>OX467086.1:23248765-28048765 GCA_950106755.1 Climacium dendroides
TACTTTGACTTCCAATGAGTGCTTTGGGATTTCTTTAGACCAATGATTTCCACTATATCAAAATGGATGATTTCCACAATGACCACAATTGCCAGTAGTTTTTTTTTGGGACAGTAGAGGCTTGCATGCCCTCACAACTAGTGGTGCATTTATGGAGGGATTAGTTCAGATAAGGCTAAAATCATTTGACAGTAGCGACAAATCGCTAGAAAAATAAACCCTGGTCACCAATCTGTTATTTAAAGGTTAATAATAAACCAGTCACAGCAGCAAAAAGTGGCGGATTTGCACATACCCACCCAAATCCTAACCTTGACGCTGAAGTCAAAATTTCATGTTAGTTAGGCAGTCATGGTCCATATTCCATATAAGTTCTGAAATGTGCATCACTAGAATAATTTTGCCTGTGATGGGCTCCCCTCCCATATTTTGTGTGTCATAGGCAGAGTTACCTTATCATCAGAAGTCATCCTCAAGACCAAAGCAGGCTACAACTTGGGTGCACACAAACTGTTGATAGCCAGACATGGAACCAAAGCTCAGCCAGCAGCTTCAATTTCAACTAAGGTAGGTGGCTCTTAAACCAACCTGGTTCTAAAACGGATCTGGTACATTTTACTTCTGAAATGTAGTAACTGCGTACATTTCAGAAGGGGGTCGGGTTTTAGAAATCACTGTGTTTCAACTTCAAAAATTTGTAACTAATTCCACAAAGGTTCAAAAAATATGAAACGACTTGGATTAGATGCCTATTTC
The DNA here is from genome assembly GCA_950106755.1 of Climacium dendroides. Classification (NCBI taxonomy): domain Eukaryota; kingdom Viridiplantae; phylum Streptophyta; class Bryopsida; order Hypnales; family Climaciaceae; genus Climacium; species Climacium dendroides. The sequence goes on from OX467086.1 coordinate 23,249,522, forward strand.
TTTTTTCTTCCTACCAAAATTCACTGAAAATTGTTTTGAGATGTTTAGCTGTCCCAAAAATGCAATCAGCTCTTAAAGGGTCGGTTTAAGAGCCACCTACCTTACATGAGCTTGAATGCTCTTGTTCTTCAGGTCTTGAGCAGGGTGTTTTGGGGGGCATTTAAATGCCTAAAAGCACCTAAAATAATTGCCATGGGAAGCACCGAGCTTTGAGGAAAAATTTGAAGAAAAATTGGATGATGATTCCAAGTTGTTTCAATTTTTGAAAATATAATTTAGATGAAATTGCCAAATTTCAATGAAACTCATCCAAGTAGTACATGGAAGAAAAGATAGTTCTATCCAAAATCCATCCATTAAGATAGGCTGTTTGTTTTGTTTTGTTTTGTTTTGTTTGTTTGCTACGGTGAAATCTCATGGACCGTGCATCTCCCAGTCACATGCTTGGTATTCTCAAAAAGCCCTTGGTGAGGAAGGGTGCACTAGCTCTGCTTCAAGACGTTTGGATCTATGACAAAAAAAAGGATATTGAATTTCAAAGTTTTTATTAAATAAGAAAATAAGAAAATAAATTTTACTTTGGCAATTACTATGGCAACAATATAGGACACACTAGGATAGATGAATACTAAAATATTTGACTACATTGTTTTTGTAGATAGCTTGTTCGGTATTAAATTTTGATTTTTTGAAGTATTTTTGAGTTGATTTCAGTTTGTTTTTGTGTGTTTGGATGGGATTTCATGGTATTTTGTTGTGAAATTGTCAAATTGGGTGAGTAACTGAGTGGTTGGAAAGTGGATGAATGACTGGGTATGAGTCCAAGTTGGTCTAAATGGAGGTGGGTTGTAACGAGGATTTGAGGGTTGGAGGAGTTGGTAGGGCGATTGCCAATTGGGAAGTTGTGTGGAAACTACAGTTGGAGTTGCAATTTGGCAAGCTATGAGATTGACCAAGTTGGTGCGGTTCCAAGTTGGTGGTTAAGTGTGTGTCGTGGTAGTTTTGGTAACCGATGTTGGGATTCCTATTAAGTCTTGGTTTGGAGCCATTTGTTTTCATCCACTGTCAAATGTTGTCCAGTGCGAGTCCCAGCCGCGTGTACTGTGTAATTTTCTTTGTGTGGTGCAGATGTGTGTATACTTGGTGTGTGAATTTTATGTTATATTGAAGTGAGAGTTGTGTGTTAAGTTGGTTGTTGTGAGTGCTAATTGGAGTATGAAATGAGAAATCAGTGATGTTTGGATTTCAATACTAGGTCCTAGTTGGAAGATAGATTAAGCCAGATGGTGTTAATCAAAATAGCTTGTGAAGTCTGAGTGATGGATAATAAGTGAGTTAAATGCAAAACTTATTTGTAATGGTGATATGTCACCAATTAAAAAATTAATTAAAAAAATAAGAAGAGAAATTACACACCAATTTGTATAAATGTGTGTACCTGATGTGATGAAATTTAATTATAAAATGCAAGAGTGCAGAATTTGTAAGCCTCATTGGATTTGGTGTGTCGTTGTAATAATGTTTTTGGTGATAGAGTTTCAAGTTGGATTAATCCATTAGCATACATTTCCTACTTGACCGTCTCTCTTGGAACGAACTTATTATACTAATAGGGTAATTCCCCAATAGGTCATTATCCTTCTTCAACAGTTTTCTTGTATGTTGTTTTCTTCTATGTTGCCACTTCAACACTTCTTTAAGGTAGTATACTTTAAAAGCAACCATTTAAGGGTTGGTCCGCCTTTTTCCTATGTTTTCATGGACAAAAGTATTTTCATATCATTTTTCAGAGAAAGAAAAATAGATGCGGAACCTAACACAAGTGTTTTATATATATTTTTTTCAAGCATTTTTGAATCACTTATAAATTTTCAAAAATTAAGGACACAGACACCTATAGGTCTCCCCAAATCTGTCCACTGGCAACTTGTAAAGAGATGTGCAGATTCAAAGATTATGATTGACTTTTGCAATAAAAAATAAAATTTTCCTAGATGCATTCAATTGCTAAAGTGGCTCATTCAAGGATCACTTCATCTCCATTCTGCCTCTAAAACTAGGGTCCATTTCAAGGGGATGGTCCATTTTACAGCACCCTACTAAGGTGGGTACACCTAAATCCGCCACTAATTGCTACTGAGCCTATTTCCTAATATTGGATTGGTCAACTTTTCATATGTTCTTGTTGGCAAGTGAAAGGAGGTTCCAACGCACCAGAGAACGTGACATTTGGATACTGTATGCAAAAGTTATTAAGGAACAAAGTTTGGTTCTGAAAGCGTTTCTTCCACATAGGTACAGAACTGATCTTGGAGATGTACATATGGTATAGATGGCGGTTTAAGGTCAATGGCACATTTGGGTGTACCTACCTTATACCCCCAAAAAACTGGTTTTCAGAGAGTGGTTTACAACAAACTCTGATGCAAAGATGCTGATATGATCTGAAAATTCTTCATAGTAATAAATTCATGTAAACAATTCAAATGCCCTGGAAACTAATTCTTTGACCTTCTAGACCATGTAAACTTAATAACTGCTTACCAATTGACAATGAGGGCAGTTGGGTTGAATTCCATGACAACCATCCTGCCTCAGATGATCCTCAAATTAAGTTAACCCTTAATTTGAGGACACTGGCGATCATGGAAATCATCCCTTTGGTTACCGTGGGAATCATTCGTTTAAAAAATGGTAAAAGCACTCATCAGAAGTCAAACTGTTCTTGTTAGTAGAAGACCTTTCCTTTTTACAACAAAATTCTGAGGATGAATAGTTGCACTTCTTCTTTCCTACTAGAAGGATTCTTTGTCATCATTCTATTGAATAAAAAATGTCTTTGTTGACTTTTAAGGGTTTAAGAAGGATGAACAAGTCAAATTAGAAACAATAAGAAATTAAAAAAGAAGCTAAAAGTCGTTATAAGAAGAATGAAGATTGAAGAAATTTAGACAAAGAGTGATGTCACAATGAAAAATAAAGAAGCACTAAAAGTCATAACAAGAAGAATGAGGCCTAAAGAAATTTGGACAAGCAATGAGGTCACAATGAAACATTAAAAATAGATCAATAGCAATCCTAGCTTGTCCAATTTCAACCAACAAAGATTGAGATTATTAAAATATTAGTTTTTATTATATTTTTTATAAAATTATTTAAAAAAATTAATATGTGACATCACTGTTGATTCAATTTTGCAACCTTCTTGAGGCCCTACATTTCCTTGTAATGCATACAAGAAGAATAATGTAGGGGCCTTTTTAAAGGGATAATGAATGACTTCACTACATGACTAACTTATTAAGTAAGTGAATTAATTAGTGCATATATATATATATATTAGATGCTAGATTACAATTGATATGGGATTAACAACTGTATCATATATCTTGTATCCCTTATATATATCCATGTATTGTATTGTATTAGTATTTTGTATAATCCAATTATATTCTATATATTCTATTTGTGTGTGTTCTATATGTATTTCGTATATCATATCTATATTAAAATGGTTTTGGTTTTGGGTTGGGAGGTATGGACAAATGAGGTTTTTTATTTTATTTATTTTTATGTGTTGGGGTGGTTAACTAATTGATAAGATATATGTGTGTCCCTTTTCATGAAATGATACGTTTATGTTTGCCTCCAACAACAAATTCATGATTGATAACTTTGGATAAGTTGAACCTTCAAGGCTTATTAAAAAAAGGAAGCTAAGGTAAACTCCAATCTCAAAGACATGTGTGAATGAAGCATCTATTGGGAATGGTTCAGCTATCTAAATATCATGGACTTTCAACGTTGAATTTCATCTTTGATTGATGCATGCACTAGGCTAAGAGGTAGATTCTATAAAGGAGTGACATGTTTCTTTCACTAAGAACTTTTTAGGTCTTCATATGACTACAAGGTAATTTAACCTCCTACCATAGGCGAATAGAATATAGTGGTGAGCACCCTACTAGTGTCCAAGTTTGAACTCATGACCACGTTGTGGTGAGCCAAGGCCAAAGCCATTAAGCCAAGGTTACAAGTGCACAACTTGCTTCATATATTATAAGGAACACTTTTTTCGCTTTAAAGTATCATATTGCACTAGAAAAAAATAATGTGGCCAAAAATGATGAAAAATCGTGAAGTTTTTGGCTAAAAAACTTCAAATTAATTAAAAAAATATATTGGATGAAATCCTTAGATTGTAGATGAAAACATAATTATAGATATGTGATATGTGCTAATGCCATAATTTTCTATCCAATATAAAGCTAAATGTTGAAATTTGGAGCACTACTATAACATTTTATATAGACATTTTGTCACTTTATAAAAAATGACCAAAAAAATCTCGGTTATAAGTTAGATGAGCATCTACACTCTTACATAAGAGAAAAGTCTCTTGAAAATGGATCTTGAAAGGACCCAAATGAGGCTATTTTAGGCAAACCTCTTCACATTGTACCATTGTTTAAAAATGAATACAACATCGTAATCTAGCTTTATAAGTCAAAATCATTCTCCATTTACCAAGCCATTTGTATCTTGGCTATGTTTTATTGAACAAGAGAGCAAGACACTTCTTGAAATATGCTTGTAAGCAAAATGACAAGGCCTTGAATAGTAGTGTGTCCAAAGCCAATTTTGAAGTGCTCATAGAGAATTTGACCTTTAGTAAAAACAACATGGGTCTCATTCAAAGTTGTGGCCCTTTGATTTCTTATCCCGGATCTACCGAATAACATAAGACCAAAATGGTTTTCCTAAAGGCTAGAGGGTTAGACATACCCCATTCTAGTTCTCACAAGTCTTATAATAAAACCTCCTAGGTTTTTAAAGAAATAATACAAGCTTACAATTGTTTAGGGTCCTTGGGCTTTATTCCTATAGCTATTGGGTCCCTATGACTCCTCTATTGTAAGGCAATTGAGTGAAATGGAGTAAGTTTTAAAATTCATGAGCAAATAATTCAATTATGCAAATCATATATAAAAAAATGGTGCAAAATATTTTGTAATTCAAAATGGTTGAAAATTCAATAAACCAGTGATTTGAAAAAGGTAAGTTATTTGGCATTAGCTTAAATTTTTAGGAACATCTTATACATCTTTATCTAGTCTCTATTTAGTAAAGGAGCATTGACAAAAAAATCCATGGTCTTCTTCATTAGTTATTTTCTAAATATTAGTCAAAAAATTATTTTTTTGCATCACGAGTTCTAAAGACAATTTTAAAATAATTTTATCAAGATAAATTTATATTTTAGGGGACCTTGAATCGATAATGCTAGCATGTGAGCCTAGAAATGTGAGCCTATGAGACTTGAGCCTAGATGTAAGTAGGTATTCTATAATTATTGAAGGTGTTTATAACATACATACTTATGACATAAATATCCTATAACCACATCACAAAGTTTTGATCCTACAGTTTGGCAACAATTATTGTGCAGTTATTGTTGTTTCATGGGTTTTCACGTTAATCGCATTGTTATCCCATCATTACAATGCATTGCTTCACATTGTTACCGTATCGTTACAATGCATTACTTGTAACTGCATCGTAACAATGCGAAGCAATGCACCGTAATGATGGGATAACAATGTGATTAATGTGCGAACCCATGAAACAACAATAACCGCACGATAATTATTGCCAAACCATAGGGTTTAAACTTTGTGATGCATGGAAGGTGCTTATAACACAGATACTTATAACATAGACATCTATAATATAAACATTCAATAACTATAGAAGGTGCTTATAACATAGGTACCTACAACATAGACACATATAGACACCTGTAATATAATATCATACAACCATCAAAGGTGCCTAGAACACAAGTACTTATAACTAGGAGCCTAAGCTTCTAAACTCATAGGCTCAAGATCCTAGGCTCACATGCTAGCAACCCTAGACTTTGAATATCAGGAACCATTTGAAACTCAAGCCATATCCATAAGTGAGAATAAATTCTACATGCTATACCTTAAACAATTTAATCCCTACATTTTTTTGAAGTTTAATCCTTTAAATTTCATTGTTGTGTAAAAAATCATACCAAAATTGTATCAAATTTGGAGTGCAAAGTACACTGGTAATTGTGTTTTGTCAATACCACTGTAAATTTTGTCTTTTAGCTAGCTTATGAAGTAGTTTATTTCCTTTGTCCAATGTCTAAATTTGAATTTACTAATACAAATTAATTTTGAATGCGCTTTCAATTAGGAAAAAAAAGTTTCAAGTTCTAATTATGAACTAGTCAAAAAGTTAGAAATTCTTTTGGAAGGGCTTATTCTGGTCTACATTAGAGTTGTTCTTAAGAGCATCTCCATTCTTGCATGGGGGAAGCCCTCGGCCCACTTAGTGCAAAGCCCGGGCTCAAAAGCAACCTCCATTGAAGACCCTAGAGTTCTAAAAAATAGCCCAACCTCACCTAAATAAGCAATCAAATTGGGATCGTGATGGGCTTGCTCATCTCTTCTCAAAGCTTGGATTTTCCATGTCTTACATTATTTTTGTCTCCCATTTAAAAAAGTTTGATAACTATAGCAAGTCACACCTAATGTTCGGGAAACTTTATGAGTTTCACTAGTTAATTTCCTTTAGTTTTCATATTGAACCGTTTTTTCAAGAACCAAGTCCAGTTATTTATTCTATTTTTTTATTCAAAATAGAAATTTTATAGATTTTTTCATTGGATTTTTGCTAATGTTTTCAAATTGCAACTGTTTTTTTCCTAATTCCTCCGGCTAACTTTGAACTAGCCGCTGTTTTTTTTCCAAATGAGAATGCAAAACTAGTGGAAATATGGAGAGAAAGGGTGGGGAACTATTTGTTGGTGGGGCTTTTGAGCCCAAAGCCATTTGGTGAGGGAGTTCCCCGTGCAAGAGTGGAGATGTTCTAAATAAGACACCCGTCACCGCTATCCGTCGGACTAGAAGGCGTTTCAAGATGACCGACAGATGGAGGTCGCTGGTTCTGGTGAGTTGGAATAAATTCGTGGAACGACTGGTGCTGACAGACCCTGCTGATTGAGGAAGGCTCGTGACTGTCACCTATTTGTCAGTGAGCTGATTGGGGAACACTCGTGCCTGCCACCTGTTGTCAGACAGGATCCAGCTCCGCCTATATTCCAGCTCATCATCGGCGACCGTGATGAACTCACGACACCAGCGACTCCTGTCAGTCCGTCCTCCAGCCAGTTCCTCTGTCCTCCCTCCCTTTCTGCCATTCCGTCGTCCCATTCCTTGGAAGTCAAGGAAGTTGCTCCCGTTGCAACAGTGCAAAGCTGTCAGTCAGTCATCCCCCACGTATTTCATCACGCGGTCTGTCGTCGGACGTCGTCACCGAAAAGGCACCATCACGGATGCCTTCGCCATTCCTGCAACTCCATTGTGCGCAGGTATCAGAGGAAATCTGGTTACGCAATGTGCTTAAATTAGGACGATCCAGAAGTCGCTGCACTGACGGAAGAAGGTTCGAGTTCCGAGAAATGAGGATTTACTAAGCTTGATGACACCGTTTTCCTGTTGTTAGGCGGCCGCCTTGACCGTGTCGGAGGCTCCTGTGGTAACACGGGCCTGGAGCAGTGACTGGAAGCTTCTTGGTTATGGCGGGCGGGCCAGGACTACAGGTGTGCGTAACCAGGGTAGGGACAGCCGGACAGGTTGCGGTTGTTTCGGAGAGGTGAGAATGTCTTGAATATTGACTGTTGGAAAGGCGAGTGGTGAAACGTGTGGTGTTCTTGGAAAGCAAATTTTGATCTGATATAACTCAAGTGTGCTTTGAGTTGTTATGATTGTCTTCGTTTTGTTCTGTTTTCTTGGACAGAGAAAAGGTGGCAAAGTAATTTAAACATGCTTTGAGCTTGTACAGTGTGGAGTGTGGTGGAAGTGTGAGGTCAAATCGTGGTAAGGTAAGTTAGTAACGAAAACCTTTGAGGATAAAAATTCTGCGAGAGATTCGAATACCGCACAAATTGTATGACTCAGACCCGCCGTTGCAATGACCAGTAACTTATTCTCTGAGCGATTCGTGTTTCTGGTGACGCAATAGTCCGGAACGCCGCGTGGCGAGCACTTTCCATCCACTTCCTCGTTCAGCGTAAAAATCTATCGCAGGTTTGCGAGCTGACCGGGCACACAGTTCGCCGTGTCACTGAGAAGCTCTGTCGCATTAGTCATTTGGCCAGGTCTTAAGTTTAGTTACTCTTCATACGTTTTGATCAACTAAGTGATTAGTAAGTTCCATTTTGGCCGTACCATCATTACCAAGCTTCATTGCATACTTTTGCAAGTTCATGACTATTCAGTTGAATATAAACAGGAGTTACGCTTCGCTTGCAGACCTGTAATCGAAATCTAAATACTGTAAGTGATTCATGGACTTGATGGTGAAAATACGAGTAAGCAGCGCACGTTCGTTCCTCCTGGTGTAGATCTTTTCATTTTTTGGCAACTCGACGCTGGTCAGCTGCTTCGGGTGAGCCAGCGAGAGTGTACTGGCTCTCAGCGTGTTGTACTGTGCAGTGCTGCACATGCCGCTAACTCAATACCTCAGGCAGCTCGATTGAACTCAGCGTTTCCGTCAGTGTAGGTTAGAATCGGACAAAGTGATCAGACCGAGTAATTATCGAGTCCGTGTTGTGGTTGATTGTCTGCGATTGAGGTAATCGTGTAGCAGGTTGACTTGCCATCAGCGTACCTCTTTAAGGCTTTAAGGTCCCACTCATTAGCAGTAGTGTACCCAGATGACGTGTTTAGTGAGCGAGGAGTAGTAGGTTACTGATCGATGATGATCTGGTACAAGTCTCTCTCATCTACGAAAGGCACCAAAAAAGAAGAAGGTTCTATCGGCTACCAATCCACGGGATTTTGACGCTTTCGTCACTTTACACCCGCCCATCGTCGACTGGTAGTAGGAGCTACTTGCACCGTAGGAAGGCATCTAAAACGTGCAAGGCTCCTATCGTCTCATCTGCGCAGGCTTAGGTTGCGTACCGGTGAGAAGCACGGATTCGTGGCAAGCGAGTGGGGAATTTTTGCTCTAGGGGACGTTCTTGGGGAGCCGTTGCACAGAGTAGGCGTTGAAGTGCCCAAAGAAGGGGCAGAGCATGTGCTGAGAAGTAGCTGTTGAGTGTACTGAGGAGGAAGAAGCAGGACTTCTGTTGGTGTGATTGTGTTGTCCCAATTTTGAACCAGTGGAAGTACCTCAAGACGGGTTTCTTCCCACTTCTTTTTGGTACAATTGATCGGAGAAGATCACTGGAGCGTGTCTGGAGTGGGAATAACAATTGACCTGCAGCGACGTGCTTAGCACGCTTACAATTCGGGAGACGGAGATTTCTTTTAATTTTGCCGTATCTATCTCTTCATTTCCAGCCAATACTGAATTCAAACTCGTTCGCGACTGGAACTTCATTTAGTGGTGTATTTTGGCACATTTGCCGACTATATTCTTTTAATTTGGTTTAAAAGCAAGTGCGGAGCCGTTGGATGCTGTTTAGTGGTCAATAATTTCTTTTTCGTGCATCGCGGGTGAACTCCTCGCAACCTTCTTGTTGGAGTTTCGATGGCGCATCGCGTTTCGGGAGTTCTGAAGAGCAATGGGTGCAGAGGCCTTACAAACTATGGCGCGTTAACGTCCTTCTCAAAGAATCACAGACATGAAGCACCGGGGGCCTTGCACTCCCACTGGGAGAGGCCGCGTTCGTTGTGGTTGGCCATTTGCATCTTTCTTTCCCTCTTCGTCGTGTGTCTCTTCATCCTTCCAGCCTCTATGGAAGTGCCGACCCAAAATTTAGGACCTGGCGGTGAGGCGTCGCTGAGAAATAGCTTGCAGGGATTGCCGTTCGGGCTAGCAAGCAATCCGTTAAATGAGAACACGGAGGGAGAAAAGAGCAATACAGAATGGCAACTCAAACCCGACCATTTCACTCTGTTTAACGTTTCAAGTGAGTGTTTCTCACTCACAGTTTGCTTTGTCTCAAGCTAATCCTGTTCTTGTAATAGTACTGATGGTACTTAAATAATGATAACTGTGTCTCAGACAAAGAGGGCGGGTTTGAAAACGGTAATTGGTGAACCGTATTCCGTTAATGGATTGACATCTCGTCCTATCACTGTTGGTAGAATGGGTTTTGGAGTGGTTGAGACTCAATGTTCTGACCGATGGCCTTGGGTTTTTTCAGGTTTTGATTCCACTCCGTTCAATCCGTTAAACCTCACCAACGGACCGATGCGAATATACGTATACGATCTGCCAGCAAAGTTCAACGAGGATTGGCTGGTCGATGAACGCTGTTCCAGCCATTTATTTGCCGCAGAGGTCGCCATTCACAGAGTTCTTATGAAGAGTCCCATCAGGACGTTGGATCCCTATGAAGCCGATTTTTTCTTCATGCCTGTTTATGTCTCGTGTAAATTTAGTCCGAAGACGGGCTTTCCATGGCTTGGGCAAGCGTCTAAACTCATGCAAGCAGCAGTGAAACATGTGTCCACGAAGATGGAATTCTGGACCCGTAACGGTGGGAGAGATCACATTTTCGTCGCTGCACATGACTATGGTGCTTGTTTTCATACACTGGTGAGACTTGAAATCCTTTTGTTCTCTCCCGTCGTGCAGTAGAGCGTACACGCTTGTATAGAACTTGTATAGAACATAGAGCTTATTTGATATTGGTTCCTCTGATTCCGAAATATGTTTGTGGAAAACTATCTGACTTTAATGAGCATGCATTATAGCTGTATTTCCCTCATTGACTAGGATTTCTCTTCTTCGTTGAGAATGCAGGAGTCACAGGCTATTGCACATGGGATACCTGAATTTATGCGAAATTCTCTAATTCTTCAGACCTTTGGAGTGCAAGGCTTCCATCCTTGTCAAACAGCGGAACACATACAGATTCCCCCGTACATCTCGCCTTCAGTCGCTGCTTATTACATCCAGGATCCCCCAGAGCGACAACAACGAAGTATATTTGCGTTCTTTAGAGGAAAAATGGAGATAAATCCCAAGAACGTTAGTGGCTTGGTTTACAGCAGGTGTGTATCTTAATCAATCTTGTGTTTAGCTTTTCTTCTGATGCATGCGGTAGAACCTCAAGATTTGTTTTAATAATATTATAGACAGGCAGACTCAATCTAGACAGGCAGGTGCCTCTGAGAATGTTTCTTTTTCCGTCTTGTCATTACAGGCGGGAGTGAAAACTTTTAGCTCCAATTTTTTGGATATGGTATATGCACTCTAGAATTTTTCTCACTGTCTTGTAGTCAGGTATCTGTTTCAGAGAGTTACGAGCACTCATCTGTTTGTGCTAATTTCGGGTTGCTCATTCTTGCAGGGGCATAAGGACTGTTTTATACAAAAGGTTCTCGCGTAACAAGCGCTTGTTTTATTTGAAGCGGCAACGAGCTGCAAATTACCAGCAAGAGCTGCTTCGGTCCACATTTTGCTTGTGCCCCTTGGGCTGGGCACCGTGGAGTCCTCGGATTGTTGAAGCTGTTACCTACGGCTGTGTTCCTGTGATCATCGCAGACAACATTACTCTGCCATATTCACATGCCATTGATTGGGGTAGCATCTCATTGAGTGTTCGTGAGCATGACGTGCCTAAACTCGACAAGATTCTCCTCAATGTGGCGGCTACAAATCTAACTGCAATACAGAGGAATCTTTGGATGGAGGAAAACCGGCGTGCGTTGCTGTTCACAGATCCGCTTGTGAAGGGCGATGCCTCATGGCAGATATTTGATCGCTTGTCAAAAAAACTCGACAGATCATACATCAAACGCTCCAGCACACTTCGATAATCATCACAGTACTTTTCGTTTGGAAGAAATGAGTGACTCAAGGAAGGACTCGGTTTTCCCCTGGAGATTCATATTGCCATCTCTGCTTATTCACGAACTCGAACTTGCATACGTCATTTGCAACTGGATTAATGAAGTCGACGTCATGTGAACCAGCTTGGACGGACACAGCTGCATGGCACATTGCCCTTGCAAGGAGAGCTAGCTTGTGTGTCCCTATGACGATTGCTCAAGCAGACAACTTTCCTGGACTTGCTTCAAGAAGTGGTACATGCTGCTGGAGCAGAGGTTTTTCCTGCGAATTCCAAAATGTGTGAATCAGCAATCAGAGGGGCATGCAATTACAAGCTTCCTCCGGATGCAAACGCAGCACAACACTTGATCGGAGAAAGTCACAGGACCATTTTTTTTCCGAGTTCATTATGTACGATTAAAGCGACAGGTATCATTGCAGGATCATTCTGCTCCTGTCGACTGTCTTATACCACAATCTAGGAAACCCTAGTCTTACCAGTCAAAAATCTGTAATTGTTGAGTGTACAGTGCGAACAGCTATTATTTACACAACACAACCTTAGCTGCTTCAAAGCATCTTGGTATCATGTAAAATGCCAATCTTGTAGGGAGAAAATTCATTAAAGCACACCCCAAAGCGGGTTGGTCTTTGCTATTGCATTTCATTCGTTTCTTGAAGCTTTTTGTGTTCTGCAGTTGCTCTAATAGATTTCTTGGCATTGATCTGTCGTAGTTTCCCTGTGGTTGCTCGTGGTGACGAAAATCGTACGCAGTACTCCAGTTTGTATCTAAAATTGTGTCACATTACAGGTATCCTACGAGTAATGCTATGTCACTGCAGTATGTAGTACTTCTGTCTGTCCTGTGTCCTTTGATGTGGGACATTGATCAAACAGATTCTTAATGTTCGCCAGCTCCACCGAAGAACCTGAGTTATGTCCCTCTTCTCTCTGGTATGTCACCCCTCTTTTGACCCCCACTTCGAACTGGAGTCAAATCCCTAGGCCTTCCTTCCTACTCTTGAGAGCTGATGTATTCCGTCACTCCGAATCCGCTTCTGGATTTTAATCTAATGATACAATTTACCAAGCATCTGACCCTTTTCTGTCACTTTGTTAAGTGGGCGTTGCTTCATGGTGAAGCACTGTCAGCCGAGGTAGAGATCGATGGTGCGACCTCGGGTGTGACAGGTCCAAAGCCAATGGGTGCAGACATTTGGACAATGAATTCCTCTGTTTTCACAAAAAGCTTGGAAATGGCTTCTTCTAACGTTGAGTCCTCTTCAATTGCACCTTCTCTGATTTTGTTCTCCAAATCAGGATCCCATCCCAAGCACCCTGTACAAACCCACACCACACCACCCACCTTGACCCTGTCAATGCGCGAAAGTTTCTGTATACTCTTTAGACCGCCTTTTCGAATCTGATGCCTTATGCTACGTATGGGAACACAGTAGAATGGTTATATTTAAATATCTTCAGCATGGGTTTGTTTTGAGTATTGTCTTATCCATAACATTCTTGGCCAGGGTTGCCCCAGGTCCTTTCCTTTCTTTTGGGGATTCTCTTTGTGCAGGTTTTAATGATAAAAGAGGAATGGCAAAAAGAGCCAATGGCCTCCCAACTACAAGTTGAGCCTATTCAATGTTCTTGGGTAAGGATTCCTTTTCAATGATGTTCAAGAATGTTGAGTATGTCTTTGTACGTGATCAAGGCATCCATTAACTATGTGGGGATGTTGGGGAGTGCTATTGTGTATTGATAGATATGTAGGGGTGAATTTAGAAATTGTTCAACAAATGTATGACCTTGATTGAGTTTTTTGGTGTTGGAAAGTCTTTATGAATTAGGGTTGGAGGACCTTAGAGTTGGACAACTTTGCTAATATGCATATTAGGAAGAAATGCTATAGATAGTAGTGTGGAATAACTTGATAAATATAAAAAGTGTAGTAGTATATTAATCAAAATAATTCTTGAGCACTTTGTAGATGTGCATACCAGCTTCTCTAAAGACTAAAAAGATTTGGCGTTTAAGTTCATGGATGATTTCAAGAAAATCATTAGTATCCTTGAGATCCCAATCATCTTCATCAGCAAATCTACCTAGTTTGAACCGGATTGCTTCTTCTATTTCCTGCACCAAAATCCAAAATAAATCCATATGAGGCATATGCAAGTAGATGTAACCTCAACACAATTTGTTTTTGTAGGGATTGTAACTAAGGATTGGATATGAAAAACATATTCAATGATATGACTACAATTTTGATTGGATTTACTTGTGTGAATTTCATTCTTTTAAATGAATTTGTAGGTTATGCTGCATGAATTGCATGACATGTTAGATTTCTTTTAATAAATTTTTCAAAGAGCATTGTATACAAGTAACAACTTGGAATATGATGCATCATGAAATAAGCACAAAGAACTCTAGGTATTGCCTTTGTTGCATGTGCTTATTTGTTAGAGGCACTTCATGGCCATAGTTGCTTACTTGTACTTAAAATGAATGTTCATAAGCTAAATGTATATCATATATGAAGCTAGGTCAACACATCCTTGTTGAGTTTTTTCTTAAAAATAAAAATAAATTGACAAACTCCAAAATCAAAGTTTCATAAAAATTTGAATAAAATTCCAAATTGAGTTCCAAGTTATTTAGAATTCTTGTTATAAATTAATTTCCACCTCCTACCCTTCATATATGGTAGTATTTTTGATGAGGCAAAAGGTATGGATTGAAGGAGAGCATGATTACATACAACATTAAGCATTTGAACATTGCGAACAAGTTGGGCGTGGCGCTCACGAGCAGCCACCAACATGGGCAACACTTGGTCCACGTTCTCAATTTGGAGCCCCAACAATTGTTGTGTGTTCAAAAATGCCTTCACTTCAATCATACGCTCATATTTCTTTGTGGGGGGTTTTGACCTAAATTTGAGGCGAGCTTCTGTGCCCTCCAAGACAAACATCTTCTTCAAATCCATCTCCTGTAACAACCATAGCCTAAGCAATGTCATGCATATTGCTTATTCCAAGAATAACTATAGAAGATGTTTATCATATGGACTTTTAGGCTCATGAGCTCATAGATTTTGTGCTCACTTGCTAATACTTCCCTTGCATATTCAACTTGATTATATATATTGGGAGTATCTTGGCTTCTATCTATATAGTGAATTTGTTTATATTCTCTATAAGAAATCCATGTTTTATGTGATGTTTTTATGATTTTAGGAGACAAATTTTAGTGGACATTCAATAAAACAACTTGTGTTTTATGTCAATAGTAATGTCTAATGTAACATTTGGATTATAGTGATTATTAAAAGAATTTTTTTTTCATTTTGTTAGCTAGCATAACATTTGTAAAAAGTTGCTTTAGCATCTTGAAAAATCAATCTAGATTTATGTCTACAACTTCATTTAAAGTTGGGTTAAATTTTTTTTTATAAAGAAATAAACATGTACTAGCCATTTATTGAATGTCATGTATGTTCTCTATAATGATTACTAAAACATTTCAATTCTTTATTCATGCTATTTGCAATGGAAAAGCTTGAATTTTCAAAATCTCTAAAGAATTTAATGAAGAAATTGGCATTACGTTGGTGAGAGGGAGAGTGAGACGCTTATTTTTTAGCCTTTCGGTGCGTTCTTTTTCACTAGCTAGTGCAGTTTCAGCAAGGGGCCTTCCATCACTACCAATCCATGTGCCATAGTTTTGCCATCGTATGTAGGCATCACCTTCTTCCATCATTTCCAAAATCTCTAATATCCACCACTTATATTCATTTAGAGGATGTATTTTCTTAATGTATAATTTGCTAATGAATTACCAATTAGTCTTCTACTTTTTCATTTAGGTTCATTAAAAATATAATTTCAAATATCAAACAATAATAATCAGTAGTCAATGGAACTTCTTTATATAACAGAAATGGATTATTTGGATTTGACTACAACAAAAAAATACCTGAAATGAGTTTATGATAGTCATGTCGTTCATCGTACAATTCATAGCTTTTATTAATTGTATCATCCATTTCGTCTTGACAATCTTGTAACTCGATTTCCATTTTGGCATGTAATTCTTCAAAGAGCTCATGTTCAACTCGTAAGCTATGCATTTCATCTTGCATTAATTTATTGTGCCATTGAATCATTGTAAGATCTTGCATTGCCTGTATGTGATGAGAAATTATTTTTATAATTTTTTTAGTATTAATATAAGGTTCATACCTTAAACTTGAATTAAAAACTTTGATTGTAAGTGCTAAAAAACATAGAATTAATTATTATTATATTAATAAAATTATATTATTTTGCATATATACACCTTGTAAACTCGTTTTTCTAAAATGTGAATGTGAATTTGGGTTGCTTGGCTATGCTCTCTAGCAGCATTGACACCTCCCATTGTCTTTTTGGAACTATATTCATCATCATATAAAGTATGAGTTGCGTTCTCAAGTTCTTCTACACGTTTTACTTCTGATTCAATTTTTTCAATCCACATAGCACACTCGGCATTCAACCTCCTCATTTCTTCGGCATAATCCTTACAAAAATAAAAAATATTTATGAATTTATTGAATGTTTTTGACATATCAAGTAAAATTGGAGTATGTTAGTTACGAAGCTTTTCAATTTAACTTTTAACCAATAAAATTTAGATACCTCTGGATAAAATAGATCAATTTTGTCTTGTGTCATTTTATTATCAAATTGCAAAGTTTCTAGCATTGATTTTTGTCGTCGTAATACAAGCTCACTTTCTTCATGAAAATGGCGTTGACTTGCCTCCATCTTTCGATAGGTATAATGTAACCTCATCATCTACATTGTAATATGCTTAAAAAGTCAATTCAAACATAGAGTATTTTTTACATATGTATATGGAAGCCTAAACTCAAGGAAATTCAAGTACTAGTTGTTTTCTTTTTAAACAAAAATCACAAAAAAGTGAAGCATCAAAACTAAATATTTTATAGATAGATGCAATTTTTTTAGTTTAAAGGGCTTTGGAGTACAATTGCAAAGGCAACAAGTATTTATAAGTGGATTATGGATTACAAGACTAAGCCATCCATTGGGTGGATCTATATCATTCTTGAAAGAGTTGAAAGACCATTTGTAAAAATGAAAATATGTGTATTACCATATTGATAAGATGGTCAAACAAACCTTTCAAATATAATAGGTACTTATTGTATACAAAATGAGCAATTCTAGTATACTAAAAGATTGTTTATATGGGATAGTATTGTAAAGCTCAAGAATGTGATGAATTAAATAATCTTTCACAATTACAAGTCTTCAAAATATATTAATATATACCAAGTCATTTCATTACATCTTGAATGTCTAAATTTATTCTAATTAGTAAATTGAAGTTCAAAAAGACTATTGATTATACCATAGTAAAACATAAAATAAATTAAACAATATTCCAAAAAATACATGCTACAATCACTAAAATTTATTTTTCAATACAAAAAAAATCACAAAATAAAACCAAGACTCTTGTGAATAAATAAACATGAAAAATACTATTGAGTTGCCATGGATGTGGTAAAAATGCTAATTTTCAGCTACAATACCTTTTTCTAATCAATCTAAATGCATTAACATCAAAATTTTAAACTTGGCATATTAAAAAATCTAAAGTAGTGTGGATAAATATAAAATTGAGTAGAGAACCTCCTGCTCAATCGTTTGCTTCTCAAGGCCTTTGGGAATGAGTGGGATTTTTCCCCATGGAATGATCACATGCTTTGGCTTTGATGGCTTTAGTGGAGGCTCCATAGGGGCCTTGAATGTTGGCACCACACTCACCGCCCGACACCACTACATCCATATCATATTATTTTTCAATCCAACAACAATTCTATACAATATCTATTATAATTAAGTCAGATTAAATAGCAACTAGACAATTTAATATTTATTTCCTTGAATGCATACAATTGGAAGTGAAAAACTCAATTAGGAACTTGGTGAATAGAGCTTGCCTTGAAATTGAATATGTTATGCATTGTTCTTGACTTTAAATATCCAAATTCTTGTGATTTCTACTTGAGGATCTTTGTCCCTTAATTACAACCTAAAATTGTTGGGTGATATTGATGGATGCTTCATTGATTTGATACAAAGTGATGATATGATGCAATAGATTCACCCTTGCATTTGAATTAATTTGTGTCATATCTTTCCCAAACCCTAAGATCTTGAAAACAACTTCCAATATTAGAGACCCATGTAAACAATGCGAGAAACAATGCTTTAGATTCTAATTGAACTAACAATCTAAGAACATAGTATCTCAAGCATGTATCTTTTGCATAGTTATAGTGTCATATCTTTTCAAAGCCCTAATTTTTTCTATACTTCAACTTCAAAATATGAATATGCTTATATTTAGTGAATTTCCATATTGAGCTTCAAACTGAACCAAGATAAACTATCTCCGTTAGGCAATAAATTCTTAGATTCTTTTGGCACCACATTGGCTTGAATTCACATTAGCTTAAAGTAGTCGATATGTGTGATTATATTTGTTGGTTTTGTAGGGTTTAACATTGGAAAGGAACAATGTTTGTGCAAATTGTAGAAGCTACGTGTATTTTTTTGACATACGTACAAAGATTGTAAAAGGGATACAAGTTTGAAATTGTGGTCTTTTCATCAATTGAGTAAAGATGGTGAAATGATGGAAATGGTGAGCAAATGGAATTAAAAACCAAGTGAATATGACAAATGCTCGGTATGTCTTCAATGGCATGTGTTTTTGAATGCACCTTTCTCTCTCCTTTTTGAATGGTTGGAATCCAACAGTTTCAAGAATGGAAATTTGAAAGTTACAAATAATTTAAATAAAAAACTGATTTATATTCATTTCAATTAGTCTATCACCCATCTTGATTTATTAAACCTAATAGCTTAATATTTTCAAAACCAACATAATCAATTGGCCAATCTTAATTTGGAATTTGGTTGATGGACATTTAAAAAATTTAGTTATAGGATAGTCAAATAATATACAAAGATTGATTTGATTTGCAATTGGTCCTTGAATTCAATTCAATAATCACAATTTGATAAGGGTTGTAGTCAATAAGATAAAAACAAAAATTAAATTAAAAAATCATTCCAATTTGAAGAAAAAGAGAGAACCACAAACTTGATTGAAAAAACAAACTTCAAAAATTTTACATTGCACCTTATAAAGATGGATATGTTGGCCATATGTTATTCAAATCCATAAGGGAGATTTATCAATGACAGTAGGACCATGGATAAAACAAATGAATTATGCTCTCAACAATGAGTACTTACATGAATCTTTTTAATACATAAATTTCTAAGAGAGGATATGATGGCCATATTACTTAGTTAAAAAAAATGACTAATTTGGGTTAACCTTTAGTAATAAATTACAAGAAAATAAATCCAATTTTTCTATTGGGGTTCTATTGAGTTGAGTTCAAAGTAGAAGGACAATGTGTTCTTGGAAAAATGGCAAGAAGAATAGAAGATTGTGTTCTTAAAGCTTTTCATTTTATGTCTACTTCATTCAAGGTGTAGAAAAATTCTTTTGACATTGCTTTGTATAGTTTGGATTATAAACTAGTTTAAAGTATCAAAGTCATAAGAATTATTTTATAAGATATGTCTAAGAAACATGGAATTGCCTAATTATTATTTTTTTTTCAAAATGCTCAAAAGTTAAATGTTTTCATTTAATGAGATTTTATAACTTAAACTTATAAAAAATTAAAAAATCATCAAAAATCATATTAATGAAAAAAAATTCAGAATTACAATCAAAGAAAATCAATTTCTATTTTCCATAGACTTAAAAAAAATTAAGAAAAGTGACCTTTTATGGCCAATTTCCTTCCCCACTAAGTATTTAAAGACTAATGATATTTGTTTAAAAGATACTCATAGTAAAAAACCATTCGTCACCTAGTACATTCCTAGTTTTACTTCAACACTTTTGATATGAAATCAAATCCACTACCTATATCTTTGTATTAATTAATGAAGATATTTTTAAAAAATTTTAAATTTTTAAATACAATGTTCACACTCTTGATAATCTCATTTGTAAACGAATGCAATTTATTTATTTAATCTAAAAAAGTAATAATGTAATGAAGTGAGAGCAATATATCAATTTTTTGCTACAATAGTAAATGGAAAAAATTGATTTAATTTTTTATTATGTGCATGTTCAAAACATTATAAAAAATTATTCAGTTTTAAATTTCTTCCAAACAAAGTAAGCAATTAAGCAAACAATAAATTTTATATATTGACTTCCATATTGATGGACATTGTTGGCTGGTCCTTTTGTTGTTGACAATCTGCTGCACATCCCATCAATATTTGCAAATTGATGACATATTTTAGACAATAAGAATTTGAATATGAATCTCAATACTTCGTCAATTAAGGCAAGAGAAGAACTTTTAGATGTGTTGACTTTGCAAATTTTTTAAACATGATATTGGGTTTTTTTGCAAGTAAAATTTCTTCAATTTTAGTAAGTTTTTTCTTGTCAAAATTTTAAGGAGTTGAAAATTATTGTCTTCAAAGTATAAGTTTAAGATAAATTAGTTTGATTGAAATCTTTAAATCGATAGAAAAGTAAATGAAAAATATTTCCAACTTGGAAAAATCATCCATGTTATATTAACATTTAACATACTAAATAAATAATATTAATTTTTTTTTAAAATTTGATAGGAATTTTTTTTGTTGTTAAAATCTATCTAAAATAGATAGGAAATTGTAATTTGGTTTTTATTAGCCACTTTTAGTCATTGTGCACACCTTTCTACCTGCGAGGACAATGGCGATGGCCACGGCGATTGACTGGACGAATTCTCCTATGTTTATATCTCTTTGGATTGCAATGGTGGTGCATTCTTCGACGACGATGGTGTCTTCTACGACGGTGGTGTCTTCTGCGACGATGGTATCTTTGACTTTGCTTCCGATGTCGGCGTCGACAAGGACAATGACAATGTCTTTTATATTTCCTACGTGATGGCTTTCGATATCCTTTTTTATATCTCATAGCAGGTGGGCAATGGTAGTGTCGACGAGAAGGCACATCTTTGCTTGAATCTAATTCTTTTCCGCTTGCAAATTTTGCAAGTTTGAAATTTGGACCAATTTTTTGTAGTTGTCCTGTTTGTACCAATCCTGTTAAGGTTGATGTAAGCATCTTTTTATTAATTCCATCTAGTTTTTTATTGTGAGTTGCTTCTAGATGTTTGCAAATCTCAGCAAGGCTAGTGCCCTTCCGTTGCCTTATATGGATCACTGCATCCCGAATCATTGTACTCATTGGAAACACCATGGTCAATATATTTTTCTTAAATTAAAATCATAATATAGAAAAATTGCTCACATTCAACAAATTTTTTTTAAGTTACAAATCAGAAGTTTCTATATTTCTAGCCTCCAAAATCTTAACTCCATTACCATTATCCATTGTAAACTCATCACTCATTAGTTACTTTCATTGCATTTAATCAATTTTGACATTTGTATTAGGCTTCAAATGCTTTGGTCTCTTTACAAGTGAAAGGTCACATCCCTTCACCAAGTGCCATACCTTTCAATCATGTAATATGTTTATTGAACTTTTGAGTAAAAGATTGATTTTTAAAAAGTTTATGAATATAACAAGGTTCATTTGATTTTCATTACAATGTAAAAAGTGATCATTGTAAAGATTTAATTCAACATAAATTAAATGTTTTTTTGCAAAAAGGTCCACATGTCATGGTATGATTGGTTTATGATAACATAGACGTATCAGTATTTGATGTCAAAATTCAATTTGGCACTTCCTTACTAAAATCTATCCTCTCATGTATTGGACATTATGAATACTTTGGATATAAATATAGAGAGCAAAGTTGAATAATGGTCTCTATTGTTGCATTATTAGATGTCTTCATTATTCATAATTACGACATTTACAAATGTTGATTCAATGTACAACTTGGTAGCCTAATACATAAAAAGACTTGTCTATAAAATATAATCTTTGATTCTCCTATACAATCGTCTACTAATGTAAAAATAAAATGAACTGATAACTATTAAAACCCCTTGAACTTTTTTAAATAACAAGTTTTAGAATTTGACCTAAATTTGTGAAATTTTAGAATTGTCTTTACAAAGCACAAAGACTACATGACCTTATAGATATACTTTCAAAAAGTGAGGATTATAACCAATTGTTTTGAATCCAATTGGAGAACAATCTCCATGTGAAAAATCTAGTTAAAGACATTTAAGTGATTACATGTGAGCTTGAGCCATACTAAACTAAATTAATTCCAAAATACATTTGTTCATCTCTTGGTTTGAAGTTTTCTAAAGATCTTTAAAATAAAAGTTGGTGAAATAAACTTGAAAAAGATTTATAAACAAAAGTTGTAGATTTTGAATTTTGGATTACATATTGTATAGATTAATTTATAATTGATACCTATAAACAATATTTGAAATTAAAAATTTAAATTCCTTCCAAAATATAATAAATTACATCCAAAATATTGAAAAGTTAAAAGTATATTTCAAAAGTGGATCTGTAATTATAAAATTCTGAATGTAAATAATATTTTAAAGTCAAAAATGAAGGCTTTATGGCTTTTTGTACTACCATTATCAACAAAAGATTTTAGACTTTAAAGAATGGAAATTGGTAATAAAATTATTAATAAAACTATAAAATTATAAAAAATTGAATTAAAAACTGACAATATTGCAAAAGATAGTTTTCTATTTTAATATTGCAATAAATAAAGACTTATACTACCTTGTAAAAAAACCAATTTTGTTTACAAGTGAAAACTACGATAATGTCTAAAATGTAGAATTAGTATGTACTTTCCTATGATGAAAGTCCAAATTTCTAAACTTTATATAAAATAATTAATTTTTAAATTTTTGTCATCTTGATCGAGTACACTTCCAACTCTTTAGATGATCTAGTAAACTTAAGAAGAAAAAATCATCTATCCTTTGTACAGATTTTGACCTTGCCTAATCACCTACAACACTAAAAATAGCCTAAAGTTTTTAAGAGCAACTTATGAGAAGTGATGAGTTTATTATAGCACAAATTTTATTTAAAAATTGAACATTACAAACTACCAACAACCAGAAAAAATTGTAAACTATCAAATTTTTATTCCAATGATAACCTATGGGATTTTTGTATTGACATATATAGGGTTCACTTTGTGATAGTAAGGTACCTTAGAAGCTACAACTAAAAATTGAAGCCATGACATGATCGATAGAAAGAAGCCAAGATCAAATGGAAATAGGAAGATTTAAAGCATGGGGTTCTAGGATGACGTGTATGCATGAGTTACAAGTGGATGAAGTTTGAAAATTCAAACTTCATCCATCAATTGCCGCTATTTTTAGTTTGGTATGAAAAAAAAAAGACATATTTAGGAAGGGTTTAGAAGCATCTTCGAGGTGGTCTATTTACTATAGGCCAAAAATAATTGGAAGGTTGGAGAATTGGTGCTTTTTGGCACAAGTTTGGCAAATTTGGAATTTGGAATTTGGAGAGAGAGAGAGGGAAAGAGGTTTTGGAATGATTTGGTAGCTTTGGCATTGTGTCAATGTATGTACTAATGATGAAAATTGGCAATGCGAATGGGTCCTTTCCACGGGATTCTAGGATGACATGGCACTTCTTGGTTGCACATTGTATGCATGAGTTACAAGTGGATGAAGTTTGAAGATCCAAACTTCATCCATCCATTGCCGCTATTTTTAATATAGGATGAAAAAAAGACATATTCCAAAAGGGTTTAGAAGCATCTTCATTCTTCAACAATTATTTTAAAAAATAAAGTCTTTTATATTTACTTCAAATTGTTAATGTCTTAAAGCCTTAAATTATTTTTAAAATCCATGCCTTCAAAAAATTTAGACATTGTTTTAAATTTAAACTATTAAATAATTTATCTAACTTCCTTTTATAATAATAATTGGAAGAAGCTTAAATTTATTGCCAGCAGCTAGCTTTCAATAAGGGTTTATCAAATAAACACCCTAACTTTATCCAGTAGCCAATGACTTACCATCTAGCCCTGGTTTAAGAAATTAAATCCAGAGCCTTTGTGTAAAGCCAATGCAATTTCCTCCAAGCATTCTTCAACAATTATTTTTAAAAAACAAGACGTGTGGGCCCTAGAGAATCACATACAAAAACAATTTTATATGTTTAAGTTACAATGTAAGTCAAAATCAAGGAGACACAAAATTAGGGTTAGACCAATGTGTTGGCACATGTGCTCAAAATGTAGTAGTGTAGCTTGTGAAAGAAGAGGCATTAAAATGGGACATGTCAATGAAATAGAAATTGTTTTAGTAATAATGTCTTGATTCCTTAAAGACCAAGGCCTTTTCCCCCAAAAAAACACTCAAAATTGTTGTTTCCATTGCAAAGGGTAAATAATTTTGAAAATTATTATTTTGGGATATCTAATCAGAGGATATTACACTTAACCAACATAAAAATGTGTGGATCAAATTTCAAAAATTTAGACCCCACAAATTGTGAGATATTTTTGTTTAAAGTGGAGAAAACAAGTTTTTTGGTACATTGCGAGACTAAATTATTTGACTTTGAACCTTCTTAACTTAAATTTTTTGCACTACAAAGCTTTGAGTTTTAAATATTTATTGTGGGAAATTGAGTTGAGAATCTTAAAAAAAAAGATTAACTTAATTTTCATTTTTAAAACAATTGTTAAGTAGAAGTAGGTACAAGATAGAAGGAAAATCTAAATTATTAATATCTCTAACTGAAGATGGAATTAAAATTCACAAATCCCAATGGTGATAGCAAGATGACCCTTGCTTAAACTAATATAGTAGAAAACTATCCTATTGGTTCAACATTCAGGTGAGTTCACCTTACCCCCTAAATGCCCAAGGCCTTTATTGAGCTTTTAGGAATCTGCTCTAAATTGAACAAAAAGACAACATTTTGATGAGCTTTATCAAATTTTTTTGAAATGTAATTGTACGAATTCAATTTAGACATGTTAGAGATTACTTGGGAAAAGGAAATACAACAATATCACTTATGGATTGAAAGATTATAATGTTTGATCATGAAGGTGTTAAAACTGCAAAAGTGACTTGAAGTCTTTTGATTCTCTTTTCACATATCAAATTAAAAAAGTTGGTTTCCAAAAAAATATGAGTTTAAAGGACCTAACATGCATAACCCCAATCAATTTATGGCTTCACAAAATCTATTGTACAACTTTTTAAATGAATTTTTAATGTCATGTGATTTTTTTATTTAAGATCTAGTGTATTTGATGCTCATCTCCAAGACTTAATAGATAATTAGAATAATTCATTGTCCATCGTACCACCGTCTAGTAAGTTGAAGGAGATAATTATATATTGGACTTGAATGTAGAGAGAATAGCACTAGTATACATCTACAAAACTATTAAGGAAATGTTTTTTGATTCTAAACTACTGGATGATGGTGGAGAGGTACACAAACCAAATGACATGGTAGCAAGTTCAAAACATGGTGGTGACAAGTGGTTTACCTCGCATGAAAGAAGCCCCTATTCCTGACAGAAATCTTTGTAGTGCGTTCTTCAACACACTTGTTTCAAAAATAAAAAATAAAGAATAAAGTTTAGTTCACCAGCTCTAAGAGCTTTGTTTGCATTCTTGTAACTGAGCGGCTCATTGAGGATATTTAAAATATATTGACTTCCTGCACCAATGTACGGGGAGTACTAGCATTTAGATACAAGTTAGCCGGGTGAAATTAGGAATCGTTGAATTGATTTGAAAATCTTTGGAAAAAAGTTGACCATTTAAGAGGAAATTCATTAGAGAGAAAAATAGGCAATAATTATTTATAAAAGGTGTAAACATCAATTCAAAGCTCTAACTATAGTACTACATTGATTTGTCTTATTAGTAAGTGGGAAAAAATAAGGGTCAAGTAGAAAATTAGTGTCACCTAAAAAATTAATGTCACCATAAAATTTTATTTGAGTGAAAATTGGTACAATATGCCTTTATTGATTCATCCTACGCTAATTCAAAATAATAGTTCAACTTTGGTAAATTAGTGTCACACACTATAAGGACAAATCAGTGTAGCTGTTGCCAAATTAACTAAAGATGACTTGCACTACAAAATTAATCTACAATGAACGAAATAAAGCAAGGATTGCAGCTAGTTTCAACAAAAATTTGATGGTTGCACACCAAGCATGGGACTATGTACTCTATAGTTACGTACATTCTTCACACCAAGGATTCTTTTTTCAGGAGCTCCTTATGAAAAGACTATTACAACTCCAGACCATGAAAGTTTTCCCATCATATATACAATCCTAAGCAAATCAAACAAGCTGCAAGAGGTTTATTCACATCCTTCGATTCCAATGAACACCTCCAATCCACCACTACCGAATTATGAAATCAACAACCCATGCAACAAAGTGCACCAACAGGTGGAATCTGTTTTGAAATCTCAAAAGCTCCAATTGCAACCATAAATTAATTTATTTGAAAAATCAATTTATTTTCAGCCTCCAAAATTTCTTCCTCAGTATAGTTACTCGTGGCCGAAAATTCGTGATACCATTCCAATACTCCACTTCCTCGTCCTTGTTGATGAACAACAACACTCTATCATAAGCTTTCCTAACTTCTTCTTCACTTCCCTATTACATACAAGTCCAGATCAACCTTCACAGACATGAGACTATGGAATCGACCAGAATTAAAGCCTTGGACTGAAGGTGAGTTGATGTTCTCTCTTGAAACACCATAGCCACGATCGATGTGGCAGATTTCTATGTTGGTTAGCACTTGTTGTCGATCTATTGAACTAGTACGCAACAGATTCATCATTCATGCTTTGGAACAAGGCATTAGAGAAAATCTAGACTCTCCATAAGGCCGCTAAGAAGTGCCGAAAGGGACCCTTTCATTACATTTATTTTGGCTTGACAATGATTTTTCCCCTATTGTTGTTCATTGTCAGTTTTGAGCATTGATTACAAAAATAATACTACTTAAATGTATGTACTAATCGATTTCATGATACTTGTAATTCTTGGATTGACGGGCTTGTTTGTTGCAGTCTGACTTGCCCGTTTTTATACCCTGACATAAGTCCACTGACACATAACTATACATAAAAAAAAGAAGTAAAAGCGATAGTCTTTCACGAAGTTCACACAAGCTGACACAGTGACAAAGATGCTATCCTTTTCTTAGCTCCGTAGGACTCTCCAAATAGAGTGGCTTGTCAAAGCTTGACGGCCTTCTGGAGAGTCCAAGATTTTTTCTAACGGTGGTTCTTCATTTCTAAGTCAATAGCTTTAATATCTGAAGCGTTACCAAAGTTTGAGAGGTCGTTTCCTTCACCTGAGCCCTCGCTGATTTGTTTCTGAATAAGAAACTATGGTGGCTACTGTACACAGTACCGTAAGATAGAAGCATCTAAACTGTTTGTTTACTGGGGATCGATGAAACATACAATTTAGGTGCTTGCTTCTCTTGTTGATAGTTCTTGTTGACTGTTGGGACTCGCTCTCTGTGTCCATGTGACATAGTTCGTTCGAATGATAAAAATGACATGCCAATTTGATCTTTGGATATCTGGAGTTCTTCAATTTTCATGTTAACAGTATTTAAAGTGGTAGCAAAAATGGGAGGGAATTTTCCTTGGCTCTGCAGTTTTCACCCTCACTGGTTTTTGTTTCTGGCCTTTGATCTGGGTATGGATGGGTGCACTACTCTAAGATGGAATTACATCTGAATTGCTTGTTTATACCTGAGAATGAATTGTACAACTTAGGTGCGTGCTTCTTCAGCAATGTAGGTTTTCTACTTTGAATGATCCTCTTAATCATATATATATATATATATATATATATATATATATATATATATATATATATATATATATATATATATATATATATGCAATTATAAGAAACATGTTGACAAGAAAGTTGATGAGGTTATCCAGGTTCAGAATGACAAAGGGAAATTGTAACGAGTTCATAACATTCTAAAGCCAGGCATCCAACTTTGAATGGGACTAATATAGATTCACGGGTTCACTTGATATGTTTTTGATAAGAAGATGATGCTGGAGAGAATTTTAGTCGGCCCAACTTTCAAGCTACTTAGGGTGTGTATGTCTGAACTACGGAATGTTTTTTTCGTCGAGGAAACTGTAGATGCCAAAAAACATCTTATATGCCCAATTTGAATCATTTTTCCAAAAGTTATTGGCCTCCAAAGTTTGCAGCTAGTCAACCCTGATTTGCCCGATTCGTCCATGAACAGTAAGATTCTATCCGATATGACAACCGTGGCTCACTAGTCTAATGGACGAAGGTCCCAAGATTCATGTGATCACAGTCTTTTGATTCCTCTCGCTAGCATATTTCTACAACCAGCACAATCAGAGGTCCGTGAATTTGCTATACAGTCAAGGTCCAATTCATTTACGAACTGCCTCTTTTGAGGCACTCAAATTTCGTTTTACAATGTAGAGTATAATTGATAGATTTTGGAAGAGATAATTATCATTGCATCCTTACAGAATGGCACTCAAGCCTACAAAATTTCAACTTCAAAAAAAACAAATCTCCATTTTGGGTGAATTTTTAAAGTTCATTTTCATGGCTTTACAAGATATTTTATTGCAAGCAATTGGTGGTGAATTTTTAAAGTTTGATTGTGGATATATGTAGGGAGCATTCATACACACATCTTACCCTAGGCAAGTTTTTCCAGAAAAGTTTTACAATTCCTTCAGTCTATAGAGTTTTAAGTGTTAGGATGACAATGTCCAAATTTTGTAAGAATAAATATTTCTTCATTATAATTAGATTTTTTATTTGTCACTCATGTGGTAACTAATTTGGTACATTTGAGCATGGTGGTACAATTTCTTTGCCAAAATCTAATTCAAAATATAGAGATATCTATTTCACAAAGTTTGGTATTCCGCGCTAGGTTCCCCGCTAGGTTCCGCGCTTGGTTCCGCGCTTGGTTCCGCGCTTGGCTCCTTCTCGGCCCTCGTCACTGCTTCCTCAATGCTCGCAGAGTCTCCCATTGCGACACCAGGAAGGTGTGTGTGCCTCCCTCGCTCGCTCGCTCGCTCTCACTGCCATTGAATTCGATCATCCTGTCATGTCGCCTGTTTGCTTCCTTTGTGCCATTTCAATTGCATGTCGTGGTGCAGTGCAGTAGTGACGTGGAGTGGCGGAGGAAACGAGGGTTTGGGCTTGTAGTCGTCGCAACAAATGGGGTTGAGGGTTTGAGAGCATTTTTTCCAACCTTTCCAAATTTTTCTTCTTCTTTTTCAAGTAGAGCGAAATTGATGCGATGCGGTGACTGGAGATGGATCCTAATTTCCGTGGCAGCGAACTCGAAAAGGTCATAACGGAATTGGTGTTGTGGATGTGGAATAGCGTAAACTAGGGCAGCGCGTTCGAAAGTTTGTCGTTAGGGTTTGGGGATCCTTGAAGTGTAGTGTGTCAGCGCATTTTTTTGTTTTTTCGGGATTCAGGTGATTGTGGACACGGCAGTTTGAGTAGAGAATTCGTGGTCAAGATTTGTGGCTGGGAGAGGGCGGGAGGGTGAACACAATGGACAGGGACAGCAGGAATAGGGTTTCGTTTTCCTCTTCCACGACGGAGTCCGACATCGCGGCGCCGTTGATCCAGAATGGGAATGGGAGCTCCAGCAGCGGGAGTGGCAGCGGGAGCGACGGGGGCGGGGGGGCGCAGAGGGTTGGCAGCCGGAGCAGAGTCCAAGGCGCGGCGAGGTTTCTGCGTCGCGCGGGGAGCCGGCGCATGATGCGGGAGCCGTCGATGCTGGTGCGCGAGAGCGCCGCGGAGCAGCTGGAGGAGCGGCAAAGCGACTGGGCGTATTCGAAGCCTGTGGTGGTGCTCGACTTGATATGGAACTTAGCGTTTGTTCAGGTGTCGCTGGCCATCTTGGCAATGAGCAAAGAAGAAAAGAATTGCAATAAGCTTCGGGTGTGGATTTTGGGGTACGCGTTACAATGTGTCGTGCACATGCTTTGTGTTTGCTGTGAGTATCGTCGTCGGCAACAACAGCAGCAGCAGCAGCAGCAGCAGCAGCAATTACAACAGCAGCAACAACAGGCGAATGTGAATTTGAATTCGAATTCTCCTTCAAATTCTTCTTCTTCATCTCCTCTTGTTCCTAATGGAGAGAATGATGTCGACTCCGGGTTCGAAGACGAGGGCGGATCTAACGATGCGAGCTGGGCGAAGCGTCTGGAATCGGCGAATACCATGTTTTCATTTGTATGGTGGATTGCGGGATTCTACTGGATTACTGCTGGGGGCCAGTCGCTTTCCGTCGATGCCCCACATGTGTATTGGCTATGTGTGGTGTTCCTGGCATTCGATGTGTTTTTCGTTGTATTTTGTGTGGCACTGGCCTGTGTCATTGGCATAGCGGTTTGCTGTTGCCTTCCCTGCATCATTGCCATTTTATATGCAGTGGCGGACCAAGAAGGGGCGTCGGAAGAAGACATCAGTAGTTTGCCTACCGCGAAGTTCCGGAAAGCCAACAGTGACGAGAAAGCGAAAGGAGAAAAGGAGCGGCCACTTGCAGGTGTGATGACATACGTTGGAGCTTCGGAGAATCTGATGGAGCGACCATTGTTTGAAGACGATGCAGAATGTTGCATATGTCTTTCGTCATACGAGGATGGTGTGGAGCTTCGCGATCTTCCGTGTTCCCATCACTTTCATGGTACGTGTATCAACAAATGGCTACGCATCAATGCAACTTGTCCTCTGTGCAAATACAACATTGTACACGGCAACAGAAATCGGACCGAGACAGTGTGATGACGACCGCAAATTGCCGTTGTACTTGGCTATGACTCCCTGGAACAAAATCGTAGAAACACTCTACGTAGCAGGAAACTGTATGTGATCATGTGTAAATAACAGATGCTATAGGAAATTATAGTGCACTGCCTTAGTGATACCCGCCATTGAAAGAACGTGCACTTTGGATGCATGGAAACAACCCAGAGCCTGATTCTAAATGGAGCCCCGCCTTTTAATTGCCTCAACCCATAGAGACAGTTTTTTTCATTTACTTTATGTGCAATCGGTTTTTGTGATTTTAATTGCAAAAAACGTCGAGCTGCGCACAAGTCCTTTGTGTCAAATTCAAGACTCCCATATCAACTCTGTGCGTGGACTGGAAGTTTGGAGATGATGGAAAATGATTTGCTTCGACAATGGTGCCCTCAAATTTTTGCAGTTGATATTTTTTAAATGGGTTATCGTGAGCTATTTCACTGAGATGGCTTTGAGAGCAAGTTATTATTACGATGTGCAATGTACTCTTCTTATACTATTATTTATTTCAGGCTACACGTCCAGAGGTTTCTCTCTTCTATGAAGACAGCATGTTTGTTTGTTTTGTTTGTTTTGTCTGTTTGTTTGTTTGTCACGTTGAGATCTCCCAGACCGTGCGTCCCGACGCACGGTACCGTCGGAAAGCCCTCGGCGAGGAGGGAGGGGTGCACCGGCTTGGTTTTGTGGCGTTCCGACTCAAGGTGTGAAAGTTATTGAATTTTGAAGTATTTTTATGAACTAAATAATTAGAAAATTATTTTTATTTTTGTTTTGATTGTGGCAACGCCACATGGTACTCTAGTTGTATCGGTAATAAATGCCTGAGCTGAATTCGATGTGAACTAAGTTGAGGGTCTTTTGGGTGTGATCACTTCCACTGTTGTGTGTTGTCAGTGTTACCTACGGTAGATGTACCAACTACCATGTAAGGTTTATGCTTATTTAAGGGCTTCTGAACCAATGCAATCTACACCGATTATTCTATTTATGGTACGTTCCCACTTGGTGCTAGTTAGAATTCTGGTGTTATGAAAGGGCCCCGGTCTGACACAGTTTATCACCGAGTTTGTTTTCGAGGCAGGGTTGGGACGCGGGCAGCTCCCTCCTGAAGAAACGGATCTGCAGACCTCGTCGCCGTGCTCCTCGTCTCGTCCCTTCGCATTATGCTCCTCTTCGCTCCTCCTCCTCCAGCTGCGGCACATTTCTCCCGTCATCTCCCTCATTGTGTTTTTCTGCAACGGTTTTGATATCTTGCTGCACTGGATTTTTAGCCTTTTCTTTCACTCTATACCACCCAGTTGCAGGAAGTTTTCAAGGAATCATGGTCGCTACGAACTAGCTTGCGTGCCTTCTTTCTCCGTATTGATTTGATCACTTGATTCTTCACAAAGTCGCTACATATTATTAGTATTGCACGGACTTCAATTCGATCAACAATTATATTTTGGCCAACCTTTCCTACAAGTTATTGAAATCGATCTTATTTTTTCTTGAAATTTAGTGCAATAGTTAGAGGTTTCAATGTAATTTGGGTGATCGAATCAGTTGATTTTACTTGAACTGTATGGAAGCCAAGATGACATTGCATACATTGCTGATATGTTCATTCTGTATACAATACATGAGCCATGAGAAGTTAAATTTAATTACTATATGATTGCATTGTTTACCAATAATTGAGGTTCCTTCTTAAAAGTTTTGGTAATGTGTGATGTTTCTTGCTTCACTGGAATTATTGAGCAAGAGATAGTCTGTGAGTTGGAACCTCTTAAAAGTTTTGGTAATGTGTGATGTTTCCTGCTGCATTAGAATTATTGAGCAAAAGATAGTCTGTGAGTTAATACGGTAATGTATTTTTTGCACATGCTATACCAAATTGACACTGGTTAGGTTTTCTGTATGCTTTGTGAGGCATAGTGAAAAATTTGTGAAGAAGACTGCATTGCACAAAGATAATTTCAACACATTTGTTCAATGTGTACAATACAAATCCTTCGTTCAATGTGTATGTACAAATCCTGTGACTTAAAAACTTAGTTCTCCATCACATGAAGAGTGTCTGACATATATAAGGCACTCATTGATTGGAGAACAACAATTGAAAGATGATAACCTTACCTAGTGATAACCTTATGTAGTGTAGTTCAATAACATCTGAGAGGGGAAGAATTCATGATATTCCTAATTGAAAAAGAAGATTTAAATGCACACAGATCTAAGCTTTGGTAGTTTTGAATTGAAAATTTTAAATGCATCATTTCTTGTGAGTTCAAGTTGAGCCTGACTATGTTACGGTATGTTGAGCCTACAACTAAGTATCCCAGTTTGTTGTCTACTTCCTAAATAACAAACTGCTTGTATATATGAAGTTCCGAAGTGACGCAATGAAAGCCTAGAAACCTAGATGAGAGAGGAATGTGCCGTAGGTGGAGGAGGAAGAACACATAGAGCGAAGGGATAAGACGAGGTGTGCAGATCCGTTTCTTTAGAAGGGGAGCTGCCTACGTCCCAGCCCTGCCTCAGAAACAGGTTCGGTGGCAAACTGTGTTAGACTGGGCCTTCTTAATAACACTGGAATTCTAACTAGCACCAAGTGGAAACGTACCCTTAATGTCATTGGGTTTTAATATGTGACATCCATTTATGGATTGAGTGTAATATTGTGACATTTTGTGAATAAATTCTTTTTGAAGTGCTAATTTGGCTCACCATCAAGAAGCTTTTGATGGAACCAACACAAGGTTCAGGTGCTTGATAAGCATTCTAATTTTAAATCACGTTCATGCAATAGAGACATCACGTTCATTTGCAACTTCCATTTTCCTTTACATCCTAGAAGTATTCCACCATTCTACCCTACAAATTTAATTAATCAAATGGAGTTGTATTGAATTTCATGTTCTGTTCTCTTTAACCCTTAAACGACAAGCCGGTTACTATGGAAATCATCTATTTTGGTACCGTGTGAATTGTTGGCTTAAAAAAATGAAAAAGCACTCATTGAGAGACAGGCTACTATAGAAGACGTTCCCTTTTCTCACAAAATTTGGAGGATGAATAGTTGCACCTTTGTCCTGCATGAAGAGATTCCTTGTCATCTATTGGCTGGAAAAGGTCCGCCGCAGCATTTGAGGGTTAATCTTCTTCTTTTGGTCATAAAATGAATTAAAAAAGGTTTAGTACCTTAAAAGGGCTTTAATTTTGTATGTTCATTTGAATTGATAAGGTTACAACTAATCTAGTAAGATATGTTGCCTACTATGCAACTTCATAAAGTTGAAAGAATTCATTGTCAACTTAGTCTAAAGTGGTAGGGTGTACTTCATTGATTAATAAATACACTTGTAGGAAGTCAATGAAAAAACAAGACATGAAAAAATAGAAGTTAAAAAATAACTCTAATAGGTACACTAATTTACAATATTCATAGTACTCCGTATATCATAGTACTACAAAATAATGTACCATATATTAAATAGAATGAAAGGTATATCATTTATGTAGTACATTTCAACCAATCCACTTCTATTTATGTCAAATAAAGAATATTCTTTTCATATATGTTGCACATCCAAATATGTCTACGAATAATTCATTGAATTTTGAATTTAACCTTCTTTTTTCATCTATAAGACTAGGAAGTATATTTCTTCTACAATATTCTTTGAAGTTGTAAGGGTCATTTTGCTTAAAAAATGTGTTGACTTTATACTCTTAAAAAATAACGTTTCAATATATTTCAAATGTAATATGGTGGCCAATGGTTAAAGTTAGCACAAGATCTTTCTACACAAAATAATGAAATTAGGTTGCCTTAACAATTAGGTTGCATTATCCCAAGAAAGTTACTCTACAAGCCATCAAAATCAATGTATATTTTGATAAATAATTCCATTTGTATACATGAAGGTTAATGAGTCCCAATTACAACAATACCTAATTCCAAAGTAGTACATTCTTGTACAATAGCAATATATTTATATAGTGTCAAATGTCAAGAAATTAGTGAGGGATAATCTAATTTCACTATTTTGTGTATAATTGATAGATGCTAATTTTGGAGGAGATTATTTTACCTTTTTTTGTATAGAAAAAAATGAATCTTGTAAAAACTTATAATTTTTTTAGCATTATTCAAATGTTTTCTATACATTCCATACATTTTTTAGCATCTACAAAAACATTAGATTAACAGGGATAGCAATCCTAACCACCAGATACAATAGTCATGAATGTATCAAAGAATGCTAAGGTAAAAAGTCTTGAAATTGACTAGGCTCCAAATGTCCCATACTGCAAAAGTACAGTGTGCTTTATTTTCAAAAATTCATAATTAAAACCACAAAAGTCCCAAAAAAATTCATAATTAAAAGTATAAAATGACTTGAATTAAAGACCACTTCCATTTTTCTTTCTATGAAAATTTACTAAGAAAATGTTTTAAGGAATTTAGCTCTCCCCCAAATGGAATCAACTTTTAACCCTTGAAGAAAGTTTTATTTCTTGTAGGACAATCCAAAAAATTTTGCATGAAATTTTAGGACATGAGCATGATTAATTGAGTAGGTTAGCAACTAAATAAATGAGAACAACCAACCTAATAAAGCAAGGAAACAAGGGGAGTTTTCACTAATAATTATATTGTTCTTTGATACTCTCTCTATACGAGCAATGTCTATGGGCTTCACATGATCTAACTTCGAAATCCGAAAATCTCCCTTAAACAAATTAAGAAATTGTAATTGTAGTTGTGTTACGTATAATGATATGTATAAAGAACAAGCGACTACATCCATGTAATCCAATTGACCAACGCTCATGGGCAAAGATACTTTGGTTCCTAAAGATCCATGTAATCAAAAGCGAAGAAGCCCTAAGGTAGGAGGTTCTAAAATGGCTTAGGCTCTAAAATGACTCACCTCCTTAAATATACACTATTTGTACATGTTGCTTTTTCATAGCCTTCAACAATGTACGAATAGTGTACATTTTAGGAGGTGAGCCATTTTAGAGCCCTATGTCATTTCAACTTCAAAATTTTATAACTAATTCCACAAAGCTCCAAAAAATATGAAATGACTTGGGTTAGATGTCAATTCCACTTGTCTTTTTAAGGAAAATTTACCAATGGTCCATTTATGGATCTCCTACATTAACCCTTAAACGACGAGCCGGTTCACTATGGAAATCATTTGTTTGGGTACTATGTAAATTGTTGTCTTTAAAAAAATGAAAAAAGCACTCATTGGAAGACAAACTATTGTAGAAGACGTTCTCTTTTCCCACAAAATTTGGAAGATGAATAGTTACACTTTTGTCCTGCATGGATAGATTCTTTGTCATTCATTGGTTGGAAAGCGTCCTCGACATCATTTAAGATTTAAGGGCATGCCAAATTGATCCAAATCATCCTTTGGAGTTATCAACTGAATCATTTTAAAAAAAAATCCAAAAGCACTCATTGGAGGTCAAACTACCTTTTCGTCCTTTCCACACAAAATTTCAAAGACGAACTCAGTGTGAGTTGAAGCTGGTGAAGGATTAAGGTAAGACAGCCCATTGCGATCAAATGACCCATTGCCGTCACCTAAGAAATGACCCATTATAGGGTTTTTTAAGTATGTGGGATGTGGGCAACAATGCATGTCTTACATGATAGCGATGGAGTGAACAGTGACCTCATTAGGAACTTTTGAGTTTTCACTGTGAAGTCCATTGTAAAAATTGACTTTTTTGGCCTTCTGTAATAGGAAATATTTTGACAGCATTAG
This sequence comes from Climacium dendroides, assembly GCA_950106755.1. NCBI lineage: Eukaryota > Viridiplantae > Streptophyta > Bryopsida > Hypnales > Climaciaceae > Climacium > Climacium dendroides. The sequence goes on from OX467086.1 coordinate 23,286,096, forward strand.
GCAGTGAGATGATCATTACAGATTCAGATTTTGTTGGTCTTAAGGTAGTCTACAGATTCTTTTAGGCTCAATGCTTCAGAAATTCCTAACGAATTCATACTTTGTCAAAAAAATATAATTTCAATTGCACTTGCTGTTTCTCACACTTGTACTAATGTGGGAAAAAAATTGAAAAAATTCAGCAACAAGATGGTGCCAAACTCCTCATTCTAAGCACAATGGGCTGGTTTACCTAAGAGCCCACTGTTTCCAAGGGGAGCTAACAAACTAGCCTACCGGCTTTTTGATAATATTATTTACTGAAGTAGCCAACCAATTCAAACTGCTGCCTTGAAGTGCCTCCATTTATTCACTGATTTGCAATTCTGATTTTTGAAAAGATTTTTTGGCAAATTTTCTTTGAAAGATAAATGAAATTGACATTTAACCCTTAAATGTTGAGTCGAACGTTTTGTGTCCGATGAATGACAAAAAAAATTCTCAAAAATGCAACTATTCATCTTCCAAATTTCGTGGGAAAAGAGAATATCTTCTATAATAGCTTGTCTTCCAATGAGTACTTTTTCATTTATTTTAAGTCAACAATTCACATGGTACCCAAATAGATGATTTCCATGGTGACCAACTCGTTGTTTAAGGATTAATCCAAGTTCTTTCATATTTTGGGGGCCTTTGTGGAATTAGTTATAAATTTTGAAGTTGGGAATTACACAAGGCTCTAAAAGTATCCGCATCCCTAATATTTTCATTGTGAGTACATTGGTACATTGAAGAGTTTAATTGGTACCTATACATTAAAAAAAAAAACATTTTTTGAGAGTTTGGTTGATTACCCTCTAGTGATCCAAGGAGAGAGTACTTTGATAATGGGCCAAAATTGCTATGAGCATGAACAATTTTCTTTGCTCATTTTTTCTTGAGAGTGTATAGAATGTAGCTATAGGATCTTAAAAGTCAAATTCACAACTAGCATTTCAAAAAGAATTCAGATTATTTGATCACATGGTTTAGGAGATATTTACGTTTGATGTTTTATTTGGGTCAATAGAGATATAAAACAATGCATTTTGAAGGAGCATATCTTTGTGAGAATATTTTGAAATGATGCATTTTTGTGCTCAATGAAAGATAAGAGAGTTGAAAATGTACATGTAAAATTTCACAACATTCAAAGCATTTTTCAATTCACGGTGGAGCTTGCATTGCATTGGAATGATGGTAGTGTTTGTAAGAAAAAATGAGTGGGACGCTTGCCTTCTTTTTGGATTTGCCCTTTTCGGGGTAGACAAGAATCACATTCATTGACTTTTTATTCCATGCCCAAACCAAAACCCTAAAATGAGATGTAAACTACACTAGAGCTTAACTTGGAATTTGATAAAACTATTGTCATTGTTTGATCTATATATTCTCTAGAAATCATTTTTGTTTTTAAAAAAACTCAAAATTTGAAAATAGGTAGCTCAAAAAAGAGGTGTAGGGACGAGAAAACGGTCCCTTGGATCATTAAAGGTTAACCTTGAAGCACTCCAACATCCGATTTTTGGATGACAAACAAAACAAAAATTTCTTTTTTTTTCATTATAGCTTGGATGAAAGTCATCCTAATTTGTGGAAATACTTTGTCAAGTTGTTTTCCTATCTAATGGTTGGATTTGGTATTATTAGAGTTCATTTTTTTTAAATTGCACATGTAGAAGTGTGTCAAGTAGTTGACCAAGTCAAAATTGAATGAACTCTAATTCAAAATTAGATTTGCAAAAATGGGGTTATAGATTAAAAAACAAAAAAATTCAAAAAAATCACCATATCAAGAAAACCTCATTTGAAATCCTTTCCAATAAAATTTACTTTAAAAATGACAACATTTTACTTAAAATTGAATTTAAAGGAATTTTGAAATTTTCCTTTCAAAATTTATAGAAAATTCTAGTAATAGCATTGGTGAATCTAACTGTAGAGATGGAATCTAAAACTTAAAGTCTACAACTTTTATTTGTATATCAATTCCAAAATATTCTTCCAAATAATACTTTATGATTATTTTTCTCAAATCTTTAATTCTGGAGAAGACTTTGAACATTGAAGGGGTAATGAACCTCCTATCTTACAATCTAAATTAGTATTGCAAAATATTTTTGACAATCTTAAACCAATTAAAATAAATCTTAACTTCTAAATTAAAGCTATATTTAAAAAATAAAAATAAATAAACACTTCAAATTTTATTTTTTTGTTGCATACCCAACCCAGGGATCTTGCACTAAACTAACATAAGAATATGTAGAAGAAATTTTAAAAACTTTGGCCATTCAAATTGCAAGTCCTTAAGATTATAGTAAAAAATGCTTTACTTCACACCTTGCCATATTAGATTGTAAAACTTTGAATCCTCATAACTTTAAATTTTTGTACTATTGATTATGATTGAAACTCTTTTTATGTTACAAAATTGGATTGAAAGCCTAGGAAATTAAATGAAATAAAAATTTGCTTTCTATTCTTTAAGAAAGTCATAAGAAGCAAGGTATGAGAAAGAACAAAAATTTGCAATCATTGTTGATAGTTTTAAGATTGAATTGAAATACACCAATCTCAAGAGTAAGATCATGACTTTATTTTTTATACAATATTCAAAGGTGGATGAATTCATGATCAACTTCAAACCTTTACATCTCTTTTTTTATACCTCTAATCTTGGAATTGATTAAAAAATTGAGTTTGTAGAGATGCAATCACTCTTGCATGGTAGGATTGCATGTATTCCATTGATTACATGTGTTTGATGGAGGGGAAAAAACACATGTACATCTTTGAATTGAATTGAACTTTTAAAGCAATTTGATGTTTTTAGGCCCCAAACCAATCCAAACTACTCAAATCCGAAACAAGTCTAAAATCTTCATCTATATTTACACATTAATAAATTCAACCATATGATCCATTAGTTAAATTGTAACAATATACCTTCCTAAAATTTTAGAATAAGAAACCTTACAAATTACAAGATCATTACACTAGGAGTATTTTCAACTCTTTCCAAATGGTTAGGTTTCATCTTTCAAACATTTTAGACAAGAATATGTAAATCCCACAACTTGCAACTTTCCATAATATGTAGAAGAAAAAAGTTGGAAATACGTATAAAAAATTTCAACAAACTAAATTTAATATTCATGCTTGAAAAAAACAATAAATAGAAAGAAGTGGAATATAATTTTAAATACTAAATTGTTAAGAATTTAGTTATGGAATTGAAAAATTCCAATGGCTATAATGTTGAAATAAACAATGTGCATCCAATGACTTTATTGATTTTAAAAAATATTGGAAATTGAAGTTTGATGAAGGACTTCCAACTTTATTTTAGAGTAGAGATTTTATAACTACCTACAAACTAAAACTTCTAATGGCTTTCATCTTGTTAATCAAAATGGAATGATTCAAAGCTTTCCATATATATATATGGAAAATAAAATTCAAATTTTTATTTCTTAAAAAAGTGATTTTAGATGTATCTAAGGAACAACAAAAATTACATATCATACAACAATTTTTTAACCATATAGTCAAAGTTATAAAAATTGTTGTATCTTTGAACTACTCCTCAACCATATTTATGTAAAAATTTCAAAGGAAAAAATGAAAATCCCATTCATAATGGATGACGGAGAATACTATGATGCCAAAAATTGCTACTTGGTCCTTTAAAGATTAAAGGATATCTCTATTATTGTAGTTGGTTTAGAAAGAGATGGATGTCAAAGTTGAAATTGGATGATGTTTTCTCTACTCTACCCTCCATACATTGTCCACATCCTTGCCAAATTGAACTTACACGTGCTTTATATCTACCATTGATTTTGAGGCCCTCAAAAAACACCTAAGATTCACTCTACTTCCTCTTCCAAAATGGAGAATGCAATTGTAGGGGTGCAATGCTAAAGGAGCCCCTATTTTGGGACTAACGTAGATCATCTACCAACTCCTTTTATTGTCTAATTCTATCATTCTACTTTTGGCCTTGATTTAGTCCTAGAAAAAAATCCAAATCTATTCATTTTTTGACAAAATTGCTACAATAACACCAACAAGAGATAGAGTGTCAATTCTTTAAATGGTGAATAGGCTTAACCCCCAAAGGATAGATTGGTGCCTATGGAAATTGTCCCTTTGGTCACCATGTGAATTATTTGCTTGAAAAATTGCAAAAACACTTGTAGAAAGTCACCCTCTTTTTTTACAACAAAACTAATGTGCCCTGTGCCGTTGCCACAGTCAAAACAAAAGTAAAACTAATTTTCTAATTTTTTAAGAACCAAAAATAACTCAAAATGCATAACTTTCTCACCATGAGTTAGAACGCCACAAAACAAAGCCAGTGCACCCCTCCTCGCCAAGGCCTTTCTGACGGTACCAAACACACACCCGGGGGACGCATGGTCCGGGAGATATCAATGTGACAAGCAAACAAAACAAAACAAACATGCTGTATTAATAGAAGAGATTCTAAGGATGAATAGTTGCACTTCTATCCTACTAGAAGGATCCTCTATCACCCATCAAACAAAAAATGTCCTTGTTAGCATTTAAGGGTTAAAATACAATTAATGATACATGGAAGAGTGTGGTTATGAGTTGTTTATAGGATGTTCATGACTCCACTTTGTAAATGGTTTTGTAATTTCAAAACATACCACTTCAAAAATTTACAAAAATTACAATCGAAAAATTTACAATTGCACTTGGGTTTGATTCACGAAACAAGCGCAAAAATATGTGCCTCTCTTGGAGAGGGCCCCAAGATATTCACATGGCCAGTTTAAGTAGGCATTGAGGTCAAACACAACCCATCCACAGCTAGGGAATCCCATACACTTCACCCGGCATTAGATAGCCTCCCTCCAAAGTGATCACAATCACTACAGGTACGGTAGTCAGAGGGGGAATGACAGACAACCTTCCAGATTAAGACTTTGAAATTAAGATTTCTAAGACATGTTATCAAATCACTCACTGTCTTGTGAGCATTGACTAGGGACACTGAACGAACAAACTCTTAACCCTAAATGTAATGTCACTGAGGACCCTAATTAATGAAAAGGAGCGTGTTGCAAGAGGGACCGAGAAACTGCATAGGCAAGCTTAAAATCCATGAATATGGACAAATTTAAATTAAAACCTCACTCGTGAAGAATACACATAAAGTTTACACTCTTTCAAGGTCGATCAATCCTTCGAAAGTATTGCATTAAACCAAAAGAGCCCATACTGGAGCCAATATCGAACACACATTGCGGTCCTCCAAGAACAGGATTTATGCTAAAATCCTTGAGAAAAATTTGAAACTATCTATAACTTGGACTTTCCTAAGGAAGACTTTACACCAGGCACCTACGAGCAGTTAATCAACGAGCATCATAAACTTGGGTCTTTGGAAGCAGATCCCGATCCTCCCAGTTTTTTCAGTTGGACAATGATGATGCTCATGTTGTCACACCCTTCTTGCTGGCGGGTGCTTGGCGACAGACAGTGATCGAGAATCTCCCCACATAAGGGTGATAAACTTTTAGCCTAGGGAAAGCAAGCACAAGCAAAATTAGGTTTGCAAAACACTACACTCGAGCAGATACAATGCATGCGAAGGCAAAACAATTTGTGCACTGCTATTGAATAGACGGAACTGCGTCTATTGCAGGATATACGACAGCTACTAAAATAGGCACACACAACGATAGCAAAAATGGGATTACTTACGGAGGGTAATCTCTGACTAACGAAGTCCACGACTCCTTGACTTGTCATGACATCCCTGTAGACAAATTCATCACCAATGAGTGCACTGAATTTCAGATAACGTTTAGCATGCAATTGCATTACCAGCATCGTGAAGACCAAGATTCTATACAAAAAGCACTAGTAAGGAGATGAGCTCTTCACCGCGATCTCAAAAGACAGACCTATAAAGCCAAATGAACTCATCTGATAAAGTGGATTTCATCCACAAATAGTGCTCATACTATCGACTTTGCAGAATGAAAGATCCAGAAAAAAGCAACATGCATTTCAGTAAAGAGAGGTAGGAGTTTTTCCAGCTGATACCATATTCCATCGCAGGCCAGCACGAGAAACTCATCCTCGGGTGTAAGATCCACCTGTAGCAACCCCAAAAGCACATCAATTAGAAATGACGTTGACCTAAACAATTAGCTTTGAAATCCGCAAGTAACCGGGACATGCCTAGAATTCATCAAAAACAATGAAGCGATGGGTGGATGACCTTCGGTGAAAAGATAGTATGGGATTTACCTCTCTTATATCAGGACAGCAGGTCACTATCTGCTTATCAGGCGGCAAGTCTGGTTGATACTTAAATTCAAAGTCCCCTGCATGCACAAAGTTTCAGCCTGCTAGAAAGAAGTGCTTCACAGAAAGTATCTTTCTCAAGCCTAAAGTTCCTAGGAGCACAAAACATGACGATGAGAGCAACATTGGGAGAAAAGAGCCTTGAGTACAATGGTTCAAAATGCATACCAATTGCTCGTGTAAGATTAAGACTACCATTCACACGTCCAGCAAATACGAATCCTCCAGCATTTTGAATCCTTAGCCTCTCGTCCTCTAGCTCAGGTTTGTGATCTACCGAAAGATCTTTAGCCTGCGTAGATTAAGGAAAACCAAACGGTTTATCTGGAGTCAGTAGTACCAAAGGAGGTATCTACTGACACGTACAGAAACATTCCTAAAACATTCCTAAAACATTCCTCATAATAATCAATCCCACAATTCAAAATTGGGTCGGTAATAACCTTGCCACGTTGAGACATGATGCATCGAGAGTCTCCAGCATTTGCAACAAAGAGCTTATTCCCTCGAATTAGAGCCACCACTGCTGTGCTCCCAGAGCTCGGACCCGGGAAATCTGCATGTGGACCCTACATCAAGCACCAAACTCCATGAAAAACCAACCCTTCAATATTATTAAAAGGCAAAACACTGCCTCTATTAAGTACATTCTCACAGGTAATACACACTCACTACAAATAAAAAAGGCCGAGATTTTTCAACAGCAAGACATATGCTAAGAACATCCAACAGGACAAGAAAGGCAAAATTTCTTCAACACTGTCTATAAAAATGCGAGAAAAAGTTCTACTGGATGAACATTATCGGCTCGAACTGATGACGGAAGTACGGTGATCACTGCTGGAACAGGCGATGCCAATCAAAGCAGTCTTTCAGATATAGGACCTACCAACTATTCTGAAACCACAAATAGAAATGTACAGCGAAAGTTAAATCCCAAACCAACCTTGAATTCAAACACAAACTAAGTTGTTTAGGGTCCAGAAAATCAAACCTCTTCAGGCGTCTCATTGCTATCGGTTTGCGTAGCGGTAGTAATATCGGTATCGTTATTGACCCTTCCATGACCGTTGCCGTGACTGTCGACACCCAAGAGCTGAAGTTCTTTCCATCCTTTTTCTCCCTTCATCATCTCATCCATCCTGCACATAAGTGAAAGGCTAATCACGTACCTTGCAAAGAAACTTCACCAGGATACAGGCAACAATAGACAGATGATCACAAGTGCAAATATATGATGAATTAGGAATCAATCGTAAACACTAAGAAAAAAACAGAATGAATCAAGACATGAACCCAGTCCACTCTAATAATCACAGCTATTCACCAGTCAAACACAACAACACATTACGAGGCCCTTGAAAATTGCTGGCAAGACTCAATCCAATGAAAACTCAAGAAACTTGCAGGAATGCAGCCACAGACTGTTGGAGAATCCCAAATCAGGTTCATCACTAAATTTAACGAATGAAAAAAAGGATCTTTGACTGAAGAAGATCAAAGAAAGCAGAAGAATGTTGATAATGTAGCTTACCGCAGAAAAGAATATTTCAGACTTCCTCCCAAGTCCCCCATGGCATACGCTTCGGACTTTACAACTTCTCTATGTAAATGTTTTGCACAAAATTTCGACACCACTTTTCCTGCAAAGGAATCAACTAGTTCTTAAAAATGACAACTTTTATTTTAAAGAGCAGGTATCCTTCAAACCTAACTAGGTTCTGCAAGAGAGCATATCAGGACCTTAACACGCACCTCCATGACCGTCAAAAATGCCAAATATTGACGTTGAAGTATTCGGATCCACGTTCAATATAGCTGTGTGCTGCATTGATAGAAACAGTCAGAAGTAGCATTAGGCAATGCTGAAGTACTTACTGGATTTGTTGGTTGATTTAAATAAGTACGGCTTTTCTTGTTTTGAAAGCATTGACACCTTATAAGATTTATGATAACTCATCGCAATAGGTTCGTAACAAGACGCAGGACCTTGCAAGTAAGCAATTTATAAAGCACACGTACTAATTAACACCTAAAGCCCTAAAACCACTCCCAAAATCCAAAGTGCAGAACTTTCAGACATTTTTTTTGTATCCAACCGTAAGATTTTGCACTAGACTAGTATGAGAACGTATGGAAGAAGTTTCAAAAGTTTTGACCAACAGAACTAAAGCATGTCTTAAAAAGATGAGTACCTCATGATAATTTTCCTCTAATCGTCAATTCTAGAGAACACTCCGTACCTTTAAGGGTTTCTGTACCTCCAGGGGTTAACCTGAAGAAGTTTCTTTTTTTGAATTTTTTTGGGAAACAAGAAATGGTGAATTAAATGGCACAAAATGAAAAGGCAACCTAAATCATTAATAACTCTAAGATGGAATTGAAATAAAACTTTAAGCTTGCAAAGCGTGGACTCTGGACACAAAAGGTACGCACAGCGTCTTCCATGCTTTCGCGCCACCCTTGCATAGCAGATAAACCAAAGCGCAACTCGGCATTTTCACCATCTTCGGATGTCTTGTCCGTCTTCGGAGAGCTCAAATAAATCCCCATCCTTCCCTAACAAACATACGAAGTCAGGGTGAGCATTGGTGATTCTTGAAAAATACAAAGTCAGTCCATGAACGATTCAACACACCGACACAACTAGGAGCCCTGCTAAATCACCAACAAAACTAAAGCATGTCTTAAAAAGATGAGCACGGTTCCTACTATTGGACTGCCTTCTTTCTTTGGCGGTCTTCTAGGCACGAGGATTCATTGCATCTTAGTATCGTCATCTGAACGTTGTATGAAGAAACTATAAGTGTAACTAAAATCGGAAATCAACCCTAGGCTCTCGTGTTCAGACGATATACATTTTAAGCAAGACTCTACAGGGATCGCTTGAGCGTTGCAATTACACATCCTGATCTTGGCGATTGAAAATTGAAACCGTTACGAAGCTAGTTAACGCGAATTCTATTTTCCTTCAATTAAATCTTACAGAAACATACTTGCTGCTTATCAGGCATCAGAGGAGCTCTTCCATACTGCACGCCTATATAATAATCTAATACTTGAACCACACGAGTGAAATATCTCTTTCTCATATACCTTAACTGTGTGTTATTTATCACATGTGTACTTAAATCATTTATCTTCTCCAGAATCAGTGAGCGTGATCGTAACTTCCGAAGCAACCTAATTTCCATCACATATGCCCAGGATCAGTATTTAGTGCGCTCGTACCACAAAGATCACCAACACGCCAATAATTAAACCAAAAAATTTGAAAAATATGCCTCACTACCGACCACAAGCGATCGCTAACATTTACACCCTACAAAAACTCAAAACTAACTACCCGATTCCTTACTAAAAAAAACAACCAAACAATACACTCCACTAACTTCAACCAAGCGCGTAACCGATGACCTTAGGGTTTTGCTCCCACCAAAGAAATTCAAACCAGCACCAATATGTACCTTTGCAAAACGAAGTCCTCAATTCTTCAACCCTAGATGTTCCTCGTGCCTTGCCCCGCCCGCGGGATCCAGCGCGCAAATCCGCCCTTCGAGTTTCTGTTTTTTTCTGCTCAATCCAAAAGGCGCAAAACGGGATTCCAAACGGAAAGGGTGAGAAGAAGAATGCGGGAAAGAGACGGAGATTGCGACTGCGGAGCAACAACGTCCGATCTGCGCGTCGTCGTTGTAGCAAGGATTCAGGCGCGGACGGTGGTGAAGAGGAAGAGCGAAATGGTGGCATGTGGTTCCCGAGGAGCACAAGACCCTGAAGGGGGGACGAGGAGGGAGACGACGACGACGACGTCGAGCTGGCGGGTGTTTTCGTTGGTGTCCGACCGTCCGGACGGACGGAGAGGACATCAAGTCGACGAATGTGTATGTGCGCTGGGCCGGCATGGCAGGGGTGAAACCCCCGAGGCTGGGGTGTAGTTTTTTGTTTTGTTTTTTAAAAATTGTTGTTGGAAGCATATTGTTGTTGGAAGCATATTGTTGTTGTTTTTGGTTTTTTGGGGGGCATATTGTTTGGGTTTTTTAGGATTTATTAATATTCTAAATTTTTGGTTTTGGTTTTTGGATTTTAGGGTCGTGATTGTTTTAGGAAGTAGTATCATATGTCGTGGAATTTTTTTTAATTTTATATTTGGGACTTCCATTTCAATTTACAATAAGCTTTTTGAGGTTTGATAGTTTAGGGTTTAGGTGAGACTAATTTTTTGGGAGACCTTTGTAAGAAAAAATGGAGCCTCTTTTTTGTTATTCAAGTTTTGGTTATATGGATAATACTTTCCATGGTAATATACAATGCCTTGAACCCGAAACTAAGGGCAATGAATAAGTCTTTTAGCTACAAATCAAGAGCTTGAAAGGTCCTAGATTTGGGTGGTGGAACTTCACTACACTAATGATGATAAATAGTGTTGGCAACACTAATCACGAAGCATAACACTAATTGTCAACAATCCGGTTAATGTTACCAACACTAAATGTCAACATAGACACTATTTGTCAACTATTGGGTATAAGTTTTTTTTACAAGTTTACATTTAGTGTTACCTAACTATTTCATCAAAATGCAAAGAAAAACATATGAACCCAAGAAACCTATTACATGCTCAAAAAAATTACTGCTCAGAAAAGTGAACACAACACTAAATGCCAACTAATTGAACCTAAGTAATCCACACATTAGAACTATGTAGAAAGGGTAGTATGGAGAACAAATGACGCAATGCATCACAATAAATGTAAAAAAATTTATAGGATGACTTTTTGCTGCTTTTGAGAATTTAGTGAGCATTTTGACTCCTTTCTTAAAAAGTCAGTCTGTAAATCATGTGAGGCCACAAATGGAAATTTAAAAAATTGTAACTTGTGTACTTTATAGATTTGCATGAGGAGGGAGACGACGATGACGTCAAGCTGACGGGTGTTTTCGTTGGCGTCCGACCGTCTGGACGGACGGAGAAGACATCAAGTCGACGAATGTGGGGAGAGGTTCGACGGACTGAGCGGAGGGATTGACGGACGAAAAGAAATCTGACGAACGAAGTATCTGCCGGCTCTTGTGGTCGGGACGTCCAGGTGCTGCAACGTGTCAGAGGGTAAGTGTTTCTTGTGTGTGGATTCCTGTATAAATAGTGCACCTAGTCAAATAGTCTGATCTGGAAATGAGCGTCTCTTTCAACCATTCGAGTAAGCTTACGTTTTAAAACGGGGAGTGACACAACAAAGCCACTTCAAGGGAAGCATGGAAGAACCACCTATAGTCAACCACTTAAGCGATTCCACACATGTTTTGGAGTAGTAGAAGGCAATGTAAATTTATCATCTTGTAGAAGATAGAAATGATGGGCATTATCAATTTTTTGAGATTTCTTTTGTAGAATTCAAATTACTATAAATTTAAAAGTTGGTTTGAATCCATACCTAAGATATAGACTCTTCCAATTCTGGTTAATCCAGAACTAATATTTTGCTTACTATTTTTACTTTCTTGCTCACTACATTGGAACATGTATCATGACTTTATTATTTCTAATCTTCAAAAGGAGAAATTTGTTTCAACTTTGGTTGGAATTCTATTCTAGCATTGGTTGGAATTTTGTTTCAACTTTGGTTGGAAATAGTTGCACCATATTGGATGGGAATAGATCCCCAGTTGGGAATGGATGGTTTTACTATAAATGTTATTAAAAATGAAATCTTAATTACTCAGGAAAGAGTGGGGAATATTCAATCACACGCTTTATATATCTGTGTGTGACTATACCAGTGCAATGAGACTCCTGCGATTGAAGTGGAGGTACAACTCTTTGGCTCAAAAATCAATTTTTACTTTCAAACACTATAAAAAAAAAGGGGTGCTTTAAATATAGTCCTAAAATTTATGACCTTTTAGGAAATTTTTAGTATCCTATTAGAGAAATCCAAAACTATTGTTAGAGAAATCCAAAAAAATCCATAGACTAATGGATCTAACTCTAGAGTACAACAATTGGAAGTTTTACAGCTTGGATATGGAATGGAGTTTAAAATTCCTTTATCAAGCTATGAAATCCCATAGTTGCCATATAAAATTCTCTTCTCAAACTTTGAAATTCAATAGTTGCCTTTTGAAATTGGGCCTGTAGACTTTTTCATGATGAGCTTATCTCTCATTTTTAGTTTCAATGTTGCTAGTATCAAAAATTTGTGCTTCTAATTTCCCATTGTTTGTTGTTTTTACCTCATCCCCATTTCTAGTACAAAATCATATGAGAAACAAGGTTTTTTTTATGAATTTGGTGATCCAACAACTTAAAGGAAGTAAGCATTGAGTCCGCAACTAGGAAAGGTCATTATGGTGGCAACATTGAAGCATTGCTGGGTGTCGAAGCAATAAGATTTTAAATAATTGTCCACATCCCCATCACACTATCAAGGTAGTCACATCCAAAATGGATTCAATCTAATTGCAAACTCTACTTTTGAAGAGGCTCCATGTTGACAATAATACACAACGATTCAACACAAAAGAGGATAGCCCTATACAAACAATAACCTATGCCCACAACGGCAAGCATAGAGGAGCGTCACACACACAATGACAAAGACAACAAGCATTTTTTTAATTTAGACACCCTGCTAGAAAAAAATAGATTTTCACTTAGGGGATACAAATTTAAACATTGTATCAAAATTTCATGAACGTTTGACTAAAATTGACTTTATAGTCTTGAACCTACCTGAGATTTCTTTGGTACATTGAACACACACTTACATCTCAAACTTAAGGACAGATGGATTATTAACAAATATTGTACTGATTTAGTACCTTCATCACTACGTACTATAATCACATCGGTTATGTGCATTCTTAAACACTAAATCGGTGCAAAAACAATGAATATCAATAGCGTACAGTTTATGTACTTTAACTATACGATTGTTGTGTAGTTTTGACAATGGATGAACAATGGAATATTGAAAAGCATATTGTTGCAATTTTGCAACAATATTGCAACAGTATACTTTCGACGGATAGAGTACCTCCACTACAATTGGAGTATTGGAGTATTGGAGTATTGCAACAATACTACAAGAATATGCTTTCAATATTCTACTACTATTCAACTATTGTTGCAATGGGAAGCTTTTCTCCAATGTTGTTCTATTTTGGATGAATGAACATAGTTTCTAATGAATACATGATATATGAAATAAAAAGACCCATAGAGCATTTAAAATGTAGTTCAAATTTTTGCTATTTGGTTTTCCATTGGTGGGGTGCCCCATTAGGGCATTCAAAAATTAGTGGGATCCAGCGACCAAAGTAGGGTCCCCTAATCCCACATGGGAGTGTGTTCAAAGGCAGGGTGTCAGCACAGCACGTCATCTCTTAACGATCATGGACGTGCCGTCTTAACCCCCGACAGGGCGAGTAACCGGTTACCGTCTTCTCTGGAGCTCTTATAGCCGAGCGGTCCCGGACATAGCCTCAAACGATATGGGATAACTAGCGCTTGCACGGGACCCTGTGGCTTCACAACATGAGGACTCGTCTGCGTTTGGCCCATGACTTCACAGGGGATCTGCAACACTTGCTTGGCCCGGGGAATATTAGGGCACACTGGATTTGTGTCTGTTCCCTTGTTATCATGTAGTAGGTGATTCATATGTATTTCTTTGTTTGATCGCGAGGGATAAGTTCTTTTCATTTTGCAAGTGCCCGGTCGTTTCTGTGGAGCCAACAACATGTTGGCGGGTCTGACCTCCAGGGATGCATTGCAACGACAATTGCTCTGTCTTACTTTCTCCTGTGTGAATTACGTACGTTCCTGGGCGCGTTTCATTGGAATTATGCTACTATTAGCTCTTGGGGATTCATTTGTTGTTTGGGAATTTAGGTTCTGACGATTTTGTGCAATTTGTGTCTTGAAACCAGGATTGCGGACCTTCATCCCTCGTTTGCTGGAAACGAGGCTCACCCCAGTCGGAATTTTTGATGGTGAGTTCCTTGTCCGTGATCACTTCTGGATGCGTCTGTTTTTCGGGGTTTTTTTGTGGGTGTATGCGGCACTTCCGCATGTTTTCATTGATGACCAAGTGACCAAGTGAGGCTTTGTGGGAGGAGGTATTTGTCGCATGCATGGCTTCTTTTTTAGTTACATTGTAAGGTTGTAATCTAGTTCACATTGTAGCTGCACTGTGGACTACGCTACTTCAAGAAGCGGAGTTGTGTCCTATTGTTATTGTGGTACCGACATTACTGTGGGCTTGTTTCATGTGCAGCGCAAGTCGAGGGTGAAGAGCGTCCGGAAGGCTGAAGGGAAAGCCCTGTTTCTGAGAACGGTGCGTTGTGCTGCAACCAGCATTACATCAACTTCATCAGTTCCTCCTCAAGTCTCCGTTGCCTAGGCAGAAAAACCTTCTGCTCTGTGGGATAATGTCCATATGATAAAGTCGTTATCTGTGAATGAGATCCAAGTCTGTATCATGGAGTCTACCTCTGAAAGGAGGCACCACGGGTATAGCACTCCCTTTTGCTGACGCCAGCCAATAGACTTTCCATTCATTCACGCTGGTCTTATGGTCGGAGGTGCTCTTCTTCTTACCTGCAACTGTTGTGAAATTGGGTAACTGGGTTACTGAAGAGGAGCTCAATGGGTGTGCTTGAAGCTTACCTGATGTTGGCAAATACCAACGTGAACTCCCTCGCCCCATGCGCACCGAATTTTGTTACAGGTGAGTGAATTGGTGAGGAAAAGTAGAGCCGTTTTTTTGTATAATATTACACCTGATATGCTACATTCTTACAGATCTCATATAGCCTTAGAATAAGAGCTTGAACTAGAGCAGGGAAGTTCGTGACTCGCCATCTTTGGGTGGTGTGGTACGTGTACTGTAGCTTGCTTGCAAGCCTTTTAGTGGACTGCAAGGGTAGGTAGGAAGGAAGGAAGGATATTCTTTTGGGACAATGTGCTCTGTAAGGAGAATTGTTCCAGCGCCAGTTGTAAACGCATCGGTGGTAATGAAATGCTCAGGAATTCACCCTGACCCGCCTGTTTCTTTTGACTGCCTGGGGTGGGTGGTGATCCCTCGAAACAACGGATACTTTTTTGAATGTGTGCAACCATTGCTGCAGTCTATGATAGTGTTATAAGTGTGCAGGGGACTCCAGAGTGTTGTTTTAGAGGGTATGATGAGGAGAGTTTTGTAGTGAACTACTTATGTACTTGGCTTTGCTTTGCTCTGCTTTCTCCATGGCTCAATCCGTCCGTTGAACTAGAAATTATCTCGTCCAGGGAACTACTAGAACTTCTGATGTACCCTTAAACGTCGAGGCAGACATTTTGCACGCATTTTGCTTCGGATGGATCACTATGTAGGACAGAAGTGCAACTATTCATCCTCAGAATTTTGCAAGAAAAGGAGGTCTTCTAGAGCAGTTTGTCTTACAATGAGTGCTTTTACAATTTTTTAAGCCAATGCTTTATACGGTCATAAAAACTGATGATTTACAAAGTCACCTTGTTGTCCTTTAAGGGTTAACCAAAACTTTGATAAAAGAACATTGGAGACAATACATTTTTGAGGTGATTGTTATAGTCACAACAGTAAAATTCATCAACAATGGGAACTTGACCCCTTAGCACTTTGATGTCTTAATTTTAGACGATGAACAAAGAGGTTCCATCCATGTGCTTTAAGTTGAATTTTTTTGACCATGTAGCTTCTCATTCATCCAAACCTTCCAAATCTTGACTTTTAGAAGGCCACACTTCATATACGATGATGGTGAAGTTGATGAAATTGAAGTAAATAATATTTATTTTGAAAGATATAAGCAAAAATATGCAATAATTCAAGAAAGGATTTAGGCACTGAGGGATTAAGATATTATGATTCCCTTGGAGTGTCCTCGATAAGACCGGTATGTTGCTCTTCCAAATAAATTTTTAGCTCTTCATTGGTTCATAATTAAAACTTAAAATGTCTATCATTAAAAATGCATTCAATAGTACTTTGAATAGGTAGAAGTAAACTCAAATTTAATATTAGAAAATGAAAATAAACTACTTCAAAAGTAAGCTAAAAGGCAGAAAAATTATAGCCTTGGCAATTCACACTTATCAAAGCAAAATTTGGCAAATTGTATGGCAAAAGATGTTTGTTTGGAGGGGTGGTAACCAATTATGTTGAAGATGCCCTTAGAAAGTGACGAAAGGGGGCCAAAATCACCTCCAATTGAATTGTTGTTTTCATGGTTGTCATACTAGACAAGTTACTATTCATTTCTTGTCCTGTAGGACGAGTTACTATTCATCAAATGTATTTGAGAGGTACATTTGATGAATAGTAACTTGTCCTACAAGACAAAAAATGAATAGTAACTTGTCTAGTATGACAACCATGGTTGTTTTTGAAATGAAAGGAAGAAAAATTTTGAATCATTTTTTGAAAAATCTTACTATAGGATCTTGTTCACTACTATCAATTTAATCTATTCTCTAATTTTCAAAAACATTTATTGTATGGAATTTGAAGATGTCTTTGAGCAAAGTTTAGTTTTTGAAAAACCTATGGTATTTTTTTAGGCATAATGACTTTGGGGACCCATATCTCAAATCTTCAAAAAAGAAGAGTGTCATTTTTTATCAAATGCAATTAATATGAACAATTAAAAAGATGTGTGGCAAATTTTTACAAGGATCAAAGCAATGGAAGATTGTTTTTATAGCCTTGCAATCAAGAGAAAGAATGAAAATTTCATTATACCATGTCCATTTATTGTATGCTTTGACTAATCAACCCCTTGCCTACTTGTATTTGGAGGGATGGCCTTTAATTGGCTAGGTTTCTCCTCCAAGGCAATCTACAATCAACATTACTTATAGTGTTTGACTTTGAAAAATCACCCAAAGCGGAGTTTTTGTTTAAATCAAAAGATTCTTTTGGCTATGGAAAAATAACTTAACAAACTACATGTGAACAATATGAAGTTTCATAAAATGTATTTTTGGAATTCATGTAGCCCATGAAGTTGGACAATGACCATAAATGGTTGATTGAGCATTTAGGAGTTACCACCTAATAACAAAGAAATAGATTTCAAGGACAACATGTCTCATAGATGGGTACTAATTATTAAACAACTTAGAAGTTAAGTACTCAAACTATCATTTGCATGTAGGACTTTGTATGACCAAGTACCTTGTACTAACACACTTTATCAAACACAAATACCAACATCAAAACCATGGAGCCTACAAGACTGACACATATTCCACTAAGATATGCATACCCATTGCATCCCTATCTACAATTGTTCAACATTTCAATCCAACAACTGTCAATTGTGATTGAAAAGACATCCTCAAAACCATCTTTGACCTAGTTCTGCCTCCTTTGTTGACCCTTGTTACCAATAGCTCATGTATCCATAAGCCATGCTGAGATCATGCTGAGATTATTGGCAAGTGGTGTTTGCATGACTTTGCTACATGTATACGGCTGCTGACCAATTAAATGGAAATGGAGTTACCTACTGTCACTTATGATGGTTTACAACCTCCCACTGTGAATGATGGCATAAGAAATTCATACATTGAGCAATATGAAATTTGATCTCAACAGATTTGGAGCATGTAGCCAACGATCTCCCCACAGCTCCATACTGATCTCCTAAAAACCACACTCCTACGTGGGATAAAATTCTGAAATCAACGTAAACAGTATCCTCCGTATTGACAAGATTCAGCTGAGAAAGGTTCAGGTAGTTGCCTCAAATGGAACCCAATGGTGACACGGAAATTGACCCCAGAAATGAAAACTACAGTCAATCACATTCTTAAATGTACAGTACCTTTCATTCCACACGAATGTACGAAGTTCAATCCCACTAAGCTTAACCAAAACAAGGCCAAAGTGGAAACTCGGACTAATTGAAACTAAGATTCACAAGGTCGGAAGTTGTACTCTCAGTGGCACCTCCTGCGTAAGCTTTGAGAAGTGAGAACCCCTTGCTCGTCGTTCCTGCTTTGGGTGGAACCAAACTCACGTTCCGCTTGAGTGCCAGAAGAAGCTCACCAGCAGTGGCTGCCGTGTCTGCAACACCAGGACCAGTGGCATTCTTGATAGGCGCAAATTCTTCTTCACGATTTACCTCCAAGAGAGCGACCTACAGTGCACATTACTCACACACCATCGTGAGTTCACAACCTCTAGGCAGTTACTCAAATCAAGTACGACCACTGGACACCTGGAAGGTGCAGTGGAGGCTTTTCAAAACTCAAATTCAGTGCCGCAGCATGACAAATTGCAATCCATTCATAGAATGAGGACCCGTATCCAAATCTTGTTATTTATCTACTGCAGTCGTCCAATCTAAAAAATAGATAAAATCGAGTGAGATATGAAGAACGCACGTTTCGAAAACCAACAAATAGGACTGTTCATAAATCCACGAGGCTTTGTTCAATTATGATGGGTTTTTTCATTGTAAGCGTGTCAAATGCATGGTTCTATGAATGTTACTCCAAAAAATCTAATCTTCAATTCAACTTACCGATTCGAAATCAAGAAAACTGAAAATAGTCTCGAATTTCAATTCTTGATGTCCTACTTTCCGAGGCAATGGAAAAATTCAATAATAAAGTGAATTGACCAAAACTTTAGAATGTTTGACTTCTCATATTGGTATAATCTACAAATTCCAAGATGAGATTTTTGAGAAAAAGATGAAAATGAGCTCAAACATAAGAAAAACGCTCAATGGCTAAACAGAGCAAGAACGGTGAAACAAGGGAAGGGGCCGGGGGACCACAAAATATGCCGTCATAATCAGAATGGAAGTTCAGTAGCAGGATGGAAAGAAAGCAACCCACCTTCTCGGAGTTGCAGCACTGAAACGAATCGAAGATAAACTGCTCAAGTTTGATTCCATTGGGCTTTTCGGGGTTGACCGCTTCCCAAGTTCCACAGCTTTCTCGCATGTGAGGGATACGCTTCACAGCAGGATGAAACTCCAGCTCAAAATTCAACCTTCTCAACTTCTCCAAATACTGCACCGAAAACATGTTGATGCAAATATGAGCTGCTCGGAATTGAAGCTTCCCATAGTCGTCTTTGGCCGTGGTCATTGATTCTGGCATCTCACTGTATTCAGTCACTCCGTACCGTTGAACATTTGCTCCTTCCTCATGCAGACAAACAACTCCAACAGACTCTTTTGCGTGCTTCTTTGAAACCACCTTCACGCCCACGTCTGCTTGACGCTCATGAACAAATCCGTAGAACACTGGATCCGCAACTCGTGCCAAAGCATTGTCAACTGCGTACACCTGCAAAATGCATCAAAATGGACATTAGTCCAGAATTTTTTCTGTGTAGATTTTAGAGAAAAAGATTCAATCACAGTAAAATGTACTTACAATGAGGTGTGCATAGATATTGTCTACACGCTATCAGAGTTGGTTAGACTGGAAACAAGACATTCAACTCGGTACAAGATCAACTGTTTTGAAACAAGACATTGAACTTGCTGGTATATCAGCTATTCTGACATCATTCACCCTACATCTAATGGTGTTACCACACTACAACAGAAACAGGCAGCCCCACTTCCATTGGGTCCAGTCTGCAAGAAAGTTATCGAATATAGAATAAATACCTGCACATACTTGACGCCTTGGCCAGACAGCCTATCGATAAAGCCAGCAGCACACAGATCAGAAAAGAGAGCACCGTTTCCAGCAGGAGCCATGGCCACTTTCCATGGTGTCTCCATGAGCATCGCATGACCTTCATTCAAGTCCACACATGGAAGACTGCTTTGCTTCAGAAACCAAACCTGCAGAAAAAACCATAAACCAGGGTAACTCCTCAAAGAAATCAAGCCACATTGCCATCCAATCACTTCGCCAAATCATGTCATGAAACAGAGCTTGCCTGTGACTTTTCAAGTCCAAAATAGGACTTCTCCTCAAAGAATGCTCGTGTAGCTGTATCAGTGGCGTCGCTTGTCATGACTATCCAAGGAATTCGACGCTTGTTTCCGGTCCCAATCACCTTCAGAGTTTCCCACAACACTGTTGACAAATTACCATCTGTATGGAACACTTTCCATACTGTTGCACAATTGGAATTCTTGACAGCAAATTCGGGGTCTGGGTTCCCAATTAATGTTCCCCAAATCCAACATTCTACAGACGACATGGGAACTACGGCAGAGGATACTAAAACCAATAGGGACCTGATCCCGCCGCCTATACTATTCCTCTGTTACCAACAGCAACTCATCTCTTCCATTCAACACTTTGGTTGGCCCTCACTTAGCCAGTGGAGTAACCAGAACTTGACAGACCACTGATCTGCGAATGCAAACGGGGTTGTCCAATACTGGTCTACAACCCTCCCACTGTAAATGATTGCCTAAGAAAGTCATACATAGTGACAGAAATTTGATCACAAGGGAGTGTGGCTCTTGTATCCAAAGCGATCTCTCCAGTGATCTCTATACCAATATCTCAAAGAAAACACACTAGTACATATTGCTAAAATGCTTTGCGAAGAGTATCCTCGACCTTAGTAAGGTATGTACACTAATAATCAACACTGCTCACAATGACACACCTACAGTTGAACCAAAAAGCGTCACAAAACCTAGATATTGATTACGCAAGATGTACACAATCAAAACAGGAGAGTTTATAAGAGCCTCATGTTCGTGTTGGTTTTTAGAAAATCTAGAGACAGAATTTGAAAATTCATAACTTATTCATACGGTGTGTCAAAGTACTGCATGCTAAAGTGAGTTGGAATCCACTTTCACTTGCCAACAAGATACAATAAAAATAATTTATGATTAACAATATTAACTATGCTCGGTTGTAATTATCGGTGCTCAGGTATGACTTGAAAGCAATGAAAACCATCAAAGAGTAAGAGACGTACGAAGTAAGTCAGGTCTTCAACTAGGGTTTAGGGTTTGAGGTACATACGAAGGAAGCCAGGTCTTCAACTAGAAGCAGTCGCTCGGCTTGCAGCTGAAACAAAGACTTGGGCTGCGGGACCTGAAGCTCCAGCATGCCTTTCGCCACAGGCGCGCCTGCGCCAAGGCGAGTCCCTTGTCCTCCAGCCAGCACCAAAACGGCCACTTCGCCATCAGCAACAAGGCGTAATCCCTCACTCCACCAGAAGCCTGTGGGGTCATCTTTCTTACCAGTCGGCACATCGCCGGGGCTGCTGATCCAAGTCTGCAAACCGTCCCACTTCGCTTGTGGGAACGGCTTCGGTGGAATGGGGTGCCTGTCCAGTCTGCCCAAAGCAGGGGATAGAATTGGACATGGAATTCGAAGAATCCTTCTTAAACTTACATCCTACATTGATCTTCATTAAAACTCTAATTGGAAACGACCATATGCCACAGCATTACGGTTTAAGGACTCTATGCATCTCCAGGGTACTCTCCAATCGCTGCTCAACGACGATGGCATGTGCACCCACATATGCATTCTGTATATTTCAAGTGCGATTCTGGGTGTACATACCTTAAACGACACAAAGGTAATCAGAGGATGGAAAACAGAAAGGAAGCAAGCAAGCAAGCAAAAACTGTACAGGTTGTCTACCAAATTGGGCACGTCGAGATTCTTATTTCCTCAAAGTACTGGCCAACCGTTCATTTCTCATTTCTAGTTTTCGCTGGGTGGCTCTAAATATTGGTTGAGGCTTCCAATTATGCAAGATTTTGCATATATTTTTGGTTATATGGTTGCTAGAATACAATTCCTGGTCATCTGCAATCAAAATGCACAACGAATTTGCTACAAAATCTGATACATAATCACCAAAATATCTTATAGGCTTGTAGGTAAACCAGTATATTTAATGAAATCTGGCGATAGTAATCCCCAAATCCCCCCTAATGGCTGGTACTAGCTGGAAATTGCCTTCTCAATACATTATCATCCGTCGCTGCTCAACGAATAAACGAAATAAAGGCAACGCAAACGGAGGAGGCAACAAGCAACATTTTCAAATCAGAGAGTCGAAATGAAGAACACCGAAAGATATCAACGAAGCGAAAGATATCAACGAAGCGCAAGAATCGAAATCCTAAACCTAAATCCTAAACCGGGATTGCAACCGGGATTGCAACCACGTACCTATCAGGGTTGCCTTTGAAAGTGCGCACCACATCATCCAAAGCGCGGCGGAAGAGCGGAAGATCGATGCCAGAAACTTGATCTAAGAGCGATTGTCGTTGCGATGCATCCCCCGAGGCCAGACCCGCCAACACATGCTCTTGCCCGAGCTCGGCCAAGTGCGACCGCAGCGTTGCCATTCTGTGCTCCATTTCATTCACCAACCCACCTAGCAAGCGGCAACGCATCCACCAAACTAGAAATCGATCAACACCAGCAGAAGGCAAATTGTAAATTCTCAATCATCCAATTCTCGACATTGGAACATTACGGATTGAAACCCTAAACCCTAAACCCTAAATCAGCGCAATTTCATCAAACAGAGCCATAAACGTAATCGAAATCATTGAAACACCCACTTCTAAAACAATTCAAGTGGCATATTCGGATTCCGGATCTCTATTGTACCTCGATAGTTGCACGTATTTCTGAGCTTGCCACTTTTTGCGAGAGACTCCGAGTATATAATTTCCAGTATGCCGGCGTAAGCGGAAACAATAGGGTGTCACAGTTCACTATTCAGTCACGCGACTCTGTCGTTTGCTTCCAAACGTCATCCAGCGCCAGAATTCTTTTCCAAAGTACTAGACCTTCGTATACACTTCAAATTTGCTTTGCCCAAAT
Organism: Climacium dendroides; assembly: GCA_950106755.1. Taxonomy (NCBI): domain Eukaryota; kingdom Viridiplantae; phylum Streptophyta; class Bryopsida; order Hypnales; family Climaciaceae; genus Climacium; species Climacium dendroides. The sequence continues at coordinate 23,309,278 of OX467086.1, forward strand.
CGCCTCCAAGCACGAGTTTTGTACTTTGCCAACTCCTACTTAGGTCTATTGGAGGGTGTCATAGTTCATAGCCATAGACTGCTTTTTGTTTCCCAATCTGACCCAGTGCAATTCGAAGCCACAGAACCTCCTGTCTAAGTCCCAAGCCCCTCATAGAAACTTCAAACCGCATTGCCCGAGTTGCTCAATTCTCGCACTTTCCTACTAAGAAGGCCGAAACAATGTTTGTAAGGATGAGTGCATTAGGATGATCGATCCATTAATCACTTCATCATCTATTGATTCAATTCTGTTAAATTAGGGTTTCCAAGTGGAAAGCAGAAAGTTGAAGTAAGCTTTCAGAGTGCGCTTTTTTGCTATCGCAGTCCGTTTTAATGCTTCAGTTGTGGAATGCTTGGATTTTCGATTTTCACAGCTTATGGTAGATCAAATGTGTCTATACGCTAATAGCAATTGCAGAGACCACTTAACCCTCAATGAGAACGACAGCATTGTAGAAGTTCGACTCTGCCCGATGAAAGCTTTGTAGCTGCGAGGCTCTGGGGGTGGCTGCAGCAATGGCGGGGCTTTCCTCCGGCACTGCCTTGGGAGCTTGTGCAGCGATGGCGGTGTTGTATGTGGCCATGCTTTACATACCTTGCCTTGTGCTCCGCTTGCCTCCTCCGCGGAGCCTCAGCGAGCATTACCTTCGTCGGTTTGCGTGCTCCATTGTGGCGTCCATCCTGGCGTCTGTAATCTGCTTCTGGCTTCTACCCGTAAGAGTCCTCCTCTTCCTCACTTTTGTATTCAGAAATGCTCCTCTCATACTCTCCAATTGTTTCTATTGTAATCCTTCGTGCCAATTAACCTCTTGTTGATGCACTCTAGGGTGATATACTCCGGAATTTCGACCTTCCAGCGGCACTCGCTGTTCTCGGTGTCAGAAGAGATCATCTGGTATGTGTGATTTTCCTCTTGCGCGCCTTATGCAAAGCCTTCACAGAAATTTATGTTCAGTATAAGTAAAACACTAGAAAGCTGCAATTCCTCTGCACAATTGGTGTCAATATGGATCAAAGGCAGGGGTTTGATGGACAGAATCTTCAAGTCTTGGCACAGCTTTGCAAATTGAAAGAGTATTCTGTCGCAGCAAAGAATGTGTTATTTGGATACAGTATGCAAAAGTTTTCAAAATGTTATTGGTAGTTGACCTAAAACCGACACCTGAACAGATGTTTTGGTGATTTATATCCTCTTTGTCGCTATGTATCCTTTGCCTAAGATTCTAGGTTGGCAATCTTAGATCAGTGGCGATTTTGGGTGCCCATACCTTACATAAGAATCTGATGGACAGAAGCGTCGATGTCCGCTTTGTTTTTCTCTAGCTCAAATTAAGTATCATCTTTTTGCTAAATCTTTTTGAAAAGAGTTCTGGAATAGTTTCTTCTTTCTTACATGAGCAAATCCGTTGCCTTTCTCAGTGGCAGGCCGTACTGTATCCTCTACTCTTGACTGCCCTGCTGTATCTTGGACCCCTGGTCATGACAGCTTTCGACTCAACATCAGATTCAGACGAGCTTGAAGATGAGGCGAAAGTAGGGTTTGTCCAAGAATTTTATACCAAGATGACTTCAGACATATTTGTATGGCGCAATTTCGTTGTGGTAAGACATCGTTCTGCATTTTCGCCAAGCAAGTGGTTTTCGCTAAATTTAGGGTTTTGTACTTTGGTAAGAAGAGCTTTGTCCCTTCCTATCATCACGGAGGAATGAGTTGCACACAGCAGAGGACAGACATTTTATTATTTAAAATGATCAATTTGATTAATCATATTGTGAAAAGTATACTGCAGAAGGGGCTAAATTTTACATCACCAGGATCAATGAAGAACATTGCATGAAAGTTCCCACATGAGCCACTTGAAAGTGCTAAATTATCATCACGCCCATTTTGGGTGTTCGTGGCGCTTAGGGTTTATCTGTGCCGAATCACATATGCTTTGTTGAAAGTGCTACAATTTCACTTTGGCCTTTGATGCTGGGTGGTTTATGCTATTTCGTTTCTTCATTTCTTCAACTTGTATGTAACAGGGACCACTTACAGAGGAGTGGGTGTTCCGAGCATGCATGGTTCCAGTGTTACTGTGTGCAGGCTATTCTCAACTCAAAGTCATGCTTTTGTGTCCACTCTTTTTCGGCCTTGGTAGGCTGCTTCTACCAGTTCATTCTATTGTAGTGCCTGCTGTTATTGCATCTCTAGGACCGCGTTATCTGGCTTCCAGTAGTTTCTGGTGCTATGAGCTGTAAACAATTGAAACTGCTACGCAAGTTTGGAGTTGGATGAAAAGGAGGAGCCCAGTTATGTGTGACATGTTATGTTTTACCGCTTGATGGTTATTCCTACTTTCAGCACCTTTTTGCAGCAAACGTTAATTCTAGAAATTTTCTTTGAATTTATGGGAGCAGCTATGAAAGAACTTGATTGTACACTGCTTAGGTGTTGATCTTTCTGAAATGTGGTGCTGTTCTTTCGGACTTGGGCAGCTCATTTGAATCATTACTGGGAGATGGTGTCTCCTGAGAAGCGCGATCACGGAGTTGCTGCACTCATCACGGGTAACTTTCTCTCTGGGAGCTTAGGCACATTCGAACTCTTAGAAAGATGCCCTCTCTTGATCACTTGGTCCTCGTGAGGTGGTTGATTCACAAAGCTACTTATCCAAGCAAATGCAGCCTTCTGACCCATTCTATGTTCTCACCTATTCTCATTCTATTATTATGAATGGCGCATCTCTATTGAGCAGGTTTTAGGTTTGCATACACCACCATCTTTGGCTGGTACGCAGCGTTTCTTTACCTTCGAACAGGTGCGTTCATGCTTGCTAAAGTTGAATATGCAAACGTAGTTGGACAGTTATCGGTCCATTTGAAAGCGCAGCGTGATTGTGGAGGGTGGGAAACTTTGGCTGCACGTACTGGCATTCGATTGATGGGAACAGTTGGGGTGGAAACCAGGGCATCTGCTGGTTCCCTTGGTGGCTCACATCTTCTGCAATGTGATGGGCTTGCCAGCCATTGGCGATGCCATCAACTCTCCGAACAGCAAAGGTACACACTACAAGCACATCCTTTTATTCTCCTTTGCACATGCTAAGCAACATGATCTCTAAGGTAGAGGGTACGATGAGCGTCCCTTCCAGCAGTATTACATACACAGCTCATGTGATTCGTGGAAGATGTATAGTGCAGTGGAGAGATCACTTTGAGGACAAGTGCCAAAGGTAGCAAGAGCAAGATTTTATCACGATGTATGAACTTCTTATGCAAATTTCAAATGGGAGGTTGTAGATCTATAAGTGCCAGACAGTGGAAAATCCCATTTTTCATTCGAAGATCAGTGGCCATTGACACTTAGCGAAGTCATGACAACCGACTGAACTTGCTGATCGAATGCCAGCCAAGTGTACTGATCGATAGATGAGGTCCCTCTTTGCTTCTACCTTCGTTTTTTTCACTCCATCTGAATCTGTTTTATGGCTTTGGGGAATATTGTTTGCAGTGATTGGGTGCGCATTTCTTCTCGGATTGGGAGGCTTTGTTTCTCTCTTGTATCCAGTCACATCGCCTGCTCTGTATAACAGCACCGTCTCCAGGGGCACATGCGGGGGCTGTTGGCTTAGCTACTGCCAATGGACCCCATAAGCAAAGTTCGGATTTCCTGTTCTCTTCATTATTACACTAGCTTTGGTTGCAGACGTTGTTTTAGGTCAGTTAACCCCAAAGTGACGTTCAATTTCTGGGGTAAAAAACATCATTGCTTTTGAAGCTTTATGGATCTAAATGCCTTCAAGTTATACAAATCTCAACCATACAATCTTGTAGTGTACATGTTGTAGATGACATGTACAAAATTTGAAGTCATTTGGCCACATAGATTGCAAGACCATAATGTTTTAGTGTTGAAAATGGATGTTGAAATTTTTCCAAAAACACATTTGGAGGTGAAATTTGATTTCTAAACCTACTCAAATGAAAAAACTTTACACTACAAAATGATTCAAAACTAGTATACAAACACATTGGTGAAACAAAATTTCATTCAATTGACTCATTGTGTCTACAAAACAGCTTTGAAATGTCAAAAATCAGCAAGAAAAATTGCAATAAACGCATCTAAAGCTGAACCTCCTACTAAAATGCTTCTTAGTCACTCATTAATTCTTGGATTAACATGAAAATTTAGCCACACAAACTAGACTAGTATGTGCAGCTTTTCCAAAAAGAATTATTGAAAATGGACTTTGTATAAAGAAGAAACAGGACCAAAGTTCATTGTACTCCAAAAATGGCAGGATTTTGAACTTTGATTTGCTCCCAAAGATTCAAAACAACTTGGATTGACATGAAAACTTTACCACAATAACTATACTTTGAGGGGAACAAAACCCTACAAATTTTATTGAAAATGAGCAATGAACAAAGGAGATACAAGGCCCCGAAGTTGCAGCCCTAAAATGCAGTTTGGTGAATGAACAAAGGAGATACAAGGCCCCGAAGTTGCAGCCCTAAAATGCAGTTTGGTGAATTCAAATTGAAGTTGTGAACTTCGATTGGCTTTCAAAAAATTAATACATTTTGGATCGATCTGAAAATTTTACCACACAAACTAGAGTAGAAAATGCAACTTTCCCAACAAGTTTTATTGAATTTGGACCTTGGATACAAAAGTTACAACACTTTGAACTAGACTTGAAACTGTATGAAGACGCTTTTTGTCCTCTTTGTCACTTTGGGGTTAAAACACTCTACACAGATCATTGTACACCCATTCCTGAAAGTAAGGGAAACTAGCCCATCGCAGGCAAAAGACCCATCATAGACACCTAAGGCAGTGTTGTTTTTTACGGCAATTTAATGACCAATTGCCTTTAAAAAAAAAGGGCAGCTTTAAGCCTATAGAAAAAAAGAGGCTAAATGTGTTTTGAAATGCTATAAAAAAAGGGCAGCTTCAAGCCTATAGAAAAAAAAGAGGCTAAATGTATTTTGAAATGCTAGGCTATAATCGTTACCTTGTACACCAATGCCACAATGCTTCCAAAACCTCATTTCATCTGTCATGTAGAGTTGGCACATATAGAATTGTATACTCAAAATTGGTCTCCTTCCATTCATGCCTCCAAAATGAAGTAGAGTTGGCACATATAAAATTGCATACTCAAAATTGGTCTCCTTCTATTCATGCCCCCCAAATGAAGAAGTCACGGAATTAAGAACCTTTTTAAAAGAAAGGCTTCAATCATTGGTTTGGAAATCCAAAAGAACATTGACTTGGAAATTGATCCATTAAAGCATTGCATGAAACTTAGCTATGCTAGACTTTTCAGAATAAATGAGATTTGGGTTGTTGTAGTCTAGATTTTTGCCTATTCTACAAAAACCCAAGATAATAGTACAGGGGTTCAAATCTAAAGAATGATCGAATAGTCTAATGCATTATAACTAAAGTCACATTTAAAAAATTGAAATGTCTTATAATCTCAATTCTAATGGAAAATATAGCCAAAGTAACTCACTAATTATAGAAAAAAGAAATATTCTCTCATCCAATTTCTAATTTTCATCTGACACATATGGATGCAAGAATACAATCATGTAATACATCTAATTCTAATATGGGATTTTTAACAAGAAGCATGTTCAAAGTGAGGGTAAACATAACATATAGTTTAAAGCACAATAATATCCATTTCATGTTGCATTTGCTTATAGTATAGACTCACAAATCCACTTAAAGCGTCTCTCATTCATTCAACAAACTACATTAGTACATTTGTATTATCAATCAAACACATATCTTCACATTTGCTTGTAGCATTTTATACTGATTTGCTTGAAGCCATTTCATCAAAACATTCCAATTGTAACCATCTCACCAATTCACCGTCAAAATATATATTTGCTTTAAACTTTCACAAGCACAAGGCTAACGATTACTCATTTGATAACTACCTTTAAGACCTAAATCAATTTCCAACTATAATGCTCAAATTCATTCACTGAAGACACAATATATTTGCTTCAAGCATACAACACACATAAGACTACGTAAAGCACATTCAACATATTCAATGCTTAAAGCTCACACAGACTGTTATAACCATTCAATAGAAATTATTACTAGCATCAACTGTAAGCTACAATCCTCTCACTTATAACAATTGCTTCAAACTTATACAAACAAATAAGACGATTCAATCAAAACACATATACGCAAGCAACAATTTTACGCACCAAAAATAAATAATTCCTTTCATAGGAAAATTCCACAAAACATAAGAATAATTATCAATCACTAGGACTTACATACAATTCAAAAATATATGCTTAAAGCTTTATTACGTACAAAGATTGTTCACAAATATACATAGGAGTATTTTAAAACTCACACACACTTGAAGTGTAGAGAGAGAATGAGAAGGGAAGAACCACTTTATCTCCAACAATTTAAACAATTTTCCAAATCCACATTGGTTTAACCATTAAGAATTCAAGAATTGCATGTATCCTTGGTATCACATGGTAACTCGCATGGTAATTCTTCAAATCAATTAACATTTAAGTTCCTATCATCATATAATTCTAAAACCAAGTACAATGAAAACTCCATTCACACATCAAAAAAATATTGTAATTGCTTTTATACTTTATTCAAAAACTAAAATTTGAATTATTCTCTCCATTTTTTATAATTGTCTTTTATGTGAAAATAAAATATAAAAACTTTTCAACAATGCCAAAAGGGCAAAGTAATTGTTCTAATAGTGATGGGCTAATTTACCTTACTTGTACCATTTCATGCAAGTTTGGATTCTACAATTCAAGTTTGCAATGTTTCTATTAACCTCTAAAGATCCAAATACCGCTTTCTTAATGAGATGAAAGTTATGAGGAGTTCTAGTTTGGAATTAATAAAAATGGAATGATTCAAAGCTTTTTATGTAGATATAAGTGTAGAGAACCAATTTCAAATTTTTATTTTTTTAAAAAGTGATTTTAAAAGAAGTTTGTTGGACTCTCCAAGTTGCCTGCCAAATGTTGAAAATTACATACCATGCAATAACTTTTTAACCATGTAGTCAAATGTTATGAAAATTATTATGGGAGATTTCATTAAAATGGCGATTATTCCGTGAAAATGGTACAAAGGGGGACTGCAAAATGGAAGAAATTCATAGAAATATGGCACTAGGTGACGAAACATGGGAGTTGTGTTGCAATTTTGAGTTTGAACTTGTTGGAAATAGAATTGGCACATCTATGAGGTTGACATGTCGAGAAGCATTGTCATATGTGCTCTTGACTTGTGCAAATGGCATGTGGAATATTGCCATTTTAATGAAATTCTCCGTTATTGTGCCTTAAAGCTACTCTTTAGGCATATATTGTGTGAAATTTTCAAAGAAAAAAATGAAAATTCCATTTGTAGTGAGTTGCCCAAAATCGCTATGTTGCCAAAAAACAATATTTGGACCTTTAGGGATTAATAACTTTCATTGCAAGGTTTGATTATAGAGCTCTAGGTAGGAAATCATCTTATTAATTCCTTTCATTGTAGGGTTTAATTCCAAAGGTATCCTGCATATTTAATCCCTAAAGGAGTGAGGCACATTTTGGACTAAAATTGTGAAAAACTACTAAGGTAAGAGGCTCATAAAGCGTCACTTTAAGCGTTGCGAGCTGTTTTTGAGGAGTTCCTAATTACAAATGAATTTCTACAAATTTTTTAGAGTAAGAGGAGGTCATACAGCATCTATCAAAAGTGGTGCCATATTTTTCGTAGCTTCCCTAAATTAGTTACAAATTTCCAAAGAAAAGTGTTGTAGGTACCTATTGATGATCGTAGGCGGTTCAGAAATCAAGCACAAACAATCTAGAAGAAGACATGCATTGCTTTATTGAAAAATGGCGAGTGAAGCATACAGAAGGTAACAACAAAGGTTCTGAAATGCGACAGGTAGCAAGTTGAAACGGACCCTATGCTTGCTCAGTCGAAGGTACGTGTGAATAGTAGAAGCAACAGTCTAGGGAAGTTAAAGCGACCCTAATGAGATGGTAAATGAAGCAACTAGGAAGTTGAAATGGAGTTTAGTTTACGTTGAAGCAACCAGCTGTGTCCATTGAAGCGATCCCCATGCCTTAATTCTAGAACTAGCTCGTTTCAAAAATAGATTTTGTGCCGAGTGGGAGAAGTGGATCTAGATTCCTGTTTGTGGATGGATGTCTCCACCTTCGCACCGTGCATTCGTCCACGACTGTTTGCATTGGTGGACGTGCTTAAGAGGAGCTGGTTTTGCAGATCTGCTATCTTCATCTTTCTAAGCATTGTTTGGAATCGAGTCCTCTATCTTGTATCTGCGGTCTCTATATTCACGATTTGATTTGGAGTTGTGGTGCCCTCGTTGAAGAAGCGATGTGAGTAGCATCCTCTTGCAGATTTTGACGACCTCCAAGTTCTGTAGCAACTTTGGAGTCTGTGCAGGTACGTCATGGGGTCTGTACACATTGTGGAATCAATGCAAGCAGTGCTCCGAAATGCATGGCAACGAACGATCTGAGCAGGTAGCATGGCCGACTTCTTTCGACGGACCTCCTTCGATTGACCTCCTCTGACTAACCTCGCTTTTGTGCTCACCTGTAAGTAGCAATGAAGCATGTTCATTGCAGTTCCCTTGTTCTAATCTATTTTGCTTCTTTTTTCTCAGTATTGTCTCTATATTCACAGAGCATCCTCAGTGTTGCATCGTCCATCCACTTTGTCTTTTTTTTTTCCTCCTAAGCAATGCTCTTCCCTGTGGTTCATAAATGAGAGATAGAAGTGCAAGTTTTTGATGTACCTTTGCTGTCACATTCTTGAGGTTGAAGCTCATCTTTCTAACGTTGGGGGAGACTTACAGACTATGGCTGTGGGTACAAATCGACGTCAATGTTGCAACAATTGAGGTACAACTTCTGCACCGTCAAATTCCTATTTTTCTTGTACTTCCATAGGTGCTTGTAAACTCCAGACCCTAATAAAAATTTAATGTTGGCAGATTAGTATTGCTTGCACCAAAGCCACGGTCAAGGATAAAGTTCATTGGAGGGTTACTACTCCCTCCAAATGTCATAGAAGAAAATCTGTTGTAATATTGATTTTGGTGGAAGTATGATGGATATAGCCATGGTTTGGGAACCTCTAATAGTGGTAGTAAGTGCATGCTATGCTCTCCTCTTCTCTTTGCTTGCCACCTTGCTATAGCCCTCCTCTGATTTTCCTTGCAAATACCAAGTGGATATCCACAGTAGGGTGCTTTCCATGTACCTATACATGTGTTAGATTTGATGAGAGCATGCAACTTCTCTCCATATGCTGTAACAACCTTATTAGTCCAAGCTGCCCTATGTTCTTTTCTAGACTTCTACATAGCTTGTCTTTCAATCTTGTCAAGCTCCTTTTGTCTTTTCTCAACTATTTTCTTCTCTTTATTCAACTCGGCTTCTAACCTCCTCTTCTCTTTTTCTTCTACAACTACTTCTTCCCGACCTGCTATTTGCTCCAATGAATTCAGGTAATCTTGTTGTGTCATCCATATAGACTTTGAGTAGTCTATTATTGGCTCACCCTCCTTTGGTGTTCTCTTAACTGTTGGTAAGATTGTCCTAGGAAGTTCAAAGAAGTTCTTTTGGACATAGTTCTCTTCTTCTTCATCTGTATTTTCATCTTCACTTTGTCCTTTATAATCTTCATTGTTGTTGTCTTCTCTTTCCACATCTACATAGTAGTGGGTACATTCAGGGAGTAAACTAACATCTTCCTCATATATTTCTTCTATTTGCCATTGATGCAGGCCATCAGTTGGGACTTCATCCATGCCATCACTATGAGCTCCCTTCTCTCCATTGAAAGATTTGTTCTCACCCTCTCTTGTGAAAGTTAAACTTGGTCCCATTAGATTATCCATGGCTGTAGGATCTAATGAATAAATCCCTGTAGTTTTGAATCATTTTTTGATGTTTTCCCTTGTGAGGGCTTTTCTAAGTACGAAAGAGACCCATCCAGCTAGGTCCTCTTTACTAGCAGCCTTTCCAGCATGCGCAGCAGTCCATTTGTCACGATAAGCTCGAAATGCAACCTTAAAAGGCTTAAAACAGGTAACATCTAGTGGTTGAAGGGCATGGGAAGTATGGCTAGAGAAGGTGAGTAGATCTACACCACTTAGTAAAGCGATTTTGACAACCTCCAATGTAACATGAGATGTATGTCCATCTACAATAAGGAGATGCATGTTTGTAGGGGAAATATCATACATTTCCTTAACATTTCTAATAAAATGTGTCATCCATTCTTTAGATAACAAGTGGGTCATCCAAGCCTTAGGTTGCATGCTCATAGTTGCATTTTCCTCACTAGTTTTGCATAGATAGTTCCACTTCCTCTTTTTTCCCTTAAAAGATAAAAAAGTTAGGAAGTCTATCTCCTTTGGCATTGATGCATGCTAGTACAGCCAACCACTCTCTTTGATCATGAACAATCATGTGAACATTTCTGCTACCTCTTTTTACTAGTACAAAACCACCTCCATCTCCGCTAGCTTGGGCCCCGGATTCATTGCAGTTCCATATCTGATGAGATTCATATTCATGCTTCTCATATAAGGCAAATAAGTTATCATAGAATGATTTCACATTCTCTGGACACAAAGCTTTTGCCCGATTTTGTTGTAGTGGTTGTGCCTTTCTTAAAGAAAGTTCTGGATGTCTATTTAGGAAAGATCTAATCCAACCACGACCTGGAATGCCATCTCTAAAAGGTGTAACTCTTGTTTGTATGAACTCATGAACCTTTGCTCAAAGTTGTCCCATATGAAGAGGATAACCTTGTTTTTGCATCTCTAGGAGATATTCCAACACTTTATTTTCTTCTTCATCACTTGAAAAAACCTTTTTTACCCCTTCTCCTAGACAAAGTGGTTCCTTATGCATGTCCCCTAAAACTTGTGATAGGAATACTATGAATCCTTGCAGCAGTTTTCAAAGGAAGCCCATCATCAATGTCCTTCAAGGCCTCTTGTAACTGTGCTTTACTCTAGTTCCCATTTTTTTTTGGCATCCTATTAATTTTTTTTTAACTGATGGGAGGGGGATTTTTGGTACCTCTTTAGTTTGGAAGTCTTCATCGGCATCCCAAATGCTCCATTGAGCTGGCTGCGCAGTCTTGACATTAATAGCATAGTTTCTATCAAAGCTCTTCTCAATGTCACAGAATTCCACCGACATTTCCCTAGTAGTAGTTGTACCTCGCTGCAACATCACTACTAATCCCAAACTGGTCTTCCTTTTCCTGCGGCGTAGTTGTCAGTTCCTGTGGTTTGTCGTAGTTTGCACTGTCATGGTCCTTGCCTGTGCTACCTTGTCCCTCGCATGTACAACTTGGGTGTCCATTTCCTTTGCTTGAACCTATTTGTGCCTTGCATCTGGCGTTGTAACCATGTTCGTCCTCTTGTTGCCTATCTTGTGTACTGTGGATCCAAGTGCCATCGACATCCATTCTCATTGGTGTTGGTCTTGACAGCATTGACATAGATGCATTCTTATCAGATCTCCCTACAACGCGGTGACATTGATCAAATAGATAATCGTTGTTGTGAACTAAGTCTTCAAGGTTGTCACTTTGCTCATTGCCCTGCCGCAACTTCTCGATCTGCTGTTGATTGTTGTCACTTAGTCCATTGATAGCCCAATCAAAGCCTTCGGGAATGTCATCGTCATCATTTTCTTCTTTGACGCTAAAATCAATGTTGTTGTAATCGCCTTGGCTGGACCCCAAAGAGCGAGCTGGTTGATACTTACTAGTATCAGTTTCTTGATTGTCGTTGGTCTCCTCGTTGTTTTGTGAGAAGTCATCCATCGTTGGTTCCTACAATATTACAAACAAATGATTAGTCCTTGGCTTCAAGAAGTGCATGTTTACTACATAGTAACTTCAATGGATATGATTGAAGAAGGTGCAGTAAGTTAGCAATGAAAGTTTGGTGATTTCAGTTAGGCAACCAAACCTGTGAAAGCATCAACAATATTGTGCAATTCTCAACACTTACTACATTGTGAACTGCAATCTTCAAGACACAGAAGAGTTCTTCAAAATTCCAACACTAACTTACTGCACAATGTTAACAAGCACTTCTTTGATTATAAGAAAGGTTCTCAATTTCCAATAAAAAGGATAACTACGTAATTGATTATGCAACGTGTTTAAAAGATTCTTTAATGCAAATGTGGTCACTTTAAGTTTTGTAAGCCGTCATGTTGTTAGCTCAAAAATAGTGGCTCACTATTCTAATAACAGACTTCATTTGCCTTCCTCTATCCCATGTTATGCTCCATTAATTTTTCAGATTCTTCTGCATCTGTGAAAGGAAGTTCAACTAACTATTTCCATTTTCATTAATATAAAGCACACATGTCCACTTTCTTCAAAACAACCCTCCATACCTCTTATTTCGTCCACTAGAAAAGTATGAATGAACACCTAACACATTTTAAACTGTTCTGACATTGTTGATTGGCAATTGATTGTCAATTTAGTTACCACATGTATCCATTTCAGAACCATTCATTGTCCTTTACAAAGCCTGTTGTAGGGGCGGTTTGAAGGAGAAGGTCGAAATAACAGCCATCTACTATACTTTGAGGGTAGTGAGAAAAAAATGAAAATAAAAGTTTTTTCCAAATTTTAAGAATACAAATTTGTACTAGATTCTATACAGAAATGCATGGAAAAAAATTCAAAGACTTTGGTTGTACAAATTGAAAGATTATAATATTTGGAATTTTTTTCCAACCTTGTCCAATAGGACCAACAAACTTTATCTCCTTTTAGAATGAGATTTTTACACTTTACATGTAGTTTGTTTTTTTACATTTGCATCTTACATCATATAAGTTACATACTTGCCAAATTTCAACATTACAAGAGGAGTTTTGGATAATTATGTTCTCCAAATTTGCCCAACCTTCCAAAACGTTTAGAGCAATATAACTTTTGATTCACACACCCCATAAAAAAATAGTTTTTCACTAAGGAGGTACATGTTTCCACATTGCATCAAAATTTTATAAACATACGACTAAAATTGACTTTATAGTCCTAAATCTACTTTGGTATGATGAATAGACACTTGGTCCTTTAAGGGATTAAAGACTTTGTTTATTTATCAAGTTCTAGGTTTAATTTGAGAGATTGTAAAGTCAAATCCATACCTTAAATTAGAATGCTTGTTTGTTTTATTTATCACAATGAAATCTCTAGAACTACGTGTCCTTCAATTGCATTCTTAGTACTTTTGGAAAGCCCTCTTAAATCTTGATGAAGAGGGGTGCATGGACTTTGTTTTGTAGTGTTCCAACTCATAGTGTGAAAGTTATTGACTTTTGAAGTGTTTATGAACTATAAAATTAAAATATTACTTTTATTTTTATTTTGATTGTGGCAATGGCACAAAATAAACTAATTTAGTATTAAACCTTTAAGGTTTATACATCCAAAAAGTGGATATGCCTTGGTTATCCTTGATTGTAACTTTCAAAATATACATTATTGGTATGTGTTTTAAACTATGAAAATAAATCTTGACAAGTTTTAGTTCTTTTTCGTTTTAAAATTTGAGAAAAATTGAAAAAATTATTGCAATTGCAATCTCTAAGTTTCAAAATCCATATTACAACATATTGTAAATTTTTCATTTGAATTTTTTTTATTTAAAATTTTAAAATATTTAAATTATAGAATTATACTTTTCATTCTAACCTTCAATTATGGTAAAAAAATCCAAAATTATTCTAATATGTATTCTAATTGATATCATTTTATTTCCACCTTTTAATTTTAAAAATTACAATTATCAGATTTTGTTCATCAGAGTCAATAAAAAATGTACATGTCAAAAATATCAAGATTCTATATATCAATTAAATAATAGGAAAATTTTACCTTGATAGTGAAATTGAACTTGGAGGTCATTTGCCAAAGGTGTTTGAGATGGAAAAATTAAAAAAATAAAAAATAAAAAAATAAAAACTAACTGAATTTTTTTTACACTAATCTCCATTGCTTGTTATACCTCTTCTAATAATTTCAAATTAATTGGAATGTTTTTGCTATATTTACAAATTTATTTTTCACTTTTAGACATAGAAATTAAAACTATAACAATTTTTCATTAAACAAAAAAAATTCATAATGATTGACAATTCATAGTGTCACGTACTAAAAATATAAGATTGATATTTGAATACAATTTAACCTTGAAAGGATGGACTCGTGACCGTAGAAATCATTCACTTGGTTATTGTATGAATCATTTGCTTATAAAATTGCAAAAACACTCATTGGCAATCAAACTATTATAGAAGACCTTTCCTTTTTCACAACAAAATTCCGAGGATGAATAGTTGTACTTTTGTCTAACCGGAAGGATTCTTTCCTATCCATTGGGCATCAAACATCCTCATCACTACAAAAAAACATTGTTAATTCAAACATTTTCAATCAATTCAGATGTGTCAATTTAGACAAGTTTTGTTAATTTTTTGACAATTCGGACATTTTTCTATCAATTCAAACACACAATTAGTAAATTCCGATGTTGTTTCTTGTAGTATATAATCCATGCAATTAGTCAATTCAGACATGTCAATTCCAACGTTGTTTTCTTGTAGTATATATTTGATGCAATTAGTCAATTCAAACATGTTAATTCGGACGTTGCTTTCTTATAGTATACATTCAACATTTAGAAAATTAAAGAAAAAATTTTAGCTTTGCCATGATGTTTGACTAATTCGCTATGGACCTAGTCCTTTACGGGTTAAATTAACCATAATGTTTGACTAATTCACTATGGTTAGGGGTTAAATTAGCCATAATCTTTGACTAGTTTACTATGGATCTAGTCTTTTAGGGTCTTTTAGGGGTTTAGGGTAGATTACATTAAAGAAAAAATTAGGTGCATAAAGCATAAAGAAAAAAATTAGGTGCAAAATGTAGTTCAAATTTTTGCTATTTGGTTTTCCATTGGTGCGGTGCCCCATTAGGGCATTCAAAAATTAGTGGGATCCAGCTACCAAAGTAGGGTCGCCTAATCCCACATGGGAGTGTGTTCAAAGGCAGGGTGTCAGCACAGCACGTCGTCTCTTAACGATCATGGACGTGTCGTCTTAACCCCCGACAGGGCGAGTAACCGGATACCATCTTCTCCGGAGGTCTTATAGCCGAGCGGTCCCGGCCATAGCCGCAAGCGATATGGGATAACTAGCGCTTGCACGGGACCCTGTGGCTTCACAACATGAGGACTCGTCTGCGTTTGGCCCATGTCTGTGGTGCACGGATTGTGTCTCGTAAGCTGGATGCAATGACTGGCAAGTCATAGGAAGGTTGTTTCAGCTCTCTGTGTCTGCGTTTTGCCCTTGACTTCACAGGGCATTTGCAACACTTGCTTGGCCCGGGGAATATTAGGGCACACTGGATTTGTGTCTGTTCCCTTGTTATCATGTAGTAGGTGATTCATATGTATTTCTTTGTTTGATCGCGAGGGATAAGTTCTTTTCATTTTGCAAGTGCCCGGTCGTTTCTGTGGAGCCAACAACATGTTGGCGGGTCTGACCTCCAGGGATGCATTGCAACGACAATCGCTCTTAGATCAAGTTTCTGGCATCGATCTTCCGCTCTCCCGCCGCGCCTTGGATGATGTGGTGCGCACTTTCGAAAGGCAACCCTGATGGGTACGCGGTTGCAATCCCGGGTTTTTTAGGGTTTGGGGTTCAGGTGCCGTCGATTCTTGCGCTTCGTTGATATCTTTCGCTGTTTTTCATTTCGATTCTCTGATTTGAAATTGTTGCTTGGTGCCTCCCCCGTTTGCGTTGCCTGTATTTCGTTTATTCGTTGAGCAGCGACGGATTGAGAGGGCAATTTCCAGCTAGTACCAGTCATCAGAGGGGATTTGGGGATAACTATCGCCAGATTTCATCAAATACACTGGTTTACCTAGAAGCCTATAAGATATTTTGTTGATTATGTATCAGATTTTGTAGCAAATTCGTTGAGCATTTTGGTTGCAGATGACCTGGAATTGTACTGTAGCGACCAGAATAGCTGATATACCAGCAAGTTGAATGTCTTATTTCAAAGCAGTTGATCTTGTACCGAGTTCAATGTCTTGTTTCAAGTCTAACCAACTCTAACCAGCTCATGTTTGGATCAACATGTTTTCGGTGCAGTGTCTGGAGAAGTTGACAAGGTTGAGCGTTCAGCTGGAGTTTCATCCTGCTGTGAAGCGTATCCCACACATGCGAGAAAGCTGTGGAACTTGGGAAGCGGTCAACCCCGAAAAGCCCAATGGAATCAATCTTCAAATCTTGAGCAGTTTATCTTCGATTCGTTTCAGTGCTGCAGCTCCGAGAAGGTGGGTTGCTTTCTTTCCATCCTGCTACTGAACTTGCAACTTCAGGGGCTGCACGGATCCAAAAAGAATACGTTTTTTTGAAACTTCATGTTGTTCACATGGAGTTTGTCAAGTTATCTTTACATACCTAAAAACATCTTTTGATTTGGACAAAAACTCTGCTTTGGGTGATTTTTCAAAGTCAAAGACTACAAGTAATGCTCATTCATTGCAGATTGCCTTGGGAGAGAAACCTAGTCAATCAAAGGTCATCCCAAGAAAAGAATTCTACAGGTGTACAAAGAATTGATTGGTTGGAGCATATGGTGAATGGGCAAAAATTTCACCCTATGTACCTCTCTTGAGTGCAAGGCTGTGAAAACAATCTTCCACTACTCCAATTCTTGTGAAAATTGGCATGCTTGTTCTTAATTGTTCATAATTGCATTTGGTCAAAAATGGAAAATTGTTCTTTTTTGAAACTTTGAGATGTGGGTCTCCAAAGCCATTATGCTTGGAAAAAAAAACTATTGGTTTTTCAAAACTAAACTTTACTTAAAGACATCTCCAAATATAGACAAGGTCTTTGAAAATTAGAGTGTAGACTAATTTGATAGTCATGAATAAGATCATAATATAAGATTCTTGAAAAAAATGATTTAGGAAAAAAATTATGCTTTCATTTCAAAAACACCAATTTGGACTTGGGCATTGAAGACATCCTCAATAGGACTACTCACTAGTTTGCCCTTTAAAATAAAACTTCTTTTGTTGGGCAAATTTTGCTTTGGTAAGTGTGACTTGTTAAGGCTTCTATAATTTTGTCTTTTAGCTTGCTTTTGAAGCAACTTATTTTCATTGTCCAATTTCTAAGTTTGAATTTTTCTTATACTTATTCAAAGTACTTTTGAATGTACTTCCAATGATAGAAATTTCAAGCTCTAATTATAAATGAGTGAAAAGTTAGTTCATTTGGAAAGGCAACATGCCAATCTTATTAAGGACACCACTAGGGGATAACAATATCTTAACCTTGAAATGTCGAGTTGGTCATTGTGGAAATCCTTCTTTTGGGTATTGTGTGAAACATTTATTTTTAAAAAACCAAAAACACTCATTGCAGGTCAATCTATTGGATAAGACCCTCTTCTTTTCACATAAAATTTAAGGATGAACATTTACACTTTTAGAAGATGGATTTTGGGTCATTCATTGAACACTTAAAGTAGGAGGTTTTAAAAGCACACAAGCTCTAAAACTGCCCACCTCCTCAAATGTACACTATTTGTACATGTTTTTTTTTCAATAATGTACAAAAAATGTACATTTTAGGGGTTTGGCAATTTTAGAGCCCAATGCCATTTCAACTTCAAAATTTCATAACTAATTCCACAAAGCTCCAAAAAATATGAAACAACTTGGGTTATATGCCAATTCCACTTGTTTTTTCCAAAAAAAATTACTGAAAAATATTTCAAAAAGCTTTCACCTTCCCAAAATGCAGTTTCAGCCCTTACGTGGGTGATTTATGAACCTCTTACCTCAGTGTGTGGTGCAGCGACAATACAAGGTTAGTAACTACTACTGGTGATGAATATTACTGTTGTGACAGTAATTTAAACAATCACAAATTTATTTTCTCCAATGTTCTTCTATCCAAGTATCAGTTAACTAACCCACGTCAGAAGTGTCTGGTGATTTCCTGGACGAGATAATTCCTTGTTCAACTGACCTGCGGGACGGATCCAGCCATGAAGAAAGCAGAGCAAAGCCAAGCCAAGTACATAAGTAGGTCACCACAAAACTCTCCTCATCATACCCTCTAAAACAACACTCTGGAGTCCCCTGCACACTTGTCACACTATCATAGACTGCAGCAATGGTTGCACACATTCAAAAAAGTATCCGTTGTTTCGAGGGATCACCACCCACCCCAGGCAGTCAAAAGAAACAGGCGGGTCAGGGTGAATTCCTGAGCATTTCATTACCACCGATGCGTTTACAACTGGCGCTGGAACAATTCTCCTTACAGAGCACATCGTCCCAAAAGAATATCCTTCCTTCCTTCCTACCCTTGCAGTCCACTAAAAGGCTTGCAAGCAAGCTACAGTACACGTACCACACCACCCAAAGATGGCGAGTGACGAACTTCCCTGCTCTAGTTCAAGCTCTTATTCTAAGGCTATATGAGATCTGTAAGAATGTAGCATATCAGGTGTAATATTATACAAAAAAACGGCTCTACTTTTCCTCACCAATTCACTCACCTGTAACACCCTGTAACAAAATTCGGCGCGCATGGGGCGAGGGAGTTCACGTTGGTATTTGCCAACATCAGGTAAGCTTCAAGCACACCCATTGAGCTCCTCTTCACTAACCCAGTTACCCAATTTCACAACAGTTGCAGGTAAGAAGAAGAGCACCTCCAACCATGAGACCAACGTGAATGAATGGAAAAGTCTATTGGGCTGGCGTCAGCAAAAGGGAGTGCTATACCTGTGGTGCCTCCTTTCAGAGGTAGACTCCATGAAACAGACTTGGATCTCATTCACAGATAGCAAGTGTCACCCCTGGTGCCTCCTCTTGGAGTTGGACTTTATCACATGGACTTTATCCCACAGAGCAGAAGGTTTTGCTGCCTAGGCAACGGAGACTTGAGGAGGAACAGATGAGGCTGATGTTATGTTGGTTGCAGCACAAGGCACCATTTTCAGAAACAGGGCTTTCCCTTCAGCCTTCCGGACGCTCTTCACCCTCGTTTTCCGCTGCACATGAAACAAGCCCAAAGTAATGTCGGTACCACAATAACAATCGGACACAACTCCGCTTCTTGAAGTAGCGTAGTCCACAGTGCAGCTACAATGTGAACTAGATTACAACCTTACAGTGTAACTAAAAAAGAAGCCATGCATGTGACAAATACCTCCTCCCACAAAGCCTCACTTGGTCACTTGGTCATCAATGAAAACATGCGGAAGTGCCGCATACACCCACAAAAAAAAAAACGAAAAACAGACGCATCCAGAAGTGATCACGGACAAGGAACTCACCATCAAAAATTCCGACTGGGGTGTGCCTCTTTTCCAGCAAACGAGGGAGCTCTCAGGCGGAAGTCCACGCTGAAGGTCCGCAATCCTGGTTTCAAGACACAAATTGCACAAAATCGTCAGAACCTAAATTCCCAAACAACAAAATGAATCCCCGGGAGCTAATAGTAGCATAATTCCAATGAAACGCGCTTCTAACTCACAGGAACGTACGTAATTCACACAGGAGAAAGTAAGACAGGAATTTCATATAAATCCCTCGCGATCAAACAAAGGAATACATATGAATCACCTACTACATGATAACAAGGGAACAGACACAAATCCAGTGTGCCCTAATATTCCCCGGGTCAAGCAAATGTTGCAAATGCCCTGTGAAGTCAAGGGCAAAACGCAGACACAGAGAACTGAAACAACCTTCCTCTGACTTGCCAGTCATTGCATCCAGCTTACGAGACACAATCCGTGCACCACAAATTGCGACATTCGTCTACGCAAAGCTCTAAAAACTAGGATAGGTAACGTAAAGTCTCCATTCCCCATACGAAAAGGGAGAGGTTCCATTCACCATACAGGTGACCTTCAAGCCCTTCAATCTAGAAACATGCACCATCTGAAATTTTGCACATTTGAGCCAAGACTCAATTGAAAAAACTACATGTCAATAGGTTACGTGTTTTCACACTCCGCACAAATCAAAGTTCAATGTATAGTCAACGTACTGTGCGGTTAACGGAGACTCGTCATCCTAGATTTACGAGGAACCAGAGTGAGTGAAGCATATGCTTACAGGCTCGTTCGGCGATCAATAGCGGCTGTCAAGGACGGGTCATTCCGAAACTGCGAATTCTGCTGCTTGAGAATCTTCGTCTGCGCCGCCACCAGATCATCAATCTCACTCTGCGGCTCCTCCATCATACTACTCAACAGCTTCTTTTCAGGTTTCGTGTCCGTCGTCAGCGTCTCCCAAATCTCACGCGTCAAGCTTCTAGAGCTCGCACCGTCCGCAACTTCGATTTCTAGGTTTGCAGAGTTAGCTCCAGCGCCCGCGCCACGCAGCTTCTTCACGCGGCGCCTGCGACTCGGCGGTGGGGGTCGCCGCGGCGTGATCCCGCTCACATCCGAGCTGAACTGCGCGCCCAGATCTTGCTCCAGAATCTCCGTTGCGTGACGGTGCCTGCGCGTCCTGGTGCCGCGCCTGCGAGGAGGGCGACGCGGGGAAGTCGCGGCGGGTGTGGTGGGCGTGGTGGGTTTCACGCCCTCTGGCGTGGGCTGTAAATGCTTTGTGGTGGGGCTCCCGTGGGGAGAAGGCAACGCCGCGTGCACCACATCGGACTCCTCCGGGAAGGCATTGCTCAAGGCGATGCGAAGCTCCACGGCGGTGCTCAGCACGGCTTGGAAGGCGATGCAGATGCTGCGCCAGGAACGCTCCGCTTTGTGCTTGTCGCGCGCGTAGTGAAACTCGAGCTCAACGACTGCGCAAGAGCCATCTGCATCACAGTAATGCGAACGCGAGATCAGTACAAATCCTAAACCAGCTATGGCGGAAATTTGAGGGACGCAGCTTTTGTTCGGAAGTGTACATGAGTGTGAGAATTGCACATTGTGCCCAACTCCTCGTTGACATAATTTGGGCTGTGCTTTTGAAAAGGTTAGTGATTACCAAACCCCAGGCTCTGGTACAGTAGAGGCTCCATTAACCATGCAGTGCATTAGATCTCAGCCCTGCTTTTGTTTGGAACTGCACATGGAGAATGAGGATCGCACATTTGTGCCGAACTCCTCATTGACATGATTTGGGCTATGAATTTCAAAAGATTAGTGATTGCCAGGCCCTAATTTCTGGTAGTTTATACTACGAATTGTGCACTGAATTGTGTGCAATGAAACTGCCCATGTTTGGAATTTGGGCCAATAAAACGATATTGTAGCTGGCATTCTATTCCACATTGAAACCTTGTCGATGCCAGTCCTACCCGTCCTACTGCACATGGAGTATGAGGATCGCCATTGTACAAAACTCCTTGTTGACGTTTGGGCTGTGAATTTCAAAACGGGCGTGCTTGACAAGCAACAGTTTCTAGTAAATTAGTTTATACGACGAATTATGAACTACATAGTGTGCTATGAAACTGGCCACGTCTGGAATCTCGTCCAATAGAACGAAATTGCAGTTGACATTATTTAGTTGACATTGACACTTGGTCTATATCAGTCCTACCCGTCCTAGTTTTCAGACGTTTGTGCAGTTGAGTGTCACAATCTTGGCAGTCTGCATTGCGGAATGAAACGGAATAGATGTAACTAATGCACCCCTCTATTCCAAAATCTAAGGAAAAACATCGTCAGATTGGGACATTTGTTCAACTTCCAAAGTTGTTTAGATTCTTCAGTGTTGTTCCAACAGGGTTTGGATTAGTGATAGGAAATTAACATTCGTCAAACACCTTGTCATGCCCTTCTGCAGTCATACTACACTCTTTTGTTTCTTCCTAAGTGTGGGCTTCAAATTAAGATGGGCATCCTACGAACCATTGAAATGTCAAAATGTGTGTCTTGTTTGAATTGTCATCCTCCATACTTACTCTTCCTCACCTCAAAACTGACCCTTAATGCACTTCATTATCCATTACACAAGGCACCATTTTCAAACCCAAGAGGCAGAATTAGCAAAACAAATGACGTTTGATGACACTTTGGTTACGTGCAAGCTCACCAACAGCAACACCAGCAGCAACAAGGCGCCCTTGCGTCTGTAGCATGTTTTTCAGGTTCCTGGGAGCGACCTCCCAGACGACGCGCTTCCAAAGCTCCGCCAACGCTTCCTCCTGAAACAGTTGAAACGCCACCGACGTCGCGGCCGTCGCGGCCGCCGCATCTGTCGCGTCCTCAGTTCCCTCCTGCTGTGGCGGAGGAGGTGGCGGCTCTCCAGCCCAGGCCTCTTCCAGTTTCTGCTCCGACAAGGTGCTCACATGATTCTCCACTTCCGGCGTTGCGTCCCCGGCGCCACCATCATCTTGCAGTTTTACCAAAGCTGCGTGGGATTCGTGGGATTCGTGGGTTTCTTCTGGCACTTCGATTTCAGGGTCGTCATGCGAATCATTATGAGCATGTCTTGTTGGCTCCACAACATCAGGACTCGTCGTGACGTCTGACGGAAGAAACGACCGGTCAGGTGCGAACTGCAGCAGAGCAGCGGCAAGCCACGTCGCGCCATCAGTCGCGACGCGCAGCTGCTTCTCGACCTCGGAGAGAATCTTGAGCGCTTGCCGCAACCGGTGCACTTCTTCCTTCTCAGAAAATTTTCGAGAAAAGAATCCTGAAGGATTTTCATTCCGATTCACAACTACACTTCCCACCAGGATATCCGTGATGAGCGCGCCCAGCTGCGAAACGAGCGCCAGCGGCTCCACCCCCGCGGCCAACACCTCGCGCATGGTGCGCACGATGTTCACCGTGTTGGCTGAAAGCGCCTGGTCGAGCAGATCGAACACCTTGTGATCTGGGAGTAGTCCCACAAGCTCTTGCACCGCCGAGACTGAGACGGATTTATGCACGAGACAGAGCTGGTCGAGTATAATCTCGGCGTCACGAAGCGACCCATCTGCTCTCGCGGCGATGAGCACGAACGCGCCGGGTTCCACCGCCAAGCCTTCTCGCGCCGAGATGTGCTCCAGTCGCTTCACGATGTCTGTTCCCTTCAGCTTCAAGAACTGGAACTTCTGGCACCGCGAGCTCGCCGTCGCGGGGATGCGATCCGCGTCCGTGGTGACGAGAATGAACACCACGTTCACGGGAGGCTCTTCCAGGAGCTTTAGAAAGGATTTCCAAATCTCGTTGCTGAGTAAGTCGCAATTCTCCACGATGAAAACCTTGTAACGCGCATGTGGGGTGAAGCTCCCCATCATGGCGCGCAGGCTGGGTAGATCAGCATTCGCCGCGGCGTCGATCTGGCGCACGTCCGCGCTTCTGTTTAAGGCTAGCGTGCCACACTCGCGACAGATCCCGCAGGGACGCGTCTCGAGGTCGGGCGACATGCAGTTCAAGCCCGCGGCGAACACGCGCGCGGCAGAAGTTTTGCCTGTCCCGCGCGGTCCCGTGAACAAATACACAGGCGCCACTTTCGACTTCAGGATCGCGGTGGACAAGGACTTCACCACCACCGATTGCCCCACGATCTCCTTGAAATTCTTCGGCCGGTACTTCTGCGTTAGGGTTCGATGTGGCGGAAGCGGAGTAGCCATAGGACTAGAATTTCCAGGGACGTCTTTCACGGCGTCTTGAAGCGAAGCTTTCCGCTTGCCAGATTGCTTCTCCTGCGCCCGGAAGTAAAACCCCGCAAGGTCGCTGTCGTGTGCGTCTTCGCCGATGAGAAGCGGAAGCGCGTTCGCGTCGGAATCTAGCGACGAGATCGACTGCACGGGTGGATGAAGCTCAGGCTCAAGCTCGTGACGCGCATCCTTGGAGGATTCGGGAAGCGTGCACGTCAGCCCCGTGAGATCGAGAAACGAGCGACCCCCGTACTTGTGAATCCGCGACCAGTCCCACGCGACACCGCAACCATTTGGAAGCTCCGAGACCGCGAGCTCGTCATCGTCAAGGATGATCGTCGCGGGCACCGGCGGCTCTCTCTTGCGCGCTAATTTCACGCTTCGCTCCCGCAATCGCGCGCTTCCAGGTTTCTTCGTCTTCCGGAGCGGCTTCTTCAGCTCCTCTTTCCCATGCAGCGTTGATGCATTCTTCTTCGTCGCCATGGCGGATCCATTCCGCAGCATCTCAAAGTCGACTTCCTCGTCAGTGCTCTCGAACAAGCTCTCGCCCGCGACCCGGCTCGCGCGCTGCTCTTCGTCTTGCACCCTGCGCACCAAATTGGGCGCGCTCCGACTGGAGTATCCGTTTGGGTCATGATTTCCCAAGAGAAGCTGCGAGAGAGACGCGCCGCGTTCGTGCTTCTGATGCCCTAATTCTTCGAGTTTCCGCCCGCGGGCCTTCAATTCTCGGATCAAACCCTCTTTCCGCAACTCCCCGGACACAGTTGTTGGACGCGACCGATCGTGCAACGCGGACTCGATGCGTTGGATGCGCTCCCTCACGCCGAGTTCCATCTCCGGTTCGCTGGCCGCGTCTTCGGCTGTCAACATGCCCTTCGACTTCAACACCACGCCCCGTCGCTTGCTTTGGTTGAGCTTCTCTATTCTAAGGGTGGGCTTCGTCGATTCCCGTTGCGGCAGTCGGGTGCCATGGTGGTTGACGTTGGTGGACTTGGCGAGCTTTCCTGAAAGCTCGCGAGCGAGCGCTTGGGCATCTTGGTGAGGGTCGCCGATGAAAGTTTGCGTTTTGCCTTTCTTCTTCTTTTGGCCACCCGCGGAGCTACCGCCAGAGGTCGTGACGGAGGAGCTCGTACCCGGATCTTGCAGTGTTCGGAGGTTCCGCTGAAGAGCAGTCACCTCCCTCATAAGAGGGAGCTGGAGTGTCGTCCGCCGCGCATCCAACATCAGACCGCCGTGGCTCTGCACATGGGTACGGCCCTAAATTCATGTGAATTCATGGAACAATGCACTTCAACAATCCGCACGCCTTCCTAACTCTCTCCCTTACTCAGGTGAAGACAACCCTCCCCTACCAAAAACTTGCCAAAATTCGCAACGACATCGTTCAAAACAACGCACAGACACAGATTCGTGCCTAAGGATGTCCAATTATGCTTGCAGTGCAGTTGCCACTAATGCTCTCGTTCTGCGAAACTTTCAGAGACCACACCTGACGAATCGAGTGAGGATCGAATTTCACCGTAAGCTACAACATCTTGCCCCACATTACATTCTACCAAAGCTTTCCCGCAGGAAACGGGCCAAATCCAGATCTCAAAGCGCAGTCTATTCACTTGAGGCCGGCATTTCTGGAATAGCACAAATTGCAGAATTGCACCCAGCAACTGATCGACTCACGAAGTGTCTCAATTAAGGCTAGTCGGCACAGAGACTCGAGATTGAAGACCAGAGCATCGTAACTTGCGGAGCTCGCTAGCTACCTCGAAACTGTGCATTCTGAGGAAAATCAGGAAACAGAGGTTCTCCCATGAGCACGCGGAGGGAGAAGTGCGTCACCCTCGAGAACAAGTCAACAAATTTGTCAGTACGGTGACGAATCGCCGAACCCCTAGACTTGCGGAGTACTAAATATCAACGGTCAAATTCGTCAAAAGATTCGGTCTCCCAAGGCACTCGTCGCTAAACCCTACCGCACCCTGACTCCTCGATCTTCTTCGCCAGCAACGAAGCTCGACCTTCTTCTAGCAAATCCCAACAACGGAAGAAACCCGCTCGAGATTCCAGACGCGGTAACTCGCTACCTCCATAACCCCAGACACAACACACATCACTCAATTACGGCACCTCCAACTCCATAATCACAAAAATCTTCCAACACCAAACAAACTTCGATCAAACCCCGCCGGTGCAGGTGAAGTCAACCACCAACACTCAATCCCCACAACCCCAACCCCACATTTACAAAATCTCGAATCTCACCGCTACTCACAGACAAAGTCAACTCTCCATAAATGCTCGCCACTTACACAACCACAGCAGTCCACGCAGACACAACCAAAACTCCAAATCCCAAATCCAACGCACCAGCAAAACTAAAATGGATCGATTGCCAACGACTCATCCGCCACCGCGTCGCAACTATTTCCCGAAACTACGGAACCAACACTAGCTTCACACGGAGATTCCTCTCGTTTAGGGTTTTACGAACCGCTCTTCCCCACTCAACGAACGGGGAGAATCAGAGAAAACCAACAACTCACCCACAAAAACCACTCCCACCAATTGCTAGAGTAACCACGAATGGCAATCTCGAAAACCCAAGATACTCTGTTTCCCACGGAACCATGATCTCACGAGTTTCTTCCCACTACTGGCTCCCTTGCAACCAACGCTGCCGACTAGCTACTCGAGCTAGTTGGCATGCAACTGTTTGTACCCCCGAGGATCCAATGCTGTGCCCCCAACTCGTACCTGTGGACTCGACGACGATGTGCACGGCTCTCGCCTTGAGGAAGTTCCTTGCTACTCCTCCCACCTAGGATTCGCCATGTCTGCTGCTTGCTACCAACGGGCGCCAAAGTGCCAAACGGGCGCAAGTGCAACAAAAGCAACGACGACATGACGCCCATCTCGAAGTCGTCTCTCCGAAATCCTACTGTTGCGAGTTCAGTGTGGGTCCATACTTTTTTATTCATCAGTTTCGCATTGATTTTCCTGAATTTCCGTGCGTTTTTGTGGGTTTAGCGTGTTCTTTGTGGTAATTGTAATAAGTTGGGCATGTGGTGCACGAGGCTGGTGTGGTAAGAAATTCTGTTTCCGGGGGGGTGCGAGAACGCCGGGGTGCTGGTAACGAGTATTTTTGGCTTTGTGTGTTTTTTTGTTCTCTGTCCTTGATGCTTCGAAGGGAGCGCAAGCGAGAACTATTTTAGGGTTGTTGGGCGGGAATTGCTTCGAAGGTGCGTCGATGGGGGAAAACGGCGAAGAGGCGGGCCGGCAGGAGTCGCGGAAGCTGACACTTGTCCTGCGAAGCCTTCTTCGGAGGGGAAAACTTTTACTTTTTCGGAAAGCGCAGGAACAAATTAGTTACGAACGTACCGCTGTTGCTATTTTGGAGAAGTAGCCAGGTATTTTCTTCAATACTCAGGTGATGTTGGGGTGATGTTGGGGTGATGTTGGGGTGAGGTTGGGGTGATGTGATATTGGGGTGATATCTAGGTAAAATTTGGCTATTGGTCTTATAATATATGAGTCTTATAATCCAATAGTAATTTGGCTATTCTTACCCACTGAAAATTATTTTTCGAACAAAATTGTAAATGTCTTTGGGATGTAGTCAAATGGTGAAAAAAAAACATTGGAATATACAAGGACTCTTTAAAATGTTTCATATACTTCTACAAAAAATGCCATATCTAATTGAGGAATTAGAGGTCTTAAAACAAATTTTGGACATGTTGTAGTGTAAGTAACGGTCTAGCATACAAAAAATTCAAAATAATTTTAATAATTTATAAATAATGTATAGGTAGCTATGCTTGTTACTTGCATGCTAATTTTCAAAAATAATGGATGTGTCAAAGATAACATACAAAAAAAAATCTTGCATGGAGAAGGTATCCCCGAAAATCAACTATATAACCAAAATTTCTATTTTTTTTAGAGAATGCATTTCTTGGAAGAATCAAAATCCAAAGGTTCACACAAAAAAATTTAAAAATGTATTTTTGCTACGGCTTCTTGCCACCTGTCTAAACAATTGCTTTAGTAATGATTGGTCAAAATGTGGCAATCTTTGCAAGTGCATCTTCAACTATTTTAAATATTATTTAACTAAAGGAGGTCCCAATACTACAAATGCAAAAAAATCCTACAATACTTATAAACAATGATATATTTGACTAATCACAAATTTCAAATTAGTTTGAAAGAATAAAAAAATACAGAATTAACCACCTATAAAAATAAAAAAATTTACATTTATCTTTAACCCCTAAAGGACCATTTTCACCCTTCGGGAGACAAATTGGATTTTGGGTAGGTACCTACGGGCCAAAATTTTGTCGTGGTTTTTTGAAACTTGTTTTGAAGATAGAAAAACTGATGAGCTTTGTGGGAATGTAATTTTTTTCACATTCAATGCCCGGAAACAAAAGTTATGACCAAATAAGCTCAAAATAGGGGACGGGGCAATCCGGGTAGCAAAGAAAAACTTTACAAAATTTTGAACTTTTTTTTGAGTTTTTTTTTCTTGTAGATTATATTTTTGTCTACATGGGAAGCTTTGATTCATTCCATTTGGACTCAATCTTGTTTTTCAGGTAGTTAAAGCATCTTCCTAAGAAAATAAATTATAGAATTCATTTCTAAATGCAATTCTTACAATTTTTTTGAAATTTTTTTTTTATGATTTTTTTTTCTTGCTAGAACAATCTCACCATTGGGATTAGTGCATTTTAATTCCATCTTAAAGGTATCATTAATTTAGATTTTCCTTCTTTCTCATATCTATTTCTACTTAACAATTTTTTATGCATGAAAATTAAGTTGTTTTTTAAAAAAAATTCCCCTGAACTCTCAACTCAATTTCACACAAAAAGGATTTAAAGCTCAAAACTCTATAGTACAAAAAAGTTAAGTTAAAAAAGTTCAAAGTCAAATAATCCAATCCTGCAAGGTACTGAAAAAAAAAATTCACTTTAAACGCAAATATCTTTTAATCTATGTAGTCAAAAATTTTGAAATTTTTTCCACACATTCTCATACTATCAAGGTATAAGATCCTATGGTTGGATGTACCAAAAAAAATTCAAATTTTTTTACTCTTTACTACAGAAATGACAGTTTTAAGTGTTTTTTGGCAGAAATAAGGCCTTGGTCCTTTAGGGGTTAAGGTGAAAATTTTGGAATTGGAAGAGTTGGTCTAATAATAAAATATGATGTAGCTAGCTAGGGCTAAAGCTCATTTGGTCTTAAGGTCTTCTTGACCACATACAAATGAATAGGAGATAAATGTAAAAATCTCCTCCTACTTTAGAATACCTATTCCAAGTGATCCAAGGTCTTGCTATTCAACAATTGAGGGTTCTCTTTAATTGCTGCATGAATGTAAATTCCAATGGATCATAATCCAAAACAAACAAACAAAAGAGCATTCACCTTCTTTTTCCTTGCATAAAGCCAAACAACATCCAAAACGTACAACTATTCATGCACTTTTTCATCCAAATTTGGCAATTTCATACAATTTCGTTTAGATGAGTGAGTAGTTGAGGAAGACAAGCTCTTTATACAAATTGGATGGTATGAGGTTAAACAACCCATGTGAATGTGGGATATGTAAATGATTAGGATTAGTAGGAGCTAAATCTTCAAATTATGCCATATCCTCCAAGAATTTGTGAAGGTAAATAGATTTTATTATAAAAATGACCTTTCTACGATCTACTCTCACGAAATGTCAATCTAAAATTTCCTTTACTTCACCATCAAAAATTTACTTGATGGTAGAAAGTCTATGGACATGTTGCATATCATTGTTAAGCCACTCAATATCCTCCTCCCAACTAGAGGTATAATTCCCCCCAAGATGACTAGGGGAGAATTCAATTATAATCTAAGCTTTCTAATTGACTCTTAGCGAATGTAAGTGTGTTCAATGTTGGCCTAGGGGGACGGGATTGGTGAGTTGGCCCCGGCCATCACCCCCGAGAACTCACAAAGTCAACATGCATTCCAGAAAGGTCATAATTATGCAGAGCGGGTGGCACTTCTATCAGAAGTTGTAATTCATTTATCCATGGGTTATTCTTGACGTTGAAGATTTCGGAGGAGCAAAAGAGACCCTCCAACAAAGGTATCTTTAGGTTATTTAGGATTAGCTTTCAAAATATTTAGGTGATTTACAAAACTATCTAGGTAAATTAGGTTAGCAATGTTATGTGACTTGTATTGGAAATTTAATTATTTTTCCACAACTTGGTCATCTAATTTTTGCTGATTTCAACAATTTTTCTTCTTCATTTAATTTTTTTCCCCCCCGGCATTCTTTAA
Source organism: Climacium dendroides (assembly GCA_950106755.1). Taxonomy (NCBI): domain Eukaryota; kingdom Viridiplantae; phylum Streptophyta; class Bryopsida; order Hypnales; family Climaciaceae; genus Climacium; species Climacium dendroides. The sequence goes on from OX467086.1 coordinate 23,339,382, forward strand.
GAATAATTATTTTCTGCCAATCTAGCCCTATTCCCCCAAGGTAGAAAAAAGTGCTCTCAAGATGAGCTCTGCCCCCCTGGCCCCTTCATTTTAGCCCCTGTCAGAAAAACAATTATTTGTTTATTTTTGGGGAAGCTAGCTTCGGGAAAAGAATCTACCTACAGTAATTTCTTTTTAAAGCTTTTTTAATTCTGAGCCACACTAATTTGGAATTTGGAGTTCCTGGCTTTGGGGATGGAATAATTAAATGCATTTAAAGGCGAGGACCTGGTGTCCGTTTGGGCCAAGATTCTCGTTTCAGCTAGTGACTGACACCTGTCCACTTCTTAACCCTTTGAGAAATTCATACATTATGTGTACGGTAATTTAACGGAAAAGATTACTTTTCTCTACTTAAAGGTAAAGTAAAGGGAACTTTAAAGTGATCGTTTTCCAGTTGTTTGTAATTTTTGAGGGGATCTTTTTTTACTGCTTCCGGTCTACCTGAAGGTCAGATTCGCCATAAATGAAGTCATTTTTTTTAATGCCATATGTCATCTTGTGAATGGTGTGAGGTGACATGGACAACTAAGAATCTGACATGGAAATTCTATTTTAGAACGTGAATCAGACCTTCACATAGGAGATTGAGATTAATCTTTTATTTAAAGAACAAATTGGGAACCAAAATTTCAATAATTATCATCGTCAATTCCTAGTTTTTCGACCTTCATGGAATTAGTTATGATTCTTCGACCTTCATGGAATTGTTTAGATTGTTATTTTTAGTTCATAGGTATCAACAAAAATGACTTGCCTGCTTTGAGATTTGGTGAATTTTGAGAAGTTCAAAAATAAAATTAACGCTTATAGATCTAGAAAGTCCAATTTGGCGGATTGCAACATGGTGTTATTTGTGTATTTTACATAAACTGAGGTGCAAGACTTGAAGCATCCAGTAGTGAAAACTTTTGTATTCAAGTTGGGCTGGGTCCTATAATAGATGGTGTTCTCAATTTGGATCATTATTGCACTTCGAAACATGTTTAAGAAGTTGCAAAATGGACACTTAATTTACTCCAATATTGTATTGTATTTGAACATGATTACAATGTTTGATCAATAAGGTTTTAACCCCTAAAGTCCCAAGGTCATTTTAGTTTTTGTCAAAAAAACATCCCAAAAAGTCATTTTTAGTGCAAACAACAAAAATTTAAACATTTGTTTTTTTTGCTTATCCAACCACAATATCTTGCACTAGACTAGTATGAGATTGTTTAGAAGAAATTTCATAAACTTTGTTTGTATTGATTACAAGATATAAACATTTTAAGTGAAGTAAATGAGTTTTTAACTTAAACTTTTTGTACTATAAATTGTGAATTTTAACTTTTTAATATCAAATAATTGAATTGAGTGAGTTTGAGAAAAATAATTCAAAAAAGCCTTATGTAATTTTTATTTATTTTTAAATTATTAAATGAAAGTAGGTTGATAACTCTAAGATGGAATTGAAATAGACTAATCCCAACAATCATATTCTTCTAGAAAACAAACTAAACTATTTGCAATTCCATTTTTTGAAAAAATATTATAAACTAAGTTCAATAATGGATCCAATACATCTTTTCACAATAATTTGCTAAGATATCCAACAAATCAAGAAGCTTTGTAACTTTCACTTTACTCATCAAAATTGAACAATTCAAATCTTTCCACATAGACAAGAATGTAATATACAAAAAATCATTTTTTTTTTAAATATTTAAAGTTTTTGTAGGTTTTTTATTTTGCCACCTTTGCCTATTTGGGGCTTATTGTGGCATAACTTTTGTTCCCTAGCACTAATTGAAATATCACAGATCATATTCATAGAAAGTATATCAAATTTTTTTATTTAAAAAAAAAATCTTGAAAAAAAACTAAGATTGTAGGTACCCATCCAAACCTTGAAGAAACTTTTGGGACTTTAGAAGTGAGTTGTAAAAGCAATTTGAAGTCTTTCACTCCGCTTTTTACATGTCAAATCTAAAATTGAATTCATAAAAAAAAGTGAAGTTAAAAAGAAATATCATGCATAACCATAATTAATTTATGTCTTCTTAAAATATATTATATAGTTATTTTTATTTGAATAGGCCTTGAAATTCCAAGGCCAATCACAACCCTTGCACACCTACACACACCTCCCAAATACATACATGCAAAAGCCAACTTTAAGATTTGCAATGGGCAACTTGTATAGTATAAAATCTTAAATAGTAGAATCATAAATAACTTTTTCAAATTGGATTTGTGATGCTTAAAATAAATTTTAAGGATATTCAATTTTAAAATGTATTCCCGAATACTACTTTGGAAAGATTTTATTTGACTTCAAAGTTTAGTCAACATCTAGACATTTAAATATAAACTCATATTAGTTCACAATCATTATGAGTGTATTTCTTCAAGAATTATTTTTTCACATGCTAAGACACCTAAGGACTAAGAGGCACCAAGAGACTTTACTTTGAAAGCTCACAACTTATTCATTTGGTGTTCAAATAATGCATTCTAAATTGAATCGGAATTAGATTGGAATCTTCTTTCAACAATTGTCAATGCTATTTAATGAAGTGATATATATTTATTAATAGTAAGTACATTCATTTGTAACTAGTTACTATATTACATAGGTATATCTTAAGTCTAGTTTAGAAGGTTTTGGAGAGTACTTTGGAAGGCATTGGGCATGTGTTACAATCCCATTGTCTCATAGTCTTTGAAATGCCCCTAATTTTTATTATAGCCCTTGTGATTTTTTATTTGAGAACAATAGAAATGGAAATAAAAGAGGTGAGATCAAAGATGCTTTTAACTCTTAATGGACCAAACTATGTTTTTTTGACAATATAGCAATTTTTGGCAGCTCACTATGAATGGATTTTTTTCTTTGAAATTTTCACACAACACGTGTTTGAAGAGTAGCTTTAACATCCAATAACTTTCATAACTTTTGATTGCATGGTTAAAAAGTTATTGTATGATATGCTGTTTTCATTGCTTGGTGGGCAACCTAGGTAGCGAAAACTTTTTTTAAAATCACTTTTAAAAAAATTAAAATTTGAAATTGGTTCTTTAGATTTATATATATGTAGAAAGCTTTGAATCATTCCATTTTGATCAATAAGATGAAAGTTATGTGGAGTTTTAGTTGTGGGTAATTTGCAAGTAGTTACATAATCTCTACACTAAAAATAAACTTTGAAGTCCTTTATTTAACTCAAGTTTCAATAATTTTGGCAAAAATAAAAACATCAAGTGTAGATTGTTTATTACAACATTACAACCATTGGAATTGGCATTTTTCAATTCCATAAATAAATGGTTAACAATTTAGAATTGTGAATCATTCTCTACTTCTTTCTACTTAATATTTTTTCCTATACATTGTACAATTCCAAATGATTTTAAAATTAAAAATCTAAAACCATCTTTGGGTGTAGCGTACTAAAAGATCCTATGGTTACTTGTGTCCAAAAATGTTTTTTTTTCTAAAATTTGGTACTTGTATTAGAAATGGCAGTTTTGGTACGTTTTTGGTGAAAACATAGTTAAAAACCTCTAAAGATTTATGGATAGACTTTTTAGGTTCACAATGTCCTTACCATGTTAAGCAATTCATTACCATGTTAAGTAATTCATTGTTTCAAAAAGCTACAATATTTTTGTGTGTATTTTGAAAGCAATACAATTTGGAGGAGGGACTCTTTGACAATATACTCCTTTTTTTTGATGGAATTATTAAATTACTACAAAAATCGTTAAAAAGTATCACTTCATTAATTATTATGGATATCATGGATAGACGAATAGATGGATGTGATTTTGGATGAATGAATGCGTTATCATCCATATTTGGTGTGCTTTACTATGGATGTAAAGAGCGGGCAATGGCCAGGGTTAATTGTGAAAAAAAGTCCCCAATTTGTTTGCCATGATTTTTTATATTTCTACACTGCCCCATGCTAATTTGGGGCCGCTGATTGCAAATCTGAATTCAGAATTTGCAAAAATTTCATTTAATTGTAAATAAAAAATTCCACAGCATTTTCCCCTAGAGTAAAACAGGGCAATGAGGGGGTCAGTTCACCCTGGCCGCCTTTAGTCTGCGCTCAGAAAATGAAATCTACCCCCAGTCAGTTATAACTGACGTTGGATCCCCCCAAAATGAACCAGTCAACGGTATAGATTTGTCCTCTTACAATTATATTATTTACATAAGCTTAATATACGGTACAGTAAATTGTTTGACCATGAATTTTTTTAAATTAAAATTTTAAAAATTAAAAATTTTAAAAATTAAAATTTTTAAAAATTAAATTTTTTATAAATTAAATTTTTTATAAATTAAAAATTTTATAATTAAAAAATAATAATTTATGGAAAGAACCATTGCATATGAAATTTCATTTTGACTACTAAGGTAGAACTACCCATTACCATACAGATTTGCTATCTAGGTACTTTGGAGAAGCTATTTATGAGCTCTCAATTTTTCAAAGATTGAATTGTTTGAGAGAAGTCAATTGCAAAAAAAATGAAGACATTCTGACAAGAATTGAATTTTTTGTGATTTTTCAAAGTTGAAATGTAAAACTGTGAGTAGACCCTTGATAAAGCATGACTAGACCATTGTTGAAGCGTGGGCTGATGTGTCCGCTCCCCAGTGCATTGCCATCATGATCATGGATGAGTAAGATTATGCTAATAAGATGGGCTAGTGACGGAAATGGGAGGAACTTGTAGATGGGGGAATTGGGTAAATGGTGGTAATGGGTAGTTCTACCTTAGTGGTATGCACTGTGCCATTGCCATCATACTACTAAAATCATAACTCCCTCTATAATATCACAAATGTTACCATTAATACTAAGGGCTTGTGCTTGCTATGTTATGCATTCATTGTATCACATATTAGTAAAAATTTTATATATTTGAATAGAATGCATGATAAGTCTTTAAAGTAACTATTTTAAATATTTTGTAAAAATATTTTCAATCATGCATACATAGAAATCATATTTTTACACAATGTAATATTACAAAAATAGAGTAGCAATTTGCAATCACTTCAATAATATCACTTTTTATAAAAAGTGATATTATAGAAATACTATAGTTGTTGCAATTAAGGTGATATTAAAGAGGATCCATAGGATGATATTATAGAGGTAGCAAACCCATTGCTTCTTTTGGCTTTACATTTCTTTACACTTCTATGATTTTGTGCTTTTGTGAGATTTGAGCTTTCATGATTTCAATTTTCTATTGCTACTACCAAATGATTTTGAAAAATTGATTCAATTGAAGCAATTTTGGATTTCACAACAATTAAGTTGTTCACAAAGTTTTTGAGATTTATAAGTTTTTCTTTTCAATTCTTCAATTTGGGTGGCCATTTTTTGTAACAATAGAGTCAAATTTCTAATGCATTCTAATGTATGTGTATCTTCTATAGTATTTACCATTGCATATGTTTCATTCATCATTCAATAAATTTCTATTGTACATTTCAATATATGCTTACTTATAAAAAAATTATACAAAGATTTTAGTCATTTTTATTTGAAGATTTATTAAAAAATTTGTTCGACATTCTATCTAATACATAAAAATTATTATAAAATTCTAATGATGAATGCGTAGCATAGCAAGTGCCAACCGCTAGTACTGTAATAAAATTAAAGTAAATGTCAAAAATTTCTAATTTTTTGATTCATAGAAACTTCGAAAGTCAATATCTTTTCTACTATGAGTCAGAACACCACAAAACAAAGTTTGTATAAGGTAGAAGCACCAAAGTTGAATCACTTAAGTGATTTTGGAGCAGATGATGAAGAGTATGGGATGTTGGAAATTTTCCCATGTAGGAAGATAGGAAATATGGGCATGCTTAATTTTTCAGAATTTTATTCCTGAAATTGAAGTTACTATGAATTTAGGAGCCAAAAAGTATTGTTGACCCATAGTCAATGTCTAAAGTATTCTAATTATGATCATTGAAGAACTACGTTCTTGCTCATGAATAATCATTCCAATGGCCTCTAGATTTTTACTCTAGTAAGGTGGACATCTCGAGGGGCATCTCCATAACTACCACTTTTTGCTATTGTGCCTAGTTACTATAATAGTCAAATTTTCATGGTTTCTTGTTGGCAAGTGAAAGGAAGTTCCAATGCTCTAAAGATTGCAACATTTGGATGTTGTATGCAAAAGTTATAAAGGGTCATAGCTTTTTTTTATGTAGATGATCTAAAATTGTTTCTTCCATGTATGTACATATTGATTCTGGAGATGTACACAAAGTAATGATAGTGGTTTTGGATTAGTGGTGCATTTTTAGGTGCTTGCCCTTAAAGTCTTTGAAGATGTTTTTCCAAGAACACATTCAAATTTTTGCTTTAAATTTTTCATTAATTGAAAAGAATGTTTAACAAAACCATGTAAACCTTATCTTTTAGGTGGGCTACTCTAAATGTGCTTGTGACTCCAAATCACCATAATTACTATAGGTACATCTCCAAAATCAATATGTACCTATGTGAAAAAAATGATTTTATTATAGAACCTCTACCAAAAAAACTTTGACCTTTGTAACTTTTATATGTAGTATCCAAATGTTGCAATTTTTGATGTGTTGGAACCTTTTTTTCACTTGCCAACAAGAAAATATGAAATTTTGTCCAATCAAATAATACTCTATTATAGTAACCAGGCATAGTAGCAAAAAGCAATGTTTGGGTTGCCCACCTTAATCCTACAATATTATCATGTGTTAATAAAGTCTATTTTTGGACTATGTAAAGTTTTTTTTCAAGTAATTCCAATACATTTAGCAAAATAAAAAGTAATCAGATGCAAAATAAGTATTTTAAAAGATTCATATTTTTATTATTAGATTTATTCAATTGAGTTTGCATATCAATATCTAAATGTAGGGCATTGAATCATTATTTTCTAAGGAATGAGATTATTATTATTTCAATTAATAAGAAGAGGAGCAAAGGAGCTTCATTACTTATTTCATATTCATATTCACAAACTTTATCTAAACCAACTTCATAGGTTAATGCTTCAAGAACCTATAAAGTCATTTGCAAGTACAATTTATTACTTACAAAATATATGCTATTTTATATTTTATATTTTTATTAAATGAGACTTTTCAATTAGTGTGAAAATTTTAAAGTATTAGTTGAAAAAATGATTTCAAAATATAGTTTTAACATCAAAAGATGGAAATGATTTGAAAATTTTAATTAAGAAAATCCAATCAATTTTGAAAATTTATGACAATAAAAATCTTATTTATACTTTACAACCTAGATTCCCTTCTACAACAAATCACTGACATTTAGAAGTCAAAAAACTAATACTAAGCTCTAATTTGCAATTATGTAGTTTGACAAAGATTTTTTTTTATCTATGTATGTATGTAGTTTGCAATTTTGTTGAAAGAAGTTTTTTATACATTCTATTTCTTTTAGAAATTTTAATGGAAACTAACATTATGGTGACAATATCAAATGTGATACCTAAAGATAATTAATTGTATCTATCATAATAGATAGTATATGAATGAAGTTCTTGATCACATTTTTTAAAGTTGAAATCACTTAATTTGTATACATCAAGAACTTCTTTGATTTCCTGGTGAAAATTTGAAGTTATTGTGAATTTTTGAAGAAAAAGTAGGTACATTTGTAATTTAATACAAAACATGCTCAAAAATATAAAAAATTTAGTGCATACCAAATTCTTACATCATTCTATTTTTAGAACACAATTAGAGGTTCTCATTTTAAGATACAATAATAAATACTCATTTCAAGAAACATTTCAAACATTTCAAGAATAAGGTGAATTTAGACCAAACATTGCTTCTTAAGCTAATATACATTGTTGGAGTTTAAACTGAAAATTAAGGGTTATTTTTGTTTTGTAAACAAATTAAAAGCATCAAATTTTAAGAAAATAGTTTTTTGGGGATAATTTTTGTATTCTTTGTAAATATTTACAGTCTAAAGTCTACACTTAAAGAAACTTGAAAATGTCCTCTTGGTGAATGTTTGTCACTCCTTTACAATGATTTAAAAGGCAATGTACAAAATCCATTCACTCACAATTGTATGTAATATTGGAGACATTCAACAAAGATGATTTAATCCTTCAAGATTTGCACATCCAAAAGTGAATGCGCCTTGGTCAATCTTCATTGTAACTAAAAGAACTATTTTTAGAATTTGATTTAAACTAAGAAAATGAAGCTTACCAATCTTGTTTCTACTCCATTTGAAAATTTTGAAAAATGTCAAAAATTGAAAGAGTTATTGAAATTTTGAAAGCTCCATGTGTTAGAATCCAAATAATACAATATGATATGTTTTTCATTTGTATTTATATACTATTTAATGGATTTGAAACTTAAATTATACAATTATGTTTCTCATTCTATCTTTCATTTATGGTAAGAATTACAGATTATTCTAAATATATTTTTAATTGATATAATTTTATTTCTTTTATTAGCTTTAAAACTCACAATAATTTCTTTTTCCATCAAAATTATTGGAAAAAACAACATAAATAGAAAATATAGTTTTTAACTAGTAAACAATATCAAAATTTTATACATCAACCAAATAAAAGAATAAATTTGGTTAAATAGTCAAATTTGACTTCAAGATCTTTGTTGTGGTTATTTTGGGTGTAAAAAAAAAATAACCATTTAAAATTTTTTCTCACTAATCTCCATTGCCAATTGTACTTCTTGTAAAAATTTCAAATAATTTGGATTGTTTTTTCTATTTTTACTTATTTATACAATTCACAGTTTCAAGTAATAGAGATACAAGATTATTGTTTGAATGCAATTTAAAAGGCTAAATTTAGTTTAGATATGATGTTTGACCATTTCAAAATGGATCAAGTCTTTTAGGGATTAATCCTAGAAGGACATGACCCTACAACAATGAACAATGAATGACTGTAACAAAAGTTGGTAAGAAAAAAACCGCATTCAAAATCAGAGCCTATAGTTATTTTATCCACAGTTCAATGCAATCCCAAAATGACTCCAAAAAGTTTCTTTTCAGAATTTCCACTGTAATTTTTTGAATTCTGGAGCGTGGAATACACTAAAAGAAAAGTTATTTTGAAGACCTTTCCAACAGTATATTACATGTTGTTGAAAATTCAAAGAATTGCAGTAAGAAAATTTATGAAATCTTGAAAAGAAAATTTTTGTAGTCGTCTTTGGGCTGCGCAGACCGGTGGATCAAAAGGACCGCTTTCAGTTTTCAGTGCGGTTTTTTCTTACCAACTTTCGTTGGAGCACTGATTTCCACGCTATCTCATCATTTGCATGAGGCTCATCAGGTTTCTCGGCGTCGTCTTCTCAGCCGCCCACTCGGACTAACTGCGTTCGTAGCGGGCCTCCTCATCGAGGTAGTGCACCAGCAAATCAACGCGCGCAATCCGACTGTTCCCCAGAACATGCAGCCATTGAGAGTAATAGTCAAGATACTGAATGAACAACGCAACCTTAGCTTATCATTCGACTGATCGAGACACTAAGTTTGAGTGGGGCAGGTAATGCCTTACTTTCAAAATGTCGTTGCAGCCTGCGCGAAGAGAAGGTTTCTGTTCGGTAATCGATGGCGATGGGTTTTACAAGACGATCGATCACGCAATGTAGATATATATTCGCAGGTTGACGACGTACTGTGCGCTTTGCGGTCAGAATATCGACAACAGAGGCAAATATAATAAGGTTGAGAAGTATTCTGTCCATGCATCCATTGAATCCTTACCAGATCGATGACTACCGCGCACATGTATAGTAAGTAGAACAGAGCCGAAGGGCTAGCACGCACTGACCGAGGAATTCGACATATATTCCAGCAGGAACCCTATTCACGAGATGTAAAGGATCAACGGCAAATTATCTGGTCACGTCAATCGAAGCCCAACTCGTGCAAATAAAGGAACGACACCAGCAGAAATAGAGGTTTTTTTAGAAACCCTCTGCTTCACACCCCAAAATTTTTGGATGTTTCTCTTTTTGCCATATTCCCAAAGCGCAGAGAAAAACAGTTGGATAGCCAGAAATGCATTTTTATGGGATATGAAGAAAGCAAAGTGTATAGATCGTTTATACGAGCCAGTAAAGCAAAAGATCATTAATTCTTTATCGACGACGTCATATTTGATGAATCTCGAATAGGTATTCGATCATCATGTGAACAATCAGATACCACCTTTTTTTTGAAGTTCCATTTCTATTAGAAACCCAATCAGAATATGCTAGTGTGACACAGAGACCACATCAGACACACCATTCATAGAAACAACAGTCTTCGAAACTGTAGCATCAAGCCCGAGCTCGCTCGCTCACCTGTCTCCCAACTGAACCACCACAGATCTACCAACAGAAAATTCAACACACTCAGCCGCCCTATGATCACTGGTTTCACCGCAACACGCGTCTCTGCACCGAAGCTAGCCAACAAATGCACTCAAATCGGGCAACAACCCCTTATCATCAAAAGGGTCACCCACAACAGCTAGCAGGCCGATCAGCTCCATCGATCTGCATCACATCGACCAAATCCGATCTGTCAAATTAACTCTACCAACATCCGCCCAACTTCAACAACAAAACGAAGAATGCAAAGAACAAAAAAAGAGTGTGTGTGTGTGTGTGTATGGAATGGAAGGACTTTGGAGATACCACTGAAAGCACCTCGATCTGCATGCTCTCGATCGAACCAGCGTTTCCACCGTTTCCTCTGGTAACAATTTCAGCAGCGCCGTCGCTACTCCAAATTGAAATTTCAGACTTCCATGTTCACTTGAACAAGTGAACGAGAAAACCCAAGCCACTTTTGAAAAAAATTGGCCCAATGCAAAGCTGGGCAATTCAAACTTCAAATGGACTTTTCTGCATTATGAAAAGGAGAGGAAAAGATTCTACATTAAAAGAGGAGAATTCATGTGAAATGGGAAATTCTAATTCATTAGCATATATAACAAGGTTGAAAAAGTGTGACAATGATGACTTTTGCTATTGTGTTGCTAGAAAAGGAATGTTGCTAGATTGTTGAGTTGGGGATGGGAAATGGCGGAGCTAAAAAGTGATCAATGTGGGTTGCATTCGGGCTTGTTTTTTTAGTGCCCCGTCATCATGCAGTTGGCATTTATATTGGTGTGATGCATTGAAGTTGCTTTAATGCACACTCTTGTTCATTTTGTTCTTGTATAATAGTAGATCAACATCATTATGGGGAATTTCATTAAAATGGCGATATTCCATGTGCCATTTTCACAGTGTGCCGTTCCCATAGTTCAGATCGGGCGGTCTGAAATCTATTAGTGTCCTAGATTAGTGAACTCTATACCACTATTAGATGTATTAAATCTAGGAAAGATGTAGATTTCAGATCAATCGGTTTAAAAATCTACATATTTCATAGATTTCAGATATCTAATACTGGTATAGATTTCAAAAATCTAGAACTCTAGTAGAGTTCAGACCATCCGGTCTGTGAGAATGCCAAAGTCACAGAATAATCGCCATTTTAATGAAATTTTCCATCATCTTATTTCATTCACTGTGACTCACTGAAAGAAAAAGCAGGGTTTTGCAACTGCGATTTGCGACTAGTTTGTAGTCGTATCGGACGTTTGCGATTTGGTGATATTCTGGAGTTCGCAGTCGCAGTGGACAAGTCGCATGAGTTGCATTGCAGTCACGAGGTTGTTTGTCATTCGATAGGCAATGGAGAACTTCGTCAATGAACTGCTGTGACGTGGTTGTTGATGTATAAATTATTTCACTTATTTGTGTGCAGCTGGTTTGCGACTAATGTGCAACTGGTTTGCGATTGACATACAACTGGTGTGCAACTAGTTTGCGATTGATGTGCAACTGGTTTGCGACTAGAGTGCAACTGGTTTGCGACTTGGTTATAATTTATAGAGTTGTAGATTATAGAAATCTACAAATTGTAAAAATCTACAAAGTGTAAAAATCTACAAAATATATAAATATTAGAATTTCACTATCAAAATTCATTACACAAGAATGCTATAACTTATCATTCTTATCTGTTCAAGCTGATGGTATTCTTGACAATCGATATGAGACAATTGAATCGATTTTCAGTCATGTTCTAGTTGTATTGCACTTGTTCTCTAATTGCATTTGAATCGTTTTTTAGTTGCACTATAGTCGGGCTCTAGTTGCATTATAGTTGATTCCTAGTTGCATTTGAGTCATTTCTAAGTTGCAATCTTCTAGGTTTTAGTTGCAGCCTGTAATCAGAGCGATTGCATTTTTCCACGGTGGACTCTACTTCGCGGATAGCTGTCCACATGGACAACTGTGATGAATACTGGATGTAGAATACCTCATGTCAGTTCTTTTGTTACAATATCGTAACCCTATTCTTCATTTTCCGACTACTTTGCGACTACAACTACATACACGTGAAATTTGGTGCAAATACAGAGGGCTACAGTCGCATCTCAGTTGTATAGGACACATAGTCGCATCTCAGTGGGTTGCAACGGACACGTTTTTCTTCTAGTGACTTCAATACATTCATCTTTGATGATTCATTCATTCTTCATCCTATTTTATATAGCATGCTTCATAGTGAAACCTAGACCCTCCCAAAATCCTAACCCTAACCCCTAACCCTTTCCTCTTATAGCCACCAACCTCGTAAGCTTGAGAAGAACTAAATCATGTGAGAGGGAGCTAAAACTAAGGTTAAGTTGAATAAAGAAATGAAAAACTACAAGGACATAGGATTAATTTAAGTGAACATCTAATTACTTAATCTCTAAAGTTGCAAGGCCTCTTTTCCATCAAAAACCACTCAAAACTGTCATTTATGCAGTAATGAGCAAAAAGTTAAATTTTTTTTCTTATATATCTAATTGTAGGATCTCGTACTAGACTAGTATAAGAATGTGTAGCAAAAATTTCACAAACTTTGATCGCATAGATTGCAAGATATTTGTGTTTAAAAAGTGAAAAAAACAAATCTTTTTGCACCTTGCTCAAGTACATTATTTGGCTTAAAACCTTCATAACTTATAATTTTTTCTCTATTGATTTTGAATTTATAATTTTATATGATAAATAATTGAGTTGAAATTCTAAATTAAACACACACACACACACACTTCATTATCATTCATTAAAAAATTGTTAAGTAGAAGTAGGTTCAAGATTGAAGAAAAATCTAAATTGTTAGTAGCTCTAAGATGGAATTAAAATGCACTAATCTCAATAGTGAGATTGTTCTAGCAAAAGCTCTTAAGTTTATGAATTTCTTTTTAAAACAATGAAAATTGAGGTTAGAAATAAATTCTACAAGTTATTTTTTCAAAAGATGTTCTAATTGCCCCCAAAAGAAGATTGTCCATAACTTTCCCATAACAAATCCAAATGGAATGAATAAGAGGTTGTCAAGTACATAAAAATATAATCTATATAGAACAAAATTTTAAAATATTTTATTTAGTTTAAGTTTTAAATTTTTTTTTGCGTACATAACAAAAAAAGGGTTTTTTGTTCCATAACTTTTGTTCTTGGGCTCTAATTGAAATAAAGATTATATTTTTGAAAAGCTAATGTGTTTTCCTATCTTCACTGAAAGATTTATAAAATCACAACAAATATTGAGACCATAGAACTTTGGCTAAAATTCATTTTGTCTTCCAAAGGGACAATAGGACTTTAGAGGTTGAAATACAATTCTGTACAAGTTGTAAAGTAAATGCAATCTCCTACCTAATTATAGGACAATAGATGATTATCTCCTTTACAATCATTCTAAAATTTAATTTTAAAATAATTTAATTTTTCTTATGGGAGAATAATAGCTTTTCCAAATTTAGATTTTAGAATAAAGAAGGTGAACACATTGGTTTGCAATTAGGTGTTGAATTAGCAATTAGGTGTATTTATTTTCTACACACTAAATACAAGGTTGTTGCTAGATACACCTATTGTTTTTGTTTCAAAACGGACAATTTTAGTGAGTATTGTGACTTTTGGAATAAATTTTAAAAAATTAAAACAAAATATAATATTTATGAAACACTCAAAATAATACATATGTGAAAATTTAGGTTTAGAAAAATTAATTTCCAAAAAATTTCACCCTCCAAAAGAGTGATAGATAATACTAAAGAAAATAGAAATTTTGATGTTTGATATTTTAAAATAGTGAAATCCTTCAAAAAAATAAATTAAAAATTGGAAAATTTTCCTAACTTAAAGATCAACCATTTGCATCTAGAAAAAAATTGTGTTCTTGCAAAAAGGTAGTGCACTTTGAGCACATGTGAAAGGTGGACACATTACTATTTTTTGAAAATCTATCCATGGGCTTGTGTAACTTTAGTAGAAGTCCCCATCTTCCAATTTTGACCTTCAAATTTGCATTTTTGGGAGCAAAAATAATACTACTCTCCAAAATGACAAAATTAAACATCCAATTGGATCCTTTTTTAAGGTAATAAAATGCTTTTTATAAATTTTAAAAGAATAACTCAATGTCTATAACTACCATGTAGACATAATTGACATATGATACAAAAGTTATGAGCAAAATATCACCTATCCGAGGCCAAATGGACAAAAAAAGGACAAATCTTTTTTACAATCACTCATGATACTAAATTTGTCGAAGCTACCGATGAAGGTAGCAATGAGTATTATATTTACAAGGGTACAATTTGTTATATTACTTCATGACAACTATCTACTAAGGATGTACTATGTATATTGCTAAAAATAGAAAGTACCTACAAAAGTCAATATTTAATTAATATTGGATAAACATATGATAATTCAATTACTTTTGCATTAGTAAACCAAAAGACATAATTTGTGTATATTTAAAATCATCCAAAGATTGAAGCATTTCAATATGAGTCTTACTATTCAACTTTTCCAAGTTTTTATTGTCAAGTCTTGTTGATGGATAGACCCACCTTGATTTTTGACATTGTTTACTTGTTGGTTTTGTACTTTGGATGGCCATTGGATTTAAAATAATGAGTTGTATGAATGGGATATACAAATGATCTACTTTCCAAACCATGTACAATATTTTGTTTAAAGTAGGGACTCTCCCAAATGCTATTCCTTCTATTGTGGAATATTTCTATAATTGGACTTCTAAATTTTTATATTTTAGCAAGTGATAGGAGATTTTAATGCATCAAAGAATGCATCATTTGAATACCACAAACAAAAGTTTTGAAGAATCACAAGTTTTTTAGTAGATATTCTAAAATTGTTTCTTCAAAAAATAGGTACATATTGATTTTGTATACAATGTAAGCATCTCATCAAGTGATGCTTTTAGGCAATCAATGCATTTGGATGTCCCTAAGATAGTATGCTCTTAAAGCAACCTTTAAGAGTCGATTGCATTTGGGTGGAAGCTAAAATCCTTGAAGCAATTTTCAGTAAATTTTTGTAGGGAGGAAAATGGAATTGACATCTAATCAAAGTTGTTTCATATTTTTTGAACCTTTGTGGAATTAATTACGAATTTTGGAAGTTGAAACATGGTGGTCACGCCCCCTCGTGAAATGTACACGGTTGGTACATTGAAGAAAGCAAAATGTACCTCGTTCATAGAGGTCGGTTTTAGAGCAGGGTCGGTTTTATTAGATGAACTCACTGACGATACTTTTACTTTAAAAGGGGAAGTGAAACAGACTGCGGTGGCCGGCCGCAGCCGCAAACCCTAGGTCGGGGTTGGGCGGTGGCAGCAGGAGTCTCTTTCCTTCGTCGTCTCAGACCCCTCCGCCGCCCGCCGGTGCTCACCGCAAGCTCCAGCTCTCGTCCGGCTGTCTCATCCGGATTCCTGCTCGCTCCGATCAAGCGCTTGCGTCGCAGCGCCGCTGCGTCTCGTCCCGCCAGTTGCTCTCTGCCGCGCTTCTGCTTTTGACGATGTCCCAAATGGTGCAAATTTGAGATCGGGAGGCCTGCCTTTAATTACCCTGCCGTAGGGTTTCGCGTTCCCCGCGGTTCAGATGGAGTACATGGAAGTGAGTAGGCTCCATATAAGCTTCTCGTTGCGTCTCTGCCTGAAGCTTTCATGCTTAATCGCATCTCTTTTCTCGGGTTTCATGTGTGGAAGGTGCGGTTGGGAAATTTGAATTGTTGATGAATATGGCTGGTTTTGGTGTAGGGGAAGAATGGTGGCGGGATGGATGGCGCATCAGGATTGCAGAGTCTGGGGTCGGAGAGGGAGACATGGATCGACGAGGAGGTGGACGCGTTGTTAGATGTTTGGGGCAACACATACATTCATGTGAAGCGGGAGAATTTGGGCAAGCGGCATTGGGAGACAGTGGTGCGGGAGGTTAATGCTCGGCTAGCGCACCAGCGGGAGCAGCCGCAGATGAAGAACAAGATTGACTCGCTGAAGAAGCGATACAAGCGGGAGAAACTGAGTAAGGGTGACAGTGACCGGAATTTGATTACATGGAAGTGGTATGATCGGTGTGACATGTTGTGGGGGACGCCGAAGCGGGAGATGGTCATTGTTGGTCCTGTTGGAGGTTTGCATCGTATGGAGGCTACTCAGGAGATGTTGCAACACCAGGATAGTAGTCGGTTAGTTCCTTTCCTGACTGCGATGCAACCCGACGTGAACGGCGATCAAGGTGTGAAAGCTGCTGCGTCGAGGATTGGCGATTGTCATGAAGAGAGTCCCCCGCGTGCGGAGATTCCGCCTTCTCCTTGTACTCGCTGCCGCGGCAATGCGGGGGATGAGCCGGGCAAGGAGAATGTGAAACGCAGGAAGCTGGGAACCGCCATCACGGCCCTGAGTTTGGCCAAGATTGTGCAGGGGTTTGCGGATACGCATGCACGGGTGGAACAGGCGAAGATGGAGATGACCATGGCCATGGAAGAACGGCACCTTCAATTTCTGGAGAGAATGGAAGCGAGGCGACTGGAGAATGAGGAGAGGCACATGGAGAGGAAGGCCAAAATGGAGGAGAGACGCCTCGAGTTGGAGCAGAAACTCTTGGACCAGAAACTGGAGATGCAAGAGAAGCACATGGAGAGACGAGAAAATCTCAAGCTGGAAATCCTTCGGTTGCGCCTCCAGATTATAGGCCAGACCAACAAACAACCTCCCATAGTTGAGCAGCAAGCGGTACAAACCTGCGAGAAGTTCAGTAGTTCAAATATCACTACATGCATCTGAATTTTTCTGTCTGATTTCATCTTTGTACCATGACAACTCCGAATAGACTTGTCGATAGATACTAATGTGTACAGAAGCAACCTCTTGTAGATAGGCCTGGGACTCATAGAACAGTCCTGGTCTCACTGCTTTGTCCTGCCTCTTGTTCCGTATTCGTCCAGATGTTCTCATCTTGTCGGTGAATTGGATTAAGAGAAGAGGAGCTGCTTGAACGCTTTTCCTGCATTTAGACATTCATTCGACTTCCTTCTCAAGAGCTTGTCGCTTTCCTGCCCGCTGTACGTCTTCATCGAACTTTGGAGACCCGGAAGCAGGTTGCGGAAGCTTAGGGATCTATACACGTTATTTCTGCGGAGTTGCAATGAGGAAAGGTAATATTTGAATGTAGTTCCTCACTGCGGAATGAATTGAGTTACGTTAAGTTGAATGGTAGTAGATTTGATCTCATATTTACGAAGGGGTCAGTTTCTTTTTACTAGATTTTACAAATGCAGTGTATCTTATATTACAGGGATATTTGTTTTTTTTTGAATCTACACTCCTGTATTGCTGTTTTTCATATGATTAATGCATTTTTGTTAATGTTTGCAGGATGTCTTTCATCGGATGTGGAGAGGACTGGTGTATCAGGGATGTGCTGCTTCAGTTGGGCAGTAGTCTGTCAAGTAGGTCCTTGCTTCCATCATCTATTGGGCGGAAATCCTATCTCTATTACTGTGTATTTTCTATAGCTCTGGTCTGGACCTTCCAAAATGAAAACCAGTCATGCCAACTTCCCGGAGGGGTTAGTCTTGCAAATTTAGCAGTTGTCACCATGCTTTTCAACTGAGTTATTGTACTCACGGTCCTTTTTCACATGGTTCTTGTTGCGTGAATTGCACTTGGTGGTTCTGCGTTGATAGTTGGCATCGTTGAAGAGGTAAAAGTATCCGTTTCCTTTAATTTAATTTGTACCGATACATTTAGAATTAACCCCCGAGTCCCTGCGAGGAAGAGGCAGATGTAGATTTTGAGATTTTCTAGGCAAAAGAAATTGTGCTTAGAAGAATCTAGACATCACTTCTTCAGTTTTGCAAGTTTTCCTTTTCTTCCCATCTGCTTGTGGAGTCATTCAGAACCTTGCACAATCATCGTGAAGCACTAAGTGATCACATAATTTGCATTGTTGAAGAATAGACAAAAATGTAGTTGTGGTCTTTAAAGGATACATTGATTGCATTTATATGAGTGAATTTTTAACTTTTGAAAAGGATAAAATTTTGTCTCCTATTTATTACACCTACTAAGGTTTTAAATCATGATAAAAATGTTGGAAGACATTATAAAGTCAATATGATGTGATCCCAAATTTGGATCCATTGAATCCATATTATTCTAGAATGATTTAGATGATCAATCATTTGATATTCAATTGACTAAAGGCAAGTGTAGTAAATGATCTATTGTTCATAACAATCAAGTTCATAACAATCAAATTCAACAATGATGGTGTCAAAATGGGATTTCTACATAAATTTAAAAGGCCTGTGTTACCTTGTACTAATTATAAGATGTACTAATTATGAGATGAGATGTGGTACTTTTTCATCAAAATGACTTAATTCATTTTAACTTTGAGTCTTTTGTGAAGCTCTAGGTTCTAATATGAGGGGTCCTATTGGAGGGAGGAATAATGGGGTTAATTTGACCCTTCCATCTTAGTAGGATTATTTATATGTGATTTAATTAATGTTAAAACAATTTCTAATGTAAACAATTTCTAAATGTACCAAAATAATGTACATGAATGTTCAAGAATTTTAATAGGAGTGTTCAAATTACAAGAAGTAAAAAAGATGGCTCAAGGTCTAGATACCTTTACATGGAAAGGTATGATAATTAATCCCTAAAGGACCGTTTGTCCTCCTTGGGGACAATTTGGATTCAAGTAGGTTCCTATTGTTTCAATTTGTAGTGAATGTTTTTGAGTTTTTTTGAGGTTGTGGAGTTTGCCAAGAACTTTGTGAATATATAATTTTTGTTTCAATTGGTGCCTAAGAGAAAAAATTATGGCACAATAAGCCCCAAATAAAAGTCAATGGTTAATACAAAAAAAACAGAATAAGTGAAAAAACAACAGAATAAGTCAAAAAAAAGTTTCAAATATTTTTTCCTAAAATCTTTTATTTTTGTCTATATTTGAAGCTTTGATTCATTCCATTTGGACTAGTTATGAAAAAGTTATGGACAATCTTAGTTTTTCGGGTAATCTAAGTATCTTCTTAATAAAATAATTTATAGGATTCATTTACAATTTACCGAAAAGAAATTTTAGACAAAGTTAGGTTTGCTTTTTAGAACTATCTTAGTGTTTGGATTATCATATGTCAATTCCATCTTAAAGCTATTAATGATTTAGTTTTTCCTTCAATCTTTAACCTACTTCTACTTAACAATTTTGTAATGAGTGAAAATTAAGTGTTTTTTTGTTGAATTTTTTTCCTTAGATTTTCAACTCAACTATTCAGCATAAAAATTTAGAAAATCAAAATTAACAATGCAAAGTTTTTTAGTTAAAAGATTCAAAGCCAAAATATCTAGTCAAGCAAGTTGCAAAAAAACTTGTTTTCTTTACTTTGGATGCAAATAGCTTACAATCTATGCAGTCAAATTTGATGAAATTTTTACCACGTGTTTTCAAATAAGTTAAGTACAAGATCTTATGGTTGAATTTTGAAAAAACATATTTTTGGGTTTTTTTTAGGTGAACGCATTGGAAGTGGTAGTTCTAAGTGGTTTTTGACAAAAAAACACCCTTGGGGTTTTAGGGGTTAAGTTTGTGGTAGAGTGATTAGGAAGAGTCCCAGTAGAAATAGTCCTTGAGTTCCTCAACTTCTACCAAAGTTGAACAATGAGATATGTCAAGTTGAGGAAATTGAGCATAATAAGTTTGAGTGCATTCAATGAAACATTATTATACCAATTTTTTAAAGAGTAAGTATGTATATAAACTTGTTTATGCTTTTCTAGGTTGTTTCACTTAATTAAGTCTATTTGAGGCGTAGTGGCTACGGATATTGTGGTATGCTTTTCCATGTCTTGAGTATCTCCACTTGTACAAGTACGCTCCCAATTCGTGTTTTTTAATTGGATGACTCTTGGCCTACATTGTAGTCCCCAAGTTTGAGTCCAATTTACTTAACCCAATGTGACTTCTGTCTTATTATAAAAGGATACATTAATCTTCAAAAGTTCATGAAGCCCCAAATGGCTTATGAATGGTCAAATGATTCTTTTGCATTACTAAAGTTATACTCCCTCCGTCCCAAAATGATTATTTTGTTAGACGAAATGTTCTTGAATATGCTTTAAAATTATTTTTAAATATATTTTGATTTGTAAGTAGACTTTGATGCTCTCCTATCATCTTAGAACTTTTAGAATTGGGTTAGATTTCATTGTATAGTTTTGGAGTGCTCAAAAGAGGGATTTTTTGGGCATTTGCAAGGATCACCGGTGGCCACTCATTGGGCTACTCCAGCATCCTTCCTGCAATTTTCCAATGTGTCCAAGTCAATAGTTCTTGTGAATTTCTTTGGCTTATATAACTTTGAATCTATTGAAAAGAGTCTATTTGTGGGGTTTTCTTACGAAAGTAATTATGAAAGCCATTTGAGCCTATTTGTAGGGCTTGTTGATGAAAACAATTGTGAAAGCCATTTGAGCATCTGAACATCCCATTGTTGGATTTGTTTTATATTCAATAATATTGTTGCATGTTCTATGTTTGTAACTTCTATATTTGTAACTTTCATGCATGTATAAGTGACATTAGCATACAATCTTTTGCTTGTGTTTGGAGTTTGAGAATAGTAGTTTAGACAACTATTTTTGACATTGTTTCTTGACATTTTAAGAAAAGCACCAACAATTCACTTTGTAGGCCCTTTCTCCCATGTCAAAATCTAAAAATCATTTTGGGACAAAGGAAGTATTATTTATTTTTTGCTTTTTATATGAATTAATGGATTAAAAAAACAAAACTTGAATAGTATATATTTGTATTTTTATCCTTAAAACTTGACTATAACAATCAATATGATTCTTTTTGCTTCAGATCAAATTTAGCAATATAAAAGTTCCCACATAGGACTTCAAGGGTTGCTATTATGTGAGTATGGGATCATGAACACATGAGCTTAGAGTACTATATACCTATGTTAAAGGTGTTTATATTATAGAATCTTTTCATGATTATAGGGTACCTATGTTCTAAATATCTATATTATAGGTTTTATATTATAAGCACCTTCAATGATTGTAAGATATCTGTTATACATATGCTCAAGGCTCATTTGCTTGCAATTGCATTTTGATGCTCACATGCTAGCATCACTAATTTAACTTCTACTCTATTTGAGTATTTTTAAAATTCCTAAGAAGAACTATATTATTGTGTTTTTAATGATAGTCTATAAATACATTTCTAAAGACAAAATGACACCAAAAAAATTTACACTATAATAGGAGAGTGCTAGCTGTGCAAGAGGTGACGATCTGATCTGTGGCCCTTCGAAAGCCAATTACTCTCAGACCTCTTTCCTACGGTATGACCTCAAAAATGACATCCTAGAAATATCCTGCACACTTGCCACACCATCACTCACTGATGCAAACTTTTTCACATTCAAGCTAACTCCACAGTAACAAAGTTGGTAAGATTAAAGAGGTGTGCATGTACTTCTTTCCATAATTATTTCTTCCTGTCTGCTCAATTTTCGGCTCCCACTAACACACTAATAAGATGATAAGGACATGATCCGTTCAGAGTTGATCTACTCTCACTGTCCCGACATGGGGACCTCGTGAGCTCATTCATGTGAGTCTGAATTTGAGACAATCACGTGTCACGGGGATGACAAGTAAGGTTCCGAACATTGAACAAGCCTCGAAGCAGAGAGTCAAGCAAATGAAAACTGGGGAAAAGGGATTCACAGATACAATGTAGTTCCAAGCAACATCCAAGCAAAAACAGGGGACCACAAAACAACTCCACGAGACACCAATCCTGATTGTAAGCACTGCTGGCTATATTTTTATTGCACGTGAAGAAACTATATTACAAGGCGGCCCTGTTTCTTTGACCACCTACAACAAACCAACTGCTCCATGGGCCACAAACTGATGTACAGTACAAATACAAACGTGAGCACACTATGTGTTTCTCACGTCATAACAAGGGCTCAACGAACAGAGAGAAATTTGGAGACAGACCCCATTCAATTGTGGTTGTGGTATCAATGATGCATACCTGGCTGTGACATGGGGTAGGACATGTGCGGTGCCGAGCCCATACGCATCACAGGCCTGGGGAGGTGTCCTCCGGGAGGGCCATATTGAACGTGCCCAGGGGGTAGCATGACGGGTGCGCCCACAGCTGGAGGTTGCCCGATCATTTGCTGACCGGGGTACATTCCAGGCTGCATTTGCCCTTGTATCGGTTGTCCTGTGGCCGCTCCAGGTCCCGGTTGGCCAGTAATCGGGCCTTGCCCTTGTTGTGCAGCATCTCCGTTATTCACGCTTGTGATGTCATGGATACTGGACCTTCGCTTATCCTTGTTGATGGAATTCAACCTTATGAAATATTTTTGAGCATGGCTTGCTACTTGTGTAGGAGTTCTTGAAATTACAAAATTTCGAGATATACTGCGCCAGTCACCCTTCCCAAATTTGGCTAACCCTAACAAAAACAACCTGCACATACCGAATTGATCACATCTTTAATAATTAGGTTCACACATTCGTAATTTCAGTCTGACGAAGACGAAAAGAGGGAATCAATCAGGCAGAAGAGAAATGCCCAATAAACTCAAAAGTGTGAATAATATACAAATTCCAATCCAGTAAAAAATTCCATACAGCTACGTCATGTTCCGTGATTCACGGTTTATTAATGATCGTAACCTACCGTACACTCCGCCCTTGATCACTGTAGCCCTTTCATGTATTCAACCAATAATTCTTCTCTGGGCTAAATATCGCCAGACTTCAACAATTTTTTTTGGTCTAGCACAAGCCTAAAGGATATTTAAGGTAGAAAATGAAATAATTTCGCCAATTTTTTATGAAAGTTCGGTATAAATCGCCAGAAACTCTGTTGCAGCTACCAGAATAACAGAAAAAATAATAATAATTCAACAGAACGGATGGCCTCAACCAAATTCTTGGTGCCACCCCAGCGAAAACTGAAAAAATGAAGAAGAAGAAAAAAGCAAAGGTAGAGAAACTGTAGAAAACAGAAGAAATTGAAAAACACAAACGAGCGAAATTTTGAAGGAAAATCTCTCGTAGCACATGCAGAAAATGTAACCGTTTGATTGACATCCCAGTACCTATGTTCCTCCTCTGACCAAGGGATGCCCTTTCTCCGCTCCTGATCGGCAGACTTTGATGACATGCCCTTGCCACCCAAAGCAGCAACTCCATTGCCATTCGCATTCGCGCCAGGCCCGGATGCTTGACCTGAGAACGACGCTCCCTTTTTTACTCCCGGAGTGTCGGATGCTGGACCCTCCTCGGACAATGAGAGTGACGATAAGCTGTAATTAGGAAGAGCGATTCGTCCTGCGTCTATCGAATTAATATCTTCCTGCAATATTTCATAATGCTTCTTCACCTCCGCTGCGTCCTTCCCCGTCACCGCTCCTGCAATCTGCTCCCACCGATTCGGATTGTCTTGATCGAAGACATTCAGCGCATTCTCAAACTCCTTGTCCTGTTCCCGTGTCCATACTGAGCCTGAAGTCGTCGTGAGAGATGACTGAGATTCTGCCATATCTTGGTGTGTTCCTCCCTATTCCAAATCTAAGCGTCACCGAATTCTCCTAAGACCTGCAGTCACAGCTTCAGCCCAAACCTTTCATGGGAAGGAGAAGAAAAAAAGCCAAATCTGTTTCCAAAAACAAAAATCTCCCAAATTACCATGCGAATGAGTATCGACTGCCTTAGCTTCATAGACCGCAAGAAGAACCGCCCGACTTTATTCTACTTTCCCCGTGCGGGAATTAAAATTCAAACCCCGCCTGCAAAAAGAATAAAAGTGAAAAATCCTCTATATCAAGAGAAAAAGCAAACCTTCTCGTCGCTACTCCTTCGTCTTGAAGTTTCCTGGCGCGGCCGTCGAGGTTCCCAACGCTCACACGCGATAAGACCGAAATCGAATGCAAACAAATCACCGCCAACCGATTTCGTCAAAAAAAAGGGACATTGCGAATCCGTCACAGGAGTGACAACAGAAACTTGAGGGGAAGTAAATAAAGAAGCCTCGTAAACTCTACAAAAAACACTTCGGGTGCCTCAAACCCTAAGAATCATCAACAAGATCATTCCTCGCACTCCCCCACGGAAAGACCTGCACAACCAAAGCTCCGGCCACTCTCACTATCCTTCCAAAGGTGAACAAGAACTTCAAGCTGTTGATACCCTCGCACTTCCCCTGGTACCCGCATATAAGAATCTTATCTGAATCGAATTATCCTTTGCTAAATTCGACTGATACCCGTCGCTACGGTATAGCCCTCTATTGATACCCGTTCCTAGGACCGCATTACATTTTGGACCCGTTGTACAGTACCCGGCGACTCTCAATTGTACCCTATTCTGCCAATTTAACCCTCAAAAGGCCCTTGGGGTCCCTCTATATGACCCATATTTAGCCATATACAACTCTTCAATTGTGGTTTACTATGTGAATTGTGATACACTATTATTTACACACTACCATGATCAGTAATTTACTTTGTACTAGATAATATTTGGTCAATGTTTTTCTCGTGAAATACCACCATATTCACAATATACTATATGACTACAAAGGGCTTTCAACCAAATTTGGGTTTTAAAACTATAAAACTTCATTTTTGGTGAATTCTTTTATTTAAAATTCATAGTTTTACATGATAATCAATTGAAAAATATTGGTGATGAATTTTTAAAAATTGATTGTGGTGATATGTAGGAAACATCCATACACTCATCCATGCTTGATTGGAATTGCATAAGAATTGAATGTTAATTATTCAAGATGAAAAATGTTAATCATATGATATATTCTACAATTTTTTTTTGAATGGTACTATTCTTCATTGTGATTAGATTTTAGCAAAGCAATTGTACCTTCATGTTCAAATGTACAAAATTAGTAATAGTGCGAAGGTCAAAATAGCAAAATCTAATTACAATAGAGGAATATCTATTTTTCAAAATTTGGACATTGTCAACCCAATTTTTAAAAAATTTGTGAGAAAATTCTAAAACTTTTTGGAGATGCTTATTGAAATAAAGATGTGCATATAGATGTTTCCTACTTATCATCACAATCAAACTAAAAAAATTCATCACCAATGTTTTTCAATCAAGTATCAAGTAAAACTATGAATTTGAAATAAAATGATTCACCAAAAATGAAGTTTTACTTTTTTGAAAACCAAATTCAATTTGCTTGATTGAAATTGTTTATGAATTGAATACTGATTGTACAAGACAAAAAATGTCAATCATATTATATACTATACAAAATTCTTTTAAATGGCAAAATAGGGTGGACAATTGAGAGTTGCCAAATATTGTACACAATATATTCTTGGTAGGTTGTTGCATACTATTTTCTTGACATTTCACACTAATTTATCTTGACACCAAATAAAAAATATAAGTGCAAGTTGCTTGTATTGATCTAGTTAATTTAAAAAAGAGCAAACTTTGATTCTTCACTAGAACTAACTAGTGCCATACATTAAAATCTAAATGTCCTACTTTGCATATTCAAAAATGAGATGCACCACAACCAACCTCAATTGTGGCTTTAAAAATCTTAATCTTATAAATTTTATTGGAATCCACACAACAAATTTTTTTTCTACATCTTCACAAACCAATGTAATTCAAGATTCTACGATTACATGTGTCCAAAAATGTTTTTTTTTCTAAAATTTGGTATTTGTATTAGAAATGGTAATTTTGGAGTGTTTTTGGTGAAAATGTAGTTGACAAACTTTAGGAGTTAAAAGTAGAAGGGTGTATGGGGATGCTTTAAGATAAGTGCATCTAATGATGACTTGTTTCTAAAAGCATCCCCTTCACATGCTTGCCTAAAATTAATTGTACTACCTTTATTAATGAGGGATTAGAGCCAATTTTAGATAAACCAATTTTATCCCTTCGAAAGTTCATAGGTTATTCATATGGGGGCCAAAAAATGCATTCTGAAACAATCTAGAATCCTTTTTTTACTACCCACAAGAGACAACAAGAAACTTTTCCAATTTAGTAACAAGAAACATATTCAAACTCTTGTTTAGATGGTATTGGGTGTTGTTACTTTAACCCTAAAGGACCATTGTCCTTTCAGGGGACAAATTGGATTTTGGATAGGTACCTACAGGCTGAAATTTTGTCATGATTTTTTGAAATTTTTTAAAGATAAAAAAACTAATGAGCTTCATGAGAATATTATTTTTTTTTCAATTGGTGCCTAGGAACAAAAGTTATGCCCAAATAAGCTCAAAACAGGGGAGAAAGGGCAACAAAAACAAATTTCAAAAATTTGAATTTTTTTTTCTAATTTTTTTTTCTTATAGAATATATTTTTTTCTACATGAAAAGCTTTGATTCATTCCATTTGGACTTGTTGTGAGAAAGTTATAGACAATCTTGTTTTTTGGAATGTTAGACCATCTTTCTAAAAAAATAACTTATAGAATTCATTTCTGAATGTAATTTTTATAATTTTTTTGAAAATTTTTTTTTGCATAATTTTTTTTGTTTGCTAGAACAATCTCACCATTGGGATTAGTGCATTTTAATTCCATCTTAAAGATATTAATAATTTAGATTTTTCTTCTTTCTCATACCTATTTCTACTTAACGATTTTTTTAAGCATGAAAATTAAGTTTCTTTTTGAATTTTTTTCCTTAGACTCTCAACCCAATTTCACACAATAAGAATTTAAAGCTCAAAACTCTATAGTGCAAAAAAATTTAAGTTAAAAAAGTTCAAAGTCAAATAATCTAGTCCCTCAAGGTGCTGAAAAAATTATTTTTTTCACCTTAAATGCAAATATCTTTTAATTTATACGGTCAAAAAATTTGAAATTTTTTCCACACATTCTCATACTATTAAGGTATAAGATCCTACAGTTAAATGTGCAAAAAAAAAAATTTTCAAATTGTTTTACTCTTTGCTACAGAAATGGCAGTTTTGAGTGTTTTTTGGTAGAAATAAGGCCTTAGTCCTTTAAGGGTTAATATTGTACTCAATGGACACATTTGGCATTTTCTGCCAAATGATTAATTAAAATTGGTGAAAATTGATGAAAATTGATTCAAAAAATGAAAATATTTAAAAATATTTTTTTTCTATATAAAATTTACAAATAAATAAATTCTACTTATATTTTTTTAAAATTTCACTAATACTTTGATACATACACAAGATTACATTGAAATTTGAAAATCATCTATAGTTGTGCATAGCAATATCAAGCCCTAATTTTTTTTACATAATAACAATTTCTCCAAAATTCCAACATTTCTTAAATAAATATTTTTCATAGATATTTTTTGTACGGTTCCTTCTACACAAACCCTAATTTCGGACTTTTCTTGACGTTCTCCAAAACCCTACAAGTCGCCAATAGTATTGATCAGCCTTTACCTATCTCGGATCACATTGATTTTGGGGGTTTGCGCTTCCGCGATCGGATTGCCATCATCGTTGCGTTCAAATCGTTCCCTGGATTTTCGATTGGTATAGGAAATCATGGCGATGGCGAAATTGATGGCGGATTGATCAAGACCCGGAGGCGTCGGTGCTTTTTTGTCGGAGTTGCAACAATCGTTGCGTTCTTTGCAAGGCAAGGCAAGGGTGCGTGAGTTTTGCGATCTGAGGCTTTGGCGGTCATTGCCATATTCTCCTTGCTGTGTAGAGGTTTTGTGAAGAGAGCGGAGAGTGAGATTTATTGCTGTTTTGAATTACATTTGATGTAATTTTGGTTGTCAGTGAAAGTTTTGCCTGACTCCCTTTGGCTTGGGGATGTTTTGTTTGTGTTCTGCATTGCAAAAAGCTTTAATTCTTTGGTCATTTGCAAAGGGTTTGTGCAGTTTGGGAGGAGGTTGTGCCATTGAGATTTCATTGTGCGATATGAGGATTGATCGCTTTTTGAGCTGCTGTTTCTTTTGAGGGTTTAGATGTTCGAGGAATAATGCGTGTGTTTTCTTTTCGGATTATGTAGGTGACGGTGGTGTTCAGGATGGCGATACGGAGCTGGATTTTGCTTCTGGCCGTGGTTCTGAGTTCTCTGGTTTTGACCTTGGGAAAGGTGGAGAATGGGTTACCAGATCGGGAAGAGCTGGACACGAAATACCTGCTGACGAACCAGATTGTCGAGCTCAGGGCGCATGTAGAGGACTTGGAGGCGGCTGCGAAGACACACGCATCGTCCTTGAAGCGGAAGGACAAGAAGATTAGGTCTTTGGAGAAGGAGCTCCTGCAATTGAAGGATGTGGGGATCTCCGACTTGAAGGCGAAGCTTGCTGTAGCCGCTCAAAAGAATTCTGACCTAGGCCTTGAGGTATCTAACCTGAAGGAGGAGCTCGAGCGCGCAAAAGTGGAAAAGTCGTTCAGCTTGAAGCGGGCAGAAATCGCTGAAGCGAAAGCCGATTCTTTTCAGCTGGAGGCGAGTGAGAAGGCCAAACTCGTCGACGTCGTGAACGAATATAAAACGAAGGTGAGGCAGTTGGAGCGGGCTCTTCAAACTGCGCAATCTTCCATGCTGAAGGCGCAGAAAGAGGCCGCTGCTAAATCTCGTGAAATGGCTCAGAGCGCTGATGCCTGGTTACCGCCTTGGTTGTCGACCCAGTCTGCCAAGTTGTATTCACTTATGACCTCGAGGTGGGCAACGCACGGGGAGCCGCTGCTGAAAGATCTACAGCGGGTCGCATCTGTCAAAGCTGCACAAGCTGAGAAATTCAGTAAGCCCTACGTGAGAAGTTTCAATAAGAAGGTGAGGCCCGTGGTGCGCTCCCAATGGAGGAAAGTGAAGGCCAATGTTGTTCCTCTGTATCAGAGAATCAAGAAGCTTACCTTGCAGTATTATAAAGATGGCAAGAAGTATTTGTCGCCTCATCTATCCAAGGTATGCTTCTCACTTCACTGATGACCTGTCATCAAATTTCATTGATATTTCGTTTGAGTGATCTGGATTTGCGACAAATTTGATAGATTTGAAGGCGGTGGCTTTGTGCGCTCCAGAAGTACATGATCTGCGCCTGCTGCAGCGAGGCGGAACACGGCGCTCGTATTTTTAGCTTTGCAGATTGATTTTAACGCACTCTAGAATCCGATGTCAGACACATTCGTTTCCTTTCGTTCTTTTGCCATGACGCTACTTCACACTTTGCTTCATGTCCTAGTGTTAGAAATGAAACCTTTTAGAGCTCTGATGTAGCGGGTTCCTTCCGACCTGAAATCAAACGACGGCTCCTCAGGCAGGTATAGTTATTCCATTCCTAGGCTCTAATCTACGAGCTTGGGGTGCGGTTTGGTTTGGAGAATACTTCATTGTAGACATAAATGTTGTCAAGTGTTTAGATGAGGTGGAGGATATGCGTTTTCACTGTTACCTTTGACTCAGGTGCACGAGAGTGTAGACCCATATGTTCAGACTGTGAGAGAGAGGAGCCAACCTTTTGTGGAGCAAGCAGCTAGTTTCCTGAGTCCCCATCTGGAGAAAGCAAATTCCGTGGCTGGGCCTTACGTAAAGATAGCGAATGAGCACTATCAGAGTGTGGTGTCGCAGGCTTCAACTTACCACGAGCAGCTCCAAGATTCAGTTAAAGGAACCATGGGCAAGCACGAGGTTTTGGCTCGTTGGGCTACCAAAGAACTCATTTGGTTTCTCGCCTCTGCGTTATTGGCCCTTCCTGTTGTTGCATCCGTTCTCGTGTTCTCTTCTGTTTTTGGATCGAAGAAGCCCATCAAGTCTCAACGTCGAAGCCCAAGCTCTGGTCACAGCAACACGCCGTCTGGAATCAAGAAACCTCGGCGGCCGAGATCAGCAGATACTAAGCAGCAGGCGAAATGATACCAAGTCTGACTTTTGAGTGCCAAGTGCCCAAGTCCTCATACAGGCAAGCATATAGCGCAACTTGTGGAAATTCCGTTGTTGACACCTTTTTTTGGAAGGCTGCAAGCGTGTAGAGGTGAGCAGTGTTGAGTGTTAGGAATGAAGACAGGGAAGCTTTGTGCAGGGAGCCTACATGAGCGCGTAAAAATCTTGTAAGCATTAGTCCGAGTATTGCAGGTCACACAGAGAGTCCATCTTTTCGAATGACGTATTACTCCTGGAATTCTCAATACTGAACAGGCTGAGATTACGACGGTGGTCCACGGAGGTTAGATAAGGAACAAGTATGCCGAAGATGTCACTGTTCCTAACTGCTTTTAAGCATTTAATCCTCTGAATATTGATTGTAGGGTAAATTTTGTAATGTACAGGTGTCATTTCGTTGTTTTTATACGTTCTCCTTCTTTTGCCAACTTGATTGTGGTATCTGCTATTTTGCTAGTGATGTTAAATGCTTGATGTAATAGAGCGGTGGGTATAGAAGGCCTTGGTCACCAGAATTTTGGGTGCACTCAAAATTTCATTGACTGCTATTGAGGTTTAGTGCCCAATTGTTGACTAAATGCTTTAACCCTAGTAAGGACGTAGAGCGGCTGAGGTGAAAGACTTCCAGGGAATATCCGACAAAGAATGCTCCTACTGGTATTCATCCAAGAATCTCATGAATTTTAGTTGATTATCTCGATGATAGGGTTGCATCCTTCTATGGTTAACCCTTAACCCCAAAATGACCTCGAGGACAGAATGTGTCCTTGACCAATTTTTGGAGTTAAATAAAACCTTATGAAATTATTATTTTTTAGTAGTTTATATTTTTGAAAAAATCTTTTTGAAGTCTAGTTTTAGCTTCGAAAATCCGATTTTGAAAATGATTGATTATGATTTTTTTATTCAAGATTTTGTGCACGGGTGTCTATTGCAATCTTGACTTTTTGTAGTGTTGAGGGCTCTTAGGAATGAGCCTCAAATACACTAGATTTTTAAGAAGAAATCACATTAGAAATTCATTTAAAAAAATTGTAGAGTATATTTTGAGAAGTCATAAATTGACTGGGATTATGCACGTTAGGTCCTTTAACCCCATATTTTTTTGGTGCCCAAATTTTTAGATTTGACATGTGAAAAGAGGATTGAAAGACTTCAAATCACTTTTACAGTTTTAACACCCTCATGATCAAACACTATAATCTTTCAATCCATAAGAGATATTGTTGTGTTTTCTTTTTTAATGTGATCTTTAACATGTCTAGATTGATTTTGTACGGTTACAATTCATAAAAAAATGATACAACTTATTAAAATGTTGGATTTTAGTTTAATTTAGAGCAAATTCCTAGAAGCTCAAGAAATTCTAAGGTCATTTAGGGGTTAAAGCACATGACTGGTGGATGGGCTGGTGACCATGGGAATCAACCCTTTTGCTACCATGTGAATCATTGGTTTAAATCATTGGCTTAACAAAAATGTAAAAGTCCTCATTGGAAGTCAAACTACCATATTGTACAAGAACTTCTCTTTTCATACAAATTTTTGAGGATGAATAGTTGCACTTCTATCCCATATAAGGATTCTTTATGAGTTGTTGGGCAAAAAATGGACAAAAATGGCTATAGTGTCCCTCAAGGATTAATTTATAAAGGACCATAAAGCCATTAGGTGGCTTTTGCAACTACATTTGTAAAAAATTTGAAATTTGAATGTCTCTAATAGTCACTAAACATTTGAGAGCCCCTGATTAATTTTTTACATAATTTGTGGGTGTAGAAATGATTGAGTGTGATTTTTGGTGAATTTTTTGAAAATAGAAAAGGCATTCTAAGTTGTCACTTCACATCTTCATATCTTTTTTCTATACTTCAATATCGTTTGAAAAAAATTATACCTCAAAATTATAATAATATATACTTCCTAGGAAAAAAAATTAGAGTTTTTGGAGTACTTTTGAGCATTTTGATTTTAGAATTTCAATTTCAACATATGTACTAGATAATGATTGTATAGTAGATATGTTTATTTACAGCTTCAATGTTAGGTTTAGTACTTAGCCCCAATTTAATTATTGCATGCCAAATTGAACATCTTTCATCAATCTTGTGAATGGTGGCATTTTTTCAAAATTTGTGTAATTTTGTCAAATTTTCTTCCATGAAAAAAATACATAGTCTTTTTTTCATTTCAATAGTGGTGATCATCAAAATTATTCTACACAAAAGAGGAATTATGCTTGTTATTAGAGCTAATCAAGAAAACAAGAACTACAATGCTCAAACACCAAGTTAGTCCTTTAGGGGTCAATCCATGAAGGACATTGAGGCCAAAGAGTAGCCAATGGATGACTTTCAAAGTTATACTTGTCCTTTTAGTTTTATGTGATATTGGCAACATTGCTAATAGTATGATGTATTGAGCATAAAATCAATTCATTAATTCATTAAATTTTTATCACTCCAAGTGTCAATATGTAATTGTGAAAAATGTGAAATTGGTTAAGATCTTGAACTTTGTGTAAACTACATAAATGTTAGAGATCTTGCAATATATACACTCTACATCCAGGTTTCTAAATATCACAATATCAAGTAATGTGCATAGATAGAGTCAAAATTCCAATTTGGAATTATAATTTACTTGTAGTCAATTGAAAACCTTAAATTTTCAATAAATAATAAATAAATAAAAGTTAAGACTTGAAAAATCCTTGAAGTGCCCTATAGAAGTATAATAGAAGGACTTTAAAAAGACCAAAAATCATTTTAGAAAAGTTCTACTCCCTTTGTCTTAAAATGATCTTTGTGTTGGCCTCAATTTTTGTTCCAAAATGATCTTATTGTACTTTGTGATGTTCAAAATTGGTTAAATTTGGTAGTTGATTGCTATTTGGGACTAACAAAACAACTCTAAGCAACAGTTCCCCTTCCATCTTTGTAATCGTCAATCAAAAGACAAATGAAATGACTAAAGGGGTTAATCAACATTATTCATTCTTATTTTTTGCATCTCTTTAAGTGTTGCCTAATTGAAGGAGGTGAAGCTTTGGGAGGTGGTATAGAGTTCTACACATGGTCTTGGACCCATACTATCTACAAAATGACACCTCACAATGAACAATTAAGTGTCTATTGATGCCCCTTGAAAATGTCCAAAAAATTCTACTTTTCAACACTTCAAAAATGCACTTTGAAAAAAGTTCTGAAACTCAAAAGTTTTAGGACACTAGGAGTGCACTGAACTCTACTTACAATGCAAAACAGATTTTTAAAATGTTATTTTTAGCCTTAATTTGGAACATTTGTTCAACAGGAAGATCATTTAGGAAAGAGATAGTATTACTTTACAACCACTTTATTTTATAATATTTTCTAGGTGTAAATTTGGAGACATTCCATGAGGACACTTTAAGGTCACATTGGTAATACTTCAATAGACCCCTATTTGATAGAATTGAAAGGGCAAATAGAATTAGCAATAGGGATTTAGACAAATTTTCAATTTTGATGATGATAGAATCATAATAAGTTTGGCATGTTGGTGCATTTGCCAAATATGTAGAGGAACAAAGGATGCTACAAGTATCATTTGGAATAACAAAGTATGGTGTTGAATATCATGTAAAGTATCAAAGTATAATGACAGGCCTAAGACAACAAAGTTAAATTTCAAAATCCACACATCACCTTATAGACTATTTTGATTAATTATTTATTCTTTTCATAAGACTTGAATTATAATTATAAAATAGTATTTTTTTGAATTTGAATTCAAAAAATAGAGCTAATTTTCTAGTAGTGTTTTAAATTTAAAGCTAAAATTTAAAATGACTTGATTTCAGTAATAGATATTTCTACCTTATTCCTTTTTGAGTTCAAATGGTGAATGAGATTGTTCTTTAGTGTGCACATATTGGCAAGACAAGTTTACATTATATAGTTTAAAGTCTAGGCTATAGTGGGATTTTAAGATCCTTATGTCAATCTATTCTATTTAAATATTTTATTCAATTTTATGTTTAATGTATCCTACAACACTAATGACTTCTACCTTATAGTTGTGCATAAAAAAACTAGGCTTAAGTGAGCTTACAACTTCAAAATAATGATTCTACAAGAAATATTAGACACATAAAGATCTCCCTCTCCATATATGTCATTTGCTTAAAAAATTTATAATTTCATTAATTGTAGGCGTCATAGAAGAATCCTTCTCCCAACATTTGCACACCAAATCTTTCATGTAAGATGTGGATTGGCTAGGTAATATAGGTCTAGTGCCTCTAATTACACCATTATAGTCACTTGAGAATAGTCTTTAAAGAATGCCACTAAAAAATGATCTCATAATAGATCATTCCAAAACTATGAACATCCAATTCTTTGCTGAATAATTTAGACTTGTGGTGAGTACTTTGATCTTTCAAGGCAAACAATATTTCAAGTGCCCTCTAAAAATCTCATACCCACCACATACACCAACTAAGCATTCATAATTACCTATAAAGCAAGGAAATTCACATTGCTTCAAGAAGATTAGATTCTAATGTGTCCTCCCTATTGTACTCAAAGATAAATACATTGGCAGTTTTGAGGCCCCTATGTATAATCTCTTGTGCATGTACATTTTGCGCACCTTTGGCAATGTAGAACATGATGTTAATAGTTACATCAATTAGAAACAATTGCCCTTGGTTGTTGATATGTTTCTTTCTTACATCAATGAGTTTTCATTAGTCACTCCAAGCTCTTCCCACAAGGAATGCAAACTTCTAGTTGAATTCAAACAATCATACACCTCCTAGTAGTATACAATTATTGTTGGCATAAGAAAATATATAATTGCATTTATATTTCATCATTTGTGAGCATGGTAAGGAGAAGGAGCCAAAGCACATATTTCAGGGATGTTTCCTCTTGAATCACTTTTATAACTCAAACCATTACTTCTTCGCCATCAAAACTATTTATATAGTCATCATGAAAGAGTTTTGCTTCAAAAAAATCAAGTTTAAGGGGATTCAAAATTTGAAAACATATTATTAAATAAGGAGGAATAAAATATTTATTTTCACTTTGGACACTATCTTACAATCTACATGGTTAAAGTGTATGATTTTTTTTCTTGTCCAAGATCTTACAATTGAAACTACAAAAACTAAAATTTAAGAAACTTATAGCGAACATCAATTTTGATCAATTTGAAAACATTTCATCACTTCTATTCAAGGCAAACAGCTTCAAATATAAATCTATTGCAATCCTAGATTTTAGAGTATTGTGTAGATGAATGTCACCTCATAATTTAGTTCTTTCATAGTACTTGATATACTATAGTAATCATCAATAAAGAAAGTAGGGCTCTATTCCCTAAATGCCCAAGGGACCAAATTTTGGTATTGACAATATTTTGAAATTAAATAAAACCTAACCAATTTATTATTTTTAGTAGTTAAAAAAAATATTTTTGAAGTCTAGTTTTAGCATCAAAATTGTGATTTTGAAAATGAATGATTGTGATTTTGTCCATTGCAAAATTTGATTTTCCAATGTTGAAGGCTCTTAGAATTGAGCCTCAAATACACTAGATCTTGGAAAAAAAATCACATTAGAAATTCATTTAAAAAAATTGTAGAGTAGATTTTGAGAGACCATAATTGATTGGGATTATACATGTTTCCTTTAATCTCAAATTTTTTCAGTGACCAATTTTTAGAGTTGACATGTCAAAAGAGGATTGAAAGACTTCAAATGACTTTCACAATTTCAACACCCTCATGATCAAACATTATAAATTTTCAATTCATAAGTGATATTTTATGTTTTCTTTTCTCATGAGATTGTTATAGTTTGAATTTTTTATAGTTATAATTCCCAAAAAATTGATAAAAATGATCAAAATATTGTCTTTTTGTTCAATTTAGAAAAAAATTCAAGAAATTCAAAAAAGGTCTTGAGCATTTAAGAGCTAGAGTGCAAGTTCCCTTTTATTCTAGTTTCTATTAGAAAGAGCAAAAAGTTTTACTAATTGTTTTTTTGTTTTTTGGTATATTTAACCATAAGATCTAGGCACTAGACTAGTATAATAATGTAGGGAGGAAATTTTAGATACTTTCACTGCACAAATTGCAAGATATTTTTATTTAAAGTGAAAAAAACAAGTTTTTGAGTACATTCTTTGATTTGATTCCTTGACTTTGAATGAATTTTCTTAACTTAAAATTTTTGTACTAAATATTTTGATTAAATTTTTTTAAAGATTTGATTTTAAATTCTAGTATTTTCTTCTTAAATATTCTATTTTTTTTTTTAAATTATTAAATTGAAGTTTTTAAGAGATTGAAAAAAAACTAAATTATTAATAGCTCTATAGAATGGAAACATGCTAATCCTGAGAATAAGATTGTTTTAGCAAGCATATTTAATCCTATGGATTTTTTATTTTTATTTTAAAAATTGTACTAATTGAGCTTAGAAATAAATCCAATATGATATTTTCTCAAGAAGTTTCTATGATTGCCTACAAAATAAGAAGCTCCATAACTTTCATACCACTAATCCAAATGGAACGAATTAAAATATTCCATATAGACAAAAAAAAATTTAAATTTAACTAATTATGGACTTTGGCAAGTCCATAAATAACATATGCATGTGCCAAAACATGATGAAAATGTATACATGGGGTACATTTTGAATTCAAAATGTACAAATGTATCGGTTGCCAGCCGATACCTTAATTGTCCATAATTTGCAAAAAAGTCCAGAATTAGTTAAATTTAAAGGTTGAACCTTTAAATCATCAAGATTGACAAGTTGACAATGTTTACAAATGATACCAAAATTTGATACTTTTTGCATAGATTTTGGGTGCGTGAATGACGGCACCTTAGCTTAGTATCTAAGGGATGAGTTACTATATATTGAATGTATGTATCACTAGTACAAAGAGAAAAAATAATCCATAATGAGGAAAATTTTTGGAGGGTTTTAGTGGGACAGAGGGAAAGCTATTGTGATTTCCTGATCTCAAAAACAAGTTAAAAAAAAACAAGTTAAAAAATTGAAATTACAGAAGCCTACCTGAAATCCATTCTGTAACCTGTAGGAGTTAAATTTGACTGGCACTGAAGATTAACATTTCAATGCGGCCACATGAGCAAGCTTAAAAGGGATCTATGGGTGGCTGCAGATGATTCCACATTTGGACTCGGAGTAAATACATTGCAGTGCTGGTAACTCCCAGCGGTAATCATGTGTTATATACAAAGTTGGGTGGTTCCCTCTCTATGGTTTAAATGTTGGTGCTTGTTTGCCCCACGTCTTCTCGTAAAGGATCCTAGGAACGAAGTCTTGGTAAGCGTCTTCGTTCCGCTTATTCAACAGATAGGATATTCCAGCTTCAATCTCCGCCTTCACCTGCTGGTAAAGAGCCTCCACGACTTGTTTGTCATTCAAGGAGTCCCTGAGCTCTGCGTCAAGGTAAAGGATTCTAAGACCGTTAGGGACCTGATCCAGTCTCAAATACTGACCTCTAGTGCCAACTGCAACCCGATCATCTTTTCATATTCTTGGTTGGACTCAGTTACGAAAAGTGGAATAAGCGCGACTTGGCTAAATGTCCATGGGTACTGAATGATCTTTGAAAGAAACCGGGGATGTCCCTTCAATAGTGGTCTACAGCCTCCCACTTTAAATGAGTGCATACACAGCGAGAAAAATTTGATCTCAACAAATTTGGCCCATGTATCCAAAGACCGTTCCACAGCCCTCCCCTAAACCCTAAACCACACTCCTTCATATGTTACAGTAATGCTTAAAGTACCGCAAATAGGAGCTTCTACCCTATATGTGTCATCTGCGAACCTCACATAAGTCTAGCACAAGACTTGCAACACATAATAGCAACACATATAGTAAGGCTACAAATGTCACATGTTGGAATGGCAACGACGGGAAAGGATTTTGAAATTGAGCCGTTCGTACCGTGTGTGTAGATTGGTTTCTGATATGTGAAGTACATGCGAGGGGGAGGAGTGGGGATGCCCACGGTGCCTAGCATATGTCCTTCGTCGTCTGCTCCCTCGTTTCGTTGTCTGGAATATTGTCATTTCATTTGGTCAATGTAAACAAGAGAAACTTTACATCCACAAAAAACAGATGGCTTCAAGAATCATGGAATTGATACAAAATTGATCACACCTTCGCAATTTAAATCTGAGAGAGGAGAAGGGATGAGATTGTACCTAGCACGAGGCATTTGGTTTCCAAGGCGCTGTAGCTGCTCTCCAACTATTGGTAAACTCATAATTTGCTGTTGATCCAATACTATCTGCTCTCTCAAATGTAGCATATGTCAGAAGATAACTTTCATGAGTTGCAATTCCAGATAATTAGATCCACATGGACCCCGATTCGGTTGCTAAGAACCTGTATTGAGTCATGACTGGATTTCAGCAGGACATTGCTGCCTGTCGACCTCTGCCTCGCTGAACAGATAAGTGAAGGTAAGTGAAGAGAGATTTCAAGTCAGTGCAAATTAATGACTAGAATCGTTTATTTCATGATGAAAGAAGAGTACCTTGATAAATTCATCACCGCCCACAGCAGCCATGGGTATGATCACAGCGCCGTGTCGCATGGCAGTTCTCACAAACTCAGGCTTGGTGGGCCAAATTAGCTTGTAGCTCTCCCCCTGTTTCCGTGAACAGTAATTCTTCAGATTCTTGCATCCAAGTCAATGAAAAAATAAATGAAAATTTCAGTCATTCCACCCCACCGAGAAAAAACGCTTCAGAATGCAGTACCTTCCTCTTTACTGCTTCACGCATTCCACCTGGAAGAAGAAAGACGGTCTCTTTGGCAGCCAATAACTTGTATAGATTGCCGCCTGATACAGTAACAGCTCCCAGTAGTCTTGCCAAGTCCGGCAATGAAGATGGTGCCATGACTTCTCCTGGTTGATCTGCATTGGGTGTAAGCCACAGTTCTCAAATTATGTCATTGCTACTTTAATTTCATACCTAAGGTCAAGTGTTGCTCAAAGTTGAAATTTCGTCTCTATAAGGGTGAAACTCTTACCTATTGTTAGAAGCGGGTGTGCCAAAGCCCGAATCATCACGTCCTGGCTTTCCAAGAAAGATCCTACAATTATTCCTAAATCAAACCCCACGAATGTGTGGTTACAGACGAGAAGGATAGGCCTTTCCTTGGTGAGTCGGGGCAGGCCTCTTTTCACTAATCCATTTTCCTGGACGTGGAAATATACAG
This sequence comes from Climacium dendroides, assembly GCA_950106755.1. Lineage (NCBI taxonomy): Eukaryota > Viridiplantae > Streptophyta > Bryopsida > Hypnales > Climaciaceae > Climacium > Climacium dendroides. The sequence continues at coordinate 23,379,075 of OX467086.1, forward strand.
GGCTGAAGAGCTGCTTCATTAGACTGCACGAACACCAAAACAAGCTCTGTTTAGAGTTAGTTATTAGAATACTGTTTCACGAGTTGCTGATAAGCCCGCAATAACTCTAAACCGTCACATAGAAGCCATAATCTAAACAATGATGCTCAACCTCTATACCTTGAGTAAGAGTATCTTCAGAGACTCTAGGATCTAGAATTTCTCCTAAATATGATGGTAAAATGGAAGTGTAACCGTACTCGAGGTGGGCCTTCCGAAACGATTCTTTTTCCTCTTCAGTAGGAGGAATGTAGTCAATAACAATGTTACGTGGCTTAGAACATCTGTACATGTTGGAGGCTTTTATCAAACTCGCAAGCTCAACGCCGTCTTCCTGAATTTTATTGACAAAGACAGTGCATAAGGTGGCCATTGGCCTACGGGAAATAAACACAGAATAAACATTGTTTACCACTACTCACTTCAAAAAATGTGTCGATTACTGGCACCTTAGAAAGTCATACGTGAAGTTGAACCCAAGTTCTGCACTAACAAAAATAGGCAAACCAAAAACAAACAGAGTGGGTCCATTGTAAAGGCAACTCACCAGAAGTAGGGCTCCACGGCGATCTTGAAAACCTCGACCAATAGCCGATGGAATACCCTCTCTCAATCTTTTGGCCTCGTTTTCATTTTGCGCTTTTCCACTATCCTCCAAACCCTCGACGACCGTCACAACGAAACACTTTGACAATTCATAGATTCTTCTAAATCCATGTACTGTACAGTACCCTGGCAAAAAGATTGTCGTCCACTCACCCATCACCGCCACTGGAGGGACGGTATTCTTTTTGCCACGGTACTGTACTGTACAGTGATGCTCTACCAAGCATAGAAAAGTATAATAATTCCTAGTACTTCAAGGATGACTTTGAACTACTCCCTCCGTCCAGAAATACTTGTCCACTTTGAATGTCATGCTTTTTTAAGGTTGATTTGAGTAGGTCATATGAAGACTTCCTTGTGGCTAATTTTATTTAGGTTGCAATGAACACATGCAATGTTCTTCATTGATTCTAGTGAAATAAAATTTCCAACTTTCTTAATTATGTTTTTTACAGTATGATCAATGAAATTGGCATTAAAAATCTCTACAAAATGTGGACAATCATTTCGGGACGGATGGAGTAAGGTTTAGCATTCATATATCCCCGAGAAAAGGCAGAATAGCATACCTGTACAGCACAAGGACATCGGCCTTGACTTTTCCCATTTGAGAGACTGCACTCCGCGCAGCCATCTGTAGTAGATTCACCTTCCGTAGGGCTACACCTTTTGACCAAACCACAGAAGAAATCTGTATGATTCGTCAACAATAGTCCATTGTCAACTCCAAACCAATTTCTCGAGTATGTTCTTACACTGATCAACGCTTAAGGCGTAGATTTCTCCGTCAAGTTGCAGAAACGGAAGGTGTACTGATGCATGGTCAACGTCACAGGAAGTGATCATATGGTTGTGGGAGAACTCACAGCGATGACCTGAAGAACATCGCGCAACTTCAACATGAATTGCTGTGATTTTTCCAGTCGTGGAAGAGAAGGGTCCACAATCGCCTTAGCAATAGTGACAGGATCACCTGCCATTCCCAACAGAATTATTTCTGACGCTTACAGACTTCCAAACACACCCAGTGTAAAAATTACAGACATGATTCACAGCGAAACATGCCATGATTTCAAGAATGCTAAGCATTTGAAGAATCACAAACTGAGGCTCACGAAATGTCGGAAACGTAGGGAATGGGTCGCACCAACGCTTAAAGAGAAAAGAAACGGTAGAGATGATGAAACCGGGCCAGGGGCTGCATCCAGCACGTCAACACCGGGAGGCAAGATTTTGCCTTCATCGCACCATGTAGCTGCAGAATGCAATCAAACCAAAAACATGAATATAGTGCCTTATCTTGACACAACTAGTGGTAAACAGATACGAAAAAAAATGGAAGAAGAAGAACAATTCAGTGGAATGAAGAGCAAGACGTGCGTAAGGTAATAAAACATACCGGGGTCAACTAGAGTGAGAACCAAGTCAAGGTCTGGATTGCGTGCAGCAATGGAGATAGCAAGCAACGCCCCATATCCTTCACCTAGCAGATATATAGGTCTTTTCTTGCGCACTGACGACTCTTCTCTGACGGTTCCTTCGATCAAAGTGATCAAATCTGGGCAGAAATGATCGGTAGTCATACCACATGTCTACCAATCTCTCAACAAAAGATGTGAGAAAGGAATCATACGAAGCTCACGTACCTTCGTTTGTGGATATATCATTCACTGGAACATGCAAACGCCGCACTTCAAATAGCCTGACGAGCTTCTCTTGATGCAATGATAAGCTCAAGCCATTGGAGATTATATCTGCGGGCATGCGGAGCATACCAATCAGGTCATTCTAGTCTCCCCTGGGAGGTTCTGGTGGTCCATAATTGTGCTAGAAAGAGATATGTACCTGGCAGGCAGAGCAAGAGGGGAGCATTTTCTCGCTGGTTTCCATCGCCCGTGTAAGAAAGCCACCGGGGTGGCCCAGTGTCTTCTCGTGTGAGTTCCTGAAGCTCCTTCCAGACCAAATCACCTCTGTGCTGCTTCCTGCCTTTGCGAATTTCCATTTTGCCAGAGCTTGTGAGTTTCTCCAACATGACAGATTGAGCGTCATGTTCTCTGAAGTCTTTTGAAAGCATTGGGGCGACCACTGTCTCGTTCTTTCCCCCTAGCGATGGTTTCGTATTTTCTTTCGTCTTCCGGAGGAATTCCTCCTTCCGAGGAACGTCAGCGGAAGAGGACAACTTTGCACTGGCTGTTCGGAGACCGCTAGGGTATTTGGAAACGTTTCCCCTACTTGAAGGTGTCAGGACTTTAAATTCGGCAAATTTTCTGAAAACAATTGAGTGCTTTCGTCTTGCGAGAGGAGAGTGCCAAATAAAGGAGCCATTCTTAATAACATCCATTTCGCCGTCACTTCTACGAAATCGGCGTCAAATGAGAATCTGAGAAATGCAGATCACTGGATAAATACAAGATTCCATGCGTTACAAGACTCCAGGCTCTCGTAGATCCAAAGACTACTCTGAAATCGACAAAAGCAAAACTTGGCGCAGGACATCTCCGCTACGATCGACTACCTAGAAAGATTCATTCCAACAGGAAGCAAAATAGGATCCGATTCGTCACAAATGTTTCTGTTTAAACGTTCTTCCCCAAGTATATAAAAGTTAACGAAGAATTTGCATCTCCATCTCAGTGCTTCTTGATTGATAAGCCAAGTCCATTTATTAACTATTCACAGACAGAGATAGAAAGCTTACCCGAATGCTACTCCACTGAACTTCAAACGACCAGCAGCAACAATCGGAACTCAATAATCCTCCAATCGCCAGCAACTCCTACACACTTAACGAAACAATGTAAGTGTAACTGCGGTTCCATACTGAGGCTCCAAACCGTTTCAAACCCGTTCTGCAAAACAAAGACTACTTCCAAGCTCAATCCAAGAAATAGTTTCACACACGCTAGTGTTAAACCGCCAAGTAAAATACGGTTCACGAAGAATTTGCAATTTCATTTTTACTGCCTCTTTCATTGATAAGCCACAACCAGTTAGTATCACACAAGCGTACCCGAACGCTGATCCCGACAAACTAAAACGACCATCACCACTCAGATTACTTCACAATCCTCCGATCGCCAAGAGCTCCTGCGAAGCAAGGGTAATTGAAATTGCACACCAAAGCTCGATCTACGAAATTCTCAAACCTAACAACAGTAATTCCCCTTCTGAAACTGTTGGCTGAAATTCTAACCTACTTGCCGGCCAATTGCACACAGAAGAGCTCAACGAAACGTAGTTCTCGAGTCATTGTTGACAGAAGATTGAAGCCGACGCTCTCTTTGGGCTCACGCTACACTGTACCTCTTTAATGTCACATTCTTTGTACCGAAATGAAAGTGATAATATGGAGTTTCAAATCGTTGTGATAATATGGAGTTCTGAATCCTTGTGATAATACGGAGTTCTGAATCCTTGTGATAATATGGAATTCCTAAATAGCACTATGTGGCAAAATTAACGTGTGCATGCCTTGGTGGAAAGAGTAATTACAATGTACAATTGGAGCCATTTTTGGTCATGAATAGGTCCTCTTTTGGTTACATGAAGTTTTTTTTTATAAAACTACAATTTTGGTATGATCATCACCATAAAAATTTAATAATGGATTGTTTATACTTCCACTTGGATTTTACTTTGTAACTATTTGCCAATGAGCCAAAATATTCATCAATTTGCATTGTATGTCCATAGCATCATAAATTCATGTGAATGATTTTAGATATGGTTTCCTTATCTTGGCCCAAATAATTATCTTTTTTGAATTTGAATCCACACTAATGAAATGAGTTTTATTAATTTTGGTTTCTATTTCAATTTTGAAAATTTTCTAAAATTATATAATTTGTTGCAATTTGAACTTTATACCTATGACCATGGTTGACAAATCTTCTAACTATAAAATGACAAGAAATCTTCATTACACTATCATTACATTCTTCAAATAATATATATCTATGATAAACATTTTAGATTTTTTAACATATTATGTATTTGATATGAATTTTCTTCACTTTTCCTTCCCAAATTGGTGTAAATTTCAAGTTATCACAAAAAATCTATAACTTTTATAATATATAATATATAGAAGATGTGTGATTTTTTCTAAAAATAATAGAAGTGAAAAAAATTTATATATAGATGAAAATGGAGGCTATGGTGAAAGAATTTGAAATTTGATCACATGGTTGTAGGTTCTATCTTCAACCCTTTTGATTTCATAATTTTTTTGGAAAATAAGGTTTCTAGTACCTATTTACAAAGCATTTCTCTTTACAAAAGTATAAAATTGTACACAAGATAAAGTCCAACCATAGAAAGTGGAAGTGTACTTGGTATTATTAAAACAACTATGTTAAATTTTGTAGTGTACAACCAATGGTTTAATAATGTATTCCATTGGATAGTTTGTACATTATTCCTCTAGTTGACCTCATCATGCTCACTACCATTAGGGATGACAATTTATTTTTTTCTTGTGAAGGAAGCTTGGATGTGAAATTAAACATTGAATCCTTCTTTGAAATGATACAATTTTTTTAATTAAATTTCCATTGAATTTCAAAGTTAGATAAATGCAATGCATATATGGTTTTAGAAGAAAGACTATACATGCCTCTATTACTAATTAATGCTGTTTTTGTGAGATGGAAAGGTCAATTCAAGTAGCTAAATATCAAATTCTATGATCTTCAAAAAACAAAAAATACAAATTACATTAGCATATGCCATAGTATACAATAGTATTTTATTATAAATTATGTTATATATTGTAGTGTGATATAATATAAAACCTTCTACTTGATATCAACATAAGTTCATCAATGTTTTTTTTGTGATTAATGAACACATACATCAATTTTGAATCTAAAGTGGCCTTTAGATTTGAAAGGTTATTTTTGGAACTAAACTCATTTCTTTCAGACTTACAAATGCACTAGTTAACTTTCAATATTTAATGAATTATGTTTTTTGCAAGTTCTTGAATCAATTCGTCGTATGTTATTTTGACGATATCGTAAATTATTCCAAAAATATTAAAAAACATGAAAGTCATGTGAAACTTGTGCTACAAAAGTTATGAAATATGAGATCATATGTTAAATTTAAAAAATACATATTTCATCAACTACAAGTGGAGTTTCTCGAATACATCATTTCCAACAAAGGATTATTGATGGATTCTGTTGAGAATAAAATATGAAGCAAAAACTCAAAGTATTAGAACACTCAAAGATACACTCAAAGAATACCAAACTTCATTCGGGAGTTTGAAGTATATATAAGAGAAGAAAGGAGAGAGACAATGAATAATTGTCTTCTCCTATTGGGCATGAGGAATTCACCTAATCCTCATGACACGTGTCACTCACCATCATGGTGAGCGTTCACATTAGAAACTACATTTTTTAACACTCCTCCTCGCTCAGCATAGTGTGAGTAAAATATTATAAAATAAAAATCACCATGATATAGAATAGCCAATGGTATGTATAAAATCAATCAAAAACCAGTCGCTGTCGCCAAGTCGTGAACTTGGTTGGCTGGTTTCGTAAGTTGGTGGTCAACCGATCGGTCCAAGATTCGAAACTCGTCGGCCTCGTCGACTGATTCGGGAAACTTGCGGCTTGGTATAGCTAGTGCTGCGGGGAGTGCAGGAGTGCAGTGGGGAGAGTAGGAGGTTGCTGAGGGTGGCCGGGAGAAAGCAAGGGGAGTCCAGGGATAGAGACTGGGGGCTGCGAGTTGGATGAGAGAGCCCGTGAGGAAGACAGGGAGTAAGGAGACCTATATGGCACAGAAAGAAAAAAAATAGTTGAAAACAAGTAGCCAAGGGACCGTGAAGCTCCTCTGACACAACAAAAATCTAAACCGGAAAGAAAATTTTTTTTAACTAAATTGTGAGAGCATGTAAAATGATTGTGTGGGAGCGTGCTGATAACGTGTTGAGAATAAAACATGAAGCAAAAACTCAAAGTATTAGAACACTCAAAGATACACTCAAAGAATACCAAACTTCATTCGGGAGTTTGAAGTATATACAAGAGAAGAAAGGAGAGAGACAATGAATAATTGTCTTCTCCTATTGGTCATGAGGAATTCACCTAATCCTCATGACACGTGTCACTCACCATTATGGTGAGCGTTCACACTAGAAACTACATTTCTTAACAGATTCAAAGAAGATTCAAGCTATTATAGATTGATTAATTCCTTGAACGATATGTGATGTACAATATTTTTTTGAATTTGTTAACTTCTATTAAATTTTCATTAAGAACTATTCACAAGTAGTGACATCATTAACTCAGCTAATGTACAAAGACAAGCTAAATTAAGAACATGAGGCAAAAAAGAATTTCAACAATTGAAAACAACTTATACAATAACTTCAATCTTGATCCATCCAAACATTGCCAACCCATTCTATATAGAAAGGAATGCTTCAAATTTTGCATTAGAAATAGTCCTTTTGCAAATGGGAGAAAAATGGAGACTTCACTTAATTGTATTTTATTCAAGAAAATATTCAATTACTAAGATCAATTACAAAATTTATGATAAGAAATTTCATGCTATTGTACATTCATTTTAGGAATGGCGTCACTTATTTGAAGGTATGTCACATCAAGCGACTATATATATAAATTACAAAAATCTTAAGTATTTCATGTCTGTTTACATTTTGAATTATCATCAAACTCATTGAAATATGTCATTGTTACACTTCAATTTCATCATCACATATTATTTCATGAAGCAATAAAAATTGTCAAATGTTTTATCTCAGAGATCATATTTGGTACTCAAAAAAGAAAAAGTGGCATACAACTAACAACAAATGATTTTTTTAAAAGCCGAGCAATTCTAGCTTTATAGGACATCTCTAACAATGCTAGTTGATTCTTTGTTCCTCATCCAAATTCGTATAGCTTCAACTTTGGCCCCCTTAATTCTTGACAATAAATATCGGTTTTACAATAAAGATGATAATTTCAAGTTGATAAATGTCTTCTTATATTTTGAAAAATGCTTGTATATTCCAAAGGGTCTTTAAATTCTCCTTATATTTTAAAAAACGCTTGTATATTCCAAAGGGTCTTTAAATTCTTCAAACACGATATGATTTTTCTGCTACCAAATATTTTGGATTCAACAAAACACTAAAACTCATATTGAGAGACTTTTGGTGGCTTCAAATAAAGAAGGCTATTAAAAACTTTGTACTCTCTTGTGACACTTGTTTAAAATTGAAGAATCCATGGTATCGACTGCATGAACTTCTGACTTCTCCAACTATTATCCATTATAAAGTGGCCATGGTCTACAATCTCTATAAATTTCATTATGAATTTACCTCCATCAAAATCTTTTGATTCTATATGCATGATTGTAGATTGACTCACAAAGATAGCACATTTTACTCTATACAAAAAGACAATCACTAGTGAAAAAATAACAAGTTTTTTTTTCGACACTGTTTATCAATATTATGAATTACTATATGATATTGTATCAAATCAAAGACTGCAATTCATCTTCAAATTTTGGAAGTTCCTCTTTGAAACCTTAAAGATGAAAATTAATTTTTCTTCTACCTTTTATCTTCAAACAGATTAACAAACAAAATGCATAAATCAAATCTTGAAGTAGATACCTACATTACACCATCTACTATAAACAAGATGATTGAACTTCACATTTTATCTTAGCAGGATTTGTTTACAATAATACTATTCATACTTCAATTCATCAAACACTGTCCTATGCCACTAGAAGAAAATGAGGGGTTTTGCAACTACACTATGAAATTGATTTTTCAATTGTATAGGACATTTGTGACTAGTTTGTGACTACTGTAGTGATAATTTGGAGACCTTTGATTGCATTGAACACCTTAAAATCTAGGAAAAAGTTATACCAATTGCAAAAGTCATGCCTCATTTGAGAATCATCTACAATATGTTTGCAACTTGTATATTTATAGATTTTAAATTATTAATCTCAATAATTTGTAGATTGCAAAACTTCATAACTACCTTTTTTTAGATTTTAAAATTTCAAATCTATTTTTTTTATTTTAAAATTTCAGATCTACCTTCTTCCCAGATTTCAAAAATTCAAATATTGGTATTTAATAGATTTCATTGGTTTAGGAAACCTTACAATTTTATAGATTTTATTAAAATTTATTAGATTTTAAATATTTTTTGATTTCTATAGATTGTAGAAATCTATACTTTATAGAAATCTATAAAATTAATCATATAAATTTAAAAATTATAAAAATCTTAGAATTAAACCAACAAAATTCATTGTATAAGACTACAACTTACAAGTCCTTTATGTCCAACCTAATGGTACTCTTTACAATTAATATGGGACAATTGATATAAGACAAATGAGAATGAACTTTGAAAGCAACTAGGAAACAACTAAAAAACAACTAGTATATGATTTAAAAGTGACTAGAAAACAATTAGCTTCACTACTGAGACATTCAATTTTTTTTGTTGAATTGGTTGCATTCATTTGGTTTACTTTTCTATTGATTTCTATCCAAATCAATAAATTACTCTATATCAACAAAAAAATGAATCAAATCTATGCAACCAAATCAACAAAAAAAATTGAATTTTCTAGTACTGTAGGAAACAACTAAGAAACAACTAGTATATGACTAGAAAACGACCTAGAAACAACTAGAAAGTGACTAAGAAACAACTATGGTCATTTTACAATTGCAATCTTTTCTTAGTTGTTTCTTAGTTGTTTTTTGCAACTATAGATTGACTATTTTGCGACTAAAATAATGTGTCAATAGAGTAAAACAATGACATAAAACAATTATTTTAGGTTTGGTGCTAATAGAGAGGTCTTATAGTCGCAGGATAGTTGTATAATATACTAGTTGCATAGTAGCTGGTTGTGCTGAACACGTTTTTCTTCTAATGCACCAACTATAAATATCATTTTAAAGTTTGATTTATTCAGCATTTCTCATATGGATAATTGGATAGCTCGAGATTTGACCTCAAAGTTATCGAAGTTTTAAGAAACTATGAAACTTCATCTACAATAAACTTAGGACCATGACAAAACATTAGCAAATATGTTGCATAAAAAACCACCTCCATTTTAAGTTGGTGACAAGATTTGGCTCATTTGGTGCAATATTAAAACTATTTGACCATGTGACAAATTAGACTATTGTCAACTAAGGCCATTTCTTATTCTCAAACAAGTCAATCATGTTGTCTAATACCAATTGGAGCTTCCAACATTGACGAAAGTACATCCAGACTTTCATATTTCTCTTTCTGAACTACATAAAGAATCAAATTTATTGGAAAGAAGTTAACCACTACTACCTTTTATCAAAATAAACAATCATAAAGAATATAAGGTAAAAAAAAATACTCGATTCATGATGTCGACGTGACAAGTTGGAGTATCTAGTACATTGGTATGAAATTAACATCAATGAACATATATAAGAATTAGCAATAAACTTAATCAATATATTGCAAAAAGTACATAAGTTTCACCAACTCTATCTTAATAAACCGCAATAATAGCTTTTCAATAAAACCTCCCTATATAAAGCCTGATATAAAGAAAGGAGAGTTAATAAAAGACAAATCTATACTCTAGTCACAAGAAATTTTAATAGTCTTTAATTAGCTTTTGTAGAAACTTCAATATGTGTAATTAGAAAGTTTTTAGAGATTCTTTAGATCCCAAATAGAGCATTGAGCCCAAACTTGAACTTTCTATGTTACAATTATTAGATCAACTATTGCAACCTTTAGAATTTTTGTCACTTCGATTTCAAGATGAAGGTAGATCTTCAACACAACAAAAACAACCTCATATTGATCAACTATGGTATGGCAATCTTCAATCCAACACTTAGCTTTAATGAATTTATTGTAGGTTGGAAACCTTGAACTTGAAGGTTTAAAAGTTATTTTCCAAGGGTGTTTAAAAAGTCCTAACATAAAACAATATCTTGGATTTTATCACATGGAAGGAAGTCATGGTCACAAGTGATGGCTGAGCATTTTTATTTACCTTTTGCCAAAAAAACAATGGACAGCTTACAATGCGAATATTCTTTGTCAAATTTTTGAATTCCTATAGATGTAATGTACAAATCACTTGTGCTCTTTTGGGGAATTGTCACTAGAAAGGGAAGTGACGTCATAAATGACAAAAGATTGTAGAAGCTTTATAAGAAGTTTTTTCTCTAATAGAAATAGTTCAAGCAACTTCCAAGCTTTTGAAAGCTTATAGAAGGTTTTTGAAGCACAACAAAGCTTCTCAAAAAGTTGTTTACTTCGTAGAAAAAGCTCAAGAAGCTTTTAAACTCGTGAAAGTAGCTTTGTATATATAGAAGTCGAGACTGAGAGGTTTCACAATCTCAACAACTCACTTTAATGTCTAGTTCATAGCTCTCAACCTTAATTTTAAATTAGAGGCCTTGTTCTTCGTAGTCTAACTCTCTTGAATACAACTCTTGGATTTTAACTCATGGTTCTAACTCTAGTATTATACTCTCAAACTTTAATATCAAGTCTTGTTATCTAGAACTCTTCTTATCTTAATTTATATCTCTTGCATCCGTTACAAAACTTGGTATTCAAGAAGGCCATATTTAATGTGTTTTTAGTTTACTTTAAGCCAAAGCTTCAAGATTTTATAACTCACAATTTTTTAGCTAGGTAGGAGGATCAACAATTCAAACACAACTACAAGTTACTCCCTAAAGACACAATAATGTCTACTGTTGACTTTACTAAGAACTATAAGTTCAAGATTCAAAACAAAGTACAAAGCAAACATTGGCACTCATATTAAATTAGTATTTTCGTCCAAATTACTTATCGTCACAATCCAAATGCCAACCTTTGTAACCTTAAAACGTTTATTCTAACAGAGTATTACTTCTACATTTTCAATAACAAGCATCAGATTTGGAATTCATACAATATTGTTTTGGTATACATTAGAACCATATGTGCAGATTTTAACCCTAAACCAAAGTAATATTGGGTGTGGAGTGATGGGTATGCTAACCAGTTTAAGAGTAGCAAGCCTTGGTATTTTGTATCTAGGTATTCCAATGTGACAAATGGGTGCTCCACACTATAGAGCTTTTTCAATAGTAGGCACAGCAAGGGGCCCCATAAATCTAGAACAATCTCACCATTGGGATTAGTATATTTTAATTCCATTTTAGAGATGTTAATAATTTAGATTTTTCTTCTATCTCATACCTACTACTTAACAATATTTTAAAGTATAAAAATTAAGTTTTTTGAATTTTTTTCCTGGATTCTTTGAACTCAATTCTCCATCATAATATACAAAAACATAGGCATTTTGCAATTTGCATAGTCAAAATTTCTAATTTTTTTTTACATATTCTCATACTAGTTAGATATAAGATCTTGTAGTTGGATGTGCTAAAAAAACGATTTTCAAATTTTTTAACTTTTTGCTATAAAAATGGCAATTTTGAGTGTTTTTGGTAGAAAAAAGTCTTGGTCCTTTAGGGTTAAAACTCCAAAAAAAACTTTTGTGCCTTAGCATGTTGGTATACATCATTTTAGATTGTTGTACACAAAAATTGAGAAAATCAACATTTATTGAATTTAAAATATCAACAGTTTGACAAATATGCAAATGATTTTGGCTCTCACAATATTTGAATTTTTTCTTGGAATTGAAAGCATGGAAGAGCATTAGCCATTGTAGAGAGAGTATAGGTTGTAACCTCAATTGTAACATGAATCATTGTTACATCTTAATCACCTTGCATTTGAATTATTTGTTGAATAGGACAATGCATTCAATTTATATTTTAGAGTTGTATGAATGATGTGTTTTTAGGTTCAGATTTTTTGTACAAAAATTAAAGTTCATGATGCACATAATTGATTCAATACTCTCAATTCCCAAAAGTATTCAAATATCATGAAAACCAACATCATTTGCATGTTTGTCAAATTGTGAATACTTTAATTCTATATACATCAACTTCCTTCCATCTTTGCATTCAACAATTTGAAATCATGTATACCAAGATGCCAAGGCATGTAAAGTTTTTTTTTAACTTGGAGTTCTAAAAACAAATTGACAAAATATAAAGTAATTTCAAGTTATGGTGCACAAAACTGAGTTCTAGACATGCCTAACTTTGAAATTAATTTTCTTTCAAATCACAATCAATTTTCTCTTCAAACTTTAGTAATGTGTCATATGTCAAGATACTATAACTTCTGTGTGTTTACTTTTTGAACTTTACCCATTGATACTTATAGTATGGTTGTTTGAATGAAAAAGTTTGATCAATTTTGTTTGTCACTATTGATATGTGGAAAATTCTACCCATTTTAGTTCTCCTTACCAGCCGTTTGGAAACTTTTTGAGTTTTACCAATTAATTTCTTTTAACTCTCATATTGAACTGGTTTTTGAAGAACTAGAGTCCGGTTATTTTTTCTATTTTTTACTCAAAATAGAAATTTTATAGATTTTTTCACCTCTTTTTTTGCCCATGTTTTCATATTGCAACCAATTTTTTTCCAATTCCTCCAGCTAACTTTGATTGACTAAGGTAAAACAGCCCATTGTGGTCAAATGACCCATTGCGGTCGCCTAGGAAATGATCCATTGTGGATTTTTTTGTCAGTTTGTAAGATGTGGGCTACAATGCATATCTTACATGATAGCAATGGAGTGAACACTGACCTCATTAGGAACTTCTAAATGCATATCTTACATGATAGCAATAGAGTGAACACTGACCTCATTAGGAACTTCTAACTTTTCACTGTGAAGTTCATTGTAAAAATTGACTTTTTTGGCCTTCCATAATAGAAAATATTTTGACTGTATTAGATAGTGAGATGAGCATTACAGATTTAGATTTTGCTGGTTTTAAGGTAGCCTACAGACTCTTTTGGGTTGAACACTTCAAAAATTCCTAGCAAATTCATACTTTGTCAAAAAAATTAATTTCAATTGCACTTATTGTTTCTCACACTTGTACTAATATGGGAAAAAAGTTAAAAAATTTCAGCAACAAGATGATGTCAAACTCCTCATTCTGACCACAATGGGCTGGTTTACCTTAACAGCCGGTTTTTCCGGAACATTGCTCCTTGCTTGCATACAATCCTGGGTCCGAGCCGCTCTACCTACCTACCAACCCCCCCCCCCAAAAAAAAAAAATGTTGACGAGCGATGTTGCTCTGTCGGTAGCGAGGACACCGGCTTTCATTCTTCGCCGAACTTGCGCAACGGCAGTGGTACTCAATCATGGATTGATGGGAGTGATGGCAGCCCTCTCAAGTATTGACAGAGTAGGGCTGTCAGTTGGTTAGGCTGCGCCTGTACTCCAGTTCTCATCATCCAACGGTCATGCCCTTTGGTTCGATTTCAAACTTTCAAAAATCTCTCGCACTCAATTCTTGCGCGTGGAGCCTTAAAAATCTACGACAGGGGAAACAGAGAGATGCAGTCACTGGTAGAGCTGGACTCGAAGGTGTATACGGTCAGTAGATGTGGCGTGGCAGCTTGAAGAAGCGGGAATAGGGAAGTTTGGGGCCTGAGTGACGACGCAGTGAACTCCGTCTCTTTCTACTCGTTCAGCTCCATTCTCAATCTGCCATCTCTGTTCTCCCGGTATTCGAGTTCTTGTTGCATTTGTCATGTCCTCTTCACGGTAGTCGAATCAGGTGTGAGGTGAGAATCACGCTTTTAAATTTCAGGGAGTTGCATTAGCTGTTGGCGGAGACTTCGTTTTGGTTGGAAGGGGAAGGGCGTTCACTGATGCCGTTCGGTTGTGATTTGGCGTCCGCTTGATTTATTTCTTAGCTCCGTTCGTTTCTTTTTTCCTCGAGCGCTGTTATCCCAGGGTGGATGATTCGCGAGCTTTTGGAGAGGAGTAGACAAGATTTTTGACTTTCGTGCTAACGAGAAGGTGTGGTTTCAGGGGAGTTGAAGCCAATGCGTTAATTGCACCGGAGCGTATTTTCTTGATTTCTTTTCATCACTTCAAAGTCGCTCGTCCGGCCAGTTTCAAGTGGCACATTTCTTTATAGTACCAAGAAAAAACAGGCCCGGTATTGGTATTCTGATTTTTCTGTATCGGGGATCAGGAGTTATAGTTTTCTGGTCGCCGAGGAGGAAAGAGGCTATGGCAATTTGATTCAAAAGAAGGTACATCGAAGTATTAGACGACTGAGACACTGGCGCGGGAACCAGTTTTGTTATCGGCCCGGGCCGAGCGCACCGTGGCGAGGTTCCCGGTTGATGCTATGGCTACTCGAGCGGAGAAAGATAAGGGAGTGTCCGTCCAAGTCTTGGTTCGTTGCAGGTAACAATAAGTTTTCAAACACCTTGACTCAACTCGCTTTTCGTATCTGTGCACTGGAGATGGTACCCTTTGACGTTCTATAATTCCTATACATTTCTACCACTTCTGCAGGCCTCATAGCGATGATGAGAAGCGAGCGAAAATTCCTCAAGTCATTTCTTGCAATGAATCTCGTCGGGAGGTCACAGTACTTCAGAACATGGGTCGCAATCAAATTGACAGAACGTTCACTTTCGATAAGGTCAGTTCATATCAAGAAACATTCTATGCCCACGGATCCAGGAAGT
The DNA here is from genome assembly GCA_950106755.1 of Climacium dendroides. NCBI lineage: Eukaryota > Viridiplantae > Streptophyta > Bryopsida > Hypnales > Climaciaceae > Climacium > Climacium dendroides. The sequence goes on from OX467086.1 coordinate 23,394,389, forward strand.
TTACTGAACACGTACTTCGTGTCAGCAAACTAACTGGTTCCGCTGCAATGCTATTTCCTACATTAATTGGATGTTATGTTTCCACTCAACCAGCTGCGGTCTATGTCTATATATCACCCATTGCCTACACTGCAATTTGTTTTCCAGTTGCAGTGCTTTGTTATATCAATGAAAGATACTTTGCTATCTATTGAGATGGTGCGATGGAGCTACGGAAGACGTCTGCGGAAACGACTGGCTGGTCGGAGTTACATACACTCACCTATGTAAAACTTCGTAGTAGATTTTGCCCTGATATATCCCGTTGCCGGCAAGGTCACTTACTCGCATCAGTCGTTGCAGTGCGATACATGTCACTAGCATGGTTAGGTTGAAACTGAGCCATTGAATCGCCGGCTTGTCGTCTCCGCTTCAACGACTTCGGACCTACTATTCTTCTCGGGTCCAGTCTGATGGTTTGTTTTACACTTCTGTCCCCTTCAGGTCTTCGGGCCACAGTCGAGGCAAGAAGACCTGTACGACCAAGCCGTGGTCCCGATTGTGAACGAGGTTTTGGAGGGCTATAACTGCACCATTTTCGCGTATGGACAGACTGGGACCGGGAAAACATACACCATGGAAGGTGCAGGACGAAAGTCGAAGGTGCGCGAACTGATCTCCCGACGGGGGCAATTCATTACTCGAGTGTATCAGCCCCTTTGTGAGTTTGTCGTGTTGAGGTTTAGGTGGCAGAACCCGAGGGATGGGAGTTGGCAGATGTCTTGAACCCGGTGTGTATTGTGACGCAGACTGGAGACCTTGCAACCCATGCTGGTGTCATTCCTCGCGCCGTGCAACAAATTTTTGAGACCCTGGACAGGGACGAACAAGAGTACAGTGTGAAGGTGACGTACCTGGAGCTGTACAATGAAGAGCTGACTGATTTGTTGGCACCTGAGGAGTACTCGAAGGTGGTGATTGATGAGAAGATCAAGAAGCCCTTGGCGCTGATGGAGGATGGCAAAGGCGGGGTTCTGGTGAGGGGTCTGGAGGAGGAGATCGTGACCAGCGCCAACGAGATTTACACGCTGCTGGAGAGGGGTTCGGCGAAGCGTCAGACTGCGGAGACTTTGTTGAACAAGCAGTCAAGGTACGCGTTCGTGCCATGCCTCGATTGGGCTGAATCTCGTGGTTCGATTGCATGACTCTCGCTTGAGAGTGACTCGTGAGGAAGGAGCTCCAAGCCCGACTGCAGCGCAGACGCTACGTGCGTTGCTTAATTTGGTTTGTGAACTTTGCAGTCGGTCTCACTCCATATTCTCGATCGCCATCCACATGAAGGAAACCACTCCGGAGGGTGAGGAGCTGATGAAGTGCGGGAAGTTGAATTTGGTGGATTTGGCTGGATCGGAGAACATCTCTCGTTCCGGTGCGAAAGACGTAAGTTTTCGGAGCCAGGCGTGTTCGTCCGTGTCGGGATGGTTTTGAATTTGCGTTTCAGGAGGGAGGGAATGATTGGACGGATCGCTGACTGGTGCGGACTTTTGTTTTCAGAACCGCGCGCGAGAAGCTGGAGAGATCAACAAGAGTCTTCTTACGCTTGGACGCGTGATCACAGCACTGGTGGAGCACTTAGGTCACATCCCTTACAGGTGAATCACGTGTGCTGGAACTGCGTTCATTGGTAATCGCCGTGTTTTGTTTCTTGTGGTGCTGGGAAGCTTCGTGTCGAGTTTGTCTGTTGATCCTGTGCGTTTCCGTTGCTGGTTGCAGGGATAGTAAGCTGACTCGACTGCTGCGAGACTCTTTGGGAGGGAAGACGAAGACGTGCATCATTGCCACTGTGTCGCCGTCCGTGGTGTGTCTGGATGAGACACTGAGCACGCTGGACTACGCATATCGGGCGAAGAGCATTAAGAACAAGCCTGAGGTGCGTGTGTCACTGAACCGTCACTGACGTGTGAAGTCCGCAAGCCCTTTTGTGTGCGTGCGAGTGGCCGAGTGTTGGGGATGTTGGTCTGACTTGGTGACGTGATTGGTGCAGGTGAACCAGAAGATGATGAAATCCGCGTTCATCAAGGATTTGTACACGGAGATCGAAAGACTCAAATCAGGTGCCCACCTTTTTCCTGAACCATATGCAAGTAGAGGTAGGGGAGTCGGTTCCGCTGACATCGATCGGGCAGCAGCGTGTCCGTGGATGCGTGCATTTGTAGCAGTCGGAACCTCCGCAGTATCTCCCGTGTACCGTCGTCGTCGGTTCTCCTGTATCCTCTCCTGCGGGGGGCGCGTTGCTACACTCTTACTGGCCGAACTGATGGATGTGTGTATGAACAGAGGTGTATTCTGCGCGCGAAAGAAATGGCATTTACATTCCACGTGATCGTTACTTCGAGGAGGAAGCCGAGAAGAAGGTCGGTCGGCCTCCGTGCGCTCTTCATTGCAGTTCGTCTGAGAAATGAATGTGTGCTTCTGTGTGCGTTCGTTCTTGACGATCAGTCTCCCAAGCGTGTTCCATGTCCTAAGGTGGGTCTTGTGGATTGTTTGTGGACTGGTGGCAGGCTATGGTGGACAAGATCGAGCGTTTGGAATCTGATGTGGAGGCGAGGGACAAGGTATTATGTTTGCCCCTTGGAGACTGTTAATTGTAGTTTTAGTGGTGGGACGTCCCGCGTTGTGGTTTCTGACGGGTATGATGTTCTGTGCGTGCAGCAAATCGAGGACTTGCAGATGCTGAATGAAACTCAGCAGGAACAGTACTCGGATCTTCTCACGAAGCTGAATCATACCCAGGTGAGTGATTCTGTGTAGATAATTTTCGTGAGTCCTGCTGGTCTCTGCTGCCAGCTCCTGCGTTGGAGTTGAATGCGGAGGTATGTTGTATTGATGGTTTGTTGTGCGTTCGTTGTGCAGAAAACCCTGGAGCACACGCAAGACAACCTCCATGAAACGGCCGAGAACCTGAAGGTGGCGAACGTTGCAATAAGGGAGCGTGACTTCGTGATTGCGAATCAGAGAGAAGCAGGTGAGCCCTCTGTCGCTGACGAGGGTCCGTTGCATGTAGTGCATGTAGACATTGGCCGTGTACGTGAAACTGATGCGTTGTTTGTGGTACATCCAGAGAAATCTCTCGTCGGTCGGGCAGCGGAGTTGAGAAAGGAGCTGGAAGCAACTGTCCAGGATGTGTCAGGGCTGTTCGCCAAGATTGGTACGTTCTCCGACTTGGCCTTCAGCAATTGCTGGAAGCACGATGCCCCCGTTGCTTGTGTCTGTGGATGGGGAATGAGTGGGGCTCTTGATGTTGGGCATGGGTGTTGAGATGGCTGTGCCCTAGCTGTGCCTGTAACTTGAGTGTTGTGTGTGTTCCCTCTGAGCAGAGCGGAAGGAGGAGCTAGAGATGAAGAACCAGAAAGTGGTGGACGCTTTTCAAAGCGGACTGGCAGAACATATGGAGGAGCTCCGAGGCCTGGTCGTCGGAGGTGTGGGTGTCCAGCAGCAGCAACTGCGTACCCTGGAGGAGCAACTTGAGTCGTTCCTGAAGTTCAAGGACCAGGTATTTTGTGGAGTGCATGTGCTGTCCGGGCATTGCGTTTTGGGAGTGTTTCCTGGTGCTTAGAACGTGTTCTGGTTGCGTGCGATGTGCAGGCTGTGTCGGAGCTGAAGAGGAAGCTCGGAGGGCTGCAGGAGTTGTATTTTTCGCAGTTGCAGTCATTCCACGCAGCAGTGCTTGCTCACGAGGCAGCGTCCACTTCCACGTTGAAGACGCTGGAGTGTACAGTGGCAGGGCACCCCGCAGCCCTGGAACAGGTGCGCGGTCGGCGGGTGGTCGCAGAACGGGTCCAGTCGACGGTGTTTGAAATGTTTCTTGATTGTTTTCTCGTGTGGATGTGTGTGCCATTTGTCTGATGGTGTTCGTGTTCTGACGCGAGCAGTTGTTGGCGAGCGCCGTAGCAGACGCCCAGAGCGTCCTCCACGACCTCGAAGCGAATCTTTCGAGTCAGGGCGAAGAAGTGTCAGCCTTCGCGGAACAGCAGCGTGAGGTAATTGTCGTGTTGGTCGCCTGCATGCTGTTTTAGTTGGCGTGGATATGAGTCGCCTGTGTTCTGATGTCTGGATTCCGTGCGTTGTCTCTCAGGCTGCGCAGAGAAGCCTTGAAGCAGCGCGGGGTATTACGGAAGTGGTGTTGACTTCTCTGTCAGCGATGGAGAGCGATGCTGCCAACTTCCGGTCGCACGTGAATGCGAGCAGCGACAGGCACGACCAAGGCCTCCTGGAGCTGGCCGAGGCCTACGAGGTTGGTCTTTTTTCTGACTCCCGTGTCGGCAGTATGGTGTGCCAGTGCATTGAAATGGTATTGAAGAGGCTTTTCCCGACCGTGAAACGTACGGAAGCCCATAATTGTTGGCGATCTCGGCGGCATAATGTGTGGCGTCCATGTTGGGGTAGATCTGTGGGATGATATCGTTGATCATCTGGCTAGGAGAGAAGGCTTCCGTGTGCAGTGACGGCCGATGCTTCGTTTCCTTTCTCTCCGCATGTAGGTTTGAGGTATGTGCGCTTTGACTGAAGTGGTGTTGGTTGTGCGCAGGGTCATGCAAGGCAAGAGCACGCTCAGCTGCTGGAGAGCATCACAGCAATGCTGGCAACTTCTCTGTCGAATCGGACCCAGCTTGTACGTGAGGTTTTCTTTGTGGGAATGTCTTGTTCCTGTTTTGCATGTTGGTCTGATTGCCGTGGATATCCGGATCAGTCGCGAGATAGCCGGTTGGGTGGGAGGCTGAGTCTTTTCGTGATCTTGGTGGTGAGGTAACTTTGAGCTTGATCGCGGCGTCCGTGGAATATCTCTGACCCTTGGATTTGAGTATTTTAACCAGGTTCAAACGCGCGTGAAGAAGCTGAGGGAGAATGCAAGGGAAGATTGTGGTGTTGTGCAGCGTGGTCTCGGGAAGATCGAGCAGGAAGCGTTGAGTGCGAACGGGCGACTGAGTGGCTTCATCGCCAGTGCCGACGCCTCTTCCGTGGCAGATTCAGGCGCGCTGGCCGCCAAGGTTTGTCGAATGGAGGAGATTCTTGAGTCCTGGTACGTGAGCCTGCGAATTTTTTCTTTCGCCATGTGGACATGGACAGATCAGATTTGTGGATGACGAAGCACGGTTTACCGAGCTGCGGTAGTTCTGAGCACTTTGTCGTGTGTGGCTTGTTTCAGTGCCAAGCACACATCGACTTCCGGCAGGAAGTGGGAGTCTGCTTACAAGGACATCCAAGGTCTAGAGATGTGTCACACATCCGTTGCGACTTCAATTCTCGGGTTAGTACCTTGTCTCTTCTGGATCCAGGGGAAGCCATTGTGCAGGATTTTTTGGGAGAGGTGTTGCATTCAGCTGGTGCGGGGGCGTCCGGGCGTCCGGTGCTGACGTAGTGGACTGTGTTTCGGTTTACAGGGAGGGCCTGGAAGCGAACGCGGATCTGCTGGTCAACCTTCAAGGGCTGGAGGATGCCGCGCAGGTGAAGATCGAAACCGAGAGCGGCATGACGGTGGCGTTCATAGATGGTACGCTCTCTTTCCTCGCCCAACTTGTACGGAGCTTGAATGTCGTTTAACAATCTGTGGAATCTGGAGTCTTTCACTCCATCCTAGGAGGTCTTTCGGAAGCCGAATCCTAATGTGTATGCGTGCGTTCGTCCATGTTCGTGGTTCATGTGGCCTTTGGGACTCTTTTGGCTGAAATGAGAGGTGTTATGGAGTGCTTGGCCTTACCTGCGTCTGTGGACTCGTAGGCACCTGCACTGAAGAGCACGAGGCTGGGTCCCGGATGCAGTCGACCATGCAATCACAGGTCGCTGCAGCTACGGAGCTTGAGAGCAGTCACGAGTCGCATGTGGCCGCTTTGGAGGCTCACACTGAGCATTATCTGAACGAGGAGTACTCGGTACGCGTCTGCTGTGACACTCTGTGCCTTTCTCGTACGTGAAGAATGTGGAGTAACTGCTGTTACTTGGCTGTGTTCTGCGGATGGGATTCAATATTTGTATTGACTTGGTTCAACTTGGTGCACGCGGCGCAGGGGTGATCGGCTGTTCTCACACTGGGATGGATGGATTTTAATCTTTTTTGTGGTGCGTGCAGGAGGATCAACCGACGTGTTCAACTCCCCGGAGACGAGCAATTCAGGTGCCGACCCAGTCTTCCATCGTTGCCTTGTGCACTCCACCCCTGGATATGTTGCTGAACGAGTTCCGAGCGAAGAATGCTGCTGGTGGTCCTGATAGATTGAGCAAGGTGTTCCCAGCTGTAGAGGCTTCCTTTCGAGACTCGCGATCACCCCTGGTGGCCATCAATTAGGCCACTTGGTTCGGGAGAGAGTAGGTTCCACACCAAAGATTCCAGTTCGGTACGTCTGGACATCCTCACGCGATAACCGGCTTGCCGGAGTGGCCCTTGTGGCAATCCTGGGGATGGACCTAGCGCGGTGGGAAAGCCGATGAGGACGTGAAGGGGTCGCAAGTCATGACGGCTGGTTGCAACCTCTGCAACATGGCGAATAAGGAATTCGAGTATGTAGTCTTTCGGCTGATATCCTGAAGGTGTCCTGTGGACGCCAGAGGTGTGCCCAAAATACCGTGTATTTTTAGTGACTCGCATGTTTGAGGAGCTCCAGCGACGTACTTTCTTTGATGCGGTTGCTGTTGCCATCCGTACATTGCCGGGGGCATTGAAGCGTTCCCCTCGGTTCGCATTGTTATCTTAGTACAAACTTTTCAACGGGGAACTCCATGATTTGACTCTGGCGATGGAGGTATTTTTCTCCCTTCATGTGCGTTCAGTTTTCGATAGGTATCTGAGAGGAGCTGGAGCTGGGTGGCTGAAGTGCAAGCAACTCAGGAGCGAGATCTGTAGTTATTGTTTATCTCATGTTGATAATTATCCGGGGTTGTCACTAGCTAATCGGAGTGTGGGCAGAAGGCCTGCATCATAGTAACTGGAGTCGTCACGTTTCCGAAACTGGGAATATGAAACTCAAGTGCGTTTTAATGGCCAATTATGTGATTTGGATACTATGGTGCAGCAACTTTGTTTGACACGTTCTTCACGCCATATGCGATACTCTTTTTACTTCAGCTTGAACTATCTTTCGCCAGCAGTCCTCGCAGTATGCGTTTGCGGCTGCTGTGAACGAAAACAAAGTGAAGATAGTACCGAATACCGATAGATTGAAGGTGCCCCAGTCGATGGAGTGATACTACCAATTGTATGATGTATCCTCTGCAGAGAGAACCGTCAGATAAGAGGTCCTTAATGTGACCTTTCATCAACTGATGACCAATTTCCGGGATTTTTTTAATATATTTTTCAGTAAATGTATACCTTAAATGTGGATGTTTGTTTTGTATTGTTGTTTGTTTTTTTGTTTTTTTTTCCACGTCGACTCCCTGACCGTGCATTCTAGGTCACGTGCTTGGTACCATCAGAAAGCCCTCGGCAGGGAGGGGTGCACTGGCTTGGTTTTGTGGTGTTTGGACATATTGTGTGAAAGTTATGCATTTTTGAGTTATTTTTGGTTCTAATAAATTAGAAAATTATGTATATTTTTGTTTAGACTGTGGCAACAGCACAGGGCACACGAGTTTTGAATGAAAGAAAAATTTAATGGACGTATGACCTCTTTGTGAACTTTTGTGGATTTTGTTACGATTTTTTGAAAAATAGCAGTCTTGAAGCCTTCACCTCTTGATAAGTTCACCTCTTGAAATGTACATTGTTTGAAAATTTATGATGCATTGTTCATGTGTTGAAATATACATTCTTTGTACATCGATGATGCATTAAATAGTGCAATAAGTACGTCTGGATGCTTTTAATTAGAACCTTAGCTTACTTAACTCCTAAAGTTCCTTGATTATGTTCTCACCAAAAACAATCCAAAATTGTCATTTCTGCTGTGAAGCCAATGCGGCTGGAAGGAGGTGCGGGCCCCATCACATACAAAACGAAAGACAATTACAATAAAGACACGGGGGCATTAAAATGCCACACCTCAAGTCCCGGGTGACAAAAGACTGGAGACCAGAGTCTTAACAAACTGACTCCAAATAGCATCGAGTTTTTCCTTGTTTTTAAGTCTAACAGTGAAGTCCTTGATAGACATCCCTGAATGCATAGTAGACATCCAAGCCGAATTCATCACTCTAAGAGAGCTAAAATCCTGCCTATCATATCTAACCTTGTAGCGTTTAACCCAAATGTGCCAAACAATGAAGGATCTGAAGATATCCCAAGGCTGAAAATCATAAACATATTTCTCCATCTTACAATTGCTAACCCATCCTGATCTACCCACAATGGCCTCTTGGAAGCTGTTGATTTTAGGAATACTGTTGATGCAGCAAAACATATTGAATTTATCCCACAGATCTTTGGCGAATTTGCACTCCCCCAAAAGGTGTGAAGCTGTCTCCATGTTGTGCCCACAACTTGGACAGCCATAATCAGCTCCCGGGATTCGCCAAGATAGCCATTCCCCCGTAACTACTCCTCTGTTCCAAATTTGCCATAACAGCATGGCACGCTTCTTGGGTCTCGAGGTATGCCATAAAAGTCTATATGCTTTTCTCCTGTACTCCTCCGAGAATCCCACTTTGATCAATTCATGCATACCAACCGGACAATCCTTCACCCTTTTCTGTCCTTCTCTATAATCCCTTCTGACTATATATCCAAAGAATGGAATAGTGTTAAGGTTGCTTAACTTCTCCCACTTCCATTCCCCAGGATCCCAGGGCAAGTCCTTAATACAAGAGTTCTGAAAGTGCCATACCGAGTCCGGTGCAAGCGGCGAGAACTCAAGATCACACTCATAGAACAATCTTCTCTCTGCATCCCATCTGACCACCCTGATTGGCTGGAATGTGTCCTTCGGTAGTTGGACCTGATCTAGAATTTGTATTAATCTCTCCGACCCATCTATCTTCTTGTATCTTGCAACTACCTTTGCCCCCTCCTCTCCATCTTTAAGATAAAAAATTCCGCGATCATTCTCCGCCTGTATCCAGGCAGTTGCTTTCTTCTCAGGACGAGCTCTCAACTCCCATGGTATATGAAAGATCACCATCTTCCTGCGTGAAATTCTTTTTTCTGTAACCGCTCCCGTCCTTGGTAGCAGTTGCTGTATAGCACTAGCCGACTTCCAATCTCCAACTGTTATGTCCCATAAGTTTTGTACCGTGCTTATCCCTGCCTTGGCCCAAAGATGTAATCCTCTATTTGGACCCCTCTCAAGCAGGATGTCCTCTGCTTCCAATATCATGGGGTTGCCAAACAATGGTTGTCTCAGTATTTCACTGATTATCTCCGGTTCTTTTTGTATAAGGTTACTCCAGATTGTTATAAAGGCCTTTATGCAGGCTGATACCAACGGGGAATGATTCTCCCGCTTTAAACCTTTGTTAAAGAACAGTCAGGTGTGTGCTTTATGCCATTTGGCATCCCCCAATCACTAGTAGAAAATAGGCTATCAATGACTGTTGTTTATAACTGCGTAACCAGTCATTTAGGACACTAATGTCAATAGAATGACTAAAACTGGATTTTGGGCTCAGAGTCATTTAGGACAAGTAATTACGGACAAGGCAGTCATTTGGGACAAGACCATTCTTTTTCATCCTATGTTGATGTGGAACTTCATTAGGGTGTGATTATATGGAGCACCTCCAATGGCAGTTTGCTACGTGGCTACAGATCTAACATGTTGAGTTGGCAGTTTTTTATTCGTTGGTATTGGAGTGATTCTATTTGATGTCAAATAAGTTGTTGGAGTCATATTATAGGCTGCTGGAGTTATTTTGCAGGTTGTTGCAATCAGTTTGCAAGCTGCTACAGTCATTTTGTAAGCTGTTGGAGTCATTTCGTAGGTTGCTGTAATTAGTTTGCAAGCTGCTACAGTCATTTTGTAAGCTGTTGGAGTCATTTCGCAGGCTGTTGCAGTCATTTCGCAAACTGTTGCAGTCACTTCGTAGGCTGTTGCAGTCATTTAGTAGGCTGTTGTAGTCATTTTTCTGGTTGCTGAAGTCATTTTGTAGGTTGCTGGAGTCATTATATAGGCTGTTGGAATCATTTTGTAGTTACTATGTAAGCTATGGTAGTCATTTTCAAGTGATATTCATTCCAAAAAATGATTAGTTCGGTCACAATATTGTAAGCATAAATGACTACATTTATACTATTACTACACTATGTTTGCACTATGACTATACTATGACTATACTATAATTGCACTATGTCAAAATCTAAATTGCTTAAGTTGCCTAAATTGCATGAACTACTTAAACTCCTTAAATCACCTAAGTTGCTAGAAATCAGGAATTGCCTAAGTTGCTTAAATTGCTTAAATTTTCTAAACCACCTGCATTACTTGAACTATCAAAATTGCCTAAACTACCTGAATTGCCTCAACTGCCTGAATTGCCTCAACTACCTGAATTGCCTGAACTACCTGAATTGCCTGAATTGAACAACAACAAACAAGAAGTAAATAGTAGAAAGCACTAAAGAAAAAGTAAATTGCTACATTCAAGAGATAAGGTTGGAAGTAGACTTGAACCTTCATTTACAAGCAAGAGGAACAAATGAGAGGAAGTTGATGAACAAGAAGCAAGAAGGAAACAAAAACAAGAAGAAGAAAGAAGCAAAGAGGAGGCAAAAGCAAGAAGAAAATATGAAAGAAGATGAAGCTTAAAGAAGAAGGCAAAAATAGGAGGAAAATATAAGAAGAGATGAATCTTGAAGAAGAAGGCAACAACAACTGCAATGTGTGTTTGACAGCTGCAATTACAATATGCCACATGTCAACCTACATAGAAATAGAAAGGCGGTTGACCTAAAATGTGGCGGCTGACCTAAAATCTAAGCCCTCCATTTACTATCAAGATACAATCTTATCCATCCATTTAAAGTCTAAACTATTCATTTTCAAATTGCCCATCTGATTCCACCATTTCAACCGTCCATTTGATCCATCTATCATTCCATCTAAGCCATCCATTTGATCCATCCATCATTCCATTTAAGTCGTCCATCTGATCCATTCATCTAAGCTGTCCATTTGAAAAGTAGTTTGTGACTTAAAAATGACTACAATGCAATTAGCATTTTATAGAGAAGCAAATAATAAATTTAATAAGTTCAATTTCCATGGTGTCCTATTGTCAGTCATTTTTCAGTTTTACTGTAGTCATATATTGTGCTCATTTTATGACAGCACAACTCAAATATGACTCAACGAAAACTGCATTAGCAATAAGGCCACAGAATACACACTGAACTGTGGATGACACTAGTTCTGGTCGTTTGTTTCATCTGGTCGCCATCCACTGCTCTGGGAAATCACTACTAAATGACTAGTGATTGTGATAGGTCAGCTTTGGCACCATTTCCATGACTGTCAGTCATTTTTCAGTAGCCTTTTAGTAACCAGTCATTTTTTGACTGGTTACATTTGACCCTGTTTTCTACTAGTGAATGGCCAACCTTGCTCTATCTTGTATTTCATTAAGATTTTCCAGGGTTCTCTTCCCAGTGCTAAACTTCCAACCACTAATTTTGCCAGCAGAGCCTGTGACTGAATGAATGGGTCGATTAACCCTAGTCCTCCCTCTTCTACAGGTAATATACATATCGCCTACCTCATCTTTGCTACAGTCCTACCCTCTTCTTTACCGCCTCATAAGTACTGTGTTATCAGACCCCTTAATTTATCGCTAACCCTCTGCAAAATCCCACAGCAAGCGGCGATGTACCAACAAGTCGCTAACAAGACTTGGTTACAGATGAGGACCCTCCCAGCTTGTGAAACTGTCTTAGCAGTCCACGATCAAAGTTACTCTTAATTGACTCAAAGAGAAGAGCTGTGTTCGCATCCTGTGGTAAATGAAAGCCTACTAGAAGCCCTAAGTACCTAACACCGATTGCTTTTGGGATCCATTTGAGACCTAGTAACTCCCCCCATTGAAAGTCTCTAGGTTTTTTTGACGCCTAGATAGCACTAATTTTATTCCAGTTTACTTTTGAACCCGAAGCTAAGCAGAAAAGATCCAGCACCTTTGTTGCCCTATTAAGGTTTTGAATTGTCCCCTGTAGATATAACGTGGCGTCATCCGCAAAAGAGGCGTCCGTGGTGCTTCTACCATTTGGAAGTTTGAACCCTTGTATCTCGTGTCTAGGGTCTTCTAACATAAATCCCAGTGTATCAAAAACAACTATAAAAAGAAAAGGAGCGAGAGGGCAGCCTTGCCTCACCGATCTCTCCAGGTTGAAATCTGTTCCTACCTGCCCATTAACTAATACTGACGATGAAGGATTATTATATAGAGACATCACTCCCTTGATAAACTTGGGATGAAACTCTCTCTTTTCCAGGACCTCTTTCATGAGGGACCACGAAATTCTATTGTAGGCTTTTTCAAAATCTAACATAAGCAAGACCAAATTTTGTCCTGATTCCTCTGCATAATGCATGGATTCTTGTGCTAGGAAAATATTATCTATAATATTTTTCCCTATAACAAAACTTGTTTGATTTGGTCTGACAATTTCAGGCAAAATTAGTTGAAGCCTCCCAGCCAGAATTTTTGCTATTAGTTTGTAAAATGTATTTAACACCGTTATCGGTCTGTAATTACTAATCAGCGAGGAGTCTCCTCCTTTGGGCAATAAGGTAATTATACCTTTGTTGTGCTCCTTGGAGAGCGCTCCCTTGTCCATAATCTCTTGTACTGTTAGGAGGAGATCTGCTTCAAGTTCCTCTGAACAGCTTTTGTAGAAGTCTGTCGGAATCCCATCCTCTCCGGCTACATGACCAGTTGAAAGATCTATGATTGCTGCTCGTAGCTCCGAAAGCATCACCTTACCCACAAGCATTTGGTTTTGTTTTCTTGAGATGTCCCTGGAAACACTCATGAGAACTTTCCTCCTAGCCCCATTCACTTCCTGAGAATCTGTTTCTTTGGAGTAAAGCCTCTTGTAAAAATCTGGAACTACTTCAACCTTCTCTGTCTGTTCCGTTACCGTCCTACCCTATACGGAAAGCTGAGCAATGTTCAGCCTTTTGTTTGAATCTTTAAAGGCATTAAAAATTCCTTCGTACATCTCTCCCCCTTCCGTAGCCATTTTGACGACACCCTATGATATTGCTCCTCCAGAGCATCTAGAGTGATCTCATGGAGTTGGGATTTGGCTTGATTCAACTTCAGCGCTGCCTCTGATGACCATGGGTCCACCTGTAGTCTTTCCTCTGCCTCTTTGATGTGCCTGCAGGTTCTATTTTCAGCTGAAAATCTCAGGATCCTTTCCTCTTTTTGTATCTTCACCGCCTCTTCTTTTACTTTCACCTGTGCATTTTTCACCCACTACATCCACGATTCTCCATCTGGTTTTGCTGAATCACCTCGCCAGGCCCTCCCTAGTTGATCTCTGGCAGTTTTCTTCAGCAGCGTACTTGGTTTGAATGCTCCCTATCTCTTCTCCGGTGTGCCTTGTGCAAATAGCTTCAGCTGGACTGGTCCATGATCTGAAATTTGGGACAGCGGATGGATGGTAAAATTCCCACCCTGACTACATAAGCTGCTGGATAGGTATATCCTATCTATGCGAGCTCCTCTATGATCCTTCCCCACCCGGTTATTATCCCAAGTATACCGCAAGTCTAAGGTGTGCTTGATAAAATCTAACCTCCAAATGTCCTCAAGCCCATAATGATTTAAGAGCCTTTCCCACGTTGACATTTCTCTCCTGTTCGGTGTCGTACACTTATTCGAGCTGCCTATCCTGTTTATGTCCCTTTCCACCATATTAAAATCCCTGGCTAGTATGTAGCCGTCTTCTGGTACATTTGCATCCACCATCTTATTCCACAGCGTGACTCTACTTGTCAATGTTGTAGGGGCGTACACATTGATCAGTGTAATGACTGCTGTTAAATTTGATTGAAGTGTAACATATTGTGCCCTATCGTCTATGAGCACACTTTGTTGCTTGATCCTCCCCACATGCTGTTTGGCAACTAGTATCGCTATCCCTGCTTTCCAGCGCGCTGACGCTCCTGCCTCTTGAATTGCTGGATTCCACAACCTACATCCTCCAGCAAAAAGCATACTATGACATCTATTCTTGCATTTCTCTTCTAGGAGCCAGTGTTCTTGTAAGAAGATTATATCAGGAACCTCCGTCATCCTTTCAAAGATCCTTCTGATGTGAACTTGTTTTTGAGAACTACGAGTGCCGACCCCCGCACCCCTTATGTTCAGGGGCGCTAATGTAAGCTGTATGTCCATTAATCTCGTTTGTGTATTGGCCCTTCTAGGCTGACCGTGGCTGAATCTGAAGCTATGTCCAATAAAATCGGAAGGATCTCCTCTCCCTTCTTCAGACGTTTCGGTTTCGGTCTGAGAGATACTTGTTGGCCTGGTTCCCAATCCTCCGCCAATTCCTGAAATGTTTGCACTCCTACCCAACTCTGAAGAAGCGCGTTGATTTTGGAGCGGCCTGAGCTGTGCTCTAAGTCGGAGAGGTCTGAAATGTTGACCCACTGAAGGGATACTCCTTTTAGGATCCGTGACTTTCCGATGACCTTTATGCACGCTAATATTGTCAATTCCTGAGCGTCACCTTTCCTGTCCCATCTCGACAGCCACTGTACTATGTCCCATTTTGAAAGCTTTAGGGGCTTCTTGACATTACTGCGGACATACTTTCGAAGAGCTGTAAGTATAATATCCTGTATTGATTCCTGGCAGCAGTCACCTTCTCTAAATTCCGCTAGCAAAGGACGAGGTAAACTGGTTTTACAGGCCTCCTCCGAGTCCAGTAATACCACTGGATTTTCCAAAGTCTCTTTCTATATTGTTGGCCAGATGGATATATACCTCTCACCTAATTTTGGGAGATTACATGGTGTAATGTTGAAAGTCCTTTGTAATTCACCTTCTGGCCACGAATCCCACCACAGATTTGATAGATCCGTGAGATGGTTGGAGGATCTCTCCTTCCTCTGTATCCAGAATCTACCCTTCATGGATGATGTTGTAGCTTCCTCCACTTGTTTTTTGGCTTCAAAAACCGGACCCAGGGGTGGAAAATCTCCTTCTTTCCACTGACCGCTGGAGAAAAATGGGTTTTCTGCTGTATGCGATTTACTCTGTTCCATTGCCTTGCTACCTTCTTGATTGCAGGCATCATTCGGCTGGATCTCTACTGCTTCTCCGGCCTGCAGAGATACATTGCATGCCCCGAGTTCCTTCCCCCATTGACCCCAAACTGGATCATGTGGGGTTGGATGGACCGTACCTAAGCTCTTCATCGTACAATTGGCTTCAGCGACTTCCGTTTGAGTTGCACTTTCTTCTGCTAGCCCATCTATCTCCCTGCCCCATTTAAGGTCTGGAGTGCTGTTTGAGGTTTCTGCCCTGGTATTTGCTTGTGTCGGAGTAGCTGCCTTTGTAACCTCTGGCTTTTTGCACTCCTTCTCTACATTTCTTGGCTGCATGACCTTGTTAATTCTCTTCTTGCTCCCCTTCTTTATGCCCTACAATGCCTTGGATATAGGTGTGGTTTCCACCCGTCTTTTCTCTTGTACTCTTGACTTCTCCTAGACCACCAACTGTATGTCCATCTCCTCCTATATTCCAAGATGTCCCCCTTGCGTCTCTACATGTATAGAGGCTGTCTCTACGATCTTTGGTGTCTCTTTACTTGTACATGCTTCGCCTTGGATTTTCTTGGCATCTACTGGTTGTTTGGCTTTCCAAAGAGCTCTTGTTTTGCTATTGGGTCTGGCCTTCTTCTTCTTTCTGGATTCAACTAGCATGAAACCATCCTGATCCACTGCCTCTTCTGGAAATTCCACCGGTGTCAGCACTGTTGTTTCTTTTGATTTCTCTGTCGAGATCTTCTCCGCCTTGTTACTATCTTGGTTTAAAGGGCATTTGGCTGCATTGTGGCCAAATTTCCGGCATCTATTGCATTGATTTGGGAGGCCTGAATAGCTCACCTCCTGTTCCACCATCTCAACTTCCTTTGCCTGAATGTTCCAACCCGGAATGGAGATGCAACCAGGTAATTTCGCTATATCAAATACTCGTACTCCAATAAGAGGACCTCCTGGTCTCTTACATGCTTGCTCACTCTTTTCCACTGAGATAACTTTGCCTATCAATGCTGCTAATGATCTCAGCCATTCCTCTGATTGAAAGACCGAATCAATCCCTAGGAATTGAATGCGAATTAAGTACCCCATGTCCACCTCCTGTGTGGGTTTTTCTGGCGAAAACTCTACCTTCCACAGAAATAGCCTTAAATTTTTCCCTTCTCCCTGAATGTGCTTCATCCTTGTGGCCTCAGCTACTGCTTCAACATTGATAAACTCCACTCTGAAGAAGCCTCTCGACAGATTCTGAACTGCGGCCACTACTGATTTGAACTGCCCCATTATGATCTTGTTAATTGCGACATAACCTGGAGATGTACCAAGCACCTTGCCTAGCACCATTCTAGGGTGCAATTCCTCCCTTGAAACTCTGATCTGCTCCAATTGTTCTGGAGTGAAGGCTGGCGCTACCTTCCATGTCTTGTCTATGAGTGGATCTTTCTGTCTACCTTGTACCTACTCTTCTTGAGTCTAATCCTTTGGGCGCTGAAGTCCCTCTGGTGTTGTTTCTGCTCTGGCGATGTCTCGTACCTGCTCCCTCTGGGTCGGATCTTGAGGACCCTAAACTCCTTCTGGGGTTGACCCTACTCGGGCTGCTACACTTTTGACTCCAAGCTGTTGCCCTAACTTCCCAGCTTCTCCTACTCCAAGAGGGATTTGCTTGTCTATAATCGTCCCCGAGGCATGCCATCCTTCCCCTACGTTGTCAGGAAGATTTAATATCTGCGAATCTACCATCACGCAATCACCCACACAATCCATCCCTTTCATCAACGAAATCTTCTGCAAATGCGATTAACGACGGACGCGTCCTGGAATCTAACGATCCTGATGTTTTAACACTCAGAAAGAATGCTATAGCATAATACAGAACTTCCCTGATAGGCGATCTTTAAAACAACCCTAAAAACCTTCGATAGGCTGCCACCGGAACCGAAGCTTATCTTCCTCGTCTTGCCATTGGATTCTTGACTCGATCTGCCTCCACAGTCTCCGCTGCTCGTTTATAACTCCATCGCGCACTATTAAGCAAAACAGATGAGAGAAATCGTAGCCCTAAGAGCTCTAAAAAGGGTCCAACCGATGCTCAACACACCGCGAAACCCTAAAAAGCCCACGGACCCTAACCTCCCTCAGCCCTTTGCCTAATGGTTGCACAATAAGTCTCTTGAATCTTTATGTCGCTTGCGAACAACCTATGTCAATCCTGCCGAGCTTATGAACTCACTGACACCAAAAAAGACTAATTCAGCTCCAGGCTTCCCGAAGACCAAACCCTAGTAAGACCGTTTGCGGACCCTCTTTGTTACTCACAAGATTCTAAAACAACCCAGATATTGGCAAAAAGGTGGACTATCCCTCACTAACTACACGCTCCTGCTGTCGCAATTGATGCAATAACTAATGCGCTATATTTTCAGACCCCTCCGAAGGAACGGCTCGAAACCCTAACTCGCTCGTACGACTGCCGCCACTGTAGCCAACGAGAGACTCGAAAAAACCTACCAAACTGACCGGAACAATAGGCTAAAATCGAATCTGTGTGAAAAACTGATCGGAAATCCTTGATTACACTGAAAAATCGGTCTAAAAAAATTGTCATTTCTAGCACAATTTTAGAAAAAGAACATTTTTGGACATATGTAACCATAGGATCTTGTAGTACTTTGTACTACTGTGGTTTGAGAAGATGTGGAAAAAATTTCAGAAATTTCCACCATAGAGATTGCAAGATATTAGCGTTTGATGTGGCAAAAGTACTTTTTCTGGCCTAGCAAAATACCGATCAGCTGCACTTTACAAGGTCATGTTTGTATGGAAAAATGTCCAAACTGGTTGTGCTTCTTTGAATTCATAAGTTGGCAACATGCTTGAATCTTTCATATCATTTGGAATTGTACAATGTATAGGAAAAAAAATAAAAAATAGTAAATAGAAAGAAGTAGAGAATGATTCAAAATACTAAATTCATAAGAATTTATGTGTGGAATTGAAAAATGCCAATCCCAATGGTTGTAATGTTATAATAAATAGTTTACAACCTATAAATTTATTTTTTCCAAAATATTGGAAATTGAGTTACATGAAGGATTTGGAAGTTTATTTTAGAGTAGAAAATCCATATCTACCCACAAACTAGAATTCCTCATAACTTTCATTTCATTAATCAAAAATAGAATGATTCAAAACTTTCCACATATATATAAAATTAATGAACCAATTTCAAAATTTTATTTCTGATTAAAGTGATTTTTTCTAATTTGCTTGGGCTGCTTGAGTTGAAAAACAAACAAACTATCACACAATCACTTTTTAACCATGTAGTCAAAAGTTATGAAAATTATTGGGCTTGTACCTTGTCTATATGTTGTGTGAAATTTTTAAGGAAAAAGAAATAAATCACATGTACCTGCCTCAAAAATTCATGTTGCCAAAAATACAAGGCTAGTTCTTTAGGGGTTAAGACCTTCTACGCAAATGCAACAGTCTAAAATTTCTAACAAATGGGCAAACAATCCTTTGCACTATACTCAATTCTTGGAGGACCATGGCCTTTTTTTTTGTCAAAAAACACTCAAAAATGTCATTTCTATTGTAAAGAGTAAAAACTTAGAAAATTGCACATCTAACTATATTTAGGATCTTAAATCTACATAGTATAAGAATGTGCGGAATAAATTTCAGAAATTTTGTCCACCATTGCAAGATATTTGCGTTTTAAGTAAAGAAAACAAGTCTTATTTGCCCTCATTGTGACTAGATTATTTGACTTTGAACCTTTTTATCTTAATTTTTTTCTAGTATAAAATTTTGAGGTTTAAATCATTATGGTGGGGAATTGAGTTAAGACTCTAGGGGAGAAAAATTAATTAAATTTCATTCTTAAAAAAAATTATGAAGTAGAAGTAGGTGCAAGATAGAAGAAAATTCTAAACTATGAATATCTCTAAATCTAAAATTGAAATAAACTATTTCCAATAGTGAGATTGTTCTTGCAAACAAACTAAACCATGTAGAATGTTTTTCTAAAAAATTATGAAAATTGAGTTCAAAAATGAATCTAACACATTGTTTTATTAAGAAGTTGCTATAATTGCCTAGACAACTCAAGATGTTCCATAATTTTCACATCACTTATCCAAATGGAATGAATCAAAGCTTTTCATATAGACAAAAATATAATCTCCGAGAGAAAAAAAATCTTAATTTAATTTTTTGTGAAATTTTTTTGTTGCTTGGTCTTTCTTATTTTGAATTTATTTGGCATAACTTTTTCTTCCATCCATAGATTGACATAAAAATTATATTCCCATAAACATAATGTATTTTTCTATTTAAAAAAAATAAGTTTCAAAAAATCATGACAAAAATTGAGACTATAGATACTTGCTTGAAATTCAATTTGTTCAAGGGGACAATGGTCCTTTAGGGGTTAAACTACTACCGCCTATAAATGGACATCTACTAATTGCCATTGTACAATAAGGTCTTATGAACTTATAAATTTTTGAATCCCTTTGAGATTAGGAGAACTTTAGGAGGCTTGTGTATACTCAAATATAAACAAAAATATGTATTGTAACTTGCATTGGAATTTCACTAAAGTCTATTTTATCATTATTCATTACAAGTACACATATGTAATTGAAAATCATACAAAGAGTTTGATGTTTTGAATACACTATTTTTCATTTAGTGTTTCCACCATTTGTTAAAATTACAACTTGTATTTAATAGTACATGTTAGAACTTAAAATGAGCCTTCACAATTGCTTTAGAGATACTTGATTTCAAACCACTTGAATTACTTGTATGATTTCTTACTTGTTCTTCACCCCTTTGCATGATAGATAGTATATAAAAGAAATCAAATTTATTATATAATTTCAATTATTCATTTTTAAGGCCTTATTTGTTAATTTGAGACAATTTGGCAATTTTGAGACTTTGAAAACAGGGGTGTGAAGCCCTATTGAAGTAATAGTTGTCGAATCTAAAGGAAAATAGGACTTACCAAAAAAAATATAAATTACTGAATACGTTTTTACAATGATTTGAAACAATAGGATGGAATTACAAGGATGGACATGATGTAAAACATTCTTGCATCTTCAATGCCAAGAATTGAGCAGTACATAAAAATGCGGGTGAATTTACATTCACTAATGTCAATTGTCTAATTAAGGAGCTTCAATATATAGAGAAAGTAATTCTTACTCACTATATCATGAATTTGAATGAATTACAAAATGTTGAATTTGTAAAATTCATCTACAAAATTAGGGTCTTATTGTTCATGAAGCTCTCAACTTTTGTTAGCCTTTTTGTATTTTTATTTACCATGCTATTGATAGTCAGGGACGCTTGGGAGCCTAAGGCTTCAAAAACTATTCTCGCATCCCCACAAATTGCTATTTGTCTGTACAATTGCTCTTAGCTGCCTCTAACGCTTTTAGCTTCGCCAATCCTCTAAATATATCCTCGTGTCGAGAGTGATAGTGGGGCCCACTTCCATCGTCCACCACTCTAGAGAAGCCTACACTCTGAGAGCTACTCTCTTTTCGCTTCAGCTTGCGGGTGCTTCAAAGAACCTCTGAAGTGGACATAGATTTTAACCCTTGAAGAAGTGGCCTTGGAAGCTTTGAATTGACATTGCTTATGTATGGAAGTCCAAATCCAATTGATTTGGAGTCCAAAGATCGTCGTTGGTCTCTGATAACCCTTTGACAGAAAAGAGAGTCGGTTGAGGACGACTCTCTACCTTCCGCAAATAATGAAGGGTTAGTCCGATTACCCTCAGGGCAAGGTGAAAGAGTTGCCGGGGAAATAAGATCCTCAAGTCGAGGATCTTGAGTGCCCCCACGGACAGGGAGGTTCAGTTTCTGACCAGTCTCCACCTCATTTTGCGGCATTGGCAAGAATGAACATCTTCGAGTCGAAGACGCACACATGAGTGGGGACGGGGAACAGACAAGGATTCTCCCCACTCCTCAACTCGGAGGTCTGTCCATGGCGCCGTCCTCTAAGTCCTATTTGGAGAAGTCAATGGCTGTGGAAGCAGCATCCTCATCTATGCGCATCATGAAGGGGCCTGAGAACACCGATAGCACGAACATCGTTTCAAGAGATTCGGATTTGGATTTTGACGTCACCAAGAATGACTTCTCTGATCCGGAGAGAAAGCTTCTCGTTAGCCTTTGCCTCTTGGACGAGTCTTCAATATTTTGAGTTCCCACGTACACGAAGATAGAAATTACACAAATTTCCTACACATTCCCCCTCTAAAGGCCCAATATACATGACATAAGTCCAAATTCAAAATGAGACAAATGCACAATTTTTTAATGTAAAGTTTGAATTGGATACATATTTATTTACAAATAAATGCAATGTACAAAATATACAATCACAAATTACAAAATGTTCACTCTACTCAAAGTGTGGGGCAATAGACTAGTCTACGTCATACGTCTGCCGGGCTGTATCACTACATTGAACCCAGGAAGTTTGAAATGCGATCCGAGATTCCGCATGGAATCTCTTATCGCTGAGATGATGCTCCGAACATGCTTGGACAAATAGGCCAATGATCTTTCCCCTATCCGGTTGACCTACACATACTTCCACAGGCGTTCGGGTTTATACTTTGCGTCTAGACGCCTGAGCTATGTCAGAAGCTCCCCATGAGGAAGTTGTCCAACCGCTGGCCATGATAATAGAAGCGGAGGAATATGGCATTCCCCTTATTGCAGACACTCTTTTCGGGAAAGTCGTCGATGAAAAGGGTGTTGTCCTTGGTAAAGGACTCACCCCCATCTACCATGGAAAAGACTCGATCGGATAGGACCTTCAAGAAGACCGACTTAGACTTGTAGTGCAGGAAATTCCCCCGCGAAGTCTCTATCTTCCTGCAATGGTCTTGACCTAGAACTTTAAAGAGGGCTCTATTCTCGTGGAACAGGTGCTTCACCACCATCTCCGCAGTGGAGTGCTTCATGGAAGACCACATTACGACCCTTGCCATGATTTGCGAGACCTCATGAAAGAACTCGTGTAGATTTTGTTTGGCAAACACTGCCTTGGGTCCTACGATGGTGGGGTTCATATGGCATAGTATATTTTATTCGATACTATACAATTTACATCTCCTAGCATACAATTTTGGCTCACAATGGCACAGGATTCCATTTAGGTCGAACACTATATTCAGCCACCTCCTTTATTCAAGCACTACAAACGAGACATTCCGTGGCACGAGCTCTCCGTGTCCTTCAAATCCTACCTAATGAAATCAAGACAACAAAAAACGGAGTTACCTATTTGAACGCAAAATCAGGTGAGCTAGACAATGGGAAAGAGCACTGAAATCCACTAATCAATTGCTTGCTCCCTTTAGGAAAAGCCTTCATTGCCATCGGGCAGTGCAAACTTCTAGGAATGTTTGGTTGAGCAACATAACATTGACAAGAGAATGCAATTAGATTGACTTGTATGGAAATTGAATCGCAAACATTTTAATTTATAAATATTACAGAGTACATTCCAACCATGATGCCCTCATTTGAGGCCGGAATAAATCACAAGTGAATGCTATGCTACACTAGTCTACTCAGAGTACTATGCAGATGACTTCGTCAAGACTTCAATGCTAAACAATCAAAGAGGACCCTCCTATCAAACAAAATGCATAGAGGATGAGTGGCAAGCACTAGTGAAGAGTGACTCACATACATTGGAAGGACGTACACATCTTTCAATTTCATCCTTGAGTCGAGGATATTGAGATCAAAATGTAGAGACTCTATGTCATTGTCAAACAAGAGGTGACCTCTACGCATAGATACTATATAGACTCAGACAAAATAAAAAGAGGTCAAGGGAGTATACCTGAACCAAGTCATCAGGCTGTTGATTCCCTCCTTGTTCTATTGCCTTAGGAAGTATGTCGTCATCCACCTCGAGAATATTGTCTCGGAAGATGTCATCGTAGTCGCCATAGTCGACCTATTCCTAATCAGGCAACCAAGTGAGAGATGTGTTTGCTGTCCCTTGCCTAGAGGTCGTGCACGTACGAGTATTTGCAAATACATCACCAATCCCTTCACCCGGTGGCATGAAAGGGCCTGCTTCAAATTTATCCTCGACTTGAGGATAAATCACACCAACTTAATTAGGAGATGATGGAAGGGCGAAAAGACGATTATCTGGATCGCACCCATCTTTTGTTTGTTCAATTGAAGTAGTCAGCTCTGGCAGTTGCGATGTAGGGATCAAGGAGACAGCATCCTTAGTGGAAGGAAGAATCTTGGTAGGGATATCTTCATGTCGAGGATCCAATAGCCCGGTGATCAGTTTACGGGCTTGCTGCGACAATCCAGGTACTGAGGGAGAGGAGATTGGGGCAGACTCCGAGGATGGCTACCTTGAAATAGGAGCTGCATGCGAGGCCACGACTGCCTGTCTGGAAAAGAAGTCTTGCATTTGTTTTTCAAGACTTTCCAGTTGTTCCTTTGTATCTTGGCTCTTGGCCTCAGATTCCTTGCTTGCAAGGAGAGCATCCGCGATCTGCTTGTCCTTTTTGTCCAACTCTTCTTGGATTGCCATCTTCTTCGCCGCCTTCTTGGCTTTTTGCTTGATCATCACTTGCCACCACCTAGTCTGAATCTTTCTGGGGATCAAAGTAGGAGGGATGTTGGAGATATTGTCATCATCGCTGTCACTATCATCAAAATTCGACGAGTGCGGGAACATGTCTCTGTCAATGTTGTTGAGATTTTCCACAACACGCTCCACCTTCAACTTCAACTTTTTGCCACCCTCGCGACCCTCACGACTTTGGCCTTTGGTACCTCTAGAGGCCTTTGCAGCCATCTTCTTTTGAGACTTGTACCTCTTCCGCAAGCGCTCTTGGCATTGCTGTTCCTGGAACTTTGTGTTGGTCTCGACGTCCTTGACGGAAAGGTTGGGCACCTCATCATCTTATCGAGGCCGAGCCTCCCATCGCCCCATGGCATCAGCTTTGGTGCCATACTCATTCAGGCCTTCGATGCCAATACCTGAGTCCCTATGTTCTTATGGGGGTGACGCATCGTCCCTTCCCACGTCCCTAGGTTCTCTAGCAGGTGACAAGTCCTTTCTTGAGTCCTTAGTTTCTGAATTGGGTGACTCATTGCCATCCCCACTCCCCAACTTATCCTCCTTGTCTCCACTACTAGGACACCCCTCCTCAAATCCAATACTAGTCTCATCACTACTGGTATTAGGAGATTGTAGGTCCTCCTTCAAGGGCGGAGAAACAGATGTCAACACTGGTGCTTTGATGTACAAAGGCCACAAGTACTTTTTTCAAGTACAGTGAATTTGAATGCAAGAAATCATTCATATTTAAGTACTATGCTGACATTGTCATTGCTTGGTGCAACGTGGCCTTGTCTTTATTGACTAGGCCGTAATAGTATGTCCCAAACATCTAAGAACAACAATATTGATAAACAAATGCTAGACCCCAAAGCAATACAAAATTTACCTTTGAGTTGAAGGTAAACTCAAGACTTAAAACAACATCCGAGGACTAGTCATCCAGTAAGCAATACTACAATAAAGCATTTACATACAAGTTAAAGGGAAATTGAAAAATTTCAAGTCATGTAGACAACAACACACCAAAATGACCAAAAACATTCATGAGAGCATTTACCCTCAAGTCAAAGATAAAGGACTGACTGCAGAGGACATAATGATAGACCATGATAAGTTCCATGGAAGATGAAGGGCATTATCCTCGAGTCGAGGATAAACTTACCTTGGCCACCAATGCGCTCTTCACACCTGCAAAAATGCCTAGGACGTTTTCCTCACGAACTGCAAAGCATTGGAGCATCTCCAAGTAGAACTCCATTCAGAGTTTATAGGCATATATCGTCCACTTTGCCTCGTTGTTGTACTTGCTTTCCTAGTAGTAGAGGATTTTGATAGGACGATATTTTGGTTTTACTCTATTCCGCACTTTGTTGGCATACCTGTCACCTCTCTTGAAGAGAAACAATATACGCATGTCAAGAATGATTTAAAACCGATTGGACACGTTGTCCAACCACTCTACGTGGGAAGCAACATATACAGATTTTACAAGGTCAAAGTCTGGCATGTCAACCGCCGCGAGTTTGTATGCGACATTGAAGTCCTCATCTCCGTTGAGAATCTAGAGCCAAACGCTCGCCTTTGTCGCCTAGGGCTCTAGCTTCGTTGCTAAATACTCCAAGAATAGGTCAAATTTGATGTGTTATCACTAGTAGAAAACAGGGTCAAATGTAACCAGTCAAAAAATGACTGGTTACTAAAAGGCTACTGAAAAATGACTGACAGTCATAGAAATGGTGCCAAAGCTGACCTATCACAATCACTAGTCATTTAGTAGTGATTTCCCAGAGCAGTGGATGGCGACCAGATGAAACAAACGACTAGAACTAGTGTCATCCACAGTTCAGTCTGTATTCTGTGGCCTTATTGCTGATGCAGTTTTCGTTGAGTCATATTTGAGTTGTGCTGTCATAAAATGAGCACAATATATGACTACAGTAAAACTGAAAAATGACTGACAATAGGACACCATGGAAATTGAACTTATTAAATTTATTATTTGCTTCTCTATAAAATGCTAATTGCATTGTAGTCATTTTTAAGTCACAAACTACTTTTCAAATGGACAGCTTAGATGAATGGATCAGATGGACGGCTTA
The DNA here is from genome assembly GCA_950106755.1 of Climacium dendroides. Classification (NCBI taxonomy): domain Eukaryota; kingdom Viridiplantae; phylum Streptophyta; class Bryopsida; order Hypnales; family Climaciaceae; genus Climacium; species Climacium dendroides. Next base: position 23,420,304 of record OX467086.1, read on the forward strand.
AATGGAATGATGGATGGATCAAATGGATGGCTTAGATGGAATGATGGATGGATCAAATGGACGGTTGAAATGGTGGAATCAGATGGGCAATTTGAAAATGAATAGTTTAGACTTTAAATGGATGGATAAGATTGTATCTTGATAGTAAATGGAGGGCTTAGATTTTAGGTCAGCCGCCACATTTTAGGTCAACCGCCTTTCTATTTCTATGTAGGTTGACATGTGGCATATTGTAATTGCAGCTGTCAAACACACATTGCAATTGTTGCTGCCTTCTTCTTCAAGATTCATCTCTTCTTATATTTTCCTCCTATTTTTGCCTTCTTCTTCAAGCTTCATCTTCTTTCATATTTTTCTTCTTGCTTTTGCCTCCTCTTTGCTTCTTTCTTCTTCTTGTTTTTGTTTCCTTCTTGCTTCTTGTTCATCAACTTCCTCTCATTTGTTCCTCTTGCTTGTAAATGAAGGTTCAAGTCTACTTCCAACCTTATCTCTTGAATGTAGCAATTTACTTTTTCTTTAGTGCTTTCTACTATTTACTTCTTGTTTGTTGTTATTTGTTGTTGTTCAATTCAAGCAATTCAGGTAGTTGAGGCAATTCAGGTAGTTCAGGCAATTTAGGCAATTCAGGTAGTTCAGGCAATTCAGGTAGTTGAGGCAATTCAGGCAGTTCAGGCAATTCAGGTAGTTCAGGTAATGTAGGTGGTTTAAAAAATTTAAGCAATTTAAGCAACTCAGGCAATTCCTGATTTCTAGCAACTTAGGTGATTTAAGGAGTTTAAGTAGTTCATGCAATTTAGGCAACTTAAGCAATTCAGATTTTGACATAGTACAATTATAGTATAGTCATAGTATAGTCATAGTGCAAACATAGTGTAGTAATAGTATAAATGTAGTCATTTATGCTTACAATATTGTGACCGAACTAATCTTTTTTTGGAATGAATATCACTTGAAAATGACTACCATAGCTTACATAGTAACTACAAAATGATTCCAACAGCCTATATAATGACTCCAGCAACCTACAAAATGACTTCAGCAACCAGAAAAATGACTACAATAGTCTACTAAATGACTGCAACAGTTTGCGAAATGACTGCAACAGTCTGCGAAATGACTCCAACAGCTTACAAAATGACTGTAGCAGCTTGCAAACTGATTGCAACAACCTTTGAAATGACTCCAGCAGCCTATAATATGACTCCAACAACCTATTTGACATCAAATAGAATCACTCCAATACCAACGAATAAAAAACTGCCAACTCAACATGTTAGATCTGTAGCCACGTGGCAAACTGCCATTGGAGGTGCTCCATATAATCACACCCTAATGAAGTTCCACATCAGCATAGGATGAAAAAGAATGGTCTTGTCCCAAATGACTGCCTTGTCTGTAATTACTTGTCCTAAATGACTCTGAGCCCAAAATCCAGTTTTAGTCATTCTATTGACATTAGTGTCCTAAATGACTGGTTATGCAGTTATAAACAACAGTCATTGATAGCCTATTTTCTACTAGTGTATCAAGGACAATGGGCCTATCCATACCTCGAACGTGGATGGCAAGTCAAAGGGGTTGTCTGATGTACTTGTACATTTTAGTCGTGACCAACACTATAGACTTGGTGTCTAGGCCTCGGAACTCAAATCCTCCAATTTGTTCTTGAAGCCGATATTTTGACTTCATAAACCTCTAGAACATCATCACCTTGTCAACAAACTTCTCACCAAGATCTTTGGCCCGCTTGAATTTAGCATCGTCCGTCAACCATCTACTAAAATATGATGACTTTGGATAGGAGAGGAAGAAATCCCACGTTAACAATGAGAAATTGTGTCTCTTCTTCCATGACCTCCAGACACTCAGGTCGGTATCGTTGTTGTCATCTCATAGCCTCAAACTAGGCATTATTGTCATCAATTTTTTGTGGATAATTTTCTTCTTCTTCCTGCGCTCTACCCAGTCCTGCGCTATTTGGTTGTCCGGCATGAGATATTTCGTCTTGCCAACAGACATCTTTGGGTGCTTCAACCTATGGTCTTCGGTCAGATTGAGGAGGTGCTTTATGAAAACCTTGAGATCGTAGGAATTCTTTCTTCAAGAAAAATGACTTTCGACTGAAATCCTCCAAGTCCTGGAAGAGCTGTCGGGTGACCGGCTCGACAAGATAGCCCTCGGGGTACTTGGTGAGGAAATCCTTCCAGAGCTTCCAGATATCATGACGCAGCATGATGATCTTGATCTTGCTCTTTAGATCTCCAAGATGTTTGATATTCTTGCTTTCCTTCTCCGGATTGATATTTTGGAATCATTTCACCATTGCATCAATGAAACTCTACAACAAAATGGATACTGATTGTATCATCTCCAAATAGTTGGGCAATTATCTTCACCTCAAAGATAATGCAACACGTATATAAATTCACAAAAAAGCTAATTGATGGTGAATGAGAAAACAAACCAAACAACAACAAAATGGCATATCACAAACTCAAAACTTTATCTTTGAGTCGAGGGTAAAGGTTCAAGAGGATAGCTTACCTTCCATTACCCTTCGCTAAGAATGGATGTATTTCTCTGCTTCACTAGCTCTTCAGCAATTAGAGTTGGTCGGAGGCAGTTGATCCACATGTTGCAGGAGCTTATGATCTGGCTCCCCCACGTCGGTTGGGTGTGGTCTAGGTGATTCATCGAATTGTAGAACTAGGAAATATTCACCAATTTTGACGTATTGAGGGTCCATACAATGTAGGCTTCCTAGGTCTTGAGTTCAACTCGACGTTGCTTACAACACTTTTCTTTCTAGAGACCTTTAGAAGCTTGGACACTATGTTGTTCGTTGATGATCATGAACTTCCCATCCTTGATCTCCTCCCATTTTTTAGGTGGTTCCTTCAATAGATTGTTGCGTTTGTCGACAAGAGTCCGACACAACCATTGACACTCCCGAATGTGGCCCAGTGCAAGGAGATTGCGCTTCACCAATTCTAAGATCCTATCCTCCATATTGCGGATGACATAGTCGTCTCTCGCAAGGATGAACTGTTTGATGTCGACGACTTTCGAATCTTGACCTAGTATGTAGCAGCCCTTGTACTCAGCCCAAAAGTTTTCCTAAATGAGATCAAACTTGTCAGCGTCATCCTTGGGGTTCTTGGGTTCTTCTAGCTAGGCAACATTCGTGAGAGTCGAACCCAAGCTACCAACAGCAGTGACTATGGCAGCCCCTTTTGTCTTCCGACGCTTGGATGTGGAGCCCCCTACTTGCGAGGCCTCTACGGACTGCATCACAATACGTTTCTACAGTTTTGACTAGGCTTGCCCTTGACCAATTGCTCTGTTGTCCGACACAAGGGGAGCTGACCCACTCGGCTGCCCCTCAACAAATGGCCTTTGCTTGTTCTTCATTTGATGGCCTATTGGTGGTCAAGGCTTCACATACTGACAAGCATGCTTGTCTAACAATTTTCAAATGTTGAAGAGCCTGCAACAGTTCACTTTGGCGATGCCTTCAACCCATAGTATATATTTGGCATTTTTAAAAGTGTTGATGAGGTAGTCTAATTTGGCATTTTGGAGGAAGGATTCCACCTCCTCCATGTCGAACTTTGCCCTGGGGTCATCGATGTCCATTACAATTGAGTGGATGTGTTCTCCGTCCATGCCATCTTCCCATGCCTTTTGGAGCACAATCACGACGTAGTCATCGTAGACAGCTTCAATGTTCATGACCTTCTCCTAAAGATGCCATGGAAAGAAGTCTGCTTGATTCGTGGCTTGATTTTGGACCTGGTATCGTAGATGGACAAAGTCCTAGAACCAATTTAATCCAAATGACCACGCAGCGACATGCTCCTTGAACTGCTAGAGCTTCCCAAATATCTCTGGCATTTTATCAATGAATGGCTCGTCTCCAAGCAGGTTTACAAATGGCTCTATAAAGGGTAGGGTGCTGGAGTAGTCATAATCCACTCTTCCCGCCATCCTGGTGTATCAAGTCTATAGAATTGGAGGCCAGTGTTAGTTTATCCTCGACTTGAGGATAATATGTTACAATATATGGTTTATAATTCAGACAACAAAGTGTCTTCGACGGAAGGCAATGAATAGTTTGTAGGTCTATTGGTAGTTTTTTAGTTCAAGAAGTGAGGTTCAATGTGGTTTTACATTTAGATGTTTGCAAGTGTTTATTCAATTTATTTTGTCATGATGTGGTAGCTATGTAACATTTTAATTTCTATTAGTAGAATATATTTTTTCTTTATTATTGCTTTTGTATACAATACATTTACATTTGCCTTCAATTTGTATTTGGTTTAGGTGTATTTTATTCAAAAAGTTTGGTGTGAGAAATATGTAGATTAGTTTTTAGATAAAAGCAAGTCTCAATTTAAAGAAATGTCTCAATTTATATCTTCATGGTCTATTGTATGTAGATATTAATAAGTAAATTGAGAAATGAAAAAGTTAATTGTTGGTTGAAGCTCCTTTTTGTAGAACTAGCAAAATTTATAAAATAGTATTTTAACATTTTGAAGTCTTAATTTATTGAAGAGTCTTAATTTATTGAATACTAATTTCATTCTAAATATATAATGCATTAGAATGAGACCCCAACTTGTCTCAAATTAATGAATAAGACCTTTTCTTACTTATTATGAAATTGAAGTACACTTCATTGTAACTCCAATGCAATTTGCATTTTCAAAATTTTTTATTTTTTAATAGGCTAAAGTTTCCTAAAGTTATTGAACTTTCTAATGAAAATTGATTGAAAAATTCGTAAGTTTATTGGACTGCACTATATAGTACAACACATTGTGTTCAATGTAGAGAGCCTATAGAGAGGCTAATTCTCAAGTAATTACATTTTATAGGAAGCTCTACTCTTTTAGTAAATTTATTTTGTACAAAAATTTTCTTGAAAGATGAGTAGAATTAGCATCTAGAAAAATTGTTTCATAGTTTTTGAATTTCTGTTTGATTAGTTATGATTTTTTGAAGCTAAAATGAAGTAGGGTTTTATAAGGGTTTTGTTCAACATTAGTACATTCACAAATCCTATACGTATGGCTTGTTTTAGAGATGCATTTAGCACTTCCTTTAGATGTAGTTCTTAACTTTAAGTCAACTTCCACCTAACAGAGCATTAGAGAGATTGTATTATTCATCCTCTGGTTGACAAAAAGATGCAACATGAGTTTGATTTTAAAAGTAATTAATTTATATTGTGTATTTTTTTCTTTTACACTAAATTCAATTGCAATTGCAACAATCACATATTATAACATAACTAAGTTTTGTCCTAAAATATATGAACATTTAAAGTATAGTCACAGTTATCTCACAAAATATTACAATTATGCGATCATGATTATGCTAGTTGTTTATCAAAAGTAGTTTATCTTTGCATAAGGAAATTCCAAAACCAACCCTTGACTTTTTCAAACTAAGGGAGAATTTGCTAAATGAACTCAATGGATTTTTTAAACCTAAATATCACCAAATCCATTGCCAAATTTTACATGTGATAAGAAGTTTCCAGCATATTTAAAGGAAACAAGTAAGACATGAAAAATGAATATTATCTATAATATCAAGTCATATTGTATGCATGATGTGGAAACCTTGAATTGGATTTGAATAAGAAAGTCATCATTTTAAAGAAAATATTACAAAAATTAATATCATTTTTTTAAAAGATGATTTCTATGATTATATATTGTTGATTGCCATCATGGCATGTTTGAAATACAAAAAAATGGAAGTTTCAAACTTTATTTAATATTATGATACACTTTTTTAATAATATCATTCACAATTTTAATTAGAGACTTCAAATCTATGAAAAAAATTTATTTTATCAATAGTGAAAAAAAGAAGTTAAGAAATTAATGAGAAAATTATATCTTGTATATTATAGAAAATGCAACAAATTTGGGAAGGTTGGACTAGAGAATTGTCTCTTTGTACTAGAATCAAATATTGGTTAAGTGGCAATTATTTTGTTCAAATTCCACAAGAACACAAATTTGATGAATACATACAACAAAGCGATAATGATGTTTCAAATAGTAAAGATCAACAATCTCTATCATTATTCAAAAAATTTATGTTGAATGTGAAAAATGAAACATTACTAAAACAATTTTTTCTACCTTGTGCTAGTGGAAGTACAAATGGTGAATATTCAAAAGCAAATTTCTTAAACACCAAACAACTTTTGGGCATAACTGTTTTTGCATTAACAGGAGTGAGTTCTATATGCAAAATTATCTTTTTAAATTTTAGTGTAGATATATGTATTTGTCAAAATTAAATTAAATTTATTTTATCATTAATTATTTAATATATATATATAAATGATTATGATGACAATAACTATTAATATAAAATTGTGATTAAATTATGTAGGGTTCATTTGGACTACAAGAATGTTATAAGCTTGGAGGACCTATGTTAATGCTTATTTCTTTCTTTTTTGTTCCCCTTTTATGGACTATACCAATTACATTAATGTCACTAGAAATGACATGTATGATTCCGGAAACTGGAGGACATGTATTATGGGTGTATAGAGCTTTTGGACCATTTTGGTCTTATATCAATGGTGCATTTGCATTTGCTTGTAGTGTATTGAGCAATGCTATGTATCCTTCATTATTTCTAGAATATTTATCGCTTTTATTTCCCCAATATACTAATAAATCATCACCATTCAATTATATTTATAGTGTTTTTATAAAAATGTTGATATTGATCTTTGCTACAATTATCAATGTAATTGGAATAGACATTGTTGGTAAATTGTTCTATAATGATTGAAAAATAATTTTTATAAATGTGATTTTTAGTAAATATATTAAATGATAATATTAATAAATTAAAATAAATAAAAGTTTATAAATTATAATATACTGAAAAATAATTTTATGAGCATTAAAACAATCAAATATATTATTTCTTATATAAAAAATCACTTAATCATGTTTCGATTTTATATTTTATTCTTATTGAAATGAGATGAATTTTTAAGTCTAGTATATTATACTGCAGGAAATATTTCATTGATTTTAGCATTTTTTATATTTGGATCATTTTTTGTTATATATTGCATGGGTATTAAATACATAAATTTTTCTTGGCTAGCATTACCAATATCTGAAAAAGTTAATCGTGGCAAATTTTTAGCCACTTTTCTATGGAATACCTCAGGGTCTCTTAAACTTGAATTTTTATTAAAAAAACATTATCATTATTGAATTTATTCTATTTATACTTGTATATACTTCACATTTATTGGTGTAATTTTGTGTGAGCTAATTTGTATGCATGTTTCAAAATTAAATTTGAAATATACAAAAAAAAATTAAAATACTTTTTGAATTTAAAAACATCATACTACTAAAATCATAAGTCCCTCTGTAATATCACGAATGCTACCATTAATACTAGGGGCATGTGCTTACTATACTACGCATTCATTGTATGACATATTAGTAAAAATTTGATATATTTGAATAGAATGCATGATAATGATTTTATAAATTTATTATATTTTTATTTTTATATTTATTTAAAGACCTCTTCTTAAAAGCCAAATAGTCAAAAGTGTTAAATTTTTTAAAATATTGAATAAATGATATAAACATTATTTTCTATCAAGGTTATTTTTAAAATATTTTATTGAATTGGCAGATTTGATATGATTGGAACATGTGCTTCTGAAGTTTTAACTCCAAGTTATTCATATCCTCGAGCTTTCACTTATGCTTTTTTGCTTTTAATTGGATCAAATATTTTACCTCTCCTTATAGCTTCAAGTATATTCCCAAATATTGCAAATAACAAAGAATGGAGCATTGGAACTTATATTGATATTGCAAAGATTATTGGTGGCACTTCTTTTAAGGTTCCAATTCATTTTAAAATAGATAATGGTGAAATTCTATCAAAAATTCTCACATGATAAATCACATGGAAAAACTTATATCAAGTTTCATCATATTTGTAGGTGTTCTAAATAAGGTGTATATTAAGTTCCATTGTCTCATCAAGAGATAAAATGGATTTTGGGTAGGCTCCTATGGTCTCAATTTTTGTCATGTTTTTTTAAATTCTTTTTGAAGTAGAGAATTATGTCAACTTTTTGGAAATATTATTATTATTTCAATCAATTCTAGAAAGAAAAAGTTATGCCCCTATAAGCCTAAACTGATTTTTCAAGCGACACAAAAAAGTCTCAAAAAATCAAAATAAATTTTTTAAAATTTTGTTTTTCATAAAAATTACTTTTGCTTATGTGGAAAAGTTTGATTCATTTTATTTGTACTAGTGATGAGAAATTTATGGCTAATCTTGTTTTTTGGACAATCTAAGCATCTTTTTGAAAAAATAGCTTACAATATTCACAATGCAAAATTGCTATTTTCACAAATTTTCATGCAATTTTCACAATTTTTCAAAAAAAAAGATTGACAAGGTCCAATTTGCTTGCCGAAATAATTTCACCATTGGTATTATCGTGTTTCAATTCCATCTTAGATGTAATAGTAATTTAGATTTCTTTCAATCCCATACAAATTCTTAAAAATTAAAAATCAAGTACATTTTTTTTTTTCTTAATTCTTAGGCTTTCAACTGAAAATATCAATAAGTAAAATGTTTTCAATTTTATATTGGTAGTCCAAAAATTACAAGTTAAGAGGACTAAAAATCTCAAAATCTAGGAAAACAAAGTGCAAAAACATAGGAAGGGGATCACTTCGAACACAAATTTCTTGCAATCCCCATAGTCAAGGTTTATGAAGTTTCTTCCACATATTTTCAAGATTCACAATTAGATATGAAAAAAAAATTCTAAATTTTTTGCACTTTGCAATAGAAATGTCAATTTTGAGTAGAATTTGATGAAGAAAAAGCATTTGGACTTTAAGGGTTAAAACATCTTGATGAACATTGATTGCATTGTTTTCTTAGATGTAGAGTTGTAAACCTACATATTACATAATAAGAAGATTTTGAATATGATTATAAATAATCTGATATAAATGTCCAAATACTAGAAGAAAATTGTGTTGAAGTCAACACATTCTACATAATATTTTTCTATATCCCTTGCAAAATTTTGCAATGGAAACAACAAATTTTGTGCTAGAAACATCATGTAGATTGTATTGACTTCAACATAATTTCCTTCTAGTAAAACCTTCAATCTTTAGTTACTTTAATTTAATCATTTATTATTTAATTTGAATTTGAAATGTTTAAAGTTGATTGAAGCAAAATATCTTATCAATTTATTTAATTAAATGAATATTTATATTTTAGGTTTGGATAGGGATTGTTGGAATGTTTAGTATATTGGGTCTTTTGTTAATTCAATTATGTACAAATTCTCGTATTTTATATGGAATGGCTCAAGTTGATCAGGTATTCGCTAATTTAAATTTAAATATTTATTCCAAAATCTTTAAAAAATAATTAGACATTATATTTTATTATAATATCTACTAAAATTTTATTATTTTATATTTTACCATGCACAATTATGAATATGTACACTATAAGATTTCTTTTTGTATAGATTACAAAAAATGATTGAAAATAGATGCCTGCAGCTTTGGCAATTCTTTATCCAAAGTTTCATACACCAATTGTTGCAATTTTAGTTACTTCTTTATGTACCATTGTATTGAGTTTCTTCAACTTTTATTACCTTGTAGAGGTATTATAATATAATTTATAAAATATTGAAGTTTTAAGTATTTTTTAATTAATGAAGTATATATAAAATATTTTCAATAAAATTTAATCAAAATATTCTTGAACTTAGTGTTTTTTTTCATTGAATTTTTAAGACATTAAATATATTGTAGGCAGGTATGCTTTTCTATGCACTTTCAACAATTTTAAAATTTAGTGCATTAATACAATTACGTTATACTGAGCCTGATGTCTTACGACCATATCAAATCCCTTTTGAAAACAACTTGCTTAATTGTAAGTATTTGCAAATCTTCAATTGTATTCATATTTAGTGCATTTATATACAATTGCCAATTGATTAATTTCATTTTTATAAAAAAAATTATAATTATTTAATATATCTTTGTTACAACATTAGATTACATCAAAATTTAAAATATCATAAATTGATATTCAATATTCAAAAAATTGCTTAATTAATGAAAATCCTATAGTTTTAAGTTAGAAAAATATTAAAGTCTTATTATATATACACATTCTAAATCTAAAGTTAAGAATTTTCATTATCAAAATATTTAAATTATTGTAAATCATATCAAATTAAATATTTAACTTTGTTTTGGATAATTGGCATTTATCAGTACTTATATGCTTTCCAATATCAATGTGCATTGTTATATTGATTTATGCATCTGAATATAGCCAAGGAATTGTACTCATTGGTGAGTTTTAAAATAATTTTTTTGAAATAGATACTTAATAGTAATTTGAAATAAAATCAAACATTTAAAAAAATAATTTTTTGATTTTTTGATTTTCCATCTATCACACTAGGAGCGGCAATTGTAGTATTTAGTTATATTGGCAAAGAGTTTTTTGCACAATATGGTATAAAAGAAGTTGCAGAAAAGCGATTAGTGCGGGTTCAAGAAAACTTAGAAAAAATGCAAAAAAGAATTGATGTGGTGATTGAAAGTGAAATTAAGGTTTTGGAATCATCAAAGGTTAATGTGGCTTTAAAAAATTGGACAAGTAGAGCAAAAATAAGAGTAGCAACAAAATGCAAAAATTAAAGCATCTTTATACTATCGTCAAAATTAAATGAATCTTAATGAATCTTATTAATAATATAAAAATCCTATTTATTTTATAAAAAGAATTTTGTTGTTAAAGATGAATAAAAAATTGTAGTGTTTAATCTAAAATAAAACAAGCCAAGCTAGAATTTTTGTGGATACTAATAACAAAAAATTAGAATAATAGTCTTGAATATGAACAAATGATAAATGAAAGTTAATAGTTCAAAACAATATGAAATAAAATTCAAATGATACCTTTCTATAGGTTTTGGATACACCTAAATAAATAGGATGATTGTTGTATACAAACACATTGTGCCAAAACCATATCATGCCAATATGTGATAAGTGTGAGTAAACAAAAATAATTATGCAATAGTGACTTTGTAAGTCCCTAAGCACTATCACTATAACATCCAAATTATTTGAATGAATGAGATGAAACTTGCCTCCAATTTACTCTACTGTGACAATATGTAAATACACCTTATAGCTTTGGACTCATGATGAACAATGTGAGCCAATGGGACCATGCCAAGTGGCTTATGACACATGTCACAATCACCAAGTGACCCTCAAAGCAATGACGTGAATGTGAAAAACACTCACATCACTACTAACACTTGACATTGACAACATTTAAAAGAAATAAATGTTTACATATGACGCATACACACTTGTAGTAAGCGGCATATCCTTAACATATTGAACACATTTTAGATTTAATTGGTGAGGAAACAAACCATTGAATTTTAATGAATTAAAAACCTTTTAGAATCCCCCTTTGCTAGTGATTGTCAAAGACCCTTTCACGCTAGCAAAAAAAATGCCCCCTCCACAAAAATCTAAAAATACTAATTTTGAAAAATCCAATATAATACTACAATGACTAACCACCCTTCAAGAAACAACATGGACACAACCACTAATTGAAAAGGTCTTCCTATAGTTTGAGAATCAAACACTATAAATGCTACTATGAGAAATAGACATTTCATAACATCATAGTGGCAATATCCATAGTACTTCTACATGACATACATTTCAATCCAATTGAAATATAATTGAAATTGACTAGTATCAATCCAACCATCAATGTGTGACAAATGACACAATGCACAATTGTGCATGTGTAGTCCTTCCAAACCTTTACGACCCTTTAAGAATTACAATTGCGCACATGTAACCATAGTATGATCCTTAAAAAGTTATGTTTCCATCCAAAATACTTGTAGAATATTATGACTTATTGTCAAATCAAATGTTGTACATATTTCATCCAATACATGGTACTTAATTTAGATGAGATGTATCTGTAACTTCCATAAACCTACATCTATGACTCTAAACCTATGAAAGAAACTGGGATTCTAAAATAGCCCTAATTCAAAATCCTCTAAATCCAAAATAATTAGGTAATAATACAAACCAAGTAGCAAAGGCCACTTGTGCTAATGACAATATAACCACTATGAAGTTTGCATGCACAATATCCAAAATCATATTAGTAATTATCTAATAACAATCCAATGTCCTTGGTATACCAATAGCATCCTAAATTACGTAATTGATTGCCCTAGCAAAGGCCAAAACCCTATCAACTCACCCCACTCATCTACAAATACACCTACAACACCATTCAAAGCCTCCCCATAATTGAATAATAATCTATGGAGTATAATATGTTGATTTTTGCATTTGATAAACCTAATTACGTTTTTAAGGGTCAAATAGGGTGCTAAAATTCTAAGATTTTTTTTTAAAACTCTCCACATCCCTTAGAAACACTCACTAAAATCAACCAAATACCCCCATAATCCATCCCATGGGTACTTCTAACTATAGAATTACAATTTTGAAGTCAAATTTTAAGTTTTGGATTTTAAATTAGTTTTTTCGATTAATTCAAGTGAGTTGAAATTTTAGGTTGAAAGTCAAAATTACATCCAAGACTCACAAAACTCACAAAAATCTTCTTGCAACACCACCAAAATCACCAAAAACATCCTCCCAAACTCCCCATGAACATTGACTAACCTATAGGCTTCAAATCTTAGAGTCAAATTTGAGTCATAGAATCTTAAATTGGATTTCTAGGTACAAGTAGTGTGTTGGAATTTCAAAACTAGGCTAATTTCTGTCATTTGACAAGTTTTTCTTGCTAATGTAGCCCCTAATTAGTGTTCAAATTTCTATCTTTAAGTTTGATTTTGGATATTAAATTATATATAATCAATACCTTGTTAAATTATTTAAATAACCCTAATTATTCTTAAATGATTCAACCTTAATTCCATGGACTCTATTATCTCCTAAACTCCCAATGAGGGGAATATGAACATTGATCCCTAAATAAGGGAGTTTCATTGGACGATAGGTACAACTAGACTCAAATGAAAACATCACAAAGCATCTATGCAAGTCTACACCATTTTTAAAGTTAATTCTTTAAAAATGCTAGAAAGGAGCTAATTTAATGTTTTTTGAAGTGCCCCTATGAAGTACTAGCAAGTGAATATAAGAAGCAAATTATATAGAGGTTCAAGGAATTTTCCAACATGATGTAGGATGTATAACTATGATATCACCTTCTAAAACTTGTCATGTGTGGTGTATAAAGGTGCTATTTGCCATCAATTGTAAATGTGGAAATGGCTTGTGGGAAGACTTTGGGTCTTGGTGGTGTTTTATTATACCTAGCGTAAGGTCCCAAATCCCATATCTTCTCTGTATGTGTTTGGAGACAGGATGGAGTGAGAAGTGTTGCCTCATAGCTTTGTCTTAATTAGTATTAGCTCCTTTCTACATGTTCACTTACAATGCAAACAAAAAAATTGTAAAATTAAAAGGATGAATAGAAGTCTAAAAATTAAATAGAACTAATATTGATAAGCAATGAAAAAAAAAGGAGAAATTCATTATTCGAAAAAGTTCACAAGACATTACAAGGTTAGTTACAAAATGGAGAATGTAAACTCAAGTAAAATTGAGTATCTTCCAAATACCATCGAGCTTCATGGTGTATCCTTGAACCCTAAGGGAAACAAATTTTTTCTTTATTAGATACCCATCTAGGTTATATCCAATAGTTAAGTGATGCACAACTGTTGTAATATAATTTGTCACTAGTAGAATCTCCTGTTTATCTAGACATGAGTTGTTTAACTTGAAGCTATTTACCTAAACGTTCAATGTAACAACCCCATGTTTTCATGTCAATATTATGTCAACATTGACATCCAATAACGTTCATTGTAACATCTTTAATGATATAAAAACATAGGGTTGTTACATTGAACATCTAGGTAAACAGCGTCAAGTTAAACAACTCATGTCTAGATAAACAAGAGATTCTACTAGTGTGTTTAATGTAACAACAATTTTGACATCATGACTCACTATCCATCTCGTATCATACTTCTATAGTCACATTTGTTTATTTTTCTTGTAGTATGTAGTTCTTGTCGATACCTTGCCTTAGTAACTTTTTATATTGTATCCTCACTTTAATAGTCTCTCCCAATACTATAACTTAATTCTTCAAAGTGTAGACATTCAAATTTTGAACAATAGATGAATGCAAACATTTCCCAAATAGAATTTTGACTTTTTCATCCATTCAAATGATTGTAGATTCTTCAATTAGATCTTCTAAATTTGTAAGGTATGAATATTTTGAAATTTTGATTCCAAAAATTCTATAGTTTTAGAAGTACAAGTATATTTTATTTTAAAAAGTGACTTTCTTGGTCAAAAAACAACCCTTCAAAAATGATTTGAATAAATAAATAAAATGAAATATTAAAAAAATACCATAATCAAGACATTACATTTTGAACTTGAAGAAAAACAAATTGTGAAAATTACTAATATTCAATATATGATGAAGGTTTAAGAGAATTTGAAATTTCAGGTTTCAATTCTCATTGAAAATATTGGTAATTGCAAAAGTTCATCTAATCATATGGAGTGAGCGATCTATAGATCACATTTTATAACTTTTGTTTGAAAGCCATCATTAAATTATTATTCAAAATTATATTCACTAGAAGAAAAATATGTCTACCACAACTACTAATATGTGACTAAGTGTCCTATACAACTATATAATCTTGTGGTTGCAGCCCTCTCTATTTGCACCAAATTCTTACATCATTGCTTAACATAATTACTACAATGTTTTAGTTGCAAAGTATTTGTAGAATGAAGTAAATACATTGTTTTAGTGGTGCAGTAGTTGTAGAATGAAGTATAGGATTATAAAAGTTATAACAAAGTTCAAATTTAGAATGTGCAAGTTATTCTACATCCAATATTCATTACAATTGTTGATGTAAACTAGTCCACACTCTATGATATCCACGGTGTTGATTTGCAATTGTAAAAACAATTAGGAAATGACTAGGAAACAACTGCAATTGTAAAATGATAGTAGCTGATTTCTAGTTGATTTGTAGTCATTTCTTAATTGTTTCCTAGTTGTTTGTAGTTATTTAGTAGTTGTTTTCAAATCATTTTCCGATTATCTTATATCAATTGTCCCATATCAATTGTCAAAAGTATCATTAGGTTGGACATACAACACTTGTAAGTAGTTGTATCTTTATATAATGAATTTTGTTAATAGAAATCTAAAATTTCTACAATTTGTAGATTTTTATAGTTTGTAAATTTCTACATTGTCTAGATTTTTATAATTTGTAGATTTTGAAATCTACAAGTTATAAACAAGTTGCAAATGAGTCATAAACAAGTTGCAATGAAGTTACTAACAAGTTGCAAATGAGTCATAGATAAGTTGCAATGAGTCACAAATGAGTTATACATTAGTTGCCAATGAGTTGTACAAGTCACTGATTGAGTAATTGACCTTATGTGATAGCAAATACTACATAAGCAACCATGTCATAAAGCACATCAATGAAGTCTCAAGTAACCTGATGAATGAAAAACAATCCCATTTTGCTTTGTAACTACAATACAACTAGAAAATTTGTCCACAACTAGAGGCCTCTAGATTCTTTCCAATCACAAATGTTTGATGCAACCCCAAAACCGGTTGTTCTTTATAATAACAAAACCCTCCATTTTCTTTTAGTGATTTTATTAAAAAAAATCTTCACAATGGCCCCAAAAGAATAGTGATTGTTTCATTAGTTATCTTTGACAAAAAATAACATGCAGGTGTAAATATTCACGAGAGAATAGTTTTGAAATATTTTATATACATTTTGAAATAATTTTATTTCAAGCATGTAATAATGTTATTTATAATCCCCTCTAAGTGCTTTTTCGATGATCTTAGTTTTGCAAGCTTTTATATAATAGTCTTTCCAAGTGAATTGACAATTTATGTAGAATTGTACCATTTTTGTTTATTCTATAAGGACAACATTTTATGAGAGCACAAATTATTAATAGAAGTACTCCATAACATTTGGAATTGTTTTAGACAATGTTGTGCATTTTAAAATTGCACTTCATCCAAAAGAATTCCAAACTCAATAGAGTACTCCCATTAATATTTTGTAAGTTCATAAAAAAATTCAAGTCACAATTAATTATCAAGTGTCAAGAAAGATTTGAATAGGGCCTTCAATCCATGCCTCCAAATTGGCATGGTTACAAGATTTATTATGTCTCCACAAGTTAGCATAGATGCCTCATGCCCCCAACATAAAAGTGGAATATTTTAAAATCAAAATCACTTAAATTTTCATTAGACTATATTGATTCAAAATACATACCAAGGCCAGGAAAGTGATCTAGGATATATTGCCAACTTGTGAAACACTAGCCACTTGAGCTACTTGGTATTTATTGCAAATTTCTTGATCAGAATCCTAAACCTATATTCTACTATCAAAACACCCAAGATGATAAGTGTTTAGAGCATTTGGAGTAGCACATGTAGATCTTGAACAACCAATAGGAGTTCAAAAATGGTCTCAATTGAGTACCTGGTGATTATTCAAGATCATAAATGCATACATGTCCAAAGTACTTCTGATTGTTAAAAAGATCTTTCTAACGAGCATCAAATATATCCTACAACTAGAAGACACATTATACAGTGACTAGGACAATTTGATTTATTTAACGAGCATCAAATATATCCTACAGCTAGAAGACACATTATACAGTGACTAGGACAATTTGATTTATTTACCAAGTGACTTGCATTTTCAAAAAAAAAACAGGTAGCACAATCTGTGTAGCTACGAAATTCTATGTAGGAAGCTCAACAAGAATAGCAAGAACAGCAGATCAACAAAACAATTGTGAGGCAATGGTTTTCGCTTCAAGCATTTCTACCATACCGACTCTAAATCCTAAAAGTGAATAATCTTTCCAACTCATTTGTCAAATGAGTGAACTTGCCACTTCGCTTTCGTTCACAGCAGCCGCAAACGCATACTGCGAGGACTGCTGGCGAAAGATAGTTCAAGCTGAAGTAAAAAGAGTATCGCATATGGCGTGAAGAACGTGTCAAACAAAGTTGCTGCACCATAGTATCCAACTCACATAATTGGCCATTAAAAAGCACTTGAGTTTCATATTCCCGGTTTTGGAAACCTGACGATTCCAGTCACAATGATGCAGGCCTTCTGCCCGCACTCCAGTTAGCTAACAGTGACAACCCTGGATAATTCTCAACATGAGATAAACAACAACTACATATCTTGCTCCTGAGTTGCTTGCACTTCAGCCACCTAGCTCCAGCTCCTCTCAGATACCTATCGAAAACTGAACGCATATGAAGAGAGCAAAATACGTCCATCGCCAGAGTCTAACCATGGAGTTCCCCGTTGAAAAGTTTGTACTAAGATAACAATGCGAACCGAGGGGCACGGTTCAATGCCCCCGGCAATGTACAAGGATATGTGGATGGCATCAGCAACCGCATCAAAGAAAGTACGTCGCTGGAGCTCCTCGAACATGCGAGTCACTAAAAATACACGGTATTTTGGGCACACCTCTGGCGTCCACAGGACACCTTCAGGATATCAGCCGAAAGACTTCATACACGAATTTACCCTTTGCCGTGCTGCAGAGGTTGCAACCAGCCGTCATGACTTGCGACCCCTTCACGTCCTCTTCGGCTTTCCCACCGTGCGTGGTCCATCCCCAGGATTGCCACACAAGGGCCACTCCGGCAAGCCGCATGTCGCGTGAGGATGTCCAGACGTACCGAACTGGAATCTTTGGTGTGGAACCTACTCTCTCCCGAACCAAGTGGCCTAATTGATGGCCACCAGGGGTGATCGCGAGTCTCGAAAGGAGGCCTCTACAGCTGGGAACACCTTGCTCAATCTATCAGGGCCACCAGCAGCATTCTTCGCTCGGAACTCGTTCAGCAACATATCCAGGGGAGGAGTGCACAAGGCAACGATGGAAGACTGGGTCGGCACCTGAATTGCTCGTCTCCGGGGAGTTGAACACGTCGGTTGATCCTCCTGCACGCACCACAAAAAAGATTAAAATCCATCCATCCCAGTGTGAGAACAGCCAATCACCCCTGCGCCGCGTGCACCAAGTTCAACTAAGTCAATACAAATATTGAATCCCATCCGCAGAACACAGCCAAGTAACAGCAGTTACTCCACATTCTTCACGTACGAGAAAGGCACAGAGTGTCACAGCAGACGCGTACCGAGTACTCCTCGTTCAGATAATGCTCAGTGTGAGCCTCCAAAGCGGCCACATGCGACTCGTGACTGCTCTCAAGCTCCGTAGCTGCAGCAACCTGTGATTGCATGGTCGACTGCATCCGGGACCCAGCCTCGTGCTCCTCAGTGCAGGTGCCTACAAGTCCACGGACGCAGGTAAAGGCCAAGCACTCCATAACACCTCTCATTTCAGCCAAAAGAGTCCCAAAGTCCACAGGAACCACGAACATGGACGAACGCACGCATACACATTAAGATTCGGCTTCCGAAAGACCTCCTATGATGGAGTGAAAGACTCCAGATTCCACAGAATGTTGAACCACATTCAGACTGCTGACAACTTTGGCGAGGAAAGAGAGCGTACCATCTATGAACGCCACCGTCATGCCGCTCTCGGTTTCGATCTTCACTTGCGCGGCATCCTCCAGCCCTTGAAGGTTGACCAGAAGATCCACGTTCGCTTCCAGGCCCTCACTGCAAAACCCAAACACAGTCCACTACGTCAGGACCGGACGCCCTCACGCCCCCACGCCCGCACCAGATGAATGCAACACCTCTCCCAAAAAATCCTGCACAATGGCTTCCCCTGGATCCAGAAGAGACAAGGTGCTAACCCGAGAATTGAAGTCACAACGGATGTGTGACACATCTCTAGACCTTGGATGTCCTTGTAGGCAGACTCCCACTTCCTGCCGGAAGTCGATGTGTGCTTGGCACTGAAACAAGCCACACACGACAAAGTGCTCAGAACTACCGCAGCTCGGTAAACCGTGCTTCGTCATCCACAAATCTGATCTGTCCATGTCCACATGGCGAAAGAAAAAATTCGCAGGCTCACGTACCAGGACTCAAGAATCTCCTCCATTCGACAAACCTTGGCGGCCAGCGCGCCTGAATCTGCCACGGAAGAGGCGTCGGCACTGGCGATGAAGCCACTCAGTCGCCCGTTCGCACTCAACGCTTCCTGCTCGATCTTCCCGAGACCACGCTGCACAACACCACAATCTTCCCTTGCATTCTCCCTCAGCTTCTTCACGCGCGTTTGAACCTGGTTAAAATACTCAAATCCAAGGGTCAGAGATATTCCACGGACGCCGCGATCAAGCTCAAAGTTACCTCACCACCAAGATCACGAAAAGACTCAGCCTCCCACCCAACCGGCTATCTCGCGACTGATCCGGATATCCACGGCAATCAGACCAACATGCAAAACAGGAACAAGACATTCCCACAAAGAAAACCTCACGTACAAGCTGGGTCCGATTCGACAGAGAAGTTGCCAGCATTGCTGTGATGCTCTCCAGCAGCTGAGCGTGCTCTTGCCTTGCATGACCCTGCGCACAACCAACACCACTTCAGTCAAAGCGCACATACCTCAAACCTACATGCGGAGAGAAAGGAAACGAAGCATCGGCCGTCACTGCACACGGAAGCCTTCTCTCCTAGCCAGATGATCAACGATATCATCCCACAGATCTACCCCAACATGGACGCCACACATTATGCCGCCGAGATCGCCAACAATTATGGGCTTCCGTACGTTTCACGGTCGGGAAAAGCCTCTTCAATACCATTTCAATGCACTGGCACACCATACTGCCGACACGGGAGTCAGAAAAAAGACCAACCTCGTAGGCCTCGGCCAGCTCCAGGAGGCCTTGGTCGTGCCTGTCGCTGCTCGCATTCACGTGCGACCGGAAGTTGGCAGCATCGCTCTCCATCGCTGACAGAGAAGTCAACACCACTTCCGTAATACCCCGCGCTGCTTCAAGGCTTCTCTGCGCAGCCTGAGAGACAACGCACGGAATCCAGACATCAGAACACAGGCGACTCATATCCACGCCAACTAAAACAGCATGCAGGCGACCAACACGACAATTACCTCACGCTGCTGTTCCGCGAAGGCTGACACTTCTTCGCCCTGACTCGAAAGATTCGCTTCGAGGTCGTGGAGGACGCTCTGGGCGTCTGCTACGGCGCTCGCCAACAACTGCTCGCGTCAGAACACGAACACCATCAGACAAATGGCACACACATCCACACGAGAAAACAATCAAGAAACATTTCAAACACCGTCGACTGGACCCGTTCTGCGACCACCCGCCGACCGCGCACCTGTTCCAGGGCTGCGGGGTGCCCTGCCACTGTACACTCCAGCGTCTTCAACGTGGAAGTGGACGCTGCCTCGTGAGCAAGCACTGCTGCGTGGAATGACTGCAACTGCGAAAAATACAACTCCTGCAGCCCTCCGAGCTTCCTCTTCAGCTCCGACACAGCCTGCACATCGCACGCAACCAGAACACGTTCTAAGCACCAGGAAACACTCCCAAAACGCAATGCCCGGACAGCACATGCACTCCACAAAATACCTGGTCCTTGAACTTCAGGAACGACTCAAGTTGCTCCTCCAGGGTACGCAGTTGCTGCTGCTGGACACCCACACCTCCGACGACCAGGCCTCGGAGCTCCTCCATATGTTCTGCCAGTCCGCTTTGAAAAGCGTCCACCACTTTCTGGTTCTTCATCTCTAGCTCCTCCTTCCGCTCTGCTCAGAGGGAACACACACAACACTCAAGTTACAGGCACAGCTAGGGCACAGCCATCTCAACACCCATGCCCAACATCAAGAGCCCCACTCATTCCCCATCCACAGACACAAGCAACGGGGGCATCGTGCTTCCAGCAATTGCTGAAGGCCAAGTCGGAGAACGTACCAATCTTGGCGAACAGCCCTGACACATCCTGGACAGTTGCTTCCAGCTCCTTTCTCAACTCCGCTGCCCGACCGACGAGAGATTTCTCTGGATGTACCACAAACAACGCATCAGTTTCACGTACACGGCCAATGTCTACATGCACTACATGCAACGGACCCTCGTCAGCGACAGAGGGCTCACCTGCTTCTCTCTGATTCGCAATCACGAAGTCACGCTCCCTTATTGCAACGTTCGCCACCTTCAGGTTCTCGGCCGTTTCATGGAGGTTGTCTTGCGTGTGCTCCAGGGTTTTCTGCACAACGAACGCACAACAAACCATCAATACAACATACCTCCGCATTCAACTCCAACGCAGGAGCTGGCAGCAGAGACCAGCAGGACTCACGAAAATTATCTACACAGAATCACTCACCTGGGTATGATTCAGCTTCGTGAGAAGATCCGAGTACTGTTCCTGCTGAGTTTCATTCAGCATCTGCAAGTCCTCGATTTGCTGCACGCACAGAACATCATACCCGTCAGAAACCACAACGCGGGACGTCCCACCACTAAAACTACAATTAACAGTCTCCAAGGGGCAAACATAATACCTTGTCCCTCGCCTCCACATCAGATTCCAAACGCTCGATCTTGTCCACCATAGCCTGCCACCAGTCCACAAACAATCCACAAGACCCACCTTAGGACATGGAACACGCTTGGGAGACTGATCGTCAAGAACGAACGCACACAGAAGCACACATTCATTTCTCAGACGAACTGCAATGAAGAGCGCACGGAGGCCGACCGACCTTCTTCTCGGCTTCCTCCTCGAAGTAACGATCACGTGGAATGTAAATGCCATTTCTTTCGCGCGCAGAATACACCTCTGTTCATACACACATCCATCAGTTCGGCCAGTAAGAGTGTAGCAACGCGCCCCCCGCAGGAGAGGATACAGGAGAACCGACGACGACGGTACACGGGAGATACTGCGGAGGTTCCGACTGCTACAAATGCACGCATCCACGGACACGCTGCTGCCCGATCGATGTCAGCGGAACCGACTCCCCTACCTCTACTTGCATATGGTTCAGGAAAAAGGTGGGCACCTGATTTGAGTCTTTCGATCTCCGTGTACAAATCCTTGATGAACGCGGATTTCATCATCTTCTGGTTCACCTGCACCAATCACGTCACCAAGTCAGACCAACATCCCCAACACTCGGCCACTCGCACGCACACAAAAGGGCTTGCGGACTTCACACGTCAGTGACGGTTCAGTGACACACGCACCTCAGGCTTGTTCTTAATGCTCTTCGCCCGATATGCGTAGTCCAGCGTGCTCAGTGTCTCATCCAGACACACCACGGACGGCGACACAGTGGCAATGATGCACGTCTTCGTCTTCCCTCCCAAAGAGTCTCGCAGCAGTCGAGTCAGCTTACTATCCCTGCAACCAGCAACGGAAACGCACAGGATCAACAGACAAACTCGACACGAAGCTTCCCAGCACCACAAGAAACAAAACACGGCGATTACCAATGAACGCAGTTCCAGCACACGTGATTCACCTGTAAGGGATGTGACCTAAGTGCTCCACCAGTGCTGTGATCACGCGTCCAAGCGTAAGAAGACTCTTGTTGATCTCTCCAGCTTCTCGCGCGCGGTTCTGAAAACAAAAGTCCGCACCAGTCAGCGATCCGTCCAATCATTCCCTCCCTCCTGAAACGCAAATTCAAAACCATCCCGACACGGACGAACACGCCTGGCTCCGAAAACTTACGTCTTTCGCACCGGAACGAGAGATGTTCTCCGATCCAGCCAAATCCACCAAATTCAACTTCCCGCACTTCATCAGCTCCTCACCCTCCGGAGTGGTTTCCTTCATGTGGATGGCGATCGAGAATATGGAGTGAGACCGACTGCAAAGTTCACAAACCAAATTAAGCAACGCACGTAGCGTCTGCGCTGCAGTCGGGCTTGGAGCTCCTTCCTCACGAGTCACTCTCAAGCGAGAGTCATGCAATCGAACCACGAGATTCAGCCCAATCGAGGCATGGCACGAACGCGTACCTTGACTGCTTGTTCAACAAAGTCTCCGCAGTCTGACGCTTCGCCGAACCCCTCTCCAGCAGCGTGTAAATCTCGTTGGCGCTGGTCACGATCTCCTCCTCCAGACCCCTCACCAGAACCCCGCCTTTGCCATCCTCCATCAGCGCCAAGGGCTTCTTGATCTTCTCATCAATCACCACCTTCGAGTACTCCTCAGGTGCCAACAAATCAGTCAGCTCTTCATTGTACAGCTCCAGGTACGTCACCTTCACACTGTACTCTTGTTCGTCCCTGTCCAGGGTCTCAAAAATTTGTTGCACGGCACGAGGAATGACACCAGCATCGGTTGCAAGGTCTCCAGTCTGCGTCACAATGCACACCGGGTTCAAGACATCTGCCAACTCCCATCCCTGGGGTTCTGCCACCTAAACCTCAACACGACAAACTCACACAGGGGCTGATTCACTCGAGTAATGAATTGCCCCCGTCGGGAGATCAGTTCGCGCACCTTCGACTTTCGTCCTGCACCTTCCATGGTGTACGTTTTCCCGGTCCCAGTCTGTCCATAAGCGAAAATGGTGCAGTTATAGCCCTCCAAAACCTCGTTCACAATCGGGACCACGGCTTGGTCGTACAGGTCTTCTTGCCTCGACTGTGGCCCGAACACCTGAAGGGGACGGAAAAGTAAAACAAATCATGAGATCCGAGAAGAAGCGGCCCCTTGATTGGTAATTTGGTGCATTCCGCGCAGCATAATTATGTTATGCTGTCAGAGGCCGTTTATGGTCTAGTTGGCGCTGCTACGAGTGGGTGCGGAGACCGATTCGGGACATATTGTTTCCAGATTCGCTACGGAATTGTGGTTTCTTGAGTGATACTGACCCCGACCGGACCGTCCCACACACAGACTTCTACCTCTCAGCGTGTCAATCAATAGATTGAGATTCATTGTTGAGTACCAACCAGAATGCAGCCAGGCAACTCGAAAACTAGTCGCAAAGGAGGGAGGGAATAAAGGATGCAGTCTGGAGAATCAGCTCAAATGCTGACCATACACTCAATGTTTTCTTGGAATTTTGATTTCTGTACGAGAGCACGTGGCACAGTTTTGCAGGCTGTATCATATTATTTCAGAACTGTCTTCTTACAAGAAATATTTCTTTTCAGATATCTTGCCGGGTACATAATCAAGAAAAAGTTTCCCCCTATGAACTGAGCGTGTCAAGAATGAACTCCACAACACGATTCCGATCGCAGGACAATTTCGTACAGTCCCTCCCAGAACCTGCTTGCACAAACTACTGCAATTTCGCCACCTTGCTGGGAAAATAAACATACCTTATCAAAAGTGAACGTCCGGTCAATTTGATTGCGAGCTAAGTTCTGAAGTACCGTGACCTCCCGACGAGACTCATTGCAAGAAATAACTTGAGGCGCTTTGGATCGCTTCTCATCCTCGCTGTGAGGTCTGCAGAAGAGGGCAAAGAACATAGCAGCTTCAGAACATCAGGTCCACACTCCAATTGAATCTTACAACCAATACGCCAATGTATTCAATAACGTACCTGCAACGAACGAGGACTTGAACAGCCACTCCTTTCTCTTTCTCGGAGCGTGCAGCCATGGCATCGACCGGAATTTTAGGCGAAGGCCGAGCCGGCCGTGGCGAAAACAGGACTGGATCGCGCGCCAGTGTTGCTGAAAGCTCAAAGAGCAGGAACACAAAAAATATGATACTGATTTGAAAGTATCAGAAACCAAATGCCATCAACTTTACAGCAACCTCCTCAGCTCCTTGGCTTGGCGAATAGATGGACTGCAGATTGATCTTCACTGCCTACGCTTCCAAAGCTTCCAATCTATATCTCTCTCTCTCTCTTTCGCTTCTGAACGAAGGAAAAAAAACACTTCCTGATGGAGCGAAAAAGCTTGCAACCGAGAATGCAGGCACTGCAGGCGAGATCGACGAATGCAATGTGGAGATGGCGAGAATGGGGCAAGACAGAGAGGCTGCCGAGCGGGAAGAATGGGAGGGACAAGGGGACGCAGACCCGTTGAGCTTCGCTGTCCCCACATGTACCCCAGGTGCTCATTTCCTAGTACCCCTCAACGGCCAGCCTACATTTGGCAAATTATGTAGATCTCACCGTAGGCTGGACTTGCTTGCGGCGCGGAGAATCTACCGAATGGGTACATTCTCTGCTCCGAGGCTCTTTATTGGGAACGGTGAAGGCGGTGGGTACTTGTGTTCTATTTTTCGTAGATTGCATTCAAATCCGGTGACCGTTCTGACAGACTTGTGTTGCGTGCATTTCTCATTTTTTCCTGGCCCCCTTTGCTAGCCTGCTAGGGTATTTTTATGTCTTTTTCTTTTCTTTTTTTTGGTTCACACAAGGGTACATTTTTTTTCTTAAAAACAAAACATAAGGGTACATTCATATTCACACTGATTTGGTGAACATTCACACTAGTTTTCTTGGGTTTTTTTTTAAACAAAACACAAGGGTACATTCATGTTCACACCGATTTGGTGAACCTTCACACTAGTTTTATTTTAATTTTATTTTGGTAAAGAAGGGCCAGCTATTTCTTCAATATTCATGTGACACATGGGTCATACTACTATACTATCTCTTGTAATGATGCATCCCCTCTAGGTTACAATTAATGCACCCCTCCCTCTTTGTGAAAATTGAGAGCCATTGATCTTATAAACAAGAATCTCCCTTCAATTCTATTGATCTTGAAAAAATATAATAATATAGATACAGATACTATGGGATATGGATAGAAATACAATATATATATGGAATACATATACAAAAGACATATGAAAATCCCACTAATACATCTTAATATATTGATTGGTGGCTAGAGTGCTCTTGAAAAATATAAATATTTGTGAGGGGACTTACCAATTAGTAATATGAATTGACTAGTTTACTTAGGGGGGCAAGGGTGTAATACAATAAACTATCCACTCAAAAAAAATAAACAATCATCTAATACTAATTGAATTGTTTCCTGTAAGTAACTATCCACTTAAAAGCCCCCCCAACGTGATAATTGGTAATATCTATTGTAAAATTAGATGATACTTAGGTATATTTTGTTATTTATCTTGAAATACAATGGTGCTAGTATGTGAGCATGAAGTCAATATGCGAGTATGCAAGCATGTGAGCTTTGAGCATATATATGTAGATATACTACAACCATTGGAAGTGCTTATAATGTAAACATCTACAACATAGTTGCACTATAATCATAGAAGGTTTCTATAATATAGACACCTACAATGTAGGTGTATAGTCTTCTAGGCTCATGTTTCCAAGCTCACATAATAGTAACCTTCTCATAAAATACAACAATAATTTTAGCTCTTTTGACCCCTCAAAATAAAGAACTCCTTTACAAAAAATAGCTAGCATCTTTGAATTGGAGTCAAATGGTGAAAAATTGTTCATAAGAAAAGCATTAATTTACACTAAGGGAAAATATTGTTGCATGGGAAGAAATGGCCACAAAGATCAAGGAGTCTAAATAACCTCACTATACTCCACCTCAATTTCAATGCTTTTGTGGCACTACTATAATCCTTGAAGTTTTGCAATGTTAAAAAACTCAAAATTTCTTGAAATCACTCTTATCTAAAGTTGTAAGGCTAAAATCTTCTTTTTTAGTTTTAAAAAAATCAATTCAACTATAGGATGTTTTTTTCCTAATTGACTCAAGTATAAGGCCTCCTAAAAATTTAGAATGAAAGATTTGTCCAATTGCAAGATCAATGTGCACTAGCTTAGCAATTTTTCAAACAATACATAGGATTGTAGTATGCATCAATGTGCCATGTGTTGTTGTCACATAAAAAATAAAAATAAAAATAATTATTAAAAAATTTAATTCATAAAAGGTGTGGATTCTATAACTCCTTCAATGATTGTTATGTGGTATTGTTGTATATATGATACAAATACATTCAATATATTGAATCCAATCTAAAATGTTAGTTGTATTATCATTAGATATATCCTAATTTCCAATTTTTTTTTAAATGTATTCATACTAGCTGTACCTTACACAACTTTGGCTACCAAGATCTAATCCATAACCAAATTGTACTAACCAATGAGATGCTAGACTATGTCATTGTCATCCTTCAATTTGGTTCCCATGGCACACACTTCATCCCATTTATCTACAAATGTGTAATCAAAGGCTTCAATATGTTATTGTTGTACCTAATTCTAATGTACCTCTAGCACACACCAAAGGATGCATTGTAGCATTTCCCTATACTCCTTACAAGTACCCATTTGCTAATACATTGAGGGTTATATTGCATACATTAATTTTTCTAAATTGTGGATACAATTTTGTACACCTAAAGGCATGTTGCTAGTCTTGTAGTAGATTATGATATCTATAATATGGAAAAATAATAATTGGAAATTGATTGCTATATGAAAAGTTTGTAGAATACCCAAAATATGAACAATGTAGAAAGTTTTCCTTCTATTTTGATGATTTTAATTATATTTTGAATTTTCACACCACTATAATGCTATTTGAAAAAATGATTTGGAGAGGAAGAATTACCATGGTCCTTGGCATACAAATACAAATTCTCATCCCAATCCAACATGTTATGAAGTACATAAATTTTTGTGTATGCAGAATGGTCATTCTATTACACCACAATAAATATATGATGGTAATTTTATAGGTGAAGTGCTCCCAAGGCTATATTCTGTTGGATGATGGTGAAAGTACTTTTGTAATATTGTTTTGTCCTAGTAATTTTTCAATGATCCAATGTAATGCACACTTTAATCTTAAGAAAATAACGTTCGTTTGTAACCAATTTGATGAAATTGAGGTAATTAATATATTTGGATAACATAAAAAAAATCATAAGCAAATATTAGATCCTAGGCTCGCTTATTTAGAAGACTTAACAAATTATGGTAAAAATATGTAGAGGTTGATTGTGCAAGAAAACAAATTCTAGAGCGGATTATCTTATAGTGAAGTAAATCAAACAAAAAAATATCACAATGACATCATTGTGTTAGTGAGGTATATTTTAGAATCTCATATATCTAAATTGGTGTTTACCTTTAGAGTAAGGTTCCAAATTTTTTAATCTTATATAATATCTTGTATATTTTGATTTTTGATTTCAATACCATCCTATTTGGACCTTTATTATGTTGAAGTTGAGCTTCATATCATACAATAACATATATTTGAATGCAATCTCATATTTCAATACAAAATCACAATTTTGAGGGCTTCATAAAGTTTATGTACATACAAACTTCAAGAGATTTTGGACTTCTATATAATCAAGGCATTCTAGAGCTTCTCAAAGCATGTAATGAGAGAAATAAGCCAAGTCAACAATTGGATAAGTATTCATAATTTTGTTTTCAAATTATAATTGTAGTATTGCAAAATATTTTGTTATGGTTTAGGATTTGAACCAAAATGAGGTGTTTTTTAATCTCAAAATTTATTTGAGTTAACTTTAGGCTCTAAAGTATGCTTAAGTTGGTGTTTTATATTGGGAATCAAGTCAAGTTTGTTTGAAGGTTTGTTAAGAAATTCAAATTTGTTTAGAATATTGGGAACCAACTTGATCATGCTTAAGGCCCACAAGTAAGGTCAATCATATCCAATGAGAGAATAGATTTTCCTTTTATTTTATTCTTAGAATCCAAAATCCATTCAAATTTACATCCTAAATTAAGCATACCTTATGTTGTTTATTTTTTAAAAGCCAATTTAATGAATTTGGAGCATTTTCTTGGCATTTTCATTGAGGGAACCTCTACTATTGTAAGAATGAATATATATATATATATATATATATATATATATATATATATATATATATATATATACCACTTTCCTCTCTTAAAACTTCATTAGATTATTCATCACCATTTGCCAATCCAAATTCATTTTAGACTATTGAAAATAACTATAAGATGGAAAAATTGACTCTCGGTCACTTCTTCACACCAAAGACATTAACCAAATGAATTGTCGCTCTTGGTTTTAGGTCATTGATGTAAAGATCCTTAAAAAAATGATAATTGTAAGGGCCTAATTGCATTAGATGGTTGTGCAACTGAAGGAATTGCCAAAACTATGAATTTCTTTATAATTTAACATCTAAAGTCCCATTGTCCCTTTGAAGGAAAAAATGGATTTCAAGAACGTCCTAAAGTCTCAATTTTTGCTTTCCTTTTTTGAAACTTTTTTTGAAGATAGGAAAATATATTAGTTTCTAGGAATATAATTTTATTTCAATTGGTGCATGGGAGCAAAATGTATGCCACAATAAGTCCAAAACAAAACTTGTCTCGCAGAAATTTTTTTTTAAAAAGACAAATAAAACTTTTAATACTTTGTTTCACATAGAAAGTATTTTTTTCTACATGGAAAAATTTGATTCATTCAATATGTACTAGTGATGAAAAATTATATATAGACAATCTTGTTTTGGGATAATCTAAGCATTTTCTTGAAAAAATAACTTCAAGATTCATTTTTGAGCAAACTTTTTACAATTTAAAAATATATATTTGACAAGGTTTGATTTTTTTTTGCTAGAATAATTTCACTATAGGAAATATTGAGTTTCAATTCTAGCTTAGACCTATTCATAGTTAAAATTTTCCATCAATCTCATATCTACTTTTATTTAATAGTTTTTTAAAGAGTGAAAATCAAGTGCGTGCTTTTTGAAAGAAAGAAATTCCTAGACTTTCAACTCAATTTTTTCAAAATAAAGAATTTAAATTCAATATTGGTGGTGCAAAAAATTTAAAATAAGAAGATTCAAAGCCTGAAAATCTATGCAAGCAAGGTGCGTAACCCTCGATTTTCTTCATTTCAAATACAAATGTTTTGCACTATGGATGTAGTCAAATTTTATAATATTTCTTCCACACATTTTATACTAGTTTAATGCAAGATCCTATGATTAGATATGTAAAAAAAAATAATTTTTAAAGTTTTTGCACTTTGCAATAGAAATGACAGTTTCAAGTGAATTTTGATGAAAAAGACCTTGAGACTTCAGGGATTATTCAGTCAATGACAAGAATTTGCTTATAGAATAAACCCTTCCTTTTGACTGTGTCAAAGTGGAGTCTTGAATGGATTGTCTTCATGGACTATAAGAAGTTCTACAAAATCCTCGATGAATGAGCAACATAAGCCGACTTCATGAGGTCTTTTTATAAGCCAAAGTGCATGATTGAGATAGAAATCAATTTTTAGTTCAATCCATACATCTTTCTATTGTAAAAAATGTAGAAATGCTCCAATTCTAGCTTTAAAAATTGCAAGATTCTTTTGCAAAAATATCATAAAATTGGAATTGGCACAAAGTTGTATTTCATGTTGCAAGTCTTGGAAAGTGTCAAAGTTGTGGAATTCTACCAATTTAATCTCCTAAAGTTTCAAAGTCTCTATGGGGGACTCTTGGGATTTTGGCTAGGCTTGTGTGATCTCAATTTTTGACATTGTTTCTTGAAACTTTTTTTGAATACGAAATTAGATTAGCTTCTTGGGAATATATTTTTTATTTCAACTAGTGCTTGGAAACAAAAGTTATGCTATGATGAGTCCAAAAAGCAACTTGAGGGGCAACCCAAATAAAACACAAAAAGTTGAATTTTAAAAAATTTTAAGTTTTTTTCAAAGATTATATTTTTGTCTACATTTGAAGCTTCAATTCATTCTATTTAGACCAATGATGAGAAAGTTATGGACAATCTTGTTTTGGAGGCAATCTAAACATCTTTTTGAAAAAATAACTTATACACTAGAAGAAAACTACGTTGCTTATGCATTTAAACTATGTTTGGAATGACTAAACCATGTTATATGATTTTTGTTGAGATCCTCATTTTGAACGCTGAAATTTTGCATTAGAGTGCAATTTTCAACGAAACATTCTGCGTTGAAGTGCATATAAACACAAAATTTTGCGTTGGAATTCACTCCAATGCAGAATGTTACGTTGAAAACTGCACTCCAATGCAGAATTTCAACATTCGAAATGAGGATCTCAACAAAAAACATATGACATGGTTTGGTCGTTCCCAACGCTGGGCAACATAGTTTTCTTCTACTGATAGAATTATTTTTTGAATGCAATTTTTACAATTTTTCAAAAAAAATCTTAATTAGGGTTAAATTTGCTTGCTATAACAATCTCACCATTGAAATTATGGTGTTTTAATTCCATCTTAAAGCTATTAATGGTTTAGTTATCCCTTTAATCTCGAACCTACTTCCACTTAACATTTTTTTTAAGAGTGATTTTTTTTTTCCATATTCTCAACTCAATTTTTCAACAAAAAAAATTA
The DNA here is from genome assembly GCA_950106755.1 of Climacium dendroides. Classification (NCBI taxonomy): domain Eukaryota; kingdom Viridiplantae; phylum Streptophyta; class Bryopsida; order Hypnales; family Climaciaceae; genus Climacium; species Climacium dendroides. The sequence continues at coordinate 23,451,902 of OX467086.1, forward strand.
GAAAATCAAAATGAATAGTGCAAAAATTTTAAGTTAAGAAGATTCGAAGTCAAAAAACCTAAGTAATCAAGGGGTAAAAAAACTTATTTTCTTCACTTTAAATGCAAATTTCTTGTAATCAATGTAGTCAAAGTTCCCAAAATTTCTTCCACACATTTTTATACTAGTATAGTACAAGATCCTATCATTAGATATGTAAAAGAAACCCAATTTTTAAATTTTTTTGCTCTTTGCAATAGAAATGGCAATTTTGAGTGGTTTTTGATGGAAAAAGGTCTTGGAACTTCAGGGGTTAATTTTCCAAATATAGGAGTTTGTTTGTGCAAAAATCGATAAACCATGTGTTTTTCATTCCAAGAAGTCAACTTGTAAAAATTACAATAGAATATAAATCATAATTGATTTTGCTCTCAAATCTTTCCTACAACCATTTTAGTTCAATTTCATCCTTTGAAATGAATTTCAAACAAAGTTAACTTACCACTACATAACATTAGTAACCAATATTGGGTGTGCCTTTTTGCTCCCCCTAAAGTAAGATTCTCCTAGGGCTATCAACTTCCTAGTTTACTGACTCTCTCCAATCTCCGCAATTCATATCTCTCTAACCAACAAATGACTCTTTACAATAACTCTCTTTAGATAAAATTGAATTCATTCTTAAGAATCCCAAGGCAGATTATTCCAATTTCCAAGGGGAGATGGTTTAGGTTGGTTAACCCCTTAACGCCTCAATCCTTTTTTGAATTTTTACACATTTTTGCATACATCTTTGTACAGAAATATCATTTTTACCGCAATTTCATGAAATTGATCATTAAGAAAGGTTGTCTTTTCAAGATTCAAGAGTTACATTAGATGAATGAAAAGTTAGTTGGACAAAATTGTCCCTGCAAGCCCTCTGTTCATCGTTCAAAATATGGGCGTCGGAGCACTTAAGGATTAATAAGGTTATGTACATGACAAATTTCAAATGTTGCAAAAATCACTGCATGTGATCGTAACTCCCACTGACCGTCCCTTGTCGGTGAAGTGCAGGTTTGCGTTCAGGCAAGTGATAGCTTGAATTAAGTAACCTTCACAGCCACAGTAATCAATTGTTATTTAATTGCTTTTAACCTAGCCTTGTTTTCCAGAGTTGGAAAACAAGGCCTGAGCAATGTACCGGGAGTACCGACGTTTAGTTACAAGTTAGCCGGTTGAAATTTAAAATTTTCAAATTGAGTTCAAAATCTTCAGAAAAAATACGATCATTTTCGAGGAAAACAAGAGAGATATTCTTTATTTTCTAAAGGCCTAGCCAAGAGTATACTCTAGACAGCCAGTTGGTCCAAAAAAATGGAGGATCTTATCTAGTTGAGCTAAATTTTCTCCCCGGACTATGGGCTTGAGCCAAAGGAAACATAAAAAAATGTGAACAAACCCCAATGCAAGGACTACTAAAAAGTTGGAAGTTGCAACCAAATGTAGCAAAATCATTCTAAGGTCGAAGCATCAGTTGTCAACCACATCCAAAATCCAACCTATAGGGTGCACTATTTTCAACCTTAGGTTGGAACTCGAGCTTGAAATGTGTTTTTTTGGTCATTTTCAAGGTTGGGATTAATATGGTTATGACGCATGTCCAAAAGTAGTGAGTGAGAAAGCAGGAAGCAATGAGCAAAAAAGTAGGAAGTAGTAAATAGGAAAGTAGTTCTTTAATGATTGGAATTACAATACTCTTGACATTGACTATGGGCCAACAATACTTTTTGGCTCCGAAAATTCACTGTAACTTCAAATTTAGAAATAAAATTATGAAAAATTAAGAATCCCTATATTTCCTATCTTTTTACGTGGGAAAAAAAATCCATCACCTCAAACTCCTCACCATCTAGTCGAAATTTGCTTAAGTGATCCACTACTGGTGCTTCTACCTTAATTTGTGCAACAAAATGATGTTGCTTAGCAAACTCAATAGCACAATGCTAATTAACTCCTAAATGCCCAAGGCACCAAATTTTGGTGTCAACAATACTTTGAAGTTAAATAAAACCTAACCAAGTTGCTATTTTTAGTAGTTTATATTTTTGAAAAATTCTTTTGGAAGTCTAATTTAATGATTTTTTTATTCAAGATTTTGTGCAAGGGTGTTCATTGCAATCTTGACTTTCCATAGTGTTGAGGGCTTTTGAAAATGAGACTCAAAGATACTAGATCTTGGAGAAAAAAATCACATTAGAAATTCATTTAAAACAATTGTATAGTAGATTTTGAAAAGCCATAAAGTGATTGGGGTTATGCATGTTAGGCCCTCTATTCTCATATTTTTTTAGTGACCAACTTTTTAGATTTGACATTTGACAAGAGGATTGAAAGACTTCAAACTACTTTTGTAGTTTTAACACCCTCATAATCAAATATTATAATCTTTCAATCCATAAGTAATATTGTTGTATTTTCTTTTCACATGTGATTTGTAACATGTCTAGTTTGAATTAGTATGGTTACAATTCTAAAAAAATTAATACAATTATCAAAATGTTGACTTTTTATTCAACATAAAACAATTACCTAAAAGTTCAAAAAAGCCTTGGGCATTTAGGGGTTAAATTGTCCTCAATGCACTAGTATATTGCCCTTCCACATAAACCTCTAATTTTTACAAGTTTATAATTAGAATTTGAAAATTCTATCATTGAAGTGTGTCCATAAACTCAAATTAGACTAACACTACAACATTATAGGAGTGCAATTGGTCAAATTTTGCTTTGATAAATGTGATTTGCCAATACTTTTATAATTTTTGTCTTTTAGCTTGCTTATGAAATAGATTATTTTCATTGTCAAATGTCTAAATTTGAATTTTTGAACCTATTCAAACTCTACTTTGGGAATTTAGTGCATTGAGACCATGATATGTTTTCAAAATAGATATTTCAAGCACAAATCCACATATTCTAACCACACAAAAACTGCAAGTCAAGTAAGTAAGGTAAACGAGCTCATTGTGGTCAGAATGAGGAGTTTGACATCATCTTGTTTTTGAAATTTTTCAATTTTTTTTCCACATTAGTACAAGTGTGACAGCAAGTGCAATTGAAATAAATTTCATTTTGAAAAAGTATGAATTTGCTAGGAATTTCTCAAGTGCTCAGCCCAAAAGTCTGTAGGCTACCTTAAAACCAACAAAATCTGAATCTGTAATGCTCATCTCACTACCTAATGCAGTCAAAATATTTTCTATTATGGAAGGCCAAAAAAGTCAATTTTTACAATGAAGTTCACACTGAAAAATCAAAATTTTCTAATGAGGTCAATGTTCACTCCATTGCTGTCATGTAAGACATGCATTGTGGCCCACATCTCACATACTAAAACCCCCCACAATGGGTCATTTCCTAGGTGACTGAATGGGCTGGTTTACCTTATTATTCCCCCTATTTTTGAATAATACCATTGTTTCCTTTGTAAAGGAAACATTGATATCATTCAAAACAGAGGCTTCAGCTGCCTCTCAAAGTAGCAGTTCAAGTTGATGTTGCTCATTTTAAATGTTGACTTAATCCCAATCAATAATGAGAGTCCATACTGAAGCCATTATACAAATTAGAACATAGATATTCTGACAACACATCACAATATTCAATAGCTCTCATGGTTTCGACATTCTAGAATCAAGTTTCTGCAATCAAGCATTGAAGGTTTCCATAATGATGTCTGTACAATCACTCCAAAAGACATGAACGTTTCTAAAATCGTGTCAGTACATTATCTCTTGTAAAATCATGTCAAACAAATCATGTCAAGCGTTGAAAATTCAACTGATAAAATCTCGTGAAGTAGCATTGAAAAGTTGACAAAACCAATAAGAAAGAAATAGGAGACCAACTACACACTAAGTTAAAGAGACCTGACACACAAAGAGAACAATAAGAACAATCTTCTCTTTGCTTCAATTATCATACATTTTTTCAAATAACAATTACCTCCAATGATAAATAATGTTGAGCTTCACGACCAACAGATATCAGATTCTTTCTATAACAAAGCTTGTAAGAATCAACACCAACTACAAACTATAAACTGGAATTGATTTTTCATTATTGAGGAGCACTCGAACAAAATTGTAGTAATTGAACTAACTTGTCGTCTCAGTGTACTTGAGTACGCACCCCTTCTTCCCTCCCCAATCAAAAGAAAAAAGAAAAAAGAACTGAAAAGAAACCAACGAGCATAAGGATTCCATCACAAAGGTTCTTGTGCAACAGTGCCTGCCTCAGTGGCTAATAATTTAACAGCCTCCACTTGATCTACACTGCCCTAAGACACTGCTCCTAACCACCCACGCTAAACAAACCTAACTTCTCCCATACGGGTGATACCGCCCATGGCTGCTACCGCCACCGCTGCCGCTGTAACCACGACTGCTCCCATAACCGCCACCATAGCCGCCGCTGGAGCTGTACCCCGCACCATAACCTCCCGTTCCACTGTAGCCACCGTAGCCCATCGCTCCATACCCGTCGGCTCCGTCACCATAACCGCCCATCATCCCAGCACCGTATCCACCACCCGAACCATAACCCAGGCTACCCCCGTACCCGCCGCCGGCACCGGTGCCGTAGGCTCCCACACCCAGACCACCTGCTCCATACCCTCCTCCGTAGCCGCCCCCTGCTCCATACCCACCGTATCCTCCTCCGTAGCCACCAGCTCCGTAGCCACCTCTTCCTCCGTAGCCACCCGACCGGTTGTACGAACCACCATACCCGCCACTGCCAGAGCCACCGTAGCTCCCCTCATAGCCTCCATAGCCTCCACCCGCACTCGCGCCGTACCCGCCCCCACGGCCACCGGCGTAGCCACCGCCAGGACTGTCTTGAATGGCTCGTTTGGGTTCAGCCTTCTTGATTTCAACCTGACACATGCCCAAGGTCCACCAAACCCAGTCAACACGCCACTCCAATATCCATAGAACTGCAATCCATGGCACCCCTCACCCCTCTCGTTTTCCAAGTACGCACACCAAACGAACTCAAAACTCAAATCACCACAACTCAGGCTCTGCCACGGCTGAAGCGAGAATGCAATCAGTGCCCTCCAATTCAACACAACTCACCTGCTTTCCTCCAAGCTCGTGCATCTTTCCGTGGGCCAAAATGTCCTCCACCACTTGCTCGCTGTCGAACGTCACAAAACCAAAACCACGGGACCTACCGGTGCTGTGGTCTTGCATGATCTGGTGTTCCGCTACAGCTCCAAACCCCGCAAAGTAGCTCTTGAACTCCTCTGTGAACAGCACCACACACGGTCATCTTTCCAGCACATGCCCAGTACGTGACTCCACTGCACACCTACGCGTGGTACCGCTATGCCTATCAATCGAGAGGAGGACCTAGCAGTCGGGGTTGCACCAACTAAACTCTGAACTGCATACACAGAGATTAAGGGAAGCTAATGCTCGCAAGCACTTCTGCATACCATCTGTAATAGAAGGAGGAATGCCTCCAACAAAGATCTTCTTAGTCTTCGGCCCTTTACTTGCTGCCATGTTTTCACGAGGAACTGACTTTTTGGCCTCCACCTGCAGCTACATCTAGTGAGATCCCCGTACTCCACTAGTGCTCCCAATCAACCTAGAGCAGTAGCAGCTGTCAAACATAACGACCCTGAACCCCGTAACTCCCGACTACACGGGAGGAGCTATAAGTAGTCGAAGCCAACCGGCACGGAACGCTACAGAACCGAATGGAACTTACCGTTCTCCCATCGATCACGTGCTTGTCCAGCACAACGTTGTCACACACAGCTGGATCGGCGAAGGTCACGAATCCAAAGCCGCGCGGGTGGCCCGTGGACCGGTCCTTCATGATCACGGCATCAATAATCTCGCCATATTTCTTGAAATGACTCTGCAGATTATCTGTACAGCACACAACATAAGAAGACAACACGCAGGACGCGGCATGTCTATCTAGGAAGGACCCGCACAGACTTCGTCGACAAAACGTTCGGTCTTCTCTTAGCACAGCCGCTCATAAATTGATCCAAAAACGAACACTCAAACTGCGGACAAATGTCCAGACGTCCACAGCCACCAACTTCGAAAGTAGCAGCAGAGAACGTCGGACCTACTGGACTTCCACACCGACGAATACGTCCTGTAGCAGCCCGGCGAACTAAATAGTGACGTCATATGTCCAGTTCAAGCCTAGCGCTGCAAGTAAAGAGCGCAACCAATTCGACACTAACTCTGCACAGCGCGGTAATCGAAGCATGGAAAGTAGCAAGCAATGCGGGACTCGAAAAAAGGGCAAGGAAATACGCATCCACGTCAAGATACCCACGTCTCGCAACGTAGGAAGAGTTGTCGACGGTTACAGCGACACTTGCTACGCACGCCATACGCTCCTCCGACATGAGAATCCGAAGGAACAGGAATCGAGACAAAAGGATCACACAAGGGGGAAGAAAGACGGGGAAAAGAGAACGCACCTGTGGAAGTGTCCCATGACAAGCCGCCGATGAAAATCTTCCCTCTATCAAGCGAACGGGTACTGCGTTAGCTATTACACATGGGACATGCCATGGCCAGTGGCCAAACTAACCTCCTACATACAAACCCCGCCGGAATCCCAACCACAACACACGCGCGAGCTGCATCTCCAGGACTAAACGGAAGACTACGACTAGAGCTATGGAGCTAGGGCCACTGGCAACTAACCCTGAACCGGACGCTTTTCCTTGCGAGCCGTGGGGCGAATCCTTGGGATCACTCTCTACCATAGCGTCCTTGGAACCTCCATTCTGGTACCCGTTGGTATGCTCATCCTCGTCCCCGTGCTGAGGCTCGTCGTCCTCGGCCACGTCCTGCTGCTGCTGGTGCTCTTCCTCATCGATATCGTAATCTTCCAACGTGCCGTTCAAGTCCGGCGCTACTTCTTGCATCCTCTCCTCGTCTCCCCCTCCCTCCATCGCGGCCGAGCAGGGAGCACCAGCAGCAGGCGCGGCTGGCAGAGTTCGTTCCCCTCACGCTCTCTCCTCTGCTCTGCTCTTCTACCCTCTCCTACCTGCTGCCTGACGCGAGAACTCCCGCTTCACTGACCGAAAATTCTCTCTACACACAACCAACCGACCCGCCAACTCACCAACCGTCTCAAATCAACAACCACCTCCACGACGTCGGGCCTCCCCGCGGCCTTCCACCTTCTCTCAGCCCCGCTGCCACAGCCATCCCACATGCACTCTCCACCATCACCACCAACACAATAACCACAACACTCGAACGCAACTCTACACCAAGAAATCCAGCAACGAACCTAACCAACAGCGAAGCGCGTGAACGAAACCGCGCAACCCTAACCTCCCCTGAGTCACGGACGCTTCGACGAAACGTACCGCAACTGCCTCTCACGAAACCGACAACGCCATAACAATTCTAAGAAGAATAACCGCAGCAAATTGGCCGCAGCAAACATACCTAGCTGAATCGCCGCTCGTACGCTAGAGTCGATTCTCGCTGGTCACGTCTCGATTGTGCTGGCGATGGAAGGGTTTGATGTTGACAGCGTTCGTCGACGACAAGCTCGGAAAACAAAACCGTGGGGTTCGAGGCTCGAGTAGTATAATACAATGTCGTGGATGGATGAAAAGGTTCATCCATGTTGTTTTGACTTCATCCGTTAGTCTGTCATGGGTGTTGGTTTCGGCGCCGTGATCACGTGCCACCTGGACTTGGCGACGTCACGTTCGACATTATCTCTGCGCCGCGGGCGTCCCGCGGGAAGTTTTTTGAGCTGCCCGGCAGCCCGGGAATTTGCGTCCTTTTTGTTAAGGTTGGAGGTTAATTATAGTGCACAGTCTCTAAAATCGTCCATACACTTTTTTTTTTCTTTTTTTTTCTTTTAATTTTATATAGCCTCAAGCAATGTACAAGCAGTGTACATTTTAGGGATGGGTGATTTTAGAGCCCTCTGCCATTTCAACTTCAAAATTTGATAAGCAATTCTAAAAAATGTGAAATGACGTGAGTTGCATGCCAATTTCATGTGTCTTTCAAGGAAAATACACTGAAAAATATTTCAAGAAGCTTCACCTTACCATAATTCAATTCAACTCCTGAAACTTTTGCAAAACTCCTCCTTTATTTATGAAATTTAATAGATATGTAATCTATATGATGTAAAAAGTAAATGTCAAAGAAATAACCATGTGTAGTGGAAAAATCTCACTCTAAGAGGAGGAAAAGGTTGTTGGCCCTATTAGACAAGGTGAAAAAATATATTTTTTTTAACTACAAACATTATAATCTTTCGATCCATGCAGTTCAAGTTTCTAAAAATTTTTCTATACATTTCCATAGTAGTTTAGTATAAATTTGTATAGTTGATTTTTGAAAAAAAAAGTGTCAAATTAATTTCATTTTTTTCTCACTAGCTTAAAAAGTGTCAAATTTTCACAATTTCTACCTAGAATATGCTTGGCCTTTGGGGATTAATCTTTATGAAATTATCTATAAAAAATACAAATTTACAAGTATTAGTGTTCACACATTGGTACTTTGCTATCTCTGCAAAGGTTAGTAGGTTAGGGTAGGTTAGAGTACTTTAGTTTCTGCAATGGAGTCTAATTGATGAAAGCCTATAAATCTCCAAATGTCTTCTCCATCTACTCAATAGCCCCTTGCAACTTGAAAGGAGATATTTCATCCTTATAAATTGTAGAATCCATCAATAGAAGTTAGAATGTTCTTCCTACCCATTTTTTCTATGCATATTATTGCAAAAAAATATCCAACTATACAATACCTCCAAGAACCCAAATCTAATTTTTCTTTGAGGCATGCAAACAAGGTTAAGACTTTAAAACACATCAATATTATCATTGTTGTCAAGCTAGCATACAAAGCCTCATACACAACCTTGGCATACAACTTTTGAAATGATGGACAACCTTTAAACTAATCTTTGAGAGGCCCTTAATCATTTGAATGTTGTGAAATTTAGACTCCCAAATTTTACTTTGTAAGTGACAAAGGTAATTAGATGGACCACTAGATGGAAGGTTTAAATTGAGGTATCACCAAAGAAAACCCATCCTAAGGTTGAATATATCTTGATTCAAATCATAAGAATCAATAAGAAAACATAACTTAATTAAAGTAATTTGTGTTTTCACAATAGAAAGTATAGACAAAATATCAACAAATTTACTTTAGAGGATTTTGGATAGCTTAAACAACATGTGTAAATGTTAATCAAGAAGTACAAAATATATACTCCCTCCATCCCAAAATGATCTTTGGGTTGGCTTTAAAAATTTATCCCAAAATAATCTTCTTCTTGTGACGTGGAAGAAGAGCCCACAAAATGAATTATAGTATGTAAGGAAATTGCCCCCTAATGATGAGCTATAGATGTTTTAAAAAAATCAGAAAAAAATTTCACTGCAGGACTAGTCATTATAGACTTTCCATGTAGTTATTACAGCTCAACATGGTAGCTAGACATGCAAGTTGGATGTTATGTCTCAACCACATAGTGTACACATGCAAGCTTAATTTGTTGTACAATATCTAGAAGTATAGTTCCAAAATTTTGAATTTGTTACCAAAACATGACATGTATAAGCCATTTTACCAAACTTGTGGAGGTTCAAAAATTCATTAGATCTTGTATAAGAAATTGTAGTTGGAAGCTCTAGCACTCTATTTTGAAGGTGTTATACATTTATACAATTAAAATTTCAAATCAATGAACAATTTTGTTTTTTTGTTGTAAGTCATCTAAAATCTTGTACTACTACTTTTCACATCAAAATAGGCATGCTAGCAATAAGAATTTGCAAAATCTTTAAAGATGCTTCTTCCCATACTTTACAAAAAATTCAACCAATTCTTTTTTATTCTGTGGTGTTGGATGTATTTTAAACTCTATCTTTTATTATCTTCCATAAGTTTTCTATTGGATTTAGGTTTGGAGAGTTGATTGGCCAATTGAACTTCTTTGCCATGAGCTTGTCTCTACAAATCCAACAATTGTCTATGGTGAACTAGAGCACCATCTTCCATAAGTGTAAGGTCTTGTGGATGATCATGGAAAAAATAAAACCTACTCAAAGTCCTTTCATAGACAATATCAAAAAAATCACTTGCACTTGTTCTTTGTGGGGGCAAGATCACTAAAGGACATTTATCAAAGCGACTAAAGGCATCCCAAACCATCACTAAAGTGTAGCTTGACTTAAAAAATAAATGCCAAACATTTAGATTCATATCTTTTGTATGATTTTGCCACACCCTTATTTGTCGGGAATTTTTTCCAACTTCCCAACAAGATTCATCAGTCCAAATGACTTTTTTCCAATCTTCTCCAATCCAATCTCTATATTGTTGAGCAAATGCTAACCTTTGTACTTTGTGCTTTTCAATAAGAAAAGATTTTTTTTTACTGCAATACGATTTCTACATCCAAATTCATTCAAAGTATTTTTTTATTGTATGACAATTGACCTTTGCAGTGTCCACCATTTGATTTGTAATCTCCATGAGTGGTAAGCAACAATTATCTTAAGTGCCTCATGTTGCAATTTGTAAGTTTTTGAGGCATACCAAGTCACTTTGGTGAAACCACAATTCTTCAAAGCTCATAGTTTTGTAGAATAATGTAAATGGTTGAAGGCGGCATCTCCAATTCTTGTGCTATATGTGCACCTTTCATTCCATCTTTGTGCATTCTAACCACTAGTCATTTCTCACCATTTGTTGATGCTTTAGTCTTCATTTCTCTAAATGAGTGACGGCACTCAAGCTACCTACAACACCCAACACACTCCCTTGTAAAAAACCAATGTACCTCACTCTTCTTCTGCAACACAAATTTGCTTCTAATTATATGACAATTCTCTTTGCAACTCACAATGTCTTGAAAGTGCAGTTTAAAGTATGTAGATCTCATATGGCTAATGAAGTGAAGCACTCTTGTGCTACAATGGAGGTATTTAGATCTCACTTCATCAAAAAGCTATGAACCCTCAAAGGACCAACATGCATTTTTGGGCAATATAGAAATTTTGGGTAGGTACGTATAATTGGAGATTTGTATATTTTATGTTGAAATTTTAATAAATTTGGGGACGAGGAATATCTTTCATATGCACTAAATTTCATGACATATGGAAATACAAGTAAAAAGTTATGGCCTAATATGCTATTTTTTTGATAAATGGACAATCTAAGAAAATTTTAAAAAATACATTTTTCAATAACAAAAATTTGAAATTGGTTTTCTAGAGCTCTATATATTTGGAAAGCTTTTAATCATTCTATTTTGATCAATGAGTCAAAAATTACGAGGAGTCTTAGTTTGCAAGTAGTTATGGAATCTCTACTCTAAAATAAATTTTGAAGTCCTTTATTATACTCAATTTTCAATTAAGAAAATCATAGGATATAGATTGTTTATTATAACATTTCAACCATTGGTATTGGAATTTTTCAGTTCCATTAACTAAATTCTTAATAATTTAGTATTTTGAATCATTCTCAACATCTTTCTACTTACTATTTTTTTCCTATGTGTTGTACAATTCTAAATGATCTATAATTTTTTAAGCATGTAGCCAACTTGCTTTCAAGAATGAATCCAAAAAAGCACCACTGTTTTGGACATTTTTTCGTAGAAATGTGAGCTTGTGAAGTGTATTTGCTCGGTTTTTTATAGGGCTAGAAAAGGTATTTCTATGAATTTGAAAGTACACATCTTGTAAACCACATGGTGGAAATTCTTTAAAAAAATTCCACGTATTCTCAAACCAATGTACTACAAGATCCTATAGTTACATGTGTCCAAAAATGTTTTTTTTTCCAAAATTTGGTAATTGTACAAGAAATGACAATTTTGGAGCTTTTTGGGTGAAAACATATTCATAGTCATTTAGGGGTTAACTTGCTTCACAGGAAGCAAGAAAAAACATGATTGTTCAAGGATTTTTTTGGAGAATTATTTGCGTGTAATTTTTCTCAAATGACACAACTCACAATCTATTAAGGAAATGACACTTGCATCACAAATGGTCATGATAAGGTAGTATGGCCTTAAAGCGCCCGTCCTCTTGAAATCGCCCCTATGATTAGCTATTAAATGGACAGAATGTGGTCTTGAAATGGTCATGTGACAACCACTAAATGGTCTGAATATAAAATGAGACACAATACAGCGTGTAAGGTATCGCTTTTAGGTTGAAGCATGAATGAAAAGAAGATGTAATTGGATCCATTTTCAAACACACTGACAAGTGAACATTTACGCATTTAAAACGGAAGTTGGCAAGCCAACTACTTTTTTGTAAAGAATGCAAAATCTATAAAATAAAACTTACACAAGCAGAAATCAGATATAGACAATGGAAGAATGCATTTAGGATTATACACAATCCTATATTGAAAACCAATACAATCAATTAATGAGACTTAAATAGCCAATTTTGAGTAAATAGAATCTAGGGGCCACATTAGAAGGTAGTTATGGTGCCAACTTCAATTCTGTCAGAATTGTATGCATTCAATAATTTAAACTGTCAAAATTGCATTCCAATGAATTCTAACTTTTGAACAAGTGAAGAATGGAAAGGAAATGAAGATGACAAAGGCAATGCATAATCAAAACATTTCTTGTTCTTAGAGAAACCAAACGGTTACACTGCACTTCAAATTTCAGATTTTCATTTCTCATACAGTTGGCATATTGTATACCAAAGTAGAACTAAGATCGTTTCTTGAGTGATGCCTTCAGGTTCCATAATACACTTCTTTTGAATGAATCCTTTTCTAGTTGATGTTCAAGTGGAGATTCTGTTGTAATCAACAAAGATTGAGAGAACCACACATTGAGTTTGAACTTCAAGTGGACAACACATTCAAGCAAAAGGTTAGAATACTTTCAATCTCTCATAGAAATCAATAGTTCTTTGGAATAGTTCAGCATATTGCAATTACAAAGCTTGAATTGCATTTCTAAAAGATCTTGAGGGGTTCAATTTGTACTATTAATTTCTACTAGTTTGAATAGGGTTGTAGAACATATTTAGTACAGAAGAAACAAAGCTTTAGAAGTTGAATGCCTACTAGTTTCAATAGGGTTGTGAAAGACATTTAGTATAAAGGAAGCAAAGTACTAAACGCTGAAATTCTACATATTGAAATAGGACTGCAGAAGAAATTTGGAATGCTACAAATTTAAATAGGGTTGCAAAAACAATTTAGTACAGCAATACTAAACTACCAAAGGCTGAATTCCTTCTAGATATTCTAGAGCTTTGGAATTATTTCACATCAAAAGGAGCAATGTACTAGAGGCTGAATTCCTAATACTTCCATTATGATTTTAGAAGAGAATTAGTGCAGAAGAAGTAAACTTTCAGAGGTTGAATTCTTAGTAAGTTTAATAGGGTTGAAGTTTTTTTACTACAATTCCTACCACATTTAAATAGGGATGTTCAAGATATTTGTTACAATTGAAGCAAAGTTTTAGAGGAAGTTTTAGTAGGGTTGTTAAAAAAATTTACCTCAATAGAGGCAGAGTTTATGTGCTTGAATTCCTACTAGTTCTATCAGGTATTTAGAAGAGAATCAGTACAATAAAATTGAAGTATAAAAGGCTAAATTCATTCTACATTTAAGTAGGGATGTCCAAAATATTAGGTAGAGAAGAACTAGAAATTTTCAAGTTCAATTACTACAAAGTTGTAGAAGATTTTTAGTGCACAAGAAGCAAAGTACAGAAGCCTAAATTCTTAATACATTTGGTAGGACTATTGAAAATTTTTACTACTAAAGAGGCAAACTTATAGACACTGAAATCCAAGTATTGTTTTTATTAGGCTTGTATAACATGATTAATACAAAAAAGCACTAGTTCTAAGATTGAAATCAAATTAGATTTACATAGACATGTTTAAGATATTTGGTAAAAATAAAACAAACTTTGAAAGGTTGAATTCCAAAGAGTTTTGTAAGGGTTGTACAAGATATTTAGTGCAGGAAAAAAAATTGAGAGGCTTCATTTCAACTAGATTCAATAGGATTGTAGAAGCAATTAAATACAAAAAAATGAAATTTCTTAAGGCTAAATTTCTACTACATTTTATAGGGCTTTCAATATAAAAGAACCAATTTGTAGAGGCTGAATTCCTACTATTTCCATTAGTATTTTAGAAGATTACTAGTGCAAAAGAAGCAAAGTTTCAGAAGGTGAATTTTTTCTGCATTCTTTATTGAATTCATCCTGCACTTGAATAGGGATGATGGAAGTATTTGTTACAATGGAAATGAAATTGAAGACTTACAAGGTACTATTCTTGTTGATTTCTCTTAAAGTTAGTCACAGGAATCAACAACTTGCTTACATTGCTGGAGCTCCCTCATCCATGAAAGATTCAAGTACAGACCTGGAGAAAAGTGGGGACAGTGATAGTACTAGAGATAGTGAGTACAAGAGGCCCCGAAGTTGGGGGTCCAGTCAAGAAGACTTCATTGAATCTATGAGCATCAAGGAGGAGGTATCAGATGAAGATGAAATCCCCGAATCATTTGATTGGTCAAAGATGGAAGAAGATGCAGCTGAAAAAGAAATTTTACGCATATTCCAACAAGGGCAACACATGACAAAATCAATTCAAGAGGATGATGATTTGGAGCCTTACTTGCGGCAGAGGCGTCAAGTTCTAAGGGAATCAAGAACTCCAGCACACCCAAATGTTCATGAATCATCAATACAAAAAGCACAGTTAAACTCAAGCAACATGCCAAACATTGCCAGTGCTAGTTTTCAGAATTTCGAGTCAGTACCTCATCTTCAAAGGCAACAAGGGGACTATTCATATGTCCATTACAATGATGATTTTCAATTGCCATAACAAACCACAAATGCTCTTGAGGTAAACCACCCACCTCCTCCTATTAGGAAATCTGTGCCTGCAAAAATGAAGAAGAATGGCAATTGGACAAAAGAGCAACTAGAAAAGGCTTTAGAGGATTTTGATGATGGTATTCCCATTAGAACAGCGGCAAGGAATAATGGAATTCCTTGTACAACTTTCAGAGGATACATTAATGGAACAACTTTGACAAGGAGAAGGGGAAAGAAAGGTATATTAAAGGATGAAGAAGAAACTGCTTTGGTCAAATACTTACTTGAAATGCAGAACAGAGGATATCCACTACACATGGGTGCACTCAGGGCCAAGGTACATGCTTTCACTCAAACAAGAGTGACCCCATTTAAAGATGGGGTTCCCGGACCAGGATGGGTAAGATGCTTCTTGAATAGGCATCCGGAGCTATCATTCAGGAAGGCACAACCATTAGAACAAAATAGAGCTAGAGTTTTATGTCCTAAGAATGTTCAATCCTTTTACCAAAATTTATCAAAGTTCTATGAGAAATATGCATATGAACCTCACCAAATCTGGAATTGTGATGAATCTGGAGTGTCGCAGCACAGAGTAAGCAATTTCCCTATTATACTCACAAAAATCACTCTAGAGCATAACAAAATGACCCTAAAGATCGAATCCACGAGATCCTGTGAAGTAGCTAACTCTAACAAGGAGCTAAACCCAATTAACCTTTAAATTCTAGTTTCCGGTTCTACCTCTGAAATCCGGAACCTCCAAAACCAACCAGAAGACTACAATCAGATTTTATCCTCAATCCGGTTTCTCTAATTTTCCGGTTCATTGATAAACTTTCCAACTCAGGCTTCTACAATTTCCGGTCCTAAGTATCCCTTTAGGCAGATCCGTTCCGGTCCACCCTTTCGTATCCGGTTTAGTTTTGCCTCTGTTTTACCATCAGAGGGTTCACCGCTTGATTTTGAAAGTGGTAGGCCCACCACTCCTTCCGTGACTTATAGTGGCTGAAGACCCACTTTCCTATCCGCTAATCCTTTATCTAACCAGGATCTGGTTTGGTCCTTCATAGCAATCCGGATGGCAATCCGGATCACAGGTCACACAAAGACCCCCTATACGATCCTCTCATACTACAACGACCTTGATGTTGAATCCGTTCTATACGAAGTTAGGTGGCTACAAGTGCATCCGTCCGTTCCAACCTCTACCGAACTCTTCCGTTTACCAACAATGGTGGCAAGACCTTACAGGAGTCAGGACACTCAACCGGATTTCCCACCCAGGAGTTCTAGCGCAGCTAAGGAATCCCTCCCTATCCGCCTAGCCTAATCAACGGCTTTCTTACCCGGAATATAAAGCTTTTGTAGATGCTGAGGAACTGGAATCCACTCCTAACTCTTTATAACCTACTCACATGTATTTAGAACCGGAAACATACATCAAAGGGAGAACTCTACCAACCCCTCCGTACATACCCTCTTACTCCAAATCCGTGCACTCCTGCCAACACTCGGGAAGAATACACAAAGCCAAGTCAATGGAAAGTATGCAAGGAAATGCCAAAAAGAACTCTCTCAGTCTTCAACTCAGAGACTATTTTATATATAGAAAGTAAAAAGCAAAAAGAGAATACATGATTTCCACCTCTGAAGGCGCTGACAATCCGGTCCTACCTTATCCTAACCGGATTCCATTCCGGTTTCTACTTTATAATTCCTATTTTTACAACACTTCCTATTCCGTCTCATACACTCGGGATCCAATGGTAGGGCTCTCGTCAGGTCTCTCCAACTGCTCGAACACCTCAGATAGATTCCGGTTCCGTTCCCCATCCGGAGGTGGAGCCGGGTGATCTTCCTCAATTTCTGGGGAGTCTAAATCGATCGGCTGCGGTTCGGTCGAGGGCGTCTTCTTTTGTGCCCTACTTGATTGGGGCGTCTTGTCCTTTCCCGGTTCTTGAGCTGCCTCTTCCGGAAACAAGTCCGGAAGAGAAAGTTTAGAGAGCCGGACCGGAATCTCTGTCAACTTCTGGCTGCTCTCCACGATCCGGTCCGTTGACTCCCGTGCCTTGGATAAGAGCTTCTCCATCTGCTCCTCAAAATCGGTGAGGATGTGCACCACCCTTGTTCCGGATATCTTCTTGTCTTTGTGCACCTCCTCTTCGAATAGGCGCGCCTTAGTGACCGCGGCTCCGGGTCCTCCGAGCATGTCCTTCACCTCTGCGGCCAGCCTCTTCATTTCTTCCGCCATCTCCCTTGTCGCGGTGGCGTTCTCAAGTAAGGCGAAAAGTTCGGCCTTGAGGGTATCCAACTCATCGTGCTGCCGCTTGCTTTCCGCCTTTATCTTCCGGAGCTCATCCGGATTGATGACACTCTCAGCTATCCGCTGCGGTAACTGACTGTCCGGTTCCGCTTCAATTAATTGCGCGATCTCCCCGAGCATCCACTTCTTAACTTCCCAATCCGCCCGGATTCCGCAGAGTATCCCAACCAACTCATCGAACGGATCTCCGGTTCCCGATCCGGACGGCACATCCGGTCCGGCTGGAGCGTCCTCCTTGCGCGGTCGCGGGTGACCCGGAGGCGTTCCTCGATTTCGAGTCGGCGTGGTCTTCTGCCTCTTGGAGGTGAACGGTGGTTCCTCCTCTTTGTCTTCCTCTTCCTCTTCTTCCTCCTCGGTTTCGTTTCCGGAATCCGCTTCTTGGTCGGACTCAGATTCACCGTACTTCATGGTCCGCTCCTGGGCCCAGTCTACTCTCCGGTTTCCGCTCAGTGCTCCGAAGATTGTGTTATCCAGGGTGATAGTCAACCTGGTGGGCTTTTCCGGATGCAAAACCGGAACAAGGAATTGGAGCAGGCGACGCTCCCGGTCATCGAGACAATCCTCCACCGCATAGCCATCCTTCGGATTCACGACACTTCCGAACTTACCATGGATGAAATCATCCTTCCAACCGGCAAGCCCAAGTCCTCCCGTCCGGAATTCGTATACGTCCCTCTACAACTCCTCGGTCCATTGGACCGGATTCCCTCTCAGGGTGTTATCGAATTGATTCGATACGCCACTCAGGATTTCCCTAATCATCCCCTTATCTTTGAACCCCCAAAGTTTCAAGGCTAATCCTTGACAACCCATGGACACTAAGTCCTCTCTGAGTTCTCCCTGTTCCGGTTCCTTGGTCGGCATGAGCGGAACTACCTTCCTCAGTTTTACTTCACTCGGGGGTGGGGTGCTAGAGCCTGGTCTCTTCCGGTTCAACCGCGGCATGAGGGCGGCTCTACCCGGTTTCACTCTCTACTGACCTAACAAGGGAGCACTCACACTTTTCCGCTCCACCTGCAAACCACCCTCCTCGCGTGCTCACAATCTCAGTCTCTCACTGTTCCGTATCCGCCCGCGCTCAAGTCTCACCCTCTTGCGCCTAGAGGCGATCTCTCCGTCTCACACCTCTCATTCACTACCTGGCCTTCTTGTACTTTCCCCCCTAGTCGCTGTAAACGGAAAAATGTCAGGCGCTAAGACAGGAAACGACAACACGTGAAAGCCAGAGACCTGAAAATAGGCAGGGCCAGGCTTTATATAGTCCTGACGCCCTGGACTGGTCATTATGACCGGTCGGGTATCCGGTCCGGTTCTTGACATCCGGTTCTCTCCAATCCGGTCGAGGAGGATCCGGTCAAAAATCCATTCCGGTTGAGATTCTAATCCGATCCGTTTCTGCCTAAAACCGGATTAGTTCCGTAAGGTCCTTTTGTGACTATTTTTTATTTATTTCTCTCTTCTTAGATGGATCCGGATACCTATTTCTAGTTTTTATTCTACTTAAAAAGGTAAACAAAGAAAATAAAAAATATGAGTTTGTCACATGGAGCTCAAGCTGGGAAGGATGGAGGTGGTTATGTTATAGCCAAAAAAGGCATTTGAAATGTACATATGGTGGTGCCAAGTCAAAGAGAATGGATATTTGTTTTAGCATGCATCAATGCTACTGGAGAAAAACTTCCTAACTTTTTCATCTTCAAAGGGAAGAAGAGGAAATATAATTACCTCTACAAAACTGGAGAGAAAGAGGCCACCATGTCCATGCAATCTAAAGCCTGGATGACACACCTGCACTTCAAGGAATGGATCAAGCACTTTCTCAGGAATGTCAAAGATAGGTACAAAATCTCTCCTACCACCAGACATCTCCTCATCCTAGATGGCCACACCTCTCATGTGACCCTAGATATAGTCAAGACTGCAATGTTGAGTGGTTTGGACCTCCTAACATTTCCTAGTCACACCACTCATGCCCTACAACCATTGGATGTGACATGCTTCAAACCATTCAAAGTGGCCTTTAGAGCTTACAGGGATAAGTGGACTGTCAGCCATATTGGAAGAACTCCTGCCAAAGAAGACTTGGCAGCTTGGATCTCTTATGGAATGAAGAGAGCCTTAAGTAAAGACAATATCCTAAAGGGGTTCAAAGCAACAGGGATTTATCCATTTAATGAAAAGGCAATGGATAACAAATGTGGACCTAGTGCAGCATTTGAAAGAGAAGGTCTAGATGCATACCAGACTTTTGAAGAGGGAACCAAAGCTGCTGGCTGCCATGAAGTTCCAAGCAGAGGGCTTGAAGAATGGAAAATCCAAGAGATATTTGATGAAGACACTTTGTCTCTACCTGAATGCAACCACTATTATGTAGACACAGGAGAAGACAGTGAGACTGATAGCGAAACAAGTGATAAAGACTATGAAGAACATCTGGAGGTTGAGGAGGGACCACCTCCTAGTTCAGAGAATTTCTTCACGCTGCCAGTGATGGACTTACCCAAAGTGAAGAAAACATCAAGTAAGGCTAAACCCTTCATAGATTACTCCAAATCCATTTGGATGACTCAAGAAGATTACTTGCAATCCTTAGAGCAAATAGTAAAACGCAAGGAAGAAGCTGTTGAAGAAAAAGAGAAAAGAAGATTGGAAATGGCAGCCAACAGAAACAGGAAAGCACAAGAGAAGAAAGACAAAGAAGTTGCTAAGCTTACTAAAAAAGCATTACAACAGTCCAAAAAGAACCATAAAGAAGCATGGTCAGCTAAAAACGTTGCAGCATGTGGTGATAGATTGCATGCACTTATCAAAGCAAATAGGGGGCAGACAATACTTACATCACCTTACTATGGATTTCCTCCACCAATATGTAAGGAAAATCAGAAGAGGGCCATAGCACGCAGGCGTGCTAAAAAACAGGGAGAAGATGCAAGCCTCTTACCTCTTCCATTAGAGGTGCCCAAGCCCTGGAAACAATATGTTTCTTACCATGGCAATCCATTTCTGTACCAACAAAGTCGGTAGCAATTGCCAAGATACTCCCCCATGTCATTTGGCAGAGGTGACTTTCCTTCCATGTTCAGCATCAGGGCCTCCTCATCAGGCAATCCAAATGGACAAGGCAACAATTGTCAAGATACCCCTCCATGTCATTTGGCATAGGTAACTTTCTTCCCATGTACAGCATTGGGGCCTCCTCATCAGCCATCAGGCAATCCCAATGAACAAGGCATACAACAAGTGATTCTTTATACATGCCACATTTTTGAGAAGGTTTGAAGAAACCACAACAAAGACTTGACTGCTAGTTTTCCAAGTTGGAGACTATTGCTCTAGGTACTGCAAATATAGTCTATGTTTATTTTAATTTTTCTAAAGATTAGAGAAGATACCTAATAGAATACTACTGTACATGTGAATATAGGCTGCATACTAATGACTTATGTATATAGACTTCTCAATGATGTTGCTCATTTGCACTTGACATGTTTTTCTAAACTTTTTCAATGAAAATCCTCTTTCCAAGAATTTTAAAGTAATACCTCCAAACAGGTGTGAAAATACCTTTAGTGTTGTTTTGTGTTGGTGGTGAAGGTCCACATCATTGCAATTGTCCTTCAATACTGCCTTGTTTGTAATTGCCTTGTGCCTTTGGTAATTTCGTCAGTGTCAAAAATTTCGCCTTCTTCCTTCGCATCTTGATCAGGTCGAAAACTCTTGCCCTTGTTGTGACCTTCTGCAAACCCCAACCTGCAGAACAATTTCTCCCCAGGTGCAAACTAGGCTTAGCAAACTTGTCCTTCGAATTGTCTTCTAGCTAGTCACGCTTATGCTTCGAATCCATTACCAACGTATGAACTGGTACAAAATTCACACCTTCTCCTTGGCCAATTCAGCAGCTTCAATGTTACCACTATTCAAATTGGAATGTTTGTCAACAGCGATCTTATTTCCTTCCTGCAAAGATCTTATTTAACTCCTAAAAGACCAAGGATTTAGGTTTTAATTTAACCAATTTGATTGAATAATATTGTGGAACATATAATTCAGATGGGACCAAATTTCATATCACCAAAATTAGGAAAGAACATTGCATGTGTTGATTAGAAAATAAATAAAATTGGTCAGGTAAAGTTCCTACTCCAAATTGTTAATAAAATACGAGATCAATTTGGGCTTCGTCTGTAAGAAGGATAATTTATAGCCAAAATTAACAAACTGAGAATATGGGGTGTGTGGGGGACACCTGACAGCAACCTGACATGCCTGCTATACATATCAGATCCAATGTCCTGTTCTGGAATTCTTCAAGCGCCTCCACTTTAGTACTTAACTTGGGAGGTATGTCTAGAACGGTAGGTAATACCAGAAGTGTATCATTCTATTGCATACAATCCCCAAAAACAAGAACAAAGAAGGATTAGCGTCCAAACAGAGTGATGAATTTCAACGATTATCACATAGGTATTCCATGACAAGTCAAATGCTCATATAAATGCATTACTCTTAAAGAACTCCTAGTCTCTGACAGAAGAACATTCACGCTAACTTAATAGGTTAGAGAGTTTTCTATTTACTCTCAGCAACTGCATAGTACCTGGAGAAGATCATTGATGGCATAACGAGCCTCATCCTTAATTCTCTATAGCAGAGGTACCAATTCAGAACTAGTCTCAAGCGCAACTATTGCTCGTGCAGCTGTAGTTGGTCCTAGGTCAGGTTTTGCAGTAGTCAACCATTCTTCATGGTTTCCCTTGAACTCCCATCTGTAAAAGTGAGAAAGCATAATTAAGATACTAAATTACAAAAAAACTAGAAACATTTATTTATTGTGCACATACTACTAGCTAAAGGTATGTTCGCACTTGGTGTTAAAAGTGTTGTTACTAAGGGTCTTAGGAATGAATTTAGATCTATTTTGGACCAGATTCACATTCCACACAACGCCTCTAACACCAAGTGTGAACATACCCTAAAACCGCAGTTACTACTTTAGATTTAAACAAGCAGCTGAAACATTATGGTGCCCACCTCTTAATCATCTGCATGGCAATCCGAAGTAAGGACAATGCTCCCAAATCAAAACCGCCGCTGATCTCCTTCTGCAGATTCTTCAAACTTGGTACCGTTCTTGCCACAAAATCTCCGAGATTGACATGCTGCAACACTTGCCCTAAGGAAAGGCAAAGACAAACAACAGACTCCTTTAAAAAAATTAAAGATTAAAAGTTCTAAACGCTTGAATCAAACTACATTGTACATACTAATCGATTTTAGAGACCCTACAATGTACTTAGGAAAAGAAGATATTCTTCCAAGACAAGTGATACCAAAAGCAAATTGCAAGCCAAGGTCAACAACATACGCCCAAGAAGCTTCTGAATCGAATTGATAATTGTCCCCACAAATTGCTCATTGGGAATTAAGAAAAGTTTGAAGCAATCGTTAGCAAAAAGAAACCGTCGTGGTTGTCTCACAGCCATATAAGGGAGTTGAAGCAAAATGTGCCCTACTTGCCGCAGGATTGATGGATCCTTTGCAAAACAACCTTCAAAATACAAATCGTCCATCTTGAATTAGTGGCTGAGGAATTTATGGACCAATAAAGTAACACTATAGGCATGAAACGAATCTAGAAATCACGAGAAGTCAAATCATCCAACATAGCAACATGCATATAAAGATGCCAAATATAATCACTCAAATCATGCCATGGTACAGAGTAAATATGATAAGCCAAAGATGATATTTACCAACAGTATCAAAACCATGGGTAAAACTCCAACCACTGGGACAGCGCCATGGAAAGGACGGAATCCTAGAATTCCACAAAAAGCCACTGAAACTCGCACACTACCAGCAGTGTCCGTACCTAGCATCCCAAGTGACTACAAGTTTATGTCAAAACATGGAGACAATCATTCATAAATCCTTAATTCAAGAAATTAGTAGTAGTCTCTAGGTTAGTCAAACTAAACATTTGTGCAATTTCCATTGCAGATTATTCCAATATCCACCCACCTAGAGAGAAGTCTACTAGGTCTACAGCCACAGCAACTCTTGAACCACTTGACGACCCTCTTGGGACGCGGTCTGGTGCTGCAAGATTGACTGGCGTTCCGTAGTGCTTATTATCTCCAATGATACTGCACACTCCACATCATCTCAATTCAATATTCTGAGTTGCAAGCCATTCAACATTAGAAAAATTCTCCTTTCAACACGATCGCCATAACATTCTTTAAAGGAGCTAGAAACACCTTAGGGGTCCAGTTACTAATTCAAGGAAGAATCCGGGCATCCAAGATGCTTCAATTCTATCAGATCTTCTTTCTTCGGCGCAAATCCTCTCACATCTTGAGCCAAAGAATGAAAGTGTTGGTACCTCAACGAACTATTGTAGGCAAGTGCAGTTATTGCCAACCCCAGTGCAGCTATATTGAAAAGTGCAGAAGGTCAACATTGTTCTAGAATGTTATGTCTCATCCGAAATTTCTGTAAGTTGTAAGCAATACCTGTAAGCAAGTTCATCCATATGAAGTTTTCCAATGCAGGTCGCACCATCATCAACGAGGAAATTGACAGCCGGAGCGATCTGTGTAGTAGGTTCATGTGTTGATGCCCAATCTAGATTACCAAAATCTATGACCTTCCCTTCCACATCGAATCTGTACTCCACCACACCATCCAACGTTCACTGTTATCACCAACAAATAAGATAGAGGATACTAAAACCGTTAAGAGTCTTGATCCCATCCCGTTTGAATATATGAGCTGTTACTAACAATAACTAGACCAATTTCAGTTTCAGCACTCCCAAGCCCTCACAATATAACAATGAAGAATTTCAAAGCGGATGATCAGTACCTGCAATGCACCTAGGATTCCATTACCCTCTACATCCACTTCAGCTGTTTTCATCTCCACTTTCTCAGCCAATATTTCATCAATGTCCATGTTGACGATAGGCTGCTCCTTGTCATTGTTATTCATGTTGGTGTTACCACCAAAGTCATGGTTGGCACTTCTTGAGTTCAACGTCTATATTTAATAAATAAACCAGCAAGGCCCAATAATAAAATAAAGCATGAGCTCACTCTAAAAAAATGCCCTAAGTAATCCAAAAATCAACCGAAGTAGCCTCTAGAACGTTAGACATTTCGACGCAATAAGAACAGAAAGTATGATTTGCGGTGAATATAGTGGACTCAGAATTGTAACCTGATTCACCAAACGCCTTCTTTCACTTCATGAAAGCTTCGCTCGAAGATCCATTTATAGTACCTAATAGATAAAAGATACAAGACGTCAAGACATGCTGTTGAGTATTCCATCCTCAACAAGAGTTCCTACAACTACCCACACAATAACAATAGTATGCTTCGAAGTGCATAAAGAAAATAGACAATCATGGCACTAAACTTACCGCTTTTAATGTGGTGACACTTCCACTCTCAATATGCGTTCAATTCTAGGGTAGTGATTTCTCCACATCCTTGATCACTCTCCGCAACAAGTGTGGTCGCACCGTAAAAATTTGGAAGGTGACGACAGAAAAAATAATTTGCTTAGCAAAACATGCAGAGATCTACGAAATTAGTTGCACTGGACTTTTCCACAAGTGTTATTCAGTAAGGCTAAGCACTACTACAATGGATTAGATTATGAGACCAATTGAAAACAATAACAAAATACTTGAAGGATACATACAGAATGTCTCACAAAAATGTCTCAATTGTGAATAACTGAACATCATTTAGCATTTCGACTAAAAAACTACAACCCTCCATACCAACATAAGGATAAATAAGCAACACGAACCTGCTTTTCATAAAACAAAGTCAATTTCTTGTAGTGCTTCGTAAACTGATCCTTATTGAACTTATCAGAATCAAGAAAATTGAGAAGCACCCTGAGCAAAATAAACCATTCAAGGAGAATCAAACAAATGCACACAATACACAGGTAACGCATGAAATACGCAGTACTTGAGCAGGAGACAGAGGTACATCATTATGGATAGAACCAAATTATTAATGAAATGGACGGAAAACACATAAGATTTTGAAAATACAAACAAAGAAAAAAGGCAACAAAAAACAAGTGAAACTGGCATACCAAATTTCCTCAACATCGTTCTGCAACGGAGTTCCTGTGACAAGCACCTTGTTTTTTGTATTAAACTCCTGATTAAATAAAAAACATAGAATTAGCATAAACAAAAGCAAAATTGAAGATATAATTCTTGAATATCAGATTGAAACTAGGGTTCATATAATTTTAATCTAACAAGTCTGGTGATGCTTTCTTCCCACTTCACGTGGCCAAAGTACCGGGGAAAGAGGTTCAAAATATACCGCAACATCATATTACAGGATACAAGTAAGATGCATGGGAATAATACACACTAGGATAAACAATCGAATATTGACAAGTTTGCTCAAAAATCGTACTTGCGGACAAGTGTATAAAGAGGCCTCGCAATTTAATCAGGCTATGAGCTTCATCAACAATGAAATAAACCCATATTATTATCGACAAAATCGCCTTGTCTTTCAGTACAACCTCGCATGTTGTTAAGACAACGTTAAATTTTATAGTACGCCTAGTCTTCAGCCCTGTAAATAACTCATGTTGTTGACATATCTGCAACAACAACCCCGCCACACAAACCCAAGAAAAGAGTTACTGAATTGGCCACAGCCAGTAAACAAATTTTGCATTTTATAAAATATTCAGA
Source organism: Climacium dendroides (assembly GCA_950106755.1). Taxonomy (NCBI): domain Eukaryota; kingdom Viridiplantae; phylum Streptophyta; class Bryopsida; order Hypnales; family Climaciaceae; genus Climacium; species Climacium dendroides. Next base: position 23,477,856 of record OX467086.1, read on the forward strand.
AAAGAAAGAGAAAACTACAGCTTGAACGATGTATGTAACGACTTTGCACCCATTCTGCTTCATCGCACAAAACGAACGCATCACATCCTGAATCTTACCCACTTTCTTGTTGTCGATCAAAGTGTTGTACGCCATGATGTTCCCACGGAAACCACGCACCCTCATCTTCGCTAGCAACTCCTCCACAACGGAATGGAAACCCGCCTTCGAGTACACGTTTAGCATGGTGATAAAAGTGCTCTAGTTGATCCAAGACTTCGAAGCCTGCATCTCCTCGAACAGATCGATAGCACCCACAGGGGAACCGGCTCTCATGATGCATTCAGCACGCTGCCATACCAAAGCTCATTCGGATGCATCTCCAGATCTTTCATGAACTTCAGTACTTGGAGAGTTTGCTCTGACATTCTGGCCTTAGCATACACCTGCATGGTAGTGTAGAAGACGATAGGATCTCCTAGACAGCTAGCTCGCTGGGCCTCTTGAAAGACCAAAGTAGCCTGATCCAGCATACCCGCCTTCGCAAAGGCGTGGATCAGAGTGTTGTACGCCACTACATCAGGTAGATAACTGGATATCTGCACAAAACCACAACTCATCTCAGATACAACGACTTGCCCTCCTCTAACACAAAATCTCCCAACCAACTGTCCCTTATACATAATTCAAATGCTGCATACAAATCGTAGAAGCTGACAATGCCAGTTGACCACAGATATGGTCGTAACAGCTTCGCACTCACCAGACAAACACCAAAAGATACTCAAACACGAAGGTACCAAGCGATATGCAGATATTCACTACTCGTGCGTAAGTCTATTGAAAATGCTGACAACAACTCATAATGACTGCCAACGTCCATTCAGAGATCAAGCAGAACGTAACAAAAATACTACAGTCTCAGTGCGCCAGTCACAAACAAAAACACATCAATTGCTCTCCCCAGTACTTGGAGTTCCCGGAATGTGAGCACAACATCTTCCGAACGACTGGCCTTCCCAAACATGTCGATCAGGATGTTGTTGTAAGACACTTGGTCCAGTTTCAGTCCAGACTCCTTCATCCCATTCACGATGGCGAACCCCTTATCCAGATTCCTAGCCTCACGACACGCGCTCAAAGCTGCACTGTACGTGCCACCCTCGGCCAGAAGATCCTCGCTCTTCAATTGGACTAAGTACTTTATCGCTTCGCTGAACTGGACTAGGTATTCCTCTTTGAAATATGAGCTGATCTTGATAGCTCCTGCCGTTTCGTACGACTTGAAGCTCCTATTTTCCGTTGCGAACGATCATAGCTAGAATCATGCTCACCCTCTTCCTCGTCACTGCCTTTTGCACATGACTCATTATCACAGCTGGAAAATGAGCCTTAAGCTCCAACTCTTCGGGAACGAATAACCGGAGTCCGATTATTATTGACAGCAGCTACTCACTTCCCATAGTTATCGTCACTTTCATCAGACAGATCTAGGCTCTCATCCGAGTTTTTTTTCAGAAATTGGACCTCGCTATCGTCCGCACCATCATCAATCTGTCAGTTATTTAAGTTAAAATACTAGAGTAGGTGGAAATTACAACACAAGAACCAACTTCCACCTTCAACCTCGAGTACAATGGGCTCCTTGGACATTTGAAGTATTCGGACTATGGAATTCCGATATTCAAATGAGAGTAGGTTACACAAGAAAATACGTTCATAAACACAAGGATGATACAACTATAGGCATCTAAGGATGAAATCCACCCGGATTCGAAGCTCCATCTGTGCGGTCAAATCTTTTTTTCATCAAAAAAATTTAATTTCTTGTAGTGCTCCGTGAACTAATCCTTGTTGTTGAACTTATCAGAATCAAGAAAATGGAGAAGCGCACCCAAAATTCTATACCGAAGGTAGAAGCAAATATTATTTCAAGAAGAACATAGAATGGAATTTTAAAGTTCGTCAACCCTAAAACCAGCGAACGACACTAAGACAAAGTCAAATGAACCCTTTTGGAATAAGGAGAATACCATTTACGCAAATGTTCTCGTACGATTCGCTTTCCGGAAAAGGAATACATATAGGAAATTTCATAACTGCACCAAGGGAATGCAAACCTGAGTTGCTAAGGATTTCCTCTAAATGTTGCAATTGATCCTGCGTGAGGAAAAAGCTTCACAAGTATGAGCTCCATATTCTCTACCTTGCGAGCTCTCTCATCGCCAGCCTCATTTATTCGCTCCAATTTACAAACTGCAGCCACAGATCAACAAAGCAACATCAGAAAGGGGGCTATGGAAATTGAATAAGACAAGAACAACTTTTTATGAGCTTATACATGTAATTCACCCTGCAGGTCAGCGTATTGCTAACTTCCAAGTGAGTGGCAAAGGACTGACCGTTTGCAAGCACTGTGCACCTACACGCCAAAACACTCTATGTTGTTGTCGTGTAAGGTTGACCAAACACTTGAAGATTATATAAGAAGTCATGTGCACAGGTTTTAGATGCAACGATGAAGACAACCAGGAACACTGCAACGATTAGCGGATATACACGAAAAAGTTCAATATAATGCTGTAAAAGCGAGAAGATCCATAAACAACAAACAACTTCAAATGAAAATTCACAACATTAATTTATGTTGTCCCTCTCCATAGCCGAGTCTTGGCATCGCACTTCCTACAGATGAAAGACCTTCTACCGAACTGAACTCCTTTGTTCAATTGTTGGAGGTGGGAAAGAGAAGCAAAATGTCGTTGCTTGTAACGGTCATTGCTCAACAGATCAGAAACAATACATGAGAAAGCGCGCTAAAACTACAGAAATCTACCTCACTACTCTGCAAAATTCAAATTGATGTTAGGTGAGCAGTTTTGGAGGGGTAGGGGGCGATTTTTGAAATATTTCAGACATTAATAGTCACTCTTATTCTCTATTATGGGTGGTGGCATTGCCATTTTTAGTCTTATTAATGAACTCTTTTTTAAAGTTGATCTTTATTTTTTTAAGGTTGCATTTGATCACATTTAGGACTGTCGTCTATTATTTAATGCAACTTCTCATGTTCTTCTTTAGTTTCTTCCTCTCTCTTTACAAGCCACATGTGTACGGTTAAAGCCATAGCTAGTGTCAGAAATAGGTACCTATGATCACAATCTTTGCAAAATCGTAAGTAATTGAATACTGCTTCGAAAATTATGAAACCACTTCAATTTGATGCCACATCCATTTATCTACCTCTAAAAAATAAATATAAAATCTGAAAGTTTATAAAAGCCTAAGAAAAAAGGCATAACAGCTGGTAAATGGTCGCTTTAAGGCCATACTACCTTATGTGGTTTGCACTATAGGCTGAGTGAAGTTACTCAAGCCAGGAATACAAATACAAAAGTCATTAGCAAATTACGTAACAATACTTTTGGGTACTGTACACACGTTCTCAAAGCCATGTGCTTATTTCGTTTTTCAGTTTTAAACAAATGAAACAAAATTTCATTGTCAAAAAATTAACCCCTAAATGCCTAAGGCATCAAATTTTGGTGTTGACAATACTTTGAAGTTAAATAAAATCTAACCAAGTTTCTATTTTAAGTAGTTTTCAAATTTGGAAATTTTCTTTTAAAGTCTAATTTTAGTATAAAAATTCAATTTTGAAAATGATTTATTATGATTTTTCTATTCAAGATTTTGTGCAAGGGTGTCTATTACAATCTTGACTTTCTGTAGTGTTTAGAGCTCTTGAAAATGAGACTCAAATATACTATATCTTGGAGAAAATGCTTTAATTGAAGAATATATATTTTTTATCATATGCTTCACACATTTTTAACAATTCATGAAAAGAAGTCTTATTTGACAAAAATACATGGCATGTGTATTGATCTAAAGATTTCCAAAGGGTGCTTAATGTCTTGTCTTTTGTTTTGTCAAACTGCCGATGAAAAATGTAGATCATAGCTTTGACTACATTCATACAATTGAAATCTTCTTCTTGATATTCTGGATTAGGACATGCATAATGTTCAAACATTTTTCTCATTTTTTGTAGATCTTCAAAAACAATAGTATATTTATGTCGTTTAAAATATTCTTCATTACAATGGAAAGACATAGCTAAATATTTGGCAGGTTCATCATATAAAACTATAGTGGCTTGTCTTTTCTTGAATGTCTTTTCATATTTGAGCGCAGACATTTTACCTCGTTCATATTTGATCGTTGCTTCTTTACAAGCCTTTACTATGTATTGTCCATCAACAGGTTCCCATCTTACTGAAGACAAAAATGAGGTCGTTGGTCTATTATCAATTGCACAATTAGGCTTTTTAAGTGCATTTTGAAATGTGTTATATGGTGAAAAAAGGTTGATGTCTTTTGATTCTTCATTCTGAATGCCAATGGGTTTTAATACAAATGGAGACATTGCATTTGAATCACTTTGTAATAATTCATGAATTTTTTTCACATTGTCTATGTTGCATTCACGTTGATTTGTAAGAGTAGATGGTTCTAAAATATGATCAATAGACACATCAAACTTATATTCACGACCAAATATGAAACCACTTTCAAGTTCTTTGTACATATAGAATTCAATAGTAAAATTATAGTTTTTAGTTTAATCAATCTTGAGCTTTTTTTGAAGATTTGCACTTTTTGAAGGTGAGTTAGTTTTTTATCATTGGAAGATTTATCAATTTGTGGTTTCACCATGGGAATATAATGATATTGTGTATATGCAATGCATATTGGATCATTTGTTGGTGGCACTCCATCAGAATAGACCCAAACTGGATTTTTTGTACCTATTTTTTTAAACTTTCAATATTGTAAAGATGAAATGGCCGTTGTAAATATAGAGAAATGAATTGCATGATACAACCATCTCCCCACAAATCCACAATCCATTGTGATCATGACTAGACTTCGCCATCAATTCAATATATTTGTCGATAATTGTATCTTTACTTAATTTGTGCAACTCAAAATTGTCCTTTATAGCTCCAACCCATTTTTCTTTTGTTGATGACCATCCAAAACGTATTCTTTTAATATATTTGTTGCGTGGATTTGAGAATAGTCAAATTGTTCTTTTGTAGAGATTTTGTTTCCATGGAGCATTATATGACTAACATCATCGAATAAACAATCTTCAACCCTATAATTATAATTTTGAACCAATTTTAAATGTAAAGGTTCATAGTATTTTGCAAATTTTTCATAATCTTCAGGTTCTAAAATTGCCATGATTGCAACGAAATACAAATTTAATAATATAAATAATCAATATTCTATGAAAGCATGAAAGTAATCTTCAAACTAGAAATGAAAAATATATTTGATAGCAATTCTATTTATACATGAAATATTCAAAAGATTTTAAAATAAAAGAAGAAAAAATGTAAAAGAATACATTAAATTTAAAGTTTAAAATTTAAAAATAAAATAAAGTAATTGTTGATCAAAATAAATTTTACTTTGTTATGATTTTAAAAATAAATCGAACTAAGTTTACTTTTCCTTGAATCTATTAAGAAAACTAAGATTGTCCATAACTTTTTCATATTTAGTCCAAGTAAAATGAACCAAAGCTTCATATTGATTCAAAACTAAAATCCTTTAGGAAATTCACCTCCTATTCATTCCTGTATCCGATCCATTCGTCCGCCTAAGTATCCACCCTCTCATTTGTCCTCACATTTGTCTGTCATGAAAATTGATTTGTATAAATTATTTCAACAATGGAATAGAAATCTAGGGAAATTAAATATTAGAAATATAAGAAATATGAAAGAAAATAAAAATTATATATATACATAAATTATCTAATATAATATATTTTATTTAAAGAATATTTTATTTAAAGAATATTTTATTTAAAGAATATTTTATTTAAAGAATATTTTATTTAAAGAATATTTTATTTAAAGAATATTTTATTTAAAGAATATTTTATTTAAAGAATATTTTATTTAAAGAATATTTTTTTATTGCATGTATAATTAGGCATTGTATTTGGAAGTTTAAATGCACAATATATTGGTTTATGATAATCGGGCCAATAAGCATCTGTAACACCATACTTTGTATCTTGACCAAGGATATTTGTCTAGATATGATTTATTAATGAATTTAATTTAGTAGTAGGTGTTGATAGTTGTTGTTTGAAGTAGTATTTAGACGTGACTGAATAAGTTGTTGAGAATAGTTGTCTTTGTTTTTATTCATACATAAATCTACATTAAAATCTCTAAGAATAAGAATAGGACATGTTAGTCACGCTTTAGTAATTAATTCATTTATAATTTGAAGAAACATTGACATCGAAGAAGAATGAGCTCAATAAATAGTTATTATATGAATAGCATTGCAAGTGTTTTCATTACATGTTGCTCCTATAAATCCAGATTCATTGTAATTTTTTATTGTAGTTGTTGAACATATTACGTTTTTATTATATAGCAAAAGTAGACCATGTTTGTCAAATGTATGTATATAGTTGTACTTGGATGTATCTATAAATTGTGATACTTCTTGTGCAAGTCTTACCCTTGTTTCTTAAAAACATAATATATGGGATGATTGTAAATTATGATCACTTTGTATGTCATATTGATGTTTTGGTAAAGAATTAACATTGATGCTTTGAATCATTGTATGTGAATGGCACATGGTTTTTAACAGTGGTACAAGTAAGTTTCATTTTGTTGTTGACTTTAATCTTTCCATTTATGAAGAAACTGAATTATCTACATAAAAAATTGACATGGTTAATAGATGCAATAGATACAATTTTTCTTTTGCTCTAATACATGACAAAGCAATATATGAAAGTCTATGCTTATTGACACCTTTTGGATTAAATGCCATTTCATCTAAAGATAAATCTTGAGAACGATAAAGGGTTTGTGCGGCAACTAATTGTATTGGAAATTGAATACGAGTGAGGAGAGTTGTTTGAGTTTGTCCAAACATTATTTTTTTTGTTAAAGCTTCAATAGGTGTCCACAATAATGCAATGCTTTTGTCTTTGTATAAATGAGCATTTGCCAAACGTGTTAAAGTTCCAACCTTTGTATTTAAAAATTCTATCAAAATATATTTCTTCGAATTTGTGATGAGTGATGTTTTAAAAAGACCATCACCTTCATTAACCAAACCATCATGTGTAGCATAATTTCCTACACAAAGTTTTACTAGCATGTCTTTTTTAACTTTTATTATTGTACTAGCGGTTGGTGCTTGCTATGCTATGCATTCACCATTAGAATTTCATTAAAAAATTTATGTATTAGATAGAATGCAGAACAAAAATTTCAATAAATCTTCATATAATCTTTTTAATAAATAAGCATAAATTAAAATAAACAATAGAAATTTAATGAATGATAAATACAGTAAAAGATACACATACATTAGAATGCATTAGAAATTTGACTCAATTGTTACAAACAATGGCAACCCAAATAGAAAAATTTAAAGGAAAAACTTGTAAATCTCAAAAGCTTTGTGAACAATTTAATTCAAAGCTCACAAAAGCACAAAATCATAGAAATGCAAAAAGAAGTATAAAGCCAAGAAAAGCAATGGAATTGCTACCTTTATAATATCACCATATTGATCCTCTTTAATATCGCCTCAACTGCAACGACTATATTATTTCTATAATATCATCCTTTGTAAAAAATGATATTACAGAGGTGATTGTGAACTGCAACTCCATTTTTGTAATATCACATTGTATGAAAATATGATTTCTATGTATGCATGATTAGAAATATTTTTATGAAAGAATTAAAACAATTATTTTAAAGACTTATTGAAATCATTATCATGCATTCTATTCAAATAAATCAAATTTTTATTAATATGTGATACAATGAATGCGTAGCATAGCAAGCACGAGCCCCTAGTATTAATGGTAGCATTTGTGATATTACAGAGGGAGTTATGATTTTAATAGTATGATGTAATCCAACAATTTTGCTAGGATCATTGGGAATTTCGAATGATGCGAACAAAGAAGGATGCCAAATATTAATTGCTCTTAAATGATATGTAGGTCCTTTAGCTTGATAAAAAACTTTTGTATTATGAATCGTTGTATCTTTGTTCATATAAAATAAATGTGGAATTGTAGAATCATTTAGAGGTGTTTTCAAGCATAATGAATTGATTGTGTTAACATCTACAATGGTGTGACATGCCTTTCAAAACCTATTTAGTATGTCAATAAAGATTGGATCATTTTGTCGCATCACTATTGTTAGTTCATAATATTGTATACATTCATACCAAAAACTAGGTGCTAAACAATTTAGTCCATGATTTAATTTTTGAAAGATCCATTTGTCTCTAACTGGAGGTGCTTGATAAAAATCACCACAAACTATAACGTCTAATCTACCAAAAAATTTGTTTTGAACATGTTTAATAGAGCAAAGTCTTTGGTCAATGGCATTCAACATCCTTGCTCCAACGAGTGATATTTCATCTATTACTATTAATTTTATTTGTTCATATTGATCTGTTAACTTATTTAGCAATTCTGATGATAATTTTCCAATGTTTGATAGTGATTGATTTATTAGAATGTGTAAAGCTAAATGTATAGTACATCCATCTATATTAAATGCAGCTTTTTTAGGATATTCCATTAGTAGTGCTTTTGGCTTTAAAGGATCTGATTCTATATCACTATGATAAAAGTGGACTAATCCTTGTACAATAAGTTGTAACGTGAATGTTTTACCAGTACCAGCACCTCTAGTTAGGAATAAATGTATAGAAATATATGTCTTAACACGCTTTCTATACATGAGATCATCGTAAATTGATCTTTGTTCTTCATTTAGATTGCAAAGTAATTTGAAGAATTCTAATTCATTCATTAAATCAACATTTCAAAAAGTATAATGTTCTAAATTGTTGTTGGTGTAATGTCTGGCATGTGGTTTTATATATACATCTAAAGCAAGATCATATTTTTCAATATTTTCTATATTTGTGCATAAATCCATTGTATTTGCTTCTACATCATCCCATATATTGTAATTTTTGTCAATTTGCAATTCATTTGCAATTTGTTGTAAACAGTCCCACTCTAGATCACAATTTTCTTTAGTTGTAACAATTTGATAGTTGAATTTTTTACTTACATTAATAATATCATTGATTTTCTCATCATAAGTTTCTTTCCAAGTGTTTTTGTTATTTTTTTGAGAAGCTTCTGTTTTAAAAAATGGTACATGTAATAATGATTGTTCTCTTGCCCAATTTTCTAAATCTCTATGTTTGTTGTAATGAACAAATCTTATAATTTTTGATGTTTGACATTTTATTATTTTATTTTTTAACCAATAATAATTTGATGCAAATTCAGCTAAACATATATTATTCAATGAATGAGGTCTTTCTATGTATTTATCAATAATAGATTTGCACATAACATTAGAAGATTTAGGGGTCAATTTTGACAATGATTTTTGTGATTTAAAAAAAAAAGCACATTCTTCAGGTAGTGATGTATCTATAAATTTATATGTTCGTGAACCATAATACAAAGGTAAGGAAAGAATCAAATAAATAGCAAGTTGTGCTGACATTTGTTGTACATTCAAAAATGCATTACTGAGTTTTAAAATCTATTTATCAACATTTGTTTTATTGTCTATATATTTTTGAATAATTGATTTTAATTTTGTGGTTATACTTTTATCAACTTTTGTCATGTATGAAATACAATAAATAGCTGCAGTATACGGATCTAGTATGAATTGAATATCTGTATTGGCATACCATGTATTTGTTATAGTTTTATTGAATGCATTAGTACGTATATCATAAAGTTTACATTTCTAAAATACTTGTGGTCTTTTAAGTTGAGTACATAAACACGTGATGTAAGTTGACTTGTCTACATTAAAATGTATTAGAAATTCATCAAAAGTCATTTGTGATTCTATACCTATTTCTTTTAGAGAATCAAACATGTCTTTATATTTATTTTTGTAATAATTTGGATTTTCTATGTCCTTACTATTGATTGGTTCTAAAACCATTGTTGTTTCCATTGGTGGAAGGGGATGATGAAATCTACACACCGGTTGCCTTTTTTTTCTACATGTTTGTGAATGCTTATGAGTTTGAGCTTCTTGTAAAGGAAAAAGAAGAAATGATTTGTTTGGTGAAATATATTTGTCAACAAAAGCAATAATTTCTTCATTAGAATTTATTTTATATTTTAGTGCATTCTTAATCCATATTACTACATGTTCATCAGTGATTTTTTAAGCGGCGAAAAAAGGCCAAATTGCGAATTTTTTTTAACAGGTTCCAAAGTGCTTATGAAATCAAGGGCAACAGATGCTTGTAATTCGCCATAATCTCACCACCGTTGATCTTGTGGGAGCCTGACGTCGTGGCCTAACGTGGGCATGTCACCCTCTACTTTCGGCGCCCTGTCCCAATCGGTGAACCGGATGCAACTAGGTGGCGACATCTCCCAGGCTGAAATAACCAAGTGGAGTCAGCCGACTTGGGAACCAATCGCCTCGCGCCTTCTTGTCGTCGCCAGCTTGTCGGCCTTGTCCTCACCCATCATGAGAACTTCTTCGCCATTTTTTTATACACAGTTTCTATCAGTTTATGAGTTCATGTTGTTGCTGGCAACGGTTTGGTCTCGTACGTATATGTTCTTGAGATTTTGGTTTCATTAGGGAAAGTGGAAGCCGAATTCTGGTTCGAAAATTGTACCTGGCGTTGGCGATCATGGTGAGAGCAAGGCGCGCGGATGAGGAGCTTTGTTTTGGCCGTTGGTTTGCGAGAATTCTTCTTCAAAATATATGCTTGGCAAACATAGATAGAGGTTTGCATTTCATACATGTACGCTGAGTCCATGAGTTGTGAGCTCACTGGTTAATGCTGTGTTGTTCAATCTCGGAGGATGTGCTCGGAGTTGGTTGTTGTGTTGTTCAATCTCCTAATTGCTTGTTGTCCATCTACTCCTGATTGCTTGTTGCAATTAATTTAGGGTATCTTGTAGTTGGCGACTTAGAGTGAAGTGAGATTGTAGTGCACGTTCGTGAGACTTTAGGAAAGCTAGCTTGGCGTTAGGGTAATTGGAGTTGTAGTCACAATGGTTCTTGTTGGATCGGCCTTGTTTCGATATTACAATCGGATTCCAAGCATTGGTTCTTCGTCTTCCTCGTCCAGACTCACTCCATTGGGCTTGCACTCTGGATCTGCTCCGTCTATGACCTCAGAATCCATTGCGGCGTGTAGCAGAAGTGTTGGAAATGGCAGTTGCAATCAGAGCGGCGGGATGTCTGTCTGCGACAATTCACGAAAGAGGAAGGGGAGTGTATTCCACATGACGCAAGTCCCACAATGCAGGTCTAATCCCACTGTGCCTCTGCTCATTGCTGAGGATCCGGTACGCGCTGTGTCTTCCCTTTCGCCTAGTGATTTTGTTGTTGAAATCATTGCTCTATCGTCGGATAGATCTCGGTCTGTGCAAGGCGCGGAGACTGCAGAATCAACTAGGGCACGCAAAGGTAAGTAGAAGCTAGTGGTGATTGACAAGGTTGACGACCAATCTGATGAGGAATTTGTTCCAGGTTCCGCACAAGCAGTTTCGAAGAAAAACTACGACGTGACAAGGAAATTCCAAGAGTCCTGGGCAGCTTGACTGTCGTGGGTAGAGCTTTTCCGCGGTTCTGATGGCTTGTTTGAGTATGTGAAATGTGTTGTTTGCTTTCAGATTACAGGGAAGCCAAAGATTCTTCGTCCAAAATGGGATACTCTGACCAAGCACGGAGGAAAGCAGAAGGTAACCCGAAATATGGCTAATGGAATTAAAAAGGGGCAACACTATATCGCCAAGAATTGCAAGCACCTTCGTTACAAGAGACTTTACGATGCCAGGGACACCACCACCGTGGCACAACAATTGTATGTGATTAAAGAAGAACGAGCACGGAAGCGCCTACAATTTGCTATGATTCTCCACCTCCTTCAAGAGGGCTGCCCCATGTTGGAGTACGCGGCAATCCAACCGCTTCTGCACTTTCTGGACGTCCCGAAGTTACCAAAGCGGCACTGGTCTGACACTACGGGATGGGAATTCGCAAACTGTCTCTTTCACCAGGTTCAACGCAAGATAGCAGAAGTTATGTCCAAGGCTCGCTTCTTCTCGATAAGTTGTGATGAAGTCACGACCTTGGATACGCAGAGTTGGATTTCCATCCATGGATACGTGTGTGAAAATTGGACTAGAAAATCAATGCTGATGTCATTGGAGCGTGTCGTGGAGGGTAGCGGGAGCAACAACTTGACGACAATCATAATTGAAGCTATGAAGGCTTTCGGGGGCATTAAGGAGGCAGAAATCGCCACGCGCCTGGCTTCCTTCGGCGCATGTTAGTTTTCAGTATGCTTGGTTTTGCCGATCGTGAGTTGCCTTAGGGTATCAATTTTGTAAGGTTTTGGTGAATCACTCTAAGCATTGTGAACTTGGGAGCTTTTGTGGATTGTGGAATTTGGTGGAATTTTGTGGTTTTGGTGGGTTTAGGGGGTTTCTGGGTTCAAGGACATTAGCAGTTTTACAAGGGTTGTGTCTACTACGACTTTTAGCAGATGGTGTTAGTACCTTTCAAGGCAAAAAGAACGGGGTTGTCAATCAATTGAAAGACAAATTTGCATCCAGGGTACTGGGCATCCACTGCATGGTAAGCACTAAGCCGATATCAATTTCCAAAAATGTTGTTGCTGCTTTTTTTTATTCAATATTACATTGTTGTCATCGTTCTTTGAGGTTCTAACGTTGATTACCACCCTCGTCCCTGTTACAAGCTCACAGGACAAACCTAGCTATCCAGACCCTCAGCAACCTACCAGTGGTAGGAAGAATTGAGGACATGCTGCAGACATTATATGCTTTCTTTGCACACAGTCCAAAGCGGCATTTGGAGTTCGTGAAGCTTGCCAAACTCATGTAGGCGAAGGGTTTGAAAATTCTGAAGAATGTCCAAACGCGTTGGATCAGCATGCTCTCACTTGTCGTGAGAGTCATGAATGAATATAGGGTGCTCTTAGTGAAGATGTCACTTGATTCTCAATGACCAATACCAGATGACAGTGGGAAGAAAGCAAAAGTCAACAAAAAATGCATGGCCGTGGCTCGTAAAAACCTAAACCATCTCACTAACATTCAAATACTTTTTAGTTTATCTGCCTTGTTGCCTTTGTTGCAATGTGTGCATTCTTTGATGTAGTTTGCTCAGGGTCGCGATGTCTTTGTCTGCGATTACGTGGCGGCCATTCACATTTGCATCGCCGAGGTCACAGCCTTCTACATTGACGACAATACTTCATTTTCACAAGACATCTTTTGGGATTTCAAGGCCTTGGTACAAGTAAAGCACGATGCAATACCCATGACTTGGGTGCAGAGGGCGTTTGACCTCAATTCTGATGTTGGAAGGTCCTTCACTTCACCCCAGCTGGCTACAGCATCCCCGCTTCTCACAGAGCAGAAGGCATTGAGGAACATGGTGTACCAGTGAAATGAGACCTTCATGCATGCATTGTGGATAATGTTAAAGACCTTTGCGAAGGTGCGGCTCTACCCCTCCCCTTCTTGCGATTGTTTTTCTTGTGTGAATATTTTACTTACAAGAATATCTAAATACTTGAGAGAGTTGGAAAGGTTCTTGACATAGGAAGGTTTAGGTTCTAAATCCTTTGTTGTTGTGACAGGTGCGGCTGAAAAGCTCATAGGCGAACTGCAAGTGAGATTTCCTTTGGCATCTCTGATGGATGCATTCAGGTTGATGTATCCCCAATACTGGATGGGAACAAGCGCTGAGGAGGATTTTCCTAAACACCTCGACGTCCTCAAGGAGCACTACAAACAAATGAAGGTATACAATACGGCGAAGAAGGGAAAGTATTTGGAAAGCTCGGAAGATGTAACTCCAACAGCGTCGAAGACTCCCCTTGGCGCTGTGAAGGAGGACTCCCGCAACCTGCACTTGAATCCGGTCCTGTCAAACCCTAAGTTGGACAAGCAGGCCAACATGTTTAAGATTACTATGAAAGGAAATTGCCATGCAGCCATGCAAGGCGATCTCCCCCTAAACCCAGTGACTCGTTTGTGGCATCGGATTGAAGCAAACAGTTTGCTAATTGCTACGGCACAAGCTGTCAGAATATTTCAAGATCGCAGAGCTGGCAGTGGTCACCATTGTGGGCAGCGTTGAAGACGAGTGGACGTTTAGCACTCTCAGCTTCATGAAAAATAAGTTCCGAAATCGTTTGTCAACCCATCTCCCAGTTGTTGTAGGAATGCATGCCTAGGATTTCTTTAGTTTGTCTGATTTTCCATATGACGCTGCGTACGAGAAATGGAATTCGACAACTTGGAAAGAAGACTAATGATGCGGAGTGGAGGTCCTCAAGTGGGAAAAGAGATACTTTCGGACTTTGTAGTTGTGGGATGTGCAAGTTTCACTTAAAAGTCGATGATGAAGTTCTGGGCCAGTCTGACGTTTGTTGGACTACCCTTAGTCAAACCCAGTGCACCAGTCATCACCTCCCGAATCCCTCACAAGTTGTTTCGGAAGTCTTTACATTTTCATTTCTGGTTGTTGTTCTGCAATAGTCTTTACATTTTCATTTCTAATTGTTGTTCTGCAGTAGTCTTTACATTTTCATTTCTGATTGTTGTTCTGCAATACTTGCACGCATTTTATTGTGGCACTTCTAAAACATGCATTGTAGAAGTCTATGCATGTAGGTAGTAAGTGTGTTGTTATATAGTATGTGCTTGAACGTATGGTCTGCGTTTTGATTGTGTTGGCTCCTTAACAATCCATTTTTTTGATGGAATTTGTGTGCTCCAGTTTGCTTAATCATGTTGCTTATCTTTGTGATTTTTGTGTTTGATGTTTTCTGCTTTCATTTCTTACTCACGGAAGAGAGGGCAGGGAGAATATGGTGATTGGTGCATTGGGTCTGAGACTTATCTCAAGCCCTAAACAGCAGGAAGCAATAGTAAAGACCCTAAGTTTTTAGAGTAGTCCATTATTAGGTTCCAATGAAAGTTTAGTTTGGATTCTAGCAACTTTAGGATAATTTCAGTTAGTAAGGTTTAGGTTATACAATTGTAAATGCTTTTAAATCTAAGCCCAACTTGCCACTTTCCTCTATCGCCACATTTCTCTCTAGTTAGAATTTGCATCGCCAGTGCTTTTGGTAATTTGACTCAGTTCCAGTTGAGGCGTCGCCTCATGCACAATAATTTATTTATTTTGAGCCACATTTCCGCTTTGAAAAAAAGAACGGAGCCAATACTCTTCGCTAAGCTCTTTTTAAATATAGCCAGCCTTTCTGTATGCAAAGTCTATTTGTCGCCACCCACACTCTATTTTAAAAAAGGTAAAAAAAAAACTGATGTTCATGTTCACTACCCCTATGTTGACATTCGGTGATAAAAAAGAAATCTACCACTTTGCCTACAATTGAAGCTTCTTTTTTAATTAATTTTTGAAATATTGTACAACGATTATTATAATACAATGCACATATTATTGGATTGGACTTTATTAGTTCTGCTATATGAATAGATTCAAGAGAATTGAAATCAAGTAAATTTAAATGTTTGGCATTTAATTTATACAAAGCTTGTATTAGAGGGGTCTATAGACGCTCTGCACTTGTCAAAGTAATGAAAAATGTTGGAGGTCCTAATTGTCTTATCATTGCAAATAAACTTTTCCGTAGTCCTTCTATATAATCAAGTGATGTATATAACCTTTCTAAATCACAAAATCCAATGTATGATTGTAAAATTTTATCTAAATTAGGTTCTTTAGCAACTTCACCAATTGTCAATATTCTTCCACTTAATTTTCCTTTTCTGATTCGAATCCAACTAGAATTTTTAACTTTTTCAATGCAAATCTTAATCACTTTGAAAAAAATGTTTTGAATATTTGTAGCAAAATCATGACTTTTATGTAGTAGTTCCTATTTTTCTATTTTATGATAAGACATATTGTTATATATTTTTTCATTTCGAGGATGACCAAAAAACAATGTTGGAAAATTAAGTTCTTCACTATATTTATCTTTGAAGATTCCTATAGGATGATATTCTTCACTAGGTGCAATAGATAAACCATTTTCACTAGATGTTGATATTTTATCATAATCTTGTATAGCTTCAGAGTCTAAAAAATTATGCACCATTATTTCTGTAAAAACATCTTCTATTTCTTCTTCAAAATTGTCTTGGTTTGCAATATCATCTTCAAAAAGATCATTTTCAATTTTTGCTTGTAAATGTACAACAAACAATCTATTCCATAAAGGATGAATTTTAACATTTAATTCTCTATACAATGGAGTATTCAACAAATCTTTCAATGCTAACATAATCATATTAGGGCGTACATTTCCAGACATAAAAGGAGATTTATAAACTAAACAACGTTTTATAAAAAAAAACTATTGTACCACCATCTTCAGGTTAATGAAAGAGAACTAATTGTGTTTTATCAATATTTGCAGGAAAATTTATAACACTCCCATGCATTTTATATTGATTATAGTTGTGTAATTTGTAAATTTGTGAAAATGCTTGCCGGGGTGGAATCAATCTTTCTTCTAAAATGGTAAGTTGCTCCATAGATGGTATAATTGAATTTCTATGTATATTGTTAGGGACAAAATATAATGGAATTTTATTTTTCTTAATTGCATTTAAACATTGATTGCAAATATACAATGATTCACTTGCAGTAAAATCACATTGTAATAAAGATTTGATTGTTTGTTGCAAGTCAGGTGTTATTATAGTGCAAAGTTTCAAAAAGTTTAATCTTTGACATATATAGCATATATAAATTGGTACATCGTTTATTTCATCATTAAAATTAATAAAATGTTTTTTTGTAGGGGATAATAATTTTGTGGCTTTCTTTGTTTTGCCTTTTTTTGATATATTTAGTAATGTTTTAGTAAATTTTATTGTTTTAAAAAAAAATTATTATCAATATTTAAATATTTCAAAATGTGAGAGATTTTGTTTTTTGATTGTACAATGAAATCATTTTTTTTATATCATTGAAATAACTTGAAGATTAGTTTCTTCATCTATTTGATTTTGTGTATCATTGTCTATATTAAATTTTGTAATATTTTTTACATCAACTTTTTGTTTATATTCAATATACTTTAAACGTTTTATAACTTGATTGTATGTTAGTTTACTATTTGGAAAGAGTTCTAAAAGATGATTTGCTTTATTTTCAATAATATTGTTTTTTAAATCAATTAAAAGTGTTTGAATACAAGAATTGTATTGTTTCCAATTTTTATAAGATCGTTTTCTATTTTGCATATTATCGGTTTCATTATTTTGAGCACTTGTATTGATTTCTTTATTGTTTTTTTTAATAAATTAATATGTTTAATTACTTGTTGAATAGTAATATTCAAATTATTATATAAAGACATAAATTTTTTTGCTATTTCAATGTTGGTTAAACATGAATTTGTCATTAAACTTTTCATTTTATCATTCATTTCAACTGACCAATACATCCTTTTAGATTTTTTCATTTCATGATTTATATTGTCACAACTATTGATTTTAGTAGGACTTTGAAAGTAAATATTAGGTATACATTAGTTAATGTGTGAATTGCTTAAACAATTGAATTTGGCATTTATATCATTTTTTAATTGAGATTCTATTAAATTTTTTGTTTATGTGCACTTCCGTTGAGTTTGCATTTGTTCTTATATTGTTTCTTTAAAATTATTGTCTTCATGTTCTGAATCCAAATCTATAATATCATTTTGCGTTGTTTCAGTTGGTATTGGTATTTGAACAAGTCTTAAACCATCTAAAACTTCAATTGGTTCAAATGGCTATTTTCAAAAGCTATATGCAACGTTTCATTATTAAATTCTCTATCAAAGGTACTAAGTATTATTCCATTTTCTTTATTCCAAACACTAATTTGTTTTTTCAAGTAATCAGATATCCATTTAATTGTAGTAAAATCACCCCACAATCCACCAACAGTTGCGCTTATTGACATCTTCTCTATGTATTGACCTTCATTTAAAACTAGTCCACTATGTAAATCATGTAGAAAAGATTCATTTAATTCCATTGATTGAGTTTCACATGCTTTTGGAGTATTGATTGCTAAACATTGTTTTAAATGTCACATTATGTTTATTCATAAATTTGTTGATGATTCGGTATATTGTAGTAAGTATGCAATAGAATCAAATAAACAATCCCCTACATTATATTTGTAACATGTATTTCGTCG
This sequence comes from Climacium dendroides, assembly GCA_950106755.1. Lineage (NCBI taxonomy): Eukaryota > Viridiplantae > Streptophyta > Bryopsida > Hypnales > Climaciaceae > Climacium > Climacium dendroides. The sequence continues at coordinate 23,496,191 of OX467086.1, forward strand.
AAGATTATAACATTTCAATTTCTCATCTAATTTTGCAATGTTTGTATATCAAATACAAATTTTTCCACAAATTGTACAAACCTATACAAAGTCGCTACTATACAAATATACAAATATATCTGCAAAAGCAATGAAGAAATATTAGTCTGATAAAAAAAATTTATTAAAGTAAAATCCAGACAAAAATACAATCTACATACAATCATTTCTTATTTTTTGTTTTTCTTATCAATTCTATCATCCAATTTCTGCTTCACACTCCGAGTGTGTGATGGAGATGGTCTGATATCTAAAGGTGCTATAGAAGTTGGAGTGACATCTTCCATAGAAGGTGGAATAGAAGAGAGAGGTGTGCATTGAGAAGAAACAAAATCTAAACTATTATTTGCTAAAACTAACTCACTACTTGATGGCAGAACAAGTGAAGGATGGAAGAAATGAAGGACAAGCTCCACCACTTCCACCACCATCACCTAATCCCTGTTCCGTCCAAATGTACATGTCATAAATGTTCACCTAACATATTCCTTTTAAAATAGCCTCTCCACGTAAACTAGCATCTTCTTTGGATTTCATTCAAAAAAATTCACCTTTACTTAGTAAACCAACATCTCCATTAGATTCTAGAAAAAGAATCTCTTTTGGATTTATTACAAAAAGACTCACCTAATGTAACCTTTACAAGTCTAGAAAGTCTAACCTATCTAAGTTTAATGTCTAATAAGTCTAGGTCTAATCTATCTAAGTCTAACCTATGTAAGTCTAATGTCTAACCATCTAAGTCTAACCTATCTAAGCCTAATCTATCTAACTATTATAGACTAAGCACTGTAACTAAGCACATGAGTACAATGATGCTTCATATGGGCCTTCTATGGACGATAATACTTGATGATGCTAAGTCACAAATCAACTAATCATACTACTAAAATCATAAGTCCCTTTGTAATATCACAAATGCTACCATTAATACTAGGGGCTTGTGCTTGCTATGCTACGCATTCATTGTATCATATATTAGTAAAAATTTGATATATTTGAATAGAATGTATGATAATGATTTCAATAAGTCTTTAAAATAATTATTTTCATTATTCTATAAAAATATTTCCAATCATTCATATTTTCACACAATGTGATATTACTGAAATAGAGTAGCAGTTCACAATCACCTCTGTAATATCACTTTTTACAAAGGATGATATTATAGAAATAATATAGTCATTGCAATTGAGGTGATATTAAAGAGAATCAATATGGTGATATTATAAAGGTAGTAATTCCATTGCTTTTCTTGGCTTTATACTTCTTTTGCAATTCTATGATTTTGTACTTTTGTAAGTTTTGAGCTTTTGATTTTAATTTTCTATTGTTACTACCAAATGATTTGAGAAATTTATTAGATTGAACCAATTTTGGATTTTACAACAATTAAATTGTTCATAAAGCTTTTGAGATTTACAAGTTCTTCCTTTAAATTCTTCTATTTGGGTTGCCATTGTTTGTAAGAATTGAGTCAAATTTCTAATGCATTCTAATGTATGTGTATCTTTTATTGTATTCATCATTGCATGTATTTCATTCATCATTCATTAAATTTCTATTGTTTATTTCAGTATATGCTTATTTATAAAAAAATTATATGAAGATTTTAATAATTATCTGAAGATTTATTAAAATTCTTACTTTGCATTCTATTTAATAGATAAAAATTCTAATGAAATTTTAATGGTGAATGCATAGCATAGCAAGCGCCAAACGCTAGTCATTATCTATAAATTTAAAATCCATCATAAGCAACAAAAATAATGTTTAACTTCCAGCCAATAAGCTAGTAAAAATTAAAAAATACCAAAATCACAACGATTATACAAATACAGGTCCAATTTATCAAACCTCCCAAATAGGAAGGCAAATATTTTTTTAATATTTTAATATTTTAAAATTAGAATATTAGAAAATTAAAATACTTAAATATTAAAAATAACAATTACACAATCTAGGGATCCGATTGGTCGGAACCTCCAAAACCTCCAAATAGGAAGGCAATTTTTTTTTAAATTAGAAAATTAGAAAATTAAATTATTAAAAAATTAAAAAAATTAAAAAAATAGAAAAATAACAATTACACAATGTAGATATCCGACTGGTCGGTCCCCCTTGAGCAAGACGACAACTATTTTTTAAAATATTTATGAAAATACAATAGCCCTAATATAGACAAGGGGTCCGACCAGTCGGACCCCCTTGGATGATGCTAATAGGACCTCTAAAAGCCATCACAAGTTGTCTGATTGCATATTTTCTTCCACTTCAAAAACTTCAAAATCACTAGTTGCCTAGCAACATCAAAGATACAACTTAAAAGCAGCCATACAAACCAAATATATTAGAAAATCACAATGTGACTATTGAGACAAATACAAAACTATATATTTACTAGATTGTCTTGGCAGTATTTCAGAAGAGCAAGCCCAAGTCTGAAAATGATCTTCACTCCTTGCCATCGAACTTATATTAATTTTTCAACACCATTGAAAAAGAAAATAATTTCTGAGGCACTTCAGGAAATACTCTTATGGTGAGCACTATACCACTTGAGATCCCAAATTCTAGAAATTACAGGAACTAATTTTAGAAGCACATGGGAGCAATTTGCGGAGTAAATCACCTTCTAGGTGTTCCTTGTATTGCTTTTGCTACAAACCTGTGCGCTCTTCCGTGTAAGCTTCCTTGGCAATACGAAAATGCAATGGGGTTCACCTTATTGGTTCTGAGAACGTGCAATAACAATATGTAATTTAAAAAAAAACATATGACTCCAAAACATCTTATGGCAAAAGGACTAAATTGAATGAAATCAAAATGGTGATAATGTCATAAATAGACAATATCGCGATAATCAAGACAAGAGACCAAACCAAGAAATAAAACGTTCTCAGACCTATTGACACTCAATGCACAATCGATACAATTGAAGCATGATTATAACTTACTTGCCTGCGCTGCAAACGCTGCTCTTTGCTCAACCTAGCTACAGAAATTGACTGTATCGATGGTTTGAAGCAAAACACAACCATGAAAGATATCAAGTTCAGATACATGGTTCAGAGTTGTAATATGTTATCAATACACAATAATGACTCATATGCCTTTCCACTCATCGACAATTTTCAGAGGAACCTTGAGCAGCAAGTGCTACTGAACCACTAGGAGTTTCAAGTGCATTAGCATGCTACTTAGTATGCATGCAGCCACTACTATAATCTTGTCCACTCCCGAACCTCTCTAAGAGTTTCAAAGAAGAGAGTTTCATAAAAATTCCTCGAACGAAAGAGGAATAGACTCCAACAAGGAAGGAACAACGACCCTTTCCATATGTCACTTGATCTTCTATTAATTGAGATAAAAAAAGCCTGACATGAGATTAAGATTGTAGTTCTCTAACAAACGAGGGTTCTAAGAAATTCTCAGATAAACAACCATAAACTATAATCAAGAATCTTGAGGATGAATTTCAATAATCAAGTATAAGAATCAATGCAATTTAGTAGCCTTCCTACCTTGCCAAATGCCTCTGATAAGGCAAAGTATTTCTAATCTCCACGTAAGCTAGCTATGAACAACATAAATGTCCATGAAACACCTCTTAGAGTTCATCAATCGACTATCCTTGTATAACTTACTTGTTAAATAAAAACTTTAACCCTCCACCTCTGAGATTCAACAGAGCGTCCAATAATTGATGCCATGTACAGTAATAAGCATAGGTGAGAAATTTAAATCTGGCTAGAGGTTGACCCTCCAGCAACCTGTTGACCCATCAAAACTAGACAGACAAATATAGTCCTTAGTTTTGAATTTTAGACTTCGTGAAAATACTTCATGTACCACTTTTATAAAGTTACTCAGAGAAAGGATTTACCTCCTACATATTTATGAGAAGACAAATTCAGTGTATAACTTGACCAATTCCATAGGGAAAACATGAGGTTCAGTAATCTGATTTACAAATCGAACCAATATAAGTGTACCTGACAACAATATGAAGATCAACTTCAGTGTATGCCATTCCAATACTCGACCAACCTGACATAGTAAGAATACTAACGTATAGTAAGACTACAAAGAATTGAACAACATGTGATGATGATGTTAAGTTCATATTCAGCTCATTTCATCAATTAGCGCTCTTCCAGTAGCTTGTAGATCCATGATTTGATATAGAATCGTTGGATTGAGTATGTGGAATTGCATCCTTTCTACGTTTATTCCTATTCCATCAAAAAAAGACACATAACTTGTTAGAATAGAACTACTTATACAAGAAAGCCAGAGAGTACAGTGTCCGATCCCCTTCGTCTATATATACTCCTTTGTGTAGCAACAAAGTCATGAGGGGTGAAAGTAATCTACGCTACTTCAGTTCGATATCACTCTAGAGAAAGGCTTATTGCTCTCAGTATATCACAAATGTCTCCCAAACTATGAGGCGGCTAAAGTATCCTGCTGATTTTTCCCCAGAAATTACAAAGAAAGAGCATATCAACATGGCTAGAGCTTTTCAATACTCCAACTCCCTAATTAGCTAAAGACAAAAATGTAGCAAAGAGGAAACTCTTGGACATTCATTACACTGCCTTCTACTGATTGCCTATCCATCCCAAGATTAATTCCACGTTTTCAATACCTAAAGTGATCCAAATCTCTTCTGACATTCTCCACATCCTCAAGCATTGATTTTTACTAAAAAAATTCTTGTGACTTAATCAATTACCACAACAAGAAACATCAACAGTGAAGAATAGGGACTCCAACAACTCTTAGGCCACCATGAACATTGATTTGAAGCCTAAAACTATTCAATCATCTCAATACCAAAAAGGATTTCCACACTCGAGTGGAAGAAGTACGAAAAAAATTCTTTACAGCTCCATCTTTAGGAAATGTGAACGAAATCAATACGTTGGATATTGAATCCCATTCACTCAATGCAGAGAAGTCATTCGGGGAACTTTTCCAAATTACTGGCCCTTGTCTATTAACGTCAAAAAAATTTGCAACATGAACTGAAGCATAAGGTTGCAGTGAACATAATTCCATAAGGCATATAACTCTTTTTTTCAATCTCCTCTTTGCTGGGCATAGAAGAGTGAGTCTTCATGGTAATTTTCAACTTCGAAGGTCTCTCCAACCCCGAAAAAATTGCTCGCTATCTGCATCGAGGGAAATTGCCTTGTCCAAAATCTAAAAAAAAGACTTCACCACAATCACAAGATCAATTAGGTTTATGTCTAGGACTCCATTGTGTTTAGTGGAAAAAATGGCGACAATCTAGCTCCGCCAAAATAGAGCAGTTGTACAAGGGTAACAATGTTTCTAGATTCACCTATTGTTAAAGAATATCCTCGCGAAGAACAGTTCTCATCTTGCAGCTTCCACTTGATCAGCTCTCGGTTTGCGTTACTAGCTTCTCCCTTACTTCTATAGCTTCATCTCAATGCCCACCATGTTGGTGTTGCCCGCAAAGCCACACATGTAGGCACCCACCATGCGGAGACCCACCATGCCAGATTCGACAAGAACAGAGCCAAAGTGAGCAGTCACGCTTTGACTTCGGTAGCATGAAGACAACAAGTGTCTGCCGGAAACCCTAATCATCACGCTAGATTCACAGCATTTTGCATTGACTTACTAAGACGTTTCCTACCAAGCAGCTCAACCAAGCTTCATTGTTCCGGAGCAAGTCCCAACTCCCAAGTACTTGTCCTTCATCGCACACTCTCTCTAGAGTTTCAACGTTCCCTAGAGTTTCGTCTCTCATTCTTCTGCGCCTCATAAGGCTTTGAATTTCTCGATTTAATTCTTGATTTTATAAGGATCTTATAGCTTAGCTTTGCCTAATGGACTCTTCATCAACATATTGTTGCTACTCTCAAGATTTCAACTATCATGTGAGACCATCTAAGCGGAACGCAAATACAGTGGATACACAGCTCACATATCGATAAGCTATGGCGGCCCAGAGGAACGAATTCAATAGCATTTGAATTGACAAACAAATCTGAGCAAGAGAGAGACACAAACAAGCAGGGCAGCCTCTCCCTCCCTCCCAAACCCTAACCCTCTTTGACAAATGAAAATGAAAACTTCGAAAAAGTCACGCAGTGTGAAAAAGTTTCTAGATAAGATTTAGAAATGGTCCCGAAACCAAGTTGATGCCATGGTCTCTGTCCAAAGGACAGAACCAATAAAGGTCCACCATTTTGTAAAATGTAAGAAGCTTATCAACTTGTTTCTATTTCTTGAGTGTTGGCAAGTGGCTTCAGTTTGTACTTGAGTATTGCATTCTCTACATTTACTATTGCTCTTTTATGGTTGTCATATCCAACTATCTCCTACTAAGAAGCAACTTACATCTATAATATGGGAATTCTCTTCTCACAATGGAAAAAAGGAACATACAGAAGCAATTAGCTAACAAATTTTGTTCTCAAGGGGTGCACTCCCCTTTTTTTGATGTTAGCATGCGAACAAAACTTTGTACCCCCTATATATTTTTTGAATTTTAAATAAAATTAAATGAAAAATATGAATAAATTTTTCTACTTTGAAAGTTTTTGTTTTGAATTATTGATATTTTATTTGTTAATAATAATTAGTTACAAATTTTTGAAGTAAAAAGATACACTATAGAACTGAAAAATAACTTTCACATTCCTGTATTATATAAGAAAAATTTGTCTAAAAAATGAACAAAAAATTTCTAAAAATAATTCTTTATTGAAAGCTCATTTTGAGTTTAATATTGATGCAATGGTCATTTAAATGTGTTCTCTAAAAATATTTGAGCTAAAAAAACATGCCATTTTAGTGCATTTTTAACCTCTTCTAGAAATCATTCCATATTTTATTTGAATTTGAAATTTTGGGAGTAGAATCCTATAGTCATTAGTAAACAATGCTCAAAATTTGAAGTTAAAATTATAGTTTATTAGAAACCAATTGTTTGCACATAGTTTGTTGTAGTAGAACTAAATGCACCCCCCAAGATTTTGTTCTTTGAAAACAATACTAGAATCAGAGGACAATTCATTGAAAAAACTAAAGGGTATTAAAACAATGAATCTCATCCTAAATCCTATAGTTACCTATGTTACCAGTAGCAAAATTCTCATCTATCCATCATTATAAGAAATGCGTGTTTTCTGTGGTGTTTCAAAGAAATGGGTCATATTTTCATTGACATCAATGTGTCACAAATTCTGAGCTTATGGAAGGCAAATTTTTGCTATTGTTGGGAAACAAAGTGGGATGTTAAGAGCAAAAATAGGTGGATGACATAAGGGAAGTTTATGTTTTTTTGGACATCAAATAAAATATGGTCATGTTTATTAAAATGTCTCTTAAAATATAGAAGTGACACATTGATTAGGGATTCTGAATTCATTTTGATTCATCTGGTAAATCTTTGTAAAGTATTGTAGGATGAGGTAAAATGTAGACTACATGTGGAAAAAAATAGGGAAAGGGTAGCCATATGGAATGTTTTGAAAGAAAAGGGAAATTGATGGATGCATACTATGGATGAAAAGAGAAGCTCTTTGTACAAATAGGGTGGTAGGAAGTTAAAGAATCCATATGGGATATGTAAAGCAAAATCTTTGTTCAAAGTTGAATGTTTGAAAAAAAACTTATATGTTTAAAACATCTCATCTTTGAATTATCCCAAATCTTTTGTTATAGATAGATAATGGATTTCAGTATAAAAGGGACCTCTCTACCCATCATTATCACTAAATGCTAATGAAGTAATTACTTAACTTTGCCATGAAAATTTCTTTTTATGGTAGATGATAAATTCTTGGTGAATTTGATAATTTCTCTTATTTTTTTTTTTTGAACTTTAAAAATAATTATGTTAATATTATTTTTAAATAATTATTTTATACAATTAATGCCACATGTGTTTTTCAATGAGCCATGTCATATGCCGCATAGTCACAATACTTTTTCTATTATAAAAAGGACATTGCTTGAACAAAAAGAATGATGTGGCCGCCTTGCATTCACGTGGTGGGCTTTTAAAGAGTGCAAATATGAGGTATTAGTAGCCATTTTCATGAAACATGTAGACATCAAGGCAAGTTATAGTAGATTTCAACCATTAGTGGAAATGCTGCCTCCAACAAAGTTTTGATGACATTAGAACCAACATGTCTTCAATTGAAAAAAACATTCTTTCATGTCTTTAACCTCTAAAGCCTCGAGGGTGTTTTCTATCAAAAACCACTTAGAACTACCACTTCTGCTACATTCACTTAAGAAAACCAAAAAATATATGTTTTTTCAAAATTCAACCATGGGATCTTTTACTTAACTTGCTTGAGAACATGTGGTAAAAATTTCATCAAATTTGACCGTATAGATTGCAAGATATTTGCATCCAAAGTGAAAAAAACAAGTTTTTTTGCAACTTGTTTGACTAGATTTTTTGGCTTTGAATCTTTTTAACTAAAAATTTTTGCACTATTAATTTTGATTTTCCAAGTTTTTGTGTTGAATAGTTGAGTTGAGAATCTAAGGAAACAAATTCAACAAAAAAACACTTAATGTTTACTCATTAAAAAATAGTTAAGTAGAAGTAGGTTAAAGATTGAAGGAAAAACTAAATCATTAATTATAGCTTTAAGATGGAATTGACATACAATAATTCCAACAGTGAGATTGTTTTAGAAAGCAAACCTAACCTTGTCTAAATTTTGTTTTTGAAAATTGTAAAAATTGCATTCACAAAAATCCGATAAGTTATTTTTTCAAGAAGATGCTTAGATTGCCCAAAAATCTAAAATTGTCCATAACTTTCTCATAACTAGTCCAAATGGAATGAATCAAAGCTTCAAATATAGACAAAAATATAAGATTTTAGGAAAAAATATTTTGACTTTTTCTGATTTTTTTGTGCTACCCATTGACTTTTGTTTTTGGCTTATTGTGCCATAACTTTTTCTCGTGGGCACCAATTGAAACAAAAATTATATATTCACAAAGCTCTTAGTAAACTCCACAACCTCAAAAAATATCAAAAACACTCATTACAAATTGAGACAATAGGAATCTACTTGGACCCAAATTATCCCCCAAGGAGACAAACGATCCTTTAGGGGTTAAAAACACCAAAAAAACACAGATTTCTTGTAGTGTTCTTATCCTAGGCAAAATAGGGCTACACATCAACAAAATTGTAGGTCTTACTAGAACATGAAAGATACTTGAGGTCAACAACCCATTGTAGTCAAAATTAGGATTTTAACCTCATGTTATTGCTCAAAATTTTCAATTTTTTTTCCCACATTAATACAAGTGTGAGAAACATTGAGAGCAATTGAAATTACGTTATTTTTTTGACAAAGTATGAATTTGCTATGAATTTTTGAAGTGTTCAATGTATCATGGCCCAAAAGAGTTTGTAGACTACCTTAGAACCAACAAAATCTGAATCCATCATGCTTATTTTGTTCACCTAAAGCAGTCATAGTATTTTCTAATATGGAAGACCTAAAAAGTCAATTCTTACAATGAATTCACATTGAAAAGTTGGAAGTTCCTAATGAAGTCAGTAATCACTCCATTACTGTCATTGTAAGACATGCATTGTGGCCAAAATCTCGCATATTGAAAAAAACACCCATAATGGGGTCATTACCTACAATGGGCTGTTGTACCTTCCTTACACCTATTTCCTGAACCTTCAAACGGAGCAATGCCGATAGCCATAACATGGAAATGGAGTTGAATGCCTCGAACTTCTTCAATCAGAAACACAATGAAGCATATGAGCACAGTTGACAAGAAGACGACTCCAAGATTCAAAAACAGAGATGTCATAGAGCAACTCATCTTCTTCTTGCCCTCCTCAGCACGAAGTTGACATCGAAATTGTGAAGATTCAGGCACCGGAGCGGATTTTTGTGCACTCATTTTTGTGTTCTCTTCTACCGAACGTTGAAGACTTGCAGCAACAACCAGAAGACATCAGCAACTATGAAAACATTCTTTGAAGCTACATAAGTAACCTTCACCATTCAGCATTTTCCTTGGACGAATTCACGGCAAGTCCAGTGCATCCTTTATTCTTGGATTAAGGAAAGCGTATGCGTACATCATTTCCTAGTGACCCATATGGTGCCCGCCCGACTATTTCGTGTGCTCATACAGCTTCGTGATCTCAGTCGAAAACAGATCCAATTCAAAAAGAACCTGCCAGTGAGCAAAAACAATAGTTACGGTTTCCAACAAATATTTGCAGACATCCACAGCAATTCCACGCACTCATCGGGAGCAATCACACGCTAATTATTAGCTTACCTAGTGAAGTAGATCCTCCACCAAGTCTATTCTCTGAATAAATCTCAACCATTTTCCCCAAGCACAGAGTTTCGCCACAAGTGTAGCACTAATTGTGCCGACAGCACAAAGTTCCACCAACACACTAACACTAATTTTGCCGACGATTACTTGTACCACCAAGTACAGCATTGAAACTAATGAAATCGTTCTACGCATCGAACTATCCCAATTCCGCAGTTCGAGCTCTTGCAGCGAAAGGAAGTTCCAAGAGACGACGCCAACAATTGGAACTTTCAGAAGAACCGAAAAACCTAGTCCTTCCTCATGTCAAAGAATGGCTACCAGAAATTGGGATTCCGCCACACCGACCTCGGTAGTCAAGAACATTACCATAGTTGCGATTCCAGTGATGGGAGGATGCGAGGATATTGATAACTCAATCACGGTCTTCACTGATATTGGATGAGGCTTCCATGTAGCTGGAGAGAAGGTTAGCATAAGTTGGAGCTGCAAGGGTAACGGACCTTCTTGCCTGTCCATCCCGTATACAACGGGTTCTGTGGACAGCAATTTCTTCCTTCCTGTAGCATCTCCTCGAATAAAATTTTCCTCTATTCCAATGGAGACGGACATGCATGCAAGATGGTGAAGAGCATGTGCCCATTCGCAGTTACGCAGGTTCAGCATAACTGCGAATGGGCACATGCTCTTTCACTGCTGCCGTTTACAGGTTCGCGAGTTTCACTGCTGGAGGATATGGATGAGATACTCCATGTGCTTCCAGATCCGGAACGAACTGCACATACAAGGAACATCACAAAAATAAAATGACAAGACATATCTACAAAAGCTTCACTGACGACTTCAACATTAGCACTCTCAATTCAAACAGGAACATCCATATACTTGCCAACACACAACACACATTTTAACTTGGCATACATACACAGTTGACACTTGGGATTTGGCAAACATACACTGACTGGTTTGGAAACTCACTCGGAATACCACCCTTCTCTGCTGGCACGAGTGACGGTTTTTGTGCAACCTGTACATCATAGCAGTAAGCATCATATACCTTGCACTTTTAAATTCAGAAGAAGAAAATTTTAGTTAGCATCAAACTGCAATACTGCTCGTGAGAAACTTACTTGCTCATGGGAGACGAGCGATGCGGCATTGGTTCAAGCCAAACGTGCACGTGCCTCAAAGATCTTCAACGCTTTTTCCTCCATTTCGAGAGAACCTCGCATGAGAGCTCAGAAAAGGAACACCAAGATTTGGTGTCGTGTTGCAATCATCGTGCAATACTGCAACCTCCTTCACTGATGGACCTAATATCTTGAATCTTCGTCCGCGACACAGACAGCATACCTCCTTCAAGCGCCTTGAAGGTTTGAGCAAGTTTGAACTCCTCATCGGATCTTCAGCATGAGCAACCAGAAACTTGCCGCGGCTGGAAAAGTGGGGCCTTATATTGACCCAGTCCTTACTGAAGGCAAAGAAAATGTGCCATTCCTTTGGATTCGTTCCACTAGAAATACATCGACTGATTCGTCACGAATCAGGTTGTTAAGAAGAGTGGTTTTCCCTCCGCCCATCGCACCTACCAGCAACAGTGTGGTCGACTGAGGAATTTCAAATTCACCTGCTTTCATGCCTTCTGCTTCCACTAGCCATTGTCTTGGCACATATCCGAAAAAGAAAGAAAGAAATATCCCCCGCAAGTTAATCTGACATCAGTTCCATCCTAATATTCCTACGTAGCAGTGGCATGGCACCTTTTGAGAACAGTGTCACCTATGAGCTATTTAGAGCGAAGTCATGCAAAATCAGAGAAAATGGATCAAAACTGCAACTCTGACCTACTCTCACAGTGGTTCATTGGCTTGAAGACCTCGCACTTGTTATGAAATGGAGCTCAACTTCCCAAATGAAAGCGTCGCCCGAAGAAAAAAAATTATAGTTTCAGATCAGTCGAACACGAAGGGGGTCCGCCTGGTCGGACCCCCTCCAGCCAATGTCGAATGCGCCGGCTTCATTGAAAGAGGCTTACATACAAATGCTTCAGAGTAGGAGCGCGCTGAAACAGAAAAATGCCCGCTTGTTCGCATAATGACATCTGGCTTCAGCTGCCTCTCAAAGTAGCAGTTCAAGTTGATGTGTGGCTGGGCCTCCATGCTCTTTTAAATGTTGACTTAATCCCAATCAATAATGAGAGTCCATACTGAAGCCATTATACAAATTAGAACATAGATATTCTGACAACACATCACAATATTCAATAGCTCTCATGGTTTGGACATTCTAGAATCAAGTTTCTGCAATCAAGCTCTGAAGGTTTCCATAATCAAGTGGGTACAATGTACATCATCATACTACTAAAATCATAACTCCCTGTGTAATATCACAAATGCTACCATTAATACTAGGAGCTCCTACTTGCTATGTTACGCATTTATTGTATCACATATTAGTAAAAATTTTGATATATTTGAATAGAATGTATGATAATATTTCAATAAGTATTTAAAATAATAATTTCAAATATTTTATAAAAATATTTTCAATCATGCATACATAGAAATTGTATTTTCACACAATGTGATATTACAGAAATAGAGTAGCAATTTGCAATCACTTCTATAATATCATTTTTTACAAAGGGTGATATTATAGAAATAATGTAGTTGTTGCAATTTAGGTGATACTAAAGAGGATCTATAGGATGATATTATAGAGGTAGCAAATCCATTGCTTCTCTTGGTTTTACATTTCTTTGCATTTCTATGATTTTGTGCTTTTGTGAGCTTTGAGCTTTCATGATTTCAATTTTCTATTGCTACTACCAAATGATTTTGAGAAATTTATTCGTGATTTTGGATTCTACAGCAATTAAATTGTTTACAAAGGTTTTGAGATTTATAAGTTTTTCTTTTCAATTCTTCAATTTGGATTTCCATTTTTTGTAACAATGGAGTCAAATTTCTAATGCATGTGTATCTTTTATAGTATTTACCATTGCATATGTTTCATTCACCATTCAATAAATTTTATAAATGCTTTTTTATAAAAAAAATTATACAAAGATTTTAGTCATTTTTATTCGAAGATTTATTGAAATTTTTGTTTTGCATTCTATCTAATACATCTAAATTCTTATAAAATTCTAATGATGAATGCGTAGCATAGCAAGCGCCACCCACTAGTCTCTTGTAAAATCATAGCATAGCAAGCGCCACCCACTAGTCTCTTGTAAAATCATATCAAGCGCACCCACTAGTCTCTTGTAAAATCATATCAAGCGCACTCACTAGTCTCTTGTAAAATCATATCAAGCGTTGATAATTCAACTGATAAAATCTACTGAAGTACGCACTGAAAAGTTGAAAAATAGGAGACAACTTACACACAAAGAGAACAATAAGAACAATCTCTCTTTACTTCAATTATCATACATTTTTTCAAATAAGATTTACCTCCAATGATAAATAATGTTAAGCTTCAGGACCAACAGATATCAGATTCATTCCATAACAAAGCTTGTAAGAATCAACACCAACTACAAAGCTACTGGACCAACTACAAACTATAAACTGGAATTGATTTTTCATTATTGAGGAGCACTCGAACAAAATTGTAGTAATTGAACTAACTTGTCGTCTCAGTGTACTTGAGTACGCACCCCTTCTTCCCTCCCCAATCAAAAGAAAAAAGAAAAAAGAACTGAAAAGAAACCAACGAGCATAAGGATTCCATCACAAAGGTTCTTGTGCAACAGTGCCTGCCTCAGTGGCTAATAATTTAACAGCCTCCACTTGATCTACACTGCCCTAAGACACTGCTCCTAACCACCCACGCTAAACAAACCTAACTTCTCCCATACGGGTGATACCGCCCATGGCTGCTACCGCCACCGCTGCCGCTGTAACCACGACTGCTCCCATAACCGCCACCATAGCCGCCGCTGGAGCTGTACCCCGCACCATAACCTCCCGTTCCACTGTAGCCACCGTAGCCCATCGCTCCATACCCGTCGGCTCCGTCACCATAACCGCCCATCATCCCAGCACCGTATCCACCACCCGAACCATAACCCAGGCTACCCCCGTACCCGCCGCCGGCACCGGTGCCGTAGGCTCCCACACCCAGACCACCTGCTCCATACCCTCCTCCGTAGCCGCCCCCTGCTCCATACCCACCGTATCCTCCTCCGTAGCCACCAGCTCCGTAGCCACCTCTTCCTCCGTAGCCACCCGACCGGTTGTACGAACCACCATACCCGCCACTGCCAGAGCCACCGTAGCTCCCCTCATAGCCTCCATAGCCTCCACCCGCACTCGCGCCGTACCCGCCCCCACGGCCACCGGCGTAGCCACCGCCAGGACTGTCTTGAATGGCTCGTTTGGGTTCAGCCTTCTTGATTTCAACCTGACACATGCCCAAGGTCCACCAAACCCAGTCAACACGCCACTCCAATATCCATAGAACTGCAATCCATGGCACCCCTCACCCCTCTCGTTTTCCAAGTACGCACACCAAACGAACTCAAAACTCAAATCACCACAACTCAGGCTCTGCCACGGCTGAAGCGAGAATGCAATCAGTGCCCTCCAATTCAACACAACTCACCTGCTTTCCTCCAAGCTCGTGCATCTTTCCGTGGGCCAAAATGTCCTCCACCACTTGCTCGCTGTCGAACGTCACAAAACCAAAACCACGGGACCTACCGGTGCTGTGGTCTTGCATGATCTGGTGTTCCGCTACAGCTCCAAACCCCGCAAAGTAGCTCTTGAACTCCTCTGTGAACAGCACCACACACGGTCATCTTTCCAGCACATGCCCAGTACGTGACTCCACTGCACACCTACGCGTGGTACCGCTATGCCTATCAATCGAGAGGAGGACCTAGCAGTCGGGGTTGCACCAACTAAACTCTGAACTGCATACACAGAGATTAAGGGAAGCTAATGCTCGCAAGCACTTCTGCATACCATCTGTAATAGAAGGAGGAATGCCTCCAACAAAGATCTTCTTAGTCTTCGGCCCTTTACTTGCTGCCATGTTTTCACGAGGAACTGACTTTTTGGCCTCCACCTGCAGCTACATCTAGTGAGATCCCCGTACTCCACTAGTGCTCCCAATCAACCTAGAGCAGTAGCAGCTGTCAAACATAACGACCCTGAACCCCGTAACTCCCGACTACACGGGAGGAGCTATAAGTAGTCGAAGCCAACCGGCACGGAACGCTACAGAACCGAATGGAACTTACCGTTCTCCCATCGATCACGTGCTTGTCCAGCACAACGTTGTCACACACAGCTGGATCGGCGAAGGTCACGAATCCAAAGCCGCGCGGGTGGCCCGTGGACCGGTCCTTCATGATCACGGCATCAATAATCTCGCCATATTTCTTGAAATGACTCTGCAGATTATCTGTACAGCACACAACATAAGAAGACAACACGCAGGACGCGGCATGTCTATCTAGGAAGGACCCGCACAGACTTCGTCGACAAAACGTTCGGTCTTCTCTTAGCACAGCCGCTCATAAATTGATCCAAAAACGAACACTCAAACTGCGGACAAATGTCCACACGTCCACAGCCACCAACTTCGAAAGTAGCAGCAGAGAACGTCGGACCTACTGGACTTCCACACCGACGAATACGTCCTGTAGCAGCCCGGTGAACTAAATAGTGACGTCATATGTCCAGTTCAAGCCTAGCGCTGCAAGTAAAGAGCGCAACCAATTCGACACTAACTCTGCACAGCGCGGTAATCGAAGCATGGAAAGTAGCAAGCAATGCGGGACTCGAAAAAAGAGCAAGGAAATACGCGTCCACGTCAACGTCTCGTAACATAGCAGGAGTTGTCGACGGTTACAGCGACACTAGCTACGCACGCCATACGCTCCTCCGGCATGAGAATCCGAAGGAACAGAAATCGAGGCAAAAGGATCACACAAGGGGGAAGAAAGACGGGGAAAAGAGAACGCACCTGTGGAAGTGTCCCATGACAAGCCGCCGATGAAAATCTTCCCTCTATCAAGCGAACGGGTACTGCGTTAGCTATTACACATGGGACATGCCATGGCCAGTGGCCAAACTAACCTCCTACATACAAACCCCGCCGGAATCCCAACCACAACACACGCGCGAGCTGCATCTCGAGGACTAAACGGAAGACTACGACTAGAGCTATGGAGCTAGGGCCACTGGCAACTAACCCTGAACCGGACGCTTTTCCTTGCGAGCCATGGGGCGAATCCTTGGGATCACTCTCTACCATAGCGTCCTTGGAACCTCCATTCTGGTACCCGTTGGTATGCTCATCCTCGTCCCCGTGCTGAGGCTCGTCGTCCTCGGCCACGTCCTGCTGCTGCTGGTGCTCTTCCTCATCGATATCGTAATCTTCCAACGTGCCGTTCAAGTCCGGCGCTACTTCTTGCATCCTCTCCTCGTCTCCCCCTCCCTCCATCGCGGCCGAGCAGGGAGCACCAGCAGCAGGCGCGGCTGGCAGAGTTCGTTCCCCTCACGCTCTCTCCTCTGCTCTGCTCTTCTACCCTCTCCTACCTGCTGCCTGACGCGAGAACTCCCGCTCCACTGACCGAAAATTCTCTCTACACACAACCAACCGACTGGCCAACTCACCAACCGTCTCAAATCAACAACCACCTCCCGCGCGGCCTTCCACCTTCTCTCAGCCCCGCTGCCACAGCCATCCCACATGCACTCTCCGCGATCACCACCAACACAATAACCACAACACTCGAACGCAACTCTACACCAAGAAATCCAGCAACGAACTTAACCAACAGCGAAGCGCGTGAACGAAACCGCGCAACCCTAACCTCCCCTGAGTCACGGACGCTTCACCGCAACTGCCTCTCACGAAACCGACAACGCTAACAATTCTAATAAGAATAATCGCAGCAAATTGGCCGCAGAAAACATACCTAGCTGAATCGACGCTCGTGCGCCGGAGTCGATTGTCGCTGGTCACGTCTCGATTGTGCTGGCGATGGAAGGGTTTGATGTTGACAGCGTTCGTCGACGACAAGCTCGGAAAACAAAACCGTGGGGTTCGAGGCTCGAGTAGTATAATACAATGTTGTGGATGGATGAACAGGTTCATCCATGGGGGTTTGGATTCATTCGTTAGTCTGTCATGGGTGTTGGTTTCGGCGCCGTGATCACGTGCCACCTGGACTTGGCGACGTCACGTTCGGCTTATCTCTGCGCGGGCGTTCCGTGCGGGAAGTTTTTTTTGAGCTGCCCGGTAATTTGCCTCCTCTTTGTAGAAGGAGCCGGGTTTTTTTTTCAAAGGCACCAATTTCAAGTCGAAATCCGCTCTCCTTATCAAAGTCTCCAATATCAATTTTTGTAGTATCAAATTTTCACCTGCCACTTTCGTTCCCATTAGAATTTTTTCAAAGGCTACAATCCTTCTCTTTCAAAGACTTCATGGTTTGAAACTCAACTTGAAATTTCATTACATTTGTGGCATGATTTGAACTTAGCATAGCCCTTCACTAGTTGAAGACCAAGGATTCATCCAACTTGTTTAGGATTGAGTTGAAAGTGGTTTATAGAAAGGTGCAAAACATCAAAAGAGTTAAGAATTTAAGATTTTCCACCTTCTTCAAGTACATCTTCAAGTACATCTTCAATCATTTATTCCTGCAAGGCACTTCTCTAGATTTGTGCTAAAACTTCATGCCATTTTCCCACAATTGATTAGCATCTACATATATAGAGTCAAATTCTTTCTCCAAGTCTTCCATATAGACTTGCATGATACTATTCAAATTCAAGGTTGTCATACAATTGTATGTTGAATTCTAGTTTTGAAATGACGATGAGTGAGAAGTAGGACATAGGAACAAGATTAAGAACTACACTTGTGGTGAGAAGTAGGACATAGGAGCAAGATTAAGAACTAGACTAGTGACAATTGAAGAATAGAGAGTGAGTAAGCAAGTGTAGGACCCAATCACCCTATGGACAATCTCATGAATAATCTTGAACTACCATCATGCCATGACCAACCCTAAAGCAATATTCATTGGATTCATTCAGCTTGTTTCGAGCCCCTCAATGGTCAAATATCTTTCCCTAACACACTTCTTGCCCTATCCAAGTTCTTACCCGTTTTCAATAACCTAGATATCAGCCTTGGATTCTAAATTGCAAGTGGCAAAAAATAACATTTTCATTGACACAATTGTTTGATTTTGGATTCCCCTTTTTCACACTCCAACATTGAATGGGACTATATTGGGTTTTTTTCTCAATGTTCAATGGATGTTGATTGTTCTTCATTGAAATTTTCTTTTTGGTACGTAGTTGTTCAATTCATAGAGTCTTGTTTGCTTTGAATGGAAAGAGAGAAAGCTTTACATTGAAAGAAGCTACATGTGAGGAAGTTTTGGTCCATGTGCTATAAGAACATAGCTTTCATAGATTAGGTGTTAGTTGCATGCAAGGATTGAAAGTCAAACAAATTGAATGGAGTATTGTGGAAATCCAATTTTGAATGTTTTAATCATTGATACTAAAATAGAAGTCACTTTCTAGTCATTTTAGGTCACTTTCTAGTCATACACTAGTTGTTTCTTAGTCATTTCCTATAGTATTAGAAAATTCAGCTTTTTTTGTTGATTTTGGTTGCATAGGTTTGATTCACTTTTTTGTTGATTTAGAGAGTAATTTGTTGATTTAGATAGAAATCAATAGAAAAGTGAACCAAATGAATGTGACCAAATCAACAAAAAAAACAAATTTTCTAGTAGTGAAGCTAGTCATTTTCTAGTTGCTTTCAAGTCATACACTAGTTGTTTTTTAATCTTTTAATCGTTTTCTAGTTGTTCATTCTCATTTGTCCTATATCAATTGTAAAGAGAACCATCATGTTGAACATATAAGACTTGTAAGTTGTTGTAGTCTTATACAATGAATAATTTTGTTGATTTAATTCTACAATTTATAAATTTCTATGATTTATAGATTTCTATTAAGTATAGATTCCTACAATCTATAGAAATCAAAAAATATTTAAAATCTAATAATTTTAAAAATCTATAAAATTGTAAGATTTTCTAAACTAATAAAATCTATTAAATACCAATATTTGAATTTTTGAAATCCAAGAAGAAGATAGATCTAACATTTTAAAATCTAGAAAAAAATTAGATTTGAAATCCGAAAATCTAAAAAAATATAGATATGAAATTCTAAAATCTAAAAAAAAATAGTTCTAAAATTTTGCAATCTATAAATCATTGATATTAATAATTTAAAATCTATAAATATAAGGTACAAACAAGTTGCACATAAGTCACAAACAAGGCTTCACTTTTGCAATTGGTATACCTTTTTTCTAGATTTTAGGGTGTCTACTGCGACTAAAGGTCTCCAAATTATCACTGGTCGCAAACTAGTCACAAATGTCCTATACAACTAAAAAACCAATTGCATAGTGTAGTTGCAAAATCCCTCATTTTCTTCTAGTGATCATACCCTATAAGTCCCTAAAAAAAATTTCCCCTCATTCCGTGGTACATTGGAGTTTAAAGGTTAAAAACTCATACTTACATAGTGCCACATCAACAAGGAAAGGGAGAGAAAAAACTTCTATGTGAGCGATCTACTCCATAATAGGCCAAAAGAGTCTCTAATTTTGCAAACCCACCTACCTTGAAGGCATGCTAGTAGAGTTCAAAATTTTGAAACAAGAAATAACATCATTATCCCTAAATCATGCATTCAACTCTGTACAAATTGCCTCAGCAAATGATTTCTAAAATGCCAATGCTTCTTCAAAGTCTGTACCCAACCTAGACTATTGCAATTCAAATTCATGGAAATATTTACTCTTTACCTTAGACTGCAACCTTTGCAAGTACCCACTATTAAGGCCATACTCTAATAATATGTAAAATTCAATGTCCTCATTGAATGTATCCACATTCAAGTCACAAGAGTCAACAATGAACATCATGCAAATTTGAGCTATCTCACTTCTAACAATATTACCAATGGTTGTCATATCAACAAACTTCAGCTGAAATATCTTAAACAACGTGGCTAAGGAATGAAGAATGTCAGCTAAAAAATACAAGATATAAACATACTTGATCTGACTCAATTTCTCTAACACTAATTTAGCTTGACTTGCATTGTTGTCATCCACATCTAGGAAGAAAACTAGCACTGACTCAAGTGAATCACATAGAGTTGTGATTGCTTACCATCTATTGAGCCAACAGATTTTGTGATACTACTTCATAGTTTTCTTAGCATCAAAAAATTGCTCTTGCAAGGCCATTAGCGCATGCTTGCGCTTGTTGGACTTCTTGAAAAAAGATGAAATTGAATTCAACAACAAATCCATTTCACTTGAGATAATCTTGCAGTTTGGCGCTTTTGCAGCATCCAAAGCTACAAGATTTATATAACGAGCAACGCAATGATAAACAAAAAAGAACGAATTCACCTCATTTCAAATTTGTGTCGCAATACCATTGTGAGAGCCTACTATGGTGCTTGTTCTGTCACTCCCAAATGCCACAAACTTATACAGGTCTAGCCTCAAATTTTAGAAATGCAAAATTAAAATGTTGTAAATTATAGCAACATTCTTCTTACTACCTTCTATCTACAACAGACCTAGGAACAAAGTTACAAGCAAACCCTCCTCCACAATTGTTACAAACTTTACAAGATGGCCTTTCACACTAATGTCAATGGACTCGTTAATCATAATGCCATAGAACAGGGAGCTACAAACTCACAAATGATTTTTTTTAATCACTACTGAAATGCATCAAATAAGGTCACTACAAGTCTTTTCATCTTAATATACTTAGCTATAATAGGAGCTTTGACTAAAAGCAACAATTTACACAATGTAAGAAATTTCGAGTAAGGTAAAGACTACTTCCCTTTGAAATATGCTACTTGGAAAAGAATTCTCAAAGCTTCATTGCAAGCACACTAGTTGGACAATATAACTTTCTCCATTGTTTTTCCCTCGCTTTACAAGGCCCAGGTGAATTGCCTGTGCTCATTTGAGTGAGCATGGTCCAAGAAGACAAAACTTTGAAATTTCTTGAACCTTCTTTAGTATAAACTGAGTGGCCCCCCTTCTCCATACAAACTTTGCAAAAAAGTTTGCCCACATCAACATCAAAATCCAGCCACTCGAATTACTTAGCCCATTGTTTTTTCCACAACCCTTGTGCAATTTTTGCCTAGGAAGGGGGGGGATCCATACCTAAACTACTTTCTGATTTCAAATACTCGCAAGTAGAGGCCGCAAACTCACCAAATGTCATTTCCTAAGATTTGGAAAAGTTGTGATTACGAATGGATCTCTACCTTTTAGCCATGGCTAGAACCTACCAAAAGCACCAACAAGGGCATTAGAACTTAGGAAAAAAACCCAAAATTATGGAGATAGAAGAAGGAGCAAATCCAAAAAAGGCTACAGGATTCAAGAAACGAACTTAAGTGAAAGGCAGAGCCACACAAAACTATAGGTCAACATAAACTAACGGAAGCAATAAACAAGCAAGATATTCAATCTGAAGCACTTCAACAAATAGGCAAGATATTTTATGTGCAGCAAACAGATGTGGTATTCTATTTGCAACTGCTTCTAAATGGATTGATTAGGTCACAAATCCACAAGATGATTTAATTTGTAGCTACTTCCAAATGGGTTCACAAAAAGCTTCTACAATGCCATGAGTCCATGGCCAGTGAATTCAAAAGTCCAAGACCACACAATACAATGTATAAAATTACAAAAGGCAAAAACTTGCACAATACATAATGCACAAATTGTAGCGATTCAACAAATGTTGTGGATGACGAGACAAACAAGGTACGGTACAAATGAGTGAGTCTGTAGCGCGAGTGAGCAAGTCTGAAAAAACAACAATAATGGGACACTCTCTTAGAGGCTGTGTCTCTAGTTCTTTGCGATGGAGGCACAGGGCAATGGTTGTGAGTCTGCAATGGCTACAAGTAAGACTATGGGAGATTGGGAGCAAGAGACTGCGACGGAGGTACAAAGCAACAATTGCAAGTGGGAGACTGGAAGGGAGAGAGTGTGAGTTTGCGACGAATGAACAAAGATATAGCTGCGAGCGGAAGATTGGGAGCACTAAAGTGAGAGACTGAGTACTGAAGTAGCAAAGTCACAGAGACTAGGGGTCTGGAGTAGAGTCGCACTACAGTAGGCTTGAAATTCAAAATTCCATCGCCATATCACATCCCCTCACTTCCCTAGATCTACAGCCATGATCTACAATAAAAATATCAACGGCTATGAACTACTAAGGCAGTGAAGGCACCACTAGCATCCGCAATTAGGGGGAAAACTAACTGTTTAAAAAAAATTAATGCCAACACTTCCATTCTTCCAACAGTCCAAGCTGTCCAACTTCCTCAAGATGCAAACAACTAGGCACGCAACAAGTAAAGTGGTAAACTAGTAGGCAATAGGCAGCAATTAGACCCAAACATGAAAGCCTGCTAAATGAGGGATATTTTATAATTTGTGATTTTGTGTAGTAGAATACTATGCACCCCTTAACTGAAATTTCTTAGAAAATATGTGCCCAATTAGCTATCTACTGGCAAAAAGGATATTAATTCAATAATTTTCCTACATAGTTTGAGGGCAATCGGACTAAATACCAAGATTTAGTTTTCCTACCCAATCCATTTCCAAAAATCTTCTTTTTCCATTTAGAATCTCATCCTAAACATTTCTAAGTCATTTGAATATCTTCAAAAAAATTCAGCTACATTGTAACTAGATGCTAGTACTCCTCAAACATTAGTCTTATTCATAAGATTCTGAATGTTTATTAACACTCACATTCGTTTTGGCCAATTCATGACCTGCAGAATTAAAATTAGCCTGGGACGTTTGCAGCATTCTAGTTTGAACCTAGTCTGATGAATTTGCAGCCCAGCTCATAAGCTGACTCGTTTGCAGACTTTCATGAATTTCATCAAATGGTTCCAGTGGATAATTTTTGGACCAGAGTCATGGGTCACATGGCAGAGTGATTGTGCAGGACATATCTTGTACTTTTTATACATCAGCAAAGCTTTGATTGGTTTTCTACACACCTGTCTGATTGAGAGTCAAGGTCTTTGTGCAGTACAGTGACATAGGTTTGACCTATTTCCATCATGTCATGCAATTTCTGTGCAGGTGAAAACCACACTTCACGAGCACAATAAAATACCAGCATACGATTTTGAATGGAGTAGTCCCAGGCAATAAATTCTGATAGAAAAGGGTAGGACTGCATGTTTTCTCTGTACCCTGTCAAATATGAGCAGCCTTGATATGCTCTTTTTCTAGATACGAAAGAAAAGCAAAAAACAGCTCATCAATGTGACTAATGAAAACCAGTTCATAGATTTTCAAATGTGTTTTCAGAACATGCCAACCACAATCGTATTAATGTCAATACATCCATCAAAGCAGGCGCCTACACAGAGCTCGCATGCATGAATGGACAGGGTCAAATACCATTCCTACCAATTCTATTGATACAGAGACCTGCAAGGAAGATACCAGGATGACAAGAAGTAACAATGATGCTAAAGACAATAAGACACCTGTGCGGCCTTGAACCTATATATAACTTAAAAGAGAAACTCCTGCAAATGCTAATACTACGCCTGCCTTTGTCTCCGTATTCACAAAGTTTGCATCCAACCTTGGAGGAGTCTCCAGTACCACTGGAAGAGATGCTAAACCAAATACCTCAGCTAGTGTTAATGACACAACGAACCATATTCACTGTCTACAGCTTGGATGTCCAAGCTCCTCAAAATTTAGTCAAGGGTCAACACAAGAGTGCTCTATGACAAGGGTATACCTGCTTGCTGTGACTACTGTCAGAGTAATGACAGTTCATTGCACCCAATACGTTGAATAGCACTCCCATATGACGCTGGACACTTGGTGCAAAAGCCCTTTCAGTATGCTCTCAAGTCTACAACGAATGTCGGCATTCTCTGCTGGTTACTGCATTTGCTGCTGTTGTTGCTGCTGCTGTTGTTCCGGCACAAAGGCAGCCTGGTAGTACATCAGGAGGCAAACCAAAAACTTTTAAGTCCGACAGATATTTTTTACGAGGGTAATATTACCCATAAGAGAATCTATCGTTGTTCACATCTGAGATTAGATTCGCAGCGACTCTGTAGTAAAACGTAGCCAGATGTAAAAGAAGCTCTGATAGTTCATGACTTGGTGAAGGGATTTCAAAGCCCACAAATACCTGAGCTGGCTGATACATCATTTGTGCATTTGGTGGCATAGATGGCTGGCCGACCATCATCTCCTACATCATGACAGCTATAATAAGCAATTCTGAAAATCATATACAGTAAACTAAATTTGATTGAGCTTGAAAAAATTCATATCCATACCCAGCTGAAAAGACTGTTATGCGTACAACTCAATAATGTGTAGCACATGATAGGTGCACCAACAAATCCAATGAATTATATGTATTCCAACAGGCAAACACTAGACCAAAGAAAAATCCACCAATTACTAGCTAGTTATATCATAGGTGAATTGCAAGAGTCACACCCAACTCAATTTCAGACGGTAGAGAGAAGTAAGAAAAATACAGGGGCTCCCATAGGATGATGCATTTGCTGCCCAGGCATGGGTGGGTAGTACATTCCTCCATACTGTACAGGGTCACCTGCCACTCCACTCCAAGGAACACCCAAATCCTCTTCCTGGAACAAAATAATGGATGTCACATCAGCTTGTACGATGAGAGTTAGGGCGTATCGCACACAGCGAAATGCAAAGGGTGCCACGACCAAATTGTCGGCCGAGATGCCGACTGAAAATTGAAAGAAAAAAATACGAAATTTCTTGGAAGAAGCATTACTGGCACTAAAAAAATCTGGTTTCAAAAATTCACCTTCAACTCATCACGTGGTACAATGTCAACAAGAAAGTCAAAAATATCGCCCCTGGTTATGGCACCCGCAATATCGTTTCTTTGTAGTGTCCGTCGCTTATTTTCTTCGGTGTGAATCCAAGACCGAAGTGTCAATTCCAAGATGAACATTTCACAAGCTTTTGAAAACAGTACTGGAGCTTCAGCTGCAATCATCTGTTATAAACACCACATCTCAGCGATGAAATTGATCCAGAGCTGAAAACATCAATAGAAGCAGAGGTAATCATCATTTTAACATTGAAGTTCATTCACCACATCAATAGGTAGACTTTCGAGTAGGACACTACAAGGAAGAGTTTCTGAATTCGGATAAGGAAAGAGGAAGTAGAATACCGACCTTGACATCTTCGTCTGACTTCATGATTTTCTTGATGCGCGCTAGAGGCAACTGATGAGTTTTAAAATCTGGAGGATAATTTAATACACGTGAGGGCAGAACCTCGAGGGTTAATAAAAAAGGAACAGAAAATCCAGTTGAAGAAAGTAGACAAGAGACATGGAAAAAAATTGGGACAAGTGCTGCTAAAGATCCCAACCCACCCAGCCGCCCCGAAATGTACAACCCCGTACATTCTCTCCAAAGAACATACACTGGGTGTTTCCTGGGCAGCACGCCACCCCATACCTTTCGTAAGGTACATCTGTCTCTGGTTTGGTTTCATCAACTTCTACCGACTCTCACTTAATTTCAATGGTAATTTGAAATACCCCGATGCGTTAGCAACCTTAAAAGCACTGTACAATCAATTTTTCGATTCATATGCCAGTCAAAGTATACCATTGACTTGCTCCATTTCCTGCTGTTGCTGAGTCCAGAACGCCTGCAGCTGCTGCTTCTGAATCTGTTGATAGTGAAGCTGGGGCTGCATCTACACTCATCACAGTAGCCATTAAGCCATATTACTCACTCCCTAATAGCAACATAAACAAAATCCAAGTGAAACACGCTACGGAGAAGATCTCTACATGACCAGGACCAACGTCATGCTATGCAGGAGTGCTACCTGCTGATCCCCAAGCTGCGGCATCATCTGAAAAGTTATCAACAATTTAATTAGCCAATTTTGGTACCCCAAGCAACACTAAAGATCACGTCTCTCCCAACGCACATCTTCAGGAACGACAAAGTTCGCCCCCTCCTCCACCTCAAAGCCATCTCCTCCCACATTTTTTCTCCACAACATTCAACCTTGGGTAGCAAAGCAAAAACCAGAAAACCGAACTTGTACAAACACCATTCCTGTAACACTCCGACTCTTCACACCGTGAAATCCCATCTTCATCGTCAACCCTAACTCAACAAAACCCCACCAATCGCAACAATCGCAACCACAATGCGTCGCTCAATCAACATTCACGTCCTAAGAATCACATCCCAACGCCGCCTACAAGAAAAGGAAACAATCTTGGCCCTTGTCTCCCCAACCACTCCTACTCCTAACCCATCCCCACCGTTACCCCAACCGCCCATCCAACGGCAGGCAAGACGTCTCCACACACAGACACTCACACAAAACGAACGCCAACCAAACCCAAGCCCACACAATCCCTGCATTGGTGGCTTCCCCCCAAACCCTACCAAGTGTTGGTCTTCCAAATGTCTGGCTCCCAAATGTTTGGCATTACTGCAACGACACTTCCTGCTGTCGGTAGAAGGAGATGGAATCTTAGGTTGAAATTGGGGTTTGTAGACTGTGAGTAGCGGTGGAAAATACTAAGTTACGACGTACCTGCTGCTGTCCCGGCTGCGGGTAGTGCATCGGGATGGGCATGACGGAGCCCGGATGTTGCGACATCTGGGGAGCGTTGGAAGACGGTGGGAGATTGTGTTGTTGCTGTTGTTGTTGCTGCTGCTGCTGCTGCTGCTGTTGCTGTTGCTGGCTGGTGGCCATCGTTGGATCAAGGGATGATAGGGATGGATTCTTCCAAAGCTGCGCAGGCACGCAGCGCAGCTGCTGGAGTGAGACTGGTAGCCCGAGAATAATAAATCTGACTGGCGGGCGGAGTATTTTGCTTGCAGAAGCGAAAATTCTTTCCCACACAGACAGACGGCCAGATTTGAGTCCTTGTTGCTAGGAAAGATTGGTTTCCTGCAGGTGCCCGCCTTGCTTGTCGCTCCCGGCCGCCGCAGCTTCGTTCCTCCCGCCAGGCCAGGCTTCCCCCTGGATGAATGGCGATGTTTGGATGTGGCGTATGCGCTTGGCGGGCGAGTGGGCATACATACATACATACATACGTATGTACATGTTGTGGGCGCCATCCCTATCCTCATCCACGGGCATGGGGGGTGCGCGGGCACCCGCTACTGATCGGGTACATGCCATTCATGTACCCCATTCAATGCCCCGCCCAAATCTCCTTTTTTCACAATCTGGATTTCTTGTACGTGAGGGTCAGTTTCAGCAATTGAGATCAATCATAAGATGACATGTGGCAATAATGGACAAAAATGTCATAGTTTAGGTCAAATCTTACGGCCTATTTACACTCAAAAATTTTGGGTTGGAGTCCAGTGTTTTAATTGGGTCTTCGCTTTGGGTCCAAGGGTATTTTTCAATTAAGCCCTAGAGGTAAAAACTGCGTTTTTTGGTAACATAGCAATTTGGAGGAGCTCACTATAAATGGAATTTTTATTTATTTTTTATTGAAATTTTCACACAAGACGTACCCAAGGAGTAGCTTCAAGACCCAACAATTTTCATAATTTTTGATTACATGGTTAAAAATTTATTATGTGATACATCATTTTTATTGCTCGGCGGATTAAAAACCATAACTACTCACAAACTAAAACACTTCGTCACTTTCGTCTCATTAATCAAAATGGAATAATTCAATGCTTCCTATATATATATATATATATATATATATATATATATATATATATATATATATATATATATATATATATATATATATATATATATATATATATATATATATATATATATATATATATATAACCTTGATTATATGGTAAAAAGTTATTGCATGAAATTAGTTCTTTAGGAGTTAACCCCTAAAGGACCATTGTCCCTTCGGGGGACAAATTGGATTTCGGGCAAGTACCTACGGGCTGAAATTTTGTCATGATTTTTTGAAACTTTTTTTGAAGATAGAAAAACTGATGAGCTTTGTCGGAATATAATTTTTTTCACATTTGGTGCCCGGAAACAAAAGTTATGACCAAATAAGCTCAAAGTAGGGGACGGGGGGCAGTCCGGGCAGCAAAAAAAATTTTACAAAATTTTGAATTTTTCTTTTTTGGATTTTTTCCTTGTAGATTATATTTTTGTCTGCATGGGAAGCTTTGATTCATTCCATTTGGACTTATTATGAGAAAGTTATGGACAATCTTGTTTATCAGGCAATTAGAGCATCTTCCTGAAAAAATAACTTATAGAATTCATTTCTGAATGCAATTTTTACAATTTTTCTAAAAAATAATTTTTACATGATTTTGTTTGCTTGCTAGAACAATCTCACCATTGGGATTAGTGCATTTTAATTCCATCTTAAAGATATTAATAATTTAGATTTTCCTTCATTCTCATACTTACTTCTACTTAACAATTTTTTTAAGCATGAAAATTAATCTTTTTCTTAAAATTTTCTTTTTTTCTAGATTCTCAACTCAATTTCCAACAATAAGGATTTAAAGCTCAAAACTCTGTAGTGCAAAAAATTTAAGTTAAAAAAGTTCAAAGTCAAATAATCCAGTCCCGCAAGGTGCTGAAAAAATTATTTTTTTCACTTTAAACGCAAATATCTTTTAATCTATGTGGTCAAAATTTCTGAAATTTTTTCCACACATTTCCATACTAGTAAGGTATAAGATCCTACGGTTGGATGTGCAAAAAAAATAATTTTCAAAATTTTTTACACTTTGCTACAGAAATGGCAGTTTTGAGTGTTTTTTGGCAGAAATAAGGCCTTGGTCCTTTAGGGGTTAAAACAATTCATTTTTCTAGGCTTCAATCCAAAGTTTTTGGGTGTAAACAAGCCTTTGTACTAAAGAAGAAGAAAGTGGATTCCTAAAGAGTATGGTGGAAGCACCAAAAATTGTAAACAATTCAATATAGTTGGAGGTATCTCATACTACTAAATCATACTACTAAAATCATAACTCCCTTTGTAATATCACAAATACTACCATTAATACGAGGGGTTCGTGCTTGCTATGCTACGCATTCAATGTATCACATATATTTGAATAGAATGCATGATAATGATTTCAATAAGTCTTTAAAATAATTATTTTAAATATTTTATAAAAATATTTTCAATCATGCATACATAGAAATCGTATTTTCACACAATGTGATATTACAAAAATAGAGTAGCAGTTTGGAGTCACTTCTATAATATCACTTTTTACAAAGGGTGATAGTATAGAAATAATATAGTTGTTGCAATTAAGGTGGTATTAAAGAGGATCCATAGGATGATATCATAGAGGTAGCAAATCTATTGCTTCTCTTGGCTTTACACTTCTTTGCATTTCTATAATTTTGTGCTTTTGTGAGCTTTGAGCTTTTATGATTTCAAAATTTTATTGCTACTACCAAATGATTTTGAGAAATTTATTCAATTGAAGCAATTTTGGATTCCACAACAATTAAGTTGTCCATGAAGTTTTTGAGATTTACAAGTTTTTTTTTCATTCACCAAGTTTTTGGGTTGCCATTTTTTGTAACAATGGAGTCAAATTTCTAATGCATTCTAATGTACGTGTATCTTTTATAGTATTTACCATTGCATATGTTTCATTCATCATTCAATAAATTTCTATTGTACATTTCAATATATGCTTACTTATAAAAAAAATTATACAAAGATTTAAGTCATTTTTATTTGAAGATTTATTGAAATTTTTGTTCTACATTCTATCTAATACATACAAATTCTTGTAAAATTCTAATGATGAATGCATAGCATAGCAAGCACCAACCGCTATCATCATACTACTAAAATCATAAGTCTCTCTGTAATATCACAAATGCTACCATTGATACTAGGGGCTTGTGCTTGCTATGCTACGCATTCATTGTATCACATATTAGTAAAAATTTGATATATTTGAATAGAATGCATGATAATGATTTTGATAAGTCTTGAAAATAATTATTTTAATTATTTTATAAAATATTTTCAATCATGCATACATATTTTCACACAATGTGATGTTACTGAAATAGAGTAGCAATTCACAATCACCTTTGTAATATCACTTTTTACAAAGGGTGATATTATAAAAATAATATAGTCATTGCAATTGAGGTGATATTAAAGAGGATCAATATGGTGATATTATAAAGGTAGCAATTCCATTGCATTTCTATGATTTTGTGCTTTTGTGAGCTTTTAGCTTCTGATTTCAATTTTCTATTGCTTCTACCAAATGATTTGAGAAATTTATTACATTGAACCGATTTTGGATTTCACAACAATTAAATTGTTCACGAAGCTTTTGAAATTTACAATTTTTTTCTTTAAATTCTTCTATTTGGATTGCCATTGTTTGTAACAATTGAGTCAAATTTCGAATACATTCTAATGTATATGTATCTTTTACTGCATTCATCATTGCATGTATTTCATTCATCATTCATTAAATTTCTATTGTTTATTTCAGTATATGCTTATTTATTAAAAAAATTATATGAAGATTTTAGTAATTTTTATTTGAAGATTTATTGAAATTCTTGCTCTCCATTCTATCTAATATATAAACTTCAAATGAAATTCTAATGGTGAATGCATAGCATAGCAAGTGCAAACCGCTAGTTTTTTTCTTAAAATAATGTTTTATAGTATTAGATATTGAAAATCATGAATTGAAAAAGAACAATAGATTTTTGGATGTAGTGTGTAATTTCTATGAATTTTCAAAGTAATGGCTCTCAAGGTCACTAAATCCATCATGTAAGTGGATTTGAAATTCAAATCTAAAACCAAAATCTAGCAAAATTTACAACCAATTAATCACAATTCAACATAGAGACAATTTAATGACAATGTTTAAGGACAATTTAATGAAAATCTAGGGTACAAGAATGGATACAAGGATGGGAATGGGTGTTTTCACCTTAGTGTTGTAAATTTGAGGATAAATGGAAAATTTTATTTCAAATGGGTGGTTAAATTTTAAAACTTACAATTCAAATTCGGAATCAAAGAATCCAAAATTAATTTTAAAACATTGTGAAATTCAACTTAACCAATTACAAAAGAGGCAACACCTATGTGATGTGAAAAAATAAAGGGGCAACTCCCTTTGTGATGGGGGGATCTTATGCATAGAAATCTAGTAGTGCTTCCATACAATACTTCATTGAGGGTTGATCAAAGTATGATTCAAGAAAAAAAACAGCTAGTTCAAAGTTAGCTAGGGGAATTGGGGAATTGGGGAAGAAAAAAAAACTACAATTTGAAAATATTGGGAAAAAAACGGTCAAAAAATCTACTTTTTTTTATTTAGAGTTAAAGAAATAAAGAAAGTAACAAGACTAAGTACTTGAAAAAATGGTTCAATACAAGAACCACAAGAAAATAGTTGGTAAAACTCAAAAAATATCTAGAACACTACACTAAAATTGGTAAATAGTGTTGGCTACACTAATTATCAACAATAACACTAATTGCGATTTGCAAGGTTAGTGTTAGAACATTATTTACCCATTCTAACACTATTTTAGCTCTATAGCAAAATTTGGTCATTTCAACATTTCTACAAGAGTGCATTTAGTGTTAGATGGGAACCAAATATAGAAGTTGAAATGGTAATATAATAGGTTAAGGCTATGATCCAGTTCACTACAACACTAATTATCACCCAATACTATTTACCAATTTTAGTGTAGTATGATTGCCTTGACCCCTTATGGGATGTGTTAACATTTTTTCAAATTCTCAAACTCTCAATTTTTCATTGCACATAGAGACAAATACAAGAGATGACAACAACAATTGAAATTATTTATAAATCTATGATAAAGTATGAATTTGTTATGAGATTTTTGTTGTGAACTAAAAGACCACATCATAGAATCCTCCAAAAGAGCACGGTAGTAAAAAGTGACAAATCTAATATTATTTTAGGATAGGTTGTTTTGGAATGGTTTTGGACTTCAAAAAAACTCCAAACTTTGGGGTGGATAATTATGGTGGGCATGTTTGTTGGAAAAAGAAAGGCAGATTCACTTGAGCACTGTCGTTGTAACTGTACTGTAGAGTTTGTACAATTCAAGTGTGTGTAAAACAGCCCATTTTGGTCAGAATTAGGAGTTTGACCTCATGTTGTTGCTGAAAATTTTCAATTTTTTTCCACATTATTACAAGTCTAAGAAATAGCGAGAGCAATTGAAATTATTATTATTATTTTGACAAAGTATGAATTTGCTGTGAAAGTTTGAAGTGTTCAATGCATCATGGCTCAAAAAAGTCTGCAGACTACCTTAGTACCAACAAAATCTGAATCCATCATGTTCATTTTGTTCACCTGAAGCAGTCATTGTATTTACTAACATAGAAAGTTTAAAAAGTTCATTCTTACAATGAATTCACACTGAAAAGTAGGAAGTTCCTAATGAAGTCACTAATCACTGCATTACTGCCACGTAAGACATACATTGTGGTTGAAATTTCACATACTGAAATAAACCATGATGGGGTCATTCCTTAGGTGTCTACTATGGGTCATCTGGTCACAATGGGTTGTTCTACCTTTTATATATATAACTTTAACTGAAAATTATATTATTTTAATCCATAAAATGACGAGCTAGTCATTGTGGAAATCATTTAATTGGGTATCATGTGAATTGTTGGCTTAAAAAAAATGAAAAAGCACTCATTGGAAGACAAACTACTATAGAAGACCTTCCCTTTTCACACAAAATTTGGAGGATGAATAGTTGTACTTTTGTCTTGCATAGAAAGATTCTTTGTCATTCATCGGTTGGAAAACATCCTCCATGTTGTTTAAGGGTTAATCCATAAATTGATGAACTAGTCATTGTGGAAATCATTCATTTGGGTACCATGTGAATTGTTGGCTTAAAAAAAATGAAAAAGCACTCATTGGAAGACAAACTACTATAGAAGACCTTCCCTTTTCACACAAAATTTGGAGGATGAATAGTTGTACTTTTGTCTTGCATAGAAAGATTCTTTGTCATTCATCGGTTGGAAAACATCCTCCATGTTGTTTAAGGGTTAATCCATAAATTGATGAACTAGTCATTGTGGAAATCATTCATTTGGGTACCATGTGAATTGTTGGCTTAAAAAAAATGAAAATGCACTTGTTGGTAGACAAACTACTCTAGAAGACCTTTCCTTTTCACAAAAAATTTAGAAGATGAATACAGTAGTCACACTTCTAGCTTGCATGGAGAGATTTTTTGTCATTCATCAACCAGAAAATGTCCTCTGTGTTGTTTATGGGTTAAAGGATGGACAGATGGTTGTAAAAATCATCCCTTTGGTTCTTGTGAGAATTAGTTTTTTTGCATTTTTTATGAAGTGCCAAAGTGCCAATATAAAATGTTATAGTAGTGCTCTAAATATCAACATTCATCCAAATATTGGATAGAAAAAGTGTCACATTCACACATATGTCTCTAATTCTATTTTTATCCACAATCTAGTGATTTTTTCTAAGATATTTTTTTAATGCGAAGTTTTTTGGCAAAAAACTTCATGATTTACAACCATTTTTTAGCTAAATTATTTTATTCTGTTGCAATCTAGCACTAGAAAGTAAAAAAAAAACCTTGGTACAAATCATTTGCTTAAAAAATTGCAAAAACTCTCATTGGAATTCAAAGTACTGTAGAAGACCTATCCTTTTCACAACAATATTTTGAGGATGAATAGTTGCACTTCTGTCCAACCAGCTAGAAGGATTCTCTATTATCCATTAGACAAAAATAGTCCTTATTGACATTTAAGGGTTAAGAAAGAGATGCACACATACTTGTAAAAGAGAACGACAATTAATGAGTAAATAGAATTATAGCCCTTAAAATTATCTAAAATTTTTAACCCTTAAATGATGATGAGGCCCAAAAGCGGCCAATGAATGACTTGATCGTCCATTGTAGAAACAAAGAATGCACCTATTGGTTCAATAATCTAAGAATTTTAGTGATTACTTTGGTCATGGGAGCCGCGTCTTTTAAGGGTTAACTAACATTGGGGGCCCTTTTGCTTTCCCCAAAAGTAAGAGCTCTAACATTGCAACTTTCTAATCAACCAATGACTCTTTGCAATTTCTCACTCAATCAATGATACTAGGGCTACAACTTCCCAACCAAATGAGGATCTTCTATAGATTAAACTAAATTTACTCCTAGGGATTTAGAAAGGGATTATCCCAATCTCCAAGAGGAAATGATTTAAATTGGTTAACAATGTTACATATAATGGAATACAAAAATCACATCCTAAATGTGCATTAAAAATTTATAAAAATCTAAATTTGATCATTAGAGTATTGGATGACCCAAATACATCGTCCTTTTCAAAATGTAGGTGATCTTCCTTCACCACCCTCTTCACTAGTGTCATCAACTTATTTCAAACAACATCATTGAACACTACAATACAATGTTCAAAACTCAATAATTATCAACAAATACATAAGGTAATACCATCCATAATAAATGTGTCCAAATATTCAATTGAACAATGTTCCTATTATTGAATTGCTTAATTTTTGTTGGATCTTGTTGCAAATGTAAAGAATATTTTAGGTTATGTTCTTATACATTTTTAGGACATTGTATCAATAAACTATGAATGTTCAAAGTGTTGAAAATAGATGGACTCAAAATAACCCTAGACTCTCATGATTAGAGCAAGTACATTTTAGGCATTCCAATTCTTTGTAGGGATTGGTTTGAGAAAGAGGTTACAATTAGGTGCAATTAACTTAACCTTAAAAAGCTTGAACAACCAAAAGGTAACTAATGAATGACTTTGAGAGAAATTCAAGAGACAAGGAATGCACCTAATATTCATCACAAATTGCAATCAAGTACAAGAAATCCATTAAGTTTGGTGATTTGAGGGACTCTGCATGCACATTCTCCAAATGTGACTCAAAGCCCACTCTAAATTAATTTCTAAATGTCCAAATTGTGTTTTTTTGGCAACATAGCAATTTTGGGCAACTCACTAGGAATGAAGTTTTTATATTTTTTCTTTGAAATTTTCACACAACATGTGACCAAGGAGTAGGTTTAAGGCCCAACAATTTTTATAACTTTTTACTACATGGTTAAAAAGTTATTGTATGATATGTAGTTTTCATTGCTTGGCAAGCAACTGGGGGTGCTAAAAAAACTTCTATAAAAAATTATTTTCTTGCAAAAAAAATTTTAAATTGGTTTTTTAGATTTATATATGTGTGGAAAGCTTTGAATCATTCCATTTCAATAAATGAGGTGAAAGTTATGAGGTGTTTTAGTTTGCAGGTAGTTTATAGGTAGTTTATAGGTAGTTTGTGGAATAGTTATGGAATCTCTACTCTAAGATAACCTCTAAAGGTCCAAACACTGTTTTTTGGCATCATAGCAATTTTGGGCAACTTACTACAAATGGAATTTTTATTTCTTTTCTTTGAAAATTTTACACATGTACCCCGAGGAGTAGCTTTAAGGCAAAACAATTTTCATAACTTTTGACTATATGGTTAAAAAATTATTGCATGATATGTAATTTTCAACATTTGGCAGGTAGCTTGGATAATCCAAAAAACTACTTTAAAAATCATTTTTTTTAAGAATAAAAATTTGAAATTGGTTCTCTAAATTTATATATACGTGGAAAGCTTTGAAACATTCCATTTCAATTAATGAGATGAAAGTTCTGAAGAGTTTTAGTTTGTAGGTAGGTGTGGCATTTAGAGATTCCATATCTACCCACAAACTAAACCTACTCATAGCGTTCATCTCATTAATCAAATTAAATTGATTCAAAGCTTTCCATATTTATATAAGTCTAGAGAACCAATTTTTTATTTCTTAAAAAAGTGATTATTAAAGAATTTTTCTGGACTGTCCAAGCTGCCCGCTAAATGTTGAAAATTACATATCATGCAATAACTTTTTTAACCATGTAATCAAAAGTTATGAAAATTGTTGCACCTTAAAGCTACTCCTTGGACACATGTTTTGTAAAATTTTCAAAGAAAATAATAAAAATTCCATTTGTAGTGAGCTGCCCAAAATTGCTATGATGCTAAAAATGGTGTTTGGACCTTTAGGGGATAAACTTTGAAGTTCATTATTTTACTCAATTTTTAATGTTTTTGGAGAAAATACAAGTATTGGGTGTAGAATGTTTATTACAACAATACAACCATTGAAATTGGCATTTTTCAATTCCATAAATAACTCTTAATGATTTAGTATTTTGAATCATTCTCTACTTCTTTTCACATACTATTTTTTCCCTATATGTTGTATAAATCCAAATGATTTGAAAATTTTCAAGCACGTAGCCAACTTGCTTTGAAGTATGAATCCAAAGAAGCACCACCATTTTGGACATTTTTTCATACCAATATGAGCTTGTGAAGTACAGCTACCTAATTTCTTGTAGGGCCCCCCTAAGGATTTTCGTCACTTCAAATGCTAATATCTTGCAATCTACATAATGGAAATTTCTGAAATTTTTTCCACAACCCAATGTACTACAAGATCCTACAATTACATGTGTCCAAATTTTTTTCCCCCTAAATTTGGTACTTGTATTAAAAATGGCAGTTTTGGAGCATTTTTGTTCAAAACATAGTCCAAAACATTTAGGGGTTAAAGAGACTTTCAAAACTACTATTCTCATCCAAAATTGTCATGTTCACCACAATCCACTACAATGCAAATCCCTCCATCAAGACTAATGTGTCCTAAGTCGTTGCTGCAGAGTAAAAGTAAAAGTAAATTTCTAATATTTTAATTCCTAAAAACTTCAAAAATCAATAACTTTGACCTAATAGGTCCAAATACCAAGAAACAAAACCCGTGCACCCCTCCTTCCAAAGAGCTTTCCACCAGTACAAAGCATACGATTGAGGGGCGCATGGTCCAAGAGATCTCAACGTAACAAACAAAACAAACACCCCAAACTTAATGAATGGAATGGAATTCACTAAACCCCAAACCCTAAAACCCTAAACCCTACAATTCCTCGTGCTTGTTGGGTCTCTCGGCGTAAGGTTCATAGGACGTCAAGGCAGGCAACGGCATCCCTTTGTCATCCCACAGCGCCCTTGTCCAGTAAAAGTTTCCTTCGCCAGGATAAGCTTCCCCCGGTTTCAGCCACCCCGACTCCCAATAGCAAACCCCCGCTCCCAGCCCATTCGGCACGTCCTTCACCACCTCCAGCAACTTCTGCACAATGGATTCCTGCGTGCTCGGTGCATTCGGCAGAGGCGTCCAGTAATCCGCCACTTCCGCAATCACCATCGGCTTGTTGTAGCGTCCTGCCGCTGTTTGCAAGGAAACTTGCAGATCAGAAAGCAAGGCGCCATCGCCAGGGTAAAACGACAAGCCTAAGAAATCGAAGGCCACTTTGTTTTTAACCATCAAGTCCATGAACCACGTGACCAAGCTAGTCTTCTGGCCGTTGTTGATGTGCACCATCGTTGCTACCCCCTTTTGCTGCACTGCTGCTAAGCCGGCCTTTAAAAGAGTCGTGAATTGGGTCGGGTTGGTGGAGATGTTTCCTGTTGGCCACAGCATTCCATTGGAGATTTCGTTTCCCACGGCAACCATGAACGGGGGGGTGGATTGTCCCTGCAGAATGCACTCTCTGCTTAGCTAACTACTGACAAAGGTTTTGAGCTAATGGGAAGAATACATTCACCATACTGAAAGGGAGAGGTTCTATTCACCATACAGGTGAATGTTGAACCTTCTCCTACCAGCAATCTAGAAACTTGCACCATCTTCAATTGTGCACATTGATTTTGCGTCAAAACCCACAAAAATAAACGTCAAGAGATTAAGGATTTTCACACTGAGCACAAATCAAAGGTCACAGGTATGGTCAATGGAGACTCTAATGTACCGTATGGTCAATGGAACCCCTAGCCAATAGGAAGTTTACCAACCAGATTTTATAGAAAATTGCCAGAAACTCAAATGTGATTCAAAATTCATCAGAGTTTGTAGCCTCAACCAAATTCTTGGAGCCATAGTACCTGCAGAGCTTCGATGAGGTTGGTGACGTAGTCTGCAACGGTGTTGCAGAGAGTGGGAAAGTCTTGGTCTGCCCATGCCTTCGGGGTGGTCTGCCGCCCTGGATCCGCCCAGTAGTCTGAGAGGTGCAGGCAGAGCAGGATTTTTAAATTCGCATTCTTAGCACGTTGCGCCATCTTCAGCATGCTGTCGAAGTCGCTAAAGCCGGTTGGGGGTTGAACCCACACACGGATGCGCACCAGGTTGGCGCCGTGAGCAGCAACGATCTGCTCTGGGGGACTGCTTTTGTTGTCAAAGTCGTGGTATTTCACGCCTTGTTTCTCGCATTGAAGCACTGTTGAAAGGTCATGGCCCAGTAACATGTTGCCCCAATTTTATAACTGGCTCTCAATAGGATGGAATCGCAAGAATGGGGCGCTGGAATGCACCTAGATTTCTAAAACGCTGAGTTGAGGGCTCAATCGATCGAAGCTCAAAATTCAAAACATACTCAGTAATCCTCGATCTGCTTCACCCCAAAAGCAGGAGACTTCAAGGTCTACACGAGTCGAGAATTGAAAGACTGGTATGCGACGAATGCACCTACTTAGGGCTTCTTCTACGAAATCCAGAAAGCGCAGTTGATTGCAGGATCGAATTCCGTGAAAAGAGAGAACCTAAGATTTCAAAACATACGCTCAAGTGAACTAGTTTCCGATCTGCTGCGCCCACGAGGAGCGACCTTCAAGATCTACACAACACGAGGTCAAAAAAATCAGTAATGTCAAGGATCTCAATGTTTACGCATGTCCTCACATGACTTGATAAGGTCGACAATCAGAGAATCGCAATACTGGTATAATCTATGAATGGACCTACGTGGGCTTTTCTTAGATTTCAAAAAAAGCTCAGTTGAGTGCTACTCGAATTAAGTGAACCTAAAATTTTGAAAACATACTAATTATCTACCAAGTAGTTCTCGATCTGCCTACGCCTACAAGGTTTACACAACGTAAGTCAAGAAATCCGTTATGTGAAGGATCAATTATATTACGCATGTCGACCTTACAAACAACCAGGGAGATGTAATTGAGAACAAGACTACTGGATTAGCAGACCCCTCTAGAAAAACCAGCATACGATACAAATTCGAATTCAGATCACGAGAGAAATTAAGACCTGTACACCACAGATCAATAATCCTTCGTCTGTAATCCCCTGACAGAAAACGCAAAGCAAAACTCAGCTTACTGCAACAGCCCACCTGAAGCAACTAAGCAGCGCGCTTCAGCGCAAATCCCCCCAAGTAGTTCTCACGCTCTGGTCGCAGCATGTGCGCGGATCGATGCTGAATCGATGTGAGATCTGTCTGCAACTTGACTCCATATCCAGCTGATGGCGAGTCGCTTCTCTTTCTTCCGTTGATGAATGGACGCATGTCACCATTGTAGCTTGCGTGAAACTCGTTTAGCTTTGTCGGCAAAGCGACCTCCGGAGCCCAGACTTAAACTTGAAACATAAGTTACGGTAGAAGCATCAGTTGTCAACCACGCCCAGTGCCCAACCTGTAGCGTGCGCTATTTTCAACCTGAGGCTGGAACTCAAACCTGAAATGTTTTTTTTAATGTCCTTTTCAAGGTTGGAACTAACATGGGATGGCGACCGATTTCCAACCACTTAAGCAATTACGCATATTTGGAGCGCACATTGTTTGTGTGCGGAATTTTCCCCATGTACAGAAATAGAGTTTGGAAGGATTGCATATTTTTCCAAAATTTTATTACACAAAATGTATTTACTATGAATTTTTGAATAGAAGATTCTCTAAAACCTATAATGATTATATAGACCTTTCTATTTCTAACCATAGGTTAATTGCAAAATCGACTTAGGACTAGTTGCAATATTGACAGCCTTGTAGCCAGTCATAATGCAATACATTTACTCCTTGAACTATGTCACAACTCATGGAAACATGACAGTCTATAAGTTAGAAATGGGGTGGGGGTGGGGGTGGAAATGGGTCGGCTACTCATGATTAAAAGCAATGAGCGAGAAAGTAGGGAGTAGTAAACAGGAAAGTAGTTCTTCAATGATTGGAATTACTATACTTTAGACATTGACTACGGGTCGACAGTACTTTGTGACACCCAAAATTCACTATAACTTCAAATTTGGGAATAAAATTCTTAAAAAATTCCTATTTAGGAAGCTTATAGTAATTTTTGGCAATTTTCAACTTTTTGATGATATTGACAATGATAATTTTTTTTTTGATTTTTTGGATCAATTTTGTACATAATGAACTCCAATCTTTGGACAAATAAATTAAACCTAAAAAAGCATTAACCCTTTAATGACTAAGAAGCCCAAATTGGGCCTCATGTTTTTTAAGCAATTTTGAAGAGTTTATATAGATTTTTAAAATTTATTTTAATAAATATTTACTTAAACCAATGCGTGCAATGTTCTTCACTCAAGCTAATGATATAATGAAATTTTCCATTTCCATTATACGTTCTATAATATAAACAATCAAAGTATGCAACTTAAAATCATGAATTTTTAGTACGTAAAGGGTTAAATGACTATGCAATATAAATTAAACATATTTCTCAATTCAACAAACATTTCAAATGCAAGGGCATTAAGATGTAAAAATGGTTTATATTGCAATCTATACTCTCTCTACAATGGCTAATGCTATCCCATGTTCTCAATTCCAAAAGAAAATTCAAATATTGTGAGAACCAATATCATTTGCATGTTTGTCAAACTATTGATATTTTAAATTCTATAAATGTCAATTTCCTTCAATTTTTGTGTACAACAATCTAAACTAATGTATACCAACATGTCAAAGTACAAAAAGTTTTTTTGGAGTTCTAACAAAAGATTGGGAAAAGATAAAGTAAATTCAAATCAGGTTGAACAAAACTGAGTTTTTGACATGGCTAACTTTGAAAATGATTTTCTTTCAAATCACAACTAATTTTTTTTCAAATTTCCACAATAATGTGTAGCATGTCACACACTACAACTTCCATACATCAACTTTTAGACTTTGTCCATTGATGCTTATGGTATGGTTGTTTAAATGAAAGCGTTTTAGCTTTGTACTTAGTTTTGTCAATCATTGTACATGGGATAAGTTTCCACCACCTCATACTCCTCACCATCTAGTTGAAATTTGCTTAAGTGATCCACCACTAGTGTTTCTACCTTAAATTAACCCCTAAAGATTTTTGACTATGTTTTCACCAAAAACACTCTAAAATTGCCATTTCTAGTACAAGTACCAAATTTTAGAAAAAAAATTATTTTTGGACACATGTAACCATAGGATCTTGTAGTACAGTGGTTTGTGAAGAAGTGGTAAAATTTCAGAAATTTCCACCACGTAGATTGCAAGATATTAGCATTTGAAGTGACAAAAGCTTTTCTTTTGTGTCTATGAAAAATCGGGCAAGTGCACTTCACAAGGTTACATTTTTATGAGAAGATGTCCAAAATGGTGGTTACTCTTTGAATTCATTCTTGAAGGCAAGTTGGCTACATGCTTGAAAATTTTCAGATTATTTGGAGTTGTACAACATATAGGAAAAAAATAGTAAGTAGAAAGAAATAGAGAATGATTCAAAACACTAAATTGTTAACAATTAATTTATGGAATTGAAAAATGCCAATCCCAATGGTTGTAATGTTGCAATAAACAATCTACAACTAATGTTTTCTTTTTCTTTTTCTTTTTCTTTCAAAATTATTTAAAATTGAGTAAGATAAAGAACTTCAAAGTTTATTTGAGAGTAGAAAATCTATAATTGCCCGCAAACTATCCCCAACTAAAACTCATAACTTTCATTTCATTAATTGTAATGGAATGATTTAAAACTTTCCAAGTATATATAAATCTAGAGAACCAATTTCAATTTTTTTTTCTTAAAGAAGTTTTTTTTGCTGCCCAGGTTGTCCACCAAATGTAGAAAATGACATATCATACAATAACTTTTAGACCATGTAGTCAAAAGTTATGAAAATTGTTGGGTCTTAAAGCTACTCCTCGGACACATGTTGTTTGAAAATTTGAAAGAAAAAAAAATAAAAACTCCATTCATAGTGAGCTGCCCAAAATTGCTATGTTGCCAAAAAAAAACCCATTTGGTCCTTTTGTTGCCAAAAAAACGCCCTTTGGTACTTTAGGGGTTAAACACAAGCATGGGCCCAGCTGAATCTCTACGACATTTGTAAGGCACGAGTCTCCAGATAAGTCAAGCAAGGGTTTACTTTCAGTCAACCACTTCAGATGTGTCCAGATGATCACATTTGGGACCACTGTTCCAACGGTGCTGTCCATGAAGTTTGAAGCTTGTTGCTTCGCAGGTTTCCTGAAACCTTTGGTGTTTGCGATCTCTGAGCTTTTCTGTACAACTTTCAAGTTATCTGCTCACAAAAACGTAAGGAAACGTATGCTGATAGAATAGGAGTCTTTCATTAAAAATCAGAAGCGGATGTTGCTTTACGAAAGTCCTTGAAACTGTAGAGCCCACAAAGTAGCTAGACAGACACTTAGAAACTACTTCAGCAGCCCTTCTGCTCAGCCCTATACCCGACCTCAATGGATTGCAATCAATGAATCAAGTCTTTTAAAGTCATTAAGAAATTTATAATAAAGTCTATTGATAAAAGTGAGAAATATGGAAACACAGTGGAGACTTGAAAGCTGAGGATGATTGCCAGACGTAGGGTGACGAGGCATTTCCAATTGCAGCTTATTTATGGAGTATCTTTCTTGGAACGTTTCATTGATTACAACCTTGCAGTGATTATCACTTGCATAACCATGTCCTGCAGTTAGAATGTTGATGAAGGCAGAGCTCATCAAATCCCCCTCATTCAGGACTCACTAAACCTGTGTACCAAATTTTGAAAAAACAGTGAACATGACGCGTAGATAGTCACAAAACTTAGCCAAAATCTCTCTGATACAGTAGATGATCGTCATATGGGATAACTTCACAGCACCAAAAAAGAGAATAGAACGACAGCTTTCAAAATTCACCTAACATTACGACCGTTGTCTGTAAATACATATTAAATGGGCAACATAACTAAATTATCAAATTTTCATCATCTATTCCACACATGAAATGTCAAGAACTCATTAAAACTTAACTTACTAGAATGATCCTTACCTCTATCTAAGCCTTCCTCCTTCCAAAATTCTTGCAAAATAAATTATTATATGCTACAAATTGGGCGGAAAGTGATCGACTTGGTCTTCCTCTAGGATAGGCTGCCCATCCACTTTGTAGCTGATCCTTAATCTCATGATCAAGGGTTTCTGCAAGCAAGAAGTTTCATTAATTCTTCATATTGTTGCATAACTGGACAACAATGGAAACTAGGTTGAAGACCACGACTCCAATAACGTGCTCGGCGTGGTCGTGA
Source organism: Climacium dendroides (assembly GCA_950106755.1). Classification (NCBI taxonomy): domain Eukaryota; kingdom Viridiplantae; phylum Streptophyta; class Bryopsida; order Hypnales; family Climaciaceae; genus Climacium; species Climacium dendroides. The sequence goes on from OX467086.1 coordinate 23,540,192, forward strand.
ATACCGTCGTATTTTCCATGTATCAACTCGTTGGTTGCAAAATAAGCAGAAATCACAAACAAAAAGAAATCGGAAGTGGAAGAATTAGTGGTGCGAGAATATGCACCTGGCTATGCATGCTGTTGGTTACCGTCAAAACTTGTGAAACTTTGCCGTTGCTATTCGGAGGTAAAACAGAGCTGCTGGCCGGGTCCAGCTTCAAGGTCATATACTGTCAATAGAGCACCCAGCCTAAAATTATTATACATCAGAAAATGACGGGAAGTATCACTTGAATCATTGAACCCCAAAGTAAAATGCAGAAACTCCATTTTCAACAAAAACAAGAATCGTTCTACACAGGCAATCAAATATATTGTTCTGGCCAACTTGCTCATCGTGGATTTCGACTTTTCTAATACAAGATTTTTCAATTTTTTCTAATAAAAGAGTCCTAGAAGTGTAGGATATCCACAACTTCCCCATCGTGGATAGTAATACTCTTCTACTACGAAAGATTTCCAATTTTTGTACTATCTCCATTCCTCTTCGCAATTTTTAAGTCACAACGCTTTCGCAACTAGGAAAAATGATTCCCTCAGAGTACCTTAGGCACCGCAGCTCGGAAGATAAAATCTGTATACGGTGTTGTAGACATATTGCTGAAAAGTGCCTTGATAACAGTGGTTTGCGGCGATTCCGGGTCCTTGGTGAACTCGAAGTCCACCTTCAAACCTTGCGTTTGCAAAGCCACTATAGGAGGAACATTCATAGGAACGTTGTAAGAATTCCTCTTCTCTGGAAATAATTGTGACTGATTGTCATGAATAGAAAGTCGACTACTTGCCGGAGGGAATTCGTCACTTCCACGAATCTCAGCTGGTGTAGGCTTAGGGTGAAAAGAGAGCCGACTGATTCTCAATGCAGAATCTTCCAGAATATCTCGTTGTTGGGTTTCTGTTGGCCAAATACCGACAACGGGAACTCTACTGCCTTCTGACTGATTGATATGAACAGAAACACGGCTGCCTGATTGAGCCCATTCATCAATGGGTAGCTGAGCTGGCTCAGGCTTGCCATGTGAAGAGAGTCGACTAATTCTCAGTGTGGAGTCCTCTTGAATCTCCCGTTGCTGGGCTGCTGTTGGCCAAATATCGACAAAGGGAAGTCCACTGCCTTTCGATTGATTATTGTGAACAGAAACGCGGCTTCCTTCCTGAGGGAATTTGTCCATGGGCAGATGAGCTGGTGAAGTCTCAGACTGGAAAGAGAATCGACTAATCCTCAACGCAGAGTCTTCCTTCATCTTTCGCTGTTGGGAAGCACTAGGCCAGGTCTCATCGACAAGAAAGTCGCTACTTTTTAACGCCTCACCACGAAGGAAACTCTTACGCTGCTGAGGTATTGAAGATTCAGTATAGCTCCCTTGCCTACTTTGCAGTCGTGCATCATTCAGGGAAATCCTCTTCTGCTGAGCTAATGTTGGCTCAGGGTAAACTCGCTGCTGTGATGTCGTAGGCTCACAGCTAACAACAGAAGCTTGAGTACTTCTCAACGGCATCTCGAATGCGGGGGCACTACTCCGTCGTGAAGGCAGTGCTGACTGAACAAGGGAAGTTCGATAATTTGTCATTGAGATGTCCTCGTCCAAGGGTGTCCCGTGGGAACATTGAGGCTCCAATTCGAGAATGGAAAGTCGATGGTCAGGCACTGGATTCGATAGCAATTCCTCTAATGCTGAGGGCCTTCGAGAAGATGCAGACGTTTGTGGAACTGACGTATATTCGGCTTGTTCCCCAACTGCCAAAATGTCGAGTAGTGTGCTAGCACCACCTTTAGAATATCGCACTATCTCAAAACAAAGCAACGTTCAAACATCCGTCAGAATAATAACATTGATTGTCAACAAAACTTAGGTAATGTCAGAAAAGCATGCTTAGACGTAAGCATCTTATATATCCGTAAAAAAAAATCGATTACGTATTGAAGAGTAAGTTGCTAGACACCTGCCAATTGAATGAAGAACCTGGTGATGTCAAGTTACCAGGAGTGGACGACGAAGCTGATGTAGGTCTTGAACTCACACCATTTATGTTAAGTAGCGCATCTCCAGCTGAGGCCGAAAAAGATGAGGGATGATCCTCAGGTATTATTGTGAGCATATCCAGAAGGTGATTTGCAGTCAACTCTGTCGATGCAGGATCTCCTGTGAACGTTCTATCAGCAGGACTAACAGAACGACAGTCGTACTTACTGTCGATCCCAGCATGTTTTGCCGAGTAAGATGCCATATCCAGGACTGGCATCCTCTCCAAAAGCGGTCCTCTAAGAAAGAAAAGGAAAGATGACGACCAGTTTAGGCAGAGTGTAAATCAAACAGGATAGCAATATCAAAACTGGACATAGAGCTACAGTAACGGACCGAATGTATGATACGAAGAAAGACTAACCTGAGATTGTAGTGTCTGGAAAGAATGGATCCAAACTCGGTAGCTCTCTGCTGCAATTCCAGAAATGTGTGTCTAGAATACTCCTCTAATAGCGCTTGGATTCGCCTGTGACAACGCGTCGATAAGCTATAATTTCTCAGAAATGGTGAAGCATCAGATGATTTTGCTACGAAGCGTAACAACAACAACAGGAAGTAGAAGAACCGCTCCGAACCAATAATTAAAGTTAAACTCTTACTTTGTGCACTGGGGAAAACGAGACGTCATCTTCAGCAAAGCCATGAGGCAAATAGCGATTGTGGTTGGACTAACTCTACGATCACATAGGACGTCCTCGACAACATCCACAGCATCGGATTCGGTGACCTGCAAAATTAAGTCTAGTCAACCAATTCAGAATAGATACCAAGCAGCAAAAGCAAATCGTGCACGAATGTACAGTACCATTCGTAAGCATAATCCTGTATTGATTTTTGTCGTTTGATGACATGAATCGATGCTGTAGAGTCAGTAATCTCTGCGCTGTCAACTACATCCTCGACGAGTTTACCAAACATAAGAAGCAGCGGCACAGAAACAAGGAAGATCATCTGTGTCCTACTTACCGTTTGGGGATCCTCGCCTTCCAACTCGTTAGAATTGTTGACTAGCATGTCTCCGTATTCACCAATACACCATACTGTTACTTGAGCAAGACTTTCCTGCATTCAGGACTAGACGACACGCTTAAATAAAGTAGTAGTGGATAGGTAACACACTCGAGAGGGAATAATTAGATTTGGGGTTCACAGGAGGAAACCGCTAATTTCCGTAGTTTCCAAGACTATTTGAACATCCACACAGCTAAAGATTTACAACTGCTCGCTCACTGTCCGTGCGAAGGTTATGACTTATGTTTGGATGCTTGAGAAAAACGACGTGATCGTACAAGGTTTGAAATTTTAATTATTGCGCTCTGTAACAAAGAGCATGGGTGGAACAACAGTACTCGTCTCGCTTATGTATGCATCAAGGGAGAGACATCGGTTGTGAGAGGCACTTGCAAAACACCTGACCACTCCAATTGTGGAATGCTCGATATAATGCCCGGACGGCATATCCTTGAAGATCGGCTGCATTGCTGACGACTACCACCAGTGACCGCAGCACTTCCTCTTTGACGTAGATTCCAGCCTGGCATGGCAAACCACGCAATCGTAAGGAGATCATGCAGTCTGGTCTGACATATGACTGCTTCGAAATTAAAATCTTAGGCTTCATTTAATAGATTACCCCGTTGTTGCAACCAGTCAAGTCTCTCCAAAAACAACTAGTAAAGCTTACAAAGGGCCAAAGCATGTGCTTTCAAACACGGAAAAAAAATGTCTTATGTGATTTAGTTCAGCTACAAGGCAATAGCCCTTGATCAAAGTGGAACAATTGATTCTGATGACAAGCTCATTTTGGTTCTAGGATTCGCATTAGAAGAATGAGATCGATTACCTCCACCATTATTAAGATGATTTGATCTATATACCAGAGCCTTGTTGGAGCAAACCTGCTCATCAGATAAATTTTTTTTGTCAAGATCAAACTATATGCAACCAAAGTACAGGGCGACACAAGCAGGAATTTAAATAGGAAGAAAGCATTTCCTTTCCAGTGTGAGTGTATGCAGTACAAGAATACCAAGCACGTGGGATGCAAGAAAAAAACGTGCATGACCGATTACTTTTGTACTAAAGCAGCAGTCTTTGCCGCAAGGTCCGCTTTGAATTCTGGGTCGCTAACTTTCAGGTATTCAAGTAGCTCTGAGGTCAATGCTTTCACGTTACTCTCGTTAACAAGGCTAACAACAAGCGCCAAAGCTCGTGCCCTAATTGAAACATCTGAGTCCTGGATATGTGGTCAGAGCAACCACTTTGAACAACGTGATCTTATGTCAGCAGCCAGGGTGCAAGAAAACATGAAAGTAATCCACACTTGGGCTGCCTTTTTCAGAACTACCCCCGTAACCATTGTGAAAAGACCCTAAAATTGTCGAATTGCCTAAAACGATTTTACAGGCAATATAATATTACATTCTACAGTCAATTCAAATCTTAGTCTTCCATCTATTAAGAAGAGCGATAGGAAGCAAAGCTTGTGTTGCAAGAAACAGAAGCAAACTTGAGACGTACCTTTACACAGTGCACAATTACAGTTCGATGGCGCTGCACAGCTTGATTGTCCACAGCGACAACCTTGATAAGAGTATTAAGAGCAACGTACCTGTAACAGGAAATATGAGGCTCAAGGCTTCATTTTCACCAAACAGGCACACCAATTTATAGACCAAAACTATGGGAACAACAGTCGGATTGCCCCTAAGAGAAACTTCGGACCTATGAGTCCTAAAAGAGGCGCTAAATAAGTACGAAAAGACTCTCACATTGATGCACCTCCTCTGAAGCTGAATAGCGAGTACAAATGATGATCTAATTTCCTTGCATGCGATTTTGAACTAGGAACGCAAGAAAGAAGCCCACCGACCTGATGTTGTTATCTGTATTTGCCAGAAACCGGGCGAGGATATTAATTGCTAGTACTCTTAGTCCCCCGATGTCCTCAATTGCCATTATAGTTTGCACGCATTCGTACAATATCGCTCTCCCAGCATTCTTTGTACCTTCCGTGTTGGTAGCAACCTGCAATAGGCACCACATAATGACTATCATAAATTTGGCCCGTAAGTAACAGAGAAATTTCGTTACGTTCCAAGCACTCTGACAGCACGTCATTTCGAAAACACATCGAAGCTATGTAACACGAGTGATGCAGATAAAAAATTCAGGATCAGATTGCAAACCTGTGCAAGAACATCGCTCATGATGTCACTGGAATCACTGTCCCCTTTGCCTATAAGGCGCAGTAACTTGAGAATCTTTATTTGTAATAGAGGGTCTGAAATTCCAGTCACATCGTATTCTGGAACATAGCCGCCTAGCACCAGGTTTTTCAGTAACCTCACTATTGTTGATACTTGCTGCACATTTATCGTCGATGTCACCTGAGTTCGTTAGACGAAGAGTTCCTTTCCTTTCCCGATTGATAGTTCATCAGCCAAGTTTCATAACACCATGATCAAACGTTTTCTTCTACATAAAACTAAACAAACGGAACTTAATATGAAGACGCACCTTTCTGAAAAGTTCAAGGGCTGCATCACTGGCCAAACAGAGCTCAATGCACAACTTGACTCCTGCAACGAGGACACCATGATGCTTGTCCATGAGGAGGTTTAAGGCTGAACCTTTGTAGGACTCAATGAGGTCCGGAACTTTACGTACTATTCGAACTGCGCACAGGGCTGCCTACAAGACCACGTAACCCCACCCTGCACCATTGAATTCTGAATCTTCTCATATGAAAAATAGACCGCTTCTTATAGGTACAAGCTCTTAGAATTGAATTATTCTCGAATCTGTCATTAATCTATCTCTCCATCACTAATTTTTGTACAACCATGGGTAACACAAGGCCAGAAGTTTCTCCTAATGCCCATGGTAATCCTAGTATCCGAGGCTAACATTCACTACACCAATACATGAATGAGCTAAAGCCTACATTGCCAGTATATCATAGATTGGAAAGACATAAGATAACTAATACCTACTTCTAAAACTCACAAAGTTTGAAGTGCACACCAAAAAAATAAACAGTGGGAGTACATCATATGTCAAGAAAAAGGAAGGATGTATCCCGGTCAAAAAGTACCTTCTTGCGGATGTAAGCATTTCTGTCAAGAAGCAGCCTCTCAACCTCAGCGGAAAGCTCCCGTGCCATTACAGCTGTGCAGACATTGCCTAAAGCACAAAGGGCTAGCCCAACGACATGTTGATTTGTATGGTGCAGGTCACTGCCTTGAGTTAAGTCCCAAAAAATCGTGGACAGATTTTAGACAATCGAGAGCGCACAGCACATCCACAACTTCAACAAGCATGTTTTGAAGGAAAAATTTCTAGCAATGACAGTCCAAGATGTCCAATCTTAACTACAGTTACAATCACGTTTAGACCTACATGTGCGCTCAGTGATAAGAAGTATTACCCAGAACTACAAACCTACACGATCTTTTCAACAACCCAAAAGAGCGTACTGTGAAAACCAGGAATATGAGACCAGTATAAATCAGGATTGGATACATTTTTATTGAGTTTGTGACTAACATGAGAACTTCCTGGCGCTCATCAAGAAGCACCATAAGTCCCAAGTAGCCGATCCGTTTTTCTGGATATTCGCCTTCGGCAATCAGTTTAATACACTCCATCTGGCCAAAGTGAGTCGGATAGCCTAACATGTGAATGAACATAAGCTTTGCAACATTGCGATGCCTATGATATTGGATTGGCTCTTTAAGCAAATCACGCAATGCTGCGCACTCTTTGGCAACGACTGCCCTTTCCTCAGCCGCTGTTTTACACGTCCGGATGGAACGTATCATGTCCCTGTACGTGCAAAGATTGCAAGAACTCAAAGCACAGCAACTGGATTGATGCTCTTTTTCGTAAAATAGAGTGATTAACATCAGCAATTAGTATCTGCGAGCGCTACAAGAAATCACAGGGGTGAGCGATGAACCTCAGTTTATTTCCCATGAGGAAAGTCATACTGCAACCCTCCTGTTCTTTCACTCCAGCTCCTCAGAAATGGGGCCTTAGCCTTTCTTCACGACCCAGTGATCCATCGTCAGGATATGGTCACAACTTGGAACACTATCGTCGAGGCAAACATGGCTAGCACGAGCTCAGAAGCACTAGATTCATCATCATACTTCAATCGTTCCAAAACGAAGAACCTGGATCAGGTCTGCAGCAGAATTATACTTTATGACCAAAAAAAATTACATTAAAAGTGAATGTTATCAAGGAAGCGGAAGCAGATTATAGGCGCAAATCACTTACTGCTACCACATCTTACAAATAAAGAATTCTGATTCTCGAACGCCAGCAAAAAGAGGGGTTTTCAACACAAACACGATCGTGTTAAGTTCAGCTATATCGAGACGGCGACCGAGCGATGCACATTGCTCAACAACCATATTTCAGTTTCTGCACGGAATTTTCTGAAGCCAAGAACAGATTACGAAATGCCACTGAAAGAGAAAGACATGGGCTAGATTCTGATTCGGAACCCTAATTCGAAAAATGAAAGCATTACTCAGAACAGCCTTAGAGGGCGATTGTCAATCCCGAATCGTGGAATGAAGTGCATATGCAAGGAAAAAATGGGACGGAAATAGAGTAAGACGCACAGGACAAAACTCTGGAGCAGGGGGTAAATCTAGGTCAAACTCCCAATGACAACTCAATTCCTCCAGCTACTAGAACTGCATTCAAAATTTTCTGCACATGATAGACCTAATTTCACGAGTACTGGACGTTGAGAGACACCGCAATGGCAGTCATGACAGAAAAAGGGTACATAAGCAAACTGCAGTGGTGAAGCACGTGCTTCAGTGAAGAGATGGAAGAACGACTAAATCTTCTCTTAGCAATCTGCAGATCTTTTCCAAATGCTCACTTGATACAGATTAAACTACGTCATCAATGGAACTGCGAAAATTAAAGTATCTCGTCTACAAGTCCAGACAATTGGGAAGGAGGACAAAAGCGCTTGGTAAAGAAAAGCCAAAGTCATCAGTATCCTATATGAAACCCTAAATTTAACCACAGACGCATGCAGATGCTCTTCGCTGCAGGAATAAACCAACGATAAACCTCGACATCAAAGCTGCCTGTCAGCATCTCCAGAAGCAACAATCGTAGACCTGAAGTAAATTACTTTGTGATTGTCGAGAAACTTGCACTCGAAACTCATAATTTTATATATACAGGAGATCCATCTTCGACCTAAGCTCCATGATATGACAATATTAAACGGACACTTGCATCACCCTAACCAAGAACATTTGGGACAATTACAGCATGGAGATATAAATTGTCGCCACGCCGAGAGGCATGAAGAGAAGGGAAAGAGGCAACAAGAAAAATGGCATTATTTCTCTGCAGAGAATTTGCTAACCTCGAAGATAGGTCGCCGGTTTCAGGGGTTCAATAGTTTCGACCAGGGCATTGAGAAATAAGCCAAGTACCTCTTCGCTTCAGAGAAATGGAAAGAAAGACATGAAGAGGTGTGCGCACGTAGGATGACAGCAGTTTGGTATCCTACCTAGCCGAAAAGTGTCATAGTCCAACAAGTGATGAGCAACTAACCATGGACCGCCTAGGTATGCGTCTGGATAGGGTTTACAAATCAATTTAAGTTCATGCTGCACTGACGCCCATATTTTCAGCAATGTGAATTTTACAGCGCATCGCATTAACCATCTTCGTTTATAGATAAACTCGGACCTCGAACAGAGTATTCCAACAACCATCTCTCTCACTCACTAATTCCCAAATGAAAACTTCGTAGAACAAAAGGTTCAGGTTGTAAAAGATACGTCTCCGCCCAAGTTTCTGACAACGGCAGACTGATCGCCTCATATAACAGCAATCCAGTCATTGAAAGACTCAGAGATGCACGAGAGCTGAATGACCTGTGAAGCTCTCCAATGCGTTGCCGATCTTGTCCAGACAAGAATACATAACTGCACAATCTGCGAACCCACGCTTCAAATTGAGATTAAGGCAAATTGTTGAGAGGCTACATGTGCGAAGAAACAGAGAATACAGATGAATAATCAAGTGGATTACAATGCAGTAAACTGACAGCCACCACAAATACTGAGTTTAAAGTAACCCTGAGGCCACCAACCGTGCATCAAACCTTCCGTGACAATAAAATAACCACCAGATGAGGACATCACGAGATCAGAGACGCTCACAAGAGACTTCCAGCTGAAATGAGGAGTCTCTGTAGAGACCCTAGTTTCTAAAAGGCAACGTCCAGGCCACCGTGCATACAATAGTCAATCAACATTGCAGAAACACACCCTCGTCCAGCTTCAGCTCCTCTTTCACAACCTCCAACGCAAGTCTGTGACTGTAGAAAGTTGATTCTTCACCCATTACCGTGACTGCACGAAGACCGAGAACACCATTTTGCACTTTTGGCAATCTTCACGGGAGGCAGGTTTCCTCACAGGCTTGGCTTGCATGTACACGGTCGGTTTCTTTACATCTTCGTTGGTGCTCCACTGAAATTCGGTAGCGGGAGAGATGAGTACTAAAAGATCGACAGGCAAGAGTTGACAGGGCATTCGTAATTCTCTTCAGATCGAGCTCATCTCTTTCTGATTTTAGTGCGGTAACCAAATCCAACCAAATTGAGCAGCCACGACTTGGAAATGGAAACCTCCTCCGAGCAATACGCAATTCGAAACAGGGGCCTTGATGCGAAGAAGGCGGTGTTACCACGGTTGTTTTAGAAATACTCGCGTAGCATCCCCTATTCCCTACTGCAAGGAAAGATACATTAGCTTTGGCTAGGCTACCCAGCAATGAAGAGTAATAGAATAGAAGGTGTTTGATCTAACCATAAGAGGCGATTCCAGAATGAAGTTCCAAATCTCTACATATTTTGGAGAAAGAAGATACCCACAAACTCTATTACTGCAAGTTATGCACAAAGAGGATATGCAGTAAGAGAGGTTCTACTTGTACTTTGCATTCAGGGCCTGAGAGGTGCATAGGATTCAAAATGGAAAGATATACAGAAATCTCGCTCTAGAAGGTGAGAGCTCTGAACCCCCTAATGTCTTTAGTCTGTGCTTTGTTTCCTGCATTCAGAGTCACAAGCTTGTGCCGAAGCACACCTACACTGCGTTCCAAGGCACAAAATTGGAGAGCTCTCTACGTGAGACAGGGAATACCGAGATTATTATCACGGGAGTGATGACAAATTGCTGTTCCGAGAAGACTGCCCGAGACGCTTTCGTGAAAGGTTTCCAGGTGTTCTTTTCAAGCGATGCAACAGCCACAGCTGGTGACGAATTGCACTCCGGCAGCTCGAAGACATTGGGTTTTGGTTTTGCGTACCTCGTCAATGTCAACAGCCTCGCCGCCACATGGAAGTGACCAACAGAATATTTATAGGCTTGTAAGCTTTCGCACAGTATATGTTCAAGAGTAAAGAGGTTCACCTGCCAGCTTCCGTATATAGATAAATAGGTACTTCAATCCTCGAGGAGAACTTCAGCAGGATTGAAGTATGTACAATCCTCGATTGTTCAAGATCGGTTGTTTTCAACAATCGAGTGCTGAATATTGCAGAGAAGGGCTGAAGATCACTCAGTTCATGCCACCACTTCTTTGTCCCCTCACCCGGACCAGGGTCCATTGTTGGGGCAAAGGGATTTTAATCAGGTACGTCCACTCTGTCAGAAGCAGTTTGACCAGTCGGATGGGAACAAGCATGACTAGTCATGCGCAACCACCGAACATACATGACCAATATTACATACAGAAAATGGGATTCTAATGGGAAACACTTCAGCTGGATAACAGCCGATTCGCGTTTCGACAGTAACTACACTATCTGCGATTATAAAAATAAAAGAACCAGAGTTACAAATAGTCCAAATCCCTCGGAAATGACAGCATAAGGAAGAGGTGAAAAAAACTAACTACAGCCTGACATTAGTAAGCCAATTTATTGATCGTCAGCTGTACATTACAGAACCAGTACAACATTCTCGATCGGCCAGAAAACACAATCCAAAAGATCGAGCTTATCTTAAGACTCCATGAATTGACGGGCCCATTTCAAAACACGTTATACAAGTCAATATGGAAACTTCAAGCAGGAAATTAACTCTTAGTCTTACGGAAATTGCAAGCTAAAATTAGCTCTTTCTCAGTCTTATGGAAATTGCAAGCTGAAACTAACATTTAGTCTTGCGAGAAACCATGCCTTTAGTAGTACGAGCGGTATTGTGACTATCTTTTTAGCAACGAGTATCTCTCAGCGAGAACGCCTGACTCCATTCGAGTGTCACTTAGTAGTTGCCAGATGAGGGAAGCATGCTGTCACCTCCACCTTCGGATGCTTCGCTTCGGCGTGCTCTCTGCACTTAGCCTCATTAGAGGTGCACATGAAAGTCTGCATGCAGATCTTGCACTGAATATTCATGGCCTTCTTGTTGGAATCAAGCTGGCTACCTTTGCCGGCGCCCTTGAGCTTTTCTGCATTCCGTTCCCTGGCCATCTTGGCCTTCTGTCCATTGCCACCACCCATGATTACTACTTCCTACAATTGGACTGGCCTGTGTTTGCTCTTTGAAGAAGTCACTCGCAGTCACCAAAACAATTTCAAAGTCGAGTACCAGGTCTGGCAAACTTGTAACCGGTCCAAAACGCGGTAATCTGAAAATGAAACACGCCATGCCAACTCTTAAAATAATCCAAAAGTCAGCATAACACACTTTCATGGAAACAGATGTCTATATATTATACATGATACCAGCTCAAAGTCATTCTTGTGCATATTTATTTCCCTCGCGTACTGAAAAAGAAGAACGTGGCCCCTGAGGATGCTCGCTAACAGTGGAACAGTCTCGTATGGAAGACGAAAAAAAACTCCGGTTCAAATAAATTGTCCATTGAATGTCTAAACTCTATATATAAGACATACCATTCTCACGATCATAAAATGTGATCATAGAGATACATACTTATCTGGCGGGCATTCACAGTATATCTACAGTAAGCCATGACAGGATTTATTCCAGAAGCGTCCAAAAATCAGTGAAAAAATCATCGTGATAACACGCAAAAACGAAACATGACATACCCTCCCTAAACGCTCTCTCCGAGAAAATCTATAAGTCATGAAGAGTATCTTAAACGTCGCTCTCATATACAACAAATACTAACTACAGACAAACAACACCTTAACATAGTAACAAGAAGCCACCTCTTCACAGTCAAATTCAAACTCTCGAGAATAAATCAGAGCAACAGTTCTACCAATCTCGGGAAACTAGATACGGCGAGTTCTTCCACACCTGAGCTCTGAAATTTTGGCGTTACACACGAGGAGGAAACAAAATAATCGAAGAACGCAAAGTGCAACCATACCGACTCCGTCCAAGGACGAAAACTCACCTTCGCGAGCGCAAACTGGCACCAAAAGAAGGACGAAACCGCCGCAAGCTCACCAGCAAACACCGCTCCACGGAGAACAGAAGAATCGGGGTGATAAGACCGGCCGCAGCACGCAAAGTTGGCGGCAATGCACCACGAACCCTAAACCAAAACCTTGGTGAGTGCACCTGGCTTGGACAGAGGAGAGCTTCCTTTCAACAAATGACCAAGATGCCGCACTGGTTCGGATTCCAGGATGGAACCGAACCGTGGGCCTGGAAGCTTCGAGCCAGTCGTACACGCGGTTCATTGTAGGCTGGGCTACTGGTAGGCAGTAAATGGATAATTATTTAGCCATAACATTAGGGGTTGTTACACCTTCTCCAAGAATGAAATTCCTGTGAAGAATGAGAAATTGTAAAGAGAAAAAAAGAGAAGCCTATTGAGCTAACTACACCTAAAATTGCACAAATAAGCAATTCACCATGGTTTCTATTATTATATTAGAATTTTTTGGTGGGGTCCTATTGGTAGTGAAAAGGGGATTTTAAATTTTCTTTCAATGCATTTTTTGGACATAATATGAATAAAATATCAATTTTCAAAGTTTTGGAAATAGGTGTTCTTAAAAGTGATCATAGGATCTCATGAATAATAAAAGTACATTTTAGGCAGGAATTTTTAGTGTACAATTTTAGGTACAGTTACCATATGAGCTTTAATCCATGAAGGTGTAACATCCCTTTTTTGTGAATGGAGAATGGACAATGAAATTTATCAACACAAAACAAAGCTCTCCAATGTGTAGAACTTGCAAACACTAAACTTGTAGACAACAAAAATTGTGCAAAAGCAATGGTAGTGTACCAGAAAGAACCAATGAGAAGAAACAAAGAGGTGAAAAGAAAGAGCAATGTAGAAGACAATAGAATCTTTGGTGTGCATAGGAGGTGAAAAGAACAATGACAATTCAAAAAGCGAGATGAAAACTTCTATAAAGAAATCTTCTTCATGCCCACTCTTCATCTACAAAAAAGAAGAATGTCCATTCTCAATCTTCAAAGAATAGGCCCTCCTAAAGCTACAAAGAACCAATGAGAGAGTGTCATATTCTCATTCTTTAAAGATTGAAAATGGAGTGAAGAAGGTGTGACTACCCCTATTGTTAACTAGCCTAAACCATTTCCCATTGAAGATTGAGATAATTCCTTCCTTATATCTTTGAGAGTGAATTTCATTTAATTTGTAGAGAGTAATTGTTTAGTTAGAAAATTGCAATATTGGGTCTCCTATTTGGAAGAGCAAAAAGTACCCCTTAGCATTGGTCAATGTTATACGCCATTTTAGTTGCCTTAGGCCCCATTTTGATAGTCTTCGAATTTTTAAAGCCGAATCATCCATTTCATGGACACTGTTCAATTTAACGCACCCACTTTGATGATTTTTTTAATTTAATGCTTATTAATTTGAGTTATCTTTGAGTTTTCATTTTCGAAATTGAAATTGCTACTATCAATGAAACTTTTTAAGAAAAAATAGAATAATATTTGGCTAGTGTTAAAAAATATGAAAGAATTTAGATTTTAACACTACTAGAAAATTTTGTATTTCTGTTGTTTTGGTCGTGTTGATCCAGTCAAAATCTGACAGATTTCAATAGATTTCTGTCAGATTTTGACCGGATCAATGCGACCAAAACAACAAAAAAAATGAAATTTTCTAGTAGTGTAAAGATAGATTGGTATTTTTTGCAAATTTCCAATCAAAATTGATTGAAATTTGATTTTAAACAAATCTTTCATATTTTTCATTAGTTGTTTATAGCCGTGTCAAAACTTTAGTACCCATCTTGGCCCAAGGAATGAACGTTGATGAAGATAATGTAATTGACTTAGGTACACAATTTAATCCCTAAAGTCTCTTGACTCTGTTCTCATCAAAAATGTTCCAAAAATGCCATTTGTGGTACAAGTACCAAATTTTAGAAAAAATAACTGTTTTTGGATACATGTAATTTTAGGATCTTGTAGCGATCTAGTTTAAGAATATATAGAAAAAATTTCAAAAATTTCTACCTTATAGATTGCAAGAAATTAGCATTTGATGTGGCAAAAATCCTATTTTGGGCCATGCAAAAAAATGAACAGCTACACTTTACAAGGTCAGATCATTATGAAAAAACGTCCAAAATGATTGTGCTTCTTTTGATTCATTCTTCAAAGCAAGTTGGCTACATGCTTGAAAATTTTCAATTCATTTGGAATTGTACACATATAGGAAAAAAATAGTAAGTAGAAAGAAGTAGAAAATGATTCAAAATACTAAACTCATAAGAATATTATCTATGGAATTGAAAAACTCCAATCCCAATGGTTGTAATTGGTTGTAATAAACAATCTACACCTAATGATTTTATTTTTTCCAAAAATATTGAAAATTGAATTAAATAAAGGACTTCAAAGTTTATTTTAGAATAGAGAATTCAAAATTGCCTGCAAACTAGAACTCCTCATAACTTTCATCTCATTAATCAAAATGGAATGATTAAAAGCTTTCCATGTATATATAAATCAATTTTTTCTTTCAAAAAAAGTAATTTTTTTAATGCTGAAATTTACCTCACAACACATTTGGAGGTGAAATTTGATTTCTAAACCTATTCAAATGAAGAAACTTGAATCTATGAAGTGATTCAAAACCAACATACATACACATTGGTGAAATAAATATCATTCAATTGATTCAATGCATTTGCAAAACAACTTTGAAATGTTATAAAAATAACAAAAAAGTTGCAAAAAACACATTTGAGGCCAAACTTCCTTCTACTAAAATGATTCTTAATCACTTGTATTTTCTTGGATTGATATGAAATTTTAGCCACACAAACTAGACTAGTATGCAAAACATTTTCAATTTTTTTTTTTATTGAAAACAGGCACTACATGAAGAAACAAGCCACCAAAATTTACTATCATCCAAAAATGTCAAGATTTCAAACTTTGAATTGCTCCCAAACATTTAAAACAACTTGGATTTACATGAAAATTTTAACGCAATAACTAAACTTCAAGGGGAACATAACCCAACAAATTTGATTGAAAATGAACATTAGATGAAGGAGATACAAGCCTCCAAAGTTGTAGCCATCAAATGCAATTTGGTGAACTCAAACTGAACTTTTGAATTTCGATTGGCTTCCCAAAAAACAGCACATCTTGGATTGATTTGAAAATTTTACCAGAGAAACTAGAAGAGAGAGTGCAAATTTTCCAACAAGTTTTATTGAATTCAAACACTAAATGTAAAAGTTACAACACTTTAAATTGAACTTGAAACTATGTGAGGACACTTTTGGTTCCTTGGGGCATTTAGGGGTTAAAGCTACTCCTCATCCCCATATTGTGTGAAAATTTCAAAGGAAAAAAAATCTCCACTCACATATATCTACCCCCCAAAAGTTGTGTTGCCAAAAATACAGGGCCAGTCCTTTAGGGATTAAGGCGAACCAGCCTTTTAGTACAATTCCAAACTCATGTACCCAAGGGATACATTTCATAGAGAAAATATACACCACACGTACATAAGGACGGAAAGGAGAAAAGTGGTGGTATTGGGTTGGTTCACCTTGGTTAGAACCTAAAATGTACACCACAAGTACATGAGGACAAAAGTGAGTAGGGTGGTGGTAGTGGACTAGTTCACCTCAGTTGGAACCTGAAATGTAAACCACAGGTACATGAAGACAGAAGTACAAAGGGTGGTGGTAATGTGCTGGTTCACCTTAGTTGGGACCTGGAATGTGACTGCTCACCTTCACATGTTTTATTTATTTTCAATTGAAATCAAAAAAATTGTGGTCCACTTGTACCCCCATTTATATTAATATTGACCCCTCCAAGAAAAAAAAATGATGGGAGTTCAAAATCAGCCAATCGCGACGTTCCCGTGATGATTGTCACCATTTTATGAACGAAAACCGAAGAAAAAACATGCGTTGACGAGGTTTGGAGGAGGATTGACAAGGATTTGAGGATTTTTGTCTTGGAATGCTCATGGTGTAAGTCGGTTTGGACTTTCAATTGAATGTGTGGCCTCTGTGGGTTTGTATGGTTAGACGCCACTTTCAAGTCATCCCATAAGGAAGGAGGTTCATAAATCGCCCATTTCAAAGCTTCACGTGAGTTTTGAGGAGGTGAAGCTTCCTGAAATATTTTTCAGTAAATTTTCCTTGAAAGACAAGTAGAATTGGCATCCAACCCAAGTTGTTTCATATTTTTTGGAGCTTTGTGGAATTAGTTATGAAACTTTGAAGTTGAAATGGCATAGGGCTCTAAAATCACCCACCTCCTAAAATGTACATTGTTTGTACACTACTGAAGGCTATGAAAAAACAACATGTTTAAAGAGTGTACATTTCACGAGGTGGGCAATTTTAGAGCCTATTAGCGCTTTTAGAACCTCTTACCTCAATGCTTTCCTAATTCATCCCCAAAAGCATACTGCAAGGGGATTTTTTTCTTTTTTTTTAAAAACGTCATGCTACATGCAGACATTTGCACACAGTTTTTGAGGTGATTATTGGATTGTAAGGAGTACCTAAAAAAGAGATGATGTACAACTTTGTAACTTTTTTTTTTAAATAAATTTTTTTTGTCCTGCATTGCATCTGTCTCAAAAGTCCTTGGGATAAATACTACCGGTACACTTTTGAGTGAGATGAGATGTCTTTGAATCCTTGAAGGACCAAATCCATTGCGAAATGGTCAAACATCATGTCTGAGCAAAGTTTAGCCACTGAAAATGGTGGTCAGGTATCAATTTTTAACCCACGAAACCTCACATTGTTCCCTTGGGGACAAAATGGATTTCACGTTGGCTTGTCTGACGTCAAGATTTTTTTGACAAGATTCTCTGAAACTTTTTTGTAAGATAGGAAGACATATTAGCTTTCAGGGAATGTAATTTTTATTTCAATTGGTGCCTGGGAGAAAAAGTTATGCCACAATAAGCTCAAAATGGGGGAGATTGGGTAGGAAAAAAAGCCACAAAAACTTGAAACAATTTTTTTTTTTAATTCTGAAAGATTGTATTTTTGTCTATGTAGAAAGCTTTGATTCATTTGATTTGGACTAGTGATGTGACAGCTATGGAGCTTCTTGTTTTGTGAGCAATCAAAGAAACTTCTTGAGAAAATAATGTATTGGATTTGTTTTTGATCTCAATTTATACAATTTTTGACTGAAAAAAATTCTATAAGGTTATATATGCTTGCTAGAACAATGTCATTGTTGATATTAGTGTGTTTCAATTCTATTTTAAAGTAAGTGATAATATTTAGTTTTTCCTTCAATCTCATATTATTTCTACTTAATAATTTTCTTAAGAATGAAAATGAGATTTGTTTTATTAAACTTTTTTTTTAAGAATTTCAACTTAAATCTTCAACAAAGTAAAATTTAATTCAAAATCCATAGTGCAAAAATTTAAAGTTAAGAAGATTCAAAGTCAAATAAACTAGTCATGGAAAGTGGTCAAAATCATGTTTCCTTCACTTTAAACACAAATATCTTGCAATCTATGTGGTGAAAGTTCTTGAAATTTCTTTCACACATTTTATATTAGTCCTATACAAGATCCAAAGGTTAAGTGTGCCACAAAAAACAATTTGTAAAGTTTTTTCAATAGAAATGGTAGTTTCAATGGTTTTCGATGAAAAAAAGGCCTTTGATACTTTAGAGGTTATGTTTTAGTATGTGACATTATGGATTGTCTACTACACTTTAAAATATCAATTTGTTTTGTGAAAAATTATATTGAAAATAAATTAGAAATTATAACAAAAACAATCCAATTAATTTAAAGCTTCTCAAGGATTACGAATAGAAATGGAGATTGGTGTAAACATTTATCAATTAACTATTTTATATTTTACACCCAAAATATCCTTTTCAATGATCTTCATCACAAATGCCACTATCAAGCTATATTTATCCTTTTATATAATTGATATATAATAATTATGTGATATTTTAAACTTGTGAAAGAATGTATTTCCTATTGATGTAGATTTTTCAAAAAAATTGATAGAAAAATAAAATTATTGTAATTAATTAAATAAAAATGAAAATAAAATTACATTAATTTAATCATATATTTGAAAACTTTGCCATAAATGAATGTTGTATTGAAAAATATAATTTTATAATTTAAATTAATTTTTTTATAAAAAAAATGAATGGGAATTTAAATGCATAAAATATTGTATTAGTTGGATTTTAATACATAGACATAGATCTTGCAATTGCAAATAATTATTTCAATTCTTGGATTTTTTTTAAATTAGAATATGGAGTATAAACAAAATTTACAGAGCTTCACTTTCTTAGTTTAAATCAAATACCAAAAATGATTATTTTGAAAGTTACTATGAAAGTGATCAAGTCACAGTGACTTCTTGGATGTGTGTCCCTTTAGGGAATAATTATGGGTAGTGCAAATGTGGTTAGCAAGTATAGTTAAGAATATATTCACATTTATTGTTAAAAGCTGAGTTAGCAAAAGGTTTAGCAATGAATTCAAGTAGACCTTTGGATTAGATTCATGTTACTAATACTATGTTTAATATCAAGTGTGAACGTACATTTAGTACACAATAACTCACTTTAGAAGTGTTTGTTGATGATCCTAATTGCAAAATGTCCACTTATTCTAATCAAATACGTTCTTGATATTTAAGGTCGTATTAAAATGACCAATGAACACAAATGAATTCAAAAATTAATTCATATTCATCTAAAATTTTGACAATTAAAGTAAAAGATTGTTGAGGTTGTTTTGCACTTTAAACTTCATGTAGTTTAGGATTAAAAAGGAGTGTTTGTCCTCAATGGCTCCCATAATAGTAGTAGTTGCAATTTTTTGCAATTTCATATATTTTAATAGCTTAGAAACTACCAAAGCATTGCTAATAGGTTTTTGTATAGGTAAGTGAATAGTTTCACATCAAAGTTGTAATCTACTATCCACTAGGAATTCCCAAGCACCAATAACATGAGAAATGATGATTGTCTGTTAAACAATGAGAATCAATGAGTACTCACCAAACAAGGGTTAAAGGCCACCAAATTTTTAAAAATTCTAGTATCAACTACAAAGTACCAATTGTCACTTCTAGTTGTCAAATCATTTGTGATGTTTTTGAGTTTTACCAACTATTTTTTTTAATTCCCATATTGAATTGTTTTTTTTAGTACTAAGTCTAATTTTTTTCCTATTTCAAACGCCTTTTATAAATTACAATTTCTTTTCCAATGTTTTCAAATTACAATCAGATTTTTTCCAATTCCATTAGCTAACAATAAACTAATTGGCAGTTCTCTCCAAACATTGTTTTTCTTTAGGAACATGCCTCCAATGATGGTATAGCAACTTCTAACAAGGATGCCCGCCTACATAAAATAGAGTGGGTAATTCCTAAGACTACTAGCTCCAAGCCCAATTTTACATCTCCAAACCTAGTTTGCTTTTACTCTAGAAGTGTACCTACTATTTTTCACTATTATCAATCCTTCATAAAATATCTGCCCTTTTTAGCCTTTGTCTAACACCTTCTACAAGAATGAAACTTCTATAAAGAATGAGAAGGTGTGGAGTAAAAGTAGAGTCAATAATTTTAAGCCTTTCTCCATGAAGAAGGTATGGCTTTCTTTTTCATTCTATGAAGGATGAGAATGGACATGACTTGTTAATCATTTCCATGACTTCTTAAAATGACTCTTTTACAATCCAAGGAGAGGGTGTGAGAACCACATCTTCATCCTCTAAAGATGGATAATGGGGAGAAGGTGTAACGACCTATAATATTTATTGATAGCCAACCTCTCCATTGAGGCCCCAAAAATGGATGAAAAAAGTTCCTCTTCCACTCATTAGCCTATGTAATTTTCATTCATCCAAAGGATGTTTTTGGTCCCTCCAAGGAGACCTTCTAGGGTTGGGTTAAATGATTTAATAATGTTCTCCAACTGTCCAAAATAATGTTTCATGTGAAGCTTAGTCTTCACCAATGTCCACAAAGGAGGCAACCCATTTCTAACCGCTTAAGCAAATACACATATTTGTAGGGCAGGGTTATTTTTCGTGTGCAAAAGTAGAGTTTGGAAGGTATCTATAATTTTTCATATTTTTATTTCTCAAAACATAATTACTATGTATTTTTTAGTTGTAGATTTAGTTTGACCCATGTTGGTTATGTAGACCTTCCTATTTCTGACCAAGGGTTGGTCGCAATATTAAAAGTTTTATAGCCAATCATAATGCAACACAACTAAGGTACACTAGCCCACTATCATTCGCAATCCAATTCCATCAATAGACTAGCCCAATTATGTCACCCACTTTTGGTCCCAGTTCCACTTAAAATCCCCCCCCTCCCAATTTCCTTCATTTTATGACAAAATCGGAGAATACTATGACAAATCAAGGATTTTATGACAACAAGGGATAACATGTCACTCCATTAATAGAGAATATCTAGTATATAATTAGGCAATTTTAGGTTGTTCATGACTTTAGTCTATAGGCGGTTTTGTATTTTCAAGCTTGACCACTTCAAAAATTCACAAAAATTACAAATTTGATTGGAAAATTATAATTCCACTTGGGTTCGACTCATGAAACAAGCGCACCCCTCTTGAAAATATGTGCCCTCTCTTAAAATTGACCCCAAGATAGTCAGATTGCAAATCAGGGTGGCAATAGACTTAAGGTAAACCAGCCCATGACAGTCCACATGCCAACCAACCCATCACAGGCCAAAAAAAATTTCTAGTGATGTACATTTCAAAAACTGGAATGTACACCATCATTAGTACAATTTTGCCTGTGATGAGATGGCTCCCATTTGGGCTGTCATAGGCAGAGTTACCTTATCTACCTTACAGTGAGAGCTGTGCCATGACTTATCACTACCAGTACTCATCTCTTCCTGCACCAAAAGAGAGAGCAGCCTACATTGCCAGAATGGGTGTGTGTGATCAGGAAGAGGTTGCCTCGTTCATCAGTTTGCACAGATAGACAGCCTTCAGTTGCGCTCCAAAGTCCAGCCAATTTGCTGAACCACGGATTGCAGAAACAAATGGATCGGCACTCACTTGCAGGAGAATGTACTGGATCACATGGTCTGGCAACAACAGAGAATGCTGGCCTTTCTCCATCTGAAAGGACGGATTAGTGACCGTGGAAATCATCCGTTTGGGGGTTGTGGAAATCATCCATTTGGGGGTTGTGGAAATCATCCATTTGGGGGTTGTGGAAATCATCCATTTGGGGATCATGGAAATCATCCATTTGGGGTGTGTGGAAATCATCCATCTAGTGATTGTGGGGATCATCCATTTGGGGATTGTGGGAATTATCTATTTTGAGGTTGTAGAAATCATCCATTTTGAGGTTGTAGAAATCACCCATTTAGTGGTTGTGGAAATCACCCATTTGGGGGTTGTGGAAATCATCCATTTGGGAGTTGTGGAATCATCCATCTGGAGGTTGTGGAAATCATCCATCTAGAAGTTGTGGAAATCATCCATTTGGGGATTGTGGAAATCATCCATTTGGAGTTTGTGGAAATCATCCATTTGGGGTTTGTGGAAATCATCCACTTGGGGTGTGTGGAAGTCGTCCATTTGGGGTGTGTGGAAATCATCCATGTGTGGTGTGTGGAAATCATCCATTTGGAGATTGTGGAAATCATCCATTTGGGGATCATTGTGGAAATTATCCATTTAGGGATTGTGGAAATCATTAAATTAAAAAAATCTAGAAGAATTCATTGGAAGTCAAACTATTGTAGAAGACATGCCCTTTTCACACAAAATTTGGAGGATGCTCGAAGACTAAAGGGATTTTGTAGTAGATCATCAACAATTGAAGGTGCAACAAATTTTTCCCATGTAGAAAGATAGGAAACATGGGGATTGCAAATTTTTTGTGAATTTATTGTTGAAATTGAAATTACCATGAAATTTGGGAGTTCAAAAGTATTTGGAGACCAAAGCCAATGTTTAGAGTCTTCCAATTCTGATCATTCATGAACACTTTCCACTCACTACTTCCTACTTTGTTGCTCACTATTTTGGGACACATGTCATGATCTTACTAGTACAAACCTTGGAAAAGATATAAAAACACATTCCTAGCTTTAGTTGGAGATTTGATTTTAGCCTTGGTTAGAAACAATGCCCCCTTCATGTTGGACATGGGTCAAGGTTGACAATGGGTACATCTCCCTTAGTTGCCCCTTTGCCTCACATGGAAAGACTCTTTGCCTCATTAATTGGCTAAAGAATAGCGCAATGTTGTTTATGGATTAAGTTAAAATAGACAGACTTCGTAATGGCTTTCTTAGCTTAAATAGATAGGTTTCACAATGACTTTCTTAACCCCTAAATGCCCAAGGTGCCAAATTTGTGTGTTGATAATACTTTGAAGTTAAATAAAACCTAATCAATTTGTTGTTTTTAATAGTTTATATTTTTGAAAAATTCTTTTGGAAGTCTAGTTTTAGCATCAAAAATCCTATTTTGAAAATGATTGATTATGATTTTTCTATTCAAGATTTTGTGCAAGGGTGTTCATTGTAATCTTGACTTTTAGTAGTATTGAGGGCTCTTGGAAATGAGCCTCGAATACACAAGATCTTGGAGAACAAAATCACATTAGAAATTCATTTAAATTTTTTGTAGAGTAGATTTTGAAAAGCCATAAATTGATTGGAGTATGCATGTTAGGCCTTTTATCCTCATATTTTTTTGGTGATTAACTTTTTAGATTTGACATGTGAAAAGGGGATTGAAAGACTTCAAGCTACTTTCTTAGTTTCAACACCGTCATGATCAAACATTATGATCTTTCAATCCATAAGTGATATTGTTGTGTTTTCTTTTCCTATGTGATCTTTAACATGTTTAGTTTGAATTTGTATAATGACAATTAAAAAAAACAATACAACTTATCAAAATGTTGGCTTTTTGTTCAATTAAGAGCAAACTCCTAGAAGCTCAAAAAAGGCCTTGAAGGCCATATTCATTACATTGAGACTTTTCGTAGTCTCATTTTTACCTTTGACTCAAAGATAAATTGCTTTATTTTTTATTAGTATTTTTTTATAAATAGGTAACAACACCAACTTTTAAAATTTCATTTTAAAATCACTATTTGAGCATTATTTATTCTTGGTTTCAATTATATTTTTGTAAATGAATTTGTAATATCTAGCATTCTATTTCAAAATTTGCGAAAAGTCTCAATATAACAAATATGGCCTTCAGTTGGACATTTATGGATTAATTTGTTTAAGCTTAAGTAGATGGATTTCTTAATGGCATTCTTTATCTCTTTGAGTTGATGTAGACAAATTTCATAATGACTTTCTTAATTTGTTTAAGCTCAAGTAGAGGGATTCCATAATGACATTTTTATCTATTTAAGTTGAAATTAACAAATTTTATAATGACATTCTTTATTTGTTTGATATGAAGTAGATAGATTTTATAATGACATTTTTTATTTGTTTGATCTGAAGTAGATGGATTTTATAATGTCATTTTTTATTTGTTTAAGCTCAAGTAGACAGATTTCATAATGTCATTTTGAAGTCATGAACTCAATGGAGTCTATTTGAAGATAGATGAGAATCTCTCACTACACGAGGAAAGGCATGTTCTTTTCCATACTGCATGATTGCTTTAACTTTTTGATGTCCTTTTACATCTTTGATTGAGGATGGTTGACCAAGATTGAACCATTCCACAATAAGATTATGTCCCACATTGTGAAAGTAGAGGCTCATTTTGAGATATAAAATCCCTCACCTTTCTCGTAGCTCTCCATGTTATTTTCCATAACATGTTGCTTTCACATTACTTAGTCCACAGCATTTGAGAACAAGGAAGTTTAAGTAGGTTACAAAACATAATGTTAAGTTCTATCAAGTCATATTAACAAGTTAAATTGAAAAAATACAAAATTTTGTATTAAGCACACATTGGTTACAACATTATAGATGACCTCAATACGTGTTAGTCTTTGATTTGGAAGTTGTTGATAGTGCATATTGGTAATAGGAATATATATATATATATATATATATATATATATATATATATATATATATATATATATATAAATAAAAACCAAAATTTAAAGTTTTACTCACTCAAATGATGTGAGTAAAAAATCTTCCCAATGAATTTTCATTTTATTGTAGTAGCACTTTAGTACTTCTCAAAATGGCACAATGTTAGCAATGAAAAGTTTTCCAAAAGACTTTTTATTTCCTATTTTATAATTTAACTTGAAAATGAAAATGCATGGAAACTTTCCAATAATCACATCCTCCTTTTCCCTTACCATGCATTAGCTTAAAATTTGTTGGAAGTGTGTTGATTATATAAGATCATAAACAAAAAGTGTAAAAAAAAACTTAAATTGCTCAAGTAGTGAAGTCTCATCAAAAGTATTAATTGGTTCTTATATGAGAGAAGTTCCCAATTAATCTATTTATGTGCTAGTACTTCTCTGCTCTCTTGGGTTGTTGATAAAGTAGTCACTTTTTACTATCGAAAAGTTTCCGAGGAACAATGAGAAGTTCCTTCCTTCAAAGTATGTGCATTGCCATACTATTTCAATCACTTTCATATAACAACCATTAAGGGAAGTCACAATAGGGAATCCTCATTCTAGCTCCAACATGTTGAAGAAATGCAAGTTGAAGGGGATGAGTGGATAACCAAGATACCTTTGAAAAACTCGTAGAAAAATCTTATCCTCACCCAAGGGTGTGAATAATGCTTCCCCCAACTTACTTAACCTCTTTGAAGCTATTATTACCCCTCTAATATTTTCAATCTTTTTAATAAACCAATGATTGAATTCTTTAAATCTTTAAATCAACATGACAAAAGGCTCTTGTCCATAAACTTAAATGAGTTACCATCAAAGTCCTAAACCCATCATGTTGAAATGGCAAATGCTCAAGAGGACCGGCTAATACATTTATTAGGAATCCAGATCCCGGATTCCCTTGAAGTAGACACTTAAAAATGAATACATGGGCAATAAATTTTGAAAGAGAAACCATGAACACAACCTATCATCTTACACATACTGTACAGCTGGAAAACTAAGCTATTTCTTCTAAACCAGCAACCGAGCAGCATTACCTAATTCTGATAGGCTCCTTATTTTCATGGAAGATTTCCTCCATCTCTCAAATCAGGCTATGTTATACTATTCCAATACAAAACTTGTTACAATCAATCAGGGAATGAGGCAACCAGTCCTAAGTAATTACCAGCAACAATTCAATGCCATACCTCCACCTCTCTCGTGGAAGTTAGAGGGCAAGAATAATCTCTGAGCGCTCCCAAGTTCACCTTTATCTGGCACATATCAATCATCATGAACATAAATTTTGTCCACAATGATTATGACTGAGAAGATAAATGCGATATCCACTCCAGGATAGATAGTTGCATTGAAAATACTCTTGGTGATAATGATGTTCTTCAAAGATGCTTCTCGTGTTACCTGAAAAAGGAAACAAGTGCTCATATCAGAGAACTGTCTAACTTACCTTGTAAACGATCATAACCCTCAGTCTGCTGTCAAACAATGCAATGCAGATGTGGCAAACCGTGAATGGATACACACAGACATCCAAATACAAAACTACCATCATCTTCAGTTAGATTCTTTAGAGCCATTTCATTAGCTAGAATCAATGCAGATAACACGGTTGGTAGTAGCTGATCTGCAGTGGGTTAATTTCAACATCTAATACCCCAACTTGAACCCACCAATCCCTCCTCTTAAGGGTTAAATACTTGCTTGAGTTCATCTGATAAGTGGATTGTAGACTGTACAGAAATAAACTATGCCATCATAGAAAACAAATGAAAAGTCAGGTACCTCTGCTACAAGCTCATCTCCAAAAAAGATGCGGCATTTCTTGGCAAGAAAACCTCCTTCAATGGTATAATCCGGATGCTTCTGGGCTGTGTTTGTGGAGAGGAAGATGTTGACCTTGGGCTTGAAACTGAAGGCGGATGTTGATTTCAACGTGAAAATTGGATCTGATTCACCAGGTGAAAAAGCTCTCCACACATTCTTTAATGTCCATGGCTGGAGGGCAAAGAAAAGGAAAGAAAAACACTTGGATCAAAAACCTCATAAGAACCGTTCATCAAAGATATCCAGAGACCATGTAATGGAAAATCAAAATTCTAACTTGTAGTGGCAACATGGAAAATTTGTGCTCAGGAATGTTATGTTGGCAATGTGCAAAGTGAGCAACAAAAAATGTTACGCTGGTAAGATATTTAAGAATGTCATAGAATGGAACATCAAATGAAAGAGATTTAAGTGTCATTAGAAAGAATCTACTACTTCAAAGTTAAAAGCAAACAAAACCTTAATTCCAACACCCTAAATAGTCAACAATGAGCATATACTCATCATGACAATATCACTACCTAAACATCAAATCATATATTGATGATTTTAGGTCATCTCCCACAAAAACTTCAAACCCTTGTAACTTTTTCACCCAATACCCAAATAATGCATGCTAAGGTGCATTAAACTCCCCTCCCCAAACCCCATAAACATTTCAAAAAAACAAGGACAAACCTTCTCTTCCATGTCCACTACAATGTAACTATCACCTAAGAGAATCCCAATTTCAACACCCTAAAACCTTAAACAAGAACACATATTGATCATGACTATCTTCACCATCTAAACATCTTACATTGATTTCAAGTCATCCACTACAAAAACTTCAAATTCTTGTAACTTTTGCATCCTTTACCCAAACAACATGAAATGTTGCATTGAACCCCTAATAAAAATTTACAAACATTCTAAAAAAACATGTGCATAAATAATGATTATGACAATGTACACCACCTAAACATCAAAACTTACAACGATTTCAAGTCATCTACCACAAATACTTCAAACTCTTATGAATTTTACAAAAATGCATTCTTAGGTGTGTTGGACTCCCCTTCCCAAACCCTAAAATACAACAATCGCATACCTTTTCTTCCATGTACACCACCACGTTCCCATTTTCGTCCAGGAGCTCCCGCTTGGACTTGACCCAGTCCACCTTCTTCCCTCGCACACGGAACACGACCTCGCCAGTCGCGTCGGTGATAGTCCATGCCTTGGACAGAAGCTCATTCTCCAGACGGTACTGCGTGGCATTCTGGAGGCAGTAGCGCTGCCGCACGACCGCGGCCAAGGACTGGGTGGGAGCGTGAAGCTCCTCCAGATCCAACAACGAAAAGTCGGATTGAAACCCCATTGGCCGAATAGGATGAAATATATGATAAACCCTACTACAGGAAATCCTGCTGTGAAAAAATCCTGCGTGATCGTCTGCTACAGGGAAGTATTCTTCAGCAGACTACTCAGGATAAGCTCGCGTCTTGACCATTTTCGTCTGATAGCCTCAACGCCAACAATCGGGACACAATCGAGACACAAGCAATCTAGGCGCAAGCTCGTCGCAATGTCGTCGCAATCTCGTCGCAATCTCGACACAAGCTCGGTACAATCTGTTGCAGCACACTGAACTGTTAGAGAATCTTCGGGACAGAGCGAGGCTGAACCTTTGCAATCGGCTCGTCAGTTTAGAAAAATCCCGCAGCAGAGCCGATTGCAAATCTTGAGCAACAAACCTTAACTACACAAATTCTTGAAACCGCACACATTTTCCCAAAAAGGAACGACAAAAGAAACAACAGATCCAACAACCCGTGATCACCAGCTGTTTCCTAAACCAGGAATCGTCCCCCAAACAAGAATTTCCAAACTCGCAGATACTTACAGCTGAACTACCAGGCTTCCAACTCTACTCAACTCCCCACCAAAAAAGAATTCTCAAGAAGAGCCAAAAGCGGTACCGCAAGCTTTTGGTAACAGAAAGCGGCTGAATCTCTATTCAAACAAGAACTCACCAGTAAAGCGCGAACGCACCAACCTCACGTACCAGGGCTCATAGTACCCAACCGCACACTCCACAAGAGCCCAAGAATTCTCAAACACAAAGGAGCACCAGAAGCGAAATAATAGCGTCCACGAGATCCTATCCCACCTTGACTTAGCCACTTTGGAAATTCACTCCGGCCACAAGTAGAAACCGGGCCTAAATCACGGACAACATAGTTGTGTGGGTTTCGATTGCGGTAACAAGAATCCAAGCTTGTCTGGTGAACGAGAGATGGCGCCCGTAGCTTGTGATTTGCGAGGTCAAATTCCAGGCTGGATGCGCGCCAGCAACAGTGGAATCTTTCTCTGCATTTTTACTTGGGTTCTTCTGGGTACAGGAACAGGGGTTGCTTTCGAGAGATTGTTGGGTCGGTGTTTACTGACTGTTGAAGGATTGAATTGCTGGGCGTAATACGTTGAAGGATTCGAAGAAGTGACTGCGGGAGTGTGGGGGTCTTCGCTGGCGAGCGGTGGTGGTGATTTGCAAGTGTGAATAGGGTATTTTCACGCGTGGTCCACATGTCCGATGGCTGTTGAGAACTTCCAAGTTGCATGGCATATTTCTGTAACTCCAGCTGGTGTGTGTAGGAGAATAAATTTTATAAAATTTCGAATCCAGCTGAGTCAGACTTCGCTAATCATTAGGGGTATTTTAGAAAATATCTAAAATTACATAAAATAACTCCATATATCAAAATAAATAAAAACTGAAACTTTATTATGTACAGAATGATTCTTAGGAAAGTTGTAAAATTGGGGTGGATTTTTTGAAATTTTGAAGGTAAATCTTAAGAAATGACCAAGTTGTGTAATTTATTTTGACCAAAGGAATAAAAGTGACAAGTGTGTATTGTATATTACTATGACTGAAAATCCTCTCAATCAATTCAATGAAATTAAATAGTTCCCAAGCAAGTAGTATCAACAAAGTGATGGATTTATTTGAGTATGTGAATCTCTAATGGGTTGTTCATTCATTCATGGTGGTAATAGAATTTAATTATGGATATTTTTTAAGGTGGTTGTAGGAATGAAGCACTTTCAATAGTTGGTTGAGAATGTGGTTGAGCATTGAGTTGGTAGTTTTTTCTAATTAGTGTGACTGATCATCGTTGAATGGTGGATGACAACTACAATGTTGACAATGCGTCATCGTGCAATTTATCTCGGTGAACTTCGTTCCATTGCGGAGCCATTGCTTGACTTGTATGCCAGACAATTTGAATTTTACAAAGACTTTGTCTCTGTTTTTTCTGTAACTTAGAATTCATAGATTCTTCCTTTCTGGATTGTTATCTTGTGTCAGGTATTCTTGCAAGAAAATTAGTACTCCATATTCCCAGAAAACTAAACATTGATGGAGTTGGGTCAGGGACTTACAATGACGAAGTCGCAGCACGAGCGTACGATCTCGCTGCTCTCAAGTACTGGGACACTGCGATTAATTTCAAGGTACTAACACCTCATTCTTGCCCATGCTTGGTGGTTTCCTAACTACTTTCACAATGTCCGAAGCAAAATCGAAACAGAGAGCATCGATTTCTTTTTGAAATACAGCTACAGATTGATCCAATTTTATCCTGGTACATTGGGGATTCATAAACACCAAACCTAGCTGCTTCTCACCAAACCTAGCCTTCTTTTATAGGTACCAGTGATGTAAGAACCTTGCAAGGTCTTCTGTCACGGTTTTCTATCTCAAAATATCGCGTAATATTTAGGGAATCCATCAGAAACGTCAGTTTTCGTGCAGAACGTACATCCTGCCTGATGCACTTCCAGCAAGTCATCGTCTTTTGAGAATTAAGGCCAAAATTACAGTACAGATAAATTTGGCAGACTCACATAAATGACCTAACCTACGCCGAAACTAGTGTATCCTCAGTTGTACCACCGTAAACAGATACACAAGCATACACCACTGCAAACACTACTAGTGTGTTCGGTGGAACTACAATACTATGCCTCACCCCCTACGAGGTTATACACGATTTCATCAACCAGGGATCAAGTGAAAGGAAATAGCACCTGGCCCTCCTAATTTACGAAACCCTGAGTACGGAGGCAGGAATCCTGCACCTCTGATCCTCAATGCACTGCGTTGTTGCAGAGTCGAGTCACTTTCTGACAGCTTCAGATAAGCTCCATGAAGGTTCGTGATGCAGACACATCTCAAGGTATTAGTCTTCCATAATCTCCTCCTCCGATTCGGACTCAGCTTCTGCGTGCATATCATCCGTATAATCTGTGTTAAAGTCATAGTCATCAGATGCTTTTGAGTTAACTTTCGACGCAGCCTTGGGCTTGGCCACGGCTGATTTCTTCTTCCCGTTCGCGTTCTCATGCTTGGCCTTCAACTTTTTGGTCTTTGGGGCTAGATTTTGGTTCGCAGTTTTGTCAATCTTACTAGAATCTCCATTCATATGGTTTCCATCCCCATCCTCATCTTCAGATTCTGAGTTCTCGTCATCATCGTCATGCTCTTCGTCGTCACTGCTATCCGCTTCCATAGTACCATTCATCTGCAGGGAATATCACATCTATCAATTCAAATGCTAAAAAATAACTTTCAAAATCAAAATTTGCACGATCAAAACATGCAAAAACTCAAGAACTCAAACTCTGGATGTATTTCTACGTTTGATGAAGCTTCAGGAATATACCATGGAATCAAAGTCTATAGTTAAGGGAGAGCTGCACGGTATTTGGACATGCTCAGTCTCCAGTAAAGGTCGAAGTTCAGCTATAACTGCTGATTGCTCCTTCTTAAAGACCTTCTCCACGTCAAATTCCGTTGCCCAGTCCGACACAATTGAAGACTCTGCAGGCTTGCTAGCTTTCAGCGCAGGAGGTACTGTGAAGTACGGTATTTTCCCTGAAGCATGTTGGGACGAGATATTAAGAAAACACAGCTTATGAAACTTTAAGCTAATAAGACATACCGCATCATGCAGATCAAGAAATTGATTAAAGTTGAATAATAACAATAAGAACCTAAAAAGGACGCACTAAGAGTGCCTGGTGAAAGCTTCCGCAAAGCATCAGATTGCCAATATAACGCTCTAGGTATCAACAGCACAAATAATTGTCTCAAATACACAATTTTAAGAGAATCACCGAGCAATACATCAAATAACGCCTACCTTCCTTGACCTCTTAAAAAGCTTAAGAAACTTAAGATAGCTCGAGTGTCTTTTTCTAAGTTGTTGTTACTCTCATTGGTAGATTCCAATAGACTGTTAAATTTCGACAATCCTTTTGTGTACTTGAGGACAGTAT
The DNA here is from genome assembly GCA_950106755.1 of Climacium dendroides. Classification (NCBI taxonomy): domain Eukaryota; kingdom Viridiplantae; phylum Streptophyta; class Bryopsida; order Hypnales; family Climaciaceae; genus Climacium; species Climacium dendroides. Next base: position 23,572,005 of record OX467086.1, read on the forward strand.
GTACAAGAGTCTCCGACATACCTTCATTCCAATCATGAAGTACAGTGCGGGCTGCAGCTGTATTATCTGGTACACCACTCCTTGCCTTCCCACGCACCGTGGCAAAATTCGTCAAAAAACCGTCCACATCACTGAACTTGGTGATCTTGTAAACGGACATCAATTTCTCGGCAGGACAATGCCGAACTATTTCTCTCACTGTTTGAAAAATTAAAAAATGTTAGGATTCGAGACACCGTCGACGCGCTGCAAGTTACGTAGTAATCAAGAATCTAAAAGAGCCATATGAACTTCTCCAAAGATTGCAAAAATAGAGTTACTATGAAACTCTATTACGTTATAGATACTGAGGACAACAACAGCGGGTGCTGTTCTGAAACACCCGGGAGATTGCAACCACTAATTAGTTCCAAGTAGATAAACCAGTTATGATGAACAGTAGCAACATCCTTTATATCGGTCATTGTTTTACCTGGAGCAATAGCGTCAGCAAGCTCGTGTACATTGATGAAGTTTCGTAATGTGGCAGATGCTTCATTGTCGGCTGATGTTGATACTAAAATTCCAGGACAATCAAGTAGCTTAACATGCTTGTCTAATTCAATCTCCTGCATCACCTTCGTAATACAAGGTGTCGCTTGAACGCTGACCGCTTGAGTTCTCTTCAGACTGTTAATTATGCTACTTTTTCCAACATTTGGAAACCCAACCACGCCAACAGTGATAGCTGTTTTCATCTGCACATTCAACATGTAATAGAAACACTTAGCACAACAAGATCTCTCATTACAAACCCTCATACCAAAATACTTCTAAAGAAACAAATGAGACTGTAATGGTTGGTGACTTTCCCACCGAATTTAATGCATCAAAACCTCTCATATGTAGCAATGCTGAGTCTACCTTCTGGTATTTGGAATAATTTCTGAGAAGCTGCAGTAATGTCTCTGCGCCAAGGCAGTTGCTAGATTGCAATAGATCAGCATTCTCAACAACCTTTCGTGACTTCCTTCCTGCGTTCTTCTTATGCTGTGAATTACACTTGAATGCGACTGTTGGAAGCTCCTCCCTAAAATACTTAAGCCACTGCTCCACGACTTCTCTAGGTACAAGATCTGGAGAGGATCAATTGCGTAACATTTAATCAGAATTTGAGATGCGTCTAATAAAAACCTCTCTCAGCGCTCATAATTCTGCTTGTAATTCAAAAGCTTCGTGCAATGCATTTCTTTCTCAAGCAACTCGAATATACATGACAAAACCTAAGACGTATATAAGCAGAACAACAAACTTATGTCGTCTGTGGCATGATTCACCTTGTGAGACGCATAAATTGATTAAAGACACGTACCGATTTTATTGAGGAGAAGAATTACACGCTTAAGAGGTCCTGCCTTGTGAACCATACGTTCGAGCTCCACACAACGGCTACCGAGAGGATCCCTCGCGTCCAACACTTGAATGATCACATCGGATGCTTGTATCACTTTCATGAACTCCGTGTAAAATCTCTCTGCAAAAAAAGCACGTTGACTCTTAAAAAACACTATAATTGGGCACTTCAAGCCGATCAGAAATATCATGTAGTCAATAGTGGACGGACACATTACAAACATACCTTGAGGACTGAGAATTTTTTGTTTCTTCGACTTCTCAGACTCAGCAGCCTTTCTGACAAGTTCAGCATCATCTTCGTCATCCAGCAGTCCGAGCTTTCGCTTCGCAGCCTACGTGAAAACATAAAAACTACGTGAGCATCTTACGCAATTGCAGATTCCAACGACAGTTACCCGCGGTCCTCAGAATTGTCAAATTTCCCGCACATGGAGAAGAATGGAAAATCGAAATCCTCACAGTAGGAAGCATTTAAACCCTAAACCTTACCCTTTCCTTTTTCGCCGCTTTTTTCAGTTCAATCTCCTCGAGCGCCCGAGCGCGGCGAGCTTCCAGGGCAGCGAGTTCCTGTTCTTTAAAAGGCCAGGCGTTAGGAATCCCAGGGTCTTTCTCCACTTTCGACCTCCCCTTGTGACCTAACTTCGCTTGCTTCTTCGCTTCCTTAGCCTGCTTCTTGTGGTGCTCCTTGACCTTCTTGATAATCTTGTACTTCTTCCGCAAGGGTGTTCGCTTAGACTTACTCTCTGCAACAATGCCATGGCCGAATTCATCAACAAACACTCCAAATTTCACAAAACAACGATACAAATGCTCACAGGACTACAGGACGGACAGGAAAACTGCGCACTCACTTTTGCTTCGCTTCACCATTGTTGATACTGCTGTTTTATCCCGTCCGCTTCAAAGGAAAAACGTATGAACTAGCCAAAAAACAACAGGGATGGAGGACCCAGAGGAGGAGGGGGTACACAGTTGATGGATACTAAAACCCTAAACCCTGATTCTGAACCCTCACGAAAGAAGGCGCAGCCCACATCCTCTAACGAAGGCCTTCCATACGACACCTCGTTTGAGACGTCGACTTCAGCTCCTACAAAGGTAGGATGACCTACAATTGTCTCCCATTTGATTGTTGTACATAATTAGATTTCAATTCTGAATTATGTGCTCACTTAGATTTTTCATATTAAAGATATATTTTAATTTTAAATTATAGTATATATTTTTTATATTTTAATATTTTTAATCATTTCTCATTCTAACTTTCAATTGTGATTAAAAATTTATGCTACTAAAAAAATTTGGAAAGTTCGGGCAATTTAGGCATCTCAACGGTATCTTTTGCTAAAACCCTCATTGGCTTTTGAAGTTTGGCATGTATGTAATTAACAAAATGTGGCTTAAAATTGTCCCCCAAAAAATGAATTTTAATTTTCAAATCACTTTATGATATTTTCACCAAGGACTTGTTTGTTAACCTGATATTATTCCCTTGGCAAAAGATGTTTTCCATTGTTCCTTTGGTTTTGTGTACCATTTTTCCTTATCAATGGAAATTGTTCATATTTTTCAAGAAAAAAGGAAAAAAAAAATCAGTTTTTGAGAAGAGCCTAACTTTTTAAAATATGTCTAGGCAATTTTGAGAAAAAAAACATTTTCTTTTAACTTCAAGATCTATTATCTTACTATTTGTAAAGTCAAATTGGATTCAAATTTGCTAAACTCGATATTTGCTTCTAACATTTTGAATGAATGTATATGAAAGATTTAAAACTCAATAGAAGAGAGACTCAAATTCATCAAGAACAAAGAATTTACTCTAAAAGTACTTGAAGTTCACTAACTACATTTCTCAAAAATAATAATAATAAATAATAAATAATTTACTTCAAATGGAATAATCTTTCAATTCATGTAGTCAAATGAGTTGTAATTTTTTCAACACATTGTTGAGATACATTGTTATAGTAGTCTACTACACTTTTCTATTGTTGAAGTTCAAAAATTATAGTTTTTAAAAAAAATTCTTGAAAAATACACCCAATCTTTTAACTCACATAGTTTTATAAAAAAAAGTATTGGAGTGAATTTCTTGAGCCTCTAGAGTTAAGATTTTTCTTAGAAATAAGTACTTGCAACTAAAGCATTTATTCCAGTGATACAAGAGTCCTACTTGCACATCTTACATGAAAGAAAAATTATAGAAAAGAATTTGTTGTGGGTTGCAATTTACAAGTGACAAAACATTATTTTCTATTAGGCAAAGAAAAGAATTTAGGCATGATAGTATAGTCAAAATACAAAACACAATTTTACAATTGTCTTCAATCATTTAGATTCTAGAAGAATCAATAGTGGTCATTTTATACAAGTAATTTTGAATATTGTAAACTACATAGTAATCATATAGTTACAATACATAAATTGTACGCTATTGATATTCATTGTTTTTGCACTGATTTAGTGCGTAAAAATGCACATAATCGATGCAATTATAGTACGTAGCGATGAAGGCACTAAATTAGTACAATATTTGTTAATAATCTGTCTGTCCTTAAGTTTGAGATGAAGCTTGTTAAAAGCAACATCTATAAAACACGTTTGTGTTTTTTTAGACATCACAAAAAACACAAAGATGTCATGTCAACAAGTAGATTCATTTCGACTATGAATAAGTTTATAAAAATTACTATGATCAATAGTAAAATGTTGATCATATGTGAAAAATTGAAGGAAAATTAAAGGCAACCATGTGGCATATTTTGCAAAAAATAATGAAAAATGGATGGATGTACATTATATTACTATGGATGAAAAGAGTTGGTCTTTATGCAAGTGAGGTGGTGGGAAATGAAACAATCTATATGGGACATCTAAAAAAAATTTGTATTCAATATAAAATACTTGTAATGTTTTTTCTAATGTTTAAAACAACATGTAGATGTCCAAAGCAACGTTTAGATTTTAAAACAACAACTACATGTTTAAAATGATGTCAAGATGAACAACAACAAGTTCCTATATTTACTCATCCTATATTTTTTGTCTCATCATGAATGAACTATAGGTATAAGTATGACCTTTCTTCCCTTCACTCTCACTAACTTTTTATGAAGAAATTCCTTCATTTCACCATCAAAAAATCAAAGAAATGATAGATGGTGAGTTATTTTCAATTTTTATTGAATTTAATAAATTTTATCTAATTTATTTTAATTAATTAATTTCTACTAATATTTTCTTGAGGATATGATATGCACTAATTGATGTCTTCCAAGACATCTAATTTGATGTCTCAAAAAACAACATTAAGAATTTCAAAAACTAAATTGACATCAAGTGCCACGTCACTTTTTTGTTGGGTCCACGTCATCCTCCACATCATCCTACTAGTCGTCCACATCATGATTTTTTGTGTTTCATGTCACCTTTCATGTCAAAATGCTTTTAGATGAAAAATTGCCTTTACGGCATTTTCCGCGCACTTTTGCCCCTACATGGTGCACTCACAATTGCTTTCAGAAACCCGTTGTAGGTGACGTTTTCCAAAAACAAGTTGTGATTTTGCATGTTTTGGAGAAAACAAGACATATTTTTTGCCACATTGAAATAGACGGACTTTTGGTCACATTGACTCAAACTTCATCCTTGTTGTACTAGACATTACTTCATGTTTTTTTAAACATCAAAAATATTGCCATTTTTTTATAGTCATCACAAAGTTTAGACCCTATAGTTTGTCAACAATTATCATGTGGTTTCGTTGTTTCATAAGTTTGCACATTAATTATAATTTATCGTATCATTATGATGCATTACTTCACATCGTAGGGTTTTAACTTTGTAATGGTGTGTAAATTGAATGTATTTTAGGAATCTTCCATTGCATCAAATGATATAAGAATTGTTGCATTTAAAGCTAAAGAAGGTTTTTAGATGCCACAATATACATTAGTCACATGCAAATAATATATTAATATACCATAATATATGCTAGCATATGCTAATATATTATAGTACATAAATGGCATATGCAAATGCAATTTGCATGATCTTTTTAATGAAGATCATAAAGTTGATATAACTACTTGAATTGACCTTTCAATCTTGTGATATATGGTATTCATGAGTCCGTGCAAAAGACATGCATAAACTTACACCCTTCAACGAATACAGAGTGTATTTCAAAATTTGAATAAAAATGGTTTCTATGATTTTGAAAACCAATAGAAATTTAAGTAAAAATGGTTTCTATGATTTTGAAAACCAATAGAAATTTAAGTAAAAATGGTTTCTATGATTTTGAAAACCAATAGAAATTTAAGTAAAAATGGTTTCTATGATTGCAATGTCCTTCATCCAATACAAAGTGCATTTCAAAATTTGAGTAAAAATGGTTTCTATGATTTTGAAAACCAATAGAAATTTAAGTAAAAACGATTTCTATGATTGCAATATGTCATTGGAATGGTTAGAATGTCTTTCACATCTAAATTTGTTTCACTGAAAAAAAATTTGTTATGATCTTGGTATAACTACAAACATAAAGGTCACTAAGTAATGCATAAACATTCCAATCACATGCCTTGCAATCCACAAAATATATTGCAAAATGCATTGTTGGATGAACATTCAATCTTTAACAAACCATAATATTATCCAAAGCTATTTTAACTTCCTCCAATTCGAAAATCATTAAATACACTATTCTTCTTTCAACAAAGAAGAACATTCTTTGGTGCATATTTTAAGTGAACTATAAGATCTAAAGGGATAAAAAATTACAAAAGCAATGTACACTTTAAGGTAGGCATTCCCAAATGCCCTACTAACCCAAAACTATTGTCATTACTTTCGGTACATCTCCAAAATCAATAACTTCAATCCTTCATAACTTTTACATACGGTATCCAAATACAACATTCTTCATAACTTTTACATACAGTATCCAAATGCAACATTCTTTGGTGTGTTGGAACCTCCTTTCACTTGCCCAAAAGAAAATATGAAAATTTGATCAGTCTAATAACACTAACCAAGGCAAAGTAGTAAAAGTGTCTGTTTGGAGGTTGTCCACCTTAGCAAGTTTCCAAACAAAAGCAACCGACTCAAGCACATAGAAAAGCAAGTGCAACTCACAAGTAGACAAGCCCCACACTCAAATGTGGAACCTTGATTTAATTGGTAAAATTTACAGTCAGGGATCCAACCGTGGAGCCCTGCATCAATAGAACTGCTGTCCTCCACTACCGTACCCTAAACCCTAAACCCTAAACCCTTACAATTAGGGCAATCCCATCCTCCACTAGCTCCTCCCGCAGCCTAATCCTCCAGACTCCTCAATCGCAGTGCGATCTTTTTTTTTATCTCAGTGCGTCATTGCACCTCCCAATCCTCATGTCGCTCACTCTTGGCGAGCACATTTAGGGTTGTTGAATTATTACCGCATGTATGGGCTAGACTCTGGGCTTCACCTCCTCGTGTAAATGGAAGAAAAGGAGCCAACCGGACTCATGTATGCTGAAGCATCATTCTGCAGTGGATCGAAAGTTTAGTCCAAAAGCCTCCACAAATGTAGTCTGAGGGAGGGAACTCATGCAGAATGCGAGTGGTTTGTGGACACTAAAAAACGACTTGTGAGAATTGAGACTATCGCAGTCGAAGAGGCGTCCACAAGTTCTATAGAAGCTGCAATATTATGGTTTAGGATTAGTCTTGGCCATTGGATAGGACCCTAATTCATACTTCAACAATTCTATGACAGGTAGTGCAGATACCAGTGCATTGGAATCCGGGGAGAAGCTCACTCAAACAACCCCCCGTTCGAATGTGCTTAAGTTCTCTGTTATGACCTCTAAAATGAGATTATTTCATTGGCTGTAGCACGCTAATTATCACATTCAAACTAAGCTCATGTCAAAAAAGAAAAGTCAGGACAATTGCTGGGACGATTAAAGAGACAGCGAAAGAAATTTTGGTGCTAGGGTTAGGGTTAAGGGTTAAGGGTTAGGGTTGGGGCACCTGTGCTTAAGCCTTCTTCGACGTAGCCTTTGATTTCGTCGCAGCTTTGGCGGTATGATTCTTGTGCAGGGCCTCAACTTCGGGTGACTTCAACGACTTATGGCGAAACCCGTACTTCGCAATAATCTGATTATCTGCGAAGTTGATGGCACGCTCCATGTGCAACAAGCAGTGATCAACCGTATACTCGGGGTTAATCGAGCCACAGCAGAACTCACAACCACAGAAATGCGTCACGAAAGGCCACCGATCGTCACCATACAACCCCGGTTCGTACTTTTCCATCATCTCCTCAAATCGTTCCGTTAGCACCTGCATAAATTTCCACTCCATTCGTTATTCTTGCAAGCCTTTCTTCAAATCTAAACCCTCTGCGGAAATTTACATTGCATTCATTACTCTTGCAAAACTTTCTTCAACTCTACAATTCTAAACCCTAAACCTAAATCTTCCCGTGTCACAGGAAAATTCGCAGTGCGTCTCAGAAACTTGAGAGTTCCATTGCAATTGGCTTACCTTCCAGAATCCCTGGAAATAGTACGAACTTTCGAGGTAGACCTTCGACCCCCATCGTTCCTTATCACTGATCATCAGATACACCAGCCCTGATTGATCATCAGCTTCCCCCTTTCCCCGATTCGGCAACGCCTTCGTCAGAAACTCCCCAACACGATCACGAACTGCACCTTTCGGACTCATAGGCGCCCAAGCATGCAACATATCCATCGACCACTGGCAATTCCGAATGAGATAAACACCAGCATTGAGTCCCAACCAGCTCCTCTTCTCATAAACAGCATCCTCCCAGCCGTGCATCACCATGTTATAATTATCATACTTTTTCAAAGGGAGCTCAAACGACATGTCCGTGAACACGGCGTCGCTGTCCATCCACCAGAACCAGTCAATCTCGGGATGCTCCCTCATCAACATATGCGTAAGAAACGTCTTCACCCACCACCCTAACATCTCATCATCAATCTTGTCCATGTTGTAGTAAAGCTCAATCCCATGTAAGCGACAGTAATCCATTTTGTTCTTAATGGCTTTCAACAGCATCTGGTCGCCTTGCTTGTTCTCGCACTTCTTCGGGTGGGAGCTCGTGATGAGCATGATGCGGGGCTTGGGATTTACACCGCTGGTGGAGTTGTTGAGTTTGTTGATGACCTTGGCGCGTGTTTTGTCCCAGTCGACAACCGGAGGTCCGAACTTCGTGAACGGCTTGCTGTCGTTGAGGAACTGCTTTAGGTCACGGTCGATTTCGATCATCTGCAGGCGAATCTCCTCGGGGGTGAGCTGCTTAGGTCCGTACTGGATGCTGTTTGGTGGGGAGTGGCCCGTGAGATTCTTGAAGGAGAAGGAGGTGGTGTAAAAGCCGAAGAGACAGATGGAGCACACTGCGGCAAGGAGGCACAGGCCGTAAACAATCTTCCCTTGGGGGCCGTACATTGTGAGGGGCGTCAGTTGACGGGACAACGCTTTCTTCGTGTCGTCCTTCATTTTCACTATTCTAGTCTTGGGGCTGCCAGCAACAATCTCTCGTTAGCACTTGAACTTCCTTTGAAATTTCACACAAGCAACATTCAACTACTCTCGATAGCACTTGCACTTCCCTTCGAATATGCACACAAACAACATTCTACCACTCTCAAAAGCACTTGCATTTTCCTCTGAGTATCACAAGGGAAACCCTCGCGTCTCTTCAGTCTTCACGATGGTGCCTAAAAGTCTAAGTTTTACTGGAAACTCTGATACTTGCCTACAGTGGTCCCGAATGTGATTCTATCATTAGCGGAAATTGCTACAAAATCATAGCTAAATGGGCGCAAAGGTGGAATTTCTGGTGTTAACATTTCGTAGCTAAAACCAATTAGAAGAAGTTTTCCTAGGGTTAGTCACTTTAGTGAGCACTATCGCAAACGAGACAATCAGATAATCCAGAACTAGAAGCCACTGAAGTTAGTGTCCAAGAGTTTACTTATAATCCAAACAGCAGATGTAATACCCCACTGTCCATTTCTCTTAGGGAGACCTCAATAATCATGATTCTGTCTAGAAGTTCCTGAAATTCTGCAGAAAGGTCTGCTGCTACGAGTTTTCATAAGTTGCACACTGGAATGACAAAAGAGGCCATCAAGCGAATTGACAAGAGATAAATTTCTGCCCTCACCCGTGCTCTTGCACTTGCACCCTCAACCGCATGCCAGCACTCTACTTGCAGCTCTCTAAACTTAGGTGTGGCTTCGACTTGAAGGGTTCAAAGTGCTAGCTGCGAAATTGCTTTCCTTGTGACACTCGAGACGACGGATTCTTCCTTTATGATAACTCTACAATGGACATTCACTCTCGACTTTGGGGACTCTATTCAGCTAAGAAGAGCCTGCAAAGCAACAGGACAGTAACAGAGGCGTTGTCAGCTGTGAAGCTAAAGCAAGGACTGACGTGCATTGTCAGTGGCACTCTGTTTCTTCGTCCGTCAAGGAGAATGAGATACTTTAAAAAAATGAAACATAAAAAAGGGTTTCATCTGCCAGGCAATCAATATTTAAATGCACAGGATCTCGAAAACGTGGACAATGCCACCTTCCGTCTGCTTCAGCTGGACGGAGGTTCACAAATGTTAGACAACTCCAAAATCAGACAGGCGAGGAATCCTTAATATGTCTAGACACGTGGCGTCTCTGACTGGAAGCCGCAATGGCAACAACTAAACAGGGAATTATCTCGCCAAAGGACGAGGTAACTAGAGGAGCACTTTGACAGGGTCATAGCCGATTATACGGTAGAGACTCCGATGTTCAAGACCATTCTTGGTCCGTTTCCAATAGTAGGGTAAACGGTAACATGTTATAGTAAATCTCCCCCATTCAGTGAACCTCTTCCTCCTCTTCAGGGAGAAGAAATTCTCGGGATTCTTGGGAGCAAAACTATACAAAACAATCTCGTTCTATCGGGTATTACTAGAAAGTCTCAATCTCGTTCTATCGGGTATTTCTAAAAATGGACAAGAGCCTTCAGTCACAAGCAATCCTCGATCGGGGTGGGGGGTCGTATGGACGACGCAAGATCGAAAACAAGAGTTCTCAACTCGTTAGCAAAAGAGTTTTCCATACGCTACATAGTACTCTGCATTAGAACTACTGGATTTCAGAGCGCCATAGACGTTACATTTTAATGATCCTCTGAAAACATGTACCTTGAGCTTCGAAAGCCACCCAGGGTTCAGCAGGGTTTTGAGATCTGAAATCTACGAATGGTACAGATATGAGGTTCAGCCAGGTCGGGAGCCAGGCTCCAGTTTCTGTTATAGCCGACTCAAAACCGCTCCGGTTATTCACCTCACAGCCTTCTCTAATCATGAAAAACATGAGAATGTCGCTTTGTTCTCATGAACAAGAGATTATGAATACTACGAAAGAGAAAGCCTCACAAGGCCAACATACCATCATTCTCTGAAACCGTCAACGGAGTCACCCAGCTACGAAGACTTGAAAGAGGGAGAGCCACACAGAGTCTCAAGAGGACTAGCGCCGAGAAGATATCTAGAGTTTCCAGAGCAAACTAGAAACTTGTCGAACTTCTGGACTGCTCCACTCTCTATGCACAGATATGAAGCCTTCGAAGTGCTTGTCAACAAATCTAGCGTTTTCTGGTGTAAGTTCTCTACCGTCGTGTTCGTAAAAATCGATCACGGGCCCACTAGCTCGTTGAAACTTTGACAAAAGGCTAGATTCGGTCCTACATATCAACCTAGATACTGTGAACATTCGAAAGCTGCAGCACAACCACTGGTTGCCATCGCATTGACCAAAACTCAGTTAAGACCACTGGTTGCCATCGCAGTGACCAAAACTTAGTTAAGCTACTGTTAGTACCCTCGAATCAGACGCAGAGCAAAACACGAAAGCGCAAGAAGAATCTCGAGGTGATCGATGCCCAAACAAATTCTCGAAACTCGCTTAGTGACTGTCAGAGGCCCATCGTGGTATCCTTAAGATAGGGCCAGCGAGCTAGGCATTCCAATTCAGTTCTCCAAGTTTTGCAGATGAGCCTGTCGGCGCCATATGTTTCAATCAATTTCGCAATGATACCGAGCTTCTTTGGCAGAGTACGTTGACATACGTACCAGAGACACAGAGCCAATTGTGAATCTCGGCTACTGGGCAGCTAGAATGCTAGCTGTCAGTGATGATGACTATGAAGCTGCAAACTGGTGAAACCACTGCAACATGAACTGAAGCTCACTCGATGGCCGGGACCCTACTGCAAGACGACAGTAAACAATCTGCAAAACCTCTTGGAAATCTACTTATTAACCAGATTGGTAAGGATGCATGATCATATTGTTTCAACTAACCTGCGAATGGGGAAGAGACGGTGCAAGTGAAGATTGCTGGATCGGACAGGTGACGGTTCAGCAACGCCTGAATCTGGACGTGGAAATGTTCTGCAAGTTTGCAAAACCCGTTGCTGCCAGTTTGTGATGAATGGGAATCTGACTTTTTATGAAACGGCCAGGTTGTTGACGCGGAATGACATGTGTGGACGGTGTTTTGGGTTTCTATTAATGTATGTGTTGGGATGGCTCGAAATAACTTCCTCAGCACATGTTCGTTGAGGTGCATCATAGTTTCTATAATAGTTTATTAATTTATTAATTTAACATGTTTTTGTTTAATTTGAAACACATGCACAATTTCCATTGATAGGGGAAACAGTACACAGAACTAGGGGACTTAATTTTACAAGTTTCGCAGCTTGTCGTGGTGTGTTGTGCTCTAGCAACGGCTGTTCTGTTGGACTTCAGTCGACAACTTTGTGACACAGTGGACTGTATTCGAATTCGTGTTCGCGGTGGGAAGCTTCGAAGCAAAAAAATCACTGCGATGATACGGTTACCCGAGATCTTCACTTGGGAAGTTTTTTTAGCTTTTTTTTTCCTTGAAACACATGGACACTCTTGGGAAGTTTTGATCGAATATGCACACTGAAAGCTGTATTGATTGTGTGATATTCTGGTTTCTAAAAGGAAATAAGAATATAAAAATTAAAAATCTGTTTTGATTACAATTTTGAATGTAAGAATATTCCAAGGTTCCCCAATAAGCAATACTATTGATTTACATTCTCAAATATAAATATGAGGCTTGGTGTGGTGGGACTGTAATCAGTCTCTCAACAGACCCTATTTTTCAATAGGGACCGTGTTCAGAAGCGGCGTCCTCATTACTTTTCTACCCATATTTAGTGTGACTACAGCCCTCGGCGTGCAAGAGTGGCGATGCTCAAACTGCCTGATTGCAATTCCCAAGTTTGAATTCAAAATTGAAGAAAAAAATAGGCCTCCGAGGCTCCGACACGTCCTTAGCAGATTCTCAAACCACTGCTTTTCAATGAATAAATAAATCTTATTTAGCATATACGATACAGAAATTCTAAATGCTCAAGCATTTCTGTTTTTAAAAAAAAATTGGGTGCTAATGAAAGGAAAACTTGTACTGTTTCCTCTTTTCAATGGAATTGTCCATGTGCCTCCCAAAAAAGAAGAAAAAAACAGAGAGTAAAGTTCACTTTTCTTAGGAAAATTCACTTCTAGGATACAAAGGTAATTCTGAAAGGACAAGACTTATACCAAAGGTAGTTAGTCAAAAATGATCCATTTTTTTAATGCAATGGTTTTTCTCATTTTTTCCAAAAATAAATAAAATTTAAATGATCCAATATTTATTGGATAGGTGCCTTCTTCATTATTACATATGATAATATTGAAAGTCATCCATCAAAACCAAAAAAAATTGTCTTTTTTTAGTGAAGTCTTTCTAGGAGGTTTGTACTTTTTCTCTATATCATATGCCTTTGTGGAATAGAAGTGAGCTGCCTTCAAAGAATTATACATCAAAATAGAAAAGAGCTACCTTGAAAGAATTATTGTACATCCTTTTTCTTTCACTTTACAAAATAGAAACAAGCGACCTTCAAGAAAGAATTGTACATCCTTTTTCTTCTTCCACTTTGCAAAAATAGAAACAAGGTAGCCTTCAAAAATAAGAACAAGGAGTTCACCCACCACAACATTCTACAATCATGCAGCGCTCCTCCCCTCCCTATGCTAGGAACGTATTCTACTTGGCTAGAATATCCAGGAGCAACTTACCACCGTTAATTGAAGGAATTTTTTTTTCCTTTTTTTTAAACAAATGGGGAGAACCCATAATTCAAGGATTGGAGTTCACTAAGGAACCATCAATAAGACAATTTTCTTCACCTCAACTGTCCTATTCTCAAAGGATGCACAACAGACCATTGCTAAACAATCAGTTATGCCGTAAGCCAAAACCAAAGCCAAAGCGCGTTTACTTATTGCTCAATGATAGCACCTCTGACTGAAGCGGTGAGAATGACTCTTAAGAATTGTTTACGTTTTTCTAAAAAAATTTAAACCTTTTTTTGAGGGGAAACGAATGAACACCTTCCCTTCCTCCAAGTGTCTGTTTTGGGTGCTGGCTGGCTGGCTGTCTTGCTTGCTTCCTTCCGAAGAGGCTAGCTATTGTAGGGAGTAGTAGGTAAACGTGGTTTGGAGTGTGATGGAAGTAAACGTTGCATCAAAATAATGCAAGGTTGGAACTCACTGTTGGGAGCCCGCAGGCTAAATTTTTTCTCCGTCTCTGAATAGGAGCTAACAAGCTAGCTAATAAAGCCGGTGATGAGATAGCTACCGTAATAGCTGGTGGTGAGATAGCTAGCTGGTGCAGGTTCCGTAGAACGAGGGCAATAATTTGGGCTCCAATAATGCAGCCAGTGCGGAAGATGCCTGTCCGTCCCGGCGGGGCCTCCTCTCAGGCGGAGAGTCGTTGCAGAAAGAAGGAAAAACGATGTGCAGTCACCTGGCTCATTCCCACTTTCCCAGGCAGGGCGCAAGCAGGTCAAGTGGCAGACCCCGCCCTTTTGTAAGTTAAGTCGTAACTTGCGTCAGTCCGGGTTCTGGCCGTTGCCTGCCTCGTTTTGCAGGCTGGCTAGCGTGGCTACCTGAACGCTGGCTACCCATTGCAGCGTGGCTTCCCTTTGAAATCAGTGCCAGCAGTGTTGTTTTTGTTGTTTTGCTTCGTTTGGGAGAAGGAGCCAAGTGTTTCTTCGATAGTGTGCCCGGTGCCGTTGCCACACTCCAAAATAAAAGTAAAAGTAATCTCCTGATTTTTTTTAAAGTTCATAAATGATTCATTATTCATAAACGCTTCAAACTTCAATAAACTTTCCCACCGGAGGTTCAAACACCATGAAACACAACTTTGTGCACCTCTCCTTGTTGAGAGCTTTCTGATGGTATAAGGATGTAGTACTTGATGATATCTGTATGAAAATTAGGTGGTAACTAGGAAAATTTGGCTACAGGTCTCAAACACAATAGTAGTTTGATCACTCTAAATGAAAATTTCTTTTGAAAAAAATAGCCAACATCATTTGGTTGTAGCCAATTGGTAAAAAAGCATGGATTGAAAAAAAACACTAAGTGCTAATGTTTGTAGGGATACTTTTTGAGTTTCACCAACTAGTTGGAGGGGGCTCACTTTGATTCCCATATTGAACCGGACTTAGTTATTTTCTCTATATTTTACTCTAAATAGAGATTCAATCAAGCTTTTTTTATTAGATTCTTTTCTTAATATTCTCATATTGCAACTAGGTTATTTTCTAATTCTATTGGTTAACTTTGAAATGGTTGACAGTTTTTTTTCATGAACTTTGATTAGAATTCAAGTGTTCAACCATTTTACTTCAAGTTGCCAACTACAAGAAAGAAGAACCCGTAATCACTTCAAATTGCCAACTACAAGGAAGAAAACCCCGTAATCACTACTTTTCATAACATTGCTGAACAATGCTTACCTTTCCTCCCTCTTTATATTTGAGGAAGTCAAGCATAAGAGAAGAGCACCTATTTGCACCACAATTCAAAAGATAACCTATTTGTTGTTTTAATATTCTACATTCTGAACTTTCAAATGATAAATGTAATAGCCATGAAGTAGTGTAAATAGTTACATGGTGCAAATAGGATCTCTTACTATATCCCTATTTTGGAAATTTTGGGGAAGGCTAGGCTATTAGTTTAATGGAGGATGGTCATTGGTAACACACCACGAGGAGGAAATATTGTAGCCAATAGGAGAGGCCACCCAAGATTTTAAGGAATCTAAAAGGGCCCCTACACACATTGGTTAACAATATTATGTTTATGCTTGCTACAAGGTAGATGGTCAAAGTAATGATTATTAATTTTTTGTTTTTGTAATTGAGGATTGAAAGAGAAGAAGTTTTGCATTGACGAAAGCTATATGTGACAAATTTTGAATATATAAGACCTCACTCAAAAAGCAAGACAAAACTTCTTATAGTATTGTCGTGTGTTTTAAAAGAATATTAGTCCCATTGAGAAAAAATTAATCCAAGTCCTTTCTTAATTTTCTAACATTTACATATTAATTTCTAATATAGGGTATTCACTTATGTCACTTAAATTCTTTTAACCTTTAAGTATACAAGTGACCAATATATGGATACCACAAAAGATAAGAAGATAAATTAAATGGTGAGAAAAGACTTGGTTTGAATGATTTTTGGTATAGTTTAGTTGGCATTTGAGTCTACTTTCACCTCTAATTGGCCAAATAATAGAAAATATCCTTACTCTATGAATACACTCAAAAGAATAGAAAATGGACTAATTTCTAATATGCAACTTGATTTCTTTCTTCAAATTAAATTGATTATAAACTAACAATAAAAGAATTCATTTTTATTTGAATCACAAACAAAATTTAAGGATTTAGGAATTTAATTCACATCCTAGTGGTTGAGTTTAAAATTTTGATCATATAATTAAAAACTAAAATATAAAATTATGACCTTATTCTAAATTTATTATATATTTTTTTACTAATTAATTCTTGAATCAAGTGATCATTCAATGAATGCAAAATATCTCACATAGTTGCACAAAGTCAATCTGGTCAAATGTTTATGAAACTTTGATACAAGGTTTGAATCTATCCCTTTTTGTTATGGATAGATTATCTTTTCCAATTAGGTGCCCAAATGAAAAATCCAAATAAAACATTACTTTGCCTGAATTTTTTCATTAAATTTAGGTAGTATGTGCAAAACTCTTCTTCTACTTTTGCTATTTGGCAAGTATGCAAATTACATAATAATGGATGCATGTCATATATGTATCAAAATATTTATTTGGTTTAAGTTGCAAACATGACATAGAACAAAAGGATATCAAGTGAGCAAAAAGACACGTTTGCATGTATAGTTCATGAATAGACCATATCAAAATTTGAGAATGTATGTAATTTGTGCTTTTAAAATGTGATATTTGGATCATAATTTATTTGATAAGTAGTAGTCAATATGTGAGTTTTGTATCCATTTTCTATTATTGGAAAATTGATATGCAAGATTTGTATTGGTGCCAAAGTGAACTTTCAGAGTGGGTAGAGCTTAACTCCTAAAGTTTCTTGACTATGTTGACATCCCAAATGCTCCAAAACTGCCATTTCTAGTACAAGTACAAAAATTTAGAAAAAAAAACATTTTTGGACACATGTAACCATAGGATCTTGTAGTACTCTGGTTTGAAAATATACGAAAAAAAATTCAGAAATTTCCACCATATAAACTGCAAGATATCAGCATTTGAAGTGGCAAAAATTTTTTTGGGCCCTGTGAAAAATTGGGGAGCTACACTTCACAAAGTCAAATCATTATGAAAAAACATCCAAAATACTTGTACTTCTTTGGATTTATTCTTCAAAGCAAGATGGCTACATACTTGAAAATTTTCTAATCGTTTGGAACTATACAACATATAGAAAAAATTAGTAAATAGAAAGAAGTAGAGATTGATTTAAAATGCTAAAGTTAGAGGATTTTTTTATGGAATTGAAAAATGTCAATTCTAATGGTTGTGATTTTGTAATAAACAATCTACACCTATGATTTTATTTTTGAATTAAAATATTAAATATTGAGTTAAATAAAGGACTTCAGAGGTTTATTTTAGAACATAGAATCCATAACTATATGCAAATTAGAATTCTTCATAACTTTCATCTCATTAATCAAAATGGAACGATTCAAAGCTTTTCTGTGTACACATAAATCTACTGAATCAATTTTGAATTCTTAGTCCTAAAAAAAATGATTTTTTAATTTTCCCGGATTGTGCGAGTTGAGAAACAATCTACATCACACAATAACTTTTTAACCATGTATTTAGAAGTTATGAAAATTGTTGGGCCTAAAAAAAATAACCCTAATAACATACTATGGGAACTTGGCTCGAGCAATAGTTTAATATGGCAGGGCAACTACCACCTTAAATAATAATAATAAATTAATATTTTTTAGAGATAGAAACACTATAATTCCAATGGTGAGATTGTTTTAGCAAACAAATTTAACCTTGCCAAACAATTTTTTTTGAAAAATTATAAAAATTACATTAAAAAATGAATCCTATAAGTTATTTTTTCAATTGGATGCTCTAATTGCTTGAAAAATAAGATTGTGTATAATGTTAAGTGTTTTTTGGGGGGCTTTGTAGGGCCATTTCAAGCTCATTCCCCATGCTATGAACTAGCTAGTGTTGGCTAGAATTTTTTTTTAATTTAAAAATTAACACAACAAAACTAGTAGTTTTGAGTCATTTTTGACAGAAAAATGGCATTGAAACTTCAAGGTTAAGGTAGAACTTCCTTCTACTTTCCAACAAGAAAATATGAAAATTTGAACAGCCTAATAATAATAAGTAGGCACAATAACAAAAAAGTGGTGGTTGAAGGAGGGGTGTCCATGTTCCAAGTGATTTCTTTTAAATTAATTAATTTTTAACAAATAGAAGGACCATTGCATTAAAAAAATAATTCCCCATACAAAAAAATAGCCAAGCCAAAAGATTGGACAATGAAGAAAAACAAGCACAAACAAATGAGTGACAAAATTCTACAAAAATAAGCTAGAAGGATGGGGACGCTTGGTCCAAGTAATGTGATCTCTATTCTCGTGAGCAAGAACAAGAGAACGAAGCCAAACATTGTCAAACTTCCTCCAAATAGCATTTGCTTGTTGGGGATGATGACGAGGTGCTAATTGTTCTTTCATTTGCACCGTGTAGTTGGAGTCTAATAGGGCCCCACGGAGAACAAGTTTGAGAGAAATCCAAGACTAGTTGTGCTGATTGAATGCTTTACTATTCCTAGTCAGAGATCCATATGATCCACAAAGCTGAGCCACGGAGAAGGGCCGGTTGTGTTGATTGAATACCTTACTATTACTAATCAGAGAAACCCTTATGATCCACAAAGTTGAGCCACGGAGAAGTGTCCACATAGTCTCCAATTTTTTGGAAAAGGTGAGGGAAGGCTAATCCAAAAACACATTCATTTGGACGAAGTTGAATCTAGTGTGAGTGAGGGCCAAGTGAAACTTTCGTCCAACAAGCGCAGTGCACTTCAATCCAAAACGGTGGCCGATTCATGCCACAAATTCTGAAAGTCCGTCCATTGCTGGGTCCCCTGCTCACTGATTGATGCAAGCTGCCAACCATTGCCATTGCTCATTTTGTCTGCTTACCATGGCTTTCAACTTGCGTACCTAACTCGCTTCTTTCCTACCGATTTCAATGCCCTGGGCTTTCCAAGGTGCAACAGCACCAGCCACATCAAAATTTGTCTTTGTGGCAACCGAAAGTGGAAGTCCCGGGCAACCCAAAAGAGTCTGAATACCGTAAACCTACAAGCATGATTATTTCTATTATTATCAACCCATAAACAACATTTTCTGGCCAATGAATCTCTCCATGGAGGACAAAAATGCAACTATTCATCCTCTCCATGTAGCACAAAAGTGCAACTATTCATCCTCCCAATTTTGTGTGGAAAGGGAAGGTCTTCTACATTAGTTTGACTTCCAATGAGTGCTTCTTCATTTGTTTTAAGTCAACAACTCACTCGGTACGAAAGTAAATGGTTCCCATGTGACGAGCTCGTCCTTCGAGGGTTAAACTGATACAATAATTATGGACCTTGTTGGCGACTGAAAAAAGGGATTTTAGATACTCATAATATGGACATTGGTTGAATACATTGTGAATTTTGTAAGTGCCAGATCCAAAAGCAACTTTTGGTTCTCATGCGAGTTCTTGTGTTCAAAGGTGTGTGTGTTTTTAGGTAAGAATGACTAGAATTTGGTTCTATGAGAGGGACTCAATTGGGTGTAATTATCTTGGTGACTTTTAGCAAGTTTTTGATTATAGTAGGCAAGAAAAAACACTTCATGACATTGTTTAGGGAGGTTCACTATTCACCAAAGTTTAAAGAGCTAGACTAATGTTTTACCTTTATCAATGGCTAAATATTCAACGAAAAAAGGTTTCAAAGGTACAAAGACTGACTTTTAGAAGTTCTAAAACTTTAGACTAAGTTCTCTAATTTATAGTTGAAGGAAATTAAAAATGGTTTATTAACTTTTGCTACATGGAAGGACATTATCAATGGTTCTTTTAATAATCTTGTGAAGATAGCTTGACAAATCATGTGTATAAGAACTGTTAATCCCAAGAAAATCTATGTTCTATCAAAATTTGGTTTGTGCACATTAATACTTCTAAACTTAAACTAATTAGAAAATAAGACTTCATTTATATTACATTTGTTTGTTTTGAATCTTGAAATTGACCCTTGTTAATGTAATTAGCCATTTAAAATCAATAAAAGAATGTAATATATCATTGACATTTTGAGGGGCACGATTGTTATTGTAAAAGGGCATATTCAAGATTTTAGATTTGTGAGAGCTTCTTCAAAGTTAAAATATATATTTGTCTCCATGCAAGAATAGGATGAGGGGTGGATCAAGGAATAAATTACAAAGACAGGAATTAAAAAGGTGATTTGAGCTTGTGTAGGTTAAAGAAGGTAAGGGATAATGGATAACATTGGATCAAAGCTATAATTTAGTGAAAATTTGAAGAATAGTTATGCTAATTGCTTTTAAAATTTTGTACTCCCTCCGTCCCATAATGATCTTCTTGATAGACTAAATGTTCTAGATTAAGCTTGAAAATAACAATTTTTCAGATTTTTTTAGCAGTTAATGGATTTTGATGCACTCCTTTTGTCCAAATTTTTTTAGATTTGGATTAGTATTGGAAAAGTGGTTGTGGTGGATTGAAGAGAGGCAAATTTTGACCATTTTTTTGAGCACCGGTAGCCAATTGTTTCATGAAACTCCCACGCTCTGGTTGTGTCCTTTTCTCTTCCTGCATTGTGTGTTGGCATTCCCGCAATGGCTCTGTGGACAACTTGGCTTAGCAGGAATTACATTGCTTTGAAAAGTCATTAGAAGCATGACAAGAGTCAAGAGAATGTATTTTAATATACCCTAATACAAGCAGATGTGGGACCAACATTTGTAAATACGGAACAACTTCAAGGCCAAAAGTTATTGTTGAAATTCCGCATTCATTACTCCGTAATTGATTTTGGGCCCACTTGCCTTCAAAGATCTAACCTAGTTTCAAGGGCAAATTCATTTCCTGGGTTCTTTGTCTATGTCACCATAGGAAAATCATTTTTGGACACAATTTGAAGGCCAACAAGAAGATCATTATGGGACGGAGGGAGTATTTCTTTCAATTTTTCTTGAAGAGAAAGGTATGTCTTCACTCTTCTTCCTTTCCCATGATTACTTACTTAATCATTAAACATTGATGTTTTTGGTCCAATGTATGATAGATAATCCTTCTAATAGGACAAAAGTGCAACTATTCATCCTTGGAATTTGGTTGTAAAAAGAAAAGGTCCTCTAAAGTAGTTTGACTTCTAATGACTGCTTTTGCGATTTTTTAAGTGAATAATTCATACAATAACTAAATAGATGATTTCCACAATCACCAATTTGTCTTTTCAGGGTTAAGAACTCAATGTGAAGTTTAAAGATATTGACCATATTTCAAAGCATGCCTACTTGTATAAGAATCAAATGCCTCCTTTGCCCCCACCCCTATATTATAGATGGGCATCTAGAGGGCTACTTCATAGTGACGTGCTTGGCTATTTCCATGTCCATGTCACTATTGCTAGAAATAATGACATGTTTTTTACTCTTAAAGGATGGTCACCATGAAAATATCTGATTTTGTACCATATGAATTATTGGTTTAAAAAAATGAAAAAGCACTCATTGGAAGGCATACTAATGTGAAGATCTTCCCTTTTCACACAAAGATTGGAGGATGAATAGTTGCATTTCTGTCCTACATGGAGAGATTCTTTGTCATTCATCGTCTAGAAAGTGACCTCTGTGCATCGTTTATGGGTTAAAAACCACATCATCTCACTTTCGTACTTTGTTCTCACACGGACTCTGTCAACATACCGGGGGCAGAGATAGGGGAATAATGTGTTGTGTAGGAAAAGTAAAATTGATGTTCAAGCTCGCTCTGGCGGCCCTCCATAGGCCCATTTTCTGTGATTTACTGTACTGCTCCCTTTGCGATTAAGATAATGCTCTGGGTTGCTCTGGTTGGAAAACTGTTTTGATGCCTGCGTCGGACATTTCAGTTCTGTAGTCATGAAGACCGGAATGTCAGGAGTCAAGTGTGTGATACGCGTCAGAACGTCCTGGAAGCGTTGACAGGCTTACAGTTGATTCTTTACGCTTCAGCCACTTTCGCCGAGCATGCAAGCATCTGATCGCCTTTAGTTGCTCATCAGCTCGCCGGTGTGCTTGCTACAGCCGTTGGAGGAAAGTTTATGCTGCATGTGCTAGAATTTATACTGAAAGTCATACGAACCTGTACTGGATGCTTGTATGATTGGCGAGTTCGGGCCTAGCTACGGAGAGCTACGCAGCGTCTTCTTGGAAGAAATATGTATTCTCAAATGAACTCGGTTGACGGTTCCGCAGTTGTTGAACTTGCTCGTCAATCATACAGAATTGTCCGGCATCTCTACCTGCAAAGAGAACGCTTGTCAGAAAAGGGGAAAGCCATACATTGTACCAAATATACAGTATTTTAATGACGTCAGGTACGTAAATCTTACACTGTTGTTTCTCCTGATCGTGAGTGCTCCATTGATGGCCTCCATGCCCGTAAATTGGGTGGCACTGACTTGTTTCTATCGAAGGAGGCGCTTGCTTCCTGGTCAATCAAAAGCATGATTGCGGCAGCTGAGACTCTCAAGGGTTCAGGTGGAAAGGGCTACAGTAGACCCGCAGGAATTCACCTGAATCTAAATCAAGTGGAAGCAAAATTATTCGATGAGCACTGGAGTACTTGAGAGCCTACAATGATTCGAAGAGCCTCAGTGTCGATCTTCCTGGTAAATGACCAGAAACAGTAACAATCTAATAATACTTACACGCGACAAGGTCAAATGGTTAGGAAGAGGTTCGAAATGTTCCGTAAGCACGGTAATACGGACCTGCCAACAGAGTACCCCTCACTCAATTATCAATCCTAAGGGGAGAAACCCAAACATTCAATGTCCAAAACAAACAGCTAAGCTACCAGAGGCGCTGTCCTTAGAGCAATGGTTCGCTTTTTGAGTAAGGTCCTCCTTAGACTTCCTCACTTTTGCCAATGCAAAGCTTCCTCCCCTTCAGATCCAACAAAGTTCTCAAGTAACCTGTACTAGAATTGGACAGTGAAACGATAATGAAACCTCAATCAAGGATCGCCCACTAAATTTCTCCACCCTATTGCCTGCATGTCAGGTTGCAACAACTGGTCCCACGCCATGATCAGAGTAGACTCTTAGGGACAAACTGTCTACTGACCCTAATTGACTATTTCTACTCCAAGATCTAGTTGGTGTATCATGTGGCATGCAATAATAAAAAAACTAGCAAGAGTAAATTTTTCTAATCAATCGTTGAGGGGTCTTTGACATGAAGATCCAGGATCTGTATATCAAGCATCTGATGCTTGTGTAACTCGAAAACAAAAGAAACCATTCAGATGGATCTTATTGTTCATTTTTTTTCGCCCAAATACCGTCTCTTAGCTTCAACTAACCAATTTAGTCAGAGTGTAATACCACCAAATCTTTTCATATCAAGAATACCCTGACGGGGCGGGGTGGATAGGATATTGCAGGGTAGAAAGTACAGTCACGAGACACTCGAGCTTCTACAGCAAGCAATGTTACGGTTTTGAACCCAGGCTACCGTGCTTTGTCAAAGACTCCTGCAGTCTTCACTGATGCGACTGAATTTCGATCATCTTGCTCTGTTATAATCTCGAGAATATTGCAACCATCTCTGCGCTGGAGTCAAAATGCTTGTATATCTTTCGTCCACCAGAGCGGGCATAAGGAATCATTCATGCTGAGCTAACAGTACCCGAGTTACAAACCAATCTCTGCTTAGGAACGGCAGCAACCCGATCCCTTTGTTGCGGATGTAAATGCTCTTTGAGAATCCGCCAGGAATCCCAACGAACATTTTCAACTTGAAAAGAATGGAGATCCTTCGAATGCGGGAACTACAGGCTGATTTCTTATGATCTGTCCGTTCAAATTTTTCACTGTACTTAATCTTCCGTCCTTGGAACTAGGAAGTGTGGCCAAATATTTAGGCCCAATTGAGCCCATGCTCATCATCTCATTCCGTTCTTCCGTCATATGATCTTCTCCTTAGCACAGTTTCAGGAGTGCAACAATGGAGAACACCGCAAGAGCAAAAATGTCCTCAACAGTCCACGCATTAGTTGCACTAGTGTCTGTTATTATTCTAGTGGCCGAGGGACATTTTTGTAAGGTAGTGGCAGCAGGGCCACCGAGTGCATGCTCTAGCTCCGCGACCTCCTTGTCAGTGTGCTTGCCAGCAGTCCAAGATGACAGCCCTCCATTCCCAACAGATGCGTGCTGCTCTGTCGTCCGTAGCACAGATACTGGCTACCTGTGCAATATCGTCTCACTATATTCTGGGGCCATCAGTTCCATGAACGTTAATGTATCCGCCACCCTCCTCTTGCCCCAAAATTGCAAGCACGTCCTCCCCGTTGGCTTCAACTGTGACGGTAATGCACACGCATACACACAGCTCTATTATGATAATCGCAACAATCAACTGATGAGCTTCGTCATAATACTGAATTCAATCAATGTTGCAATCATCTTCCTGCAGGCTATGTTTTTTCATCATATGTTCCACCACATCGCAAGCTCATGAATCTGTTGGTAAGAGCCAAGCCAGGGCATTAGGCGTCGTACCAACATCCTGTTACATTTGAAGTACAATTATGTTGACGTCGATAGAATAAGTCTTGGCACGTTCCAGGAATTCAATACAGATAAATGAAAACTGCTCTGCTAATTGCTAAATGTTGAGTCGGTGCGAGTAACTCCGAAAAACTCCTCACACGACGGGTCAGAAGAATGACACGCCAACCTGAGTGAGATGTACCTACCTTGTCTTCTGGTAAGTGATGCTTGGAAAAAAGCTCATGTGTTCCACAAAATGTTGTATGCACCGTCAAGTGCATAAGTATCGAAGCATGTTGCAATCCACTTCTATGTACGCTGTACATGTTACCTGTTTGAATCAGCGACCCATGTGAGAAATAGTACAAAAGACCTATCCGAAATGACAGACACAACTTATTTTCGCAGCAAGGAACGTAGATGCGCAGGTGATCAAGTTGAGACGGGTACAAGCAATGTAAAGATTGATCCTTCTAACTGCTCATAGTAGAAGAAAGACGTCTAATAAATAAGGTTCAAACTATAGGAATTTTATAAAGACTCCTGAAGGAAGTGTATTTGCCATTGATCTACTACAAGTGCATCAGCATAAAGTCAATCTTAGGAACAATGATTGAACAACCTCACCTCACCAAATCAATTAATATGGATCGAAACAGATCCCAATTGCATTCACTTGCAAGTTAGAGTACAGATGCTTCAATATTTGTTTTAAAAAATTGCATGGACAATTCTCAAAGTCTGTAGCTGTTACGCTCAGATACTATCATTCGGTCCTTTACCCACCCACTATACCGTATCTAAACTTTGCTCGGACTAGGACCCATAACAGTAATGCTTGTAGCTGTGTAAAGGAGGAGCAATGGCTTCCCTTTTGTTGTTATTAACAAAATATTATAGAAAAGGTTTACCTTGTATTGTGAATCAAAACTCTCTCAAGGGCTGATCGAGTACCAGTCGCCATTCAATTTGCCTTGAGACAGCATACAGATAGACAACCTATCACGCCTCAAATGGATGATCATCTTTGATATTCCAGTTTCGAGCCCTTGGCCTGCTAAGGTCCTCTTTACGTTTCATTGCGGCTTTCAACCGAGCACGTTGACTATTTGTTCCCTGAAAGAGCAAAAGTTCATCAGGTCTGACCTTCTACAAAGAAACAACAATACTTTAAGGACAAAACAAGTACAATGCTTTACAATAGGCACGCCGTCACCTAGCATAACTTTCGAATTAGGAGTATTTCTTGCAGCAATACATATCAAATCCTCGAAAGTGACCTCAATGCACAACGCTTGAGAAAGATCCTTTACATCACATGAATCTGTGGTGTCTTCTTGACAGCAAATTCACTTTGATGCAACGAATTTGAAGAGAAAACATTAAGTTTGGTGCAGATATAGAAATATAGAAACTGTATCGAGTAGGCAAAGAAAAAAAGTAGATAGGGTAAATTCATACGATTCCAGTAAAAAACATAGATGATGAGAGCTAGGACCTTATGAAGAGGGTCAGTATCAACTCCTTGAGGGCGTTCATGTAGATAGGATGTCCCTTCCAATTGCAACCCCATAACTTCAGGCACCTCCCTAGTTTCTCCTGGGACACAGAATAGAAAACATGGAAAACCCTGAAAATCCAATCGTGTCCAAAGCAGGGACCATGGAAATTACCTGCACCGTTACATGATAATTTACAAGCTCAATAGAGGGTGATAATAACTCCCGAAAACCACACTGCGTATCCATATCAATCTCAAAGTATTCGTATTAGTCACGCAATATTACAGTTGCTAAGAGAAATATGCTACTATCATTCAGAAACACGTGTTAAGAAGTTTTCATTGTCAGAGCTGATTCTTGCAATGATAGACTTTGCATACCATGTCCAACTCCAAAACCCCAGGGCTTTAAGCTTGGCTCTGTAGCCCTAGCATCGGATCTTAACCTAGTTTTGCCAGGCGAGATCGTCCTTGAACGTGCTGCATGCGCAACGTCGTGTGAACTGCTCATACCAGTCATCAATTTTGCATTTTTTGGAATTGTACCAGGTTCAAATTCTTGTTGGAACTGCACAAGCACACCGTTGGTATCATGAAAGTAAGACTTGAAATTGCAAATAAAGATTCAAACCTCAAATCACAGAAAGTCTACAGACCAAACATGCATTGAATTAATCTACCTGGATACGGCATTCCTGAAGGGTAAGCCTCAAGGGATTGATATGTACCTGGGCAGTCAAACTTGGAGGAACAGCGCTGTAACCAAAATGGGGATTATGAGCATATTCCCCTGCACCTGACTGCACAATTCTGCAAACACCAGAGTTGTCGGATTGTCATCAAACTACGAGCAGTTTCAACAATGCTAATGAGAACCAAAGCGGTTAAAGCTTCTAAACACTTAAAACTGTCAGGATCAAACTTGAACATGATTTCAAACGAAGGCAGTGGTGAAACCAAGAGTTTATATTGATTTGTAAATGAAAAGTAGAAAAAATTAATCTCACCAGCTAATATTAAGATTTGACAACGAAAGAGTGGAAAATAAGAGGAAGTGTGAACGGACTTGCTAAGATCGGCTCTCAAAGCATTGCTAAGCTCCATCAGAAGGTCTCGCTCTTTAATAATGCGAGCCATGTCTGTTTTTGCGGCCTCCAGCTGAGCACGTAGACTTAAGTTCACTATTTCCACCTCAGGAACCCGGTCGTCTATTTCTCCTGCCCGCGGCGAATTGGGACTGCAATACCCTCAATACCATTGCCTCCTGTTACTTACCTTCACAATCTCTTTCTCCGCAGAACTTTTGATACAAAGCACTTTAAGCCCAAGGTTGTCTGATCCTCATTTATAATTATTCTCCTGATACGCCTAGCATCCGCAACAAGACCCCCAAACTAGCCTCTTTTCTTCAACTAAGAAAGTTGAAAGTCTCATCTTCAGTTGCTTGGGCAAGCAAAGAGGTATTGAGATACATCCGCTCATTGAGTTCAATTTTATGCTCTAAGTTGCTCTACTCTATACCGAATTGACCTCCATCAGCACATTCAATCTACAATTTACGCTTTTGAGAACATGAACCTCAGCAAACCCGGAGGAAAGTGTGAGTCTGTAGTGCCAGCAAGTCACAAAGCTTTAATAGAATTTAACGGAGCGCTCTTTAGAATCGAAATGTCAGAGAGTCAACGGTCAACGTCTCGAATTAAATATAGACTACCGAACAATAGATGCACTCGCCAACTTACAGGAGTTTCTTCTCTGAACTCTAGCCTCGTGTGAGAAACTCTTAAGCTCGAATCTATTTACCTGGACAACCTTACAGCGCGAGGAGGTGATCTTGATGATCGAGAGTGGGACGAGGACTGCATTTTCGCAGATGATTTTGGCCGACGTTCGGGTGACACACCTGATCTCTTAGGTGAGTTCGATTGCCTCTGTGGTGGCCTTCGACAATGAACATTAGGTGACCCCGCTCGTAACTCGCCTAGCTCGTCTGCCATGTCTTGAACCAGAGATTTTAAGTATTTCACTTCTTCTCTCAAATGCCTCACTCCAGCACGCTGCTCATCAATTGCCACGAGATGACCAGATCAGACGGTGATGCCAAGGACATGTCTGGTTTAAGACACCACTGCAGCAAGGCAACTGTTGCTAAGAAATGAAGCAAGAAACAAATTATCCGCATTAAGTTTCGAGATCATCGGCTAAATCCATTCCATCTCCCCCATCATCTGCAATCTAATTAACTGAGTGAATTCAAGCACTAATATAAAGCTAGTGATTACCAGAGTAATGAAATATGTACATAGGTAGCAGAAAGATGTACTTAACTATACTTAAAAGCACGCTTAACTATTTCCTGAATACTAATCACACCGAGTTGAATGAAGACTGTAAAGCGCTGGTACGAAATGCGTTTCTATTACTGAGGTTCAAATTCACTTGGCCTCAGAACAACATTCGAACGAAGTAGAGCAAGCAAAATAATTATGACCAAACACCTTTTTGATGGGGCTCGGGGAAGGTGACCTTGATGGAGTCTTGGTTTGTCTCTGAAGAGATTCCATTTCCAAGCGCATGGTACCTGAATTCATCAGACGAATAATAAGTTCATCCTCTTCACAGGCTAGTGGATGCAAGCCATCAGAGTCAAACAAAGCAATGCAGAAATACGTTGAAAATGATATCATTCTGTCATGTTTCATGGCATGTTTTGATTCCTCCAGTGCAGGCTGATTGCTAACTAGGCCAGCAAGTGTAAATCAATTTAATTGAAGAATAATGATATTTCAAAAGAAGAAAGAGCAAGAGATAGAGAGAGCGAGAGAGAAAATCAAATTTTTGGAGTCAATCTTACTTACCAACGGCGTCACGCATGCGGTCATTCTGCAAAGAAAGTTCCTGACATCGAGCTCGTAGCTGGCTGTTCTCTGCTTCCAACTTTCCTTGGTTTATCCTGACCGCTGGCATCATCATCCCATGCACCAGGTTTGATCAGGTAGTATTACAAACTACCTCATACATAGCTCACTGGCAGAAAAATGGTATTGATATGCTAGAGAGTATCACTGATTGCTCTATTAGCTTCTAGTAGATTAACATAGAAGAAACCAGTGCTCTTTTCCGAATTGAATATGGGATGTACATAGAAATGTGAGGAAAACTGATGTTTAAAAAACATTGATGCTTACCATCATCATTTGACAAGCCAGGGGACAAAAGTGGCGATGGAGCCGGATAGGAGCTGGCGCTCCCGCTGCCTCCCCCTGCAAGACCCTGTAGAGGCATGTATCAGCACAATCTCTAGAACACCGCACCCCAGTGGAGTATCATGATATCACTTCTGTACATAGTTTCTCTTTTAAGGAAATAGACAGTTCAGATACCAAAATTTCCGGAAGAAAATATAATAATCAGCAGTCGTAAATTGATGTGCATGGGTAACTTTTCCAATATCTGGCAAGACATGGCATTGTCGATCGCTCCAAGGCTAATTAAGGATGCATGTAAGCACTTGGAAATAGCGTTGAATTATTAACAATAGCATTCTAGATTACGAGAATCACCAGTCCTTGAGGTAGCATTCCCTCTTGCTGCTTGTTGCTTGCTAGCTCTTTCTGGTCAAGAAAAGAAAATTAAGTGTATTAAATATACTTTGCTCACCTGATATATAGGTCAAGGTAGCAAGCTAATTCCAAAGATTGCACTATAAGTGGATGTAGGAGAAAGAAATGCTTGCTAGAGGAAACATAGAGCTGGACAATAAACTAGTTAATGAGAAAGAAACTGCCAAAAAATGGCTGATAAATAAGTGAAAGAATTGTTTTCGCACCGCATACAAGTTTCAACCCTCCAAGTATGCCCCTGGAACGAGCATACCTGAAGATCACGGTAGCTGTTGTGTAGTTCATTATGTTTCTCTCCCAATTCTTTTTGCTCTCGCACCTTCTCTTCTATCTCCTTACGCAATCGCCCTATCTCAGCCTCCAAGTTCCGCGTCTATGAACAGAATGAATACCCAGGCAATTGTGTCCAACACCGGAAAATATTAAACAAAGACTCACGCACACAGATGATATCATACCAGGAATAATAATTGAGAACGGAAACCAAAAAAACTGACATGTCCTCCAAATTAAGGAGCATTTGGGAATGGCAAAATAACAACAGAATATTATATCTGGAGAAATTCAAAAATTATCATACCACTGAGTATTAATACAAAAAGTCTTACTCTCAAATAATCCCAGTGGACAATTATAAGATTGCTAAGCACGGGCAGTGCATCCTATACCTGGCTAGCAGCACTCTCCAACTTGTTTCTGAGAGAATCAATTTCTCCTTTCTGCACAATCCAGTTCCAATAGAATTCAGGAAATTCAATTGTAAAGGAAAAATTGCCTTCAATGTGATACACTTTCAACTCTTGATGCTATACACTTAACGTTTATTAATACGCTTGAGACTCGCTGTGACTTTATGGCAAGAACGTGCGCGGATTCAGATAAATCCTTCACGAAGAGCGTATGCATTAGTGACTGACAAATCTGCAGATTTGTTGAAGTGATTCGCACATTTACTCGTTGAATCTGAAGGGATTGTACAGTCACTTCAGTGGAGAAGTAAGATTCAGATCACAGTTCCTCAAATCTAATTATTTCAATCCCAAACCTCAGGTTCTTATCTGGCTCACGTGAGAAAACAATAGGAAGCATTTTGAATTCTCAGAAACAGCAAACGGTACTGGATACGCACAAATAAGTCCACAGCTGCAGTGTGGTGAGCTTTCAAATCTTGCAATTGCTCCTTGAGATTGCTGGAAGGGTCGCCTGCCTGCACGTTGGCATCCTTATTCTCCTTTAACTGATTCAATTGCTTGTTCAGCGCCTGCGCCAAGTCAAAATTCAATCACAGATTGTTTTGCACATTGACCACGGCGTGCCTATTGATTTTGTAACGAAACTCAGTGAAAGATTTCGGTTGTTATGAATTCAAATCCAACGATGTTGCATTCAACCAGTTCTTGCTACTTCGAAACTAGCAAAACAAAGTCCATAAAAATCTCTGACTCGTCCTGAAGTACATAAAGGGTGATTAGGTTGGCCTAAGTTTAAGCAAAGAGACAAGAACGTGGACCAGCATTAGATTTTAGACACTCAGAAAGTCACACTTCAGACCTCGATCTCCTTGGCTTGTTTGTCGAGAAGCAATTTCAGCTCCGCTTCCTGCAAAGATACGTGGTAAAGCAAAGATGAAACTATCTTCTGCGTTTGAGATAGATGTGCAATTCGTGGTTGGAGATTGCCATTTTTTACCTAAAGGACTAAGAAAGCAAAAAAGGCTGGTTCTAACCTTTAAACTATTCTGTGACTCACGCCGAGAAGCAGCATCGACATCTTCCTTCTGACTAGCCTTAGCAGCTTCAAGCTCCTTCTTCTGTTATCACAGAGGATATCTACTCTTTTATGACTTCACTCAGATACATGCCCATTGAAGCCGAATACCAGTACATATAAGCATAAATAAAGTTTCCACAAATTCGCAGTCTAATTACGAGGAGCAGAAAAAGAGGATGTGGGCTTGGGAGCTACAAGATTCTTGCACTTTTCATCAGTAGATTCAATTCTTTTCTCCGCAGCCTCTAGATCTTCAACGCTCTCCGCCAAACGAGCCTGCACATAAAGAACTCTACATTTCGGACTTTCACAATCACGCATCCTTATGTGAAGTAATGAGCTCCGGTAGGCAACTAGGTGCCTAAAGCGAATCAACTTAATACTTCCACTGAAAAAACATTTACGGGCAGCCCACCTCTGCCTTGGCGATTTTCTCTTTCCACTTTCTTGTAGCCTCATCCATGTCCTTCTTGTGCTCCTCCTCTAAGGCTTCCAATTTTTCCGCTTGGAGGTCCTTCAGTTCTGCACGGAATATGAAATGTTTCCTTGTTTTCATATTTGTAATACTTCCCAGCACCATACCAAGAGTAGACCAGAGGAGAGGTTACGAGGCAGAGTAAGATGAAGACGTTGATTTCAGCTGTGAAAGACTTCACGTGGTATCATCGGAGTAATTGACTCAGATGATTCTAGCATCGAAACTTAATATCGCTCTGCGAGAGCTCAAGATTTGCTCATTATTAGAGCTCATGCCACTTAAGAGTTATTGTACCGGATTTTGTAGACTCCAATTCATGTTTTGCATTGGCTTGCAGCTCCTCTTTTGACCTTTGCAAGTCATCAATCTGCATTGGAAGAGAATTATAATGTAACCAATACTTGATCGGTCAGGCTGTTTATGTTTTGGTGAATAAAAGACCCGGTCGGACTCATGATTGAATCGAGCATGACTATCACATTTCAATGTGGTCTGATACCAAAGCTACCATTGGCAGCTGACAGATTCTCATTAATAACTGCGAAAATTCCGTAAGTGTGTTATACTAAGTCGTTAACAATGCTGAGAATAGAAATCCATATCCTCTCGTAGTATCCGTACGATAGCCCAATCTGCCTTCGTGACTCACAGAGCTACGATTAAGGTCAATTAATTAGAATTCAGAACAAACCTCTTTCTCCAAGTCGGAAATCTTCTGCTGGCTTATCTGCTCCAACTCGTCTGCCCTAGCTTTCTCCTGAAAATATGAAAAGATTTGTTTCAAATGCTATTAATCGTTGCAAATTTATGATCGATGCAGATGTGCTTTGAGAAATAAAACTACCAACTCGGCGACAATGGAGATCGGGATCAAGACCTGCACTCTGAGTGTTTGAGCATCTGCAAGAGCCTTGCGAGTCACATTTAACCTCTCCTCGCTCTCTTTCACAGATGCCTGCAGAAATAAGCAATATCTCTTTCTTTAGAGATAGCACAGAAAGCATCACTCAAATCTTTAAGAGAGAATCTAATGTACAATGTACACATGTTTGACAGAGGATTGGTGTATTGCTCAAGGAAAAAACTAGAAACTCGATTGGATATCAACTTTGAAATGTCTCGGATTATCTTGTGCCGCCCAATGAAAGCAAGATGAAATATATAGGACCAAAGGTTCTGCAACCAGTTGAGTCGCCTAACTTTGTCTCTGCTAACAAATCACAAGTTCAACTGGAGCTTGCTCCAATTGCGTCCAGAATAAGTAGATACTTAAATCAATTATGGACTTCGGACATAGTGATCACGTTATAAGCAGGAGAAACTCTTACAGTGAGTTGAAGTTAATTGGTTATCCACAATTGCTTTCAATGGCCTAGCTAATGCCTAGACTCCTATTCCTGTAGACTTTAATACGAACCAACGCGTTACTCAGAACAGCACAAGTATCCAAAATTTAAAACCCATTTCCTACTGAATTATACCTCCAGCGCAGCACTCGATATGTCATATTGCGCCAGCTCGGCATCCCGTGCATCCAGCAAACCGAGATTATACTGCCAAACGCAAAAGGACGAAACAAGCATAAAAACAATGGATGTGAAAAACCCTAAACCTAAAGGTAACACTCCCTTTTATGCAAGAGCTTGAAAGCCAGTAGTGGATCCGAAATGAGGACCGGATCACAAATTTTCATGCTTGCATTCATCTTCTACCAATTCTCAGTGATCGAAGAGATGGTAGCCAACTTTCGAAAGCTCTAGTAAAAATGGAAGGGTATTTGTAACATCCAAACCGAATTTTGAGGCACAGACAAGGCTAAGTTGTTCACAAAATTTCATTACTACCTCATACGAAAAAGAAACTCACTTTAAAGTCATCTTGTAGCTGAGACAATTGGTCCTTCAACTCAGCCACCGCACTCTCTTTTTCCCGAATCTGATTCCCTTACGTGCCAACATTAGCAACCAATCACAATCATACATGCGAAACAAGTCTAAAAGGACTTCGTTTCAGAAAACAGAGTCTCCATTCACTTCAATAGAAATTCGGCTCTGGCATACAACAATGTGAAGGAACGAGCACAAGTCGGAAAACTAGGTCAATCGCCAAAATTTCAATTTACAGAGTCGAGAAAATTTACAGAAATGCATTTCTAATATATTTAAAGATAATCACAAGTCCTACACGTCTGACAAAGCTGATGCAAAAAGTGTTCGACAGATACATTACCATTAAACTTCAAATCTTCTCAAAGACAGATTCCGAAACCGTGAGGGAAACCAAGACTTACCTGGCCATTAAGAGACTGAATTTGTTGATCGCAAAGAGCAATGAGTTCGCGCTCTTTCGATTCAAGCATCGCCCGAAACTCACGAGATTCCGCCATTTTCTTTCCTCCTCCAAATCGAGGACGTCCTGCAACTTAACTCGGCTAAATCCGCCTCAAGAAGAAGGGCTTGAGCAACTCCATGTGTCATCACAGTCACTCTCCAGCACTCGGACATACCAAATGTATCGAGGGGAGTGCAGATGATACATTAGCAAATGAAGCCACAGGAAGAGACACTACTGTTCATTCCTGTAGTCATTGGCCATTCTTTGACTACAGAGCACCATCGTCACTGCCTTGAACAAGCCAATTCTCATTTGAAATCACTCATTTCTGGTTTCATGGTCGAAATTCAGAATTATCCGCATTACAGACTCTTCCACACTGAAACAATTATAAGTTAATGATCGCCTGCTGTAGTCCTAAAAACTCTAGGGCAGTGCGCAGGCATGACGAAGCATGCATTCTTTGGATCGTAGAGCATTCAACATTCTACAAACTACTCCCTCTGCTCATGTCAGATTCAACTGACCAATTCTTTGTTCGAACATTCAATTAAATGAGATCGGCTACACATACTCCGACGTGTAGCGAAAGTGATGACACAGAGTGCCTCCTTCTGTAAATTGCATCCGAAGATGCAAAATGGTGCCGAAATACAAAATAGTCGATTGAAAGTGGTTAATTAACACATCGGTGCCCTAATTTTAAAAAAGGGAGAAACACAGCAGTCGACCGAGCGTTGCAAATGTTTTGCGAAGATGGAAATGCAGCGTGAGGAATTGGCGCAGGCAGCTGCAAGTTAGGCGACGATCAAAGGGAATATAGGATGAACAAGGAGAACCGGCAGTTAAGGTAGAAGTAGCACATTGATTTTTTAACCCTTAACCCCTAAAGTCCCATTGTCCTTATGGGGGACAAAATGGATTTCGGGCAGGCTCTTATGATCTCAATTTTTACTGAAACTTTTTGAAACTTTCCCATAAGATAGAAAAACTTATGAGCTTTTCGGGAATATAATTTTTATTTCAATCGGTGCCCAAGAGCAAAAGTTATGCCACAATAACCTCAAAATAGGGGAAATTGGGCAGCAAAAAAAATCTACAAAAAAATTGAAATAAAAATTGAAATATTTTTTTCTTGTAGATCATATTTTTTTGGAATGAGAAGCTTTGATTCATTCCATTTGAATTGGAGATGTGAAAGTTATGGAGCTTCTTGTTTTGCAGGCTATCATAGCAACTTCTTGAAAGAAATGAATTGCTTTCACTTTGAATGCTAATATCATTCAATCTAGACGGTCAAAAATCATAAAAAAAATTAAAACATGATCTAAGACAAGTATAGAACAAGATCCTACGGTTAGATTTTTTAAATTTAAAAATTTATTTTGTAGGTGAATGTAGTAGAAGTGGTAGTTTAGAGTGGTTTTGACACAAAAATGGCCTTGGGACTTTAGGGGTTAACCCCTAAATGCACCAAATTTTGGTACTAATAAAACTTTGAAGTTAAATAAAACCTAACCAAATTGTTGTTTTTAGTAGTTTATATTTTGAATGCACTAAGGTAAAATAGCCCATTGTAGTCAGAATGAAGAGTTTGACATCATCTTATTGCTGAATTTTTTCAATTTTTTTCCCACATGAAGACAAGTGTGAGAAACAACAAGAGCAATTGAAATTATATTTTTTTTGACAAAGTATGAATTTTTTACCAATTTTTGAAGTTTTCAGCCCCAAAAAGTCTATAGACTACTCCAAAATCAACAACATTTGAATCCATAATGCTTATCTTACTCACCTAAAGCAATCATAATATTTTCTAACGTGGAAAACCTAAAAAATCAAATCTTACAAAAAAGTTACAAGCTCCTAAGAGGTTACCAATCACTCCATTACTATCATGTAAGACATTAATGGTGGCTCTAATTTTACAAACTGGAAGAAAACCATAATGGGTCATTTCCTAGGTGACTGCAATGGGTCATTTGACGGCAATGGGTTGATTTACCTTAATATGGCACCAGGATGAGACAATTCAAGAATTTAACCTAAAATGAAGTTATTAAACCAACTTTATCACAAATACTTTGCAAACTCTAAAGTACTAAATGAAGTATGCTTCATTGTTAGTGTCCATGTGCATAGGATGTAGGAGTTTGAAGAAAGACTATGTGTAGTGTTAAAATCTCACTTTAGGAGGAATTAAAAGTGTGTTAATCTTATCGAACATTACATTGTGGTTGAAAACATTGTTTTTTCAACTTCAAGAGATATAATCTTTCATTCTATATAGTCAAAGTTTTCAAATTTTTTACACAAATTTTAGAATAATTTTGCTCAATCAAAATTCAACAAAAAAATTCCTAAGACCACAAGAAATCACTAGAAAATGGATATTGTATGACCAATTTGTGTGACTTCCTCATATTGTAGTGTAATTGAGAATAAGCAAAATCATATATTTCTTGGTAAAAATTTGCCACCTTACATTTAACAAGATATAATATCCAATGGTCTATACACTTATATGTGAGAAACAAAAATCTCATTATTAGAGGGCTTGAAATTTGTATTCTTGTTACATACAGCAATAATCAAAATTTTGACTTCTAGCATCATAATCTTACAATTTACAAAGTCAAATGCACTAAAGGCCCAAGTATTCAAACCCATCATCGTAACTATAATAAATATTATGTTAAACTTGGGATGCTAATATGCTAGTTTAGTAGCTAGATAACTCGACAAAAATTATTGGAGCATTAAAATCTAAGAGGCCAATATAATATCTTAGTTATTTAATCCTTGATTTTAGAAAAGATAATCAATTTCAATAATTGATCATGCCTTCTTTGCTATTAACTCTTGATAGACACTAAGGACATTTTGTTTCCTTTGAATGGTCAACCAAACTTTGTGCATATTGGAGAATGGATGATTTGTATCATATTTTTGGTGTGCAACTTTATTGATGCTATATACACATCATTGAGTTTAAGTTCAAGACATTTCAGTTGTATTTTGATTTTATATGGGATTGTTCATCAAAAATATGGTACACTTTTTAGTGTATTTCAATACTTTGAATATAAACTTGATTTTCATTCATTCATGAGGATTTCTTTTGTTTCTGAGTAAGAGTAGAACTAATAAAATGAAGCTCTGGTAAAATCCAAGAATTAAAAATTAATTGTTTGTCTTGACGAACTTCCAGTGAAGAAGACCAATGGCAGACGTTTCTAGGAGGTCTATGAATCGTCCACTTAAGACTAAAATTGAAATTTGGGGAGGTGAAGCTTCTTGAAAGAAAAAAAAATTCACAATAAATTTTTTGTGAAAGAAAAATGGAATTGGTATCTAACCCAAGTTGTTTCATATTTTTTGGAGCTTTGTGGGATTAGTTATGAAATTTTGAAGTTGAAATGGCATAGGGCTCTAGATTTGCCCACCACCTTGAATGTACATTATTTATAGGCTAAAAAAGAACATGTACAAATCGTGTACATTTGAAGAGGTAGGTGACTTTAGAGCATGTGTACTTTTAGAACCTCCAACCTTAGCTATGCAAGAGATCCCTCAAGAAGTTGAGCTTTTACAAGAATTGTTTATCTATCCCAAAGGTGAAGGTAACGCAATGGCAATCACTAAGAGAGATATGCATGGACTACAACCAAGGAGTTTCTTAGAGCAATAACAATTGTTGATTTCTGCATCAAGTGAGTATCCTTTTGTATGAGAGTTAAGGTAGATCATCTTATTAGTGTCAATCACCCAATTCCAACATCTACTAGCCCTTCCCATTTGCCTAGCAAACATCACCTTTTTCTGTAGAGTTTATAATTCTTTTTTTTTGGACAAATAATTGGGTGCATTTTCAAAGAATGTTTTCAAGTTCACATCTATTTATGGATAGTTTAACGTTGGTAAAGATGTGGCTCATTAAATTTTGGTTCATGTGGGCTTAATTGTGAACAAATGCTTGTCAAACAAGTTGTAGCTTTAAGCAATATAAGAGTTTCTTTTTAAAATGTTAAACTTGTGCTTTCAAAACATTCATACAATGGGATTAGGATGGCAAGTTAGTGATCTTGAATCTTTTTAAGATGGTCATGATCCCCACCTATTGACAATTTTATATTTTTGCACCAAATGTGTTTGAAAATTCATATCAATCTTAACTCTTCTCGAACTAATATAACTCAACTTCTATTTGAATCCACTCAACTAATTCTTTTTTCAAAAAATACATGTAAAAATAAACAAATTATATAAGATATCCAAATTGCAAATGTGGGTGGTAGTAGGCTAGTCAACCTTACAAACTTTAAGTTAGATAGATCATTTGGATGTTTGTTCTTTCTAGTTGCTAGATCACCACTTGTTGATTGTGTTGTTCAATATCAATGCTTTTCAAATGTAAAAACTTTGCCTATGTTGTGCTCCGATTGTAGGTTTCTTGAAAGTAGACTACCCCTGAGTATAGAAAGCTCTTTTATTTCTTTAGCAACTTTTTCTTTAGGAAGCTTTTGCAAAACACTCGCCATCTACAAGCAATGATCCATTTAATGTGGACTAGGAACAATTCTGGAGGTGGACCAAGGAAGTGAACCTTGTTGACAAAGATTGTGTTTTCATTCCCATGAGAAGTGTCAGCTCTATTGTGATATATGTTAACCCCAAAATGACCAAGAGTCTTCTTGAGGGACTTTCAAAGATTTGGATAGGTTCCCTTGATTTTAATTTTAGACATGTTTTTTTAATATTAATAATATAAAAAATTCATTAGCTTTTGAAAAATATAATTTTTATTTCAATTAGTGCTTGAGAGCAAAAGTTATGCTACAAGAAGTTCAAAATGGAGGTTGTTGAGCAACATAAAAAAACTGAAGAAACTTTAAATAAATTTTTTAAATTTGTTTGTCACCAAAAATGATTTTGTCTACATAGAAAGCTTTGATTCATTTGATTTTGACTAATGATGAGAAATTTATGGAGAATCTTATTTTGGAGACAATCAAAACATCTTCTTTAAAGAATAGCTTATAGGATTCGTTTTTTAATTCAATTTTGAAAAATTGTCAAAGAAAAAGCTTTATGTGGCTTAGTTTTCTTTCTAGATCAATCTCACAAACCATATTAGTGCAATTTAATTCCTTTTTCAAACTATTAATGATTTAGTGATTCCTTCTATTTCATACTTGCTTCTACTTAACAATTTTTTTGAGGATAAAAATCAAATTTTTTTCTTGTGAAGTTTTTTCACAAGAACCTCAACTTAATTCTTCAACATTTAAAATTTATAAATTTAGAAGATTCAATGTCTTAAGATTTAATTAGGTAAGGTTCAAGAAAAAATGTTTTCTTCACATTAAAAACAAATATTTTGCAATCTATGTGTTGAAAGTTTTGAAATTTCTTCTATACAATTTCATACCATTTTGATCATATGGTTAAATGTACAAAGAACATATGTTTTTTTTAAGAATTTCTCACTTTACAATAAAAATGACAATCTTGAGTGTTTTCTTTTTATAAAATGGCCTTGATCATTTGAGGATTAAATCATGGTTGCAAATTGCGAGGGTACTTAAATACTACAAATTAGAAGTTTTGTACTATGCTTGCCTATGTACAATGATGTTCTTGAGAGACTTATGGAAGTGGGTTCATCTTCTTTTATGATTAGATGAGAGCAATATTCATCAAGATTAGTACAATGACCCAATTTTGCATTGAACTTGGGTTTTCGATTGTGTGTGTTGAGTTATTTGCAACCTTTTCTATTCAATGCAAGCACTCTAGCAATTCCTTTTGGGTTCAAATTTGCTCTTTCTTTTATGAATTCTCAACATTTATGTTAACCCCCAAAGGACGCTCAAGTGCGCAACATAAGCAAGATATTTTGGATAGGTTCCTAAGAGGTCATTTTTAGTTGAATGTTCATGAAATTTTGACACAATGTGTAAACATGTACCTCCTTGGTGAAAAACTAATTTCCTTTTGATCAAGTACCTAAATCAAAAGTCATATTGCCTTGAACTTTTGAAGCACCTTAGGCAATTTGGGAATCTTTTGCAAAAAATCTCATCAACTTTCAAAATTTAGCATCTATGTAACTAATAAAATATGGCATACAATTGTTCAAAAAAAACAATTTAGTCCTCAAATCGCATTTTAAAAGGAGTCAAACTTTGTTAGCTATGTTGAAGCGGTTTCAAGAAAAAAACATTTTCTTCTAACGTCAAGGCCTATTATCTTGCAATTTGTGAAGTCAAAATTCTTGAATCTTTCTTTACATATTATCAAAAAATGACTAGTGCATTGCCAATTCACTTAACTTCCTTGCATTGCAAAGTAATTTACAATAAACTAAACTCCATATTTGGTTCTAAAATTTTTCATAAGTAAACCTAGTATCATATACTTATGAATAGTCAAAATTCTTATATTTTTCACTTCAAATGTTATAATCTTTCAATCCATGCGGTCAAATGGGCTGCTTTTCCATTTTCAAGTATAACATGCTAAGAAACCACAACTTTTGACAATGTCTCCCTAAAAAAACATGGTTATTTTAGAATTTCATTCTAAAGGCAATGCATTATATGCTACAATGTAGTTTCTCAATGATAGAAATATATTCCCTAGGTTCATCTCCATCTTCTTGCACAAATGCCAAAAAAAAATTCGTAAGTAAGAGTAGCCCCACAACAATACCATTGATCAAAGGTTCTACACCATTGGTCTTCTAATAATGAGGAATGTCCTCCATTGATTTGCTTCATAGTGTTGCTTCAACATGTTGCTATGAGGTTGCTCTAAGTGGCATCATCTATTGTATGAACAACCAATTGTATATAGTTTGTGGGTGTTCTTTCCTTCTATCCAAACCTCAAATTTGTCTAAAATTTGGCAATCCAATGTAGCACAATTCATAATGCTTGCACTTTTATTGGTGCTAAATTATTCTCTAAATGTGCACATTCCTAAAGAATTGACACTGAAATTGTGACTGAGCTTTTTGAAGTAATTTGTCAGGATTGAAGAGAAATTTTATGTTCAAAATTTTTTACACAAAAAGAGATTTTGATTTTGATGTGGCATCATGAATCCTACATTTTGTAAAATTAGAAACTTGAATAGAATTGTTGACCATGGTTGTAAGTAGTTGCAACTTCAAAGTTAGATTATGCTTTTACTAAATCAGCAATTTAACAAATTATGGAGTTATTCAGGACTTATGGACCAAAAAAACATTTTAAAGACATTGCCAGAAGCCTTGATTGAAACCTGAAGACATCAACACAAGTATTGGTGGGTAGCCGACATACAGATACTATTATGTAGTATACATGATAGAAAAATATAGATTTGTGAGACGGTTATGCTGTAGTTGGTCAGTAGTGACCAACAAAAATTGATAACCACCTAAACCCTAAATTCTAGAATTCATATTTATGAAATTTGAAAATTCTAAAATTTGTTAAATTTCCCATACTAGCATTTTTATTGTAGAACTTGTGTTTTTGGCATCATGCTATAATATTATATTTAGAGGGACATCAGGGTATTTGTTTCTTTATATTAAAATGCCAACATATCACAAAAAAACACTCCTTATAACGGTTCTATTTAGCAGTAAAATTTTTGTTTTTTTGTGTGTATTGGTGTGTGTTTTTGTTTCTTTTGTTGGTTAAGTTTGATGTTTGTGATACAATTTGGTAGTTTTGGGAATTAATTGTTCATTTGGAAGTTCACTTTGGAATTCTATTTTTGACATTGGGATGTTACGTATTACCAATTGGGCTGGATTTTGTTGTTTAAGAATGTATGGTAATAAATTTTAAGTCAAATTTGGTTTTGTAAGGTTTGGTTAGGAGATAGGGATATTAGTTCAATCGGGCTGAAGCCAAGTTGGTTGTTGCAGTTAGATGCTGGGGTTCCTATTTGGCAGTTATGTGGTATTTTAGGTCCCAGTCCAAGTTGGTTAGGGAACCGTCAGGTTCCAAGTTTAAGAGGGATGTTTGCAATTTGGGAAGGACCCACTATTGGAGAGAGTCCAGTGCGAGTCCCAGTCCAAGTTGGCTGCGTAATTGAAGTTTTTTATTTGTTTTGTGTGTGTGTGATTAAGAGGACAGATGGTCCTAGTTGATGTGTGTGTGTTTCCAAGTTGGGTGCTTGGTGAGAGTATGTTCTAATTGGTGCTGTGAATGTCAGCATGTGTGCTTGGAATGGTTATATTCCAAGTTGGAGAAGTGTGCAGATGAGGTGAAATTTGAAGTTGAAGCAATTTGGTAATGTGGAGTTAAGTGAAGAAGTATGAGGAGATGATGCTAATGAGGAGGTTAATGATATGTGCACATAAGCAATTTGGAACATGTTTTCCAAGTTGGATGGTGTAGCTGTAGTTGTTAATTAGCAAATGGAAATATTGGCAGGTGTTCTATCAAATGCGAAAAGAAAAAAAAATTAAAAAATTTGTAAACGGTGATTTAATCGCCAATTCGGACTAATAAAAGAAATAGTTTTTTTTGAATTGGTGTCCTGTGTGGTGTATGACTGTTTGTGTTTGAGAGACAACAATTGAGGAATTATGGGGTTGAGTCCGAATTGGTTAAAGAGGATGCAGTGATTAATTTAATGTGGCAGTGGCAGTGCATGTGGAGAATTTAATTGGAAGTTTAAGAAAGAGTGTTAACAAATTGGTTGCATGTGAGTATGTCTAAATGGGAGATGTTTTGATGTATGAGAGTTGAGTTAAGCCTGCATTCAAATTGGTAATGCTGTATGTCAAAGGGTGAATGGCAGTATGTCCAAGTGGGGTATGTATGAGGTCTTTATTTCATAACAGTCTAACTTGGGGTTTATATAAAGTTTGAATGTTGTCTTATTGAAATTTCCGATTGGGTTGTTTATGAATGTATGCTTGGGGTCAAGCCAGTGTGAGTTATATGAGGAACTTTCTGAGTGGTAAAATAGTATTATTTCATGAGAGAATAAAACGAGGAATGGAAAATTGAAAGTATAAATTGTAGTTCCAAGTTGGTCTTTGATTCTCTATGAAGAACAAATCAATTAGGATTGTGGAGAGATATGTTGAGCAATATTGTGTGTGAGGGAGCAATTTGAGGTTTAGTTATAGCAATCAGTTGAAAAGAGTACAAATATCAATTTGGTGAAGTTGTGCTGGATACCAAGTGGGAGACAAGATGGCGGCTGCCCAACAACCTGTGCAATTGGGAAGATGAAGAGCCTTGGCTGAGCTTGATTTAAAGTGGCTAAGTTGGAGGTGAAGATTGAAAGGAGATTGTACCAATGCTTTCCGATTGGGAGTAAAGAGCAATTAGCTGTGAAGTGAAGATGAAGGAAATATTTGGGGTGATACTGAACCTTGTTGGTTTAAGAGTGAAATGAAATTAAGTAATTGAGTGTAAAAACTGTGAGGGATTAACTTAATTCTAGTTGGAAGTTTATCATTCTTTGGGTGTTTAATTTCCTAATTAGTTGTCTTTTGTCGTTGTAGAAGTAATCCTATTAGAAAGACCTCCCTAGGAACGAACTTTACTATTGATTTAGAAATTCTCAATTAGGATCTAAATCTTACCTACACTCCTACATAATCTACTACACCCTTGTCTACAACTTGCTTTTTGAGAGCAATTGAAACATCAAGAGATCTTGTCACCAATTAATGACTTGTACTTCAATGTACTATATAGTACAATGGCATCCAATAATCGAATGGCTAAAAGTTGTACAAGCCAATGCAGTGTAAT
The DNA here is from genome assembly GCA_950106755.1 of Climacium dendroides. Taxonomy (NCBI): domain Eukaryota; kingdom Viridiplantae; phylum Streptophyta; class Bryopsida; order Hypnales; family Climaciaceae; genus Climacium; species Climacium dendroides. Next base: position 23,616,173 of record OX467086.1, read on the forward strand.
AGTGTAGGCACCACATGGGTATTTTATGTGTTTGTAGTTGCTAGAGTGTATTTTAAATGGATTGTATTAAAGATAAATTAAAAATAGAAGGCTAGTGGGGATACAACAGAAAATGGTTTTTTAAATGAATCTTTAATTAATTGCAATTATTACTGATATATATTCAAAATTGGCAGGTGAATGGTGTGATATTAAAGTAATTGTACTTTACAATGACAAAAGATTGAATTGTATAAGCAATATGAGCATTTGAGATCATAACAATGTTGATAATGTGTGTAAAAGTTAGAAATAAAGGAAATTAGAAAGCCTTCCAATAATATGCCTACATCGTATAGTATAACATATCAACTATATAATTGGAAAGCTAGAGGTACCATGGTTTTGAAAAGAGACATTTCATCAAACAATTATGTGCATGATCAATGCACTTGGCTAAGTGCAAGCATGTCTAATTCATTGGTTGAATATACCACTAAATGACATGTTTTTTTTCAACCAAACCAAATAAATTGAACACTCAACATCCAAAGACCCAAAGTTCATAATTATATCTACATTCCACATTGAAAGCTAGTAGTTGTCTAATATAACTTTCAAAATATTTATTTGTCATTCAAAAATATGGATCAAATGTGATATGAAAAACATATTTTCTTTCAATTACTAGATTTTTCTACTTGTTTGAATTCTTTGTAATGATATGTTTCCACAACTATAGAGTCAAATCACTTTTGTCCATTTGAAAGCCTCTAGAGTTAATAATCATATTTTAGGTCTTGCTCTATTTAACAATCATATCATGCACAAATTCAAGACTGAAAGGAATTCCACCTCAAAGTTTTTATACAAGCATATGAGCATAGTTTCTATCATTTAACTATCCTAGTTTTTGTTAGGTCTCATTGGAAGATAAAAAAATGATTCTTAACATGTTCTTTTTACTTCATTGTATATGAACAATATATAAATTTTCAATTGTTGATTATAAGTGTATTTAAAATTAACATTGGACTCTTATAATCAACAACTATGCATTTCATACTACACAATTTGGGCTACAATTTATAGGAATGGGTTCTACTAGTCAAAATGTTGCTATTCATTGTGATTACCTTAGACAATACGATACTTTTATACAAAATTTGTCTATCCTACTTACCATTCTGAATTAGTTAAATCAAAGGCTTTAAAACATTTTTGAAGCATTCAAGAATATAGGCTCAAGGATAGAGCCATCTATACTTTGAGTCTAGGGAGTGTGGCCACTTCATCCTTTGAAGGTGCACTAATTCTTCTTAAATACTTGGATTCTCTTAAGGGTTAAATTAAAGGCTCCTCACTTGGTAAAAGGTGTTTTGTAAATGGAGCATACTACCAATATGTCTTTGTAGAAGAATTCCATATTTTAGAAAGCAAGACACTACTCAACAAGAGACTCCCTCAATCCTTATAGCATTCACTGACTTTTTGAATTTGGTAGTTGCTCAAACTTTCTCATGGTATGAAGCTTCAATCAATGCTTCTTCTTTTGAATCCAAAGTCAATAAACATGTGTGGACCAATAAATTTAATTCATTCCACAATCTTTTTTTCCCTTTTATTCAATTTGATTTTGAAATCAATTGTCAAATAATTTTGGGTATTAATTTATGGAGATGAATCTTACTTATTGCAACCTTGATCTACAAGACATGCATGACTCAACTTCAAACTAATATACCTTTTATTGTTGCCATAGTCAAAAGAAAAGTAAAATTTATTTTCTTATTTTTTTACTCATACAAACTTTGAAATTCAATATCTTTTTTATTATAGATCCAAATGTCAAGAAACAAATCTTGTACATCCCTCCTCACCAAGGGCTTTTTGATGGTACCAAGAACGCAAATAGGAGATGCATGGTTTGAGATATTTCAATGTAACAAACAAAACAAAACAAACAATCTAACTTATTGGATGGACTATGCCCTATGTTGATGCTACATTTTTTTTAAAAGTCTAAGTAATTTTTTAATAAATTTTTAAATTCAAAAAATTCAAAAATCCATAACTTTTGCAACATAAGTTGGAACATCATGAAACAAAGCGCATGCACCTTTCTTCACTGAGAACTTTCCGATGCTACCGAGCACAAAATTGGGAGATTTCACCTTATCAAGCAAAACAAAACAAACAACCTATCTTGATGGATAGGCTAGTTTGCCTTGTACTCTTATCATAACCAAAATAAAAGTTAAAATATTTTTAAAAAAAATTTAACCAAAAAAAATCTTAAAAAATCCATAACTTTCACACCATAGGTTCAAATGTCACAAAACAAAGCCTAAGTACCCCTCCTTGCAGAGAACTTTCTAATAGTACAAAAAAATGCAATTAGGGGACACATGGTTTAGAAGATTTCAACGTAACAAACAAAACAAAACAACCTATCTTAATGGGTGGATGGAACACCTGTTGAGGTGTTATTCACATGAGGAACTTGACTAGAGGTGGAGCTCCACATGTCCCTCTATTAACCCCTAAAGGTCCAAACACCATTTTTTGGCATCACAGCGATTTTAGGCAACTGACTACCAATGGAATTTTTATTTCTTTTCTTTGAAAATTTCACAAAACATATGCCTGAGGAATAGCTTTAAGGCACAACAATTTTCGTAACTTTTGACTACATGGTTAAAAAGTTATTGCATGAAATGTAATTTTCAACATTTGGTAGACAAACCCAAAAACTTCTTTAAAAATCACTTTTTCAAGAAATAAAAATTTGAAATTGGTTCTCTAAACTTATATATATGTGGAAAGCTTTGAATCATTCCATTTCAATTAATGAGATGAAAGTTATGAGGAGTTTTAGTTTGTGGGTAGGTAATGGCGTTTGGAGATTCCATTTTCTAGCTTCACTAGCATGTGCTTGAGATAGATTTGAGCTTCAACTTTAGTGAGAGAAAGAGACAAGTGATGGATAATTGTAGATTATTAAAAGTTGGATAATAGGTCCATAAATTGACCACCTAAGAGCTAGAATTGAATTTTGGGTAGGTAAAGCATCTTGAAATATTTCAGTAAATTTTTCTTGAAAGACAAGTAGAATTGACATTTAACCAAAGTCGTTTCATATTTTTTTGGAGCTTTGTGAAATTCATTATGAACTTATGAAGTTGAATTGGCATAGGGCTCCAAAATTGCCCAACTCCTAAAATGTACGATGTTTGTACATTAGTGAAGGCTATGAAAAAGCAAGATATACAAATAGTGTACATTTCAGGAGGTGGGCACCTTTAAAACTTGTGCACTTTTAGAACCTCCTACCTTATCAGAAAGTGGGATGCCAACATCAACATGGGAACCACCTGCCCCAGGACGGAGAACAGGTCTGGCCCACCCATGCGAACAGCTCGTGATCTGAAGCACCAGAGTTGGGGGCAACGAAAACTTACCCCGCTCCGATGGCGGACAAGGAGTCCAACCAGCAAGCCCAATATCGGAGCTGTTCCTTGGAATCCAGAAATCCTGGATTCCTATTTGAACGTCATTGCTGACTACACTAAAATTGGTAAATAGTGTTGGCTACACTAATTGTCAACAATAACACTAATTGTGATTTGTAAGGTTAATGTTAGAACATTATTTATCCATTCTAACACTATTTTAACTCTATAGTAAAATTTGGTGATTTCAACATTTCTATGAGAGTGCATTTAGTGTTAGATGGGAACAAAATATAGAAGTTGGAATGGTGGAGAAAATAGTGTTGGGGTAAAAAATAGGGAACAACACTGATTATCACCCAACACTATTTACCAATTTTAGTGTATTACTGGGAGCAGGTGCTTTCTAGTGTGTTTCTATTCGCTCCCTCCCCTCTAGCAGTGTTTTTTTTTTACTTTTTTTCCATTTGGGAGAAGGAGCCAAGTGTTTCTTCATACTAAGGTGATACTTTGGTGATACTTGGTGATATCTATTTGAAACAACAATAATTTAGCTATTTTGACCACTCTAATAGAGGATTTTCTTTACCAAAAATAGCCGATTGGCAAAAAAAAATGCATAAAAGAAACACTACCCTCCAACCTTCAACCCTTGCATTTCGGCTTTGAAAGGCTCAAGGGCTTGGACATTGGCTTGGAAGGATTCTAAATTTTTTTAAAAACAAGTTCAATTCATTGTAATCCATGAAGTTCAAGAGTTGCTTTACAAAATCCCCACTCTTTTTGATGGAAGCTGGTTCAATTGTATTTTCAATGACGTTGTAAAATATCTCTTCAATGAAAGGCGATTTTCTTTGCAATTAATTTATACTTTCCATTCTAAAGGAGTTCTAGTTCTAGACCTAAACACAAAGAAAATATTCAATTGTTTGAAGCAACCAATGACAATTGAAACATTTAATTTCATACCTCTAAGGTGTTCATAATTGTTGGTCTAGCGTTATATATAAATGATGATTAAAATGTGTTATAAATTAGGGAATTCTATGTTCCTTTTCAAGTTGCAATAAAGACTAAATGTTCCATAGCTTAAGTTGTAGTGAATCTAGTATAGGAAATGTATAGAAAATTCTATATTTGGTTTCAAATTGTAGAATATTATTAATTGAGCATTGGAATAATACCAAACCATTTGGAGTGCATTTCTCTTAAGTTTGCTAATAATTTCATCAATTTTAAAGGGTCATTTGCCCAAATAAAATAGTGGAACAAAAAAGTGTTGCATTTAGGTGTTTTTATATGGTACAAGTACCTAATTGGGACATTCACCATGTCATGAATTTTTAAGCTAACCTATTGTAGATAATAATTGGATGCACTATTCATTGAAAAAGATTCTTTGTTTGTACCTTCTCATCCATTCACCTCTCTTCCAACCTTCCTTGCATAGGAAGAAATGCTAAAGCTAAGCAAAATAGGTGAGTCTATAAAATTAGAATGGTCCCAATGAAAAATCTACTTTTATATTGAATAAAATAATCTATCTTGGAAAAAAATTCTTTTTGTTACATTATTCTTCATCCTATTGAGTTCAGTTTCTCAATGAACTTTTCATATTGTATAGGCGGAAATGCTTAATCCTTAAAAGACAATTCAAGCCCCTCGGCCATTTTGAAAGTCAAAACTTGAACTTTTACATAGTTTTTGATTATAAGCTTAACTAAAAAAATGTAGCTCCAATATTCTACTTTTTACTCCATTTGAATTTTTTCCAAAATTGTTAAAATTGTCATCTTTGTGCCATTTTCAAAATAGCATCTTGAAAGCTCAAAATTACTCCACTTTTGATCATTTCCAATCTAAATTCTCTTGGTGTAATCTCAAGGAATACATCAATTGTACCATGATGTTTGTCACTATTATTTCCCTTTTCTGTAAAAATTTTATACTATTTTAAAGCATTTTTGTAATTGCTATGATTTGAGGAATTTTTTAAATATTATATAAAATTCAACTTGACATTTTCAATTATGAAAAAATGAGATTAAATTTTAGACATGTGCTACTATATGCAAAAATATCAAACTTTTTGAATTTTTTTTTAAGTGGAAATCTTATAAAGTTTGACCACCCCCAGCCATGAAATATTCTTGAACCCTTTAAAGGACAAGCCAGTCATTGTAAAAATCATCTATTTGGGTACCATATGAATTGTTGATTTAAAAAAAAACAAAAAAAACTCATTGGAAGACAAGCTATTCTAGAAGACCTTCGCTTTTGACACAAAATTTGGAGGATAAATAGTTGAGCTTTAGTCCTATATAGAGATACCCTTTATCATTCATTAGCTGAAAAATGTCCTCCCTGTTATTTATGGGTTTGGTCAATAGGAAAAAGTACTTCTATCTTACTACGTTGAATAGGAATTTTAAGGGGACCCATAGTACCTAATTGACATTACACACTATATAAATGTCTTCCTTTGTTGTACATCAATAGTTATTGAAGTCTCTAGGGATTTTACATCGAATTTTCAAACAACTACAATTTTCACAATGAGTCCCTTTAATTTTTTGGTCCCCTTAAGAGCATTGCTACCCATCTTGCAAAATAGATGACTTCTTAAGGAGGGCTTGCAAGCGGGGGGGGACTTTGCATATTGGGGCCATTTTGCAAACTACTCACCAGCCTATAAAACAACAAAGGACAAGAAATGGTCCCCCACCTCTTGAAACCTCTACAACAAAACTTCAGTTCATCAAGGACACTCTTCTTTTCTTCTTTCTGGACACAAATGGAAATCATTTGATTGCAAGGATAAACAGTGTTGCAAAACTATAGTCCATGAAGGACACTCTTTCTCTTCTTCTTTTTGGACACAAATGGAAGTAATTTTGTTGCAAGGATTAAGCACATTTAGAAAAAGCCATGTTCATTGTAACACTCCTTAGTGCAACTACGTCATCTAATTAAACTTCCCTAGAATGCAAAATCTAGATTCTTCTTTTAAGGGCCATTTTGTACACGTTCTAGGGTTGGATGGAAGGTCAACCCAATTTGTCTTCAATCCAACCTTCAATATGGCCCCAATTTACCACTCCGGCCTTAGATAATGTAAAGTGGTGAGGCTAGATTCTAGGGCCAGATTGAGGATTCATTACTTTGGCCTTAGGTAATGTAAAGTAGGCTTGATTCTAAGGCTAAATTTTCAATTTATGTGCTCTTGTATTTTCTTAATGCTCAATTAAAAAATAAATAACATACATCTTTTTCTTTTTCTTCCTATTCATTCTTTTCTAAAATAAAAGAAAGAGTGTTTTAATTTATTTTTAAAAATTTCTCCCTCAAAAATAGGAGAGTTTCTTAATTTTTTTGAACCTTTTCCTTTCTCTTCCTTTGTTCACTATTTGAAAAAAAGTAGTTCTTTCACTTCTTTTGAACCTTTTCTTTTCTCTTCACTTTAAAATTAGAGTTGATGTTGAAACTAGAGTTGTCATTTATTTTTATGAGAATTTAAAGAATTTCAAGCAATAAGTAATGTTTGATCATAAAGATGTTATAATTGCAAAAGTGATTTGAAGTTTTTCAATCTTCTTCTTACATCTCAAATCTAAAAGTCGATCACCAAAAAAAATATGAGGATAAAGGGCCTAACATGTATAATCCCAACCAATTTATGGCTTTTCAAAATCTACTCTACAATTTTTAAAATGAATCTTTAATGTGATTTTTTCTCCAAGATTTGGTGTATTTGAAGCTCATTTCCAAAAGCCCTCAACACTATGAAAGTCAAGATTGTGATGAACACCCTTGTACAAAATTTTGAATAAAAAATCATTATCAATCATTTTCAAAATTGAATTTTTGATACTAAAACTAAACTTCAAAAAGACTTAAAATATATATAAACTACTAACATAGCAGTTTTATTAGACTTTAAAGTATTGTTGACACCAAAATTTAGTGCCTTGGGCATTTAGAAATTAAGAACAACTCTACCAAATAAACATATACATCATACCAAATAAAAATAAACATTTTTATGTTGAGTCAGTTAAAAGTAATTGAACCAAATAATCTTTAAAATCTCATATTCAATTAAGAACAATTTTATAAAACATCTTATTAAACGAACAAAATTGTATATATTATATTATAATAATTATAATAATTATATTATAATAAGTTTATATAATAGAATATATTAATTATATAAACTTTTGCCCCCAGAGACCCCAACTCGACCCATTGCTTCCAATTTTCAAACTGAAATATTGACAACAAATAAGCTCCAAAAATTTAGCAATGCAAATTGGTGAAAGTTTCTTGAGCTCACAATTAATAAGCATGCACTAAAATAGGAAACAAAGACTTTACATTAGTAGATGGTGGAGATTTGTATGATCCAATGGAGGAGCCCAATTTGGCCCCAATCCAGCCCTAAATGGGAAATTGGGCCACCCAAAACCTTAGCCTGATTGCTCCCTTGGGGCTGGATGGTTTGGTGCCAAAACCATGCCACCTAAGGCGACATGTAGGATAAGTTGTAGTTCCATCTAGCCCCAAGTATAAAGCCTTTGGGCCGGATTTAGAGAAATAAAGCAATTCTATTGGTTTAAACTTGGAGAGTTTTGGCTGGCCCTCAATCCAACCCCAAGTATAAACCAACCCTAAGTGTGCAACCATTTCAAGTTGGAGATACCTGAACTTCCTTAGAGAAACCGCAAGATGTTGCACGGATTTTTATTGTAGTAAAGTAGTCTGCTCTAAAAGCAAGCAACCTCTTGAAATCGCTCCTATATTTAGGTTTGAAATAGATAGTAGGTGGTCTTTAAATGGACCTCTCAGGCCATTGAGAGAATCGAGAGAAAAACATTATTTATTGCAAGAGCCAATTGTTGGCCTTCATTTACTCAAATCACTTTAGAAGTTGCAGGTGGTCGGATTTTGGAAGACCTAGGGTCACAAATAGGTGCATACAACAATTTTTTTTGAAAATTCATAAGTAATTCAAAAATGATTCAAAAAAATATGAAACCACTTGTGTGACATTCCACATCCAATTTTTTTTCTTTGAAAAATGATCCAAAAATATTTTTATTCATGAAAACCTTTGAAAAAGGGGGACCAGACGATAAATGGTCGCTTTAAGGCCATACTACCTTATGCTCTAATACCCCTATTCAGTGTCCTTCGTTATCCATATCAGCACTGACCAGGTCGCTCATCAATCTGATCAAATCATACTCTCAAATTAGCCACCACCAAACCAACCCACCTGCGATGACTTACACTTATTAGAGCATCCCCACCCGTCTACTAAAATTTTTGGCTTGCAAAACAGGGGGCATCTGCCTTGCAAGTGAATCCCATATGGATTGCCCCACCAGTGGCCTGCTAACCGTCCACTATTTTCTGGAAACGACAAGTAGAAAAAGATAATTGTAGCAAACTTTTGATCAAAAATCGGAAGTTGATCCAATCAGCTTGTCGGGGTATCCATGCTTCTTGGGTGTCTCTTGTTGCATGCGGTCTGAGGGCTTGTTTGCAGGCCGCGCGCTGGCTGGCAAAACAGCTTGCTTTTGCAAGCCACCTCATATTTCTGGTCTGGACTCTTAGCAAGTTCATCCATTTTGCAAGACGGGTGGGGCACTTTTGCAAGCCGCCTTGGACAAGCCATCTGTTTTAAAAGACGGGTGAAGATGCTCTTATCGGTCAGTCAAGGACCTTCTGCACAACGAGAATGCCATGACACGAGTAAGCCTCCTCCCTCAACCCACTCCAATATCGGACTCGGGTCAGGACCAAACCAAGATATCTGTACATGTTTCAAACATCTACAGTTTTCCACCACAAGTCCCTTTAATTTTGTGATCCCCATAATCCAGTGTACAGTACTTCTTCGGTAGCTGTGTCAGCACTGACCAGGTCGCTCATCGGTCCAATACAATCATAGTCTGAAATTGGCCACCACCAAACCAACCCACCTCCCATGACTTACGCTTATTATTATCGGTGGGGGTCCCAACCGGAGTCCGTGGGTTGAGGGAGGCTTGCTGTGGCTCGGAAAAGCAAACCCTCGGCTCAGGTATCGGACCCTTGCAACTGAGCTCAGTTTTTCCATGAACTTCCCATATTGTATAGGTGGAAATGCTTACCCCTTAAAGGACAATGCAAGCCTCTTGGCCATTTTGAATGTCAAAACTCGAACCTTCACATAGTACTTGATTTCAAGCTTAACTAACAAATTGTAGCTCCAATAAATCTACTTCTTGTTTCATTTGAATTTTTTTTCTAAAATTCTTAAAATGATCATTTTTGTGCCACTTTCAAAACAGCATCTTGAAAGCTCAAAATTACACTACTTTTGAACTTTTTCAATCTACTTTCTCTTGATGTAATCTCAAGGAATTGTACCATGATGTTTGTCACTATTATTTCCATTTTTTGTAAAAAATTTACACTATTTTAAGTATTTTTGTAATTGCTATGATTTTATGGCAGAAACTTCTTTTAGAAATCATATAAAATTCAATGTGATGTTGTCAACTATGAAAAAATGAAATTAAGTTTTAGACATATGTTACTACAAGTAAAAAGTACCAAATTCTTTGAAATTTGTTTTTTTATGTGAAAATTTTATACAGTTTGACCAAGTCTGGGTATGAAATGTCTATTGATTCTTTAAATGATTACTATGGAAATCTTTTGTTTGGGTACCATGTGAATTGTTGACTTAAAAGAAACAAAAAAGAACTCATTGGAAGATAAGCTAGTCTAGAAGACCTTTTCTTTTGACACAAAATCTAGAGGATGAATAATTGGGCTTTAGTCCTACGTGGAGAGGCCCTTTGTCATTCATTGGTCAGAATACGTCCTCTTTGTTGTTTATGGGTTTAGTCACCAAGAAAAGGTACTTCTACCTTACTACATTGAATAGGGACTTTAAAGGGACCCATACTAATTAATTGACAATATATACTATATAAATGTCTTCTTTTGTTGTACATCAATAGTTATTGAAGTATTTAGGGATGGTACATCATATTTCAAACATCTACAATTTTCCACAATAAGTCCCTTTAATTTTTTTAGTCCCCATCATACCCTATTTAGTGTAGTTCTTCATTATCTATCTCAACACTAACCAGGTCAATCATCAGTCCAATAAAATCATACTCTCAAATTGGCCACCACCAACACTTATTATCGGCCAAGGACCTTCTGCACAATGAGAATGCCATGACACGTTTAACTAGACCTTCCGTTTTGCGGGCCTGTTGGATGTGTGGAGGCTAAGTCATGGAAACTAGTCAAAATATTGCAATTCATTGTGATTACCTTAAACAATACAATACTTTACATATAAAATTTGTCTATCCTACCTAACATTCTAAATCAATGAAACCAAGGGCCCTAAAACATTTTTGAGGCATTCAAGAATATAGGCTCAAAGATAGAGTCATTTATACTTTGAATTTAGGAAGTGTGGCCACTTCATCTTTTGAAGGTGTATTAATTTTTCTTAAATATTTGACTTTCTCTTGTTTAAGGATTAAACAAAAGACTCTTCACTTGGTAAAAGATGTTTCATTGGTGGACCATACTATCAACATGTCTTTGTAGAAGAATTCCTTCTTTTAAAAAGCAAGACACTATTCAACAAGAGACTCCCTTGATCTTTGTAGCACTTGCTCACTTTTTGAATTGCTCAAACTTGTCCATAGTATGAAACTTCAATTAGTCTTTGTTTCCTTTCAATTCAAAGCCAATAAACATATGTGGACCAATAAATTTCCAACTCATTGCACAACCATTGTTTTCCTTTCATTCAATTTGATTTTGAAACCAATTGCTAAAGAATTTTGGGCATAAATTTGTAGAGGTGATGCTTACTTACTACAACCTTGATCTATAAGACATGCATGACTTGTCTTCAAACTAATGTACCTTATGTTGTTGTGACAGCCAAAAGAAAAGTAAAATAATTTTCTAATTTTCTTACTCATAAAATTTTTGAAATTCAATATCTTTTTTAGTTGTAGGTCTAAACGTTGAGAAACAAACGCTATGCACCCCTCCTCACCAAAGGCTTTTCAACAACACCTAGAACGTGACCAAGGGACTCATGGAATGAGATCTTTCAACCTAACAATCAAAATAAAACAATTTAATGGATAGATTAGTGTTCCTTGCGTTGTTGCCACAATACAAAAAAGTATAAGTAATTTTTCAATATTAGAAACCCCTCACAAATCCATCACTTTTTGCAACTTTTGAAACGTCATCAAACAAAACCATGCACCCTTCCTTATCTAATGGTATCAAGCTAGTGACTAGAAGATACACAATCTGGGAGATCTCATCGTAATAAACAAAACAAATCAAACCAACAACCTACCCAAATGGATGGACTAGTGTATCTTGTGTTGTTGCTACACACAAAATAAAAGTATGGGTAATTTATTAGTTTCTTAAACCAAAAAATATCTAAAAAAATTCCATAACTTTTATACCATAGGTCCAAATGTCATGAAACTAAACCCATGCACGCCTTTGGGCAGACAACTTTTGGAGAGTAAGGTATTATGGCCTTAAAGCGCCCATCTTCTTCAAACCATCCTGTAGGCAGCTGTAGAATGGATGCCAGGTGATCCTTGAATGGACCTCTCTAGTTTGTTAATGAATTCAAGAAAAATTATTATTTTTATTGTAAGAGCCAATCATTGTCTTTGGTTTCTGCACATTTCATTATAAGTCACAAGGGGACGGATTTTGGGACACCTATGGTCACAAATAGGTGCCTATGACCTGAATCTTTGAAAATTCAGAAGTGATTCAAAAATGCTTGGAAAAATACGAAACTACTTGTGTTGTGTTCCGTTGTGTTCTGAAAAATGGGCTAAAAATCATTTTGTTCATGGAAACCTGTGAAAAATGCAAAACAGCTGATAAATGGCTGCTTTAAGGCCATGCTACCTTACCCAAAACAGAACTTGGGGACACACTTTGCATAAGATATCAGCCTAACAAACAAAACAACTTCTCATTGCGCTGAAGCACCCGAGCGAATCCTTTGTGGGCGTGAAAGAAAACCTTCGAAGCTCAACTCCGACAAACTGATCGGCGTTGATTCGAAAACCGGGAAGTTTGCAGCTTTTGGCCCTGACAGTCCTTCCCTATTTGAGGGAAGCAGCGCAGTCCAGTGCCGTTTCTGTTCGCCGCCTGGAGCTCCACTTCCAGCCCTCGACGCAGTTTCGTGTGGGGTGAGAGCTCTCAAACCTCACCTCCAGCAACCCCTCCAGCAGTTTTTTTGGTTTTATTTTCATTTTGGAGAAGGAGCCAAGTGTTTCTTCCTTGGGTGATACTTGGTGATATCTACATGAAAACTAGGAGATATTCAGGTAAAATTGGTTTATAGGTCTCAAAATACAATAGTAATCTCGCTATTTTGACCACCCCAATAGGAATATTCCTTTACCAAAAATAACCAACATCAATTGGATGTAGCCAATTGGTGGAAAATAGTGCATAAAAGAAACGCTGCCCTCCAACTTTCAACCCTTGCATTTTGGCTTTGAAAAGCTGGAGGGCTTGGACACTAGCTTGGGGGTGTCAAAATTTGGAAAAAGATAAACTCAATTCATTGTAGGTGGTGAAGTTCAATTGTTGCTCTGCAAAATCTCCATACTTTTCGATGGAAGTTGGTTTAGTTGCATTTTCAATGATGTTGTAAAATGTCTCTTCAATGAAATGCAATTTCCTTTGCAATAAATTTATACCTTCCATTGATTTTGAAGGAGTTTTAATCATGGATGTAAATACAATAACAATCAAATTCTCCTTGAAAGGTGTAGGTCCACCTAGAGGGACCAAGGAGCTTCTAGGTCCCCTCCAATACTAGAACCCTCTAAGTGGGCCATAGAAATAGGCTCTTAGCATGTAGAGGGCTAGGAATTGGAGAGAAGGCTAGACACTTTAGGTTGGTTTGGACGGTTCATGTGGTTTCTATTGGCACCTATGAGTCCACATCAATGTGCTCATTCTGGATAGAAAGAAAGCAGAAATCTTGGCATCAAAGCTTCATATACACAAGAGATAGTTGTCTCCACAAACTTGATGTATGGTTAAAACTCCCTAGCCAGTCAAACTCCCCCTCCCTCCTCTATCTTTTTTGGTAATGAGCCCCTTCCAACCATGTGTTTAGACCCTTCAGCTCTACACTATTTGAAAAACAAGGGATGGAAGTTGGAGTGTGGGTGCTACAAGCTTGGTTGGAGCTCATCCCCCATAGAAAGTGGTAGATGGGTCTCGTTTAGGAACTTTGGGCCCCCCAATGGAAGCATACTCTTATCAAAGCTTTCATATAGAAGTTTTCCAAAAGTTGGGACAATAGAGATTTTTTTCCTAGTCTATTGGACTCTCAAAGTGGTCCCTTGATCTTCTTTAATATAGGTAGTCAATTCTACAATTTAGGGCATAACTTCGACACTTTGCTCTAAAATTTGGTGAACTATAGTAGCACCCCCCCAAAGAAATATGTCTTGTTCTAAGAAACTAACTTAGTACGATACCTTCTTTCTTTGAAGAAAAATTCAAGTACATGGAAAAAACTTCAACAAAGTAACAATTTGTTGGCTCTTGCCTTAGCTAAGTAGCCAATGTGTTAAAGTGTAGGGATTGCAGATAGCCAATGACCAATACCTGTCAAAAAAGGGTACCCCTCAATGTGTAAATTTGATGGAACTGTAGCTCTTGTAATTCTTTCAAAAGTTGTGCCATTTTCACCATCCAAGGATTGGTGTGGGCTTTAAGGTATGACTAAACTCTACCATGAATTTAGTCTATATTTCATATGGGTACCAAACTTAGGTTGTTGGAAGGGCACTTATGAGTTGGGGTAGATAAAGCACTTTAGTAGATATTATAGGTGTAAAAGAATTTTGATTAACTCTTTTTATTTCAAAATCATTTCATGACATATTTTCTCTAGTTTTGAAATTAAAAAAATCAATTGTAAAGAGTTTTGAACTTTTGGATAGATTTTCAATTCTAACAATAAATGAATTTTGACAAACCAATTAGTCTTCACATAAGTTTTAATTTAGAGTTCTAAACTTGAATTACAATACATGCCACATACTTATGAGTTCTCATTGATAAAAGCAAACCTATGGATAAAACTCAAGAGATCTTCATTATTGATTGAAAATGACTTCAATCAAAGTTTTTTATGATTGAATTTACAAGCATGGAAACCTGGATTTTTGCACATTTTACAATGAGCTTTATTGACTTCCCAAGAATGTCCACATATTAATATAATACTCTCACAAATATGTGTATGCCACCAATTACTAAGTACTGGACCTCAATTCAATTGGTGGTTTTACTAATCATCAAATGTTTCACAACTCACTCCATTAGCTTGAATTCAAGAATGTTTGGTGAATGGTTTTATAAAAATGTTACCTCAAAATTTTATTCGAGGATTATGTATTTTTTACATTTGAAACGTTGATTCTATCTATTTTGACTAGTGACCAAAAAGTTATAGACTATCTTGTTTGGGGGGCAATCTAAATATCTTTTGGGAAAAATAACTTATGGATTCCATTTTTTAATGGAATTTTTACAATATAAGAAAATGTTACGTAAGGTGAAGTTTGTGTGTTAAAACAATCTCATATTTGGGATTGTTGTGTTTCAATTCCATCTTAGAGCTATTTATAGTTTAGTTATTCCTTCGATCTTGAACCCTCTTTTGTTGAACATTTTTTATGAGTGAAAAATTAGTGCTTTTTTGTTGAATGTTTCTTCCTAGATTTGCAATGTATATCTTCAATATAAAAGATTAGAAAAATCAAAATCAGTAGTGCAAAAAATTCAAAATAAGAAGATTCAAAGCCAAAAATCTAATTGATCAAGGTGTTAAGAAAATTGTTTTCTCATGTGTTTTCTTTACTTCAAATGCAAATACCTTGCAATCTATGCCGTCAAAGTTTTTGAAAATTTTATTCCACATTTTTTACTAGTATAGTAGAAGACTCTATAGTTAGATTTACAAAAAATAGATATATAATTTTTTTGCACTTTGCATTAGAAATAGCAATTTTGAGTAGTTTGTAATGGAGAAAGGACTTAGGACTTTAGAGGATAAACATTTGATATACTTTAAGGTAGAAAAAATATGAAATTATGTTTTAAATATATTTGTCAATTGAACATTATAATTTTTTAAATTGATATTTTGTGAATTTATATGAATATGCTATGAATTTGTCATGTTCAAATATGTGGTGTATTTCAAACCAATTTTTTGCATTTATGTATGATAACTATAAATTTGGATTTTTCTATATTTATACAATTTAAATATTGCTTTAAAGTACAAGTGATGCTTGAAGTGATGGAAATAGATGCCTCCACCTTAGATATATTATCTTTAAATTCAATTAGCCTTCTACATACTATGAAATATAAAGATTTAGAATTGTTCATTTGAGCATATGTGTATAGATAAAGTCAAAATTACACTTAAGGACTACTTTTTACTTATTAATTGGTAAATAAAAATCATAACTTATTTCCAAATAAAGTATTTATTTTGGAATTTTTTTGTAAATTTTGTAAATTTTTGAAGCCCAATGTTGAAGAAACTTTAAAACACTCTATAGGTGTTTATTTGAAGTGCCTTCAAAAAGATTTAGAACCATTCAATGTATTAACGATCTACTACTTTGCAACCATTTTGCATTATGTGTACACTACAAGGGAAATGGATGTTTGAAGTGAGTTTTTAAGTCAAGTTCCTGAGACATAAGATCATTAAAGAGATTTTGAATAAAATTTTACTAGAAATACATGTATAAAATTAATATAAAATTTAACCTCTAGCTTTCAACTTGTACAGGGTATTTAGAGTTTTTGTATGAAAATATATGTATGTATATATATATATATTCTTAAGAAAATCTTTTGGTTGAAATAATTTTATAGATATTCTAATAGTGTAACATAATTTTTTTCAAAATATATTTTTATACGCTATTTAACCTTGGAAGGACTTGAAAGCCCTTTGAGGCCATGTAGTATACTATGAATATGGTGGTATTTGACTAGAAAATATATATTGAATATTGTTTAAAACAAAATAAACAAATCTTCATGGTAGTATGTATATAGCAATATATTACAATTTCTATAGTAAACTACAATTGAAGAGTTATTAAGGCTAAATATGCGTCATATAGAGGGACCCTAAGGACCTTCCAAGGATTATTACTAAAATAATTTGTCTTGGTGAGTATTTTATTAGTATATTGCCACAACCATTGAAATGGCAAAGTCATGGCAAAGGCCTCCTTAGTCCCTTTAAGTAAAATTAAAAAAAAATCTACAACCAAAAGAAGAATTAAAAGATATTTTAACTTTTTCATTCATAAAATTTTTGAAATTCAATATTTTTATGCATGAAGGAGTGCAAGGGGGTTGTTATGGTGTGAGGAGTTGTATTTTTGATAGAAATAGAAAGATTTTAGTACATAGGCAAGCAAGGGCTTTGTTTAAGAATCAAACATGCAATGTAAAAGTTATGTTTTTTCAAAAATAAAGAATATTTTAATTGAATGTTTGAATTAAAAAACTTTAAAATTCAATAAACTTCACACTAAAGGCCCAAACTCCTCAAAGTAAAATCCATATAATCCTCCTTGCAAAGAGCTTTCCAATGGTACTAAGAACGCTACCAAACACCTTGTAGTTTCTTAGATCTGAATATATCAAAAATCAAACAAAACAAATAGCCATTCTTTTTCTATAATGTGGTTGTAAAGATTTTTGCACATCCTATAAGGTTGGTTCAAGGTGATAATTGGAGCACTTTAAGAGGTCCCTATTTCACAACATTCAGGGGGCAACTAAAAATGAACAATGTAAATACACTCAATTGTGACATCTCCTTTCTTGAACACCTCAAATGTGGCCTTGAATGAACAATTCTGTAACTTAAGAACCACTAGAACTTTTCCAAAGCCACTAAAGAGAGGTGAAGGGTTCTTTGAAGCAACCAACGACAATTGAGACATTAAATTTCATGCTTCTAAGGCATTCACTATTGGTGGTCTAGTGATATGCATATAAATGATGATTAAAAGGTGTTATGTGATAGGGAATTATATGTCCCTTTTCAAGTTGCAATAAAGATTAAATAATCCATGGCTCAAGTTGCAGTGAATTTAGTGTTATGTAAAGGAAACTCTATATGTAGTCTTAAATTGTAGAATATTATTAACCCTTCAAGTCCCCAAGGCCTTTTTTTCATCAAAACCTACTCAAAACTGCCATTTCTAATGCAAAGAGAAAAAAACTATTAAATCTTTTTTTTTGGCATACCTAACCATAGAATCTTGTATGAAACTAGTATGAAAATGCATGGAAGAAATTTCAGAAACTTTGACCACATATATTGCAAGATATTTGCATTTAAAGTGAAGAAAACAAGTTTTTTTACACCTTGATTGGCTAGATTTTTTGGCTTTGAATCTTCTTAGTTAAAACTTTTTGCATTGTTGATTTTGGTTTTCTAAATTTTTATGTTAAATAATTGAGTTGAGAATCTAGGAAAAAAACTCAATACAAAAACATTTAATTTTCACTCATTAAAAAATTGTTAAGTAGAAGTAGGTTCAAGATTGAAGGGATAATTAAACCGCTAATAGCTTTGAGATGGAATTGAAACACAAGAATCCCAACAATAAGATTGTTCTAGCAAAAAAAACTAACCATACCTAACAATTTATTTTGATAAATTATAAAAATTGCATTAGAAAATGGAATCCATAAGTTAATTTTCAAAAAGATGTTTAGATTGCCCGAAAAATAGAATTGTCCACAACTTTCTCACCTCTAGTCCAAATAGAATGAATCAAGGCTTCAAATGTACGAAAAAAATAATCTTTGAAGAAAAAATTGAAAAATTTTAAAAATCCAATTTTTTGTGATTTTGTGTTGGGCAGCCCCTTCAATATCTTTTTAGACTCATGGTGGCATAACTTTGGTTGATGGGCACCAATCGAAATAACAATTATATTCCTAAAAACCTAATTTGATTTCTTATCTTCAAAGAAAGTATAGAAAATATAAGATCAAAATTTAAGATTGCACGAGCCTATCCAAAATTCCAAGAGTCTCTCGTAGGGATTTTTGGATTTTGGAGGTTAATTGAGCATCAGAACAATACAAACCTATTTTGGATGCATTTATCTTGAGTTTGCTAGTAGTCTCATTAATTTTAAGGGGCCATTTGTCCATTAAAATAGCAAAACTAGGAAAGTGTTGCATGGAGGTGTTTCTATATGGTAGAAGTACCTAGTTGGGACATTGACTTTATCATGGCTTTTGAGGGTGCCTTGTTGTTGTGGATAATGGTTGGATGCACTATTGATTGGGAAAGATTCTTTATTTGTGCCTTCTCATCCATTCACCTCTCTTTTGGCCTCCTCTTCATAGGGAAAAGTGCCAAAGCTAACTAAAATAGGTGAGTCTATGAAACTAGAATGGGTTTCAATGAAAAATCTATTTTTATATTGAATAAAACAATCATTTTTGGAAAAGACATTTTTTTTTCGTTTTGCTTCATCTTTATGTTTGCACCTATTCAAGCTGAGTTTTTCTACGAACTTCCCATATGGTAGAGGTGGAAATGCTTAATCTTAAAAGGACAATATAAGCCTTTCGGCCATTTTGAAAGTCAAAACTTGTGTATTCACATAGTTCTTGATTTTTAGCTTCACTAACAAAATGTAACTCCAATGATCTACTTTTTGTTCCATTTAAATTTTTTCAAAATTGTTAAAATGATCATTTTTGTGCTACTTTTAAAATAGCATCTTGAAAGCTCAAAATTACACCACTTTTGATCTTTTTCTATCTAATTTATCTTGATGTAATCTCAAGGAGTACATCAATTGTACCATGATGTTTGTCACTAGTATTTTCATTTTTCGTAAAAATTTCATATTATTTTAAGCATTCTTGTAATTGCTATGGTTTTAATGCACTTTTTATAAAAATAATCCATATAAAATTCAACTTGATGTTTTCAGTTATGAAAAAATGATACAAAGTTTTAGAGACATGCTTCTACATGTGAAAAATACCAAAATTTTTGAAATCTGTTTTTTTATGTAGAAATCTTGTAAAGTTTGACCACCCCTAGACATGAAATTTTCTTCAACCTATAGAAGGATAAGCTGTAGAAATCATTTGTTTGGATATTATATTAAATGTTGGCTTAAAAGAACAAAAAAACACTCATTGAAAAACAAACTATTCTAGAAGATCGTCCCTTTTCACACAAATTTTGAAGGATGAGTAGTTGCACTTTAGACCTAAGTGGAGAGACCTTTTGTCATTCATTGGCCGGAATACGACTTCCTTGTTGCTTATGGGTTCAGAAGATACTTTAGCCATAATACAATGAAGAGAGTTTTTAAGGGGACCTATACTAATTAATTGATATTACAAACTATATAAGTATCTTTCTTTGATGTCCATCCACACTTTTGGGGATTGTACATCATGTTTCAAACATCTACTGTTTTCCACAATAAGTCCCTTTAATTTTTCAGTCCACTTAATAGCTAATACCCCTATTTGAGTGTCCTTCTTCGTTATCTGCTCATCAGACCGATACAACAAATTGGCCACCAGCAAACCAAACCACCTCGGCACCTCGGTCGAACGAGAACGAGTAGCGACCCTCCAGCCACTCCGATATCGGACTCAGGTCGCCTGAATACCGGACCAAACCAGGATATCGGACCCTCTGCTCCTCCTGGCCCAGCTTTCCCTCCCCTCCCCTCCGCCGTTTGCTGCGGCTCCGAAAAGCAAACCCTCAACTCAGGTATCGGACCCTTGCGACAGTTTCCAACCGAGCTCGTTCTACCGATTCTCTGATCGACCGCTTTCGCCCCGCTTCCGTATAAAGCACGGGACTTGAAATCCATTGCTTCATTACCTCACTGCGTGATCTCGTCTCTCGTGCTTGCTCCGATGTCTGGTCACTCGGGAGCCACCCGGGAGCTGCTCGTGCTCCGAACTGGAACCCGCCTTTGGCATAGCGGTCTACAGCTGTGCGTGCAATTTCAGATTTCCGTCGTGTTTTTCACCTTGTCGCAAGTCGACCTAGTTTAACCTTGATTTCAAACACAAGACGCGCAGAAGTCCTTCACCTTCGGTTGCCAAATTGGTGGTCGCTACGTTAGCGGCAGCAGCGCTGTAAGCGTAGGGCTTGTTCGACCTCACAGACAGCGGTGGTGCGTGTAAGGTATGCAGGCCCGTGGACTTTGTTGACCGCCTGTCATTTTCGTCTTCGTGTATCTCTTTGCAGCTTTGTGTTTCGGTGATTCGAGACTCCGTTGGTGAAGCTGTCTTAGTCAACAGAAGCAGAGCAGAGCAGCTGGTAGTTGTTTTGACGGCCCTAGCTTCCACATTTGCTTGTGATTAGAGTTCTCAGCGAGATCATTCCTCAGCTGTGAATGTCGGAGGCGAGTGACAGCTGAGGTGCGCACTTGTGTTGAGTGCTGATGTTTTTTCCGCTGCTGTGGAACTGCTATTTTTCTTTTTATCGAGGCAGGCAGGCATTTGTGGTGTAGGTAAACCAGCAGTGGAGCCCAGCGACGTTTTGATCCCCATCTTGGCCTCTTCGAGTGGTGCGTTACCTTTCTGGCGGTGCAAAATTTCAGGTAGGCAGAAATGTTTTCGAATTTTTAAATATTTTTCGGTGGCTTATGTTTGATAGTCTCGTGTTTTCTCAAGAAACTTGGCCTTGCAAATTTGGTGAGGCCCTCATATGATGTGAGTTTCATGATTTCGGTTTTCATGTATCCAAGTCGTTGATAAATTTTCTCTTCCTTCGTTTCCTCCTCAATGTTCTGGAACCTGGATGTGCAGAGACTCGTCGAGGATAGCAAATGAGTAGCTTTGTCATGAATTCAACAGGCAGGTAAATTGTTTTTTCGTTTCACCGGTGTCGTTCTTGCAGGACTGAAGACATGTTCGGCGCGAGTTGTCCCATGCCGGGCCAGATGACAGGAGGTAGTTCTGGAGAGCAGCATTTGGATTTGAGGCCTGTTGACAATTCCGAGCTCGAAGATGCTTTCAGGGCAGCAGAGAGAGTGTGTGAATTAGCTAAGCGACAGATCCCTCACGAAGTCGAGATGGCAGAAGCATTGCTTATCTATCCTGAAGGTGAAGGTGATGCGGTGACCATCACTGAGAGCGATATGGCGGAACTACAACCAGGGAGGTTCCTCGACAATAACATTGTTGATTTCTATATCAGGTACGGAGTTTTGTTGTTGGTATGTGTTTGCTAGACAAATCCATTGGTCTAGATAGATCATTTGGATTTTTGTTCTTTCTCGTTGGTGGATAACTCCGTGATGACTGGGTGGTTTCGTATCAGTGCCTTTCCTGACACACGCGTTCTAAATATTGGGCACTCCGATGGCAGGTTTCTTAAACGGGGACTTTCCCCTGAGTATGGCAATCGGTTTTATTTCTTCAACAGTTTTTTCTTTACAAGACTTCTGCAGAGCACTGCACCTACACGCCTCAATCCGTTTAAGTTGGACTATGAGCAACTCCGGAAGTGGACCGCGGAAGTGAACCTTTTTGAAAAAGACTATGTTTTCATTCCTATCGTCCAAAGGTGGTAGTTCTCTTGTGTTATATGTTTACTGATGGTTTCCACTTCTGCGTGTTTTCCAAGATTTTCGTCCACTGCTTGGTGAATATTTTCTAGGCGCTGTTTGATTTTGTGAGTACGGAGTATGACATTATGTGTTGACATGGCAAAGAGATCATATGCCCACGAGTTGTAGCTCTCATATTGTGTTGTTTCTTTTGGGATGGCAGTTCACATTGGAGCTTGGTCATAGTATGCCACCTTAGTTCCCTCACTCGTCCGGCAGGTGGGTTTGTATTTCATTTCACTTCACGGCATGTTTTTGAAGGTATAATTGGTTTTGTGGATCTTTGTTGATTCTCAGTTGTGTTGCTTTCTCTGTAGGTGAAACGGTGAGATTCCCTTGTGTTTTTCATCTCGATCCGCTTGAAGGGCAGCATGAGAGCTTTGAAGGCTTGATCCAGAGGTGCGTCTTGGATTAGCATCATAGAATGAAAGTATTTTCGTTGGTCCATTCGATGTCTCCATTGGTGTTCAGAGTTCTCAGTGAATACATTTTGGGTTGATTTTCCAAGGTTGAAGCTTTTATCCATTTCAACCATTTTTTCTATGTATCTCTTGTGGAGATTGAACTTGAAAGTATAATGTGTGTTGTCTAGTTTGTTATTGGCAATCTATTCTTGAAGATTTGTTCTTGGCTAGCAGTTTGTTAGTTGGCTTTGAGTAATTGTAGTTGATGATTGGAATGTTTGAGAGCTTGGTAATGACCCTTTGCAATTGCCATGTTGCGAATGTGTTGTGAATATTTTGTTTGTCTCTTGAGCAGTTATGTTTTAGAAGCATGGAGGGATAGGTTCCAGGCCTCAATTTACTCAGATGAAGTACGAGCAATTTGTCGAATGAAGTATGTGCAATCTAAGGTATTGTTTGCTATGGATGAGTCATTCTTGATTGCTTTGTTTTTGGTATTTTTTCTGCCAAAGCTTGTAGAGAGAGTTTTATGGTGTATATGTTGTGTATTTTGATTGTACAAGGTTCCACAACAACCAGACAATTCCCACGATTGTGGTTTATATGTTTTGAACTATATTGAAGCATTTTTGAAGGAGTCCAGTTCACCAAACTTTAGCTTTACTTCAAGTGAAAGGGGTCCACATTTTCTTCATCCCCATTTTGTACAAGAGGTTTTGGACAAACGAGGGCACATCAAGAACCTCATCCATAAGTTGAGTGGTGTATCTCAAAAGTGTGCTCAAAAGCGCAAGGCAATCCAAGTGGTTTTGCAAGGCCTCAAAGATCTTCAATCTCTCTACTTTGATGAAGGTGATGTTCTTTGCCTATGAGAGATGAAGTTGTGATTGATTGTATGTACTCTTTGTTGTGTATTTGCAATTGTAGAGTATAGAAGTTGTCACTTTTTAGATATTTGAGTTACAAGCCTTGATTAGGCAATGTTATGAGCTTTGATCAAGCAATATTATGATCCAGTTCTTTTTTTTTGTTGCGATTTGTAGGTATTGTGAAACGATTATAGCCTACCCAAACTAACCGCTCCATAAATGCACTACTAGTGTGAGGGCATGCAAGCCTCTAAACACTATTATGAACTACGTGCATTTCTTTAAGTAGTGTGTGACTTGAGTATATCAAAGCGACACTATTTGTGAGGGTTCAAGTTTTCATTTGTTGATTGTGTTTGGTGTTGTATCCAATTTCATTGTTTATTTTATTATAGAGACTCATTTTGTTGTTGACACTCCGTTTTCAGCCCCATTAATAACACAAATCAATGTCCTTCTCTAGCTTATGAAGTGCTTTGTTGTTATGTTTTGAGAAGCAAGTCCATGATCATAGTCTAATGGCATTGTCTTTTTGTAGTTTTGGACTTTAGTTATTAGTGTTTCTCTTTTTCATAATGTTTAGCATGGTCTTATTGGCACTAGTGGTTGATTTTTTCAGGTCATTCCAAGACATGCATCAAAAGTGGACAAACTATTGACCCATCCCTTTTCATTGGACAAGGTTCTGAGATTATGTATGTGCCACCTCATGAAGATGCAGTCGTTGTTGAACACCAACAATCGACTTTGATATCCAATCAAGATAATGAATCATTTGGTGGTTCTCAAATTGAACACATGGAGTATGAAAATAGAAGCGATAGTTTATCACCCAAGCACCAACATGTTGAACATGAGGTGCAAACAATTGTTGCCACTAATTTCAATGGTCCAATTTTTGGAGCCATGCACGTGTCAACTCATGAAGATGCAATGCAGTCCAGCAAGATATTGAGGTTGGATTGTGGACCGACCAAAGCTCCTGACCTTCCACATGTTGAGTATGAAAGAGTCTCTAAAAGTTTTTCAGACCAATTGCAATACACAAAGACTCCAGAAACACCATTTATGGGTTCATTTGAAGTTGCGAAGGGTGCAAGTAAGAGAAGGAAGATTATGAGGAAGGGGAAGGGGAAAAGTATGAGTAGCAAGATTATGACAGAGGAGGAGACTTGGGTGTTGCTGTCATGTAAGTTGGAAGGAGGTCGCTTTTGCAAGGGGAGTAGAGGTGCTACACATTGGAACCTCATCTCCGAAGAAATTGGAAAGAAACTTGGAAGCTTGAGATCAATAGACCAATGTCGACTTCGGTATGACACTTTGTTGAAGGCTTATAAGTCCTACAAGAAGTATTGCAAGACGAGTGGTAAGACATTTTCTGAGATCACGGACGAAGAGCGTTTTTGCCTGAGATTAGCAACGACCTTGAGTGAGGAATGGTATTCAGCTATGGATGAAATTTTCAACAAGGCCCAAATACCTGAGAAGTGTATGAAGTTGAGTTCTAATACATGCAATGACTTGAATTCATTGAGCTCCCCTGTTCCAAATCTACCACCAATTTCACAAGGAACGCCACTTGAGAATGGAGTTGTAAGTTTGGGCTCACTCCAAAATCATGTTTTCATATGTTCCCTTTAGTTGTAAAAGTGAATGGTTTATGTATTTCTTGAGTTATTTTTTATTCATTTTCTTTTGTTTTAATGGTGCATTTTGTCTTTTTGTATTTAGTTTCCCAATGATTTTATTTATATTCAATATCCACTATATTGGTACATATGTGAGGACTAGATGCTTGAAGTTGATTGTATGTGCATAGTCCTGAGGTAGGAGATACCTCTAGTAGAATTTATGCTCTAACTAGGTCATGCATGTGGTGCAGATTTTTTTGGATAGTGTGTATAGAAGAGTTTTTCTTCCAACAGGTGAGTTGAGTTCCTTGAATGAGGACTTGCAATCTACATTACTCAATTTGGTGGAAGATTGCTCATGGACTCCAGAAGTGAGGACTCTATACGATTTCTGTATGGAAGAAGTATGTCGAAGGCTAGCAATTCTTCAAGAATGTGAACCAAGGGACATTCTAAACTATGTAGGTTCTATTTACCAATGTTTTGATATCATTGTGTTTGTTTGTTTTATATTTTTTGTAATAGGGTGATTTGAATTCTTGATTTTCATTTGTTGAAATGATTAGAAGACTTGTTGATATACTAGTTATTATGGAACTCACTTCATAGACTTCACTTCATCACACTATTGGTTTTGTGTAATAACTTAGGTTTTCTATCATCATTCTTTTCTTATGTGGCGCATTATATTTGTGTTTAGGTTTTGAAGCTTTGGGAGCTTGAGCTTGTGGACATGTTGGGCATGGCTTTTGAAAAGGGAATGTATCTCCTACATATGGATCACTGGAAGGGCAAGAGGGGATCCATCAAGTTTTGGTTGTACAAAAAGATCATGAACGAAGTGTTGTGCAAGAATCTTGAGTTCCAGATTTATTGTAGGAGGTTTCCCATTGAGCATTCTTCATTTCAAAGTATTAGAGTATTGATTCTCATTCAATGTAGTGCACTCGAGTGTTTGAACTTGAGAGAATTTCCGAGGTTGCAGATCTTGACTTTAAAGTCATGCTTGAAGTTGAAGTTGATGACAGGTTGGGAAGTTGCAAGTGGTCTTGGATCACTTGAGATTTTTGGGTGTTTCGCCTATTGCGACTTTCCTGAAGTACAATACCTTTTCTCATTGAGGGAATTGAAGGTATGGAATTGGACATTGAAGAGTGCATTGATCCCTTTGCAATTTTATCAATTCAGGCAATGTTCTAAATTGCGGAGGTTGGATGTAGAGTACGTGGAATCGATAGACATAGTGGATCATGAGATTCCCAAGGAATTAAAGTCCTTGGAATTCTTGTCACTTCGTAGTCATTACTTGATTAGCATCCAAGGCTTGAGTGGGCTTCAAGCTTTGACAACACTCAAACTTCATTGTAGGAATTTGAGAAGGGTTCCAGAGTTAGGTTGCTTGAAGGGGTTGACCCACTTGGATTTGAGTTTTAGTGGTATTGAAGATGTTGTAGGTGTAGGAGAATTGCATTTGTTGACTGATTTAATTCTTTGTAGTTGCTATTCACTAAAATGGCTTCCATTCATAGGGCACTTGAAAGCATTGGTTTATTTAGGTCTTCTTCATACTAGAGTGAAGGAGATCCCAGATAGGGAGGACATAATGAGTGTAAAGACATTGTTGTGGAATAAAGAATGAAGAGCTACTTGAGTTTCATTTTTTTGAGTTCCATATGTGACATGATGCTGTAGAGTATTGGTTTGCTAATCATCAACTTATCCTTGTATCATTACAATTTTTTTAGTGGTCTTTGTTTGTTCATTTTATTTTTGAGGTGTGTTTTTGACAACCAAAAAAGTGAGATTTTGAGTGCCACTATATGTTGAATGCATTAAACAATAGAAGATTTGCAAAGAAAATTTGTTTCAATTTTGAAGAAATGTTTTTGAAATGTAAATTCAAAGTGTGGACATGTATTTGGTGAACTATATGTTTTTTCCAATTAGGTGTCCAAATCAAAATTATATTGCTTGAAATTTTATTAAATAGGTTAGCCTATGAAAAAGTCCTCTACTATTGAAATTTAGTAGGTGAGAATGTAACTAATATGGAATGGGATTTAGCAATCTAAAGAAGAAACATGTGTAGACTAATCAAAGCACTTCTTCAATGTCATTCTGACTATCAAGTGAAGGTGGAAGTTGGTAGAATTTTGTGACCATTCTCATACCAAAGCTATGTCTCAAGGATGGATTAAAATCTTTAAAAACAATTTTTCTCAAGCCACATTTTGTACAATAAAGAATGAATCTAATTATAGTAATAATTACTATAGTAGCTATAGATTAGATACAATGATTAATAAGACAATATGCAACAATGCAATGGCAACCATGTATATTCCAATGTGAATTGCAACTATGTAGTGTGTGTGAGGTATTTTTCATAGCAACTTCTTCAAAGCTAGTAGTGTCCCACCTTATAAGCGAAAGTACATGCCTTCCACTCATTTTGGAGACAAGTTTACTAACCCCTAAAGGATCATCATGTTGTTTTTGGCAACACTGTTTTTTTGAATGGTATATGTGAGTGGAGATTTGATTTACTAAGGTCGAAATTTTTCACCAGGTATGAACGAGGAATATCTTTCATGAAGACAAATATTCATTGTATTTGAGTATTCAAATGAAAATTCATGATGCAATATGTAATTTAATTTTTAATGAAGGTAGTAGAAGCAAGCACATTTATACTTTAGTCAAAACTTTTAAAAATTATTCACAACTTTGGCCACCATGGTATCCCAGCAGTTCATGACTAGATCCAAAATTAGAATTGGGTTGACATTTTTCTATCCAAGTAAATGTACCAATTGCAAGATTTTGGAAATGCGATTCAAGTAGTTGGAACAGTCAAAGTATATACATTTGTTAGTTGTTAGCAGAAGTAGGCAAAAAACATAACAACATGTGGCGACAACAGAATGGGCCTCCTCCGGGGCCTCCTAATTTGCAGAAAGTCAATTATCTACAAACGTTATCTACAAACATTATGTACAAACAATCTCAACTCAATCAAGCCATTGTAATCTTTAGATTTTAGAAATTTGGTTACTAGAAAAGAAAAGCGTGTTTTAAATAAAATCCTAGTAGCATAGTCCTATAATTTATGACCCTTTCAAAGATTTTTACTATAATTTTACTAAAAAACCATGTATTTCTAGTACATTTTACTGAAAATACCCCCAAAAGTCTACTACAAGGATTTATATGACCTATTTGATAAAGGATTAACATAACTTTGTCAATTGTTGTATTAGTAGAAATGTCTTGATTTTGTCAATAATTTAACAACATTATGTCATGCATTGGATCACTTTGGACAAAATTACATGTCAAATGTGAAATAAGGAATTTCTACAACTGGTTGCCATGTTGACTTTACATAGCTTATTCACTAATTCTAGTTGGTCCTTTTTTTAAGACAAAGCTGGTCAATCTCTGTGCTAATATGCTGGGAACTAAAGTATTGACATGTACAAATTATATGGTATAATTGCACTCCTTTTGCCAAATTGCATTTCGCTTTCATATAGAGTTCATTGTGTTTGTCGTGCTTCATACACAAATAAAGACATAAGAAAATTCTATACATGTGAGGTGCACATATTATTAGTAGCCGTCAAAATAGAAAATTTCATGTTTGAGGCACTTTAGTCTGCCACTATTTCTACAAATCCTACATGTTGCACAACAAATTACAAATCCTATACATATTAAAGAACATTTTCTATAGTAATAACATATATAGCATTCAGTCTAAACAACAAAGGCAAAAATTGAAGTGCTTTCTGATAGTATGTGGGAATGAGCATATTATTATTCCTCATACATTATCCACCCTTACACATTACACTCCTACTATACCTAATACCTTTATACAAATATAATTGGAACATCATGTCTTCATGGAGATTCATTCTCCAACTTCTACTTTTACAACAATAACTATTCCACAACTAACACATGCACATCATTCTAAAATAACGATCGTTGTTGAACAATTGAATCAATGGTACTCATGACAATTCCTCACCCTCTTTTGCATTCTTCTTCTACTTCCCTTATATACAAGCACCATTAGTTTCCTCCAACTCCGAAGCATTTACAACAATTAGTGAGAACAAATTCCATCGTAACGTTCAGCTAAAATATTCCATGCATCCTTTCAATCAAATTTCACTATTTTCTACTATAATTTACAACTTTAGATGCAATCCTTATACATTCCCTATCGCATGAATACCTACTTGCAATTTTTGATAAATGTGTTGTCCTTTTGTCCTTTGAACTATACCACATATTGTAGGATTACAATGTTCCTCCAACATTATATTACTTTGTCTAGCTACCAATGATTCTAGCCACCACGTCATCATCACTACCAATGGATGTTGGAAAATTTCTTCAATTGACAATGAAGAAACATTTCTCCAATAGTCTTCTCTCCACTTTCTCCAACTATACACTCTACCACGTTCACTATGTCACTTGTATTTTCTGCAGGCTCTTCCTCCTACCTCTAAATTCTTCTATCATCCTATGAATTCCTTATCAATGCATTGATTTACACCACAGCCATAAATAATCATTGTCGACCTCCACTTCCGTATATGATATGAGGGTTGTTTTTCTTCTTTTGGTGATGCCCACCATAACTTTTGTTGCGGACCATCTAAAATCTAATTTCTTCTAGATCTAGTGATCTCTAGAGAATTCTCTTCAGTATTTGTCCTACTCCAATCTCACACAAAGGCCCTATTCTACCAAACTTTATTATGCTAGTATTAGTTCTATGACAATTTTTAAACTTCTTTATTGGTGTGGGATTGTTTAGCTGTGTTTCCAACATACACCATGTTTGATCTCATATTTCACTTGGCTTTAGTTATCTATTACAAAATTTCTTCTAAAGTTCAAGGCACCTTAAGGCTACACTATAAGCTATAATTTCCTTCACATATTGAAAGTTCACTAAGAATTCACACTTCCACCTATGTTGAGTCTTATCATGACTATACTCTTTGGTTGTCTATTCATGTTTCCAATCATTGAATCAAGATCCTTACACAACAACTAAAGCTCCTTCCTCCAATCTCCCATTCCTCTACTATACAACTTATTTGTGTACTTAGCCACTAAAAGAAAATATGGTGGCAACCCTTCTTTTTGACATTTGTGACCTTTTTCAAGCCAATCTCTTTCTTACCTCCTCTCTTTTTTCCTCTCTACCTTAGATGAGTATAACAAATCTTAACTTTCCTTGCTATCATCCTCATTATCCTCAAAAACTAGCTGCTCAACTACGTCATGTGCATTTCCCTAATTGTCATTGGCAGTCATGCCATTGACATTTGGGTTGTCACTATAGAAGTCTAGCACCTTCATTTTTGACTCTACATGGAGCTCACTATTATATATTTTATCTTCTCCATAGTCTTCTTCTTTCTCATTCAAATCCTAGTAAAGAAGTCCACCTCTTAAACTATAAACACCTTATATTATAATTATTTTATTCCAATCAAACAAGGTGGCATAAGAGGAGGTATTTGAAGTAGTATTTGACCACTTAATAGACAAAGCGGAATAGGAGGTGCGTCATTAAACTCCAAACTTTTCTTTAATTTACCTTAATTGACAAGTTTTAAATAGGACTTACGCTTAGGATCAAGCTGGACCATTAGAATGTAGAGCTAGGTCCAATTTGAATTTTGAATTTGATAGTAAAGATTTAGAGGTTTTTAAAAATATAAAAGATATAGAAAATAGACTAAAAATGAATATGATATGAATAGTTGAAGTTTAGGTGTTAGAATGGAGGAATCTTAGCAAATGTCATCCAATTAGAACAAGAATGAAAACTTAGATAGTAAATGATTATTAAAATTCAAAAGTGAATTTAAAAGGTAATTCAAACTATGAAGTAGTAGAAGATAGGGGATGAAATTTGAAGTACTAATTAGTGATCAAACTTCATCCATCAATAAGGTTTATTAAGATAGCTCAACTTAGAAGTGCTTTATCATTTTGGAAAGTCAAAATCAAACTTTTTGACGATCAAACATCAAAATTTAAATATATCAACTAACTAAAAATCATTTATTGCATGTAGTAACAAAGAAGTAACGAGTCAATCTAACTTAAATTTTATCAAGGAAGAAAGTTAGATTTGAGAGTAGAGAGAAAGAACTTAGAGAAGTCCAAAATTAGGTCAAACTTAGGAAAATAATCAAACCTTAGGAAAAAAAAAAGATTAAGTTTAAACAAACATATGGAAAAAATTAATGTAAAATCATTCATTCAAATTCAGACTTGAAACTTAGCTAAAGGTTAGTAATCTAAGGTTAGATACCAAAT
This sequence comes from Climacium dendroides, assembly GCA_950106755.1. Lineage (NCBI taxonomy): Eukaryota > Viridiplantae > Streptophyta > Bryopsida > Hypnales > Climaciaceae > Climacium > Climacium dendroides. The sequence continues at coordinate 23,647,623 of OX467086.1, forward strand.
TTCAAAGTTGATTGAAATAAAGAAGTTATCCTAAGGCATGGATGAAGTTTAAGTGGTTGCTAATGGCTTAACTTCATCCATCCATATCTTTTCCCAAGAAAGTCGAATCATTTTGTATTCTATATTTTTTAAATTGACTTAATATTCTCTACTACTTTAAGTGAGATTTAGACTATTGTTAATTCCATTGAAAAACTATTGTGGCTTAGTTAGTTTAAACCAAAGCTACTTGTTAGGGTAATTCTTACAATTTGGTTTAGTTTTTTAAATTTTTTTGTAAGTTTGTGTATGATTATGCATTAAAAAATATTCATTGCTTTGAAGGCACAATAGACCAAAGTTTTTGTACTCATTAGGACAAAATCACATTTAAAAGCAAGAACTTGGTTATACCTGTCAACTTACCAAGGCTGGGTAAATAAACACTCACAAATCATTTCTAGTGTACACATAATTGGCAAGTGAAGAGTGTCATATGAAAGTGATTAAAGTTTACAATGACAAATTAATTGATTTGCATAAACAATAAGAATATTCAAGATCATAACTACGTTGATAACAGTTGAATTATATTACTAAATGACATGTTTCTTTTACCAAACAAATTGAATTCAACCCTCCACATCCAAAGACCTAAAGTTCATAATATCTACATTCCATATTGAAAGCTAGTAGTTGTTTAATGTAACATTCAAAGATTTTATTCTATAGTTCAAAAATATAAACCAAGTGTAATATCAAAAACATATGTTTTCTTTCTATTACTAGATTTTGCTACTTTATTGAATTCTTTGTAATGATATGTTTCCTCAACTACGAAGTCAAATTACCTTTGACCAATTGAGGGCCTCTAGAGTTAATAATCATATTTTAGGTCTTGTTCAATTGAACACTCATATCGTACATAAATTCAACACTAAAAAAAACCCCACTTCAATGTTTTTATACAAACATACGAGCATAGTTTCTATCATTTAACTATCCTAGTTTTTGTTAAGGCCCATTCGAAGATTGAAAAAAATTCTTAACATGTTCTTTTTGTCTCTTTGTATGTGAATATTGTAGAAATTTTCTATTGTTGATTATAAGTCTAAACCTAAAATTGACCTTGAACTCTTAGGACCAACAACTATGCAATTTATACTACAATTTGGGCTACAATTTGTAGGAATGGGTTCTATTAGTCAAAATGTTGCAATTCATTGTGATTACCTTAGACAATGCAATACTTTACATATAAAATTTGTCTATCCTACCTAGCATTCTAAACTAATGAAACCAAGGGCCCTAAAACATTTTTGAGGAATTTAAGAATATAGGCTCAAAGATAGAGTCATCTATACTTTGAGTCTAGGAAGTGTGGCCACTTCATCCTTTGAAGGCATATTAATTCTTCTTCAATACTACTTCCATCCCGAAATAAATCCATGGTTTCCTAGAAATGGCTAGATTAGTGTGGGAGTACCTCTTATTTTCAAAGGATTTTGTAGTTATTGTAGCTTCTACTAAACTTGACTAGGTGTAAAAGAATGGAAGTCAATAGTGAAGTGGCACATGTTAAAAACAAGCGGTGAAATTGACAATTATTTTTCTTTCTGGAATTGCCCCAGTGGTATTAATTTTGATCATTCTCCAAGCGGTGTTGGTGTAGTCATGTCCATTGATGTCCTCTATATTCAATTCCAACATGTCTTGTGAATCGAGTCTGAGAAAATTTCAACAGAAGATTTGTTAGTTGCAGCTTTTGTATAGTTGTGGATTGAATTCTTTACCTTTGGTTGGTTAGAGATTGCATTTCGATCTCGTTTGTAGGAATTGAATTGCTATAAAGTATATGGAATGTAGTATTTGTAGATTTCTTTGCTTTTGGGTGTTCAGAGTAGCTTTAGTCGTTGTTCATTAAGTTGTGGAGAGCAAATCTTGAATTTAATTTGAGACAAGTATATTTGGAAATCCCAGATTTATTTTGGGATGGAGGTAGTTCTTGACTATTTCTTATTTAAGGAGTAAAGAAAAGACTCTTCACTTGATAAAAGATGTTTTGTTGGTAGAGCATATTATTGACATGTCATTGTAGAAGAATTCCTTTTTTTGAAAGCAAGACACTATTCAACAAGAGACTTCCTCAATCCTTATACCACTTATTCCTTTTTTGAATTTGCAAGTTGCTCAAACTTGTTCATAGTATGAAACTTCAATTAGTCTTTGTTTCCTTTGAATCCAACGCCAATAAACATGTGTGGACTAATAAATTTCCAACTCATTCCACAACCTTTTGTATTCCTTTCATTCAATTTGATTTTGAAACCATTTGCCAAAGAATTTTGGGCATAAATTTGTAGAGGTGTTGCTTACTTACCCCAACCTCGATCTATAAGACATGCATGACTTGACTTCAAACTAGTGTACCTTATGTCGTTGTGATAATCAAAAGAAAATTAAAGTAATTTTCTAACTCTTTACTTCTAAATTTTTTTAAATTCAATATCTTCTTTATTCTAGATCTAAATGCTGAGAAACAAATCCTCTGCACCCCTCCTCACCAAAGGCTTTTTGACAGTACATAGAATGTGTCCAAGGGACACATGGAATGAGGTCTTTCAATATAACAATAAAAAAAAGAATATAACCTAATGGATAGACTAGTATGCTTGTGTTGTTGTCACAATTAAAATAAACCTATGTTTTTCATATCTTATTTAAATAAAAGAAAACTCCAACAATCCATAACTTTTGCAACTTTTGGAACATCATGAAACAAAGCCATGCATCCCTCTTCACCAAGGGCTTTCTAATGGTTACTAAACACATGACTAAGAGATACACATTCTGGAAGATCTCACCATTTTAAACAAAACAAACAAACAACCTTTCTTAATGGATGGATTAGTGTGCCTTGTGTTGTTGCAACACAAAAAATAAAAGTATAGATAACTTTTAGTTTCTCAAACGAAAAAATATCTTAAAAAATCCATAAATTTCACACCATTGATTCAAATGTCATGAAACTAAGTGTGTGCAATCCTCCTTGTAGAGAGCTTTTTGAGAGTATCCCAATCCAAACTTGCAGACACATGGTCCAAAAGATCTCAACGAAACAAACAAAACAACCTATCCATTTAGAAAAAAATGAGATTATGGAAGGGCTGCTAACTAGGGGTGGTGGTGGAATTATTTACAGTGCCAACCCGTTGATTGATTGTGCATGTCCAAGTTGGCACTATTTGTGCTAGCACAACTTTGAAAAATTCAAAAATCTATGGTTCTTTAATTCACTGTGTGCCAAGACTGTCAGCGGCATTAAACATATGGTTTACATTTCTTTTCCCTTCTAAATTTCAGACCAACCAACCAAATATTCAAAGGAACATTAAGATGATATGCCAAACACCATGAGAATTCTTTAAATCAAAATTCCAATGTCATTTAATCCATCCAAAAAATAATTTTGGTAGACCTATGAATGAAATGAATAGGAAACATTTGAAAGAGTGAAAGTTGGAGATGTCATTTTTATATTGAAATTGAGTTTTCACCATGAGTCCTCAATGGATATGGGATAACTTGAAAATGAATGCTAAACCATTTATTGTCAAAATGTCAAAATGATGTTTATGTAGAATTTCAGACCTCACTTAGTCATAATAGAAGAATTTTTTTCAAAAAAATTTGGACTAAAAAAAGTTGGGAAATCTATTTAAATTTCATATCCAAAAATCTGTTTCATATTTCAAACCTTCAATCAAAAGTTATGGACAAAATTTAAAGAGGATGTTTCAAGATGTAAAATGTTCCTTCTACCCCCTCTTTGAAATGTCCATAACTTTTGGTTGGAGTCTTAAAATATGAAACGGGTTTTTGGAGATGAAATTTAAATAGATTTCTCAACTTTTTTTAGTCCAAAGTTTTTTAAATTTTCTATTTTACTATGACTAAATGAGGCCTAAAATTTTACTTTAAATAGAATTCTTGCTTTATTTTGACTTTCCTATGAGCGGTTGAGCTCCTCCTAACCTTAATTTATGTATCCCACATTGTTTACTTTGCCTCCTACCACCTCAAACGTATATAAAGATTTGTCTTCTCACTTTTGATCCACAAATCATGAAAGTTGTTCAAATTGCAATGCGGAAACTAAAGCATTAGTTTCAATGAGTGTAGAATATTCCACATATCATCTTGGGATGAAATGGTGTGAAATATTCCACATCATTTTGTGTAAGGGAAGGTAGTTCTTATTGTTATTAAATGTGAAGTGTAGAAGTGAATCAATTGTTGTGAGTATGGTTTAGGACTTCCGAACTTGTGGGGCCAGTAGGATTTGTGAATTCATCTAGACGGTCCATTCTTGAGCCCGATCGTGTACTGCCCATTTTTCAAATTGAGCGGGTACAAGGGAATAGTGCACTTCTAAAAACCACTAATGACGGTCAACAAATGTTCTTAACAGCCTTCTACAAGGCTCAAATTTTTTGTAATGTTAATGGGTACTAATGTGCCTTGTGTCGTTGCCACAGTCAAAATAAAAATGAAAATAATTTTTATTTTTAGATTCAAAAAATACTTAAAAATTCAATAACTTTCACACCTTCCATAGGCCGCGAAACCGAGTCAGTGCACCTCTCCTCGCCGAGGGCTTTCGGATGCATACAACCGGGAGATGTGTGGTCCAGAAGACCTCAACATAACAAACCAAAGAAATAAAACCAAACAAACAACTAAATTTAAGGTATGGATAACAAGCTCACCGGATCTGCTTGGAATTCCTGACCCATTTGATGTCGTTGCTATTGGAACTTACTGGTGGGAGCCGGCACACTCCAGTGTTGTTTCTATTTGGCCGCCTGGAGCTCCACTTCCAGACCCTCGAGGCAGCTTCGTGTGGGGTCAGAGCTCTCGAACCTCAGCAAACCCTCTAGCAGTTTTTTTTCTTTTTCTTTTTCCATTTTGGAGAAGGAGTCAAGTGTTTCTTCAATCGTCATGTGATACTTGGGTGATCTATACCTTAAATCAGGATGTTTGTTTTGTTTGTTTTGCTTTTCACATTGAAATCTCCTGGACTGTGTGTCCCCCAATCGTGTGCTTGGGACCATCTAAAAACCCTCGGCGAGGAGGGGTGCACCAGCTTGGTTTCGTGGTGTTTGGACATACAGTGTGAAAGTTATTGAATTTTAAAGTTTTTATGTATGGAAAAATTAGAAAATTACTTTAAGTTTTGTTTTGACTGTGGCAACGACACAAGGCACACTAGTACTTGGTGATATCTACATGAAAATTAGGAGATGCCCAGGTAAAATTTAGCTATAGGTCCCAAAATACAAGGCTATTTTGACCACCCCAATAGAAATATCCCTTTACTGAAAATAGTTAACATCATTTGGTTGTAGCCAATTCGCGAAAAATAGTGCATAAAAGAAACACTACCCTCCAACCTCTAGCCCTTGCATTTAAAAGCAATTTTGCTTTGAAAAGTTGGAGGGGCTTGGACATTGGCTTGGAGGGGTTCAAAATTTGGAAAAACAAACAAACTCAATTCAATGTAGTTCATGAAATTTAACTATTGCTTTGCAAAATCCCCACTCTTTTTGGTGGAAGGTGGTTTGGTTGCATTTTCTATGACATTGTAAAAGACACAATGAAAATCTCCTAGAACCGTACAGGTCCACCTAAAAGGTCCAAGGAGCTTCCAAACCCCCTTCAATTCTGATTCCTCCAAGTGGGCAATAGAAACAAGCTCTTAGCATGTAGAGGCCTAGGAACTAGTTTATGTGATCTCTTGAATATTGTAGAGTAATTGAAGAAAAGCAAAATCATGTGTTTCTTGGTAAAAATTTGCCATAACAAGATATAATATTCTATGGTCTATATAATCATATGTATATAGATTCATGTAATACAAACACCATTGGAGGTTCATATCTATTTATGGATAGTTTAAGGTTAGTAAAAATGTGGTTCATTAAATGTTGGTTATTAAATGTTGCTTTAGTTATGAACAAATGCTTGTCAAAACATGTTGCAACATTAGACATCATAACAAGTGCTTTTAAAATGTTAAACTTGTGCTTTCAAAACACTCATCAAACAAGATTAAAATAGTGAGTTAGTGATCTTAAACCTTTTTAAGATGACCATGATCCCTACCTATTGACAATTTTATATTTTTGCACCAAATGTGTTTGAGAATTCATATCGATTTCAAGTCCTCTTAGATTAATATGACTCCACTTTTTTTTGAATCCACTCAATTAATTTGTTCTCCAAAAAATACATACAACAATAATAACATTACACAAGATATTCAAATTGCAAATGTGGGTGCTAGTAGGCTAGTCAACCTTACATACTTCTGGCTAAATAGATCATTTGTATCTTTGTTCTTTCTAATTGTTGGACAATCACTTGATGATTGGTTGTTCAATATCAATACTTTCCCTAATGTAGAAGCTCTACCTATGTTGTGCTTTGATTGTAGGTTTCTTGAAAGAAGACTACCCTTAAGTATAGAAAGCTCTTTTATTTTTTTAGCAACTTTTTCTTTAGGATATTTTTGCAAAGCACTTGCCATCTACAAGCTATAATCCATTTAACGAAGGCTATGAGCACCTCGGAGGTGGACCAAGAAAGTGAGCCTTCTTAACAAAGATTGTGTTTTCATTCCTATGAGAGGTGTTATCCCCTATTGTGATATATGTTAACCTATTAAGGACCAGATCGATGATTGGACTGAAAAAGTGGCTAAAACTGACATGTTTTCATTAGTATCTACTTTGGCTACTATTGAAAACATGTCAATTTCAGCCAATTTTTCATTTCTTGTCATCGACTTGGTCCTTAATGGGTTAATTGCTTCACCCATAAATGACCACGAGTCTTCTTGGGGATCTTTTGAAGGTTTAGGCACAATCTTATAGTTTCAATTTTTGATGGTATTTTTTTAGAAATTTAACAACAAAAAAACTCATTAGCTTTTGGAAGTATATAAATTTTTTTTGATCAATGCTTGGGAAAAAAATATGCTACAAGAAGTTCAAAATGGAGGTTGTTGGACAACACAAAAAAAATGGAAGAAACTTTTTATAAACTTTTAAAAATTTGTTTGTCATAAAAAATTTGTTTGTCTACAAAGAAAGCTTCTGATTCATTTGATTCTCACTAATGATGAGAAAGTTATGGAGAATCTTGTTTTGGAGGTAATCAAAATGTCTTCTTCAAAAAATAACTTATAGGATCCGTTTTTGAACTTGGTTTTGAAAAAATTCAAGAAAAAAGTTCTATGTGGCTTAGTTTTCTAGCTAGAACAATCTCACTCATAGTATTAGTGCATTTTGCTTCCTTTGGAGAGCTATTAATGATTTCATGTTTCTTTCTATCTAATACCTACTTCTATTCAACAATTTTTTAAAACAAAAAAATCAAATTTGTTTTTTGTGATTTTTTTCATAAGACCCTCAACTTAATTCTTCAACATTTAAAATTTTTAAGTTAAGAAGATTCAAAGTCTTAAAATCTAATTAGACAAGGTTCAAGAAAAAACATTTTTTTCACCTTAAATGCAAATATCTTGCAATCTATGTTGTGAAAGTTTATGAATTTTTTTCCACACAATTTCATACTAGTTAGATCCATGTGCAGAAAACACACATTTTTAAGAGTTTTGTACTTTGCAATAAAAATGGCAATTTTGAGTGTTTTTTTGAGAGAAAAGAAAGGCCTTCATCCTTTAAGGATGAAATCATCATGGTTGTACATTGCGAGGGTTTTAAAGACAAACAAATCAAACCCTTAAAGGACTATGTATAGCAATGTCCTTGAGAAACTTCTGGAAGTGGGTTCTGATTTTTTCATACGTTTGGATGAGAGTGAGGAAGAATTTTCTGCCAAGATTCGCAGAAGGAAGTGGTTCGGGTGAAGATTGCGAAGCATTCCTGCGAAGAGAAAGTGGAAATCATTCAGTGCACCTTGGAGTGAGCATCTACACATTTCCTGAACCCAATTTCACATTGAGTTTGGGTTTTGGATTGTGTACTATTCGCAACCTTTTCTATTCAGTGCAAGCTTCCGTTTTGGGTTCAAATGGACTCTTTATTATATGGATTCTCCACATTTACATTATGCCCTGATTTCATTCTAAAGGTGATGCATCGTGAGCTCTGATGCGGTTTCTAGATTATAGAAATATATTCTCATAAACCCTACACCAGGACATTTCTAGTACATTCTGCAAGCAGGTTTTGTTGCACAAACAAGTTGTAATGACCAGTTACATAGTTTTGACCAAACGATGACACATTACGACTATTTCATTCAACATCCAAAAGTTCATCCCAAAAGTTCATCATGTTCTACATGTACAGGACATTTCTTGGCTGTAGTTTATGCTGGGTAACATCTCTTGTCGTTAGGCACTTCACGGAATAAAGGACCTTTGCGTCAAGCTCTAACGTCCTTATTGGCCCTTTATTTTGCAAAATCCCCTTGTCCTTGGGCATTGCCCTATTCAAAATGCATATTTGTCTTTACGTTTCACAAATGCCAACATAATTTCTAGTAAGTAAAATAAGGAACATCATCTATTTTATGATCAATCAATTGCGTATAGCTCGTGGGTGTTCATTCCTTCCACCTATAAAATTTGTCTCAAACTTTGCAATCCAATGTAGTGCACTTCTTATTGGTCACATTTTTATTGGTGCTAAGTTACTCTCTTTAAATGTGCACATTCTTGAAGAATTGACATTGAAATTGTGAGTGAGCTTTCTGAAGTAATCTACGAGGATTGAAGAGAAATTTTATGCTCAAAATTTGTACACTAAAAGAGATTGTGACTTTGATGTGGCATCATGAATCCTACATTTTGTAAAATTAGAATCTTGAATAGAGTTGTCAACTATGGTTGTGAGTACTTGCAACTTCAAAGTTAGATTTTTCTTCCACATAGTCTGCTACATCCTCATCTAAAACTTGCTTTTGGAGAGCAATTGAAACATCAAGAATACTTGTCACCAATTGATGACTTGTGCTCTAATGTACTATATAGTTACAATGGCATCCAAGAATTCCGTAGCCAAAGGTCATTAGAGGAGATTTGGAGCTTGTAGAGGGTTGAATGTTCCTGAATTCTTGGGAATTTAGGAATTGTGCTGTAGCAGCAATATGATGTGGCTGAGAGATTGCCACATCATATAAAAAAGTTCAAGAAAAATATTTTAAAATGTATTTCAATTTTTCTTCATTTTAAGAATTTTCATTTTTATTTCATTTGTTTTGAATTTTTTTTACAACGGATCGTTCTTTAACTTCTAGGAGACTAGCAAAAAGGAATGAGCTTGAAACAGTCCTCTAAACCCCACAAATATCCTCTAATGTGTACTAGCTTTAGGGGGAGATGAGGTGATGTTTGAATGAACCACCTTAGCAATTGAATGCATTTAGAAAAGAAATTCTAATATAAGAGCCAATCCTAGTTTTTGAATGTGCACATCTCTTTACAAGTTGCAAGTGGACAGATTACAAGTGCAAGTAGGTTAGTGCCTATGTCCTTAGTCTTTGAAAATTTATAAGTAATTCGAAACCACTTATGTTAGGTTCCATGCCTATTTTTCTTTATCTGAAACATGATCTAAAAATACTTTTGTCCACGAAAACATACAGCCCTTCAATGGTCGCTTTTACAGCATACTACCATATTATCGGTCGAGGACCTTCTGCACAACGAGAATGCCACAACACGGTTAGCGATCCCAAGCCTCCCTCAACCGACTCCGATGTCGGACTCGGGTCGACTGAAGACCGAACCAAACCAGGATATCGGACCCTCTGCTCCTGCCCTGGCCCAGCTCTCCCTCCACTCCACTCGCCGTTCACTGCGGCTCCGAAAAGCAAACCCTCAGCTCAGGTATCGGACCCTTGCGACAATGTCCAACCGAGCTCGTTCTACCGACTCTCTGATCGACCGCGTTCGCCCCGCTTCCGTATAAAGCACGGGACTTGAAATCCATTGCTTCATTACCTCACTGCGTGATCTCGTCTCTCGTGCTTGCTCCGATGTCTGGTCACTCGGGAGCCACCCGGGAGCTGCTCGTGCTCCGAACTGGAACCCGCCTTTGGCATAGCGGTCTACAGCTGTGCGTGCAATTTCAGATTTCCGTCGTGTTTTTCACCTTGTCGCAAGTCGACCTAGTTTAACCCCTAAAGTCTCATGAACAATTTTCTGCTAAAACCACTCAAAACTTCCACTTTTACTACAATCATTTATAAAATAAATTCAAAAAACATTTTTTAGAATCTAACCATAGGATCTTGTTCTACACTTGTCTTAGATCATGTGAATTTTTTTTTTTGATTTTAACTGTAAAGATTGAAAGATATTAGCATTCAAAGTGAAAGAATAAAAATTTCTTTCAAGAAGTCGCTATGATTGCCCACAAAACAAGAAGCTCTATAACTTTCACGTCTCTAATCCAAATGGAATGAATGAAAGCTTCCCATTTACCAAAAAATATAATCTACAAGAAAAATATATTAAAAATTGTATTTCAATATTTTGTGGATTTTTTTTGTTGCCCATCTCCCCTATCTTGAGGTTATTGTGGCATAACTTTTGCTCCCGAGCATCGATTGAAATAAAAATTATATTCTTAGAAAGCTCTTAAGTTTTTCTATCTTATGAGAAAGTTTCAAAAGATTTCAGTGAAAATTGATTATAGGAGCCTACCAGAAATCCATTCTATCCCCGTAGGGACAATGGGACTTTAGGGGATAACCTTGATTTCACTAATCATCAAATGGTTCACAACTCACTCCATTAGCATTGAATTCAAGAATGTCTAGTGAATGGTTTTATAAAAATATTACCTCAGAATTTTATTCAAGGATTATGTGTTTTTTTTAATTTGAAACTTTGATTCATTCTATTTGGACTAGTGACTAGAAAGTTATAGACTATCTTGTTTGGGGGGCAATGTAAGCATTTTTTCAGAAAAAATAACTTATGGATTCCATTTTCTAATGGAATTTTTGCAACATAAAAAATGTTACGAAAGGTGAAGTTTGTCTGCTAAAACAATCTCATATTTTGGATTGTTGTGTTTTAATTCAATCTTAGAACTATTTATAGTTTAGTTATTCCTTCAATCTTGAACCTACTTTTGTTGAACACTTTGTTATGAGAGAAAAATTAGTGATTTTTTGTTGAATGTCTCTTTTTAGATTTGCAATGTATATCTTCAATATAAAAAAAATTTAAAAATCAAAATTAGTAGTGCAAAAAATTCAAGTTAAGAAGATTCAAAGCCAAAAATCAAACCAATTAAGGTGTTAAGAAAACTTATTTTCTTCACTTTAAATACAAATAGCTTGCAATCTATGCCATCAAAGTTTTTGAAAATTTTATTCCTCATTTTTTTTACTAGTATAGTAGAAGACTCCATAGTTAGATATATAGAAAAATAGATTTATAATTTTTTTGCACTTTGCATTAGAAATAGCAGTTTTGAGTAGGTTGTGATGAAAAAAAGACTTGGGACTTTAGGGGTTAAACATTTGACATACTATAAGGTAGAAAGAAAATATGAGGTTATTTTTTAATATATTTATTTGTCAATTGAACATCATAATTTTTTAAATTGATATTTTGTGAATTTATATGAATATGCTATAAATTCGTAATGTTCAAATATATGGTGTATTCAAAACCAATTTTTAGCATTTATGTATGTTAACTATAAATTTGGATTTTTTAATATTTATACAACTTAAAGATTGATTTAAAATTCAATGAGCCTTCTAAATACCATGAAATATAAAGATTTAAAGTTGTTCATTTGAGCATGTGTGTATAGATGGAGTGAAAATTACCCTTACATAGGGGGCTATTTTTTACTTATTAATTGGTAAATGAAAATCATAAATTATTTCCAAAATAAAATATTTATTTTGGAACATTTTTGTAGATTTTGTAAATTTTTGAAGCCCACTAATGAAGAAACTTTAAAACACTCTTTAGGTGTTTATTTGAAGTGCCTTCAACAAGATTCAGAACCATTCAATGTATTAACAATCTACTACTTTGCAACCATTTTGCATTATGTGTACACTACAAGGGAAATGGATGTGTTAAGTGAGTTTTTAAGTCAAGTCCTAAACATAAGATTATACACAATGACCTTTAAAGAGATTTTTAGTAAAGTTTTATAAGAAATAGATGTATAAAATTAATATAAAATTTAGACCTCTAGCTTCCAACTTGTACATGGTATTTAGAATTTTTCGAGAATATATATATATATTCTTGAAAATTTCTTTTGGTTGGAATAATTTTATAGATATTTTAATAATGTAACGTAAATTTATCAAAATATATTTTTATAGGCTATTTAACATTGGAAGGACTTGAAAGCCCTTTGAGGCCATGTAGTATATTATGAATCAAAGCACTTCTTTAAAGTCATTCTGACTATCAAGTGAAGGTGGAAGTTGGTAGAATTTTGTGACCTTTCTCATACCAAAGCTATGTCTCAAGGATGGATCAAAACCTTTAGAAACAATTTTTTCTAAGCTACATTTCATGCAATGAAGAGTGAATCTAATGATAGTAATATTTATTATAGTAGCTATAGTGTAGGTACAATGATTAATAAGACAATATGCAACAATGCAATGGCAACCATATATGTTCCAATGTGAATTGCAACTATGTAGTGTGTGTGAGGTACTTTTCATAGCAACTTCTTCAAAGCTAGTAGTATCCCACCTTATAAGCCAAGGTACATGCCTTCCACTCATTTTGGAGACAAGTTTACTAACCCCTAAAGGATCATCATATTGTTTTTGGCAACACTGTTTTTTTGAATAGGTATATGTGAGTGGAGATTTGATTTACTAAGGCCCAAATTTTTCACAAGGTATGAACGAGGAATATCTTTCATGAAAACAAATATTCATTGTATTTGAGTATTCAAATGAAAATTCATGATGCAATACGTAATTTAATTTTCAATGAAGGTAGTAGAGGCAAGCACATTTATACTTTAGTCAAAACTTTCAAAAATTATTCACAACTTTGGCCACCATAGTATCCGAATAGTTGATGACTAGATCTAAAATTAGAATTGGGTTGACATTTTCCAATCCAAGTAAATGTACCAATCGCAACATTTTGGAAATGCGATTCAAGTAGTGGAACAGTCAAAGTATATACATTTGTTAGTTGTTAGCAGAAGTAGGCAAAAAACATTGCAACATGGAGCGATAACAAAATGGGCCTCCTCCTGGGCCTCCTAATTTGAGGAAAGTCAGATATCTACAAACAATCTCAACTCAATCAAGCCCTTGTAATCTTTAGATTTTAGAAATTTGGTCACTACAAGAGAAAAGCGTGTTTTAAATAAAATCCTAGTAGTATAGTCCTATAATTTATGACCTTTTAGGAGATTTTTAGTATAACTTTACTAAAAACACATGTATTTCTAGTACTTTTTACTGAAAATACCCCCAAAAGTCTACTACAAGGATTTATATGACCTATTTGATAGAAGATTAACATAACTTTGTCAATTATTGTATTAGTAAAAATGTTTTAATTTTTCAATAATTTAACAAAATTATGTCATGCACTATGTCACTTTGGACAAAATTACATGTCAAATAAGGATTTTCTACAAGTGGTTGCCATGTTAACTTTACATAGCTTATTCACTAATTCCTGTTGGCCCTTTTTCTAAGACAAAGTTGGTCTATCTTTGTGGTGACATGCTAGGAACTAAAGTATTGACATGTGCAAATTATATGGTATAATTGCACTCCTTTTGCCAAATTGCATTTCGCTTTCGTATAGAGTTCATTGTGTTTGTCATGCAATGCTTCATACACAAATAAAGACATAAGAAAATTCTACACATGTGAGGTGCACATGTTATTAGTAGCTCTAAAAACAAAAAATTCCATGTTTGAGGTACTTTAATCTGCCATTGTTTCTAGAAATCCTACATGTTGCACAACAAATCATAAATCCTATACATATTACAGAACATTTTCTACAATGCTAATATATATAGCATCCAGCCTAAACAACAAAGGCAAAAATTGAAGTGCTTTTTGATAGTATGTGGGAATGAGCATATTATTATTCCTCGTATATTATCCACCCTTACACATTACACTCCTACTATACCTAATACCTTTATACAAATATAATTGGAACATCATGTCTTCATGGAGATTCATTCTCCAACTTTTGCTTTTATAACAATAGCTATTCCACAACTAACACATGGACATCATCATAAAATTACAATCATTGTTGAACAATTGAATCAATGGTATTCATGACAATTCCTCATCCTTCTTTCGCATTCTTCTTCTACTTCCCTTATATACAAGCACCTTTAGTTTCCTCCAACTCCAAAGTATTTACAACAATTAGTGAGAATAAATTCCATCGTAACGTTCAGCTAAAATATTCCATGCATCTTTTCAACTCATTCGAATTACACTATCCTCTACTATGATTTACAACTTTAGATGCAATCCTTATACATTCCCTATTGCATGAATACCTACTGACAATTTTTGAGAAATATGTTGTCATTTTGTCCTTTGAACTATCCCAGATGTAGTAGGATCACAATGTTCCTCCAACATTATATCACTTTGTCTAGCTACCAATGATTCCAGCCACCATGTCATCATCACCACCAATGGATGTCGGAAAATTTCTTCAATCGACAATGAAGAAACATTTCTCCAATAGTCTTCTCTCCACTTTCTCTAACTATACACTCTACCATGTTCACTTTCTCACTTGTATTTTCTGTAGGCTTTTCACTACAAGGGAAAGGGGTCCAAAATGACAAGGATTTAACATGAAATTATTGAAAATGATAGTAGCTATCAATTGCGAACTTATTCCTATCAATTTTGTATTTTTGTCAAGACTTTCACACAAAACTATCCGAATTGACAACAAGCAAGTATTGACAATATGCTGCTATCAAATGATAAGTAATCTATGAATTAAATTTTGTAGGATTGGACTGTAGAGAGGTTATTTTTATAGTGAAATGTATTGTCCATCAAGAATTCTTAAAAACTATGGGATAATTTAACAATGAGAGTTTGACCACTCATTGTTAAAAATTGCAGGAATTGTGTTCAAAGTTTACATTGTCTCTGAATTTTGTTCATAACTTTTGATTGGAGAATTTAAATCTGAGACGGATTTTTGGAGGTAAAACTTAAATTGATTTCCCAACTTATCTTAGTTTAAAATTTTCTGAAAAAATATATTTTACTATGCCTAAGTGAGGTCTGAAATTTCATTTTGAACACAATTCCTGCGATTGATATATCCCATATGAGTTGCCTTGCCTACCACCACCTTTTTTGTATTAAGCAATTGTCTTCTACAATTGCCTCACTTGCAATAAGAGGCATTTGGAGGCATGTTTCTAAATGTGAAGCTTGATTTTCATAGATAATGTTTTAAGTAGTAAAACTTAATTAGTCGGTTGTTTAGGAGCAATGTGGCAAACTTGGGCGATGAGCCTAGTAATCATCAATTCTTTTGACATCATGGATGAAAATCAACTTGAAAAGGTCTCAAATTCTGATGACAACTAATGACAAAATTCTATCAACTAATTGGCCAAATCAACATGTTCCCACTGACAAAACAATTGATAAATTTTTGTTAATTTGTTATCAATAAGGACACCTATATATTTGTAGTATTTCCTCCCACCTCTAAATACTTCTATCATCCTACGAATTCTTTGCTAGTGCATTGATTTACACCACAACCATAAATAATCATCGTCGACCTCCACTTCTGTATATGATATGAGGATTGTTTTTCTTCTTTTGGTGCTGCCTGCCATAACTTTTGCTATAGGCCATCTAAAATCTAATTTCTTCTAGATCTAGTGATTTCTAAAGAATTCTCTTCAATCTTTGTCCTACTCCAATCTCACACAAAGGCCCTATTCTACCAAACTTTACTATGCTAGTATTAGTTCTATGACAATTTTCAAACTTCTTTATTGGTGTAGGATTGTTCAGCTGTGATTCCAACATACGCCATGTTTGATCTCATATTTCACTTGGCTTTAGTTACCCATTACAAAATTTCTTCTAAAGTTCAAGGCACCTTAAGGCTACACTACAAGCTATAATTTCCTTCACATATTGAAAGTTCACTAAGAGTTCACACTTCCACCTATGTTGAGTCTATGCTATTATTATCATGACTGTATCCTTTGGTTGTCTATTGATGTTTCCAATCATTGAATCAAGATCCTTACACAACAACTAAAGTTCCTTTCTCCAATCTCCCATTCCTCTATTATACAACTTATTTGTGTACTTAGCCACTAAAAGAAAATTTGGTGGCAACCCTTCTTTTTGACATTTGTGACCTTCATTTTCAAGCCAATCTTTTTTTTGCTTCCTCTCTTTTTTCCTCTCTACCCTGGATGGGTATAACAAATCTTAACTTTCCTTGCTATCATCCTCATTATCCTCAAAAACTAGCTGCTCAACTACGTCAGGTGCATTTCCCTAATTGTCATTGGCAGTCATGCCATTGACATTTGGGTTGTCACTATAGAAGTCTAGCACCTTCATTTTTGACTCTACATGGAGCTCACTATTATATATTTTATCTTCTCCGTAGTCTTCTTCTTTCTCATTCAAATCCTAGTAAAGAAGTCCACCTCTTAAACTATAAACACCTTATATTATAATTATTTTATTCCAATCAAACAAGGTGGCATAAGAGGAGGTATTTGAAGTAGTATTCGACCACTTAATAGACAAAGAGGAATATGAGGTGCATCATTAAACTTCAAACTTTTCTTTAATTTACCTTAATTGACAAGTTTTAAATAGGACTTACGCTTAGGATCAAGTTAGACCATTAGAATGTAGAGCTAGGCACAATTTGAAATTTGAATTTGATAGTAATGATTTAGAAGTTTTTAAAAATATAAAAGATATAGAAAATAGACCAAAAATGAATATGATATGAGTAGTTGAAGTTTAGGTGTTAGGATGGTGGAAACTTAGCAAATGTCATCCAATTAGAACAAGAATGAAAACTTAGATAGTAAATCATTATTAAAATTCAAAAGTGAATTTAAAAGTTAGTTCAAACTATGAGGTAGTAGGGGAAGAAGATAGGGGATGAAATTTGAAGTACTAGTTAGTGATCAAACTTCATCCATCAATAAGGTTTATTAAGATAGTTCAACTTAAAAGTGCTTTATCATTTTGGAAAGTCAAAATCAAACTTTTTGACGGTCAAACATCAAAAATTTAAACATAGCAACTAACTATAAATCATTCCTGGCATGTATGCCATATTTAACTACTTTTGGACTTTTCAAGGAATTTTGGACTTTGTCCAACGGGAGATCTCCAGTTGTCATAGATATCTAAAATCTGAATTTGTTGTACATTTATCAAACCACCTAGTCCAAAATCTATATCATATCTAGATTTCTAAAATCTATAGAAATCAAAATCTACAACTGTCTTAGATGTCCCTTTACCAATTTTGGACTTTGCAAAGTCCAGAAGTAGTTAAATATGGCATATGTAGTAACAAAGAAGTAATAAGTCAATCTAACTTAAATTTTATCAAGGAAGAAAGTTAGATTTAGGAGTAGATAGAGAGAACTTAGAGAAGTCGAAAACTAGTTCAAACTTAGGAAAATAATCAAACCTTAGAAGAAAAAAGAAAGATGAAGTTTAGACTAAGATACGAAAAAAATCAATGTAAAATCATTCATTCAAATTCAAACTTGAAACTTAGCTAAAGGTTAGTAACCTAAGGCTAAGGACCAAATTTCAAAGTTGATTGAAATAAGGAAGTTATCCTAAGGCATGAATGAAGTTTAAGTAGCCTCCTAAAGGCTTAACTTCATCCATCCATATCGTTTACTAGAAAAGTCAAATCATTTTGTATTCTCTATTTTTAAAATAGACTTAATATTTTCTACTACTTTAAATGAGATTTAGACTATTGTCAATTCCATTCAATAACTACAAAAGCTTAGTTAGTTTGAACCGAAGCTACTTGTTAGAGTAATTCTTACATTTTCGTTTAGTTTTCTTAATTCTTTTGTAAGTTTGTGTATGATTATGCATTAGAAAATATTCATTGCTTTGAAGGCACAATAGACCAAAGTTTTTGCACTCATTAGGACAAATCTTGTTTCAAACCAGGAACTTGGTTGCACTTGTCTACTTACCAAAGCTGGGTAAATAAACACTCACAAATTATTTCTAGTGTACACATAATTGGCAAGTGAAGGCTGTCATATGAAAGTGATTAAAGTTTACAATGACAAATTGATTGATTTGTATAAGCAAAAATAATATTCAAAATCATAACAACGTTGATGATAGTTGAATTATAGTACTAAATGACATCTTTTTTTTACCAAATCAATTGAATTCAACCCTCAACATCCAAAGACCCAAAGTTTATGATATCTACATTCCACATTGAAAGCTAGTAGTTGTTTAATGTAACTTTCAAAATTTCTATTCTGTAGTTCAAAAATATAAACCAAGTGTAATATCAAAAACATATGTTTTCTTTCTATTACTAGATTTTGCTACTTTCTTGAATTCTTTGTAATGATATGTTTCCACAACGACAAAGTCAAATTACATTTGTCCATTTGAAAGCCTCTAGAGTTAATAATCATATTTTAGGTCTTGTACATTCAACTATCCTAGTTTTTATTAAGGCCCATTGGAAGATTGAAAAATATTCTTAACATGTTCTTTTTGTCTCTTTGTATATGAACAATATAGAAATTTTCTATTGTTGATTATAACTCTAAACCTAAAATTGACCTTGATGAAATTGAACTAATGAAACAAAGGGCCCTAAAACATTTTTGAGGAATTTAAAAATATAGGCTCAAAGATAGAGTCATCTATACTTTGAGTCTAGGAAGTGTGGCCATTTCATCCTTTGAAGGCGTATTAATTCTTTTTAAATACTACATCTGTCCCAAAATAAATCCATGGTTTCCTAGAAATGGCTAGATTAGTGTGGGAGTAGCTCTTATTTTCAAAGGATTTTGTAGTTATTGTAGCTTCTACTAAACTTGACTAGGTGTAAAAGAATGGAAGTCAATAGTGAAGTGGCACATGTTGAAAACAAGCGGTGAAATTGACAATTTTTTTCCTTTTTGGAATTGCTCCAGTGGTATTAATTTTGATCATTCTCCAAGCCGTGTTGGTGTAATGATGTCCATTGATGTCCTCTATATTCAATTCCAACAAGGTCTTGTGAATCGAGTCCGAGAAAATCTCAACAAAAGATTTGTTAGTTGCAGCTTTTGTATAGTTGTAGATTGAATTCTTTGCCTTTGGTTGGTTAGAGATTGCATTTTGATCCCTTTTGTAGGAATTGAATTGCTATAAAGTATATGGAATGTAGTATTTGTAGATTTCTTTGCTTTTGGATGTTCGAAGTAGCTTTAGTCGTTGTCCATTAAGTTGTAGAGAGCAAATCCTGAATTTAATTTGGGACAAGTATATTTGGAAATCCCAGATTTATTTTGGGACGGAAGTAGTACTTGACTATTTCTTATTTAAGGATTAAAGAAAAGATTCTTCACTTGGTAAAAGATGTTTTGTTGGTAGAGCATACTATTGACATGTCATTGTAGAAGAATTCCTTTTTTTGAAAGCAAGACACTACTCAACAAGAGACTTCCTCGATCTTTATACCGCTTGTTCCCTTTTTGAATTTGAAAGTTGCTCAAACTTATTCATAGTATAAAGCTTCGATTAGTCTTTGTTTCCTTTGACTCCAAGGCCAATAAACATGTGTGGACCAATAAATTTCCAACTCATTCCACAACCTTTTTTATTCCTTTCATTCAATTTGATTTTGAAACCATTTGCCAAAGAATTTTGGGCATAAATTTGTAGAGGTGTTGCTTACTTACCATAACCTTGATCTATAAGACATGCATGACTTGACTTCAAACTAGTGTACCTTATGTCGTTGTGACAATCTAAAGAAAATTAAAGTAATTTTCTAATTTCATTACTTATAAAAAAAATTTCAATTCAATATCTTTTTTGTTGTAGATCTAAATGCTGAGAAACAAACCCATGCACCCCTCCTCACCAAAGGCTTTTTGACAGTACATAGAACGTGTCCAAGGCACACATGGAATGAGATCTTTCAACATAACAATAAAAAAAGAATACAAGACAACCTAATGGATAGACTAGTGTGCCTTGTGTTGTTGCCACAATCAAAAGAAAAGTATAAGTATGTTTTTAATATTTCTTAAAAATCCGAAAATCCCTCAACAATCCATAACTTTGGAACTTTTGGAACATCATGAAATAAAACCATGCATTCCTCTTCAACAAGGGCTTTCTAATGGTACCAAACACGTGACTAAGAGACACACATTTTAGAGGATCGCACCATTTTAAACAAAATAAACAAACAACCTATCTTAATGGATGGATTAGTGTGCCTTGTGTTGTTGCAACACAAAAAATAAAAGCATAGATAACTTTTAGTTTCTCAAACCAAAAAATATCTTAAAAAATCCATAACTTTCACACCATTGGTTCAAATGTCATGACACTAAGCTTGTACAATCCTCCTTGTAGAGAGCTTTTTGAGAGTATCCCAAACCAAACTTGTAGTCACATGGTCCAAAAGATCTCAACGGAACAAACAAAACAACCTATCCATTAGAAAAAAAGTAAATTAGAAGAGGGCTGCTAACTTGGGGGGTGGGAAATTACTTACAGTGCCAGCCCGTGCATGTCCAAGTTGGCACTATTTGTGCTAGCACAATTTTGGAAAGTTCAAAAACCTATGGTTCTTTAATTTTCCGTGTGCCAAGACTGTTAGTGGCATTAGACATATGGTTTACATTTCTTTCCCTTCTAAATCTCAGACCAACCAACCAAATATTCAAAGGAACATTAAGATGATATGCCAAACACCATGAGAATCCTTTGAATCTAAATCCCAATTTCATTTAATCCATCCAAAAAATAATTTTGGTAGACCTATGAATGAAATGAGTAGGAAACATTTCAAGGAGTGAAGGTTGGAGATGTCATTTTTGTATTGAAATTGAGTTTTCACCATGAATCCTCAAAGGATATGGGATAACTTGAAAATGAGTGCTAAACCATTTATTTTCAAAATGTCAAAATGATGTTTATGTAGAATTTCAGACCTCACTTAGTCATAATAGAAGAATTTTTTTCAAAAAACTTTGGACTAAAAAAAGTTGGAAAATCTATTTAAATTTCATATCCAAAAATCCATTTCATATTTCAAACCTTCAATCAAAAGTTATGGACAAAATTTAAAGAGGATGTTTCAAGATGTAAAATGTTCCTTCTACCCCCTCTTTGAAATGTCTATAACTTTTGGTTGGAGTCTTAAAATATGAAACAGGTTTTTGGAGATGAAATTTAAATAGATTTCTCAACATTTTTTAGTCCAAAGTTTTTTAAAATTTTCTATTTTACTATGACTAAATGAGGCCTAAAATTTTACTTTAAATAGAATTCTTACTTTACATTGACTTTCCTATGAGCAGTTGAGCTCCTCCTAATCTTAATTTATGTATCCCACATTGTTTACTTTGCCTCCTACCACCCCAAACGTATATAAAGATTTGTCTTCTCACTTTTGATCCACAAATCATGAAAGTTGTTCAAATCGCAATGCGGAAACTAAAGCATTAGTTTCAATGAGTGTAGAATATTCTACATATCATCTTGGGATGAAATGGTATGAAATATTCCACATCATTTTGTGTAAGGGCAGGTAGTTCTTATTGTTATTAAATGTGATGTGTAGAAGTAAATAAACTGTTGTTAGTATGGTTTAGGAATTCTAGACTTATGGGGTCAGTAGGATTTGTGATTTCATCTAGACGGTTCATTCTTGAGTCTGATTGTGCACTACCCATTATCCAAATTGAGAGGATTTTAAGGAATAGTGCACTTCAAAAAACCACTAATGATGGTCAACAAATGTTCTTAACAGCCTTCTACAAGGCTCAAATTTTTTGTAATGTTAATGGGTACTAATGTGCCTTGTGTCGTTGCCACAGTCAAAATAAAAATGAAAATAATTTCTAATTTTTAGATTCAAAAAATCCTTCAAAATTCAATAACTTTCACACCTTCCATAGGCCGTGAAACCGAGTCAGTGCACCTCGCCTTGCTGAGGGCTTTTCGATACATGCAACCAGAGGACGCACTGTCTAAAAGATCTCAAGATAACAAATCAAACAAATCAAACAACTAAATTTTAGGTATGGATATCAAGCTGATTGGAGACCCTCGAGGTAGCTTCATCTGGGGTGAGAGCTCTCGAACCTCCAGCAACCCCTCCAGCAGTGTTTTATTTTCAATTTTAAAGAAGGAGTTAAGTGTTTCTTCAATCTTTATGTGATACTTGGGTGATCTATACCTTAACCCCAAAGTGACAAAGAGGACAAAAAGTGTCCTCATACGATTTTAAGTCCAGTTCAAAGAGCTGTAACTTTTGCATCTTAGGTCCAAATTCAATAAAACTTGTTGGTAAAGTTGAATTCCTCACTCTAGTTTGTATGGTAAAATTTCAGATTGATTCAAGATGTATTGATTTTTTGGAAGCCAATCGAAGTTCACAGCTTCAATTTGAGTTCACCAAATTGCATTTTAGGGCTGCAACTTCGGGGCCTTGTATCTCCTTCATCTATTGCTCATTTTCAATAAAATTTGTTGGGTTTTGTTCCTTTTGAAGTACAGTTATTTTGGTAAAGTTTTCATGTCAATCCAAGTTGTTTTGAATGTTTGAGAGCAATTCGAAGTTCGAAATCCTGCCATTTTTGGACTATAGTGAACTTCAGTGGCTTGTTTCTTCTTTATACAGAGTCCATTTTCAATACTTTTTTTGGAAAAGTTGCGCATACTAGTCTAGTTTGTGTGGATAAAATTTCATGTTAATCCAAGAATTAATGAGTGGCTGAGAAGCATTTTAGTAGAAGGAGGTTCATCTTTAGATGTGTCTTTTGCAATTTTTCTTGCTGATTTTGGTCATTTCAAAGCTGTTTTGTAGACACAATGAGTCAATTGAATGAAATTCTTTTTCACCGATGTGTTTGTATACTAGTTTTGAATCATTTTGTAGTCTAAAGTTTTTCATTTCAGTAGGTGTAGAAATCAAATTTCACCTCCAAATGTGCTTTTGAGAAAATTTCAGCATCCATTTTCAACACTAAAACATTATGATCTTGCAATCTATGTGGCCAAATGACTTCAAATTTTGTACATATTCTTCTACAACATGTGCACTACAAGATTGTACGGTTGAGATTTGTATAACTTAAAGACATTTAGATCCATAAGGCTTCAAAAGCAATGATGTTTTTGAACCCCAGAAATTGAATGTCACTTTGGGGTTAAATCAAGATGTTTGTTTTGTTTGATTTGTTTTTCACATTGAAATCTCCTGGACTGTGCATCCCCCAATTGTGTGCTAGGGACCATCTGAAAAACCTCCGCGAGGAGGGGTGCACCAGCTTGATTTCGTGGCGTTCGGACGTACAGTATGAAAGTTATTGAATTTTGAAGTTTTTATATATGGGAAAATTAGAAAATTACTTTAACTTTATTTTTACTGTGGCAACGACACAAGGTACAGTAGTACTTGATGATATCTACATGAAAACTAGGAGATATCCAGGGAAAATTTGGCTACAGGACCCAAAATATAAGGCTATTTTGACCACTCCAGTAGACATATCCCTTTATCGAAAATAGTCAACATCATTTGGCTGTAGCCAATTTGCAAAAAATAGTGCTTAAAAGAAACACTACCCTCCAACCTCTAGCCCTTCCATATAAAAGCAATTCCGCTTTGAAAAGTTGGAGGGCTTGGACATTAGCTTGGAGGGGTTCAAAATTTGGAAAAACAAACAAACTCAATTCAATGTAGTTCATGAAATTTAACTATTGCTTTGTAAAATCCCCACTCTTTTTGATGGAAGGTGGTTTGGTTGCATTTTCTATGACACTGTAAAATGTCTTTTCAATGAAAGGCGATTTACTTTGTAGTTAATTTCTACCACTACAACAATGGCAGTGTTTTATGACTGCAAAATTATGACTGAGGATGACTGGCGACTGCTTGCAGTCATATTCTTGAAGGCCAACACTTTGAGGAGAAATATGACTGCAAAATATGACTGCCAGTTATTTTTACGCCTTGTACTTCACAAGCGTATACTATATGGCCATTAGGAATACTAAAGTACTTCATAGGGAACGTAGGGAACATGTTTGGGAACGTTGGGAACATGTTTGGGAACATTGAGTCATATTATCACTAATATTTTCATATAATAGTGATTTTGTTTTGTTTTGGGCAATTCAAGAAAAATTTGGGCAATTCCAAAAAAATATAGAAAAGTCATTGTTTAAAATTTTGAAATCCTAGTCACCTACTTTTTTGGATTTTGAATCCTAGTCATTATTTTTTTAGGATTTTGATACCTTAGCCATCATTTTTTTAGGGTTTTGAAACCCTAGCCATTACTTTTTAGGGTTTTGAAACCCTAACCGTCACCTCTTGTGACTCTTCTTCCTTACTTTTTATTGTCTCTTAGCTCTCACTTGTTGTTGCTTTTTGTTGCATCTTAACTCTTGTTTCTTGTTGCTCTCTAGTTCATGCTTTTTGTTTCTTATTGTTGCATCTAAATTCTTTCTTTCTCTTGCATTTGAACTCTTTCTTTTTCCTAGTTCTTGTTTTTTTGTTTCTTCTTGTTTTGTAGTTCTTGCTTCTTATTTCTTCTTGTTGCATCTATACTCTCATTTCTTGTTGTTTCTTGTCATGTCTTAGTTGGTACTTCTTGTTTCTTCTTGTATCTTAGTTGTTACTTTTTATTTGTTCTTATGTCTTAATTGTTGCCTCATATTGTGTCTTAGTTGTTGCTTCTTGTTTCTTATTGTGTCTTAGTTGTTGCTTAGTTGTTGCTTAGTTGTTGCTTCTTATTCCTTATTGCATTTTAACTTTTGATTCTTGTTATCTCTTAGTACTTATATTTTTTTTCTTATTTCCTCCATCATCAATCTTATTCTTCCTATCTTAAACTTGAGCTACATATTTTGTGTTGATTGTAAATCTTTGAAGGTTAGGCTTTATTGTTCAATCACTAAAAACTAACCTCTCATTTTTTTGATTGTATATGCAGGCATCAAAAGTTGAAACAAAGACATTAGAAACTACTTGCAACTTCATGAAGCCAAAAATATGACTTACAGAAGTCATATTCCATAAAATATGACTGACGAGAGCCGTATTCTACATTACTGCAAAATATGACTAACCTCAATCATATTCCATGCCATCAAAAAATATGACTGACTGCAGTCATATTCCATGTCATCCAAAAATATGACTCACTGCAGTCATATTCCACGTCATACAAATATATAACTAACCGCAGTCATATTTCACGTCATCCAAAAATATGACTGACTGCAGTCATATTTCATGTCATCAAAAAATATGACTCACTATAGTCATATTCCATGTCATCCAAAAATATGACTGACCGCAGTTATATTCCACGTCATCCAAAAATATGACTGACCGCAGTCATATTCCACGTCATCCAAAAATATGACTGACCGCAGTTATATTCCATGTCATCCAAAAATATGACTGACCGCAGTCATATTCCATGTCATCCAAAAATATGACTGACCGCAGTCATATTCCACGTCATCCAAAAATATGACTAACCATAGTCATATTTCACGTAGGATTGTTTTGTTTGCCCGAGCAACTCAAGTAAAAGTCAAGACTCCCCTAAGAAAGTCAAAGTATATGCCATGTTGGCATACTATGGCTAAAAATGGGTATTTATACCCCTCAGAAAATATGACTGATGTCTGAAGCGACTGCTTCTAAACGACTGGAGTCAGTCATATTCTGAGTCATCTACAGTGATTTCTACGTGAGTCGTATTTTTTGATTATACGACTCACTGTAGTCATATTTTGCAGTCATAAAACATTGCTTTTGTTGTAGTGTACCTTCTACTAATTCTATAAGAATTCCAATTTTGAACCTAGACACAATGAAAATCTTTTAGCACCGTATAGGTCCACCTAGAGCATCTAAGGAGATTCCAAATTTTGATACCTCCAAGTGGGCAATAGAAACAAGCTATTAGCATATAGAAGCCCAAGAACTAGTTTCTGTAACCTCCTGAATATTGTAGAGTAATTGAAAAAAAACAAAATCATGTGTTTCTTGGTAAAAATTTACCATAACAAGATATAATATTCTATGGTCTATATAATCATATGTATATAGATTCATGTAATACAAACACCATTGCAGGTTCATATCTATTTATGGATAGTTTAAGGTTAGTAAAAATGTGGTTCATTAAATGTTGCTTTAATTATGAACAAATGCTTGTCAAAACATGTTGCAACATTAGACATTATAACAAGTGCTTTTAAAATGTCAAACTTATGCTTTCAAAACACTCATCAAACAAGATTAAAATAGTGAGTTAGTGATCTTAAACCTTTTTAAGATGACCATGACCCCTACCTATTGACAATTTTATATTTTTGCACCAAATGTGTTTGAGAATTCATATTGATTTCAGGTCCTCTTAGATTAACATGACTTCACTTTTTTTTGAGTCCACTCAATTAATTTATTCTCCAAAAAATACATACAACAATAATCACATTACACAAGATATTCAAATTACAAATGTAGAAGCTAGTAGGCTAGTCAACCTTACATACTTTTGGCTAGATAGATCATTTGTATCTTTGCTCTTTCTAATTGTTGGACAATCACTTGATGATTGTTTGTTCTCCTAGAGGTGGACCGAGAAAGTGAGCCTTCTTAACAAAGATTGCATTTTTATTCCTATGAGAGGTGTTAGCCCCTATTGTGATATATGTTAACCGCTTACCCCATAAATGACCACGAGTCTTCTTAGAGAAATTTTGAAGGTTTAGGTACATTCTTATGGTTTCAATTTTAGATAGTATTTTTTTTTAAATTTAACAACAAAAAACCTCATTAGCTTTTGGAAGAATATAATTTTTTTCAATCAATGCTTGGGAAAAAAATATGCTACAAGAAGTTCAAAATGGAGGTTGTTGGACAACACAAAAAAAATGGAAGAAACTTTTTATAAACTTTTAAAAATTTGTTTGTCATAAAAAATTTGTTTGTCTACAAAGAAAGCTTCTGATTCATTTGATTCTCACTAATGATGAGAAAGTTATGGAGAATCTTGTTTTGGAGGTAATCAAAATGTCTTCTTCAAAAAATAACTTATAGGATCCGTTTTTGAACTCAATTTTGAAAAAATTCAAGAAAAAAGTTCTATGTGGTTTAGTTTTCTAGCTAGAACAATCTTACTCATAGTATTAGTGCATTTTGCTTCCTTTGGAGAGCTATTAATGATTTCATGTTTCTTTCTATCTAATACCTACTTCTATTCAACAATTTTTTAAAAACAAAATATCAAATTTGTTTTTTGTGATTCTTTTTCATAAGACTCTCAACTTAATTCTTCAACATTTAAAATTTTTAAGTTAAGAAGATTCAAAGTCTTAAAATCTAATTAGACAAGGTTCAAGAAAAAACATTTTCTTCACCTTAAATGCAAATATCGTGAAAGTTTATGAAGTTTTTCCCACACAATTTCATACTAGTTAAATCCATGTGTAGAAAACACACATTTTTAAGAATTTTGTACTTTGCAATAGAAATGACAATTTTGAGTGTTTTTTCAAGAGAAATGAAAGGCCTTGGTCCTTTCAGGATTAAATCATCATGGTTGTAAACTGCGAGGGTTTTTAAAGGCAACAAATCAAACCCTTAAAGGACTATGTATAGCGATGTCCTTGAGAAACTTCTGGAAGTGGGTTCTGATTTTTTCATACGTTTGGATGAGAGTGAGGAAGAATTTTCTGCCAAGATTCGCAGAAGGAAGTGGTTCGGGTGAAGATTGCGAAGCATTCCTGCGAAGAGAAAGTGGAAATCATTCAGTGCACCTTGGAGTGAGCATCTACACATTTCCTGAACCCAATTTCACATTGAGTTTGGGTTTTGGATTGTGTACTATTTCAGTGCAAGCATTCTGGCAAGTCCGTTTTGGGTTCAAATGGACTCTTTATTATATGGATTCTCCACATTTACATTATGCCCTAATTTCATTCTGAAGGTGATGCATCGTGAGCTCCGATGCGGTTTCTAGATTATAGAAATATATTCTCATAACCACCCCACCAGGACATTTCTAGTACATTCTGCAAGCAGGTTTTGTTGCACAAACAAGTTGTAATGACCAGTTACATAGTTTTGACCAAACGATGACACATTACGACTATTTCATCCAACATCCAAAAGTTCATTCCAAAAGTTCATCATGTTCTACATGTACAGGACATTTCTTGGCTGTAGTTTATGCTGGGTAACATTTCTTGTCATCAGGCACTTCACGGAATAAAGGACCTTCGTATCGAGCTCTAACGTCCTTATTGGCCCTTTATTTTGCAAAATGCCCTCCTCCTTGGGCATTGCCCTATTCAAAGTGCATATTTGTCTTTACGTTTCACAGTTGCGAACAAAATTTCTAGTAAGTAAGACTAGCGGTTGGCGCTTGCTATGCTACACATTCATCATTAGAATTTTATAAGAATTTTTATGTAGTAGATAGAATGCAAAACAAAAATTTCAATAAATCTTTAAATAAAAATGATTAAAATCTTTGTATAATTTTTTTATATGTAAGCATATATTGAAATGTACAATAGAAATTTATTGAATGATGAATGAAACATATACAATAGTAAATACTATAAAAGATACACATACATTAGAATGCATTAGAAATTTGACTCCATTGTTACAAAAAATGGCAACCCAAATTGAAGAATTGAAAGCGAAAACTTATAAATCTCAAAAACTTTGTGAACAACTTAATTATTGTGAAATCCAAAATCGCTTCAATTGAATAAATTTCTCAAAATCATTTGGTAGTAGCAATAGAAAAGTGAAATCATGAAAGCTCAAAGCTCACAAAAGCACAAAATCATAGAAGTGCAAAGAGAGGCAATGGATTTGCTACCTCTATAATATCATCCTATGGATCCTCTTTAATATCAGCTTAATTGCAACAACTATATTATTTCTATAATATCACCCTTTGTAAAAAATGATATTATAGAAGTGATTGCAAACTACTACTCTATTTCTATAATATCACATTGTGTGAAAATACGATTTCTATGTATGCATGAATGGAAATATCTTTATAAAATATTTAAAATAATTATTTTAAAGACTTATCAAAATCATTATCATGCATTTTATTTAAATATATCAAAATTTTACTAATATGTGATACAATGATTGTGTAGCATAGCAAGCACAAGCCCCTAGTATTAATGGTAGCATTTGTGATATTATAGAGGGACTTATGATTTTAGTAGTATGATAAGCAACATCATCTATTTTATGATCAATCAATTGCGTATAGCTTGTGGGTGTTCTTTCCTTCCACCTATAAAATTTGTCTCAAACTTTGTAATCCAATGTAGTGCACTTCTTATTGGTCACACTTATTGGTGCTAAGTTACTCTTTTTATATGTGCACATTCTTGAAGAATTGACATTGAAATTGTGAGTGAGCTTTCTGTAGTAATTTGTGAGGATTGAAGATAAATTTTATACTCAAAATTTGTAGACTAAAAGAGATTGTGGCTTTGATGTGGCATCATGAATCCTACATTTTGTAAAATTAGAAGCTTGAATGGAGTTGTCAACCATGGTTGTGAGTAGTTGCAACTTCAAAGTTAGTTTTTTTTTCCACATAATTTGCTTCACCCTCATCTAAAACTTGCTTTTGGAGAGCAATTGAAACATCATGAATACTTGTCACCAATTGACGACTTGTACTCTAATGCATTATATAGTTACAATGGCATCCAAGAATTCCATAGCGAAAAGTCATTAGAGGAGATTTGGGGCTTGTAGAGGGTTGAGAGTTCCTGAACTTTCAGAAATTTGGGAATTGTGCTGTAGGAGCAATATGATGTGGCTGAGAGATTGCTACATCATATCAAAAAGTTCAAGAAAAAAATTCAAAATTTAATTTCAATTTTTCTTCAGTTTAAGAATTTTCATTTTCATTTCATTTTTTTTGAAAAAAAAATTCTAACAACGCGTCCTTCTTTAACTTCTAAGAGACTAGCAAAAGGGAACGAGCTTGAAACACTCTTCTAGACTCCACAAAAATCCTCTAATGCATACTAGCTTTAGGGGGAGATGAGGTGATGTTTGAATGGACCACTTTAGCTATTGAATGCATTTAGAAAAAAATATTTTTCTATTACAAGAGCCAATCATAGTTTTTGAATGTGCACATTTCTTTACAAGTTGCAAATGGATTGATTCTGGAAGACCTACGGTTACAAATAGGTTAGTGCCTATGTCTTTTGTCTTTGAAAATTTATAAGTAATTTAAAAATGCTTCTTGACATCAAAGCTTCATGTACACACACTAGTAGAAAAATACAGTGACCAAATTAACAAAAATCAATAGAAAAGTGTTGATTTTTTTTTGTTGATTTGGATGCGTTGATTTGGGCATTTTTAAATAGAAAAGTGTTGATTTTTGAACAAAAATGTGTTGTTTAAGAACAAAAAAGTGTTGAGTTTCTAACAAAAAAGTGTTGTTTTAGAACAAAAAAGTGTTGTTTTAGATCAAAAAAGTATTAATTTTTTTGTTAATTTGGTCACATTCTTTTTTTAAATTATTTTTTTTGGGAAAAATTAAATAAAAGGTGACACGTGACAATGCCATGTAGGCACCCCACTAGCCACATGGCATGCCATACAAGCTAATTGAATGCCACGTGGACAATCCAAATGCCACATTGGCAATTCACATGGCGAACATTGCCATCAAGGTTTGAACCTTGAACCTTATGGTTGAGGTTCAAGACTCAAACCAATGCACCACTTATACAATAGATAGTTGTCTCTACAAACTTTGTGTATGGTCAAAACTCCCTAGCTAGTCAAAACTACTCCCCCCCTCCTCTATCTTTTGTCTTACCTTACATCATGTTTCAAACATCTACAATTTTTCACAGTAAGTCCCTTTAATTTGTTGGTCCCCTTAATAGTCAAAACTCCTATTCAGTGTCCTTCTCCGTTATCTGACCAGGTCGCTCTTCAGTCCGATCGAATCATACTCTCAAATTGGCCACCAGCATCCAACCGACCTCCGATGACTTACGCTTCTTATTATCGGTCGGTCGGTCGAGGACCTTCTGCACAACGAGAATGCCACGACACGAGTAGCGACCCCCAAGCCACTCCGATATCGGACTCGGGTCGCCTGAAGACCGGACCAAACCATGATATCGGACCCTGTGCTGCTGCCCTGGCCCAGCTTTCCCTCCACTCCACTCCGCCGTTTGCTGCGGCTCCGAAAAGCAAACCCCTCAGGTATCGGACCCTTGCGACAGTTTCCAACCGAGCTCGTTCTACCGATTCTCTGATCGACCGCTTTCGCCCCGCTTCCGTATAAAGCACGGGACTTGAAATCCATTGCTTCATTACCGCACTGCGTGATCTCGTCTCTCGTGCTGGCTCCGATGTCTGGTCACTCGGGAGCCACCCGGGAGCTGCTCGTGCTCTGAACTGGAACCCGCCTTTGGCATAGCGGTCTACAGCTGTGCGTGCAATTTCAGATTTCCGTCGTGTTTTTCACCTTGTCGTAAGTCGACCTAGTTTAACCTTGATTTCGAACACAAGACGCGCAGAAGTCCTTCACCTTCGTTTGCCAAATTGGTGGTCGCTACGTTAGCAGCAGCAGCGCTGCAAGCGTAGGGCTTCTTCGACCTCACAGACAGCGTTGGTGCGTGTAAGGTATGCAGGCCCGTGGACTTTGTTGACCGCCTGTCATTGTCATTTTCGTCTTCGTGTATCTCTTTGCACCTTTGTGTTTCGGTGATCCGAGACTCCGTTGGTGAAGCTGTCTTAGTCAACGGAAACAGAGCAGAGCAGCTGGTAGTTGTTTTGACGGCCGTAGCTTCCACATTTGGTTGTGATTAGGGTTCTCAGCGAGATTATTCCTCAGCTGTGAATGTCGGAGGCGAGTGATAGCTGAGGTGCGCACTTGTGTTGAGTGCTGATGTTTTTTCCGCTGCTGTGGAACTGCTACTTTTCTTTTTATCCAGGCAGGCAGGCATTTGTGGTGTAGGTAAACCAGCAGTGGAGCCCAGCGACGTTTTGATCCCCATCTTGGCCTCTTCCAGTCGTGCGTTACCTTTCTGGCGGTGCAAAATTTTAGGTAGACAGAAATGTTTTCGAATTTTTAAATATTTTTCGGTGGCTTATGTTTGATAGTCTCGTGTTTTCACAAGAAACTTGGCCTTACAAATTTGGTGAGGCCCTCGTATGATGTGAGTTTCATGATCTCGGTTTTAATGTATCCAAGTCGTTGATAAATTTTCTCTTCCTTCATTTCCACCTCAATGTTCTGGAACCTGGATGTGCAGAGACTCGTCGAGGATAGCAAATGAGTAGCTTTGTCATGAATTCAACAGGCAGGTAAATTGTTTTTTCGTTTCACCGGTGTCGTTCTTGCAGGACTGAAGACATGTTCGGCGCGAGTTGTCCCATGCCGGGCCAGATGACAGGAGGTAGTTCTGGAGAGCAGCATTTGGATTTGAGGCCTGTTGACAATTCCGAGCTCGAAGATGCTTTCAGGGCAGCAGAGAGAGTGTGTGAACTAGCTAAGCGACAGATCCCTCACGAAGTTGAGATGTCACAAGCATTGCTTATCTATCCTGAAGGTGAAGGTGATGCGGTGACCATCACTGAGAGCGATATGGCGGAACTACAGCCAGGGAGGTTCCTCGGCAATAACATTGTTGATTTCTATATCAGGTACGGAGTTTTGTTGTTGGTATGTGTTTGCTAGACAAATCCATTGGTCTAGATAGATCATTTGGATTTTTGTTCTTTCTCGTTGGTGGATAACTCCGTGATGACTGGGTGGTTTCGTATCAGTGCCTTTCCTGACACACGCGTTCTAAATATTGGGCACTCCGATGGCAGGTTTCTTAAACGGGGACTTTCCCCTGAGTATGGCAATCGGTTTTATTTCTTCAACAGTTTTTTCTTTACAAGACTTCTGCAGAGCACTGCACCTACACGCCTCGATCCGTTTAAGTTGGACTATGAGCAACTCCGGAAGTGGACCGCGGAAGTGAACCTTTTTGAAAAAGACTATGTTTTCATTCCTATCGTCCAAAGGTGGTAGTTCTCTTGTGTTATATGTTTACTGATGGTTTCCACTTTTGCGTGTTTTCCAAGATTTTCGTCCACTGCTTGCTGAATAGTTTCTAGGCGCTGTTTGATTTTGTGAGTATGGAGTATGACATTATGTGTTGACATGGCAAAGAGATCATATGCCCACGAGTTGTAGCTCTCATATTGTGTTGTTTCTTTTGGGATGGCAGTTCACATTGGAGCTTGGTCATAGTATGCCACCTTAGTTCCCTCACTCGTCCGGCAGGTGGGTTTGTATTTCATTTCACTTCACGGCATGTTTTTGAAGGTATAATTGGTTTTGTGGATCTTTGTTGATTCTCAGTTGTGTTGCTTTCTCTGTAGGTGAAACGGTGAGATTCCCTTGTGTTTTTCATCTCGATCCGCTTGAAGGGCAGCATGAGAGCTTTGAAGGCTTGATCCAGAGGTGCGTCTTGGATTAGCATCATAGAATGAAAGTATTTTTGTTGGTCCATTCGATGTCTCCATTGGTGTTCAGAGTTCTCAGTGAATACATTTTGGGTTGATTTTCCAAGGTTGAAGCTTTTATCCATTTCAACCATTTTTTCTATGTATCTCTTGTGGAGATTGAACTTGAAAGTATAATGTGTGTTGTCTAGTTTGTTATTGGCAATCTATTCTTGAAGATTTGTTCTTGGCTAGCAGTTTGTTAGTTGGCTTTGAGTAATTGTAGTTGATGATTGGAATGTTTGAGAGCTTGGTAATGACCCTTTGCAATTGCCATGTTGCGAATGTGTTGTGAATATTTTGTTTGTCTCTTGAGCAGTTATGTTTTAGAAGCATGGAGGGATAGGTTCCAGGCCTCAATTTACTCAGATGAAGTACGAGCAATTTGTCGAATGAAGTATGTGCAATCTAAGGTATTGTTTGCTATGGATGAGTCATTCTTGATTGCTTTGTTTTTGGTATTTTTTCTGCCAAAGCTTGTAGAGAGAGTTTTATGGTGTATATGTTGTGTATTTTGATTGTACAAGGTTCCACAACAACCAGACAATTCCCACGATTGTGGTTTATATGTTTTGAACTATATTGAAGCATTTTTGAAGGAGTCCAGTTCACCAAACTTTAGCTTTACTTCAAGTGAAAGGGGTCCACATTTTCTTCATCCCCATTTTGTACAAGAGGTTTTGGACAAACGAGGGCACATCAAGAACCTCATCCATAAGTTGAGTGGTGTATCTCAAAAGTGTGCTCAAAAGCGCAAGGCAATCCAAGTGGTTTTGCAAGGCCTCAAAGATCTTCAATCTCTCTACTTTGATGAAGGTGATGTTCTTTGCCTATGAGAGATGAAGTTGTGATTGATTGTATGTACTCTTTGTTGTGTATTTGCAATTGTAGAGTATAGAAGTTGTCACTTTTTAGATATTTGAGTTACAAGCCTTGATTAGGCAATGTTATGAGCTTTGATCAAGCAATATTATGATCCAGTTCTTTTTTTTTGTTGCGATTTGTAGGTATTGTGAAACGATTATAGCCTACCCAAACTAACCGCTCCATAAATGCACTACTAGTGTGAGGGCATGCAAGCCTCTAAACACTATTATGAACTACGTGCATTTCTTTAAGTAGTGTGTGACTTGAGTATATCAAAGCGACACTATTTGTGAGGGTTCAAGTTTTCATTTGTTGATTGTGTTTGGTGTTGTATCCAATTTCATTGTTTATTTTATTATAGAGACTCATTTTGTTGTTGACACTCCGTTTTCAGCCCCATTAATAACACAAATCAATGTCCTTCTCTAGCTTATGAAGTGCTTTGTTGTTATGTTTTGAGAAGCAAGTCCATGATCATAGTCTAATGGCATTGTCTTTTTGTAGTTTTGGACTTTAGTTATTAGTGTTTCTCTTTTTCATAATGTTTAGCATGGTCTTATTGGCACTAGTGGTTGATTTTTTCAGGTCATTCCAAGACATGCATCAAAAGTGGACAAACTATTGACCCATCCCTTTTCATTGGACAAGGTTCTGAGATTATGTATGTGCCACCTCATGAAGATGCAGTCGTTGTTGAACACCAACAATCGACTTTGATATCCAATCAAGATAATGAATCATTTGGTGGTTCTCAAATTGAACACATGGAGTATGAAAATAGAAGCGATAGTTTATCACCCAAGCACCAACATGTTGAACATGAGGTGCAAACAATTGTTGCCACTAATTTCAATGGTCCAATTTTTGGAGCCATGCACGTGTCAACTCATGAAGATGCAATGCAGTCCAGCAAGATATTGAGGTTGGATTGTGGACCGACCAAAGCTCCTGACCTTCCACATGTTGAGTATGAAAGAGTCTCTAAAAGTTTTTCAGACCAATTGCAATACACAAAGACTCCAGAAACACCATTTATGGGTTCATTTGAAGTTGCGAAGGGTGCAAGTAAGAGAAGGAAGATTATGAGGAAGGGGAAGGGGAAAAGTATGAGTAGCAAGATTATGACAGAGGAGGAGACTTGGGTGTTGCTGTCATGTAAGTTGGAAGGAGGTCGCTTTTGCAAGGGGAGTAGAGGTGCTACACATTGGAACCTCATCTCCGAAGAAATTGGAAAGAAACTTGGAAGCTTGAGATCAATAGACCAATGTCGACTTCGGTATGACACTTTGTTGAAGGCTTATAAGTCCTACAAGAAGTATTGCAAGACGAGTGGTAAGACATTTTCTGAGATCACGGACGAAGAGCGTTTTTGCCTGAGATTAGCAACGACCTTGAGTGAGGAATGGTATTCAGCTATGGATGAAATTTTCAACAAGGCCCAAATACCTGAGAAGTGTATGAAGTTGAGTTCTAATACATGCAATGACTTGAATTCATTGAGCTCCCCTGTTCCAAATCTACCACCAATTTCACAAGGAACGCCACTTGAGAATGGAGTTGTAAGTTTGGGCTCACTCCAAAATCATGTTTTCATATGTTCCCTTTAGTTGTAAAAGTGAATGGTTTATGTATTTCTTGAGTTATTTTTTATTCATTTTCTTTTGTTTTAATGGTGCATTTTGTCTTTTTGTATTTAGTTTCCCAATGATTTTATTTATATTCAATATCCACTATATTGGTACATATGTGAGGACTAGATGCTTGAAGTTGATTGTATGTGCATAGTCCTGAGGTAGGAGATACCTCTAGTAGAATTTATGCTCTAACTAGGTCATGCATGTGGTGCAGATTTTTTTGGATAGTGTGTATAGAAGAGTTTTTCTTCCAACAGGTGAGTTGAGTTCCTTGAATGAGGACTTGCAATCTACATTACTCAATTTGGTGGAAGATTGCTCATGGACTCCAGAAGTGAGGACTCTATACGATTTCTGTATGGAAGAAGTATGTCGAAGGCTAGCAATTCTTCAAGAATGTGAACCAAGGGACATTCTAAACTATGTAGGTTCTATTTACCAATGTTTTGATATCATTGTCTTTGTTTGCTTTATATTTTTTGTAATAGGGTGATTTGAATTCTTGATTTTCATTTGTTGAAATGATTAGAAGACCTGTTGATATGCTAGTTATTATGGAACTCACTTCATAGATTGCACTTCATCACACTATTGGTTTTGTGTAATAACTTAGGTTTTCTATCAATCATTCTTTTCATTTGTGTGTAGGTTTTGAAGCTTTGGGAGCTTGAGCTTGTGCACGTGTCGGGCATGGCTTTTGAAAAGGGAATGTATCTCCTACATATGGATCTCTGGAAGGGGAAGATGGGATCCATCAAGTTTTGGTTGTACAAAAAGATCATAAAGGAAGTGTTGTGCAAGAATCTTGAGTTCCAAATTTATTGTAGGAGGTTTCCCATTGAGCATTCTTCACTTCAAAATATTAGAGTATTGATTCTCATAAGATGTGGAGTACTCGAGTGTTTGAACTTGAGAGAATTTCCAAGGTTGCGGATCTTGACTTTAAAGCATTGTCAGAATTTGAAGTTGATGACAGGTTGGGAAGTTGCAAGTGGTCTTGGATCAATTGAGATTGTGGGGTGTTATGCCTATTGTGACTTTCCTGAAGTACAATACCTTTTGTCGTTGAGGGAATTAGAGGTATCAAATAGGAAATTGAATAGTGCATTGATCCTTTGGCAATTTTCTCAATTCAAGCAGTGTTCTAAATTGCGGAGGTTGGTTGTAAAGGACTACGGGAACTGGAAAGAAAGAGTGGACCTTGAGATTCCCAAGGAATTAAAGTCCTTGGAATTCTTTTCACTCAAAAGTCTTTCCTTGATTAGCATCCAAGGCTTGAGTGGGCTTCAAGCTTTGACGACACTCACCCTTAGGGGTTGCTATGGTTTGAAAAGGGTTCCAGAGTTAGGTTGCTTGAAGGGGTTGTCCCACTTGGATTTGAGTTCTAGTGGTATTGAAGATGTTGCAGGTGTAGGAGAATTGCATTTGTTGACTTATTTAGATCTTTGTAGTTGCCATTCACTAAAATGGCTTCCATTCATAGGGCACTTGAAAGCATTGGCTTATTTAGATCTTCGTTGTACTAGTGTGAAGGAGATCCTAGGTAGGGAGGACATAATGAGTGTAAAGACATTGTTGTGGAATAAAGAATGAAGAGCTACTTGAGTTACATTTTCTTGAGTTACATTTTCTTGAGTTACATTTTTTTGAGTTCCATGTGTGACGTGATGGTGTAGAGTATTGGTTTGCTAATCGTCAACATATCCTTGTCTCATTACAAATTCTTTAGTGGTCTTTATTTGTTCATTTTATTTTTGAGGTGTGTTTTTGACAACCAAAAAAGTGAGATTTTGAGTGCCAATATACATAAATGCATTGAACAATAAAAGATTTGCGAAATTTTGAAGAAATGTTTTTGAAATGTAAATACAAAGTGTGGACATGTATTTGGTGAACTATATGTTTTTTCCAATTGGGTGTCCAAATCAAAATTATATTGCTTGAAGTTTTATTAAGTAGGTTGGTTGGCATATGGAAAAGTCCTCTACTTTTGAAATTTAGCAGGTGAGTATGTAACTAATATGGAATGGGATGTAACAATCTAAAGAAGAAACATGTGTAGACTAATCAAAGCACTTCTTCAAAGTCATTTTGACTATCAAGTGAAGGTGGAAGTTGGTAGAATTTTGTGACCATTCTCATACCAAAGCTATGTCTCAAGAAAGGATCAAAATCTTCAAAAGCAATTTTTTCCAAGCCACATTTTGTACAATGAAGAGTGAA
This sequence comes from Climacium dendroides, assembly GCA_950106755.1. Taxonomy (NCBI): domain Eukaryota; kingdom Viridiplantae; phylum Streptophyta; class Bryopsida; order Hypnales; family Climaciaceae; genus Climacium; species Climacium dendroides. Next base: position 23,686,203 of record OX467086.1, read on the forward strand.
TCTAATGATAGTAATAATTACTATAGTAGCTATAGATTAGGTACAATGATTAATAAGACAATATGCAACAATGCAATGGCAACCATATATGTTCCAATGTGAATTGCAACTATGTAGTGTGTGTGAGGTATTTTTCATAGCAACTTCTTCAAAGCTAGTAGTGTCCCACCTTATAAGCGAAGGTACATGCCTCACACTCATTTTGGAGACAAGTTTACTAACCCCTAAAGGATCATCATATTGTTTTTGGCAACACTGTTTTTTTGAATAGGTATATGTGAGTGGAGATTTGATTTACTAAGGCCCAAATTTTTCACAAGGTATGCATGAGGAATATCTTTCATGAAGACAAATATTCATTGTATTTGAGTATTCAAATGAAAATTCATGATGCAATACATAATTTAATTTTCAATGAAGGTAGTAGAGGCAAGCACATTTATACTTTAGTCAAAACGTTTTAAAATTATTCACAACTCTAGCCACCATAGTATCCCAGTAGGTGATGATTAGATCCAAAATTAGAATTGGGTTGACATTTTCCAATCCAAGTAAATGTATCAATCGCAACATTTTGGAAATGCGATTCAAGTAGTTGGAACAACTGAAGTACACACATTTGTTAGTTGTTAGCAGAAGTAGGCAAAAAACATAGCAACATGTAGCGACAACAGAATGGGCCTCCTCCTGGGCCTCCTAATTTGAGGAAAGTCGGATATCTACAAACAATCTCAACTCAATCAAACCCTCGTAATGTTTAGATTTTAGAAATTTGGTCACTACAAGAGAAAAGAGTGTTTTAAATAAAATCCTAGTAGTATAGTCCTATAATTTATTACCTTTTAGGAGATTTTTAGTATAACTTTACTAAAAACACATGTATTTCTAGTACTTTTTACTAAAAATACCCGCAAAAGTCTACTACAAGGACTTATATGAACTATTTGATAGAAGATTAACATAACTTTGTCAATGGTTGTATTAGTAGAAATGTCTTGATTTTGTCAATAATTTAACAAAATTATGTCATGCATTGTGTCACTTTGGACAAAATTACATGTCAAATAAGGATTTTCTACAAGTGGTTGCCATGTTAACTTTACATAGCTTATTCACTAATTCTTGTTGGCCCTTTTTTTAAGACAAAGTTGGTCTATCCTTGTGCTGACATGCTAGGAACTAAAGTATTGACATGTGCAAATTATATTGTATAATTGCACTCCTTTTGCCAAATTGCATTTTGCTTTCATATAGAGTTCATTGTGTTTGTCATGCTTCATACACAAATAAAGACATAAGAAAATTCTACACATGTAAGGTGCACATGTTAGTAGTAGCCGTAAAAACAGAAGATTCCATGTTTGAGGCACTTTAGTCTGCCATTGTTTCTACAAATCCTACATGTTGCACAACAAATCACAAATCCTATATATATTAGAGAAATCTTTTGTTTGGGTACTATGTGAATTGTTGACTTGAGCTAGTCTAGAAGACCTTTCCTTTTGACACAAAAATCTAGAGGATGAATAGTTGGGCTTTAGTCCTACATGGAGAAGCCCTTTGTCATTCATTGGTCGAAACACCTCTTCTTTGTTGTTTATGGATTTAGTCACTAAGAAAAGGTACTTCTACCTTACTACATTAAATAGGGACTTTAAGAGGACCTATACTAATTAATCAATATTATACACTATATAAATATCTTCCTTTGTTGTACATCAACAGTTATTGAAGTGTTCAGGGATGGTACATCATATTTCAAACATCTACAGTTTTCCACAATAAGTCCCTTTAATTTTTTTGGTCCCCATCATACCCTATTCAGTGTAGTTCTTCGTTATTTGTCTCAACACTAACCAGATCGATCATTAGTGCAATAAAATCATACTCTCGAATTGGCCACCACCAACACTTATTATCGTTCGAGGACCTTTTTCACAACAAGATTGCCATGACACATTTAACTAGGCCTTCTATATTGGTGGGATGTATAGAGGCCAAGTCGTGGAAACTAGTCAAAATGTTGCAATTCATTGTAATTACCTTAGACAATATGATACTTTACATATAAAATTTGTCTATCCTATCTAACATTCTAAACTAATGAAACCAAGGGCCTTAAAATATTTTTGAGGCATTTAAGAATATAGGCTCAAAGATAGAGTCATCTATACTTTGAATTTAGGAAGTGTCACCACTTCATCTTTTGAAGGTGTATTAATTCTTCTTAAATACTTGACTATCTCTTAATGAAGGGTTAAACAAAAGACTCTTCACTTGGTAAAAGATGTTTTGTGGGTGGAGCATACTATTGACATGTCATTGTAGAAGAATTCCTTCTTTTAGAAAGCAAGACACTACTCAACAAGAGACTTCCTTGATCTATGCAAGCACTTGCTCACTTTTTGGATTTTGAAATTGCTCAAACGTATTCATAATATGAAGCTTCAATTAGTCTTTGTTTCCTTTGAATCCAAAGTCAATAAACATGTGTGGACCAATAAATTTCCAACTCATTCCACAACCTTTTTTATTCTTTTCATTCAATTTGATTTTGAAACCAATTGCCAAAGAATTTCGGGCATAAATTTGTGAGGTGTTGTTTACTTACCACAACCTTGATCTATAAGACATGCATGACTTGACTTCAAACTAGTGTACCTTGTGTCATTGTGACAACCAAAAGAAAAATAAAATAATTTTCTAATTTCTTACTCATGAAAACATTCCAATTCAATATCTTTTTGTTGTAGATCTAAATGTTGAGAAACAAACCCTATACACCCCTTTTCACCAAATGCTTTTTGACAATACATAGAACATGACCAAGGGACATATGGAATGAGATCTTTCAACGTAACAATAAAAAAAAGAATACAAGACAATCTAATGGATAGACTAGTGTACCTTGTGTTGTTGCCACAATAAAAAGAAGTATAAGTATGTTTTTAATATTTCTTAAAAATTAGAAAATCCTTCAAAAATCCATAATTTTTAGAACTTTTGGAACATCATGAAACAAAGCCATGCATCCCTCTTCACCAAGGGCTTTCTAATGGCACCAAACATGTGACTAAAAGACACACATTCTGGAGGATCTTACCATTTTAAACAAAACAAACAAACAAACAGCCTATCTTAATGGATGGATTAGTGTGCCTTGTGTTGTTGTCACACAAAAAATAAAAGTATAGATAATTTTTTAGTTTCTCAAACCAAAAATTATCTTAAAAATCCATAACTTTCATACCACTAGTTCAAATGTCATGAAACTAAGTCCATGCAACCCTCCTTGTAGAGAGCTTTTTGAGAGTATCCAAAACCAAACTTGCAGACACATGGTCCAAAAGATCTCAATGGAACAAACAAAACAACCTATCTTAATGGGTACTAGTGTGTCTTGTGTCGTTGCCATAGTAAAAATAAAAATGAAAGTAATTTCTAATTTTTAGATTAAAAAAATACTTCAAAATTCAATAACTTTCACACCTTCCATAGGCTACAAAACCGAGCCGGTGCACCTCTCCTCACTGAGGGCTTTACGATACATACAACCAGGGGACGTGCAGTCCAGAAGATCTCGACATAACAAAGAAAGAAAAACAAACAACTCAATTTAAGGTATGGATATGGGACTTACTGCACAGAAGCCCCAGAGTGAATCCCTTTGGGGGCGGCGAAATATCAGACCCGGCTCCGATATCAGACAAGGGACGAGTCCAACCAGAAGACCTACGAAGCTCAACTCTGATACCAAGCTCAACTCCCATAAACAAGCTCATCGGAGCTGTGGCTTGGAATTCAGGATTGGCTCTGACAGTCCTTCCCATTTGACGTCGTTGCTATTAACTTACTGGTGGGCACAGTAAGTTAACAAAAATAAAAGTAAAAGTAATCTTCTAAACCAATTTTTTTTTTAAAATCCATAATTTTCAGAACATAGGTCCAAATGTCATGGGACAAAGCCCTTGCACCCGTCTTCATCAAAGGCTTTCCATTGGTATCAAGCACGCAACCAAATAAGTACACAATCTAGGAGATCTCACCATATCAAACAAAACAAATCAAACAACCTATCTTAATGGGTGGACTAGTGAGCTCCCTGTTGTTGCTGCAACCAAAATAAAAGTAAAAGTAATTTTCTAGTTTTTTAAACCAAAAAATGTCTAAAACAATCCACAATTTTCACACCACAGGTCCAAATGTCATGAGGCAAAGCCCTTGCACCCCTCCTTGCAAAGTGCTTTCTGATGGTGTCATGAATGCAACCGAGGGACACACACTCCAAAGGATTTTAGCGTAACAAACAGAACAACTTAACTGTTAACCCTTGGATGACAAGCTGGTCACCGTGGAAATCATTTGTTTTGGTTATGTGAGAATTGTTGGCTTCAAATAATGCAAAGGGACGTAGTGGAAGTCAAAGTAATATAGATGACCTTCTCCTTTCACAAAATATTTGGAGGATGCATGGTTGCACTTCTATCCTACTACATGAAGAGATTCTTTGTCATTCATCAGAGAGATTCTTTGTCATTCATCGACCAGAAAAACGTCCTTGGCGTCCTTTTATGCACCTTGGTGCAACTGGGTTGATGAACCGCCCACTGCACCAGAGTGAATCCCTTTGGGCGGCGAATATCAGACCCCGCTCCGATATCAGACAAGGGACGAGTCCAACCGGAAGCTCAACTCCGATATGAAGCTCAACTCCGACAAGCTCATCGGAGCTGCTGCTGGATTGGCCCTGACAGTCCTTCCCATTTGACGTCGTTGCTATTAACTTACTGGTGGGAGCAGTAAGTTAACGAAGATAAAAGTAAAAGTAATTTTCCAGTTTCTTAAACCAAAAAATGTTTTAAAAAATCCATAATTTTCACACCATGGGACAAAGCCCTTGCACCACAGTCCGGGGAGATTTCTAGCTTAACCGGCTAAAATCCTACATTTCCTGAGACCAAACGGTTGCTTGAAGCATTCTCTCAGCTAGACCTTTATAAAATAGACAATATTCTCTAATTTCCTCTTAAATGATCGGGTTTTTTCCGAAGATTTTGAAATCCATTTGAAAATTCTCAAAATCAACCGGCTAGCTCATAACTAAATGCCGGTACTCCCTGTACATTGCCTTGCACCCCTCCTTGCAGAGTGCTTTCTGACGGTACCATGAATGCAACTGGGGACACACGGTCCAAAAGATTTCAACGTAACAAACAGAACAAGGGAGGAGTCCAACCAGAAGACCTTCGAAGCTCAACTCCGATAAACAAGCTCATCCGAGCTGATTCAGGATTGGCCGTGACAGTCCTTCCCTTCGTGGAAGCTCCACTTCCAGACCCTCGAGGCAGCTTCATGTGGGGTCAGAGCTCGCCGAACCTCCCCTCTAGCAACAGTTTTTTTTTTTTTCCTTTTTGGAGAAGGAGCCAAGTGTTTCTTCAACGCTTAAGGTAGAAACACCCAATTCCGTCCTTGTACCTAATCTTTATTCTATAGAGTGTCCTTAAAACTGTTCTTAGAGTTCCATTCATGCATCTTACGCATGTTTAATTGTGATTCGTTGATGCACTTGAAGGACACATACTGAACTTTAATTTTTTGACACCTGAATTTTGTGCAATTCAGATTTGGGGGGCACCTATGGGTCAGTTCCAGTGGTCTAGAGACCCTCCACTTTGAAAAATCATAAAAATTACATATCACATCGGAAAATTTTAATTTTTTAAAAATATTCATGATTTTCTCTTGCTAATACTACAGAATATTAGTTTTAAGAAAATAGGCCTCCAACTATGTTGAATTCCTTATTTTGACGGTTTTGGGTGCCTTCACCTTATGTGATACTTGGGTAATACTTGGTGATATCTACATGAAAATTAGGAGATACTGAGGTAAAATTTGGCTATAGGTCTCCTAATACAACAATAATCTTGCTATTTTGGCCACCCCAATAGAAATATCCCTTTACCGAAAATAGTCAACATCATTTTGTTGATATGGAAAAAATTAAACTCAATTCATTGTGGTTCATGAAATTTAACTGTTGCTTTATAAAATCCCCACTCTTTTTGATGGAAGTTGGTTTAGTTGCATTTTCAATGACGTTGTAAAATGTCTCTTCAATGAAAGGTGGTTTCCTTTGCAATAAATTTATACCTTCCATTAATTCCAAGGTGGTTTTACTTTTGGATCTAGATACAATGACAATGAAATTCTCCTTGAACCGTGTAGGTCCCCTAGAGGGGCCAAAGAACTTCTAGGCCCCCTCCAACACTAGAACTCTCCAAATGGGCTATAGAAATAGGCTCTTAGCATGTAAAAAGTCAAGAATTGGAACGAGGGCTAGACACTTTCGGTTGGTTTGGATGGTTCATGTGGTTTCTATTGGCACCTATGAGTCCACATCAATGTATTCGTTGTGGATTGAATCTAAACAAATTTTGTATATGGTCAAAATTCCCTAGCTAGTCAAAACTACACCCCCCTCCTCTATCTTTTTCGGTAATGATTTCCTTCTAACCATGTTTTTAGACCTTCTAGTTCTACACTATTTGAAAAACAAGGGATGGAAGTTTGGGAGCTAAGTTGTCATAGTAGACAGACGGTTTGTCTGTCCCGTCCGGTTTGTCTGTCCCGTCCAGTTTGTCCGTCCCGTCCGGTTTGTCCGTCCCATCCGGTTTGTCCATCCCGTCCGATTTGTCCGTCCCATCCGGTTTGTCCATCCCATCCGATTTGTCCGTCCGTCTAGGACGTCCAATGACCCCAACCCGCCCGATGTGACAACACTGTTTGAGAGTGGATGTTGCAAGCTAGGTTGGAGCTCATCTTCCATGGAAAGTAGTAGATGGTTCTAGTTTAGGAACTTCGAGCCCCCAATAGAAGCGTGCTCCTATCGAAGCTTTCATATAGAAACTTTCCAAAAGTTGGAACAATAGAGGTCTTTTTTTCAATCTATTGGACTCTCAAAGTGGTCCCTTGATCTTCTTTAATACTCGGGGGGTGCACTTAGTTCTACTACCCTAAACCACGTGCAAACAATGGTTTCTAATAAACTATAATTTTAACTTCAAATTTTGAGCATTGTTTACTAATGACTAGAGGATTCTACTCCCAAAATTTCAAACTTAAATAAAATATGGAATGATTTTTAGAAGAGGTTGAAGCTGCACTAAAATGACATGTTTTTTTAACTCAAATATTTTTTAAAGAACACATTTAGATGACTATTGCATCAATATTCAATTCAAAATGAGCTTTCAATAGAGAGTTATTTTTAGAAATTTTTTGTTCATTTTTTAGACAATTTTTTCTTATATAATATAGGGGTGTGAAAGTTATTTTTCAATTCTACAATGTATCTTTCAAAAATTTGTAACTAATTATTATTAACAAATAAAAATATCAATAATTCAAAATACAAACTTTCAAAGTAGGAAAATCTATTCATATTTTTTTCACTTAATTTTATTTAAAATTCAAAAAGTATATAGGGGGTCCAAAGTTTTGTTCACATACTAACATCAGAAAAAGAGGAGTGCACCCCTGAAGCTTTAATATAGGTAGTCCATTCTACAATTTAGAACATGACTTTGACACCTTACTCCAAAATTTGGTGAACTACAGCAGCAACACTTCCAAAAGCTATGTCTTGTTCTTAAAAAAGTCACTTTTTGAAGAAAAATTAAAGTACATGGAAGGAACTTTAACAAAGTAATAATTTGTTGGCTCTTGCCTTAGCTAAGCAGACCATGTGTTAAAGTGTAGGGATTGGAGATAGCCAATGACTAATGCTTGTCAAAAAAAGGTATCCCTTAATGTATAAATTTGATGGAATTGTAGCTCTTGTAATTCTTTCAAAAGTTGTGCCATTTTCACTATGCAAGGATTGGTGTGCACTTCAAGGTATGACTAAACTCCACTATAAAAATAGTCTATATTTCATATGGGTACCAAACTTAGGATGTTGGAAGGGATTGACCTACTTGGATATGAGTTGGGGTAGATAAAGCACTTTAGTAGATATTATGAATTTTTGGGGAATTATTATTATACAAATTTAGAGGTGACTTGCTAAAGATCACATAGGAATGTTTTTGAAATAAAAAGACTTAATTATAAAGAGTTTTGGACTTTTGGATAGATTTGCAATTCCAACAATAAAAGCATTTTGACACACCAATTAGTTTTTAAATAAATTTTAATGTAGAGTTCTAAACTTGAATTACAATACATGCCACATAATTATGAGTTCTCATTGATGAAAGCAAACCTATAGATAAAACTCAAGAGATCTTCATTTTTGATTGAAAATGACTTTAGTTAAACTTTTTCAATGTTTGAATTTACAAGCATGGAAACCTAGATTTTGCACACTTTACAATGAGCTTTATTGATTTCCCACAAATGTCTACATATTAATATAATATTCTCACAAACATGTGTATGCCACCAATTACTAAGTACTTGACCTCAATTCAATTGGTGGTTTCACTAATCATCAAATGTTTCACAACTCAATCCATTAGCATTGAATTCAAGAATGTTTGGTGAATGGTTCTATAAAAATATTACCTCACAATTTTATTCAAGGATTGTATTTTTTTACATTTGATACTTTGATTCATTGTAAGGTAAACCAACCCATTGTGGTCAGAATGAGGAAAATGAAATTTTTTAGTTTTTTCCTCACATTAGTATAAGTGTGAGAAACAACAAGTGCAATTAAATTTTTTTGTGGACAAAGTATGCATTTGCAAGGAAATTCTAAAGCATTCAACCCAAAAGAGTCTGTAGACTACCTTAAGACCAACAAAATCTGAATCTATAATGCAGTCAAAATATTTTTTATTATAGAAGGCCAAAAAAGTCAATTTTTACTATGGACTTCCCATTGAAAACTTGGAAGTTCCTAATGAGGTCAGTGTTCACTCCATTGCTGTCATGTAAAACATGCATTGTGGCCCACATCCCACATCCTGGAAAAAAAACACAATGGGTCATTTTTTAGGTGACTGCAGTGGGTCATTTGACCACAATGGGTTGTCTTACCTTATTTGGACCAGTGATGAGAAAGTTATAGACTATTTTATTTTTTGGGCAAGCTAAGCATCTTTTGGAAAAATAACTTATGGATTCCATTTTTTAATGGAATTTTTACAATTTAAAAACTTTTATGTGAGGTGAAGTTTGTTTACTAAAACAACCTCATATTTGGTATCGTTGTATTTCAATTCCATCTTAGAGCTATTTATAGTTTAGTTATTCCTTTAGCACTAGAAAAAAATTACAATGCCCATGTAGTTTAAACTCGTGGGCAACGTAGTTTTCAACTAGTGCAATCTTGAACCCTCTTTTATTCAATACTTTATTATGAGTGAAAAATTAGTGTTTTTTTGTTGAATTTTTTTCCTTAGATTTGCAATGTATATCTTCAATATAAAAAATTAGAAAATCAAAATCAGTATTTCTTCACTTTAAATGCAAATAGTTTGCAATCTATGCTGTCAAAGTTTTTGAAAATTTTATTCCACATTTTTTTACTAGTATAGTAAAAGATTCTATAGTTAGATATATAGAAAAATAGATTTAAAGTTTTTTTGCACTTTGCATTAGAAATAGCATTTTGAGTAGGTTGTGATGGAAAAAGGACTTGGGACTTTAGGGGTTAAGCATTTGACATACTGTAAGGTAGAAAGGAAGTGTGAGGTTATTTTTTAATATGTTTATTTGTCAATTGAACATCATAATTTTTTTAATTGATATTTTGTGAATTTATATGAATATGCTCTGAATTTAGAACATTCAAATATATGGTGCATTTTAAACCAATTTTTTTGCATTTATCTATGTTAACTATAACTATAATTTTTTTTGCATTTCTATATTTATACATCTTAAATATTGACTTAAAGTACAAGTGATGGAAATAGATGCCTCCACCTTAGATATATTATCTTTAAATTCTACGAGCCTTCTAAATACCATGAAATATAAAGATTTAAAATTATTCATTTGAGCATGTATGTATAGATAGAGTTAAAATTATACTTACTTAGGGGCTATTCTTTACTTATTTAATTTGTAAATGAAAATCATAATTCATTTCCAAATAAACTATTTATTTTGTAAATTTTCAAAGCCCAATGTCAAAGAAAACCTAAAAATAGTCTATATGTGTCTATTTGAAGTGCCTTCGGAAAGATTTAGAACCATTTAATATATCAATGATCTACTACTTTGCAATCATTTTGCATTATGTGTACACTACAAGGGAAATGGATATTTTAAGTGAGTTTTTAAGTCATCCTAGACATAAGATTATAAACAATGACCTTTGAAGAGATTTTCAATAAAATTTCATGAGAAATACATATATAGAATTAATATAAAATTTAGACCTCTAGCTTGAAATTTGTATAAGGTATTTGGAGTTTTTGTATGAAATTATATATGTGTATAGATATAGATATATAGATATATAGATATTATTTTGTTTGAAATAATTTTATGAATATTCAAATAATATAAGATAATTTATTTCAAAATATATTTTTAAAGGCTTATTTAAGCCTGGACACCCTTTGAGGCCATGTAGCATATTATGAATATGGTGGTATTTGACCAAAAATTATATATATTAAATATTATTTAATATAAAATAAATAAATTTTTATGGTGATATGTATATAGTAGTATATTACAATTTCTATAGTAAACCACAATTGAAGAGTTATAGGGCTAAATATAGGTCATATAGAAGGACCCCAAGGGCCTTTCAAAGATTAATACTAAAATAATTTTTCTTAATAAGTAGTTTATTAGTATGTAGTTGCCACAACCATTGAAATATCAAAATCATGGCATAGGCCTCCTTAATTCCTTTAAGAATTTTTATCCAAAAGTCCACAACCAAAAGAGGAATTAAAAAATATTTTAACTTTTTAATTTGTAAATTTTTTGAAATTCATTATTTTATGCATGAAGGAGTGCAAGGAGTTTCTTATGGTGTGAAGAAATGTATTTTTGATATAAAGAAAATAGAAAGATTTTAGTACATAGGCAAGCAAGGGCTTTGTTCATAGGTCAAACATGCAATGTGGATTGTGGAAGTTATGTTTTTTCTAAAATAAAAGATATTTCAATTCAATTACAGAATTAAAAAAAACTTTGAAATTCAATAAACTTCACCTAAAGGTTTAAACTTTGAAAAAACTATATAATCCTCCTTGCAAAGAGCTTTCCAACGCTACAAGACACCTCATAGTTTGTTAAATCTCAACATATCAAATATCAGACAAACATAACAAAACAAATACACTACCTTAAAGTATAGATAATTAATCCCATTTTGATTCCATTTTCTTTTAAGAAGATCCATTCTTTTTCTATAATGTGGTTTTAAAGATTTTTGCACATCCTATAAAGTTGGTTCAAAGTCATAATTGGAGCACTTTAAGAGATCCCTATTTCACAACATTGAGGGGCAATCCAAAATGAACAATGTAAATATACTCAATTGTAACATCCTCTTTCCTGAGCACCTCAAATGTGGCCTAGAATGAACATTCTATAACTCAAAACCACTACAACTTTTCAAAAGTCACTAAAGAGAGGTGAAGGGTTGCTTGAAGCAACCAACGACAATTGAGACATTAAATTTCATGCTTCTAAGGCATTCACTATTGGTGGTCTAGTGATATGCATGTAAATGATGATTAAAAGGTATTATGTGTTAGAAAATTCTATATCCTTTCTCAAGTTGCAATAAAGATTAAATATCCCATGGCTCAAGTTGCATTGAATCTAGTGTTGTATATAGGATACTCTATATGTAGTCTTAAATTGTAGAATATTATTAACCCCGAAAGTCCCAAGGCCTTTTTCTCATCAAAACCTACTCAAAAGTCAAAACTGCCATTTCTAATGCAAAGAGCAGAAAACATTAAATCCTTTTTTTGCATATCTAACCATAGGATCTTGTACTATAGTAGTATAAAAATGCATCGAATTGTTTTTAGAAACTTTGGCCACGTAGATTGCAAAATATTTGCATTTAAAATGAAGAAAACAAATATTTCTACATCTTGATTGATTAGTTTTTTTGGCTTTGAATCTTCTTAATTAAATTTTTTTGTATTGTTGGTTTTGGTTTTCTAATTTTTTATGTTAAATAAGTGAGTTGAGAATCTCAACAAAAATTTCAACAAATAAAAATTCAATTTTCACTCATTAAAAAATTGTTAAGTAGAATTAGGTTCAAGATTGAAGGGATAATTAAACCATTAATAGCTTTGAGATGAAATTAAAACACAATAATCCCAACAGAAAGATTGTTCTAGAAAGAAAACCTAACCATGCCTAACAATTTATTTTGATGAATTGTAAAAATTGCATTAAGAAATGGAATCCATAAGTTAATTTTCAAAAAGATGCTTAGATTGCCCAAAAAATAGAATTGTCCACAACTTTCTCACCTCTAGTCCAAATACAATAAATCAAGGCTTCAAATGTATAGAAAAATATAATCATTGAGGAAGAAAATTGAAAATGAAAAGAATCCAATTTTTTGTGATTTTGTATTGGGCAGCCCCTTCAATATCTTTTTAGACTTATGGTGGCATAACTTTTGTCTATAGGCACCAATTGAAATAACAATTATCTTCCTAAAAAACTAATTTGATTTCCTATCTTCAAAGAAAGTTTAAAAAATATTAGATGAAAACCTAAGATCATACAAGCCTATCCAAAATCCCAAGAGTCCCCCCTAGGGACTTTTGGATTTTGCGGGTTAATTGAGCATTGGAATAATATAAATCTATTTTGGGTGCATTTATCTTGAGTTTGCTAGTAGTTTCATTAATTTTAAGGGGGCATTTGCCCAATAAGATAGAAATTGTGGTGTTTCTATATGGTAGAAGTACCTAGTTGGGACATTGACCTTATAATGGCTTTTTAGAGTGCCTTGCTGTAGATAATGGTTAGATGCACTATTCCTTGAGAAAGATTCTTTATTTGTGCCTTCGCGTCCACTCACCTCTCTTTTGACCTTTTCTTCAGAGGGAAAAGTGCCAAAGCTAACTAAAATAGGTGAGTCTATGAAACTAGAATGGGTTCCAATGAAAAATCTATTTTTATATTTAATAGAACAATCATTCTTGGAAAAGACATTTTTCTTCCATTTTGCCTCATTTTTATGTTTGTGCCCATTCAACTCAATGTTTTAATGAATGTCCCATATTGTATAGGTGGAAATGCTTAACCTTAAAAGGACAATACAAGCCCCTCGGCCATTTTGAAAGTCAAAATTTGCATATTCACATAGATCTTGATTTTTAGCTTCACTAACAAAATGTAGCTCCAATAATCTATTTTTTGCCCCATTTGAATTTTTTTCCAAAATTGTTAAAATGATCATTTTAGTGCTACTTTCAAAATAGCATCTTGAAAGCTCAAAATTACACTATGTTTGATCTTTTTCAATCTAATTTATCTTAATGTAATCTCAAGGAGTACATCAATTGTACCATGATGTTTGTCACTAGTACTTTCATTATTTGTAAAAATTTCATATCATTTTAAGTATTTTTGTAATTGCTATGATTTTAATGCAATTTTTATTAAAAAAATCATATAAAATTCAACTTGATGTTTTCAATTATGAAAAAATGATATTAAGTTTTAGAGATATGCTACTACATGTGAAAAATACCAAAAAATTTGAATTTCGTTTTTTAATGTAGAAATCTTGTGAAGCTTCACCACCCCCGGACATGAAATGTTCTTCAATCTGCCAAAGGATAAGTCGGGGAAATCATTTGTTTTGGGTACCGTGTGAAATGTTGCATTAAAAAAGCATTATTGATATTCTAGAAGATCACTCCCAAACCAACCCGCCCGATGACTTACGCTTATTATCGGTCGGTCGAGGACCTTCTGCACAACGAGAAGGCCACGACACGAGTAGCTCCCAAGCCTCCCTCAACCCGCTCCGATATCGGGTCACCTGAAGACCGAACCAAACCAGGATATCGGACCCTCTGCTCCTGCCCTGGCCCAGCTTTCCGTCCACTCCACTCGCCGTTTGCTGCGGCTCCGAAAAGCAAACCCTCAGCTCACGTATCGGACCCTTGCGACAGTCTCCAACCGAGCTCGTCCTACCGATCCGCTGATCGACCGCGTTCGCCCCGCTTCCGTGTATAAAGCACGGGACTTGAATCCCGTTTCTTCATTACCTCACTGCGTGATCTCGTCTCTCGTGCTTGCTCTGTCTGGTCACTCGGGAGCCACCCGGGAGCTGCTCGTTCTCCGAACTGGAACCCGCCTTTGGCATAGCGGTCTACAGTTGTGCGTGCAATTTCAGATTTCCGTCGTGTTTTTCATCTTATCGCAAGTCGAACTACTTTAACCTTGATTTCGAACACAAGACGCGCAGAAGTCCTTCACCTTCGTTTGCCGAATTGGTGGTGGCTACGTTAGCGGCAGCAGCGCTGCAAGCGTAGGGCTTCCTCGACCTCACAGACAGCGGTAGTGGTGCGTGTAAGGTATGCAGGCCCGTGGACTTTGTTGACTGCCTGTCATTTTCGTTTTCATGTATCTCTTTGCGGCTTTGTGTTTTGGTGATTCGAGACTCCATTGGTGAATCTGTCTTAGTCAACAGAAACAGAGCAGAGCAGCTGCTAGTTGTTTTGACGGCCCTAGCTTCCACATTTGGTTGTGATTAGGGTTCTCAGCGAGATCATTCCTCAGCTGTGAATGTCGGAGGCGAGTGACAGCTGAGGTGCTCACTTGTGTTGATTGCTGATGTTTTTTCCGCTGCTGTGGAACTGCTATTTTTCTTTTTATCCAGGCAGGCAGGCATTTGTGGTGTAGGTAAACCAGCAGTGGAGCCCAGCGACGTCGTTTTGATCCCCATCTTGGCCTCTTCGAGTGGTGCGTTACCTTTCTGGCGGTGCAAAACTTTAGGTAGACAGAAATGTTTTCGAATTTTTAAATATTTTTCGGTTGCTTATGTTTGATAGTCTCGTGTTTTCTCAAGAATTGCAAATTTGGTGAGGCCCTCGTATGATGTGAGTTTCATGATTTCGGATTTAATGTATCCAAGTCGTTGATAAATTTTCTCTTCCTTCATTTCCACCTCAATGTTGTGGAACCTAGATGTGCAGAGAGTCGTCGAGGATGGCAATGAGTAGCTTTCTCACGAATTCAACAGGCAGGTAAATGGTTTTTTCGTTTCACCGGTTTTGTTCTTGCAGGACTGAAGACATGTTCGGC
This sequence comes from Climacium dendroides, assembly GCA_950106755.1. Classification (NCBI taxonomy): domain Eukaryota; kingdom Viridiplantae; phylum Streptophyta; class Bryopsida; order Hypnales; family Climaciaceae; genus Climacium; species Climacium dendroides. The sequence continues at coordinate 23,701,470 of OX467086.1, forward strand.
GCGAGTTGTCCCATGCCGGGCCAGATGACAGGAGGTAGTTCTGGAGAGCAGCATTTGGATTTGAGGCCTGTTGACAATTCCGAGCTCGAAGATGCTTTCAGGGCAGCGGCGAGAGTGTGTGAATTAGCTAAGCGACAGATCCCTCACGAAGTTGAGATGTCACAAGCATTGCTTATCTATCCTGAAGGTGAAGGTGATGCGGTGACGATCACTGAGAGCGATATGGCGGAACTACGACCAGGGAGGTTCCTCGGCAATAACATTGTTGATTTCTATATCAGGTAAGTACTCCTGTTGTTGCTGTGTGTTTGCTAGACAAATCCATTGTTCTAGATAGATCATTTGGATTTTTGTTCTTTCTCGTTGGTGAATAACCCCTTGATGACTGGGTCGTTTCGTATCAGTGCACACGAGTTCTAAATATTGGGCACTCCGATGGCAGGTTTCTTAAACGGGGACTCTCCCCTGAGTATGGCAATCGGTTTTATTTCTTCAACAGTTTCTTCTTTACAAAACTTCTGCAGAGCACTGCACCTACACGCCTCGATCCGTTTAAGTTGGATTATGAGCAACTCCGGAAGTGGACCGCGGAAGTGAACCTTTTTGAAAAAGACTATGTTTTCATTCCTATCGTCCAAAGGTGGTAGTTCTCTTGTGTTATATGTTTACTGATGGTTTCCACTTTTGCGTGTTTTCCAAGATTTTCGTCCACTGCTTGCTGAATAGTTTCTAGGCGCTGTTTGATTTTGTGAGTATGGAGTATGACATTATGTGTTGACATGGCAAAAGAGATCATATGCCCACGAGTTGTAGCTCTCATATTGTGTTGTTTCTTTTGGGATGGCAGTTCACATTGGAGCTTGGTCATAGTATGCCACCTTAGTTCCCTCACTCGTCCGGCAGGTGGGTTTGTACTTCATTTCACTTCACGGCATGTTTTTGAAGGTATAATTGGTTTTGTGGATCTTTGTTGAAACTCAGTTGTGTTGGTTTCTCTGCAGGTGAAACGGTGAGATTCCCTTGTGTTTTTCATCTCGATCCGCTTGAAGGGCAGCATGAGAGCTTTGAAGGCTTGATCCAGAGGTGCGTCTTGGATTAGCATCATAGAATGAAAGTATTTTTGTTGGTCTATTCGATGTCTCCATTGGTGTTTAGAGTTCTCAGTGAATACATTTTGGAGTGAGTTTCCAAGGTTGAAGCTTTTATCCATTTCAACCATTTTTTCTTTGTGTTTTTTGTGAAGAGTGAAAGAATAATGTGCGTTGTCTAGTTTGTTATTGGCAATCTGTTCTTGAAGATTTGTTCTTGGTTGGCAGTTTGTTAGTTGGCTTTGAGTAATTGTAGTGGATGTTGGAATATTTGAGAGCTTGGTAATGACCCTTTGCAATTGACATGTTGGCAATGTGTTGTGAATATTTTTTTTTTTCTCTTGAGCAGTTATGTTTTAGAAGCATGGAGGGATAGGTTTCGGGCATCAAGTAACTCGGATGAAGAACGAGCAATTTGGCGAATGAAGTATGTGCAATCTAAGGTATTGTTTGCTATGGATGAGTCATTCTTGAATGCTTTGTTTTTGCCTATTTTTATGCCAAGGCTTGTAGAAAAAGTCTTATGGTGTATATGTTGTGTATTTTGATTGTGCAAGGTTCCACAACAACCAGACGATTCCCACGATTGTGGTTTATATGTTTTGAACTATATTGAAGCATTTTTGAAGGAGTCTGCTTCACCAAACTTTAGCTTTACTTCAAGTGAAAGGGGTCCCCATTTTCTTTATCCCGATTTTGTTCAAGAGGTTTTGGACAAACGAGGGCACATCAAGAACCTCATCCATAATTTGAGTGGTGTAACTCAAAAGTGTGCTCAAAAGCGCAAGGCAATCCAAGTGGTTTTGCAAGGCCTCAAAGATCTTCAGTCTCTCTACTTTGATGAAGGTGATGTTCTTTGCCTATGAGAGTGGAAGTTGTGATTGATTGTATGTACTCTTTGTTGTGTGTTTTCAGTTGTACAATATAGAAGTTGTCACTTTTTAGATATTTGAGTTACAAGCTTTGATCAAGCAATGTTATGAACCAGTTTTTTTTTTCTAGTGATTTGTCGCTACTATCAGACGATTATAACCTATCCAAACTAATCCCTCCATAAATGCACCACGAGTGTGAGGGCATGCAAGGCTCTAAACATTGTTATGAACTACGTGCATTTCTTTAAGTAGTGTGACTTGAGTATATCAAAGTGACACTATTTGTGAGGGTTCAAGTTTTCATCTGTTCATTATGTTTAGTGTTGTATCGAATTTCATTGTTTATTTTATTATAGAGACTGATTTTGTTGTTGACACTCTGTTTTCAGCCCCATTAATAACACAAATCAATGTCCTTCTCTAGCTTATGAAGTGTTTTATTGTTATGTTTTGAGAAGCAAGTCCATGATCATAGTGTAATGGCATTGTCTTTTTGTAGTTTTGGACTTTAGTTATTAGTGTTTCTCTTTTTCAATATGTTTAGCATGGTCTTATTGGCACTAGTTGTTGATTTTTTCAGGTAATTCTTGGACATGCATCAAAAGTGAGCAGACTATTAACCCATCCCTTTTCATTGGACAAGGTTCTGAGATTATGTATGTGCCACCTCATGAAGATGCAGTCGTTGTTGAACACCAACAATCAACTCTGATATCGAATCTACATAATGAATTATTTGTTGGTCCACAAATTGAACACATGGAGTATGAAAATAGAAGCGAAAGTTTATCACCCAAGCACCAACAAGTCGAGCATGAGGTGCAAACAATTGTTGCCATTGATTTCAATGGTCCAATTGTTGAGGCGAAGCACACCTCAACCCATGAACATTCAATGGATGTTCAACATTATCAGTCAAGCGAGATATCGAGGTTGAATTGTAGACCATCCAATGGTCTAGAGCTTCAACATGTTGGGCATCAAGGGATCTCTAAGAGTAGCAAAAGTAAGAGAAGCAAGATTATGACAAAGGTGAAGGAGAAAAGTAAGAGTAGGATGATTATGATAAAGGAGGAGACTTGTGTGTTGCTTTCATGTATGTTGGAAGGAGGTCGCTTTTGCAAGGGGAGTAACGGTGCTACACATTGGAACCTCATCTCTGAAGAAATTGGAGCGAAAGTTGGAAGCTTGCGATCAGCAGACCAATGTCGGCGTCGGTATGACACTTTGTTGAAAGCTTATAATGCATACAAGAACTATTGCAAGACAAGTGGTAAGACATTTTTGGAGATCACGCACGAAGAGTGTCATGACTTGAGATTAGCAACGACCTTGAGTGAGGAATGGTATTTGGCTATGGATGAAATTTGCAACAAAGCCCAGATACCTGCGAAGCGTATGAAGTTGAGTTCTAATGCATGCAATGACCCATCGAGCTTCCCTACTCCAAATCTACCATCAATTTCACAAAGAATGTCATTTGAGAATGGAGTTGTAAGTTTGGGCTCACTCCAAAATCATGTTTTGATATGTTCCTTTTAGTTGTAAAAGTGAATGGTTCATCTATTTCTTGAGTTATTTTTTATTCTTTTTCTTTTGTTTAAATGATGCATTTGGTCTTCTTGTATTTAGTTGCCAATGATTGTATTTATATTTAAGATCCACCATATTGCTACATATGTGAGGACTAGATGCCTGAAGTTGATTGTATGCGCATAGTCGTGAGGTAGAAGATACCTCTAGTAGAATTTATGCTCTAACTAGGTCATGCATGTGGTGCAGATTTTTTTGGATAGTGTGTGTAGAAGAGTTTTTCTTCCAACAGGTGAGTTGAGTTCCTTGAATGAAGATTTGCAATCTACATTACTCAATTTGGTGGAAGATTGCTCATGGAGTCCAAAAGTGTCCACTCGGAAAATTTTCTACATGGAAGAAGTATGTCGAAGGCTAGCAATTCTTCAAGAATGTGAACCAAGGGACATTCTAAACTATGTAGGTTCTATTTACCAATGTTTTGATATCATTGTCTTTGTTTGCTTTATATTTTTTGTAATAGGGTGATTTGAATTCTTGATTTTCATTTGTTGAAATGATTAGAAGACCTGTTGATATGCTAGTTATTATGGAACTCACTTCATAGATTGCACTTCATCACACTATTGGTTTTGTGTAATAACTTAGGTTTTCTATCAATCATTCTTTTCATTTGTGTGTAGGTTTTGAAGCTTTGGGAGCTTGAGCTTGTGCACGTGTCGGGCATGGCTTTTGAAAAGGGAATGTATCTCCTACATATGGATCTCTGGAAGGGGAAGATGGGATCCATCAAGTTTTGGTTGTACAAAAAGATCATAAAGGAAGTGTTGTGCAAGAATCTTGAGTTCCAAATTTATTGTAGGAGGTTTCCCATTGAGCATTCTTCATTTCAAAATATTAGAGTATTGATTCTCATAAGATGTGGAGTACTCGAGTGTTTGAACTTGAGAGAATTTCCAAGGTTGCGGATCTTGACTTTAAGGCATTGTCCGAAGTTCAATTTATTGACAGGTTGGGAAGTTGCAAGTGGTCTTGGATCACTTGAGATTGTGGGGTGTTTCGCCTATTGGGACTATTTTGAAGTACAATACCTTTTGTCATTGAGGGAAATGAACATATCCAGTTGCATATTGATCCCTTGGCAACTTTCTCAATTCAAGCAATGTTCCAAATTGCGGAGGTTGGTTTTAAGGGGCATGGACTTCAGAGCAAGACCGGATGTTGAGATTCCCAAGGAATTAAAGTCCTTGGAATTCTTGTCACTCAGAAGTCTTTTCTTGATTAGAATCCAAGGCCTGAGTGGGCTTGAAGCTTTGACAACACTCAAACTTCATTGTAGTAATTTGAGAAGGGTTCCAGAGTTAGGTTGCTTGAAGGGGTTGACCCACTTGGATTTGAGTTTTAGTGGTATTGAAGATGTTGTAGGTGTAGGAGAATTGCATTTGTTGACTGATTTAATTCTTTGTAGTTGCTATTCACTAAAATGGCTTCCATTCATAGGGCACTTGAAAGCATTGGTTTATTTAGATCTTCTTCATACTAGAGTGAAGGAGATCCCAGGTAGGGAGGACATAATGAGTGTAAAGACATTGTTGTGGAATAAAGAATGAAGAGCTACTTGAGTTTCATTTTTTTGAGTTCCATATGTGACATGATGCTGTAGAGTATTGGTTTGCTAATCATCAACTTATCCTTGTATCATTACAAATTTTTTAGTGGTCTTTGTTTGTTCATTTTATTTTTGAGGTGTGTTTTTGACAACCAAAAAAGTGAGATTTTGAGTGCCACTATATGTTGAATGCATTAAACAATAGAAGATTTGCAAAGAAAATTTGTTTCAATTTTGAAGAAATGTTTTTGAAATGTAAATTCAAAGTGTGGACATGTATTTGGTGAACTATATGTTTTTTCCAATTAGGTGTCCAAATCAAAATTATATTGCTTGAAATTTCATTAAGTAGGTTGGTTAGCATATGAAAAAGTCTTCTACTTTTGAAATTTAGTAGGTGAGTATGTAACTAATATAGAATGGGATTTAACAATCTAAAGAAGAAACATGTGTAGACTAATCAAAGCATTTCTTCAAAGTCATTCTGACTATCGAGTGAAGGTGGAAGTTGGTAGAATTTTGTGACCATTCTCATACCAAAGCTATGTCTCAAGGATGGATCAAAATCTTCAAAAACAATTTTTCCCAACCCACATTTTGTGCAAATGAAGAGTGAATCTTATGATAGTAATAATTAGTAGTAGCTATAGTGTAGGTACAATGATTAATAAGACAATATGCAACAATGCAATGGCAACCATGTATGTTCCAATGTGAATTGCAACTGTGTAGTGTGTGTGAGGTATTTTTCATAGCAACTTCTATTAAGCTACTAGTGTCCCACCTTATAAGCCAAGGTGCATGCCTCGCATTCATTTTGGAGACAAGTTTACTAACCTGTAAAGGATGATCATGTTGTTTTTGGCAACACTAACTTTTTGAATGGTATATGTGAGTGGTGATTTGATTTACTAAGGCGGAAATTCTTCACAAGGTATGGATGAGGAATATCTTTCATAAAGACAAATATTCATTGTATTTGAGTATTCAAATGAAAATTCATGATGCAATACGTAATTTAATTTTCAATGAATGTAGTAAAGGCAAGCACATTTATACTTTAGTCAAAACTTTTAAAAATTATTCACTACTCTGGCCAACATGATATCCCAGTAATTCATGACTAGATCCAAAATTAGAATTGGGTTGACATTTTCCAATCCAAATAAATGTACCAATCTCAACATTTTGGAAATACGATTCAAGTAGTTGGAATAGTCAAAGTACAGACATTTGTTAGTTGTTAGTAGAAGTAGGCAAAAAACATAGCAACATGTAGTGACAACAGAATGGGCCTCCTCTCGGGCCTGCTAATTTGAAGAAAGTTACATATCTACAAACAATCTCAACTCAATCAAGCCCTTGTAATCTTTAGATTTTAGAAATTTGGTTACTACAAGAGAAAAGAGTGTTTTAAATAAAATCCTAGTAGCATAGTCCTATAATTTAGGACCTTTTAGAAGATTTTTGGTATAACTTTACTAAAACACATGTATTTCTAGTACTTTTTACTAAAAATACCCTCAAAAGTCTACCACAAGGATTTATATGACCTATTTGATAGAAAATTAACATAACTTTGTCAATTGTTGTATTAGTAGAAATGTCTTGATTTTGTCAATAATTCAACAAAATTATGTCATGCATTGTGTCACTTTGGACAAAATTACATGTCAAATAAGGATTTTCTACAAGTGGTCGCCATGTTGACTTTACATAGCTTATTCACTAATTCCTGTTGGCCCTTTTTTTAAGACAAAGTTGGTCTATCTTTGTCCTGACATGCTAGGAACTAAAGTATTGACATGTGCAAATTATATTGTATAATTGCACTCCTTTTGCCAAATTGCATTTTGCTTTCATATAGAGTTCATTGTGTTTGTCATGCTTCATATACAAATAAAGACATAAGAAAATTCTACACATGTGAGGTGCATATGTTATTAGTAGCCGTAAAAACAGAAAATTCCATGTTTGAGGCACTTAAGTCTGCCATTGTTTCTACAAATCCTACATGTTGCACAACAAATCACAAATCCTATACATATTAGAGAACATTTTCCAAAATGTTGACATATATAGCATGCAGCCTAAACGACAAAGGCAAAAATTGAAGTGCTTTTTGATAGTATGTAGGAATGAGCATATTATTATTCCTCGTACATTATCCACCCTTCCACATTACACTCCTACTATACCTAATACCTTTATACAAATATAATTGGAACATCATGTCTTCATGGAGATTCATTCTCCAACTTCTGCTTTTACAACAATAGCTATTCCACAACTAACACATGCACATCATCCTAAAATTACAATCGTTGTTAAACAATTGAAATGGAATCAATGGTGGTCATGACAGTTCCTCACCCTTCTTTCGCATTCTTCTTCTACTTCCCTTATGTACAAGCACCTTTAGTTTCCTCCAACTCCAAAGTATTAAAAACAATTAGTGAGAACAAATTCCATCGTAACGTTCAGCTAAAATATTCCATGCATCCTTTCAAGTCAATTGAATTTCACTATCCTCTATTATGATTTACAACTTTAGATGCAATCCTTATGCATTCTCTATCGCATGAATACCTACTTGCAATTTTTGAGAAATGTGTTGTCCTTTTGTACTTTGAACTATACCACATGTAGTAGGATCACAATGTTCCTCCAACATTATATCACTTTGTCTAACTACCAATGATTCCAGCCACCACGTCATCATTACCACCTATGAATGGTGGAAAATTTCTTCAATGGACAATGAAAAAACATTTCTCCAATAGTCTTCTCTCCACTTCCTCCAACTATACACTCTACCACGTTCACTTTCTCACTTGTATTTTTTGCAGGCTCTTCTTCCTACCTCTAAATACTTCTATCATCTTACGAATTCCTTATCAGTGCATTGATTTACACCACAGCCATAAATAATCATCATCGACCTCCACTTCCATATATGATATGAGGATTGTTTTTCTTCTTTTGGTGATGCCCCCTATAACTTTTGTTGCGGACCATTTGAAATCTAATTTCTTCTAGATCTAGTGATCTCTATAGAATTCTCTTTAGCCTTTGTCCTACTCCAATCTCACACAAAGGCCCTATTCTACCAAACTTTACTATGCTATTATTAGTTCTATGACAATTTTCAAACTTCTTTATTGGTGTGGGATTGTTTAGCTACGTTTCCAACATATGCCATGTTTAATCTAATATTTCAATTGGCTTTAGTTACCCATTACAAAATTTCTTCTAAAGTTTTAGGCACCTTAAGGCTACACTACAAGCTATAATTTCCTTCACATATTGAAAATTCACTAAAAATTCGCACTTCTACCTATGTTGAGTCTATGCTACTATTTCCATGACTATACCCTTTGGTTGTCTATTGATGTTTCCAATCATTGAATCAAGATCCTTACACAACAACTAAAGTTCCTTTCTCCAATCTCCCATTCCTCTATTATACAACTTCTTTGTGTACTTAGCCACTAAAAAAAAATTTGGTGGCAACCCTTCTTTTTGACATTTGTGACCTTCATTTTCAAGCCAATCTTTTTTTTGCTTCCTCTCTTTTTTCCTCTCTACCCTGGATGGGTATAACAAATCTTAACTTTCCTTGCTATCATCCTCATTATCCTCAAAAACTAGCTGCTCAACTACGTCAGGTGCATTTCCCTAATTGTCATTGGCAATCATGCCATTGACATTTGGGTTGTCACTATAGAAGTCTAGCACCTTCATTTTTGACTCTACATGGAGCTCACTATTATATATTTTATCTTCTCCGTAGTCTTCTTCTTTCTCATTCAAATCCTAGTAAAGAAGTCCACCTCTTAAACTATAAACACCTTATATTATAATTATTTTATTCCAATCAAACAAGGTGGCATAAGAGGAGGTATTTGAAGTAGTATTCGACCACTTAATACACGAAGCGGAATATGAGGTACGTCATTAAACTCCAAACTTTTCTTTAATTTACCTTAATTGACAAGTTTTAAATAGGACTTACGTTTAGGATCAAGTTAGACCATTAGAATGTAGAGCTAGGTCCAATTTGAATTTTGAATTTGATAGTGAATATTTAGAAGTTTTAAAAAATATAAAAGATATAGAAAATAGACTAAAAATGAATATGATATGAGTAGTCGAAGTTCAGGTGTTAGGATGGAGGAAACTTAGCAAATGTCATCCAATTAGAACAAGAATGAAAACTTAGATAGTAAATCATTATTAAAATTCAAAAGTGAATCTAAAAGTTAGTTCAAACCATGAAGTAGTAGAAGATAGGGGATGAAATTTGAAGTACCAATTAGTGATCAAACTTCATCCATTAATAATATTTATTAAGATAGTTCAACTTAGAAGTGCTTTATCATTTTGGAAAGTCAAAATCAAACTTTTTGACGATCAAACATCAAAAATTTAAATATAGCAACTAACTAAAAATCATTTATTGCATGTAGTAACAAAGAAGTAACGAGTCAATCTAACTTAAATTTTATCAAGGAAGAAAGTTAGATTTGAGAGTAGATAGAGAGAACTTAAAGAAGTCCAAAACTAGTTCAAACTTAGGAAAATAATCAAACCTTAGAAGAAAAAAGAAAGATGAAGTTTAGATAAAGATATGGAAAAAATTAATTGAAAATCATTCATTCAAATTCAAACTTGAAACTTAGCTAAAGGTTAGCAACCTGAGGCTAAGGACCAAATTTCAAAGTTGATTGAAATAAGGAAGTTGTCATAAGGCAGGGATGAAGTTTAAGTAGCCTCTTGAAGGCTTAACTTCATCCATCCATATCTTTTGCTAGGAAAGTCAAATCATTTTGTATTCTATATTTTTTAATTTTTAATATTCTCTACTACTTTAAGTGAGATTTAGACTATTGTCAATTCCATTGAAAAACTATTGTGGCTTAGTTAGTTTAAACCAAAGATACTTGTTAGGGTAATTGTTACAATTTGGTTTAGTGTTCTTAATTCTTTTGTAAGTCTATGTATGATTATGCATTAGAAAATATTCATTGCTTTGAAAGCATAGTAGACCAATGTTTTTGTACTCATTAGGACAAAATTACATTTAATAGCAAGAACTTGGTTGTACTTGTCTACTTACCAAGGCTAGTTAAACAAACACTCACAAATCATTTCTAGTATATACATAATTGGCAAGTGAAGGGTGTCATATGAAAGTGATTAAAGTTTACAATGACAAATTGATTGATTTGTATTAACAATAAGAATATTCAAGATCATAACAACATTGATAATAGTTGAATTATACTACTAAATGACATGTTTCTTTTACCAAATCAATTGAATTCAACACTCAACATCCAAAGTTTATAATATCTACATTCTACATTGAAAAGCTAGTAGTTGTTTAATGTAACTTTCAAAGATTTTATTCTATAGTTCAAAAATATAAACCAAGTGTAATATCAGAAACATATGTTTTCTTTCTATTACTAGATTTTGCTACTTTCTTGAATTCTTTGTAATAATATGTTTCCACAACTACAAAGTCAAATTACATTTGTCCATTTGAGGGCCTCTAGAGTTAATAATCATATTTTAGTTCTTGTTCCATTAAACACTCATATCGTACAAAATTTCAAGACTAAGAGGAATTCTACCTGAAAGTTTTTATACAAGCATATGAGCATAGTTTCTATCATTTAACTATCCTAGTTTTGTTAACACCCATTGGAAGATTGAAAAAAATTCTTAACATGTTCTTTTTGTCTCTTTGTATGTGAATATTGTAGAAATTTTCTATTGTTGATTATAAGTCTAAACCTAAAATTGACCTTGAACTCTTATGACCAACAACTATGCATTTTACACTACAATTTGGGCTACAATTTGTAGGAATGGGTTCTACTAGTCAAAATGTTGCAATTCATTGTGATTACCTTAGACAATGCAATACTTTACATATAAAATTTGTCTATCCTACCTAGCATTCTAAACTAATGAAACCAAGGGCCCTAAAACATTTTTGAGGAATTTAAGAATATAGGCTCAAAGATAGAATCATCTATACTTTGAGTCTAGGAAGTGTGGCCACTTCATCCTTTGAAGGCATATTAATTCTTCTTAAATACTACTTCCGTCCCAAAATAAATCCATGGTTTCCTAGAAATGGCTAGATTAGTGTGGGAGTGGTTCTTATTTCAAAGGATTTTGTAGTTATTGTAGCTTCTACTAAACTTGACTAGGTGTAAAAGAATGGAAGTCACTAGTGAAGTGGCACATGTTAAAAACAAGTGGTGAAATTGACAATTTTTTCCTTTCTGGAATTGCTCTAGTGGTATTAAATTTGATCATTTTCCAAGCAATGTTGGATTGATGTCTTCTATATTCAATTCCAACAAGGTCTTGTGAATCGAGTCCGAGAAAATCTCAACAAAAGATTTGTTAGTAGTAGCTTTTGTATAGTTGTGGATTGAATTCTTTGTCTTTGGTTGGTTAGAGATTGCATTTTGATCCCCTTTGTAGGAATTGGATTGCTATAAAGTATATGGAATGTAGTATTTGTAGATTTCTTTGCTTTTGGGTGTTCGGAGTAGCTTTAGTCGTTGTCCATTAAGTTGTGGAGAGCAAATCTTGAATTTAATTTGGGATAAGTATATTTGGAAATCCCGGATTTATTTTGGAACGGAGGTAGTACTTGACTATTTCTTATTTAAGGATTAAAGAAAAGACTCTTCACTTCGTAAAAGATGTTTTGTTGGTAGAGCATATTATTGACATGTCATTGTAGAAGAATTCCTTTTTTTGAAAACAAGACACTACTCAACAAGAGACTTCCTCAATCCTTATACCACTTGTTTCCGTTTTGAATTTGAAAGTTGCTCAAACTTGTTCATAGTATGAAACTTCAATTAGGCTTTGTTTCCTTTGAATCCAACACCAATAAACATGTGTGGACTAATAAATTTCCAACTCATTCCACAACCTTTTTTATTCCTTTCATTCAATTTGAGTTTGAAACCATTTGCCAAAGAATTTTGGGCATAAATTTGTAAAGGTATTGCTTACTTACCACAACCTTGATCTATAAGACATGCATGACTTGACTTCAAACTAGTGTACCTTGTGTCGTTGTGACAATCAAAAGAAAATTAAAATAATTTTCTAATTTTGTTACTTATAAAAAAAAATTCAATTCAATATCTTTTTTGTTGTAGATCTAAATGTTGAGAAACGAACCCTATACACCCCTGCTCACCAAAGGCTTTTTGACGGTACATAGAATGTGTCCAAGGGACAGATGGAATGAGGTCTTTCAATATAACAATAAAAAAAGAATATAACCTAATGGATAGACTAGTGTGCCTTGTGTTGTTGTCACAATTAAAAAATCGTATGTTTTTAATATTTTTTTAAAATTAAAAAAACCTCCAACAATCCATAACTTTTGCAACTTTTGGAACATCATGAAACAAAGCCATGCATCCCTCTTCACCAAGGGCTTTCTAATGGTTACCAAACACATGACTAAGAGACACACGTTCTGGAGGATCTCACCATTTTAAGCAAAACAAACAAACAACCTATCTTAATGGATGGATTAGTGTGCCTTGTGTTGTTGCCACACAAAAAGTAAAAGTATTGATAATATTTTAGTTTCTCAAACCAAAAAATATCTTAAAGATCCACATCTTTCACACCACTGGTTCAAATGTCATGAAACTAAGTCCATGCAACCCTCCTTGTAGAGAGCTTTTTGAGAGTATCCAAAACCAAACTTGTAGACACATGGTCCAAAAGATCTCAACGGAACAAATAAAACAGCCTATCCATTAGAAAAAAAATGAGATTACAGGAGGGCTGCTAACTTGGGGTTGTGGTGGAATTATTTACAGTGCCAGCTTGTTAATTACTTGTGCATGTCTAAGTTGGCACTATTTGTGCTAGCACAACTTTGAACTAGCACAACTTTGAAAAGTTCAAAAACCTATGGTTCTTTAATTCCCCGCATGCCAAGACTGTTAGTAGCATTAGACATATGGTTTATATTTTTTTTCCCTTCTAAATCTCAGACCAACCAACCAAATATTCAAAGGAACATTAAGATGATATGCCAAACACCATGAAAATCCTTTGAATCAAAATTCCAATGTCATTTAATCCATCCAAAAAATAATTTTGGTAGACCTATGAAGGAAATGAATAGGAAACATTTGAGGGCGTGAAGGTTGGAGATGTCATTTTTGTATTGAAATTGAGTTTTCACCATGAATTCTCAAAGGATATGGGATAATTTGAAAATGAGTGCTAAACCTTTTATTGTCAAAATGTCAAAATGATGTTTATATAGAATTTCAGACCTCATTTAGTCATAATAGAAGAACTTTTTTCAAAAAGCTTTGGACTAAAAAAAGTTGGGAAATCTATTTAAATTTCATCTCCAATAATCCATTTCATATTTCAAACCTTCAATCAAAAGTCGTGGACAAAATTTAAAGATGTTTCAAGATGTAAAATGTCCCTTCCACCCCCTCTTTGAAATGTCCATAACTTTTGGTTGGAGTCCTAAAATATAAAATGAGTTTTTGGAGATGAAATTTAAATAGATTTCCCAACTTTTTTTAGTCCAAGGTTTTTTGAAATTTTCTAATTTACTATGTCTAAATGAGGCCTAAAATTTTACTTTAAATAGAATCCTTGCTTTAATTTGACTTTCCTATGAGCGGTTGAGCTCGTACTAACCTTAATTTATGTATCCCACATTGTTTACTTTGCCTCCACCCCAAATGTATATAAAGATTTGTCTTCTCACTTTTGATCCACAAATCATGAAAGTTGTTCAAATCACAATGAGGAAACTAAAGCATTAGTTTCAATGAGTGTAGAATATTCCACATCATATCATCTTGGGATGAAATGGTGTGAAATATTCCACATCATTTTGTGTAAGGGAAGGTAGTTCTTCTTGTTATTGGATGTGATGTGTAGAAGTGAATCAACTGTTGTCAATATGGTTTAGGAATTCTAGACTTATGGGGCCAATAGGATTTGTGATTTCATCTAAACGGTCCATTCTTGAGCCGGATTGTGCATTGCCCGTTTTTCAAATTGAGCGGGTACAAGGGAATAGTGCACTTCTGAAAACCACTAATGACGGTCAACAAACGTTCTTAACAACCTTCTAGAGGGCTCAATTTTTTTGTAATGTTAATGGGTACTAATGTGCCTTGTGTCGTTGACACAATCAAAATAAAAATGAAAATAATTTTTAATTTTTAGATTCAAAAAATACTTCAAAATTCAATAACTTTCACACCCTCCGTAGACCGTGAAACCGAGCCAGTGCACCTCTCCTTGCCGAGGGCTTTCCGATGCATACAACTCGGGGACGCACAGTCCAGAAAATCTCAGCATAACAAATAAAACAAATCAAACAACTAAATTTAAGGTATGGATAACAAGCTGATCGGAGCTGCTGCTTGGAATTCAGGATTGGCCCTGACAGTCCTTCCCATTTGACGTCGCTGCTATTAACTTACTGGTGGGAGCCAAGCGCACTCCAGTGCTGTTTCTGTTTGGCCGCCTGGAGCTCGAGGCAGCTTCGTGTGGGGTGAGAGCTCTCGAACCTCCAGCAACCCCTCCAGCAGTGTTTTATTTTCCATTTTGGAGAAGGAGCCAAGTGTTTCTTCAATCCTCATGTGATATTTGGGTGATCTATACCTTAAATCAGGATGTTTGTTTTGTTTGTTTGTTTTTTCACATTGAAATCTCCTGGACTATGCGTCCCCCAATTGTATGCTTGGGACCATCTGAAAACCCTCGGCGAGGAGGGGTGCACCGGCTTGGTTTCGTGGCGTTCAGACGTACAGTGTGAAAGTTATTGAATTTTGAAGTTTTTATGTACGGGAAAATTAGAAAATTACTTTAACTTTTGTTGACTGTGGCAACGACACAAGGCACACTACTACTTGGTGATATCTATATGAAAACTAGGAGATACCCAAGTAAAATTTGGCTACAAGACCCAAAAAATAAGGCTATTTTGACCACCCAAGTAGAAATATCCCTTTATCGAAAATAGTCAACATCATTTGGCTGTAGCCAATTCGCAAAAAATAGTGCATAAAAGAAACACTACCCTCCAACCTCTAGCCCTTGCATATAAAAACAATTCCGCTTTGAAAAGTTGAAGGGCTTGGACATTGGCTTGGAGGGGTTCAAAATTTGGAAAAACAAACAAACTCAATTCAATGTAGTTCATGAAATTTAACTATTGCTTTGCAAAATCCCCACTCTTTTTGATGGAAGGTGGTTTGGTTGCATTTTCTGTGATGTTGTAAAATGTCTTTTCAATGAAAGGCAATTTCCTTTGCAGTTAATTTATACCTTCTACTAATTCTATAAGAATTCCAGTTTTGAACCTAGACACATTGAATATCTCCTAGCACCGTATAGGTCCACCTAGAAGGTCCAAGGAGCTTTCAAATTATGATACCTCCAAGTGGGCAATAGAAACAAGCTCTTAGCATGTAAAAAAACAAGAACTAGTTTATGTGACCTCCTGAATATTGTAGAGTAATTGAAAAAAAAGCAAAATCATGTGTTTCTTGGTAAAAATTTGCCATAACAAGGTATAATATTCTATGGTCTATATAATCATATGTATTTAGATTCGTGTAATACAAACACCATTGGAGGTTCATATCTATTTAAGGATAGTTTAAGGTTAGTAAAAATGTGGTTCATTAAATGTTGGTTATTAAATGTTGGTTATTATATGTTGCTTTAGTTATGAACAAATGCTTGTCAAAACATGTTGCAACATTAGACATTATAACAAGTGCTTTTAAAATGTCACACTTGTGCTTTCAAAACACTCATCAAACAAGATTAAAATAGTGAGTTAGTGATCTTGAACCTTTTTAAGATGACCATGACCCCTACCTATTGACAATTTTATATTTCTACACCAAATGTGTTTGAAATTTCATATCAATTTCAAGTCCTCTTAGATTAATATGACTCCACTTTTTTCTGAGTCCACTCAATTAATTTGTTCTCCAAAAAATACATACAACAATAATCACATTACACAAGATATTCAAATTGCAAATGTGGGTGCTAGTAGGCTAGTCAACCTTACATACTTCTGGCTAGATAGATCATTTGTATCTTTGTTCTTTCTAGTTGTTGGACAATCACTTGATGATTGGTTGTTCAATATCAATGCTTTCCCTAATGTAGAAGTTCTACCTATGTTGTGCTCCAATTGTAGGTTTCTTGAAAGAAGACTATCCTTAAGTATAGAAAGCTCTTTTATTTCTTTAGCAATTTTTTCTTTAGGATATTTTTGCAAAGCACTTGCCATCTACAAGCTATAATCCATTTAACAAAGGCTATGAGCACCCTAGAGGTGGACTGAGAAAGTGAGCCTTCCTAACAAAGATTGCATTTCTATTCCTATGAGAGGTGTTAGCCCCTATTGTGATATATGTTAACCGCTTAACCCATGAATGACCACGAGTCTTCTTAGAGAACTTTTGAAGGTTTAGGTACATTCTTATGGTTCCAATTTTTGATAGTATTTTAAAAAAAATTTAACAACAAAAAACCTCATTAGCTTTTGGAAGTATATAAATTTTTTCAATCAGTGCTTGGGAAAAAATATGCTACAAGAAGTTCAAAATGGAGGTTGTTGGACAACACAAAAAAAAATGGAAGAAACTTTTTATAAACTTTAAAAAATTTGTTTGTCACCAAAAATTATTTTGTCTACAAAGAAAGCTTTTGATTCATTTGATTTTGACTAATAATGAGAAAGTTATGGAGAATCTTGTTTTGGAGGTAATCAAAATGTCTTCTTTAGAAAATAACTTATAGGATCTGTTTTTGAACTCGATTTTGAAAAAATTCAAGAAAAAAGTTCTATGTGGCTTAGTTTTCTAGCTAGAACAATCTCACTCATGGTATTAGTGTGTTTCAATTCCTTTGGAGAGCTATTAATGATTTCATGTTTCTTTCTATCTAATACCTACTTCTATTCAACAATTTTTTAAAAACAAAAAATCAAATTTGTTTTTTGTGATTTTTTTTCATAAGACCCTCAACTTAATTCTTCAACATTTACAATTTTTAAGTTAAGAAGATTCAAAGTCTTAAAATCTAATTAGGCAAGGTTCAAGAAAAAACATTTTCTTCACCTTAAATGCAAATATCTTGCAATCTAATGTTGTGAAAGTTTATGAAGTTTTTTCCACACAATTTCATACTAGTTAAATCCATGTGTAGAAAACACACATTTTTAAGAATTTTGTACTTTACAATAGAAATGACAATTTTGAGTGTTTTTTCCAGAGAAATGAAAGGCCTTGATCCTTTCAGGATTAAATCATAATGGTTGTAAACTGCGAGGGTTTTTAAAGGCAACAAATCAAACCCTTAAAGGACTATGTATAGCGATGTCCTTGAGAAACTTCTAGAAGTGGGTTCTGATTTTTCCACATGTTTGGATGAGAATGAGGAAGAATTTTCTGCCAAGATTCGCAGAAGGAAGTGGTTGGGGTGAAGATTGCAAAGCATTCCTGCGAAGAGAAAGTGGAAATCATTTGGAGTGAGCATCTACACATTTCCTGAACCCAATTTCACATTGAGTTTGGGTTTTGGATCGTGTACTATTCGCAACCTTTTCTATTCAGTGCAAGCATTCTGGCAATTCCGTTTTGGGTTCAAATGGACTCTTTATTATATGGATTCTCCACATTTACATTAAACCCTCATTTCATTCTGAAGGTGATGCATCGTGAGCTCCGATGCGGTTTCTAGATTATAGAAATATATTCTCATAAACCCCACCAGGACATTTCTAGTACATTCTGCAAGCAGGTTTTGTCGCACAAACAAGTCGCAATGCCCAGTTATGCAGTTTTGTCCAAGGAATCGGGCATTACAACTATTTCATCCGACATTCAAAAGTTCATTCCAAAAGTTCATCATGTTCTATATGTACGGGACATTTCTTGGCTATAGTTTATATCGGGTAATATCTCTTATTGTCAAGCACTTCATGAAATAAAGGACCTTCTCATTGGGCTCTAACGTCCTTATTGGCCCTTAATCTTGGGCATTGCCCTAATCAAAGTGCATATCTGTCTTCTCATTTCACAGATGCCAACAAAATTTCTAGTAAGTAAGATAAGCAACATCATCTATTTTATGATCATTCAATTGCGTATAGCTTGTGGGTGTTCTTTCCTTCCACCTATAAAATTTGTCTCAAACTTTGCAATCCAATGTAGTGCACTTCTTATTGGTCACACTTTTATTGGTGCTAAGTTACTCTCTTTAAATGTGCACATTCTTGAAGAATTGACATTGAAATTGTGAGTGAGCTTTCTGAAGTAATCTACGAGGATTGAAGAGAAATTTTATGCTCAAAATTTGTAAACTAAAAGAGATTGTGACTTTGATGTGGCATCATGAATCCTACATTTTGTAAAATTAGAAACTTGAATAGAGTTGTCAACCATGGTTGTGAGTAGTTGCAACTTCAAAGTTAGATTTTTCTTCCACATAGTCTTGCTTCACCCTCGTCTAAAACTTGCTTTTGGAGAGCAATTGAAACATCAAGAATACTTGTCACCAATTGATGACTTGTGCTCTAATGTACTATATAGTTACAATGGCATCCAAGAATTCCATAGCAAAAAGTCATTAGGGGTGATTTAGAGCTTGTAGAGGATTGAGAGTTCCCGAACTCTTGGAAATCTGGAAATTGTGCTGTAGTAGCAATATAACGTGGTTGAGAGATTGTCACATCATATAAAAAAGTTCATGAAAAAAATTCAAATTTTTATTTCAATTTTTCTTCATTTTAAGAATTTTCATTTTCATTTTCATTTTTTTCTAATAAAAAATTCTGACAACACGTCGTTCTTTAACTTCTAGGAGACTAGCAAAAGGGAATGAGCTTGAAACACTCTTCTAGACCCCACAAAAATCCTCTTATGTGTACGAGCTTTAGGGGGAGATGAGGCAATGTTTGAATGAACCACCTTAGCAATTGAATGCATTTAGAAAGAAATATTTTTCTATTATAGGAGCCAATCCTCCTAGTTTTTGAATGTGCACATCTCTTTACAAGTTGCAAGCGGATTGATTTTGGAAGACCTAAGGTTACAAAATAGGTTAGTGCCTATGTCCTTTGTCTTTGAAAATTTATAAGTAATTCAAAAATGCTTGGGAAAAATACAAAACCACTTATGTTAGCTTCCATGCCTATTTTTCTTTCTCTGAAACATGATATAAAAATACTTCTGTCCACGAAAACATATGAAGAAGGCGGACCAGCCCTTCAATGGTCGCTTTTACAGCACACTACCATATTATCGGTCGAGGACCTTCTGCACAACGAGAATGCCACGACACGAGTAAGCCTCCCTCCAGCCACTCCGATATCGGACTCGGGTCGCCTGAAGACCGAACCAAACCAGGATATCGGACCCTCTGCTCCTGCCCTGACCCAGCTCTCCCTCAGCAAACCCTCAGCTCAGGTATCGGACCCTTGCGACAGTGTCCAACCGAGCTCGTTCTACCGATTCGCTGATCGACCGCGTTCGCCCGGCTTCCGTATATAAAGCACGGGAGCTTGAATTCCAGTGCTTCATTGCCTCACTGCGTGATCTCGTCGCTCACGCTGGCTCCGATGTCTGGTCACTCGGGAGCCACCCGGGAGCTGCTCGTGCTGCGAACTGGAACGCGCCGTTGGCATAGCGGTCTACAGCTGTGCGTGCAATTTCAGATTTCCATTGTGTTTTTCATCTTCTCGCAAGTCGACCTACTTTAACCCCTAAAGTCTCATGGCCATTTTTCTGCTAAAACCACTCAAAACCTCCACTTTTACTACAATCACTTATAAAATAAATTCAAAAAATATTTTTCAGAATCTAAACATAGGATCTTGTTCTACACTTGACTTAGATCATGTGAATTTATTTTTTTTAATTTTTAATTGTATAGATTGAAAGATATTAGCATTCAAAGTGAAAGAATAAAAATTTCTTTCAAGAAGTTGCTATGATTGCCTACAAAACAAGAAGCTCCATAACTTTCACATCTCTAATCCAAATGGAATGAATGAAAGCTTCCCATTTACCAAAAAATTAAATCATCATACAACTAAAATCATAACTCCCTCTGTAATATCACAAATGCTACCATTAATACTAGGGGCTCATGTTTGCTATGCTACGCATTCACTATATCACATATTAGTAAAATTTTGATATATTCAAATAGAATGTATGATAATGCTTTTGATAAGTCTTAAAAATAATTATTTTATAAAAATATTTCCAATCATGCATACATAGAAATCATATTTTCACACAATGTGATATTACAAAGGGTGATATTATAGAAATAATATAGTTGTTGCAATTGAAGTGATATTAAAGAGGATCCATAGGATGATATTATAAAGGTAGCAATTCCATTGCTTCTCTTGGCTTTACACTTCTTTGCACTTCTATGATTTTGTGCTTTTGTGAGCTTCGAGCTTTCATGATTTCAATTTTTTATTGCGACTACCAAATGATTTGAGAAATTTATTAGATTGAACCGATTTTGGATTTCATAACAATTAAATTGTCCACGAAGCATTTGAGATTTACAATTTTTTCTTTTAAATTATTCAATTTGGATTGCCATTGTTTATAACAATTGAATCAAATTTCTAATGCATTCTAGTGTATGTGTATCTTTTATCATATTCATCATTGCATGTATTTCATTCATCATTCTTTAAATTTCTACCGTTTATTTCAATATATGCTTATTTATTACAAAAATTATATGAACATTTTCGTAATGTTTATCTGAATATTTATTGAAATTCTTGCTTTGCATTTTATCTAATACATAAAATTTTTAATGAAATTTTAATGATGAATGTGTAGCATAGCAAGCGCCAACCGCTAGTCTACACCAAAAAAAATATTAAAAATATTATAATATTTTGTGGATTTTTTTTGCTGCCCGTTTCCCCCATCTTGAGGTTATTGTAGCATAACTTTTGCTCTCAAGCACCAATTGAAATAAAAATTATATTTTTAGAAAGCTATTAAGTTTTTCTATCTTATAAGAAAGTTTCAAAAGGTTTCAATTAAAATTGAGATCATAGGAGCCTACTTAAAATCCATTCTCTCCCCCATAGGGACCATGAAGGCCATATTCGTTATATTGAGATTTTTTGCAGTCTCATTTTTATCTTTGATCCAAACATAAGTAACTTTATCTTTTTATTAAGTATTTTTTTATAAATAGGTAACAACATCAATTTTATAATTTCATTTTAGAATCATTATTTGAGCATTATTTGCTTTTGGTTTCAATTACTGTTTTTGTAAATGAATTTACAAAATCTAGCATTTTGTCTCAAAATCTGCAAAAAGTCTCAATATAACGAATATGGCCTTAATGGGACTTTAGGGGTTAACCTTGATTTCACTAATCATCAAATGTTCCACAACTCACTCCATTAGCATTGAATTCAAGAATGTTTGGTGAATGGTTTTATAAAAAATATTACCTCAAAATTTTATTCAAGGATTATGTATTTTTTTACATTTAAAACTTTGATTCATTCTATTTGGACTAGTGACCAGAAAGTTATAGAGTATCTTGTTTTGGAGGCAATCTAAGCATCTTTTGGAAATTATAACTTATGGATTCTATTTTTAATGAAATTTTTACAATTTAAAAAATGTTATGTAAGGTGAAGTTTATGTGCTAAAACAATCTCATATTTGGGATTGTTGTATTTCAATTCCATCTCAGAGCTATTTATAGTTTAGTTATTCCTTCAATCTTGAACCCTCTTTTGTTGAGCACTTTTTCATGAGTGAAAAATTAGTGTTTTTTTGTTGAATGTTTCTTCCTAGATTTGCAATGTATATCTTCAATATAAAAAAAATTTAAAAATCAAAATTAGTAGTACAAAAAATTCAAGTTAAGAAGATTCAAAGCCAAAAATCTAGATAATCAAGGTGTTAAGAAAATTGTTTTCGATACTTTAAATGCAAATACCTTGCAATCTATGCAATCAAAGTTTTTAAAAATTTTATTCCACATTTTTCTACTAGTATAGTAGAAGAATCTAGAGTTGGATATACAAAAAATAGATTTATAATTTTTTTGCACATTGCATTAGAAATAGCAGTTTTGAGTAGGTTGTGATGGAAAAAGGACTTGGGACTTTAGGGGTTAAACATTTGATATACTATAAGGTAGAAAAAAATATGAAATTATTTTTTAATATGTTTATTTGTCAATTGAACATCATAATTTTTTTAATTGATATTTTGTAACTTTATATGAATATGCTCTGAATTCGTCATGTTCAAATATATAGTGTATTTCAAACCAATTTTTTTGCATTTATGTATGTTAACTATAAATTTGTATATTTTTATATTTATACATCTTAAATCTTGATTTAAAGTACAAGTGATGCTCGAAGTGATGGAAATAGATGCCTCTACCTTAGATATATTATCTTTAAATTCAACGAGCTTTCTAAATACCATGAAATATAAAGATCTAAAATTGTTCATTTGAGCATGTGTGTATAGATAGAGTCAAAATTACACTTACTTAGGGGCCTATTTTTTACTTACTAATTGGCAAATGAAAATCATAACTTATTTCTAAATAAAATATTTATTTTGGAACGTTTTTGTGAATTTTGTAAATTTTGAAGCCCAATGTTGAAGAAACTTTAAAACGCTCTATAGGTGTATATTTGAAGTGCCTTCAAAAAGATTCAAAAACCATTGAATGTATTAATGATCTAGTACTTTGCAACCATTTTGCACTATGTGTACACTATAAGGGAAATGGATGTTTTAAGTGAGTTTCCAAGTCAAGTCCTAGACATAAGACTATAAACAATGACCTTTACAGAGATTTTTCATAAAGTTTTACTAGAAATACATGTATAAAATTAATATAAAATTTAGACCTCTAGCTTCCAACTTGTACATGGTATTTACAATTTTTGTATGAAATTATATCACTCTTTCTTTCTCTATATGTTCGTAAAAAATTCTATTGGTTGAAATAGTTTTATAGTTATTCTAATAATGTAACATAATTTGTTCAAAATATATTTTTATAGGCTATTTAACCTTGGAAGGACTTGAAAGGCCTTTGAGTCCATGTAGTATATTATGAATGTGGTGGTATTTGACCAAAAAATATATATCAAATATCATTTAATACAAAATAAACAAATCTTCATGGTAATATGTATATAGCAATATATTACAATTTCTATAGTAAACTACAATTGAAGAGTTATTAAGGCTAAATATGGGTCGTATAGGGGAATCCTAAGGAGCTTTCAAGGATTATTACTAAAATAATTTGTCTCGGTAAGCATTTTATTAATATGCCATGTACAGTTGCCACAACCATTGAGATGTCAAAGTTATGGCAAAGGCCTCTTTAGTGCCTTTATGTAAAATTTTTAAAATATCCTCAACCAAAAGAAGAATTAAAAAATATTTTAAATTTTGAATTTGTAAAATTTTTTATATTCAATATTTTTATGTATGAAGGAGTGCAAAGGTTTTGTTACGGTGTGAGGAGTTGTGTTTTTGATAGAAATAGAAAGATTTTAGTACGTAGGCAAGCAAGGGCTTTGTTCACAAGTCAAACATGCAATGTAAAAGTTATGTTTTTTCTAAAATAGAAGATATTTCAATTCAATTTGTGAATTAAAAAAAAAACTTTGAAATTCAATAAACTTCACATTGAAGATCCAAATTCTATAAAAGAATATCTATATAATCCTCCTTGCAAAGAGCTTTCTAATGGTACTAAGAATGCTACCAAATGCCTCGTAGTTTCTTAGATCTCATATCAAATATAAAACAAACAAAACAAAACAAATAGCCATTCTTTTTCTATAATGTGGTTTTAAAGATTTTTGCACATCCTATAAGGTTGGTTCAAGGTTATAATTGGAGCACTTTAAGAAATCCCTATTTCACAACATTGAGGGGGCAACCAAAAATGAACAATGTCATCACACTAAATTGTAAACCTTCTTTCTTAAACGCTTCAAATGTGGCCTTGAATGAACAGTTTTATAAATCAAAACCACTAGGACTTTTCAAAAACCACTAAAGAGAGGTGAATGTTTTTGAGATTTTTTGAGGTTGTGGAGTTTGCCGAAAGCTTTGTGAATATATAATTTTTGCTTCAATCGGTGCCCAATAGAAAAAGTTATGGTACAATAAGCCAAAAGCAAAAGTCAATGGGTAGCACAAAAAAATCAGAAAAATTCAATTTTTTAAAAAGAAATTCTCCTAAAATCTTATATTTTTGTCTACATTTGAAGCTTTAATTCATTCTACTTGGACTAGTTTTGAGAAAGTTAAACAACCTTAGTTTTTTGGGCAGTCTAAGCATCTTCTTGAAAAAATAACTCATAGGATTCATTTGTGAATGCAATTTTTACAATTTTCCAAAAAATATTTTAGACAAGGTTAGATTTTCTTTTTAGAACAATCTCACTATTGGAATTATCATATGTCAATTCCATCTTAAAGGTATTAATGATTTAGTTTTTCCTTCAATCTTTAATCTACTTCTACTTCACAATTTTTTAATGAGTGAAAATTAAGTAGTTTTTTGTTGAATTTTTTCCTTAGATTCTCAACTCATCTATTCAATATAAAAATTTAGAAAATCAAAATTAATAGTGCAAAAATTTTTAGTTCAAAAGATTCAAAGCCAAAAAATCTAGTCAAGCAAGTTGCAAAACCCTTGTTTTCTTCAATTTGGATGCAAATACCTTGCAATCTATGTAGTCAAATTTGATGAAATTTTTGCCACATTTTCATAAACAAGTTAAATACAAGATCTTGCAATTGGATTTTGAAAAAACATATTTTTTTTGGTTTTCTTAGGTAAACATAGCAAAAGTGGTAGTTCTAAGGGGTTTTTGAAAAAAAAAACCCTCAAGGCTTTAGGGGTTAAAGGATTAATGCACATTTCATATCCAGGGTGGTCAAACTTCACAAGATTTCTACATAAAAGAATAGATTTCAAAATTTTTGATATTTCTCACATGTAGTAGTATATCTTTAAAATTTAATATCATTTTATCATAATTGAAAACATCAAGTTGAATTTTATATAATTTCTTTTCAATTGAATTAAAATCATAGCAATTACAAAAAATGCTTAAAATAGTAAGAATTTTTTTTAACAGAGTTGAAACATTTGCAGTCAGACAATAGGAACCTACGGGGCCCTAAATTGCCCAACAAGGGGACAAACGGTCCTTTATGGGTTAATAGATAAGCTAGTCACAATGAAAATTTGTTTGGGTACCGTGTGAAATGTTGGCTTACAAAATTGGTTTGTTTTTGTTAAGGGACTGTTTATTTAATATGAAAGCTGTATGTGTGGTTGTTCCCTACATATGCACCCAATTGAATTAAAAAAAATTCATCAACAATTCATCATCAAAAAATATTGTGTAAAATCATGAGAATTGAATGTAAAAATTCACCAAAAATGAATTTTTGCTTTTTTGAAATTAAAATTTGGTATACCTCATTGAGAGTGGGTAACAATTGAGTATTATTTATGCAAGATAAAAATTGACAATTTTAGTTATACATTATTTACAAATCTTTGAACGGCTCAAAGAGGCAGTTCATAAATAAACTGGACCTTACTATAAGGTAAACCAGTCCATTGTGGTTAGAATGAGGAGTTTGGCATCATCTTGTTGCTGAATTTTTTCAATTCTTTTCCCACATTAGTACAAGTGTGAGAAACAACAAGTGCAATTGAAATAAATTTTTTTTGACAAAATATGAATTTGCTAGGAATTTCTGAAGCATTGAGCCCCAAAGAGTCTGTAGACTATCTTATGACAAACAAAACCTGAATCTGTAATGCTCATCTCACAGCCTAATGCAGTCAAAATATTTTCTATTACAGAAAGCCAAAAAGTCAATTTTTACAATGGACTTCACACTGATAAACTCAAAAGTTTCTAGTGAGGTCAATGTTCATTGTTGTCATGTAAGACATGCATTGTTGCCCACATCTTACATCCTGAAAAAACCCTACAATGGATCATTTCTTGAGCGATCGCCATGGATCATTTGACCACAGTGGGTTGTCTTACCTTACATCCTGTTTCAAACATCTTCAGTTTTCCACAAGAAGTCCCTTTAATTTCTCAGTCCCCATAATAGCTAATACCCCTATTCAGTGCACTTCTTCGGTATCTGTGTCAGCCCTGACCAGGTCGCTCATCAGTCCCATAGAATCATACTCTCAAATTGCGGCAGCAGCACCCCAAGCGTAGGGCTTCTTCGACCTCACAGACAGCGTTGGTGCGTGTAAGGTATGCAGGCCCGTGGACTTTGTTGACCGCCTGTCATTTTCGTCTTCGTGTATCTCTTTGCACCTTTGTGTTTCGGTGATCCGAGACTCCGTTGGTGAAGCTGTCTTAGTCAACGGAAACAGAGCAGAGCAGCTGCAAGTTGTTTTGACGGCCCTAGCTTCCACATTTGGTTGTGATTACGGTTCTCAGCGAGATCATTCCTCAGCTGTGAATGTCGGAGGCGAGTGACAGCTGAGGTGCGCACTTGTGCTGAGTGCTGATGTTTTTTCCGCTGCTGTGGAACTGCTATTTTTCTTTTTATCCAGGCAGGTAGGCATTTGTGGTGTAGGTAAACCAGCAGTGGAGCCCAACGACGTTCTGATCCCCATCTTGGCCTATTCCAGTCGTGCGTTACCTTTCTGGCGGTGCAAAACTTTAGGTAGACAGAAATGTTTTCGAATTTTTAAATATTTTTCGGTTGCTTATGTTTGACAGTCTCGTGTTTTCTCAAGAAACTTGGCCTTGCAAATTTGGTGAGGCCCTCGTATGATGTGAGTTTCATGATTTCGGATTTAATGTATCCAAGTCGTTGATAAATTTTCTCTTCCTTCATTTCCACCTCAATGTTCTGGAACCTAGATGTGCAGAGAGTCGTCGAGGATGGCAATGAGTAGCTTTCTCATCAATTCAGCAGGCAGGTAAATTGGATTTTCGTTTCACCGGTTTTGTTCTTGCAGGACTGAAGACATGTTCGGCGCGAGTTGTCCCATGCCGGGCCAGATGACAGGAGGTAGTTCTGGAGAGCAGCATTTGGATTTGAGGCCTGTTTGACAATTCCAAGCTCGAAGCTGCTTTAAGGGCAGCAGAGAGAGTGTGTGAATTAGCTAAGCGACAGATCCCTCACGAAGTCGAGATGTCACAAGCATTGCTTATCTATCCTAAAGGTGAAGGTGATGCGGTGACCATCACTGAGCGATATGGCGGAACTCCGACCAGGGAGGTTCCTCGGCAATAACATTGTCGACTTCTATGTTAGGTACGGAATCGTGTTGTTGGTATGTGTTTGCTAGACAAATCCATTGGTCTAGATAGATCATTTTTTTGTTCTTTCTCGTTGATGGATAACCCCTTCATGACTGGGTGGTTTCGTATCAGTGCCTTTCCTGACACACGCGTTCTAAATATTGGGCACTCCGATGGCAGGTTTCTTAAACGGGGACTTTCCCCTGAGTATGGCAATCGGTTTTATTTCTTCAACAGTTTTTTCTTTACAAGACTTCTGCAGAGCACTGCACCTACACGCCTCGATCCGTTTAAGTTGGACTATGAGCAACTCCGGAAGTGGACCGCGGAAGTGAACCTTTTTGAAAAAGACTATGTTTTCATTCCTATCGTCCAAAGGTGGTAGTTCTCTTGTGTTATATGTTTACTGATGGTTTCCACTTTTGCGTGTTTTCCAAGATTTTCGTCCACTGCTTGCTGAATAGTTTCTAGGCGCTGTTTGATTTTGTGAGTATGGAGTATGACATTATGTGTTGACATGGCAAAAGAGATCATATGCCCACGAGTTGTACCTCTCATATTGTGTTGGTTCTTTTGGGATGGCAGTTCACATTGGAGCTTGGTCATAGTATGCCACCTTAGTTCCCTCACTCGTCCGGCAGGTGGGTTTTGTATTTCATTTCACTTCACGGCATGTTTTTGAAGGTATAATTGGTTTTGTGGATCTTTGTTGAAACTCAGTTGTGTTGCTTTTTGTGTAGGTGAAACGGTGAGATTCCCTTGTGTTTTTCATCTCGATCCGCTTGAAGGGCAGCATGAGAGCTTTGAAGGCTTGATCTAGAGGTGAGTCTTGGATTAGCATCATAGAATGAAAGTATTTTCGTTGGTGTTCAGAGTTCTCAGTGAATACATTTTGGGGTGAGTTTCCAAGGTTGAAGCTTTTATCCATTTCAACCATTTTTTCTATGTGTTTTTTGTGAAGAGTGAACTTGAAAGTATAATGTGCGTTGTCTAGTTTGTTATTGGTAATCTATTCTTGAAGATTTGTTCTTGGCCAGCAGTTTGTTAGTTGGCTTTGAGTAATTGTAGTGGATGATTGGAATGTTTGAGAGCTTGGTAATGACCCTTTGCAATTGCCATGTTGGCAATGTGTTTTGTGAATATTTTGTTTGTTTCTTGAGCAGTTATGTTTTAGAAGCATGGAGGGATAGGTTCCAGGTCTCAATTTACTCGGATGAAGTACAAGCAATTTGGCGAATGAAGTATGTGCAATCTAAGGTATTGTTTGCTATGGATGAGTCATTCTTGATTGCTTTGTTTTTGCCTATTTTTTATACCAAAGTTTGTAGAGAGAGTTTTATGGTGTATATGTTGTGTATTTTGATTGTGCAAGGTTCCACAACAACCAGACAATTCCCACGATTGTGGTTTATATGTTTTGGACTATATTGAAGCATTTATGAAGGAGTCTGCTTCACCAAACTTTAGCTTTACTTCGAGTGAAAGGGGTTTGCATTTTCTTCATCCCCATTTTGTACAAGAGGTTTTGGACAAATGAGGGCACATCGAGAACCTCATCCATAAGTTGAGTGGTGTAATTCAAAAGTGTGCTCAAAAGCGCAAGGCAATCCAATTGTTGCCACTGATTTCAATGGTCCAATTTTTGGAGCCAAGCACCTGTCAACTCATGAAGATTCAATGCATATTCAACATCACCAGTCGAGCAAGATATGGAGGTTTGATTCTGGGCCGTCCAAAGCTCTTGACCTTCCACATGTTGAGTATGAAAGAGCCTGTGAGAGTTTTTTAGACCAATTGCAACACACAAAGGCTCCAGAAACACCATTTATGGGTTTGTTTGAAGTTGTGAAGGGGACAAGTAAGAGAAGCAAGATTTTGACGAAGGGGAAGGGGAAAAGTAAGACCAACAAGATTATGACAGAAGAGGAGACTTGGGTGTTATTGTCATGTAAGTTGGAAGGAGGTCACTTTTGCAAGGGGAGTAGAGGTGTTACACATTGGAACCTCATCTTGGAAGAAATTGAAAAGAAACTTGGAAGCTTGCGATTAGTAGACCAATGTCGACTTCGGTAAGACACTTTGTTGAAGGCTTATAAGTCCTACAGAAAGCATTGCAAGACAAGTGGTAAGACATTTTCTGAGATCACGGATAAAGAGCGTCTTGGCTTGAGATTAGCAACGACCCTGAGTGAGGAATGGTATTCAGCTATGGATGAAATTAGCAACAAAGCCCAGATACCTAAGAAGTGTATGAAGTTGAGTTCTAATGCATGCAATGACTTGAATCCATTGAGCTCCCCTGCTCCAAATCTACCACCAATTTCACAAGGAACGTCATTTATGAATGGAGTTGTAAGTTTGGGCTCACTCCAAATGATGTTTTGATATGTTCTTTTTAGTTGTAAAAGTGAATGGTTTATGTGTTTCTTGAGTTGTTTTTTATTCATTTTCTTTTGTTTAAATGACGCATTTAGTCTTCTTGTATTCAATTTCCCAATGATTGTTTTTATGTTTAAGATTTACTATATTGGTACACATGTGAGGACTAGATGCTTGAAGTTGATTGTACGCACATAGTTGTGAGGTAGGAGATACCATTGGCACAATTTATGCTCTGATTAGGTCATGTATGTGGTGCAGATTGTTTTGGATAGTGTTTGTAGAAGAGTTTTTCTTCCAACAGGCAAGTTGAGTTCTTTGAATGAGGACTTGCAATCTACATTACTCAATTTGGTGGAAGATTGCTCATGGACTCCAGAAGTGAGAGGTGCAAAAGTTTTCTATATGGAACAAGTATGTCGAAGGTTAGCAATTCTTCAAGAATGTGAACCAAGGGACATTCTAAACTATGTAGGTTCTATTTACCAATGTTTTGATATCATTGTCTTTGTTTGCTTTATATTTTTTGTAATAGGGTGATTTGAATTCTTGATTTTCATTTGTTGAAATGATTAGAAGACCTGTTGATATGCTAGTTATTATGGAACTCACTTCATAGACTTCACTTCATCACACTATTGGTTTTGTGTAATAACTTAGGTTTTCTATCAATCATTCTTTACTTATGTGGCGCATTATATTTGTGTGTAGGTTTTGAAGCTTTGGGAGCTTGAGCTTGTGCACGTGCCGGGCATGGCTTTTGAAAAGGGAATGGATCTCCTACATATGGATCATTGGGAGGGCAAAAGGGGATCTATCAAGTTTTGGTTGTACAAAAAGATCATAAAGGAAGTGTTGTGCAAGAATCTTGAGTTCCAGATTTATTGTAGGAGGTTTCCCATTGAGCATTCTTCATTTCAAAGTATTAGAGTATTGATTCTCGATCAATGTAGTGCACTTGAGTGTTTGAACTTGAGAGAATTTCCGAGGTTGCTTATCTTGACTTTAAGGCATTGTCTGAAGTTCAATTTGTTGACAGGTTGGGAAGTTGCAAGTGGTCTTGGATCAATTGAGATTGTAGGGTGTTTAGCCTATTGCGACTTTCCTGAAGTACAATACTTTTTCTCATTGAGGGAAATGAAGGTATCGAGTTGGACATTCAAGAATGCATTGATTCCTTGGCAACTTTCTCAATTGAAGCAGTGTTCTAAATTGCGGAGGTTGGTTCTAGAGGAGTATGGGAGCTATAGAGAAAGAGTGGATGTTGAGATTCCCAAGGAATTAAAGTCCTTGGAATTCTTTTCACTCAAAAGTCTTTCCTTGATTAGCATCCAAGGCTTGAGTGGGCTTCAAGCTTTGACGACACTCACCCTTAGGGGTTGCTATGGTTTGAAAAGGGTTCCAGAGTTAGGTTGCTTGAAGGGGTTGTCCCACTTGGATTTGAGTTCTAGTGGTATTGAAGATGTTGCAGGTGTAGGAGAATTGCATTTGTTGACTTATTTAGATCTTTGTAGTTGCCATTCACTAAAATGGCTTCCATTCATAGGGCACTTGAAAGCATTGGCTTATTTAGATCTTCGTTGTACTAGTGTGAAGGAGATCCTAGGTAGGGAGGACATAATGAGTGTAAAGACATTGTTGTGGAATAAAGAATGAAGAGCTACTTGAGTTACATTTTTTTTTGAGTTCCATGTGTGACGTGATGGTGTAGAGTATTGGTTTGCTAATCGTCAACTTATCCTTGTCTTATTACAAATTTTTTAGTGGTCTTTATTTATTCATTTTATTTTTGAGGTGTGTTTTTGACAACCAAAAAAGTGAGATTTTGAGTGCCACTTTATGTAAATGCATTAAACAATAAAAGATTTGCAAAGAAAATTTGTTTCAATTTTGAAGAAATGTTTTTGAAATGTAAATTCAAGGTGTGGACATGTATTTGGTGAACTATATGTTTTTTCCAATTAGGTGTCCAAATCAAAATTATATTGCTTGAAATTTCATTAAGTAGATTAGTATATGAAAAAGTCCTCTACTTTTGAGATTTAGTAAGTGAATATGTAACTAATATGGATTGGGATTTAACAGTCTAAAGAAGAAACATGTGTAGACTAATCACAGCACTTTTTCAAAGTCATTCTTACTATCAAGTGAAGGTGGAAGTTGGTAGAATTTTGTGATCATTCTCATACCAAAGCTATGTCTCAAGGATGGATCAAAACCTTCAGACACAATTTTTTCTAAGCCACATTTCATGCCATGAAGAGTGAATCTAATGATAGTAATAATTACTTTAGTAGCTATAGTGTAGGTACAATGATTAATAAGACAATATGCAACAATGCAATGGCAACCATGTATGTTCCAATGTGAATTGCAACTGTGTAGTGTGTGAGGTATTTTTCATAGCAACTTCTATTAAGCTAGTAGTGTCCCACCTTATAAGCCAAGGTGCATGCCTCGCACTCATTTTGGAGACAAGTTTACTAACTCGTAAAGGATGATCATGTTGTTTTTGGCAACACTAATTTTTTGAATGGTATATGTGAGTGGTCATTTGATTTACTAAGGCGGAAATTCTTCATAAGGTATGGATGAGGAATATCTTTCATGAAGACAAATATTCATTGTATTTAAGTATTCATATGAAAATTCATAATGCAATATTCATAATGACTAGATCCAAAATTAGAATTGGGTTGACATTTTCCAATCCAAGTAAATGTACCAATCGCAACATTTTGGAAATGCAATTCAAGTAGTTGGAACAGTCGAAGTACACACATTTGTTAGTTGTTTGGAGAAATTGGCAAAAAACATAGCAACATGGAGCGACAACAGAATGGGCTTCCTAATTTGAAAAAAGTCAGATATCTAGAAACAATCTCAACTCAATCAAGCCCTCGTAATCTTTGGAATTTAGAAATTTGGTTACTACAAGAGAAAAGAGTGTTTTAAATAAAATCCTAGTAGTGCAGTCCTATAATTTAGGACCTTTTAGGAGATTTTTAGTATTATTATACTAAAACACATGAATTTCTAGTACTTTTTACTAAAAATACCCTCAAAAGTCTACTACAAGGATTTATATGACCTATTTGCTAGATGATTAACATAACTTTGTCAATTGTTGTATTAGTAGAAATGTCTTGATTTTGTCAATAATTCAACAAAATTATGTCATGCATTGTGTCACTTTGGACAAAATTACATGTCAAATAAGGATTTTCTACAAGTGGTCGCCATGTTGACTTTACATAGCTTATTCACTAATTCCTGTTGGCCCTTTTTTTAAGACAAAGTTGGTCTATCTTTGTCCTGACATGCTAGGAACTAAAGTATTGACATGTGCAAATTATATTGTATAATTGCACTCCTTTTGCCAAATTGCATTTTGCTTTCATATAGAGTTCATTGTGTTTGTCATGCTTCATATACAAATAAAGACATAAGAAAATTCTACACATGTGAGGTGCATATGTTATTAGTAGCCGTAAAAACAGAAAATTCCATGTTTGAGGCACTTAAGTCTGCCATTGTTTCTACAAATCCTACATGTTGCACAACAAATCACAAATCCTATACATATTAGAGAACATTTTCCAAAATGTTGACATATATAGCATGCAGCCTAAACGACAAAGGCAAAAATTGAAGTGCTTTTTGATAGTATGTAGGAATGAGCATATTATTATTCCTCGTACATTATCCACCCTTCCACATTACACTCCTACTATACCTAATACCTTTATACAAATATAATTGGAACATCATGTCTTCATGGAGATTCATTCTCCAACTTCTGCTTTTACAACAATAGCTATTCCACAACTAACACATGCACATCATCCTAAAATTACAATCGTTGTTAAACAATTGAAATGGAATCAATGGTGGTCATGACAGTTCCTCACCCTTCTTTCGCATTCTTCTTCTACTTCCCTTATGTACAAGCACCTTTAGTTTCCTCCAACTCCAAAGTATTAAAAACAATTAGTGAGAACAAATTCCATCGTAACGTTCAGCTAAAATATTCCATGCATCCTTTCAAGTCAATTGAATTTCACTATCCTCTATTATGATTTACAACTTTAGATGCAATCCTTATGCATTCTCTATCGCATGAATACCTACTTGCAATTTTTGAGAAATGTGTTGTCCTTTTGTACTTTGAACTATACTACCTGTAGTAGGATCACAATGTTCCTCCAACATTATATCACTTTGTCTAACTACCAATGATTCCAGCCACCACGTCATCATCACCACAAATGGATGTCGGAAAATTTCTTCAATCAACAATGAAGAAACATTTCTCCAATAGTCTTCTCTCTTTCTCCAACTATACACTCTACCATGTTCACTTTCTCACTTGTATTTTCTACAGGCTCTTCCTTCCACCTCTAAATACTTCTATCATCCTACGAATTCTTTGCCAGTGCATTGATTTACACCACAGCCATAAATAATCATCGTCGACCTCCACTTTCGTATATGATATAAGAATTGTTTTTCTTCTTTTGGTGATGCCCCCTATAACTTTTGTTGTGGGCCATCTAAAATCTAATTTCTTCTAGATCTAGTGATCTCTATAGAATTTCCCTCAATCTTTGTCGTACTCCAACCTCATACAAAGGCCCTATATTCTATCAAACTTTACTATGCTATTATTAGTTCTATGACAATTTTCAAACTTCTTTATTGGTGTGGGATTGTTTAGCTGTGTTTCCAGTATATGCCATGTTTGATCTAATATTTTAATTAGCTTTAGTTACCCATTACAAAATTTTCTTTTAAAGTTCAAGGCACCTTAAGGCTACACTTACAAGCTATAATTTCCTTCACATATTGAAAGTTCACTAACAATTCGCACTTCCACCTATATTGAGTCCATTCTACTATTTCCGTGACTATACCCTTTGGTTGTCTATTGATGTATCCAATCATTGAATCAAGATCCTTACACAACAACTAAAGCTCCTTTCTCCAATCTCCCACTCTTCTACTATCAACTTCTTTGTGTACTTAGCCACTAAAAGAAAATTCAGTGGCAACCCTTCTTTTTGACATTTGTGACCTTTTTTTTCAAGCCAATCTCTTTCTTGTCTCCTCTTTTTTTTCCTCTCTACCTTGGATGGGTATAACAAATCTTAACTTTCCTTGCTATCATCCTCATTATCCTCAGAAACTAGCTACTCAACTACGTCAAGTGCATTTCCCTCATTGTCATTGGCATTCATGCCATTGACATTTGGGTTGTCATTGTAGAAGCCTAGCACCTTCATTTTGGACTCTACATGGAGCTCACTATTATATATTGTATCTTCTCCATAGTCTTTGTTTTTGTCATTCAAATCCTAGTCAAAAAGTCCACCTCTTAAATTGTAAACACCTCATATTATAATTATTTTATTCCAATCATACAAGGTGGCATAAGAAGAGGTATTTGAAGTAGTATTCGACCACTTAATAGACAAAGCGGAATATGAGGTGTGTCATTAAACTCCAAACTTTTCTTTAATTTACCTTAATTGACAAGTTTTAAATAGGACGTACGTTTAGGATCAAGTTAGACCATTAGAATATAGAGCTAGGTCCAATTTGCATTTTGAATTTGATAGTAAAGAATTAGAAGTTTTGAAAAAGACAAAAGATATAAAAAATAGACTAAAAATGAATATGATATGAGTAGTTGAGGTTCAGATGTTAGGATAGAGGAAACTTAGCAAATGTCATCCAATTAGAACAAGAATGAAAACTTAGATAGTAAATCATTATTAAAATTCAAAAGTGAATTTTGAAGCTAGTTCAAACTATGAAGTAGACAAATAGTAGAAGATAGTGGATGAAATTTGAAGTACCAATTAGTGATCAAACTTCATCCATCAATAATATTTATTAAGATAGTTAAACTCAGAAGTGCTTTATCATTTTAGAAAGTCAAAATCAAACTTTTTGACGATCAAACATCAAAAAATTTAAACATAGCAACTAACTAAAAATCATTCCTAGCATGTAGTAAGTAGTAACAAAGAAGTGACAAGTCAATCTAACTTAAATTTTATCAAGGAAGAAAGTTAGATTTAGGAGTAGATAGAAAGAACTTAAAGAAGTCCAAAACTAGTTCAAACTTAGGAAAATAATCAAACCTTAGGAAAAAAAAAAGATGAAGTTTAGACTAAAATATGGAAGAAATTAATTGAAAATCATTCATTCAAATTCAAACTTAGAACTTAGCTAAAAGTTAGTAACTTAAGGCTAAGGACCAAATTTCAAAGTTGATTGAAATAAGGAAGTTGTCATAAGGCAGGGATGAAGTTTAAGTAGCCTCTTGAAGGCTTAACTTCATCCATCCATATCTTTTGCTAGGAAAGTCGAATCATTTCATATTCTATATTTTTAAAATTGACTTAATGTTCTCTACAACTTTTAGTGAGATTTAGACTATTGTCAATTCCATTGAAAAACTATTGTGGCTTAGTTAGTTTGAACCAAAGCTACTTGTTAGGGTAATTCTTACAATTTGGTTTAGTGTTCTTAATTCTTTTGTAAGTTTGTGTATGATTATGCAATAGAAAATATTCATTGCTTCGAAGGTACAGTAGACCAAAGTTTTTGCACTCATTAGGACAAATCACATTTAAAAGCAAGAACTTGGTTGTACTTGTCTACTTACCAAGGGTGGTTAAACACACACTCACAAATCATTCTAGTGTATACATAATTGGCAAGTGAAGGGTGTCATATGAAAGTGATTAAAGTTTACAATGACAAATTAATTGATTTGTATAAGCAATAAGAATATTCAAGATCATAACAACGTTGATAATAGTTGAATTCACTACTAGAAAACCACGACCAAATCAACAGAAAATCAACTAATTTTTGTTGTTTGGAGCACTGCAATGACCAAATCAACAAATTTTTGTTGTTTTTGTAAATGCCAACAAAAAGCAAACAACTTTCTGTTGATTCAAATAGAGCAATGACCAAATCAACAGATTTGTAGTGAATTCAGAATCTTTTTGGAATCTTAGAGAATCTTTGATAATCTTTTTAGAATCTCAAAGAATCTTTTAAAATCTTATGGAATATGGATATCTCTAGGTATTTCTAGAAATCTTTACATTGAATTTAATACATTTTATAATATTTTGGAAGATTTTAAAATGTTTTCATACCTTTAGCATTATCTAGGACAATTAAGGTTGGCCCATTGATGTCAAATAATTAATTAACTCTCACGGCCTTGAGGCATGTTTCAATCAATTTTCTACTTTGGAGTATGCCCTTTACAATGCAATATTTGTTGAATATGATTCATATAAAAATTTTGCCAAAAATGTGTTTTACTACTCATTCAATGCTTAGAAAATTCAAACTATTCAAAGTTGTAATTAATAGTTATGTCTCCAAAGGGTTGTTTTTTAAATGGATAGTTTCACGTAGCTACGACAAATAGATTTAATTGGTTTGAAATTTTTTTCACATACTTTCAAAAGGATTGTTAACAAAGTCTCCAAAGTTAGAAGTCATAGAAACACACAATTTTTCTTCAAGTTTTAGTGTATTTGAGAATTATTTCTAGGATTACTCAACAATCATTAGAAAATTAAGATTGAATAGAAAAATCAAAATTGTTAATTATCAAAGTCAAATTTTTGATGCTCAAACTACACTTCTAAGAGAATATATTTTTCAAAAATATGAACTATCAAAAATAGTAACTTCAAAACTTTTAGTTTAACTTCAGAATATTGTTGACACCAAAATTTGTTGCCTTGGTCATTTAGTAGTGAAAACACCATAATTGGAATTCTATGTACAATGATTTTTTTTAGCTCAAACATTCAAAATTCAGTGTTTTTTCAATTCAGCAGACTTTGGCAGTCATTTTTGCATAGTAGAACAACGTTTTTCAAAAAAATTCCAACAAAGAAAAGTTGTTAAATCAAGCTAAATTTCAACTCCAAAAATCCGTTTTTGATTTTGAACCTCCAATCAAAAGTTATGAACAATATTCAGAGAGAGATATCAAGGAACATTTTTTTTGATATTTTCAAATAACCTCTTTGATTTGCGTTCATAACTTTTTATTGGAGTCTCAAAATCACAAACGGATTTTTGGAGGTGAAAGTTATCTTGATTTAACAACTTTTCTTAGTTGAACATTTTTTGAAAAAAGTTGTTCTACTATGACAAAATGACCTCCAAAGTCTGCTGAGTTTAAAAACATGAAGGAGTTAATGTACAAATAAAATAAAAATACCTCTTATCAAGATGAAGTTTTAGTGGTGAAATGTTGGTTAGGTCTTTAAGATGTTGAGCACGAGGTCATGGGTTCAAACTTGGTTGGTGTGTATTGGCTGGCTTGGGTGGGGAAATGGGCTGCCTAGAGGTTCTTAGCAGCGAAAAATCAAATTTTTTTGTGCTGCTCGGAAATCACGGGCAATAGAAAATAATTTGTTTGTTTTTTCAAATTTTCTATTTTTATTTGGCCAAAACAACAGAAAAAACAACAGATTTCTGTTGATTATTGACCAAAAAAACACACCCGAAACAATAGAAGGGATTAACAAATTTCAATTGAAATTTTGTTGTTTTGGCCACAAATTTTATAGTAGTGATTATACTACTAAATGACATGTTTTTTTTCCAAACCAATTGAATTCAATACTCAACATCCAAAGTCCCAAAGTTTATAATATCTACATTCTACATTAAAAGCTAGTAGTTGTTTAATGTAACTTTTGAAAAATTTATCTGTCATTCAAAAATATAGACCAAGTGGAATATCAGAAACATATGTTTTCTTTCTATTACTAGATTTTGCTACTTGTAATGATATGTTTTCACAACTACAAAGACAAATTACATTTGTTCATTTGAGGGCTTCTAGAGTTAATAATCATATTTTAGGCCTTGCTCTATTGAACACTCAAATTGTACCCAAATTCAAGTCTAAAAGGAATTCCACCTCAAAGTTTTTATACAAGCATATGAGCATAGTTTCTATTATTTAACTATCCTAGTTTTGTTACCACCAATTAGAAGATTGAAAAAAATTCTTAACATGTTCTTTTTGTTTCATTGTATATGAACAATGTAGAAATTTTCTATTGTTGATTATAAGTCTAAATCTAAAATTGACCTTGAACTCTTATGACCAACAACTATGCATTTTACACTACAATTTGGGCTACAATTTGTAGGAATGGGTTCTATTAGTCAAAATGTTGCAATTCATTGTGATTACATTAGACAATACGATACTTTACATATAAAATTTGTCTATCCTACCTAACATTCTAAACTAATAAAACCAATAGCCCTATAACATTTTTGAGGAATTCAATAATATAGGCTCAAAGATAGAATCATCTATACTTTGAGTCTAGGAAGTGTGGCCACTTCATCCTTTGAAGGCATATTAATTCTTCTTAAATACTTGAATATTCCTTATTTAAGGGTTAAAGAAAAGACTCTTCACTTGGTAAAGGATGTTTTGTTGATGGAGCATACTATTGACATGTCATTGTAAAAGAATTTCTTCTTTTAGAAAGCAAGCCACTACTCAACAAGAGACTTCCTTGATCTTTGCAAGCACTTGTTTCCTTTTTGAATTTGGAAGTTGCTCAAACCTGTTCAATTCATAGTATCAAGCTTCATTCAATCCTTGTTTCCTTTGAATCCAACGCCAATAAACATGTGTGGACCAATAAATTTCCAACTCATTCTACAACCTTTTTTATTCCTTTCATTCAATTTGATTTTAAAACCAATTGCCAAAGAATTTTGGGCATAAATTTGTAGAGTTGTAGCATACTTACCACAACCTTGATCTATAAGACATGCATGACATGACTTGAAACTAGTGTACCTTGTGTCATTGTCATAACTAAAAGAAAAGTAAAATAAATTTGAAGTTTTTATGTACGGAAAAATTAGAAAATTACTTTAACTTTCATTTTGACTGTGGCAACGATACAAGGCACACTAATACTTGGTGATATCTATATGAAAACTAGGAGATACCCATGTAAAATTTGGCTATAGGTCCCAAAATACAAGGCTATTTTAACCACCCTAGTAGAAATAGCCCTTTATCGAAAATAGTCAACATCATTTGGCTGTAGCCAATTCACAAAAAATAGTGCATAAAAGAAACACTACCCTCCAACCTCTAGCCCTTGCATTTAAAAGCAATTCCGCTTTGAAAAGTTGGATGGCTTGGACATTGGCTTGGAGGGGTTCAAAATTTGGAAAAACAAACAAACTCAATTCAATGTAGTTCATGAAATTTAACTATTACTTTGTAAAATCCCCACTCTTTTTGATGGTTGGTAGTTTGGTTGCATTTTTTGTGACATTGTAAAATGTCTTTTCAATGAAAGGCGATTTCCTTTGCAGTTAATTTAGACCTTCCACTGATTCTAAATGAATTCCAATTTTGAACCTAAATACAATGAAAATCTTCTAGTACCGTATAGGTCACCTTCAGTTCTGATTCCTCTAAGAGGGCAATAGAAACAAGCTCTTAGCATGTAGACACCTAGGAACTAGTTTATGTGACCTCTTGAATATTGTAGAGTAATTGAAAAAAAAGCAAAATCATGTGTTTCTTGGTAAAAATTTGCCATAACAAAGTATAATATTCTATGGTCTATATTATCATATGTATATAGATTCATGTAATACAAACACCATTGGAGGTTCATATCTATTTAAGGATAGTTTAAGGTTAGTAAAAATGTGGTTCATTAAATGTTGGTTATTAAATGTTGCTTTATTTATGAACAAATGCTTGTCAAAACATGTTGCAACATTAGACATTATAACAAGTGCTTTTAAAATGTTAAACTTGTGCTTTCAAAACACTCATCAAACAAGATTAAAATAGTGAGTTAGCGATCTTGAACCTTTTTAAAATGACCATGATCCCTACCTATTGATAATTTTATATTTTTACACCAAATGTGTTTAAAAATTCATATCAATTTCAAGTCCTCTTAGATTAATATGACTCCACTTTTTTCTGAGTCCACTCAATTAATTTGTTCTCCAAAAAATACATACAACAATAATCACATTACACAAGATATTCAAATTGCAAATGTGGGTGCTAGTAGGGTAATCAACCTTACATACTTCTAGCTAGATAGATCATTTGTATCTTTGTTCTTTTTAGTTGTTGGACAATCACTTGATGATTGGTTGTTCAATATCAATGCTTTCCCTAATGTAGAAGTTCTACCTATGTTGTGCTCCAATTATAGGTTTCTTGAAAGAAGACTATCCTTAAGCATAGAAAGCTCTTTTATTTCTTTAGCAACTTTTTCTTTAGGATATTTTTGCAAAGCACTTGCCATCTACAAGCTATAATCCATTTAGCAAAGGCTATGAGCCTCCCCGGAGGTGGACCGAGGAAGTAAGCCTTCTTAACAAAGATTGTGTTTTCATTCCTATGAGAGGTATTAGCCCCTATTATGATATATGTTAATTGCTTCACCCATGAATGACCACGGGTCTTCTTGGGGATCTTTTGAAGGTTTAGGTACAATCTTATAGTTTCAATTTTTGACAATATTTTTTTAGAAATTTAACAACAAAAAAACTCATTAGCTTTTCGAAGAATATAATTTTTTTTCAATCAATGCTTGGGAAAAAGTTATGCTATAAGAAGTTCAAAATGGAGGTTGTCGGGCAACACAAAAAAAATGGAAGAAACTTTTTATAAACTTTAAAAAATTTGTTTGTCACCAAAAATTATTTTGTCTACAAAGAAAGCTTTTGATTCATTTGATTCTAACTAATGATGAGAAAGTTATAGAGAATCTTGTTTTGGAGGTAATCAAAATGTCTTCTTTAAAAAATAACTTATAGGATCCGTTTTTGAACTCAATTTGAAAAAATTCAAGAAAAGAGTTCTATGTGGCTTAGTTTTCTAGCTAGAACAATCTCACTCATGGTATTAGTGTGTTTCAATTCCTTTGGAGAGCTATTAATGATTTCATGTTTCTTTCTATCTAATACCTACTTCTATTCAACAATTTTTAAAAACAAAAAATCAAATTTGTTTTTTGTGATTTTTTCATAAGATCCTCAACTTAATTGTTTGACATTTAAAATTTTTAAGTTAAGAAAATTCAAAGTCTTAAAATCTAATTAGACAAGATTCAAGAAAAAACATTTTCTTCACTTTAAATGCAAATATCTTGCAATCTAATGTTGTGAAAGTTTATGAAGTTTTTTCCACACAATTTCATACTAGTTAGATCCATGTGTAGAAAACACACATTTTTAAGAATTTTGTTCTTTGCAATAAAAATGACAATTTTGAGTGTTTTTCCAAAGAAATGAAAGGCCTTGATCCTTTCAGGATTAAATCATCATGGTTGTACACTGCGAGGGTTTTTAAAGGCAACAAATCAAATCCTTAAAGGACTATGTATAGCGATGTCCTTGAGAAACTTCTGGAAGTGGGTTCTGATTTTTTCATACGTTTGGATGAGAGTGAGGAAGAATTTTCTGCCAAGATTCGCAGAAGGAAGTGGTTGGGGTGAAGATTGCGAAGCATTCCTGCGAAGAGAAAGTGGAAATCATTCAGTGCACCTTGGAGTGAGCATCTACACATTTCCTGAATCCAATTTCACATTGAGTTTGGGTTTTGGATTGTGTACTATTGGCAACCTTTTCTATTCAGTGCAAGCATTCTGGCAATTCCGTTTTGGGTTCAAATGGACTCTTTATTATATGGATTCTCTACATTTACATTAAACCCTCATTTCATTCTGAAGGTGATGCATCGTGAGCTCCGATGCGGTTTCTAGATTATAGAAATATATTCTCATAAACCCCCATCAGGACATTTGTAGTACATTCTGCAAGTAGGTTTTGTTGCGCAAACAAGCCGTAATGCTCAGTTACGTAGTTTTGGCCAAACGATCACACATTACGAATATTTCATCCAACATCCAAAAGTTCGTCCCAAAAGTTCATCATGTTCTACATGTATGGGACATTTATTGGCTGTAGTTTATGCTGGGCAACATCTCTT
The DNA here is from genome assembly GCA_950106755.1 of Climacium dendroides. NCBI lineage: Eukaryota > Viridiplantae > Streptophyta > Bryopsida > Hypnales > Climaciaceae > Climacium > Climacium dendroides. Next base: position 23,744,416 of record OX467086.1, read on the forward strand.
GTCGTCAGGCACTTCACGGAATAAAGGACCTTCGCGTCGAGCTCTGACGTTTTTATTGGCCCTTTATTTTGCAAAATGCCCTCCTCCTTGGGCATTGCCCTATTCAAAGTGCATATTTGTCTTTACGTTTCACAGATGCCAACAAAATTTCTAGTATGTAACATAAGCAACATCATCTATTTTATGATCAATCAATTGCGTACAGCTTGTGGGTGTTCTTTCCTTCCACCTACAAAATTTGTCTCAAACTTTGCAATGCAATGTAGTGCACTTCTTATTGGTCACACTTTTATTGGTGCTAAGTTATTCTCTTTAAATGTGCACATTCTTGAAGAATTGACATTGAAATTGTGAGTGAGCTTTTTGAAGTAATCTACGAGGATTGAAGAGAAATTTTATGCTCAAAATTTGTAGACTAAAAGAGATTGTGACTTTGATGTGGCATCATGAATCCTACATTTTGTAAAATTAGAAACTTGAATAGAGTTGTCAACCATGGTTGTGAGTAGTTGCAACTTCAAGGTTAGATTTTTCTTCCACATAGTCTTGCTTCACCCTCGTCTAAAACTTGCTTTTGGAGAGCAATTGAAACATCAAGAATACTTGTCACCAATTGACAACTTGTGCTTTAATGTACTATATAGTTACAATGGCATCCAAGAATTCCATAGCCAAAAGTCATTAGGAGAGATTTGGAACTTGTAGAAGGTTGAGAGTTCCTAGACTCCTAGGAATCTGGGAATTGTGCTACAACAATAATATGACATGGTTGAGAGATTGCTACATCATATTAAGAAGTTCAAGAAAAAATTCAAAATTTTATTTCAATTTTATTTCATTTTAAGAATTTTCATTTTCATTTCATTTTTTTGAAAAAAAATTCTGACAACACATTATTCTTTAACCTCTAGGAGACTAGCAAAAGGGAATGAGCTTGAAATAGTCTTCTAGACCCCACAAAAATCCTCTAATGCGTACTAGCTTTAGGGGGAGATGAGGCGATGTTTGAATGAACCACCTTAGCAATTGAATGCATTTAGAAAAAATTATTTTTCTATTACAAGAGCCAATCCTCCTAGTTTTTGAATGTGCACATCTCTTTACAAGTTGCAAGTGGACAGATTTTGGGAGACCTACGGTTACAAATAGGTAATTGCCTATGTCCTTTGTCTTTGAAAATTTATAAGTAATTCAAAAATGCTTGGAAACCACTTATATTAGGTTCCATGCCTATTTTTCTAATTATATCTGAAACATGATATAAAAATACTTTTGTCCACGAAAACATATGGAGAAGGCCAGCCGCTTTTACAGCATACTACCATATTATCCGTCGAGGACCTTCTGCACAACGACACGAGTAGCGACCCCTCAACCCACTCCGATGTCGGACTGAAGACCGAACCAAACCAAGATATCGGACCCTCTGCTCCTGCCCCGACCCTTCTCTCCCTCCACTCCGCGGCTCCGAAAAGCCAACCCTCAGCTCAGGTATCGGACCCTTGCGACAGTGTCCAACCGAGCTCGTTCTACCGACTCTCTGATCGACCGCGTTCGCCCCGCTTCCGTATATAAAGCACGGGAGCTTGAATTCCAGTGCTTCATTACCTCACTGTGTGATCTCGTCTCTCGTGCTGGCTCCGATTTCTGGTCACTCGGGAGCCACCCGGGAGCTGCTCGTGCCCCGAACTGGAACGCGCCTTTGGCACAGCGGTCTACAGTTGTGCGTGCAATTTCAGATTTCCGTCGCGTTTTTCACCTTGTCGCAAAGTCGACCTAGTTTAACCTTGATTTCGAACACAAGTCCTTCACCTTCGTTTGCCGAATTGGTGGTCGCTACGTTAGCGGCAGCAGCGCTGCAAGCGTAGGGCTTCTTCGACCTCACAGACAGCGTTGGTGCGTGTAAGGTATGCAGGCCCGTGGACTTTGTTGACCGCCTGTCATTTTCGTTCCAGTGTATCTCTTTGCAGCTTTGTGTTTTGGTGATTCGAGACTCCATTGGTGAACCTGTCTTAATGGAAACAGAGCAGAGCAGCTGCAAGTTGTTTTGACGGCCGTAGCTTCGACATTTCTCAGCTGTGAATGTCGGAGGCGAGCGACCGCTGAGGTGCGCACTTGTGTTGAGAGCTGATGTTTTTTCCGCTGCTATGGAACTTCTATGTTTCATTTTATTCAGGCAGTCAGGCATTTGTGGTGTATGTAAACCAGCAGTGGAGTCCAACGACGTTCTGATCCCCATCTTGGCCTCCTCGAGTGGTGCGGTACCTTTCTGGCGGTGCAAAACTTTAGGTAGACAGAAATGTTTTCGAATTTTTAAATTTTTTTCGGTTGCTTATGTTTGATAGTCTCGTGTTTTCTCAAGAAACTTGGCCTTGCAAATTTGATGAGGCCCTCGTAGGATGTGCTTCTGTGCGTTTCGTGAGCTGCGGATATAATGTATCCAAGTCGTTGATAAATTTTCTCTTCCTTCATTTCCTCCTCAATGTTCTGGAACCTGGATGTGCAGAGACTCGTCGAGGATAGCAAATGAGTAGCTTTCTCCTCAATTCAACAGGCAGGTAAATTGTTTTTTCGTTTCACCGGGGTCGTTCTTGCGAGACTGAAGACATGTCCGCCGCAAGTTGTCCCATGCTGGGCCAGATGACAGGAGGTCGTTTTGGAGAGCAGCATTTGGATTTGAAGCCTATTGACAATTCCGAGGCCGAGGATGCTTTGAGGGAAGCCGAGACTGTGTGTCAATTAGCTATGCGACAGAACCCCCAAGAAGTTGAGATGTCACAAGAATTGCTTATCTATCCTGAAGGTGAAGGTGACGCGGTCACCATCACTGAGAGAGATACGGCGGAACTACAATCAGGGAGGTTCCTCGGCAATAACATTGTCGACTTCTATGTTAGGTACGGAATCGTGTTGTTGGTATGTGTTTGCTAGACAAATCCATTGGTCTAGATAGATCATTTGGATTTTTGTTCTTTGTCGTTCCATGATCATCCCTTGATGACTGTGTCGTTTCGTATCAGTGCCTTCGCTAACATAAGAGTTCTAGCTAAATATTGACCACCCTGATTGCAGGTTTCTTGAAAGGGGACTAGTTTCCCGTGAGCATGGAAATCGGTTTTATTTCTTCAACAGTTTTTTCTTTACGAAACTTTTGCAGAGCACTTCATCCACAGGCCTCGATCCGTGCAAGGTGGACTATGAGCAACTCCGGAAGTGGACCGAGGAAGTGAACCTCTTTGCTACCGACTATGTTTTCATTCCTATTCTTAAGAGGTGGTAGTTCTCTTGTGTTCCATGTTTACTCATGGTTGCAAATTTTGCAGGTTTTCCAAGATTTTCGTCCACTGCTTGATGAATAGTTTCTAGGCACTGTTTGATTTTGTAGAGTATGGAGTATAATGTTATGTGTTGACATTGACGAAGAGAACATTTGTGCGCATGTTCTGGCTCTCATATTGTGTTGGTCCTTTTGGGATTTCAGTTCACATTGGAGCTTGGTCATAGTATGCCACCTTAGTTCCCTCAGTCGTCCGCCAGGTGAGTTTGTATTTTTTTTCAATTCATTGCATGTTTTTGAAGGTATAATTGGTTTTGTGGATCTTTGTTGAAACTCAGTTGTGTTGCTTTCTGTGTAGGTGAAACGATGAGAGCTCCTTGTGTTTTTCATCTTGATCCGATTGAAGGGCAGCATGAGAGCTTTGAAGGTGTGATCCGGAGGTGAGTCTTGGATTAGCATCATGGAATGAAAATATATTCCTTTGCTCAGTTCAATGTCTCCATTGGTATTCAGAGTTCAAAGTGAATACATTTTGGGGGGATTTTCCAAGGTTGAAGCTTTTATCCATTTCAACCATTTTTCTATGTATTTTTTGTGAAGAGTGAACTTGAAAGTATAATGTAAGTTGTCTAGTTTGTTATTGGCTAGCAATTTGTTAGTTGGCTTTGAGAAATTGTAGTAAGAAATTGTAGTGGATGATTGGGATGTTTGGGAGTTTGGTAATGAACCTTTGTAGTTGACATGTTGGCAATGTAATTTGTGAATATTTTGTTTGTCTTCTGGGTAGTTATGTCCTACAAGCATGGATGGAAAGGTTTGAGGCTTCAAGCAACTTGGATCAATTACTCGCGTTGTGTCAAATGAAGTATGTGCAAGCTAAGGTATTGTTATCTTCGGTCGACTCATTCTTCATTGCTTTCTTTTTTCATTTTTTTTTATGCCAAAGTTTGTAGGAAAATGTTTTTATGTTGTATATGTTGTTTTGATTGTGCAAGGTTCCACAACAACCAGACAATTCTCATGATTGTGGTTTATATGTTTTAAACTATATTGAAGCATTTCTCGTGGAATTCGCTACATTAGACTTGAACTTTGTTTCAAGTAAAAGAGGTTTGCATTTTCTTAGTCCTCCATGTGTACCGGAGATTTTGGGCAAACGGAGGCACATCCTAAATGTCATCCATGAGTTGAGTGGTGTATCTCAAAAGCATGCTCGGAAGCGCAAGGCAATCCAAGAGGTTTTGCAATCCACCCGGAATCTTCGGTCTCTCTTATTTGATGAAGGTGATGTTCCTTCCATTGTGAGAGATAATGTTGTGATTGTTTGTATATATTGTTTGTTGTGTGTGCATTTATACAGTATAGAAATTGCTAATTCTTAGATTTTCTTGTTGCATGCTTTTATCAAGCAATGTAATGGACTATATGAATTTCTCTTAGTACTATGTGACTTTGAGTCTATGAAAGCAACATTGTTTGTGAGGGTTTGAGTTTGTATTTGTTGATTATGTATAGTGTGGTATTCACTTTCATTGTTTATTTTATTATAGACACTAATTTTGTTGTTGACACTTCATTTTTAGTGCTTAGAGTAGGACTAATCAATGTCCTTATGAAGTTCTTTGTTATGTTTTGAGAAGCATTCATGATCATAGTCTAATGGTATTTTCAATCTTTTTGAATGACATGTGAGGTTTAATTTTCATATTTGTATTAGATGATTTGTCTTTTTCTCCATGTGGAAAATATTTTTTGTTATCTTTTTTGAATGTAGGGGTGTTTGTCAATTGTTTTTGTCAAGCTACAAGTAACATTGAAGAATGGTTTGAAGGGTTTTCAAATAAATGTTTATTATTTCTTACACCATAGTCACCTCTACTTGTGACTTTGAAGTCAAATTTCCCCTGTCTAGTTACTTTTCGTTACTATATGGATTTATGGTTTTGAGAACAATATTTACAAGTGAAATGATTTCTTGTTATAGGTATGGTTTGTTCAAACCACTTGTTGAAAATATCAAATCAATTTGTTTGAAAGTTGCAATTTTGTTTGGCATGAGGCGTACCTTTTGGGGGGATGTAGGACTTTTGGTGGTATAGTGCTTTTGAAATTTTGAAATTTGTAACTTTGAGGCATGCTTCAAAATTGTGCTAACTATTGGCCCACTCTTTTTCAATGGACAAGGTTCTGAGATTATGTTTGTGTCAACTCATGAAGATGCAATTGATGTTCAACACCAATCAACTTTGATTTCAAGTGGGGGTAATGAATCATTTGGCAGTCCTCAAATTGGACACACAGAGTATGAAAATAGAATTGAAAGTTCATCACCAAAGCACCATGTTGATCATGAGGTGCAAACTGTTGTGGCAACCAGTTTTCATGGTCCAATTGTTGAGGCCAAGTGCACATCAACTCATGAAGATTCAATGGATGTTCAAGTACACCAATCAAGTAAGATGTGGAGAATGGATTCGGGACCATCCAATGGTCTTGAGCTTTGACATGTTGAGTATCAAAGAATCTTTGAGTTTTTTAGACCAATTGCAACACACAACCTATAGAAATACCATGTATGGGATTGTTTGAAGTTGTGAAGGGGAAAAGTGAAAGAAGTAAGATTATGACGAAGGAGGAAACTTGGGTGTTGCTCTCATGTAAGTTGGAAGGAGGTCGTTTTTGCAAGGGGAGTAGAGGTGCTACATGTTGAAACCTCATCTTGGAAGAAATTGGAAAGAAACTTGGAAGGAAACTTGGAAGGTTGTCATTGTGATTGTTATATTTGTTTGATTCATATTTTTTGTAACATGGTTATCTGAATTTGTGATTTTCATTTGTGGAAATGATTACAAGACTTGTTGATATGGTAGTTATTATGGAAATCACTTCATAGACTTCACTTTGTCACACTATTGGTTTTGTATAAGAACTTTGGTTTTCTAACAATCATTCTTTTCTTATGTGGTGCATTACATTTGCATGTAGGTTTTGAAGCTTTGGGAGCTCAAACTTGTGTATGTGTTGGGCATGGTTTTTGAAAAAAGAATGGATCTTCTACATATGGATCTTTGGAAGGGCAAAATGGTGTCCTTAAAGGTTTGGTTGTACAAAAAGTTTGTAAAAGAAGCGTCGTGCAAGAATCTTGAGTTCTAGATTTATTGTAGGAGGTTTCCCATTGAGCATTCTTCACTTCAATATATTAGAGTGTTGAGGCTCATTTAGTGTAGATAACTCCAGCATTTGAACTTGAGAGAATTTCTGAGGTTGTAGATCTTGAGTATAATTTCTTGTCGAAAGTTCAATTTGGTGACAAGTTGGGAACTTGCAAGTGGTCTTGGATCAATTGAGATTATGTGGTGTAATGTCTATTGTGATTTTCCTTGAAGTACAATACCTTTTTTCATTGAGGGAAATAAAGGTAATGAGATTGAAATCCAAGAATTCATTGATCCCTTGGCAATTTTCTCAATTTAGCCAATGTACTAAATTGTAGAGGTTGGAGTTATGGAAGGACGTGAACTTGTTAGAAATAGTGGATCTTGAGATTCACAAGGAATTAAAGTCCTTGGAAATCTTGTCACTTATCAATTTTTTCTTTTTTAGCATCCAAGGTTTGAGTAGGCTTCAAGCTTTAATGGCACTCAACCTTATATGGTGTAAGAGTTTAAGAAGGGTTTTGGAGTTAGGTTGCTTGAAGAATTTGACCCAATTGAATTTGAGTTTTAGTGGTGTTGAAGATGTTGAAGGTGTAGGAGAATTGCATTTGTTGACTTTTTAAAATCTTCATGGTTGTTGTTCACTAAAATGGCTTTCATTCTTAGGGCATTTGAAAGCATTGGTTCATTTGAATCTAAGTTCCACTAGTGTGAAGGAGATCCTAGGTAGGAAGGACTTGGTGAGTTTGAAGACATTGTTGAGGGATATAGAATAAAAAGCTACTAGAGCTACATTTACTTGTATTGCATGCATGATGTATTGGTGTAGGGTATTGGTTTGCTAGTCACCTACTTATCCTTGTCTTGTTAAAAATTCTTGAATGGTCTTTCTCCTAGTGACCAAGAGTTAGGATATCTAATTGTCATAATTAAGGCAAAATAATAATAAATTTTGAAATTACTTAATGATCAATTATAATATTTTGAATTTAAAAATTTGGGATGATGAAGTATAACAATACTTTAAAAAAAAGATTATAAGAAGAGTTGCTAAATAAAAATTATTGTTTATGTCTAAACAACTAGATTAACTTTTGGACTAACTATATTTTTTGATAATATTTGACACTTGAATTCAAAAATTTGCCTCAAATTGATTGTAGATTGAATGTTTGTAATTTTCACTAGAATTTTGTTAGTTGAAGCTAAAAATGTTTAGTTCTAATTATAGTGATTTATTGATATATTTATTTTAGGAAGAAAAACAACCCTCAATCACTTGAAGTAGGGAGTGTACATGAAGGGAGTGATCATTTGAAGGGTTTTACCTTTGGTTTTGATAAACACCTTGATTATATTTATTTAATTTATTTACTCATATTGTTTATGAGGGATGTTTTTTATAACCAAAAAAGCGAGATTTTGAGTGCAAATATATATAAATGCATGAAACAACAAAAAATTTGCAAAGAAAATTAGTGTCAGTTTTGAACAAATGTTTTTGAAATGTAAACACAAAGTGTGGACATGTATTTGGTGGACTATATATTTTTTCCAATTGGGTGCCCAAATCAAAATTATATTGTTTGAAGCTTTTTTTAATAGGTTGGTTAGTACATGAGGAAGTCCTCTTCTACTTTGAAATTTAGCAAGTGAGTATGTAACTAATATGGCATGAGATGTAATAATCTAAAGAAAAAATATGTGTAGACAAATCAAATATTTCTTTAAAAATAAACACAAACAACAAATGATCATTTAGATTATCAGGTGAAGTTGGAAGTTGGTACAATTTTGTGACTTTTCTTGAGCCAAAGCTATGTTTGAAAAATGGATCAAAGCCCTCAAAACAACTTATTTCAAGCCACATTTTGACCAATGAAGAGTGAATCCAATAATAATTACTATAATAGCTATAGTTTAGGTACAATGATTAATTGAGACAACATGCAGCAATGCAATGGCCACCATGTATGTTCCAATGTGAATTGCAATTGTATAGAGTGTGCAAGGTACTTTTAGTAGCAACTTAATCAAAGGTAGTAGTGTCCAACCTTAAAAGCCAAGATACATGCCTCGCACTCATTTTAGAAACAACTTTACTAATCCCTAAAAGATCATCATATTATTTTTGGTAGCTTAGTTTTGGGAGGTAGGTATATGTGAGTGGAGATTTGATTTATAAAGGTCCAAACTTTTATAAGATATAGACAAGCAATATCTTCCATGAAGACAAAATTTCATTGTATTTGAGTATCCAATGAAAATTTATGATGCAATATGTAATTTGTTTTTCAACAAGGGTAGTAGAAGCAAGTACATTTATATTACATTAAAACATTTTAGAAAGTGTCCACAACTGTTAGGCCACATGGTATCCCAATAGGTGATGGGTAGGTCCAAAATTAAAATTGGGTTGACATTTTACAACCCAAGTAAATGCATCCATTGCTACATTTTGGAAATGTGATTCAAGTTGTTGGGACAACTAAAATATACACATTTGTTATTTGTTAGTAGTATTAGGCAATAGTAAGGCAATATATAAGCAATAGAGTGGGCCTCCTAATTTGAAGAATGTTTGATCTTTCCAATCAACCCAAACTCAATCAAGCCCTTGTAACCTTCAGATTTTAGAATTTTGATCACTACAAGATAAATGAGTGTTTTAAGTATAATCCTAGTAGTATAGTCCTATAATTTATGATTTTTTAGAAAAAATTTAGTATAACTTTATTAAAAACACATGTATTTCTAGTAAATTTGTACTAAAAATCTCCTAAAAATTCATAAATTATGATTACCAGGGTTTATATGTCTTATTTGATAGAAGATTAACCTCTAAAGGATTTTGACTATATTTTCACCAAAACTACCATCTTTAGTACAAGTACCAAATTTTTGAAAAAAAAATATTTTTGATACATCTAACTATAGGATCTTATGATAATTTGGTTTGAGAATATGTAGAAAAATTTCCAGAGATTTTCACCATGTAGATTGCAAGATGTTAGCGTTTGAAGTAACAAAAATCCTTTTTTTGTCCTTGCGAAAATCCGGGCAGCTGCACTTCTTAAGGTTAGATCATTATGAAAAAAATGTCCAAAATGGTGGTTACTCTTTGGATTCATTCTTCATGGCAAGGTGGCTACATGCTTGAAAATTTTCAAATCATTTGGAATTGTACAACATATAGGAAATAAATAGAAAGTAAAAAAATATAGAAAATGATTCAAAATACAAAATTGTTAACAATTTATTTATGAAATTGAAAAATGCTAACTCCAATAGTTGTAATGTTTTAATAAACAATCTACATCCAATTATTTTATTTTTTCCAAAAATATTAAAAATTGAGTTAAATAAGGGACTTCGAAGTTTATTGTAGAGTAGAGCTTCTATAATCACCTTCAAAATACCCACAACTAAAACTCTTCATAACTTTCATCTCATTAATCAAAATGGAATGATTCAAAGATATCCATCTATAAATAAATCTAGAGAATCAATTTCAAATTTTTATTTTTTTAAAAAGTGATTTTAAAAAAAGTTTTCACCATTAGAATTTTATAATAATTTTTATGTATTAGATAGAATGCAAAGCAAGAATTTCAATAAATCTTCAAATAAAAATTACTAAAATCTTCATATAATTTTTTAAATAAATAAGCATATACTGAAATAAACAATAGAAATTTAATGAATGATGAATGAAATACATGCAATGATGAATACAATAAAAGATACACGTACATTAGAATGCATTAGAAAATTGACTCAATTGTTACAAACAATGGCAACCCAAATAGAAGAATTTAAAGGAAAAATTGTAAATATCAAAAGCTTTATGAACAATTTAATTGTTGTGAAATCCAAAACCAATCCAATCTAATAAATTTCTCAAATTATTGGTAGTAGCAATAGAAAATTGAAATCAAAAGCTCAAAACTCACAAAAGTACAAAATCATAGAAATGCAAAAGAAGTATAGAGCCAAGAAAAGCAATAGAATTGCTACCTCTATAATATCATCCTATGGATACTCTTTAATATCACCTCAATTGCAACATCTATATTATTTCTATAATGTCACCCTTTGTAAAAAGTGATATTATAGAGGTGATTGTGAATTGCTACTCTATTTTAGTAATATCACATTGTGTGAAAATATGATTTCTATGTATGCATGATTGAAAATATTTTTATAGAATAATGAAAATAATTATTTTAAAGACTTATCGAAATCATTATCATGCATTCTATTCAAATATATCAAATTTTTACTAATATGTGATACAATGAATGCGTAGCATAGCAAGCACGAGCCCCTAGTATTAATGGTAGCATTTGTGATATTACAGAGGGACTTATGATTTTAGTAGTATCACTAGTAGTTGGCGCTTGCTATGCTACGCATTCACCATTAGAATTTTATAAGAATTTTTATGTATTAAATAGAATGTAGAACAAAATTTTTAATAAATCTTCAAATAAAAATGACTAAAATCTTTGAATAATTTTTTTAATAAATAAGCATATATTGAAATGTACAATAGAAATTTATTGAATGATGAATGAAACATATGAAATGGTAAATACTATAAAAGATACACATACATTAGAATGCATTAGAAATTTGACTCCATTGTTACAAAAAATGGCAACCCAAATTGAAGAATTGAAAAGAAAAACTTATAAATCTCAAAAACTTTGTGAATAACTTAATTGTTGTGCAATCCAAAATCCCTTCAATTGAATAAATTTCTGAAAATCATTTGGTAGTAGCAATAGAAAATTGAAATCATGAAAGCTCAAAGCTCACAAAAGCATAAAATTATAGAAGTGCAAAGAAGTGTAAAACCAAGAAAAGCAATGGATTTGCTACCTCTATAATATCATCCTATGGATCCTCTTTAATATCACGTTAATTGCAACAACTATATTATTTCTATAATATCATCCTTTGTAAAAAGTGATATTACAGAAGTGATTGCAAATTGCTATTCTATTTCTGTAATATCATATTGTGTGAAAATACGATTTCTATGTATACATGATTGAAAATATTTTTACACAATATTTAAAATAATTATTTTAAAGACTTATTGAAATCATTATCATACATTCTATTCAAATATATCAAAATTTTACTAATATGTGATACAATGAATGGATTGCGTAGCAAGCACAAGCCCCTAGTATTAATTGTAGAATTTGTGATATTATAGAGGGACTTATGATTTTAGGAGTATGAAATAAACTTGTCAATTGTTGTGTTAGTGGGAATGTCTTGATTTAATTTTGCCAATTATTTGACAAAATTATGTCATATGTTGTGTCACTTTGGACAAATTACATGCCAAATAGGATTTCCTAAAAGCGATTGCCATGTTGGCTTTACATAGCTTAGTCAACAATTTGTATTGCTCCTTTTTTTAAGACAAAGTTGGTCTATCTTTGTGCTAACATGGGAAGAATTAGAGAATTGACATGTGCAATTATACGGTATAGTTGCATTCTTTTGTCAAATTGCAAATTGCTTTCATATATAGTTCATTCTACTTGTCATGCAATGCTTCATACACAAATAAGGACATGTGAGAATTTTGAATGTGTAAAATACATATGTTATTACTAGCTATAAAAACAAAACATTCTATATTTGAGGCACTTTAGTCCACTATTGCTTCTATAAATCCTACATGTTGTACAATAGATGACAAATTCTATATAAATTAGATAATATTCTCCACAATGCTAACATGTATAGTATCTAGCCTAATCAAAATAGACAAAAATCAAAGTGATTTTTGATAGTATGTGGAAATGAACATGGTATTATTCCTCCTACATTTTCCACCCACCTACATTACGCTCATATTATACCTAATACCTTTATACAAATATAATTGTTGTAACCCTAGTCACTACTTTTCTAAGATTTTGAAATTCTAGCTACTACTTTTTTAGGATTCTGGAAACCCTAGCTGCCATTTTTTTTAAGGTTTTAGAAATCCTAGCCGCCACTTTTTTAAGGTTTTGAAAATCCTAGCTGCCATTTTTTTAAGGTTTTAGAAATCCTAGCCACCATTTTTTTTTAAGGTTTTGAAAATCCTAGCTACCACTTCTTTAAGGTTTTGAAACCCTAACCGCCACTTCTTTGGCTCTTCTTCCTTGCTTTGTGTTATTTCTTACCTTTTATTTCTTGTTGTTTCCTAATTCTGTTTCTTAATTGTTGTTTTTTGTTGCTATTTAGTTCATAGTTTAACTCTTGTCTTTAGTTCATGCTTCTTATTTCTTGTTGTTGCTTCAAAATTCTTGCTTCTTTTTGTTTATTAGTTCATACTTCTTGTTTCTTCTTGTTGTATAAAAATTCTTTCTTCTTATTGGTTTTTAGTTATTTAAAAAAAATTATTGCATTTTAACTCTTATTTTTTGTTGTTTCTTATTGTCTTTTAGTTGTAGCTCCTTGTTGCGCCTTAACTCTTACTTGTTGTTATCTCTTAACACTTACTACTTTTTCCTTCTTTTTCACTTCATTATCATTGTTATTCTTCCTACTTTAAACTTGTGCTACATAATTTTTGAAGGTTGAATTTTGTTGTTCATTCAATAAAAATTAACCTCTCATTTCTTTGATTGTATATGTAGACATGAAAAGTTGGAACAAAGTTGTTGGAGGCTACTTACAACCCAATAGAATCATCTTCACATTATTGTAAGAAAAATAGGCCCTACTGGCTTGTCTAAATGATATATATATATATATATATATATATATATATATATATATATATATATATATATATATATATATATATATATATATCTGTGTGTGTGTGTATGTGACTAATAAATGTTATTGAAGAAAGTCACATTTTTTTGGCATGATTGTCTCTTGTAGTCATATAATACTCATAATTTTGCACCCCAAAAGGTGGTTTTGTGCTTTTAAAAATATAATTGCAATCAGTTATAAATTACCAATCACATCTACATGAATTACCACATCAACTATAAATATGACTCACAAAAGTCATATTTCACATCAGTAAAAATATAACTTATGAGAGTCATATTCCACATCATTAAAAAATATGACTCGAGAGAATCATTTTTTACATTAATAGAAAATATGACTCACAAGTGTCATATTCTACATCAACAAAAAATATGACTTATAAGAGCCATATTCTACATTAATAAAAAAATATGATTGTACAAAATCATATGCCATATCAACCAAAATATGACTTATTGCAGTTATATTTCATATTAGTCAAAAAAATTAGATTCATTGTAGTCATATTTCATGTCAACCAAAATATGATTCACCACAGTCATATTTTAAGTCATTAAAAAATGTGACTCATTGCAATTATATTTCACGTTAGTAAAAAATATGACTTACTATAGTCATATTCCATGTTAGCTAAAAATATGATTACATGGGGTCATATGCAACGTGGGTTTTTTTTTTTTTTCCAGGTTGCTCAAAAAAAAGTCAAACCCCAAAGAATAGTCAACATATATGCCACATTGGCAAAAAATGGCTAATTATGGTTAATTATACTCCCTAATATATATGATTGCTAATATGACTAATGTCCAATACGACTTGTTAGTAATCATTAGACTTAGTCACGTTCTAAATCATCTATAGTGATTTTGGCGTGAGTCATATTTTGAGATTTTTTGACTCATTGTAGTCATAAAACATGCATTTTCTAGTAGTGTGACATAGAACCAACAGTAGTCATGACAGCTCCTCACCCTTCTTTGGCATTCTTCCTCTACTTCCCTTATATGTGAATACCTTCAATTTTCTACAACTCTAAAGTATGAGCAATATTCTACAATGGTTACAACATTTAGTGAGATCAAATTCCACCGTAATTTTCAGCTAAAGTATTCTATGCATCCTTTCAACTCAATCAAATTCCACTATCCTCTACTATGATTTACAACTTTGGATGTAATCTTTATACATTCCATATCACATAAATATTTGCTTGCAATTTTTGAGAAATGTGTTGTGCTTTAGTTCCTTGAACTATGCCTCATACAATAGGTTCACAATGTTCCTCCAACATTGTATTACTTTGTCTAAATTCCAATGATTCTAGCCACTACATCATCATGACTATAAATGGATGTTGGAAAATTTGTTCAACAAATATTGAAGAAACATTTTCCCAACGGTCTTTTTTTCACTTTTACCAACTATATAGTATACTCTCTACCATGTTCATTTCCTCACTTGTATTTTTTGCAAGCTCTTCCTCCTAGTTCTCAATACTTCTATTTTCCTACAAATTCCTAGCTAATGCATTGATTTACACCACATCTATAGATATTCATCATTGACCTCCGCTTCCATGTATGATATGAAGATTGTTTTCCGTTTTTGGTGATGCCCACCATTACCTTTGTTGCAAGCCATGTCGAATCTAATTTCCTCTAGAATTGGTGATCTCCATAGAATTCTCTTCAATCTTCATTGTACTCCAACTTCACCCAAAGGCTCTATTCTACCCAAGTTCACCATGATAGCATTAGTTTATGACAATTTTCAAACTTCTTTATTGATGTTGGATTGTCTAGCTGCCTTTCTAGTGTACGCCTTGTTCGATCTGATATTTCACTTGGCTTTAGTTACCCATTACAAATTTTCTTCCAAAGTTCAAGGCGCCTTAAGGTTACACTACAAGCTATAACTTCCTTCACATATTCAAATTTTACTAAAGATTGTACTCCTACATATATTGAATCCATTATGCTATTTATGCAATTGTGCCTTCCGATCCTCTATTGATGTTTCCAATCATTGAATCAAGATCTTTAGACAACAACTTAATCTCCTTTCTTCAATCTCCCACTCCTCCACTATATGGTTTTTTTGTGTACTCATCTACTAAAAGAAAATTTGGTGGCAACCCTTCCTTTCAACATTTGTTGCCTTTTTTTCAAGCCAAGATCTTTCTTGACTCCTCTCTTTTTTCTTCAGTTGGGTATAACAAATCTTGAACTTCCTTGATGTCATCTACATTATCTTTAGAAACTGGCTACTCAACTACATCAAGTGCATTTTCCTCATCATCATTGGCAATCTTGCCATTGACATTCAAGTTGTCATTGTAGAAGCCGAGCTGACCTACATTCTTGACTCTACATGGAGCTCACTACTATACATTGTGTCTTCTCCATAGTCTTCTTTTTTCTCATTGAAATCTTGGTAAAGAAGTCCACCTCTTATACCTCATATAAGTCATATATACCTCATATTATAAATACCTCATATTATAATTATTTTATTCCACTCAAAGTCAACCTTTGAAATATAAACAATTGAATTTGAAGAGTGTTGAAGGGAAAGGAGTGTGAAAGAGAAAAGAAGGTAGAAAGAGAAAGATGGGGACTTAGGTGGAGAAGGATTAGAGTCTTTGAAACTTTGTATTAAAACTTAAACCATTTAGCAATAAGCAAGGAAATTCTAATCAAATAAGGTGGCATAAGAAGAGGGATTTAAAGGAGTATTTGACCACTTAATAGATAAAGCAAGATCTGAGGTATGTCATTAAACTCCAAACTTTTTTTTAATTTACAAGTTTAAAATAGGACTAAGGCCTAGGATGAAGTCAAACCATTACGTTGTAGAGTCAAGTCCAATTTGAATTTTGAATCTGATAGTAAAAGTTTAGAAGTTTCTAAAATATAAAACATATAGAAAATAGACTTAGAATGAGTAAGATATGAGCGGTTAAAGTTTAGGAGTTAGGATGGAGGAAACTTAGCAAAAGTCATCTAATTAGAACAAGAATGAAAACTTTGATAGAAAATCACTATTAAAATTCAAAAGTGAATTTAAAAGTTAGTTTCAGATTGTAAAATAATAGAAAATTGTGAATGAAATTTGAAGTATTGATTAGTAGTCAAACTTCATCCATCAATAATTTTTACTAAGATAGTTCAACTTAAAAGTGCTTTATCATTTTGGAAAGTCGAAATCAAACTCTTTGAGGATCAAATATAACAAATTTAAAAATAACAACTAATTAAAATCATTCAAGGCCAATGTAGTAACAAAGAAGTAGCAAGTCAAATCAGTTTAAACTTTACCAAGGAAAAAAGTTAAATTTAGAAGTACATAGAAGGAACTTAGAGAAGTCTAAAACTAATTTAAATTTAGGACATTGTCAATTTGTATTTTCCTAAATTTAGGACATTGTCAATTCCATTCAAAAACTATAGTGGCTTAGTTAATTTAAACCAAAGCTATTTGCTAGGATAATTCTTACAATTTGGTTTAGTTTTCTTAATCTTTGGTAAGTTTCTCTATAATTATGCATTAGAAAATATCCATTGCTTGGAAGGCACAATGGACCGACATTTACGCACTCCTTAGGATAAAATCACATCTAAAAGCAAAAACTTGGTTGTGCTTGCCTACTTATTGAAGATGGGTAAATAAATGCTTAGAAATTATTTCTAATGTATACTCACAATTGGCAAGTAAATGGTGTAATATGAAAGTGATTAAAGTTTAAAATGACAAAAGTTTGAATTATATAAGCAATAAGAGTATTCAAAATCATAACAACGTTGATAATGTGTATAAAAATTAGAAATGAAGGAAATTAGAAAGCCCTCCAATAATATACTTGCATTGCATGGTATTATGCATTAACTATATAATTGGAGAGCTAGAGGTACCATGGTTTTGAAAAGACACATTTTAGCAAACAATTGTGCGTATGATCAGTGCACTTGACTTAGTGCAAGAACATCTAATTCATTGGTTGAAAACACTACTATTAAATGACATGTTAATTTTGACCAAACCAGATGAATTGAATACTCAACATCCAAAGACCCAAAGTTCATAATATCTACATTCCACGTTGAAAACTAGTAGTTGTTTAATGTGACTTTCAAAATATTTATTTGTCATTCAAATATATAGACCAAGTGTAATATAAAAAACATATGTTTTCTTTCTATTATTAGATTTTGTTACTTTCTTGAATTCTTTGTAATGATATGTTTCCACAACTACAAAGTCAATTTACATTTGTCCATTTGAGGGCCTCTATAGTTAATAATCATATTTTAGGTCTTGCTCCATTAAACACTCAAATCATACACACTTGCATACACAAATTCAAGACTAAAAAGAACCCCATTTTAAATTTTTTATAAAAGCATATGAGCATAGTTTCTATCATTTAACTATCCTAGTTTTTGCTAGGTCTCATTGGAAGATAAAAATAAAATTCTTAACATGTTCTTTTTGTTTCTTTGTATATAAACAATATATAAATTTTCTATTGTTGATTGTAAGTCTAAACCTAAAATTTACCTTGAACTTTTATGACCAACAACTATGCATTTTACACTACAATTTGGGCTACAATTTGTAGGAATGGGTTCTACTAGTCAGAATGTTGCAATTCATTGTGATTACTTTAAACAATATGATAGTTTACATATAAAATTTGTCTATCCTACCTAACATTCTAAACTAGTGAAACCAAAGGCTCTATAACATTTTTGAGGAATTCAAGAATATAGGCTCAAAGATAGAATCATCTATACTTTGAGTCTAGGAAGTGTGGCCACCTCATCCTTTGAAGGTGCATTAATTCTTCTTAAATACTTGACTTTCTCTTATTTAAGGGTTCAACTAAAGGCTCCTCACTTGATAAAAGATGTTTTGTTGGTGGACCATACTATCAACATGTCTTTGTAGAGGAATTCCTTCTTTTAGAAAAGGAAGACACTAGTCAACAAGACACTTCTTCGATCCTTGTAGCACTCTTTCACTTTTTGAATTTGGTAGTTGCTCAAACTTCCTCATGGTATGAAGCTTCAATCAATACTTCTTCCCTTTGAATCCAAAGCCAATAAACATGTGTGGACCAATAAATTTCTAACTCATTCCACAACCTTTTTTTTCTTGTCATTCAATTTGATTTTGAAGCCAATTGTCGAAGAATTTTGGGCATAAGTTTGTGGAGGTGATGCCTACTTACCACAAGCAAAAGAAAAATAAATTAATTTTCTAATTTTCTTACTCATCAAAACTTTGAAATTCAATATCTTTTTTGTTGTAGATCCAAACGCCGATAAACAAACCCCATGCAGCCCTCTTCACCAAAGGTTTTTTGATGGTACATAGAATGCAATCAAGGGACATATGGAATGAGGTATTTCAACTCGACAATAAAAACAAAACAACTTAATGGATAGACTAGTGTTCCTTATGTTGTTGCCACAATCAAAAGAAAAGTATAAGTAACTTTTTAATAATTTTTTACAAATAGAAAATCCCTCAAAATCCATAACTTTCACAACTTCTGGAACGTCATGAAAGGAAGCCATGCATCCCTTCTCACTGAGGGCTTTCTAATGGTACCAAGCACATGATTGCAAGACATACAATCTGGGAGATTTTACTATATTGAACAAAACAAAACAAACAAATAACCTATCTAAACGGATGAACTAGTGTACCTTGTGTTGTTGCCACACACAAAAAATAAGTATAAGAAATTTTCTAGTTTCTTAAACCAAAAAGTATCTCAAAAAATTCATAACTTTCACACCATAGGTCCAAATGTCATGAAACTAAACCCATGCACCCTTCTTTGCAAAAAACTTTCTAAGAGTAC
Source organism: Climacium dendroides (assembly GCA_950106755.1). NCBI lineage: Eukaryota > Viridiplantae > Streptophyta > Bryopsida > Hypnales > Climaciaceae > Climacium > Climacium dendroides. The sequence continues at coordinate 23,763,518 of OX467086.1, forward strand.
CCAAAATAGAATATGGGGATACATGGTCTAGAAGATGTCAACGAAACAAACAAAACAACCTATCTTAATGGGTGGATGGGCACCCACAACATGAGGGCCACTTTAGACTTTAATGGAGAAGTGCACCAGTCAAAATTGTAGGGAAATGAAGCAATATGATTGGAAGAAGTTTTGTTCTTCACCAGATTGGGTTCTATGGCCAAGACTTCTCTGGTAGAGAACTTTAGCATGGATGAAAAAATGACATGGTTGCCTATGTGGCAGCATTTTTTGTGAGGGGAGTTTTCAAGAGGTCAAGTTTCTTGGTTGGCATCAATCCACTAGATAAGAAACTTGTCCTTTGGAGAACTCTAATTTTGATAAAATACTATTTTCTCCTGTGCGATTCAGAGTACTATTGGAGCTCTTCTCCTCACTTCGCAATGTTCTCCTTTTACCTTGTGTTGCCATGAGAGCTATTTTGCAAATCTTGCCACTTTGTAGTGTTTTAGGTGAATTTTCAACTTTTGAGATGTATTTGCATTACTAGTCTTGGTGATCTTATTTTTTGAGGGTCAATTATAATAAGATTTGGAGGGCATTTGAAGTTCATAGGTTCAAGTTTTTACTGAACTACATTTTCAAGAATGCTACTTCGAGGGCTTGTATCTCCTTCATTCAATATTTTTTTACAATAAAATTTGCTTGTTTGTGATCTCCTTGAAGTCTACTTATCTTGTTTCAATTTTCATGTGAATCCAAGTTGTTTGAATGTTTTGGAGCAATTCAAAGTTTAAGGGTTATTGTGGATCTCAATCAACTTTGGTGTCTTGTTTTTTTTATAAACTGCTTGTTTTCAGTAATGTTTTTTTTTTATAAAAAATAACGTATATTAGTCTAGTTTTTGTATTCAAAATTTCGTGGCAATCCAAGAATATATGAATGACTAAGACACATTTTTGTGGAAGGGGGTTTAACCTCAAATGGTTTTTGCAACTTTCTTGCTTTTGCATTTGATGGCTACAACTTTGGGGCTCGGGGGGGACACTTCCCGCATTTTAGAAACACACGTGCGGCAGAACATAGGGTGGATTTAATTCATTTTGGGTGATATTTATAAATATTTATAAAAAAATTACATATAAAGTAGGGGACATGTAAAGTAACAAGTTCTTTATAAGAAATGTAGGTAGCCAAAAAATATGGTCCATTAATTTTTAGGTACATGTAATTTACGGGCAAGAGAATTGGATCCAAGGAATTGTATTTAGTAGGAATTGTTTGTACTACCTCAAAATTATAGTATAGTACTATGCCAGAGCTACAGTACAATACTACGTCAGAGGAGACCCATTACAGAAGTATACTATAGTCTCTCCAAATCAATGGATGAAGGTGCGACTTGATATCCAGATTTAGGATTTTAGGGTATCAGCGGTTGAGTTCTGTTGCTCGAATAGAGGTCCAATTGCGCGTTTTGAGTTTGTGCTATTGAAGACGTGCTTGTGCATTTTAGGGTTGTGCTGCTCGTCGGATTGTTTGTGCCTATCTCCAATTCAGTAGATGAAGGTGCGATTTGAGATCCAGAGACTTAGGATTTTAGAGTAGCCGATGAGTTCTGCTGCTTGAATAGAGGTCCAATTGTGTGTTTTCAGTTTCTTTTGTTAGAAGCGTACTTGTATATTTTAGGGTTTAGCTGCTTATCAGAGGCGTGTGTGCGTGCGATGTGCGAGGCGGTTTTGGAGTAGAAGCTGTCCCGGTAATTCTTCAAACGGAGTTTGAAGACTTCGAGGTGCTTTGGGTTGGGGCGAATTTTGCGAGGTTTTAGGTAAGCATCAAGTGCTCTGTTCTTTCCATTTTGCAGCTTTAGGCCTATCGATTTAGATGTTTTCAACTTTTCATGAAATTCTGTGATGGTTTAGGGTTTTAGAATCTCTCCTTCTGCCAAGTTGCTCGTCATATCAAAGCACTGCTTACATGTTTAGAGTTGGATTGGGATAGGGTTCAGAATTGAGAAATCAAGTCATGGCGACTACGGTGAAGATGTGGACAATGGAGGTCGATTTTGGTATTCCAACGTTTTACAGCAAGGTCAAAGTATTTGAAGACAAAACCTATGCATCACTCAGGTTGCGTTCGAGGAGAAAGTAGCATTAGAGTGGCCGTTTCAGTTCTGGGACAACGAAGAGCGGTACAGAATACGACAGAAAATGGAATCATTGAATGACATTGTTGCAGACCTTTATATTTTACCATTGCATTCCGAGGGTGAAGAAACAACGTGTAAACGTCGCCGACTACATGATGAAGCTACACCACCAGCACATAGTCTACTAGTAGCTGAAGCAGCTGAAGATGGAAATTTTGCGGTCATAGACGAAGAAGGTGGAGTCACCGTCCCGGATCCAGTAGGAAGCTCCAGGATTACTGGTACATCTGCAATCACTGCAACTTTGGAACCTCAAATGCATTCCAGTCTGATTTCCACTAAGGTTTGGGAACGCTACCTTGAACAAAGCGAGAAGATGAAGAGGGAAATGTAGTGCTCCTCGCTTGAAGACAATCGTTGGTTGTTGAGGGTTGCTGATATCAATGGACATAGGGTAGTGAAATTTTTTTGCTTGGAATGTTGCAAAGAGGTAGGAGGGGACAATGGAAAGCATGAAAGGAGCAACATTCTAAACCTATTCAACAATTTCAGATGGAAGCACTTGCTTAACAACAGCCACGTGAAGAACTGGTGCAAACATAACGATGTACAATATGTTGATTATCCTCAATCCGTTGCTCCGAAGGGTAGGGTCGCTCCATTGACTCCCGAGATGCACGAGAACTTGATACAAGAAGGGATTTCAATCATGGAAGCGGTCAACGCCAGTTTGGGAGATTCGTAGAAGCCTTTCACTATGTTCCAGCCGCTCAAGGAAGGCACACGAAAAAGTTTATGGATGAAAGTGCGTTGTTTCTATTGTCGGGACTTAATCAACCTCTGCCCGCCCATGAAAAATTTAGAAATCAATTTGCAACAACACTTGGTCTCCTCTAAGCACTTGCAGACCGTAGAACACTCTAGAATGGGGAAGAATCAATGACCTCCTCTGCTCATTGGATGAAGGGGCCGGCCTACCTTGTCCTCCGGGGTCAGCGTACACTCTAATCAACCTGATCTTGCAAGATGGTGGAGGGCTGAGTCTTCTCTTCCTGAAGATGCTGCTACCTGTGAGATCGCTGCTCCAAATCAGACAAAACGAGGTGAGTCTTCTACAATTCTTAAAAATGCACTATTAGGTTCCCTTTGTTGGGGTTTTAGGGGTCCAAATTGCACTTACAGTGGTGTCTCTCACTCTGTTACTGAACTGCTTAATGACCTTCATATTGGAGGCGTATGGTATTCGGAGCCTCATGTAACTACGAGTTTCACTAGAAGTGCTGAAGTTGTTAAAATCAATGGTACCTTTAGGCACAAATCCTGTATGAGGGTTGATAAATTAGGTTTAAGATTCCCAAATCTTGCTTGCCCCATGTGCTCTATTATCCCTTTGGAAAATGACTTTCAGAAGAAAGTTGTAAGGGAAGATCGATGTGTAGACAAAAGGGGTACCAGAAGTACATGAGTAGGAAGGCGACTTGCTTACCTTTCCCTTCCGGAACTTTCTAAGCATGGTCGGGACTTGAGGAAGAAGCTTAGAGCTTAGAAATTGTTGCACAGGGCCGCTCAAGCTAGGATCGGATCGTTCAATTAAAAGTCACGCATCCAAGTTTGAGAGATTTGGCTAGAGAGGCATCTAGTGGTCACAACGTTATTAAATTCTGTCACAATATCATCAATGCTCATAGGTTGGGTGCTTTCGGTGGAAAGCCTGCGTTGTAGGACTTCCTTTGTGATGTAGCTCAAAATCTAAACCGTGATGATAGAGGAAAGCACTACAGTGATAACACGAAGTACCTAGGAGAAGTCATGAAGGTTTACGGAGGTCGTAGAATGATCGATCTATTTTCGTTGAACTTTGCAAGGTCAAGCTACTGTCAGGTGAAACGGGAGGTACGGAAAGGGGTTCAATTCATACCCAGTGAACACTCGCAGATTTTTCGAGCTGTGGCGCAGATTTACAGAGATGCTAAGGTTTCTCACAACATAAAAGGTTCAGTCCCAATAATTTTAGCTGAGGATGAAACAAAAGTCAAAGGGAGAGTGTCTTGGAACCTAAGTGGGATACTCTTGCTGGCACATTTTCAATACTTTGCACATTCCGTACTTTGATTCACTTTGGCTTTGTGTTTTTAAACACATTCTTCATATGGCCTCTAATTCAAAGTATGACTTTTAATTCTAATGTTATGTATTTGATTCATTCATGCTAATTGGTGTTGAAGTGTGCTTATTGTTTACATTCACATGTCAATGCATATGAAAGTATATATGTTCAAAGTGCTCTTTCAACCAAAACTGCATTTTCTTCACCTTGAATATAGCATTGTTTGAGATTGCATAAGATTTTGAGTTACAAAATGAATCCTTTTTTCTATGAATTTTTTCTTTGTCATTTTTCCTTTTTCATTATTTTTTTATTTAGTTTTTTTACTTACAAAAAATATAGGTTAAAAAAAATTGCATTGACCCACATATTATAAGTAATGATATGGATGATTATATAGGAGTTTTTTTTCATTAGGTAATGATAGGGGCCCTCTTAATGTTGCCTAGAAGGTAAATAGGCCCTCAAAAAATACCCCTCCGTTACACGTAGGTCCCCCAAATGTAGTGAAAGTGATCCCCCCGAGCTTTGAGGGTTTGTATCTCTCTTATCTAGTGTTTGCTTACAATAAAATTGTTGAGTTGTGATCTCTTTGAAGTCTACTTATCTTATTCCAATTTTTATGTGAATCCAAGTTGTTTTGAATGTTTTGGAGCGATTCAAAGTTTAGAAGGCATTGTGGATCTTAGTCAACTTCAGTATCTTGTTTTTTCTTCATAAACTGGGTTGTTTTTTTTTTAAATTTGGAGAAGTTGTATTTACTAGTCTAGTTTTTGTGGTCAAAATTTCATAGCAATCCAAGAATGTATGAGTGATTGAGATGCATTTTGTGGAAGGGGGATCAACTTTAAATGGATTTTCATTCTTGATGTATTTCTTAGGGTGTATGTCATTTTGTATGTTTCAAATGCTTTTAGCATTGAATTTTATTTCCTTTTTTGCATTCATAGATTCTATTTCCATTGAATTTCATACAATCTTCTAATTCTCAATAACTTGGTTGTGAGACTTGTATTTCAGAGGCAAGTTGACTATCTGCTCTATTTTTTCCCTTAAGATGGCTTCTTTCTTGCAGCTTCCTTTCACTTGTAACCAAGAAGAGGACTATGTGGGTAGTGAGAATTTTTTTAGTCCCACAACTCAAAGCCAAAGTGTCTTCTGTTCCTACGTTCAACTACTACGATCCTAATTGGAGAAATTCAACCACGTAAGACCAATGTGAATGTTGGAGGGAAGGAAGCAAATGAGCAAGAAGATTGCTGGATTGTAGAATCCACAAAGAAGGGATGAGGTGGATCTACAAAGAAGAAAACTCCAGTCAAGAAGATAGCTAGAAAAGTGAAGGTTGAAGAAGAAGACATGGAGGAGAAAAAGAAGAATTGGTCAAACAGGGATGTTGAGCAACTTATCGCAATTTGAGGAGAAATACATGCAGAGTTCAAAAAGAATGTTAAAAAACAAGGTATGACCTTAATTCTTTAACTCAATTGTTTCTCTTCAACACATTTTTTGGCTATTGTAAATGTATTTGCACTGCTGTAGACGTTTTTGGATTGCTGCCAACTTTGAAGATGTGTAACTTTTGCAAAAAATGTTAGAATTGAATGAAACTTGTTGGAGAATTTTTTTACGTCTTCTAGTCTTTTATGGTAAAATTTTCAGTTTATTTAAATTTATATTGAATTTCTGGGAATCATTTCAGTATAGGCAGCTTTGTTTTTATTCTCCAATGTCTATTTTCATTCTTCCAAAGTTTTTCAAAGTCAATTTCATAGATTTAGGCTTTGTTTTTTTTAGCACTTTTACATGCTTCAACACATAGGAAAAATAATGTTTTTAACAATATGTTAAATTTTATGCAAGTGTGGATACATGGGTCCGACTTCAAGTACGAATACTTGCTACAATTGGATTCTTTCGCATTTTTGAAGCATGTTAGAAGAAGTTTTAGACTATTTTTAAGTCATACACAGAGGACAAGCTACTAATTCCATCTCAGGGAATGATAGACATGAATAAAAATTTTATGACTCCTTAAACTAATGGTGGCATCAAGCAAGATCTGTTATGAAGCATGTGAGTGCAATTATAATGGACAATACAAGTGACAATGCACAAGACGATAGTAAAGATGTAGCTCATGATACATCTCAAGATGTATCACATGAATGTGTAAGTAAACCCGAACCTTCACCATCTTTGAAGAAGGTGAAATTCCATGACCAAGCTCTACTTTATTTTGGCAAAATGGTAAACAATGGAACAACAATGTTGGAGTATTTTGGTAAGACCAACGAATTGCTAGAGAAAGTAGATCACCAATGGATCATCTCATTGATAAGCTCTAGTGGTCCTCTATATCATAACTAGAATCCAAAGGAAATGTTATATGTGTTGTTTTTGCAAGATAGCTTTTTGCCAATAGCATGTGAGTTTGAATTGCTTTTTATAACATGGCTTTGATCCTCTCCTCAAGGTTTGCTTTTGTTTCATCTTCAACATTTGTATCCTCCAAGTTTGTTGTGTCATTTTCTATAGTCATTGAATTCTACTTATACCACTTGTTTCTGCATGTTCCTCATTTCAAAAATGCTTGCTTCAAGTGCATGGAACATGTCTACATTTTTTAAGTCACCAAACGATTGTGTTGCAACCTTCTTCATATCTTCTTCAAATGTTTTTGCTCAATCCAAGTCAAATTTCTCTCTATGTATAATGCATAAGTTGTGGAGGTATAAGCAAGCTGTAACAATATCTGGAATGTTTCAAAAGGGCATATCAATCCTCTTCAATAATATCCTCCATCTCCCCTTCAAAATGCCAAAAACTTATTCAATAGCCATTTTAGTACTAGACTAGTAGTTGGTGCTTGCTATGCTATGCATTTATCATTAGAATTTTATAAGAATTTTTATGTATTAGATAGAATACAGAACAAAAATTTCAATAAATCTTCAAATAATAACTACTAAAATCTTCATATAGTTTTTTTATAAGTAAGCATATGTTGAAATGTACAATAGAAATGTATTGAATGACAAATGAAATATATGCAATGGTGAATACTGTAAAAGATACACATTTATTATAATGCATTGGAAATTTGACTTAACTGTTACGAACAATGGCAATCCCAAATTGAAGAATTGTTACAAAAGCACAAAATCATAGAAGTGCAAAGAAGTGTAAAGCCAAGAGAAGCAAATAGATTTGCTACCTCTATAATATCATTCTATGGATTCTCTTTAATATCACCTTAATTGCAACAACTATATTATTTCTATAATGTCACCCTTTGTAAAAAGTGATATTACAGAAGTGATTGCAAACTGCTATTCTATTTCTGTAATATCACATTTTGTGAAAATATGATTTCTATGTATGCATGATTGAAAATATTTTTACGAAATATTTAAAATAATTATTTTAAAGACTTATTGAAATCATTATCATGCATTTTATTCAAATATATCAAAATTTTACTAATATGTGATACAAGGAATGCGTAGCATAGTAAGCACGAGCCCCTAGTATTAATGGTAGCATTTGTGATATTACAGAGGAAGTTATGATTTTAGTAGTATGATTGAATAAAATTTCAATGAGCCTTTTCTCTAGATAATCCTACTTTCTCTCCCTTGAAAGGCGAATAGAACCATGGATGCATTGGATATGTAGCATTTCCAATAAGTTTATATAGTAAGAAGGCTCCTAACATGGTCTTTTTTCCAATTTCTGATTTTTGAAATAAAATCCAATTATGAATACTTCCAGCCCAACCAAAGTCAAAATCCCAAAATTTGCAATGACAATCCACGACACCTTACAATAATACCAAATAAAACCCCTTCCTATAATAAGAAGAAGCAAGATCTATGTTTGAAGCAGTAAATGGAATGTGGCTACCATCTATTACTCCAAAAATATATGGAATTCTATGCAAAAAATCAAATTTTGCAAAAATTTGCTTCATCCTATATAATGTGGATTTTTGAAAAACCAATGGTCTCAAAAGCTTTCTAATTCACTCACAAATCTCTCAAACAATGATTGAAGCACTTGATATTGACATTCCATACAAATCAGCAAGCATTTGTAAAGTATCACTAGAACCCAATCGATGCAATGTTAAAGAAACTCTATCTTCTATTGGAATACAATGTCTCCACCATGTATCTTTCTTGCTCAAAATGGGTGCAGGTAAATTGCACAAGTATGAGAAGGTAGGTCTACTCACCTATATATGATCTTTAAACATCTTTGCACCATATGATCCAAGAAAATTTGTGTAGCAAATCCACTTGGCCAATCAAATCTTTATACCATCCTCTCCTTGCTTCCAAATAAGGCCATCATCATAATTGCAACATTGTATTGATAAATGATGACTTCCTGAACCACTATAATTGAAACAATTCCATGCTTTATAACCATAAAGATTGCAAGAGCAAGTAAAATTTTCTCTCTTCTACCATCTATGATGCTAAACCAATGTAAAAGAGAGGAAAATTGGAAAGGAAGAACTAGAAGAACACACATACGATATTGTGTAGAAGAGTAGTTCTTCATACAATGAATATGGGATTTCTCTTCTTCATCCCTAGAAGACCATGACAATCTTTTACCAAAAAACACTACAAAGATGAATTTGTATTGATTTGAAAATTTTACCACACAAACTAGACAAGTAGATACATTTTTCCCAACAAGTTTAATTGAATTTGAGTACTAAAAGCAAAAGTTACAGAATTTCAAAGTTAACTAAAGCCTCCAAATGTTCAAAATATGCCCATGGAGACTAGTAGGGCTTATGATTCTCCAAAAATTCAACATGTACTAGATTGATTTGAAAATTTTACCACACAAACTAGACAAGTAGATGAATTTTTCAACCAAGTTTTATCAATTTTGAGTACTAAAAGCAAAAGTTACAAATTCTTAAAGTTAGCTACAACCACAAAATGTCTAAAATATGCCCATGGGGACAATTAGGGGTTATGGTTCCTATTGGCCAGCCAAAGCTCTCTTGGTGGTGAAGTTCAACGGTGGACTTCAAGTTGTAAAGTTGGCTAGAAGACTTCTCTAGTTGATGTTTATACTACAATTGGTTAAGATTTCTTGAAACATAATTTTATTGTCTTTCCATCTTATCCAAACATCCCACCAGTTGCCTCAAATAGCCATGTCTTGGCCAAGACTTCTTGATCGACCAGTGCACTTCTCCACCAAAGTCTAAAGTAGCCTTGAAGCACAACAATGAATCCCTTTGGGGGCAGCAAAAAACCCACTCCGATGTCAGACAAGGGATGTATCCAACCAAAAGACCTTCGAAGCTCAACTCAGTCTAACAACAAGCTTATCAGAGCTCCGAACCCTGGAGGCAGTTTCATATGGAGTTAAGAGCTCTCAAACCTCCCCTTTAGCAATCCCTCCAACAGTGTTTTGTTTTGTATTGTTTTCTAGCTTTCATATTCTAAGGTAAAGTAGCCTATTGTAGTCAGATGATCCATTGCAGTCACCTAGGAAATGACCCATTGGTTTTTTTCAATATGTGAGATGTGGGCCACAATACATGTCTATAAGGGTCTGTTTGCACCAGTCATTATGTCAATAATATTAATATAGGAGCAAGTAAAACTTTTCAATGATGTTGTAAAATATCTCTTCAATGAAAGGTGGTTTCCTTTGTAATTAATTTATACTTTCTATTGATTTTGAGGGACTTCAAGTTCTAGATCTAAACACAATAAAAATCTCCTAAAAATAAGTAAATCCACTTGGAGGTCGCAAGGAGCTTCTAGCCCCCTTTCAATTTTGATTCCTCCAAGTGGGCAATAAAAATAGGCTCTTAGCATAAGAGGGCTAGGAATTGAAGGGAAGGCTAGACACTTTAGGTTGATTAGGACGGTTAACATGGTTTCTATTAGGACCTATGAATCCACATCAATGTACTTGTCATGAATAGAATCCAAGCACAAGTCTTGACATCAAAGCTTCATCTCCGCAAGAGATAGTTTTCTCAACAAACTTTGTGTGTGGTCAAAACTCCTTAGCTAGTCAAACTACAATCCCCCTCTTCTATCTTTTTACATTTATATATGTAAACTATAAATTTGGAATTTTCTATATTTATATATTTTAAAGATTGTTTTAAAGTACAAGTGATGGAAATAGATGCCTCCACCTTAGATATATTATCTTCAAATTCAATGAGCCTTCTAAATACCATGAAATATAAAGATTGAAAAATATGCATTTCAGCATGTATGTATAGATAGAGTCAAAAGTACACTTACTTAAGGGTTATTTTTTACTTGTTAATTAATAAATGAAAATTATAAATGATTTCAAAATAAAGTGTTTTTTTGGGAAACTTTTTGTAAATTTTGTAAATTTTCAAAGTCCAATGTTGAAAAAACATTAAAATACTCTATAGGTATTTGTTTGAAGTGCCTTCAAAAATATTCAAAACCATTCAATATATTAACAATCTACTACTTTGCAACCATTTTGCACTATGTGTACACTACAAGAGAAATGGATGTTTTAAGTAAATTTTTAAATCAAGTCCTAAATATAAGATTATAAATAATAACCTTTAAGGAGATTTTTAGTAACATTTTACTAGAAACACATGTATAAAATTAATATAAAATTTAGACCTCTACCTTCCAATTTGCATAGGATATTTGGAGTTTTTTTTTATGAAATAATATAAATTTTCTCAAAATATTCTTTTTGTTGAAATAATTTTATGGATATTCTAATAATATAACATAAATTATTTTAAAATATATATTTTTAAGGCTATTTAACCCTAGAAGGGCTTAAAAGCCCTTTGAGGCTAAATATATTATGAAAATGGTAGTATTTGACCAAAAAGCATATATCAAATATTGTTTAGTACAAAGTAAATTCATAATCATGGTAGTGTGTAAATAACAATGTATCACAATTCATATAATAAACCACAATTGAAGAGTTATAAGGCTAAATTTGAGTTGATTATAGAGACCCCAAGGGCCTTTCAAGGGTTGATATTAAAATAATTTGTCTTTATAAGCTATTTACAAATATGCCATGTGCAGTTGCCACAACCATTGGGATATCAATGTCATGGCAAAGACCTCCTTAATCTCTTTAAATAATTTTTAAAAAAATTGGTTTTTTAGATTTATACTAGTGGTTGGCGCTTGCTATACTACGCATTCACCATTAAAATTTCATTAGAATTTTTATCTATTAAATAGAATGCAAAGTAAGAATTTTAATAAATCTTCAGATAAAAATTCCTAAAATTTTCATATAATTTTTTATAAATAAGCATATACTGAAATAAACAATTGAAATTTAATGAATGATGAATGAAATACATGCAACGATGGATACAATAAAAGATACACATACATTAGAATGCATTAGAAATTTGACTCAATTCTTACAAACAATGGCAACCCAAATAGAAAAATTTAAAGGAAAAATTGTAAATCTCAAAAGCTTTATGAAAAATTTAATTGTTGTGAAATCCAAAACCAATCCAATCTAATAAATTTCTCAAATCATTTGGTAGTAACAATAGAAAATTGAAATCAAAAGCTTAAAACTCACAAAAGTACAAAATCATAGAAATGCAAAAGAAGTATAAAGACAAGAAAAGCAATGGAATTGCTACCTTTATAATATCACCATATTGATTCTCTTTAATATCACCTCAATTGCAATGACTATATTATTTCTATAATATTACCCTTTGTAAAAAGTGATATTATAGAGGTGATTGTGAACTGCTACTCTATTTCAATAATATCACATTGTGTGAAGATATGATTTCTATGTATGCATGATTGGAAACATTTTTATAGAATAATGAAAATAATTATTTTAAAGACTTATTGAAATCATTATCATGCATTCTATTCAAATATATCAAATTTTTACTAATATGATACAATGAATGCGTAGCATAGCAAGCACAAGCCCCTAGTATTAATGGTAGTATTTGTGATATTACAGAGGGACTTATGATTTTAGTAGTATGATGATATATGTGAAAACCTTTGAATCATTATGTTTTGATCAATGAGTTAAACTTTATGAGGAGGTTTAGTTTACAGGCAATTATGGATTTGCTTCTCTAAAATAAACTTTGAAATCCTTTATTTTATTCAATCTTCAATTTTTTTTGAAAAAAATAAAATCATAGAATGTAGATTTTTTATTACAACATTGCAACCACTAGGATTGGTATTTTTCAATTTCATAACTAAATTCTTAACAATTTAGTATTTTGAACCATTATCTACTTCTTTCTATTTACTATTTTTTTCCTATATGTTGTACAATTCCAAATGATCTAAAATTTTTCAAGTATGTAGCCAACTTTCTTGAAGAATGAATCCAAAAAATCACCACTGTTTTGGACATTTTTAATACAAATGTGAGCTTGTAAAGTGCAAGCTATCTAGTTTTTCACAGGGCTCAAAAAAGAATTTTTGTTAAATTCAAAAGGTTATATCTTGCAATGCACGTGGTGGATATTTCTAAAATGTTTTCTACATGTTTTCACGTTAGTATTCATGTTTTCTACAGATATATGTGTCCCAAATTGTTTTTACTAAAATTTGATGCTTGTCCTAGAAATGACAATTTTTTAGTGTTTTTGGTAAAAACATAGTCAAAGAACTTAAGGGGTTAAGTAGAGTACTTGAGGCACTCTCTTGTGGTCGATGAATAGTTGATTGGATTTCTTTAAAAGATATCTATATATAATGAACTTCTTACTAAAATTTTAACCAATGGTCATTTAGTGTATAAATCAATGTCAAGCCATAGTAGTTATTTGTCAAAAATCCTATCATAAATTTTATTGAGATTTTTGAGACAAAATATAATATGGCACTAAATTATGAGGACCTTTTTCCACCATCTATTTGATTGCTTTTCTAATTTAATGTCCATTTTGAATGACATCCCATACAGACTTAATAAAGACGTATTCATTCCTTTGTGTTATCCTTTCTTTGCCAGAAAACCAAATTTAAGGTATAAAATAAAATAAAAAAATCTTTCAAGAATACACCAAGACACTATTCCAATTATTTCCAAACCTATTAATTCTATTTTTAAGCATATTAGGAATAGCAACGAGACTATTATCTTTACCAATCAATTTTACTACAAAGTACTAGCATATTTATTCCCAGGGTAGTTGTGGTGCATTAAGATTAGCCACAAGACTCTCAATATTGTAGCCAATCCTTGTTGGATTTTGCAACCAATCTTTGGTCAAAAAATAGGAAAGTCTATATAACAAGTATAGGTGGAACAAAATCTTCAATTAAAATTCATAGTAACTATATAGCAATTGCCATGTTAGATAATAATAAAAATTATTGATTATTAATTATTAATTATATTAAAAATATTTAAAAATATTTCATATTTTTAAAAATATTTATTAATATTTTTTTATCATTTTATAATCGAACTACACTATTGTGGTTCACAACACAAGAACCCCCAAACAATTTCTTAGAGGCTTGAAAACTCATCTAATGATTGAAGAGCCCTATTTGAACTTTTTGTAAATTTGGCCAAGCATTTATGTCACCAACTTTTGAAGGAAAATTGTGAAGCAAGACCTTATATAAACATATAGGACACCTTGAATAAAAAAAAGAATAGTAACATTTAGAGTCTTACTAGGAGAAATGTAACAACATATATCTTCTTCATCTCTATAAGGGCATTGACATGATAAAAGATAATTGCACCTATATTATTGGAAGAGATGAAATGTTATTCGTACATGGAGTAGCTTGGGGTAGTATATGATACAAAATCAAGTTCCTAATGGTTTCAAATTATTCCAAGGTGAAAACATCTAAAACTGTCTTTTTACCCATTTTTTGTAAGTAATGAAGGACATGCATAACAAGCACAAGAATATATAGCAATCGAGACATTGAAGAGGCAAGAATGATTGAATTGATGGATGAGGAGTGAAAAATTTCAATATGTGTTGGCAAAATTGAGGAATTCCTAATCTCGAATCCTAATGCAGTTGTCATGTATAGCTAACAATTGTAACGATTGTACATAGTCTAAGTCATAAAACTCTTGGATTTGAAAACGTTGTGGTTGTGACATAAGTAAACTTCTATTGGAAGTATACCCAAGAGTTCAATTAAACCATTCCCATACTTAACTACAACTGGTTGACAATTGATTTTTAAAATTTCAATATTACGACTAGTAAGCCATGTGACAGCTCTGACTTCCAACATTGAAAATTCATAAAAATTACATGTCTTTTCCAATAATTCTAATTTTTTTTAAATCCATGATATTCAATTGTTATTAATATTACAAAAATGCTTTGGTTAGGTTTTCTAGAAAAAGGTGCCTCCAACTACATTTAATTACTTATTCTGACATTTTTGAATGTTTTCTCCTTAATTGTTTCCATTTTTTTTTTCCATCATTCTTATGAGCTTGTCCTTGCATCGTGTGTTGGGCTGCAGCTGGGACTCTGGAATTTGAACCAAGATTACTGGCCAAGATCAAGCTGATCAAATTTTGATTGCAAAAATTCCAACAGCTTCTGAAAATTGAAAATTGAATTTTGTTTTGAAACTTCCACTGCAAAAAACTGAAGTAAAGTGTCTGACCTAAGTGTGGAAATTTTTTTAGCCCATTTGCCTACATGGATTGAAAGATTATAACATTTGAAGTGAAAAAAAATCAAGCTCAACAAACTTTGGGCCTTCTTGGAATACAATTTTTTCTCTTCACAAAAATGAGGATTTTACTCTATATAGAAATAATTATATGATGTTACATTCATTCATGAAAAATTTTAGAAGCAATTGAGATGTTTAGCTTATATTAAATCACCTTGCAATGCAAGGAGGTTAAGTGAATTGGCAATACATGAGTCATTTATTGATGGACACCCAATCAAGAAAAAAATTTGTTTTTCGTTGAGGAGGTACATGTTCACATATTGTGCTGAAATTTCATGAACATTAGATCAAAAATGACTTTGTAGGAAGCTACTTGAGACTTCTTGCATGCGTTGAACAGACACTTGGTCCTTTAGAGGTTAAACTTGCATCTTGTGTTTGTGTAGGAAAGGTATGCACACCTAAAAGCATTCAAATAAGCATAGTTCCCATTATTGAACTATCTCAATTCTTGTGGGGCCATGATGCCAGTTGAAAGATGATTTCAATGTATTTTAATAAGTATTTTTGGAGCTCCTTATAAATAAATGGTTCCAATGCATTTTAGCATGTAGTTTTTGGCCACTTTATGAATAAACTATGAATTTCAGAGTGCTAAACCCCAAATTGACTATAGGTTCTCATATTCACACTATACAATAGGATCCAATAAACTTACAAATATTTCAATCAATTTTCACTAGAAAAGTTTAGCAACTTCAAGAAGCTCTAGCATGCTAAAAAATGAACCAATTAGAAAACTACAAATTGCGTTGGAATTGAAATGAAGTGCACTTCAACTTCATAATAAGTGAAAAATGAATAATTTAAAATCATAAAAAATTAGAATTTCTTTTATATACTACCTACCATTTCATAGAAAACCTTTGGAAGTCAAAGACTTTTTGCAATGGGGTGAAGAATGAGCAATAAATCATACAAGCAATTGAAGTGGTAAGAGATCAAATACCTCTAAAGGAATTGTGATAGCTCATTTCTAATTTTTACCATTAAATAAAAGTTGTAATTTTTACAAATGATGGCAAGACTAGATGGTAGATTGTGTATCCAAAACATCAAACTCTTTGTATGCTTTCCAATTACATATGTGTACATTTGTAATGATGATGAAGTAGACTATAATGTTACTTAAAAGCAATTTACAATTCAAAATTCTCTTCATCTTTGAGCATACATAGGCCTCTTGATGTTTATTGGATCCTACTGTTCATTATAGGTAAGAATCTATAGGGATAGCATTTGGTAAGAGTTACAATTAGGTGTAGTTGCCTTATGAGAAATAACTTATTAATGTGTAATGTCCTCAAGTGGGAGTCTACATTATTAATTTTGTAAAAACATCTGCAATTGACAACATCAAGATACTATATATATTGAGAAATTCCTAGTCAATAGAGATATTTTTTTAATTTCATCTCTAATTTTTATCTTGTGTTCTTACTTTGACCTCTTAGAAATAAATTTCATGAATTCAATTGAGTTTCAAAGAAGCACTATAACAAGAAACCATTTTTTTTATGTTTAAGTTGATGGATTTTAGGTGACATCAAATCTAACAACCCTTGTTTTCATGTTAGCAACAATGCCCAACACAACATCAAGATGCTATATTGGACGTAGTTGTTGACATGAAAATAAAAGTTGTTAGATTCAACATCACCTAAAATCCGTCAACTTAGACATCAATTGTTATATTAAATATCACCTAAAACATGGTTTTCTTATAGTAAAGTCAAAAGTAGAAAGCAAAAGATGAAAACTACACATGGACTTACAAAGAATATCTTTAATGCCTTCATTTCAAGCACATGATTCTTTGGACATAATATTAATTAATACAAAGCGTATAACACCTACTAACTAAGTCTATAAGTCATGGCTTAGATAGTAGAACTATTCCCAATAACTTCATTCATGTTGGTTATAAAAATAACCAAAGGTTTTTGTTTTTTTCTTCAATATAAGGCACTATAAATTCATAGAAGCTTATTGTTTGGAATTCATTATTAAAGTTGATAGTTTTGAACTAGAGATAATACAATTTTGGCTTGGTCAACTACTTGACATACTTCCACATTTGTAATTTTAGAAAAATATGTGACTCTAGCAATACCAAATTCAACCATTATTTAGAACAACAACTTGATGAAATATCTCTACAAACTAGGATGACTTTTGTCTAAGTAATAATGAAGAAGAAACATAAATTTCAATCTATTCATTGTCCAAAAATTAGATAACTAAGCGCTAAAGGGTTAAATTACTCACTAGTGTACTCTTGACTTGCAAATAAGTGGATACTTTAGATAAAAATACAAAGATAAAGGGCCTAACATACATAACTTCAATCAATTCATGACTTTTCAAAATCTATTCTACAAAATTTTATAATAAATTTCTAATGTGATTTTCTTTCTAAGATTTAGTGTATTTGAACTCATTTCCAAGAACCCTCAACACTACAGAAAGTCAAGATTGCAATGGATACCCTTGCACAAAATCTTAAATAGAAAAATCATAATTATTCATTTTTAAAATCAAATTTCTAATGTTCAAACTAGACTTCAAAAAAGATTTTTTCAAATATATATACTACTAAAAATAGCAACTTCATTAGGTTTTATTTAACTTCAAAGCATTGTCAACACCAAAACTTGTTGCCTTACATTTAGGGTTAAGAAAGCTATTTTTGTAGAATAAACTTATAAATTACTACACAAACAAAATTCAAATCCTTCTCTACATAATTATAGAGCCTTGCATGTTTTGAAATTTGGCATGATTACTAGATGTCATTTTAAGATTCACTTTCAAAAACCAAGAATCCAAAAAGATTTCTTCCTACAAATTTTATTGCAATTTCAAGACAAAGAGGTTGAAATCTAATTAAAAATTCCTTGCAACCCTTCACCTCACATAGATACAAAATTTTGTTTCCATTACAATTGAATTGATAGTAAAATAGTGTAATTACTATTCAATAAATGACAATGATTGTTGTCTGGTTTTTGAATGTGTGCAATAAAAGGCAAGTTTCCTCTATGTGGTTGACAAAGATAGACAAAAATTTCTTTCCAATTTAGACAAACTGAACATAAACATTTGTTGACTTTTCAACACTAAGGTGGCGCCATCCCATTGGCAACCCCATCACCATTGCCATAACAAGTTGCAACTCATACACTTCTTTCCTTTCAACTTGCTTCCTACACCCTTGGATCATGAAGATTAAAGGTTGTAATTGAAAAATGTACAACCGGTTATATACAATAACCTATTCATTGCTAGCATGGCTCAACAATTATCTAATACATAACCTCTTTCATAGCCAAGGTGAATTAACCTCTCGTTTGTCCCCCAAAGTCATTCCAAGGATGCATGTAAAGAAAAAAGCCCCCCTATTTTGCTCTTAATTAATGTATTAATTGCACCTCTCTTAGCTAATTTGGATCCTCCAATTGCAAATATGAAATCAAAATTTGGCACTGCATCAATGCAACTGTGTTGTTCTGCTTCGCTCGTTTGATCCAACTTATGCTCACATTCACACGCTTAGATTCATTGTTAGCTTTCGGTAGGACTTAATCTTATTGCTAACTTCGAAAGATCCGACTATCCGAGCAGCAGTGGGACCACTGAAGTTAGGGTTAATTGTTCGGTAACAAATACGGCTGTATTTTCTTTCAAGACCATAGGACCATAATTTCTTCATTTGCGGCAATGTGGCATTACAGACCTCTGATCTCTTTTTGAGATCCACTGAGAATATAGAATCTGTTCGATCAGGTCCCGACGTGATGGACGTCCATGTGACAACGCAAGAACGCTATCCCTGACACTAGTGATTAATGTGTCGTTGATGAGCTTCAACAAGGGGATGTCGTTTGTGTGTGTTTTGTCAAGTTATAAATTTCGACAAAACACACACAAACGAATCCCTGGATCAGAAGTTGCTTTCTATTGTCACTTGTAAATGTGGTTTTCAAATTTGCCCACAAGGCGATCCTAAACAAGCCCCAATGCAGTCATTACTGGGAATCAATCTAATTTCTTCCCGCACACTATGGAGACGCAGCACGTTAAGATTACGAGTGAGAAGAGAACAAGGAACGCCATAACCGAAAAGTAGTACCCCTTTTCTTTCCTAGTCCAGCGAGGTTTGCTATTACCTAGTGCGGGAACCGGTGCTTTTATTGCAAGCTCAGTGAAGTCGAAATTCTGTCCACCTCCCTTCAGCATCTGGATCCTCTGGAGGGTGACCTGCAGTTGAAGTTCTTAAAATGTTACCGTTACAAGACCTTCGCACGCACTGCAAGTAATAGAGATTCACAAACTTCCATTTCAAGGCCTTTGATAGTTGATGCACAAAAGGGTAATTGATCACAGTTACTCCTCCCTGACATTTCGTCATTTCTCATTGAGACCCCAAACCCTAAAACATAGTTAAGGAGAACAGCGTTCAATAAAGTTCTCGCTTTCTAGCTCAGCTTCAATTTGAACGTTTTCCTAAAGTTTGTCAATTACACCTGAGAGGTTGAAGCTCAAGAACACAGAAGGTTGAAAAAGAAGAGGCAAAAACGCAAAAGTACTAGTTACACATAAAAAACGCAGCCCAAAACACC
Organism: Climacium dendroides; assembly: GCA_950106755.1. Taxonomy (NCBI): domain Eukaryota; kingdom Viridiplantae; phylum Streptophyta; class Bryopsida; order Hypnales; family Climaciaceae; genus Climacium; species Climacium dendroides. The sequence continues at coordinate 23,783,120 of OX467086.1, forward strand.
TTCGACCGCTCTTTGTAAGTATGCCCTAAAAATTCTTTGAGAATGATGGAAATGGTTGGGGTAGCAATGAACTGTGACTTGCCCTAAAACAAATCCCATGCAAGTTCTAAGGATTAAATTCCCATGATTGGCAAATTGTCAGTACGATACGGATGCGTGACTGTGGCAAGAAACTCTAACTTGTGAATGTGAATGTGAATGCGTAGTGAATGTGATTGTGGTAAGAAACACTTACCTGAGAATCTGATACTGCACTCGACAGCTTCCGCCTCAGCTTCATGTAGTCCCTCAACTTGGCGTGAATAGAGAGCAGCGTAGCGAACGAGACAAGGGCGGACAAGGCAAGAGGGCCCCATGAGTTGTAGCATTGGAGAGTGCTGGCGGTCGTCACGGCTGTGAGCACCACCCCTTGGAAGACAGCGTAAAACCCTAGGAGTTGGTACACCTCATTCTTCGCCGAGTTTTTCCGCGACCTCTTGTTCTCAATGGTCACGAGCGACTCATTGTATTTGTTCTGCCATGCCTGGAGACTTAGAGAGAGTTTAGGATCGAGTGAAATTTCAACCAGTCGGTCAGCATCATCCCTGTCTCGGATCTGAACCACAGTATAACTTGCCATCAATATGGATTCGTTTTCAAACGAATTGAGCTCTACTGCTTCTTCGTCACACTGCCAAGCCTCAAAAACAAAACCTAATGTAACCTACAGCAGAATGCTTGTGCTCCAAAGCCAATCTGGACTGTCTAAGCTTACTCAATGCTTGTTCGTCGTTATGTCTTTACAGTCATTTAAGGTGAAGCCACCCATAACTGATCAAATAAGCAATTGTGAACATGATCTAGAGTAGGCATGGCGAAGCCAATATTTTCCAAGGTAGAGAGATAGAAATGATGGGGATTGCCAAAGAATTGGTAATTTTATTGCTTGAACGGAAATTACTAAAGGTAGCACTTGGTCTGGACCTATGTCCAATGTCTAGAGTCATCAAATTCAGATCATTCAAGAACTACTTTTATGCTCATTACTTCCTAGTACTTTCTTGCTCACTACTTTGGGACATGTATCACGACCTTACTAGTCCCAACCTTGAAAAGGAGAAAAAAAAAATCATTCTAAACTTTGGTTGGAAATTTGTTCCAATCTTGTTTGAAAATAACTACCCCTACAAGTTGGATCTATGGGTCTCCAATTGAAAATGGGTGGTCCTACTTTATCAAACTTAGCTACAAGAAATCTCTGACAAATAAAATAGAATAAAATATCCAATTATATACAATACAAAAAATTCATTTTATGTTCTCACCTCTAGTGCTTTTTTTAGGCTTTCTAGTGCCAAACTACACTAGAAGAAAAAAAATTGGCTAAAAAAAGACAAATAATCCTGAAGTTTTTGGCCAAAAAACTTTGAATTAAGAAAAAAACTTGGATGAAATCACTAGATTGTGAATGAAAATACATAATCTAGTATGTACAAATGTGATATTTTCTATTCAATATGAATGTGTGGATGAATGCTGGAATCGGAGCACCACCATAACATTTTGTGTTGCCACTTTTTGGCACTTTATAAAAAATGAAAACAAAAGCCTTGCTCACCTCTCACAAGTCACAATTCCGTACCGACAGGTGTGCTTCTAGCTTTGTACAGTATAGTAGATAGTTATCTAGAATTAAAACACACCCACCACTCCATCGTGCACAGCTGCTGGATAGCATCGCGTACAGAAGGATTCTTTTGGGGGTTGAATATCGCCAGATTTCAACAATTTTTTGGGTCACAAGCCTGCAGGAATTGTAAGGAAGAAGGGGCGGGAAGGCACTCACCCGGCCCTTCTTCCAGCAATGGCGACCGAGGTCGCCGCTGCTACATGTGTCCCCAATTTCATTATGCTGTGAGGGTTTCAGTCTCTGATCTGGTGGTCTCCAACTCCGACTGCATCCACAGATCTGGTAGTGTAGCTGCATCGATCTGTTGATCCATTGGAGATCGTTGGTCAATTACTTTAGGCAACGTTTACGAGGAGCAAGAAAGAACTCTGTGCGGTCGACTTGGTAGTGCTTCTGTAACCACAACTCTCTAGGGTGAGCACCGCTGAGCAGTAATTCCTGCTTGCAAGTTGTTTGTATTTCGTTTCCAGTGCTTGAACAATGGTTCAAGTTGATTGATCTTGACACAAGTGAGGCGTCTCTGGAGATTACTACTATTAGTTTGTTTGCAGTGATAATTAACTGTTGGGATTTCATTAGTTTTTCTTTCATGCTCCTTCACCGGATTGTACCCTTGCATTGAAACGGAATTATTTTCCGTTGAAAGGTTGAAGTATAAGTGTGTACAATGCGGAAGGTGGAAATCTAAAGGGATCCATGTCTGTGATGTAAGGTTGGAGAAACAGAGTTATGGCTGAAACTTTGACAGCTAATGGCGGCTCCATTTCCAACGCCGCTGTCGAAGATTTTCCTTCAACCCAAGAGATACCTGCACTGGGTCCCGAGTGTTTAGACTCTGCGTCGACCTCGAAGACACCGCCCTACTCAACACGCATTGCGACCATGATGCAGAACCGGAAGAATTATTCTGACCAAGTTGAATTTGACATCGCATCTTCAAAGGTTCATTGGAGCGCATTAGAGGACGAAGAGGAGAGTGAAGACGACGAAAATTGTGTATTAGATGAGGAGAAGCATGATGCCCTTTTGAAAGCCAACAAGGAAGCCTTTGAGAACCTGAAGAGGCACCCCCACTGGGGCCCATTTTTTTCGAGGGATGGTGGAGGTGGGGTCTATTGGTTGAAAGTGAGTGGTAAACTGTATTCAAAAGTTGAGGTTGGGAAGAAGGTTGCGGAGGGAGGGCAAGCCAAGATCTATGAATGTCGTGGTATACATGCAAATGGGAGTCAAGATGACTTGATGTTGAAGGTATTTAGAAGAGGATCCTTCATACAAGATCTTCAAAAGGAATGGCCCCAAACCGTCTTTGATCCATTTACTAGTGCAAATGGTAAGATTATAAAGCAAGGTATTTTGCTGGATGATGGAAGGTTTGCGTTTGTGATGCGCAAATCTTGGGGTGATTTGCGAGGTCTTATCGATCTGAAAATGCAGGAGAAAAAAAATTTGGGACCTCCGTTTCGGTTTTCACAGTATTTGATTCTGATGCTAGACATTGCAAGTCAGATGGTTGATTTACACAGACGTGATATTTGTCACAAAGACCTCAAAGCTGACAATGTTCTCGTTGATGAAGGCGCTTGCCACCAAGTTAGCTTTGGCGAAATTCGAATAGCAGATTATGAGTGTTCTATTGGTGTTTTAGGGACAACTTTTTGGAGAGCACCCGAAATATTGTTGGCAACAAAAAATTGGTTATCGGCAAGGAGAAACGGGAATGACCCTCCACCAATATCGTTCTCTAAGGCAGCAGATGTTTACAGTTTTGGTATGGTGTTGTACGAAGCTTGGACAGGTCTTCTGCCATTTGAGCATGAAGGATTTTTTAATGATCCATCAGACGAGAACTACGACCGTGTGATAGGTGGAGAAAGACCTGGATTGCCGGATGAGATGGATTGGGGATTGAAAGATCTCATTACTAAGTGTTGGCATGGAGATGAAGAGCAACGCCCCAGTTTTGCTGAAATCTATACATTTCTATCGAAGACACATTCCCGAATAAAGTCCGCATGGCTTGATTAATCACCTGATTATCCAGCAATTTGTGGTGGAATTTGCTTACGGTGTTTGCAGGGTATCGAATTTCTTGATTACAAGTAGGGCTGGTATTCTTTTACTTTACTTTAGGTTTATATTTGAGGACGTGGCGTGAAGAGTGAAATGAGAGTGCTGGTGGCTCATGTTTGTGTGCACAGGAGTGCTTGGTAGCAGCCCAAGTGGGGATTAAAACAGGTGATGCAACAACAGTTTGATGGTGCGGCATTTGGCTTCAGGTGCAGATTGCGAGCCTGTTGAAATTCGAGGGTGGATATGGCTTTGGTGCTCAAAGCAGAAGTAGGGGGAGGTCTTTCTTCCCATGAGATATTGTTTCAATGAATATCAGATCAATACATGTGATATTCTAGCAATGCATCGATTTGTCAAAGAGAATTGTCTACTTGCTTTGGTAACCGTGATTTGCCAACTCTATAATTTTTGTCTTTTTTAGCTAACTTTGAAGTGGTTTGTTTTCATTGTCCAATGTCTAAATTTAAGTTTTTTTGCACCTATGCAAAGTGCTTTTGAATGCACATTCAATGATAAAAAGCTTCAAGTTCAAACGTGAGAAGTCTAGTTGGAGGGCCAAATTCCAGAGTGTCTAGTTGGAGGGCCAAATTCCAAAGTGCATTGAGGATGCTTCGTAGCACAACTAGCATGAATCTCTAATTTTTGGCCACATCATCTATGTCTATATGATGTAATCAAAAAATTGGAGTTGAGATTCAAAACCATCATGTCTTTGAAAAGGAGGATTGTAGCCTTTGCAAATCTAAAGTTGAAGGATATTGGTTGGTGAAAATTTGAATCGATAAATTTTGATAAGGAAAGAAATACTAATAAATCAAAATCTTATTAGGGAGATAAGCTTATGCAAATGTAAAATTTGGATCTCCATACACATGCACTTCATGGGCACTCCCATACTATTTTCATGCATACAAGTAGATCATACATCACCAATAGTAGTTTGAGCAAATACTACATGAGATGCATTTGTAGAAATAAACAAACATAGCCATTGGAAAAAGGAGAATTATACAAAGGAACATGATGCGATGAAAGAATCAATTATAATAATAAAAACAAAAACCAATGGAATAATTGCACACTACAATACCCAAAGTTCCTTCAAGCACTTGGAATGCATAGCATGCTTGATTTGTACTAGTTTTGCATTAAATTTTTTCTATTTGGACTAAAATCTATACTAACATATTTGTCCTTTGTTTCCAAGATAATTCATAATCTTCAACAAACAAATCCACCTTTAGAAATAAAATAAAATCAACATTGGTAAAACAAAAAGTCAAAAATATGCTTCTTTAAACCTTTAAAATTGAATTTAAGATCTTAACCTTCAAAGTTGAATATCAGAACTCTAAAATCCTAAAATAATATGAATTTAGATACATAATTCTTTCAATTGTAAAAATTTATATTAATAAAATTTAAATTACCACGATAGTTTTCAATAGATTTCTAAATTTAATGTGCACAGTTCATTGTAATGAAGCACTCTTTTCAAGTAAATTTTCCAATTTCAAACACTTGAAGATTTTTTTAAATTTCTATTTTTGGATTGTCAAGAAAACTAGGTGGCCTTCCTCCCCAAAAAATTATCCATCATTTGAAGTTCAATGTACATTTATCATGCACATTTTTCAAGTTTATCAAAACGCTAAATTTTAGTGCATCATGGTAAAAAAAACACTTACGCACCAAGTTTTTAAACTCCTAGTAATTTGTAGATTGGACAAATGATACTAACTTAAAGAGTTCATTCTATACATTGTACATGTATTAAAATGCTTTAGTAGGAACTATTTCACCATCAAATAGGGTTTAATTGGAATGTATAGATACTATAGCTATCATAGACATTTTTCACATGAAATATTAAGAGCAAAAAAATTAAATGAAAAGTACTAAAATTGTTGATGGATCATTGCAAGAAACATCCACTGGTCAATTTCACTTCAAAGGACGAATTTTGAAAATGATTGAATGGACAAAGTCTAAACAAGCAAACTTAGAAGTTGTAATAAGGTACACTGCAATTCTAAAAAAAACTTCAAGCACAAAGAAATTATAGTTTGAACATAAATGAATTTCAAAGTTAACCACCTAGAAAGGCTCAATTCTTTTATTAGTTTTCAAAAACACAAAAATAATTGTTAACTCCTAAATGCCTGAGTTGGTCTGGACAAAACTTTGAAGGTAAATAAAACCTAATCAATTTCTTTTTTTAGTAGTTTATATTTTTGATTTTTTTGAAGTCTAGTTTTAGCATCAAAATACAATTTTGAAAATAATTCATTATAATTTTTCTATTAAATTTTTTGTCCAAGGGTGTCCATTGCAATCTTGACTTTCCATAGTGTTGAGGGCTCTTGGAAATGAGCCTTAAATACACTAGATCTTGGAGAAAAAATCACATTAGAAATTCATTTAAAAAAATTGTAGAGTAGATTTTGAAAAGTCATAAATTGATTGGGATTATGCATGTTAAACCCTTTATCCTCATATTTTTTGGTGACCAAATTTTTAGATTTGACATGTGAAAAGAGGATTGAAAAACTTCAAATCACTATTGCAATTTTAACACCCTTATGATCAAACATTATTATCTTTCAATTTATAAGTGATATTGTTGTATTTTCTTTTTCTATGTAATCTCTAACATGTCTAGTTTGAATTTGTACAAGTAGAATTCCTCAAAAATTGATACAACTTATCAAAATGTTGACTTTTTGTTCAATTTAGAGTAAATCTCTAAAAGCTCAAAAAAGGCCTTGGGCATTTAGGAATTAATGCTTCTTATTGAGTCACAATAACTTCAATATTTTATTGCATGTCGTTGTACATCATTTAAGATCCACCTTCATTGATAGTGAATGAAGTCTCAAGCCTTTGATTCTTTGAAATATATGTATATATATTTCAATGAATTAGAGGCTTGAGATTTCATTCACTATCAATCATAAATAATCTATTATTTTGTAATTTGAATAGTTGTTCTATACTTCCATCCACTTTTGAATAAATTTGGGGACATAAGTCCTACTACACAATTAATAGAAAACATTCTAATATTCATTCTCAATTTCTTTGAATCCAAAATATTTATTGTACGGTCATTTAAGAAATACACCTGATTGGATTAGCCCTAAAATTCCTCAGCATTATGAGTCCCTAAAATATAGAAAACAATCACTTAGGAATCAAGATTTTGTGTTTGGAAAGAATATAAAATACAAAAATTATATGCATCTAATCTTACCTTCACATACAAAATGTATAAAGTTCTTCTTTAAGGAAGAACTTTATGCAAGAATTGAGCTGAATTCTTGAATTGTAGGGAACTATGGAAACTCTGACCATATATGGACAATTTGAAATTTCATATCCATTTTGATATAGATAGTTAAATTCCTTTGACAATCAAATTTTCTTTTACAAGTAGTTTTGCAATAGGGTTGCAATTAGTTGTAGTTACCTTCCTAGAAGTGTTAGAAACTTAAAATCTACATTAGTTTCATTGCCATGTTAGCAATCAATACCTCAAGCATACCATTGTTTACCAATGAAAGAAGGGTCCCTTTTGCATCCTTGAAAAGGAAACCCCTACACAAAATGAAATTATCTTATATGGCTCCTCTGCCAAACTCCAATCCTTGAATTAACTAAAAGCCTCTTCTAAGTCTCTAGCAAAGTATAATACCCCCCAATATGAGACACAATGGCTTGGTTATACAATGTTATGAGGGACACAATAAGGACTGGTACAATGGCAAGTTACATCATAACCTATATAGTTGAAGATAAAGTCAAAGACTTCGAAAAAACCACAATCATCTTAATTTTGATATAATTTATAACAACCAAGTGCTCCGCAAATGTTGAGCTTTCTGAAATACTAGCCCAATAGGGCGTCACCAAGCTCCAAGTCTTGAACTTAGGTTGAGGCACCAATAGCCAATCATTTAACCAATTTTGGAGTTGATCATGAGCACTATGAGGTGGCAGAAATTTTTCCCATGTAGGAAGATAGGAAATATGGGGATAGCAAGATTTTTTAGAATTTTATTCCCAAAATTGAAAATACTGTGAATCATTTTGGGAGTCAAAAAGTGCACTTGTCCAATAGCCAATGACTGGAGTCTTTCAATACCAATCATTCAAGAACTACTTTCCCACCCACTACTTCCTACTTTCTTGCTCACTACTCCGAGACATGTATCATAACCTTATCAGTCATAACCTTGTAAAAGAATTAAAAAAAAACATTCCAAGCTTCAGTTGGAAAATATTGCACCCCCTTCCACATTGGGTAACTTACTGTGCGTGGTTCACAATTGGTGCCTCAACCTCAGTTAAATTGTGCCTAACTAAGCCTCTGAAAGATGTGCGCACCCAACTCATTGCAGGAAATTATCGAAAAAGCTAACCCTTAGTACTCACAGCAACAGCTGCTGAACTACGTTGAGGATGCGCGTTGGGTCCCTGGCTTCACAACTTCAAAGCACATGGCCGGTGGGGGCGAACCATGATTTGTCGGTGGAGGTTGTTTCTTGGTGACAATGAGCTCTCTGTTCTTCAGTAGATCATCTGAAGTGATAATGATGTTGGTAAAGTTGTTGTTATCATCATAAACTTCGAGCATGCGGCCGGTGTCAGAGGGCTTACTCCTTATCATATGCTGTCCTTTGGAAGCCACAGTAATTGCAGGTGAGCGAAGACCGCTTGCACTGACGGGCACAAGCTGAATCGTTTCTCCAGTTTCGTTCACCAGCTTTGTCATGTTCTTGCTCTGTTTCCTGGCCATCTCCTAAAACTAACTTCAATCCACGTAGTACCTAGCCTTCAGCACTGTGCAGTACACATACATATGTATTATACTTCAACGAAAAACAATTTCGTTCCAATTTGCAGAATACCATTATGTTTTTGCACTCCGGTGAATTCAGAAGCAAGAAGACGGAGTGATTACGGTGCACCGGCCCTGCGTTCAAAACCTAATCGTGATCTTCGCCCCACCGACATCGCACCTCAGTCTGTCCGGGCTAGCCTACTGGATCAGACATTGAATTCAATCACAATTGAACTTGAATTGCCGGAATACATTAATGAAGCTACTGCTCGGCCGCACTCACCCTAACGGAAGCGCTACCAAGTCGACCTCACTTAATTAGCTGGCAGTTTTCGATGCTCCTTGTAAACGTTGTTGCCGAAAGAGATCAACGAGTTCCAAAGCATCAGCAGGTCGGTGCAGACTCCCAGATCTCTAGATGGGCCCTGTCGAAGATGGAGCCCACAATCTTGAGAGACTGCAACCCTGGCCGGCAGCGCACGATGAACAACGAAGAGTGCTCAACTAAGCTTACAACGAAGGCAACAGTCAGTAACTTGAATTGGGAACTTGGGCATGCACACAAACGTTCCGCTAGCCAGGCTAGCTAAATATGCTGCCTTAACAGTACTTAATTAATTAATGTGAAAGAGGTTTCGGTCAATCTTGCTTACCACTAACTGGAAGTTCCGCGCGCGCGGTGAGTCAATCTTGCGTTGCTGATCGAATTGAGCAGCACCGCGAACAGCGACAAGTGATCGATCGATCGAGTTCACTGACTTGACGCGCGCGTCGACAGGATTCGTGAGCCTGGTTTCTACTTTGGCTTTGTCCACACCAAGCTACAGAAGTTCGTCGCTCATCAACACTGGAACGATGATGAGAAACTAAAATTCTTTGCGCATGATCGATGCTGAAGGTCGGATCACACTACGGTAAGGCAAACCTGAATGTACACCTGTTTCTGGAAACCGCCCCTACAGATTCAAGCCTAAAATGTACAGCATCTATTCGTAAAAGCTTAGAGTCTCTTTGGGGTACACCTATTTTTTTTTCTTTTCTTTTTCTTGAAACACATGCAAAATCCATTGCAAAGCAGAAAGAAGCACAACAACCAAGCCCAAAGGCTCGCACAAAGAGGGTACACCTACTTCAACACTTTGGAAATTCATGTGTTGTTCATACAGTGTCCAAAAATGCATTTTAAGAGAATTTGGAATCCCCTTTTCACTCCTAACAAGACCCAACACAAGTTCAGACAATTACAACCCTAAAGTCCCACTTAAGGCCTTTTTTTCATCAAATTCCACTTAAAATTGCCATTTCTATTGCAAAATAAAAAAAAATCTTTAGAATTTCTTTCTTTCTTTCTTGGATATATAACTATAGGATCTCGCACTAAATTGGTATTAGATTGTATAGAAAAAATTTCAAAAAATTTGACCTCATAGATTGCAAAATGTTTGCATTTGAAGTAAAGAAAACTAGTTTTTTTTTGCATCATGTTTGCCTAGATTTTAATGCTTTGAATCTTCTTAGCTTAGAACTTCGCACTATGTGTATTGAATTAAAAAATAATCATGTTGAAGAATTGAGTTGAAATTTTAGGAAATTTTAGATAAAAATCACACACTTGATTTTCATACTCAAGAAAATTGTTGAGTAGAAATAGGTCCAAAACTAAACAAAGAACTACATGGGGAATTTTGTTAAAATGGTGGTAGTCCATGTGCCATTTTCAAACTGCCCGCTCTTAATTGTAAAAATGACATCTAGGATAGGTGTAGTTTTCAGTAATCTTGGACTTTTATAGATTTAGTAAATCTATGACAGATATAGATTTTAGACCACACGATCTGAGTTGTAAAAGTAACATCTATCATAAATGTAGATTTCTCACATCTAAGAAAGTTATAGATTTCAAACATCTAGGACGTTTGTACACTTTAGACCACCCGCTCTGAACTCTAAAAACTGCCTATGTAGTGAAATTTTGCCATTTTAACGAAATTGCCCATCTACATTGTTAACAACTTTAAGATGGAATTAAAAGACAATAATTTCAATAGTGAGATTGTTCTATCAAGCAAACTTAACCTTATTAAGCAATTTTCTTGAAATTGTAAACATTATACGAGATATTACATTCAAAAATGAATCCTGAAATTATTTTTTCAAAAAGATGCTTAGATTGCCCCTAAAACAAGATTGTCCATTACTTTCTCATCACTAGTCCAAATAGAATGAATTAAATCTTTCCATGTAGACAAGAGTTTTTTTATGCAAAAAAAATTTGAAAAAGAATATTTTGACTTTTTGTGATTTTTTGTGATTGCTCGTCGATTGCCATTTTGGACTTTGGGTGGCAAAACTTATGCTTATTAGTGCCAATAAAGAAATAAAAATTATATATTCAAAAAACTTATTTGTTTTCCAATCTTCAAAAATCATAATAATAATTGAGAACGTAGGAACCTATCTAAAATTAGTTTTGTCCCTCAAAAAGACAATGGGATTGTAGGTATTATTAATAGGAATCACACTCATCAGCGATTTAACAAATTATGGAATTATTCAGGACTTATAGACCAAAAAAACATTTTGAAGACATTGCCAAAAGCCTTGATTGAAACATGAAGACATCAACAAAAGTATCAGTCGGTAGCCAATATACATGTACTATTATGTAATAAACAGGATAGAAAAGTATAGATTTGTAAGACAGTTATGCTGTAGTTGGTCAATAGTGACCAATGAAAATTAATAACCACCTAAACCCTAAATTTCAGATTTCATATTTATGGAATCTGAAAATTCCAGAATTTGTTAAATTTCCCTTACTCAAAATGCTATTTCAAACAACTTTAGATGTAGTTACCTTACAATAGCACAAATGATGTTATAAATAAAGAGCTAGTAACAAACAACTAACAATTTCTTATTTGTTTTGTTTCAAACTGAATAATTATGTTGTAATAGATCACAATTGTATAAATTTATACAATTGTAGTTTACATAAATTTTCAAAATTAAAAAAATGAACTTTTAAAGATTTAATCATTATTTAGTGAAAAATAAATTTTAATAAAAGTAATTTTTTTCAAGATTATTTAATAAGTGGAATGAAAATTCTTTTTAAAAAATTTTCTAGTAAGAACTTCACAAATTTTAAAATTTTATTGAGTGAGAATATTACTAACTACAGTAAAATATGACCCTCAAAACACATACCATTTCTATAATTTACTCCAAAAATCACCAAAAAATTGTGAAAATTTTGAAAACTGCATAAATTTTCTATATGTTGTTTTTCATGATCTTTGTGGTTCTTTCATAATTTTTGACCTTATCTTCACAGCTATATTGGCCATGATATAATATACCATTAAGATAGAAGTACTTAAATGTGATACTTATTCAAGATTTGCAAATCTTGAGGGTAGCTACAAAATAAAATGATGTATGTTTGGTAGGAAATGGTTTAGGAAATCAATAAAATTGGTTTCTTATTTCTCCGAGCTTGTATGAATATAATACAAATTTGTGGAAACAAGTACATAGATGTACATATTGTGGGGAGGAGACTAATACAAAAGTGGACACTAAAACATCCAAAAGCAATAAACTATAAGCTTGTATCCCTACTTGTACTATGCTTGTTTTATTGACCAATGTAAAATCCACCCCCATCACTATGATACATTCATGTAAACTCACATGTCAACATTGAGTTCACTTGCACATTATTTTTGGACTTATTCTAGGTGTTGATAAACAACTCTTACTACATTTGTATATCCCTACCTTATACCTTGTTGAATTGCACCCTTGTGGTATTGGCTACTAACATCATCACAAAGTTTAAATCCTACACTTTGTCAACTGTTATCATGTGGTTATCATTGTTTCATGGGTTTGTACATTAATTATAATTTATTGCATCATTACATTGCATTACTTTGCATTATTATTGCATCGTTACAATGCATTATTTGTAATTGCATTATTTGTAATTACATTATAACAATGTAAAGTAATGCATTGTAATGATGCAATAAATTGTAATTAATGTGCGAACCCATGAAACAACGATAACCACATGATAATTGTTGACAAACCGTTGGGTTTAAACTTTATGATGATGATAGTAAAATTGACATAAATTCTAACACTTTTGGGAAGGTGAATACAACTAATTGCATCCCTGTTGTTAATCCCTAAAGGTAAATAATTGTGTTTTTTGGCAACGTAGTAATTTTAAGCAACTCACTACAAATGGAATTTTTATTCTTTTTTGCTGAAATTTTCACACAATATTTTCCCAAAGAATAGCTTCAAGGCTTGACAAATTTCATAACTTTTGACTACATGGTTAAAAAGTTATCGCGCAATATGTCATTTTCATTGCTCAACAAGCAACTTAGGCAGCTCAAAAAACTTCTTTAAAAATCACTTTAAAAAAAATAAAGATTTGAAATTTGTTTTCTAGATTGATATATAAATGGAAAGCTTTGAATCATTCCATTTTGATTAATGAGATGAAAGTTATGAAGAGTTTCAAAGATTTTATACCTACCCACAAACTTCTCATAGCTTTCACCTCATTGATCAAAATGGAATGATTCAAAGCTTCCCACTTATATATAAATCTACAGAACCAATTTTGAATTTTTTTTAAAATTTTTTTTTGAACTCCAGGGGTTGTCCACTGAGCAATCAAAATGACATGTTGAGCAATAACTTTTTAACCATGTAGTCCAAAGTTATGAAAATTGTTAGGCCTTGAAACTTACCACTCCTTGGAAAAATGTTGTGTGAAAATTTCAGCAAAAAAAAATAAAAATTTCATTTGTAGTGAGTTGCCTAAAATTGTTATGTTGCCAAAAAAATTTAGTTTATTGCTTTAGAGGTTAAACCAATCCCTACCAATTTTGTCTAAAACAATGTAAAATGAATACCATTTCAACCCTAAAGTTCCATTGTTCCTTCAAAGGACAAAATGGATTTTGGGTAGGTTCCTATATTCTTAGTATTTGTCGTGATTTTTTGAATTTTTATGTGAAGATAGAAAAAAAATTAGCTTTTCAAAAATATAATTTTATTTTATTCAATGACTAGGAGCAAAAGTTACGGTACAAAAAGTCCATTTTTGAACTCATCAGGTAGAACCCTTCCAAAAAATATTTAAAATTTAAAAACTTTGTTTCATAAATATTGTATTATTATCTGTATAGGAAGCTTTGATTTATTCTATTTGGATTTGTTATGTGAAAGTTATAGGTAGTCTTGTTTTTAGACAATCAAAGCATCTTCTTGACAAAAAAACATACACGATTCATTTCTAAATTCAATTTTCACAATAATTCAAAAAAATAATTTTACAAGGTTAAGATCTCTCATTAGAACAATCTCACCATTGAGATTAGTATATTTTAGAGCTATAAACAATTTGTTTTTTCCTTCAAAGGCCATTACTTATAATCTTATGTCTAGGGCTATATACTTAAAAATAGACTTAAAACACCCCTTTCTCTTGTAGTACTTAAATCTTTCACTTTGCAGATTTTTTTACATTTACATTTTCATATTTTCAATGATGATGTGGAGGATTTGATGGACCCACTTACACAACTACTTTCTTATTTCTTCATGACTATCTTACCCTTCTTAGATACTACTAAAGTAGTGATTCTTATAATGATTTCATAGTCATAATGTGGGGATTTTGTAAACCTATTCTCACATCCATTATCTTAATCCATTAAGGACCAGGTCGATGACAAGAAATGAAAAAGTGGCTGCAACTAACATGTTGTTTTCATTAATAGTCAAAGTGACTACTAATGAAAACATGTTAGTTGCAATCACTTTTTCACTACTTTCATCGACCTGGTCCTTAATGGGTTAAGTCACACTTTTATGTATCAACAAGTCCACAAAAGACACTAAAAAATCAAAGCATTTGTTGACTTTTTACTTGTAAGTGGTTCATTGGCAAGAAAAAAAACTATAAAACTTTGCTAGCATGATTTTAGGAAGAAGACCATATTTTAAGGAGTTGTATTGATTGGACATTGGATGGAATTTGATGATGGACTTTGACATGTGGTAGCAGGTCAACATCATTTTGCAATATGTTGAATGTAGTACTGAAAATTTGAAATCTAGTTTTAAGCTGGGTGAATAAAATACAATTGAAAAAGTATTGTTTAAAGCTTTATGTTGTCCATCATACATCCAATATGGATAAAAACTTGGCATGTCAAATTCTATTAATCTTTAAAGGATAGAGCCTATGACCATGTAGTCAAACTCAATATCTTTCGCTTTGTGTGTTCAATTTTGCCACTAAATATGAGTGAAACGTTATTTTATTTTATTTTTCAAAGATGAAATCACATGTCTTCTAGAAGTCATTAAATTTTCAGATTTTTTTATGAAAAATTATGAGGATTATTTGAAGAAAAAATGAAAGAAGTTTACATCAAGTAGAAAAAACTCTTAAAAAATCTGAGAATTTTGTCATTGGCATTTACTATAGTGTAGAGCATCATGATCTAAACAAAATTTATGTGACATTTTATAATTAGAAAACTATTAGATTATAGTTATAGGCCCAAAATTCAAATTCAGATAAAATATTTAATTTGAGGATTTCTTCAAATTTGAAAATTGAAGAAAACTAAACTTACATTCAACTGAGGTCTTTAAATCCAAATTTAACAAATACACACACCTTATTATTAAAGCAAATAGATCAAAGTGGAATATAAAACCTCTCATTGCTATCATTATGGAAGCAAAAGGTATAACCTATTCAACCTCCTTCCACACTCTACAGTGAGACTTAAACAATCTTCAAATCACAAATATGAAAGCCCTTTTTAAAATAAACAACATTTTCACCAAATCTAATGTGTGTATTTTGTTCTACAAACTTTAAATAAAAAATAGACAAGTCCTAACACTTCTCCTTGACCTAAACTAAAATCCCCCCTTCTTCTCCTTTCACCACCCCTATTTGTAGAATATAGATGAAAATTTAGAAAAAAGGTCTCCCTTATAGCAAGGCGTATATCATAAATATCACTCTTGCAAACTTATTGGAGTTTATTGTAGATTTTATGTGAATAAACTCTTCATTTTTTCCAACTCCTTATAGGTTGGAATTCCTCTTATTCATTAACATTTAAAAGGCTTGCATACTTTTAGAAGACCATCTAAATTCTTTTTCTACATAATATCAATTTTCATGTTTGTAGTATATTAGTTTTTGTATTTATTACATGCAAAAATTATAATAGTTTAATGTACTCTTCATGTATAAACAACACAATGTATCAATATAGTTCAACTAAAAAACAAAAAACATTCATTTTTAAAAGATTAAAATTGACATATTTATTTGGTTTGAAATCTATTTTTTACCTATTTACACAATTGAAACAATCCACACGTAACTCCTAAAGGCCATTATTATGTCAAAAAACACTCAAAACTACCATTTTTGTTGCGTTCATCTAAGAAAACAAAACAATTTATTTTTTAGAATCTAACCATAGGATCTTGTATTTTACTTGTTTGAAATCATGTGGTAAAATTTTTATGAAGTTTGACTATACAAATCGAGAGATATTAACATTCAATTTTTTTTTTTTCATTTTTTTGAACACAAACCTACAATTTTAGATGACTTTGACTACTATTTCTGGTAAAAATTTGCACTATAATAGACTTTGACTTTAAAAAAATTGTATTGAAGAATTGAATTGAAACTCTAGGATTTTTTTTAAAAAACAAACTTAATTTTTTTTTATTTTTAAATTATTAAGTAGAAGTAGGTCCAAGATTGATTTGAAAAACTAAATTATTAATAGTTCTAAGATGGGATTGAAACACACTTACCTCAATGGTGAGATTGTTTTAAAAAATAAACTTAACCTTGTCAAACTTTTTTTCTTAAAATTGTGAAAATTGCATTCATAAATGAATCCAATAAGTTGTTTTTTCAAAAAGATGCTCAAATTGCCTAAAAAACAAGATTGTTCATAACTTTCACATCATTTATCCAAATGAAATGAATCAAAGCTTCACAAGTAGACAAAAATATGATTTACGAGAATTTTTTTAATATTAATTCCAAGATTTTGTAGATTTTTTTTCTTGCTTGCCAAATGAAAATTTGGACTTTTTGTGGTATAACTTTTGCTCCCGGGCACCGATTAAAATAAAAATTATATTCCCATAGAGCTAATAAGTTTTTAATGTCTTAAGAAAAAGTTTCAAAAAGTTTCACTAAAAATTGAGGTCACAAAAACTTGCCTAAAATCCATTGTGTCCTGTGAGGGATCAATGGGCCTTTGGGATTAATATGGAAAAAGACCACTCCAAAATCAACAAGATTTAATAACAAGATCCCATTTAAATAATAAGCATATGCTTATTGGGACCCTTTTAGATATTGTTACTTCATAGTCAAGAAAAAAACTTTCAGTACTAATAGTTGAAGTTCATTTCATCTTAACCCTAAAAGGACTTGAAAGTCCTTTGTGGCTATATAATATATTATAAATACAATGGTATTTGACCAAAAAAACATTGACCAAATATTGTTTAGTACAAAATAAATTAATGATCATAGTAGTACGTACATAACAATTCATATAGTAAACTACAATTGAAGACTTATAAGGCTAAATATAGGTTGTATAGAGAGACCCCAAGGGCCTTTCAAGGGTTAAGTGATATTCAATACCACCCCTCATTCTAATTTTGTATAAATTTTATGAATGCTTTTGTTTTAATATTAAAAAATAAAAGCTGAAATATAATTTTTTTTTCTTTCTAAAATTATAACTTCTTGAAGCTATAACTTTTACAAAGTTCCTAAAATATCAATTAATACAAAAGTCATCTTAAAAGTCATCCGCTGATTATATAAACAGTCATATGAATTAGCAATGCATTAAATTTGAGCACATATGAATATATGATAAGAAGAATGTATCCGAATATTCTATATTTATTCGAGGGAACCTTCTAGGAAAGTGCACGCTAGTGTCTTACCAAGCCGGACCAGAACCCGCCCAGCCGCACCCTCTCTTAGACCAAGCCTTCATTCATCAATCCCCGTCTTTCTCCTTTTACTTTTCCGGACTCTTCCTCCCGCGCCGCTGCTCTTTGCAATTGTTGCTACGTAGCTTTGTTGCCGGATCTCGTCTCGTGCCTAGTAGCTCGCTGCATTTGTGTTTTAACGCCATGGCAGCCAAGGTGCCATTCTCCAAGCGATGGATCAAGCCTGAGGTAGATCTCTTCACAACTGCACTTACGGCGTCTTCCGATTCTGAGGGCTTGTGTTAGGGTTTCGTTTTTTGGAGCTTTTGAATGGATGTTGCAGGGTTGATTTTGGTTTGGAAGTTGATGTTTGGGGTTTCGGGGTTTCTTGTTCACCCTGCGGGTCGGGTTTCGTTTGTGGTACTTCGTTCGGTCATGTGGCCGGGGTTTTGTGGAGGTTAATTGTAGGTTGATGTTTTTTCTTGCTTTTGAAAGGTGCTTGGGGATATTACTGACCTTGATTTGGTTTGTGAATTGCAGATTTATCCGTTGTTTCTTGCCATCGGATCAGCCCTTGGCATTTGTGGATACGCGATGGCCCGCAACCTCGCCATCAACCCCGACGTCAGGTGCTTGTTACTTTAACTTTTTCTTTCATATTTAAATTCTCTTTATTGTTTGGTTATGAGAGTTAGTACACCGGCTATTTGAGTTACTGCAAGACATACTACTTGTTTTATGTGGCTTTTTATTTATTAGATTTTTAATTTATTTGTGAAAATTGAGTGACTCATGTGAGAAACGCGGCCTTCTTCTGCCTCTACACTCCCTTGTAACTATGCATTGTTAAGGATTGGCACTTAAGGCTGTATTTCTACAGAATTTCAAAGGAGGACAGGGCAGCGGGAGTGCTAGAAAATTACAAGGAAGGGGAAGCTTACAAGATGCACGGTCTTCGACAGTTTGTATCCAAGCAGGAGCCACAGATTATGCCTGGTGTCAACAATTACTTTTCAGGCGCCAAGTAAGGGCTATGGTTTTAGACATACACAATTGGGAGATGAGTATTTAGAACTGTTACTTAACTGTATTTTCACGGATATGGTTGGAAAGTTAAGAGCTGGTCCTAGTTTAATTGTCATCAATTCTTGAGTTTCCTTGTAATTGGGAGCAAACGAAGCTTTCAAAGCTGTGCAGAAATTTGCCAATAATTTAGGTTTTATTGAGGTGCTTCGTAAACAAAACCTTTGTTCTGTTTGCTTCGAGAATAATGTGAGCATCTACTTCTGTCTACGACCTCTAACCTTCGATTTGGTATATACAAACTCCTCTACTTTCTTGACTCTTGGTGCATTGCGCAAGGATTTCCTCAGGGTCGTGGTTGTCCCTTTGATTTCCTCGACCTGAGCACTGCTGGTTTTACTCTGGTCAACTAAACATAGTTCTAAATCAGGCCATTTCATTGCTTCCTCTTTCCCGTTATTATACTCTATCTGCAAATTTCCACATGCTTTTGGTCATCCTTCGATTACACAATAGATTTAGATCTATATTATCAGCTGACTGATATATTGTTATCGAGGGGGAGTTGTAGTACCTGATATAGACGTAACGAGACATCGTACGAAGCTACATGCCCTTCAACAATACTTCGACTCCCAATTGTCTTCCTCACACGCCTGCCTACTACTGCTTCACCCAAATCCAGCGATGCCTTCCTCGATCCTCCTTCACTGTTGCCCCTTCCAGAACATCATATACAGACACGTTCAATCAGCGTACGGATCAAAGGGTACACCCAGAACTTCTTGAAACTCCTGGTTCAGTTGTTCCTCACTTCTGGGTTATGACCTTGTTTTGAAGGTGCTCAAACATTAGTTTTTATCCTTTTAAGTGGAAGTGCAAAGTAGCGATATATCTAGGATTAATGGTGACCCGTATTAAATCTGCTGGGTAGCGTTTCTCCGGTTGATTCTGTCCTCTTAAAAAAAAAATTTGAGTTGAAAACCTTATGAGTGAATGGATAACTCCATTGTGAAAATACGAGCAATCCTTTTTCCTGGAATCCGGTTTATTGTGGCAGTTATTACGTGCAACTGGGTGAATTGACTGCAGTCCCAACTGTTTGAACCCTGAACTATTCAATCGTAAGGTCTGAAAGCTTGAATTTCTGAAATAAATTCGTTTGGCCCTGGATTCCCTCTGCTTTCGTGAGATAAGAGGGAGACGGAGACGGGGAGTAGACCTTGTTTTCTCTAGTGATGTTCGTGTTTTGAGCTTCATGCGCGAGGCACCCATGCATTCAACGGCCAAGCTTGGCAAACCAGCCGGTGCCTTCCGTTTGCGGTCCAGCTCGAACAACAGCAGTTTCTGTGCAGAGGGGTGCATCAAGTCCTCTCCATCTTTGGCACTCTCTACTTTGATATTATCCTCCTCCGGCTCTCCACTCGAAGGAGCTTCTTCCTCGTCATCCATCTGTGCTTTCTCATCTGGAGCTTGAGATGGAGAGAATTGAGAAGGAGACGAGGTCGACGATTCCTCCTGCTGGGTTCTATTTCTTTTGGCTGATTCAGCGTCCACTTTATTAGGGGTGTGATGCTGAAGCAATCGTGGTGGTGACGAAATACGAGGTTGTTTGGATTTTCGACAGAACGTTTTCAGAGGTCCACGGTTGCCTGCAGTTGAAGGTGATGCCTGCTGTGACTTCTTCAGGTGAACCTTTTCTGGCCCCTTCAAGAATGCATGTAATGAAGATAGCTGCTGGGATGTAGAGGGCGTGGGAGTGGGAGTTGTTTGTGTCTCTTTTCCTCTTTCTTCGCCCGACTCGTCATCTTTCAGGCTTGATAACTGTTGACACATACGAAGTAAGTCAGGTGCTCTCAATAGTGAATGTTAGAATTTTGAGAATTTTTTTGGTTGGTTGCCATCTTTAGTGGAGAAGGGTGATTTCTTGAAACTGGTAAAGGATGTTATGTGGGAATGTAGTTCTGAAAGTAAAAAATTCCTTAGTATTATCAGAAATGTGTTTCAGAGAGTTACCTCAACATCCACAGCAGCAACACTGAACGGGCCTCCTTGATAGAAAGGGACACTGCTGGAGGCTTCCGTGGAGGCCTCGCTCTGTTGAAGGTTGGGATCTGGGGAGGTGCAAATTTCCATCTCTGCAAATTTCCATTTTCATCTTACTTCAATGCTAAATGCATTAATGAGATAAAAATCTTTGCTCAGAATGAGCATATAAAATCAACCATTGGTGTTGGTGGTTTGATCTAGTAACGTCTTATTGCTTGCGGTCTAGGATTTCAGTTAATTTTTTCTTGGAGCAACGAAATCCACTCAACCCTCTCTATCGGCAGTCTTTGGAGGACAAATGTGCTATTTACACAGGTGCTCAGAACTTGACTTGTAGATGTAGTCTTATCTGATGTATATACATGAAGGAGAGATTCTCAGGATATACTGGGAATGTGCTATTTACAGAGTGTGTCATTAGAGGGGATTGGGTGTCGGCAGGAGTAATCAGATAGCCCTACCTTATACACAAAGTCGGTGATCAAATTTGGATCCTAAATTTGATAACATATTCCCGGTGCCGGTGCTGCGCATCTCATATCAAAAGTGCAAACATATGCTTACCGGACTCTGTTGGATTGTTGCCAGCTTCCATGGGCCCAGACACGAACTTGCTCCATGTTTGCCCCATTTGCTATTACAACCTCCCACTCTTGTGAAATTTGCTGAGAATTTCTCAATGAGTCCGTCGTTTACGCCATTGAATTTTTTTGATCGTTGTGCGCTGGTTCGCACTGCCAGATGCATCGATTTTCCCTCGTTCACTGCCACTTCGGTTCTTTCTTTTTATGGATTGAATGAAGGTTATCAGTCTTTTGCAACACGGGTTTTTGGTCTTCTTGGCTTTGCAGTCAACATCTCACATTATTGCTATGCTATTTTGCCAGGATTTCCTCCACTTGGTGATGCTTCTATTCCGGTTCTGTGCCCCATTCGCAAGGTGAGATTGTCGAATTAACCGTCCATGTGTACTAATTAAAGATCCTCCCAAATCGAGTGGTGGTGTTCGATTCAGAAGATTTTATTATTAGGCTCGTTCTTCTTAAGTTTCATGTCAGCACTTCATCGTCTTGAGCCCTGGTTGCAGATTGTGCAGAGACACTATTTCTTCCTGGATAACTGCAAGTTCACAATTTTTAGGACTGCAGGTAAAGCTACGTAGACCATGCCTTTTTGCAGATATTACACTTCTGGACATGGAAGGTGGTCTTCTTCAATGGCGCCAGAGTGTTTCAGTCGCTTCGAAATCACTTGAGCTCAATGCCAAATTTTCGTGTGGCCCTGTGCAATCCTTCTTTTTCCAGCGCCTGCAACCTCTGGTTCTCCAATAACTGCCATGCGCACCACGCGCACCACCACTTGCAACATAACAACTCAGTTTGCAGGCGTGACCAAAGCCCGCGGAGTGCATCTGATATGAGTTAATGGTAGTTTTAGCACCTGAATTATGGTCACCTGAGATTCAAAAGGTTGCAGTGGCTGGCTGAATTAGGCGAGATTTAACTCAACCTCAGCTTACTCCCCTGGTTCCAGGTCAGAGTCAAGGAACACGTGGAACAAGCTCAGCTGGCTGGGAATCAAAGCTTTGGGTAACTGAAAGGTCCATTTTCCTGCGTCAGTTCAGATTGTGTACTGATGGACTTGTGAGCCTCCTTCAATTTTATGCCAAAGCATTCTAAGGTAAAACCACCCATACCCGATCACTTAAGCAATTTCAGGACAGATGAAGAGCAGTGTGAGGCAATGGAATTTTTTTTCATGTAGGAGAGAAGAAATATTGGGATTGTGAGTGTTTTGTAATTTTGAAAATTGAAATTACTAAGAATTTTGGGAGCCAAAAAGTGTACCATTCCCATAGCCAAATGTCTAGAGTCTTCCAATTCTGATCAATCAAGAGACTATTTCTCCGATCAATACTTCCTACACACTTTATGACAACTTGAACATGTGTCATGACCTTAATAGTCCCAACCTTGAAAACAAGGAAAAAACACATTTCACACTTGGGTTGTAAATTTGTTTTAGCCTTCAATGGAAAATGGGTTGTAAATTTGTTCTAGCCTTCAATGGAAGTAGTTGCACCCTATATGTTGGATATGGCTCCCTAGTTGGGAATAGATGGTTCTATCTTAATTGATGATTTTGTTGATTCATGTTGGTGATTTCAAGAAACACTTATCCTCTTTAGTTGCATTTTGCTTGGACTGCAATGACTTGTTAGAGCACTTCAACCCCGGAAGAACCAACATGTGTTTTTTGGCAACTTAGAAATTTTTGGTAGGTATGTGTGACTAGAGATTTGCATATTTTAGGCTGAAATTTTAATAAAAGGTGGGGACAAGGAATATCTTTCATATGCATTAAAATTCATGACATTTGAAAATATGAGTCAAAAGTTATAGCTTAATATGTTACTTTTTTTTTGTAAATGGGCAATTTGGGCAGATTAAAAAAACTCACTTTCTTCATAAACAAACATTTGAAATTGGTTTATAGATTTATAAATATGTGGAAAACTTTGAATCATTCTACTTTGAACAATGAGTCAAAAATTATGATGAGTTTTAGTTTGCAAGCAGTTATAGATTCTCTCTTCTAAAATAAACTTTGAAGTTCTTTATTTTATGCAATTTTCAATATTTTTTGTAAAATATAAAATCTAATAGGATGTAGGTTGTTTATTACAACATTTCAACCATTGGGATTGGCATTTTTCAATTCCATAATTAAATTCTCAACAATCTAATGTTTTGAATCATTCTCTACTTCTTTCTATTTACTATTATTTTCCTATATGTTGCACAATTCCAAATTTTCAAGCAGTAGCCAACTTGCTTTGGAGAATGAATCCAAAGAAGCATGACCATTTTGAACTTTTTTCATACAAATGTGATCTTGTGAAGTGCAATTGCTTGATTTTTCATAGAGCCTCCAAAAAGGATTTGTCACTTCAAATGCTAATATTTTGCAATCTACATGGCAGAAATTTTTGAATTTTTTTTTACATCTTTTTAAACCATTTTACTACAAGATCATACCATTACATGTGTTCAAAAATTATTTTTTTCTAAAATTTGGTGCTTGTCCTATAAATGACAATTTGGAAGCGTTTTTGGTGAAAACATAGTCATAATCCTATAGGGATTATGTCAATAAATGAATTTTTAAAAACTAAAAACCTTGGTTGATGTTTACAAGCCTAACAGTTTTTCCCCTTTGGAGATCATGTGTTGAATAATACTCTTAGTAGGGAATTTAAAAAATATAGGATTTCTAGAATATAAGAAAATATTTATAAAAATTAAAAAATCATCCAAAAATAATATAAAAATTGCCTCTATTGAAATGGTTTTCATCATTGCACCAATACAATTTTTTTTAAATGTATGTGCAAGGTAATAGAAGAATGTACTCCAAAGATTTTAGTTCAAAGTTCATAGGTTTAGGTGTTTAAAGGTACTTCCAAGTGTGATACAGGTGTGATAAGTCATTTTAAAATATTTTCTTATGATTAAATTATTTAAAATAACAAAAATATTAACCATTGAACTCAACTAAGGCATTTTATTTTCATTATTAATTTTAGCTATAGTACATTGGATCAATATACCCAAAGTTTACTTCAAAGTAGGTTCAATGAATTTACTTACAATTTGTGATATGTAAATAGAATAGGTGTTTCATACAATCATCTTAGACTAGAAATCAATGGAGGTGCTCTTTTATTGTCAAATCAACAAAAAAAAATCTATCAATTATTGATTTATTGAGCATGCTCATGATTTTTTTTGACCTTTTTAGAATATGTTCTAAGAAAAGAATGGGTAAATTGGGGGGGTATATTCAATATTCGATTTGAATTTTCTTCATTTTTATCTAAAGAAATTCACAATAATTTCAAAAAAACTCCAACTTTTTAAAGAAATTTTATGACTTGTAGAAATATGACTTCATCTCTAAAAATAAATATGAAAATTTTCATTATATCTAGTTGCAAAATGACAATAGATAAAGTGATGGACAAGGAGGTTTGATTCCAAGACAATCCAATGGAGCAAAGTGGTCTGATAGATGATAAAGAATTATTTCATGTAAGATAAAAGGGCAATTATTCATCCTTGGAATTTTGTACAAAGAGGGAAAATTATGCACAAAAGTTTGACCTCCAATGGATTTTTTTAACCCCTAAAGGACCAAGAGTCCCATTGGGGGACTTTTGGGAGTTTGGGTAGGTTCTTGTAGCCTCAATTTTTGGTAATTTTTTTGAAACTTTTTCATAAGATAGAAAAATTTATTAGCTTCATGGAAATATAATAATTATTTAAATTAGTGCTTAGGAACAAAAGTTATGCCATCTTAAACATAATTTTCACATTGCTAGGCAGAAAAAAAATCCCTAGAATTTGAAATAATTAAAAAAAAATTCTTGTAGATCTTATTTTTGTCTAAATGTAAAGATTTGATTCATTTCATTTGGATAAGTGATGTAAAAGTTATGAACAATCTTGTTTTTTGGGCAATCTAAGCATCTTCTTAAAAAAATAACTTACAGGGTTCATTTCCGAATGCAATATTCACAATTTTTCAAAAAATATTGTTTGACAAGGTTAATAAGTTCTCTTGTTAGAACAATCTCACTGTTGGGATTGTTGTGTTTCAATCCCATCTTAAAGCTATGAACAATTTAGTTTTTCTTTTAATCTTGGACCTACTTATAAAGAATGAAAATCAAGTGTATTTTTTCTTGAAATTTTTTTCCTAGGCTTTCTACTCAATTCTTCAACACAAAATTTTTTAAATTCAAAGTTTATAGTGCAAAAAATTTCCACAAACGGTAGTCAAAGTCATTTGAAATTGCAAGCCAACATTCAATTGAACTTTTTTTTTCCAACTTTGAATGCTA
Source organism: Climacium dendroides (assembly GCA_950106755.1). Lineage (NCBI taxonomy): Eukaryota > Viridiplantae > Streptophyta > Bryopsida > Hypnales > Climaciaceae > Climacium > Climacium dendroides. The sequence continues at coordinate 23,808,710 of OX467086.1, forward strand.
ATATCTTCTAATCTTTGTGGTCTAACTTTATGAAAATTTTTCCATATGATCTCAAACAAGTAAAGTACAAGATTCTATAGTTCAATTCAAAGAAAAATATATTTATTTAGTTGAACATAGCAAAAATGGCACTTTTGAGTGGTTTTTAACAAAAAAATGGCCCCAGTCTTTGGGGGGCTAAAGTAGATGATTCACACTATATCAGAAATGACGATTCCCATAGTGACTAGCCCCTTTTTACAGATGAAACCAATGGTCATAGGCCCGTCCTTCCTTTTTGGGTTTAAGAGCTAATCCTTAAAGAATAGATCGATGATCATGGAAATTATCCCTTTGGTTACCATGTGAATCATTTGCTTTAAAAATTGCAAAAACACTCATGGGAAGTCAAACTACTATAGAAGACCTTCCGTTTTGACAACAAAATTCTAAGGATGAATAGTGGTACTTCTATCCTACTAAAAGGATTCTTTGTCATCCATTGGACGCCAAATGTGCTTGCTGCTGTTTAAGAGTTAATGTGCCCCACAAAAAGCCCTAAGGTAGCAACATCCATAACCGTTACTGTACCCATAATTGGCAAGTAGAGTGCCCTTAAATTGTCTCCAAGAGTACCTTGAAACTATCACCCATTCTTAATTTTGATTGGTAAACTCTAAATTTTTTAGATTTTGTTGTGAGAATCAAGGTAGATTTACTAGAGTGCGGTATAGGGTGCCCTAGTGAGTTCTACTTTAAAAATTCATAGAAATTAAATGCCTTATCCAAAATTTCTTTTTTCTTTTTGAAAATTCATGATTTTCAGTTGCTAATATTGCAAAAATATTTTTTTCTAGAAAAAGATGCCTTTAACTCTAACTGAAATTGCTTATTTTGACGGTTATGGGTGCTCCTACCTTATACCATACTACATGTGAATTGATTCAGCCCTCACATACCGAATTTGAATTTCCACATCAGATTCTTAGGGGTCCACATCACCTCACACCATTGACAAAGATGACACGTGGCTCTTTTTAAAAAAAAAATTTATGCCGAATCTGTCTGAATGACCCTACATTTGAGGTGGTGATTCTCGGTGCACATTCCTTGATATGATCTCGCATTCAGATGCCGATCACGTGATCTCCAACCGAAGCTCACAAGGAAGTGAGAGCCTTTGCTTGTCTGACTCACCATTGCAGCCAGAGCTCAGGCCCTCAGGAGGGCCTTCTCTCCTGTGGCAGCCGCAGCAGATCGTATCATATTCTTCTATTCTCCAATTCCGCAAGGCACTTGTGTGCCTCTCTCTTGCAAAATCTCAGCAGATTGAAGCGAAGCTGCGAGCTCACCGGTTACGCGACCTCTCAGGTAAGCGGGAAATGTGCACAATTTTGCCGCAAGTTGTTTGCTACAATATTTTCTTCATTTTGGATCAGTTCCCAACAATCTCAATTCAGATGTTTAGTAGTGTATTTTAGATTGTGGGTCGAGGTGGAATTCACCTCGTTTCAGCTGCTTGTCTTGGTTTCTTTCCTTTCGTATCTCATCTTCCCAATGTCGCTATAATCACGCAGTCGATTTGCGCATTCGGAGCATGCTGTGGTTTCGGTGCGACTGCTACTGACACTCCAGATTTGCTGCTGTTCATGGCCATCTCCTCGAGCAGAGGAGTTCATGTTCTGCGCTCCCAAGGCGCAAGTATTCTCCGGAGGTTGTCATCCGCGATGACGGTGCAAGATGTTTTGGAGAACTCTCATTCCCACGGAGGCGATCTTTCAAATGAATCTAGAGCGAACCGTTCAATTCACTCAGGTAAGAACATTCACCAATTACTGTCAATTAGGGTTTTGGGTTTTGGAAATCGTATTTGTCGACGATTGAATTGAAAGAATTTTCCGTGATTGCAGGCGCTTCGGATCATTACAAGGTAGCGGTCGTCGGAGCTGGCCCTGGGGGACTCGCCGTGCTGTCCACTCTCCTCGACTCCGGCAAGAGCTCTATTCTCTGGATCGACCCTCACTTCAACGCCGGTCGTCTGTCCTCCTACACCGAGGTTCCCTCCAACACCAAAGTGAAGCTCTTCCAGCAATACGTCACAACATCTCCTTCCTTGAGCCGCTATTCCAAGCCATCTCTCGCTCCATTCAACGACCAGAATCCCGACCGCGGTTGCCCTCTTGGCCTTGCTGTGAAAATGGTCAAAACCCTAACAGATTCAATTCGTGAACACGACACTCAACGAGTGCGAGCCTCCCAAGCTCTTCTCAAGGAGCTTCGATTCTTCGATGGCAAATGGCATTTGGATACAGGGGAAACCGTGGACCAAGTGTATCTCGCAACGGGTGCGAAGCCTATGAAGTATGAATTCAAGCATGATGGCGGAGTAACCGAAATCGACTTGGACTTGGCATTGAAACCCTCTCTACTCCCTGACCTTGTTTCGGAGTCTGATATCGTGGGAGTGGTGGGAAGTAGCCACTCTGCCATGCTTGCGCTTCGGAACCTTGTGGAAACAAAAGCTCGTCCGAAGAAGATCATCAACTTCTACAGGAGTCCGTTGCTGTATGCACAGTACATGGACGACTGGATCTTGTATGACAACACGGGGCTTAAAGGGGAGGTGGCGGAGTGGGCGAAGAAGGAGGTTGATACTGGAAACTTGGAGAAGGAGGGGATCATCACAAGGGTTTGTGTGAAAGATTGTTCCCTTGATGAGCAGATGAAGCTTTGGCAAGGGTGTACGAAGTTGATTCAAGCGGTGGGGTATAATCGAAATGCATTGCCGAAAATTGTTTTCAACGGGAAAGAGCTTGTGGATGTCGAGTATGATCCTCTCACCGGGAGAATTGCTGACGGGCTCTTTGGATATGGGATTGCATTTCCGGAGAGGACGACGGATCCGTATGGGAACCAAGAGCTGGCCGTGGGGTTGTGGAAGTTCATGAAGTATGCTCGAGCTACAGTCACGAAGCACGCTCTGCATTTGTCATAGGTTCTTCTGCCATTTTTTATTGTTGAGAATAAATGATGGTTTTAGGGTGACTCAACAACTTTGTGATTTACACCAATATTGGTAGCGTTCCAGAAGCTGGAAGATGTTTACCAGATACTCATTGTTACGTCCCTTGACGGCTTTAAGGTAACAACACCTAAAAGTGACTGTCTTAGAAACTGAGTATAGTTCCATTTATTTGAATTTTTAATTGCTTGTTAGCAATTGAATGGCAATTTTAATGCAATTTAGCATGTATTATTTGGATACTATATGAATTTAGCAATGTTGACCTGTAGATGCATCATTCAAAAATCGATCTCTCTCTGCTGTTCAGATGGTGTACTTTTTCATAGTCTATTTAGTAGGTTTTGCTTTTAGGATCGAGGTTGCTCTTGGGTGTTGATGACTTATTCACCCTGGTAAACATCTTTCTTGCAGTCCGGGTTGACTGTAGTCGTTTATGTTCAACAAGTTCATAGATTGTAGTTGTAAATGGAGTTGGAAATTCTTTGTTCTCTATTTAAACCATAACATTGCTAGTTAACCCCTTAGTGCCTAAATCCTTTCTTGAATTTCTGCATATTTATGCTTATGTTTTCATAGCTATGTATTATTTACCTCAATTTCATCAAATTTCATCATACAAAAAGTGTGGTTTAAAAAACATTAAGCATTGACTTGAATGAATGAGAGTTTTTGTGGTAAAAAAAAGTCCTTGGAATTTTTTTTGTTCATTGTCCAAAATTGGGACATCGGAGTGCTAAAGGGTTAACCCATAAATGATGTAAGTTGTAGTCATTATCTAGTCAATGAATGATAGAGAATCCTTGTATGTAGGACAAAAGTGCAACTATTCATCTTCAGAATTTTGAATGAAAAAGGGAGGTCTTGTATAGTACTTCCAATGAGAACTTTTGGATTTTTTTAAAATCAACTATTCACACAATACCAAAAGGGACGATTTCCATGGTCACAGGCCCATTCTTGAAGAGTTAAGTTTCTATTTTCTTTAGTCAAAGAAATCCTTGTAAGACTTGTTGCAAGCTTTATACATTCATTTATACAGCTACAAGTATTGTGATTTTTAGACGTCCCAAAAACAAATAATGTTGAAATTTCTAATTTATAAATGACCATAAACTATTTATTTTTTATTTTTTAATATTATACACTGATAAAACATCTCTAATCTTTCTTCCCTTTTTATTAATAATAAATCTATATTATTTACAAGTTGATACATAATTATAATTTTGACTTAAATTTTTTTTTTTGAAAGCACTTAAATAGTATCCAATAGTTACACATTTAATCCATTTACAAGGATTTCTTTGACTAAAGCAAATAGAAACTCTTCAAGAAGATTATTCATTTCTAATAGTCACTTTATATAACATAAACCTATTCATGTACATATTTGACATAGTTAAAATAACTCTTGTATGACCTTCCATCTAAAGCGGGTATCCCAAATGCACCACTAACCCAAAATCACCATCATCACCCAGTATACATCTCCAAAATCAACATGTATGTACCAATGAAATGGATTTTAGAACATCTACCAAATAAACTTTGATCCTTTGTAACTTTTGCATATTGTATCCAAATATTGTGTTCTTTGGTGCGTTGGGACCTCCCTTCACTTGCCAACAAGAAAAATATACAATTTTCACTAGTCTAATAACAATATTTAGTCACAATAGCCAAAAGTGGCGGTTTCGTGGGTACCAACCCACCTTTACTTACATAAAGAGTTCAAACAATGCAACTAACGACTACTCTCATTATGCAACGAATGAACATCTTAGCGTTTTGTTGCATGTGAGAGAAGTTCACATGCAACAAAAACGCTGAGTTCACATGATTCTTGTGCATTTTCATCTTCTTTTTCCCCATCCGTTTGATTTTCCCTGTGGTGGCAAACTGTCACCATCTCCGCCCCGCTTGGAACGGAACGGACTGTCAATCTTCCTTCTTCTTTCTCCTGATCCTTCTCCCTTTCCATCGATCTCTTTGCCCTGATCCTTCTCCCTTCCCATCCTATCCGTAGTCCACACTCTGTGGAGTCGCCTTTCTTGAGCAACTCACTCACAGTCATCACCATTGTAGACTCAAGATTGTGACACCCAAGAAGTATATAACTTCATCTCGTGCATTCTGAATCATTCAATACGTGCTGATGTGAACTTGACTCGGAACCTTTGACTCGGAACTTGAGCGATTTCTGATTCTGTTTTTGCTCCTGGAGCGTGTTTTTTGAGTGGAGTTGAGTTCGCAAAGTAACGCTCATAATGCGTCTTAAGTTTCATCACCATTGTAGACTCAAGATTGTGCCGCCCAAGAAATAGAACATCTCGTGCATTGTGAATCATTCAAGACGTGCTGATGTGAACTTGACTCGGAACTTGAGCGATTTCTGATTCTGTTTTTGCACCTGGAGCGTGTCTTAAGTTTTGAGTTGAGTTGAGTTCGCAAAGTAACGCTCATGATGCGTCTTAAGTTTTGAGTTATGCTGGCATTGTAACTCTCATACCATTGATATTGGAAGCACAGATTGAAGGCTCTCCTCAAATCTCTCCCCACCTCAGCATTGCTAATTTGTCATTGGGTTTTTATAATGCTAATCATCGTGATGTAAGTTCCAGTTTTCAAAACTTTGATTGAAATGTTACGCCAAGAGGTCATTCAAAGTGTTTCATAGAGGCGAATTTGTCTGCATTTACAATAGTTATGTGTATCGTCGCTGTGAAAGTCTACGGGTAGCTCAAACATGGCGACAACATTGGATGGTTTGCTGAAATTTTCAAAATGAATATTGACTTCTACAACTCTTTCAGTTTAAGACTTTTTTGGATGCAATTTCCTCAAGTGGTTGTATATGCAATTTGAATGATAGAAATATATTATACCTATGAGTGAGTTATCAATGTTGTCTATGCTGAAAGGAATTGTCAATAAAAAGGTGTGGAAACACCAACTTCACAATAGGCAATTGAATGAATGTCTAAACTAAATTTTTGTTGTATTTTTGTTGTATTTTTGTTTTCTATTTTCTAACATTTTGGTGAATGTAGTATTTGCAAATGGTTGTATATGAAATTTGATAAATAGAATTGTATTGTAGTAGTTGTACAAGTGATATACAGAGTGTGTCTACATGAGATTCCAAGCAAAGAGTAGGGAGCATTCAGGAGAGCACACTATATTGATGACAATTGAGTAACTATGTTAGCTAAATTCCTCTCGGTTTTTTACCTTTTTTGAGTGTTAGACTTGTGAATAAAATCAACCTCAAGCGTTGTAAAGATTTAGAGAAAATATGGATCACGGATCAAAAACTTTTGCAAGAACTCCTGAGAGAAGTCCAAGGGGGAAAGCTAGCTCCCCCAAATCACCTTCTAATGTCTTACCTCCAATCAAAACTTCAAAATCTTCTTCAAGAACAAATTCCAATCTTGTCTCGCCAAAGTTTGGTGATGGCAACTTGTGTCACAACCCTGTGTCCCCACGGACGCCTAAAGAAATGACAGGCTCTGCTATTGAACGTGCCACGGGAATCATCTATCCTTATAATATGTGGGGACCTTGCAATCCAACCAAGTATGGCCACCTTGCAAATGTGCCTCCTTCTCTTAGTCAAAAGGAGCATTACAAAGGAAAACATGTAAGCTTTTTCTTCATTGTATATGCTTGTATACATAATCTACTAACATATATAATCATATTTTTGAATCAATATATTAAATTCTTATCAAAATGACTTAAAACTTTATGATTACATTACAAACAAAAATTGTAGAAGTAGATGACATGATGACTCTAATAATGTTTTATTTTCAAAAGTAGGAAAAAAAAATTTATAGTAATTTTATAGTTGTCATTTGCAGGATAAAGTAGAGAAGGATAGGCTTACAAAACGGAGATTTGGCCACATTAGACATCATTGTTATTACAAAAACTTAGTAGAGCCAACAACTAAGGAGTCTCTATCATGGCTAGATCCCAAGAGAAAAGAATTTTGGCGAACTGATGTAGAAAGAGTTTTGAAGCAAGATGAAGAAAAGTGGAGGGCTCGGCAAAAGGTAAAGAATTATCCCTACCTTATTGGTATTTTATTAGCTTTATCAATTTTTTTTTCAATGAACTTTCTTGTTCTTGACAAATGTTGCTATGTAATTTAGGAGCTCTATGTAATTTGGCAAAATGAAGAGGCGTGGAGACGACACAATGCACAAAAAATGAGAGATATGAAGTATCAAGCATACCTTGATTTAAGTGAAAATATGAGGAAGTATGGGTGTTGTAATAATATAAGTGGGGCTCCAAATATTAATATAATCACAAGGGTACCAATTGGAGAACACAATGTGCAAATGGTGAATTTTCAAGATGATGTCTCAAAGTAATCTCATTCAACTCTTTCTTTTTACTTTTTACTTAATGCTTGATATTAAGATTAAAAATTCATTCTAGAAGCTTATAATCAATTGAAGCAATTATTCAATTATATTTCTATGGTTTAGTAAAACATATCTAAATCCCTACTTCCAATTGATATACATTTTTCTACTTTTAAAAATGATTTGTACAAAAATTGCCACTTTTAGTGGATTATTTACAGAAAATTACTAGTGGAAATGCCTAAACATTGTATTAGCATTATTTCATAATGAATTTAGAGTTACATGCCTACAATTTTAGTCACAAGGGTAGTGCTAGTGTGGGTGCAAGTATAAAAGGATACAACGAACTCTCATGCTACGAGAAAGAAGTAGTGGAGCTAGAAATTACAATATTATCAATTGGAAGAAAAATCCATCTGGACCAGAATTGCCACCTTGGCCAGAGAAGCCTCCAATTCCACCCCCACCTCCTCCACCAGACAAAAGGGCACCCCTCAATACCTCCAAAGGAGCCATCTCGGTTGGCCGTGTCTATGGCCCCTATGGTACTGTGAATATACCTTGATTTTACTGCAATCTTATATTCAATATGATTTGATCATTCTTAAGTGTGGTCATGTTGGTAAGTTGGTTGAAGCTCTTTTTGCAAAGTGTGCATAAGTAGAAAAAAAAAGTCAATAATCAAAGATTGAAAGAAATCTAAGAAGTGAAATAGAGATTTGCATATCACAAAATTCACAAGATGTGGGAGGTAATGTTCCTAGGTATTTTTGACACTAAATTATTTTTTGTCCTTCTAGCTAGAAAAATTGATTGATATCTTTCTTTGTTATACTCCTAATTAGATTTTATTTTAATGCCAATTTATTTTGGAACAAATAGCAAATCATTGATCCAGCCATTGCTATTTTGTATTCAATAAAATTTTAAGAACATTTTGAAGTTGATAACTTCACTTTGCTTTGTTAAATGGATGCAATGTTTGAAGTTCAAAGTAGTACTTGCAAATGATCTCAATGCCTCTTGCTTTGAAAAAAAACATATTTAAATTTGCATTGTTGTTGAACATAGATATATTAATGTAGGATATAGTGCACATTTACATTTATGCATTTTTCAAGTTTAATCATTCATCATCTTCTTTTGGGCATTTAGATTTTTAATTGAAAAAACATATATATATATATACAAAAAAATCAACACTAGTATAAATATAGCACATTTAAAACCAATTTCTATTTTTGGCACTAATTATGAATAAACTCAACATTATTACTTCAATGAATCTATTTTGTTGTTTAATCAATGGCAATTAATTGCAATTAGATCAATACTGCTCGTTTACTCAACTTCCAAGTTCAATAACACCTAATGATTCTCTAAACTGAATGGGTTTTTATTGACTTATTGACTAATTTGACTTATTGATGTCTATAGATGAATATCCCTTAGTTGAAAGCCTATAAAGACATCAATAACCTATATAATTGTATTCCATGAAAGATCTCTAATACGCCTCTAAATGTGATTTAAAAAACATCTCACATATACATAAAATTAGAAGGTGAAAGCAATAGGAATTATATTATTTCAATGAAGTATTAAATTTATTGTGAATTTTGAAGTATTTTTTCAAATAGGGCAAAAAGACCATTGAAAACGAACATACAATAGATTTAAAAATGGTCACAATATTCACCTAAAATGGTTTTAATACTTGATATAATAAAATGGTGAGATTCTTCTAATTGTATTTCACCTAAGTAATAGAAGATTTTCTTTTGTAGAAGTCAACCACTATTAATTCAACATGATCAAAATCCCAACCACTCAAGTATGATCATTGTAAGTTATTTAAATGCATATCTAGATATAATCAATTTGCTTTTAGCTTTCATTTCTAGCTTTCAAAATGGCCAAATGAATGTCACAATTTTTTATAAGGTAGTATGTTTTAAAATTGCCCATTTTCTTCAAATTGCCCCTATTATTAGTTGGAGAATGGAGATGAGGTGATTTTTAAATATACCACTTTAGCCATTGAATGTATTGAAGAAAAATTGTTTTTCTATTGCAAAGCCAATTAGTGTCTTTGATTTCTACAAATTTCTTTACAAGTTGTAAGTAGACGCATTTTAGGAGACCTATGGTCACAAATAGGTACCTATATCCCAAATTTTTGAAAATTTATAAGAAATTCAAAAATGCTTGGAAAAATATAAATCCACTTGTGTTAGGTTCCACATCTATTTTAATTTCTCTGAAAAATGATTTAAAAATATTTATGTCCACATAAACCTATAAAAAAAGCTAGACTAACCTTTAAATGGTCGCTTTTAGAGCACAATATCTTACTTCTTGGATGTTGATTAATCCTCAAACGTCGAGGCGGACAATTTGTGTCCAATGGATGATAAGGAATCTTTCTGTATAAGATAGAAATGCAATTATTCATTTTTGGAATTAGGGGTGGAAAGGGAAAATTGTCTACAAGAGTTTGACACTCAATGATTATTTTTGGGTTTTTTAAACTAGATGATGTCACATAGTTCCAAAAAGATTGATTTCCACGGTCACTATCATGATGTTTAAGGGTTAAGAAGAGATTAGTGACATGTGAAAGTATCCTTTATTTTCAACTTCTTAAATTCACAAAACATTACCTAAGTATTGAAAAATTGCAAAACAAATGTATGAAAATTTCATTAAAAGGAAAACAAAATAGCAAAAAAACCACCAACAATCAATGCTTCTCCCAACTATCATAATCAAGCATCATAAGCCCGTTTCATACGTGAACCGTCCACAAGTAGTGGACAAAAACATGTGCAATTTGATTGGTCAAAGGATAGGTTTCATCCGGTGGGGCTTTCACACATGACAAACGGCTGCTTGATAAAATTGTCATATCATCAGCCATTCCTGCCAAAACTTAAGATGAAGTCATACTTGTAGTGGACAAGTTTGAGATCAAGTTGGGAGGTGATCCCAAATTTTGTCCAGTGGATAAAATGGGTGTGTTCAAGAGGAAAGGAGTTGTGAAGGAGCTTCTATGGAATAATATTGCAACAACAAAGGAGCTTTCACAAGTTTAATTCCACCATACACAAGACAGACAGCAATGATAGCATGGCAATCTCCCTCCACACCAAGACAGACAATCAAGTGGACAAAGAGTTTTTCTCCACAAGTACTGGACGTCTATGTATGAAACGGGCCTAATTCTTTCCCTCCTTTCCAGACATACATCAGCAACAACTCGTTCATCAAATTTTCTAAGCAATGCACCAGAGATCCCAAATGTGATTTTTATAACAATCTCAAGTTTCTAAAAAAAAACTACTGCTGAATGTGCTACACTTCCCGATTTAACGTAATTCGCATTCTTGGCAGCCATAGAAAACATCTGTAGAAGTAGATATTTCGCTAAATTCAGCCACATTTGCGAACACTGCTATGCACAATATGCACACTGATTCTAATCTACCTACAGAATCGCACACTCTCCATCCACAACTAGATCCTGTTTAAGATCAGTTGTTTTTGGCCTCGATTTTGTCCAGCTGCACCTTCTTGTCCTTGTTCTGGCCTTGCTTGATCTCCCTCTCCACCTGGTACGTGTAAAGTTTAGCTGAAGTTTAGCTAAATGGCTAGATGAGAACACATTTTCTAATCTATCATCAGTACACCCCAGAGGTTCCACAAATGGGTTCCACAAATGGTTCCACAAATGGGTCGACAAATGGGTTACAAATGGGTTAGGGTTAAGAGTTTTCAGAGTTTCTCAGAGTTTTCAGAGTTTCTCAGAATTTTCAGAGTTATTCAGAGTTTTTGGAGTTTTAGAGTTTAGGGTTTAACGCACCTGGTCGAAGAAGCTCCCATCGTACACCCCTCGGATCTTCTCCTTACTCGCAAACCCTTCCGCATCCTTCACCAACCAGAACGTGAACCCCCACTCCAGCTTCGCCGCCGACCATCCATAAGGGTCGTTCACATTCCGAAGCGCATCCGTCATGCGAATTATCTCATCGTAAGTCATCGCATCCGACCTAATCTTTGCATACTTGTTGAAAATCTCCTCAAACTTCGCAGGCACAAATCTTCCCTCCGTGTCATAAACCTCCGTGTCACTCCCGTGCTTGGTGCGGTGCACCTTGTCCAAGTAAATCGGAAACCGCGGGTCCGGAATCCATCCCTGCACGATACAAACACCCCATCAAATCATGGATTCTAGAATTTAGGGTTTAGGTTTTACAACAAGAACCAAACCTACAGAGTCTCATTTGATCGAAATCAGCGTTGTCACTCCTCGAATTCGACAAGTAATTTCGTAGTAATTTTGTTGTGGTGGTAGCAGAGATACAGTTACAGCGATTTGCAACCAGCTTTTTGATGAAATCGGGGTGAAGAATCCAGTATGTTATCAAAATCTGGAGAAATTTAACCCTGAGAGAATGAGTGCAACAACTGTGATGATTTATTGTTGTAATCGGGGAAGATAATTGAACTTCGTTCTGAAATTTGAGTTTAGGGTTATAGCCAGACGAAATTTTTATGAAAATCTAAAGAAATTTAGCTCTGAGAAAATGAATGAGGCGAAGAGTACATCGTAGGTCGGGTAGCTGAAGGAGCCGTTGATGACAAAAGCCGCGAGCACCGAGATGGTGGGCGAGTAGCCGAGCGCGCGGAAGCCTTGGAACGTCTCCTGTGGGAAGATCACGCCATCGCCGTTGCGGTCGAAGAAGGCGCAGTGCTGTTGCAGCACGGTGTAGTCATTGTGAGGGCGGTTTACGGTTCCCTCGGGGTGCTGCGCGTCCACTGCTGCCAGTGCCCTTGGCAAATCTGTGCTCAATTGAATTCAACATCACATATCAGCAACACAGCACACATTTTCGCCCGGCGCATTGCATTTCGTCTTAGCGAAAGGGCCAAACAAATTGGATCAAAACTCATTTTTCGTGTGCCAACAAAGTTTTAAAGGAAGTCATACAGTACAAATCCAAAGTGTCCATCTATGAAATATTTGAAGATTTCCATGGCCAATGTCCAGTGACGAAGTAGGATACACAGGGGCCCGCACAATGGTACTCTAGGAATCGAATTTGGACACGAGGACATTTGTGCAATTCTCTTATGGCAAACTCAAGGAACAGAATGCCTCGCATCAAGCAATGAAGAAAGTAATGGCTTTTAGGAACTTTCTCGCGACAGGACGACAATTCGTGATCAGCTGCAGCTTCAACATGCTTGCCGAAGAAAACTGTAGATCCTTTTTGCATTGCGTTCCAATTTTAACTGAAACCAATCATGTGCTCTAAACATTTGCATTTAGAATTTGTGATGAAAGAGGGAGTGCTTACGGGCGTTTTCGATGGGGAGGTCCTTGTGGGACACATTCCTGTCTGCCGTGACGGGTGCCTTCTTAGCCACCGTCTCCATGGCGACCGAGCTTGCTGTATTTTTCCCATTTACGTTGGATTTGTCTGTTTGATCTTGCGCAGACTTCGACTTCAAGTCGGGATTCGTCACCGCCATGGTCCGAAACGACACGCGTGAAGCAGCTCTCTTCGTTTCGGTGTTCCATAGCTGCCGCTGCAGACGTTGAACTGCCCCGAGCCCCTGCACTCGCCCAGCCGCAAGAGTACTCATTCTAATGTCCTACTTCTACAGCTCTACCTAAGCGGCCGAACTTGTCTGCAATTCTCGAAAGAATTGTACTATAACAATAGAATGAGAAGGCGATCGCTAATTTTACCTTTGACAGAGTATGCAATCCTCTTTTGATCAGAATTTGAATACTATCAAAGGAAATACAATTTCTACCGTAGCGTGGCCAAGTATGGAATTGTCTTACGAGATTCGAGTGCTGTAAACATGAGAAGGAAAATGGTTACTTCCAACTTGGCAGAATGTGCAATTCTTGAATTTCAACACTATCAACCGAAGGAGAAGGAGATGGCTAATTCTTCCTGAGATTGGTCAAGTATGGAATTCTCCTGTGAGAATTGAGTGCTACCAACAGAAGGAGAAGGAGATTTCTGATTAAAACTTGACAGAATATGCAATTGAATTCTACCAAGAGAATGAGGACGACGAGCTGTTTAAGTACACCTCTCCCAATGCATGTACAGTACTGCGTAATGCATGGCTTGTGATCGACGGCGTAACCTCAGGGGGAGCAGCTGCGTGGCGGTGGAAGATGCATTTCAGACTTGGATTGCAGTCACGTGGCGATTCAAAAGGGGAAACTCGTGTGAGCAATGCTTGGATGCCTCATGTCAAGTTGTGTATCCCTCGTTCGTTTGATAATCCATCAGCTTTGCATGGAACACAAACTCGACAACACAAGAAGTAGGAATATGTGTTCAGCTTGTCGGTCTGTTGTGTGCGCAGATTGGAATTGAAAGGGAGGGATCAAACGGTGAAGCAGGTGGAAGGCGCGGTGGGCATGCAGAGGACTTAGCGTGGCGGAGGAGCGTCACGTGGCCACGCTCATGGAGCTCCAACAGCACCACTGCCACTACAGGTACTTGATGTTTTCCAGTGGAGCGCACCTGGCCCCTTTTGTTTGTCACCTTCTCTAATATCACATCTTGTGTTTCAATCATCGAACCTTACGAAGCAGGGATGTACCCAGTTGCATGAGGATTTTATGTGACTTTATAGAATGCATAGATATGTGAGTTCCAAAGGAACATTAACCCCTAAAGAACCAAATGGCCTTTTTTTTTTTACCTCATAGCGATTTTGGGTAGCTCACTACAAATGGAATTTTTATTTTTGCTATTTGAAATTTTCACACATGTGCCCCAACAATTTTCATAACTTTTAACCCCTAAATGCCCAAGGCACCAAACTCTGGTGTTTGCAAAACTTTGAAGTTAAATGAAACCTAACCAAGTTGCTATTTTTAGTAATTTATATTTTTGGAAAGTTCTTCTTGAAGTCTAATTTTGGTATCAAAGATTTGATCTTGAAAATAAATGATAGTGATTTTTCTATTCAAGATTTTGTTCAAGGGTACCCATTGCAATCTTGACTTCCCGTAGTGTTGAGAGCTCTTAGAAATGAGCCTCAAATACACTAGATCTTGAAGAAAAAATCACATTCAAAATTCAAAAAATTATAGAGTAGATTTTAAAAAACCATAAATTGATTGGGATTATACATGTTAGGCCCTTTAACCTCATATTTTTTTGGTCACCAACTTCTTAGATTTGACATGCAAAAAGAAAGTTGAAAGAATTTCATAGTTTTGACACCCTCATGGTCAAACATTATAATCTTTCACTCCATAAGTGATATTGTTGTGTTTTCTTTTTCTATGAGGTCTTTAACATGTCTAGTTTGAATTTGTATGATTACAAATCCAAAAACATTTATACAACTTATCAAAATGTTGGCATTTTGATAAATTTAGAGCAAATTTCAAGAAGCTCAAAATAGGCCTTGGACATTTAGGGGTTAACTATATGGTTAAAAAGTTGTTGTATGATATGTAATTTTCAATGTTTGGTGGGCAATCTAGGCAGCAAAAAAAAATTCTTTAAAAATCATTTTTTTTAAATAAAAATTTGAAATTGATTCTTTAGATTTATTTATATATATGGAAAGTTTTGAATCATTCCATTTTGATTAATGAAATGAAAGTTATGAGGAGTTTTAAGTGTAGGTAGTTTGAAGGTAGTTATAAAATTTCTATTCTAAAATAAACTTTGAAGTTCTTTATTTAATTCAATCTTCAATATTTTTGGAAAAAAATAACAACATTAGGCGTAGATTGTTTATTACAACACTGTGACCATTGGTATTGACATTTTTCAATTCCATAAATAAAATTTTAACAATTTATTATTTTGAATCATTATTTACTTTTTTTCTATTTACTATTTTTTTCCTATATGTTGCACAATTCCAAATGATTTGAAATTTTTAAATCATATGTAGCCAACTTGCCTTGAAGAATGAATCCAAAGAGTAACCACCATTTTGGACATTTTTTCATACAAATGTGACCTTGTGAAGAGTGCCTAATTTTTTTCACATAGATTTTTGTCACTTCAAATGCTAATACCTTGCAATCTACATGGTGAAATTTTCTGAAATGCCTTTTCAAACTAGAGTATTATAAGATCCTATGTTTATATGTGTTAGAAAGTGTTTTTTTTGTCAAAAATTTGGTACTTGTACTAGAGATGGCAAGTTTTGGAGCATTTTTGGTGAAAACATAGTCAAAAACCTTTAGGGGTTAAAGGGTTAACTTTGAAACCAATGAGTTGGTCACCGTAAAAACCATCCTTTCTGGTAGAGTCCAAATAATTTGTTTAATGCAAAAGCACTTGTTGGAGGTCAAACTACAGTTCAGTGCAAGACCTCTCCTTTGGCACAAAATTTTGAGTGGATCACCGTGGAAATCATCCTGTTTAGTACAATGTGAATCATTTGCCTAACCCATAAACAACATTGCTACCATTTTTTGGTCGATAAATGTCAAAGAATCCTTGTGTGTGAGACAAAAATACAACTATTCATCCTCAAAATTTTCCATGGAAAGGGAAGGTCTTGTACAATAGTTTGACTTCCAATGAGTTGCTTTAGAATTTTTTTTAAAACCAACTATTCACACAATGCCAAAAGGGATGATTTCCACAGTCACAAGCGCATCCTTTAAGGGTTGAGAAAATTCAAAAGCACTAGATGGAGGTCAAACTACAATGCAAGACCTCCCCTTTTGGGCACAAAATTCCAAGGAAGAACATCTGAACCTCTGTTTTTTAAATAGAAAGATTGTCTGTCATCTATCAGTTGATTTTCTGCCGCAGCATCCTTCCAGGGTTTACGTGAAACATCGTGACCTTTTTATAATCATATCCAAATACTTGCATACTTCGGTATGTTCAAGTCTGCTATAATAAATAGTTGAGCAATCTGCTACTGTTGAAATAACGTGCAAAAGTATGCTTAACCCTGAAACTCCAACTCCAACTTGTAATGCTCAGCCTCTTTGACTTGGAAGGTTGTCTTTATTTGATTGTTATTATCTTTCAAATAGTACAGTCAATATTTTGTGAATCTCATTTTGAATGGTAGTTTAAGGGGAATGAGTTCCAAAAGGTTTGGATTTCAATGAATTTGAGCTAAGTGCTCAGGGGTTAAAGGACGACAAGGTGACTTTGGAAATCATCGTTTTTTATGATTGTGTGAAGCATTGGTTTAAAAAATTGTAAAAGCACTCATTGCAAGACAAACTACTATAGAAGACCTCCCCTTTTCTTGAAAAATTTCGAGGATGAATAGTTGCACTTCTCTCCCCTACATAGAGAGATCCTTTGTCAACCATCTGATACAAAATATCCGCCTCAACATTTAAGGGTTAAAGGATGAATGGGTGACCTTGGAAATCATCTCTTTTCAATTACCGTGTGAATCACTAGTTTAAAAAATAGCAAAAGCACTCATTGGAAGTCAAACTATTAAAGAAGACCTACCATTTTCACAACAAAATTTTGAGGATGAATAGTTGCACTTCTGTCATACTAGAAGGATTCTTTGTTCCCTCTATTTTGCAACTAAAGTTTGAACAAAAATTATTTTATTTTTTATTTTCAAATTATTTTATGTTTTAAAGATGAAATCACATGTCTTCTGTACGTCTTTTAGATTTATTGGTGACTATTTAAAAGTATTGTGATTTTTGAAGAACAAATGAAAAAAATTCATATCTATGAGAAAACTAGCTCGAAAAATCTTGAAGTTTTCACCTTTACTCCATTTTTCCATGTCATTCTATAAGTTTAATTAAAATCTGAAATTTAGTTAACCAGTAGTAAGCACAATGTTCAAAATTGTAATAAAATATACATTTGGGGGAATTTTTGAAACTTTCAAATTGGAGTAGGAAATAGACTGGAGTAACTTCATTTCATTAGTTGGAATCAAATTTGAAAAAACCCATTTTAGAGGATGAAATTCAGATTGTCAAATTCATTGCAAGGTCATCCATGGCCCACACATCCAAATTCAAACAAAAAAATGCATGACACCCATGATGATATTTTTCAGCAAGCACCTAATACTGTAAGTGGAAAGAGCAAGTGCACTGCACACAAAAGAAATTGGATGAAAAAAAATTGATTTGCACTAACAGGCTTCCATTGTCATCCAGAAGCCAGGATCTGGCGTTCCAGGGTTAACTTCGTGTGATAGGAGCAGAACGGTGCTCATCTTGTGTTTTGTATGAACATTCGTTCTGCTGCTCTGAAAGCTGTTTATGCTCTTTCTGTTGCTCCGAAACTTGAATGAAAACCTCATTGCAACGTGAATTTTTTTGATTTACCTATACCTACTGAGATTCCAGACACAAAATCTGTCCAAGGCAGTTATGGATATCCTTGGTCCTTACTGATCAGCAAGACACCCAACGATCCATATCTCCTAAACTGCCTTGCTCCTCAAAAGACCTGATCCACGCCCAATTTAAATACACTAAAACTAAATCACAACTATATACGGCCTGCATTGGAGGCAAAACCTACAAGCTAGACTCTGGTGGACAAAATGAGAGTCACGTGGACAGCCAAAAAAATGCATTTACAGAATCCTGTGACCACAAGATCAGTGCTTCCAGTCTCCCAGTACCAGTTTCTTCCTAAGAGGCTCCTAATCCCTAAACACTCTCTAGAACTCTTCACACCGACGACGTCAAACGCAAGTCTATGGGGAAATTAATGGGCTCCGCACTGAAATTCACACCCAATTCCAATAGTCGAGAAGAGCAGGTCGGGAGCTTACTCCACACGTCTGTCTGTACGTCGTACACCAGAACCAAGTTCACCCCTGCTGAGATGCAAATGCGGGTCCCATGTCCAACACACACAATATCAGCATCGTAATCCCCATTCCACCGTTTCCGCAAATCCTCCAGAAACTCATCCCCTAAATTCGTGACCTCCTTCCATGAGTTGAAGAGCTGCTTGCTTCCCTGCTCCAGCTTAAGAATGTACACGCCAGTAGGAACGCCCCCAAACCCACGAGCAATGACCATGTAAATCGCCCCCCCGCACTCCACCACGTGAGTCAACTGGTAATCCCCACGCTCGTCCGGTGGAATCTCATGCAACACATTGTGCCAAGCCTCCGCTTCCATGTCATACGCCATCACACCCAGATGACCGCAATGGCAAATAGACTCACAGTACACAAAGCTCCCACAAACCGCAGCAGTGGGACCATAAGAGAAGACCTTGGATGGATGCTGAGCATCCACGACGCGCCAAGCTTTGGTAGTCGACTCATAAATAGCAATACTCCTAAAGGAATCAGTCACGAAGTTGTGCCGGATCTTTCCAACAATGATCACTTTGTAGGAGCCTGTCACCTGGTCGACCAAAATGTGCACCGAAACAGAGGGCGGCCACTTGTATGTGATTGCGGGAAGCACAACACAGGTTCTGGCGACAGGGTTGCACAAGAAGAGGCTCGACTTGCCTCTGAAACAGAGGATTCCTCCAGCAGCTGCAACAGGGACTTGGGCTTCACGAGGGAGAAAGTCCAGAGGGGGAAGTTTTTGCCATGTGCCTGTCTCATGGTCGAAGCCAAAAAAGACGCGGAACAAATCGTTCCCACTTCGATCGTCCTTTCGAAGGATGCAGATCCCTAAATTGCCCATGTAGGAGCGACGGGCTATTACTAATGGAAAATAGGGTTGGTGCGGACCAGTGCAGAGGGTCCGAAACTCGGGAGTGGAAGTGAGAGAGTTCCATTGCTTGCATACCGTCCGGGCTCGGAAGAGCTGGGCCACAGGCAGACGGGACAAGACTCTAATTACCACATCTTCAGGTAATCTGCTCCATGAATCAGACGTGGACACGGATTCATCTGGAGAAACGGTCCCCATGGTGCCTGAATAGCTCGGGTTTCTTCCAATTAGGGTTTGCAACGATTCCCGGTTGTTACAGTAATCATCAGGAGACTCAAGACTACAACCGAAATCAACAGCACCAAGCTCTCGTTTAAGAAAGATCGAAGAACTGATACATCCTAAATCTGCTTTAGAGCATCTGGTGATGATCGTAGGTACCTCCGTAAAGCTACTCTACGCAATTAGGGCAAATTCGAGTTTCCTCAGACCTCGAGGGAGAGGAACAGGGCCTGAAATGCGGAGAAACCTGCCAAGACATCAATAACCTCAGAATCTTTCAAAACTGTGTGCACGAAACCCTAAAAACGTACGCACCCCAGAAAGCTCACTGGTAAAGAAGAGAGACAACTCAAAACATTAAAAACGCGACTTCAACGTGATGTCCCCACAGCCCGAATTGAGACTCTACCTAACACTCAACGACCAATTCATAGCCAATAACCCAGTTCTACCACAACCTCAAAATTCAAGCTCAGTGAACACCCCCAGAGGTAAATTCTCAACAAACCCAAACTGAAGAAACAAAGTACAAGAAACCCTAAAACAAAGTGCCGCCCGTGATATTAAAACAAAATCGTTACGAAGGACAGAAACCTAAGCCCTAAAAACGCCACTACCTCTTCAACGCCGTGGATCCACGTCCTAACATGAAACTCGAGCAATTGATTGCCACTAAACGAACCCTACAACCTCAACGAAACCCTACAAAATTCAAGCCAGAAGAAAAATTCTCCACAGTACAAAACTGGAATAGCCAAGTGAAGATGTGACAAGTACTACGCACTCACCTCTACAACTGAGACTTGGAGAGTGAGTGAATGATGCACCGCCTTGCAGAATAGCCCGTTCAGTACCAAATTCACCACCGATTGATTGAACACACAGAAAGATTCAAGTTAGGATTCTAGGAAATACGCTCGAGATGGCTTGGAGATGCACCTTCGAGCTCATCAATCTTGCTTGCAAGCTGAGGATGTGGGCGATCTGCAAGGCCGGTGCGATGGCGGAAGCTCGACGGGAACAAACTGGAACCCTCTGGAACAGGGTTGGGGACTGTAGCAACTAGCAAGTGACCTAGTTGGCCGGGGGGAAGGATCCCGGACTCTCTTACTACAGCGGGGCTGCAGGGGAATCGAGTCCTACATGGATACATGCCATTCGTGGCCTTGGGATTCGTCAGCCACTGGGGGGCACGTGCAAGCCATAGTCTTGGGGGGGGGGGGGAGGGGGATTATAAAAGGTAGCCGCACCCAAAACCGCTAACTTGACGATGTCCTAAGGTCAAACTCCAAATTTCTTTTTTGACCTCGAGAAAAAGTTGAGTTTAGGTTTTTAAATTTTTCAACACTTATGGAATGTTTTGAATTTTTTTTAAAGTTTGAAAGCAATGATAGAAACTTAGGGTAGAACCACCCATAACCGACCGAATAAGCAACTGTGGACATGATGTGGAGTATAGAAATGAAGCAAATGTTTTCACAGGTGCAGAGATAGAAATGAGAGGGATTGCCAAAATTTGGTAATTGTATTGCTTAAATTGAAATTACTATGAATTTTGAGAGGGATTGCCAAAATTTGGTAATTGTATTGCTTAAATTGAAATTACTATGAATTTTGGAAGGCAAAAGTTGGTCTGGACCCATGTTCAATGCATAGACTATTCAAAAACCGCTCATTTAAGAGACTGCTTTTTGTTCACTTTGAAATTCCGAACCAAGCAGATGTGTCATGAAAAGAATGGAGGAATTGATGGTGGGAAATCAAGAACTCATGTTTGCTTTTTGTTCACTTTGAAATTCCGAACCAAGCAGATGTGTCATGAAAAGAATGGAGGAATTGATGGTGGGAAATCAAGAACTCATGTTTGCTTTTTGTTCACTTTGAAATTCCGAACCAAGCAGATGTGTCATGAAAAGAATGGAGGAATTGATGGTGGGAAATCAAGAACTCATGTTTGGAAACTAGTCCAGCCTCTCTTGAATTTCAGCCCCCCTATTGATTGCTGATGGGGTTGTGGTTGGTGATGGGTGGTTCTACTATACTTCTCGCCACTAGACTCCCTTTTCATAAGGTTGATTCTAATTGGTTGCCTCAAATAATTCTTGTGTTGGTTTTTGAGAGGTTGTGGTGGTTTAGGGTGATGTAATGGTTCTTTTGTCACCCTTTTTAAGGCCATCTCTTAGGTGGTGATAAGCATAAGGTGGTGACATTGGGTGCCTCTACCTTATGAAGTAAAAAGATTAAAAACGTTCATGTAAGCTAATGTGTATTGTATAGATAGAGTCATAACTTAAGAATTTTTGTATTTTCTATAAATTTACAAAGCCAAGACTTGAAAAAAACTCAAAGTGTTTTGTAACTATTGGTTTGAAGTGCGTTCAAAAAGATCCAAAAACATTCAATGAAGGTTCTATCATTTTACAACCATATTGCTACATGTGTTATGTGATAGTATTTTTTGTGATTACTTACTCTACTATATACAAATGAACAAGATCTTCCATACTGAATATGAGAGTCAAATCCAGCATAAATTAAGTTTCTTTCAAAAAGTGTCATTTGTCATCTTGTGATTGATTTATTGTGATATGATTTTCCAAAATTTAATGTAGAAATTCAATTTTGGCACTTTCTTGCCAAAACTAACCTTCAAATATGGTTGAGACCTCTTCAATATAAATTAAACATACATTAAATTATATTTTCATAATTGTGTTAATGTTGTGCACATTCTTTTATAGTGGCTAAAACTGGATTAATTTAGCAATGAATCTATAGTGAAGATTTCATGTCAAAGAACCTACAAGTATGCTATGTCAATGGAGTTTTGGACTAAAAAGCTTGAAAGTAGAACCTTGAAATAACATGCAAATTGAGCCATAGTAGTGGACAAGAATGGCATCTCCATAATGTTGAGTTTGATTTTAGGGCAATTGTATCAACTTTGTTTGTTGGTAAAACAATAGTCTTTTTACTTAATATAAGCCTTATTTTCATTGCCAAAAAAGAAAGACAAATTTACACTATTTGAATGCCATGAGAGTTCAAAATTGTCATAGAAGAAACAATTTTGTTGTTATATCTCTCTATTATTTTATGCATACTTAAAGTTACTTTACACATATTTAAAGCTTATTGTTAAAACTCAAACATTATATAAGTTAATCTTGAAACAATAAGGGACCCATAAAATGACCAAACAAAAGATGGTCAAATGCAACTTGCTCTCATGAAAATTGAATGGCTTTCATCCAAATTATTTTACAATCTTCCTCGAATATGTATGTAGTACTTGGTGGTAGAAAGTCCCTCAATGAAAAACTACAAAATTTTCTAAACTTTCTAATGCCTATTTGACAATCTCTATTTCTTTTATTCCTTGATTTGAATTTTAGCCATGATAATAACAAAGAAATTTGTTTTGTACCATGATGCTCAACACTATAAGATACACCCATTAAGATTTTAAAATTTATTTTTATATTTGATGTGAATTTTTTCACTTTTCATTCAAAAATTTACAATAATTTCAAATTCTCTCAAAATCACTAAATTTTGTATGGCTTATAGAAGACACATGATTTTTATCTCTAAAAAATAAAAATAAAAATTTTCATGCAAATTTAGTTGTAAAGTGGACTATAGAGAGTGTAGGATTTTAAAGTTTCACCACATGATTATAGGCTCCATTCAATAAGGGTTAACCATCTACGAACACTACAAACCTAGAAGGTCCAACGGATGACTTCACCATCAAATGTAGAAGCAAAGAAAAAAAAAAACATTGGTCCAATAATGGAAGTCTTTTGGTGACTACTTTGGTCATGGGGTCTGCATCCATCTAGGGTTAATAATACTTCTTGGCACAACAACTCACCAAACTTGTTTGCATTGAGTTTGAGACTGAGATTGAAATTGTAACATTAAGATCGATTTCTGCAAAATTAGAGATAACCTACTCTTCCAATGATGAAAACACCAGAACCTACCTTACTGATTACTCTTCATCTCATTACCTAATTCAATTGACATGTACAAACATCTTCCAAGTACGTGGTAACTAAACGAAATTGCCATATACCCAATTCACTTCGTAACCTTGTGCAAATTGCTCATAAAATTGCCAAGCTCCGGCACCAGTGAAATGACTCATGGGCAAATCCCTAACAATAGTGCCCAACTGAATCATCTCATATTCATTTCACGAACCTAATGCCAAGCATACTCCACCCTCCAGAAATTCTACAAAGCTTCGACACAAGCGCAGTATCAAAAAGTTCCGTGTCAAAACATCTATACAAAAACATCAAGACCAGATTTGATTGTTGACCACACTTTATTATTAACTAATAAATAAATAAATAAATAAATATGAATGAATGACTATAATGCCCAAACAGGGCCTCTTCAATCAAATGAAATGAGATCTCGCCGGAGGTAAATTCCGCACTCAATGAGCAGTCGTTTAAGCTCATACTCTCTTAGCATTACAAAGAATGCCATGCTCTGCTACTCTCGTCTATGATTCTGAAACTACAATTTCGACGTCGTCTTGCTACTTGGGATCTGGAGAGCCTCATAGTGACCAAATCCATGATAGAGGACCCGAATAGGGTCACCTTTAATGTACTCCTGTCCATATTCAGCTATAGCAATCAATCCAGCTTTCGTTTTCTCTTCTATCATGTATACTGTAATCGGCAATCTGCACAATCAACAAAAGCACTTCCAACATCAATACAACATTCTTAAGCCTTCATTCCTTGTAAGCCTGCGACTTTAAGGATCAGACTCTACATAACCGACTCAATTTCATTAAACGCTCGTCTACTCCGATAGACCTATTGGCTCTTGCTTTGTTGTTGATGGCAACATAGCAAACCTACGAACTTAGGAACCGAGGATTCATATTAGAAGGAATTCCACATTCAATAGGTTTCCAAGACTCTTAGTTCTCGGTATGCACAATCCCTGGAGAGTTGCATAATAAAATACGTACTACATCACAGAAAAACATCTTGTTGGTAGAGACTCTCAATCTTGACTAATGATCAGCTTCGAGGACCAAATCTGCAAACATTCTGTCCTAATCCGAAGAAACTTCAGTCACACGCAACTTACTCCCACGGAGCCTGAAGGAAAAATAGGAAGTCCAGTGTAGAGGCTCCTAGTTGGCTCCCAAAACATACTCACTGTAAAAAGTTGTTCTGAATGATTTCTTCTTCCTATCGATAAACATTCCTACCTTCACGCTTCCTAAACGATTCATTTCAACTTCTTTAAGCATAGAAGTGGCCAATACTGGCTATTTAAGCAATAACAGGTTATATGCATGATAGCAAGGTATCAGTTAAGAGAACTTACTCAAGTACATGGGAGAGCATGATAAGCTCTGGCTCACCACCCCACACATAAGTCTGACGCATTCGCTCCACATACTGATCAAAATCTCCTTCGATAAACCACTCGGACGATTCTCTCCGCTTGATAAGCTCATCAGTCACTTTACCGCGAAGCTCATCAGCCAGCTCCCGTTGAGCTGTCTCGTCAGGAGCGTCCTTTCCGCTGCGCACACACGAGCCATGTGCCACGGCACGAAACAGACACCTCCCATCGCCAGGCACTCCTGTCATTACGTTACACAAAAATAAGCAACGATCGGATAGAAAATGCCGGAACAAGATTGAAGGAGAATCGTATGACTGGAATGACCCAAAACAAGACGTCAAGCCCTTTGAGCCAAGTTCCATTCAGTGTCACAGCGTAAGGAAGCTCATTTCTCTGAGGTATAGCTCTTTCTCTGAGGCAAAGTCGATTTTTACTAGCTAAAGGTTGCACAGGTGATATGGGTGGTGTTAGCAAGGGTCTTACAGACGAATTCAGATACACCCTTGGACTATATGCACTTTCCTTAACATCATTCCTAAAATGAAGTGCAAGCGTAAGGATGACTTAAGTTTGCGGACACGATTAGAAACTTGATTTTGACTGTAAATCAAACTAGTAGAAAGTGTATCTAGAAGTGAAAGCTGAGAAGTCTTACCTGTGACAGTGTAATCGGTAATAATCTCCTTTCCATGTCCGGGAGACTGTTCAGTTTGGGGAGTCACAGGAGTGGACTCTAAAGCTTCGCTCTCCGGTTCCGAAAGAGTAGTTGGTGGAGGCAAACCATCTACGACAGCATCAGTGAGAACAGGGGACGATACAGCAGTTATCAAAGGCACAGCGGCTGCTGAAAAACACGCACAGACACCAAATAGGAGCCAAGCCGAGTGACGACCATGCAACCAGCGCGCCGGTCGAGCGTCCCAGGCGGCGTTCCAAGAGCCTTCACATAATCCTCCAACCATGGCAACGGTAGCGTTCATGCTGCCCAGCCTTGGAAGGCCCACGCTATCCGCTGACAACACACCTGACCTCGTCAGTGTCCCCAACGACTTTGAGGGACTGCCAACCTGTGCATCACAAATGTAAAAAATGAGAACACATGCACCAAACTAAGGAAACCCTAAACCTTCAAGCTGGTACTTCATCACAGTTGTTGAATACAACATGCTGAGTTGCGTTGTACCAAAACACTTTCTAGCAAAATGTAGAGGACCCAAACTGCAATCCAAGGAACACTGCACAAACTTCAAAAATGCATCATGGTAATAGACCTAGACATTTACCTTCAACCTAGACATTTACCATGACTAAATAGTATACAAGATAGTAAGTTAATCCATTATAAAATGGTACTTCATCAAAGACGTTTACCATGCCTGTATTAAAGATAATGAGTGGCGTTGTATCATGAAATTATTGAAGAAACTATGGAGAAATGAAACTGGGAAAATCAACTCACCGAAGTGGAATCCGAGCTCCCGATCATCATGCCTGCTGCAACAGGATCCAAACCAGCTCGCCCAACAGATAATGATCGTATGGATGGAAGGTTAGCATCCAACTCTAAGGGCACGAGGTGTCTTGCGGGGAGGAGCGCATGCCAAATCGTTGCACCAACTTTCCCATCAGCTGCCAAAATGCAAGAGCTTGCATGATTGTGGAAGCTTGTCATGCTAGTGATTTGAGGACTGAACGTCTTTTGGTTAGGTGGTAGAGAGACATCTTGATGTAGAGCTTTGCTGCTATTTGATTTATAGAGTGACCTACGTAGAGAGGCAGTAGCAGGCGCCCTTGTAACTAATTTGAAACTGTGGGCACGGGGACTGGAAGGATAGAGTGGAGGGAGCGCCACTTTTACCAATTGTTGAGAATGGGAGCTTCGGATTTGCAAAGGAGGTCGCTCGTAAAATATTGAAGACTTGCAACCCGCAGGTCCAAGCATGTGCCCTTTCAGATCAGATGTCATAAACAATAACTTGGAAGAGTCCAGCAATTGGTCCTTTATATGTTCAAAACGACGACGCTCATTCCGTTTCTGATTTGACAATCACACCTACAAGAAGATGTTACAACCATCAGTAGGATGAAAAAAAGACATAGGATATGAAACTCTTATGCTCACCCGTGCTACCAACAAAAACCCTAAATCGTCCAGTACACTTAATTGGACTTCAGTTAGCAAGTTCGGTGTAAGCATGACTTGGTTAACATCCGTCGCCACAACTCTTCTAGAGAAAGCGATTTTTTACTATCCCTTAAATAGTGGTCTACAACCTACCCACTGGAAATTCATACGTAGTGATTCCAAATATGATCTACACAGATTTGGATGCTGCAACCACAGCTCCACACTGATTTCCCAAAAGCACCCAAAAATCTGTTATAATACTTACAAACAGTATCCTCTTCCTTAACCCTCACCCAGAAGAACTCTGCTATAAAACACTTCTAGAAGAACAAGGAAACACGCAGAAAAACACGCTGAAAATCACCTATCCTCAGAAAAAGAAAAAGAAAAAGAAAAACGCGCATGCATTTCCCCCACATTCAACTGGCTGTAGGGCTAACGCCAAATCACTCGGCAAACACACAGCAGAGCTGCAGCTATTGAAAATCTTTCCCCGAAACAGTGGAATTCCACTGAAAAGTCTCAGCACCACCAACCCTATAAAAAGACAGACCTCCCATAGCAACTCCACTCAGAATCCATCACCATGAAACCTCACAAACAAACTAAAAACTAAAAAAACTCACAGTAACGAAACAAACCGGCCCTTCCATTCACAGACTACTAATCTCGAAACCCAATCCTAAAAAACATACCATAGCCACCCTAAAAACAAGAAAAAAAAAAACTTACAAAAAGCTCTCCAAAAGTCTCCACAAATCCAATACCTCCCAAGTTCAATACCGCAAGGCTCAAACCTTTCCCACAAGATTCACCAACCAGACAACCACCCACCACCATCACCACAAGAAGCAGACTACAAACAAAATACGCATTCAACAGCAAGGCTCTAGTGAACTCTACTCACTTGCAACGAGCTTTTCTTCGTTTCCTCCTGAAAACTTTTCCTTGGAACACACGCGAATGATCTCCAAATCCAACGACTGAAGGTTAAAAAAAAAGGCAACCCAAGCTGAGGAAACCAGAAGGAGCAGGAGGAGGAAGCAGAAGAAGACGGTGCACCAACACCAACTGAACTGCCGAGACTGGACGAAGAGCCCGGCGATAGTTCCGATGCAGCTGCACCCGAAGAAAGGGACGTTTGGAGGGGCTCCCCACCACAGAAAGCAGCCTGGCCAATGCGCTCTAGCCTATAGGGGGGGCGCGTCTTGGAGAGGGGGACGATGAGTTAGGGGTGCAATTTGTGGGAACATGGATGGAATTCATTCATAAGTTGGATGAGATTCATCTGTTTTGGATACTATGTTCGTTGTGTTTGGATGATGAATGGGTTTTAGGGTTGTTCTTTCATCACCGCTTAGGGAATAGTAGTGACGGTTCCATTGGAATGTCAGACATTATTCTGTGCCGGGCTGGAGGTGAGCTTTCGTTGATGGGGACTCCATGTGGTATCTGAAACGCCGCAGAGATATTCATTTTTAAATTTATTTTTAAATTTCAAATTTGGTGTACTTTTTGGAATTTAAAAAAAGTAAAAATTGCAGTGGCAAATAAGTGGGGGCCCCTTTACGGCAGGCCTCTGCACTTTTCAAAAGTTTTTACCAGGCTTTTTTTGGTCCAATTTCCATGCTCATCCAGTTTTTCAAAGTACTGTACCACTTTTCCAAGCAGCAATTTTTCAAAGTACCACGTACAATTGTTTCCCTATTTTTTTAAATTCAAAATGGAAATTTTATAGATTTTCTCACTACATTATTTCAAATTGCAACTTGGGGGGTTCTCCAATGATGCAAGGCACATTTTTGTAATTATTGCATTTTTCTTGTATTTCTTTAGGTTTGTTCTTGTTGAATATAGTATGCATCTTACTAGACAACTTTCACAAGTGAAAATATAAATGAGAAGCTATGCTACGAGAGGCTCTATTTATATAGGAGTAGAAATATAGGATAGGGAAAGTGAAGGGTGTTTCTCTTTCCTTTTTTTGATATGTATAATGGCTTGATTTCCAAGTAAGGTATTGTTCAAACTAGGCAACAAAAAATGCATTCAAAAAAAGTATTAATTGGTTTTTTGAGATTGTATAGATTGATACCTACCCCAAAAAAATTGAACCATTGAATTCCAAATAATGAGGTAATGTTATGAGGAGTTTTATTTTGTTGGCAATGAAAATAGAATAAATACATAAAGTTGTCTTTTGCTCTCAATTTTGAAAATTTTCAAATAAAAATAAAAATAAATGATATTATTTATTTATTAAAACATTCTCACCATTAAGATTGACAATTTCAAATTCTTCCAAAAGTCATTAGCATATAAGTTATAATTATTTTTCATTTAGTAACACCCTTAACTTTACAATTTATAAAAAAAAATATGAAAGTTCTTTTGGTTAAATTTTTTAATATACATTTTCAACCTGGTTACCAACTTATTGACTAAAATGCACAAGTTACACGACATACATGTTTTATCTTAAAATTGTTGAAAGACAAACTTCATCCCTTTGAAGAACTAGAAAAGTCTACATTTTGAAGTTTAGGCACATTGAACTTGCAATTGGTAGAGATATTCATTGTAAAATTTTGAGACAATGTACTTAAAAAAGTTAAGCAAAAGATTCTATGGTTGGATTTGTTAAAAAACAAATATTGATGAAGATTTTGACCTTGCTTTGGGAACAAATATTTTGAAGTAGTTTTGAATCTTTAAACATGATGGTCTTTTAGGGATTTATTTGGGCACCAATCAAAAAAAATTATATATCCACGAAGCTCTTGCAAAAACTCCACATCCTCAAAAAGTTTCAAAAACATTCACTACAAATTGAGACAATAAGAACCTATCTAGACCCAAATTGTCCTTTAAGATCCTAATTTTCAAAATATTGAGATTTGTTTCACCCTACCAAGAATTTGCCATTAAAATTTTTTAAAAACACATTGTGTCATCTTGGTCTTTGAAGGATAATAAAAGCCTTGGTGTAAAATGATTGAACTTGTAATGTCCTTATAATTGAAATAAAGTATGTGGTGGTCAAGGTACAAGAATATTTATCAAAAGTAAAAGGCACATTCTTTGTGAATGTTTAATTCTTGAAAAAAAAAAGGTTTGACCCAAAAAAACTTTCATAAATTTTTTTTCACAAGGAGTTTTTAAAAAAATTCCCTTGAAATTTAAGATGTCTCTTTTTAAATGATTTTTTTACCAATCCTAGCCTATGGCCACAAAAGTAAATGCCAAAAATAAGATGATTAACAACTTCATTTTGTTTTATGAATTATGAAGATTTTGATCATTCATTAACTATGAAGTTTGTGCATTTAATTATTGAAATAACTTTTATAATTACAATTCAATTTTATTGAATATGTGTTTTATAAACTTCATATTTTATTTATAGAATACTTAAATTTTT
Organism: Climacium dendroides; assembly: GCA_950106755.1. Taxonomy (NCBI): domain Eukaryota; kingdom Viridiplantae; phylum Streptophyta; class Bryopsida; order Hypnales; family Climaciaceae; genus Climacium; species Climacium dendroides. The sequence goes on from OX467086.1 coordinate 23,838,950, forward strand.
ATTAATAACTGCTATTTTTATTTCAATTCTTATAAATTATGTTGTTCAACAATTGTTGTGAGGTAGTTTTTTTAGCTTAAAAAGATAAAGAAGGATTTTGACCCCCTTTTCTGTCAAAGTACAACAAATGGTACTTTGTAAATGAATTCGGACATTTTCAACTAATAAAACTCTTAAACATTACAATCTAAACATACAAAATGAATGTAAACTTATTAAAGTTTGTAATATTTTGACAATGTTGTATTGTATATAAAAGTGACAATAATAAGGTACTTAGGAGTTAATGAGCAAAAGAGGTAGTTTAGAGCCCTTTCCACATTCATCAAATTCCTAATGATCACATTGACTTGCAAGTTTCTTGTAACACAATAGACATGATAGAAAAAAACTAGATTTTTTCCCTCTTCGTGATAGTGAGTGTACCAAATGATTACTTAATTTTTTTTTATGGTAATCACATTAAAAAGAGTTTAATTCGAGCATGATTCTTATTATAGAATTGCATTATTTTTTGTTGAGTTTAATTGACAATAAAATAGAGATTGTCAGTTCTCTTAGCATGTATTTTTGGACACTACTAGTGTTTGACGCTTGCTTTGCTACGCATTAACTATATTACTTTCATCAATTTCTCATGTGATAGAATGTAGATTAATAAAGTGTGTATAATCTTTAAATGAAAATATTGACATCTTCATACAATATTTTTTGGAAATACATATATTATGCAATAGAAAGTAATTAAAGAAAATCTTTATATCATAATTAAAAAAAAATCTTTGCAAACATGAAAACATTGCAAGGATGCCACCACTTAATAATTTTCTTCACTTACAAACAATGGTGACCAAATTTGAAGAATTGAATTTTAAATTATCAAATTGTAAAGACTTTGTAAATACTTTATTGTAGAATCTAAAATTGCTTCAATCTAACAAAGTTTCAAATAAAATGTGATATTATAGAAGACCTTGTGATTTTAGTAGTATGATGATTATATTGATGAATATTAAACCATGAATTTTCAAAGAATTGATTATAGGTGTATTCAAAATTGACTTTAGACTCACATATTTAAGAGATGCATATTTTTAGTAAAAAATTTATAGGAGTTCAAATCACTTCTAAGGTTGTGTTTGGATGTGGTGGCCTTAAAATTTGTCCTTGGGGGATTTTGTGTAGGACAGAGGATGGGATATCAAAAAAGTGGATACTAAAAAAGATCGTGTTTCCTAAGATTTGATGTTAGAACAATAAAAGGGATATAAGAGAAAGTCATACTAAACTAGGATTTGGTTAGGGACAGTGGATTGGATATCACGTAAGGTGATATTAAAGAGGTTTACATGCATTGCGTTTCTTAGGTTCTAATAGGTCCTGGTCTTATCTGCTCAGTTCAAATTTCAGCCATTAGATGAACACTCTCTCGATCTCCGCCGTCTATTTCCACAAACAGTGGGCCTACGATGAAGCTGCTCCTGGCTATGGCGGAGCTGCTCCTGGCTATGGCAGGAGTTCTTTCAACTTTTGCGAATTCGATTTGCCTTCAGTCACGATGCTTCTCTCACAGACTTGTTGCAATCATGGATCGATAGCCTCTTCTCGAACTGACCTCGGAATACCGACTTTCTTGCCGAATTCGGTCAAGGTTTGTGGCCATACTTGACTTCACGGTCCTCATTGCTTGCGTACGCAGACATGCAATTTAATTTTCTTTGAAATAGCTCGTGACGATTTGGATTAGGGATTTACCGCTGGCTCGCAGTCGTGCACATTGCAATTTTCTGTAAGGTTGCGTTTCTTGTAATTAGGGTTTTGAAATTGAAGTTTCGTGGTCTTCTTATTCTTCACACTGCTTGAGTATTCAGGACTTGGATTAAATCTCTTGTGAACTAGGTATTGACTTTATGGATTAGGAATTCATTTCTGGAATTCTAGCTCGTAGTTTTTCGTATTGCAATTTCATGTTTAGTCCGTGGTTCTTGTAATAGAGGATTTTGACTTGAATTGTTATGGTGTTCTCATTCTTGGAATTGCTCGAGTATGCAGGAATTGAATTCAGTTTTATCATGTGAACTAGTTCTTGGTTTCATGGATTAGGAATCTACTCCTGGAATTCTTGCTCGTGGTTGTGCATATTGGAAGTTTATGTTGGACTGTGTCTTCTTGTTATTAGGATTCTGTGTTGAAATGTCATGGTGTTCTCATTCCGTGTATTGCTCGAGTATGCAGCAATTGGATTCAAATTTTTTTTGAACTAGTTAGTGGCTTCATGGAGTAGGAATTTTCTACTCGAATTCTTGATCGTAATTGTGCCCATTGTAATTTTATGTAGGATCGTACTTCTTGTAATAAGGGTTTGAATTGAAGTCTCAGGGAGGGGATTCCGCTCTGTTACGGCTTTCATTGTAGTCTTTCTCTCGAAGGTTGTAAAATTAAGTAATTGCAAATGAGGCAATCTTCTGAATATCCCAAATTCACAGGCTCTCGTGTACATTTTAGGCAATAATATTTAGAAGTCCCTTTGAATGAGGGTCGCAATTACATTTGGTTGTCTTTGATGCAAGGAAGGATCATTTTGCTTGCTTTGATTTTCATTGAAAGATTGGTAGGGTATTTGATATAATTGGTTTCTTGATTTCTTTGTATCTTAGAGCAAGAAATCCCAAGGATCAAACCTAAGCCACCTTCATGGTGGGGTTTTGGGTAAGCAATTCAAGAACTTGAGATTAGAAAATCTAGTTGTGCGAAGTCAAGCTGGTTCGGACCCAAAGTCTAAGGTCAAGAGCAAGAGCATCAATTTCCCTAAAGATTACGTTGAACTTATTGAGCAGGTATCATTTTCCATCTCTTCTCAAACCTATGAATCTGAGGAAGCACATCAATGTGTTAAAACTTGAAATATTCATTTTTGACCTCTTATTGATGAAAATGTATGAATCTCACCTCAAATTGTCCATAATAAATATATGTGGTTTACTTTGGAAGCTTATTAGAATTATAAAACATCTTGCTTAAATATATAGGATATAGTTTCTTGTTTTGAGTGGTTTTATTGCTACGTTCTTTGAAAATTCTTAAAGAGTTATGTTCAACCCCTAAAGATTTGGAAGTAACAACTTTTGACAACTTTGACACAAAGAGGTTAACAATATCCTTTTAGATGGCTAATCTTGATTGTTTTAATTTGCAGGCTAGAGCATCTACTCAAATTGCTTTGAAAGATGGTAAAACCTTGTTGGTATGTTGCTTTTCAACTTTAAGTTGTTTTCTCTTGAATTTGCAAAATTAGCTTGTAAGTATGATAGACTAGGTGATGACAAGGTGCATTCTTTAATGCACCTCATGCATCCTAGTTCCCTAATTGGATTTGTAAAAACCCGTGGGAGATATCTATGGATATACCTTTGGATATTAGTCAATCATCAACATTAGTGCATCCAGTTGTCCAATTCATGTAATTATTTGTTTTATGTTTATTTTGAAATATCCAACTAGTGTGGGATAATTCCATTGCATGACCCTTTACTCCCCTTGCACAATAAGAAAAACTTGCTTTCACTATTGCCACTTACACCAAGGTGCCACAATAGCTAATGTCCCAAATTTATGGTGCATGGTTTCCTTTGTAGATCAAGGATAGTATACTTGATTGATTTGTATATTTTGAGCTTCAAAGTTTTTCTCCTTTTTGATAAATTACCAATCTCATGAACATTTCGTGTGATGTGGTCGAAACAGGAAGTGGAATTTCCTACGGCCGGATTGGATACCGTCCCAGGTGAATGACTTGTTCGCTACTTTGTCATCTTGGTAAGCTGTCAGTACTAGATCTACTAAATCTTCTAAGAATTTTCCTTGTAATTGTAAGAATTCTATGTTTGGGCATATAACATGCTTGAGCAACCTTGAAGGGATCCCTTGTGAAGCAAGAATGTAGAACCTTTGGCCCTATCTTAGTCATTGGTAAATCTTGAATCAAGGAGTTTGCAAGTATATAGGGAAATTATATTTGTTCAAAGAGTAAGGTGACCAAGGGACACATGCTTTCAAAAAAGTTATGCGTACTTCACTACAAATCTGAGGCTTCATTGTAATCTTGGTTATTGAGACATATTATACCCGGTGGCCAAGTTGGCATTCCCTATCAGATAATTAATTAAAGTTGACAAATGCAATTTGGAAGATACTTTTAAAATAGAAAGTTTTTTTTTTCCTCTTCATTTTTTTGGATGAAAAGAATCCCAAAAATTCCAACATTTGTTTTTAGAAATATTTTTTGCCAACCCAACCACTGGATATAGTATACTTTTGAACAATATTTTACGATGTATTCTTGTTTGATGTTAAGAGTCATGTCGACAAGGGGATCATAGGAATGAATGTAGGTACAAATCTGGACTAGATTTGGACTTGATCCTGACTCCCAGTGTGAACTTACCTTTAGTGCTGTCGTCATGTTTGTTCGAGTGCAGTTAAAATAGGCTAAGTCGTTTACAAAGTCCTGACTAGCCTGATGAATGCAGGTGATGAAGAGGGAGGCATCGAGATGAATACGAGCATTGTTCTGATGAAAGAGTTTTGTTCGATTTTTAAAGATGGAGCTCCCACAACTAGGATAGTACGTTTTCACAGTTTCTCGCAGTACTTAACAATAATTAAGCAGATGTTTCCTTGTTTTCTAACTTTTCTACTCACCCCTATTATTATTAGATCATTGTCAGGCATCAGTGAAATTCGTGCCTATGCGGAGCTCCTTGAATTCTGAAGCTTTCGCTATTTCAACTTGAAGCTCATAAATTGTAACTTGTGTCGACCAGTTCTTCCCAGACATGAAAGACATGGAAACAGCGAAGACCAGTTTCTTCGATGGAACTTCCTTTAAGCTCGACTATCTGACGAAGCCATCAGGACTGGAGGACTTCGGGTTTGGAAGGAAGGTGAAGATGGCTGATCGCGCTCAGCCTGCAGACAAAGTTTTTGTTGTAGCCTATCCCTACTTCAATGTCAACGGTACACCCTCCCTTCGAAAGTTCATTAATTTTGGCATCTAAAAGTTGCTTGTAGTGCATTCTAGAACATATTTGTATCATTTCAAAATGTTGGGCTTGGTTTCTGGTATCTACTGGTCCGTTTTGTTATCTCCCTTGAAGCTCACATTAACATGGAAGTGATCACTGTTGGCCATTTGGGAACTCAGGAGATGAATATGTTGCAGGCAGTAATGCAAATATAACTATGTCTTATATAACTATTGCAAGTTGATTGATAAATTCATAGTACGTCGTGGTGAGCAGAGATGATAGCTGTTGAAGAGCTATACAAGGATGCGGCAGCGGCCTCAAATCGTCCCATCATTGTATTCAATGGAGAGCTTGATCGAATCAGAAGTGGATGTATCCTTTTATGAAACCCTTTTGGAATTGGTTATTATTCTTGTTTCAATCTTTGTTGGTGCATGATTTTGTTGCAAGCACTTGACATAGATGGAAGATTATCCTGCCTTCTTCTATCCAAAGCTTGGGTCGATAGCCAAGGAATTTCTTCCCAAGTTTGAGACTGTCTACTACATCCATAACTTTAAAGGAAGATCTGGTGGAGTACTATTTAGGTATGACCTCTCCAACAATCTCTATAATAATCTTCTTTTGTTTTGTCCTTGAGGGCTTTGCATGGAACCATTATGGGTATATTATCATCTTTCTAATTATAGTGCCATTGACTCAATTCTCTTTGAGGCCTAGTTTAGGAATCTCTTCCTAAACTACATCCTATAAAATGCCACTATTTATTTAACGTAATACGCAAATAGGGTGCCATAGAGTAAATGATACCTTCTTGTCAAGGTAAGAAGGTTAGCAAGGTTTTGTTAAATCATGTACCTTGGTTCAATCAAAGATGCTTTAAGTGAATAGTCACTCACACAACAAGTAATTGAGTCAACAAGTGGCTGTTGTGAGATCCAAATTTCAATATATGGTGTTCATCAATAGGTATACTACTATGTTTGCTTGAATTAGAATTAGAGCTACAATATATTTTTTGTACTATGTACTAAATATAATAAATAACATAGATAGATCACCAAAAAAATTCTAATATGATTGTTTTTTTGTGTAGGATGTATCCAGGCCCTTGGCAAGTACTACGAAGGGTGAAAGATGACAAGTATGAGCTTCTTCATGAGCAAGGGAACATGCCATCGCTTAAAGAAGTGGCCTTGAACATCCTTCCTTCTGCTTGAAGATTCACAATGTATTATAACTTTCATTGGTTGTGGATTAATGGGGAGGGGACTTTGCATTGCCAAAAGCAGTTTATTTAAAAGTTTGAGTAGTAACTTACTTGAAAAGCAAATCATTGTTATAGGACAAAGCCTCTCATAATGTTGTTGTTTATTTTTATAATAGCTTGTCTTTGCATGTCCATGTTCTAGTTGAATTTTAGACCAATGGAGAGCTAGCATGAACTTTTATAGAAGACCCCATATCCAATATCTAGTTGCACTTTCTTCATGATAGAGCCCCCTACAATGAACATAATTGTTTTATATTGTTGCTCAGCCAACTCCAACCCTAGAATTAATTGAGAAGTCTCTTATAGGCATTTGAGGTATAATACCTTATTAGCATGGGAAGACCATTGCTTGATTGTATAATGTTATGTATGACCTCAAACCACACTTATGAGTGATTCCTATTTTACAAATGGCACTTTATAGTTGTAAAGTAATTAACTTTTACTAAATGGTTTTGGGACTTTGTAGAGGCATTTCATACTTACATCTATTGGACACTTTGAAGTATCTTCTAATCTTAGACTTTGAAAATTCAAAAAAATTACTCTCCAAATTACAAACTTCTATACAATCTATATATTCTACAAGCATGCTTTAGACCATTTCGCTACACTACAAAAGAATTTAACATAAGTTGCTCAAACTTAATGTAAAATCGATGAGCTCAATCATCTACAATTGATGTTAAGTTATTAAAGAATCATAGAATTGGCTCCAACAATCATCTACAATTGATGTTAAGTTATTAAAGAATTATAGAATTGGCTCCAACAAGATTCGTATGCAATTCAATTGATTGCATTAACTTGTACACAATACCAATTTTAGTTAGAATCTAGTACTTCAATAAGTGCATCCAAATCCTAATTCAACCTTTTAGAATTCTTATTATGCCCTCTAAATCAAATTATTTCAACAAACAAATGAGCCCATGTTATGGTTAAATGAATTCTAATTTGGATGAATAGACCCCCAAACTCTCTCCATTTCAAAAGTCAAAACAAAATTGTCACTACTAGAAAATATATGTTTTATGACTACAAAATATAACTACAATGAGTCAAAAAATCAAAATATGACTCATGCCAAAATCACTATACATGATTCAGAACATGACAAGTTGTATTGGACATCAATCATATTAGTAGTTATATATGTTGAAGAGTATAATTAGTCATTTTTTTGCCGATGTAGCATGTATGTTGATGTTCTCTAAAGCTTAACTTTTGCATCTACTCTAATGAAGGTTTTGAAAAGCCATGTCAAAGTAACTTACATGACATACAATAGTGTACTCATAATGCATTATCTTGACTCTTATTCACTTTCTTTGCAATATATTGATTGGAAAGAGTGATGATGATTTAATGTCACTTCTTCATCCAACCATTCATTTTTTGAGATTGTTGTAGATCTTTAGGATTTGATGATCTCTATATGAATTTTGAACAAATATCCCTATTGCTAGCATATACTAAATTGATTTTTAAAATTTTTTTCCTCAAGTCCCAAGTCCCCCAAGGGGATTCTTAGGATTTCAAGTAGGCTTTTATGACCTCAATTTTTGCTATGAATTTATGAATTCTTTTAGAAGATTGAAAATTGCATTAGCTTTCAAAGAATATATATTTTATTTCAATCAATGGAAAAGAGCAAAAGTTATCCACCCTAAACCCCCCAAATAGTAAGTTGGATAGGAATTTCTTTTTTAATTTAATTTTTTTTCTTAAAGATTATATTTTTGTTTATATGTGAAGCTTTGATTCATTCCATTTGGATTAGTGATGTGATGGTTATGGATCTTATTGTTTTGCAGACAATCATTGTTACTTATAAGATTCATTTTTGAACTCAATTATAAAGAATAAGAAATCCTACATAGTTTAGTTTACTTGCTATAACAATCGCCCCATAGGAATAATTACATTAGAAGAAATTTGAGGCTTCAACAAGACTATGAATTCCTGGGCAATTGAAAACATGCAAATTGTGCCACATTAGCAACCTTATGTGGCCAAGACTCTACCACATCAGATAATATTTTTTTAAATATGATTTTTAATTATTTTTTAAAAATTATTTAATTATTTAAATATTTTGATAGCAATGGTTGGTTGAGAACCTTGAAATGACCTTCCTATGCCCTCAAATCCCCTTTAATGATGTATTTTAATTCTATCTTAGAGCTATTAGCAATTTAGATTTTCATTCTATCTCCTACCTACTACTATTTAACATTGTTTTTTAAGCATAAAAATCAGATTTTTTGTTTCTAAATTATTTTTCCAAACCTTCAACTCCATTCTTCAATATAAAAAATCAGAAATTTAAAATCTATAGTGCAAAAATTTGAAGTTAAGAAGAATCAAAATTCTTATTATCTAATCACACAAGGAGCAAATAAAATATTTTCTTCACTTTGAATACAAATATTTTGCAATTTACCCTATCAAAGTTTCTAAAGTTTCATCCGTACATTCACATAATATTAGTCTAGTACAAAATTCTATAGTTAGATATTCAAAAATAATAAATTCCAAATTTTTTACTCTTTACAACAAAAATGGCAATTTTAAATATATTTTAATGAAAACAAGGCAGCCTTTGGATTGTAGAGATGAACTAACTATTTGACCTAAAATGTTAACCCTCGTAGCTTAGTATGGTATGAACAACTTACTACGATACTCACTTTCCAAAGTGGATGTCACAAATGCAACAATTAGAAGTCTTATATCTAATTAAGCAGTTCCTACTTGGAATGTATCATACTAGAAAGCGAATCCAAATTCGCAACTTTCAATTTTGAACTTGAAAAAATAATGTAAAAAATAGCCCTTATTTTGTGGTTCGATAATTTTGCCTTTCTCTACCTTTGTCTACAGTATTAGGTCATCATTAGGGGATTTTTTTAAGTCCAAACATGAACTATAAAATTTCCAAATTTGATCATCTGATTTCGTAGCCCGTCAAATTCAGGGCAGGCTAATCCATTAGTTGATACATTTTTCTCAAGGTCAAAAATTGGGAAGTTGTGCCAGAATCCGAGGTGAGTCTTCATTCAATTAAAACAAATGCAGTTGGCCCAAGGAGATTTACCTCCTTACTGCCCATGCTAAGGATAAATTTTTAAAAATAGCCTCTTATATTTTGTACCATGTTAATTTTGTATTTCTTGACCTCTCCTACCTCATTTGGAGCCTCTAACTTGCAGCTTTTGATGGCAAAATATGAATTCAAAATTTCCAAATTTTATCATGGGTGGCAAATAAAAAATTCCACCGCCATCCCACGGCCTTCATGCAGTTGTGAGCCAAGTGAGTCGTCTTCGAGAAAGTTCCGTCCATCTGGCATGAAACTTGAAACCCAAGTCTTCAAGTCCAGTCCTCCATGACGTGGAGGGGTCCGACCCCGAGAGCCCAATCACAACCCTACACACGATCTCAGCCAATGAACAATAAGCTGAAGTGGCAACACAAGAAACAAATCCAGTGGAGTCTGGGGACTTCCCGAAGTTTCCAGAGCAATCTCTCGCATTGCTATAAACTCGTCTCGACCTGCAGCGACATGCGAAAATCTGCAGTACATTCCGCATTTGAGCTGAATAGCGCAAGATCGTCGTGCAGTTGGAGAGGTATGAGCTTCACTTTCGATGTCTTAATGCACTTCTTCTTTTGATTTTATATTTTTGTATGAGGTCAGTGGTGAATGCGGACAGCTTGTTGCTTGTTGCGCTGGCAATGGTGGCTTGTTCTGTGTGGATTGAACATAGTGATTGAAGTGGTGATGGAGGTGGAGGATTCAGTTTCTTGAGCTCTTTCTTTGTGCATATTGATCAATTTAACGTGCAGGCTTGTAGCTTGAGAGTTAGAGGACTGCAAGGTTTCTGTGATTTGGATGCGGACAAGATTGTTTCGTTGAGTTTCACTTGCGGTCGTCCTTGTCTTGATCCGTTATTAGTTTTGGAGTTCATATGAGGAGCCGATTGTTTATGGACAACTTGAATGTTTTGTTGCATTGGCGATAGTTTCTTGTTGTGCAAGGATTGAACTCTTTCTTTCAACTTCATTGTGGTTGAGGTGGTATCACTCGGTACTCAATTTCATGAACTATTTCATGTGTGTAATGCTGTGTCAAGAAGCTTGTTTTAAAGGACTGGTGCTATGTGTGGGAGAGGGTTGCGAGGTTTCTGCAATTATTCGGGATGAGCACAGGATTCTCTCATGGCGTTTCAAATGTCCTGACGGGTTGAGTTCGTGTGTTGGCAGATTCTTGAAAGATTTCTATTGAAGTTTGTTAAAGATGGCACTTCGCTCATTGTCTCGTTTGGCTTCGGAGTCCACGATGAAGTCGCTGCTTGAGATCGCTGAAGGACGGGGCTTGATGCATTCGCCACTTTCGCGTGCCCGTCGGCTTGCCGTTGCCGCAATAGAAAACGCCCCTGCTCAAGAAGAAGGTGTTGTCGATAAGCAAGCTTCCAGGGGGCGCTCTGTTTCGAGAAGGGGTTCGGAAAGGCAGCTGCGTAATATTGGTCCACTTCTTGGTTAGTGATTATTTCTTTTACTTATCAATTCTTGCATGCTGTCGTCGACAGAATAATGTAGTCCGCGCTATCTTGTCCAGCATTGGACTATACTGCCCGAGGTCAATCTTGATTTTTTTTACTGACTCAACAAAATGAAATTACTTCGATGTCGCAGAATTCTGGGATCCTTTTGCTACCAGCAGGAGCATGAAGGAAATGCTGAATGCTTTTGATCGAATAATTGATGCACCTTTCTTCCGTACACCTGCTTCCGCATTCCCTTCACGCATGCGTTTGCCCCATGATTTGGTCGAGGACGCTGACGCTTACAGACTTCGAATTGACATGCCGGGATTCAGCAAGGAGGAGGTTAGTATTTAATGAATCGCCTTAGTTCGTTCTCACGATAGACAACCCCCTCCAGTTCTAGGAATTCTCATTGATTTTACATCCTTGTGCAGGTGAAGGTGGCAGTGGAAGGTGACCAGCTCGTGATCAAAGGCGAACAAAACGCGGACAAATCTGATGATGGCTGGTCTTCTCACAGTTACGAGAATTACAACACCCGGTTGACGTTGCCTGACCACGTGAAATTAGGTGAGGTGAAAGCCGAGCTGAAAAATGGAATGCTGCGAATTGTGATTCCGAAGTGCAAGGAAGATCCTAAGATGAATGCCATCCCTATTGAGGTTCATTAACGGTGCAATTACTGTTAACTTGGAGTTCACCATCGCTGGTAAGGAGAGAGATTTTGAGATCACCTGAGTGGCTTCCAATCAGCAGAACTTTGGTTTATATCGAGCATTGAGTATGGACGCACAATGATCACGAGGATGGGTTGGGCTTCAGGGAAGCGAATGTTTTCACTCCGAAAATATATAACCACATTCAGAGATAGCGCAGGTCAATTTTGAAACAGGTCATAGCCCCCTAGTGTACATTCAGAGGTTGCGAGAAGCTTAGAACCGTGCCTATCTTTCCTGGACATATTAAACGAATGACACTGGAAGATAGCTCTTATTTAGCTTTTATCTGAGCATCACTGGCAGCGTCACTGGCTGGTATTCTCTTCCAGTCCAGGAGGCTTGAAGGTGTCGATAGGATGAAGTAGTCTGGAGATATGTATTGCTGTTGATTTTGACCTAATGATATGAATGCCAAATGTTTTTAGGTTTGTGGCACTGTCTGGATACAAGTAAGCTCCACGATCAGTAGACCTTGTGAAAACATTGTAACGAACTGTAAATTCACTGCTTGCCATGAACATAATCCATGTACTTTGTCTATTGCAGACAAATAGTTGCTTTTTGATTATGTCCCACAGGCATCGAATAAGAAGTTGCATTTCCCCTGTCGCTGCAGATGATTAGTTCCTCATTTCAAAAGGTAAACACACAGCGTACTCCACAAACAAGATTTCCGAATGCAAATACTATCTTCCAATTCCTTATTGAGATGTCATCCGAACTTGACCTGATGTGATGAAATGAACACGCTTGAGCTGCCGTCTCAGTGGTTTCTTGAGTTCATACGGGTTTTTTTGCATTTTGATGAAATAGTTAGGTAATACTAAATGTAAACTTATAAAAAATTTATACCCAATAGTTGACAAATAATGTCTATGTTAACATTTAGTGTTGGTAACATTAACTGGATTGTTGACAATTAGTGTTATGCTTCGTGATTAGTGTTGTCAACACTATTTATCATCATTAGTGTAGTGCAACTTGGAAGATAAAAAAAATGTTTCTTCATCGCCACATCATCTTTCATAGGTCAAACGATGAATAGAGATGAAAGTTGGATGGAATTTGTAACATAAAACGTATCAACTGAAGTGTTTCTCTTCCTTCCAACTTCTCTAAATTCGTTATTAGCGAGACAAAACTTAAGGACGGAAAAATTCAAGTCTTGATGTGGACGGTGTTCTCCTCAAGATTTGAAACAGAACAAATCAGGGGTTTGCGGGGATTTCAGTTGGTTCCTCTCAGTGAATCTCCCCTCCTGCGGCTTGCTTGTGCTTGCGCCTTTCCGCAACTGCAAATTTGCAGTCTTGGGTCGCGGCGTCATCTCCTCTCCACAGCTCAATGTCTTCTTCTTCACGAGCTTCGAACAGAATTTAGCTCGAAAATCTCGAATTAGAACAGGACAGAACATAGCTCCTTTACTAAGTAGTTTGCAGGACGTCATTTCCACGCTTTGCTTACGAGAGTTGAAACTCCAGTAACTGCGCAGGTCAGTGTCTGTTGGAATTTGACGGCTTTGTAACGCTTGCGATCACTGGTACCTTTTCGGGAACAGCAGCCCTTATCTGAGAATGTTTAGGATCCTTGTAACTTGTGGGCGTCCTCTGTTTCCGAAGGTTTCATTGAATTGAAAGATGTGATTGGCTTTTGAATTTGGGAAATGTGTACCAACGACTTTCCATTTTTCACGTTCTGTTGCTAATGCATTACAGTTTGGAAAGCTAGAAGGCGGCCCGCGAAGATGCTTCATAGTCCGTAGGCTTTGTAATATTGCTCGGAAGTTCGGATTCAACTCAAGCATTCCCTCCTACGCGAGGAACACATTTCTTAGCTTGAGGATGTTTCACTTTGAAGAGTCTCGAGACTGGCTGGCTGGCTTGAACAACGAGATATCTTACCTTTTCAGCTCAATCTTGGCTTGCCTCTGGTTGTGTTGTCGTGTTCGTTTATGTCGTGCGCCGAATGCTGCAATAGTTTGAGGTCACCATGCCTAAGGAGGAGTGGCAAGCAGCCGCAGCACGAGCTGCTGCGAAGAGTGCTCGCGCAACTCCGGTGCCGAGAAGCCCAAAGCAAGTGCCGAAACAAGGCTCTGTGCCGGGCAGCTCCGCTAACACGCCGCCAAGCAGCCTGCCTCCAATAAAAAATCCGAAACCTGGAGTGCGAGCGCCGTCGAGAAGTTCAGCGCCGATTGTGCCGGCCATTCTCTCTAAGAAAAAATATTTCGAAGTACACCTCTAAACATTCAACTGAAAGTTTCTGAATTCATGTATAATGATCGATGCATTGCATAGCAATTCTGATTTGCTTGTTCAGAATTTCGAACCCTAAAATCACTTACCTAATGTTTCACCTCCGGGTCAAGATCTTGATTCCGTTCCATAAATGCTCTTGCCAAGTTGTGAACCCAGGTTCCACTAAGTTATTTGCACACGGTCTTACTGAAGTCTGGCCTCAGCTGGGGATGAAGTTCCAAGAACTTGACTCTGACAAAAAACAATGAGCATTTCTGACACGCAGGAGAAAGTGATGAAAGATAGGCTCACCAAACGAAATTTTAGTCACATACGGCACGACCCTTACTACAAGGACTTGACCAAGCCAGAGAAGCAGGAGTCACTCTCCTATGCAGACCACCATAGAAAAGAGTTTTGGCGAACGGACATTGCCAGTGTTTTGAAGCGAGATGAAGAGCAACGGAGAGCTCGGCAGAATTCGATCAGTCAGTGTACGGGATGAGATCTGGGTCCGTGACTGGTTTTGTTTACCACCAATTGTGACTTTCGATGTGCAAGCAACGAGTGTAGTGTACTTGGGATTGAATACTTTACAGTAAAGTCTATGCACTTTGCTGGGTGGTTTTTGAGACAAGCGTGTTAAAAGAAACACATATAAGGTAGAACTACCCATTACCACACAGATTTGCTATCTAGGTACTTTGGAGAAGCTAATTGTCAGCTCTCATATTTTTCAGAGATTGAATTGTTTGAGAGAAGTCAATTGCAAAAAGAATGAAGACATTCCGACAAAAATTGAATTTTTTGTGCTTTTTCAAAGCTGAAGTGTTCAACTATGAGTAGACCCTTGTTAAAGCATGACCAAACCATCATTAGGAAAAAATTGAACCTACAAAGAGGCCTTGAGTTTTCTTACTAATTTTTATACTAATGGAATGAATATGAAGGTGGCCACGTCCTCATTAGGACCACCACTTGGTGTGTGCTTCATTTTTCATGATGGAACCATCATGAGATTTATAAGATTATGGAGATGAATTGGATAATGATTACAAATTTTTCAATTCATTGTGCAATTCATAGCCCAATGATTGAATTGAGAAGGCTCTTCCCACCTAAATTTATGAGATCGTGGAGATAGATTGGATAATGATGATGAATTTTCACTATTAGAAAATGGTGTCCAAGTCAACAAAAATTTAGCAATTTTTTGTTGACTGGGATACTGTATTGACCATTTTAACAATTTTTTCTTGATTTGAACAAATTAACAAAATGGTCATTGAATTTTTGTTGATTCAAGTCCAAATCAACAAAAAAAAGTTAATATTTTTTTGTTAAAAAGACATGCCTCTCACACGTTGGTGATATAAAAAAAATGACTTTGGTAACATAAGAGAGGAGAAGACAAGCTCTTTATACAAATGGGGTGATAAAAGGTCAAAACAAACCATATGGGATATGTGAATCATTCATAGTCTTAAATCACATTATTCTACCTTCTATCACCCCATTTCTATAAAGAGATTGTCTTCTCTTCTCTTCTATTATCAAAATCACCTCTCTTTTATTACCAAATACTAAGTTCTAAGAAATTTGGCTCTTAAATTAATTGTAAAGTTTAACTTTCTTTTAATTAAATTGTGAAGTCTAATTTTTTATCTTATTTATGTGTTGTTTTGGCCTACATGATAGTTTGTATTGGACTGATTCTTGGCTTGCCATGTGGCAGCCATTCATTGAACAAATTGAAAAATAAATTAATATTATTATTTTTCTGATTTGACCACCATAACAAAATGAACAACAGTTTTTTGTTAGGTACTGTCCAAGACAACGCGCCCATGGATACAAACGCCTTTAACATTTTTTTGTTAATTTTTTATTGACATGGTCACTGTTTTTCTACTAGTGTTTTGAATTCATCGTGCAATTCTTGGCCTAATTAATAAATTGAAAAGGCTCTTTCCACCCAAGATTTTGCATTACAAAGCAACTTCTTTGGGGGTTCAATTTTTTCCTAATGTGTTGAAGTGTGGACTAATGTATCCTCTCCCCAAGTGCATTGCCATCATGATCAAGAATTAATAATATTGTGGTAATAGATATGCGGGTAGATATGTCAGTGACGGAAATGGGAGGAACTTGTAGGTGGCAGAATTGGGTAATTAGTGGTATTGGATAGTTCCACCTTAACATTGAGTAGCGTTCAGAGAAGCTGCTTTTTCCTCTTTGGAAGCCTCATCCACGAAAAACATCCATGCAGAGGTTTATCCCCTAAATGCTCAAGGACTTTTTTCAACTTCTAGAAAATTGTTCTAAGTTGAACAAAAAGCCAACGATTTGATAAGTTGTACCAAATTTTTTTTAATTGTAACTATACAAATTCAAACTAGACATGTTAGAGATCACATGGGAAAAGAAAACACAACAATATCACTTATGGATTGAAATGAAAGATTATAATGTTTGATCATGACGGTGTTAACTTCCAAAGGATCAACATGCTTTTATTGGTAACATAGAAATTTTGGATAGGTATGTGTGACTAGAGAGTTGCATATTTTAGGCTGAAATTTTAATAGAAGGTGGGGATGAGGAATATCTTCAAGATGCACTAAATTTCATGACATTTGGAAATATAAGTCAAGAATTATGGCCTATTACGTTATTTTTTTTATAAATGGGCAATCCGGGTAGATAAGAAAAAACCACTTCCTTCAAAAATAAATTCTTTAAATTGGTTCTCTAGAGTTATATATACTTGAAAATCTTTGAATCATTCCATTTTAATCAATGAGTCAAGAGTTATTAGGAGTTTCAACTTGCGGGCAATTCTTCATTCTCTATTCTAAAATAAATTCTGAAGTCCTTTATTTTACTCAATTTTCAATATTTTTCGAACAAAAATAAAATCATAGGATGTAGATTGTTTATTGCAACATTACAATCATTGGGATTGGCATTTTTCAATTCTATAGCATAATTCTTAACAATTTTTTTATATTGAATCATTCTCTAACTTTTTTACATACTATTTTTTTCCTATATGTTGTATAATTCCAAATGATTTAAAAAATTTCAAACATGTAGCCAACTTGCCCTCAAAGAATGAATCCAAAGAAGTACCTCTATTTTGGACATTTTTTCATACAAATGTAATCTTGTGAAGTACAATTGCTTGATTTTTTGTAAGGCTAGAAAAGGGATTTTGTCATTCCCAAAATAATAAAAAGTTCTAAATTTTTTTCCACATATGGGGAATTTCATTAAAATGGCAATATTCCATGTGCCATTTTCACAGTGTGTCATTCCCACAGTTCATACCGGGCAGTCTGAAATCTATTAGTGTACTAGATTTTAAATTGCCCGGTCTGAACTGTGAGATGTCAAAGTCACAGAATATTTGCCATTTTAATGAAATTTCCCATACATGTTTTAAAGCCAACGTACTACAAAATCCTACAATTATATGTGTACAAAAATATTTTTTTCTAAAATTTGGTGCATATCATAGAAATGACAGTTTTGGAATAGTTTTGGTGAAAGCACAATCAAAAACTCTGAATTAGAGGTTAAAACTGTGAAATTGATTTGATGTTTGTCAATCTTCTTTTCACATGTCAAACCTAAAAATTGGGTCACCAAAAAATATGAGGATAAAGGGTCTAACATACATAATTCAAATCAATTTATGGCTTCTCAAAATCTACTCTATAATTTTTTAAATGAATTTCTAATGTGATTTTTTCTCCAAAATCTAGTGTATTTGAGGCTCATTTCCAAGAACCCTCAACACCATGGAAAGTCAAGATTGCAATGAACACCCTTGCACAAAATTTTGAATAGAAATATCATCATCAATCATTCTCAATATCCATTTTTTGATGCTAAAATTAGACTTCAAAAAAAATTATTCAAAATATAAATTACTAAAAATAGCAACTTGATTAGGTTTTATTTAACTTCAAAATACTGTTGACCCCCAAATTTGGTGCCTTAGACATTTAGAGATTAAAATAAGCTTTGGTGTCAAAGTAGTGACAGTACATCTATTGTAAGCTCTTTTTTTTTCACTAAATCTTGAACCAACCGAACAAATCAACAATGAAATGTTAAGATGGTTTGTCAAAAATCTTAAAAATCCTTTAATAAAAAAAATACCAATGTCATTTAACTCCTAAATGTCCAAAGTCTTCTCTAAAATTCACAATTCTAAAAAAATCATCATAAAGTATGATTTTGAAGAATATTTTGGAATTCATGTACAAATATTAGTTGTAGATTTTGTATTGTAGATTTTCATCTTTACAATTACATTCATCAATGCTATCACCAATATTTTCTTTTTGTAAATTTTGAAATTAAAGTTTTAGGATTCCTTCTAAATTTGACTACAAGCAAAATATTATCATTTTTTAGTGCAATTTGTTGAAATGACTTTGAAATTAGTTTCTCTTCACATGGTGATTTTTTGAAATGTTTGTGTTTTTTAAATCTATAACCTAATTTTTGTAAATCCAATTTTGAACTAGAGTCAATGTAAATTGCATTATTGAATATAGTGGACCCATATCAATATGACCCAATTTTGAATCTAAAACCCTTGAAGTTCCTTAATTTTTTTGCTCTTAAACTGAAGTAACCCAAAGCTTCATTATTAAAGGCAACAATCACATTCTTTTGCCTTCATTATTATTAAGGTAACACAAATTGTGACCAATAGTTATATTTATCATCGTCCCTAGTATGTCTAGAGGAGGCACTAACAAGTTTTTAGGCAAAGTTCCTATGGTGAATGAATGGTTGTTAAATCGTCATTTTCCAATTGTACCATACATCAACTTCCCCTAATAACATAAGAAATAAAGATGAGACATGTATGAATGCTAATAAAACAATGATTACAAATTGGAACCTAGCATATTGATATAGAGTCTCAATTTTCTCAAAGCCAATCTACAAATTTTAAATGAAGAATTAAAAATAACACAAGTTACAAATTGGTATGTCTAGTACAAGCTAAGTACCTCTAGTGTGGCATTCAATGTGATTAAATTCTCATCTTTACGTAATTGACACGGTCCTAAATACTAAATCTAGCTAATTTTTGATTCAACACTTTACAATCAAGTGCAAGAAACTTGCTTGAAATGAGAGTAATGCAAGTACTATAAAGAACAAACAATAAGAGGTGTAGAAAGAAAAATAAATTTACATTATTTGGTTAATGAATCTATCGATGAGTAGAGAGCATGGAATGCGAGTCCTACACATCTCGGTTGAGCACCAATAGAAACTTGTACTTGGAATGAACTTCCAACAACTAGAATGTACTACACCTTCCAAACTAAGCTCTTCTTTGTTGCAAAGCCAAGCCAACAAAGCACATGACTATTTTTATAGCAGAATTGTTTGGCATGAAAGGTAGAAAATCATCCCGAAAAGCATGATCCACAATGGTTTGAGATTTTGAGCACTACAAGAAAAAGGGGTGTTTTAAGTGAATTTTTAAGTATAGTCTTAAACATAAGATCATAAATAATGACCTTTTAAAGAGGTTTTCAATAAAAATTTACTAGAAACACATGTATTTCTAGTAAATTTTTATTGATAATCTCTTTTAAAAGTCATCACTTATTATCTTATGTCTAGGACTATATTTAAAAATTCACTTAAAACACTCTTTTCTCTTATAGTAGAGCCATCATGTAACATCATATTACAATTATTATTAACTTGTTATATTGCCACATGTATCTATTACACTTTTACATTGATAAAAATAAATGAAAACTTATTGGATCCAAAAGAAGAAAGTAGAAGCTTTTTCTTGCATTCATCAAGTGTGTGTCTAAGTAGTTTTATCTCTCGCATTCAACATGTGTATGTTTGAGCAGTTTTCTCTTGCATTCATCAAACGTGTATTTGAGTAGTTTTTTCTTGCATTTAAGAGGTGTATGTTTGAATAGTTTTTTCTCGCATTCAATAGGTTTGTCTTTGAGAAGTTTTTTCTTACATTTAATAGGTTTGTATTTGCGTAGCTTTTTCTTGCACTTAGTAGGTGTGTATTTGTACTTAGCATTTGATTTTGCTATCTCAAGTTTCCTATAGAGGAAGCTTAGTTAATTGTCCCGTGGTAGTAGGATTTGTATTGTTGAAAGAGTACTAATTGGTATTGTTCTCGTGCACAACTATAAGGTCTTAAATAATTTCTTGTCTCTAGTAATTGCTTATTTCTAGTGATTGCATGTATTTACAATTTTGGCAATTAAAAATTTTAACCTTTTTATCTTACATCATTGTTTTAGTACTATTTGATACTTTTTAGATATCGAGAATTTAAAGGTTAGTGATTGTGTTGGATTCATATAAATGACATAACATGACAAGGATAGATGATCATTTATTCTAAATAAGCAATTTGGAAGGATTTCATCTTTATCCACATTTGTTTTTTGGTACAAAAATGCTATCTTGGGAATGTGATGCTTTTGGCTAGTTTGTTAAGAGCTTTCTTTTACTGTGTTTGCAAGTGTGCACCTCTTCTACAACCTTGCAAGTTGTGTTTTGAAAGGGAGCTTTTAAGTGGTCAATGAATAATTCAATTCTCCATTCTGATTCTTTTTTTACTTTCTTGAAGATGAATAGTGGATGCCATCTTTTTTCATTTTATTAATGTAATTTACAACTTGTATTTGGTTCCTACTCAAGGGATTTCATGATAGTCGTATTTCATTTTGCTATCACTAGAAAGTTGCATTGCAAGATGAGATCATATATGTCACATTGGAGCCATACCCTATACAAATGTGCAGGGGCTATTTTGCAAGGCCGAATGAGTGATCTTATCTAAGATAGCATCCAACTCACCTTTTGGTGGGCATTCTACTATTTACATACTTAATTTTTTGAATGCTTGTATTCCGTGTTCACTCTTTACTTGACATATCATTCCTTGTGTTAATTTCCCATTCAACTTACACATGACCTACGATTGAAGATACTAGAACCATTAGAGACTTAATGCAATGATACCTTAGTGTTAATTATAGTGAATCATGCTAATCATTTTTTGTTTGCAAACTATTTCCAATGTCATTGACTTGTAAGAAAGAACCATGAGCCAAGTACTATCTTCACCCATTTCATAGAACCAACACTATGCCATGAGAAAACTACAACCCAAATGTGCAACAAGTGATGCTTGCATAGGTGTAAGATTTGCTCCTTGGCTAGCAAATTCAAGAAAGACATTAGGTAGGGACATCATCAAAGGCCAATATTACAAGTCTAAACATGTAGGAAGTGGTCTTTTCCTAGAATCTATACCATTAAATGAATTTTAGGTGGTCTATAGGGTTGCGAATTTTCACAAGTTCCCGGACTATGGAAACTTTGTTGCAGTAGCATTTTGACATGGCCAAGTGAATGCATCGTTAGATAATAATGAAAAATAAAATTTTAAATTTTAAATTTATTAATTCAATCATTTTAATATTTTTTAGTTTTAAATTTTTTAAAATTATTTATTAAACTATTTTTAATTCTACCCAATAGTGGTTGCTTTCCAACATGGAGAGCAAGCTTGAAATAGCCTTTGAATGGAGCTGGAAAACATCTAATGTTTTGAATCTAGTGAATCACCTACTAACTAGTCTTTGTATTTTCGCCTTTTGATTCTTTCTTTGTATCCAACTTGAGGTCCCTCTCTGTCCTTCCTACCATGATCATCTTCCTAAAGTTTTGGAAAACAATTTCCTTGCTTTATGCATATGTCCACTTTTCCAAAAGTTTCAATGCCATTGACTCTTGCTAAATGAAGTTTGATGTCTTTCTTGCAAAACTAGTAATATCAAAGACTTGGAGTATTAGAAAGCAACTTAGAGATATTACTTTGTAGTGCATAAGAAGTGTATGAGATGGATGAATGTGATGAATGAAAATTGATGTGCAGATGAAAATGAGCACAAATGGGCATGCAAATGACTCATTGGCTATCATTTTCTAATTTCTAAACCATTCAATTCATTTTGATCTAGGTTGTCTATTGTTTGATTAGATGGGCTTTAACTTGTCATTCTTTAGTTCTCACCATTCTTCACAAATTTTGCTAAGGTATCTTGAATTGTAAGCTACTTGTGTGAGATTTGCTTGAGTTGTTTGGTTTCATCTAGTTGCATGCAATATAGTAGTTTAATGTAGCTATTTGAATAAATCAAGTCTGACTCTGGTTTCTATGCTCAACGGTCATTTTAATAAGCTTTGATGGCCAATTATTATACAGTCAAGGATGTCAACAATTGTAAAACTACTACCACTACTATGGTAGACCATTTCTAAATTAGCATTCATTCCTCCCACTGAACGATTGTGTATTTGTTGGAGTATTGCTAGGATGCATAGCAAAAACAAATTTATACTAAACAAGTCTTCTATGGAGGTTCAAACCCTAGTAATCCATTTCAATTATCTAAGGAAAAGGTAGTGAATTATTTTTGGGAACTTTGTAAGAATTATGTTCCATTGTCTCAATAAAGAGGGTTTGAATGCCAGTTTTATCCATTAGCATTACTATGATGCGTACCAAAATTGATTTTTCATTACACATTCAACCAAATTGTGCATGTAAATTGACTAAACTCTAACAATTTAAAAACAACTTTAGAATACTAAAATTTGATGGTTTGATGCATGTAATTGTCTATTGCATTTGATGTACTCTACATTTAATTTGGAGACTTAGTTCAAATATAGAGCTACATCAAAAGTGTCTACAATAAGTTTAATATAGAATGGCTTTTAGAGTAGCTTAATTTTTCTAAACTATTGTGATCTTTGAGTTCATAGATACATTGTACTTCACACTCTTTTTTAATCCAAAGTGCTTAGAATCTATCATATATGTCTTAGATGATGACATCAATAAAAGAATGGAAGTTGATAATATTATTAGCACTACCAACCATGTTCCCTACTTTAGATAAGGGCCCTACTTCTACATCTAGGAAAGGCTCTCTACCAATATCAATCAAAGGTTCGTTACCAGGTACTTCAAATGCCTCTATTCAAGCATCAACAAAGGTTTTGCATTCTACACCAACTAGTGTCCTTTTTTTCGTATCAAAGAAGATACTTGTTTTTTGATCTAATCTTTGTCAAACTAATAGATTAAATGATTTTGTTACTTCATTACGTTTTTACAATTGAATTGACTTCTATTATTATTATTTTAAATATTATTTAATTGATTGTTTTACCTTTTTATATATTAAGGTGTTAATGATTGTTGTTAAATTATTCAATTTTTTGGGAGGTGGTTTGTTGGTTGAAATCTCAACTTATAAATAAATTTTTTGGCCACCAAGCCAACATTTCAAGGAACTTGGAAATTGTATAGGAAAGCCATTTTTAGAAGGTCTTTCTACTCTCAATATTTGACTTTGATAACTAACAAATATAGTTGGTTGATGGTGGTTTATTTGATAATCCTCCTATATCTTTAAAGATTGAGTTGGAGCTCATTACTTGAGAGAATTCATTGATACCAAAGAATCAAATCTAGTACTTAGCTCTTAATTTTGGCTCCATTACTTACCTCACGTTATTGTGTGACATATACAGAACTTTGAAGGAAATGGTCAATTCTGCTAAAAAGAAGTTGTACCAAGATGCTCAAGGAGATGTTGAAGTTCAAAAATGTCCAGGAGGTATTTTTTCCATCTTCTTTGTCATCGTTTATATTTATACTTATATTTTATTTTGTGACTTCTTCTTGGTGATTTTGATTTTGACTATTTTATTTTTAGTTGTTTTAATGTATGTTTCACCATGGTGATGTGATTTTGATTCCAATTAAATTTTTTTTCAATTGTTCACTGTAAGAATCATGTCACAACCTACAATTTAAGGCATGTCCATATCTCCTTGGTGAACAAGGGGGATATTGGGGGTGATTCCCCTAGCCTTGCAACATATGAAGTAAGAGTGTTTGGTGTCCACACAAATACAATGTTATAGCACTTTGGTCGGGATGAATTGGATGGCGTGCCACACATTTTTGGAAAGCTTATAAAAAGGAGGGTCCAAAGAATGTGAGAATTAGATTTGTGAGTTAGAAGTTATAGCTCTTCAAAATTGGCAATATTTTTGCAACGATCTGAAGTGAGGGATATGGAAGAAGGGGTTTGGGGATGATCCCTTGGTTCAAATAGATCATATTGCATATCATTGAGATGCTAAGGGGAAAAGATTTTTTAGAATGCTAAGTATCACAAGGAGATCAATTGTGAGCTAGAAGTTATGGGCATTCAAAGAGAGGAGGGTCCCAAAGAACTACACTCTCAAGGGATTGGGATGTTTGAAGAGTCATAACTTCCTCAATACTTGTTGAAATTGGGAAAGTGAGTAGTTCACGATGATATACAAAAGAGTAGATCTCCAAAATGGATTTGTACTTTGGATTTTGAGCCTTTAGTTAAAAGTTATACCAATAGGAAGATCAAGAGTCTTTTGGGGCCTAATCATGAGAAAATAACATGAAATCGGGAGGGCTTCTAAGATGGAGGGTGTCTTAGAATGTCCTAGAGATTTCTAAAAAGGGGAAAGTGCTACTGAATCTCATAAAGAGTACTATGAGGAGGGGTGATCTCCCTCTTCACTCCCAAATGGTACCATGGTAAGCTGTAGTGGCCATGGATGGTAAAGTTGGTGTTGGAGCCTGACCACCACTTGTGTGTTACCATGCATGGAGTGCTTGTACACTTTTTGATATCAATTAGGTAGTGTCTTGCTCTACACTAGGTCATGGTATAAGTCCCAATTCATGAGTTTTAGTGAATGAGTCCTAAGGTGAGTCTCAAAGTAAGATGGATTGGCCTAGTGGGGAGTTGGGTTCCTTTCAAAGGTGGTTAACACTAGTAGGGAGTAGTGCCACCCTCGAGTGCTTCGACATCAATGGAAGTTCCACCTCATGTCATCAAATGACATGCTTGATGTTTAGTGCGAGTTAAGTGTTGGTAGTGAAGTGTTGGAAGTTACAAAGGAATGGAGAATTGTGTGACTAGAGTTAGAACCTAACATTGTAGTTGTGTGGCATGTGTAATGTTAAGAAATCATGATCTTTTGTGTCACCAAGAGTTAAGTGCTACAAGAAGCACATTGGATGAATTTAAGGTGGTAAGTATTATTCAAAGATGTGTCTTTTTTGGTGGATTTTTTTGGACATCCATTTATTTATTTTTGTCAAGAATAATATCTAATATGGGAATTTGTAGTGATTTTAATGTATGTTTTAGCAAAGTGAATATGAAGATGGTTTAGTGAAGAAGTCAATGTTGCAAATGGAAACTCTTCACCAATTCTTTTTGGTAGGTGAATTCCTTCACCTTCTAATATTTTAAAATATTTTTAATATTTTTAATATTAATTAATGAATATTATTTTAATAAAATATGGATCAATTTTTGCAATACGGAAATTCGAAATGACTTTGAATGTGATATTATAGAGTTCCAATGGCCATTTCACCTTTGTAATATCATAAAGTGTAAAAATGTGATATTATAAAGGGGGATGAAATTTTGGAGATACTTAGGTATTGGTTTTGTTTTTCTTTAAGGAACTTTTCATAAGTTAAAAGGTATGCTCATATATATCTCTCTCCAATAATTTTTTGTCAAGATTTATTTTATTCTCATTTACACTTCATTTGCTATATTGTACTAATGCATTTTAATTTATTACAATCTCTTTTATAATTTTATTCTTGTTTTTTTATTTTAGGGTGTTGAATTAGTCTTTGAGACTCAATTTGTTGAAAATCCAATGGTTGAAGAGAATGCTGCTTGTCCTAGGAAACCTTTTTATAAGTTTTTCTTACAATTCTTAATTTTTATTAAGTGCTTTAATTGTTGTTAGATTTGCATTGTATTTATAATTTTTTGGTCTTTTTTAATCACATCCTATTTCTAGTACTAAAATTATAAGGATTGAATGAATTGATCTTGTCAATGAACCATTGTCCAATAAATAATAAAACATATGTTCACATATTGTTTGATATTTGGCAATTCAATTGGCTCAAATTTCTCCCTAGACAATTAACCACTTTTCACATAAACTCCAACATGTGTCACACTATGCAAAGAATGCTAATTAATCATTTTCATGAGTGATTGAGTGATGAATCATGCCTCCTTTAGGTATTTTTATAGATTAGGCTATTATGTTTCCATTCAATTGTGGTTTAGGTGAGACCTCACATACAACATGAGTAACACAAATGTTGGGGAGGTGTACATTCAAAGTATGCAATAATCACAAGATGCACATTAGAAATCACAATTATCACTTATATTGAAGCATTGTCAATTTTGTAATCAACCTATGGTTGGAATAGGGTGACCTATATAACAAGAATAGGTTGAACAAAATCTTCGAGAAAAAAATTCATGGTAATTTGTTTCGAAGAAAAAAAATGTAAAAAAATATGAATCCCTTTTAAAATCCATTTTTCAGGAGTGGAAATTTTTTTCTTCTCACCATATCCATACAATAGATATACAAAGTTGCTTAAGTGGTTAGAAAAGAGTCATTTACTTTAGGAGAATAAAAGCCTTTTAATTTGGAATAGGTGACTTTGCTTCAATCCATCTGTAGGCTAAGTTGTAAATACATTTGGAAAGCATAATTATTCTTGGCATTAATTATGAGCTAGATAGAGTGCAATAGTATATAATCTACTAACACTATAAGAATTTTTTTTTAATGTCTAAAATTTGCATGCGGACATTGAGAGTGATGTCTATTGATGTCAACATCAATGTTCAAATTTTTTTGTCAAGATTAATAGAATAAAAACATCTCTTATGACAGTGTAATATTTGATGCTAAACATCTAATGTCCATGGAAACATTGGTTCACCATTGCAAGGAAATTGTGCTATGTGACTATCAAATTTGCACCACGTTGACAAAGAAAGCCGTGTGGATTTTTTTCATACAAATTGTCCATGACATGACACATGGTGTGGCAACTAATATGGCAGTAGGGAAAGTGATGTGGCATACCTAGTCAACACACTTTTATATTGTCTTAGAATTTTTAATTATTTTTTGAGATGTCAACTTAGACATTCAAACATTTTTTGAGACATAAATTAATGTATACTATATCCATAGGCAAGTTCAACAAAAAAGTAAAAATAAAAAATAAAATAAAAACACATAAACAAGATAAAATAATAAATTGTCAAAATCAACAAAAGTCAAAGAGAATTTACCATCTACCATCAAGAGAATTTTTGATGGAAAAGTAAAAAAGTTACCTCATTAATAGTTAGTAAAAATGAAGGGTGGAAGAGACGTATTTATAGTCATAGTTGGTCCACAGTCTTACAAAAGATATGAGACAAATTGAAGATGGGAGCTTGACTATTGGACATCTAGATGTTGTTTCAAACATTCTACTTTCAAGCGCATTTCTTATTTGGCATATCCCATAATGTTTGTTTTACTTTCTACCACTCCACTTGTATAAAGAGCTCCTCTTTTCATCCGTAGTGTACATCCATCCCTTTCCTTCTTTTGCAAAACATGCCATGTGTTTGCCCTCCCTTAAATTTTTTTATATTTGGTCAATATTTTATCATAACTTATAATAATACCCTAAGTCAAAATGCATTTGCTTGTTGATGTGGTAATACTGTGATTTTTGAATGTCCAAAAAACATCACTATGTTTGAATTCATGTTTAATAAAACATAAACGTCAATAATAGCATCAACGTGTTTTGACAATAATTTATCAATGCACTTTGTGACACCCATGGAAATGGACATTCTTGGGTCACCAATCCTTTCACATCTGATGTCCACAAGAACACCACATGCCAAGGGCCTCATATAAAAGAAATGGGATTCTTATAGTATGATCAACAAGTGATTCCATTTGAGATTTGGAAAATGGAGATGGAAAAAAAGATTCCATTTTAGTTGGAATCATCAATGTACTTCACTTTTCTCCGACTTCAATGGAATCTTGGAATCAGTCAATACTTTGAATTGATTTTGTCAATGTGCGTGTACACTTTGTATTATGTGCCACTAGTAAATTGTTGTTACATGGCTTATTGTTTTATGGCTTACTAGCAATTGGCGCTTACTATGCTATTCATTTACCATTAGAATTTCATTACAAATTTTTATGTATTAGATAGAATGAAGAGCAAGAATTTTGATAAATCTTCAGATAAAAATTACTAAGATCCTAATATAATTTTTTTATAAATAAACATATATTGATATAAACAATAGAAATTTAATGAATGATGAATGACATACATGCAATGATGAATGCAGTAAAAGATACACATACATTAGAATGCATTAGGAATTTGACTCCATTGTTACAAACAATGGCCACCCAAATAGAAGAATTTAAAGGAAAAACTTGTAAATCTCAAAAGTTTCATGAACAATTTCATTGTTGTAAAATCCAAAATCGGTTCAATCTAATGAATTTCTCAAATCATTTGGTAGTAACAATAGAAAATTGAAATCAGAAGCTCGAAGCCCACAAAAGCACAACATCTTAGAAATAAATGCAAAAGAAGTATAAAGCCAAGAACAACAATAGAATTGCTACCAGTTTATAATATCACCCTATGGATCCTCTTTAATATCACCTCAATTGCAACGACTATATTATTTTTATAATATCACCGTTTGTAAAAAGTGATATTATAGAGGTGATTGTGAACTGCTACTCTATTTCAGTAATATCACATTGTGTGAAAATATGATTTCTATGTATTCATGATTGGAGATATTTTTATAAAATATTTAAAGTAATTATTTTAGTGACTTATTGAAATCATTATCATGCATTCTATTCAAATATATCAAAATTTTACTAATATGTGATACAATGAATGCAAAGCATAGCAAGCACGAACCCCTAGTATTAATGGTAGCATTAGTGATATTACAAAGGGAGTTATGATTTTAGTAGTATGATGTTTGTTTTATATTATTGGGAGTAAAGAGAAATGACAAACTCAAAAACACATATCCAAATGTAGCTATAACTAGAGCTCCTCCAATCTTATCATTGGAGTTGATTGAGAAACTAGTTATTGAATCTTTTGAATACACGGACATTGATGACATGTATAAAACATTCATAACTATATGAAGGAAGGGAAAATCAAATGTCAAAGAAGGTGTTTGTGGACTTGGGGAATGTTTTAAATGAAGAGGCTATCAAATTGGTTGCAAAGTATTTCATGCAAGGTTGAGGGAGATTGGATGGCCAAAAAGCTTGATGAATTTGTTTTTTTTAGCATTGGTGGTTTCTTGTGTGGTGGTAGTAAACATTTAGTGTCATATTGCATTGCTTGCCTTTGCTCCAACTTTGAGTTTGTGCCAACCGTTGGTGGTGTTTATTGTTTCTAGATATTATAATTTTTGGTCTCTCGCAAATTTTTCATTTTCTTCTTCTGAAGCAAATGAAATTCACTGTCACATTGCAAATTGAACCTCTCTCTCTGACAATTATAGACATGTATAACATAAACAAACTTGTCTTATACAATGATTCCTCAACCAACCCCAATCCTTGAATTAATGGAGAAGTCCCTCCCAAGCATGTCACGTACAAAACGAGATTGAATGAGAATTGTTGCCACTGGGACTGTACCCCAAAACCCTCACTCCACACACACCCGGGCAGCAACAAGCACTGTAATCTACAGTAAAATTTCATCAGACCCGGGAGAGTTTTGTGTTTCTTGACCAATTTCCTCCGTCCATAGGCATCCACTTTCATGATTCAATGTCCTCAGCGATTCTCTGACTTTCATGAATCTTGCAGCATCTTCGTGCTGCACTTCTTCATATGCAAACTTGTTGATTTAACTAAAGTCATCAGTTTTGAATTTCAGAATATTTGTTGTGCAGGAAAGAAGAGGAGCCGGCGTCCTCTGTTTCTGACGGTTTCAGTCTCGATGATTTATTGAATTGAAAGATGATTTATTGAATTGAAGTCTGGCCTCAGCTGGGGATGAAGTTCCAAGAACTTGACTCTGACAATAAACAATGAGCATTTTCTGACATGCAGGAGAAAGTGATGAAAGATAGGCTCACCAAACGAAATTTTAGTCACATACGGCACGACCCTTACTACAAGGACTTGACCAAGCCAGAGAAGCAGGAGTCACTCTCGTATGCAGACCACCATAGAAAAGAGTTTTGGCGAACGGACATTGCCAGTGTTTTGAAGCGAGATGAAGAGCAACGGAGAGCTCGGCAGAAGGTAAATAATGCTGAACAATTCATAGAACCCTCGCACCCGACAAACCAGTGCCCTGTCGAAGACGACACTTCGAACTATTCATACTCGATCATCTCATTTACTTTGTTGCGATGAGATTTGGTCTTTAGAATCTGATGAACATTTCTAGTTTTTGCCTGCAATTTGGGCCATCGAAAAAGCATGGAGACGACACAGAGCAACGACGATGAGGGAGATGAGACACAACGCCTACGTCGACATGGACGAAAGGATGCGAAAAGTCGGCTGCCGCAGCAATATGAGTGGTGCCCCTCATATCAACATAATCACTCGGCAGGCTCTTGGAGTCGACGGTACTCCAGTGGACGAAGGCCCTATCCATGAATACCTCGACAAAGTTTCCAAGTAAGGTCACCGACAGTTCTGTTTCGCGACAAGCCATGGAAGCTCCTGACTTATTACTTGCACGGACTGTCAGGCGTTTGTTTCCAATCCATTATTCGCTGCCCGCTTGGTCAATGAAATCTGAAAGCTGGATGTAACATGCAGATACAAAACAATCCAAAGGAAACTGATGTTGCGGGAAAAGATGAGCGGGGCAAGGAATTTCAATATCCTGAACTGGACAGAGAATCCTCCTGGTCTGGAATTACCGCCATGGCCAGAGAAACCTCCAAGTCCGCCCCCAGACCCTCCACCTCCTCCCAAGCCTGATTTGCACATCAACACCTCGAAAGGAGCGCTCTCATATGGTCGTCGCTTCGGCCCGTTCGGCGTGATCGACTCTCAGTAAATCAGGCACAGGTACGAGGAGCTAGCACGGCACCCTTCAGATTAGATTATACCAAGTGGAATGACTTCACGTTTGAACTCGATTTTGGTCGAGAGCCAAGCGAAGGTCGGCAGTTCAAAAACTATCCCAGACCTGTACTGCCCAGCACTTTCGAATTCGAGGAAAACACCAGTTCTGAAGGTGATGGCACTCAAAATTCAAGGAGCTCAAGAAGAAAGCGCTTTGAACTGTAAAGGAATAACACAGCATATAGATTTATTACAGTTGTGCCAATCGGGTCAGAACGATATTATGCTCCATCACGAACG
Organism: Climacium dendroides; assembly: GCA_950106755.1. Classification (NCBI taxonomy): domain Eukaryota; kingdom Viridiplantae; phylum Streptophyta; class Bryopsida; order Hypnales; family Climaciaceae; genus Climacium; species Climacium dendroides. The sequence continues at coordinate 23,870,150 of OX467086.1, forward strand.
ACCAGATATTATCAAGGTAGCTAGCTAACAAACAGATGATTAAGTAGCGGTTCAGCTTTGGCAAGGTATTTCTAGTCCACATAGGAAACTTCTCTTATTCTCATCCTGAAGTGCTACGCTCGAACTAGCTCATCGAATGATGTCGCACACAAGAGACTGTTCTTCTCTTCTCTTACAAGGAACATAGATTGAAGTGTTCTTCAAGAGAAGAAAATAGCAGTTCCGAGTGTGCAAATTCAGCGTAACTTGCTCTCCTGCAGATAAACCAAGCAAACGTGATTTACAAGCAAGATAGCATGTGAGGCTAATTCTACCGCCGAAATCGACCAAGGTAATCTACCTTCCTATTTTAAAACACGATTAGGGCTTCACTAAAGCCGGGAATGATCAAGCACAAAGAGGCTCAAATGATCTTATTTGTGTACGATGACCGATGCGGTACGAACGTTCCTAGATCCAAGCTAGGCATGCCAGCGCTCCCACGACTACTCCAGCAGCCAGCACAGCTGGCGCTCCACGTAATGTGCCGCAATGCATTCCCGTTGCTTGGAGTGCGCTGTACAACGACCCTGCCTCAACGCCTCCGCCATTGGCGATGGCTGTGCTGCTCATCCAAGCAGCCGCGCAGGAACCCGGTGCAGGTCCAGCGGCTGTAAACCCGATGGCCTTCAAAATCAGAGCAACGGCGGTCAATACCGCCACTACTACAACTGCTGCAACGATGACTCCTTTCGCAGCAGTGCCGGTTAAAATCACAGGAATAGCCCCTGCAGTGTATGAGGCAGCACTTCCCAGAGCAGAGGACGCCATCGATCGCTGAAGATGAACTGCAAGATGAACTGCAGATCGATAGATGACGACACACCTTCAAATCAGCTAGCTAGAGAATTCACAGTCGACAATCGATTGTTACATTGAGGTTCGGAGCAAAGGGGCGTGTTATATGTGCATCCGATGTTACCAATTTGCCTACTCGTATACAGTAGCTTTGCTATGACTACTTACGTGCAACTGAAGCAACATAGTGGTGAAAATCTAATCAGTTTTTGATGAATGCATGGAATGTGTGACTTGGTGGCTTCAGTTCGTCAGTACGTGTCTGCAATTGCCTTCGATCAATCAGGGTACGGGATGAGATCTGGCCGTCCGTGACTGGTTTGGTTTACCACCAAGTGTGAATTTCGATGTGCAGACAATGATAGTGTACTTGGGATTGAATTACTTTACAGTAAAATCTATGCACTTTGTTGAGTGTTTTTTTTTTAAACAAGCGTGCACACTTGAAAAGGCTTTGCGTCAGCTAGAGAGGTTGGTTTCACAGTGGGTATTGGACCTGTCTCCGCCAGGTATCAAGCCCACAACCACGCCATTTGGTTAGTGTCATCCGGGACCAAGTCTATGGACTTTTGAGGGAGTTACAGCATCACAGGACATTGGTAGCTCGACCATCGTGAGACCTAGATTTCACTACTAATAAGTGCGCAATACGCCTACGTGCTCAGCGAGTCTCTACATATATATTCTCTGGTATGTAGAAAGACATCTTGGTAGTAGTATATTATGTATCTCAATGTGGGTGAAGGTAATACAATTGAGTTGAACATCTGTCTCAATATCTCTCTTCTCTGGTTAGGTGGCAAGTTATATTTTCACATCTTTTGTATCATCTTCTTCAAATTTGATTTGGTTGGTTACAAAGAAGTTGGGTAGTAAGTAAACCGAAAGATAATGGAAAAGAACCTTCTACGAATCAGATGGAGACACTGGGATTGCGATCTTTAATTTGGAGAGTCCTTGCATTCCGTCTTTGCGATCGTACTGTACATAACACATCTTTCCAGAATCGAGCATCCAACTCACGGAGAACGCTGCAAATAATTATTGCAATGGACATGAGAATGTTCAGCAAATTGCAATTAATGAGAAGGCGAGATGCGAAGCCATGCATGACGGCGATTACGTGAATAATTTCTGCATTCGAGATCGATATGGAATTTTCAAGATTTTACAGATTGAAGGAGTGAGAATCGACTGATCGTTGTTCTTCTCTTCTTCCTCTTCAGTGAATTTCCTCCTCTTCTTTCTCTCCGGTGTTTCCAGAAAACCGGTTGGTCTAGAAAGTCTACGTATTTCCTTAATTTAATACATTGAATAGTAGTGTAGAGTTCATAAATCTAAGACACTAATAGATTTCAGAACACCCAATCTGAACTGTGAGAATGGCCCTGGGAATGACTCATTGTGAAAATGGCACATGGAATATCGCTATTTTAATGAAATTCCCCGTGTATGCAAAAATCTATTTGTAGAAATGCTAAATGTGTGGACAATAATCTTGTTTTCTCATTACAAAAGTTTTCATCTATTTGATCATTTTTTCCTCCATTTTCATAGTGATATTTCATCTCATTTAGAATAGACCTTGTAGTTCAAAAATACATCATCTAATTTGGAGTAGACTTTGTAGTACAAATATTGTCTTCGTATTTCATCTAATTTAGAGTAGGCTTAATAGTACAGAGATTGGCCAAACTTTGCTCAAAGTGATATTTCCTCTAATTTAAAGTAGACCTCATAGTACAAGAATTGGCCAAACTTGTCTAAAAAGACAAAAGATTTTCTGGAATTCTACAAATGAATGTGTAATGTTTGCAAAAAGAGAATCAAAATTGTTGGTTGGCAAAAGTAGACAAAGAGGTTCATTAAAAGTGGAGAGGCTCTTGAAATGTAAGAAAGTTGCCTCTTTAACTTCTAAGAAAACTAATATAAATAATTGATGGGGAATTTTAATAAAATGGCGATATTTTGCTTGCCATTTATGTGAGTCAAGAGCACATATGACATCGCTTCTTGGCATGTCAACCTCATAGATGTGTCAAATTTGTCTCCAACAAGTCCAAATTGCAACAAAACTCCAATGTTTCTTCACCCTTGTGCCACCTTTCTATGAATTTTTTCCATTTTGTAGTCCCCTTTGTACCATTTTCACAGAATAATCGCCATTTTAATGAAATTCCCCAATTTGAATTTGAACTTAATTAATTTCTTGTTTGCTTCTTATTTAACAACAAGACAAAGCTATTCCTAAATTATAAAAAAGACTAGGACTTAATTACTTGTTTGTTTCTTGTTCAACAAGACAAAGGTACTCCTTATCAAAATGTAGTCTCTCCCTACTTAAAAGTCTAAGCATCATGGAAGTAAGCAAAAGCAATTCCAAAAATGTAATCTCTCTATTTACATAGAAATTTAAGCATCATAGAAATCTCCAAGCAAAAGCAATTCCAAAAATGTAATCTCTCTACTTATATAGCAATTTAAGCATCATAGAAATCTCCAAGCAAAAGCAATTCCAATTACTTACATAGTAGTTTAAGCATTATCGAAGTCTACAAGCTAAAGCAATTCCAATAACAAAAATTAAATCTAAAAATTGTTTTATGAGTCCAACTACATTGCATTACATTTGGTTGTATATAATTTGTCAAGATTGATTAATCTTGAAAGGACACTCTAGACTAATTGTGTCATTGAAATGGTCAAACATCCTTCTTTTATATTGAACAGTATATCATTTTCATCCAAGTTTTATTAATGCAATATCCATATAACCTAGTTCAATTCAAGTCACTATAAGTGTTGTTTTTATTTTACTTGGGGTAGGTTAAAATATAGTGTACTTTGTCAATTCAATACTAGAGGCATTTTTTCCTTGAAACTTCAATTTGAAATTTAAAATGATTTCTATTACTTTTGAGCAAAACTATTATGAAAATTATTCTACTATGATTGAAAATTTTACTAGAAATGAATAAATGAGCATGTTATTAAAAGTTAAAGTAAGTTGAAGATCAATAACCATGTTCTAATTAAAGAATCTTGAGGATCAATAACCATTTTCTAATTATAGACTCTCATGGAAAATTTCTAAGCACTAGAATTTTCTACACTACTAACAATGTTCTTCTATGTCATTTTAAAATTTTTACATCTTGTAATCATGTCATTTTGTCTTTGAAAACTAAAAAATTCACTAATAAATAATTTTAAAGATGGAATGGAAGATTTGGATTTGACTATACGACCATGGGCTGTGTATTAAGATTTTGTGATGGAATTAAGATTTTGCGATGGAGATAAAAAAAAATATATCTACTCCTATAGTGCACATATAGGACACTAATTTATCAAAGTTACACCATCTTATAATTGCAAATTGAAGTAATTGAAATAATTGAAATATTAATGTATTTATTAATACATTTACTAATTCCATAAACTTTTTTCTATATTGACACTAATTTTACATCCTCACTAATAGATTAAGTCAATGTAGTAGACATGAGTTAATATGTAAATGTAGATAAGTGAATTTTTGAGAGAAGAGAATCATAAAAGCAATAAGAAACCAAGGCAAAGACAAACAATTTCTCTTGCTAGAGTGGCCTATGGCCCAAGGATTTGCTTCCCTACTCTGTAATTTTCACACTTTTGTTTTGGACAATAGAGTTTATCATAAAGTAAACCCTAGTTTGTAGAAGGCTAGGTGTCAAAAGAAGGTTCAAGTAACAATAATACAAAAGAAATATAGTACCAAATTCCATCAAACCAAGTTGGATGCCTTCAAGGAGTTTGGTACTGTTTTTTTTCTCAAAGTTTGGATCTTTTTCCCTCATTGCATATACTTTGCAATTAAATCTAATCTAACCTTGAAGAGTTAAAAAATTATTGGACATAAATGTAAGTTTGAGGCAAGGCAGTTCCTGTTTCTTTTGAATGCATAGTAACAAACTATGCACTCCAGTTTTGTTTTCATTTAAATTTCATTTAACCCCCTTTCCTCCTCCCATTTCATTTCATTTATTTTTTAATTTTACCCACTCATCCCTCCTACCCCTTTGTGATTTTCAGGTGGGAGTGGGACTGGCAATTGATATTGGATATATCCCATATCCATTACCTGTATCCATATCTCATATTTGTATTCGTATCATATTATATCTATATTTGTACCCAAACCGTATTGTATTGTATTTGTATCTCATATTTATACTTGTATCCATATGTATACCGTTGTCGTATTGTGAATTTGTATATATTATAAATTTACACCAATATATTATTATAATGAGATTTTATGATTTGGAGAAAAGAAACTTATTGATGACGCTTCCAGTGGCTTCAAGGTGACGCTTGTAACTGACAGTGAATGATATAAAGAGTTCAACTTTGAATTAGCTTCATCAATTCGAGTCAGTCTTCTTGAATGTATAAAGTTTGTGATTCATTGTGGAGTTTGATTTCTAAATGTTGAACTGGAGGGTTTTTATGGAGTTGCAAGATCCCGAGTCTCAACCAAAAGCGGAACTAGAGCTTTTTTTATCTCAACTGCCGGATCAATCAACTCAACCAATACTGCGGCAAGTTCGTCCACGAGAGGAAGGTGGACCTTCTTGGCCGTTGAAACAACCTCGTGTGGAGCAGCGTTGGCACAGTAATCTTTAAAGAGATGCCCATGCTTTGGTGATTCTGCTTCAAATCCGTTGTGTTGAACCAGGCACTCAAGATGTGACTTTCGAGAGCAATTTTGAGGGACTTAATGATGAGCAATACTATTGCATGGTTAGGCCGATTAGAGGAAGTCCTGGCCATCAACGTTGGTTGAAAGGGCCAGTGAATCCTTTAACAAAGGCTGAACATGCAGACTATGTAGTTGCTACCGTCCGTTGCATTTTAAGTTCATGCAAATGGAGTAATGTTCTTCTTCGACTTCAATTTTTACCTTTGTTTGGCTATTATTTTAGTATAGTGATCATTTCATATTTCATAGTTCATCCATATGTCTAAAATCAAAGGGTAGAGGTTTGACCAAAATTTACCTACTAAAATTTAACTTTGGTGGTAGTTTGGGACTTTGGAGGTAGGTTGAACCTTCTAGAAGGTCTTTCCGATGAGTAATGAAGGTTTTGAGACCCATGGTGATTGTACATGGGTTGCTCCCCCCTACTCTAGAGTTTATTTGGTAGGTAGGTCCCATCTATCCTTTGCCTAGTCGGATTTGTGTGTAGGAAAGGGGAATAATATACCTATGACTTCGAGGAGTCATAACTTTTAATGTACTTTGAGTTTTGCAATGAAATTTTGAGGATTTGCTTCTGATGTTCTTGTGCTTCTAAAAAGATCATTCTCGTTTGATTTAGAGTTGTGAGTGAATAGTTATAAGCGAGAGAGTGTAGGAAGGTCTAATGCCACCCAGTTGAAGAGGGGCAGAGATTCAAGCGACCATCGTGACTTGTAGTTTTCACATTTTTCTTTGAAATTTGGAAGCATTAGAGTAGTCTTCTTTAGCTTTCTAAAGACTCATTTTTCAAAGTGTTTGACGCATTTTAGAGAAAGATATGAGAATTTGAGTGAAGAGAGGTTTAGAACCTTTCTATTTGGAGAGTTTGGGTGAGATTTGTAGGTGGATGCATTTGGTGCATCCTATTTGCTTTCATTTCTTGCTTAAGTGTTGTTTGGGGAAGAAGATCCAGTGTGGATTTCTTGTTTTTTGTCTTGGTACCTTTCCCCCGTGGCGGACTTTGTCCCATTTGTGTTCGTAGGTAGGTGCTTTTAAATTTTAGTTGTACCATGGTGGTGAGGTCGGGTTAATGGCCGGCGAGACTATTGAGTGTGCACCAAATGGGCGGTGCTAGTTTCCTCTTGTGGTGAGGCTGGAGTGATGACCAGCAAATCATAAGGTTTGCTGGTGATGCAAGTGTAGATCCACATTGCCCTTACCCTGTAGATAGTTGCAGGTACCCAAGTAGTCGTCAAAACTACTTGGAAGTGTTTGTATTTCAGGCTTTGGCCTGGGTGTAGATACCAACGAGGCTTGTAAGCCTAATCGGCGTTGGATACTACTAGATGCCTCGGGTCTTAAGTGCAAATAGGATTAATAGTTTAGATCGTTCTGTATTTTGAGAACAAGATTGGATTTATGACACCTTACTTCTTTCTCCTTTTTCTAAACTCGTCGTTCTCAATTGCAGTCAGATACCCCACGTATTCCCAAAGTAGACCCCTCTCACCCCAACACCGTATCCATATTCAAGATCAATGGTATCAGAGAGAGGATTTTTTTAAAAATCAATGCTTTTCAAATTTTTTCGACTAGGGAAGGAGGAAATGGAAGAACAAGAATGTGTAGCTTCTTTTCATTAGATAGTTGAGCATAGACTAAGTTAATGTCAAGTTCTTGTATTGGTTAATCTACAAGCACCCATTCTGTCTTAAGAAGCCAAACTCATGAGCACCAATGAAAGCAATAGAGGGATAGCTTGACATCCAAACTTGACATTCTTGTTAAGTAAACTCTAAAGGATTAAGGTCATTTTTCACTAAAAAAACACTTAAAACTACCATTCCTATTGCAAAGAGTTAAAAAAAATTTAATTGATTTTTTTCACATCTAATCATAGGGTCTTACATCTAACTAGTATAATAATGTGTGGAATAAATTTCAGAAATTTTGACCATAGAGATTGCAAGATCCTTGTGTTTAAAGTGAAGAAAACAAGTTTCTTAGCACATTGCGGGACTTGATTAATTGACTTTGAACCTTCTTAACTTAAATTTTTTGCACTAAAGAATTTTGAAGTTTAAATCTTTATGGTGGTAAATTGAGTTGAAAGTCTAGCAGGAAAAAGATTCAAAAAAACTTAATTTTCATTCTTAATAAAATTGTCAAGTAGAAATAGGTACAAGATACAAGGAAAATCTAAATTATTAATATCTCTAAGATGGAATTACAATGCGCTAATTCCAATGGTGAGATTGTTCTAATAATCAAACAAAGCCATGTGAAACATTTTTTCTTGAAATTTTTTAAAAATTGCATTTAGAAATGAATCCTATAAGTTATTTTTTCAAGAAAATGCTTAGATTGCTTGAAAAACAAGATTGTTCACAACTTTCACATCTTTTATCCAAATGAAATGAATCAAAGCTTTCCATGTAGACAAAAATATAATCTATGAGAGAGAAGAAATTAATTCAAATTCTTGAAAAAAAAATGGCTACCTAGTCTCCCTTGTTTTAAGCTTATTTGAGTATAATTTCTGTCCCTAGGCAACAATTGAAAGAAACATATATTCCTACAAAGACAATCAAATTTTTAATTTTTCAAAAGAAAAATCAAGAAGTCATGACAAAAATTGAAACTATAGGTACTTGCCTAAAATCTTGTTTGTCCCCCCGAAGAGAATGGTTCTTTAGATATTAAAATGGATATCTTCAAAACCACCATTTTTGATACTGTGTCTAGTTACTATTATTAGACAAGTCAAATTTTTATATTTTCTTGTTGGAAAGTGAAAAGAGGTTCCAAATTTCTAATACACAAAAGACTACAACATTTGAATAACATATACAAAAGTTATGAAAGATCAATAAAAATTGGTAGAAGTTTTAGAGTCATTTCTTCTACTTAGGTATATACTGATTTTGGAGATGCACATGGAATGATGGTAGTAGTATTGTATCACTAGCACATATGGCGGTGCCCACTTAAGGTAGATCATCCTATTGTCACCTATATTTACTATCTAGGCACCTCAAAGAAGCTATTTGTCAACTCACTTATTTTCCGGAGAGTGAGAATTTTGAGAGAAGCCATTTGTAAGTTGAATCAAGACATTTCAACAAGAAATGAATCAATTTTTGTAATTTTTGAAAGGTAGTTGGGACTAAATTGGTAAAGCATGAATAGACCCATCCTAAACCACATATTGATGTGTCCCCTCCCCAAACGAATTGTCATGATGCTAAAGGATTGCTAAGATTGTGATAGTGGGTGGATTACTAAAACAAATGAGAGGGTACAGATATGTCAAAATTGGGAGACTAATTCAAATGATATGATACACTCAATGTTAGAATTGGATGATTGATGGCATTGGGTTATTCTAAAGTAGGAGGTCCATAAATTGCCCACCTAAGAACTGAAACTGTATTTTGGGAAGATGAATCTTCTTGAAATATTTTTCAGTAAATTTTCTTTGAAAGACAAGTAAAATTGGCATCTAGTCCAAGTTATTTCATATTTTTCTGGAGATTTGTGAAATTAGTTATGAAATTTTGAAGTTGAAATGGCATAGGGCTCTAAAATTACCCACCTCCTCAAAAGGTTCATTCATTATTTCACAACCTTTAGGGACACTTTTAGATTACCATTGAACTTGTGGAAGGAATCAAAAGAACTATATTCAAATCCAAATGGACACAAATAATCATCCCTTAGGAGTAACAATAGAAAGCTCTATATTTTTCCTTTGATTACCTATAATGTGTGTATTTCTGCTAAAAAGTCAGTTGATTGAAGAATATGTGAAAAAAAATCTTTGATTTCATATTCTATTGCACCCAAAAAATTGAGCCAAAAATTGTGAACCTAATTAGTCTAATATGTGTAGTGCCAAAGGGACAACAATAAATTAGTAAATATCTTATAATGATGAATGAGGATTTCAGAACAATGTTTGCTCTAAATAACTTCTCATTCATCCACAATGATGCTTGAATATTTAAAAGACAACCTTTTTTTATGAAATCAAAATTAGTAATACATGCAAATTCTTAAATGCAAATTTAAATATACAAAAATTCTAAAAATTCAAGAAAAATTCTATTATGGATTTTGGATTTTCAAGGATTGAATGAGGGGACTAACATCTCCCCCCCCCTCTCTAAACTTTGTATATGGAAGGTTCTAACATGCTTAGTAGCATCCATTCTCTGATTTCAATGAAGATTTTTCACTTACATGGACATGCAAGTATTCTTTTAACAAATTCAAATAACCATTATTCATGTCTTTAATTGCAACTTGTGACTTCTCCTTAAAGCATCTCCATCTTTTCAAAGCAAAAGCATCACACAAATGGCATTTTTCAGGCTCAATCGTCTTTTGAGACTCCACTTACAAACTAGTTATCTAGGCCCTCATCTTTTGATTATTCATTGTTCTCATTGGTGAAAGGTACTACTTTTGCAAAATGCTCTAAAATTGCTTGAAGAACATTGTCAAATAAGTGTAGTGAAGAGTTGTAAGGGCTACGCATTAGGAAAAGTTTGTGGCTTGAAAAAGCCACTAGTTTTTTTATTTTGGGCACCCTAGCAGTGCAAGTACAATAAATGTTTTTAAAACAATTTTTATTAAATAATATTTTTATGAAAAAAAATATTTAAAAAATAAAAAATAATAAAAATTAGCCAATCTGATGTGGCACTAGCAGTGCCAATCAGTTTTGATTATATATCATACTACTAAAATCATAACTCCCTTTGTAATATCACGAATGCTACTATTAATACTAGGGGCTCATACTCATTGTATCACATATTAGTAAAATTTTGATATATTTGAATAGAATGCATGATAATGATTTCAATAAGTCCTTAAAATAATTATTTTAAATATTTTATAAAAATATCTCCAATCATGCATACGTAGAAATCATATTTTCACACAATGTGATATTATTGAAATAGAGTAGCAGTTCACAATCACCTCTATAATACCACTTTTTACAAAGGGTGATATTATAAAAATGATATAGTCGTTGCAATTGAGGTGATATTAAAGGGGATCCATAGGGTGATATTATAAATTGGTAGCAATTCTATTGTTGTTCTTGGCTTTATACTTCTTTTGCATTTCTATGATATTGTGCTTTTGTGGGCTTCCAGCTTCTGATTTCAATTTTCTATTGTTACTACCAAATGATTTGAGAAATTCATTAGATTGAACCGATTTTGGATTTTACAATAATTAAATTGTTCACAAAGTTTTTGAGATTTATATGTTTTTCTTTTCAATTCGTCAATTTGGATTGCCACTTTTTGTAACAATAGAGTTGAATTACTAATGCATTCTAATGAATGTGTATCTTTTATAGTATTTACCATTGCATATGTTTCATTCATCATTCAATAAATTTTTATTGTACATTTCAATATATGCTTAGTCATAAAAAAAATTATACAAAGATTTTAGTCATTTTTATTTGAAGATTTATTGAAATTTTGTTTTGCATTCTATCTAATACATAAAAATTCTTATAAAATTCTAATGATGAATGTGTAGCATAGCAAAATGCCAACTGCTAGTTAGTGTGTGCGTATATATATTTAATATTCTATAACTGTACCTCACAGGGTGTAAATGTGGTAGCCTCTTTCAAGCCTGGATTTTTCCTAATGCATGATGGAGTTGACCAAATATGAATGTGTAAGAAATTGAATTTATTTTTCCTTTAAAAAATGCACAATTGTAGATTAGTACTAACTAGAGTGCCCTGTGGCATTGCCACAATCAAAACAGAAGTAAAAGTAATTTTCTAATTTTTTTAGAACCAAAAACAACTCAAAAATCCATAACTTTTTCACCGTGAGTTGGAATGCCACGAAACAAAGCTCATGCACCCGTCCTTGCCGAGGGCTTTCTGACGGTACTAAGATTGTGACCAAAATATAAGTAAAACTAATGTTCTAATTATTTAGTTCATAAAAATACTTCAAAATTCAATAACTTTCTCACTGTGAGTCGGAACGCCACAAAACCAAGCCGGTGCACCCCTCCTCGCCAAGAGCTTTCCAACGATACCAAGATCGCGACCAAAATATAAGAAAAAGTAATTTTCTAATTTTTTAGAACCAAAAATAACTCGGAAATGAACAACTTTCACACCGTACGTCGAAAAGCCACGAAACCAAGCTGGTTCACCCCTCCTCGCCGAGGGCTTTCTGACGGTACCAAGCACGCGACCGGGGGATGCACGGTCCGGGAGGTCTCAACGTGACAAACAAAACAAAACAAAACAAACAAACAAAACAAAACAAACCACCTTTCCTAATAGAAGAGATCAAAGCACTTGAACAATTGAAGTTTCAAACAACCCAAACCTCATTTTTCTGAAAAAGCTCATAATTTTCTATCATTTTGCATGATGATTTTTGGCCAAAGAACCCCCATGCCTTCCCCCATCAAATACAATTACAGTTGGTAAAACTTCTTCAAAAAAATTCCAAGTTCATGCACTTCATCACATCAGATTCTACAAAATTCCAACGTTTCAAACTCTCTTTGCATGTTAGATTCAATGTCACCTAAAATTCATCAACTTAGGCATCCCAAAACTCTAGTTTCTTATAGTGGTATAATTCTATGCAAGAGGTGATTAACAATGACTAATTATGGCACAGTTCTTAGTACAATTGTAGCACATTATGATTGGCTACAAGACTCTCAATATTGCAACCAACCCTGAATGGATTTAACAATTAGCCTTTGGTTGGAAACTAGGAAGGTCCATATGACTAGTATGGGTGAAATAAAATCTTTAGCCAAAAAATTCATAGTAGTTATGTTGTGAGAAATAAAAATCTGAAAAATTATAGAAACCTTATGAACTCTATTTTTGCACATGGGAAAATTTCCCCAAGTGCTGTTGAAACCTGCCTTTTGCAGATATCTACTTAAAGTGGTCAGAAATGGATTGCTCCCCTTAATGCAATACCAGTATTTTAGTTAAGATTTTACTTTGTACACTCTAAATTCATGTGATAGCTTCACAAGCTTAATACAACTATTGCTAGTTTCAGTATCGGTGATTCATTGGATGAAAAGATGGGATTGGCTTTTGAAATTTTGGAGATGTATACTAGTAGACCTTCCGTTTTTCATGTTTTGTTTCTAATGCACTACTATTTGGAAAGGTAGAAGTTGGCCCACGAAGATTCTTCATAGTAGGCTTTGTAATATTGCTTGGAAGTACAAATTCAAGAAATACGCAAGGAACACATTTTTCAAGGTGTGTGTAAACTTGGCATTTGGTAACAATGGTTCTAAAATTGTAATACCTCTGATAATGTTGGAAGGGTGCAAGTTTTATGGAAACATTAGTTTTCAATGTTTTTGGCATTGGTTCATCAAGATTATGGGCATATTAAACTACTAGCCATTCAAACATGAGCTGTAGCATTCAATTGTCTTCATAGAAGCTAGCATTCAATTTGAACATCTACCAATAAAGACTAATTTGTTGGTATAATGAAGAAAATGTGTGATTGACACTTGTGGGAATGACGGATGGAAACATCATTTTTATAATGAAATCCATCACGAATTCTCAAAGGATATGGATAAATTTGAAGATGAGAGCTTAAATGCTAATTGTCAAAATGTAAGAATTATGTGTGAATTAGATGGGGAATTAGAATTTCAAACCTCATTTAGGTATAATAGAATAGATTTCCTCAAAAAAATTTGAACTATAAAAAGTTTTTGAATATATCTAACTTTCATTTTAGAATGTTTGTTTGTAAATTTGAGCCTTTAGTTAAAAGTTATAGGCATAATTTGTAGAGGATGTTTGAAAATGTTAAAGAAAATATACCTTCCAACCCCTCTCTCAAATTTGTTCATAACTTTTGATTGGAGGTTTTAAATATTAAATGAATTTCTTAACATGAATTTAAACTTGATTTCACAATTTCTTTTATCTCAAAGTTTTTGAAAAAGATTATTTTACTATACTTAAATGAAATATGAAATGCTATGTCATAGAGTTATAAATAGTTCTTGACTTCACCACTAAATATTACTCATAATAGGTATTTAGGTACCATTCTACAGCCATATACCATCACTGCAAAGAATGCTTGCTAAGTCCAGGTGTGTACATACCTTTAGCTTGAGTCATTCCCTCTTTTGAAACTTGAAGATCTTTCTTCATCACACATATGTATAAGTAGGAAAACGATGGTAAAGTAGGTCAAAGTTGAGATCTATATATGTTCCTTATTAGAAATTGAAAACTCTATATGGAATTTCTATATTCCATGAAGGAATCAATCTGCTCAAAAAAGAATGTGTACTAAGTTTTACCTGCAAGAAATTCATTTAGAGTTTTCAATTTCTACATTTACAAAATAAATTGAAAAGATAAAATGGTTTACAATGTAGAAAATTAAATTAAATTCACCACCAAGTGAACAAACTAATATTGTTATGTACTTACTACCCCAGCCAAGTATTTCTCTTTCAATCTCCTAGTTCATGAAGAATCATGTCAAACTCCACCGAAATGCTTCAAAGTAGAGACAATCATTCATGATCCAATCATAGCTAATTCCAGGTTTGCAGATAGCTAACTCCACCTATACAATGCAGGTAACTTGGATTCAACTCTACAAGCCCCCAAAGTATTGATATAACCATTAAACGCATTCTACAAATTACGAAGGAAAGAACTCATTTTGGCTACCAATGCAGATGCATATTCAATGACAACAACTTTCCCAGCAAACATTTGTGTTGCTACAAACACGGACTTTTTCTTTCTAAGTGATAAATTGAATGCAAATTTGCACAAGAGTAGCTTCAGAAAAATGCCAAGTGCCGAAAAATATTTGTAGCTATCAAGCTAATAGAGCTTGAGAAAACAAGTGAGGAATTCTTCCCTCGTTGACAAACACATTGTCAAGCAGAGTCTATCAACAAAATATAGGATGACAATTATCTTACTATCAAATGCTTAAGAGTACATAAATGTTTACCCACTGGTTCAAAATTAGTACAAAATGACCACGGAATTTCAATATCCTGAACTGGACAGAGAATCCTCCTGGTCTGGAATTACCGCCATGGCCAGAGAAACCTCCAAGTCCGCCCCCAGACCCTCCACCTCCTCCCAAGCCTGATTTGCACATCAACACCTCGAAAGGAGCGCTCTCATATGGTCGTCGCTTCGGCCCGTTCGGCGTGATCGACTCTCAGTAAATCAGGCACAGGTACGAGGAGCTAGCACGGCACCCTTCAGATTAGGGTGGACACAGGTATACCAACTGCAATGACTTCACGTTTGAACTCGATTTCGGTCCAGAGTCAAGCGAAGGTCGGCAGTTCAAGAACTATCCCAGACCTATACTGCCCAGCACTTTCGAATTCGAGGAAAACACCAGTTTTGAAGTTGATGGCACTCAGAATGCAATGAGCTCAAGAAGAAAGCGCTTTGAACTGTAAAGGAATAACACAGTATATAGATTTATTACAGTTGTGCCAATCGGGTCAGAACGATATTATGCTCCTCACGAACAAACAGATATTATCAAGGTAGCTAACAAACAGATGATTTCCTAGCGGTTCAGCTTTGGCAAGGAATTTCTAGTCCACATAGGTAACTTCTCTTATTCTCATCCTGAAGTGCTACTCTCGAACTAGCTCATCGAATGATAGCGCGCACAAAAAACTGCTCTTCTCTTCTGTTAAAGGGAACACAGAAGTGTCCTTGAAGAGAAGAAAAGAACAATTCCATGTGTGCAAATTCAGCGTAACTTGCTCTCCTGCAGATAAACCAACCAAACGTGATTTACAAGCAAGATAGCATGTGAGGCTAATTCTACCGCCGAAATCGACCAAGGTAATCTACCATCCTACTCTAAAACTCGCTTAGGGCTTCACTAAAGCCGGGAATGATCAAGCACCTAGAGGCTCAAATGATCTTATTTATGTACGATGACCGATGCGGCACGAACTCTCCTTTCAGCGGCTTAGAACCAAGCTTGCCATGCAACCGCTCCCGCGACTGCTCCAGCAGCCAGCACAGCTGGCGCTCCAAGTAATATGCCGCCACCCATTGCCGCTGCTTGGAGTGCGCTGTACAACGACCCTGCCGCTACGCCTCCGCCATTGGCGATGGCTGTGCTGCTCATCCAAGCCGCCGCGCAAGAACCCGCTGCAGGTCCAGCGGCTGTAAACCCGATGGCCTTCAAAGTCAGAGCACCGGCGGTCGATGCCGCCACTGCTCCAGCTGCTGCACCTCCTGCTGCACCGACGACTCCTTTCGCCGCAGTGCCGGCGTATTGCAGAACATGCCCACTTTGGGATACTGCACCGGATACAGCGTTCCCCGCTGCTCCCACAACAGTGGCAGTGCGCGTTAAAACCACAGGAAGAGCCCCTGCAGTGTATGTGGCGGCACTTGCCACTCCTTTTGCAACGGAAGGAATAGCCCCTGCAGTGTATGAGGCAGCACTTGCCATTCCGTAGGCAACGGAAGTCAGAGCGGAGGACGCCATCGATCTCTGAAGATGAACTGCAAGATGAACTGCAGATCGATAGATGACGACGCACCTTCAAATCAGCTAGCTAGCGAATTCACAGACAATCGATTGTCGCAACGCTCGCTGTCACAATGGGGTTCGGAGCGAAGGGGCGTGTTATATGTGCATCCGACGTTACCAATTTGCCTACTCGTATACAGTAGCTATGCTAGCACTACTCACGTGCAACTGAAGCAACATAGTGATGAAAATCTAATCAGTTTCTGATGAATGCACACAGATTTATAGGCAATTTCATTAAAATGGTGGTATTCCTGTAAATTGGCACTATATTCCATTAAAATGGCACTAAATATGTCAAAGATGACACAACATTTTATTAGAATGGCACACGGAGTATGGAAAATGGCAAAAAAATCACCGCCAGTTTAACGAAATTCACCATATTTCGGTTTCTCGTCTCGCATTTGTCTCCGACCAAACATAAAGAATCATGGATGAAGCGTGGGTTTGCACGATTTAGATGTTCTTTGTGCATGCAATGTGTGACTTGGTGGCTTCAGTTCGTCAGTACGTGTCTGCAATTGCCTTCGATCAATCAGGGTACGGGATGAGATCTGGCCGTCCGTGACTGGTTTGGTTTACCACCAAGTGTGAATTTCGATGTGCAGACAATGAATAGTGTACTTGGGATTGAATTACTTTACAGTAAAATCTATGGACTTTGTTGAGTGTTTTTTTTTTAAACAAGCGTGCACACTTGAAAAGGCTTTGCGTCAGCTAAAGAGGTTGATTTCACAGTGGGTATTGGACCTGTCTCCGCCAGGTATCAAGCCCACAACCACGCCATTTGGTGTGGGTTAGTGTCATCCGGGACCAAGTCTATGGACTTTTGAGGGAGCTACAGCATCATAGGACATTGGTAGCTGGACCATCGTGAGACCCAGATTTCACTACTAATAAGTGCACAATACACCTACGTGCTCAGTGAGTCTCTACATATATATTCTCTGATATGTAGTAGGACAGCTTGGTAGTAGTATAAGGTGGGTACACCTAAAACCGCCACTAATTGCTACTGAGCCTATTTCCTAGTATTGGATTGGTAAAAATTTCATATGTTCTTGTTGGCAAGTGAAAGGAGGTTCCAACGCACCAGAGAACGTGGCATTTGGATACGGTATGCAAAAGTTATTAAGGAACAAAGTTGGGTTCTGAAAGCGTTTCTTCCACATAGGTACAGAACTGATTTTGGAGATGTATGTATGGTATAGCTGGCGGTTTAAGGTCAGTGCCACATTTGGGTGTACCTACCTTATTATGTATCTCAATGTGGGTGAAGGAAATACAATTGAGTTACGTTGAACATCTGTCTCAATATCTCTCTTCTCTGGTTAGGTGGCAAGTTATATTTTCACATCTTTTCTATCATCTTCTTCAAATTCGATATGGTTGGTTACAAAGAAGTTGGATACTAAGTAAACCGAAAGATAATTGAGAAGAACTTTCTACGAATCAGATGGAGACACTGGGATTGCGATCTTTCATTTGGAGAGTCCGTGCATTCCGTCTTTGCGATCGTACTGTACATAACACATCTTTCCAGAATCGAGCATCCAACTCACGGAGAAGGCATTGCTGCAAATAATTATTGCAATGGACATGAGAATGTTCAGCAAATTGCAATTAATGAGAAGGCGAGATGCGAAGCCATGCATGACGGCGATTACGTGAATATATAATTTCTGCATTCGAGATCGATATTGGGAATTTTACAGATTGAAGGAGTGAGAATCGACTGCATGTCAAATGGATTTTCTTCGTCAAATGGATTCTCTTCTTCTTCAGTGAATTTCCTCCTCTTCTTCCTCTGCCAAGGGGCAGAGGTTACCGACAGTTCACCTCCGCCATGATCTCGTGTAACAATCTGGAAAGGTTGAATCAGCTTCGTGGAGGGTAAACGAGTTCATTCAGGAAAAAGTGCCCGGTCTGAACTGCGGGAATGCCAATGTCACAGAATATCTACCATTTTAATAACATTCCCCATATACAAATTTCCGGACACTTCTTTACCCAGCTTTCAGCGATCCTATGAAGTATTAGAGTCCTAGATTTTTGAAATCTATACCATTATTAGATATCTAAAATTAAGGAAATACATAGATTTTCTAGACCAACCGGTTTGAAATCTACACCATTCCTAAATTTAATACATTTAATAGTAGTGTAGAGTTCATAAATCTAAGAAACTAATAGATTTCAGACCACCCAATTTGAACTGTGGGAATGGCACATTGTAAAAATGGTACATGGAATATCACCATTTTAATGAAATTCCCCATGTATGCAAAAACTTGTTTGTAGAAATGCTAAATGTGTGAACAATAATCTTGTTTTCTTATTACGAAAGTTTTCATCTATTTGATCATTTTTCCTCCATTTCCATAGTGATATTTCATCTCATTTAGAATAGACCTTGTAGTTTAAAAGTATTTCAATTAATTTAGAGTAGACCTTGTAGTTCAAAAATACATCATCTAATTTGGAGTAGACTTTGTAGTACAAATATTGTCTTGATATTTCATCTAATTTAGAGTAGGCTTCATAGTACAGAGATTGGCCAAACTTTGCTCAAAGTGTAATTTCATCTAATTTAAAGTAGACCTCATAGTACAAAAATTGGCCAAACTTGTCTAAAAAGACAAAAAAAATTCTGGAATTCTACAAAAGAATGTGTAATGTTTGCAAAAAGAGAATCAAAATTGTTGGTTGGCAAAAGTAGAAAAGAGGTTCATTAAAAGTGGAGAGGCTCTTGAAATGTAAGAAAGTTGCCTCTTTAACTTCTAAGAAAACTAATATTAAATATTTATGGGAAATTCTATTAAAATGGCGATATTTTGCTTGCCATTTATGTGAGTCAAGAGCACATATGACATCGCTTCTTGGCATGTCAACCTCATAGATGTGTCAAATTTGTCTCCAACAAGTCCAAATTGCAACAAAACTCCAATGTTTCTTCACCCTTGTGCCACCTTTCTATGAATTTTTTCCATTTTGTAGTCCCCTTTGTACCATTTTCACAGAATAATCGCCATTTTAATGAAATTCCCCAATTTGAATTTGAACTTAATTAATTTCTTGTTTGCTTCTTATTTAACAACAAGACAAAGCTATTCCTAAATTATAAAAAAGACTAGGACTTAATTACTTGTTTGTTTCTTGTTCAACAAGACAAAGGTACTCCTTATCAAAATGTAGTCTCTCCCTACTTAAAAGTCTAAGCATCATGGAAGTAAGCAAAAGCAATTCCAAAAATGTAATCTCTCTATTTACATAGAAATTTAAGCATCATAGAAATCTCCAAGCAAAAGCAATTCCAAAAATGTAATCTCTCTACTTATATAGCAATTTAAGCATCATAGAAATCTCCAAGCAAAAGCAATTCCAATTACTTACATAGTAGTTTAAGCATTATCGAAGTCTACAAGCTAAAGCAATTCCAATAACAAAAATTAAATCTAAAAATTGTTTTATGAGTCCAACTACATTGCATTACATTTGGTTGTATATAATTTGTCAAGATTGATTAATCTTGAAAGGACACTCTAGACTAATTGTGTCATTGAAATGGTCAAACATCCTTCTTTTATATTGAACAGTATATCATTTTCATCCAAGTTTTATTAATGCAATATCCATATAACCTAGTTCAATTCAAGTCACTATAAGTGTTGTTTTTATTTTACTTGGGGTAGGTTAAAATATAGTGTACTTTGTCAATTCAATACTAGAGGCATTTTTTCCTTGAAACTTCAATTTGAAATTTAAAATGATTTCTATTACTTTTGAGCAAAACTATTATGAAAATTATTCTACTATGATTGAAAATTTTACTAGAAATGAATAAATGAGCATGTTATTAAAAGTTAAAGTAAGTTGAAGATCAATAACCATGTTCTAATTAAAGAATCTTGAGGATCAATAACCATTTTCTAATTATAGACTCTCATGGAAAATTTCTAAGCACTAGAATTTTCTACACTACTAACAATGTTCTTCTATGTCATTTTAAAATTTTTACATCTTGTAATCATGTCATTTTGTCTTTGAAAACTAAAAAATTCACTAATAAATAATTTTAAAGATGGAATGGAAGATTTGGATTTGACTATACGACCATGGGCTGTGTATTAAGATTTTGTGATGGAATTAAGATTTTGCGATGGAGATAAAAAAAAATATATCTACTCCTATAGTGCACATATAGGACACTAATTTATCAAAGTTACACCATCTTATAATTGCAAATTGAAGTAATTGAAATAATTGAAATATTAATGTATTTATTAATACATTTACTAATTCCATAAACTTTTTTCTATATTGACACTAATTTTACATCCTCACTAATAGATTAAGTCAATGTAGTAGACATGAGTTAATATGTAAATGTAGATAAGTGAATTTTTGAGAGAAGAGAATCATAAAAGCAATAAGAAACCAAGGCAAAGACAAACAATTTCTCTTGCTAGAGTGGCCTATGGCCCAAGGATTTGCTTCCCTACTCTGTAATTTTCACACTTTTGTTTTGGACAATAGAGTTTATCATAAAGTAAACCCTAGTTTGTAGAAGGCTAGGTGTCAAAAGAAGGTTCAAGTAACAATAATACAAAAGAAATATAGTACCAAATTCCATCAAACCAAGTTGGATGCCTTCAAGGAGTTTGGTACTGTTTTTTTTCTCAAAGTTTGGATCTTTTTCCCTCATTGCATATACTTTGCAATTAAATCTAATCTAACCTTGAAGAGTTAAAAAATTATTGGACATAAATGTAAGTTTGAGGCAAGGCAGTTCCTGTTTCTTTTGAATGCATAGTAACAAACTATGCACTCCAGTTTTGTTTTCATTTAAATTTCATTTAACCCCCTTTCCTCCTCCCATTTCATTTCATTTATTTTTTAATTTTACCCACTCATCCCTCCTACCCCTTTGTGATTTTCAGGTGGGAGTGGGACTGGCAATTGATATTGGATATATCCCATATCCATTACCTGTATCCATATCTCATATTTGTATTCGTATCATATTATATCTATATTTGTACCCAAACCGTATTGTATTGTATTTGTATCTCATATTTATACTTGTATCCATATGTATACCGTTGTCGTATTGTGAATTTGTATATATTATAAATTTACACCAATATATTATTATAATGAGATTTTATGATTTGGAGAAAAGAAACTTATTGATGACGCTTCCAGTGGCTTCAAGGTGACGCTTGTAACTGACAGTGAATGATATAAAGAGTTCAACTTTGAATTAGCTTCATCAATTCGAGTCAGTCTTCTTGAATGTATAAAGTTTGTGATTCATTGTGGAGTTTGATTTCTAAATGTTGAACTGGAGGGTTTTTATGGAGTTGCAAGATCCCGAGTCTCAACCAAAAGCGGAACTAGAGCTTTTTTTATCTCAACTGCCGGATCAATCAACTCAACCAATACTGCGGCAAGTTCGTCCACGAGAGGAAGGTGGACCTTCTTGGCCGTTGAAACAACCTCGTGTGGAGCAGCGTTGGCACAGTAATCTTTAAAGAGATGCCCATGCTTTGGTGATTCTGCTTCAAATCCGTTGTGTTGAACCAGGCACTCAAGATGTGACTTTCGAGAGCAATTTTGAGGGACTTAATGATGAGCAATACTATTGCATGGTTAGGCCGATTAGAGGAAGTCCTGGCCATCAACGTTGGTTGAAAGGGCCAGTGAATCCTTTAACAAAGGCTGAACATGCAGACTATGTAGTTGCTACCGTCCGTTGCATTTTAAGTTCATGCAAATGGAGTAATGTTCTTCTTCGACTTCAATTTTTACCTTTGTTTGGCTATTATTTTAGTATAGTGATCATTTCATATTTCATAGTTCATCCATATGTCTAAAATCAAAGGGTAGAGGTTTGACCAAAATTTACCTACTAAAATTTAACTTTGGTGGTAGTTTGGGACTTTGGAGGTAGGTTGAACCTTCTAGAAGGTCTTTCCGATGAGTAATGAAGGTTTTGAGACCCATGGTGATTGTACATGGGTTGCTCCCCCCTACTCTAGAGTTTATTTGGTAGGTAGGTCCCATCTATCCTTTGCCTAGTCGGATTTGTGTGTAGGAAAGGGGAATAATATACCTATGACTTCGAGGAGTCATAACTTTTAATGTACTTTGAGTTTTGCAATGAAATTTTGAGGATTTGCTTCTGATGTTCTTGTGCTTCTAAAAAGATCATTCTCGTTTGATTTAGAGTTGTGAGTGAATAGTTATAAGCGAGAGAGTGTAGGAAGGTCTAATGCCACCCAGTTGAAGAGGGGCAGAGATTCAAGCGACCATCGTGACTTGTAGTTTTCACATTTTTCTTTGAAATTTGGAAGCATTAGAGTAGTCTTCTTTAGCTTTCTAAAGACTCATTTTTCAAAGTGTTTGACGCATTTTAGAGAAAGATATGAGAATTTGAGTGAAGAGAGGTTTAGAACCTTTCTATTTGGAGAGTTTGGGTGAGATTTGTAGGTGGATGCATTTGGTGCATCCTATTTGCTTTCATTTCTTGCTTAAGTGTTGTTTGGGGAAGAAGATCCAGTGTGGATTTCTTGTTTTTTGTCTTGGTACCTTTCCCCCGTGGCGGACTTTGTCCCATTTGTGTTCGTAGGTAGGTGCTTTTAAATTTTAGTTGTACCATGGTGGTGAGGTCGGGTTAATGGCCGGCGAGACTATTGAGTGTGCACCAAATGGGCGGTGCTAGTTTCCTCTTGTGGTGAGGCTGGAGTGATGACCAGCAAATCATAAGGTTTGCTGGTGATGCAAGTGTAGATCCACATTGCCCTTACCCTGTAGATAGTTGCAGGTACCCAAGTAGTCGTCAAAACTACTTGGAAGTGTTTGTATTTCAGGCTTTGGCCTGGGTGTAGATACCAACGAGGCTTGTAAGCCTAATCGGCGTTGGATACTACTAGATGCCTCGGGTCTTAAGTGCAAATAGGATTAATAGTTTAGATCGTTCTGTATTTTGAGAACAAGATTGGATTTATGACACCTTACTTCTTTCTCCTTTTTCTAAACTCGTCGTTCTCAATTGCAGTCAGATACCCCACGTATTCCCAAAGTAGACCCCTCTCACCCCAACACCGTATCCATATTCAAGATCAATGGTATCAGAGAGAGGATTTTTTTAAAAATCAATGCTTTTCAAATTTTTTCGACTAGGGAAGGAGGAAATGGAAGAACAAGAATGTGTAGCTTCTTTTCATTAGATAGTTGAGCATAGACTAAGTTAATGTCAAGTTCTTGTATTGGTTAATCTACAAGCACCCATTCTGTCTTAAGAAGCCAAACTCATGAGCACCAATGAAAGCAATAGAGGGATAGCTTGACATCCAAACTTGACATTCTTGTTAAGTAAACTCTAAAGGATTAAGGTCATTTTTCACTAAAAAAACACTTAAAACTACCATTCCTATTGCAAAGAGTTAAAAAAAATTTAATTGATTTTTTTCACATCTAATCATAGGGTCTTACATCTAACTAGTATAATAATGTGTGGAATAAATTTCAGAAATTTTGACCATAGAGATTGCAAGATCCTTGTGTTTAAAGTGAAGAAAACAAGTTTCTTAGCACATTGCGGGACTTGATTAATTGACTTTGAACCTTCTTAACTTAAATTTTTTGCACTAAAGAATTTTGAAGTTTAAATCTTTATGGTGGTAAATTGAGTTGAAAGTCTAGCAGGAAAAAGATTCAAAAAAACTTAATTTTCATTCTTAATAAAATTGTCAAGTAGAAATAGGTACAAGATACAAGGAAAATCTAAATTATTAATATCTCTAAGATGGAATTACAATGCGCTAATTCCAATGGTGAGATTGTTCTAATAATCAAACAAAGCCATGTGAAACATTTTTTCTTGAAATTTTTTAAAAATTGCATTTAGAAATGAATCCTATAAGTTATTTTTTCAAGAAAATGCTTAGATTGCTTGAAAAACAAGATTGTTCACAACTTTCACATCTTTTATCCAAATGAAATGAATCAAAGCTTTCCATGTAGACAAAAATATAATCTATGAGAGAGAAGAAATTAATTCAAATTCTTGAAAAAAAAATGGCTACCTAGTCTCCCTTGTTTTAAGCTTATTTGAGTATAATTTCTGTCCCTAGGCAACAATTGAAAGAAACATATATTCCTACAAAGACAATCAAATTTTTAATTTTTCAAAAGAAAAATCAAGAAGTCATGACAAAAATTGAAACTATAGGTACTTGCCTAAAATCTTGTTTGTCCTCCTAAAAGAGAATGGTTCTTTAGATATTAAAATGGATATCTTCAAAACCACCATTTTTGATACTATGTCTAGTTACTATTATTAGACAAGTCAAATTTTTATATTTTCTTGTTGGAAAGTGAAAAGAGGTTCCAAACTTCTAATACACAAAAGACTACAACATTTGAATAACATATACAAAAGTTATGAAAGATCAATAAAAATTGGTAGAGGTTTTAGAGTTAGTTCTTCTACTTAGGTATATACTGATTTTGGAGATGCACATGGAATGATGGTAGTAGTATTGTATCACTAGCACATATGGCGGTGCCCACTTAAGGTAGATCATCCTATTGTCACCTATATTTATTATCTAGGCACCTCAAAGAAGCTATTTGTCAACTCACTTATTTTCTGGAGAGTGAGAATTTTGAGAGAAGCCATTTGTAAGTTGAATCAAGACATTTCAACAAGAAATGAATCAATTTTTGTAATTTTTGAAAGGTAGTTGGGACTAAATTGGTAAAGCATGAATAGACCCATCCTAAACCACATATTGATGTGTCCCCTCCCCAAACGAATTGTCATGATGCTAAAGGATTGCTAAGATTGTGATAGTGGGTGGATTACTAAAACAAATGAGAGGGTACAGATATGTCAAAATTGGGAGACTAATTCAAATGATATGATACACTCAATGTTAGAATTGGATGATTGATGGCATTGGGTTATTCTAAAGTAGGAGGTCCATAAATTGCCCACCTAAGAACTGAAACTGTATTTTGGGAAGATGAATCTTCTTGAAATATTTTTCAGTAAATTTTCTTTGAAAGACAAGTAAAATTGGCATCTAGTCCAAGTTATTTCATATTTTTCTGGAGATTTGTGAAATTAGTTATGAAATTTTGAAGTTGAAATGGCATAGGGCTCTAAAATTACCCACCTCCTCAAAAGGTTCATTCATTATTTCACAACCTTTAGGGACACTTTTAGATTACCATTGAACTTGTGGAAGGAATCAAAAGAACTATATTCAAATCCAAATGGACACAAATAATCATCCCTTAGGAGTAACAATAGAAAGCTCTATATTTTTCCTTTGATTACCTATAATGTGTGTATTTCTGCTAAAAAGTCAGTTGATTGAAGAATATGTGAAAAAAAATCTTTGATTTCATATTCTATTGCACCCAAAAAATTGAGCCAAAAATTGTGAACCTAATTAGTCTAATATGTGTAGTGCCAAAGGGACAACAATAAATTAGTAAATATCTTATAATGATGAATGAGGATTTCAGAACAATGTTTGCTCTAAATAACTTCTCATTCATCCACAATGATGCTTGAATATTTAAAAGACAACCTTTTTTTTAAAAATCAAAATTAATAATACATACAAATTCTTAAATGCAAATTTAAATATAAATAAATTTAAAAAATTAAAAAATTAAAAAAATTCTATTATGGATTTTGGATTTTCAAGGATTGAATGAGGGGACTAACATCTCCCCCCCCTCTCTAAACTTTGTATATGGAAGGTTCTAACATGCTTAGTAGCATCCCTTCTCCGATTTCAATGAAGATTTTTCACTTACATGGACAGCCAAGTATTCCTTTAACAAATTCAAATAACTATTATTCATGTCTTTAATTGCAACTTGTGACTTTCCCTTAAAGCATCTCCATCTTTTCAAAGCAAAAGCATCACACAAATGGCATTTTTCAGGCTCAATCGTCTTTTGAGACTCCACTTACAAACTAGTTATCTAGGCCCTCATCTTTTGATTATTCATTGTTCTCATTGGTGAAAGGTACTACTTTTGCAAAATGCTCTAAAATTGCTTGAAGAACATTGTCAAATAAGTGTAGTGAAGAGTTGTAAGGGCTACGCATTAGGAAAAGTTTGTGGCTTGAAAAAGCCACTAGTTTTTTTATTTTGGGCACCCTAGCAGTGCAAGTACAATAAATGTTTTTAAAACAATTTTTATTAAATAATATTTTTTTGAAAAAAAATATTTAAAAAATAAAAAATAATAAAAATTAGCCAATCTGATGTGGCACTAGGTGTGCCAATCAGATTTGATTATGTATCATACTACTAAAATCATAACTCCCTTTGTAATATCACGAATGCTACTATTAATACTAGGGGCTCATACTCATTGTATCACATATTAGTAAAATTTTGATATATTTGAATAGAATGCATGATAATGATTTCAATAAGTCTTTAAAATAATTATTTTAAATATTTTATAAAAATATTTTCAATCATGCATTCATAGAAATTGTATTTTCACACAATGTGATATTACAGAAATAGAGTAGCAATTTGCAATCACTTCTATAATATCACTTTTTACAAAGGCTGATATTATAGAAATAATATAGTTGTTGCAATTAAGGTGATATTAACGAGGATCTATAGGATGATATTATAGAGGTAGCAAATCCATTGCTTCTCTTGGCTTTACATTTCCTTGCACTTCTATGATTTTGTGCTTTTGTGAACTTTGAGCTTTTATGATTCCAATTATCTATTGCTACTACCAAATTGATTTGAGAAATTTATTCAATTGAAGCAATTTTGGATTTTACAACAATTAAATTGCTCACAAAGTTTTTGAGATTTATATGTTTTTCTTTTCAATTCGTCAATTTGGGTTGCCACTTTTTGTAAAAATAGAGTCGAATTACTAATGCATTCTAATGTATGTGTATCTTTTGTAGTATTTACATTTGCATATGTTTCATTCATCATTCAATAAATTTCTATTGTACATTTCAATATATGCTTACTCATAAAAAAAATTATACAAAGATTTTAGTCATTTTTATTTGAAGATTTATTGAAATTTTGTTTTGCATTCTATCTAATACATAAAAATTCTTATAAAATTCTAATGATGAATGTGTAGCATAGCAAAATGCCAACTGCTAGTTAGTGTATATATATATATATATATAATTTTTTAATTTTCTATAACTGCACCTCATAGGGTGTAAATGTGGTAGCCTCTTTCAAGCCTGGATTTTTCCTAATGCATGATGGAGTTGACCAAATATGAATGTGTAAGAAATTGAATTTATTTTTCCTTTAAAAAATCCATAGTTGTAGATTAGTACTAACTAGAGTGCCCTGTGGCGTTGCCACAATCAAAACAGAAGTAAAAGTATTTTTCTAATTTTTTTAGAACCAAAAATAATTCAAAAATCCATAACTTTTTCACCTTGAGTTGGAATGCCACGAAACAAAGCTCGTGCACCCGTCCTTGCCGAGGGCTTTCTGACGGTACTAAGATTGTGACCAAAATATAAGTAAAACTAATGTTCTAATTATTTAGTTCATAAAAATACTTCAAAATTCAATAACTTTCTCACTGTGAGTCGGAACGCCACAAAACCAAGCCGGTGCACCCCTCCTCGCCGAGAGCTTTCCAACGGTACCAAGATCGCGACCAAAATATAAGAAAAAGTAATTTTCTAATTTTTTAGAACAAAAAATAACTCGAAAATGCACAACTTTCACACCGTATGTCAGAAGGCCACGAAACCAAGCCGGTGCACCCCTCCTCGCCAAGGGCTTTCTGACAATACCAAGCACGCGACCAGAGGATGCACGGTCCGGGAGATCTTAACGTGACAAACAAAACAAAACAAACCACCTTTCTTAATAGAAGAGATCAAAGCACTTGAACAATTGAAGTTTCAAACAACCCAAACCTCATTTTTCTGAAAAAGCTCATAATTTTCTATCATTTTGCATGATGATTTTTGGCCAAAGAACCCCCATGCCTTCCCCCATCAAATACAATTACAGTTGGTAAAACTTCTTCAAAAAAATTCCAAGTTCATGCACTTCATCACATCAGATTCTACAAAATTCCAACGTTTCAAACTCTCTTTGCATATTAGATTCAATGTCGCCTAAAATTCATCAACTTAGACATCCCAAAACTCTAGTTTCTTATAGTGGTGTAATTCTATGCAAAGGTGATTAACAATGACTAATTATGGTACAGTTCTTGGCACAATTGTAGCACATTATGATTGGCTACAAGACTCTCAATATTGCAACCAATCCTAAATGGATTTAACAATTAGCCTTTGGTTGGAAAATAGGAAGGTCCATATGACTAGTATGGGTGAAACAAAATCTTTAGCTAAAAAATTCATAGTAGTTATGTTGTGAGAAATAAAAATCTGAAAAATTATAGAAACCTTATGAACTCTATTTTTGCACATGGGAAAATTTCCCCAAGTGCTGTTGAAACCTACCTTTTGCAGATATCTACTTAAAGTGGTCAGAAATGGGTTGCTCCCCTTAATGCAATACCAATATTTTAGTTAGGATTTTACTTTGTGCACTCTAGATTCATGTGATAGGTTCACAAGTTTAATACAACTATTGCTAGTTTCAGTATCGGTGATTCATTGGATGAAAAGATATGATTGGCTTTTGAAATTTTGGAAATGTGTACTATTAGACATTTTGTTTTTCATGTTTTGTTTCTAATGCACTACTATTTGGAAAGGTAGAAGTTGGCCCACGAAGATTCTTCATAGTAGGCTTTGTAATATTGCTTGGAAGTACAAATTCAAGAAATACGCAAGGAACACATTTTTCAAGGTGTGTGTAAACTTGGCATTTGGTAGAAGTGGTTTTAAAATCGTAATACCTCTGATAATGTTGGAAGGGTGCAAGTTTTATGGAAACATTAGTTTTTAATGTTTTTGGCATTGGTTCATCAAGATTATGGGCATATTAAACTACTAGCCATTCAAACATGAGCTGTAGCATTCAATTGTCTTCATAGAAGCTAGCATTCAATTTGAACATCTACCAATATAAAAAAATTTGTTGGTATAATGAAGAAAATGTGTGATTGACACTTGTGGGACTGAGGGATGGAAACATCATTTTTATAATGAAATCTATCATGAATTCTCAAAGGATATGGGAAAATCTGAAGATGAGAGCTTAAATGCTAATTGTCAAAATGTAAGAATTATGTATGAATTAGATGGGGAATTAGAATTCAAACCTCATTTAGGTATAGTAGAATAGGTTTTCTCAAAAAAATTTGAACTATAAAAAGTTTTTGAATATATCTAACTTTCATTTTAAAAAGTTTGTTTGTAAATTTGAGCCTTCAAGTTTGTTAAGTTATAGGCATAATTTGTAGAGGATGTTTGAAAATGTTAAAGAAAATATACCTTCCAACCCCTCTCTCAAATTTATTCATAACTTTTGATTGGAGGTTTTAAATATTAAATGAATTTCTTAACATGAATTTAAACTTGATTTCACAATTTCTTTTATCTCAAAGTTTTTTGAAAAAGATTATTTTACTATACTTAAATGAAATATGAAATCATATTTTGAACATAATTTGTACTTTTGACTTAACTATAAGTATTTGAGCTCTTACTCATTCTAATTTTTGTATCCCTCATGGTTTGTATTACCTCCTACCACCCCATATTTATATGAAGACTGTGTCTTCCTAGATGTAAATTCAAATTATTATTGGTTTTGGAAGATAGTAAGGTGGTTCATTGAAATCATTTTATTGAAGTTATGTAATTGCCCATGTCCCCTTGCAATATGAAAATCCATTGGAAGTGCTCTAAAATTTAGAAAATTGGAAGATTCAAACTTGTATTACAACAATATGCTATGTCATTATAAACACTTCTTGATTTTACTACTAAATATTGCTCCTAATAGATATTTAGGTACCATTCTACAACCAAGTTGCTCATAATAGGTATTTAGGTACCATTCTACAGCCAAGTAGTTTAGAAAATTACAGTGGTCTGAACACCTACCGAAAAAATCATGTACCATCACTGAAAAGAATGCTTGCTAAATCCAGCTGTGTACATAGTCTATCAACAAAATATAGGATGACAATTATCTTACTATCAAATGCTTAAGAGTACATAAATGTTTACCCACTGGTTCAAAATTAGTACAAAACGACCACGGAATTTCAATATCCTGAACTGGACAGAGAATCCTTCTGGTCTGGAATTACCGCCATGGCCAGAGAAACCTCCAAGTCCGCCCCCAGACCCTCCACCTCCTCCCAAGCCTGATTTGCACATCAACACCTCGAAAGGAGCGCTCTCATATGGCCGTCTCTTCGGCCCGCTCGGCGTGATCGACTCTCAGTAAATCAGGCACTGGTACGAGGAGCTAGCACGGCACCCTTCAGATTAGGGTGGACACAGGTATACCAACTGCAATGACTTCACGTTTGAACTCGATTTCGGTCAGAGTCAAGCGAAGGTCGGCAGTTCAAAAACTATCCCAGACCTGTACTGCCCAGCACTTTCGAATTCGAGGAAAACACCAGTTTTGAAGGTGATGGCACTCAGAATGCAATGAGCTCAAGAAGAAAGCGCTTTGAACTGTAAAGGAATAACACAGCATATAGATTTATTACAGTTGTGCCAATCGGGTCAGAACGATATTATGCTCCTTGACGAACAAACAGACATTATCAGGGTAGCTAACAAACAGATGATTACCTAGCGGTTCAGCTTTGGCAAGGTATTTCTAGTCCACATAGGAAACTTCTCTTATTCTCATCCTGAAGTGCTACTCTCGAACTAGCTCATCGAATGATGGCGCGCACAAAAAACTGCTCTTCTCTTCTGTTAAAGGGAACACAGAAGTGTCCTTGAAGAGAAGAAAAGAACAATTCCATGTGTGCAAATTCAGCGTAACTTGCTCTCCTGCAGATAAACCAAGTAAATGTGATCTACAAGCAAGATAGCATGTGAGGCTAATTCTACCGCCGAAATCGACCAAGGTAATCTACCTTCCAATTTTAAAACACGATTAGGGCTTCACTCAAATGATCTTATTTATGTACGATGACCGATACGGCACGAACTCTCCTTTCAGCGGCTTAGAACCAAGCTTGCCATGCAACCGCTCCCGCGACTGCTCCAGCAGCCAGCACAGCTGGCGCTCCAAGTAATATGCCGCCACCCATTGCCGCTGCTTGGACTGCACTGTACAACGACCCTGCCGCTACGCCTCCGCCATTGGCGATGGCTGTGCTGCTCATCCACGCCGCCGCGCACGAACCCGCGGCAGGTCCAGCGGCTGTAAACCCGATGGCCTTCAAAGTCAGAGCACCGGCGGTCGATGCCGCCACTGCTCCAGCTGCTGCACCTCCTGCTGCACCGACGACTCCTTTCGCCGCAGTGCCGGCGTATTGCAGAACATGCCCACTTTGGGATACTGCACCGGATACAGCGTTCCCCGCTGCTCCCACAACAGTGGCAGTGCGCGTTAAAACCACAGGAAGAGCCCCTGCAGTGTATGTGGCGGCACTTGCCACTCCTTTTGCAACGGAAGGAATAGCCCCTGCAGTGTATGAGGCAGCACTTGCCATTCCGTAGGCAACGGAAGTCAGAGCGGAGGACGCCATCGATCTCTGAAGATGAACTGCAAGATGAACTGCAGATCGATAGATGACGACGCACCTTCAAATCAGCTAGCTAGCGAATTCACAGACAATCGATTGTCGCAACGCTCGCTGTCACAATGGGGTTCGGAGCGAAGGGGCGTGTTATATGTGCATCCGACGTTACCAATTTGCCTACTCGTATACAGTAGCTATGCTAGCACTACTCACGTGCAACTGAAGCAACATAGTGATGAAAATCTAATCAGTTTCTGATGAATGCACACAGATTTATAGGCAATTTCATTAAAATGGTGGTATTCCTGTAAATTGGCACTATATTCCATTAAAATGGCACTAAATATGTCAAAGATGACACAACATTTTATTAGAATGGCACACGGAGTATGGAAAATGGCAAAATAATCACCGCCATTTTAACGAAGTTCACCATATTTCGGTTTCTCGTCTCGCATTTGTCTCCGACCAAACGTAAAGAATCATGGATGATGCGTGGGTTTGCACGATTCAGATGTTCTTTGTGCATGCAATTATGTGCGACTTGGTGGCTTCAGTTCGTCAGTACGTGTCTGCAATTGCCTTCGATTAATCAGGGTACGGGATGAGATCTGGCCGTCCGTGACTGGTTTGGTTTACCACCAAGTGTGAATTTCGATGTGCAGACAATGAATAGTGTACTTGGGATTGAATTACTTTACAGTAAAATCTATGCACTTTGTTGAGTGGTTTTTGGGAAACTTGAAAAGGCTTTGCGTCAGCTAGAGAGGTTGATTTCACAGTGGGTATTGGACCTGTCTCCGCCAGGTATCAAGCCCACAACCACGCCATTTGGTGTGGGTTAGTGTCATCGGGGACCAAGTCTATGCACTTTTGAGGGAGCTACAGCATCATAGGACATTGGTAGCTCGACCATCGTGAGACCTAGATTTCACTACTAATAAGTGCGCAATACACCTACGTGCTCACACTGGGAACTTCCAGGGGTTTAGGGCGGGCTAACTGGGGAAGATTTAGGCCCCCCTTTAGCCCCCCTCAGCATTGATGCACAAGATGGGGGGGCCTAAACTTTAGCCCCACCTTTACCCCCATTTTTGTACGCTTTAGGGGGGGCTAATTTCTACTCACCAGCAACGATACGGATGTATTTTGGATGAAATTTGGTCAATTTTGAATGAATTTTGATCGATTTTTGGATGAATTTCATTAAAAATTTGGATGACATTCATTATACAGTGGGATGAATATCATTACAAATTTGGATGAAATGGATGAATTTTGAATGGATTATAGATGACAACATAGATGAAAACAAGAAACAAGAAGGATGAAACATCAACTGCAAAAATGCACAAATTTACTCAAAAAATGTGGGAACTTCATTGAGATACTAGACTATAAATTCATCACCTACTCAATAACATATAGCTATTTTACATTCAATAATAGACAACTCTATTGCGTAACAACAATTATTTCTAAACTTTGGTGCACTTGAGCTCGACACCATCCTCGTTTTGATGAATTCACATTATGATCTGCCACAAGGGACAAAAAATTAATAGGAAATCCATAGATTCACTAAAAATAGAGTCATGCTACACATTCAAGTGCACAATGCCATAGAAAAATGAAACAGAGGTTACCTGCCCTGAAATTTGGGAGTTAAGCAAGTTACTGTAACCTGTCAAGTCGCAACAAACTCTAGCTAGTCAGCGCAACGAAAGTCTAACTTCTTCCTTACTCTATCCAGCCAATCCCTAGCTCCACAATTACATCCATATCTTCAAGATGTAATTCCATGACTTTCTACATAGCTCCAGCTCAATACAAGATCGTTCATGACATCATTTCTCACAAGCTTATGACGAAGCTTGATTTTTCTAGTTTCAGGGAGTGCTTCCACTCGAGTGGCTAGCAAGTTTGGCACCACCCTGCATAATTAAAGCCACTGTACGTGAGTCAAACAGTCATTTCAAGTCCTAAAATTGAAAGAAAAACACCTAATGAGCCAAATTATCCAATACAAGACAAAAATAATTGCTTACTTCAATTGGCTCAGCAATATTTGAGCTCGCTTCTTTTCACGAGGTCCTCCATTTGTGAAAATGATGGATGTGAACTTGTCGTATACATACTCACAGATTAGAGGTAACTTGCAACTCAACAATTCTTCAAACTGAGGAAGAAAGGGTTCATCGAGCTCTACCAGTGCCTGCCATCGTAAAAAAAGGTCAGCTTGATATACATACTGACAGAAGTGACAACACAAACGAGTTGAAGAATGGTGGTCCACACCTGCTCGTACACAAACTTAGCCATTCCTGGAAACCACTTCTCCCTTTCATCTGGAGTCATTGTAAGTAAGTGCACGACACCACCATTAGTCAGCTCTGATACAATGGCAACCAAAGCAACTGTATCTAAATTGAGAATCTTCCAATCCCCATCATTAATTGCCTGATATTTTCAAATTTCAAACTCTGCAAACTCAAAGGAAAAATTGCCATATGGAACACTTTTCCATAAAATTCAGAACAACACCAACCTACTCAGATGCGCGTCGACGATGGCAGTTCTGTCCTGAGAAGCCAACCGATCCACAAAGTTGCGCTCAGCTTGCACAGCCTTGAGCAAATGCGCCTGGCAATCCAAAGTGAGGACGTGCGATGGCAAGCAGCTCTAGTTGGTCCACAACGAAGTTCCTATTTGCTGCAGCTGAAGTGCCGTGTCCACAGAAGCGTCCACCATAGCCACTAACTTCTCCACAACCAAAACTTTAGCAGGTTTATTTGTGTAACTTCAGCAGTAACTAGTGTGCCTTCTGTCGTTGCCACAGTCAAAACAAAAGTAAAAGTAGTTTTGTAATGAAGTTTGCCGCCAAATATTAGATCCTAAAGGAACATATCTAAACTTGTGGAATAACATATACTAGCATGTGCACTTTTTCCATTGAAAGAAACAAAACACTAGGAAAAGACTACAATTTCTCAAATATACTGCGAAGAGCCAGAAGTATACCTTCATTGAATTCATGTCAATGCTTACTCCTCTTTTAAGAGTTCCACCGTGAGCATGACCATATGGAGAATGCCATCGAAACTATTAGCACAGCTCTTGGATCTAGAGTATTTTCTTATTCACGACTCGGAGAAAGAGAATCACAGCTACCTATATTATCAGAGAGATCTATGCACCCCACTGTACATTCCAGTAACTACAATGCATGAAAATGGAAACTCAAAACCCTAACTAAGCTTCGTCTTCCTCGGCCGCGGCCAATCGCTCCAACGCCTGCTTGTGCGCCCACGTCTCGATGTGCGTGTCGAGCTTGGCCGTGAGTCCGACCGTAAGTATGAGTGTGGTGAGAATGTCGGTTATGTAGTACGGGGCTTCCCAATCCTCCCACTTGCGCTTCTGCCCTGGTGTCGAGGGCGTCTCCCCAAACAGAATGCCACTGGGACCTTCTTGTGTGCCAGGCGTGAACCAGCTGCTGCCTCCTCCTCCGCTACTGCCGCCCCAATGTCGTTGCATCTGCAGCACAGTACACACTAGTCCGCCTCCCCGCGCCATCGCCACAACGCAAAATTGGGTAAGAGAACAATGGAAAGATGTTCTGAGATTGGGTTTCTTCCCGAAACCCTAATCTCCACTTTGATGTAACCCCTCTACTCAATACGGAATTTGAAGGATTCTTAACTTAAAAAAGATTTTGAAAATGAAGCCCTTCTTCCTATATCTTAAAAAAACTAAAACTTCACTCTTGATTATGACTTGGTGGCTAGCCTCAAATGTAGGAATAAACAAAAATTTAAAAAATCACTTAACCTTTAAATTAAAGGACTACGAAGCCCACTTTGGGCTTTTTGAGAACTTTGGCATTTCTATTGACTTCATAATTTGAAACTTTTGCATGAAAGTTTTAGAATGGATGCTACTCATTATAATTTGCATATGAAGCTCTGTTTCAAATCAATCTATCTAATAAATATTGCAAAAGTTAGAATTTTTTTTTATTTCAATGTCAAAGGGGGCAACTAAAAATATATTCTAAAAAATATAAATTTGTTTTTGGAGAATATAGATTGATAACTACTCAAAAAAATTTGAACCCTTCAATTCTGAATAATGAGGTAGAAGTTATGAAGAGTTTTATTTTGTAGGCAATGAAGGTAGAAAAAACATACAAAGTTGTCTTTTGCTCTCTATAGTATATCAAATGTAAAGTAGAAATAAAGTAGAAAAATTTCACTACTGTGATTAATAATTCTCAATTTCTTGTCATTTATTAGCATATTAGTTTTTTCTTTCATTGAGTACCACCTTCCACTTTATAATGAATGGCCAAGAGACAAACGTGGTTGATGAAATCACTGGTATGAATTTCATCAAGAGCAATGTGGTAATTCCCTTTGATGATACATGCCTTAGGCCGATGAATTGTATTATGCACAAATTCATGTGCATAAAAATTCTTGTTTAGGAAAAACAAAGAGCTTGGCATATGAAATGGAAGATACAGTGAAACGTAATCGATTAGTTTAATGAGTGCAGTATTAGGAATTGTTGTCAGCAAACATGTACTTGAAATCTTGGATTCTTACAAAAATAATTTGAAATGAATTGAGTATTGCAGTATAAATGTTTTCAAATATGTGAATTTAGAATAGAGTATAGAACTGAAGTAATTTAATTGAATCTTTGTGGTTTTCTACTAGTTGACTTTTAAAAACCTATACACTTTCTAAAAATGTATTTTTTATTTCAATTTGGGCCTTAGAATAAAAAATTACCATGATTAAACTAGAATTAAACTTGGTAGATAGGAAAAAGAGCAAACCTTAATTTTAAAGAAAAATTAATGAGAGATTTCCTCTTTTGATTAAAAGCTTTCATCCATTCCGTTTAAAATGGTGATGTGAAAGTTGTAGGTCTTGTATTTTAAGAATTAACCTTCAAACAATTGGCCTATGACCTTTTTATACCCTACTATATGCACACTCACATTTTCCAACTACGTATGAGTAAATAAATTTTATTTATTTATTTATTTTTCAAAGATGAAGATACATGGCTTTTAGAAGTCATGAAAACTCTAAATTCTTTTGTAAAAAATGAAAGTTACTATAAGTTTGACAAGGAAAATTTAAAATTTAAATGTATCAAATTCAAAAGATGCTTAACCTCTAAAGTCCCAAGGTCATTTTTGGGTGAAAACCACTTTAAACTACCACTTTTGCTACGTTCACCTACAAAATAAATTTTTTAAAATATTTTAAAAATCTGATTATAGGATTTTGTTCTACACTTGTCTTAAATCACGTGATATTTTTTTGGTGATTTTTGACCATATAGATTGAAAGATATTAGCATTCAAAGTGAAATAAATAAATTTCTTTCAAGAAGTTGCTATGATTGCCGGCAAAACAAGAAGCTTTAGAATTTTCACATCTCTAATCCAAATGGAATGAATCAAAGCGTCCCATTTACAAAAAAAATAATCTATAAGAAAAAAATATTAAAATTTTTATTTCAATTTTCAGTGGGTTTTTTTTGCTGCCTAGTCTCCTCCATTTTGAGGTTATTGTGGCATAACTTTTGTTCTCGGTCACTGATTGAAAAAAATATATTTTCCTTAAAAGCTCATAAGTTTTTCTATATGATGGGAAAGTTTCAAAAAAATTCAATAAAAATTGAGATCATAGAAGCCTGCCCAAAATCCATTTTGTCCCCCGTAGGGACAATGGGACTTTAGGGGGTAAATGTTATAATGTTTCTACCATATATACATATTACAATCTTAACCCCTAGGATTCCATTGCTCCACAAGGGACAAATGCAATTTGGACAAATACCGATGATCTCAATTTATGTCATGATTTCTTGAAATTTTTTTGGAAGATAGGAAAATTGATTAGCTTTGTGAAAGAATTATTTTTGTTCAACTGATGCTTGGGATCAAAAGTTTTGCTCAATTAAGTTTAGAATAGAAGAGACTAGAAACCAAAGAAGAATTTCAAAAATTTCAATTTTTTTTTCAATTGTTATTTCAATTTTTTTCTCATAGATAATGTTTTTGTCTATATAGAAAGCTTTGATTAATGTCATTTCAATAATTGATGTCAAAGTTATGAACAACCTTATTTTGGAGGCAATCCAAGTATCTTATTAGAAAAATAACTTGTACAATTCATTTTTGAAAGCAAATTTCACAATTACTGAAAAAAAGTTGTATATGGTTTAGTTTTTGGGTAGAATAATCTGAGCTTTGGGTTTAGTGAATTCTAATTCCATCTTAAAGATTTTTATATTTTATATTTTGATTTTCTCTTCTATCGATCTACTTCTCTTCAACAATATTTGTAAAAGGGAAAATGAAGTTTCCTTAGAATGTTTTTCTCCCTAGTTTCTCAACTCAATTTTCTACCATAAAAATGTAGAGTCGAAACTTTTGTAGAAAAGAAATTGTAAGTTTTAAAGGTTTGAAGTGAAAAAATCTTGTCATGCAATATGTAAAAAAAAGCTTTTTTTTTTACTTGAAATGTAGATGTTTTGCATTTTGTGCAATCAAGAGTTTTGAAATTTTCTCCACACATTTCATACTAGTGAAGGATAAGATCCTATGACTAGATGTGCAAAAAATATATATTTTTCAATTCTTTTAATTTTTTCAATAGAAAAAAAAATTTAATTTTTTTGGCAAAAAAAGACTATAATACTTTAGAGGTCAAATATCCACATGTAAAAAAGTTATCAAGTTGTCCAAAAAACAAAATTCATGAACCCTTGTCTTTAGGTTTAGAATTAAAATTGCAATAAGGCATTGAATTTTAGGAATTTCTTAAAATTTAATATGAATTTATGAAGTACACTTTTGATTCAAATTTGAACTTTGGATCTCTAACCCAAGTTATCATTCTTTAAATTTCAAATTAAAACATCTTACTTGTTTTACATATTGATATCCTACACATGAAGTACACCTATATGGATACCTCCATAAAATTGTCTCTACTCCAATTTTTTTTTTTTTTTTTTTTTTTCTCTACTCCAATTTTAGTCCACATTGTTGTGTCCAAGGAGCTCATCTTCTAGTTATAACAAAATATGACTTCGACAAATGTAGTCTTTCATGTCTACACTTATAATGTATACAAGAAAAAAATCGATTACAACCAAAGATATTTAAGTACTTGGTTAATTGATTTATTAGTTGAAAAATGAAGTTGTGTCATATTCACCTAGAATACTTAGAATCAATCGTTGGGATTGTCAAACAATTTCATTTCAAAATCATTTTTATATATGACTTACATTTAATTGTGCATTGTATAGAATAATTAATTTTATCAATAAAAGATTAATAAATTGTGCATTATGATGAACAAACAAATCTCGAAATTAAGCATTTTATATAAATATTAAATATTCGTAAAGAATATAAGTCTTCATGTTACGTAGAGGAATAATTCTTTTTATCATTTTGTTGTCTTCTTAAGTGAGCAAAATGAACATAATAGACAAATTCTAAAGGCTTAAAGAAAATCACATAAATAGTACATCTCAAAAGTGATACCCTTACCAAAAGATAATCTATGATGAAAATTTCATATATTTGATTTGAATTTTTTCACCTTCTATAATATCATTTATTATAATTTCAAATCTTTACCAAAATCTCTTAAATTACTAGGATGCATAAAAGACATGTACCCCAAACACTTGTAAAATAAATATAAAATTCTTTGTAAAATAAATATATAATTCTTTGTTATGTACTTACAACATTGAAGTATATAAAATAACTACATCTAAAATCAACCAATTAAACATTTGATTGTACTTTGAACTATTAAAGTAATGTAATTTGTGTTGGAAATAGAAGAAGAATTCTTTATTCCTTTAGTTCATAAATTTTTGAACACCATGGGAATAAATTACCTACAGAAATAGTAAAATTAGGTTGCTTAAACAATTACATTGCCTTATACTAAGAAAGTCATTGTACAAGTCATCAAATTGAATAAATACTTCTACAAAAAAATTCATTTGTATATATGAAGCCCAATTGCAGTAATATTTTATTCAAAAGTGGTGCATCCATGTATACTAACATGAAATATTTATATAGTCTCAAATGTAGAGAAATGAGTATGGAGCAATCTAATTTCACTATTTTGTGCACTTTCAAATTGTCAAAAAAAGGTATACAAAATATTGACCAAAAGCAACTACATAACGTGGGTTTACATTTTAGGCAAAAGTACAAAGTTAGTTTTTTTTAAATGAAATAATTTGGAAGTTGAATAGTTTCTCATGGGTTTGTCTTTTCACGATTAATGAAGATTCAAAGAGAAAAGTGATTTATTCAAAAGATAACATTTTTAAGTTTCATAATGAGAAAAACAAATTAAATAACAGCCCTCATTGTAGCACCAACACAATATATCGGATTCCTCACTTCTGCCCCGCTTGCGCCAGCAGACTCGACTCCACTGCTTTGCGAGCCCGAGCCTGAACCCGAGCCTATGAAGCGGATTAGGCCCCGTTTTAGCCCCGGGCTAAAGGGTCAGAAGCTCCCAGTGTCAGCGAGTCTCTACATATATATTCTCTGGTATGTAGAAAGACATCTTGGTAGTAGTATATTATGTATCTCAATGTGGGTGAAGGAAATACAATTGAGTTGAACATCTCACTCAATATCTCTCTTCTCTGGTTAGGTGGCAAGTTATATTTTCACATCTTTTCTATCATCTTCTTCAAATTCGATATGGTTGGTTACAAAGAAGTTGGATACTAAGTAAACCGAAAGATAATTGAGAAGAACTTTCTACGAATCAGATGGAGACACTGGGATTGCGATCTTTAATTTGGAGAGTCCTTGCATTCCGTCTTTGTGATCGTACTGTACATAACACATCTTTCCAGAGTCGATCATCCCAACTCACGGAGAAGGCATCGCTGCAAATAATTATGGCAATACACAGGGGTCTCATAGTCAGTTCCCGGTTGTTAAATTTCCCGGTGAGTGAGTCCCACTTCCCTTGGTGTTTTCCCGTTGTTCCCAATGTACGTCACACAGGGAAATTAAAGTGGGACTCACTGGGAATTTAAACTTACACCGGGAACTGAATATGAGTTTCCTGTGAATGGACATGAGAATGTTCAGCAAATTGCAATTAATGAGAAGGCGAGATGCGAAGCCATGCATGACGGCGATTACGTGAATATATAATTTCTGCATTCGAGATCGATATTGGGAATTTTACAGATTGAAGGAGTGAGAATCGACTGCATGTCAAATGGATTTTCTTCGTCAAATGGATTCTCTTCTTCTTCAGTGAATTTCCTCCTCTTCTAATTCCTCTCCCAAGGGGCAGAGGTTACCGACAGTTCACCTCCGCCATGATCTCGTGTAACAATCTGGAAAGGTTGAATCAGCTTCGTGGAGGGTAAACGAGTTCATGAAGGAAAGAGAGTGAGGTCGATCGCTGAAAGCTGCGCAAACAAGTGTCCGGAAATTCGAATATTACCGGATGCAGAAATCTATTTCTAGAAATGCTAAATGTGGACTATAACCTTGTTTTCTTATTACAAAAATTTTTAACTAATATTTGATCATTTTTTCCTACATTTTTAGAGTGATATTTTTTTGTTTCATATTACAAAAAAATCAAGTATTTGATCATTTTTCCTACATTTTCAGAGCAATATTCATCTAATTTAGAATAGACTTCTGTCATAGTATAAAATATTTAATCTAATTTAGAGTAGACCTCGTAGAGAGTGATATTTCATCTAATTTAGAGTAGAGAGTGGTATTCCATTTAATTTGGGGTAGAGAGGAATATTGTAGTTTTTTGGAACATCCCGTGATTGGGCAATATTCTTATATTAACTATTCTTATGGGGAATTTCATTAAAATGGCGATATTCCGCATGCCAATTTACACAAGTCAAGAGTACATATGACAACACTTCTTGGCATGTCAATCTCATAAACGTGCCAATTCTGTCTCCAATAAGTCCAAATTGTAACACAACTTCCATATTTCTTCACCCCCATGCCATTTTTCTATGGATTTCTTCCATTTTGCAGTCCCCCTTTGTGCCATTTTCATGGAATAATCGCCATTTTAATGAAATTTTCTATTCTTGTATAAATCAAATCCAAGCTCCATATAGAACTGATCATATCTTGTACATATGCCATTTCTATGATTTTAAAAAAGAAAAGTATTTTCATATTAGGCTAACAAAGCTTATAATTGCCAAAACAAAGATAAGATTATTTTGTATCATACAAAATGGTCTTTAATTTGTCATATAGACCATTACTACAGTCTCTTTCCTTGATGAAATTTCCTCATATAAATATGCCCTAGGAATATTTATCACCTTTCATTCTAAGTGGAAGAAAGCTAAAACATCAAACATGAGCAAGTAGTATAGAATGTTGGAAATTTTTTGAAGAAAACTCCCAAGGGCTACAAACCTCACATAAGGCCATATTCGTTATATTGAGACTTTTGGTAGTCTCATTTTTATCCTCGACCCGAAGATAAATCATAATAACTGTTCAATTTTAAGACTATTTGGTAAGTTGAGATTTCAATGTATTAATATATATAAAAACCTTTGATTTCCCAAAGGTTGCAAGCTCATCTTATCCTCGACTCGAGGATAAATCACTATAACTGTTTTAGGATTCTAGTCTCAAAATGTGCAGATTGTCTCATTTTAACGAATAAGGCCATACATGTGCCCATCCCACAACATTACAAAAAAATTGCAATGTCAGTGAAGTATACAAGGCGTCTAAAATTCACAAGCACTTAATATCACCTTCATTAGGAGAACAAATCAAACATACCACCAAAATTCAAATGTACTACAAAGAATAATTCAACTCATTCCATAAACCTAGAATCTTGCATTGGAATGTGAAGAAGTTGCCATCTCAAGTTTGATTCCCAATATACACACCACCAAGCAATCAATCAGCCAATGTCAAATACTTAGACTAAATTAC
The DNA here is from genome assembly GCA_950106755.1 of Climacium dendroides. Lineage (NCBI taxonomy): Eukaryota > Viridiplantae > Streptophyta > Bryopsida > Hypnales > Climaciaceae > Climacium > Climacium dendroides. Next base: position 23,913,033 of record OX467086.1, read on the forward strand.
AATGCTTACTCATTCTAGTTTGCTCATCCGTAACATATACTTCTTTAGTAAGTATAATATGAGGCCAAGCTTGTACTAAAACTCATACTTAGCTAGCCAGAAGTTGAAATGATTGATGAAAAAATACCATTTAATTAACCAACGTAAGGCAATGAAAAAATGTAGTATAATTATTCAACCCACTTTCAAAGCAAAGTGCTGACCAAAATGTTTAATATTGCTTGTTCTAAAAGCAAAGGTTCAATTGTCTCATTATGTTGTTTTTGATAAACTTCCACAAAGATTCAATTCATTACAAATTGTATACAAAACAAAACAAAGCAAACAACCTAACTTTAATGGATGGATGGTTTAATGCAATACCAATATTCTAGCTAGTATCTTAATTCATGCACTCTAGATTCAAGTGATGGGTTTACAAGCTGAATATAACTATATTATTGCTAGTTGATTTCCTACAATTTTGTAGGTGCTTTATCTTTATTTTAATGTGGAAATTCACTTAGTTTGAATCAGTTTTGTTCAATATACAAACAAGAACTTACAGGCAACAACCTACTCATCATGGACTCACTCAAACGAAAATAAAAGAAATAAGAAGCTTGATGCATAAGTTGCACAAGCAAGCAACAAAATTACTACATTTGCAAAATGAAGTTCAACTTTGTTTCAACTTCTTACTTCCTTTGTCTTCAAAGTGAGGATGCTCTTTGCACTAGAGTGCCCTAGAGTGTGTCCAAGATGCGATTGTCCATGGGAATTGATAAGCCTATACAACTTCAATGCATGAAGCAATGTACGGTGTTTGTACCTATCTACAATGCACGTGCAAGTGCAACCCCTACTTCCAACCAATGCTTGATGATGGCTAAAGTTGCAATAATTATGAGAGTTATAGAAACTTTCAATGAACTTGTTCAATAATTTTAGGTTAACCTTCATCTTTGTTTTGTAGCACACCCTCTTTTGGAAACAAAATGGAAAGTTAGGAAGCATGCTCTTGTCTTATACATTCTTCATACAAAATTTCTTTATCTCCCATACTTTGTGTATAATGCTCCATGAACCATAAGAAGAAGGTCAATAGTAGACTAATGACCATAAGTTCTCAAAAAAAGTTCCCATTAAATTATCTTCCTATAAAAACATGCATGCCTAAATGGACAAAACTCAAAGGGGCATGTTTTATAGCAACAATATTTTCTTGACATTATAAGGGAGTACAATGCATGTGATGACAAATTTACATTGTTTGTGTAAGCAATGATCACTCTTTGTAGTGAGGTTATTTCAAAAAGGTGGATTTTCTCTAATTATAAATGTTGATTTCGACTACTTAGTTCTTTGAAAGTGCTAATTGAAGGACTCCAAGGAGACTTCACCTCCATTCTTCAAAATTTGGGAGTGGAGGATCACAACCATGACTCCCCCAATCAATCTACAATTTATTTGCATTAGTAGAGAAAAATATCTTTTGATAAGCAAACCTAGTAAAACCTTAGTGTGCATGCATTCTCTTATATTAGGGTTAGTAAAAGTGAAGTGAGGTTAATGAGGGTATGATGATTCAAATGAAGGATAAATTAAGGTAGAATGATCAAAAATTGTGCATTTAAATTGATGTGTATGTAGAGAGTGAAATTTTACAATTAGTTTTTTTTTCCATTGTAAACAAAATAAAATCATAAATTTTAAAATAAAAATTATATTTGTGGGAGACTTTGTGTAAGTTATGTGAATTTTTAAAGTCAAGTCTTGAAAAAACTTTAGTTGAAGTGCCTCCTTTTGGGGATCCCCTTGGCCTCAAACGGGTGGTTTCTTGCCTATAATTTTTATGTTATATGTTTGTTTTAAATGAAATTTGAAATAAAAGTATATGTGGTAGTTTTAGACACTTGATTAATTTTTACACTTTTTAGAAATTAGTGTACTATTTTTAAACAACCCCCAATTGAATGTCTACTTTTGTCATTTTGATGGTATTTAATCCTATTTTTGACCCAAAATGTGAATTTGAAGGTCAAAATTGGAATTTAAGGTCTTCTACTACAGTTATACAAATTGATGAAGAGATATTCTAAAAATATTAAAGTGTACACCTTCTACATGTGCTCAAAGTGCAAAGAACACAATTTTATTCCCCAAAGATGCAAATGGTTAAGAAGAAGCACTTCTAAGTTAAGGAAAAATGACCAATTTTTAGTATATTTTTTTAATTTATTCTTCTAATTTCTAAAAAAAAATGTCCTCAAATTAATCTTTAAGACACTATGGTTATTCTTCATGTTCTAGGATTGCGTAGCAATATGTAGTATTGTATAGTTACTATATTGCTTGACAAAGTTCTATTCTACAACCGGGGTTCAATAATTGTTCAAATGCTTACACTTCAAGAACTAATCAAAGTCATTTGAAGGACACAGGCATGTCCTTAAAAAATCTCCAAAAAAATAAACAAAGCATATCAATTTTTGAATGTTTTAAATAGTACACCTAGTATTAGTGGCAATGGCAACACTATTCACAAAAATTGGGCTATATAAGACAAAGACATGAAGTGTTTCCTACAATGATCCAAGACTCAAAACCATTCACTACATGTTTATTTATTTTACAATCATGTTGTGCCTTGAGTAAAGTTTGAAATATTTTATATAAATGGTAATAAATATTGGTAATACTTCAACAAACCCTTACTTGATAGAATTGGAAGGTAGCAAAAATCACATACTCCTACCTTAGTGTTATCTACAACTTTATCTCATGTGTTTAAATTGATTTGGTGGAATTATATATGCTTTGGTTTAGTGTTGTTTTATGGGTTCAAATGTAAAAATCTCATTTCAAATAGTAACCATTTTGGATGCACATATCGTTATCTCCAAACACTCTAGAATGTATATAAAGTGCATAGACCTAGAAGTGGCTTTAGTTCAAATGTGAGTCCCCTATTTTTAGTCCCAATTACATTCTCTTACATCCTAATGTAGTGAAAATTATAAAGGATTGCTATTATGACAACTTCACTATAGAATTGGAGTTGAAAAGGATGGAATTGGATTGGGTAGTCACCATTTTACAACTTCATTGAACACTACAATGCATTTGTTACACATGACAAAAGGTTCATTCATTATTTCAAAACCTTTAGGGACACTTTTAGATTACCATTGCACTTGTGTAGGGAATCAAAAGAACCATATTCAAATCTAGATGGACACAAATAATCACCCCTTAAGAATAACAATAGAAAGTTCCATCTTTGTGAATGAAAATTAATAATACATACAAATTTTTTAGTTCAAATACAATTATATAAAAATTCAAAAAGATCGAGGAATTAAAAAAGAAGTTCTATTATGGGTTTTGGATTTTTTCAAGGATTCAATAAGGGGACTCACAACTCCCCCCCATTCTACAAACTTTAGACAAAGAAGGTTGTAATTGGCTTAGTGGTGTCTCTTCTCTAATTTCAATGAAGGTTTTTCACTTACATGGATGGACAAGTATTCTTTTAACAAACTCAAATAACTACTATTCATGTTTTTCATTGCGACTTGTGACTTCCCCTTAGAGCATCTCCATCCTTTCAAGGCAAAAGCATTGTACCAAATGGCTTTTCACAAGCTCAATCATCTTTTGAAACTCCACTCACAAACTAGTTCTCTACCCTTAGTACATGTGATAAGTTTTAGTTACCATTGTTGTTTTGTACTCTCATTGGTGAGAGGTACTACTTTTACAAAATGCTCTAAAAATTGTTGAAAAAACATTGTCAAACAAGTGTAGTGAAGTGTTGTAAGGGCTACACATGATGGCATTTTGAGTGCTTATTTGAATGGGACTAGGTTGGTTTTTGAAATAAACATGTCTGATCAAGAAGATTTTAAAAGGGCTAGTTCTACATTGGATGGGCTAGGGGGGTCTAACTATGAAATGGTGGAGAAGTCCTAACGGGTTTTTTTTCACCACTAAAATTTTGAACATGATAAACAAACAAGAAGCCATTATTCTCTTAGGGTTGGAAAGACAAAAGTTGCATTCACATATTTTGAAATGAAATTTGTGTTGTGTTACAAGATGTGGATTACGGGTTGACCAAATATGAATGTGTAGGGAATTGAATCTATTTTTCAAATGTATGCTTGTTTAATTTAAATTGATTCATTGGAAACCTCTATGTTCAAAAGCGCATGTTGCAAACCTATATATGTTTAGTAAAAAATCCACCAATAGTTTTCCAATGAACCTCTATGTATGTTGCAAACCTCTATGTTACTAGAAAATCACTAGCAAAACATCAGCAAGTTGATGACATCAATTGACAAATATCATACAATTGAAATCACTTTTGTATTGTCATTTTGTTTTTAACCCTTAAACAACAAGTCGGTCACTGTAGAAATCATCTATTTGGGTACCTTGTGAGTTGTTGGCTTAAAAAAATGAAAAAGCACTCATTGGGAGACAAGCTACTCTAAAAGATGTTTTCTTTTCCCACAAAATTTGGAGGATGAATAGTTGCACTTTTGTCGTGCATGAAGAGATTCTTTGTCATTCATTGGCCAAAAAACGTCATTGACATCGTTTATGGGTTAAAAAATTTTAGATGTGCAAAAATCTGAAAAATCTGAAAATCTAAAAAAAGAAATCCACAGTTGTAGATTAGTACTCATCAAAGCACTTGAACTATTGAAGTTTCAAACAACCTAAACCTCATTTTTCTGAAAAAGCTCAAAATACTCTTTGATTTTGCATGATTTTTGGCTGGAAAACTCCCATGCCTTCCCCTGTCAAATACAATTACAGTTGATAAGACTTCTTCAAAAAAATTCCAAGTTCATGCACTTCATCATGTCAGATTCTACAAAATTCCAATGTTTCAAACTCTCTTTGCAGGACACCTAAAAAATAATCTGTCATGCAAGGGAGGGGCACCTTCCACTTAATCACTGCATGTCCACTTAACTATTGACGGATGTGGAACATTCTACACCATCTAAGTTACTATAGGGCCAAGGCAGTGACAGTGCATGCTACTAAATGTTATGAAAATTTACATGCATGACATCGACCACCATAATTTGCATCAGTATAGTCAAATTGTCAATTTGACATCTAAAACAATTGTTAAAAATGGAAAATAAATTTTCTTTTCCTAGAGCAAAACCACCTTGAAAAGCAAACAACTTCTTAATCTTTAAAGGATGAATTGATGTCCATAAAAATCATCCATTTGGATATCATGTAAATCAGTTGTTTAAAAAAAATTCAAAAAAATTCATTGAAAATCAAACTATCATAGAAGACCTTTCCTTTTCACACAAAATTTGAAGAATGAATAATTATACTTCTATCCCACATAAAAAAAATTCTTTATCATTCATTGACCAAAAAATGACTCCAACATATTTTATGGGTTAATTAAGGGGTTAATACTAGAATATGCTTACCATATGCAAGCTCTACAGTGCTCTATTGAAGGTGCAGGCTTTGCAGCATGCCAAGATTTCAAGGCTCGAGACTCCGTCACGTATAAAAATCTGAAATCAAATGAGAACCCATGATCAACTTGTGGGTCAAAACAAATGGAAAGACGGCCATTTGCGGACCATTTTGCGTGTAAGGTACAACAGCCCATCATGGGCACAATTACAAGTTTGTCCTCCTGCAGTCCTGCCATTGCTAAGTTTAAAAAAAAAAAAAAAAAACTCACTTGAAGACAATTGTGAGACACCATGAGAGCAATTGGAATTATATTTTATCCACAAAGTATGAATTTTTGAAGTGTGTTGTTCATCATGGTTCAGAAGAGTTTCGAGACTATCCTAAAACCAACAACAAGTGTATTTATAATGATTATTTTTCTCACCTAAAGTAGTCAAAATATTTTCTTACATGACAACAATATGAAGGCCTAAAATAGTTACTTTGTGAAATGAATTTGCAATCACAAGGTGAAAGTTGTAGTCACTGATAACTCCATTACTTTTTAACCTCAAACATTGGTTGTGAACACTAAATACTAGCTCAATCCGATGGAGCTCAAATCTCATTTATTGAAAAAAACAACCTAGAATGGATCATTTCCTAATGGGTCTTTTGTCCATGATGAATTGTTCTATCTTCATTCCATTTATTGGATTTCTAAATAAATAAAATTTACAAAAGTGACCAATTTGAAAATATCCCATGAGTATTTGGACAGACTCGTTTTTGAAAAACGAGAGATACCCACAACAAAACTCAGATTTTCCTGAGACGCTTTGGTAACACTTGGCTTCAAACTAGTTTTTTCGGAGTCGGCTCAAGGCTCTCAATGCAATGGAAAAGCTCAGCCTTCCTAAGCTTGGGAGTTTTAACTAATTCTTTGCGTTCAGGTTTTACGCTGGCTCGTGAGAGCTCTCACTCCTTGGGCTGGTGGTGAGTTGTTGCTTCTTAAGGTTTAGCTTTGTGTCCTGTCTTTTCAGTGGATAGTGAGGCAGAGGTTTATCCCACCCCCAACCCAAATTAACCCCTAAAGTCCCATTGTTTCCTTGGGGGACAATTTGGAGTTCGGGTAGATTCTTCTAAGCTCAATTTATATAAGGATTTTTAAAAACTTTTTTAGGACATGTAGTTTTACGAGAGGTTTAAGGATATATAATTTTTATTTGAATTCAATGTCAAATGAAAAAGTTTCAAGTTTTTTTTGGTGATATCAAACTTGATAGGGAGGTTGGTCAAGCACTTTTTTCTTAACTTTGGAAAAGGGTAGGGTTTGCAAAGCGAACTTGACTATGGAAGTGGGCAGCGGATGAGGTTAGGCAAGGTCGGGCAACCCCCCATCATAGCTGGGCAACCACCAATTGTCAAACATCAAGGTGCCATTTGAATCAAATAGACGAAGGACTTTTTGTGAAGGCAGGGAGCTCTCGCGTTCCCAATGTTGAGAACTCCATTGGGAATGTACATGGAAACATGATGGGTTTTACAAGGAACAAAATGGACCTGTTTTTTGAATTGCCCAATGGCATTTTCCATTTAGCTAATACCATAGGCCTTTGAAATTATATAGACTTTAGGGAATGTTGTTTTTTCCAATTTTTTCTTTTGAATATTCTAAATCATGATTTCATCTTTTCAATCTACCATTGGGATTTGTGAGATTTTTAAAAATGTGGTAGAAAATCTCATAGCAAAAAAAAGGGTTGTATTGTCATTTTTCACAACATAGTCGCATTGCAAGATTTTTTGGGGAGTGTTGTAAGTCTCCAAATCATTTGCAAATTGGTAGACATGTTTTGAACATGATGTAGAATATGGTAGATTTTTAAATTCAAAGTCTGTAGTGCAAAAAAATTCAACCAATGGCAATTGAAGTCATCTGAAATTTCAGCGCAGCACCCAAAAAAACTTTTCCCCAAACTTTGCATGCAAGTATCTTCCAATCCGTATGGTCAAACTTCATGAAATTTTTACCACATGATCTTTGATAAGTTAAGTACAACATCTTACAGTTAGAGTTTTTAAAATATTTTTTCTGGATTTTTGGATGAACGCAATAGAAATGGCAGTTTTCAGTGAGTTTTGGCTAGAAAATGGCCTTGGAACTTTAGGGGTTAAATATTTTTTTATTTCCCCAAATCAACCCCAAACCAATGCAATCCAATCCTAACCCTAACCCTAACCCTAACCCTAACTTCATACAATTTGTAATTTCAAATTGATATGAAATTTTGCAATTGATATGGGATTTTGTATCCCTTGTATGTATTCATATTATAAGTGTATATATATAGCCATACTTGTTTTTGTACTTATATCCATATTCACATCTATCTTTTATACATGTGTCCATATCCATATTCTAGATTGACGCCTTAAAGATTGGTTTTAATTTTTTTTCTATGAGAAGAAGATCTATGGTTTGGGATTTTTGGAAATCAAAAGTGAGAGGGGAGGTAGGGGCAAAGGGGTCACATCTTTTCACCAAATAGTTGTCTAAAAATGTAAAAAGTTCCACTAGGGACTTGCTCCCTTGGTTCGTTGTACCTTTTCCTCAATCAATGGAAATTGTCAATGTGTTTAAAAAAAACAAAAAACGAGAGATACATTGGAGGTAGTCAAAACAAAATCAAATAGCTTTCCAATGTACCTGTAAGGTAGGACTAGCCTTGTTCTTTTTGATGCTAATGTGGCTTACTTAATTCCTTGTACGGATTCAATGACAATTCAAAAGAACACCTTAAAATTGTAGAATAATGCAAAAATCCTTTGTTGTGTGTAGAAGCTGCATGTTGGTATTCATTGAATTTGTGAAATAGTGACTTTTCAACCTAATTCCAACTTTGTGAGACCAAATTGCAACCCTTTGAACCCCATTTGCACACTATATGAGGATGCAAAAAGAATGAAATTGGGTCTATGATTAGGAATCTAAATTAAACTTTTCAATTGAATTGAATTTGAGTATAATATTTTGTAAGTGAAATACATTTGAAAAGAGACTAATGACCACTACCCCAACTACTACCGTACTAGTAGTGATGGATTGCCCAACCATATTTCTAAAAATAGATGCAAAAAAATAGGGAGATATTTTTAAATATATATTTTATACAAAAAAAATATTTTTTATTTTTAGACATTTATCAAATTAAATTTGGCAATTTTAATTAGTTATTTGGCAAAGAATGATCAACCTCACTTTCAAGTACATTATACCATTGCTTTCTTAGTATGGACTAAAGTATAAACACTACCCAAAATGAAAATAGGACACTTACATTTGGACCCAAAAGTGTCACCTCTTCTTAAATATTAATTTGACAAGATGTACACAATCAAAACACAAGTTAGAGTCTATGAAAATCTACGCTGAAACAACAAAGTTAGAATCTACACAAGTTAAGGGGTTTAAGAACATCTCCACTAGTGGAGATCCCTATTCCTATCTGGATGAAAATCATGTGGATAGGGAAGGGCCAACCTCCACCAATGTACTGTATCCCCAAATTTTGGAGGAAGAGAGGTTCGAGTTCTGCAAATAGGGGGCTTGATACGAAACTCAAACTAAGTAAACCCTATACTAGTTCTTACCTCATCTGGATGATGTGTATTCCTTTGATTCGGGGTAAGGTTCCTTGAATTTTGTAAGGATTACAGAATTACCTTCCTCCACTACCTCAGTATCTAAATAAAGGCTAGTTTTTTCTTTTAGCCTTCAAGTATAGGAAAGACTAGTGGGCAGTCTCTTCCCCATCCCTATCTTCTTGGATGTAGAATTGGGATACGGAAAGGGATGGGGAAGAGACTAGTAGGGATGCTCTAAGGGGACCATACTATCTAATTGACATTACACAATGTATAAATATCTTCCTTTGTTGTACATCAATAGTTATTGAAGTGTTGAGGGGTTGTACATTATGTTTCAAACATCCATAGTTTTCACAATGAGTCCTTATAAGTTTTTGGTCCCCTTGATACCCCTATTCAATGTAGTGTTGTCTTTTGATGCACTTACTTAAAAATAGTACAGATAGTACCAATACTTTAAAAATTCATAACTTATTATTCCTATGGTGTCCAAATTGTGCATGCAAGAAGTGTGTTGAAGTCCTCTTCCAGTTGTCAATAAGGTCAAAGAATAATAATTTATGTTTCATACTGGAAACTATTCTCAGTGTGTACATCTTGAAAACTACATGGAACTTGTTTCAAAAAAATAAAATTTAAACTACATAGAACTGACAAATAAGGGCTTGGAACTAATGACCTAAGTTAAGTGACACATTCCATACATGCACCGGTGTGACAAACAAGCAACACACAAGTGACACGTGTCTCAAGTACAGCAACTATTATAGCAGGGCTTCTTTCTTTTTAAATTTTTTTTTTGAAAGGGCTTTTAATTTTAGCAAACTGAGTCCCAGATTGCACCAGAAAAAAAAAGTAATGAACCGTGAAATTTTCCACCATCAAACTTTAAATTTTTAAAAAGAAAATCTTGGATGAAATTGCCAGATTGTGGATGAAATCCTAATTATGGGTGTGTGGTATGTGCTAATTTGATACTTTCTATCCCAAGAGGTGGATGAATGTTGAAATTTGGAGCACTACTAGCAATATGTGGATGAACTTTTCATATGACCACCTTGGAACTTCATAAAAAATGAAAATAAAATGCCTAAACAAAAATTTGTTGCAATACTAGAATTTGGATGAAGATGGTTCTTTTAGCAATTAAACTAAGTAGTGAAATTAGATTTTTTCACAATAATTTCTTGACATTTGGCACCAAATAAATATTTGTTATTTGTTGTTATATAAGAATGCATTGCTTTTGAATTGGGTATTATTGTAATTGGAACTCATGAATCTCCATGTATACAAATGGAAATATGTTTAGAAGTATCTGTTGGCTTTGATGGCTTATAAAGTAACTTTATTGGGGTAAGTGAACTTGGTTGTTATTGCTACGTAATTCCATTATTTAGTGTAGGAAAGAAGGTGTAAGGTAAGCAACCATTATGGATAGCAATCTAATTTGGACTTTTATTTTTGGATCTAATTCAAATATATTGCATTCCAATGTAGTTTTTGTTGCATTGAGTGAGTAATAGGAGATGAAAGGGTTGGATTTGGATTAGAAAGTTACCAATTACTCCAAAAAGATCTAAGGTCCTTTGGGGGGTCAAAAACCACTCAAAATTGTCATTTTCAATGCAAACAACAAAATTCTAAACATTTATTTTTTTTGCAAATTTAACTATGGGATCTTGCACTAGACTAGTATGAAAATGTTTGGAAATTTTCTTAGAAATTTTCATAAGATTGATCACAAGATATGAGTGTTTAAGGTGAAGAAAGCTAAATTTGTTGTTCCCAACATGACTAGATAATAAGGCTTCGAATCCTCTTTACTTAAAATTTTTGCACTATAGATTGTGAATTAAATTTTTATATGTTAGAGAATTGAGTTATAGTTTGAAAATTGAAAGCAAGCATGAGATAGAAGGAAAAGATTAAATTGTTGATAGCTCTAAGATTAAAATTGAAACACTTAATTCCAATGGTGAGATTATTTAAGAAAAAAAACTAAATCATGAATAGCTTTTTTTTTCTTTAGAATTGATAAAATTGAGTTCATAAATGAATTCAATACATTATTTTCTCAAAAATTTGCTAAGATTGCCCTCAAAAAGAAACTTCATAACTTTCACATCACTTATTTTAATGAAATAAATCAATTTTTTCTACATAGAAAAATATATGGTCTATAAGAAATAATTTTAAAAAAATTACTTCTTGAAGCGTTTTTTTGGGATGTCCAATTTCACCTACAATAGGCTTATTGTGCCATGACTTTTGCTCTTGGATACCAATTGAATTAAGAAATTTGTTAACACAAACTTAATCAAATTTTCATCTTGAAAAAAAGTTTCAAAAAATCTTGCCAAAAATTGAGATCATAGTTCAAGAATACCCAAAAGGTACTCTAAGACTTTAGGGGGGTAATAAATTCAATGAATACTCCCATATGGCTTCTACACATGGCTAGAGGTTCATCCATTGTTTCATTGTATAGAGGGAGTGTTTTGGGATTTGTATTGGAACTAAGTAGGGAAGTAAGAGAGACACATTAGTATCAAAAAGACAAAATTAGTTCCCATCTATGAAAATCAATGGGGAATTGTATGTTTCTACTTTGAATGCCTAAAATGTATAATTTTTTCCTCATAAATGAGTATACTGAAATGCATAAGAAATAATCTCTAAATTGTTGTTCTTTTGCAAAAACAAAAATATGAATCCAATAGTAGTAACGATGCATTGTAACAAAATCAAGAACAAAATGATTCACAATGACTTCCTACCTTTTGAGGTGAAAGTTCATGGCTTTATTTAACTGTGAAAAGACTAAATCTATCACCAAAGACTTTTGCCAAACATGATTTGATTTTTGGACCAATAGGTGCATTCATCATTTTTACATTGATCTTGAAAATCATCAATAGGCCATTTTGGGGCCATGATGTCCTTCAAGGATTAATTCTAAAAAAATGGGCATGTAACCACTTTTTTCAAACTTCAAAGTTTCTCTCCCTGTACTCTTCCATTTTGAAATCATATATAATTGAATTTTTTTAGTTTTAAAAGATGTAATTACATATCCATTGTAAGTTTTTCAAAAAATTGATTTGACTGTGCAAATTTGAAATTGACTATGAATTTTTGAATAGTGAATAAAATTTCATGTCAAATACAATTTTATGCTAAAAAAATATGAGATTTTCTTCCATGGTGCATTAAATAGTTTATTAAATCATTAGAAATTTAGAAAATTACTCCATGTTAATAGGTCCAAAGTTCAAATTGCAATAAAATATTGAATTTTAGGTGTTTTAAATTTTTTTAAATTAATATAAGGACTAAACTTGATAAGCTTCATTACATTAGTAAGGCTCAAATTCAAAAAAGATAATTTTCACAATTCAAATTCACATCAAGAGCAATAACCTTAAAAATGCCAAAATATACAACATCGTGATTTGTGGAGCATATTCTTATGTAGAAAATTAAAAAATACCACGATGAGGAAATATTCAACACCGTTCTAAAAACATGTGATCAAGTACCATACATGGCTTTTTTTTGGACCAATGTCCACCCTGTTGTCCTCACTACAGAGGCTAGTTTTCGGAGGGACAAAGCCACAGAGGTCAGATTTCTGACAGTCTAGTGAAATTTTGCCAAAAAAAACAAACTGGTACCGTACCTCACACAAGAAAAAGAGGATGAAAAAAATGCATTTTTTCATCTTGCAAGCCCTTACAAAGTCATCCATTTGCCAATAAATGGTGATGCAATTGTACATGGTTAACCTCTAAAGGTTCATTAATTATGTTTCACAGTTGCTATTATGTGAGTTTAGAATCATGAGCACATGAGCATAGGAATCTATATGCCTATATTATAAGAGTCTATATTATAAAAACTTTCCATGATTATAGGTGTTTATACTATAAACACCTTCAATAATTGTAGAGTATTTACTTATGCATCTACTCAAGGCTTGTAGGCTTGCATTTCCATGCTCGCATTCTAGTATTGTTGACTATGTTTTACCAAAATACACTCTAAAACTGCCATTTCTAAAGCAAAAAACTATAATGAAAATAGACTATTTTTTTTGGATATTCAACTATAAGAGCTTTATCTAAGAATGTGTGAAAAAACTTTAGCAACTTTGACCATGTAAATGTAAATTGCTATTATTCAAAGTGAAAAGAAAAGATTTTTGGCATTTTTAAAACTAGGTTTTTAGATTTGGAATACCCTTAACTTAAATTAATAGATGAACTAATATTTTTTGTTCTTAAAAACATTGTAAAATAGAAGAAGCTACAAGATGAAAAGAAAAATGAAATTATTGCCATAGTTCTAAAATGGAATTGGAACATGTCAATCATAATGGTGAGATTGTCAACTCAATTCTCTATGTAGAGGTTTTGGTTTTGAAAATTGAAAAAATTACATTTAAAAATGAATCTTATAAATTATTTTTATAGGAAGCCTTGATTTTTACATCACTAATTCCAAATGAGCTCAAATTTTTAAGCTCATTCTAAACTACATCACTGATTCCAAATGAGCTCAAATTTTTTTCATCCTCCCAAATTGGAAAAAAAATTAAATTGAATTTTTAATTTAAATTAAATAAAAATTTTAGTACCTCCCAATCTCACCTTTTTGTAATTTTTAGGTGGGGTGGGGTGACATCTAATATGGGATATATCCTTACCCATATTCGTACCCCATATTATGTGTTTCATACCATACTTGTATTGTATCTATATTAGTACAAATCTATATCTAAACCATATCTATATCATATCCATATATGTACCATATTTGTATCAAATCATACCATATCTATATTATATTGTATCCGTATCTATATTATATCGTATCCATATCAAGATCCAAAGGCTCTTGTTTTTCCTCAATGGGATGCTCCATTGACGGTTGGGAGAAGGGTCTTTTTATTTTTTTGAATCTGATCAACACCTCACATTTATCGTAGAGGGGGGCACAACTAAAATAGCAGAACACAACTTTTTGGTACATTGTGACCTTAGAAGCATATAGCTTTTTCTTCCTAGGTACCCAATGACATAAAAATTATGTTCCTAGAAAGCTAGTGCATTCTTTGACTTTAATAAAAAAATTCAATAAATTTCAATAAAATTCAACATCATAAGAGTTCACTTGCCTAAAATTCTAAACATGTCATTCCAAGACTTTGAATGTATAGGGTTGAAAATGAAATATGCTCACTTTAGAAGTTTATCTTACTAAGAAACTATTAGTGACTATGGGATCATCAGTAAATCAAGCACACATATATATTAGAGAAGAATACAAATGGTAAATGTGCATAATGATACTTGTTCAATAACTTCTCTAAATGGCTTTCTTCAAATAAATAATAGTTTACTATGTCTTCTTTCCCCATTATTTCATGCTCATATTTGAAGTGTTAATATTTAAGTAAAGTTGATAAATGTGCTCATACCTTAGCAATGACTCTTGATTATGTTGTTTAAGCCCAAAAAATCTATTCATCAATTGTGGAAAAAGAATTGATATTGATTTATAAAATTGCTATAAGATATCTATATGTTAATCCTTAAACCCTTAAAGGACCAAGTGACCGTTCAACTTATGCAAGAGATCTCATGTACTTGTAAATGAAGTGAATTTGGGTCAAATGTTCATGAAATTTTGACACAAGGTATAAACATGTTCATGCTTAGTGGGAATATCAATTTTCCAATTGGATACCCAAATCAAAAGTTATATTGCCTTGAACTTTGAAAACAACTTTGGCAACTTTGGCTAGCATGTACAAAACTCCTCCTCTACTTCTGAAAATTTGGCAAGTACATAAATTATGTGATACAAGATATAAACGTCCCCCAAATAATCATGTGTAGTGTAAAAATCTTATTTTAGGAGGAATTAAAGTTTGTTGGCCATATTGGACAAGGTTTGGAATTTTTTTTAAACTTCAAATATCATAATCTTTCAATTATTATGGTAAAAGTTTCTTAAATATTTCCACACATTCACATAGAAGTCTAGTACAAATTTGTACAATTCATTTTTTTAAAAAACTATTTTGTTCATTTTTTTCTCATTGCCCTAAAAGTTGACAATTTGTTTTCAAAATGTGCCTCAGTCCTTTACATGTGTTTTGATTTAAGAAACACAAAATATGGTCAGTTTTGGGTCACAATTTTTGAAGGATTAATGTATAAAAGTCAAAACCATAACCATGGGATCTTCACTAAGATCTCAGCTTCATCTTCATGACTTCATGTACAATGTGTATTAATTTTTTTTTACCAATTCTGCAATCTGTGGAGATTTGTTTTATTTTCTCTGTGGTATATTTCTACTTCAAAATTTACAAAAAATTAAAAGATGTAAAAATCAATATGCTTGTATTAATAGAACTTGGTTGAAAATTACCACACCAAAATTAAAACTTGAATCCATTTTGTAGAAGACTTGTGCACTTTAAAATGACTATGATCTCCTTTCTGAACTATAAAGACCATGAATATGCAATATCAATCAACCTTCCTATAATTAATAATCCCATGACTATCTATGAACATAAGAATATGTAATACAAGGAATTTAAAGGTATTTTTAAACCCCTAATTGCCCAATCAACCATATATAGTTGATTTGAAATTTCAAGCTCATTTTTGTGTGGGCAAGTAAAATTCCTTTAACCATTTAAAAATTTCATATGGATAGTTTTGAAGGTTAATTATTGGAAGCTTCTATTTTTCATTCAAAAAGGCAAATATTTGGTTTTTGAGAGGTGTTCAAATGCATATATGTTCCATTAGTGAAGAGTAAAGTTTTCCAATTTTACTTCATTTCTCGGCTTTTGTCAATCTCACTTGATTAGAGATCTAAAAAATTGTATATATTCATTTGTTTTGAAAATGGTCTCATTGGAAAGAATAAAGTGTTTTGATGATTTTCACTATTGAAAATTTAAACATGCAAGTGTTAATTTGGGGTTATTTTTATTTTTATTTTAGCATTTCAACAATTGTAGGTGGATTGTGTAATGAGTTTGATAGCTCTTCATTTTTTTTCTTGAAACACATGGACAATTTCCATTGATAAAAGGAAATGGAATACAAAACCAAAAGATACAGTTCTTGGTGAGATTTTTACTTTTTCAACAATCATATCTCAAGATAGCTCTTCATTTGAACTTAAGGATTTTGGAAGTGCATTTTAGTGTGCTAACACAATTTTTAGTTGTTCATGTCATCTCTAGTCCTTCCAAACTCTTATATGCAAATTTCTCAAATATTATGGAGAAGGGTAGCATACTAAAAATATGATAATTACATTTTTCTTGTTATAATTTCACAACTCCTACACAATTTCACACTCAAATTGGTTTACATATTTATAAACAAGCTCTTTAAATATTTGTATTGTTAAATTTAAAAACAACAACAATTCGCTTCATTAGAGATAACTATAAGCCTATGTTTTTTTTCATAGGAAAAACATACTTCAAAAAGCTTGGGCATTTAGGGTTTAACAATGTTATGCAAAGCCAAGCAACGTGCCAAGCAATGATGCTTTAAGTTGTGTGTTGGCAAAATTGATGTTTCCCTCATCTTATCTTTAATATATATTAGCATTGTATCTCAAAGTTTTTTGAAAGAAAACTAAGAGCCCTAGTGAGGTACTAAATTAAGAATCTTAGGGATGATAAGGAAGCTTTAGAAAATGCATGTCTAGTTTAGAATAGCCATTTGAAAGTTTCAAGTAGCCTCACAAAATATTAGAAGAGTCCCTCAAGATACTAGGTAGATATACCTAACATTGAGAGAAGATTTGACTTCTATAATGTTCAATGAAGGTAGGAGAAGTATTCCAAGACAATGAAAGGTGTAAGAATTTTTTTAGAATCACATATAAGATCATTTTATTACAACTAAATAAAGAAAAAAAAAGTGAAAAAAGTTTGAAAATGCAATTTCATAGCCAAAAAGATTGTTTTTTTGTTTGCTATTAGAGGTAATCACACCTTCATTGCTAGGGAGTCTTTTGGAGAATGGAGACATGCCGGCACCTTGTTGGCTTCACATTTGTAGAGTATACTTCTACTGCTAAATTTTCTTGACATTGATTATTCTCTTTTAGAGCAAGAGACTTTGCACAACAAGAATATTCTCCTCCAGAGCTTATGTTTGCCTTGATTTTTGGATTTCTTGTTTTTTTCTATATTGAAGCCAATGTTCTCTGCTTCATCTTGTGTTTTGTATAGCTTGCTTGTTCTGAATCTTAATCTTGTGTTTGGCACTAGTTGCACATTCTAAGCTCAAAAATCATGTTATGATTCTCCACTCGTTCTCTAAACAACAAAAAGGAGGGTTACACCTTCACTTAGAATTGCTCCCCATTAGCTCTTGTTTTTTTCACCAACTTCTCATTCTTCAAAAAAATTTGCTTTGCAAAGAAGGAGTGATTACCCCTATTGTCTTCCAAGTGTCAATTGGAGTGCCACCATTGACTTCAATGATTTGGCAAAAAAATTTGCTAGATGTCAATTCTCCATAACAATAGTCCTTCAATAATTATAGATATTGACTTTCATTTTTAGATTGAAGGATTGTATTTTCATTGCCAAATGGTGAATAATATTTATCACTAGAAAATCATACTACTAAAATCATAACTTCCTCTGTAATATCACAAATGCTACCATTGATACTAGGGGCTTGTGCTTGCTATGGTACGCATTCATTGTATAACATATTAGTAAAAATTTGATATATTTGAATAGAAAGCATGATGATGATTTAAATAGGTCTTTAAAATAATTATTTTAATTATTTTATATAAATATTTCCAATCATGCATACATAGAAATCATATTTTCACACAATGTGATATTACTGAAATAGAGTAGCAGTTCACAATCACCTCTGTAATATCACTTTTACAGAGGGTGATATTATAGAAATGCAATTGAGGTGATATTAAAGAGGATCAATATGGTGATATTATAAAGGTAGCAATTCCATTGCACTTCTATAATTTTGTGCTTTTGTGAGCTTTGAGTTTCTAATTTCAATTTTCTATTGCTACTACCAAATGATTTGAGAAATTTATTAGATTGAACCAATTTTGGATTTCACAACAATTAAATTGTTCACAAAGCTTTTGAGATTTACAAGTTTTTCCTTTAAATTCTTCTATTTGGGTTGCCATTGTTTGTAGCAATTGAGTCAAATTTCTAATGCATTCTAATGTATATGTATCTTTTACCATATTCATCATTGCATGTATTTCATTCATCATTCATTAAATTTCTATTGTTTATTTCAATATATGCTTATTTATTAAAAAAATTATATGAAGATTTTAGTAATTTTTATCTGAAGATTTATTGAAATTCTTGCTCTCCATTCTATCTAATACATAAAAATTCTAATGAAATTCTAATGGTAAATGCATAGTATAGCAAGCGCCAACCGCTAGTAAAAAAATAAAAAAATAAAAAAAAAAATTGCAAAACTTGAATGAATATAGTACAAATATGGAGATGAAAGTCGGCTTCTTTCCACATGTGGATTCCGTTGTCACCACTTGAGTGAAAATTTAAAATAATTACAAAAGAATACTGGAGCCAATCATCAAGGGTTCTTCTCCAAACAGAATTATTGGACAGAAGCTCACTGGCAAGCCTGCTGTTTGTTACGACAGTAGTCGGCACCGAACACCCAGACAACGAATGATGAGAGAATCGTCGGTCATTCATCCAAACTGCATTCATCCATTGGCGTTAACGGACTCAATTAGTTTGTTGTTAACAAGTGTTTAGTGGCATTCACACGGTCCTTCGCCGCATTGTTAGTAACTTCGGGGTTTTTGTTGGAGCAGTTCGGCTTCGTTTTCTCTTTTACTTCGGTCGGATTCGCAGACGGAGCTTCAAGCTATGTCGGTACCATCGATCGCGGCTCGATTGCATTCAAGCGTCTTGCGGTTTAGTCGGTTTTGATCGTGGAGCGCAAGATGTCTGAGACTCCCAGCATGAAATACGAGGCGTTCGTCGCCTTCAGGACGCGGAGCTTGGAAGTCGACCAGCGCTTGCAAATCAAGCTTTACTACCGCTTGGCTAACAATCTTCTCAAGCAGGTAAGTAAGTTTCGCCTCTTCGCTCCTCTCGCTGTTGTACAATTTCAATTCGTTGAAGGAAATTCGCCATTTATTTGATCCTCTGTCTGCTTTGGTTTACTTCGTTTTTTTTGTTTTTTTTTCCCGAATTCGCTCACATCTCGTTTAGATTTGGTAGATTCCGTGTGATGAGTAACCTACTCTAGGACATCTTCAATGTTTGGTGAAGAACTAGGAAATTCAAGTGCTAGTGACACATTTGTGAGACATAAGGAGATGTTGCACAATTTCAATCTGAGATAATTGGTTGACAGAAATTCACATTATTGATCCTCTGCCTTGCGCTATTGCGATTTGTACGAACTCGAAGCTTCTTGTATTTTTCTTGAATTTGCTCACAACTCTCTGAGATATTGTTAGATACGGCATGATGAGTAATCTTCTCTAGGTCTTCTTCAAGTGCGTTGACATGTTTTGTGAGACAAGTTGAGCTGTTGCGCCATTTTAATCCGTCATAATTTATTGAGAAATATTCGCACTTACTGTTCCTTTGTCCTGTGGGGTTGCGCTGACTTGGAGGCTCTTTTGTGTTGTTTTTCACGCAGGCTAGCATATATCGTGACGAGAACAATATTTTAGATCTGTACATACTTCTCCTCCGCTTCAAAAGGTTAGTATGTCGTGTTCTTGTAATAAGTTGCTGCGAGGTTGTTGAAGTGCTTGCTCAAGGTTCCTGCTTTTGATGTCATTATTATTCATGATTCAGATACCACGGAACTTTCTAATTTCCGTCTAGGTGGAAATTTGACTGAGAGCTTACTCGTTTGTTCAATCACTCAATGCTGACCTAACTCCCTGTACTAAATGACCATCTTTGTATATCAGTAGTTAGTGGCTGCAGCACAAAATCTTGACTAGCATTGTTTTGAACACCGGTAGGATTAAGTTCTGTAATGTAAGTTTGTAGTGAGAAGAATCTCAATATTTGTGTCCTAGGAGATTCAATTTCTTAGCAGATAACAGATCCTGTTCCAATTCATCTTTTTCATGTTTTGCAGTTTGATAACAGACACTATACCAAACCATCGGGACTACCACTTGTATTTTGAATTGAAAGTGGAATACAGAAAGGTACACCGTGTTTGATGTTGGTCATTCTCACATGCATTTGTATGAATGGCGCGGTTCTCAGATTATCCAAGTTGCGTAGGATAGGATCACCTTATTTCTATAGTTAAGTGAAGTATACCCTGTTGATTGAAACAAGCTTGAGCAGAAAATATTCGTTTGTATGAATTGGAATTTTTTGAGAATGATATTCAATTGACGATCTGTTTTCTTTTGTGCATTTCAGAAGCTAAATCAAATTGTAAATGAGCTGGAAGAATTGAAGCCAGAAGTCCTTAAGAAGATCGATCGTATGAATATTGCTCGTCAGGATGCTGTACCTCCTTCACAGAATTCAACAGATAACCCTAGGCTTGCTGGATCAACTGGCTTAAGAAATCAGTCTAACCTTAAAGTGAACACACAGAAGGTGGTGCAACCCTCCCTCGACTACCTCTTTCTTCGGATCAGCCTGTTGTTTGAGTCATCCTCACCCCTTCAGTCTGTAGCACATTTTAAACGGCACTCTGCTGTTGTGTAATGGTTGACGATACTCTTCGTTGTTACCTTCTCAAGCTCAGTAGTGCCCAGGATATTTAGAAGGGTCTACATGAAGAAATGGATGTTTTTACAAATGTCACAAAGTCAAACCTATTCATGGAGTTTGATTTCTTTTGCAGGATTGTGGACTGAGTAGTTCCTCAGGTAGGAGAGATTATTTGAACAGATATTCGAATGGAGAGAGCCCAGTTTTTAATTCAAGTTATCTGGATGACTCCACTGGCTCAGTGTGAGTATGCGCAGGGATTTTCTTACCAAGGATTGTCTGCAAGCATTCTTGAATTAAGTAGTATTAGGAATAACTTTGTATTGAAGCTTATCAATGTTCTGACGGTTGTGTGTACTGTTTGTTGATTGCGCAGTCCTTCATCCATGCCACGAGCAAAGGATGAAACCCTTTCAAGACATTCTATTCCGGGACTCGCCGGGCAAACAATCAGGCGATCATCGGTCAGGCCTCCTAAGGTATCATCATTGTTGATGAGATGGACATCAAATGTTATCACCTAGCACCAGGATTGTCCTTCCGTGCTGCTCCTTCTAAAAATTTTCACTGACAGTTCGTAACTAATGCTTATTTCAGGTCCAGTATTCACATCAAATTGCAACACCAGTTAAACCTCCAAGGTCTGCCACTGTCCCAACGTCTATCTTACCTCCGCTCTTTTATGTAGTAGCTAACTTGCATGGTTTTGATTGATGTATTATATGACGAACTCAGTATTCAATGTAATAAGCACGAATTATATGCCGGATTTGTGTATTTTAGTGTGGTGCCACGAGTTGCAGTTTTCCCATCTGAAGGCCTCAGCGCGTATCTAAATGTTTGTGAGGATTAGATAAGTAAACTGCAGTATATGAGACTACTATCTTTCGTTCATTTGAAAATCGCTTGGCCTTTTCTGCTTGGTTTGTAATAAGAATTTGCAGAAATTGATAATCATGTCTGGTTCTTTCATATATTTCTTTCCTTGTCATCGAAGATACTAATTTTTATCATCGTGTGTATTTGTGGTGAAGCTTGCAGCAAACGTTACAAGCTGTAAATCATTCAGGAGTTCAATCCTCAGATTCAACTTTAGAGTCCAGGTCTTCTATTTGGCCTAAATCACATTCAGATTCCAACTTGCTCAATTTACTTCGACAGCCTTCAGTGCCTTCAGCGAAAGCTTCTGTTCAGACGCTGCCTTCGGTGGAGCATTCAAATACTCAACTGCGACCTTCTCAAGTTGCAGACCCGAGACCTGGGCCACCACGAGGCTCCTCGTTCCATTTCTATGATTCAAAGAGGCGCAAAAATCTGCACATAGTATGATTTCCATCTTCAACCTTATCATTTATGATGGAGAGTGCTTTCTTCTTCTGGGATGGAATCAATCCGAGCGCGCTAGGTGTGGATATTTATTTGCTGAACTAACATGACGTAATACTTAAAACGGTTCGTTCAGCTTTATCATCAAGGCAATCAATCACAACTCTTTCCTAATCTGTGCAGTCATCAAGGATGTTGGAGGAGTTTTTAAAGCTTGCCAGTATCAACACGCAAAACAACCTTGAAACTTGTGGAGTCCTCACTGGGTATCTGGTGAGCGGTCTTCCTATTTACTCTTAAGTCTCAATTTGGCCTGCACATAATTCTTACGGAGGTCTTGCGCGATTGACTACTGTAGGACCTTCTCCACAATCCATGATGTACTCACGATGTCTTGAATTTCCAGAAAAAGGGAGCTTTCAACATTACGACTCTCATCATCCCCAAACAAAAAGCAACACCAGACACTGTAAGTCTGTTCAAAAGTAGCTGCACACATCCTTGTTGGTTCGATGGATTGTTGACAACTGTGGATAACGGCATGGAATGGAGGCGACTATCCTACGTATGTTTTCTCTTTGCATTAGTGTGCTTCTAACGGTTGGAATCACTACTTGTTCGTATTGAATTTTGGACAGTGTGAAACTCTGAATGAAGAAGAGTTGTTTGACATACAAGAACAGCGTGGACTTTTCCAGCTTGGGTGGATACATGTATGTCACTTACCTTGCATTTCGTACAAAATCCCGTCCTCATTCTTACTTATGGAGAAGTGATTTTATGCTCTGAGAAGAATAGCTGATTTGCGTTTGTGTTTGTTTGTCAGACGCATCCAAAGCAATCGTGCTTCATGTCATCTGTTGATCTGCATACTCATTATTCGTACCAGGTTAGTGTTCCATGGCACTTCCATGGCACTTGCATAGTTTTCTCATTCATTCATGTTATGTACAATAGACTGGCAAGCACACACTGATTTAGCTGTCATCAGTGGCTTCTTAGCAGCATTCCAGGACAATGCCTCTGAAGCAGTTACTTGCATGATCAGGAATTGAGGCTAGTTCGTTTGACTGAATTCCTGTTACGTTGATACTCGATTTGACAATTTTCTCGCTCGAAGTGCCGACGGAAAGGGAAAATTCTGTGTGCATAGGAAAAGGTTTTGTGGTATTGATTGTGGGCCTCTTTGTGGCAGGTAATGCTTCCGGAAGCTGTAGCTATAGTAATGGCTCCCACAGATACAAGTCGGTGAGTATGCCCTACTTCAAGCTCTCCACTTCGTCCTGCGTTCTTTCTCTGCTCACCTCTGCACTCTTTCAGTGTCACAATTTCTGTGGACTTCTTCTGGGGTTGGCGTGGTGACTATTGCGGTTGACTTGCAGAAAATATGGCATATTTCGGCTCTCGGATCCTGGGGGAGTTCAGGTACTACAAAATTGTACGAGACGGGGTTTCCATCAGCACGAAAAGCCCCTTGAAGGGGGTCCAATTTATGAGGATTCTTCACATGTATACTGGGTTAACAATGTAAAATATGATATAGTTGATCTTCGGTAGGTGGCCCTCGTGGTCCCTCCCCCAGCACCCCTCATACAACAAGCTATCGCTGTCCACGAGGTTGTCAAGTATGTAGTTATCCAAGCTGCTGCACTGATGGCACGAAAAATTGTTCAACGGGTCTAAATGGCCTCCGAACATGTAAGATGCTCGAAGGGTGCTTAAAATTACAACCTGGCTATGAAGCTTGTGAGTATAGGTTAACTTGCAAGCACGAAAAGTGCCTGCAAGTTCGACAAGTCGCTGTTATTATCTTCGCCACATGTGTCATATTTGGATTGCTAATTCAATCTATGGTCGACTTGTGTTATACTGTATACCTTGCCTGGTAAGTTACGAAAACCGAATTTCAATAAGCTACATTTTAAGCCCCCATAGAGATCATCATGCTTTTGCCTTGTCCTCTAGAATGACCTTTGCACACACGGAAATCCGTGTACTTCATGGAATGTTGGATTGGGGGGAATTCTTCTGTTGGAGATGAATTCTTTCTGTTCACTTACATGGGATCACAGTTGGTTTTGTCTTAAGAAGAAAAATCGAAATACAGTGGACCTGAGCAAAATAGGAAGAAAATATTTATCCCCTTAGTTTTTATGTATTATTTTTCCATGTGGATGTGAGGTTGCACTATAATAACTGGCTATTTACTTGCAGCACGGGGAATTTCAAAAAATTGCAATGCCATTTCTATGATTTTTCTTTCTTAACCTGAGTGCCTAAGCCTTTCTAAGTATGATTATCCTCTGGAAAAAAGAGTATGGGCTTGTAGTTATCCTTAATGAAGCAAATTGTTTTTTTTCCAAAATTTAACCATACAGATGTTTAAAGAGCTTGCTTATTAGAGTACATACTATTTTTCAGTTTGAAATTGCATAGAAGTTGTAAGATTATAACAAGAGAAATATATATGAACTATTTTTAGAATATTGCCTTTCTTCATAGTGTTTGAGAAGTATAAGAATTTTTTGAGATTGGAGGTGACATGAATAACTAGATATTGTGTTAGCACATTGAAGTGCACTTCCAAAAACCTTAAGTTTTAATGAAGAGCTATCGAACTCATTATACAATCTACCTTGTAATTGTTAAAATGTAATTTTTTTATAAATAGAAATCGTAAATGATTCCAAATCAACACTTGCATGTTTAAATTTTCAATGGTGAAAATCATGAAAACATATTTTTCTTTCCATTAGGACCATTTCAAAAAGTATTATTTTTTAGATCTCAAATCAAGTGAAATGGGATAGTTTTGTTCCAAAGGAATTTACTTGCCCACATACAATCATGCCCAAAATATTGGATTGACCATATATTGGTTGGTTAAGCAATTAGGGATTAAGCATGACTATCCTTGGCTCTTTACAATTTTTGCCATTTAGGATCGTTATGATGGGTTTGTGTTTTTTGTGGTCCAAAATCCAAATCTAAAAGTTTTTTGGTCTATTTAAAGTAATTATTGGTGTACTTTCAATGTAATATTTTCAAGTTCCAATTCCACACCATTCAAAAGATATCAATACATTTGTAGAGTCTTATTCAATATTGGACTATTGTCAATTTCTCTAAAATCTATTAAAAACATTTATTATTTTTCAAAATACTAATTTTCAAATACAAATTTCATAATGGATACATCTTAAAATACATAATAATTATTCTTGTATAACCATGTAATTATTTGTGAATAAACTAACTCTTCAATGATTTATAGATATATCCTAGTGTTATATTAAATGAAAGCTTTGTCAAACTTTTAAGTGTTACAATATTTGCTGAGCTTTCATTTTAACATTCACATAGTTTTTCATTGTTACGTTCTTGCTAATTCCTAATGAATTCCAAATATTTTGTCATCAAAATCTTGCAACTTACATTATTATCAATAAAAATATAATAACTCTAGTCTTGCAAATGAAATATGTGAATCCATAATCATCACTACCCAAAATGCACCACATACATTTGCATAAAAAAGCAATTATACCAAATATGACACAAGATACATACAATTAGAACATGGGAGCTTAGGAATGTTCCATTGTTGATTATATAGTTGGAAGTGAAGCTATGGGAACCGCTTTTAAAGTAGTAGGGGAAGTGCCAAAGGATATGTCCTCCTCCCTCTATCTTTAGGCATGGATAGATGACTTCACATATGAGATTTTGTAAGATTCTACTAAGACAACACCCTTTTCACCTTCTTCTCTCCCCTTAGTCCAACCAAGAATTTAGGCTACTTACTAATAAAAAAATTAGTGCAATCATTTAGGACTACAACCGAGATTACATCGAGAAAAAAAAGGATGAGGAAGTGTTACGTCTTTAACCAAAAGACGGAGTCTATGAATGGATTCTAGTTTTGAGAATCTGAGTTTCTAAATCCTACAACCACATTCACATTGCACAATGTAGTTAGGGCTTGGTGGAAGTGGAAATGTGGGGTCTAACCCGTCAATAAATTATCTTATGACAGAGCCTCATAGTTATATTCTTCTTCTTGAAAGTTAGCCCTCTATGTCATGGACCTTATGAAAGTCAGTACTTGATTGTTGTGAATAATGTAAAGTATGTACAACTAAAAGTGACAGTTTTCTGGTTGCAACATTTATCTGCAAGTGTCCAAGACTTGAAATTATGAAAGTTGATGCACTTGATTGTTGTGAATAATGTAAAGTATGTACAACTAAGAGTGACAGTTTTCTAGTTGCAACATTTATCTGCAGGTGTCCAAGACTTGAAATTTTGAGTGATTGTAGATAAACGTTGCAATTAGGAGACTGTCACTTTGAGGTGACACTTTAAGAATGGCTCAACTACCAACCTGAGAAAGTCCCTTTATTGATGATCATTAGAAGATTTTTGGAACCAAAACAAAATCGCAAGTTACTAGGAGTTACTAGACTATGAAGAACTATAGAAACTCTACCAAATCAACAATGTAATGTGGCTGCAATCGTGCCACATCATATAATATTTTTTAATTAATATTTTTAAATATTTTTCATATAATAATAATAATAATAAAATAACTTCTAAATTAAAAAAAAAATTGAAATTGAAATCGGTATTTAAAATTTTTTAATTATTAAATATACTAATTGAAAAACAACTTGAGGGTAGGCCTAAAATAGCCCTCCCATACCCTTGTCCATGAAGTGGCAATGTGCCTAGAACTTAAAAAAAAAGTTGTACTCCAAGCAATTGTACTCCAAGCAATTGCATGCATAGGCAAAGCAATCCAATTTCAAAAATTCATGTTGGGGCATGCACTACTTCAAGATTGACCAAAAACATAAATTGGATGAAAAAAAGTTAATCCTCTATTCTAGATGTTGGGGTGAACCAATTGGCCCCTTCTTCATCCTTCCATGGATGGACATAAGTGATGAAGTCTTCCATTTATCACCTCTTCTTTGACTAAATGGAATTAATCCAAGGTTATATTTGTCTTGTAATGGGGAGGTGGTGGAGAATAGATGTGCATGTTTTCTATGGAAGAGGAACTAAGAGGTGTCACTTTTTGAATGTATTTTCCAAAATACACGTCATCTATATTTAAATGAAGAAGGGGCTTCATATAATTATGTTATGCAACATGCTTTTGGAATCCACTATTTCTATTTTTTAGAAGACAATGTAGTAGTGGATGAAAATTGCTTTTTGAATTTTAGAGTCCTACACATAAATTGAGTTAAATCATCTAAGAATGTGAAAAATTGATAGAAAGTTCACTAAAATGAAAAAAAAATGTCCAAATCAATAAAAACTCGTTGTGTAGAAAGGTGAATTTGTTGATTCAGGCAAATTTTTGTCAACTATTTGTCACAAAGGATGACATTCCCTTATAGTGATTATATTGGCAATAATTTAATTTTGTAATTTTCTTGGTGTAAATTTTAGACCAAATCATAGACATTATTGGTCAACTCAAATTTTTTCTGAAATGTTTGAATGTTCACAGAAGATCAAATAAATTCAATATACAAACAACATATGCCAACTCTTTTGGAGGGCAACATCCCTTGAGGGGTTAAGTTAGGATATTTTTTTTTTTTTTTGATATGGTGACATCTCCTAAACCATGTGTCCAATCACATTCTTGGTATTGTTTGAAAGCTCTCAACGAGGAGAGAGATGCATGGGCTTGATTTCATGGCATTTTAACTTATGGCAAAAAGATATTGAATTCCAAAGTTTTTATGAATTAAAAAATTAAAAATCACTTAATTTGTAAATTTTTATTTATTATTTTTATTTACTGTGGCAATGGCCAAGGGCGCCCTAGTAATTATTAGGCAGTGAAAAACTGCAAGTGGCGTTGTCCCAGACAAGACCGTGACCGTAGCCATCACCATTTGAGAACCGGCCAGCCTTTCACATCAAGCCTGTCGTCCCCTCCAGGACGTGATCTCTCGCACACTTGCACGCCATCGCTAAAACATGAAGCTCTTTCTAACATTTTTCAGCTTTCAGTTTCGCAGCTTTCGTAGTCTCGCCGTCTCGCCGTCTCGCCGTCTCGCTCCTCCTCTGTGCATGCAAACTAGCTTGCAAGTTCAGAGGTTTGCGGGGACGGTTCGGTCTTTCTAGCTAGCGTACGTAGCATTCCAGCCATGACGGTATGTGGGGCAAGTTCATTGAGAAGTTTTGGTGCTACTGTAGCTAGCTGATGATCGATACAGAATTATGAAGTACTCGGTTACTAGCTATCTGATCGAATTTTCATTTGTGTCTCTCGGTAAATATATAGTATTGTACTGATTTTGTGCATGGTGATTGCATGTATATCCAGAAACCGAAGAGGAGAGTGGCAGCGGCGCTCAAGAAGCGCAAGGCGCAGGGGAATCATGTCCAGACGCTGAATGAAATGCTTGAAGCCAACTGCAAGGGACCATTGCCGGGAGTGAGGGTACGTCAGTCTGGATCCATACTTGATCCTAGCTACTGTAGTTCTGATTTCTCTTACAATGCATTGAACTGGCTGATTTTATCTTCCATTGACGATACATTGCACTTGGGTACGTACGTATGTTGATTTGTTTTGAGAAAGCTTTGAGTTGTAGTTTTTCTATATCAGACCTAAGTTTTAGCAATTGCCGAAAGTTAGTTTAATTACACTGGGAGCTCCCAGCCGTAGGTTTAGCCCCGGGGTAGGAGGGGGGGGGGGGGGGGGACGCAATCGCATGATTAGTACTGGCACAGCGCGCGACGCAGGCGGTGGAGTAGCATGTATGCAAGAGACACAGAATCATTGGTAGCAGATGCAAAACATTACTAATGGAATAATGTTCATGTAGTAGTGTTCACAGGAAGACCGGGAGGGCCTTACCGGGGGTGGGGGGTGGGGGGTGGGGTATGTAACTATACCCCCCCCAAATTTTCTTAAATAAGAAAATTTGGGGGGGTGTATAGTTACATACCCCACCCCCACCCCCCACCCCCCGGTAAGGCCCTCCCGGTCTCCCTGTGGTTAATTAGTAATGGAGTAATGTTCATGTGGTAATGTTAATTAGTAGTGTTCTGCATCTGTTACAAATGATTCCATAATGTTTTCGTGTAATGCTTGATCGAGAATAAATTTTTTTTTCCATGACAGGAGACACAGAATTTCGGAAAGCATGAACACGATGAAGAATTCGTGTGTACAGCATGTGGTCGCAGCGTGGCCATTGTCGAAGTGCGAGCACATCCAGTGCTCCACGTGGGAATCTGCAAGAATTGTTACGATTTCCAAGTCAGCGATCCCTTCACCAAGGCACGTCCTCTCGCATCTCTTAACCCGAATTGGCTTTTGTTTTTTCACTTGGTCCATCTGGATTACAATTTTCTCAATTTTTCTCAAATCGGATTTGGTGTTCCAAAACCATGAATCCTGGGCTAAATATGAGCGGCTATACGATTTGTTTTCTTTTGTTGCTATCGCATTTTTTCTTCACGATCTGTAGCTGAACTCAACTACTTTTTGCAGGACAATCCCCAAGACCCGTTTTATCACGAAAACGAGTGCCGCTGGTGCGGCGATGGTGGCGAAGTGATTCTGTGTAACTCTTGTCCCAAAGTGTTTTGCAAGTATTGCATTAAACGAAACTTTGGAGAGGAAATTCTCAGCGCCATTGAATCGCATCAACGAGAGTGGAGCTGTTTCGTCTGCAATGAGGATCATCTGGAGATATTGATCCGTGACTATATGCAGACAACATTGATCGGTGACCTTCTGCAGACAATGATCCGTGATTACAACAACGTGCAGAATTTGGTGAAGATGAGGAATAGGAGCGACCAAACTCCAAAGAGCAGGACGAACAGATAAGATCATCTCACGGCTAAGTTTTAAGAAATCTATCATTGGGTTTGTACCTATCCTCGGGTTTAGAGCTTTTGGCTCTTGAATGTCACAATTTTAGGGCTTTGAAACAACATCCTGTCCATTTCAATGTACAGGACTAAATCAATCTCAGTCTAAAGGACTAAGAAGCCCAAAGAAAGCCTCATTTTATGTACTCCATCCTAGTTTTAAGTCATATGGAGACTTTCTTTTGTCCAATTTTTGTTCATTT
Organism: Climacium dendroides; assembly: GCA_950106755.1. NCBI lineage: Eukaryota > Viridiplantae > Streptophyta > Bryopsida > Hypnales > Climaciaceae > Climacium > Climacium dendroides. The sequence goes on from OX467086.1 coordinate 23,943,339, forward strand.
TCTGACTTACGCATAAATGCAGTGTTTTTCATTGATTCTAATTTTATAGAATTTGGTTGTATTTGAATAATTGTACTGTGTGCAATATATCTGGTCGTCTTAGAATGGCCTTGATCATCATGAAACCATGAGTTCTTGGTTCTTCAGGGGTGAAGACACCCTGTCTGAGCTCGAAAGAGCAAGGGTCTCCCTGACTTCTCCTTACATTGCTAGTCTCCATCTCTAAGCCTTCACCATTATTGAGTACTTTCTTGTATGATAGGGAATCTAATTCATGAAAGAGATCAAGAAGACGGTCCATAAACAAAATGACGTTTGCAAGTGACGCAATTGCAACCATAATTTCTCGCAAAAAAGATAATGTGTGAATATGAGCTCTTTTGATTTTCATTGCGATTGATTATTCAGGCATTTGGATTACAGGTCTGAGAGTGAGAGTGCCTCTACTGATGAAGAAGACAACATCAATCGATCCGGTCTCGTTTCTCCTTTACACCATCAGGACGGGCACAAGAAAGCATTCACCAATGATTTTAAAGAGGGCAAGGCCACACCATCACAATATGCCAATCATCCTGGCTTCTACAAACAGTTGACAACCTCCAACATTGGACGACATGATCGTGAACATGGGAATTACAACGGACAATTTGTAAGTTTTTGGTAATATTAAACTAAATTTATTATTCCAAGATGCAAATTGTCTTGTTATGAATGAGACTCGTAAATCCTAAAATTGAAAGGTAATGGTATATATCATTGAAGTTTGTCCTTTTTCCATTTTGGGTACAATGCTTCCTTTCAATTTCTATTCATGTTAAGCTTTCCAACGTAGAATCTGCCTTTCTTTTCTTGACACAAGCAGGTGTTTCCAGTGGGCTTTATGAAGACCCATGGCGAGCAAGTTCAGGCTTCTGTCAAATTCCAAGGAATACACGAGGATTCTCCAACTCATATTATAACTTGTCGCAGGAGTTTGAAAAATGGGCAGAAGGTATACTTACTTCCTTTCGAATGGACCAGATTTGTGAAGGACAATGACTTGAAGAAAGGGCATGGGCTTCAGTTTTCACTTGTTGCTGATTCCTGCTTTGTAGTTAGAAAAGTGTAGGTGAGTTGTAGAAATACTTTAGTCACTGTAACGAATGCGTTGAACATTTCTGACTCGCTCTTGACTACCAGAAGTTAAGACTTTTCTGTCGCTTTTTGGTTAATTCTGATGTACTTAGTTTGCACCCAATGCAAAGAAATGGATTTCATCCCTTACTATGTTCACACATTCACAGTTTTGAGGAGGAATATATATGCTGGTGGGATAAATTAGGTCTCCATCATCGTGCAGTAGAATGAAAGCTAAATCCTGAACTGTTAGTTTGATGTTTTGGGGGGTTCGATCATGAAAAAACCAGTGTGGAGAATTTAATCAATTTGTAACACTTCTAGTTCGGTGATTCCCAAATTCAGTAGCTTTCTCAGTTTGGTTTCAGGACTCGTGATCCGTAGTTCATAATACATTTGGTGCTAAGAAATTCTGAAACAATTTCGAACTGGTTTTCATCGACAACCAAATATTTACGACGACTCGATCTTGTCATATCTCTCTAATTTCCGAAAGTCTCTTGTTCTTTTGAAAGGTTAGAGTGAGGGAATTTCCAGCTTCTCTAAGAAGCACATACTGACAAAGTGCATCAGCTCTGAAGTTTACATGATTGATGTTCTGCTCTTGGCAACCGGTGCATGAGTATGGGGTAGTAGCATCTTATAACTTGAAAAATCTTTCAATGGAAAAATGTGTTCCACTTTTCTCATAGAGTGAAAAATTCAAGGCTACTCCTTCAGTCCTGACGCAGTGGGTCACTGGACATGGCGTCATATTCCTGTTACAAGCCATAGTTTGAAACTGCAAATGATGCACTGATGCTTGTCTGTTAGATGACCAAGAGTTCATGTGATTTATGGAAAGGTGGCATTCTTAGGAAGCATCTCTATCACCTCATGGTATTCTTCCGTGGTATTTGAAGTGCAGAATACTATTAAGGGGTGTGTCGATTTCACAGGTATGCTTAAAGGCTCCAGCACCGTCTCCCTCCTCTTCAGTTTGGTCACAAAATGGTCCTCAATTTGCTTCTCAAAGTCTATTCGCACGTTGCTCTCAGTATCATGTCTGAGGGCTTTGATGTCATGAATCGACTCTTGACATACGCTGCTTCCACTTCAGGCAGACTTTCAGTGAAATTAGTGTGTGAAGTTAGTGCGCGCGCGAGCATAAGTTATTGCAGATGTCGATCTAATGTTGTGCAGCTAATTGAGCCTCGATCACCATGGCAGTAGTAAGTTAGTACTCCCCACTACTAGAATGGGTGTCTGTCCGTCTGTCTGTTGAGCTTCAACCTTGGTGCTGAAAACAGGAGAGTCTTCCCCAAATGAGTGAACTAGGGTTTAGGAGCTGGCCATAGCTGAGCTTGCAATGGCTTCTTCGTGCTTGTGTTGTAACAATTTCACCTACAAAGGCTATTGAGACTTTTCACAGTCTCATTTTTATCTTCACCTCAAAGCTAAAATCCTTTGTCTTTTTATTAATATTTTTTTTATAAATAGATAACAATATCAATGGTGATGCTAAAATGATATCAGTACATTCGCTTCACACGCGAGTGCCTTCGAAACGAGGTGTACCAGGTGTTTGATTATCAGGCGAGCACCTCTCTTTTATGTTTGTTTATTCCTTTGTCATCTACACATTTGTTTAGTCTGACTTCTTAATGTTTTCTTTGGCATCATCAATATTCTTAATTCATGAATACCACTAAAAATTCACTAGCGGACTTTAAAAAAAACTCCAATCGGAATAACAGCCTCTGTCTCGTGACTCTAAAAAATTCCAAGTAGTTTGTCTGATGCACAAGTCCAGAGCTGAAACATGATCCTTGCCACACTTTGCACAGCCTGAATGATGTTAAAGCAGCTGATCCATTGACATTTCTGAATAAAATTGATGCAAGGGACTGAAATGAAGGTTTTAAACCCTTGCCCTACTTGAGATCGTCCAAATTTTTGAAATTTTTTACTCGATGATGTTGGAGTGAGAGAAGCCTGCTTTGGAAATACACGGGGTATTTGACTATAATTGAAAGTGATTTGAGGTTGGAAATAAGTTCTCTTAAGATCAATCGTGTGTTTAAAACATAGATTGTCTTCAACTATTAACCATGTTTGTACCTAAGACTCAAAACATTTAGTAGTATTCAACTAAAAAATGAAAGCGCTTAACCACGAATATAAAACGAGACAAAATCTGCTACGGGGAAAGGTACCGAGATAAAAACTAAGAATTTCACATTGGATCTTCTTCTCCAAACAAAAATTAAGTAAAAAATAAAAATAAAATAGAATGCACCAAATGCATTTACTTGCAAATCTCACTCAAACTCTTCAAATAGAAATGCAACAGACTTACTTTCACTCAAACTTTCATAACTTTTACTAAAATGCTCCAAACACTTTGAAAATTGAGCCCTCAGAAAGCTATTGAAGACTATTCTAATGTTTTTAAATCTCAAAGAAAAGGTAAATTCTACAAGTTATAGTAATTGCTTGAATCTCTACTCCTCTTCATTTGGATGGCAGTGGACCCTCTTCTACTTACACACTTATAATTTTTCACTCACAATTTAAAATCAAGCAAGAATGATTTTCTTAGAATCACAAAAACTTGAGAAGTAAACCCTCAAAATTTTATTACAAAATTCAACATACATTAGAAACTATGGCTCCTCAAAGTCATGACTTTCTTCTTCTCTTTCATTATACACAAAACCGACTAAGCAAAAGAAAAATGAGACTTACCTACCAATTAAATCCTAGTATAGGAGGGCACCCCATGTACAATCATCATGGGTCTTTAAATCTTCATTAGTCATGAAAAATTTCCAATTTTTTTTTTTATTCACCTCCAAAAATTCAAATACCACTAAGGTTAAAATTTAATAGGTAAATCATTTTTACACCTCTAAGCTTTTATTCTAAGCATATGGATGAACTACAAAATACACAATGATCAAAATACTAAAATAAAAGCCAAACAAAGGTAAAAATTGAAGCCAAAGAAGAATACTACTTCATTTACAAGAACTTTAGAATACGTTGAATAATAACAATCACATAATTTGTATGTTCGGCTTCTATCAAAGATTCATTGGCCCCTTCAACCAACGTTGGTGGCCAAGACTTCTTTCAATCTATCTAACCATACAATAATACTACTTTTTATTTAAGCCTTCAAAACTACCTTCAAAACTGCCTTCAAAAGTCACATCTTGAGTGTTTAGTTCAATACAACCGACTTGAAATAAAATCATCAAAGTACGGGTATCTCTTTAGAGATTGACATAAAAATATTGATCTATATAAGATTGTTTCAGCGTTCAAGAAAATTCACCTTCCTCTCATAGACAGACTTTGCTGCGATATTACTAATATCATTTGGATTGTTGATCTGGTGGTTGAGACAAGAAAAGCTCCAGCTCCGCTTCTAGTTTGCTGCGATATTGCTAATATCATTTGGATTGTTGATCTGGCGGTTGAGACAAGAAAAGCTCCAGCTCCGCTTCTAGTTGAGACTCAGGATTTTACAACTCCATAAAAACCCTTCAGTTTGATATTTAAGAATCAAACTTTACAATAAAACACAAATTCTATAAAATCAAAAAAATTATCTCAATTTAATGAAGTTTATCCAAAGTTGAATCTTTTTATATCATTTCTGCTAATTACAAACGTCACCTTGAAGTTACTAGAAGCGTCATCAATAATTTTCTTCCTCCTGAATCATAAAATCTTATTATAACAATATATCGGTGCAAATTTATAATATATACAAATTCACAACATGACAATGAGCAATCCTATGTGGAAAGCTCGAACTACATCACCATCAACGACTACAAGTAGCGCGACCACAGGTGAGGTTGGGACGACCACGGGTCTAAAGCATTCGGCAATTGCAGGTTCAAAACATTAGGCGACTGTGGATTTAGAGATGACTATAGGGCGACTGTGGGTTTAGGACAACTTCGAGTGCTTGTATAAAGCGATTGCAGATATAGATCATTGTACACTATGTCCAGCCGCATTCGCCCTTCAAGTGCACCCAAGGTTGCCCTATCCACATTCACCTTGTACTTGAGGTCATCTAAACCTACATGCGCTCCCATACCATGTGGAGGCCACATGGCAGCCATGCGGCCAACGGACAGGCCGAAATTTTTGTTGAAAAGTCAAAAGGAAGTTTGACCTTATTAAACGGACAAGGGGTAAAATTCATATTGTGTTCATTGTATTTGTCATGTTGTCGATTTGTTGAGTCAAACAACCATGACCAACACAAATTCATCTTGTCCAATGAAAACATCGATTAGGAAGTGGTGTAAGCATGACTTTCATTAACCCTTAAACGACGCTAAGGGTGTTTTTTGGCCAGTGAATGACAAAGAATCTCTCCATGCAGGACAAAAGTGCAACTATTCATCCTTCAAATTTTGTAGAAAAGGGGAACATCTTCTACAGTAGCTTATCTCCCAATGAGTGCTTTTGCATTTTTTTAAACCAACAATTCACATGGTACCCAAATAGATGAATTCCATGGTGACCAGCTAGTCATTTAAGGGTTAATCATTGGCCACTGATCTTGAACAAAAATGGACTTATAATGCTTCAAAGCATTATGGGACATAATGCCAAGTCTAATAGTTCATTATTAACATTTGTATCTATACTTTTTGCAAATTTAAGGGTGTAAAAAGAAGGTCTTCATTATGAGTTATAAAACTTTTTTGACTATCCAATGGATTAGTACAAATGTGGCTTGAAAACTGCACTTGACTTTATAGAGTTTTCTATTGATGATCAAATCCAAGATGTAACTTCATCCTAAATGACCACTAACTTCACTGTAAGGAAAGATCCCAGCAATGTCTTAACCCTCAAGCGTTCCAATGTCCAATTTCTAAACAACTAATAGATTGAAATTCAAATTTTATTCTCAATTCTTGGATGAAAGTCATCCTAATTTGTAGAGATACTTTAGCAAGTTGTTGTCCTATGCAATGGTTGGATTTGGTGTTTTTGAAATATATTATTTTCCTAAAATTACAAAAGTGAAAGTATGTCTAGTGGTTGATGAAGCCAAAATTGCATTGACTCTAGTTCACAACTAAATTTGTAAAAATCAGATCATAGATTTAAAGAATACAAACATTTCAAAAAATCATTGTGTGAAGAGAACCTCATTTCAAATTCATTCCAACAATTTGTATTCAAAAAATGATAATATTTTTGCTTGTTATCGAATTTAGAAAGAATTTTGAAATCCCCCTTTCAAAATTTATAAAAAAATATCAATGATAGCATTAGTAAATTGAACTGTACAAATGGAATCTTAAACTTAAAATCTACAACTTTTATTTGTATATGAATTCCAAGATATTTTTCCAAATAGTATTATGATTTTTCTCAAATCTTGAATTCTAAAAAAACTCTTGGGACATTTACAAGTTATCAGCTTGCAAAAAAATAAAACTTCCACAATCATATTGCTACCATCATTTTCAAAAATCATGAAAAAAAATCTCTACAATTACTACTGCTATACAAAAATGGAACAAACTAACATCATGATTCAAACTTACGAATACAAATCTAGTGAGACATGTAAGAAGTGCTTGAAGACTTTAATTATCCAAATTCACATTTTTCGGATTTTTTTTCATGTAACTAGGTCAACTTTTGTGGTTGAATGTTTTGGATTACATTAACCCTTAAACATCAAGGCAAAGGTAGACATTTGGTGTCTGATGGATGATAGAAATTCTCTCCATGTAGGATAGAAGTGCAACTATTCATCCTCAGAATTTTGTGTGGAAAGGGGAGTCTTCTATAGTACTTTGACTTCTAATGAGTGCTTTTGCAATTTTTTAAGCCAATGATTCACAAGGTCATAAAAACTAATGATTTCCAAGGTCACCCCGCCATCCTTGGAGGGTTAAAATCTACAAATCAATCGTTGTTGGCAAACCCTAAATCATCACTATTCACAACTTCACTAGCCATGCAAAGTCTTTCCATGTATAGGGTCTAATTAATATGTTTGTAGCTACTCACTACCCGTTTTTTTGGAAGGGTCCATCATCTGAATCATGGGGCCCCATACTAGGACCATGTCCTTGTGTATTTGGCATAGTCCTAATACGTGTCTCTCATGATTTTGATGAAGAAGAACCCATAATACGGGGCCTTTTTGCAATTAGGGTACTTCTAACAAAGTCTCTCCGTGTATGGGGTTTGCCTAATTTGTTTGTTGTTACTTACTACTCACTTTTTTTTTAAAGATCATCTTTGAATTGTAGGGCCTTTTGTACTAGGACCATGCCGAGTGGTTTTTTAGATGTTTGTTGTGCACAGCTTGTGATAACAACAATGGATATTTTTCTATTCATTTTATAGGACTACTATAGACTTCAAACCACATTGTCTAAAATGTGGGACTGGTTTGCATTTCATACCACATGATCTAAACCTAAAAGTGCTAAGTTTATAGAATATTACCATTTTGACAAAAATATTTGTTTAACATAATTTTTGACATACCTTGGGCAATTGACAATATAGTGGTGTTACATAGCAATGTTACAAGGTTAAAATTAAAAGTTCTAGTTCTAGTTTGGGGAATAGGAGATTCAAAAAACTATACATACAACTCTCAAGAGTCTAAAATGTCACTTCCTTAGGGATAAATGATGAATCTCCTCACTCACATGTTGAACCAACCGCATCCCTATAAATAGTGACAATTTTGGATTTCCTTTAAATGTCGGGGGAAGGCTAAACTTTAACCTTGAAATGTCCAAGACCTTTTTTGAGCTTCTTGGAATTTGTTCTAAATTGAACAAAAAACAAATTTTTTGATAATTTTTATTAATTTAAAAAAAATTGTAACCATAAAAATTCAAACTAGACATGTTAAAGATCACATGAGAAAATAAAACACAACAATATCACTGATGGATTGAAAGATAATAATGTTTGATCATAAGGGTGTTAAAACTATAAAAGTGATTTGAAGTCTTTCAATCTTCTTTTCACATATCAATCCTAAAAAATTGGTCACAAAAAAAATATGAAATTCAGAACATAACATGTAGAACCCCAATCACTTTATAGCTTTTCAAAATCTATGTTACAATTTTTTTAATTGAATTTTGAATGTGATTTTTTCTCCAAGATCTAGTATATTTGAGGCTCATTTCCATGAGCCCTCAATAGTAGAAAATCAAAATTTGCAATAAACACCTTTGTACAAAATCTTGAATAAAAAAATCATAATCATTCACAAATTTCATTATGATTGCACCAAGACTCGGCATGCCTAGAACTTCACTCTTTCTATCTTTTACTTGGTCTTGAAGATTCCTCCAGCTTTAAAGCTACTTGGCAGCAATGCATTCTTGGCTCCAAACTTCCTTGATGGCTAAAGAAATTATCTACAATGTGTTCCCTTTTCAGAGGTTTTGATATTTGGATGGCATGGCTTGACCGTAATGCTATTTGTTTCAATAATACTCCTTGGCCTATTCCAAAGCTTGATCAAACTCTTTGGAAGGGCTTTACTAATCATAGCCGAATTGCATAGTTTAAAACTTTGAAACTGTGTGCTTGTATCCAAACAAAGCAAGTAGTTTTTTCAAGCGCTTTGATAATATTTGGATAATCCGGTGGCTGCGGCTTCTGGTACAAACAATTTCTTTTGTGAGAGATTCAATCTTTAGATGACTTGGAAATTGAGTCTTCCAAAGATGGGGGCCTTAATTTAAGGCTTCAATGGTACCTAGCTTCTAATCTCGCCATGAAGGATTTCTAAGCCGTTCCTCGTAGAGTTGGTATAGTGTATTAGTTTGTTCTTCGATGACCAGTTGTCTTATTCCAGTCTCTCTTGCCATTGGTTTTTAAAAAGAAAGAGAGAAAAGACAAGAAAAGAGCTCAAACTTTTGTTGTAGAAAATGAAAATTTTGCCACCCAAGATTAATTCCTTTGGTTCTATGTATTGTTTCCTTTCATTAGATATTGTCCATGTGTTCCAAGAAAAAAAAGAAGAAAAAGAAAAAGTCATAATCATTCATTTTCAAAATCAGATTCTTGGTGCTAAAACTAGACTTCAAAAAGAATTTTTCAAAAATATATAAACTACTAAAAATAGTATCTTCGTTAGGTTTTATTCAACTTCACAGCATTTTTTAGACACCAGAATTTAGGGGTTAATTCTTGTAGAAGTTCAATCTTCTGCTTCAAATTCCTAATCTGACGCCCACTAAATTATTCACTCATTGCCTTGGCTCGAATTAGGGTTTCTGCAAGTGCTCGCTCTCGTTCGTCGGACAACGACGGACGGAGCTTGATGTTTGGTTCAGGGCAACCTCCAACGCGAGCGATCGCGTGTTTCCGCGGCCATGGCTAAGCTGCCCATGGTGCAGCGCCTTGCTGTTCTGGCTGCCTTTCAGGCCACTGTCGCCATCGCCTACTTCTCCATCATCGAGGTTTTCTCTCGCTCCCTTTCGTCTTAAATTTAGCAAGCAATTTTTTGGCAGCTGAATTTCCAGGTTCAAGTCTTCTTCGCCGGTTGAGAACGACTGTTCCGATGCTGTGCTGTGGGTGTGACACGGTATTGAATTTAGTGGGGGCGTAGGGTTACCCGGAGTGAAAAAATCGCAAACAATTTGACTTCCCGTTTTCGGACTTTGCAGAGATCTAGAGCGCGAGAGGGGAGTTTTGAGAAAGATGGATATAGTTTCTGGGATATGTACGGCGAGCCCAAGCATAAGCGTGATCAGAAAGCTGATGCTGAAGAGAGCAAGTCATAATAGAGTTCGACGTTGGTGAAAGGAGGCCTACTACTCCTTACGAATTCGCGCACGGATTTCAGCTCGTGGTGCATCAAGGAGACACAAGGTGCGTGTGGTTTTCAGTTTTCTTAGTTGGGAGAGAAGATCCTCCTTTGTCACAACACACAAGGGCTTTATAGGGTGTCCAAGAATTTACTAAAAATCAGTTTTTGGGAATTGTGTTCTATGGATCACACAGAAAAAGTCCTAGTGTATTTTGGAAACTCCTACTTCCTTGCTCTTGATTTGAATTTGATTAGTGTAAATCAACTTTTGGGAATCTGAGCCCAACTAATGAAATGAAGCTTAATGAGTCTAGGTTCCACTCCAATTTGAAATTTTCAAATTGAATTATTTTATTGAGTATTGAACATTGGACCTATTATCATGGTCTATTGATTTTCTATTCATAGTTGGACACAAAAAATTTGTTTACATGTGTGGAGAAATTTTTAGATTTTTTGAGCTAATTTTGAATTAGATATGAATTTTCTTCACTTTTGTTTAAAGAAATCATGATAATTTGAAATTATCATCAATAAATCTGAAAATTTTATGACGTGTAGAAGACATGTGATTTCATCTTTGGAAATTGAAATAAAATAATTTTCACTCAAACTTGAAAAAAACCTGAGACAGATTACTTGATTATAGGCTCCGTCCTTCCGGTTAAGTTTTTTCATGTGAGAGACTGTGGACACGATCAATTTCTCGAGGGAAGTGTAATCGTATAGTGCACTTATGTAGTGCAACGTGCTTGGTGTTTCAATTTCGACTCTTGAATGTGTTTTTTTCATTGTAGAAGGTTTTATTGAGTGAGATTCCCTTTTTGCTTAACAAATTGTTGATTGATGTGAAGTCCTTGAACTCGGGATACACTGCTGGTCGACCAAAGCTCAAGGAAATGGCTCTGATGTCTTCCTGACAGAGAGACTATGTGCGCATTGTGGAAATTTCTGGAGAGCTAACGTGGCCCTTAAGTAGCAACAGAATTCTAACGAATGGCGAATCGAAGGCAACAGGCAATGCTTTCGAGAGAGGTGGTGATGTTCTCAAATCGGAATTCAGTAGAAATCCTGCAGATTTGGCAACGGCGCACAGAGATATTGCGAATGATTGTAGATTTTTGAGCGGCGGATTCACAAGCTTCAGTCGGAAATGTGGAATCCTCTGTCATTTGAGGTTCAGAATAGTTTAGGAAGCAGAATTTTTCACATGGTCTGTCGAGGTTTGCAAATCCCATCCTTCGCAAAGCACAAAATTGCGTTTTCGAAATTGATAATTGGAAACCATTTGCAAACTTCGAAGGTTGGAAGTGTCAACATTGAAGAATGCAAGTGCGCAACGTCTCCCCGTCAATGAGACATCACCAACGATGGAAGTGGCTACTGAAACCCAGTATTGTCACGAGGCTTCGCAGCTTGGTTCTGGGGTGTGGAGGAGCAAGTCATGGCGTGGTATTCTATTATGTGAACGATTCTCTCTCTCGGTATTGTGTCATGCGGAATCCTTGAGCAAGTAATTGATTTTGCAGTTGTCATCCTAACGTGGAGAAAGGGAAAAGGGCTTTTTTTAATGTCTCTGTATTCATCAGATTGTGCCATAATGCGGTGATTTTGAGTTGTTTGCAACTCTACTGAACAATCATCCTGCCTGCTGAGCGAGTGAGCTGTTCACCAGAAGGGATTTGTGTTCCACTGATGAACTTCTGAGAAGCAAGTCCAGAATGTTGCTTAGTGAAATCAATCCACGCATACTTATGCCAAAGAATTGGAGGTGGAGCAGACGAGCTTCACTGTTGACAAAGCGGGACTACCTCAGCTAGAAAACCAACTACTTAAGCTACTCAGCTTCACACTTGAGTGCAAGCTGGTATAACGTTGGCTAGAATAGTCCCTGAACTTTCTACTGCTTAGAATCGTACAACAGGGTTGAGGTATTCTTCCGGAGTATTTCCGTTTGAATGCCGCACTAAATTCCTGTTAAGAATCGTGTTGCTGAGAAATCAGTCGATACCACGGAAAGAATGCTGCACAGTGAACACGATATAGAAGGCAGCACACGTGATCTAAGACGCCTTCATTACACCAACAGTTGGGAGTTGCTCATTCTAGATCGGCAGTCACCAAAATCTCCTGCCGTTTCACTGCCACATTCAAGCACATGGCTTCAATGTAAAATAGCACCCTGCATTTAACAACAATCACGTACCCAGTCGTTGTTTGTTTGTTAGGTATATCATAGGCAAGACGCTCTAAATAATCGTTCTGGATTTCACCGATAATTCTTTGAATAACATATATTCGATGCCCCATATCTACAACTATTTTAATGCTATCTGCATTCGACTCTGAACAATTATTCTATACTGTCTAGGGTGGTCAGGAATATCCGGCTAGAGATCAATAGCAACTTGATGGCTTCAGGCTAAAGATTCTATTGAGATTCCACAGTATAGAAAAAGGAAATAGTACAGAAAGAAGATGATTCCTACAAGAAGCTACTGGCCATATTAAATGAAACACAGTTCAATTGAACTACATTCCAAAATCAGTGCAGTTTACGGAAACCTTGGCATAGCCTGTAAATACGAACTTTAACCAGCATTTGAAGGTTAGGGGTTTGAAGGTTAAGAGCTTGGTCCTCTACATCCACAGCACTTTTCAAAACCTATCCTGCCTGGAATAAGAATAGGGTTACCCTAGCAGTAACATTGAGGATATTAGATGGCAATTAACAATTTCAATCTCAGTTTGAGTGTCTCTAAAAGCATGACCACATTAGTGAAATTTACTTACCCGACCTCACTCAACAGAAAAATGTACCAATTAAGCAATCGCAACTTCCTACTTATTGTCAAGCTGCCATGATCTAGAAACGGGCGACGTAGGGCCCGCAGGGATAGAAGGGAGCCCTCTGTGATTAAGCACCTTAAGCAGAGGATCACTTATAGACACTGGAGCTTCTCGACTGGAGCGAGTGATTGGTAAGCGGCGATGTGATACAATCGTGTACTTTTCACTCTCTTGGCGGCCCCAAATGACAATGTAAAGGCCTGCTACGATCAGCGCTCCACCAACAACACTGCAATATCAATCAAAAAAAGTAATTACTACCTGAAAATAACATTTGTGAATTATGGATCACTAAGACAGTAAAGAATCAGGGTGTGCGATAATCTAGGAGATGGCAACTCGCCGTGTGCAGCAGGGTTCACTAGAAGCACTCTCAAGCCATTCCTATTTGGAATAAGTACAGTCAACACTTTCAAATTGGCACCGCCTTGAATATACAAATTACAGAGTGTCTTTAGAGAGTAATGAGTGCACGAAACTTGAGAAGTGAAACATGCAGAAAACAGGTGGGAAACTATGGTTGAACATGAGGATTGCCCGAAAGGATCCAGCAGCTTACCTCCCCACATACAGCGTGCTTCCCAAAAATATTCGAGAAAGAATCGATGAAGCCACTGGTTGAAGAGGAATATACAGAGCAACAAGCGATGGCCCCACCAACTTGTTTGAATATGTCAGCAGTCCGTAATTCACAGCTGAAGCAACAATGCCCTGAAAAACAAATCAATTGCATCATTGAAGTGAAAAAATAGGAACGACAGCCTGAAACACTGGTACTGTGCCAAGTAGATCCATAATGTGGAAATACAACTCTTCAGCTGAACCACTATTTTGAATTCAAGATTCAATTCACCGTGGCAATCTCCAGCATAACCTATACTTTACGGGCTTCGATATAACAAAATCCTGCAGGCACTTCGACGAAAGTGAAAAAAAAAATAGAGGTCAGTAAGAATACAGCATAAAAGACGGCGAAGGTCTCCGCCCCGGTCAAGCTCCAATCAACCCGATCGTTGGCAAAAAAACATCCAGTCATTGCCATCAAGCTGGCCCCAAACGCATAAGAATACGCTGTCAGGGAGAGACTGGCAGGATAGCTAGCCAGTAATGGAGCCTGCAATAGGCAGAGGGAAAGGTTTGTCAAACACTTACACATTATCGTATTAAAAAATACGACCCAGTGCGATGCATCATGAACTTATCACGAGACAAAATGCTAAAACTATTTGCATGAGCATATCAAATATATCTCAATAGCTTGAAGTAACATATGTAAGTAAAGATGAAGAGAAAAATTCAACTCGGATACATGAACCCTCCACACCATATAAATACATGACAACTAACGATGAGTAATTACCTGATAGACAATATATAAAGCCATGCATAAGCAATTACCGATGAGGCAGATAACACCAATGCGCCAAAGGTCAATGCCTAAATCAATTAGAACACCTGCAACCCATCCAAAAGGCTCGGGAGCAGGTTTGCCTGCCACTGCCATCCCTTGCAAATCAGAAAACCCATCGCCAAGAAGAGTAGGACCCTTGTAAAGGACCATAAACATCGCACCAGCGACGCACACTATCACCCCCAAAACTTTTGCTTTTCCATCTGTTCGTCCCCAGTGCACTGTCTCCGTCCTTCAGGCCATCCCACATTCACGAATAAGAGGCCGTGACTCAACCCCTCCAAACGAGAAGGTGGCATCATACCAGCTGCTGCTATTTTTATAGTCAACACAAGAAGAAAGCGACCAGAGCTTCATTAACAGCACAACATGACTAGAACGATACAACCACAATAACATATAAGAATTCTGGGTCTACAAAGCCAGTTCCGATACTCGCTGAGTTCATAAAAAATATCATTTTCCAAGCATCACAGGTCTCCAAGATAACAGTAAAATTATCAGAGATAGGAACTGACCGGAGTAATACCGCTAGTAAGAAAGTGAATACAGGAATGGCAGGCTGCATAGCAGCAGCAAAGAAAGGCGATGTGAGGTTCAGCCCTAGCGTAAAAAGTAGCTGATTCGCAAATATCCTGCACATATAAATCAGTCATCCAGAATTCAAATTACTGCTCTTTTCATTCGATCAGCTTAACCAGAAGATAGGAAAGCTCTAATTCAAAGAAAACACTGCACTATTTTTCAGAACCAATGCTTTAAGGAAGAGCAGACTCACCCTGTTAACCCGAGAAAAAAGAATGAAAATAAATAGTAGCCCGACATTGGCGGGCGTATACCCCTTCATTTGCAACAAAACAAATATTAGATACGAAAAGAAATCAGATGGTAACCAGAGCTCTAAGTCACTAACGGGACTCGAAATCCAGAAGAAAAAAAAATGACACACTATCTTTGATACATGCACGACTCTTCTATAAGGCTCCTCCACTCAGATCTCTGTAAAAGATAAGTCCAGGAACAAATCTAGTAAGGATGTGCGCGGCCAGCAATTGGCGAGTTTTAGTTGCCACTCACTCACATCGTCGACTACAAAGAATAACGCATAGATCACTCAAAGCGGACGGCAATATGAGGATCAGTCCTAAGTAATTAGAACTTCGTTCCTAAGATCTCCACTGTAAAGTCCTCAAGAGGTACCTTTGAGCGATGGAAAAAAAACCTAAACTAGAAAAGTTGTTCAAATCATCGAAGTGCAAGGGTTGCATATCAAACGTACTTTTCAGAGTAGTAAGCTAGCGGTCCCAAGATCGCCAGGGCAATTAGGTCCCGCAACACACAGAAGACCAGTTGATTAATTCCCACGCTTAAAGCTAGTTTTGTGATTACGTGATAGCCACCATAGTTAAGCTGGACTAAAACCAATGCTGCATGTGGCTTCCATGCATCTCCAGCCATTGCGAAATCCCCCAAAGCTCCTGCACTTTCGCCCTAAAACTGCAAAAAAAATCAATGGAAAAGGTTCAAGACGGTGCTCCGCGGAGTCCACTTCTATTTAGCAAAATTAATATTCATTTTTCCTAAAATGTACTAAACATAGAGTGCGACTCACATATTAAGTCGGGAGTGAGTAGACGACATGGTGGAAACACCAGAACATCAATCCGACATTCCGAAACAGTAAGTACAGTCCTTACTGTAAAGACAGTCCTAGACGGCAGATTAAAGTGTAATACTAAGTCTCTGATTCCTTAACCAGGATAAATTCAGTGCAGAAAAATTATTCCTACAAAATCGTGCAAGTGACAAGGGCGTCGATTTAGAGGCTGTTCAGTTCACAGTTACCCTAAAGAATTTAATAACACAAGAAACTCAGTACTGAAATCAATAGCCAACAAGTAACAGTAAATTCAGAGCAACGAGGGTCTGGCACCTGTGAAAGTACTCGCTAATGTCGCATGCTCCCAGGACTACCACTCAATTGCAGCTCGTTTCAAGAACGATTTCAATTCCAGCATACCGACAGTGGCGATAGTCCAGTTAACTTATAAATGCACCATCTTTCACAGCTCCCCTGATTCTCCCAAGCTAAACACCGAACTTGAATTTTCGCAATTCCAGACCGAATCTTACAACCTCTCCAAACATGATAGCAGAGTGACCTAGGACACTGACGAGACGCCAATCTGAAGCTCACAATGTCCAGGAAGATTTAGCATGAAGTATCACCGGACTTGAACACCATATCGCCATTCGAATCCGTCGCAGGAAGTAAAAGCTGCGGTTCACTAATAATTTGCAGAATCCAAATCCTCAAGCGCTCCACATTTCCCGCTACTCTTCCAAAATGAAAGGGACCAAACACTCAAAAACTCAACCAGAACCTCCTCGCCGTCAACCAAAAGATCATCCGTGAAAAGCAGCACTCTCGGACAATGACGCAATTGAAGCGTCCGGCCTACGACAAATCTCAATCCAAAAAGAAAGAAAGAGACTCCTGAACAATGCAAAAGAGAAACACCTCCACCGTGCACAATTCAATCACCGCAGCTCCTGCACTCCAAGACGAAAACGCACTAACTACTCGAATGTCAACGCTAAGATTGTGACTTTGTACTCAACCGAAACAATTCACCAGCGACTTTTAAATACTTAAAACAAGGACGGACACCAGATGGAACAACTTCAATATAGTTTTCCGTGCGTCAACCAAATATACGAAGAAGACAAGAACTCCTAACTACTCTCAGATGTCAATAATGAGATCGTGACGTCGTCGGGAACCTAAAATTCACCAAAGACAAGGCCGGACACCTGCTGGAACAACTGCAATGTAGCTTTCCGTGCGCCACCCGAATAGATGAACAAGACGACAACTCCTAATGGCGCTCAAATGCCAACACTAATATCGCGGCACCGACGGAAACCTAAGAAATCCAAGACACACTGACTGGGCACAAACATCAAACACAGTTTTCCGCAAACAGAGGAGGACGAAAACTCCTCACTAATCTCGAATGTGAACCACTGAGATCGCGACTTCGTCGGGAACCGACAAAAATTCACCAACGACTATCAAACACAAAAACCACGGAAGAGCACCTGATGGAACAACTTCAATGTAGTTTTCCGTGCGTCAATCGAATAGATGAACAAGAGGACAGACTCTCAAATGCCAACACGAAGATCACGATACCATCGGAAACCTAACAAATTCCAAAACACACACCGAGTGGAACACCTCAAACACAATTTCCCGCGAACAGAGGAGGACGAAAACTCCTCCCGACTCTCGAATGTGACCGGATCCTCGTCGGGAACCGACAAAAGTTCACCAGCGACTATCACCAAAAAAAGAACACGAAACAGAACACCTCATGGAACAGCTACAATACACTTCCCCGTGCGCTACTCGAAATCCGACGAGAATTCCTCACGACTCTCAAATGTCACACAGACACCTCGACCTCGTCGGAAACCTACGCAATTCACCAACACCAGAATGACGGGCACCTGCTGGGACAACTTCAATGCAGTTTTAATTTCTCCGCGTGTCCCCCGAGCGAAAACTCAATCGCAAAAGGGATGCCGCGAATCGAAGGGAGGAAAGCAACGGAGCACGCGGATTCGGGACCACGGATTGGCGGAATGTGTGTTGTAGTCCGCGGGATCCGCGGCGATGCAAAGGAACTGAACGTGGCTGAGGAAATGATGCAAAACAGCATGCCGACTAGACTAGCTGCTGCGCTGCGCAATGCCTCCGTCGTCTTCGTGCTCCCTGGCCCCCTCGAGAGTATCGTGCCTGCTGGAGCACGCCGTGGAAATAGGACCCGGCCTATCGAGTTCGCATCTGCCACATCAGTTCTCAGGCTCTGTGCTTATCATTCCAACTGGAGACAGAGGCTCTTTTAGGGGGAATGAGCGTCATGTGTTCATTGGAACAGAGTGCATTGATTTGGGTGCTGTGATGCTTCCGGTGTTTTACTTGCTTGCTTTTGCTTTTCTTTTTCTTTTTTTGAAACATGGAGCTGGGCTATGGGAGCCTCTGTGCATGTAGTTCTAGGCTTTGTCTTGCTTTTGGAGTAAGGTACTTACGGGGCTTTTTTGGGGGGCGAAATTTTGCCAGATTGTCATAAATCTGACCTTTCTAGCTTCATCCCTCCCAAAACTGGCCTTTGTAGTGAGGACAATAGGGGACACTGGTTCAAAAGAAAGCCCTGGGTACTACTCAAACTTTAGGGGGATGGAAATCTTCATGCATTGCTTTTGACTATGGAGAGACTACTCTTCTTTGGTCTAGAGTTAATAAAGGACAGGCCCTTCATTTTAACCCTTAAACATCGAGGTGGACGTTTTTGTGTCGGATGGATGACAGAGGATCTCTCTACTATGTAGGACAAAAGTGCAACTATTCATCCTCGGAATTTTGCAAGAAAAAGGAGAGGTCTTCCAATGCAGTAGTTTGTCTTGCAATGAGTGTTTTTATAATTTTTTAAGCCAATGCTTTACACGGTCATAAAAACTAATGATTTCCAAAGTCACCCCGACGTCCTTTAAGGGTTAGAGAGGGAACCGAAGAATAATTAGCAAGATGAGTCAAACTGGTAAAGAGAAATGAAGAAATTATTTGCTTGTTATTTGAAGTTGATTGGTTGAAGAGTTATCGAATTTTGACCATGGATGTAGTTTGAATAAAGAATTTGTTGAATATAAGTGCTCTTTTGTAAATTAAAAAAAAAAAGATAATCACATTGTCGCAATGTGAAGTATTTTGTTACACAAAAATGTTTATTATCATTATTTTGATTGGGTTTGATTAAGCTCACTTGAAGGAAATAAATAGGGAAAAAAGGGAGGATTTGTGATGAGAACCATGGTTTAAATCAACAATGGCAAAACTTCTTAACCTATCTTGGATGTTATGCATCTTGCTACAACTCAAAGGGGTATTAGTGAGTTGATTGTACAATTGTCATGGATTATCCCACTAGCAATGTCAAGCCACAAGCCCTCCATGCCACTCGACAAGTTCAATAGGGCTCAAATTCAAACTAGTTAAAGTAGCAAAAGTTTAACCAACCAACCAAGTTTATGGTTGGTGATTGATTTTGCTTTCATGAGGCTTTTATTGCCTCCATTTGAAGAATGTTGGGTTTCATTTTCTAGAATTTTTGTTTTTGAGAGGTTTTCACATTTGATTTGAATTGGGTTAAGTTGTTCAATAGAAAGAAAAAGTTTTATTTATTTATTTTTTGTTGACTTTTGAGATTTTGTGGCTATAATAAAGATAGAGATAGAGATATGGAGGTTAAAAGGAATAGTCATTGGATAAATAGGAGCCCAATTGGCAATGGATAATCATCTTGCCTTTACTAAACTTACAAAACAAATATTACTTGCTTAATCCCTAAGTACAAAGAAATAGAGAATGATTCAAAATACTAAATTCATAAGAATTTAGTTATGGAATTGAAAAATGTCAATTCTAGTGGTTGAAAATTGAATTAATTAAAGGACTTCAAAGTTTATTTTAGAGTAAAGAATCCATAATTGCCTGCAAACTAAAACTCCTCATAACTTTCATCTCATTAATCAAAATGGAATAATTCAAAACTTTCCATGTATATATAAATCTCATGAACCAAATTTCAAATTTTTATTTCTGAAAAATGATTTTTTATGATATGCCCAAGCTGCCCAAGCTGAAAAACAAAGTACATATCACACAATAACTTTTTAACCATGTAGTCAAAAGTTACAAAAAAATTTGGGCTTTAAAGCTACTCCTTGTCCACATGTTTTATGAAAATTTCAAAGGAAAATAAAATCTCTACTCACATGTACTTACGCAAAAGTTATATTGCCCAAAACACAAGGTTGGACTTTTGGGGGTTATGGGGATGAATAATGCTTCTCCAAATTCAATGAAATCACACAATTCTAGGACCATGAATGCCATGTCCTAAATAGAACCTTCACCATGCCTTTTTTTCACTTTTTGAGAAAGTGTTAAGATGGCAATTACTCAAATCCAATGAAGCACTAGATTTCTATATTCATTTATTTTTTTTGACCAGAAAGCACTTTTCAATTATATTCATGCACTTTCCATCCAAAATTTGTGTCTTCAATTTAGGCACATTTAACCCATAAATGACTAATTAAGTATCCAAATTTTGAACAACATATGAATGCAAACACATCCCAACTACACCAAAATGTGTTTTTGCATCCATCAATTTTTATGAAGATTCATGTATTAGTTTTGTACGATATAGATTTTAAAGCCTTTGTTTTGCAAATATTCTATTACTAAATAGGTACAAGTAGGTCTAATTTCAAAATTTAACCTTTCATTTCAAAAAATGACCCTTCAAAATTGACTTGAATCAAAAAATAAAAGTAAAATCTTCAAAAACCACTACAATTAGAATTTAACATTTTGAACTTCAAGGAACTATAATCCTTGTGAAAATTTTAAAAATATTAAATCTACAATTGATTTTAAAAGGAATTTTTAATTTTTGAGTTCAAATTTTATTGAATATTAATATAGGTTTGTATACTAGTTGGTTTATCCAAGTCGATATGATTTGTGAATCATATTTTACAACTATTGCTTAAAAATCATCATTAAATCATTCTCCTAAGTTGTATTTGATATTACATCTTATCAAAATTTTAGAAATCTAGAATACCCTTTTTCCTTAAGGGATTAAAATAGAGATGAAAAAAAATTGCAAAAAAAAATAATTTATTTTGAAATGATGCAATTTGGCCCCTATGGTACCCCAAAGAAAAGGCTTGCTACTTTTCATGCTCTTTAGCACAAAGATTTTTCAATCCATTGTATAGTCAATTAGCTCTTTAGAGTCTACTTCTAGGGAATTTTTGGAGCAATTTATTGTTGAAAAGACTTGGGGGTGCACTTAGTTCTACTACAACAAACCACATGTGAACAAGTATTTTTTAATAATCAAATTTTGAGCATTGTTTACTAATGACTATAGGATTCTACTCCCCAAATTTCAAACTCAAATAAAATATGGAATGATTTCTAGAAGAGGTTAAAAATGCACTAAAATGACATTTTTTTTAACTCAAATATTTTTAAAGAACACATTTAGATGACCATTGAATCAATATTCAACTCAAAATGAGCTTTCAATAGAGATTTATTTTTAGGAATTTTTTGTTCATTTTTTAGACAATTTTTTCTTATGTAATATAGAGGTGTGAAAGTTATTTTTTAGTTCTATTGTGTATCTTTTGACTTCAAAAATTGGTAACTAATTATTATTAACAAATAAAAATATCAATAATTCAAAATATAAACTTTCAAAGTAGAAAAATATATTCATATTTTTTAATTTAATTTTATTTAAAATTCAAAATATAATAAGGGGTCCAAAATTTTGTTCGCACGCTAACATAAAAAAAGGGGAGTGCACCCCTGGGTGAAAAAAGAGAGACATTGACTTTTCTATAAGTGGTGATATATTCCCCCTTTTTTTATGGATGAAATCACTAAAATGCTATAAAATACCAAATAGCTTTCTGCCTACTTCCTTGCTTTGGTACAAATTAAAAACAACATATTTATATAGATGCTTTCAATAAATGGATGTATAAAAAAACTCCAATTGCTTATATTTTTGATAACCAAATTTTACAATTGACATGTTTCTTTGGATCATTGTAATGGAGTGTCTTCAATATCATAAAATATCAAATCAAAATCAAAACTCTAGGTAAATTGTTAAAGAAACATTACAAGAGAATCCTATATACACAATTTTAAAAAATAAAATGAAGTGGGTACCTTGAAAACCACCACTTTTTGCTTCTTTGCCTAGTTACTATTATTAAACTGACCAAATTTTCATATTTTCTTGTTGGCACTTGGAAGGGTTTTCCAATGCACCAAAAAATATGACATTTGGATATTGTATGCAAAAGTTGTGAAGGAACAAAGTTTGGTTCTAAAATAGTTTCTTCCACATATGAGGTACATAGTTGATTTTGGAGATGTACTCCAAATACAATGTAAAGATGGCGGTTTGGGTCAATGGCAACTTTAGTATCAACTCAAAACTCTTCAAAGATGGGGAATTTCATTAAAATGACGATATTCCATGTGCCATTTTCACATTGTGCCATTCCTACAGTTTAGATCGGGTATTCTGAAATCTATTAGTGTAATAAATTTTAGACCTCTTGGTTTGAACTGTGGGATGCCAAAGTTATAGAATATTTGCCATTTCAATGAAATTTTCCATAAAGAAAAAATACTACATGTAGTGGTTTACATTTATTTTTGAATAAATTTTGTATATGCAAAATACTACACTTTGAACATTTTTTTTGTAATGTAATGTTTTATTTTTCAAATCTATTATTTTAAAAATCAACCTTCTAATTGTATTTGAGATAAAATGTTTATGTAATCACTTTTTAAACCCTTCTTTTTTTAATTTATCCTAAGTACTTAAATTGTAGAAAAAGGTTATCTTTGTATTTGTCAAAAATGAAATGAATTATATAAGAGATTCATGGGAGGAAAAAATGGTATACTAATAGTTAGAAGAAACTATGCCTTTTATTTTGAATGTTAGAGATATTATTAAGAAGTTATTGGTTATTTATATCCCTTAAATAAAGTTGGAATATGATTTTAAGGCCTTTGAATTTATGCAAGGGTTCAAACTAATTCAATGTTTGTCTTATTCATATTTTATTGGTATTGTAAGACAAATTTGTAAGGTATGATTCACAAACAACCTATTTTCTATTGACATTCAATACCCAAAGTACTTAACAATTTCTTTCATACTCATTTTGACTAAAATTTCTTGCCAAACTTAACAAATCTTTAAAAATTATATTTCCTTGAAACTTTGGAAAATCTTATTTTTAAGCATGCTTTTTTTCCAAATATTGATGTGAATGGCCCATGAGACCCTAGGTATTTGTTAACTTCCCAAATGAAATTTTTATTTTAGTTTTGGCATTTGAATTTGACTATCCCTTCAAAAACACTAGCCACTACATTTGGGGCATACTCTTTATTTTTAATAAGTTGTGAATTTGGCATTGATTTCATGCCATCCTCAAAAACACTAAGTGTTAAAGCATTCTTCTTTCGCAATGAGATTCAATTCATTTGGACTTACAATTCATGTGATACACATTAAAATATAGAAAGGAAGATTTAATCTATTGTTTGCTCATATATGAATACTAGCAACTTCAAATTGTAATGAAATGTTGTGCAATTCATCTTATATATGACCATATGATGATATATATGATATATATTATATATGAAGAAAATATATTTTTTGGTATGTATGTTTGAGTATAGAAAACTAATACAATTTAAACAAGTAGGGACATTTAAGGATTAACATTCCTTCTAAAGCCTTCTAAATAGTATTAGGGTAAGGTAGAACAAGCCAATGTTGTCAGTCATCCAATTCTAACATCTACGAGTTCCTCCCATTTGCATTAGTCATGCAATTCTGACATCTACTAGCACTTCTTATTTACGCAAGTCATCCACCCATTTCCTAGAGTGTGAAACTTATTTTCTTAAGGCAATGATACTTGTTACTACAAGTAGTATTTTAGACAATAAAAAAGCTTTTAGGTGGTTAAATTTGTGCTTTCAAAATACTCACCAACCAAGATTAGGGATTGGATAGTATAAGGTTAATTAAGACGTGCTTAATTAAATGTTGGTTTATAAGACCTTAGTTGTTAAACCAAATGTTTGTCAAAACAAATTGTTGCTTAAGACCTGCTGTAGGGAGGATAGACAACAAACTATTTGTGAAGAGTTTATTGATATTTGGTGCAAAAATTATATGTTTTGCTTGAGTAGTTTCTACCAACCTAGATGACATTTAACTCTTAGCCTTCTCCTAGGCTAAATTGTCCAAGAGAATTGAACTAATTGTTTCCCTCCATTCCTTTTAACCGATATCATTTTTCCTAAAAAACAAATTGTTGCTTAAGATAATAAAAGAAGAACCTTTAGGATGCTAAACTTGTACTTTCAAAACACTCATCAAATAAGATTAGGGTGGCAGGTCACTAATCTTGAACCTTTTTCAAATGATCATGACCTCCACCTACCAATGGTTTAAAATCCACGAAACATGTTTGAAAATTTTGGTATGAACAAAACCCATTTTATTACTTAACACAATTGAAAAAAGCTCCCCAAAACTAGAGCTAAAAATGCATTCTTTTTTCTTTTTTTTTCTTTTTAATTTCTCCATTTTCAAATTTATGGGAGACTTGTCATATTCAGAATGTTTCTGTGGTGTGCTTTGTTTTTCATTATCTTGTACATTTTTTTTTATCGTTTAAATATAGGCACGATGGGCAAACAAGGAGCATGGACTTGGAATGGAAGAAAAGGGAAACCTGCATTATCAATTTTACTAATCTTGAATTTTTTTTAATGATCATAACCTCCACCTACCAAAGGTTTTGGATTTTTGCACAAAACATATTTGAAAATTCTCGACTCTTATTGGATTAATATGATTCCACTTGTATTGGAAGCAAAATACAAGCAACAATAAGCACATTGGACAAAATACCCTTAGGTAAGCACATTGAACAAGGTACCCATAGGCTATTCTACCTTAATTCCTAGTACATCTTGAGACCACTCATGGAGCATGAATCTCATCTAAATTCATTTGAAATGAACTTTGCATTTCAGCCCGTCCAAACAGTGGCAGAGGATGACAATAAAAAAGAAACAATGGAGATAGAGTTCCAGCAAATGTGTGGCAAATAGGTAAAATGAACCACGACAAAGGCGGTTAGAAATTCATGACAACTCATTCACCAAACTCAAGTACCCGGTGATCTCTCCCCTCAATAACTACAAGACCACAGAAACCTAAAGCCCAACCACTATCAATCTGTTCAAACTTCAAGACGTATATCAAATCAATAACAAGTCCACAGACATTCCCAACTTACACTACAGTATACAGGAGCCAAAACCAAAACCTGCAACCCAACTGTCCCTCAAACAAAATTGAATGAATACGCATGTCAAAGTCCACAAGTCGAAGACGTAACAGGAAAGCACCACTGCAATGCACTCTAACCACCACAGCGTCCTGCGGACGCAGCTTACAAGACAATGCAACCGCAGCCTTTGCTTCATAACCACCTCTCAGTAGAAATATTACTTTCTCCACAGTTATCTTCAATATACAATCCAAATACGGACAGAAACATTACCCACCACCATCCAGTCCGAGATATCGTCCTCAAAGTCAGGGTAGCTTCCCACTCGACTAACAGCTTCACCAGGCTCTCATATTCCATGAATAAACAGTGGGACCTTGGTCCAAAAAATCAGAGATCCATCGCTTCCTACCAGTCCTCAGTCAACAGTGTTCTTGACCACGTCAACGTGCCTCTTGGTCCCCTCTAAGTCTACGCATTCTCTTCTCCCCAATCTTCTACGTCCTAACTAAGACCTCAGAGTCTTCGAAATCACGCCTTTCTGATCTTCCGTAAGCGAAGATGGGAAAACCACCTCGAACGTCACGAACAGGTTGCCCTTCTTCGTGCTCTCGAACAAAGGCATGCCCTCGCCGACAAACTTCCTCACTTCCTTGGGTTTCGTCACCAGGCTGCTCCCCACGGCCACCTTGTGACCGTCCAGATGGTCGATGTCCTTCTGGAAACCCACGAGTGCGTCTAAAAGCGTGATCGTCACGGTGGTGTGCAGGTCGTTGCCCTCTCTCCGGAAGCGGCTGTGAGGTTTCGTGCGAACCACGATCTTCAGATCTCCGGGCTCGCCATCGATGATGGGCTCGCCGTCTTCGTAGAAAACGATCTCCTGACCATCGCGCATGCCCTTCTCGATGTCCACCGTGATCGATTGACCCACGCGCTCGAACTTCACGTTCGGACACTCCTGGCACACCTGCTCCGTGTACTGCTGGTACATCCCGGGCCCGATCTGGCGGTGCACCACCTTGTTCTTGCAATTGCACTTGCGCTTCCCGGACGCCGGCTTCACCACGTTCTTATCCCTCCATATCTGCAAGCACCAACGTTCCAATACCCGTCAGACTTGCCAAACACGAGCAACATCAACCGGGAAACATCCCGGTGCACCCACCTGCTGCAAACGAGCCAAAGTCTACGCGCCTCACAGCTCTCACCAATGAATATCCGCTAACCCTAAGCGGTCAGCTCCGACTCCGAGAAACCGCACTTACGTCGGCCAAGCCCACTCTAGTCATCTCAAAATCCTCCCACGAACTCTTGAATGCATGCAAAGCACGAATTCGGCCTGGAGTCTCACAAGAGCAACACTTTCACGGGGCACTAGAATCCAAAAGAAACCCTTGCCCTAATTATGCTAGCAAAGCTGAACTCCTTCATGCCTGCCCTACAATGACGCCAGTTTCACTCATGTGTTCCCAACACGTCGAGGGCCGTTCATACTCACGCCGAAAACCCCCGACTCCTTCACTAAAATCTCAAGCCTTACAAGGCAGCAACAGAAACCAAGAATTGCGCCAAAACTGGCATTGTGCCCATCACAGGGTCGTTCACACAAGGAAATGTGGAGGACAAATTTGACTCAGACCCCTCAGCCAGCACAGACCAAGCACATGAAACACGGTCCAGGCGAATAAACTGGGAATTCCTTCGAAACATTTCGCGAAGGCGGCCAGACAGCTGCCTGGCAGGATGATCAGTGCTAATCCAGCGCAAGGAAACACCGCCACCAGTCCATCAAGATTATAACGCCAATATTGCAAAATATATTTCTGCACGCACATGATCCTTGAGAGGACAGAATGGTCGAGTCCCGGAAATGGACACGAATGCTATCTCACCTGATATGAATTCCCCACGAAAAGATCCTTCAACGTCACGTAGATGTCCACGCTCACGTCGTCGCCCTTCGGCGTCCGTTCCTCCTCTTCCTCCTCGCGAAACCCTCCCCCGAAGAACTGCGAAAAGATGTCCTGTGTGAACCCACCGCCGCCCCGACCGCCGCCCTGCTGTTGCTGCTTCAAACCCTCCTCGCCATACTGATCGTAGATCCCCCGCTTCTCCCTGTCCGCCAGAACCTCGTACGCGTTGTTGATCTCCGCGAACTTCTTCGTCGCCTCCTCGTTCCCGGGGTTCTTGTCGGGGTGGAACTTCAGCGCCATTTTGCGATACGCGCGCTTGATCTGGTCGTCCGTGGCATGCTTCGACACTTGGAGGATGTCATAGAAGCTCTTCCCGGCAACCACGATCTCGATTGCCGACGCCGAGAACACAAGCAAGAACACCAACACCTGGCTGATCCGCATCGGAACGTCCCGTCGATCAGCGCCACCCCAACTCCAACCACTCCGCAAGTCTCTATTAGACAACGCAGCTCCACCAAAATTTAGGCCACGCGAGACCGAAGCAGTTCCCTCTGCAAGCTCAATTCACTAAAACACGGTCCACACC
Organism: Climacium dendroides; assembly: GCA_950106755.1. NCBI lineage: Eukaryota > Viridiplantae > Streptophyta > Bryopsida > Hypnales > Climaciaceae > Climacium > Climacium dendroides. The sequence goes on from OX467086.1 coordinate 23,971,034, forward strand.
AAACCCACACCACCAAAATTCACCGCCAAAACCACTCATAGCAGCCGGGCAAGTCCCGGACGTATGTACGAGGAATTCCGGAACGATAACCTCCACCACAAGGATGCGCGGAGCGTGCGTCAAACCTCCAGAGTGGCGTCGCAAAGAACACTCCACAATGAATGCAGTGACCTCCTGAGTGTGATCGCGATGGCACTCAGACTAAAATTGGCGGACCGCAAGGAAGGGAGACAGGTCCAGGAAAACAGAATTAGGGTTCCTGGGTTTCAGTTGGAGCAGCAATTGCATCAGCGGAACCGAATGGACTAGAGAGGCGAAGTTCTCTCGGTTCCCGTGGTTGGTTCCCATGGTTCCCGCGCTGACGGTCAAGACTGGGAGGTACTTTTTTCCTTCGACGTAATCGAGGCTTCACTTGCTAATGAGAATATGACACGTGTCAGACACGCTGTAATAGCATCGAGGTGGCAAGTGCACAGTCAGCAATAAGTGTCACCTTCCAGAAAATCCTGCACCGTTGATCTGAAATTGAATAAAGTTGAAACCCATCCTTCTGCCGTCGATTAAAGAAAGAAATTCGCTCATGTTATAAACCCTCCGCCGTCGATCAGCTCAAAATAGCTGGATATCCTCCCTGTCACCATCGATCTTCAGAATGATCGACACCGTTGATAAGCGGCGCTGAATCTCGGCCGTTGAGAGAGATTGTGGACGCACATTAGGGTTCAAAGCTCATCTGTGTAATTTTCGCGCGAGATGTTCCCTCTGTGTTTGCACGATAAATTTTCCTGTGTAGGTTATGGAGGTTGAGGGATAATGAGGTCAACCTCGCTGTTTCGCTCTATGTTGTCTCGTTAAGCAGGGAGCACGCAGCTTCGTCCATTTGCTTGCTTTGCGACGAAGCTTGCTAGGGTTATTTTAGGTTGCAAGTCTTGACAAATCTTGGAGTAAGCTTGCTTAGAGTGCTTCTTAGAATGGAGGTGATCTCGATCGTCAAACAATTGTAGACTCCGGTACATTAGGTTTAGAAAAAGCTTTTGTCTCAGCAGTCTGTGCAGGAGTGCGGTGATTACCTTGAAGCTAGGCATCCACAATGGCTTAGGGTTTTCTATGCAATAGATTCCGGCAGCTAAAACGATGTGGAAAAGATATAGTCAAAAGGCAAGAGCACTAGGAGTGAATGACCGTTGTAGTGAATTGCATTCTGAAGTGAATTGCACCTGAAGTTCGACCCCGACAAGTACCCCGAAGTTCCACCCTGCATTCATTTTTTGGGAGTTCTTCGTGCACAGGTCCAGGACTTGCCCGGCTTTTATGAGTGGTTTTGGCGGTGAATTTTGGTGTTGCGGGTTTGGTGCGGACCGTGTTTTGGTGAATTGAGCTCGAGGTCGGTCCCTCAAATTTTTGTAATTGGATTTTGGGATGCAGTTGATCAGAGGTTTCGGTTTGAGCTTGGAATCTTGTGTTTGAATTGACCTGTGGTGAATGGGAATTTGAGGAGGGATGTCGGTTGGGGTTGCAGAGTACTGCAGGTTTGGTGGGCAACCATGGCCAAGAAAGGGGGAAAAACGGTGACAGAGATGGCAGATGACGAGGTTCACGTGCCTTTGCAAGCTGTGTTGCTGGCCGACAGCTTCACCCAGAAGTTTCGACCTATTACACTTGAGAAGCCTAAGGTGAGAGTAACTTCTTTGAGCTCTGGGAAATGGTCGACAGATTTGGAAACGGAGAGTGAAACGAATTGAGGATGATTGCAGGTACTTCTGCCACTTGTGAATGTTCCGTTGATAGACTACACCTTGGAGTGGCTGGCATCTGCGGGAGTGGAAGAGTGTTTCGTGTTTTGTTGTGCCCACGCTAATCAAGTGCGGAATCACTTGACCAAGGCGAAATGGAAGTCGCAGCCGAATTTTGCCGTGACACCAATTGAATCTTACGATTGTGTCAGTGCTGGCGATGCATTGCGGTTGATTGAACAGAGAGGCGTGGTGAGTGTAACGAATTTCACAAGTTTCATTTTCGCAATTTGCTTGCTAATATTTTTTAGGTTTGGGAGCTCATTAAACATATGTGCTTTTCGCAGGTTCGTGGGGACTTTGTATTAGTGAGTGGTGATACTGTGAGCAATATGTCATTGAAGGAAGTAGTCAAGGAACATCAGGAGAGGAGGAAGAAGGATAAACTGGCCGTGATGACCATGGTTGTTAAGAGAGCCAAGCCTTCCCCTTCGACGTACATGACCCGCTTGGGCAACGATGAACTGCTAGTTGCCGTAGATCCTCAGAGCAAGCAACTGTTGCACTATGACCCCGGACGGGAGGCAGGAAGCCGCGATAACTTTCAGCATCAGTCGAGTTTACGACATGTGCTGTTGGAGCGTTCTGCACTTAATGATCGGCCCTCTGTGCAGCTTTGCACCAACTTGCAGGTTTGCTTTCCTGTCTTTCTGTTCTTCATGGGAGAGGCACTGCGTGAATCTGTCTCTTCTTCCCTTCAGTTATGTCTCTGATCTTTTGATGCCGTGCTGACCATTCGCAAATCTAACTGAAAGTTCACTAACACAAACATTTGGTGGTGGGGACCAGGATTGTCATATTGATATCTGTTCACCTGAGGTTCTTACTTTATTCACGGACAATTTTGACTACCAGCAAATTCGTCGCGACTTTGTAAGAGGTCTCCTTAGCGATGAGGTACTTTCCTTAGCATGTGCTCATTGAGTCATACTTATGGACATTATCTGTTGCACTGGGTTTGTATACAGTTTGTAATGTAAGCATTCAGCAATGATACCCAAGAACTGTATCAGGTTAACCAAGCGTTGGTTATCGCCGTTACAGATAATGGGCAATAAAATCTTCACTTATGAAATTGGAAGGGAATACGCTGCGCGAGTCGAGAACCTGAGAGCTTACGATGTTGTTAGTCAAGATGTTATTCATCGGTGGACCTATCCAATGGTTCCTGATATTTCTTTTGGAGGCAATACTTCAGGCCTGAGATTTGAGCGGTGCAACGTTTACAAGGCAGCTGGTTTGCCTCCTACTTCATCTAGGGTTACACTGAAAACTATCTGTTTATGTTGTCAGGAGTCTTTGCAAGGTTTCTAGGCTATTTTGGCGTAGGCTAGGTTTCTTGTCTAGTCCATATTTGGCACAATGTGGTTTCGTTCTCAAGACGCAACCTATATTTTTTGGGTTACGAGTTGCATACATATCACTGAGCTGCAGATGTGGCCCAAAAAATAGTGGTGCATCGGTGATTGGTGGGCATCAATATTTTGTTCATTCCAACCGCTTTTCAAGCATTATATTGGTGTATCGGTGATTGGGGGTTGACAGGGGTAACTTTGTCGCGCACATCAACAGTTGGGGAGAACTCCGTGTTGGGTCAAGGAACAGAAGTTGGTGAAGGAACTAGCATCAAGCGTTCAGTCATTGGACGTGGTTGTCGGATCGGAAAGAATGTTTCTATTGAAGGATGCCACATCTGGGACAATGTTACGATTGAAGATGATGCTCAATTGGAATACTCAATTGTTTGTGATGGTGCAACAGTGAAGACTGGAGCAGCCTTAAGACCTGGAGTTGTCTTGTCATTCAAGGTTAGTTTAGTCACTTATCATGCGTATCCTCTACTCCAGCGGGTATATTTCGCAGCATTTGTAGATGGCTCATGTTCTTACATTTGGCTTTTATCCTCCCTCTCGCGTTTTTATTATCTTCCATATCGCTCTTAATTTTTCATATTTAGAATTTGCCTGTGAAGAGTCTGATACTAAGGTTCTGTGACCTTCTTTGTCTGTCTGTACACTTGACTGGTGTGAGCGCTAGATATCGGTCCTTACCAGCTGGCACATGACTGTTATGTTAGGTGGTGATTGGTCCGAAGTTCGTTGTTCCAGCCTACTCGAAGATCTCAATGATGCCTCAACCCACTGAGGAAGATAGTAGTGATGAAGAATTGGAATATGCGGATGCTGCTAGTGGTCGAGCAGAAAGCCCTCGGAGTCCTTTCCTTGGTATTTTCAGTCCTATTTACCGACCTTCTGTTTCTCTTGTGGTTTTGAGGAAGTTGACGAGTCTGGTCATCTAGGAAATACTTCTGAAAGTATAGCATGCTCTTTATTACGGAGAGCCTGAGCAAGCCAGTGTAGTGGATCTTCTTGATGTCACCATATGTTTGCAAGTCTATTTAACTGTTGTTTTAATGTATAACATCGTCTGCCTGGATTCCTCGATCCCTAACTGTCTTCTAAACTTTCTGTACCACAGAAGATGGAGACAACCGGAATGGAAGTGCTACTGGAGAAGAGGAGGAAGTTGACGAGTCTGGTAATTGGGATCCAGATGAGGTGAGAGCCGATAGCAAGCATGGTTCTCTTCGTTCCTATATCAAAAGCTTGGCTTACGTTATAATGTTTACTTGTTACTGCTAAATTTTCAGGTAGGCAGCACAGGGGCAGGCTTCAGTTGGTCTAGGGATGGGGGTCAGGAGGAGGATTGGAGGCACTCAGTGGCCCCCATACCTACAGAGAAGATTAGGGAGCTTATTGCAGCAGATGAGGAAGGTGAGATTGAGGAGGCTGACAACGATGTTGGGGTGGCAGCTAGAGAAAGCCTTGCTGGCACAGGTAAGCTTACGGAGATGACCAAAAAGTAGGATTGAAGTCCAAGGACTACATACTGGGTCTTTGACAGTCTCTTTCCTTGAAGGCCATTATTTTCATTTACGTAGTCAAAGACTATTTTGGAGGTCCTTGCAGTGTTGCCCTCAAGTCTTGCCTCTCAATTATATTTGTTTACAGGTATAGAGGACGAGGAAGAGTCTGTTGATGAAGATGATGAGTTTGAAAAGGAGGTAAGATTCCAGTTTCTATTTGTTCAAATTGTATGGTTAGCCATCACATTGTAATGAATCTCTTATGTAAATATGTTGAGCTTTGTGTGCATATATTTTGGAAACCCATTAAGCAAATGTTTTTCTTTCTTTCTTCAGGTGGAAGGTACATTTTTAAGGTTAGCTGAAGGTGTTTCTGGAGTTCAGCAAGAGCACGTCGTAATTGAGGTCAACAGTTTGAAGTGAGTAAATCACCTCCACTTTCTTCTTTTGCACAGGTTCTCTTATTTAGTTAGTCCTTTTTTAGAATTCATTTTATAGAAATATAGCCTGACGTGACTTGGGTGGTTAAATTCCATGCATTCCACTTGTGAGGTAATTTCACTTGGTACTCATTTTGTTTAGGCTGTAAACATGAACTGTCTGAGCCTGTATTCATTGTAATTATGAATTAACCTGCTTTTACCAAGAGCTTTCAAAACCTAGGATCTGTTCTTATGATTATCACAAGCATTTGTATGAGCTCTATTTTGTACTTGTAACTGCAAACTTGGTATTGGTCAAGTTTTTCTGCTGCTGATGTCTGCTTAGCCTGTCATGTGTTTTCTATTAAATGGCTTCTTTTTGTGGAATCAGGTTGGCCTACAATAAAACATTTGCAGACTGTGCTGGGGCAATGTTCAAAGCCTTGATGAATGTGGCTTTAGGAGCACCCCATGCTTCTGCAAGTAAGTTGGACGTCCTTGACTGTTGATTTTTGTGATTGCATTCTTTAGAAGCTTAATTCACAATATCATCAATTGTTTTCGGACTTGTGAGCCTGAGTATGTCGTTTTGCAATTGGGACACCCTGCCCCTGAATGTAGTTCAGATACCAATATCTTTGGAATGTTGAGTAAATTTGACAGAGGAATTGCTGATAAGTACGAAGGACGTGATCACAAAATGGGGATCATTGCTACAAAAGTTTTTGAAAGGCTCTGACGATGAGGTATGCCTATTTAGTTTTAATTGACTTATACGGTGCTTTTTGCATTTCCTGGGGATTCTTGCACAAGTTAATCGAATCTCTATAACAAGACGCATGGATTAATGCCTTATGCACCGAGTTTGTTGCAATTGCGATTATTACCACATCCGTTTTGTAGTAGTATCGGATTTAGTAACGTTTCCTTAAATGTTGAATTGTTTTTTATTTTTTTCAACGGCCATTGCTCATTCAATGACCTTGGTTCATTATGCTTGGGAACCTTGAGCTGATTTTCCCTATTGTTTTGCAGCATGAGATTCTCCTCACCTTTGAAGAAGTCTGCTTAGAGAGCCATAAGGACTTTGCTCCGCTCTTCTCCCAGGTGATTTGTCACTGTCTCTTGCATTGGATTTTGGATAAAGAAATAAACGTTGATTTTTGGTTTTCATATACCGGTAGCCGATTTGGTGGAATGCATTTTTTCACAATCTAAACTTGAGACTGGTTGTCCCAGGTTTTGCAAGTACTTTATGATAGAGATATTGTTTCTGAAGATGCAATTATGGCATGGGCTCAAGAAAAGAAAGATGCTGATGACAATGATAAGGTGTTCGTAAAGCAATCAGAACCCTTTATTCAGGTAATTTAGTTTATCGTTTTAAACCCCTTTTCCTTGAGAATTTATGATTTGCACATTTGGGTGAATGTTCTTTTCGATTATTCTTCACAATCATATGATCACATACATTTATTGTGTTGATTATTGATGGTCAAGGCTAGTGATAGTCATATATTGAAAATAATCTTTTGCCAAAGATAGTCCGTTTATTTCCATCAGGGGGATGAGCATCTCCTTTCTTGTTCTGATCTTTATACTATTTGTTTTATGGTGTATAATAGTGGCTGAAGGAGGCACCAGAAGAGGACGATGACGAGGATGATGAATGACACTTCCTCGTGCTATAGGAGGGACTTCGACATCCTTTTAGAAGAGGTTGTTTTACACTCTGGATTTGTCCCATACTTTATCATATAGTTGAAGCATTTGGTGTTGAAACTATTTCATGGGACTTGCCATGTAGTCTCTCGCATGTCTTCTGCCAGCACTCTATTAGTAGTAGTACTCACAGTGACTGCAAGTGAAGAGCAGTACGGTACAATTTTGTAACAAATTGTTTCTTACTTTCAGAAGTTCGTTTTCAGAAATTCTGTATTCCGTCATTTACGGAGGTAGATGAATTTTGTGACCAAATCAGGTGAGTTTGAGTTTGAGTCATGTCAGGATCTCGCTGAGGGCTTACAAACCTATTCAAAGAAAGTGAAATCCGGAACGGCTCTTGTTTTGTTGACATTCTCGTGGAAGTGATTGCAATGCAATGATGTTTATTGACCAGGAGAAGTTGTGGGATGTGGAGCTACTTGCGTATTTTTTGTAAGGTGTCATGAATAATTAACAGTCGGGTGTTGGAGCTGAAACAATATATGGCAGATATTACTCTTGAGTAATACAACATGGTAGATACTCCTTTGAGTGAAGAGAATTATGTTGGGCCAAACCACGAAGGTAACAAACCTGCAACTTGTGGAGCAGGTTTTGCAAGGTATGACATCCTTGGTGTTTAGTGGTGTCTCTTACATTTTACATAAATTTTTGTATGCTATCATTGTCTCCATTTTGGTGTATGTGTGGAAGCTTCCTTGTGATCTTTTGGGGGGCTTAGCATTGTGATGAGTAGTCCAAATGTCATCACAATGCTAAGCCCCCGAAAAGGCATTGTGATGAGTAGACATGACTATGCCTTACCAATACTTTCACAAATCCACACATACCATACCCGGTGTTAAGTCAGATAATTGACATATGCTTGTCCAAATAATGAATTAAAAGTGGAAAAAGTAGAAAAATTGGTTATTTTAACCCTTAAAAGGATGAGCTGGTCACTGGTAATCACCTGTTTGGGTGCAGAGTGAATTGTTGGCTTAAAAAATGAAAAAACACTCATTGGAAGACAAACCAACTATTGTAGAAGATCTTCCCTTTTACACAAAATTTGGAGGATGAATAGTTGTACTTCCTCTCACATGGAGAGATTTTTTGTCATTCATTGACCAAAAAACATTTTTGTGTTGTTTATGGGTTAAATTAGTTTGTTTTGTTTTGTTTTGTTGAAATCTAAGAAATTGTGAGGTGTTTGCCAGCATTCTTCATACCTCTAAAGCTCCTGATAAGGAGGGGTGCATGGACTTTGTTGTGTGGCATTTGGATCTATGTTGTGAAAGTTATTGAATTTTAAAGATTTTATGAATTCAAAAATCAAATTAAATTATTTTTTATTTTGAAAAAATCATAACTTTCACATTGTAGGTTCAAATGTTATAAAACAAAGCCTTTGTACTTCTTAGTGCAAAAAGCTTTCTATTAGTGTTAGTTTTGTGGTGCTTAGATCTACAATGTGAAAGTTATGGATTTTTAAAAATTAATATATTGAATTAAATTAATTTTTATTTTGAAAAAAATATAACTTTCACATGGCATGTCCCATTTCATAAAACAAAGTCTTTGCACTCCCTTTTAGTCCTTTGTGCATAAAGCTTTCTATTCATATTATAAATACAACCTCTCACATTATTGAATTTTAATAATTTTGTGAATTTTAAAAAATTAAAAATTATTTGAACTTTTCTTTTATTATATTGTACCAATGGTGTAAGCTACACTCTTCCTTTAGAAGAATGCAATACAAGGTTCAAGTTTCTTCCAAATAAATAAGTTGAAAAAAACTTAAAATAATTTTTAATCAATTTTAATCAATATTTTTTGTCAATCCAATATTCTCAATAAGCAATTATACTATGAGAGTTCTTATGAGAAGCTCTTTTCTTTCAATGTTGGTTCACTCTTTAGGTGGGGGTCCATTCAAACATCCTTGCATGTAGTTTTTGTCAATGGGAAGCCTTTGTTGGTCTTTGGTGCAAAATTGTGAAGACATGCACTATATAAGATTGGATGTTGTATAGGATTGGATTTGTGGGACATGTGTTTTTGAAGGGATAGATGGAATAAATCATACAAAGTAAAGAGAACAAATGTGTACTACAGTTTACATACAAGCATTAATATAAATGATTAGTTTTTTTCATATATGCTTCAATTATTCATTTATATCAATAATTTAATGACAATAATTGTAATATAATCCAAAAAAAATTTAATTTAACCAAATATTTGGATTTAATCACATTGATATTCATTAGATATTAGACACTTTTTTTACAATTGAAAAAGCTCACAAGTTGATATCTAAACTTTAATTGATTGGAACTTTAATTAAGGAATTATGATTTTTTTCATCTTAACTTGACTTGGGATATTAGTCAAAAAGGACTAAATTACCTAAAATTAGTAAATTAGGTCTGAAAAATGATATTTAAAAAGAAGTAAAAAAGAATTTTTACATTATCTGACCCTTTTGTGGTACCTTTGAGTGTGATTTGACCTAGTGGCCATTTAAATTAAAAAAACAATGAATCAATTTATGGTAAAAAAGAGGTGGTAGTTTTGTAAAGTGGTAGTCCTTTGTAAAAAAATTTAACTCAATATTCATTTATACAAATATTTATTATTATAAATATCTTAATTATAATATTGTCATCTTATATGCATTAGATGGATTTTGGATGGTGAAAATTTATAAGTAATTCATTGTGTCTCCAACAAATTTCAAACTACTTGAATTTTATAAATTGGAATACTAACCCCAATTTTTTCTCTGAATCATTGAGGCCTTGTGAGTCATCTATTACTAATGAAGTATACATAATACTTGTGAAGTTTGAGATGAATTCCTGTATAGCCTTATTTTTTAGGTCTAAATATTGCCAACTTCAAATGGAAATTTCAATCTTGCTTCAATCTTATAGGAAATTTAAGTAGGCAAAATGGCAAATGCAATAAATTAGCCATTTAGTTGAAAATTCACAAATAACCTCCAATATTTTTATTGCAATTCTTAAAATATATATATATATATATATATATATATATATATATATATATATATATATATATATATATATATATATATATATATATATATATATATTTTGCAAATTCACTAGAATTGGAAGGCGTCTAAAGTAGAATAGCTCATTAATCTTTAAAGTGCAAGGAATTTTTTTCATAAAAAACACTCAAACCTGCCAATCTCATTGCAAAGAGACAAAAAGTTTAATTTTTAAAATTTTTTATATCTAACCGTAAGATGTTACACTAGAAAATTACAATCACGTCAAGAGAACTTCATTTCAAATGCATTCCAACAAATTTAACTCAAAAAATGATAATATTTTACTTATAATCAAATTTTGAAGGAATTTTGAAGTTTCTCTTTCAAAATATATAAAAAAATATTGGTGATAGCATTGGTGAATTTAACCATATGGATGGAATCTAAAACTCAAATTCTTCAACTTTTATTTGTATATGAATCCCAAAATATTCTTTCAAATTAAACTTTATAATGGATTTTTCCAAATTGTCAATTCTGGAGAAGACTCTATGTTTAGGGGTTAAGAATATTCAAGTAACTATAGCATCACTTTTTGAAGTATAATGTATTATAACTTCTGTACTATAAATAATAATGATCCACAATACATAATTTATAAATCTACACAAGAAGTAGTCTAAAAATGAGGGGAAAAAATCCACATGAAGAGCTTCTATCTTCCATCTACCAATAGACAATTTAATGAACGTCTCATTTTGAATCATTTTTTGTTTTCTCACTCTAACTTAGATATTTGGCAAGTGGTTTTCAAGGACGTGTTGTATAAGTCAAGTTCAGCCAATAAAATACTAGATGTGGGATTTTCAATTTTCATGGCTTTTAGACCTATTGTACATGTATAATTCATTTCTATGAATTGTTTAATATATGATGTCTATATACGTATTGTTTGTATAGGTTTGTGTTCAACAATAGTTAGACTATACACATTGTACAAATCAACTTTAAAACCATGTATGAATTTTTCAATTACAATAGAGATATGTTTAAATGCCTCAATTTTTTGTTTTGACTACCATAGGGTGCAAAAAAATGGGTGAAGTAGAAAAAAAATGGATGAAGTAGAAAAAAAATAGAGGCATATCTATTACAAAATTATAATAGCTAAATAATCCCTCAAATAATATTATATATATATATATAAATATAAATAGTGAAGTACCACATATAGAGCTCAAAATTTCTGTGGAGTTTCCTTTGTAAAAAGGTTATGTATGTTGACATGTGTAATTTTTGTGCACATCACAATTGAGCTAAAGTACTTCATATCATAGTTTGACTCAAGAAGTGACTATATAATCATGGTGATCATTGCTAATTTAGGTATTAGAGTTCACTTAACGAATAGTAGTGAGAATTTTGTAGGACCACATTCAAAAACATGTAAACTTTCATTAAAATTTTACTAAAATTTTACTAAAAGGTCATTACTATTAAGACTATACTCCCAGGACTTTACTTAAAACACCCTTTTCTCTTCTAGTGCTACTTTTCAAAAGAAAGAGATCCTAAGCTACGTAGACTTAGATTTATTGAACTTGGCACTACATCATCAATACGAGATGAATTAAATCTACAATCAAATAATAAATTTACAAATGTATAAATGACTTAGATTAAATGCCAATTATATTTTTCTTCCTACAAAAATTTACAAAAATTGTCTCAAGGAGTTTAGCTTCCCTAAAAAGGCAATCAGCTCTTAAATGATCGCTTTAAGAATAGACTACCTTATACAACTTTCTAGTGTACATGTTGTGGATGCCATGAATTAAATTTTGAGTCATTTGGTTGCATAGATTGCAAGATTATGATGTTTTAGTGTTGAAAAGGATGATGAAATTTTCCTAGTAACACATTTGGACATTTGGGGGGTGCACTTAGTTCTATTACAACAAATCATGTGCAAACAAGTGGTTTCTAATAAAATATAATTTTAATTTCAAATTTTGAGCATTGTTTACTAATGACTATAGGATTCTACTCCCCAAATTTCAAACTCAAATAAAATATGGAATGATTTCTAGAAGAGGTTAAAAATGCACTAAAATGACATGTTTTTTTAATTCAAATATTTTTAGAGAACACATTTAGATGACCATTGCATCAATATTCAACTCAAAATGAGATTTCAATAGAGAGTTATTTTTAAGAATTTTTTGTTCATTGTTTAGACAATTTTTCCTTATGTAATATAGAGGTGTGAAAGTTATTTTTTAGTTCTACTATGTATCTTTTGACTTCAAAAATTTGTAACTAATTAGTATTAACAGATAAAAATATCAATAATTCAAAATATAAACTTTCAAAGTAGAAAATGCAATTCACATTTTTTTCATTTATTTTTATTTAAAATTCAAAAAGTATATAGAAGGTCCAAAGTTTTGTTTGCACGCTAATATCAAAAAAAGGGGGAGTGCACCCCTCGAGTTTGGACATGAAATTTGATTCCTAAACCTACTCAAATTTTAAAAAATAAAACTATAAAGTACTTCAAACTATCTTACAAATACATTGGTCAAAGACAACATCATTTCAAATGACTCATTGTGTTTACAAAGTTGTTGAAGTTCATTGTAATCCAAAAATGTCTAGATTTTGAACTTCAAATTGCTCCCAAACATTCAAAACATGAAGATTGACATGGAAATTTTAGCACAATAACTAGACTTGATGGAAAATATAACACAATAAATTTTACTAAAATCAAATGTTGGATGAAGGAGATAAAAGTCCCAAAAGTTGCAGCCATCAACATATAGTTTCAATTGGTGAACTCAAATTGCCCCTCTAAACTTTGAATGGCTTCCCAAAAATCAATGCATCTTAGATTTATTTGAAAATTTTACCACACAAAAAAAGAGTGCAAATTTTCCAACAAGTTTTATTAAATTCAAACATTGGATGTAAAAGTTACAACACTTTGAAGTGAATTTTTAATCCTTTGGAGCACTTAGAGCATCCACACTAGCTCTTCTGTTTCTCTATCTGTTTATTGAGCTTGGGACATCAAATAGGGATGAGACCTCGCGAGTTCTCCATATGAGCCTCTGGATACAGAACTGGAGAAGAATTTTACAGAAATCTATATATTTTAGAGATATAGGTTTTGGATAAAGGTTGGTGCGGTGGAATTTCTGTTTCTCTATCTGCATATGAGGTCCTCTCCCTAAAGCTTTAAGGATACGGAACTCACTGGTGGGGATGCTCTTAGGGGTTATTGTAGATTCTTTAACCCCAAATGTCAAAAAAATTCATTCTACTCATAACTGCAGTGAAATGACCGGCCATGGCCCATGGGATCCTAGCTTAAGAACCTAGTAGTTTAAGTTAAGACTTATAATAGTAAATGTGGTCTCAAGTAAACCCTAAATGCTTGAGGCACCAAATTCTAGTGTCAACAATACTTTGTTTCATATTTGTTTAGTGACCAATTTTTTAGCATTGACATGTGAAAAGAAGATTGAAAGATTTCAAATCACTTTCAAAGTTCAAATGCTTTCATGATCAAACATTATAATTTTTCAATCCATAAGTGATAATGTTGTGATTTCTTTTCCCATGTAATCTCCAACATATCTAGTTTGAATTTGTATGGTTAAAATTTTAAAAGATTGAAAAAACTTATCAAAATGTTGATTTTTTGTCCAATTTAGAGAAAATTTCAAGAAGCTCTCACAAAGCCTTGGACATTTAGGGGTTAAATACCCTATATGAAGGCTAGATTTAGCATAAATTAACCTCTAAAGGCCTAAGGCCATTTTTTGTGAAAAGCCACTCAAAATTGTCCCTATTATTGTATTCATCAAAATTTTCAACTAAATTTAAAAAAAAAAAATCTAACCATAGGATCTTATAGTAGACTTGTAGAAGAAGTGGTAAGAATTTTGTGACATTTGACTATACAAATTGAAAGATATTATCACTTGAAGGGGAATTTTTTTAGTGTTCCCGACAATTTCAAATGCCTTTGACCATTGATTGTGGCAAATTTTTGCACTAAAGATTTTGAATTTAAAAATCTATCATACTGAAAATGATATTAGAGATGTCTCCAAAAACCTTCAAGTTAGAAAAATACGTGGAGCATATCCCAAAAAGTCTTGCATTGCAACAACATTCAAGAGTTCAAAATGTACAACATAATTTTTTGAGCACATTTTCTACCATATAATTTTGAAACTTAGAAATCCAAACAGTAGATTGAAAGATATACTAATACTTTATAGGTTCTAAAAATGTTTTCTTGAAAAAAAAAAAAAAATTCTACTTCCTATAGAATTTAGAAGGACTATGTGAATAATATATATGCAAAAGCTTTGGGCAACCTTTGGAAAATGGGCTGTTTACTTGCATTCTAGGTCTATTTCTGGTCTGTCCATGGTCTATTTTCAGTCTATTCTATCCATTGGAAACTTTGAGCTTCACCTCCTTCATATACCTTCATTCAAGGCATTTGCACAATGGCCACACCAAGAATGGGTTCCAAGTGAGGTTTGTAATTTCATTGTTTGAATATTAAACTATAAGAAATTTAAATTTAAATCCATTGAGAACTATCTTGCATTGCTTCAAAGGCATTTTTATGACTTTTGATTGGAGGCTCTAAACCTCAATTGGATTTTTGGTGGTAAAATTCACCTTGATTTCTCAACTTTTCTTAGTTTAAAGTTTGAAAAAAATTATTCTATTATGCCTAAATGAAGTCTGAAATTTTACTTCAAACACAATTCCTAAATATGACTGAGTGGTCAAGCTTTCATCTTCAAATTATCCTATATTCTTTGACAATTCATGATGGACAATGAATTTCATTATAAAAGCAACAACTCTACACCAACCTCTCACCCAAATGCTAATGAAGCAAAACCTATATTTTACCAATAAGTTTTTCCTTGATGGAAAATTTGTCAAACTACATTGGTATTTCTTGTTTATTTGTAGATTTATTTCTTGCATCCTTGAATTTTTGCCATAAGCCCATGGTATGAAATTTCAAGGTCTTAGACATGTTAGGGAGGTAGCCAATGGTCCTAGTTTTCACTAGTTTCCCACCAAGCTTTTGTCCTTTTGACTAGTGCAACTTGTGCATCTTGGCCTTGGCCTCAATCAAATAATTATTGACAACCCAAGCTATCCCTCAAGTTGAAATTTGCCTAATTCTCCCCCCCCCCTAACTTCTTCACCTAGCATCATATTGAAACAAAAATTATATAATTCCAAAGTTCTTGCAAAACTACATGTCCTTAAAAAGACTTAAAAAAATCAAGTAAAAATTCAACTCATAGGAACCTACCCAAACTCCAAATTGTCCTACAAGGGGATAATGGACATATGGAAATATAGGGATTAAGTCATTTTTGTAAAAAAAATGCTACATGTAATCTTGTGAATGGTGGGAGGTGATGTGGACCCCCAAGAATCTGTTATAGATCAAAATTCAATTTTGTCACCTAAGTGCTAAATCAAACCTTCACATTATAGTCTGATCTCACTTCCTATTATGAGTTGGGTTCCAAGAGAAGTTGTTAAAGTAGTTCTTGTACCATAGCTACACTAAATTTTGTTAATACTTAGAGTAGATAATTAGGGATGGTAAAGAATTACTATTGGTGATAGTAATTGAAATTAATATCACTTGAGATTTAGTTAACCCCTAAAGTTCCTTGACTATGTTCTCACCAAAGATGCTCCAAAATTGCCATTTCTAGTACAAATACCAAATTCTGGGAAAATATCATTTTTGAATACATGTAACCATTACTCTAGTTTGAAAATATATGAAAAATTTTCTAAAAATTTCCACTATATAGGTTGCAAGATATTTGTGTTCGAAGTGGAAAAAAATCTTTTTTTGGCCTTGCTAAAAATAGGACAATTGCACTTTGCAAGGTCAAATTATAATGAAAAAATGTCCAAAATGGTTGTTCTTCTTTGGATTCATTCTTCAAGGCAAGTTGGCTACATGCTTGAAAAAGTTTAGATCCTTTGGAATTGCACAACATATAGGAAAAAAAAATAGTAAATAGAAAGAAGTAGAGAATGATTCAAAGTACAAAATTGCGTGCAAAATTGTTAAGAATTTATTTATGGAATTGAGAAATGCCAATGCCAATGATTGTACTTTTTTTTAATAAACAATTTGCACCCTATGATTTTATTTTTTTCCAAAAATATTGAAAATTGAGTTAAATAAAACACTCCAAAGTTTTATTTTAGAGTATGAAAATCCATAATTGCTCATAAACTAAAACTCCTCATACCTTACATCTTATGGACAAAGCAAAACAATTTGCTATGCATAGTGCAAATAGAGGCTAATTGTTAAGCTGAGTTCATATTAGAGTCAGATTGCAGGCAAATTGTCTTTGTAATTCTTTGTGTCCCAACAAGGTTGCGGCAGCGTAATCTAATCCAGTGATTGGATTTCTTCTAGTTTGAATCTGTATGCTATTCTTTACAGTGTGGCAATTCGGTTGTGTGTGAATTTACTTCAGTTTTGTGGCTTGTTGGAACAAATTGTCTTCTTGTTTTCAAACAGCTTTTATCATTGATAAATTGTACTTGAAGTTGTAACCAACCCAGAGATTGGATCAGTATAGTGTGAGTATTAAACAAATTGACTGTCTGGTCGATGCTGGCTCGGATGGTTGAGAGTACTAATGAGTGAATACTTGTAGATCCAGTGTGGTTCACTTGATCAACCTGAGTGTAATCGTTCTTGGAGATTACTTGTGTGGATTATTGTGTGTGTGATTTGTGTGACAATTTGTCTATGGAGATGTGTTTAGAATATGAAGTAACGTGGCATTGCGAGTGTGTGTGATCGAGTGTCATAAATTGTTTGTGACTGAGTGCATAATGTGATTGGATTACCTCGAGAGCCAAGCGTCCAAGTTTTTTCTTACCACGAGCGGATCGGATGCTGCGGAGATACACGGAACAATGACAAATTGACGTGAAGCTGATTGATAGCTGAGGTTGCAAGAAGGACTATTTGTCAGGACCATCCTTCCTCCTGCGACTTCAGACTGCCAGACAAGTTCACCATACGGGATGCGGATTATGCCCAGGTGAGTAAGTAATCCTTAAACTAGTCGACTTGTCTGAGTTCATTAAGTAGGATAAATGAAGAAGAGTGATCATTTCATCTCAATCTGAATAATTGCGTAAATTCAATTGAAGGAAGTCAATTTGCCTGTGTTAAGTATAGCAGATGCAGCTCCAGTGATGAGACGAATACTGGAGCCGAAGTAGTTTGAATGTGAAATCGTCTTTATTGTGATAATTTCTGTTGGATGAAATTGTTGCATGTGAGAATGTAGTGTTGATCGATTGGGGTGTTGAAGGAACAAATTGTCAATGCCGTGTGAGAGGTCGGATAGAGCTAAGTCAGTATGGTTGAACACTGAAGGAATTGTGTTGATTGAACGAGTATAAGGATTGGATAATTCAATAACTCTATCCATTGTATTTGATTCAATAATGAATTAATTGGTGAGATTTGGGTGACTGTGTTCGATTTGTGAGTACGCCTGTGTTTTGAGAATTCAAGGAGGTTGCGGATTCAGAAACAAATTGTCGGATACCTGATATCCTGGATGGATATTCGGGTGTTGTATGGATAATAAAGGAAGTGATTCCCTGGGGATGACTAATTTTATGTGCTTTGAATGGAACTGCATGATGTGTCTGATAGGTGTGTAAGAGAAAATTGTTGTTGCTCTTATCAGTGTTGTAGCAAGAAGAAAAGACTGGATTTGATGAGCAGTTTGATACAGGTTTGTGAACTAGATAGTGGGTGTTTGCTGGAGAGTTCCTTGGTGTTGGCCCTTGTGTTTTGACAAATAGTTTTGAAGTTGTGCAGCACATGTGCAAATGGAGATGCATTGCAAACATGCTTGCATTTAGTTAGAGACAATTTGACTTAGGAACCAGGACTGGTTTCATTGTTACTCATTTAAGTAGTAAGTAAGCTAGACAACTAGTTACTGGACAAATCAGTGCCTTGGTAAAAGAAAATCACTAGTAAGTAATCAATGAATTTGTATATGAAATGTGGTATGTTATATTTGTGTATCTGTATCTATTATATTGAGTAAGTCTTAGATCATACCATGACAAATTGTTGAATACCTTGGACAAATTTTTGTGAATTTTCTAGCACACTAGGAAGGATTGGGATTGCACTCATGTGTCCATAGCATTATTTAAAGGACTAGCCACCAAATCAACCCTTGGGGAAATAAGAGTGTACGTAATTTGTTTTACAATTGTGGAAATTGCTAGTAAATCCCATTTTAATTTAGACCACAAGTGACTTTAAGCCACAATATGTTAGACTATTCCCTAGATTTGAACCCCTATACTATAATCTCGGGGTGTTTTTTTTGTGAGTTAGGTGAAATCTAGAGTACACATCTCATTAATCAAAATAGAATGATTCAGATCTTTTTACATATATATAAATCTGATGAACCAATTTCCAATATTTTGTTTCTAAAAAAAGTGATTTTTACAATCTACCCATGTTGTTTGAGTTGAGAAACAAACAACATATCACATAATAAGTTTTAAACCATGTAGTCAAAAGTTATGAAATTTTTGGACTTTAAAGCTACTCCTCATCCATATATTGTGTGAAAATTTCAAAGAGAAAAAATAAAACATCCTCTCATCTGTATCTATCCCAAAAAATTATATTGCCAAAAACACAAGGTTGGTTCTTTAGGGTTTAAGGCATTAGGATTTTTAGGGTGATTATCAAAATTAGTATCATACATTAATTTATTCCATCTTGACTAATTTAAATACATTATAAAATAGAATATATCTTTGTATTTAGTTTCACTTAGACTATAAGCCAAAACTACTGTAGCTTGTGTGGAATGGATTGTGCCCATTAGAGAAGGCAACCCCATAGGCTATAGATAGTAAAGCCAACGTGTTATTTTTAAGTAGTCTAAATAATTACTTGTATGTAAATTAAACAAGAATGGTGTAACTATGGGGCCCTATCATAGGTTAATTTATTGACTAGAAGGACTACACATCCACACTTCAACTAAACCTTAGCCACGTTGTCATGATGTGGACCATCTAGTAGTTGAAATGACATCTTTGTTTATTAGGAAAAATGCATTTAGTATTTGTGATTATTTGGTCTTAGGAGCTTAGTGTTAGAAGATTGGTGTTGAGTTTGTATTAGTTGGCTTGGTAGGAGCCAATTGATAACTGGTTGGTTTGTAGTTGATATTATGATTAAAGGCATTAGGGTTAAAGTTAATTAGTAGCTAGCCATTTTGGAGTTTGGGTTGTTACTTGAGGTAAGGGTTGGTTCTTGGTTTATTTTTTGTTTGGAATATGTGGGGGGTGTAGGAGGCACTTTGAGTGCTAGTTATGTACTTGTTGTTATTTTATGTTGAAAGGAGCATTGATTTGAGGGAGTTTTGTGTTGTATTTTGGATAAGTGTTGGATGAATACAAGCTTTTGGGTTTGAATTTTTGAATACTTGATCTACCATGATGCCAAGTTTTAAATATAAATCTATTATGAAGAAAAAATTATAAAGCTTTGAAATGGAGGTGTTTGAATTCAAAGGTAACCAAATAGGGCATTTTGAGGAACTTTGTTCTTATTGAGAAACTGTATAATGGAAACAAAAGCTATGAGGGTACCTTTTTTTTTAATCTAAACTTCTAGTTTTAATAAAAAAATTTGCTTCAATGAACTTAAGATCTAGGAATAATGTACCAAAATACAATTGGCTTGAAGAGGCAGTGATGGATTAAGAAGTCAGTAGTAGAAAAATATTCACCAAATTGAACAATATCTTAGAATGTGATGACATTTAATGAGTGAATATTTGGATAGTTGATATGCATTGTGGCAAAGTTTCAAGTTGTTTGAAGCTACTATCTAAAAGTTATCTTAAATCAAAATTAGCTATGACAATTTCTAGGGCATAGTGAAAAGGGTTAGGAAGTCAGTAGTGGGAAAATATTCACCAAAGTTGTACAGTATCTTAGAATGTGATAAAATTTGGTTTTTGAATATTTACATAGATGATCTACATTATGGAAAAAATTCAAATTGTTTAAAGCTATTGTCCAAAAGTTTTCTTAAACCAAAGTTAGATATGACAATTTCTAGAGTATGGTAGGAATTGTAGGATAAATATTTGGGAAAAGGGGAATTTTAGGGTAAGTTTATTATTATTTAGGATTTTAAAGGGTATTAGATAATAATTACAAAGCATTTTCATAGCAAAGGCCCTAAGCTATTCCAGATCTACTAGCAAATCTTTGTGACAACATTGTATAAATTGAATGTGGTTGTGAATAGGATTTGGAAATTCAAATTCTAAAACTAGAGGCAATGCCATAGTCTCTATTCTTTGGATAGAGTCAACAAAAGATAAAACGGGTACAACCAAGTTCTTTGTGGCTTGGTCTTTGAATCCTAAGTTGGGTGTCTAAGAGTTGTCCAATTGGATTTTCAAGCAATGGATAAGTCTTTTCTAATGATGAACCCTAAATGTTTCAAATCTCAACTAAAACTAATGAAAACTACAAAAGTTAGAAGTTTTGAATAGTTCTAACTAATATAATGGTCCAAAACTCTAATACCAAACTTACAATCCATCTAATTACTTTAATACCAAACTTATAATCCATCTAATTACTTTAATACCAAACTTATAATCCATCTAATTACTTTAATACCAAACTTATAATCCATCTATGCTTTATACAAGAAAAGAAGTAACAAAGTGACAAATTTTGGCTTATATCTTGGATTCTATTTTCATTATGGATTACAATTCCTATTTTCTACCATGTAAATTGTGATCACATGTATCTATTTTCCTTATTTCTATGTACCGCTTTAAATGATGACTTAGAATGAGATATATAACTTCACTCTACAATGTAATTCATTTACTTTAATCTATATCTTTCTACTTTTCCTTCTTGACTTTTCTCCAAACTATTTTTCTACATTTTTTTTCTTTTCTTCTATTTTTTAGAATACTCTAGAATTGCAACTGTTGATTTCTAATACTTCTAATAGTTTTCTAGTTATCCTAGGAATCAAACAAAGTGATGACAAAAGTTTCAAAAGTGTTAACTAAGTATATTTATTAAGACTTTAAAACCTCAATTGGTTAATTATACATATTGAAATCAATAATTATTGTTCAATATGTAGTCAAATCTCTATTAGGTAGGTCAAATTAGTCTTCTAGTTGTATTCCAAGCTTCAAAACCTCTACTTCTACTTCAACCACTTAATTCTAAATTCAAATGACACTTCTCACTCATTCTTGCTCCTTGGCCATTTAGATATGATATTTTTTGACAGTCCCTTGTCTCTACCTTAGTTTACATTTTTCCCTATTTCAAGTATATTTTTAAATTCTACAACCTTAAATGTATAACATTAGTTGTATTAAAGGCAACTTGAATTAGCTAGCATGTAAATCAACCAACCTTCTAACCAATCTGACCAGTCCATGTTATAGCTTGTTCCAACAATAGGTTTAGTTATGTCCGATACCCAATCTAGATTCTTTGGCTTGGTCTTGGTGCATCTAATTTGGTCTATTGGCTTAGTGATCTTGTTTGTCCACTTGCTAAGTGGGTGCCTCTGCTATGTTACTCGCTTGGTGCCCTAGCTTGGTGCCCTAGCCATTGGTCTAGAACATGATTTGTCCATTAGCTTAATGCTCAACT
Organism: Climacium dendroides; assembly: GCA_950106755.1. Taxonomy (NCBI): domain Eukaryota; kingdom Viridiplantae; phylum Streptophyta; class Bryopsida; order Hypnales; family Climaciaceae; genus Climacium; species Climacium dendroides. The sequence goes on from OX467086.1 coordinate 23,992,646, forward strand.
TTGTATGTTGTCTTGGTGCACTCGGTTGCGTATTCAACTAACCCTTTGGCTTACTTTGTCCAAAGTCTAGCTAGCTTAGCAAAACCTTGGTTGGAATTTTACAATTTAGAAGTTAGATTTTGGCCTTTGGGGTACTTATTAGATCTTGTTTTTTCTTCTACTAAACTATGTGAGGCTAAATGCTATTTTGGATTCACTCAATGGGGCTTTAGAATAATATTACTGTAATTTCTATAACATATTAAACAAAAGTTTGAAGAAAATGAAAGGCAAGAATTTGGTAGTTTTAAGATTAAAACTTTGTTGTGATATTGAATGATCAATAAAACTAAAGAAATGGAACAAAGAAATGAGTCTATTCATATATAAATAGGTACATGCAAAGTCAAAGCTTTACTATACAAAATCTACAACAAAAAGAGATTGAAATAAAAGAAAAATGGTGAGTATCACTATGTCTAAATGGACCATACAAATCCAAAGCTTCTTGGTTAGAGAAAAGATACAAAATGTGTATCAATTACAAAGAACTTTCACAAAGACAATAGTTTGCAAGTCAAGGCTCCAAAGGGAATTCTTCAAAAATGGGAATTGTCATACAAAGGAGCTAGTGCAAAACCATGATTACAAAATAATGACTCAAAAGTCTCAAAAAGAAAACCCACAAAACCTTGAACGTTAGCAACCAAGAAGCATACAACATGCAAACTAAAATCACAGTAACAAGGTTTGAAAAGACCCCTACTTCCTCAAAAGGTGCACCAAAATACTAAGAAATATATGAAAATACTCTAAAAACACCACGTGGACAATAAATTGCCAAATTTGCTCCAAAACAATACATAAACATAAGGTCAAAGGTTCAACATTAAAAAAAAGGGTAGTTTGAAGAGTGAAGAAGTAGCCTTTTACACTTTGCTTCAAGGCCTCACCTTCCTTTACAATTTAACTATTAATTACTATAAAATGCCAACTAATATTAACTTTTGGAGAAAAATTCAAAATGCCAAATGAATTGTACCATTGACTTCCAAAGGTTCAAATTAGCCTATAAATCTCCTACTCTGTTTCCAAATCATTTGTACTAATGTACTTGTAAAAAGTAGTGAATCATCAAAGTAAAAGGTCATAAGACTCTAGACGAAGGAATTTTTATTTTTCAAAATTCTTGACTTGATTAGGAATTGTTGAAGTTCCATTTGAGTATTTGTTGGTATTAGAATGCGTTGAAACTTGTTGTAATGCTTAACTACTAAATATTCTACATTAGTTTTTAGTAGAATTTTATCACAATCTAGGTAATTTATATGAATTTAACATTGTTGATAAAACAATTAACCTTTTGGAAAATTCGCTTATGCAATTCAAAAAAATCCAAAACTCTACGTGTGCCCTATTGAGGGCTTTATATACTCAAGTACAAGTTCATAATCTTATTTTGTATTTTTCACAAGAAGGTTTTATTGTTATTACTTCCAATTGTATCATCACTATAAGAAACCCGTGTTTTATGTGACGTTTTATAATTTCAGAAGATGGATTTTATAACTCTGATTTTATTTATTGCATGCAAGTCTAAATCCAAAGGGATTTACACAAATGAAATACTATCTCTTGTTATAGCCAATTTTGTTACATGCATTATAAATTTAGAGTTTGAATGTAGTTTGGGAACAATATTATTGTGATAATACCACCTAGACCTATGTATCTTAAAAACACCTAATTTATTTAAAGGGGAGAGATTGGAGCATTTTAGTCACTTTAGGCTTCTGAAGGTAAAATAGTACATTGGAAACTACTTTATCAATTATAATATAACACTCTTTTTAGAGGATTTGTCTATAAAATGTAATAATGAGATGCAAAATTGAAAAAACAACAACTTTGAGTCTAAAGTAACAACATTAGAACTTACAAAGTTACAATGGCATTAGAAAAGAAATGAAGCCATAAGAGGAGGGTTGTTGTAGGATTGTTCCCCAAGTTGTGAATGAGCACAATGATGGTTAGAATATTAAATTAATATTTTAATATTTTAATATTACAAAATAAATAATAAATAATTGAATAATTTGACAAGTTAATGTCCATGCTACATTAGCCATGTCTACGCCACATGTGCTCTAGATATTTAACCACAATGAAGCTCTTGATCTTGGGAATGTGCAAAGAATGTGTAACCCTTATAAAGCTTCATTTTTTTCTAATGTTGTTAATTGTTTATCAAGGCTTGCAACTATTTTTATGTTATGCATACAAACCACCAAGAATTAACTACATGCAAATGTCTACCACATGTCTTCTAATGAGTGCTGCTCATATGTTAAGAATTAGTTCATATTTTAACTTAAAAACACTATCAAATAGATAAAACTCTCGCACATCTTTTTGTTAGTGCACAAACTTGATGCTTAGAACAATGGAACATAAACTAGTAAATTCAAGTTTCTAATTGTCATGTTCAACACTGCTATAAGGTATCTAATATGATGTTTAAGACTATTAATAGATTCTTTTGTCCATCTTACAGGTAGATTTTTTAAATATATTATGATATTTAAGAATATTTAAAATTATTCAAGAATATTTTGTGAGCATTTTTATCATATTTAACAAAAATGTCATGCATACTTGACACTTGTCTAACATGATACACAACATCAAACATCTAATATGACATCTAATATAGTTCTTCTATCAAACAAGACAACCTCATTCAAGTTTATATGGAACTACACCTAAACTAAAGGCAACAATTTATTAATTAAATGGGCATTAGAAAGAAAATGAAGCTTTGGGAGGGGTGCAAGTTTGTACACATTTCCAAGGTCAAAAGCTTTGTTGTGGTTAAATATCTAGAGCACGCATAGATTGCTAACAAGGTTTGGATATTGCCATATTAGATAATACTATATAATTAATTTTAAATATGATTTTATATGATTTTACTATTAATATTTTGACCAAGAGTGCACTCATTCACAACCTAGGGAACAAACCCTCCCTTGGCTTTATTTTTCTTCTAATGGCAAGTGATGGAGTAGTCCAAATTGGGGGTTCAACATCATGTCACATCTAAATGTTCATCAAAACATCAACTTTCAATCCTAGACTTTGTCAAGATAAAAAAATTCTTTTCTTTGTCAAATTAGATGGCATATTCATCAATTGAATGCCCAATACATCTAACTCATTACATAGACCATTTGACTCGGCAGAATGGCCATTCAACTTGCCAAAGTGGCCATCCAACTTGACAAAAAAAATTCTTTTTTTTTGGCCATATGTATTTAGATGTCATCTTGATGCTATAGGATACGTCAACCTAATGTTGATGAACATCTAGATATAGAAAGCCCATATCACATCAAAATAAAAAACCCTAAGTCTAAACATTACTAAATGCAATCATCTAGGACTTGATTCTAAACACTCTCAACTTTTCTTCTCTACATAAACATAAACACAATTTAATCAAACTTGGAGATGCAAAATCACTTCTCAAGATCCTCAAAGTAATCATGACAAGCCTCCAAACCCTCTTTCTATACTATACCAACTCCATCTTGTATAGAAAAGTTGTGGTTGTCAAATATTACATTGGCATCATGTATATATGTGAGGCATGGAAGGTTCAATTTGGGTACTTTGTCAAATAAATGATTTTGAGGTATGAAATTTGCCCTTCAAAGTAATGATGCTCCACACAAAACTTGGTAATAGAGCATAATCTTGGAATGTTTGCAAAGCTCAATACTTCTTCAGCCTTTACACTAGCGGTTGGTGCTTGCTATGCTACACATTTACCATTAGAATTTCATTAGAATTTTTTATGTATTAGATAGAATGCAGAGCAAGAATTTCAATAAATCTTCAAATAAAAATTACTAAAATTTTCATTTATTTATTTTAATAAATACGTATATACTGAAATAAACAATAGAAAATTTAATGAATGATGAATGAAATACATGCAATGATGAATACAACAAAATATACACATACATTAGAATACATTAGAAATTTGACTCAATTGTTACAAACAATGGCAACCCAAATAGAAGAATTTAAAGGAAAAACTTGTAAATCTCAAAAGCTTTGTGAACAATTTAATTGTTGTGAAATCCAGAATCGGTTCAATCTAATAAATTTCTCAAATAATTTAGTAGTAGCAATAGAAAATTGAAATCAAAAGCTCAAAGCTCACAAAAGCACAAAATTATAGAAATGCAAAAGAAATATATATAAAGCCAAGAAAAGCAATGGAATTGCTACCTTTGTAATATCACCATATTGATCCTCTTTAATATCACCTCAATTGCAACGACTATATTATTTCTATAATATCACCCTTTGTAAAAAGTGATATTACAGAGGTGATTGTGAACTGCTACTCTATTTCAATAATATCACATTGTGTGAAAATATGATTTCTATGTATGCATGATTGGAAATATTTTTATAGAATAATTAAAATAATTATTTTAAAGACTTATGGAAATCATTATCATGAATTCTATTCAAATATATCAAATTTTTACTAATATGTGATACAATGAATGCGTAGCATAGCAAGCACGAGCCCCTAGTATTAATGGTAGCATTTGTGATATTACAAAGGGAGTTATGATTTTAGTAGTATGATAGTAAATCAACCAATATTTTAATATGCAAGATGTAAATATCCTAGCACCATGATATCATGAGCTCATATTTATGGCATTCTTTGATTAGATTATTGACATTGATTGACTACTACATTCACTCAATGTTGGATTTGCACAACTTGCCTAGCAACATGACAACATTTATATTGGTGTAGAAATTTTAGATGATGTTTGCAATTCTTGAATGAATTATCCATTCCAAACATCATTTTTTCCACCACAATTCTTATAACCTCTACTACTTCCTACAGTAGTATGAACCTCACAACCCCTATTATGGCAAAATTGTAACAAAGCTCAAGTACATCTAATCTTCATATTCATTCTATAGTATGACCTTTCAAAAATCATGCTTCCATTTTTCTTTTGAAACAACACTAATAACACGTTCAAGATTAAAGCTCATTAAAGTCAGGGTTTTCTATCTTAATGTGACTCTAGCTTTTCCCATTGAGATGTCCATTGGTTGTAAGATTGGCCACCCCCATCTCCCAGTGCTCACTTTCTATTTCCTTTGCTTTCTAGTCTTGCCTCTAAGCATTCTCCTTCCCTCTCCGCCTCTGTGTGCTACTTTCACCTTTGGGTGTGTTATCTTCTACCTTTGGGCATGTACTTTTACCTACCTTTGAGCGTTTATTTCAGTAAAGGATCCACCCTAGAACGGTTTTTTCTTTGTTGATTGTAAGATGTTTTGATGCGTCTAAATCACTTTTGCTAAATTTTTTTCATAATCATGATAAATTTGGAGGTTGAATCTTGATGTTTTCAAAGATATTCTGATGTCTACATGACATTGAAAACCTTGAATAAAGCCTTCAACCTATCTCTAATTCAATGGACAACTTTAACATTTTTTTTGGCTCTATTTCACATTTTTTAACTCCCTCATTTTCAACCTATTCAACTCATACCACATGGCCTTCTAAAAAACATCTACTTCTATTTGTAAGTTCTTGAATAACATATGAAAACTAAAAGTGTCTCCTTGTTGTATGCTCTTGAATATATGGATTTTGAATCATGATGTCATACTCCACCAAAACAAGATGAAGTGATGAAAGTCACTTTAGTTGAGCAAGGGCTCAACATGATGTTTAACTTTAAAGTATACAACACTCCAAAACCTTTTTGTTTAGCCTCTCTGATCAATATTTCCATATATCCCATTTTCATCTAATTCTTCATTCCTATGAGAAAAGACAAGGAGCAAGAATCTACCTTTAATACAAGTGTGGGCTACAATCTCGTTTAAATTTAACAAGAAAGATTGTACTAAAATAAAAAGCTATTGAATGGAGCATCATTTTTGCCAAAACTTACAATTGTAAGTATTTGCAAAATTAAACCTAAGAAATAAGAGCCTCCGGCTACAATCTCCTCTACCACATCCATTAATCTCCTCTACCACATCCATTGCATACATACATCTTTGCTCCCTAAGTAAATTTCAATAAATTTGGTCTGCCATAGGAAAATCAGCCTTAAACCACCTATTAGTCATCATAGATCCAATAAGATGAGGCCCTAATGAGGCAAATAAGATTTATTGCAAATTATCTTAAAATTCTAATTTATCCTTGCCAATCTCCAAGTTTGCAAACAACTCTTCCTCAACCTATATAGGAAGCCACTAAATCATGGTTTTTATATCCAATAGACTTGAAGTCTACCAAAAAATTTGAAAAAGATGACATTCATTAACTTCCCAGTGCCTTGGATTTTTGGTAAACATGACCACAATTTACTTGAACTTGGATATGCAAAATTGCTTCTCACATCCCCAAAGTAATCATAACAAGCTTTCAAACTCTCTCTTGATCCTTCCTCCACACTTAGATTTTTTATCCTAAAGTAATGTGGGTTATTTGCATTAGAATATCTTGACGTGTTAGTTGTGATGGATCTAATGCATCACAATCATATTTGAATGTAAAATGGCCCTCCAAGAAATTTAATTTAAGTTTTGATGAACTTTGTTCGATTTGTCCTTTGTAACCATCAAATAGATGACATGTCTATCGAGTAAATAGCTTGTTTGTCCACTAGAGAGTTTGTCCATTAAGTTGGATGGCTTGTCCATCAAAATAGATGACCTCAGAATTGTCAAGCCATTAGGTCGAACGATCCTAATATCCACCCAGATTACAATTATTTTCATCAAAATTCTATCTTGACGGACGTTAAGATTGAAGGTTGATGTTACAATGGAAATATAATTTAACGTCACAACATGATGAGACAATGACAACCTTGATCACACAAAGTCTAGCTTGTATTGAAAAGCTATGGTTGTTAGAAACTACATTATTTAGCTTCATGCCACATAGAACCTATGTTTGTTCACCAACAAGTGAAAGAGCCAAAGATCACCATTGTTTCACTGGAAATTCACCTTCATTTCACCCTCCCAAACTAAAAGTTAGGTGAAATTTAGTTGACTTTCTTTACTATAGTTTTTCTACCATTTCACTATTATTATACTATTGTTTTCATACCACTTACTAGTATGTAAAATTACTACCAAGTGAATTTGCACTAGAAGTATTGGATGAATTTTTGTTGGCCCACCATATTTGTTAAAATGAGAAATCTCTACTCTTATATTATTTTTGATTTTACATTTAGATGATAATAAGTGTTTGATAGTGAATTTTTTTGGTGAATTAAGACTTCGATATGTTAGTACATTCACAAACCTTTCATTTTATAAAGGTTGATATGTTCATAAATTTTTTATTTGTTAAAATAAAGGTCTTAATAATATGATTGAAGTTTCAAAATGTCAATTTTGTCTCAATTTCATGAATATGGCCATAGTTTCACAAACAACAATATGCACAACATTAGATAAATTTCATCAACAACATTGGATGAATTTCATCAACAACATTGGATAAATTCCATCAACAACATTGGATGAATTCCATCAACAATATTGGATGGATGAACTCAATGGTATATGGATGAAATTTTGAAGATGAAATTTTGAAATTGGAGATCAAATTTTGTAGTGTGGAAACTGAATAACAAAACAAAATTCTTTTTTGACATTGCAATAGCACATATGCAAGAAAACTATAAAAATTGATTTTGATTTACAGTATAGGGAAACTACAAATATTAATCTTGTGGAACTGCTAACTACACTACATTCACACTAAATGTCATAGGTAGATGAATCTCAAATTTTAGGCCACTCCCATGCATCATGTCTAGTGGAGCATCCAACACCATTAAATGATAAAATTATTTGAAACCCAACATTGTCATGCTTGACTCAACAAAGATGTGAAACTACGGAGAAGATCATGAATCTTTTGTTGTATGCAGCTATAGTAACCCAAAGTTTTGTCCATGTAAAGAATTTGAAAGTTGGTGTACATGATCTTCAGGATAGAAGTAGAGATCAAGCAATCATAGAAGAATACCTTGATGGATTGCATTAGCTTTAAGGCTTTTAGTCAAGGTCATTGGGAGAATCTTTGGTAATTAAAAACATGTTGCTAGGATCTCTTTGACTTTTCAATCCTAACAATTCTTTGTGAACATATCATGTGCTAAAAAAATGTGGCACTTCAAAGAAAATTTACAAGTATCTTGCAAGTCTTCCACAATGTTCCAAAAATACTGCAACAGACTTCCTGTGAATGCCAAGTAAGCTAAACATCCTCCATACTAGGAACATGCTGAGACATGACTTTACAAAGCACAGGAAATCAATTTGCAATGTCATCCACTTTGTACCTTGGACTTGTATTGGAATTAGATGAGGTTCATGTTGTATACATGTTTTCAATCTCAAAGTAATAAGATTTGCAATTACAATCTAAGATAATGAATTTGTGAATTCTTCCTACAAATGGAATGAGAGAGGAAAAAATATCATAATCAATATCATGGATGTCTTTTTCAAAGTTGTCTAAAATATGTGCCAATAAGTAATATTAATGTGCAACATTTCAATATTAGAATCAACACAATCAGATATAGGGCTTGAACACCTAATTTTGAAGCAATCTAATAGAATGAGAATTATGAGTAGGAAATATTCGAGATGTCATATCTATACAATTTGATCTTGGTTTTTGATAGATTATATCTACTTAATTTGATCATAGGTGAGAACATAAAAGAATTAAAAGATTACTAATGATGATAACTCTAAAATCTAAAGGGAGGATTCATACATCTTTGCTTTATACAATTGAGTACTTACAATACTTTATGACACTAGAAGAAACCCGCGTTTTTTGTGATGCTAGCAAAAAATTCATGAATTTCCTAAAGACTTTTTTCAAGTTTAACTAATAGCCATACACAACTACCTGACACCCACTAGCTTTGCATTTACAAACTACAAACAAAGAATGTGCAATATGCAATTACACTCCACACCTAAAAATTTACAGTACAAAATATATTGTTCATTCATATCCACTAAAAACAAATATTATATGTATAGGTAGTTGCTTGAATCTAATCTAATTGAGTAATGCTAATGATTGAAATAAGTCAAATAGAAATCATGACAACAAACATTGTTCAAGCTCATCCATTTTGCAACACCTAAATGACAACACCAAATTCTATGAAAACTCCAAATCATATGGATTCAACCCACCTTGTTTGAAGATAGGATCACTCATCTTCACAAAAAATTGTACAAAGGACTTTCTATAGTAACATCAATGAAATAAAACCTAGTCTATTGCCATCACTATATAAGGCTTGCATATAAATGATTACAAAAACCAATTCCAAAATCTACTATTGATTAGTGATTACAAGAACAAAAAATGCTCTTGTTCTTGTAGCATATTGCACCTTACTAGCAGCTTCAACAAAAAATAGTTATAATAATTCTTGCCTAACTTCTTAAGAAATTATCCCTCTATCTTAACTAATATTAGGAAATTACAAGTGATTGAAGAGGAATCTTCATATCCTTCTTTAAAACATGTGTTGGCCATTAGTGGCAATTATGTCTCAATATTTTATACATTTTATATATAGTTAACCTCTTATAATTTTGTTAACCATTAAATGAAGTATCTAAACCTAGCCAAATGCCTATACGTTGTCCAATTTTGAATGGGTGCCTAAATAGTATAAATTTAATTTTATCTTGCCTAACCTAATTTTTGGACTTTAATTAAATATTTAGCATTTGAGTGCCTAATCTACCAATAAAATACAGTATACTATAATGCATCTATGTTATCTACAAAACCTTGAAAAGCTAAAGAAATTGATGAAACCCTAAACACTGACCATTGTACCAAAAGAAATTAAATAATGACATGTAAGCATAGTTGTGAACACCTCTCTGGATAGTACATACAATTTTAAATCTCCACAACATAGCTACTACTATTGTGAAATAAGCTTCTAGGGTTTAGAATCCAATGGATTCTAATTGGAAATAAGTCATAGAAGTTGAGAAAGCAAATGAAATTATAAACCCTGACAACTATAATGAATCATTCAAAAGACCAATGATAAAACTTACCAAACACAATAACAAACTACATTCTATGATATATTGTTATAAATACAATTTCCAAAGTTTTAGTAGGGTGATTGCAAGAAAGACGGACCATTTTTTTATGGGGTTTAGCCAAACTAGTTTTGTCTTTTCCTATAACGTTTGAAGTTTGATTCTAATGAACTTGAATTTTTTGTATTTGTTTATATCTTAATTTTTGTTGTATCCCTTATTTTTCATAATTTTTAAAAAACATTTTATATTTATATTTAAAATTCAATTTCTTTAATTTGTCACACTTTCAAGTTTTTTTTGTTTTTAATAGTTGAGAGCACCCAAATTTAATGATTTAGAGCTAAAATTGTGGTGGTTTATCCCCACACTAGTGAGGCATATTCTATATGAAAAGAATAAAAAATTACGTTATTTTACGTCCTCCACGTTTGTGTAAATAGGACAAAAAAGGGGCTTCATGGCGTGCACACTTCTAAATATTGAAGGTAGTTTCAAGTTCATTTTTTGATGAAATCTTATCAAAATCAAGTCCTCACTAATGGAAGATTTTTATTTTTATTTCTCTATTATTGATTTAAAAAAAATCAAAATGTTGAGATATGACTTTCTTAGGACATCCTAAATAGAGATAGAAAGTTATAATTCAACATTCTGATTTTTAGAAAAAAATTATATATATATATATATATATATATATATATAATTTTTTTGCTTTATTTATTCAAAATAAGATGGACATTTCATTCCCCAATAAAATGAAACATGTTGAAATAATATTAAGAAATACAAAAAGATCGCAAATTTTCCAACATTTTCACACTTTCAAAAAAATAATCTTATATACAAAATTGAGATAAAACTACAAAATTTGATTTTTTGTTCAAGTTGTGAATATTCTTTGTAAAAAAATCATATTCATTCAAGAATAATTTAAAGTTGTCTCACAAATTTATAATTAGAAAGAATATTGAGATATTGCTACACATTTGATAGTATTGATTTTTTTTCAATAGGTGGCAACAACCTAAGTAGTGCATGGGACAAATCAGTAGCGACTTTATCCTTAGCTTATGGAATTAGAAAAAAAAATTGGTTGCAATTAGAAAACATTGGCAAAAAATCAATGACAAAATCTATAATTTCTTCACTTTAAAAGCTTATATCTTATGATTGATATGGTCAAAGTTTTTCAAATTTATTCCATACATTTTCATTCTACTTTAATTCTACAGTCTTGCAATTGCATATGTAAAAAAATGTTTAAATTTTTATTGTTTGCATTGGAAATGGCATTCTTGATTGGTTTTAGATGAAAAATGACCTTGGAACTTTTGAGATTAATTAAAAATGTTGCATAAAAATGTTGTTTGCTATGATTGATTGGGCACCAAAATCTACTAAAAAATTATAACAACGAAAAAATTTACATGGGCCTCCAAGGTTTTTTCATCCTACTACATGTAGAAGTGACTTGGAATGAATTTCATTACAAGTTTTGCTCTTTCTTTAGCAATAATTCATACTTGATTATCCATATTATTTTTATTTTTTTAATGTTTTATTTAAGACAAATAGATATTTTATTCTAATGCAAAATAAAACATACCCAAATAATTTTTTTAAATGATTCATGATCAATGCTCTTCATGTGGCAAATTCTCTTCTTCTACATCTATAATTATTTCTAGCTTGAATAGTCTTTTGGTTTATTTTTTGCATATGTGACCACAACCCTAGCACCTAGAATCTCCCTTAGCTGAAATATGCTCAGTCACTAGTTCGATCCATAGTGAGGTATATTATGGATCACATGGTCCTTTGAGAATTTTACTAAGGTAGAAGTACCTATTTTGGATAACTTAAGCATTTTAGTGTGCATTATTTGGGAAAGTCATGTAGCATATTATTTCAGGGTGTGCAAAAACAAGGTTGCCAAAGAATGCTGAAAAAATGGAATTTTTCCTCCTAATATGAATATTTCATTGAATATGAAAATGGATTTTTCATCCAGGCCCATTCTGGTTTTGTAGACTCACCTATTGTGGTTACTTTCGGCACCTTTCCCTAAGCCAAGAAAAAAGAGAGATAATTGGGCGAGAAAGTACCAAAAGAGAATCTTTTGCAATAACCAGTGCATTTAATTGCTATCCAGAATAGGTGAATCTAAGAAACCAAAATGGGGGGCTTGTCCGAAATAGGTTCCTCTACCTTATATCATTTGATTTATCATGTCTAATCTATTCAAGCTGTGATCAAAATTAAACATTGAATATATAATTAATCTGTGAAGTGTATGAAATTGCTTGTAATGGGGCTCTCTTTCTATGCTAGTGTATAGTCACGTACTTACAAACAAATTTTGCAGTGAAACTTCAACAGATAGTGCACCAACTTCAAGAAGGTGTAGCTTCTTCAAAAATAGTCCGATTTCAAAATCGCAAATTGCATTGGAAACATACAAAAGAGTACTACATGACTATACATAAATTTACAAGTGAATTGACAAGTGATGAAAAAGTGTAGATGTTCTCTACAAACTACCTACCATCTCATACTTCCTCCCTTAGTTGAAATGACTGTCCGTATCCACTTGGGCATACTAGCAATGAGGTCTTGTAATTGGTCCATAAATACCTCATCCCAAACCATTTGAATTATGTGTATCATCTCTTCTTTGTTCTTCAGCTAGTTGTGGTGGCACAACAAATCTTTTAGTGTCTTCCATAGATTCTTGATGGGATTTAGATCTGGTGAATTTGCGGGCCAATTCAGTTTTTGTATACCGTGAGTTTTCCTCCACTGCTTTGGGAAGTTGCCATGATGTACTAGAGCACCGTCCTCCATAAGTATGATCTGTTGTGGGTTCTCATGCATGCAATAAAAAACACTTAAAGTACTTTTGTAGATAGTGTGAACAAAATTTGTTGTTGTTCTCTCTCCTTTTGGCATTATCACTGTAGGACTCTTTTCATAACTGGTAAAGGCCTCCCAAACCATGATAGATGATCTACCTGACTTAAAAGTTGATGCAAGGCAACGAGAAGCATATACTTCATGAGACTTCTACCAAACTCAAATTTGGCGAGAGGTTTTCTCAAGTTCAAATAATGATTCATTAGTCTAAATTACATTTTTTCAATCTGATTCCATCCATTTTTGATACTTTTTAGCAAATGCAAATCTCTTGGCTCGCTGTTCAATATTCAAATATGACTTTTTACATGCAATTCTGTTTTCGAAGCCCATGCTACGAACATATCTTCGGATAATATTATGATGAAGTTGAAAGCTCTTAACAAGGCAAACAAGAGTTTGTTTCTAGTCTTGATTGACCAAGCAACCCAGATCTGGTTGTGAACGCGCAGACAACTTTAGAGGTCGGTTGCTTAGTTTTTTAGTTTCTAAACATCTAGACTTTTTCCATTTTGTGAGAATAGTGGAAACGGTGGATCAAGGCATTTGCAAAATTTCAGCTATGTTTTTATATTTGAATCCATTTTGGTGCATGTGTACTATGAGACTTCTTTCTTCATTGCTTAAAGTTTGTGTCCGCATTGTTGAGTTTTTAAAATTTCCTAAATGAATAAATATTGCAATTAGATTAGAAATAAATTGTGTGAATTGAAATGCTAACCCACTGAAACATTAAACAACTAGAGAAGGAATGTTTGAAGTCATGAGAAACTTATACGCAAAATGTATTTGAAAATCAGCTCATACAAGGCACAATTCAACACATAGCATGCAAAAACACAATTGCAATCACAGCACCTTCGTAAGCAGGGACGGGATGAGATGAGATATAAATCCATAAGGATTGGCACTCTTGCCTAGATCGATGTCCGTTTGGCAAAGTATAAGCCCCCCAATTGAATTGAAAGACAAAACACAACTAATTGAATAAAGGAAGAACACGTTGCGGTGTGCAAGAAGAAGGCACAATGATGTTAAGGGAGAATGTGATCACGGAAACACTGAAAATAAGAAATCGACATGTATAGGCACTTGAAGGAGGAGCAATGGAACGAGCAAAAGCAAAATTTGGCCATCTCCAAGTCAGCTAGTACAATACATAATGGAATTGTTGGTAGCAATTGAAGCCACTAAGCCCAGGAAGCAATCTTTACATTTGGCCGCCATAGTACTAAATGCGGGGATGACAGTTTAAGCTAATTAAAAAGACATGCCTAGGACAAGAGGAGGGACACCTCCACAAATTTTCACGACTAGATTTGTCGCCCAACGCAAATAAAGGACATCAGAAGGTAGATTGTCCGCAACATGGTCATAGTCGCCATGCAAAAAATTTGTAAGTTTATGGTACCCGATTGTACATAAGAGCCCTCATACAAATAGAACTTCATACTAATTTTGAATTCAATCTCTGTCTCAATCATTCATTTTTCAAATATAAAAATCTTTTGCAATGTATTGAACTCTTAACCTAATCAAGTTTTAGAATTAATAATATGCTCACCAAATAATAGTAGATTTCACGATCTTCTACAACCACAAAGCTAGGATCCAAATTATGGCTTCATCCCTAGCTTCATCCGTGAATTCCTATGCTCCAATTTTTCTATTAGAAATGAATTAAGTCAAAAACCATTTGCTCTTCTCAAGAAAAGTACCTTCCAACATGTACTTCCTCGATTATTCTTTAAATAAATCAAAATTACTAGGAATCTTTAACTCTTGAATTGATTCCTTAAATAACTCTTCAATTGAAAATACAACTAATTATTACACAAACTAATTAGCATTGATCAATCTACTTTGTAAAAATTGTGCAAACAAATCTACAGAGCAATTGGAGGTGATATTGTAACTTGCTTACAATGAAGAATTCATAGTCACCTTTAGTAAGATTAAAAAATTCCAAATTTCAAAAATGGAGTTGGAAGATCAAGATACACCCAAACAAGGACATTCCATTTTCTATGCAAGATATATGTATATAATAAAGAAGATTAGATGTAACATATAGACATAAAGATGCCTTCTCATTGACTGAAAAAATGTTACTAAATTCAAAATTCATTACAACGTTACTTACATTTTTTGACCTAGCAATCAAAAATTAGAATTCTAAAACTTTTTTAAACCTAACCACACCAATATGTACTAGTTTGATATAACACTATCAAGATATAATTTATAGTGAACGAGTCCTTTTTGAAAAAACTATTAACCTTGTGTTCCTCATTGTTAATGAATGATAAATTGAGCAAGCCAAAATCAATTACACCCTAAGAACTAATGACAATGAATGGAGACATTGTGATTTGTTATTTATTGCATCAAATTTTTTGTGACAATGAAGTTTCTTCAATGAAATCACTCTAATAGAATTCCAATGCATAACCTTGGAATGTTTAAGAAGCTCAATATTTCTTCAACATTCACATCTTCGACCCATATGAAACTTAACCCCTAAATGTTTTTGACTATGTTTCACCAAAGTGCTCCAAAAGTACCGTTTCTAGTACATGTACCAAATTTTAGAAAAAAAAATTTGGACATATGTAACCATACGATGTTGTAGTACTCTAGTTTGCGAAGATGTGAAAAAAAATTCAGAAATTTCCACCATGTAGATTCCAAGATATTAGCATTTGAAGTGACAAAAATCCTTTTTTGACCCTACAAAAATTGGATAGTTGCACTTCACAAGGTCACATTTGTATGAAAAAACGTTCAAAATGGTCATGCTTCTTTGGATTCATTCTTCAAGACAAGTTTTCTACATGTTTGAAATTTTTTGAATCATTCGGAATTGTACAACATATATGAAAAAATAGTAAATAGAAAAAAATAGAAATTGATTCAAAATACTAATCAAATCATGAGTCAAATCATTGAAATTTTAGTTATGGAAATGAGAAATAATAATCCCCACAGTTGTAATGTTGTAATAAATAATCTACATCCTATGATTTTATTTTTCTCGAAAAATACCGAAAAATGAGTAGAATAAAGGACTTTAATATTATTATTTGGGTTAGGGAATCCATAATTGCTTGCAAACTAAAACTCCTCATAACTTTCATATCATTAATCAAAATGGATTTATTCAAATCTCTCCACAAATATATAAATCTAATGAACCAATTTGAAATTTTTATTTCTTAAAAAAGAATTTTTAAAGAATTTTTTTGAGTTGCCTAGATTTCTTGTCCAACGTTGAAAATTACGTATGGTACAATAACTTTTAACCATGTAGTCAAAAATTATAAAATTTTTTGGACCTTATAGAAAAACCTTGTTTACATTTTGTATAAAATTTTCAATTAAAAAAATAAAAATTCCATTTGTAGTGAATTGTCCAAAATTGCTATATTGTCAAAAAAAAAGTTTGGGTGTTTGGAGGTTAAGGCAACAAATGCAACAACATAACAATTTCACTCATAGAAAATTTAAAGAAACAAATACAAGAACTTTGCAAGTATGTTGAATATTTGCAAATAATCTTTGATGTATTTATTGAAAATCCTCAATAATAAAATTAAATATCATGTGAATTTTGCTAGAATGAGTGTACCATGCATTGTTGCCATAAGTCAAAATAAAATAGAATCAACTTTTTAATTTTTAATTTTTATTAATTCTTATAAATTCAATAACCTTCATTCTTGCCCCAAACACTATGAAACAAAGTGCATGCGTCCCTTTTTGGAGAGAGTTTTGAATTGTATGATGGTACTAAGAACTCAACTAGAAACTCATAGTCAAAAAGATCTCACCATAAAACAAAACAAAAAAACTAACTTATGATATAGATAGATTAGTATGCCCCATGTCATTGCCACAATAAAAATAAGAATAAATTTCTATTTTTTAACTTATAAATTTTTTTTAATTCAATGTCTTTTTGTTGTAAATTTGAATGCCACAAAACAAAGCCCATGCACCCTTTCTCATTGAGGGCTTTTTGATGGTACAAACAACACGGTTGGAGGACGTATGATCCACAAGATTTCATTGTTATAAATACACAGAACAAAACAAACATCCTTACTTAATCCTTAAATATCAGTTTGATGATTGGTGACCATAAAAATCATCTTTTTGGTACTGTGTAACATCATCTACTTTAAAAAAAACAAAAGTATTTGTTGAAGGTCAAACAACCAAGTTAAATCTCTCTTTTTTGCACAAAATTCCAAAGATGAAAAATTGTACTTTTGTCCTATATAATACAAAGATCCACATGACAATAAACTTCCTCAGCATCGTTTGAGGCTTAAAGTATGGATTGGGAGGTATCTATCTTAAGGTAGAAACACCCAAAAGCACCCTTATTGCCATTCATGTACTGTAAACTTCCACTAAATAGGTCCCTAAACCTCCATTAATGTGTCCTTCAAATGCATCAATAAACTATTCCATACTTAACTATGATTCATTGATTCATGACTTTTAGAGATTTTAATTAAAGATCCACCCGTATGATAGTTTTAGTGGTTCAAGGAGCTACCCACTTTGAAAATTAATAGAAATTACATGCCATATCCGAGAAATCTATTTTGTTTTTAATATTCACGATTTTCAATTGCAAGTACTACAAAAAAATATTAGTTTTATGAAAAGGTGCCTCCAATTATACTAAATTGCTTATATTGACGGTTATGGGTGTCTTCACTGTACAGAATACGGGCCTCACAGCGAAGTCCCAAGGCAACCAACCCAGGTCAAACTCGCTGACTGTACATATGCCACGTCGATTTCAATTCCAAGTATCATACACGTGTCAGAACATAATTGGCCAACAGGGCTTCCACTACGTCAAGAAAAAGGCTGTCCTCGCATATCGAAGGAACCCCGAGAACCTTCACTGGGAACTCTGGGAACGTTTCCTTTCCTCTCTGTTCTCTGTTCCGTTCCACTGAGTTCCAACTGAAACCCGGGAACCCTAATTCTGTTTCCCTGGTCTCTCGACGGTCCGCAAGCTTGACGTCGGGATTGCACTCGCACATTTCCATGCGATCGCGGTCACACTCCGTTGGTCGCTGCATTCGTTGAGGAGTGTTCGCGGCAATTGCATTCTGGAGGTTATTACTCCTTGCACAGGTCCGAGACTTGCTCGGTTGCTATGAGTGGTTTTGGCGGTGAATTTTGGTGGTGTGGGTTTGGTGTGGACCGTGTTTCGGTGAATTGAGCTTGCGGAAGGAATTGCTTCGGTCTCGCGTGGCCGAAAGTTTGGTGGAGCTGCGTTTTCCAATAGAGACTTGCGGAGTGGTTGGAGTTGGGGTGGCGCTGATCGACGGGACGTTCCGATGCGGATCAGCCAGGTGTTGGTGTTCTTGCTTGTGTTCTCGGCGTCGGCAATCGAGATCGTGGTTTCCGGGAAGAGCTTCTATGACATCCTCCAAGTGTCGAAGCATGCCACGGACGACCAGATCAAGCGCGCGTATCGCAAAATGGCGCTGAAGTTCCATCCCGACAAGAACCCCGGGAACGAGGAGGCGACGAAGAAGTTCGCGGAGATCAACAACGCGTACGAGGTTCTGGCGGACAGGGAGAAGCGGGGGATCTACGATCAGTATGGCGAGGAGGGTTTGAAGCAGCAACAGCAGGGCGGCGGTCGGGGCGGCGGTGGGTTCGCACAGGACATCTTTTCGCAGTTCTTCGGGGGAGGGTTTCGCGAGGAGGAAGAGGAGGAACGGACACCGAAGGGCGACGACGTGAGCGTGGACATCTACGTGACGTTGAAGGATCTTTTCGTGGGGAATTCATATCAGGTGAGATAGCATTCGTGTCCATTTCCGGGACTCGCCCATTCTGTCCTCTCAAGGATCATTTGCGTGCAGAAATATATTTTGCAATATTGGCGTTATAATCTTGATGGACTGCTGGCGGTGTTTCCTTGCGCTGGATTGGCACTGATCATCCTGCCAGGCAGCTGTCTGGCCGCCTTCGCGAAATGTTTCGAAGGAATTCCCAGTTCATTCGCCTGGACCGTGTTTCATGTGCTTGGTCTGTGCTGGCTGAGGGGTTTCTGAGTCAAATTTGTCCTCCACATTTCTCTGTGTGAACGACCCTGTGATGGGCACAATGCCAGTTTTGGCGCGCAATTCTTGGTTTCTGTTGCTGCCTTGTAAGGCTTGAGATTTTAGTGAAGGAGTCGGGTTTTTTTGGCGTGAGTATGAACGGCCCTCGACGTGTTGGGAACACATGAGTGAAACTGGCGTCATTGTAGGGCAGGCATGAAGGAGTTGAGCTTTGCTAGCGTAATTAGGGCAAGGGTTTCTTTTGGATTCTAGTGCCTCGTGAAAGTGTTGCTCTTGTGAGACTCCAGGTAGATTCCTGCTTTGCATGCATTCAAGAGTTCGTGGGAGGATTTTGAGATGACTGGGTTGTGCTTGACCGATGTATGTGCGGTTTCTCGGAGTCGGAGCTGACCGCTTAGGGTTAGCGGATATTCATTGGTGAGAGGTGTGAGGCGCGTAGACTTTGGCTCCTCTTCAGCAGGTGGGTGCACCGGGACGTTCCCCCGTTGATGCTGCTCGTGTTTGGCAAGTCTGACGGGTATTGGAACGTTGGTGCTTGCAGATATGGAGGGATAAGAACGTGGTGAAGCCGGCGTCCGGGAAGCGTAAGTGCAATTGCAAGAACAAGGTGGTGCACCGCCAGATCGGGCCCGGGATGTACCAGCAATACACGGAGCAGGTGTGCCAGGAGTGTCCGAACGTGAAGTTCGAGCGCGTGGGTCAATCGATCACGGTGGACATCGAGAAGGGCATGCGCGATGGTCAGGAGATTGTTTTCTACGAAGACGGCGAGCCCATCATCGATGGCGAGCCCGGAGATCTGAAGATCGTGGTTCGCACGAAACCTCACAGCCGCTTCCGGAGAGAGGGCAACGACCTGCACACCACCGTGACGATCACGCTTTTAGACGCACTCGTGGGTTTCCAGAAGGACATCGACCATCTGGATGGTCACAAGGTGGCCGTGGGGAGCAGCCTGGTGACGAAACCCAAGGAAGTGAGGAAGTTTGTCGGCGAGGGCATGCCTTTGTTCGAGAGCACGAAGAAGGGCAACCTGTTCGTGACGTTCGAGGTGGTTTTCCCATCTTCGCTTACGGAAGATCAGAAAGGCGTGATTTCGAAGACTCTGAGGTCTTAGCTAGGACGTAGAAGATTGGGGAGAAGAGAATGCGTAGACTTAAGAGGGAACCAATGGGCACGTTGACAGAGGACTGGTAGGAAGCGATGGATCTCTGATTTTTTGGACCAAGGTCCCACTGTTTATTCATGGAATATGAGAGCCTGTTGAAGCTGTTAGTCGAGTGGGAAGCTACCCTGACTTTGAGGACGATATCTCGGACTGGATGGTGGTGGGTAGTGTTTCTGTCCATATTTGGATTGTATATTGAAGGTAACTGGAGAAAGCAATGTTTCTACGGAGAAGGTGTTGTAAAGCAAGATGTGTTGTCATTTTGCAACAGCATGACTGCAAGAATTGTCATTCCTGTATTGGGTACAGGTGGGATGTAAGCATTGGATCTGGAGAGAATAGTTACGCATCATAATCTTGTTGTTGTCCGTTGTGTCCTTTATAGACTCTTGATTTTGCAGTTGTCTTCGGTAGTGACCGGACCTCAATCATGGGTGGGATGTTGAGTTAATTATGCACCTGCTCGCTCACATATTTGTTGCTTAGCAAAGTTCTCGAACCAGGGATTGTTTGTCAAACAGGTCTTATTTTTTTTCCACTTTTTACCTCCTGAGGGACATTAATCCAATTTTTGATTTGTTTCCCTAATTGAAATTTAGGGGTGCAATTAGCATAAAGAAGGTATGATATAGTCCTTTGCCCTTGATTGAAGGTTGCAAGGTGAAATAGATCCATTGCCATGTAGATGCATTGCAAACAGTATTCATGAACTTAATTTTTCCTTTTTAAATTGTCTTCAAATATCAATCTTATATTTTTATTAAGTGACACTATGAACTATTGATCATCATGAAAATTTATAATTATTGTGATTGAAAGTGAAAATAAATTTGTAAATACAGCAAAAAGTCTAATTAACTTGAAATTATTTTAAGAGGAACAAGTAGCAATGGAGATTAGTGTCAAAGAGTTGTTTTATTTTTTACACCCAAACCATCTTTAGCAATGACCTTTGAGTCAAGTTTCAATATGAATTTAAATTTTTCCTATTATATAATTGATTCAAAAAATCTTGGGATTTTTCACGTGTGAAAAAATAAATTTTCTATTTATAGCAATTTTTATATAAAATTTGATAGAAAAATAAAGTAATTATAATTTTTTATAACAATAGGTAGAAATAAAATTATCAATTATAATATAGTAGAATAATCTGGGATTTTTAATCCTACAAGGATCTAGCCCCCCATGACCAAAGTAGTCACCAAAACTCTCCAATTATTGAATCAATAGCAAACCAATTTACTTTTGCAACATACAATCAATAGTGACCATTGTAGTTTGCAACATACTAGATTAAAGGGATAACAATCTTTCTTTTCATCTTGCAACCATGAATTTTTTCTTGTTGTAAAATAGACAATCCCTTTCCAATCACTTAAACAATTCAACATATTTGGTTATATGTGTATAGTGAGGGGAAAAAAATTCTTGTTTTGAGAAATAGATTTTAGAAGGATTTCACATTTTTTTTGCATTTTTTTCCTCAAAAACAAAATTACCATGGATTTTTTTTCATGAAGATTCCATTCAACCTATTCTTGTTATATTGGGTCACTCTATTTTTAGCCATAGGCTCATTATGAAATTAAGAGTACTTCAATATAAGTGATATTTATGACTTTCAATGTACATCTATGGTTTACCTACATTTAAGTTCATCCTACTTCAGAAGTGATGCCATTGGTTGGTTTTGGATGCTTCTACCTCATCATTACAACTTTTTATAAAAGAGAATTTTTTTACTCATTTTTACATGTACGAGTGCAATTCATATTTAAGAACCTTCAAAAATATCATTGACATAAAAATCACATTATAAAAAGCCACATTGTAAGATCATTTTGAAACACCCAATAATAGGACCCAATAATACCCAATAATAGCACCCAATAATATACTGCTATAATATAGTGCTAGACCGTGCTGTTGACCGTGCCAACCAAGTTCTATCTATGACCGCTCATTCGTGTTCCAATATGGAAAAGCGTCGTCGCTCCGATCCTCCGTCTCCTGCCGCGATCTTGCGACTCTCGAATTCGGGAGCATTTTCGCGTTTTCTTCAATCCTCACTATTTTTGAATGGTAATGAAGAAAATTTTTACTCAAAGTTTGATTCCATTTGGTCGGGGGATGCTTCGCTTCGCGGCGTTCCACCTGCGTGACATTTTCCGGTCGCCAATCCTTGCGTTCCATAGACGCTCGTCGGTTAATCTGAAGGAGACCACTGAGATTTTCTCGCGCGTGTTCGTTATTTTCTGCTGTGATGAAAAAATATCGCCGTCCCAAATGCAGCGACTGATTGAGATTTGTGATTTGCTTTCTCAATTGATGCGATTTGATCACTGGACGCTTGAGCTGCATTACCGGGAATGCAAACCCTAATTATTTGCGTTAAGTCCATAATTCAGGCGAATCCTTGGAGCTTGGTGACAATTGATCGCATCGGAATCGCTGGTAGTGATGAACTGTAAGCGAAAACCCTTCATCTTTGTGGGAGGCCGATACTTCCGTTGGATCCGGGGAAGTGTTTGTGACAATGACTGTAAGTCTATTTTATTTGAAGAGAGGTGATATATGGTTGTGGCTGTCGAATTTTGGTAGCGTCCAAATTTTCGTCATAAGATTGAATAAAATCAGCATTCACGATTCACGAAGCTGCAGTGATTAGGGACCGTTGAGATGTTTGGGGGATAATTAGTTCGTTGTTGCGAACGTAGGCATACTTTTTCCGGTGAAATCACAGTGATCCACACTTTAGTCTCCATCACCCGGGGTTTTGATGAGATTGCAGGGACATGGGAGTTCAAGCAAGAAAAGCTCGATGGTTACGAAGCCTATGCATTTGTGGTATGGTGTATTGGTAGGTGCCCGGTCTGTGCTTTCATTCCTCTCTGGTTTGCTTGCTCGTCACTATCAACTGAACAACTTTTCCACCTTTCAGCAGGTGGATTACGGTAGCGGACGGAGGAGAAGGTGGCCTCTTGTTTGTGTAAGGAATTGGAATTTGTCTTGTTTAGGGCAGTGAATATGCAGCTGAAGATTGATAATCATTTACTCTGCCGCGGGCGTTTATTCTCAATAATCCTGTAGTTACTGAGGAGGTTTCAACGGGATGACCAGTCTCTCATGGGCACTAAGAGAATCAGGTTTTCGTCATCGAGAATTTCTCCTCGGAACCATCTTTTACTTTAGATCTTCTGGCAGCCGTTAAAATTTTCATCGGATAGCACCTCTCCAGCTTTCCCTAAAGCACGCAATTCGTCTGAGGGATCTGGGGAAATAGGGTAACTTAAATGGAAAGGAACTTACGTCAAATGGAAAGGAATTTTACTGAACTCTCCTATTTCACACGCAACCCTTCTTGCTTCTGAACTAAAGGTATGCCCTCATGAACACGTCAGAAATGAAGATATTGTGAAATGGACACGCATCAGGGAAAGGGTGTGATCAACGTAGAGAGAAACTTACGTCGCAGGCCGGTCCCTAAAACTCAAACCTGAGTACCAGGCTTCTTCCTTAGCAATCAATCTCCTTTCCTCGTCCTTTGTGATCACCTTCTGGAGTCAATCTCTTCCTCTGGTACTGTTTTGTGTTACGATTTGCAGATACTTTCTGGTGCTACAGATGAATTTAGCTCGTTCGATTGAATTGCTCTTCCACTTGCAGGCTTGGAGTCACATCTCCTCGGGCCATCATGTCACGTTGCCTAACTTGCTCCTCTCTTGCCCCTCAGACTGAGGGACCATGATGCCGATGTCGAAACGTTCGATGACCCTTCTTTTATCTATCGTGGTAGTGTTTGATTTTAGTGCAGTACGAGGCACTGCTGAATACCATGTGGATGGCAGCAGCGGCATGATCATCGACAGTCTCGGCAGGGCGCGGATATTTCATGGATTAAACGTGGTGATGAAAGCTCCTCCATGGCATCCCCGCACAGACCTTTTCGATCCGCACCTCTCGTTTGCGGATGCTGACATAGCCTTGTTGCGCAGTTGGGGTTTAAATGTCGTCCGCTTGGGCGTGATGTGGCCAGGGGTAGAGCCACAGCGGGGTCAGGTAAACCAGACCTACATTGAAATCATACGAACAGTTGTCCAGAAGCTTCACGCAGCTGGCCTTGTCACGCTCCTTGAGTTTCACCAGGATCTCCTCTCTTCAAGATTTTGTGGAGAAGGCATCCCTTCTTGGGTTCTTGACAACAGCAACCTCGGTGGTAAGAAGGGGGACCAGCCCAGAAGCTTCATTGAATCCTTCCCTGAGCCGCTAAGTGGAAGATGGCAACTGGGACCAGACTCTCCCGGAGATCATGATTCTCAGCAACAACCATCTGAGGAGCAATGCGACAAGCACCCTTGGGCGTGGTACTACTTCTCGTTTGCAGTCTCACAGGCTTTCCAGAGCCTATACGAGAACAAATGGGGCTGGGCGGATTTGTTTGCACGTTATTGGCAAATTGTGGCAGCCTCTTTCTGTGACCAGCCGGGGGTCTTGGGATACGAGCTCATCAATGAGCCCTGGGCAGGAGATATGTATCACAATCCCCTGCTGTTGGTGCCAGGTGTGGCGGATCACTACAACCTTGCTCCTTTCTATGAAAAATTGCAGATGAGTATACGATCTGTCGACCCCAACAGCATCTTGTTTATGGAGACCGTCACTTTTGAAGACGTGCGCTGTGGATTCTCAGATGTGCCGGGAGGATCAAAATTCCAGAACCGCACCGTGTTGAGTTACCATTACTACCAACCTCCAAATTTCATGCCCCGGCAAGTTTTCCGTGAGCGGCTACGAGAAAGCAAGAAGCTCGGGTGCGGTGCTATGCTAACAGAGTTTTTCGTGTCTGATCAAGCTGAGAAGCAAAACACGAGGTATGATTCCAAAGTGGACGCTGTGCTTGCCGAAGCAGATGCCCATCAACAATCGTGGATAGGATGGGAGTACAAAGCCTTTCAAAATAAGACAGGCTCGGTGGTGCAGCAGTCGCTCTTTACATCTTCAGGGGAGGTGAACCTGGTTTTAGCCAAGAAGCTCGCCAGGACATACCCCCAAGCTGTCATGGGCTCTATTCTTTCGTTCTCATTCGACCCTGTCTCCTCAGACTTCAGTCTCTGCTTCGTTGCAGGTCAACTGCAAGCTGAGACAGTTGCCGGGCGTGGAGAAGACGAATCGCACTGCACTCAGGTCTTTGTTCATAGGCCCTTTTATTATCCTTCTGGACTCGAATTTTCTGTGAATTTTGATTGTATTCAAGTGCAAGAAACAGAGAGATTGATACTCCTTCGTCACTCCCAGGCTTGTGTGGGGTTGAGGATTGCCTTCACCATAAGAAAGGCACCCATTATTCTTAGTTCTTGAAGCAGAATTTGTTGCTTTCATGCATGAATTCAATAATATTCTCTGCTTGGAACGTCAATTTCATTAAATTGGCGTTGTTCTACTACTTTAGCACTTTTCAAGACGCATGACTAGAAAAGGAAATCTATACCACTCCTAGCTTTTAGAGCTGTACGTCTCAAATTTTGGTGCTGGACAGAATTGCGCCAAGTTAATGAAATTGACGATTTTATTTTTGATGTCTAAAACCCTGAGCATACAGGGTCATCCTGTACTGTGGTCTAACAATTCATCAGACATATCTTTCAGCAATCCCATCTAGTGCCATGATAAATAACTGGCATATGAGGTGAACTTTTTAACATGTGTACAATTTGTATGAGCGCTTATTACATGCTTTTGTGAAAATGACTTCGCTAGTGGGAGCAGGGTGACACATTATGGAAGTCAAGTTATATTGTGGAGGATATGCTGACATAGGTTGATGTTTTTCAACAAAATATGTATCATCGTATTGAGTGATGTACTGTACAGTGAGGTAGGAATACTCAAATGCAACAGGACACCTACAGCGGGTTTTTTTTAACTGTAGAACTTGTGTTCCTGGCAGCATGCCATTGCATTATATTTGGAGGGACATCAGGGTATTTGTCTCTTTATGTCAAAACTGGCATTTAAATGCTAGAAAAAAAAACCTTGGACACTCAGAATAAGCTCTAAAGTAGTTTAGGTGTACCCAATGCTGACAAGTGGACCCAATGCTGACAAGTGAGTTTACACATAACATTGTTAACAAGGCATATTGCTTCCCTTCTGGAGGAGGTATAATTCCTTCATAGATGCCTTAGGAGGGATTTAATTATAATGTAAAGAAAGCAATTGGCTAGTTCAAAGTCATGTTGATCAAGCTTTGTCAGAGTGTGAAGGACTAAGTGGCTACAGGATGTGAGTGCATAGTGATTTCAGAAATTTCAATGTTGGGGTCTCTGGCTTTCTGGGAAGTAAAAAGGACCCCCACATTGCTTAACAATGTTATGCATGAATGTGTCACAATGCATGGGGGTGGGTTTTTGCATTGGCCAATAAGACGAGCATGATGTAAGCTTACGTCTGTTATTTTTGGGTGTTTCCATGTTCACTTTTGTGTTAGTCTACTGTACATAGTAGGTGCATCTATGCCCTTGTTTCCACAAATTTGTATTATGTTTGTTCATAGTAGGTGCATCTATGCACTTGTTTCTACAAATTTGTATTATGTTTGTACAAGCTCGGAAAAATATGAAACCAATTTTGTTGGTTTTCCTAAACCGTTTTTTAATAAGTGCATATCATTTTAATGTAGGTATAATGTAGGAATTGTCAAGATTTGCAAATCTTGAATAAGTGTCACATTTAGGTGCTTCTACTTTATGGTCTACAACAAACTTACTAACTCAACCTTGTGTAATCAATGATGACACCAACTTACCTTAGGGAGACAAAACAAGCGTCAAGATGCATTCTCAACTTAGTTTTCAATGATCTTTTAATAATTTCTTTCACTATACTTGACAAACATTGAAAATTTACTAAAATTCCTTGCAACAATTATTGATAGTCTAAGAAATTTGTAGAGAACAACTCTTGGTAAAACTACCTTATTTGATTTAGGTATGTTTGCACTTGGTGTTAAGGGTGTTGTTATTGAGGGTCTCAACAATGAATTTAGACCTTCTTTTGGACCACATTCACATTCCAAACAACACCTCTAACACCAAGTGCAAAGATAATTACCTATATATATGTAAATATAAAGTTGCAATACATTCTATTAATACATTCAATAGATAGGAAAGTGAAAAAGTTTGCATTGACTATAAGTTGAGCATTTTGTATTTTTGTTGTGTGAATTTGGACAAATGGATTATTAATTCACATCATCCTCTGCAATAACTAACTAAAATTAAATCAAAATAACTAAATTCAACTCTTCAGGGAAGTGTTTTTTTAAATCAAAATTAGTTAAAAAGAGAGTATTCAACAATAAAATCTCAATTATATAGTGAACAAAATTGTTAACATGCCCCTTAATTTTGAGATTATATTGCTACATTTTGAATAAATATTTATACATTTAGATGAATATTTGTGTGTTTCCATAAGTACAAATTATTATATTTGGATTCTACAAGTTTCATTCACACTCGTGGATGTAAATAGATTCATTGTTCTACTTAAGATTAGGGCTGGTGCAAAAAACACTTGTTTTTTGGCTCAAAATGACTTATTTCAATGAGTAGTATGACTTTTGGAATATTTTTTTTAAATAAAATAAAGTATGGATACTTTGTAAAGAATTTAAAATAGTGTATCTCCAAAAATTCAAACCTAAGAAAATTTATTTCTAAAAATTATGCACAAAAAAAGAATAATGGATAATACCAAAAAAAGGACTCTTTGATGCCTATTCTTAGAAATAGTCAAAAAAATTTAAAAATTTAAAGAAAATAAATGATTTTTTCTTTCAAACTTGAAATACTCCTTCTCAATTATTTTCATCTTTGGAGGAAAAAATTATATTCTCTGTATTTGCACAAAAGATGTGCTTTTTGAACACATGTAGAAGGTGGATAGTTTATTATTTAAAAAAAATCTTTGTAGGCTTGTATAACTTAAGTAAAAATCTTTGTATACTAATTTTGAGATTCAAAGTTGCATATTTGATTTAAAAATAGTATTAAATTCCCTAATATAATCAAGGTAGACATCCAATCAGGGGCTATTTCAAAATTAGTAAAACAATTTTAAAAAGATGCCAAAAATTATCCAATTTCTAAAACTACCACATGTACCTTTATTTTATGTAAAATTGAAATACAATGCAAAAGGTATGGGCAAAAAAACACTTATATAAGGCTAAGGGGCAAAAAATAGGATAAGTATTTTTTGCAATTACTCATTACACCTTTGCATTAATTGAAAAAATTAGACCTAAAATAATTCCATTCTTTTTTTACCCATTAGTCTCTAACTATAGAAGGTAACAACATAAAAATTCTCCAAATAAGAATTTGAATATGGTTTTTGTTATTAAACTACAAAAGTTTGTATTGGTTCTTATAAGTAGTTAAAAGAAGATTTTAGATTCATTTAGAAAGCATTTTTGACACTATATGGATAAACTACAAATTTTCAAAGTGCAATCCTAGATGTATGTAAAATTGATCCAAGACTCTCATAAATAGAGGCAATACATTGTTGTCAAAAATTTGTAAAGGTTGTATTTATGTTGCACCTAATAGAATATATTGTATCATGATTCTATTGGGTGCAATTAAGGTTTAGGTCTATGCACTATCAAAGTCAACAATGTCCAAGAAAATTTGTCGAATTTAATAATGCCTTTCTCAATATTGGTAATCAAAGCAATTGTTGTTCAATTCTATGAGAATAGAGGGTAACTAATAAGATATTGGGTATTGTATGAGAGGCCCTACCCAACTTTCATTTGAAAATGCTTTAATATTTAGTTTGTGTAATTATAGTATTTTTTTCATGATAAGATTTGTTTATATTGGATTGAATTGGTCAATGAAAGGAATTCCATCACAATTTATGATGCATTACATGGACAAAGTAGGAATAAGTTATGAATTTTCTAAGTAATAGTGATAGGTCATAGGTGTCCAATAAATCAACATAAAGTTTTAATATTTAAGACTTTACAAAAATTATTCAATGTCTTCATTGTAGGCAAGAATCTAGATGTAATGTCTTTTGGTTAATGAGGACCTTACAAGTATCAACTCAATTTGAACTAGACGGGGATTTAAACTAACTCTACTTGTAGTCCCACATTATAGAATTGATAGCCTTACAAGTATAAGCCCAAATTGAATTTCAAATACCTTTCCCTTGGTATGTTAGAAGTCCAATTTGGAGCGAAATTCTAATTTTTAGCACCTAGTATTAAATTATGGTAACCTTTTATTGGTGGTCAAAGTCAATGACCGAAGTTGGTGAAGTTATCAATATACAAAACCTTGTTGTATCATGTACTTTTTCTACAGTCATGATAATAGTTGCCAAATTTTTCCTTTGAAGACTAGATACAATTATATGTGAAAGATTAGTACATAATTTGCCTTTTATATTGAATAGGGGTATTAAGGGGACCAACTTGCAGAGAGCCATTAAGGGTCTGTTGTAAAAAGAGCGTTTGAAAAATGGAGTCATTGAAGCAATGTTGCAATAGGGGTGGCTAAAGAGTGGTACTTTTGTACAATAAAGGTAAATATTTATATAGTATGAAATGTCAATTAATTAGTATGGGTCCTCTTAATACCCCATTTTAGTATAGTATATTTCACCAACTTTCTTGGCACTTGGAAACAATGTTCAAAGAAAATTACCAAGTAGTTCATTGTTAGTCAATGCCTTTGGAAAAATAACAGGTTGGAGTGTGAAAATGGAGGATTCAAAATTGGACCAAAAATTAGAAGCACTATAAGAAAAATGTGCTTTAAGTGACAAATTTTAGGTGACATTCAATGTAACAACCTATATTTTTATGTTATGTTGAACATCAAGATGTTACGTTGGATGTCACTATTGATGTTATTGTTGACATCTTATTGTCCAACATAATATAAGAACATGAGTTGTTACATTAGATGTCACCTAAAATCTATCATCTAAAATATGGGTTTCTTATAGTGAAGTATTGACAACCAACTTGTATGCAAAAATAAAAGGTGGATATGTAGATGTCACTATAATTATGAAATTATGAAATTTTAGTTATTTGCCATTTCAAATCCAAGGCTAATATCTAGAGTGCTAAAGGCACGTATGTTCTTAGACAAGGAGTGTATTGCTTCAGGTTTGGCCATTGAAGGACTTAAGTGCTTGACTAGAGTAGAGGTGGGTACTACATTAGGGTTGGTAGCCTACTCCATCTTTTGTATCTATCCAATGAAATGAAGTTTGGATTTTAGTTTCTAAACCAATATGACTTTGAAAGGGGAGGATTGTAGCCTTTGCAAAATTTGAAGTTGAAGGAAAATAGCTAGTGAGAATTTGATATCAAAGGAAATGAACTGGGAATTTTTGATAAGGAGAGGATGCAACTGACACCTTTGAACCCTCTCCTGACTCTTTCTACAAACAAAAGGCAAATTAGCAAGGCAACTTCTAAAACTTCTTGAACTTTGCCTAGAAATGTAGACTTATGAACAACTCTCAAACTCACAACTTTGTAGTCTTTATTTGTCACCCTCCAAGTTCCCTTTGCAAAATGTTCTACCACCTCTTTGCCGTAGCACTACTAAATCATTTTATGTTTTGGAGTTTAGACAATTCATATTCACTACAAGAGAAAATGGTGTTTTAAGTATAGTCCTAATAGTAATGATCATTTTTTAAAGATTTTCAGTAAATTTTATTAGAAATACATGTGTTCAATAAAATTTTACTAAAATTCTCCTATAAAGGTCATTACTATTAGAACTATACTCCTAGGAGTATACTTAAAACACCCCTTTCTCTTGTAGTAATTGTACTGTAGGTGCATAGACCTCAGTGTTTGATTTTTGAAAGGGTCAAAATTAGTCAAGAATTAAATCATAAATGACGTTGAAGATGTTTTTTGGCCAATGAATGACAAAAAAAATTCTCCATGTAGAACAAAAGTGCAACTATTCATCTTCCAAATTTTGTGTGAGAAGGAAAAGCCTTCTACAATAGTTTGTCTTCCAATGAGTGCTTTTGCATTTTTTAAAGCCAACAATTCACACCATAAACCAACAAATGATTTCTATGGCAATTGGCTCATTATTTAAGGATTAAATTTAGTAGTTGAATCTATCCTCATAAAGTAACAATGCCGCATTACTTGCAATGTGGATGGGATTGTCTAGTGGTCCTCTCCATCTGTTGCTATTTTGGACACAACCAATCATTAACCTTTTACTGTTAATGTGACACCATTCTATTGGCAACCATTACTATTGCCATTACAAGTTGCAACTTATAACCTTCTTTTCTTTCAACTTGCTTCCTACACCCTTGGATTATGAAGTTTAAAGGTTGTCATTGAAAAATGTACAATCAATTATATACAATAACCAATTTGTCACTAGCATAGCTCATCAATGATCTAATACATAACTTTTGGATTACCATTGCAACCATATAGGGACTTCAAAGAACCACAATAGAATTCAACAAAATAAGAGTAGTCCCCTAATAGGGACAATAATAGGAAGTTGTACTACCTCTATTTTTGAAAAAGACCCATGTATCCTTTAGAAAACACAAAAAAAAGGACATGATCTTTTTCAGAAATAGAAAGAGTATGTTTTTGCTTTGACCACCTAAATTGTGTGATTCATCATTCATGAGGGTGTTTTTATGAAAAATGAGTTGATTGAAAATAGTGTGAAAAATTGTCAGTGTGCTTGCCTTTCTATTGCAATAAGAAAATGGACAAATAGGTTTGTAATGGGTCTACATACCTTATACCAAAGACGCTAAATTCGTCACACAAAGTAGAACTAGTACAAGAAAAATGCAAGTTCTCCAGAGTAAAAGTAAAATCGTGACCCCTAAATTTTGTGCCATGTCTAGGATATGTTCTTCAGATCTTACTGCTAACTTGGGGTTTCTGACTGGAAATACATATGAATTCAAATTTGCAAATTTTTTCATGTGTGAAAAATAAAAAATTCCTGCGTTTTCCACTGGGGTAAAATTCCTGTGTTTTCCCCGTGCTACCTCATATGGTAGCCTGACTTATATTCAGAACACATATATGGTAGACCTAGCTGATGAGTATTCAGAAAATTATATATTCAGAACACATCTTTTAATAGTTTACACGTGACATCAATCATGCGCAAAAATCTTAGAACTTACTAAATTCTGATTTCTGATGTTTTGAGCCCCGTTGTCTCCCAAATGCGGAAGAGACGATAGCCAGGTCCACCATCGCCACTCTGCTTCACTTCCCGGAAACCGCAACCAGTTCTGTGGGCCACGACTTCTTCAATCTCTGCCAGAGAATGCTGACCTTGAAAGTCACCGGCTGCTAGCTACAACTACCACTTGATCGATAACAATTGGAGCCAAGCAAGGACTGTGTTCGTGTTCTTGCATTGCAGATACAGAATCACGATTGCTTCACCATTCTCGATCTAGCTATGGCTGGCACTCCATTCGGCATGAAGGAGCTGATCACACTTCTTCAACACTTTTTCTTTGTGCTCCTACTCGTATTCTTCTCGTCTCCATTCCTCACTTGCAACGCAAAGACCCAGGGTTACTATGTGAGCCAATGTAAGTCGTCGTTCGTCGGGTGTGCAGTATTTTCACGTTTTGAACGTTGTCGGTATCTGTAGAAACTGCAACTTTAATTAGGAATCCATCAGAGGTGACTTTCAATTTTTGCAGTTCTTGTTCTGCACTTTGGTAGGTTGTTATTACATTGGAATCTGCACAGTTCTTGAATGTTTCTTTATAGGACTAGGAACTCCCTTTGTAGAATTTTATTGTAGGTCCAAAAGTTCTGAAATTATATAACTTGGTCCTGACTGTGAGACATCTCAATTGTATTCGGGCCGTATTAATTGAAATGGCAGGATTTCATTAAATTCTAGCGTTTCTATGGATATGAGTGTCAATCTCTACGTGTTTTGAAACATGCCGATGTGGATGTGTGAGCGTTATTTTTGTGCGAATTTGCAGTGGATGCTATGCAAGCCGTTTTGAATGACTGGAACCAAAGCACTCCCGACCTTTCGAGTAACTTGGCAGGCTGGAACTCCTCTCAAATATTCCCTTGCCAGCAGTACATGAGTGGAGGCAGTCCAAATTGGCGTGGAGTGCAGTGCCTCATTAACATCAACTGTGCAACGGATCCAAATACCAGCGAGGAGAACTGCTATGCTTTCATCGTTGGCTTGTAAGTGTTCTTGAATCATGATGCAGATTAAATCGATCACAAGGAGCGTGTGACTTTTTGAATTGCTCTGTGACTGTGTCTCTATTTTGGGGTCCTGATTAACTAACAAGGTTTGAATGGTGACACAGAACCTTGAACAATGCATCCATCGTCGGCAGTTTACCGCCAGACATTGGAAACATCACCACACTGACGACGCTGTAAGTCTTTTAACTACTTAAGGCTGCCCAAATGAAGTTTCCCATGATGTTCTCTAGTTCTGGAACGTTCTATTGAACTCGAAGGAAACGTGGTGTTTAGTCTGGCGTCTGATTCCGTTTTATCTTGTAATTGATTTGATTTGCTTCTCAATCGTTCTTGTATTGTTGGTAACCCAGGTATCAATTGGGCAAATTCACTTTATTGGAAGGATGATGGTCATTCACTGGGTCAAATGCCAGGGTCGAATGTTGACAATCTTAAAAATAATGGCTTGCAATGAATAAAATAGTGTTTCAACTGCTCAAAAATGAACTATACAATTTAAAATTAGGAGGTTTCCCAACTCTGTGTGCTTGTTTTCCATTTGGAGAGGCTCGAGTTATAAGCACATTAAGGTAGAGGAACCTACTTCGAACAGGCCCTCCATTTTGGTTTCGTAGACTCACCTATTCTGAAAAGCACTTAAATGCACTGCTTATTGCGAAAGATTCTCTATTGGTACTTTCTCGCCCAATTATCTCTCTTCTTTCTTGGCTTAGGGATAAGTGTTGAAGGTAACCACAATAGGTGAGTCTATGATATCATAATGGGTCCGGATGAAAAATCCATTTTCATATTCAATGAAATATTCATTTTAGGAAGAAAAATTCCGTTTTTTTTGGCATTCTTTGGCAACCTTGTTTTTTAAAACCCTGAAATAATATGCTACATGACTTTCCCAAGTAATACACATTGAAATGCTTAAGTTATCCGAAATAGATACTTCTACCTTAGGACTAGTAAGAAAGATTTAGGTTAGGTAAACTTGGTTGTAACACTCTTACACACCGCCCTTCTCTTCATTGTTTTATCTTGTGGGTTGCAGAGAGCTAACAGGAAATCCAAACCTGACAGGACTCCTCCCCACAACATTAGGAGGCACTCAACTCATTACTTTGTAAGTCTTATAATTCTCCTTGTCAATCAAGTTGCTTTTGAATGGGATTCTTTCGATTTTGAGACACTCCAACATTATCAATGATGTAGATTTATGAAATGTGATGTTGCTCTTTTTTCACAGAGATCTTCATGACAATGCATTCTATGGCGAAATTCCAAACATGGAAAGCTTTCAGTGGTCTCGGACAATGTAAGCTTCTCAGTTAACCACCGATTCCCAATCATGAATGCTCAACTCTAAAGTTTGAGGGGACCAACCATAAAATTTATTCTAACATTGTCGTCATAAATTCTTCACCAAGCTTGAAAAGTAATTTGCTTAAAATAATGGACACATATACTTGCACTCAATATGCCTAGATTTGCAACTTCACGTCAACTTTACATTGGTGGAGGCTTGAGGGAGGAGGTATTTGGAAGGGATCTTGGAAGAGAGCTTGACATGTATTACTTCACATTTATTGTCTCTCTACCAATGAGAGTAGGCTTTGCATTGACAAATGCTACAACATGTGCAATGAATGAGAGGGAAGCTTGAGTAGATGACTACTTAAGCACGCCAATGATACAATGATTGGGACTCTTGTAACTTCAATTTTGTTAACTTTTTATCCTTTAGAAGTTGAATTGAATCCATGATGTATTCGTAAAGAATGTATGACCTCACAACTTGGTTTGGCATTGGAACAGGGATTTGAGTGGCAATCAGTTCAATGGATCCTTTCCACTAAACCAAACCAAAACTATGATATACCTTGAGAAATTGAACTTGGGCAAAAATGACTTCGAGGGAGAGATACCTAAACGTGCATTAGAGAACTTCACGCAGTTCATTAGCTTGTAAGAACTTTCCTTTTCACGTTTAATATGTTTATGAGGGCCTATCATGTGTGTTCTATGACAGAAGATCTAAACCTAGAATGTTGTTGTAGGGATTTATCCAGCAATAGGTTCAATGGATCTTTGCCAAGCCTGGCAACAACAGAGCACCTCCAAGTTTTGTGAGTAGCATTACCCTATCTATTTCTTGCGGTACTTCTTAAATAACTTCAATCTGGGATATAGTAAGTTTGTCGATTTTATTTTTCAATGTCTTTAACTTATTCATGTACAATATTTTAATGAAGAAAATTTGTATTTCTATAATTCAAGAAAGTGACCATTAGTTTGGCAAATAAGGTAGTTGGAGAGTCAATTCATTCCTTAATTTAACAATGCTCTAAGAAGCTTCTTACTAGATGAAGGTAGTGGTTGAATGTGATTAATGGGATACACGTGTCTTGCTCAACATTTATGGGCTTATTTGGTGTGGTACTAACCAAAAATCCTTCAACCTCTTTATCATCTTGTATTGATAGGGATATGTCAAATAACAGTTTCTTTGGGGCACTACCAAACTGGTCAACAATGTCTTCTTTACGCACTATGTAAGTAAATTTTGCAATCACAATAGTGCTTCATCCCTTGAAATCCTGTATTAACCATGGATTTTCTTCAATTTAAAAGCTAATAGAATGAAGCAACAATTCTAAGATGCTTCAATTTTGGTTATGGTAACGTACAAAGATTTATCTAACAACAAGCTCTCTGGAACTCTATCGGCTTTTTCTTTGAGCAGGACACTCCAAACTTTGTAAGCAACATTTTCTTGTGATCTTTTCTTGCAATCAATGACCATCACAATGTTTCCCAATTTGCAAATGCTTGTGAAATGCACCTTAGAGATTAGAGCATTAGATTATGGGGAATGGAACACTCTCTATTAGTTTGAATCTTGTAGCCTACTGACTAGATTGCTCCATGTTGTGCATGCTTATCTGGTCTATACTCAATACAATTGTTAAGAGGGTTGCCACAAAAATCACTCTAGAAATCTTCATGTCAATTTGTTGGGTGTGCTTTTCCATTACTTGAAAGTTGCTGACAATAATAATATTCCAGGTACCTAGACTTCAATCTTCTTAACGAAACACTTGACATCAGTACACTTCATCAGCAAGGCTTCCTTGCGACGAAATCTGCAGACTCACCAGGGCGTCTGCAAGTTGTTTCAGTGATGAACAATAACATAAGTGAGGTTTTGTATGCTGGGATTAACATTGAAGAGGTCACCACAGTTTTCAGGTGAGCACATTCTGTATGTTCGATTGGATTGCTTGTACTGTTTGAATTCTGATTTGTTCTGGTATTCACCGTTTATGGCGTGGGCTTGCACGTGTAGACTGCAGGGGAATCCTTTTTGTGCCTCACCAGATTCTAGTGACGAAACGAGATGTTTTTGCAAACAAGTTTGCTTCAACTCAGGTATTACATCTCTGAGCTAAATTTAAATCACAAGAAATACAGAGAAACTGGAATGTTTCAAGAAATTTTGACCAACATTGTTAATAAAACGTTCTCCATGAATTACAAGGAGATTTTATTGTGGTCATGACGATCGCATGGAGTCCTCCACATATTTCATATGGAGACCTATGTGTGATCCCTGAATCATGGAACATATTCTCGTAATGATGTTATCTAAATCTTCCTAAATCAGTCTAATTATTCTAAATCATTATGTCATGTTTGTATTCTTAATGCACAATGGTATTGATGAGAAGACCGTTGTTTTGTTGTTTTGTTGCAGCTCCATTGCGTAAGAGTGACAAGCGCAAGGTTGTGATCATTGTTGTGGTGACTATGGTATCATGTCTACTGGTCCTTGTGATCAGTTTGGTTGCTCTATTTCATAGAAATAAAAGATACGAACGGTATCTCCAACTTCAGATTCAACAAAGTAAGTATGTTTCCTTGCATCTTGGAGTCCTACTCATCTTGCTTGATATTGCATGATTGCGGTTTAGGTTTGTTGTGGATTCATTTCAAGAGGTAATTTAGGAATTGCAATGTATTTTCATGTGAGATGAGGTTGGTACAATTTTGAGTGTCGTTTGGAGAAGCATTGAAAGATGTACTTTGTCCAGAATTCGAAGAGTTTGAAGTCAAGCCTACAATATTCCCCTACAACCAACTTAAAATTGCCACACGAGACCTCCACCTTGATACGAAGTTGGGCCAAGGAGCCTACGGGGCAGTATTCAAGGTAATAATTGGGACACCTATGGTGAATCATGCAAGGAGAAATTCATTACAATAGAATTGGATCCCTCAATAAATATTTCATTCTAGAAGCACTCTCCTCAATTATGGATCTTACTCTGGTAGGCAAAGTTGTAAAGATGTTGTTTTATGCACTACACTAATGACTCATAATAACTTGTACACTTGAAGTACTACTTATTCTTATTTATGATTATGACATTAGTTTTTCACTTGTTGCAGGGCACATTGTCTAATGGACAGGTGGTGGCTGTGAAGCAATTATTCGCCAAGACTAATCAAGGTGTAGATGAATTCTTGAATGAGGTAGTTCTATTAACTGGAATGAAGCACCGAAACCTTGTGAATTTGAAAGGATGTTGCATTCGTGAACAACAAAGGTTGCTGGTGTACGAATATGTGGATAACTATGATATTGACCATATTCTTCTAGGTGAGTAAAGTCTGCCAACTTTAAGATTCTATTGGTGGCTTGTTATTTTACTTTAAATGTGTTAAATGTTTTTTGGAATTTGGTAAATTATCATATCGTTCTAAAACCCAAAGATTTCCTCCTATAGGTCTTCTGTGAAGCC
Organism: Climacium dendroides; assembly: GCA_950106755.1. Lineage (NCBI taxonomy): Eukaryota > Viridiplantae > Streptophyta > Bryopsida > Hypnales > Climaciaceae > Climacium > Climacium dendroides. Next base: position 24,031,091 of record OX467086.1, read on the forward strand.
TAACTAAGGGATGGAATAGTCTTGCCCACCTATATTCTTGGAGAAAGGTTTATCTAAAGTTACCATTAACTTCCATGGTCCCTCATTCAAATTTGTTGGAAGCAAAGAGACCAAACTAGAATTGGTTAATTATATTACATTGAATACATAATTATGCATTCCTATGATACAAACCACTTGAATGACAAAAATATGATTTAATTTGATTAATTCTAAGGAGCATATCATTAAATTCACATGCTTTTTCAACAGCAGGTCCAAATAAGGCCCTCCTTAGTTGGCCTATGCGAATGAAGATTTGTTTGGGAGTGGCTCGTGGCTTGCATTATCTTCATGCACTTGCTCATCCAAAGATCATACATCGAGATATCAAGGCTAGTAATGTCTTATTGACCCAAAATTATGAAGCAAAAATAGCAGATTTTGGCCTAGCCTTGCTCTTCCCAGATGAAGAAAGTTACATATTGACCAAACACGTTGCTGGAACCAAGTGAGTCCCAAAGATACCTTGACCTGGTCAAGTTGACTTAATCATAAAGCATGGCTTTTTAAGTCTAGAGTTTTTATTCCTCTTGTATATAGAAGTTGTGTTAGGCAGATTGAAGCGGAACATCAAAGCTTGACTTACATTAGAATTTGTGTGTGTGTACACAGAGGATACTTGGCACCTGAATACGCATCCTATGGTCAATTGAGTGACAAAGTAGATGTTTTTAGCTTTGGAGTTTTGTGTTTGGAGGTTGTAAGTGGGCGAAGAAATATTGATGACAAGCTTGCCCCGCACGAAATGTATCTCTCCAAATGGGTAAGTATGCCTTCTTCGATCCTATTCCAATTACTCAATAATGATTTGAAGTTTTGAGGGGTTGATATGACTAATTGTATGAAGAGGTAGACACTTGCGGCACTCTAAGCATTTCAATATAGTTGAAAGTGTGATTTTTGGTAGACCAATATAGAGTAGTGGAGAGATCTGTAAGTACACATTCCAAATCTGTTGGAGATTGAATTTTGTCATCATTGTGTTTGAATTTCTTATGCAATTTCAAAATGAGTGGTTGTGAGGGGACAACAGATATTTGATTTCATGGCCACAGGGATTTTGCTAAATCATGCTAATGCCCCTTGCTAATGCCCCTTGCTAATTGAATTCGTATGGAATAGATGAGTTGCTGTTGGTAACAACGGTTAGGGCTTAAGGTTTGGAGACAGGATCAGGTCGCTACTGAAACTATCCTCTACCTTGCGTGCAAAAACTGTTTAAAATACGGATTCTGGTGTTGCAGGCTTGGGAGCTGCACCGGAAGGGGAGACTGATGGATATGGTAGACCCAACACTAAGCTTACAAGACGAAGAAGTGCAGGAAGTGCGACGGCTGATCAACACAGCTCTCCTGTGCATCCAAAACGCAGCTGACCAGAGGCCGAGCATGGAGCGGGTGGTGGCCATTTTGCAAGGGGACAGTGAGTCGGAATCCATGGCGACGCTGCAAGGAGGCACTGATGAGGAGTACTTGGACACCATTCGGTTGTTCGCCGTGGGCAATAGCGCGCTGGTCACTGTGAAGGAAGATGGGGAGTCGTCGTTCATGAACTCCTCAAGCCGTCGGCTTGGAGATGAGGCTTTGTCGACGGGTGCTACGCTCGAGCTCAGTGAAATCCGAGTCAGATGATCATCGCTTGCTACTTGCTGCTGCCTCCTTTTTGGCAATCCAGCAATTGTAGGAACTTAGAACGTTAGGTGGAAAGGTAGAGAGAGCAGCCACCAATATTTAATCGGAACTTTTTGTTGTGTATTTTCATCAGTCACGTAAGAAATTCCAGAAATTGCGCCACTGTATCTCTTCCAAGGCATAACTTCGCAAGCAGGAATTACAGAATGTGAGCTGGAGAGTGAGTCACAAAGTGCAATCGAAATGGGTAACGCAGGCCATTTTCCCAAAGTACTGCAGTGTTTTCAGTTCGTTACGTGGTGTAACCCCTTTATTCCATGGCGTGGTCACGATATTAAGATGTTGATTCTCAAGCACGATTTCAAAACACTACACATGGGGCGAGATTCTGGAGCTCAGATCCAAAATGCTACTCCCGCTCTCTCAAAATAAATCCGTGGTACATCTGACTAGTTTCCCACAAGAGAGTAGAGATCGCGGATTTATTTTGAGACAGAGGTAGTAAGAAACAGTGAAATGATCAAGTCACAGTGGCTAAAACCACTAGTCCGATTGTCGAAGTGCATCAATTTGTTCTCTCTACGAGAAATTGTACTTCGCCTTCATCGTCAGTTTCCAGATCTTGGTCGTCTCCGTTCTCAGGGTTTTGGGTTTTGAATTCTCCATGTCAATTGCAGTGTTTTATCAGTAGAAGATCGACTTCTGGCGCAACTCGTAATGATGGCGACATTGTCCACGCCGTACGCTTCTTGTCTCCGCCTCACTTGAAACCAGCATTGGGCGAACGCCTTCGAGTCAAAAGTGCGGTACAGTGCCGCATTCCGAAGTTGTGGGTAATAAGTGCTGTAAGGCCCATCGCAGGAGCTGCAAGGCTACTGGGAACGTGTTCATACCTGTATTGCTGGCCGGGTAGGTTTGATGCCGCTTCTTTGTTTTCTAGGATTTAGGGTTCAGAGTTCAATCTAATGCACTCTGTATGTAGTGGCGATAGGGGCGATAGTTTTGGATGAGCTTTGAATGATGTGGCTACTTCTATCCATGCTTGCGAGAAAGTTATTTCAGTAAGCACATGAACTTTAGAGAATTCTGATTATACATAGATTTTGATGAAGAAAGCAAAGAAGCAACATATCCATCTTTGTAGTAGATGTATACTGGCAAGAACTGAAAATTTCCAAGTTCGTTTTTCGATTATTGCAATTTGGTGACGGTGTAAAAGAAAGTAGTAACAATATACTGAGGTGTTCAAATCAAATATGCAACGACACCTACCAATGACTGTTTCTTGTCATTTCAATAGCAAACTAAGACCATCATTTACTAAGAAGATTATAGGAATGTAAGTTGACTTGAGAGTTCAAATACTACTTAAAAGAAGAGCTTTGTAACTACCCAATGACTACATTGTTCAAAAACTACACTATTCATACAAGGGTTGGATCCTATAGTATCCCATTCTATCTTGAAATTATCTATCTTTTGCACAAGGGTACAAGAAACTTGAATTTCAAAGTTCAATATCCAAACTAAAAAAATCCTTTATTCAAGGTGGATTGTGGCATTAGTTATTAAATAATGAAACTTTCAAAATCATCACAATGGCTAAGATTCAGTGACCTCATTTAGAACGTACGGCCATGATGAGAGTAGTATAGGTGATTTCAAATTGGTGCTCATCAAGTTGAGTGGCAAAGTAAGTTTTGAGCATGAGGCCATGTGGCAAAATACAATTAGTCTTATAGTGCAAATTAGGTGAAAAATACAATTTCTACCCCTTTAACTCCCATAATAAAATTGAAGTACATAGACAATGGATGAATTTTTGGCAATTTTTTAGCCACTAAGAAAAGCATTGATGTAGATAGGATCATCCATATAACCGATTGTTTGCTATTCAACACTAAGTAACATAGCACCATCTCATTGACAACCTGTCACGATAACCATTATAAGTTGCTACTCATAACCTTCTTTCCTTTCAACTCAGTTGCTTTCTACACCCTTGGATTATGAAGATCAAAGGTTGTGATCACTAAAAGAATTATGTGTTTATCTAGACATGGGTTGTTTAACTTGACATTGTTTACCTAGATGTTCAATGTAGCAACCCCATGTTTTTATGTCAACATTGATGTCCATTAACGTTCATTGTAACATCTTCAATGACATAAAAACATGGGATTGCTACATTGAACATTTAGGTAAATAGCATCAAGTTGGACAACCCATGTCTAGATAAACACAGAATTCTTCTTGTGGATTGAAAAATGTACAACTGTTATGCACAAAAATCAATTTGTCGCTAGTGCGGCTTATTTGTTATCAAATACATAACTTATTGTGTGAAGTCTTCATTGCAGATTTTTCATACCATTGTTTTGATGAAGGTATGTATGTCCCAAACGGCACCCAACTCAAAATGGCCCCCTATTATTTGGATGCCAATTGCACCCTCTTTGCATTCTAAATATAATAAAAACTTTGTGAGGAAATAGAACCACAAACTCCAAGAACTTTATCCATATGCAATGTAGACCTATGGGCAAAATAAGATTCCTTCATTACTCCACAATGAGAAGGTTAGGACACTTTTGGATTTCCATTGCAATCATATAGGAACTTCACGGAAACACAATAGAATTCAACAAGACAAGAATAGTCTCCCTCTAGAGATAGCGATGGAAAGTTGTAACACCTCTATTTCTACAAAAGCCCCATGTTTCCTTTGTAAAATGTGCACAAGAGACATGGAACAAGAACTTTTTTAGAAATAAAGGGAATATGCTTTTGTTGTGACCACCTAAATTGTGTGTGACTCACTGAGTGTGTTTTTATGAAAAATGAGTTGATTGAAACCAATGTAAAAAACTGTCAGTGTATTTACCTTTCTATTGCAACCAAAAAATGGGCAAATGGGTCTGCAATGGGTCTATCTACCTTATAGCAGGACACAATGGGACCAACAAAGGAAAAATGCAAGTTCTCCGGAATAAAAGTAAAATCTTGCCTCCAAATTTGAGCTATGTCTAAGGTATATTCTTAACCGCCACTAATTAACTGATTGCAAATATGAATTCAAAATTTGCAAATTTTGTCATGTGTGAAAAATAAAAAAAAATTCTGCGTTTTCCACTGGGGTAAAATTCTTGTGTTTTCCGCATGCTACCTTATATGGTAGACCTGACATATATTCAGAACACATATATGGTAGACCTGATGAGTATTCAGGAAATTATACATTGAGAGCACATCTTTTAATAGTTTACACATGACGTTAAGCACTCTGAAGCCGGGTCCTTGTAGAAATTAGTCTACATTATAGGCCACAAAGCCTTGATAATGCAGCTTGGCACTTGTTATAGTGCCTCGCATGATGTTTTCATTTGGGGCAGTTTGGAAATTTTAGGCCGGCTGCCCGCGTGCTTAACGCAGCGGGAGGCCCTCGGGGGGAGGCCTCCCACTATACATCAATCATGCGCAAAAATCTTAGAACTTACTAAATTCTGATTTCTGATGTTTTGAGCCCCGTTGTCTCCCAAATGCGGAAGAGACGATAGCCAGGTCCACCATCGCCACTCTGCTTCACTTCCCGGAAACCTCAACCAGAAACGTAGTATAGCCTTAAAGCGACCATTTACCGGCTCGTCCCCCTTTTTTGAAGGTTTCCATGAATAAAAACATTTTTTGATCATTTTTCAGAGAAAGAAAAACGGATACAGAACGTCACACAAGTGGTTTCATATTTTTGGAATCATTTTTGAATTACTTATGAATTTTTTTTAAAACTGTTGTAGGCACCTATTTGTGACCCTAGGTCTTCCAAAATCTGACCACTTGCAACTTCAAAGGAGATTTCAGTAAATGAAGGCCAACAATTGACTCTTGCAATAAATAATGCTATTCTCTCAATTCTCTCAATGACTTGAGAGGTCCATTTAAGGACCATTTACTATCCATTTCAGATCTAAATATAGGGATGATTTGAAGAGACTACTTTATTGTGGGCCATGACTTCTTCAATCTCTGCCTGAGGATGTTGACCTTGAAAATCTCTAACTGGTAGCTAGAACTACCATTTGATTTATAACAATTGCAACCAAGCAAGGATTTCTTGTATTAAAGTAACAGGCTTTGAAATCGCATAGACTCTAAAACCACCTACATCTTCAAATGTACAATTTAAGTACATGTTGCTTTTTAATAGTCTTCAGTAATGTACAAATGGTTTATATTTTAGGAGGTGGGTGATTTTAGAGCCCTATGCCATTTCAACTTCAACATTTTATAACTAATTCTACAAAGCTCCAATAAATATGAAATGACTTGGGTTAGATGCCAATTCCATGTGTCTTTCAAGAAAAATTTATTGAAAATTATTTTAAAAAGCATTACCTCCCTAAAATTTGGTTTTAGCTCTTACATGGACAATTTCTGATCCTATTACCTTACCTTGTCCCAAAATAAATTTAGGATTTCCAAATAAATTTGTCCCAAATTAAATCCAATGTTTCAAGGGCTTATGGAAATGAAACTCTAGGCGCGCTTGATGGTGTCATTTGGACATATATAGTAGAATGACCGGAAGTTCCTCTGGATGTTGCATCTTTTCCTTACCCATGTGTGAAAACTAGTAGTGATTGTTGCTATGTGATAGCATGACTTGGACCATGCATTGTTGCCAAGTGAAGAAAATATTGTTCAACTTCTCTTCCTATGTGTTCCCAAAAGTTTTTTCTATGGCATGAATTAGAGAGTCAATGTCCTTTAGAAATCGATGCTGCAACAATTGAATGGCACGAAAGAGTCCTAATGAAGAATATTCATATCAAGGTTGTTTGGAGGTTGATAATTGAATGTGATATTGAACCCGTTTTTATTCAAAGTAGCCACCAAATCAAATTCATTGCTAGTGGGATGAGGCTTGACATTATTTTGTTGTACAATAATGTTGTTGTCCATTTTAGTCTTGCCAATCCACACATGTGGCCACCTCTCTTGGATTGCTAAGATGAGCTTCTCAATCAACATTGACTTTATCACCTCCTTCGTAATGTTGTCAATAGGTTTGGTTACCATCGTTCTACATGCTTGATTCTTGTTTGTCCTCTAAGTTGGCTTCTAGAACAAAAAAGAAAAAATTCCAGCTTTTCCATCAAAGCACTGGTTATTGATAGTATTCCATCAAGGACGAGCTATTCCTCCAAAGAACATTATTTTGGGAATGAAACATAATTCTTTGACATTGTCAATGGTGGCTCCTTGTTCAGTGCCAAGTAGGAGGTGGCCTTTGTCTTGAACAAATAAATCTAGTTCTTGTCAATGTGGATTCGGTCCATTTAATCTTGAAATTGTGATGGATGGGCTAGATTCAACATAGACAAGCAAAATTTAACATGAGCAATCTTGTTCTCTTCTTTCAACAACAACTTGATAGAGTTTGATTGATGCTTGAAATTACCGTCTTGGAGTCGCCAATGAATAGTTGTTTTTGAAATGTCCAAATAGGTAGCAATTTAGTGAATGTTTTTGGTATTTGATAGTGGTATTTGTGAACCACCATATTGGTCCACTATTTAGATTGTGAAAAATATAAACATTATGTTTGAATTTGTACATCCGAAAGTGTTAGTACTCCGGATTAAGCTATGACCGCAATTTAGGAAGTTTTCCGTGAGATAGGAATAGGAACTTTAGGAATTTAGGGTGAAAATCTAGAAATGCAATGATAAGAAAATAATGGGAAAAATCAAGGAAGAATCTAGGGATTTAAAACTAAAAAGACTTTAAGCATGATGTGGTAAAGTAACCAAATTAGGCAAATGGTATAATGTTTAGAAGTTGAAGACAAAATCCTACAAATGGAAAATGATATTAGAGAAAAGTTAGAAACCAAAGAGAAATTCCAAATATAAAAAATTAAAAATTAAAAAAATTAAAAAATTGAAAGTAAAACATAAAAATTGAAAACCAAAATGCTACATATAAGAAATGAAGCTAAAAGTAAATTGAAAATCACAAAAATAATAAATATGAAAAAATACAAAACAAGTTAGTAAACTTAAAATTACTACTAGAATACTAGAATAGTGAAGGAATCATTAAAATGGAGTAAAAACAGTAAAATTGGAGAAAAAATAGTAATTTAGGGGGGTTCGCACTAAATTGGCACAATTTGCATTAAGTTAGCAGATTTTGCACTAAATTGGCGCGTTTTACACTATTTTAATGATTTCTCAACAAATTAGAGTTGGATGAACATCACTAGGGATTTCAATCGTTAGGAAGTTGGATATAGGCAAAATTAGGGTTTAGTGCACATTCTCTCCTCTCTTGCAACTTTTGTGTATATACATGTGTTTGGAGAGCTTTTTGGATTTTATGAGTTTTTAATGCATAAATTGTTAAGAATTAAAGAAGGGAACCATGTAGGAACAATTTGTTTAGTAAGTTTCACCATTTATGGAAGAAAATGGATGAAAAATTGAGGTTTTTGAGGTCAGATGAGAAAGTGCTTGAGAATGAGGGGAGAATTGGAATTGAGATTTGGATTGCCCACTTTGGCAAGCAATAGCGGGAGCGTGGCAACTTGGATGGAGCTGAAAGTTAGTGAGGAAATGTGCCTTTAATCTTGCTTTTCAAAAAGTCTAGACTCAACCCATTTGGAGCACGGATGAAGCATTGGTGGCCAATTTAGTGAGAGGAGGTCAGCTACCACCACCACAAAAAATTGCCAACTTTGATGAGTTATGGCAAGTGGTTGGTACAACCAAATGAATTGAATTTTTGGAAGGGTGAAGATGGGAAAGTTAGCTTTCTAGAAAGCTATGTCTCGCTTAATTTGGATCAAGGAAAAAGACTAGAGAGTTGAATTAGTGCAAGGGGGTCTGTTGCCATGCTGTAATGGAAAAGTTATGGTCTTTTCAAAATTAGAGGATTTTTTTTAAAACTTTTAAATTTCAATCTTGAATTTTAATTTATCTTGAATTTTAATTTATCTTGAATTCTAATTTATCTTGAATTTTAATTTATCTTGAATTCTAATTTATCTTGAATTCTAATTTATCTTGAATTCTAATTTATCTTGAATTTTAATTTATCTTGAATTTTAATTTATCTTGAATTCTAATTTATCTTGAATTCTAATTTATCTTGAATTCTAATTTATCTTGAATTCTATTTGAATGCTAGTAAGGCATGGATACATGTAATGTAAGCACATCAAATTGAAGATTTAAGTCTCACCGTTGCAATAAGAGAAGATTAAACACAAATTTCTTCCAAAGGATGGTAAAATTATAAGTTCAAAACTAAAAGATTTAGATGGGAAATCATGGTAAGTTATTGGTAGTTTAACTCCTAAAGGACCAAGACCTTTTTTTTAGCGAAAAGACACTAATAATTGCCATTTCTACAGCAAATTAAAAAAATTTGAATTTTTTTCTACATCTAATTATAGGATCTAATTATTATGAAAATATGTGGAAAAAAATTCAGAAATTTAAACCACACAAATTGTAAGATATTTGGTTTAAAGTGAAAAGAACAAGTTTTTCAACATATTGTGGGACCTTCTTAACTTTAGTTTTTTGCATTGCAAAGTTTTGAGCTTTAAATTTTTGAAGTGGAGAATTTAGATTTTACCAATAGAAATCTTTCATTACAATTTATAACCCCTAAAGTTCCAATGATTATATTTTACTAAATCTCTCAAATATTACCAATTGTAATGCAAAGAATAAGAAATATTTTTTTAAATATTAATTTTGTTCATTTTTTTTTGTAGGATTCTACTTTGAGATAGTGTGATGATGTCATGATGTGTAAAAATTTAAAAAATATTTAAAAACAATGAAGATACAGATCACAATAAAGAACTGACCCTAATAATGCAAGTTTTTTCAAGAATTTGTAGTTCATTTGTTGATTAGTAAATATAGTCTAAAGTTTAGTAATCTAATGGACATATAAAAAAAGCAGATCCATTTTTTACTAGAACATTACTTTTAAATTATAACACCAAAAGTAGAAGATAATTATAACCAATAAGCTACTTAAAAGAAATGGAGGAAAATACAAACTCATTTATTTTGCTTTTAATGAAGTATTCTATATTTGAGAGAATATATGTATCAAATATGTTGATATATGTGAATGATATTTATTGTTACAAGTGTAGCATATTGAGTTATTATAATTTATATTTTATTTCATTGAGAAAAAAAAAAAAAAACATAGATAATTAGAATGCCTCCTCGACATGTATATAGAATTAGAGATAAAGTAGTTTCAAGATCAAACATGAGCATGTATTCTTGTAATGTAAGAAAATAATATAATAAAAAGTTTGATTTTTTACTAATAAAATGGCTATAATAAATGTCTTAAGATGACAAATTAATATTTGAAAATTATTTTTTATGGCACATCTAACCATAGGATCTTACAGCTAACTAGGATAAACTTGCCAATGACAGGTAAACCCCATGATAGGCACATAGGGAACTACCCATTAGAATCTTACATCAACCCATAATAGACTTTTTCTAATATATGGAATTAGGACTACATTAAGTTGATTTGTAGCCATAATTCGTGCCTTGGGAGATGGTCATGGAATCACTAGTGATAGTTATAGGACACTTACATCTTTATAGTGTAAATTCATCATGAAAAGTTATTTTTTTATTCCTTCATGCCACGGTCATATTAGAAAATCTTGTAGCCATGTTAAGAAATATTGTGATTGCTTTAGGTGGTAAGATGACCATCATGGAAACACTTTTTGTTGATTTGGGGTAGTTTATAGATTCCTTTGGACCAAATGAGAATTACATTTACGAAATTCATAACAAACTCATACTTTCTTCAAAAAATAAAATTTCAATAGCTTCCTTCATTTCTCACATTTGTCTTTGTATGGAAAAAATCTGAATCTTTTTTCCTAATGGCAATAGAACAAACCATTTAATCTGCCTGTCACAGGCAAGTTTACTTTAGTCTGAGAATGTGAGGAAAAAATTTCAGAAAATTTGACAACATACATTTTAAGATATATGCTTTTAAAGTACAAAAAACAAAATTTTCATAACATTGTGGATTTGTAAGATTAGATTATTTAACTTTAAACCTTCTTAAATTAAATTTTTTTGCACTACAAAGTTTTGAGCTTTAAATCTTTATTGTAGAAAATTGAGTTGAGAATTTAGGGAAAAACAAAAATTCATAAAGGTTTAATTTTTATTTTAAAATTAAAAAAAATTAAAAGTAGATATATTATAGAATAAAAAAATTAAATTCTTAATATCTGTAAAATGGAATTAAATCACACTAATCCCAATAGTGAGATTGTTTTAGGAAGCACACTAAATCATGTAGATTTTTTTTAAATAGTAAAAATTTCTTTTGGAAATGAATCCAAGAAGTTATTTTTTCAAAAAGTTGCTCTAATAGTCCAAAAAACAAGATTTTTAGTTAGTTCTGCAAACACTAAATATCACTGTTAGTGTTGTGAAATTCACACTACTGTAATCTATTCTAAAAGAGACACTTTTTTTGCACCTTGCTAAAATTTTAGATTAATGCATGAGTAAGTGGAAGAGAATCATATGTCTAGTTTGTTCAATACTGCAATAGTATTCTAAAGATTTTCAAAGTTTAAATCCTAGAGAACTTAATGTTGACACTAGTGGACCTCTTAACGGGGGCATCTTTCATGCCAAAATTGCTACAACTCCTAATTAAGTAAACAACCCCTTTCCTACCAACCCCCCATTTTTAACTTGTAGGTTGTTGTATTTCTGTTTTGCATGTCCATGTTTAACTGCTAAGGCATGATGAATTGTGAGCTGTTGATTTTCGATCGATTTTATGACCAGCCTACGGTTGGAATTAGACACACCGACATAACAAGAAGAGGGGTTCAGAGAATCTTGACAAAAAAAAATTCACAACAATTTTGTTCTTAGGCCAAAAAATACCAAAAATTTTCAATTTTGTCTGAAGTCTATTTCACTTGCTGGGAAAAATATTTCCCCCACCAAACCCAACAAGCAACTATGTTGAATACCTTAAGTGGTTGGAAATGGGCAATAAGCTTCTACTTCCAAATCCCTTCAACTTCTGTTAGTGATAGTTTTGGAGAATTTGCTTCTCTTTTAGTACTAGATCTAGGTGTTGCATTTTGGTTGGTATCTCTTTTAGGTGTAGCCTATGGTCCCTGTGAACTTTGAACTTCTAATCGGGTCTGAAGAGGGTTCTGTCTTGTCCTTGTATTTGTTGTTTTCATGGCCAGTCTGAAGGAATTGGCTGCAAGGAGAACCTTATCAAAGAAAGTGATGAGGAAGCTGGAATACCTGCAGTTCTTGCTGCCAAGTATGCATATTTCACCCTTGTCCGTCGACTTGCTTGTCATTGTTTGAAAGTTCTTTCGACCAGATAGAATGAATATCGACAGAATTTCTCGCTGACGAAGATTAACGTAAGCAATGAGGTCACCAAAGGTCCTTGAGAACTTCAACTTTTCTTGCAGTACCTTGGTATTCTTCAATTTCGAATGAAGGAAAGGTATCTTGTGTAGGGCTAGTTCCGTAGGAGTTGTCTCCTATGAGCAGATTCAGGGGGAAGCGTTCAAGAGAGACTACGATCTAGAGCTGCCTGCAAATTTCCAGCCTTCAAATAAAGGTATCAATCAGAAGCCCAGTCCTCTCTTCAACTGAGGTAGAGGTACTATTTGCAACGATTCCTCTCTTCAACTGAGGTAGAGGTACTATTTGCAACGATTTCCTCTCTTCAACTGAGGTAGAAGTACTATTTGCAACGATTGAAAGCATTTTAACATTTGTAGGGTGTGATTCTTTGGGTGATCACTAATAAAGGACCTGTGGAGAGATGATTTGGGGGATTTGTTTATTTTGGGTTGAATTGGTTACTACTAAAGAATTCCATCACAATTTATGATGAGTTACACAGACAATATAAGAATAAGTTATGAAATTTTTAAGTGATAATGATAGGTCCTAGGTGTTGAATATATCAACATTAAATTCTAATTTTTAGACCTTGTATAGTTACAAAAATTGTTTGATGTCTTCATTCGAGGCAATAATCTAGATGTGGCGTTTGTTTGGTAAATGATGAATTTTGAATGTATTTTACTTTCCTTATAAGTATGAGGAGAAAGTTTTGTACTCAAGTGAAATTGGTGAAATTTTGTTACAAGATTGTAATAGAAGTTCTTCCCAAGGGACGAAACCAATAAAAGAGTAAGATTTCCTTATTCACAAAGTAATCTCAAGTTTGTTGATATTCATCATGTAATGAGCTATCAATTCTACAATGTGGGAGCACAAGTGGAGCCAATCTAGTTCAAATTGTGCTAATCATATTAATAGCATTCAAATGCTCTAAACAATATCATTCCCTTGATATATTATAAGTCCAATTAAAGCAAAAGTGCATTTTTTTGCACCAAGTATGAAATTAAGGAGACCTATTGGTGGTCAAAGTCAATGACCCAAATTGTTGAAGTTCTCAACCTACAAAGCCTTGTTGTATCACGTACTTTTTCTAAAGTCATGCCAATGATAGTTGCCAAAATATTCCTTTGCAAATTGCCTTGATGCATTTACATGTGAAAGATGAATAAATACTTTGTCTTATAGTATATTTTGCCAACTTTCTTGGCACTTGGAAACAATTTTTGTAGAGAATTGTTGAGTAGTTCATTGATAGTCAGTGCCTTTGGAAAAATAGCACGTTGAAATTTGAAAATGGGGGATCTAAAATTAAACCAAAAATTGGGAGTATCAACAACCAACCAAGTGTGCAAAAATAAAATGTGGATATGTAGAAGCTGTTGTTGTAAAACTGGTAAGTTTAAGTTGGTTGCCATTTCAAATCCAAGACTAATAGCTATGATGCTAGAGGTGGATATATTCTTAAACAAGATGTGTATCATTTTAGGGGTGGTTGTTGAGGGGCTTCAAGTGCTTGGCCAAGGTAGGGATAGGTATTGCATTAGGGCTGGTCATGGCAGCCAACCTTCACTCCTTCGTTTATGTCTACCTAATGAAATGAAATTTGGAGTTTAGTTTCAAAACCAAGATGACTTTGAATGAGGAAGATTGTAGCCTTGCAAAGTTTAAAGTTGAAGGAAGATGGCTAAGGTAGTGGGCTCATAAAGCGACACTTTAAGGGTTGTTTGGCCTTTTTGATGGATTTTAAATGCTTGAAAATATTTTTCCTTATTTTTCACTTGAAGAAGAATTGATGCGAAATCTAACACAAGTGGTTTCATATTTTTTGGAGCATTTACATATTGCTTGTGAATTTCCAAAGAATTTTGTGGTAGATGCCTATTTATGATCTTAGGCCTTGCAAACCCCACACATGTATTGTCTGAAAAAAGATATGTCTTGATGGAAAATAAGCATTGCAAAATTCAAAAAGTACTACCTCCATCTTGAAATAAATCTAGGGTTTCTTAGAAATGGCTAGATTAGTGTGAGAGGAGCTCCTATTTTCAAAGGATTTTGTATTTATTGTAACTTCTACTAAACCCTACTAGGTGTGAAAGAGTGGAAGCCAATAGTGAAGTAGCACATGTTGAAAATAGGTGGCAAAATTGACAATTTTTTCCCTTTTGGGAACTGCTTTAGTGGTATTAATTCTGAACATTCTCCAAGTAGTGTTGGTGTAGTGATGTCCATTGATGTCCTCTATATTCAATCCCGACAATGTCTTGTGACTCAAGTTTGAGAAATTCTCAACAAAAGATTTGTTAGTATGCTATAGTATGGTTGTTAGCAGCTATAGTATGGTTGTGGATTGAATTCTTCACCTTTGGTTGGTTAGAGGTTGCATTTCAATCCCCTTTGCAAGGATTGAATTGCTATAAAGTCTATGGAATATTGGATTGTGGTATTTGCAAATTTTTTTGCTTTTGGGTGTTCGAACTAGCTTTAGTCATTGTCCATTAAATTGTGGAGAGCAAATCTCGAATTTTATTTGGGACAAGTGTATTTGGAAAACCCAAATTTATTTTGGGATGGAGGTAGTAATACATAGTCAAGGTTTCTATATGCAACCCTTACTAAACGTAAATGGATCCTAAATCCTTTTAACATTTGTAAAAAGGCAATCAGGCAACCAATTCTCATTTAGAAAAATTAAGTGGACACACCTTGGCTTTGAAATGGACCCACTTTGGCTTTCATTCCATTCATTGGCAAAGTGAAAATCAATATTTGACAACTCTTATTTATGCTTTCACAATGTTGGTAGTTCATTTTAGAACCACTTATTGTCATTTTAGAGCCCCCTTCAAGCTCTGTTCGAAGAAAAAGGTCACAATAAGAGTCCACTACCATAGTGAGAATTTGATACCAAAGGAAATGAATTGGGAGATTTTTGATAAGGAGAGGATGCAAATGGCGCCCTTAGACCTTCCCCAGCTCCTTCTACAAACAAAAGGCCAATTAAGGTAGGAGGCTCGAAATTTGAGTGGGCATTAAGAACTGCCCATATAGGTGGTTGTGAATGGATATGAAGTGGTTCTGAAATGGACCTTTGTAGTCCTTGAATGAATAGAAAGAAAAAGCATTGTTAATGAAACGAGCCAATCATACTCTTTGCTTTCCCACTTACCTTCAGAAGTTGCAAGTGAACAATTCATGAAAGCCCTAGGGACATAACTAGGGATCTATACCACATCTTGTTTGAAAATGCATAACTAATTCAAAAACGATCCAAAAAATATGAAACAAATTGGGTTAGATGAAAAATCCTCTTTTCTTTCAAGGGAAATTTACTGAAAAATATTTTGAGAAGTTTCACCTGCCCAAAATTCAGTTTCAGTCCTTACGTGCTCGCTTTATGGACCGACTACCTTAGTGGGGCAACTTCAAAAACTTCTTCAACCGAACCCTGCTTGGAAATACAGACTTACTGACAACTCACATGCTCACAGGCAACCTTGTGGTCTTTATTGTTCACTTTCCTCAGGTCCCCTTTCCAAAGTACCCTGCCAACTCTTTGCCAGATGCCGCAGCACTACCATATTGTTAGAGCATCCCCACAGCAACACGCTGAAGCAACACTGTGAACCAAATCAATGGAGGACATCACTCATAATTAGAAGATCAATGGTGTAAAACCTTTACAGTGTTGCTTCAGCGTGTTGCTGTGGGGATGCTCTAAATTATGCGTTAGAATTATGCATTTTGGAGTCCAGACGATCATACAGTACTATAGGTGCGCAGACCGTAGTGGTTGGTTTTTGAAAGGGTCAAAATCAGCCAAGATTTAAATTTAGTAGTTGGATTTTGTCCTCGAGATATGAAGTAATTGATGCCACGCTACTTCCAATGTGGAATTGTGGATAGGATCATCCACATGACCGGTTGTTTACTTTTCCACACTAACATGGCACCATTCCATTGGCAACCCATCACTATAGCCATTCAAAGTTGCTACTCATAACCTTCGTCCTTTTTAGCTCAAGTTGCTTCCTACTCTTGGATCATGAAGATCAAATGTTGTGATTGAAAAATGTACAACATGTTATGTACAATAACCCATTCACTGCTAGCACAGTGCATTTATTATTGAATACACAACTTATTGTGTGAAGTCTTTGTTGAAGATTTTGCATGCCATTGTTTTGAAGAAGGTATGTATATCCAAAATGGCACCCAACTCAAAATGACATCCTATTATTTGGGTGCCAATTAAGTCTTCTTTGTGTTCTAAATGTAGTTAGGAAATAGAACCACAAACTCCAAGAACTTCTAAGAACATCACCCCTATGCAATTTAGATTCATGATGGGCAAACTATGGTTCCTTCATTATTCCACTATTAGAAGGTTTGGACACCTTGAATTACTATTGCAACCATGTAGGGACTTCAAAGAGACACAATAGAACTCAACTAGAAAAGAATAGTCTTCCACTAGAGATAACAATGGGAAGTCATACCACCTCTATTTCAAAAAAGCCCCATGTTTCTTTTGTAAAATGTGCAAAAGAAACATGGAATGGGGACTTTTTTAGAAATAGAGGGAGTATGTCTTTGCTTTGACCACCTAAATTGTGTGTGACTCACTAAGTGTGTTTTTATGAACAATGAGTTGATTGAAAATAATGTGAAAAAATTGTTAGTGTATTTGTCTTTCTATTGCACCAAAAAAATGGGCAAATGGGTCTACAATGGGTTTACCTACCTTATAGAGGGACACTAAGTCCAACCTACAAAGTGGGACTAATATAAGGAAAATGTAAGTTCTCCGGAGTAAAAGGTAAAATCTTGCCCCTTATTTTGATCTATGTCTAAATTATATTCTTGACCACCATTAAGGGTCACTTTAGACTTTAGTGGAGAAGTGCACTAGTCAAGAATTGTAGAGAAATGGAGCAATATAATTGGAGGAAATTTCATTCTTCACCGGACTGGGTTTAGACTATAGCCAAGATTTCTCCGGTGGAGAACTTCAAGCATGGATGAAAAAATGACATGGCTGCCTATGTGGTAGCACTTTTTATGAGGGGAGTTCTCTAGAGGTCAAGTTTCTTGGTTGGCCTCAATCCCCCAGAAAAGAAACTTGTCTTCTAGAGAACTCCAAATATTATTGTCTCCCATGTGATTTGGAGTACTATTGGAACTCTTCTCTTCTCACTTTGCAATGTTTTCTCTCTTTCACCTTGTACTGCTGTGAAAGCTCTTTCGCAAATCTTGCCACTTTGTAGTCTTTTAGGTGAGTTTTCAACTTTAAAGATATATTTTCATTGCTAGTCTTGGTGATCTTATTTTTTTGAAGGTCAGTTACAATAAGATTTGGAGGACATTTGGAGTTCATATGTTCAGGTTTTCACTTAACTACATTTTCAAGAATGATACTTCGAGGGCCTATATCTGCCTCATCTAGTGTTTGTTTACAATAAAATTTGTTGGGTTGTAATTCCCTTGAAGTTGACTTATTTTGTTCTAATTTTGATGTAAATCCAAGTTGTTTTGAATGTTTTGGAGCAATTCAAAGTTTAAGGGGCATTGTGGATCTCAATCAACTTTGGTGTCTTGTTTCTTCTTTATAAACTACTTGTTTTCAATAATGTTTTTTTAGATAAATTACATATACTAGTCTAGTTTTTGTGGTCAAAATTTCATAGCAATCCAAGAATGTATGAGTGATTGAGATGCATTTTTGTGGAAGGGGGGTCAACCTTAGATGAGTTTTTCATTCTTGGTGTACTTTTTAGGATGTATATCATTTCGTATGTTTCAAATGCTTTTAGCATTGAATTTTACTTCTTTTTTTGCATTCATAGATTCTATTTCCATTGAATTTCATACGATCTTTTAATTCTCAATAACTTGGTTGTGAGACTTGTGTTTCAGAGACAAGTAGATGCCTTTTTCCAACAAGTTTTATTGAATTTGAGTATTGAATGCAAAAGTTATAGATTCTTAAAGTTAGCTACAGCCCCAAAATGTCCAAAATATGCCCATGGGGACCATTAGAGGTTATGGTTCCTGTTGGTTGGCCAAAACTCTCTTGGTGGTGAAGTTCATTGGTGGAGTTCAAGTTGTAAAGTTGGTCAGAAGACTTCTTTGGTTGATGTTTACACTACAACCACTTAAGATTTCTTGAATCATTATTTTCTTCTCTTTCCATCTTGTCCAAACATCCCACCACATGCTTCAAATAGCCATGTCTTGGCCAAAATTTCTTCATCAACTAGTGCACTTCCCCACTTGAAGTCTAAAGTGACCCTAATTATCTTCTGGTCTCTGATTGCAAATATGAATTCAAAATTTGCAAATTATTTCATGTGTGAAAAATAAAAAAATTCTGCGTTATCCACTGGGGTAAAATTCCTCTGTTTTCCCCGTGCTACCTTATATGGTAGACCTGATGAGTATTCAGAAAATTATATATTGAGAACACATCTTTAATAGTTCACACATGACATCAATCACAGCCAGGTCCACCATCGCCACTGGTGCAGGTTTCCGGGAATTGAAGCAGAGTACTGTGGGCCACGACTTCTTCAATCTCTGCCCGAGGACGCTGACCTTGAAAATCCACGACTGGTAGCTACAACTACCACTTGATCGATAACAATTGGAGCCAAGCAAGGATTGTGTTCGTGCTCTTGCATTGCAGATAGAGAATCACGATTGCTTCACCATTCTCGATCTAGCTATGGCTGGCACTTCATTCGGCATGAAGGAGCTGATCACACTTCTTCAACACTTTTTCTTTGCGCTCCTACTCGTGTTCTTCTCCTCTTCATTCCTCACTTGCAACGCAAAGACCCAGGTTTACTATGACAGCCAATGTAAGTCGTCGTTCGTCGGGTGTGCAGTATTTTCACGTTTTGAACTTTGTTGATAGCTGTAGAAACTGCAGCTTGAATTAGGGATCCATCAGAGGTGACTGTCAGTTTTGCAATATTATTCTTGTTCTGCACTTTGGTAGGTTGTTATTACATTGGAATCAGCACGGTTCTTGAATGTTTATAGGACTAGGAGCTCCCTTTGTAGAGTTTGATTGTAGGTCCAAAAGTTCTGAAATTATATAACTTGGTCCTGACTGTGAGACATCTCAATTGTATTCGGGCCGTAGTAATTGAAATGGCAGGATCACATTTGATTCTAGCGTTTCTAGTTTTAGGAGTTCTGTGGATTTGAGTGTCAATCTTTACGTTTGTGTTTTGAAACCTGCCGATGTAGACATGTGAGCGTTATTTTTGTGCGAATTTGCAGTGGATGCTATGCAAGCCGTTTTGAATGCCTGGAGTAGCACTCCCGACCTTTCGAGTAACTTGGCAGGCTGGAACTCCTCTCAAAGATTCCCTTGCCAGCAGTATATGAGTGGAGGCAGTCCTAATTGGCGTGGAGTGCAGTGCCTCACTAATATCAACTGTGAAACGGGTTCAAGTACCAGCGAGGAGAAATGCAATGCTTTCATCGTTGGCCTGTAAGTGTTCTTGAATCGTGACTCAAATGAAATCGATCACAAGGAGCGTGTGACTTTTTGAGTTGCTCTGTGAATGCGTCTCTATTTTGGGGTTCTGATTAACTAACAAGGTTTGAATGGCGGTCGACACAGAACCTTGAACAATGCATCCATCATCGGCAGTTTACCGCCAGACATTGGAAACATCACCACACTGACGACGCTGTGAGTCTTTTAACCACTTAAGGCTGCCCAAATGAAGTTTCGCATGATGTTTTATAGTTCTGGAACGTTCTCGAATGTCGGGTTTCTGAACCAGGAAGGAAACGTGGTGTTTAGTCTGGCCTCTGATTCCGCTTTGTCTTGTTATTGTTTTGATATGCTTTTCAATCATTTTTGTATTGGTGGTAAGAAACCCGGCTATCAATTGGACAGATTCACTTTATTGGGAAGGTGATGTTCTTTCACAGGGTCAAATGTCGACAATCTTACAATCCTTTGAAAATATTGGCTTGCAATGCTTAGAATAGTGTTTCAACTAATAAAAAATGACCTACAGCATGGGAAGGTTTCCCAACTCTGTGTGCTTGTCTTCCCATTTGGGGAGGCCAGAGTTATAATGCATATTAGGGGCTGATAAGAAAGCTTAAGGTTAGTTCACTTTGGGTGCAACACTCTTACACCCTTCTCTTCATTGATTTATCTTGTAGGCTATAGAGAGTTGACAGGAAATCCAAACCTGACAGGTCTTCTCCCATCACAATTAGGGTGGACCCAACTCATTACTTTGTAAGTCTCATAATTCTCCCCCTTGATCTTCTTGTTGTTTTTGAATGGGATCCTTTCAATTTTGAAACACTCTAGCATTATCAATGGTGTAGATTTATAAAATGTGATGTTGCTCTTTTCTCACAGAGATCTTCATGACAATGCATTCTATGGTGAAATTCCAGACATTGGAAGCTTTGAGTGGCCTATGACAGTGTAAGCTCCTCAATCAATCGTCACTTCCCAATCATGAGTGCTTAATTCTAAAGACAAACCATCATAATATTCATTATAGCATTGTTGTCATAAAATTCTTCACTAGGTTTAAGATAACGGACAAATATGTTTGCACTAATGCCTAGATTTACAGCTTTACTTCAACTTTACATTGGTGGAGGCTTGAAGGAGGAGGTATTTGGGAAGGATCTTGAAAGAAAGTTTGACATTTATTGTCTATGTAGCAATGAGAGTAGGCTTTGCATTAACAAAAACTACATCTACAATGAATGAGAGGGAAGCTTGAGTAGATGACCACTTGTTAAGCTCGCCAATGATACAATGATCAGGACTTTTGTAACTTCAATCTTATTAATTTTTTATCCTTTAGAATTCAAATGGAATCCAAGGTGTATTTGTAAAGAATGTGTGATCTCACAACTTGGATTGGTATTGGAACAGGGACCTAAGTGGAAATCGGTTTAATGGGTCCTTTCCACTTTATCAAATCAAAACTATGATATACCTTCAGAAATTGAGCCTGGGTAGAAATGACTTCAAGGGAGAGATACCTGAACGAGCATTTGAAAACTTCACGCAACTCGTTAGCTTGTAAGAACTTTCCCTTTCACGGGTGATACATTTATGAGGGCCTATGTGTATTTTGCAATGAAGATCTAAGCCTCAAAAGTTGTTTCAGGGATTTATCCAACAACAAATTCAATGGATCTCTTCCAACTTTGGAAACAATTGAGCACCTCCAAGTTTTGTGAGAAGCATTACTCTATCTATCTCTTACAGTACCTCATAGTTGCTCTCATTTTGGAGTATAGTAAGTTGGCAAATTTTTTTTCCAACATATAGTAATTTAATGAACAAAGAAAATTTGTATTTTTATGATTCAAGAAAGAAACTAGTAGTTTGGCAAATAAGATAATTAGAAGGTTATCTCTTCTTTGGTTTGACAATGGACTAAGAAGCTTTTTACTGGATGAAGGCAGTGGTTGAGTGTATGTAATGGAATATACAGTACATGTCTTGCTCAACATTTATGGGCTCATTGGGTGTGGCCCTAACCAAAAATACTTCAACTTCTCTCTCATCTTGTATTGACAGGGATATGTCAAATAACAATTTCTCTGGGACACTACCAGATTGGTCAACAATGTCTTCCTTAAGCACTGTGTAAGTAATTTTTGAAATGTGTAGTGGTTCATCCCCTGGAATCCTACTTTAACAATGGATTTCCTTCTATCTAAGCTTGAAAAAATTGAGGCAACAATTCTAAGATGCTAGAATTTTGGTTATGGTTATGTACAGGGATTTGTCTAACAACCAGCTCTCTGGAACTCTATCGGCTTTTTCTTTGATAAAGAGCCTCCAAACTTTGTGAGTGGCATTTCCTTATGATCTTTTTTTGCAAACAATGATTGTTACAATATATCCTAATTTGCAATTGCTTGTAAAAATGTATCTTAGAGATTAGAGCATTGGATTAGGGTTTAGGATTTTAATTTTTACAACTCTACAATCTGGAAAATCTATTTCAATTAAATTATACTATTTCAAGAATTTTCAAACATCATAGAGAGATGGATTATGAGGAGTCAAAAGTCAATTTTAGAGGACCTTCTCATGATTCAAGGAAAAATCTTCCCATGATTCACTGAAAAGCCTTCTTATGATAACCTACATATATCTATTGGTATCTACTTAAGTGACAATGATGACTTTTTTATAAATGAATGGGGAAGCTATGGGGACCTTCCTAATTTCTATCTTCCAAATGCACACCTCATGATTGATGTCCAAAAGCCATTGATGTGTGTAGCATTGTAGGCAATGGAACACTCTCTATCAATTCCAATCAATTAATTCTTTGTTCTTGTGTGCATGTAATTCCTAGAAATTTGAGCAGGAATGCATTTAGTGGATCGTTTCCATTTTCATCATACTTCAACACGACCCAAAACAACTCTCTTTCCATGTTGGATCTATCCCACAATCAATTGGAAAGTTCTATGAATTCTTGGACCAACTCAGGGCTTGGTTCTCTTGAAGAATTGTAAGTTGCTTATTCTCCCTCTCAAATCATATTGATGAAGTAGACATCATATCTCAAGTAAATCATAGTTTTTGAACATGGTTTGGGTAGAGTACCCGTTCTAAAACTCTAGGCACATTACAATTATAATTGACAAGGTTTATGTTGGATCTTGTTTTAGAGGACAACGTAGCTAGTAGGTTTATTAGAATACTTCAAGGGTGTTTTCACAACTGGTGAATTCAGATTACTGCATGTTATGTATGCTTGTCTGGTCTATACTCAATATGAGGGGTGTGACAAAAATCACACTAGAAATCTTCGTGTCAACTTGTTGGGTGTACTTTTCAATTACATGAAAGTTGCTGACAATAATAATCTTCCAGGTACCTAGACTTCAATCTTCTTAAGGAAACACTTGACATCAGTAGACTTCATGAGCAAGGCTTCCTTACGACGAAATCTGCAAACTCATCAGGGCTTCTACGAGTTGTTTCAGTGACGAACAATAACATAAGTAAGGTTTTGTATGCTGGGATTGACATTGAAGAGGTCACCACAGTTTTCAGGTGAGCACATATTGTATTTCTGATTGGATTGCTTGTACTGATTGAATTCTGACTTGTTCAGGTATTAACTGTTTATGACGTGGGCTTGTACGAGTAGACTGCAGGGGAATCCTTTCTGCGCCTCACCAAATTCTAGTGACGGAACGAGATGTTTCTGCGAACAAGTTTGTTTCAACTCAGGTATTACATCTCTGAGCTAAAGTCCGCTAACAAGAATTATTGGGAAACTGGAATATATATTTCAAGAAATTTTGAACAACATTGTTAACCCCTAAATGCCCAAGGCACCAAATTCTCTCGCAAATTCTAGTGCCAACAATACTTTCAAGTTAAATAAGACCCAACTACTTTTTTTATTTTTAGTATTTTATATTTTTGACAAATTCTTTTTGAAGTCTAGCTTCAGTGTCAAAAATCGGATTTTGAAAATGAATGATTATGATTTTTCTATTCAAGATTTTGTTCAAGGGTGTTCACTGCAATCTTGAATTTTATAGTGTTGAGGGCCCTTGTGATACACTAGATTTTGGAGGAAAAATCACATTAGAAATTCATTTTAAAAATTTTAGTGTAGATTTTGAGAAGCCATAAATTGAATGGGGTTATGTATATCAGGCCCTTCAACCTCATATTCTTTTGGCAACCAATTTTTTAGATTTGGCATGCAAAAAGAGAGTTGTAGTTTCAACACCCTCATGATCAAACATTAAAATCTTTCAATCTATAAATGATATTGTTGTGTTTTCTTTTCCTATGTGATCTCTAACATGTCTAGTTTGAATTTGTACAATTACAATTCAATAGAATTGATACAACTTACCAAAATGTTGACTTTTTGTTCAATTTAGAGCAAATTTCAAGAAGCTCAAAATAGGCCTTGGGTATTTAGGGATTAATAAATTGATCTCCATGATTTACAAAGAGGTTTTTTTGTAGTGACCACAATCATTTGAATTCCTCCCTATATTTCATATAGAGGCCTATGTGTGATTATTATGACTATTCATTTGAGAGACTTTCTTGTGAATCATGGAATATATATTTTAATGATGTTGTCTAAATCTTCCTGAATCAATCTAATTATTTTGAATCATTATGTCATGTTTGTATTCTTAATGCACAATGATAGTGATGAGAAGATCATTGTTTTGTTGCAGCTCCATTGCGGAATAGTGACAAGCGCAAGGTTGTAATCATTGTTGTGGTGACTGTGGTATCGTCTCTATTGGTCCTTGTGATTAGTTTGGCTGCTTTATTTCATAGAAATAAAAGATATGAACGGTATCTCCAACTTCAAGTTCAACAAAGTAAGTATTTTTTTCTACATCTTGGAGTCCTACTTGTCCTATTTGATATTGCATGATTGTGGCTTAGATTTGTTGTGGATTTATTTCAAGAGGCAATTTAGAAATTGCAATGTATTTTTCATATGAATAAGGTTGGTACAATTTTGGGTGTCATCTAGAGAAACACTAAAACATGTACTTTGTTTAGAATTTGAAGAGTTTGAAGTCAAGCCCACAATATTCCCCTACAACCAGCTTAAAATTGCTACACGAGACTTCCACTTCGATATGAAGTTGGGCCAAGGAGCTTATGGGGCAGTCTTCAAGGTAATAATTTGGGACACCCATGGTAAATCATACAAGGAAAAAATTCAATATAATAGAATTGGATCCCTCAATAGATGTTTCATTCCAGAAACTCTCTCATCAATTATTCATGGATTTGGTTCTAGCAGGTAGAATTGCAAAGATGTTGTTTTATGCATTGTACTCGGGACTCATAGTAACTTATGCACTTGAAGTACTAATTATCCCTATTTATAGTTATGACATTAGTTTTTCACTTGTTGCAGGGCATTTTGTCCAGTGGACAGGTGGTGGCTGTGAAACAATTATTTGCCAAGACTAATCAAGGTGTAGATGAATTCTTGAATGAGGTAGTTCTATTAACTGGAATGAAGCACCGAAACCTTGTGAATTTGAAGGGATGTTGCATACGTGAACAACAAAGGTTGTTGGTGTACGAGTACGTGGATAACTATGATATTGACCATGTTCTTCTAGGTGAGTCAAGTCTTCCAACTTTTAGATTCTATTGGTGATTTAATATTCTACTTCAAATGTATTAAATAGATTCTTGGAATTTTGTAGATTGTCATAACATTTTATAATCCAAAGATGTCCTCTTGTAGGTCTCCTAGGAAGCCATACTAAAGGATGGAATAACCATTCCACCTATATTCTTGGGCAAAGATTTATCTATAGTAACCACTAACTTTGACGATTTCTAGTTTTGTGGGAATCAAAGGGACCATGCTAGAATTGGTTAATTATATGTTTAGTACATAATCATGCATTCCTATACTTCAAACCAATTGAGTGACAAAAGTATGATTTGATTTGATTAATTCTTGGGAACCTATCAACTAATTCAACCACCATGCATTTTCAATAGTGGGTCCAAACAAGGCCCTCCTCAATTGGCCTATGCGAATGAAGATCTGCTTGGGAGTCGCTCGTGGCTTGCATTACCTTCATGCACTTGCTCATCCAAAGATCATACACCGAGATATCAAGGCTAGTAACGTGTTGTTGACTCAAAATTATGAAGCCAAAATAGCAGATTTTGGCCTAGCCTTGTTGTTCCCAGATGAAGAGAGTTACATTTTGACCAAGCATGTTGCTGGAACCAAGTGAGTCTTGAATTTACCTTGACCTTGTGAAGTTGATTTGATTATGAAGCATCACTTCCAAATCTCAAGTTTTTTTGTCTTCTCATATACGGAAGTTGTATTAGGTAGAAGTGGAAAACCAAAACTTGACTTACGTTGGAATTTGGACGTGTGCACAGAGGATATTTGGCACCCGAATACGCATCATATGGTCAATTGAGTGACAAAGTAGATGTTTTCAGCTTTGGAGTTTTATGTTTGGAGGTTGTAAGCGGGCGAAGAAATATTGATGACAAGCTTGCCCCACACGAAATGTATCTCTCCAAATGGGTAAGTATGCCTTCTCCAATCCTATTCCATTTACTCACTGTTCAATTGAAGCTTGGAGGGGTTGATACGGTTAACTGTACGAAGAGGGAGCCGCTTGCGGCGCTTTAAGCATTTTTGGTAGACCGATATAGAGCGGTGGAGAGATCTGGAAGTATACAATCCAAATCTGTTGGAGATCGATTTTTGTCATCACTGTGTCTGAATTTCTTATGCAATTTCAAAATGAGAGGTTGTAAAGATCAGGTCGCTAACGGTTACATTATCCTCTACCTTGCGTGCAAAAACTGTTTAAAATACGGATTCTGGTGTTGCAGGCTTGGGAGCTGCACCGGAAAGGGAGACTGATGGATATGGTAGACCCAACACTAAGCTTACAAGACGAAGAAGTGCAGGAAGTGCGACGGCTGATCAACACAGCTCTCCTGTGCATCCAAAACGCAGCTGACCAGAGGCCGAGTATTGAGCGGGTGGTGGCCATTTTGCAAGGGGATAGTGAGTCGGAATCCATGGCGACGTTACAAGGAGGCACTGATGAGGAGTACTTGGACACCATTCGGTTGTTCGCCGTGGGCAATAGCGCGCTGGTCACTGTGAAGGAAGATGGGGAGTCGTCGTTCATGAACTCCTCAAGCCGTCGGCTTGGAGATGAGGCTTTGTCGACGGGTGCGACGCTCGAGCTCAGTGAAATCCGAGTCAGATGATCATCGCGTGTTGCATGCTGCTTCTCCTTTTTGGCAGTCCAGCAATTGTAGGAACTTAGAACGTTGGGTGAAAAGGTAGAGAGAGCAGCCACCAATATTTAATCGGAATTTTTTGTTGTGTATATTCATTAATCACGCAAGAAATTCCAGAAATTGCGCCATTTGTATTTCTTCCGAGGCATAACTTCGCGTACAGGAATTGCAGAATGTGAGATGGAGAGTGAGTCACGAAGTGCAATCGAAATGGGTAACGCAGGCCATTTTCCCCAAGTGCTGCAATTTCCTTAGTTCGTTACGTGGTGTAACCCTTTATTCCATGACCCGATATTAAGATGCTGATTCTCAAGTACGATTTCAAATCACTACGCATGGGCTGGAGCTCAGAATGGTGTGGGATCCAAAATGCTACTCCCTCGTTCTCAAAATAAATCCGTGGTACTCTAACTAGTTTCCCACAAGAGAGTAGAGATCGCGGATTTATTTTGAGACAGAGGTAGTAAGGAACAGTGAAATGATGAAGTCAAAGTGGCCAAAACCACTACAGTAGTCTGATTCTCGAAGTGCATCAATTCGTTCTCTCCACGAAAAAATTGTACATCACCTTCATCGTCAGTTTCCAGATCTTGGTCGTCTCCGCTCTCAGGGTTTTGGGTTTTGAGTTCTCCATGTCAATTGCAGTAGTGTTTTATCAGTAGAAGATCGACTTCTGGTGCAACTCTTAATGATGGCGACATTGTCCACGCCGTACGTTCCCCGCTTCTTGGCTCCGCCTCACTTGAAACCAGCATCGGGCGAACGCCTTCGAGTCAGAAGAGCGGTACAGTGCCGCATTCCGGAGTTGTGGGTAAGTGCCGTGAGAGCGCAGGCTTCCGTCGCACAGGAGCTGCAAGGCTACTGAAAACATGTTCATACCTGTAATGCAGGCCGGGTAGGTTTGATGCCGCGTCTGTGTTTTCTAGGATTTTGGGTTCAGAGTTCAATCGAATGCACTCTGTATGTACAGTGGGGTACAGCTCAATTATGAATTCTTGCATTCACAGTGAAAAAAAAGTTCACTGCTGCCCACTTTGACGCCCTCCCGAGGGCTGAAAAATTAATATTTTCTCACGAATTTTTTTTTACAAGATCCTCTTTATGCTAATAACATATGTGCCAAATTTCAAGTCCAAAAAATTTATACAAAAAAAGATATTCAAACATGTACCAACATGTGTTGTTCAAAAAAAATTTCACTAATACCAACTTTGACACCCTCCCAAAAATTGAAAAAAAAAGTTTTGGCCTTGAAATTTTTGGTGTAAGATAAACTTAGTGAAACTAACTTATGTACAAAATTTCAAGTTCAAAAAAATTTCCCACAAAGAGTAGTTCAACTTCTACCAATTGATAGGTATAGCCATGAGAAACAATTTCACTATGGCCCAACTTTGACACCCTCCCAAGGGCAAAAAAATTGTTTATGTACCATGAAATTTTTGGCATGAGATCACCTCTATGTTGGTAATATGTGTGTGAAATTTCAAGGCCAAAAGATTTACTTAAAAAAAGATATATTCAAAATCTACCAGCATGTGTTGTTATGGAAAAAAAATTCATAACTACACATGTTGGTAGAAGTTGAACTACTCTTTGTGGGAAATTTTTTTGAACTTGAAATTTTGTACATAAGTTAGTTTCACTAAGTTTATCTTACACCAAAAATTTCAAGGCCAAAACTTTTTTTTTCAATTTTTGGGAGGGTGTCAAAGTTGGTATTAGTGAAATTTTTTTTTGAACAACACATGTTGGTACATGTTTGAATATCTTTTTTTGTATAAATTTTTTGGACTTGAAATTTGGCACATATGTTATTAGCATAAAGAGGATCTTGTAAAAAAAAATTCGTGAGAAAATATTAATTTTTCAGCCCTCGGGAGGGCGTCAAAGTGGGCAGCAGTGAACTTTTTTTTCACTGTGAATGCAAGAATTCGTAATTGAGCTGTACCCCACTGTACTGTAGTGGCGATAATTTTGGATGAACTTTCAATGATGTGGCTACTTCTATCCATGCTTGGGAGAAAGTTATTTTACTAAGCACATGAACTTTAGAGAATTCTGATTATACAAAGATTTTGATGAGGAAAGCAAAGAGGCCAGATATCCATCTTTGTACTAGATGTATACTGGAGTAAGACCTGAAAATTTCCAAGTTAGTTTTTGGCTTTTACATGTTTTGAATCATTGAAGTTTGGTGATGGTCTAAAAGAAAGTAGTGACAATAGAGGTGACAAGGACTACTAGAGTATCAAAGTAGTGAATAAGTTCAAAGCAAAAATGTAACAACACAATTTATTAGATAGGAACTTACACATTGTAAAGGAACAAACTGGGATGTTAATTCTTGTGAAAAAACATCAGCCAAAGACAAGATGTAATAGCATTGGCATTCATTTAACATTAGTGTGTGTGTGTGTGTATATATATATATATATATATATATATATATACATTGGTGAAAGAAAATATCATTGAATTGACTCATTGTGTTTACAAAATGACTTTCAAATGTAAAAAAAATAGCAAAAAAAGTTGCAAAAAACACATCTAAGGTTGAACCTCCTACAAAAATGCTTCTTATTTACTCATAATCTTTTGGATTGATATAACATTTTAGCCACATATACTTGACTACTATGCGCAACTTTTCTAAAAAACATTATTGGAAACAAACACAATTTGAAGAAGAAACATAACACTGAAATTCATTCATCTCAAAATTTAGACCCTACGGTCACTACAAGAGAAAGGGGTGTTTTAAGTATAGTCCTAGTAATATAGTCTTTTAAGTAACGACCTTTAAATAAGGTTTTTAGTAAAATTTTACTAAAAAGACAGTCTTTTTAGTGAAATGGTCGCCAATATTTGGAAACAGTTTGATAATATTTGGTTACACTCACTAATTCTTGCTACCCGTGTTAGAGACCATATTATTTGGCATAAAGAGGACCGTCTCTTTGTTAGTTTAGACTCTAGTTTTTTGGTTTCTTATCTTGCTTTTCTAGTTCTCTTGGGCTCTTTCTCTCTTCATTTGTCCAGCCGTTGGCTTGGTGGTCCTCTTTGTATTTGTGACTTTTTTTTTAATGCAATGGTTTTTCCCATTTGTTAAAAAAAAACAAAAAAAACATAGTGACCAGTCTATCCTTCTAGCCTTCGTAAACTGACCCCCTCGCTTGAGCTCAAAGGAAAAGGCATAAAGTTCTTGTTTGCCACACATGATACAAATTGCAAATTTTGAATTCATATTTGCACGCAAAGTCCCCAAATAAGGGTTCTTAGAGTGAACTGACCCCATCGCTCATCCTGCCTAATTAAGTCATTCTAGGGTTGTATGTAAAAAACAACCCCCCCTATTTTGTACTTTATTTATTTACTATCTACAACTATCCAAGTTAACCCCTTAAAGTTTTTGACTCTATATTTACCAAAAACGCTCAAAAATTGCCATTTCTAAGGCAAGTACCAAATTTTAGAAAAAAAATATTTTTTACACATACGGCCATAAGATCTTCTAGTACGTTTGTTTGAAAAGATTTGAAAAAACATTTAGAAATTTCCACCATGTAGATTGCAAATTCTTAATGTTTGAGGTGATAAAAATCCTTTTTTCGGCCATAAGAAAAACTAGGTAGCTATACTTCACAAAGTTAGATCATTATGAAAAAATGTCCAAAATGGTTGTGATTCTTTTAATTCATTCTTCAAGGCAAGTTGTTTTCATGCTTGAAAATTTTCAAATCATTTGAAATTGTACAACATATAGGTAAAAAAATAGTAAGTAGAAAGAAATAAAGAATGATCCAAATTAATAAATTGGTTATAATTTATTATAGAATTGAAAAATGCCAATTCCAACATTCTATGTGGTAATAAATATTGTGCACCTTATTTATATTTTTTTTACAAAAACATTACAATTTAATTAAGTAAAGGACTTCAAAGGTTATCTTAAAGTAGAGATTCCATAACTACTTGCAAACTATTCCAAAATAAAACTCCTCGTAACTTTCATCTCACTAATCAAAATGGAATGGTTCAGTGCTTTCCATGTATTATTAATACATCTAAGGAACCAATTTCAAATTTTTATTTCTAAACATAGTGATTTTCAAAGAAGTTTTTTCAACTGCATGAGTTGCCCTTTGAGCAATGAAAACTACATATCATTACAATGACTTTTTAACCATTAATCAAAATGGAATGATTCAAATCTTTTCATATATATATAAATCTAGAGAACTAGTATATATAAATCAAATTTTTATTTCAAAAAAGATGATTTTTAAAGAGTTGCTCAACAAGCAATCATATAGTCAAAAGTTATGAAAATTGTTGGGTCTTAAAGCTACTCCTTTAGCAAATGTTGTGTGAAAATTTTCAAAGAAAAAAGATCCATTTGTAGTGAGCTACCCCAAATTGTTATGTTGCCAAAAAATGTAGTTTGGGAATTTAGAGATTAAACCAAACTATTGTACCTTGTGTCATTGCTATAGTCAATATAAAAGTAAAAATATTTTAAAAAAATTTTAAATTTTAAAATAACTCCAAAATTCATAATTGTCATACTAGAAAGAGTGTAAGGATTTTGTTGAGGTGTGAGAGGTTGCGTTTTGATATGATTAGAAAACTTTATACACAAAGGAATGCAAGGATGAATATATTGCAGTGTGCATCATTTGTTGTGATAAATAAAAAAAGAGCACTCATGTTATCTTATTATTCTATAGGATCCTAGAACATACAAATTATTGAGATTTGTTTTTCCATACTGATAGTTTGTCATTGAAAACTTTGAGTATACATTGTGTCTTCTTGGTCCTGAAGGGTTACAAATATAAAATGCATCTAGTAGTTCAATACTTAGAGCATTCTAAAGACTTCCTTGGTCATGGGAGGTCTCTTCCTTTCAAAGTTAATTTGGAGTCAACAAACTTCATAAGCTATTAGCGTTAAGTGTAAAATCATAAAAAAAACCCTATTCATATGATGCATGCTTCACTATTTATTTTAAAGAATATTTGAATTCTAATTTACCTTGAACTCTATTGGAATACCAATAAGGCATGGATACATGTAATGTAAGCACATGAAGTTGTCTTCTTACCTAATGGAGATTTAAGTCTCACCCTTGCAACAAGAGAGGATTAAATACAAATTTCTTCCAAAGGGCGGTAAAATTTTAAGCTCAAAACTAAAAGATTTAAATGGAAAATCATGATAAGTTACTAGTAGTTTAATCCCTAAAGGACCAAGACCTTTTTTCAACAAAAAAACACTGAAAATTGCCATTTTTATAGCAAAGAGTTAAAAAATTTGAAAATTGTTTTTTTCCACATCTAAACATAGAATTTTACATCTAATTAGTATAAAAATGTGTAAATTTTTTTTTGGAAATTTAAACCACACAAATTGCAAGATATTATTTTGATTTATAGTGAAAAGAATAAGTTTTTCAACATATTGTGGGACTACATTATTTGACTTTGATCCTTTTCAACATTAGTTTTTTGCACTACAATGTTTTGAACTTTAAATGTTTATGGTGGAGAATTTAGATTTTATTGATAGAAATCTTTCATTACAATTTGTAACCCGTAAAGTTCCATGATTGTATTTTACTAAAATCTCACAGAAATTACCATTTGTAATGCAAAGAATAAGAAATATTTTTTAAAATATTAATTTTGTATTTTTTAAAATTCTGCTTTGAAATAGTGTGAAGATGTTTATAAATTTTAAAAATATTAAAAAACATTGAAGACACAGATTATAATAAAAAAATTGACCCTAATAATGCGAGTTATTTCAAGAATTTGTAGTTCTTTTGTTCCGATCTAATGATCTATTGATTAGTAAATATAGTCTAAATTTTAGTAATTTAATGGACATATAAAAAAAATTGATTTTTTAATAGAACATTACTTATAAATTATAACACTAAAAGCAGAATATAACTATAACCTGTAAGCTACTTAAAGGAAATGGAAGAAAATACAAACTCATTTATTTTGCTTTTAATGAAGTATTCTATATTTGACAAGAATATATGTATCAAATATGTTGATATATGTGAATGATTTTTATTGTTATGAGCATAGCATACTGACTTATTATAATTTATATTTTATTTCATTGAACAGAAAAACATAGATAACGAGAATGTCGTAGTTTCAAGGTCAACATATTATAGACATGAGTATGTATTCTTATTATGTAAAATAATAATATAGTAAAAAGTTTGATCTTTTACTAATAAAATAGCTATGATAAATGCCTTAGGGTGACAAAATAAAATTTGATTTTTATTTTTTTTATTTTTTTTACATCTAACTGTAGGATCTTACACCTAACTAAGATAAACCTGCCTATGCTAGGCAAACCACTCATAACAGGCACCTAGGGAACTACCCATTAATCCATAGTAGATTTTTTCTAATATATGGAGTTGGAACTACATTAGGTTGATTTGTGGCCATAATTCATGCCTTGAGAGATGGTCATGGAGTTATTAATGATAGTCATAGGATACTTATACTTTTCTAGCATAAACCCATTATAAAAAGTTATTTTTTTTATTCCTTCATGCCATGGGCATATTAGAAAATCTTGTAGCCATGGTAAAAAACATTGTCACTACTTTAGATGGTAAGATGACCATCATAGAAACACTTTTCCCTAATTTGAGTAGTCTACAAACTCTTTTGGACCAATTGAGCAATACACTTTAGAAATTCATAACAAATTCATACTTTGTCCAAAAAATAAAATATCAATAGCTTCCTTCATTTTTACATTTGTCTTTGTATGGAAAAAATTTGAATCTTTTTTGCTGATGGCAATAGAACAAAACACTCAATTTGCTTGTCATAGGCAAGTTTACCTTAGTTTGAGAATGTGTGGAAATTTTTTTAGAAATTTCAACAACATAGATTTCAAGATATATGCTTTTAAAGTAAATTTTTTTTTTTTTTTCAGAATATTGTAGATTTGCAAGATTAGATTATTTGACTTTGAACCTCCTTGAATTAAATTTTTTGCACTATAGAATTTCAAGCTTTAAATCTTTATTGTGGAAAACTGAATTAAGAATTTAGGAAAAATAAAAGTTCAAATTTTTTAATATTATTCTTTAAAAATTTATTAAATAAAAGTAGGTATGATATAGAATAAAAAAACTAAAATTTTAATATCTGTAAAATGAAATTGAATTGCACTAATTCCAATGGTGAGATTGTTTTAGGAAACAAACTAAAATGTGTGGATTTTTTTTAAATAATAAAAATTCTTTCAGAAATAAATCCTAGAAGTTATTTTTTCAAAAGGTTGTTCTAATGGTCTAAAAAACAAGATTGCCCATAATTTTCTCATAACAAATCCAAATGGAATGAGTCAAATCTTTTTATTATATAGATAAAATTATAATGTATTAGAAAATAATTTGAAATTTTAATTTTTAAAATTTTTTCCCTGTCCTTTATTTTAAGCTTATTTGGGTATAACTTTTGTTCTCGAGCATTGATTGGGAAAAAATTATATTTCCATGAAGCTAATCAATTTTTCTATTTTTCAAAAAAGATTAAAAAATCATGACAAAAATTCAGCCCATAGGTACCGTCCAAAATTCCATTTGTCCCCCAGAGGAACAATGGCTTTAGGGGTTAAATGACCTTTAAAACTAAGCTTCAAATATTTGTTTTTCAAATATTTTTATTATAAAATCTTAATATATTAAGGCAAATATATAATTATGGTCTCTGTGATAGTTAGGAACTCAAGAGAATAGAAGGATAACAGGGTACCGCAAAGGTAGACATAAGGTAGAACTACCCATTACCATACAAATTTGCAATCTAGGTACTTTGGAGAAACTATTTATGAACTCTCATATTTTTCAGAGATTGAATTGTTTGAAAGAAGTCAATTGCAAAAAGAATGAAAACATTCCAACAAGAATTGAATTTTTTGCGATTTTTCATAGTTGAAATGTAAAACTGTGAGTAGACCCTTGTTGAAGTATAATTAGACCATTGTTGAAGCATGGGTTGATGTGTCCGCTCCCCAATGCATTGCCATCGTGATAATGGATTAGTAAGATTGTGGTAATAGATGGGGCTAGTGACGGAAATGGGAGGAACCTGTAGGTTGGTGGAATTGGATAAATGGTGGTATTTACAAAAAACATAATCTACAAGAAAAAGATATTAAAAAATTTATTTCAAATTTTTTTGGATTTTTTTGCTGTTCCATAGTGTATCTTTTTACTTCAAAAATCCCTATCTTATATAAGAAAATTTGTCTAAAAAATGAACAAAAAATTCCTAAAAATAACTCTCTATTGAAAGTTCATTTTGAGTTGAATATTGATGCAATGGTCATCTAAATGTGTTCTATTTGAGTTTAAAAACATGTTATTTTAGTGCATTTTTAACTTCTTTTAGAAATCATTCCATATTTAATTTGAGTTTGAAATTTGGGGAGTAGAATCCTATAGTCATTAGTAAACAATGCTCAATATTTGAAGTTAAAATTATAGCATATTAGAGACTACTTGTTCACACGTGGGTTGTTGTAGTAGAACTAAGTGCACCTCCCGAGCCCATTTTGAGGTTATTGTGACATAACCTTTGACTTCAGGCACCGATTGAAATAAAAATTATATTCACAAAAAGCTCTTAAGCTTTTCTAACTAATGAGAAAGTTTCCAAAAATTTCAATAAAAATTGAGATCATAGGAGCTTGTCCGAAATCCATTTTGTCTCCCGTAGGGACAATGGGACTTTAGGGGTTAAAATGGTAGTGATTTTTTTGCCATTTTCTATATTCAATATGCCATTCAAATGGAATGTCGTGTCATCTTTGACATATTCAATGCCATTTTAATGGAATGTAGTGCCATTCTAATGGAATGTCATGTCACCTTTGACATATTCAATGCCATTTCAATGGAATGTAGTGCCATTCTACAAGAATACCGCCATTTTAACAAAATTGCCCATGTTGAAATCAACATGATTCTTGAATGTTTCTTTATAGGACTAGGAACTCCCTTTGTAGAGTTTGATTGTAGGTCCAAATGTTCTGAAATTATATAACTTGGTCCTGACTGTGAGACATCTTAGTAATTGAAATGGCAGGATCACATTAGATTCTAGCGTTTCTAGTTTAGGAGTTCCGTGGATTTGAGTGTCAATCTCTATGTTTGTGTTTTGAAACCTGCAGATGTAGACATGTGAGCGTTTTTTTGTGCGAATTTGCAGTGGATGCTATGCAAGCCATTTGGAATGCCTGGAACGATAGCACCCCCAACCTTTCGAGTAACTTGGCAGGCTGGAACTCCACTCAAATATTCCCTTGCAAGCAGTATATGAGTGGAGGCAGTCCAAATTGGCGTGGAGTGCAGTGCCTCACTAACATCAACTGTGAAACGGGTTCAAGTACCGGCGAGGAGCTCTGCAATGCTTTCATCGTTGGCCTGTAAGTGTTCTTGAATCGTGATTCAAATGAAATCGATCACACGGAGCGTGTGACTTTTTGAGTTGCTCTGTGAATGTGTCTCTATTTTGGGGTCCTGATTAACTAACAAGGTTTGAATGGTGACACAGAACCTTGAACAATGCATCCATCGGCGGCAGCTTACCGCCAGACATTGGAAACATCACCACACTGACGACGCTGTAAGTCTTTTAACCACTTAAGGCTGCCGAAATGAGGTTTCCCATGATGTTCGTTGGTTCTGCAATGTTCTAGAACGTCCGGATTTTGAACCAGGAAGGAAACGTGGTGCTGAGTCTGGCCTTTGATTCCGTTTTATCTTGTAGTTGTTTTGATCTGCTTTTCAATCGTTCTTTCTATTGTTAATAATTCGGCTATCAATCGGATAAATTCACTTTATTGGAAAGATGATGGTCATTCACGGGGTCCAATGCCAGGGTAGAATGGTTACGTCAATTTTGTTACAACACGCTTACACCCTTTTCTTCATTGATTTATCTTGTGGGCTGCACAGAACTAACAGGAAATCTAAACCTGACAGGACTTCTCCCATCGCAATTAGGGCGGACCCAACTCATTACTTTGTAAGTCTCATAATTCTCCCCCTCGATCTTGTCGTTGCTTTTGAATGGGGTCCTTTCAATATTAAGACACTTTAACATTATCAATGGTGTAGATTTATGAAATGTGATGTTATTCTTTAATCATAGAGATCTTCATGACAATGCATTCTATGGCGAAATTTCAGGCTTTGGAAGTTCAGGTGGCCTCTAACAGTGTAAGCTTCTGAGTCAACTACCACTTCCCAATCATGAGTGCTTAACTTTAAAGACAAAACATCATAAAATTCATTCTAACATTGTCGTCATTGAATTCCTCATCGGGCTTGAAAAGCAACTTGCTTAAAATAATGGATAAATAGGCTTGCACTTCTACCTATATTTGCAACTTGATTTCAGCTTTACATTGGTGGAGGCTTGAGGTATTTGGAAGGGATCTTGGAAGAAAGCTTGACATTTATTGGGTCTAAAGCAATGAAAGTAGGCTTTGCATTGACAAAAGCCACATCTGCAATGAATGAGAGGAAGCTTGAGTAGATGACCACTTGTTAAGCATGCCAATGATACAATGGTCAAGACTCCTAGAACTTCAATCTTGTTAACTTCATCCTTTAGAATTCAAATGGAATCTAGAATGTATTCGTAAAGAATGTATGACCTTACAACCTGGATTGGCATTGGAACAAGGACTTGAGTGGCAATCGATTCAATAGGTCCTTCCCACTTTACCAAATCCGCACTATGAAATACCTTTAGAAATTGAGCTTGGGCAGAAATGACTTTAAGAGAGAGATATTTGAACGTGCATTTGAGAATTCAACTTCATGCAGCTCGTCAGCTTGTAAGAACTTTTTT
This sequence comes from Climacium dendroides, assembly GCA_950106755.1. Classification (NCBI taxonomy): domain Eukaryota; kingdom Viridiplantae; phylum Streptophyta; class Bryopsida; order Hypnales; family Climaciaceae; genus Climacium; species Climacium dendroides. Next base: position 24,068,967 of record OX467086.1, read on the forward strand.
TTTATGGTTAATATGTTTATGAGGGCCTATCGTGTGTGTTTTGCATCAAAAGATCTAAGCCTACAATGTTATTGCAGGAATTTATCTAGCAACAGGTTCAATGGATCTTTGCCGAGTCTGACAATGAATGAGCATCTTCAAGTTTCGTAAGTAGCATTACCCTTTCTATCTTTTGCAATACCTCTTAAATAATTTCAATTTGGGGTATAGTAAGTTTGTAGATTTTAATTTTCAATGTCTTTAACCATTTCATGTAAAGTAATTTAATGAAACAAGGAAACTTGTATTCTTTTGATTCAAGAAAGCAACCATTAGTGTGGCAATGAAGATAATTAGTGAGTCAACTCATTCCTTAGTTTGACAATACTCTAAAAAGCCTCTTATTGGAGCTAGTGCTTGAATGTAATTAACCCCTAAAGGCTGAAACATTGTTTTTTGGCATCATAGCAATTTTGGGCATCTCACTACAAATGGAATTTTTGTTTCTTTTCTTTGAAAATTTCATTAAACATTAATTGAAGGAGTAGCTTTAAGGCACAACCACTACAAGAGAAACTCGTCCTAATTGACAAAAATCAGCCCGTCCTAATCTACAGAAATTTGACAGATTTTTGTCAATTAGGACAAAAAACTGTCCAAATTGACAGAAAATTGTCCAAATTGACAAAAATCTGTCAATTTTCTGTAGATTAGGATGGGCTGATTTTTGTCAATTAGGACGAGTTTCTGTCATTTTGGACAGATTTTCTTGTAGTGAACAATTTTCTTAACTTTTAACTACGTGGTTAAAAAGTTATTGCATGAAATATAATTTTCAACATTAGGCGGGCAACTTGGGCAACCCAAAAACTTCTTTAAAAATCACTTTAAAAAAAAGAAATTGAAATTGGTTCTCTAGGTTTATATGTACATGGAAAGCTTTGAATCATTCCATTTCAATGAATGAGATGAAAAGTTATGAGGTATGGTATCTACCTACAAACTAAAATTCTTCATAATTTCATCTTATTCATTGAAATGGAATGATTCAAAGCTTTCTATAAATATATAAGTCTAGAAAACCAATTTCAAATTTTTATTTTTTAGAAAAATGATTTTTAAAGAAGTTTTTCAAACTGCCCAAGTTGCTTGCTGAATGTTGAAAATTACATATCATGCAATAACTTTTTTACCATATAGTCAAAAGTTATAAAAATTGTTGTGCATTAAAGCTACTCCTTAGACACATATTTTGTGAAATTTTCAATGAAAAGAAATAAAAATTCCATTCGTAGTGAGTTGTCTAAAATTGCTATAATGTCAAAAAAACAATGTTTTATTAGACCTTTAGGGGTTAAGGGATATACTTGTCTTGCTCAACATTTATGGGATCATTTGGTATGGCCTTAAATAGGAATCCTTCAACCTCTCTCATCTTATATTAACAAGATATGTCAAATAACAGTTTCTTTGGGGCACTGCCAAACTGGTCAATAATGTCTTCTTTACGCACTATGTAAGTAATTTTTGCAATCTGGAGTGTTTCATCCCTTGGAATCCTATTTTAATAGTGGATTTTTTTCAATCTAAAAGTGAAAAAATTGACACAACAATTCTGAGATGCTTCAATTTTGGTTATGGTAACATGCAGAGATTTATCTAACAACAAGCTTTTTGGAACTTTGTTATCTTTTTCTTTGAGCAAAACCCTCCAAACTTTGTAAATAACATTTTTTTATGCTCTTTTCTTGCAATCAATGACCATTACAATGTTTTCCAATTTGCAAATGCTTATGAAATGCACTTTAGAGAATAGAGCATTGGATTAGGATTGAGGATTTTAATTTTTGCAATTGAACAATTTGGAAAATTGATTTCAATTAAATTATATTAATTCAAGAATTTTTAATTTTCATAGAGAGATGGGTCGTAAAGAGTCAATTTTAGGATCCTCTCTCATAATTCATAGAAGAATCTTCCAATGGCTTGCTAAAAAGCTTTCTAATGTCACAATAATAACTTTTTTACGATTTAAATGAAATGAATGGGGAGGTTATGGGGACCTTCTTAATTTCCATCTTCCAATTACATGCTTTGTGTTTGGTATTCAAAAGTCATTGATAGGTCTAGTTTTACTGAAAACCTTGCTTTAGGGCTTCATTGTAGAGAATGAGACACTCTCTATTAGTTATAATCTTGTAGCCTACTGACTAGATTGTTCTATGTTATGTATGCTTGTCTACTAGTCTATACTCAATACAATTGTTAAAAGGTTTGCCACAAAAATCCCTTCATAAATCTTTTTGTCAATTTATTGGGTGTATTTTTCCATTACTTGAAAGTTTCTAACAATAACAATATTTCAAGTACCTAGACTCCAATCTTATTAACGGGACACTTGACATCAATAGACTTCATGAGCAAGGCTTGCTTAGGACAAAATCTAGGCTTTCGCAAGTTGTATCAGTGATGAACAATAACATAAGTGAAGTTTTGTATGCTGGGATTCACATTGAAGATGTCGCCACAATTTTTAGGTAAGCACATACAGTATATTTGATTGGATTTCTTGTTTAGTAGTGGGCTCTTATTGCAACCCTCTTCTTCAAATAGTCCCTATAGGGGGCTTTGAAATGAGAGTTAAGTGGTTCTAAAGTGGATTGTGAGAACATAATAAGATTTGTCAAGTATTGGTTCTTACTTCATCAATGGATAGAATAAGAGTCAAGGAGGGGCTATTTCAAAGCTAAAGGGTGTCTATTTACATTTTTTAAATGAGGATTGGTTACCCAATTGCTTTCTTATAAAAGTTAAAAGAATTTAGGGTCTATTTTGGTTTAGTAAGGGTTGTATTTAGAAACCTTGTGTATTATTTATTAAATGCCACTTTATTGACTATGCATGCGTAGATTTTGCAAGGCCTATGACCAAGAATAGGTGAATCCTACAAAATTCTTTGCAAATTCATAAGTAATTCATAAATGCTCCAAAAAATAGGAAACCATTTGTGTTTGATTCTGAATCAATTTTTTTGTAAGTGAAAAAAAAAAAAAAAAAATTTTGGACATGCGAAAACCATCTGAAAGGTCAACCGGCCCTTAAAGTGTCGCTTTATGAACTTACTATCTTATTATTTGAATTTTGATTTGTTCTAATGTTAACCATTTAACTTATGATGTAGGCTTGTAAGTGTAGATTACAGGGGAATCCTTTCTGCCAAAATCCGGATTCTAGTGATGCAACAAGATGTTTTTGCAAACAAGTTTGCTTCAACTCAGGTATTGCATCTCTGGCCTAAAGTCCATTAAAAAGGATTACAAAGAAACTAGAATGTTTATTTCAAGAAATTTTGAACAACATTGTTATTAAAACATTCTCTACAATTTATAAGGAGGTTTTCTTGTGGTTACAACAATCATTTGTAGTCCTTTGTATACTTCATTTGGAGGCCTATGTGTGATTACTATGGCCATTCATTTGAAAAATTATTCCATGAATCATGGAATATATTTTTGGAATATTCTTGTAATGATGTTGTCTAAATCTTCTGGAATTAGTCGAATTATTTTGAATCATTATGTCATGTTTGTAATCTTAATACACAATGATACTAATGAGAAGATCGTTGTTTTGTTTTGGCTCCATTGTGTAACAGTTACAAGTGCAAGGTTGTAATCATTGTTGTCGTGACTATCTTATCGTCTCTATTGGTCCTTGTGATCAGTTTGGCTACTCTATTTCATAGAAATAAAAGATACAAACAGAATCTCCAACTTCAAGTTCAACAAAGTAGGTATGTTTCCTTGCATCATGGAGTCCTACTCTTCCTGCTTGATATTGCATGATTGTAACTTAGGTTTGTTGCACATTCGTTTCAAAAGGTAGGCAATTTAGGAATTGCAATGTATTTTTATGTGAATGAGGTTGGTATAATTTTGGGTGTCGTTTGGAAAAGCACTGAAATATATACATTGTCTAGAATTTGAAAAGTTTGAAGTCAAGCCTACAATATTCCCCTACAACCAACTTAAAATTGCCACACAAGACTTCCACCTTGATATGAAGTTGAGCCAAGGAGCTTACGGGGCAATATTCAAGGTAATAATTGGGGACCCCCATGGTGAATCATGCAAGGAGAAAATTCAATCCCTCAATAGATAATTCATTCTAGAAACATTGTCATCAATTATTTATGGATTTCGCTCAAGCAAGCAAAGTTGCAAAGATGTTGTTTTATGCATTATACTAGTGAATCATAGTAACTTGTGCATTTAAAGTACTAATTATCCTTATTTATGATTATAACATCAATTTTCTTCACTTCACTACAACAATGGCAGTGTTTTATGACTGCAAAATTATGACTGAGGATGATTGGCGACTGCTTGCAGTCATATTCTTGAAGGCCAACACTTTGGGGAGAAATATGACTACAAAATATGACTGCCAGTTATTTTTACGCCTTGAACTTCACAAGTGTATACTATACGGCCATTAGAAATACCAAAGTACTTCATAGGGAACGTAGGGAACATGTTTGGGAACGTTGGGAACATGTTTGGAAACATTGAGTCATATTATCACTAATATTTTCATATAATAGTGTTTTGGGCAATTCAAGAAAAATTTGGGCAATTCCAAAAAAATATAGAGAAGTCATTGTTTAAAATTTTGAAATCCTAATCACCTACTTTTTTGGATTTTGAATCCTAGTCACTATTTTTTTAGGGTTTTGATACCCTAGCCGTCATTTTTTTAGGGTTTTGAAACCCTAGCCGCCACTTTTTAAGGTTTTGAAACCCTAGCCGTCACTTCTTGTGACTTTTCTTCCTTACTTTTTATTATCTCTTAGCTCTCACTTGTTGTTGATTTTTGTTGCATCATAACTCTTGTTTCTTGTTGCTCATGTCTCTAGTTCATGCTTCTTGTTTCTTATTGTTGCATCTAAATTCTTTCTTTCTCTTGCATTTGAACTCTTTCTTCTTCTTAGTTCTTGTTTTTTTGTTTCCTTTTGTTTTGTAGTTCTTGCTTCTTATTTCTTCTTGTTGCATCTATACTCTCATTTCTTGTTGTTTCTTGTCATGTCTTAGTTGGTACTTCTTGTTTCTTCTTGTATCTTAGTTGTTGCTTTTTATTTGTTCTTATGTCTTAATTGTTGCCTTATATTGTGTCTTAGTTGTTGTTTCTTGTTTTGTGTTGCTTCTTGTTTCTTATTGTGTCTTAGTTGTTGCTTAGTTGTTGCTTCTTATTCCTTATTGCATTTTAACTTTTGATTCTTGTTATCTCTTAGTACTTATATTTTTTTTCTTGTTTCCTCCATCATCAATCTTATTCTTCCTATCCTAAACTTGAGCTACATATTTTGTGTTGATTGTAAATCTTTGAAGGTTAGGCTTTGTTGTTCAATCACTAAAAACTAACCTTTCATTTCTTTGATTGTATATGCAGGCATCAAAAGTTGAAACAAAGATAGTGGAAGCTACTTGCAACTTTATGAAGCCAAAAATATGATTTACATAAGTCATATTCCATAAAATATGACTGACGAGAGTCGTATTCTACATTACTGCAAAATATGACTGACGAGAGTTGTATTCTACATTACTGCAAAATATGACTCACCTCAGTCATATTCCATGCCATCAAAAAATATGACTTACTACAGTCATATTCCATATCATCCAAAAATATGACTTACTACAGTCATATTCCATGTCATCAAAAAGTATGACTAACTGTAGTCATATTCCACGTCATCCAAAAATATGACTGACTGCAGTTATATTCCATGTCATCAAAAAATATGACTGACTACAGTCATATTTCACGTCATCCAAAAATATGACTGACTGTAGTCATATTCCATGTCATCAAAAAATATGACTAACCGCAGTCATATTCCACGTCATCCAAAAATATGACTGACCATAGTCATATTCCATGTAGGATTTTTTTGTTTGCCCGAGCAACTCAAGAAGAAGTCAAGACTCCCCTAAGAAAGTCAAAGTATACGCCATGTTGGCATACTATGGTTAAAAATGGGTATTTATACCCCTCGGAAAATATGACTGCCAATATGACTGATGTCTGAAGCGATTGCTTCTAAACGACTAGAGTCAGTCATATTCCGAGTCATCTACAGTGATTTCTGCGTGAGTCGTATTTTTTGATTTTACGACTCACTGCAGTCATATTTTGCAGTCATAAAACACTGCTTTTGTTGTAGTGCTTGGTCTAGGGCACATTGTCAAATAGACAAGTGGTGGCTATGAAGCAATTATTTGCCAAGACTAATCAAGGTGTAGATGAATTCTTGAATGAGGTAGTTTTATTAACTAGAATGAAGCATTGAAACCTTATAAATTTGAAAGGATGTTGCATTCGTAAACAACAAAGGTTGTTGGTGTACGAGTACGTGGATAACTATGATATTGACCATTTTCTTCTAGGTGAGTAAGTCTTTCAACTTTTAGATTCTATTGGTAACTTGATATTCTATTTCAAATGCATTAAATAGTTTTTTGGAATTTGGTAGACTATTATAACGTTCTATAATCCAAATATGTCTTCCTTTAGGTCTCCTATGAAGCCTAATTAAAGGATGGAATAGCCCTCCCCACCTATATTCTTGGGGAGGAATTTATCTATAGTATCCACTCATTTCTAAAATCTCTAGTTTTGTAGGAAGCAAAGGAACCAATTGGTTGTCTATATTATATTAAGTGCATAATTATACACTCCTATGTTACAAACCACTTGAGTAAAAGAAAAATGATTTGATTTGATTTGATTAATTCTTAGGAGCCTATCAACTAATTCACCCTTCACGCATTTCCAACAATGGGTCCAAATAAGGCCCTCCTCAATTGGCCTATGCAAATGAAGACTTGCTTGGGAGTGGCTCGTGGCTTGCATTACCTTCATGCGCTTGGTCATCCAATGATCATACATTGAGATATTAAGGCTAGTAACATCTTGTTGATCCAAAATTATGAAGCAAAAATAGCAAATTTTTGCTTAGCCTTGTTGTTCCCAAATGAAGAGAGTTACATTTTGACCAAGCATGTTGCTGGAATCAAGTGAATCCCAAACTTACCTTCACCTTGTGAAATTGGCTTGATCATGCATGAAGTATGACTTTTGAATCTACAATTTTTTTTCTTTACATATATAGAAAGGTGACATGTTGTGTTCAGTAGAAGGGGAGCACCAAAGCTTGACAGACATTGGAATTTGGACATGTTTGCACAAAGGATACTTGGCACCTAAATATACATCCTATGGTTAGTTGAGTGACAAAGTATATGTTTTTAGTTTTGAAGTTTTATGTTTAGAGGTTGTAAGTGGGCGAAGAAATATTGATGACAAGCTTGCCCCACATGAAATATACCTCTCCAAATGGAGTAAGTATGCCTCCTCGTATTCTATTCCAATTACTCATTGTTGAATTGAAGCTTCAAGGGGTTTTAGGATAACGCAAACTGTTGTACATCAAATTTCTTCATCATTGTGTGAGATTGTTAAACAATTTCAAAGTGAGACCTTGAAGATCACTTTAAGTGACAATAGATGTTTGATTTCCATAGCCATAGGCATTTGGATAAAATCATGCTTACATACACCTCTTCCTTATTGAATACGTATCAAGCGTAGAAATAGATGAGTTGCTGTTGCTAACAACAGTTAGGACTTAGGGTTTGGAGACAGGATCAGGTCGCTACTGAAACTATCCTCTACCTTGCGTGCAAAAACTGTTTAAAATACGGATTCTGGTGTTGCAGGCTTGGGAGCTGCACCGGAAGGGGAGACTGATGGATATGGTAGACCCAACACTAAGCTTACAAGACGAAGAAGTGCAGGAAGTGCGACGGCTGATCAACACAGCTCTCCTGTGCATCCAAAACGCAGCTGACCAGAGGCCGAGTATTGAGCGGGTGGTGGCCATTTTGCAAGGGGATAGTGAGTCGGAATCCATGGCGACGTTGCAAGGAGGCACTGATGAGGAGTACTTGGACACCATTCGGTTGTTCGCCGTGGGCAATAGCGCGCTGGTCACTGTGAAGGAAGATGGGGAGTCGTCGTTCATGAACTCCTCAAGACGTCGGCTTGGAGATGAGGCCTTGTCGACGGGTGCGACGCTCGAGCTCAGTGAAATCCGAGTCAGATGATCATGGCGTGTTGCTTGCTGCTCTCTCCTTTTTGGCAGTCCAGCAATTGTAGGAACTTAGAACGTTGGGTGGAAAGGTAGAGAGAGCAGCCATCAATATTGAATCGGAATTTTTTGTTGTGTATATTCATTAATCACGCAAGAAATTCCAGAAATTGCGCCATTTGTATTTCTTCCGAGGCATAACTTCGCGTACAGGAATTGCAGAATGTGAGATGGAGAGTGAGTCACGAAGTGCAATCGAAATGGGTAACGCAGGCCATTTTCCCCAAGTGCTGCTGCAATTTTTTTTCAGTTCGTTAAGTGGTGTAACCCCTTTATTCCATGGCGTGGTCACGATATTAAGATGCTGATTCAAAACACTACGCATGGGGCGAGATTCTGGATCTCAGAATGGTGTGGATCCAAAATGTTACTCCCTCGGTCTCAAAATAAATCCGTGGTACTCTGACTAGTTTCCCACTAGAGAGTAGAGATCGCGGATTTACTTTGAGACAGAGGTACTGTAGTAAGGAACAGTGAAATGATCAAGTCATGGCTTTTCACATTTGAGGAAAAAGTTCCGACATTATGGGACGCACCGTGTCCGAATCCTGCTCACCGTGGCTAAAACCACTTGTCTGATCCTCGAAGTGCATCAATTCGTCTCTCTACGAAAAATTGTACGTCGCCTGCAAGGTCAGTCCCCAGATCTTGGTCGTCTCCGTTCTCGGAGTTTTGGGTTTTGTGAAACCCATTCGAGGGTGGTACTTTACTACAAAACGCCCGAAGACAATTACACGCCCGGGGGCTGAGCACCGGAAGGCTGGAAAGCGAGGAAAAGTAAACGCCTGGAGGCAGATCACAAAGCGAGGAGAGGCCAACGCCGAGCGGCAGGGAGCAAACGAAGCGAGGCACCCAAAGGCAAGCAAAGGGCAGTTAATCAACACCCGAAAGCAAGAAAGTCCGAAGGGACACGCCCAGGAGGGCACGGTTGAACGGAAAGTGAAAGCACGGGGATGGACCAAAAGGGACCGAAAGCCGAGGGGCGGGGATGGATGAAACAGGAACCAAGAAAACACCCCGGAGGACAGTGATGAACAGGAAGGGAACCAAATACCCGGAGGCGGCAGAGCCGGTGGAAGATGTCCAAGAAAGAGCAGTTTAACAAACCCAGAGAAACACACACAAGAGCCAACGAGAATGGTGGCAGAAGAAAGGAGGAAAACAAAGGGCACAAAAGGAACAAAGAAGTAAAGGCCAGTGAGCAGTGGAAGAGAGGGGACCGAGACAACATCAGGTACCGGGGCAGAGACCGGCCAAGACAACATCAGAGCCGGGAAAACCAACAGAGAAAACAAGACAACAGAGAAAACAACCAGAGAAAACAAACAAGAGGGAATCTAGGGAAGTCAAAGGAAAGGAAGGAGGGCAATCTCCGGGTTTTGGGTTTTGAGATCTCCATGTCAATTGCAGTGTTTTATCAGTAGAAGATCGACTTCTGGTGCAACTCTTAATGATGGCGACATTGTCCACGCCGTACGTTCCCCGCTTCTTGGCTCCGCCTCACTTGAAACCAGCATCGGGCGAACGCCTTCGAGTCAGAAGAGCGGTACAGTGCCGCATTCCGGAGTTGTGGGTAAGTGCTGTGAGAGCGCAGGCTTCCGTCGCACAGGAGCTGCAAGGCTACTGGCAACATGTTCATACCTGTAATGCCGGCCAGGTAGGTTTCATGCCGCTTCTGTGTTTTTTAGGGTTTAGGTTTCCGAGTTCAATCGAGTGCACTCTTTATCCATTCCGTAGTGGAAATTGGTGACTTCCTTGCTCTCTCTGTGTATTCAGTAGCTGAAATTGGTGACATCTTTGCACTCTTTATGCATTCAGTAGCGGGAGTTGGTGACGTCTTTGCACCCTTGCACTCTGTTTGCATTCAGTAGCTGAACCTTGTGACATCCTTGCAGGAAAGGCAGGTGGAGTTCTTACCTTTTATTCTCGAAGACAGCAGAATTGGTTACATCCATCCGAGGTAAGCGCCTGGAAGTAGCTCTTGTTTGGTTACGATGAGCTCCACCATTTCCATTGGTGTCTTTAATTCAGATGGCGTGCTGAATTGCTCACGGATCTTGTGGGAGTTCAATTGTGCTACTGCGTGTGATGACAGATTTTTGAAACATTTGCAACGATTTCCTGAGGTGTTTACTGTCCGTGATGATGAGGACAATGCGAAGAGCAAAGGCTGGGTCACGCTGCACGAATTGCTTCAATCACCTAGAGAACGCACTGATGCGATTGAAAGTGTGTTGCGCTCACTGGAATTGGAAGGTCTCGTCCCTGGATGGCGCAATGAGGTACTTTCCAATCAAATTCGAGAGTATATAAGTTAGGGACATCATGAAAGGGAAGAGGATTCCAATGTCCTAAAATGCATTATTTGGATAGTGGATGCAAACGTTCTGAAGTTTTGAAGTTTTCTTGGTAAATGACCTAAAATTGGCACTTGAGCAGATGTTTATGTGGTCTATATTGGAAGGCTTTTGTATAACCATTCTGACGAAAGAGAGACCTCCTCATGAATCATGAGGAAGATTCTCTTTGATGATGCTGTTTAATATTCTTGAAAGAAGCTAATTTTACAGAGAATCTATTTTCATAGCTTGTAACGCTAACGTATTCCTAAGACATTTGATCAGCACTAATGTCGGATAGTTATACATGAGACAGACTTTGCTCCTGGTGTTCATGTGCAGCATTTCCCTGTGGTGACCAGTTATGGAGGACGACCTCTCTTCTCTTTAGAACGTGCAGCTGTTCCGTTTTTGGGCACGAAAGTACGCTTCGTTTCCACTTTACCAGGCAATCTTCACAGTTTGATGCAATTTTCAAATTCCCAAGGCTAAGATGCACATGAGTTCTTATTTTCTTCAGGTTACCGAACTCTTTCAGCTGAGAACTGGATGAGTCACTTTCCCTTGCAAATAGTCTCATGTGATCTGAACTAAGCAGGCATATGGGGTTCACATGAATGGCTACGTTCAAGTTGATGGAGAAAAGCATCTTTGGGTTGCTAAGCGTAGTGCGACGAAGCAAACCTTTCCGGGCATGCTTGACCATCTTGTTGCCGGGGGCCAGGTGAGGTTACAATAGTTGGCAGATAGTGTTGATGTTGACATGTAGTGTTGGTAACACTACAATAGTTGTGTTGTTGACATTTAGTGTTGGAGTTTGTAGTTAGTTTTGCAAACACTAAATATCATTATTAGTGTTGTGAGATTCACAGTACTGTAATCTATTCTAAAAGAGACACTTTTTCTGCACCTTGCTAAAATTTTAGATTAATGCATGAGTAAGTGGAAGAGAATCATACGTCTAGTCTGTTCAATACTACAATAATATTCTAAAGATTTCAAAGTTTAAATTGTAGAGAACTGAATGTTGACACCAACGGACCTCTTAATGGGGCATCTTTGAAGCCCAAATTGCTGCAACTCCTGCTGACTACTTCCAAATCCCTTCAACTTCTGTTAGTGATAGTTTTGGAGAATTTGCTTCTCTTTTAGTACTAGATCTAGGTGTTGCATTTTGGCTGGTATCTCTTTTAGGTGTAGCCTATGGTCCCTGTGAACTTTGAACTTCTAATTGGGTCTGAAGAGGGTTCTGTCTTGTCCTTGTATTTGTTATTTTCATGGCCAGTCTGAAGGAATTGGCTGCAAGGAGAACCTTATCAAAGAATGTGATGAGGAAGCTGGAATACCTGCAGTTCTTGCTGCCAAGTATGTATATTTCACCCTTGTCCGTCGACTTGCTTGTCATTGTTTGAATACTTCACTTCTTTCGACCAGATTGAATGAATATCGACAGAATTTCTCGCTGACGGAGATTAACGTAAGCAATGAGGTCACCAAAGGTCCTTGAGAACTTCAACTTTTCTTGCAGTACCTTGGTATTCTTCAATTTCGAATGAAGGAAAGGTATCTTGTGTAGGGCTAGTTCCGTAGGAGTTGTCTCCTATGAGCAGATTCAAGGGGAAGCGTTCAAGAGAGACGTTCTCTTCTGCTACGATCTAGAGCTGCCCGCAGATTTCCAGCCTTCAAATAAAGGTATCGATCAGAAGCCCTGCCCTCTCTGAGGACAAATAAAGGTATCGATCAGAAGCACTGAGGTAGAGGTACTATTTGTAGCGATTGAAAGCATTTTAACATTTGTAGGGTGTGATTTTTTGGGTGATCACTAAATACCTGTGGAGAGATCATTTTGGGGTACAAGAGCGAAATCTTTTCAGTTTTTTGTCACTTATGTGTGAGTTTCTTATGTTTGAATTTTTCATTAATGGGAGGTTGTAGTCTACTATTGACGGGCAGTAGTCAGTCCCACTTCCATTAAAAGATGAGAGGCCATAGACATCTAGCCCATTCTTACTTGCACCACGTACTGATAACTGCAACTCACTCTGGTACTGGTGCAGACGGCGAAGTTGAAAGCTTCGCGCTCATACCTGTTTCTGAAGTGGCAAAAGGCCTTTGCAATTCTGAGAACTACAAGCCTAATTGTGCCCTGGTTGTTATCGATTTTTTATTCCGTCATGGGTGAGCTCTTCTTCAACATGAAAGAATTATTACATTTAATACTGATCCTCATCTCATTCTTATCCTTTTGTCATTTCATAAACTTAACCTCTGAGTGCCTGAACTAAAATAGAATGGATGCTTTGGAGTAACATCCAAAACATATTTCTTCTATTCAAAATTGTAGGGCACAGTTCCTTTTTTCTATTGGTACATTTGATTACCTTCCTTAAGCTTTCTAATCGATTTCTTTCAATTCCAATAGATTGGAAAGCAGCATTTGCTTTTGGCTATTCAGGCTACGAGTATGTTGGTTTGTTGGAATGTTGAAGGTTGTTCTCACACTATTCTTTTTTCCACCAGATTCATCCATCCAGATCAGCCGGGCTATTTGCATCTTCTGCAGAGCTTGAGAAGTGGTGAGTGCCAATAACAGGGGCATGTCTTTGAGCTGAAATTTGGAACGAAATTTGCAAATTTCGTAGTCCACACGCATGAGATGCATCCCTACAATTCTTTACCACATATTGTGAGAAAATTACCTTTCTCCATTATAAATCAAGCAAACTATTGACTTGAAATTCTAACATTAATTGTAAAGAGCTTGCGTGATGCTTTAGGGAGTGGCTGAGCTTGGCTTCTGGTAGCTTTTAGTACATCCCACTTGAGATGAGACCTCAGGATTGTGCACAATTAGAATTTGGATTCCTTATGTAAGTGTTGAGCAGCTCTTGAAGAACGTCATGTGTCCTTTGGAGTAGCCAAGACTGGCCTAGATTTACCGATCTTTGGCTTCAGAAATAATGCTCAATCGTGCATTACTCTAACCCAGCTAAAATCTTAATTCCAGAATTGGCAGTTAAAATCTTAATTCCAGAATTGGCAGTGGACATCAATTATATCCTGCAATAAGCATAAATAAAAGACCTTCTTTGAAGAGTAATATAAAGTAGCATTGTTTGGTGGTTTGATTAGAACACTTGTGCCATCAATAGCTCCAATCACGACAAGAATTTGATGTAACAAGCTTTACATTCTAATACAATTTGTTTACTGGTAGATGTTTTTTTTAATAGATTTTTTTTTTTTTCTAGACGTTGGGTGATGAAGACTTGTGTAAGATGTGTATGAATTGTTACACAAAACTTTTGTACTTTAATCCATATTGTTGGGTGATGAAGGCTTGTCTAAGATGTCTATGAATTGTTGCACAAAATTTTTGTACTTTAATCTATATCGTATAGCAAGATGGTGAGACATTTCAAAATGTTGCAATCTCAACAATTTCATAGGCATCACAAGGAGACCTTTTCAAGTGCAAAGACATCACTTACACTACAAGGACCTTCAATCATTAGGATTTAAGATTGGCCAAACACTTCTTTTCATGTGTTGACAAAACCTTTTAAAGTGCCTTTTATCTTCCACCTTTAGATTTTATCCTCAAACTTGGGGCATCCTATTTTTGCAAAGGCCCTAGAAGAGATACTTTATCTTATACAATAAGTCTTAGAAAAGGAATCTCTTTCATTTCTTATATGAAATAGGGGTACTCACAATAGCCAACTTGTTTGTCATAGAATTCATTGAAGGCTTATATTGTTTAAATAGTGAGTATAAAATCTTCACCTAATTCAAGGATGTAGAGTAATTGTCCAATGAGAGTTGGTCACATATTTAAGCCCTTTACCTAGTTTGGGGAAGTTGAATAAGTTGTTTAATGAGAGTAAACTACATGAATCCTTTACTGAATTGGGGGACTATAGAAAAAATCGTCGACTACTTCTAATATAAGTAGTGTCATGATTTCATTTGTCATGTTCTCATTTACACAATTTTTCATTCACTTGTTCTTACTTAACTCAAATGACATCCAAACATCTCTTCAATAAATACTCCCAAACTCTTTGTGATGTTGCATTGGAAGTTGGAACAGGCTTCGTTCTAGTGTAAATTAAACCACAAACAAAGAAATTGTACAGTAGACCAATTGCACCCCAAGGTCGCTCACTATCAGTTTCGTTAATGATTATCATCAATTGGATGAAACCCTAAGTCCTACGAAGCTCACGATTGAGAATACGTAGGAGAATAGGAGATATTTCTGCAGGGCTTCCTTATCAATGTTGTATGCTTTTGCCCTCTCAACAACATTCGTGTTGTATTGCAACTCCAGAAGTATTGCTGTAGGCCTGTAGTTGCGATCAGCAGAGAACAGTTTTTCTTTTCGAGTCTTTATTGTCACAATGGAGGAGCTCGCCTCACCCGATGTTCGGGACAAATCAAAGAAAAAGAAGGAATCTAAGATGTAAGTTTTATGATTATGTTCTCTTCGGTGTTGCTGCTAGTTTTAATGGACTATTGATTGCTTGCGCCAATGTACGACAACAGTGGTGAAGCATTGGACTGTTGAACGTTCGCAATTGTGGGTGAATGCACAATGTGAGGGAAGTAACATGGTAGTTTGAGTGGCAGAGCTGGCAATTTATCGGATTGACTCTTCATAGAGCAGAAGCGTTGTATGATGCGGAAGAAAAACCTTAAGCTGTGCCTTCATCGGGTTGTAGAGCAGAAACAGATGCTTGCTAGGGTTTTTCTCCTGCACCATTATGTGTAGAATCGACAATTTTACCTGGAACGCTGATTAGATATTTGACACACGAATCTGCAGGAAGAAGAGGGACATTACACCGGGGGCCTTGCTGAAGGCAGTGTTAAGGTCTGGCGAGGGAACTAAACGTCCATCTGAAGGTGATCAGGTATGTGTTCTTCGACGCCTCTGATTTTGGTAGCAGATCGCGCTTCCATTCATTTCAAGAAGCTCGACTTCAAGGGACTTACACATTGCTATCTTAGATCGTCTATCGCAGCATTTATTTTTTTAATTTGAAGTGCCATTTAATTAGCTAAAAACCGAATCTACAATGTGACTATAAATTTGTAATTCCATCCAAAAGTGAATAGAAAACTCTTTGATAGATAAATGTAATATCATTTCATCTATTCGATCCAAATTTAGAAAATTCTTAAAGTAGATTTCGCATTGTAGCTAAAATGTTTCACCTAGACTCTATTCTCATGATATCTTACAGTGAATAGTTTCAAGCTGAAGTTTGGCCGTCGATGTGTAAAATCCGAGAACACAGGAAGAATATGCCCTACATTAGCATATCGTTTCTACAGTGTTGAAGATAGAAAGTCTAAATATATGATAATGTGGAATTCCTTTGAACTTCAACTCAAAATAGCATTCGAAAGCAAATAGCAGTGCAGAAGAATTAACAGCTTTAAAGCAAAGATAACGTTAATCTGGTTCTGGTTATGTGTGTTGTGGCTACAGATTATATTCCACTATGTTACTCGAACACATGAGGGCGTGGTGGTTGAGTCATCACGATCCGATTTCGGAGGTCAGTCTGTCTGAATTTGCTACTTTCCCTCCTTGACACCCTAGGCTGCACTTTTGCGAAGTGCTGTCCAGCGAATTACTTTGTCTTTACTGTTTACCTTCAATGCTTCGAGGGCTAAAATTCTAGCAGCATGTATTGATCTAGGACTATACTAATTCCTCAATTTATTTTGGTGTAAAATTGTCAGTCGCTGCACGGTTTAGTATCTTTATAAAATATATAGTTTCATTTTGTAATATCCGTTTGAAAGTTCCCGTTCTTGCAGAGAGACTGCCTATATGTATGGACTTTGGGTGTCATTTTTTAAATACGCGAAGAAAAGTTGCTTACCACATGACTATTGCAGGAAAGGGAACTCCTCTTAGACTCGTTCTGGGAAAAAGCAAAATGATTGCTGGATGGGAAGAAGGCATTACCACCATGACGAAAGGTGAAATAGCCATGGTAATATCCTATTGACTTCTTCGCTCACAGTGATGATTTTGTTTTCTATGTTTTCTACAAGTTAGTTTTGAGCTTTAGGAACTGGCGAGAAAGGCATTTCAATTAGTATGACCACCTGATATATGTGCTCTCTTGCTTTTCAATGTCTTGCCTCGTTTGCACTGACTAAGTCACATGGTAATGAAAGTTGTGCATGCAAGCTGAGTCAAATTGAAGTGTTGAAATGCATGCTTTTCAGTCGATGGATACTGCTCGAATGCTGGGTAACACTCTCCAGTTTGCGTATGCAGCTGAAGGTTCAACCTGAGCTGCATTATGGTGATCCGGAATGTCCCATATCAGTGCCCGAGAACTTTCCAGTTTCTGACGAGCTTCTTTTTGAAGTGGAGTTGTTCCACTTTTGCAAAGCGAAGGTACTTGTGACTATGCATTGATAAAGTTTTTGCTTTCTTTTCTACCGTTCCCTGCCGAACGATGTGTTACTTTCCACTAGTTTAGTGATGTTTCTAATGAATCTTTCTCCTTCGTTTGCTGGTTCCTCGTGCAGAGTATCACAGAGGATCTTGGCGTTACAAAAGTGGTATGCGTCGCCCATTTGTTATCGACCCACACTGATTTAAGCTACTTCATATGCTTCAGTATCCTTGAGTGAAACGCATGGCCAACGGCAATACCCCTTTTTACATGGTCTTTGGTACACGTAAAAATCCATAAGCTTTCAGATCGTTTTTTGTCGGTGGTGATTTCCTGTCGGTCAAGCCACAAAAATAACAAGAACAAGTTCATTTCTTGTAAATGTCACTGACAGAATCTGTGCAGGTCTTGGAAGAGGGCGAGGGCTGGGAAACTGCACGACCTCCTTATGAAGTGAAGCTTTGGTGAGGGATCAAACTCGTTGTGTTGACTAGTGTATGCAGATGATGGCTGTGAGCCTACTTCCGTTGTCTTTTTGCTAGTATTTCGGAATTACGTCATTAATCTAGTTATGTACACCACCATGATAACTTGTGATTGTTGTTCAAATGCTATGAGTATGCCTGCAAGATTTAAGTCAGGAGAAACTCTTGGTATTGCCGACCTGTATTATAAATGAGTACGGTTTTCTTATCCTTAATGAATTCTTGAACAGGATTACAGGAAAAGCATTATGTGGGACCACATTTTTTTCGCATAGGGATGGTGATCCTTTACATGTAGAATTCGGCAAGGAACAGGTGAGTCACATTGTACAGAGTTGTTCCCAGTGTGTGGATCTATATTAGTGTTAAGCATGACAAGGCTTGTGATTGCATTAGTTGATTCTGAGTGCTTGTCACCCAACGAATCAAGCATGAATGCCACTTTTCGCACATTTTGTTTCTAATTATAGATACAGGGTGATCATCAAGGTAAAGCGCAGAGTCTAATATTATGGTTATGCTTTGCTCATTGCAGCTGCCTGAAGGACTTGAGAAGGCAATAGGAACCATGACCAGGAATGAAAAGTCTACTATTTACATATCAAGTTCACATTGTAAAAGCACCCCAAATGAACTCAAATTGAATATTCCGCCACAAGTGCCAGAACTAGAATTTGAAGTGGAGTTGGTGCAGCTTATTCAGGTAAGTCCAGGTCTGAAGCAATTATAGGTTTCTTTCAGTACCATACCTCTTGCGAATCCTGAAGTGATTACCTGCTACATCTTTTTCTTTGTTTCACAGCTCTTGTCCATGGTGTGACCAAGAGTTTGGTAGAGGTCGACATGACCCCTTGCCGTTGTTGGATTATTTTGACACTTACCGAGGGAGAGTTCTCTCGCTGATCGTATGCACTTCGATGTTTCTACAGGTGAGGGACATGTTTGGAGAGGGCGGCTTAATTAAGAGACGCTTGCGAGATGGAGTAGGTTGGGTTTCTGTACTCTAATCCTTTCTGGTAGATAAATGTACTTATTAATACTCTTGTTTGCTTACTGCCGTCTCTACAACTTTGCTCTGTATATTTATCTCTTTATGATTTAATTCTGTACTAGTCTACAACGTTTCTGCGACACACGTTGGGAAGGATCGACTTGATGAGGGAGGCGTGTAGATTTAGAAGCTGTATCTTTTGCAATTATAGCAGTATCATTGAGAGTAAAAGTGGTAAAATGGACTGTTATTTGGCCAGGCGAATTTCCTGTGGATTGCCCATTGCAAGACAGTGTGCTGAGGGTCCACTATAAGACCATGCTACCTGATGATGGAGGCAGAATAGTTTTTGACACCAGAAGTAACGGAGGGGAGCCCATTGAGTTTGCTTCTGGTGAGGGTGTGGTACGTGGTCGCGTATGCTTCTTCTGATGCAACAGTGATCTTGTACCTAATTTTGATGTATTTCTGCTTTATCAATACTCTACATTGAAATACATCATTGATATAGTGCATTTTACAGCTCGGCCAGTGAGAACTACAGCTTATTTACGATGTTTTTGAACCATCCCTTTAGAGAAATTGTTAGCGTGTACCAGGCATAATGGTGCGCAGGGTTCAATCAGAAATAACAAACTCCATTCCGTGTAGTTCCGATTATTGGCTTTCAAGATTATGATGCTGAGTAATGACACGAGATTGTTGACATTTATGGACTAGTGTCAACAATTTCGTATCTTGATGTGTAGTCTAGTTCAGTACACTGTCCTCTGTTCAAACGAGAAAATAATTGTAGTGGCCATATATATTAGTTTTTAATTTAATCATTATCCTTCCAGGTACCGGAGGGACTGGAGGCTAGTTTAAGACTGATGCTTCCCGGAGAACTTGCAATGATTAATAGCGCCTCCAAGTATGCATATGACAAGTTCCCAAGGTGAGGAAAGTTCGCTTCTTTAATATTTGAAGAAGCGTTTAATTCTTTCAGCGAGTATGTGAACTATGTTCTGCGGTTGATGGTTTCTTAGTTCCTCTCCATAACTGTTACGTGCTTTCTTACTGAGATGCAGGCCACCGGGAATTCCAGAAGGAGCTTCAGTTCAATGGGAAGTGGAATTATTGGACTTCGAGAGTGCAAAGGTTAGACACTTAAAAAGGTCTTTAGCTTAAGTTCTGAACAATAGAAGGCGCTTGTACCAGTACTATTGGGTGAACACAATTCTACCCGACACATGTACCCCATGAACATAGTTGTATGTTTTAACTGAAGGGGTAACCGTCAGAGTTCAAGTATCGTTCACGTGTATAGTTTATGGATATTCTCATCTAATAGGGTCCGGTTATCTTTGGCATGTCAGGATTGGACAGGCCTCAATTTTCGAGAAATCATGGCTGAAGCTGATTCTATAAAGACCACAGTAAGTCTTTTCTCATCTGTTGCATGTCCCTGTTTGGAATTCTGGCCAATAGATTTTGAATAAAATTTGCAGATTTTCTCAAGTGATTCACACTCCTGTAAATTTGGACAAATTTGGCATTAATCACTCCAATTCTATAAAGAGGACACTGTTTTCAAGTGCATTTTAGTTAATATGTTGCATTTGTCAGGGAAACCGATTATTCAAGGAGGGCAAGTACGAACTCGCTAAGGCAAAGTATGAAAAGGTATTATCATGCTTTGAATTAGAGGTAGTTCAAAATTCTATGATTAGTTAACAATAAATTATTAGGTACCTTTTTTTTCATTGTTTGAGGCATCTTGGTCCATTGTGGTAGTTGTAGATTTTTTGTATTTGCACAGAAGGATACTTCCCATAACCAGTTGTGCCTGCAACTTCCTGCGGGGAATTTGCCAAATATAACAGTGCGGGACGCGAGGGCCCTTATTGATATGGATCAAGACTCCTTTTAATTTTTAGTAGTGCGGCCGTTTGTCACGATGCCTACATTATACTAGGGACTTCCCAACAAGTTACTAGAACTTCGCTTGTTCTATTGTAACTGACATGATTTGGAACTGGGTCAGATTTTTTAATTCTTTTCTTTTGTCAGAGCAATGGACTTATTACAGGTGAATAACTTGCAGGTGTTGAGAGATTTTAGGCATGTAAACCCTGATGGTGATGATGAATCAAAAGAACTACAAGATACAAACGTAAGCACTGTACACCGTGAAGTTTTTTATTTCTTAAGCCTAGAGAATTACAGTCTGAATTCCTTTGAGAGGTTCACACGTTTGCTGCATGATGACTGCCATATGCTACAGCTAAATTTGAGTTGGGCTTTGTTTCAGAACTCTCTACTACTCAACGTGGCGGCTTGCCATCAAAGACTGCATGAGTATATCAAATCCATAGAAACGTGCAATAAGGCAATTTCCTTTGGGGCTCACCTTGAATTATTTGCTTCGCAGCCTGTTTATTGGTCTAGTTTAATCTCATATCATATCCGTGTATTATTGAAGTTGCAAAGCCTGTCTTTACACTCTCAAATAGAATAACCGTTACTGAGGAACAGCTTAGACCATAATCTGGTTAGTCTCACTTCCTTTCATTATTTGCATTGGAGTTGGGTTTCATGTATACTAATTGGTTCAAACTCGTGGATTGCAGGTACTGGAAGGTAATCCTCATCATGTCAAGGGATTATTTCGGAGGGGAACTGCATATATGGAAACGGGGGACTTCGATGAAGCTAGAGCTGACTTCACTCAGGTTTGTTTAATCTTTTCCTCATCGTGGCTGAGCTTTTTTTAAGGAGACTTCGTAATGGAGTCAAAGCATCCTTATCTCCTGACAGGAAGGTCAATAACTGTCTCTGGATATTTGCAGTACGTATATCAACACTGAGTTAAAGAAGCTTTCCGCTGAGTCCTCGTTTTTTATTGCAGATGATGACAATTGACAAAACTTGCTCGACTGATGCCACTGCCGCTTTACAAAAACTCAAGAAAAGAGAACAGGTTGGCCATCGGCAGTGTGGTGTGATTCTCGTAGATTATGTCGAATGTATTCAAACACATCATATTCGTGAGTTATGTGGACGGAATTCAGATGATGCATCTATTTGCAAGCTTTTGGAAAGTCCACTCTCAAATTTTCTTGTTTGATGTTTTTCAAGTTTTTTTTCACTCGGTACACATTTCAGCACACATGCACTTCTTTATCAATAGACTTTTCGTTGCGACATATTTGAGCTCCACATATTGTTCGGTGGACAGTCCCACACTTATCATATATATAATGCACACTTCTTAACCATCTGCTTCAATTCTATTCACTGTTTCTCGTGTCCTGGGTTTAGGTCATCGTTTTCATAACTTGAGGCATCTGACGCACGTAATCTCGTCAGATTTCCCTTTGGACAGCTAATCAAAGTGTATCTGACATTTGTTATCACTGTGTAGGAGGCGGAGCTGAAAGCAAAGAAGCAGTTCAAAGGGCTTTTTGACAAAAACCCTGGAAAACTTTCTGAGGAGCCAGAAGCGGTACAACCCGTTGAAGATAATCTTGAGAAAGCTGTTGCCGACGAGGAACATCCATCGGCTTCCACTGATCAACGCCAAGAGGAAAAACGAGAAAATGAAGAAGAAAGCCCTGCGCCGCACGGGGCCACAGGCAGGCTGTCAAGACTATTGAAAAGTGGCGAGCTTCTCATAAGGAGATTCACTTTTGGAAAGTGTACGATCCTTTAATCCTTCTACTTTTTGCTACTATAAATCAGTTCTCCTCATTCAGTGCTCTAATATACACTTTATTGTTTTATAAGATTGAGTGGCTTTAGCCACAATCAATCTTTCAATGAGTCTACTACTAGAACCAACAGGGATATTCCACCCTCTGTAGCTGGTTTCCAAATTTGTGTAAACATGATATACATAACTGAACGCCTCATTGCGTGTTTGGTCTTGTTTTCACCAGATATGTTCAGTCGTAAGAAACGTGGCCACGTATGTATAAAACCAAACATGAACTCAATTCAGAAGTTGCAGAAAGCAATTTAGGAAAGGCAGTAATGGTTCATTTCTAGACTTTGAATGAGTCCCGGAGGATGAATACCAAAAAGTTGACAGGGTTTGTTGCTGCCGGAATGCTATGTTGGACAATTGATCTAAATTGTCTGGATTTACAGTTTAATCCAGTTTAGTGCCTTGTAATACTAGATTCCATCAATTCTACACATTATTCTTGAAGAGCGGTCTCAACACCCTTGGAAGAGGAATCCAGGCTCTTCGTGTTAATTTGAGCTCATCTCAGGTGGGTGGTACCAAAAGCTACAGGAAGAAGCCAAGAACTGGCCACTTTTTGAGTGCTATATATACTCTCTGCAACGAGTGTCAAATGTTTGTCTTTTTTGGTTGCCATGTAGAGTGGAGAAGGGTGAGCTCTAACAATTAGTAAAGAATGTCATGCATGTTTGAATTACTGCACGAGTCACCTATGGAGTTCGAAGGAGATCATGCTGATAACTATTCTGAGGGTTGTGAAGACTTGCTTTCTACTTGATTCAAATCTTGGATACAAAGATGGTACCATTTGATTTCTTTTATGATGGTCATGTCGATCAAGAGGGTGAAGGACGAAAAGGCCATTATCATGAAGAGTGATTGCAATATTGCTTTACTTGTTGGCAAAGGTTATTTAGAAGATGGTGGATTGTGATATTGATAAGCAGTTCAATCCAAGCTCACAATTTTGGCCTTCATCAAGTGAAGGATTACAGCTTTGCTTTACTTGCTGGCTGAAGATGGTTGGGGAGACTCTGGAGTTGATAAAGAGACTAAATCTAAGCACAAAGTGGCCTCCATCAAGTGAGTATCTGCCTTCAATATCTTCCTCTCGAGAAGCAACTTCGAATCATGCAGATTACAGAGATTTCTTTTGAGCCATTTCATGCACCATTGTCACACAATAACCTTAGGCAACAAGCCAATTCTGAAGTTTTAGAACAATCTTACTCAGCAAGTAAAGCAATGGTGGAGTGGAATAGTTGGGTCCCTTATGCTATGGTCCTGATGCTATGGCCCCTCGATGCTATGATAGAACAGGTTGGAGTTTATTGTACAAAATGTATCCCTGTTACTACACTATCTTTGGTTGTGCTTTTTCTCTTGGGAGCTATGATAGAACAGGTTGGAGTTTATTGCACAAAATGTATCCCTGTTACTACACTATCTTGGTTGTGCTTTTTCTCTTGGCACCTACAATATTTTGGTAGCATGATGGATAATTAACTTAGTAAGGACTTAAAATTATATCACTTAAAATTAATATGTCATAAAACATGGGTTTCTTATAATGGTTGTTTGATTTTTCAAAGAGGTCACCGTCTCAATCATTGTCCTTGAATATTTGTATGTTGTCATGTGATCCTATCGAAGATAATATTGCTTGCATTGTGTCTATTGTTTGTTTTTGTTGAATCTTATCCTAAATTATGGCCTAAATATACATGAAATAGAAGTAAAGTATCTTCTCTACTATACAACTTAGAGCATGAAGTGTACATATATGAACTCTACCCATTGAGATTTGTAGAATGGGCTTCCATCTACCTTGACCTTGTAGTTTGTGTATTTAGAATTGGTTTTACATAGATGCAATTAAAGAAAAGGTTGTCATTCCATGAGCTTGTGTAGTTTTTCATTGTTAGCATCGTTTGGATAATACTTGTTATAATTGGTTTAGTTTGCACTAAATGCACTAAATGCATTTATATAATGTATTTGTTCCATACTTTAGACTATACATTATCCTAATGGTCTTTATATCTATTGCTAAGTGCCATTACACTTTGAATTCACTAATATGTGGTATTTCCAATAGTTGACCGTCTTCTGAAGAAATCAAATTGGGAATTGTTGATTTCTTGAACAACCAAGATAACACCTCCACTATAAGAAATCCATGTTTTATGTGGCATTTGCATGATTTTAGGAAATGGATTTTAATTAATGAATGTTCAATAAAACAACTTGTGTTTTTATGTCAATAATAATGTCCACTTTACCATATGGGGGTTATAGTGGAAGTTATTATTCAGATAAAAACACAAGTTGTTTTATTGGATGTCTACTAAAATCCATCTTCTAAAATCATGAAAACATCACATAAAACATGAATTTTTTTATAATGCTTGTAAGATTCTTTAGGGACTTGGAAACTTCCTACAAGCTAAATCTCCCATTCAAATTGAACTGAGAAATAGCAAAGATTGTTTTTTGAAATATGGAGGTTTAGGGTATGATTCAAAATGGTGATGGACACACATTCTAACTTTTGTCTATGGGCTATTTCTACCTTTATTATAAGAAACCAAAATTTATTGATGTCAAAAGGAACGGATTTTAGGTGATACTAAAAAAAAAAACCATGTTTTTATGTCAACAATGATGTCCAATATAACATCAATGGACATCATTGTTGACATAAAAACATGGGTTTGTTTTTTTGATGTCACCTTTGATGTCACCTAAAATCCGTTCCTTTTGATGTCAATCCGTCACGTAAAACAAGGTTTTCTTATAGTACTTGTCTAATTTAAGGACAAAGATCAAGGAATCACCTTATAATTTTGAAAGAAATACCAATAAATAATCAAATATTTAATATTGTCTCACATTTTGATTTGAATAGAAATTGATATTAGTGCAATACAAGAATCAATGGTATAAATGTATAAACAAATTGAATTATTTCTGTAACCTTGTTCACCAAAGTGAAATTTGAAGTATTAATTATGCATAGTCAATTGTAAGACAAATAATGTTTAAACTTGCTCGAAAGTATGAAATAGAAATCCAATCATTAGACAAGTGCTATTTATGTAGTACTCTATATTATTATTTACAAGGCCTATGTGTTGTCTATATCATTTTTGATGTGGAAGTAGATTACAAACATATATAAATGAGGTTTATAATTGTACAAAAATTCATCATCCAACGACATTGGAGACCCTAAACCCTAAACTTAAAAACCCTGAACTCCAACTTTGTCTATTCCAAATCAAGCTTCAAATGTGATAAAACAATAGAGCACCCAAGTTAGCTAAACTAGGTATTGAAATGGCAAATTTGGTACAAACTCAGCTAGACAAGATTCCAAGGAATGAAGTCCAGGTGCATGGATATTTGTTTTAATAATTTATTGATTAATGTATTGAATTAGTTAGTTGCTTTAATAATTTTATTACTAACACAACTTGCCATCTTTTCCTAGCAATTAACCCCTGAATGTCACAAAAGCACTCTGTGGCCGTATGAGTAGTATTTCCGCATATTTGAGTAGGTAATAGCCGGAATTAGGGTTCGAGCTCTACAACGAAGTTGTACGCTTTGTTGTAGCGCATCGAATGCTGCTTTCTATGGCCCAAAATATAGAGCAAAACATGAGCAAATAAGCTTAATACGCGAAATTGGCTACAAAACTACTCCGCAGACATACAGAAGGTAACCCGCTATAGTTGTGGGTTTGGCTCTATAGACGTGTCAGTGTCCGTTGGCAAGAGGAGGCGGGGGGCGGGGTTTTGGCAAGCGACTAGACCTTAGGATTCTTCAACAGAGAGCAAAGCTTGGTTGGCCGCAATCACAAACAAAATTTGCTTAGGTGATGTGCAAGGGACAGCACAGCCGATTTCGGCCGATTTTGTTGATGGTGCCGAGTGATTGTACTAGTTTCGGTGTAGTGGGATGTTTTGGGGGTTGTAGAAGGCTTTCTCTTTCACCCACGACGTAGAATGCAAGGATGAATTTCCTTGTAGAGGCACACAAATGATGGAATTGATCATTTCTTGTCATATTGGGTGGTTTCCTCTTCGTGTGCTACAATGTGCGAGAGTGAGATGTGCCAATCAGGGTGTCACAATGCTATTACTAGAGGCTCCAGCACATCTATAAGAGGAGGCCAAGGTTTTGCGCAGTTGGGCACATTTGCGTGGTGGAAGCTCCAAACAAGCGACGCGGATTGTTGCGCTCCTAAATGTGAAGTGAATGTGTAGAATCTCCCTGCCTCCGCGAACTCATCGAAAACCAGGTATTCTAGATTATCTCTAGTTTCGCTATCTTTTCCGGAGACACGCTCAACATATCCTCAAGTGGACAACAAGGCGAGAGGAGTGTGACCCCGAGGAATTTGGAAGCGAAGTCAACATGATCATCAGAGAGAAGCTTTTCCCTGAGCTGAAAATTCATCAATATGATGCAATTGAGATCAGAGGCCCAGAAGGAAGCACAACACTGTCGGGAGGAGTTGTCGTTCACACTAGTTGCGGAAGAGGCAATGGGCTTCAAGAGTGAAGCTGCATCGACGATGCTAACTACAGACCTTCCAACATCGAAAATGATGAGCCCAATACAACTAATGGACCATACGCACTTGGAGACTACGGAGCTTCAGGGGATGTCTCACCTCATAGCTATGATCACAGAGCTTCCCCCCCTTGGGAGCCAAAAATGCCCCTTTACACCTCCCCAAAGTCTAAACATCCTGTCCTACACTTGGGAGTGTACTAGCCCGGTGAATGGGAAAGATTCAGGACTCTTCGTATTACATCTCGGTCCCACACCTCAGGCATCCCCAATGTCTTGAGACCCACCCAATGTTGTCGTGAATAAGGAGTTGAAGCAAGCTCTCCAAGAAAAAATCATGCACCTCAGTTAGAAGTGAAGAGGAGAAGGCAAGGTGAAGAGGAGCTTCAAAAATATGTTCTAAGCTCCGACAATGAATAATGCACGAAGGCGAGGTCGTGTCCTTTTCGGTGCAAGTAATGCACGAAGACAACGGTGCGACATGCTATTAGTGAACATGAAGGGAGCGGTCCACGAAAAGGACGTTGCCAGCGTAGCCGTGCTACGCCTTCAGATGCGACACTCGCACGCAAAGGTCCTTTGGCCCCTCTAAGGTGGGCGCCACCTAAAATTTTCTCTCAAGTGCGTAGCCCAATTCGACTACGACCTCAAATTCCAAACCCCACTACCTCTACTGTGCCCTCCACTTACAGGAGCTTCACTAGCGACGCACAATTTGAAGCGGATGTGGTAATTCCACTGAGGTTGTAGTTCCTTGGGCAGGCATCTCATTCCGCATGTATTCTGCCTAATGATGTACGATTCTTCACCCCCGAAGCCAGTCTGCCAAAGGCACTTATGCATGATCATGTGCATTTGCCAACAGAGCACGCTTGCTTGGACGAGCAAACTTTTCCGCCTCAGCTACGCGTGACAATGGCTCCGTAGACACTAGACCTCAATCCAAGACTTCTAGGCAATGTACACGGGGTCAGTGGTACGGCGGTCTCTCAGTTCTATCACTACATCACTAGAACTCCGATGTTCCAAGTGGACTCACTACAAGAGAAAGTGTCCGAATTGACAGAAATTGGTCTGAATCAGGTAGTCCTAATTGACCAAAATTGACAAAAAATTGACAAGTTTTTGTCACTCTGGACAAAAAAGTGTCCGAATTGACAAAAACTTGTCCAAATTGACAAAAACTTGTCAATTTTCTGTCAATTAGGACTACCTGATTCAGGCCAGTTTCTGTCAATTCGGACACTTTTCTCTTGTAGTGACTTCAACGGTGGTATTGGCGCCTAGTCCATGTGAGTTAGCAACACAACTGTATATGATTCTCGAACATATGGTAACACACACCGTATACTCTTTGCCTCTAACAACGGCGGTGTAGGGTCGTTTGAGTCCATGATGGATGAGCACTCTGCTGATGACGATGATCCCGACTAGATTGGAGCGTGGGAGGATTTTCTAGCAAATGAAATCAATGGTGGTAGCAGCTCTGAGTACGAGGCTCCATCATTTTTAGAAGATCTACTACATGAGCTAGGTATGTACAACTATGTCGAAGATTTGTCAACTTGGCCCTTTGAGAAATTATTTGCAGATGATCAGCGGCAAGACAATGTTTGAACCGTTAGGGGTTAAAGTGATTAAGCCTTGCTCTAATGTAGAGATTTGTATTCTTTGAAAATTCTTCTGACTTTGTACTTTTGCAAAATGAATACAACTCATAATTGTAAACAATAAAGTTGGTACCTACTATAAATTGGAATACTAGTCACATCTTTGCAACTTCAAATCAAAAGACCAAAGATTTTCTTTACAAGCACTTCAAAGGTTGTTCTAATGTATTTGATTTATAAGTTTGTTAGTTTCTTACCATTGATTGTTTTTTGTCCAATGTCAAACTCTTGATCAAATGACCTTGATCAATTTCATGAGTGTGTATGTCTAAAATTGGAATAAAAGAACAAAAATGTGGTGCACACATACAATGACTTTTCAAATATACCTCTAACACATGCAAGTCTTGCATTCTATAATTACAAGTGAATTGAAATGACTTGAAATTCAATAAGTTTAAAATCATCTTCTAATGGTCATTCTTCAATAACCAAAAATGTTACTTACTAAGGAAAAACATACTCTTGAACTATATAATATTTGCAAAGGAGGTTGAAAATCATATCACACAAATGTTACAAACTTTGTAGAAGAATATACAAACATTTGAGTGGATCCAAAAATCTCATTTTTAGACTTGAAGAACATGCTTGCATTCTATCATTGTTCAATACATGCATGTGTGGTCTTTTATTGATTGAATTCTTATTGGAATCCTTGGTGTCACTTTGAATAATTCTTATTTTGTCACATTAGTATCTAAAACTCTAAAATGTATGAGGCAAATATGGAATTCTACCATACTTTGAGCATAACTTTCTAAAGTCAAAAAGAAAAATTCTTCTAAAAATTACTAATATTGAATCCAAAGTCAATTTTAGAAATTTTTTTGGTTCAAATTTTATTGGTAAATAGTTTTTTTACTTTAGAACAAGGTGGATAGAAAATGTTTAATGGGTGATTTCAGTATCCTATAGAAACCACAAAAATGCATATATTCATCCAATATTATTTTTTAGCATCTTAGGGTTATTTGAAAATTGCACAAATGAGGATCTAGCTATATTGAAGGATGTACTAATTTTGTGCATGCTAAGATTCAAACCTAGTGGTTGAATATGTCTTCTATGGCTATAAGGTGATTATGCCCTAGCAAGAATGTATGAAAGTGGAGCTTTTGTTACTTATGTCACCTTCCTAGTTTACCTATTGAGTGAATTGTCAATCTAAATTGTAAGTTGCATTCTTTGTAAATGCTAAATAAAATGGAATGAATAAAAATAAGGTTTCAACATTCCTCAATGCCACTATGGCTAGTCAATCTTATCAAGGTTAATGCAATATTAGCTTTAAATGTATGAATGTAATCTAAATTTGATGGCCTTAATGTAGACAATATGGTTGCCTCAACCCTATAGGAAGGTTTCTTTTTTTATTCTTTTTTCACAATAAGATTAATGTAAGATGGAAATATCAAATGCAATTGTATATTTTTTTTAACTAAGTATAAATTTGTTTTATAACTTGTTATAAATTTATAAAGTCTGTTGCCCAAATGGTCAACTAGACCACCAAACCCTTTTTGTTTTGGCATTATGTGGCATTCAAAATAAATCTTTCTTTTTTTGTTAAATAAAAATAGTCTTTTTTTGCCAAAAAGAATTCATTTCTACTTAAAATGTCAATGAGTTCTTCAAATTTGGGTGAAAAGATGCATGAATAAAGTGGAAAAGTATTTTTTGGTTTTAAATATGGATGAATGTAGAAATACAATACTTCACCAAATTTCCTATTCTAGCACTTCTTTATAAAGTAAAAAAAAAAAAAAGTCTTGAAATCACTTCCAAAAACAACAAAAGAACAACCATCCTATTTTGAATACAAAGAAGTCATGATTTCATCCATGCAACTTTTCATTCATTTATTCTTGATAACCCTTACTAATGATATTCAAACATCTTTTCTAAGAAACCTAATTAAACAATTTTGGTATTTTTGTATGATAATTAGTGTTTTTTTTTAACTAATTAGTGCTAATCATGAAGTGCTTGAAATGGCGGACCAAGGGTTGGAGGTTAAGAAAAACATAGGATGAAACTCCTTAAAGCACCAAAATTAGAGTCCAATGGAATATTTTTATTGTACTATTCTTACTGCAGCCTTTATCTAGTACCCTTCACAAAATTAGGAGAGAACTATACAACTAACTCAATTATGATCACCTTATTCACATAAGGTATTTACAATATTTTCTAAACTACAACAACATAAGGCCCTACAATGGCCACTTTCTAAAATGGTTTTTACAATCAAAGGTATAGAAGTTTCTTTTGCAATTGTTAAATAACTCCAATCCATACAGAGCCACTAATTCAATCCATTGTGGCCAAAATCTTAAGAATTAAAGGATGTTCACTACACATTGACTCTCCTAAACTCTCCTAAACCGCAATGAACAAAATGTCTCCATTGGCTAATTCACCTTATGAATTCTCAATTTACAATTTATACTTCAACATCATCATTATATTCTTGGAGACCTTAAACCCATAAAACTTATTGAGACAGAAAAGTGATCAATTCATTGTAGAAACAAAGAATGCACCTATTGGTCAAATAATCCAAGCATTTGGTGACTACCTTGTTTATGAGGGACCACATGCTTTAAACCCTATAGGACAAATAGTGACCTTGAAAATTATCCTTTTTCATTACTGTGAATCATTGACTCAAAAGCACTCACTAAAAATCACTCACTATAGAAGACCTTCCCTTTTCACAACAAAATTCTGAGAATGATTGGTTGCACTTCTATCCTACTACATGGATTCCAGCGATTCTACCAATTGTCGAGAAAAGAGTTAAATACCAGCGTTTCTCACAAACTAAAAGAATGCGTACACTAAACTAATGTACCCTGCAGTGAAAAAAAGATCAATCAAAACAATTCCCGGAGTACATCCCATAAGAGAAATAGGTACCGGCACACCGGTACTTCAATGTTAGGTGGCTCCAGGGCTTTACTGATCCCCGTATGAAACAAACAGAAAGAACACCTATGGCATTCACCTTGAGCAAATGCATGTCTACACGAAGGTGTTGGGCCTGGATGCCTTATATGTGGTCTTCAAGCTCCTGGTTGGTGGGCGGATCTTGCGGTACGTCAATGGGAACCTAATTTTGGAATCGTGAAACTGCTTGGTGTTCTCACGCTTGCAGAGCGATACTGGAATAGTTGCAGTCTTAATGATCTGGATGCAAGGGGAACGCACCCGATGACGAGAAGCCATCTCATCGTACATCTGCTCCACTGCTCCATTGAGAGTCAGATCTCGGTACTCCTTGTACATGTTGTGGTAGCCAGTCCGGCTCTGATAGCGCACCCAGATACCATAGTTCTTGATGGTGGTGGGATACTTCTCAAAAATCTGAAGATAAACCATAATCGTTTAGCAGGACATCGTACCCTTTCTCCATTTACTTTGATCTTAAACATCTGACCTATTTTCAATATTACTATCCCATGAACTCTCATTTAAAATGAGCTTCAGAATTCAGTGAGTAATGTAAATTCGTGAAGGCCTAATACTCATCGCATGCATAAGGACGCCAGACACTAAGCTCTTCGTAACAAGGCATCCAAATTTAAAGAGGACGATTTGAAGGACTGAGTAATTGAATCTAGCGGATCAGATGAACCTTAAGAATTCGAAAAAACTTCTGCACACTTGTTAAATAGGCCATGATTGGCAATATGGACTGCCCTAAAAACGACTTCGGAATACTGTCTCTCTTCAACGCTCAATGCTACTGTTGGGGAAGAGTCTTCGGCTTTAAGTATGCAATATGAAACATGCGTGCACAGAGATTCTAGGTACCTCATTGATGGCCAAGAGCTGACCGTGAGACTTCTTGACCTTCTGCAACTTTCTGAGGAAGTACCTGCAAAAACAACCATGTCCCCCCAAACCAAAGAGAAATCAGATGCAGCACAAACCACATCAACAGCATTCATAAAACTGATCAGGGATTTGATAGCAAAGTCAGCTCAGAATACAATTCAACGAAAATATTGACCAGCTTAGCCGCAATCCCGTCGATGATTTCTTACGGGGGTAATTATACAGTTTCCGAAGAATGAACTTTGAATAATGAACCCAAACACTTTGAAAGTAAGGGTGGCAAGGAAGTACCAAAACTTCGACTTAGCGCGCACTTCGTCGGTGGCCCATAGTTTCAAGCGGTAAGCCTTCGGGGTCTCCTTGGCGGGAGTTGGAAGGGCCCGCCCCACCACCTGGTACTGGTGAAACTGTTACAGCAAACTGAACACGATCAGACACCTCAAATGCAAGTAAAAACTCTGCGAATGTGCTGGCAAATGCAGGATTCAAAAAGAAACTCCATCACGATATCGATTCTTAAAAGTATTGCACACCCATCACATCGAAAATGAATATGAATATGTCTGATTCTTATGGTACTTACAAAAATGCTGGACTCATAATATCAGAACCCTAACAACATTACCCTAGCGTTCACGGTGCTTTCTTCTAGACTAAAAGATATTACAGCAAAATGCAAAGGAAACGAGGATTACTCACCCGGAATGTCATGACTGCGTGCTAAGAAAACCCCGAAATGCAATGTAATCGAGAGCGCCTGTCACCCGACCCGGCACGCTTGGAAAAGAGCGAGCTAGAGGAACGACGAGGGCTTTCAAGGCAGCCGCTTCGGAAATTAGGGCTTGGGGTCAGCGTTCACACTAGATGGCGGGCACTGAAACTAACTCTCTACTTTCTGTGGATCTCTCCGTTTTAGAGCATTGCCACCGGCAAACCAATACATTATTTTGTTGAATTTTACAGGGGGGTCCCACTTGTTTACCCCCATGTAGCTCATACTTTCAACCAATCGCAAGTCTCTTTAAGTGTGTTCTCACTTGGTGAAAATGGATTATTAACCCTGTAAGGATAAAAACTTTTCACAAAGGTAGTTGACTAAAATTTATTTATTATGATAGGATATGTATATTCTACATTTTGACAAAATCCTTTAAATCATTCATCAAAATTGAGATATCTACAACATCCTTTCGTCGGTCTTAGAATGAATCTCAATATGCATTTAAATTGAATTCATTTTTTCAACAACGCCATTGTTTAGTACCAAGTGAAAAAAAAATCTTTAGTTTGCAAATACAAAATAGAGGTTATCGTATATATTTTAACAACTTGTTAATTGTGGAAGCTATGCAAAAAACAAAAATTAATTAAGTAGTTACTATGTCCTACACTAACTTGCCCTAATTCCAAAAACACTATGTGAGTTTATAACAAATAATAATATTATTTTTATTTTATTTTAGATAAAACCAACTTAATACAAACCAGCATATTTTTTCATATTATCTCAAATAGTACAATTATCCTATTAATCTCCATTTGAATTTCATCCAAAAGTTCATGCCAATAAATACATTCACCCTAAATTCATCTACATCCGTAATAATATCTTTTAGTGTTCAAAATAATATATATTAGTATTCAAAATTCATAAATTTTAACATTTAAATATTGACTTTCAAATTTTATTTGTATGAAAAGAGCTACAATTGGAAATAAAATAGTGAAGATCAATATGTTCAAAATAAATCTTTAAAAGATTATAAAAATAAAAACATCACAATTTGTTTCTTACATCACAAAGTTTAGACCCTACAATTTGTCAACATTTATCATGTGGTTATCATTGTTTCATAGGTTCGCATGTTAATTACAATTTATCGCATCGTTACAATGCATTACTTACAACTGCATTGTAACGATGCGAAGTAATGCATTGCAATGATGCAATAAATTGTAATTAACGTATAAATCCATGAAACAACGAAACAACAAAACAACAATAACCACATAATAACTATTAATAAACCATAGGGTCTAAACTTTATGATGTAGTATGTCGTTAATATTTTAAACCCTAAAGTCTCATGGCCATTTATCTGCTAAAACCACTCAAAACTACCACTTCTACTACAATCATCTACAAAATAAATTTTTAAAAATATTTTTTAGAATCTAACCATAGGATCTTGTTCTACACTTGTCTTAGATCATGTGATAATTTTTTTGTGATTTTTGACTGTATAGATTGAAAGATATTAGCATTCAAAGTGAAAGAAAAAAATTTCTTTCAAGAAGTTGCTATGATTGCCCACAAAACAAGAAGCTCCATAACTTTCACATCTCTAATCCAAATGGAATGAATAAAAGCTTTCTGTTTCCAAAAAAAATACAATCTACAAGAAAAAATATATTAATGATTTTATTTCAATTTTATGTGGATTTTTTTTGCTACCCGGTCTCTCCCATTTTGAGGTTATTGTGGCATAACTTTTGCTCCTAGGCATTGATTGCAATAAAAATTATATTTCCAGAAAGCTCTTAAGTTTTTCTATCTTATGAGAAAGTTTCAAAAGTTTCAATAAAAATTGAGATCATAGGAGCCTATCCGAAATCCATTTTGTCCCCCATAGGGACAATGGGACTTTACGGGTTAAGACAAAATATATTTGGTCTTAAGAGATCAATATTCAAACTCCTAATTTATAAGATATGATAGTTTTTTAGCAATTTTAATTGTAATATTATTTAGAACCTTAACTACTTTTTAAAATATAGATAATGTTTGGTATTCTAAGAAAGGAAATCTCATGCTCTTAATTTTAATATAGAATAAGTTAGCAAGAAAGATTTTTGAGGATGTGTTGATTTTTTCAAAAAATTATATGGTTCATTGTAAGAAATGCTTGTATTAAATCCTATCAAATTTGTGATTTGAGCTTTTGTAGAATAACTTTTGCATTACAACTCCAAATGACTCAAAAATTTAAAAATAAGGTACTCATAACTATTTTGCATCTTTTTTTCTATATATTTTCAAAAATCATTATTAACAATTTACAAAAGTCTTCAAATGAATTATATGTCACAATTGTTAATTTATAGGTTTTCAATACAATTTCTAACTTACAAAAAGATTTAAGTTGAATTAAAATCAAAGATTAAATATATTACCAAAGAAATTTTTATAACTAAAAAAATTTCTAACTCTCACATGTATTGAAAGTATTCTTCCTTTGTATACATATAGAATTTATAGAATTTTATTTCATTAAAACATAAATAATGGCCTAGAAGCCCTTTGAAGTTGAAAGAAATGATTAATTTTCTAATTTATTTTGCAATTAAAAAAAATACAAGCCTCAAAACATGAATTTTCTTGAAATAAAGAGTTATTTATTTTAGTCTGTGGCTTCTGTAAAAATAATAATTTGACTTGAATTTTCAGAAATGCAATATTTTGGAAATTTTCTAATCTTACATATTTCATTCTCTATTGAAATATCTTGTTCCAAAACCTCACAATACTTTCAATAATAGTCCAAATGCAACAAAAATAGTAAATTTTTCTTACAATCATCACAATTTCACATCAAATATTTTTATTTTCAAATGATAAAAAAATTTCAAGATAAAGATTGATATTTTTCCATTTTATTATTATACCTTGTGGTTAGGGTTGGCAAAAAATATTTCTAAAAATAGATGTTGAATTTGTTGGGATATTTTTTAAAATTAAACTATAAAAAAAATGGATATGTCTATTTTAAGGCATCTACCAAATTACATTTAGCAACTTTAATTTATTGTTTGACAAAGAATGCCAAACTTGACTACCATGTATGGAAGTGCATAAAGAAGACAACCTAAAAAACATTCCCTATCATATTTATGCACATTTTTTAATGCACATTTTGGGGCTCATTAGAAATAATTAGAAGCCTTGTGGAAATATTATACTCAAACCTAACTTCAAATTTTCTAAATATTCAAAAAGTTTGTTTTGTACTACTTATGGTGTAGATTTGTTTTGATCCCCTTTTGTATCTTGGAGTGGCAAGAATGAATCTTAATCCATAGTTTAGGATGAAACAAGTGAATGTAATAAATTGCATGCAATCATGTATTTTTATAATTCTAATAAAATTACAAGTTAAATATAGATTCAAACACTTTCTAGTATAAGAATTGTAAGGAGATTCAAATAGAGGATAACATTCCTTGACTTTTAAATTAATATTATTATTAAAAATATATTGGAGTTTTTCAATTGCTTTCAAAATACATGCCAATTTTTTTTTTAAATTATCCTTTCAAAATCTTTCAATAAGTAGGAAAAAAACGTTCATAATATTTCTAATTTTTTTTTAATCTACCAAAAATATACTTTTAGTTTTGAGATATTAAATATAAATATTTGTCCTTATTTTGTAATGGATTAGTTTTTTCATATTGTACTAATCTATTGCTCTTTGCACTACCAATGATGCCCAACTAAAGGTTTGTAGGCACTATTGTAAATTTTTACATAGATATTGAGCGTTGGAAGTATGCTTGATGCTATCGGCTTTGGGATATTGCACCTTGTAGCCCTACCTCTATAGATCAATGTCATGCAATAGGATTGGGATGCTTCTTTTGAGGATACAACATGAGAGTCTACCTTGTGACTATGGGGTACATTTGAAATCATGATTAATTTAATGGAATGAAGCTAAGACAAAGATATCAGAAATTTGAAGCCATGACTAAAATAATGGAATATCAAAGCTATGCATAAATTATTGGAATGAAGTTAGGACAAAAATCTCGAGAGGTGCACTCCCCCTTTTTTTGATGTTAGCATGCGAACAAAATTTTGGACCCCCTATATACTTTTTGAATTTTAAATAAAATTAAATGAAAAAATATGAATAGATTTTTCTACTTTGAAAGTTTATATTTTGAATTATTGATATTTTTATTTGTTAATAATAATTAGTTACAAATTTTTGAAGTAAAAAGATACACTATAGAATTGAAAAATAACTTTCACACCTCTATATTATATAAGGAAAAATTGCATGTTTAACCTCTTCTAGAAATCATTCTATATTTTATTTGAGTTTGAAATTTTGGGAGTAGAATCCTATAGTCATTAATAAACAATGCTCAAAATTTGAAGTTAACATTATAGTTTATTAGAAATCACTTGTTCACACATGGTTTGTTGTAGTAGAACTAAGTGCACCCCCGGGACAAAAATAATGGAATTTTAATGAAAAAATGACTTATGAGGATTTAGAATTGACCAAATAAGCATTTAGGATATTCTCGAGGATATTTGAAAGTTTGATTGATGCTTGAATATATAAGGTAGAACTACCCATTACCACCATTTACCGAATTCCCCCACCTACAGGTTCCTCCCATTTCCGACACTGGCCCATTTTATTACCATAATCTTACTCATCCATGATCATGATGGCAATGCATTGGGGAGCGGACACATCAGCCCACGCTTCAACAATGGTCTGGTCATACTTTACCGAGGGTCTACTCACAGTTTTACATTTCAGCTTTGAAAAATCACAAAAAATTCAATTCTTATAGAATGTCTTCATTTTTTTTGCAATTGACTTTTCTCAAACAATTCAATTTCTAAAAAATATGAGAGCTCATAAATAGCTTCTCCAAAGTACCTAGATAGCAAATCTGTATGGTAATGGGTAGTTCTACCTTATACCATGTAAAATATCTACCTACCTACTTAGCATCCCATCCCTTGTACTTCTTCAAAAATCTTCCAACTTTCTCATTTTTATTTATATTTCAAATAATTTAAATCTTTGATTTAGAAATTTAATGAGTCCCGTGAATGAGCCTCAAAGATTTTCATTTGGTTCTTAAAACAACTTTTCAACTCCTTCATTTGAAAAAACATTTAATTCTCTTTACTTTTAATCATGTGACCTTGAAATTCAAGATATTTTTGTTGTTGCTTTTAAGTGTATTTTTTCATCTTGGTTTCATTCCACCATTTTAGTCTTGGCTTCATGCCATCATTTAGGTTTTGTGATTTCAATTTTATTTGCATGCTTGAAGCTTCAAACCTATTCCATAATTGCAATTTGGACCTAATATTTGTCGATAAAAAACCTCAAAGATTACTCCAAATATTGGCTAATTAAACCAATTCCAACCTCAAGGTCATCACTTGAATTTTTGTTAAGATTCAAACATGTATTCTAATTTTGACACGGTACATCTTCTATATGAAAGGTTGCTTTTCAACTCTTGAAACATATTTTAAAATTGAATAGGAACCCTTGAGGGAAAAGTATCCTTTTAGAAAGTTTAAAGATGGAAAAAAAAATTCTACTCAATTTTTTTGGGAAAATTGCTTGAACTTACTTTTAGTGAATGGTGTTGGATATTTTCTTCTAGTAATATTTTCAACTTTCCTACATAAGAAAATGACAAATCCATGTAGTGTATTTTGGAAATTTATATTCCTTTTTCTTAGTATGATTTTAGCCATAAAAATGATTTTTTAAAATATGAGCTTAACTATAATGAAATACAGCTTATCAAATTTATTTTTACTCTAATTTAAAATTTTAGAAAATTTCTAAAATTGAGTATTTCATAGCAATTTGAACTTTAGGCTTATAACTATGGAATGCTAATTTTTTTAGTTTTAGACTAGCGGTTGGCGCTTGCTATGCTATGCATTTAGCATTAGAATTTTATAAGAATTTTTATGTATTAGATAGAATGTAGAACAAAAATTTCAATAAATCTTCAAATAAAAATGACTAAAATTTTTGTATAATTTTTTTTATAAGTAAGCATATATTGAAATGTACAATAAAAATTTATTGAATGATGAATGAAACATATGCAATGGTAAATACTAAAAAAGATACACATACATTAGAATGCATTAGAAATTTGACTCCATTGTTACGAAAAATGGCAACCCAAATTGAAGAATTGAAAAGAAAAAACTTATAAATCTCAAAAACTTTGTAAAAAACTTAATTGTTGTAGAATCCAAAATTGCTTCAATTCAATAAATTTATCAAAATTATTTGGTAGTAGCAATTGAAAATTAAAATCATGAAAACTCAAAGCTCACAAAAACAAAAAATCATAGAAGTGCAAAGAAGTGTAAAGCCAAGAGAAGCAATGGATTTGCTACCTCTACAGTATCATCCTATGGATCCTCTATAATATCACCTTAATTGCAACAACTATATTATTTCTATAATATCACCCTTTGTAAAAAGTGATATTACAAAAATGGTTGCAAACTACTATTCTATTTCTGTAATATCACATTGTGTGAAAATATGATTTCTATGTATGCATGATTGAAAACATTTTTACAAAATATTTATAATAATTATTTTAAAGACTTATTGAAATAATTATCATGCACTCTATTCAAATATATCAAAATTTTACTAATATGTGATACAATGAATGCGTAGCATAGCAAGCATGAGCTCTTAGTATTAATGGTAGCATTTGTGATATTAGAGAGGGACTTATGATTTTAGTAGTATGAATGTCATGGTAAAA
Source organism: Climacium dendroides (assembly GCA_950106755.1). Taxonomy (NCBI): domain Eukaryota; kingdom Viridiplantae; phylum Streptophyta; class Bryopsida; order Hypnales; family Climaciaceae; genus Climacium; species Climacium dendroides. The sequence goes on from OX467086.1 coordinate 24,108,785, forward strand.
AAAATCACCATGACAATCTACATAGTAGTATAAACCTATTTTAAAAATTGAGCATATATTGCAACATTTGATAAGATTGTTTTACTTTTTGTAAAATATATACAAAAAATTGCATTTATAGATAGTTATATATTATGATGTTTAGAAAATGGCTAAAGGCAAAGTCATTTTTAGAGTTAAAGGTTTGTAGACTTCATTTGATATAGAAGACTTGGCAAAGGTGAAGTCTAGACTTTAGAAGTATATTTTAACCAACATCTTAACATCGAGACAAAAATCCCAAAGATCAAACCCTTGTTGGTTTCCTCAAAAACCTTTCAACTCTTTCAATTAAAAAGCCATACTCAGCCATATTTTAGGCTATAATTTTTTTCTTGTCTTTATTTCATGATTTTAGCCATGGTTTCAAAAGCACTCCATGGTTGAAAACTTGACTTTGTATACATCAATACAAATATCCCAAAGGTTAATCTAAAATTTGATCAAATGAGCTTGAATCTAAAGATCATTAATGCAATTACTCTTTTCGAGTAACTAATTGGGATCCTTTTGTTCAATTTGATCATTTGGCACAAATAAATAAAATCCAATAACAGATAAGTTCTTGGATTGTCCACAAGGTGAGAATTCTTGCTAAAATTTTGAAGTTGTAATTTTAGATGTACTTCTTGACATCAACAATTTCAATATTTATAGGATCAATAATGCCCTTTAAGAGATTGTTTAAGGCCAAATTGTGTCCTTTAAATGAAAAAGACCTTTCAATTTCACAATGCAAATGGGATGATTTTCATCTTTGTATTTCCTCAAGTTTTTTTTATCGCTATCCCATCCAATAGTCATGCTAAATTTAAGTCATTTAGACTATTTTTGGATTAATATGAGGCTTATATTCTATTAGGAGAGTTGAAAATTAAACAATATGTAGTGAATTTTGCCAACTTCTAACTTCTTGTCGCACGTGTCAATTTTGACTATTAAATAGATTTCTCTCCAATTTTGAATTCATTCAAGTAGTAAAATGAAAGGAATGGAGTTTAAATTGTGTTCTAATGAGCAACATCAACTCTAGCATCTATTTAGTTTATAACTTCAAAAACTTCCTAAAAATGGATATTTTATTGAAAATTTATGCCCATAGCCAATAAAAAGACATTGAAATTTGAATTACACTATAATATATACTTGTGGTAAAGTTTTCAAATTTTTCAAATTTATAATATATTCAAAAGTTTATAATATTTTCAAATTTATATGGTCATATTTGATAAAATGACATGTTTCATTATACCAAATTTCATTAACCTTGAAAAAGATGACAAGGACATTTAGTGCCCTTTGGATGATTTCAATGATTATTTTCAATTTTGTTTATATATTGTTGACCTACACTACTATAAGAATGTATAGAAAAAATTTCAACCTATTCAACTTCATAGATTGCCACATACATGTGTTCAAAGTTAATGGAAAAAACTTCTTGGCTTGCCTAATTGCTTATCCAATTGCTTGCCCTCTCTATTTATATGATGCACAAGTTTCTTGTAAATTTTTGAACCCTATAATTTTTTATGTAGGCATCCAACTAGAAAAAAATCATATTTTTACAAAGCCAATACAAGCTTGCATTTGTGGTAAACATTTCACTTTCATTCATTCAAAAATGACTTCATATGAATCTACCTAAGCTTTCAAAAAACTCCAAGAGTACTTAATATTGTCCTTTAGAAATTATTATAGGAAGAATGGAGCCTCTACACAATTGCCAAACTCTACACTATTGTGTGATGTGGATGGAAAAAATATTGAATTTAAAAAAAAAATTCAGCTTGCTAGTCCAACTCTAGCATTCATATAGAGGCTCTATTCTTTCTCTAATGTAAAGAAGAAAAGAAACTATTTTTGTAGAATTATTTTCGAGAATATTCAACACTATTCTTTAAATGATTTGAAGTAATTTATTTCAACTTAATTCATTTTTAACGAATGTTGTTAGACATTCCCTACTAGTGATATTTTTGACTTTCCTACATAAGAAAATGACAAATCCACAAATCACCATATATTATATTTTTGGTAGTTTTTTGTCCTATCTCTTGATCTAAATATACACTATGAATTAAAAAAAATAAAATGAAACTAATGAAAACAACCCTTATCAATTGAAGTTGCTACTTTAATTTGAAAATTTGAAAAATTCCTAAAAATTGAATATTTTATTACAATTTGGACTTACTACCATGAAGAGCTAATTTCCTAATTTTAGATTGTCATAGTAAATGTTATTACACCACGATGTTCTATACTACAATATACATCTGTTGAGATATTTTAAGATATTTTAAACATATTTTGTATTTTTGATATGAGTTTCTTTCACTTTTTATTCAAAATTTCACAATAATTTCAAATATTTACAAAAAGTTTGAATTTTCAACTTATTGCAGACATGTTGCTGCATCATTCTAATAAATATATTTATTAAAAAAAATCAATCATATGCACTTGCAAAATTGAGCATAAAGAAGAGAGAAGAACTTCGGAAGTTTAAAAAGTGGTCATAGGCCCATCCCATCGAAAGGTTGACCAGTTGCGTGCCAAAAACTCACATACTTACCAATTTCCAATTTTCAAAGTCTAGCACCAAAGTATTCTTTGGCAATAAACACCGGTCATCATGCAAACCCGAAAATAGTGAATATCAAATTAAAATAGGCAGTTGAGGTCAAATGACTTTGAAATTTCTTCTGGTATGATAATAATTATGAAAGTAGTAGAAGAATGCAATCCTATTAGTAAGTCAAAACTTCTATCGAAAGTACACTGGTTTATCCAGATTACGTGACCTACGAACTTACAAAAGCCACACTCTTTTACAGGTATCACTAATTTTGAAGTTGACAATAATATTTGAGTAATGTTGCAGGTAACACTAATTCTCACTATAAGATAAATCTATGTAGTTCTGCATACTGTAACACTGCATGCATGCAATATATCCTTTACGAGACTCAAGGGCATCCTGTCGCTGAGTCCAAGTCTACAAGCCTCAGTTCCTTGTCAACAGCCAGCCGCATCTCCGATGTCGGAATTGGGGCGAGCGTTTCCATCCATGACCGCACTAGCAGCGATGGAACAAGCAGTGGAGTTCAAGCTACTGTCACTTTCTTCATCTCTGCCGCGGGCTTGGGACAACTCCAGTCCTGTCTCCAAATCTACAGCCAAACCAAGTTTAAATCAAAAAATGGAAAACAGAGTCGTGTGGTGGACTAAAATCAAACTTGCTTCTGAGCCTCGAGAGCTCCAAGAAACGTGCTCCCGGACTTGCTCACCTCTTGCTGCTTCATTGTTGGAGATGGCCCTCGGCGAATCTGACCGCGCTTCGCCCAACGCCTCATTGTGGGTGCTTCCTCCACCATCTTCGGTTAGTACTCTCCAAGCTGAGGTGTTTTCAAAGCAGCCCCAGATGCAAGCTCCAATCAAAAACACAAGAAGCGGCACCGCCGTGATTTTGAGCCACTCCGTAATGTGCTCTCCTCTGCTGACAATTTCACGTAGCATCAAAAATTAGGTTTCCGATCCACAGCGTAACTCTGCAGGCACATCAAATTTGGACAAGGGATGAATTGAAACAAAAAATTAGTGAATTAAGGTGGAGAAATTTCACGATTTCGGCACTTTTCGAGAAGGCCAGCAGCAAACTTAGATCTACACCATTTGACGAATTCGGCACTCACTTGGCGGTAGGTTCTACTGAAGCGATGGGGCTGGCCGCTAATAAAGCCCTCGCCCCGGCCCTCGCCGAAGCCGCTGACCACGCCATTCGGCCAATTTTGACACAGATGAACGCTTGGTCGAAATCTGCAACACAAAAAACAGAGTCAGCATGTTGGAAAAATCACTTCTAATTCAGTACGAGACTGAATCGATCAGCCATGGTCGAGAGCGCCAGCTCCTCAGTGAACAGATCAGCAATTCCACAAGACTAGATTGAGCTTCATAGAAGTTTGACACCAGTCTTGCATAGAACTAATTGACCGATCCCTACGTCCTAGGGCTCTGTGTGAATTGATTCAATCTTCCTATAATGGTGCCCTCAGCTAGAATGCGGTGTATAATGGAACCTAAGTACGTATCTAACTAACCAACTATCCTCTAGAAGATCATGAATTCACGACAACCCAATGCTTTTGGAAATGTTCAAGCTAGCACGTTCACCTAGTACGTACATGGTCTAGAAGCCGAAAGACTAATGCTCATTACTCGATCCTTCACCCCAATTGTGAGAAGAAGCTTTCAGGTTACTAAGAAAATCGAGACAAAGGATCGAGTGAGCAGTACCGCAACACGCCAATTGAATGTTATCTGGAGAAGGAAACTGAATCGTAGAAACTAAACAAGAGTGATTGTTCTTGAATCAATGTCTACAAGGCGGGAAGAAGCTCTAACCCGGCCGGCTTCTAGAGGTGCTGAGAGAGAGGACCGAGTTAGAAATCAGTGCCGAGCTAGGAAGAAGAGAGAATAAAGTCGAAGCTGGAGTTCGTTGAAACAATGCATTTGCAAGAGCCACAAAGCCTCGACTGTTTTATAGCAGCGAGGTTGAGCTTGTGCACAAGCAGGTTCTCGGGAAGATGAACTACTGTAGCCCTCCGTCACAGCAGCTCCGGATGAGAGTATCACTAGTGCACGGCTTCTCCATCTTTTAATTTATTTTCATTTTTTGAGAATAAATGGGGAGAGTCCGATTCTCGCCCAACAGTGATCTGAGATTCCATTTGATCAATTGAAGAGGCTGCTGTGTTTCTAGACAATCGCCCAACAGTGATCTGAGTATCTGACAACTGATTAGTGATCGAATATTCTGCTGTGTTTCTAGACAATCGCCCAACAGTGATCTGAGTAACTGCCAAGTGACTGATTAGTGATCGAATATTCCTCATGTTCCGCCTGCCAGACTGATTTCGAACCATCAGGTCGTCGATGCGCCTGCCTGGATCCCGACCTGCAGTCGTCTTCCCCCGAAGTCCAGCCACGTAGAAATTATTAAAGTGGAAATTACACAACACCACTTGGCACTACAGTTCTACCTACAGACTTCTCCTTCGGATCCTCCGATGTCGAAAGAGGGATGCCACAGATGTTTTGTCCAGTCCGTTGGTTCCAGTTTTGCAAAATTTTACATTATTTCAACGACCCTGCCAGATCATATGTACGCGTCACGTGTGACAATACACTGAAATGGTTATTCAATATGCTCAATTTAATTTCTCACGAGCACAAACTATTATACATCTCGGCAGCGTTCGGGAAGTTTTTTGAGGTGCTCGTCTTTGTAGAAGGGGTCGGGGTTTTCCTAGAGGCACCAGTTGCATCCTCTCCTTATCAAAATCTACTGGTTCATTTCTTCTAGTATCAAATTTTCACCAGCCAATTTCCTTTCAACTTCAAATTTGTAAAGGCTACAATACATCTTCCATCTAAGTTGAAAATAATCCATTTTTCATGATAGTAAGGTTCAAAACTAATGTGGTTGTTATTTAAGTGTGTATTGTTCTCACATGTCTTAAATTTATCAACTCTTATCTCATCAAAGCACTTGCAGCTTGATGTCAATGAACAAGATTTCTTGGTTGCTACAACAATTTGATTCAACATAGCTTGAACATTGATATGAGAAATTTCATTAAAATGGCGATATTCCATGTGCCATTTTCACAGTGTGTCATTCCCACAGTTCAAACCGGGCGGTCTAAAATCTATTAGTGTACTAGATTTCAGACCACCCAATCTGTGGGATGTCAAAGTCACAAAATATTCGCCATTTTAATGAAATTCCCCATTGATATGCAAGTTTTGCAAGGACTACTTATACAACTTGCATATCATTGATGTTATTTGTCATAGTGCCAAAAACCCAACTTTGATATCAACACTCAAATATCATATAATTATGTAGTGTGGTAAGCAAGCAACTAGTGATGGTACAAAGCAACCCTAAATCCAATTAGATAACTATGACAATTTTAAGTAATAGGTATAAACAAACAACATTTGTAACATAACATAGAACCAATGAAAATCTTCATCTCTGAGAGATTTAGCTCCTGCAAAAAACTTAACAACTTCTTCATGATTACTCAAAAACTATGTAATACTTTGCTTTAACATCAAGCCACCTTCATAAGAAGAGAGTTGATGGGGAATTTCATTAAAATGGCAAATATTATGTGACTTTGACATCCCATGGTTCAGACCAAGTGGTCTGAAATCTACTACACTAATAGATTTCAGACTACCCAATCTGAACTGTAGGAACGGCACACTATGAAAATGGCACCATGTCTAATATTCAAAACATGGAGAATTTCATTAAAATGGCACATGGAATATCACCATTTTAATGAAATTCTCCATATTTTGAATATTAGACAAAGCCACAATCCTTGTATATATTTTAAGAGTTGGTTTAAAAAAAATGATACCAATATTAGCCTCAGATCCTAAATTGCAAGCGGTCAAAATCCAACAATTTCATAAATACAACACCTAAATAGTCCCTATTTATTTTTGTACACTAGTTGGTTGCCAATCCTACCAATGTTTTGCCTAGTTTTCAATCTAGACCTCTATTTTCACAATCCAACCAGTTATTTTTCCAAAGGCATTGGTTAACAATGAACTAATTGTTGGTTCTTCCTAGACATTGCATCACAGCAAAAAAGTCTGAACACTATAATTAATTATCAAGTTCATTTAGAAAAATCTTGAACACTTTTTTTCAAGATTGGATTTTTGATGTTTAAAGTAGACTTTAAAGGGTATTCAACTTAGAAAAAAGGAAGAACAATTTGTACAAAAATTTGATTATGCAAAACAAACCCAAAAATTCAAAAATTTATTGCAACTTGAAAATTCATTTCATTGGTCATATAATCTTGATCTACTAGTTTCTATACCTGAGTTAGAGAAATTTTCAGTTTTTTTGAGCATACATCCTTAAAACTTTCACTTTTTTGAATAGAAGATAGAAGGTTTTGAAGTTTCGCTTCTGAAGGCAAATCCTTGTGTTTGAATCCTATTCTAAACCCTCTTTTTGATATAAAATTTTCACTTTTGCAACTCTTCTGTTTGATTTGAATTTTTCTAGACAGTTTCTTCAAGCTAGTATTCCACCATGGGTTTCCAACAAATGGGTTTCCAACAAATGAAGTAGTGTATTGGTGTCGGCAAATGTGCGTCAGAATCCGCCCTCACTGGCCGGGCAAAGACCAGCCAAAGGTGGATCATGAGCATGTGCTTGATCAAGTGGCTAATCTCCGATGTCGGAAAAGAGGACTTCACCACAAAGATCTGACAACTAATTAAGAAGAAGAGAATGCTCCACTGCTGCTGTGGCTTCCAGAGAGATTCAGCATAATTATTCGGGTCGTAAATGCGCCTTCCTTGATCTTGCTCTGCTTTGAAATAATATTTTCTATTTATTTTCCCCCCCTTTTTTTTTGTCTCTTGAGTCTTGAAGCACATGGACAATCTCCATTGACTCTGCTTTGACCTTTGAAGACCAGGCAAGATTTATTGTTGACTAGAGACTTAAATAGACATTGAACACTTTGCCATTTGCAGTTTTGCACAAGAAAGGGAAGCTGTGGCTTACTGTACTCCGACGACGGACGGAGACCCAAGATGCACCATTCATATCATTCTTCGTCTTCCTCCGTTTCTCTTCATCGATCTGGAATGATTCTCTCTCTACGTGAAAGCAGCCGCAGGTCCTCGTGAAGGGACAGTCTTCGTACCAAACAGGTTTGGGAGAGATCGATCATCTCCGATAACGGAAGAAGTATAAAAGCTCTGGACAATCAAGTCTTGGGAAAGCTGGCTGGAGAGTCAGCAACTGAAAGGCCACGGCCCATGGATTATCCCCATAACACGGTAAATGTAAAAATTGTCCCCTATTTTGTGCTGCTTAAATTTTTGTATTTCTGATTTTCTCCAAGCGAATGTGGAGCCTCTGATTGCAAATATGAATCCAGAATTGCAAATTTTATTGTATGTGGCAAATAAAAATATTAAGTGTTTTCTGCAAGGATAAAACATGGGGCAACACATAGGTCAATCCTCCTTGGCCAAGATTGCCCCCTATTTTGTGTTGCTTAAATTTTGTGTTTCTATATGTCTTCTAGTGAATTTGGAGATTTCACATTAAATTTTGTGTTCAAATTATGTCCTAAGTTCCATTAAATTTTCAAAATATGATTGGCAAGGAGCTAAAAACTAAGACTTAGGGCTTTACAATATGTTCCAAGTAGTTCCACAATCCTCCCAAACACCTACATGGCAACATTTTTTTGTAAGTTTTGGCACTAAAAAAAGTATGATTTAGAAGCCAAATTGGGTCTAACCAAAATAGAAACCCCAAAAGTCCCAATAATATTTTTGAGTATAAAAGAAAAAAAATACCATATATGGTATTCTAGTAGGTTGAATTTCTTTTCAAATTTGTCCAATGCAAATTTGATTTGAAAGTGCCCCTAAATTGATTTTTTGACTTAATGATCCATTTAGGGCACTTAATTTTTAAAGTCCCAAGGCCTTTTTTCCCATCAAAAAACACTAAAAACTACCACTTTTATTTGCAAAAAACAAAAAAATTTAAAAACTATTTTTTTTGCATGTCTTACAATAGGATCCTGTACTTAGACTGGTATAAAAATGTGTGAAGAAATTTCAAAAATTTCACCACATAGGTTGCAAAATATTTGTATTTAAAGTGAAGAAAATAAATTTTTAATGCCTTGCTCAACTAGATTTTATGGCTTTAATTCTTTTGAACTTAAAATTTTTGCACTATTGATTTTGATTTTCTAAATTTTTAAGAAAAAAAAATTGAAATCAAAATCTTGGAAATTTTTTTTAATAAAAAAATAATTATTTTTTACTTATTAAAAAATTATTAAGTAGAAGAAGGTTTAAAATTGAAGGAAAAACTTAATTTATAATAGGATGATTGCAAGAAACACATGTACATACTATTTGTAGCATTTTGTAATAACACTCATGATTTTTTCGAGAATCTTTTAAAATTAGAAAAATAATTTTTGAAAAATTTGAAAAATATGTCTAATGTATACATCTTTAAGATGAAGGTAACCTCCAAAGAAAAAGCCTAGGAAAATTCTCTAAGTAGGAGAATTAGAAAAGTGTCAATTCTTAAGAAAATAGATACTTTGATGTTTTAATTAGTTAAAAATATTTCAACTGTAAAAGTTCTATAGAGATGGTCATTCACCAAAAGAACCACCAAAATAATATTTTACATGTTCAAAATGCAAGTTGAATGAAGCTCACTTTGTAGGCTTCCACACCACATGAAATTAGTTATTTTTAGAATTACTTTGGACAATAGCTACAAGTCTACTAGAAGACCATCTCCTCCAAATTTTAGCTCTAAATTCTTTTTCTAGATACTAAATAGTTCTTAAAAAACCCAATTGGCAAAAGTAATATAGAATTGGGGTCTATTTTTGGATAATAAAACATTTTTGAAACTTACAAAAAAAATCAGGTAAAGTGTATATTAGTCACAAGTACCTTACCTATTAATCTTGAGTCATTTGGAATTAGAATGCAAAAAGAATGGCCAAAAAATATTAAAAGCACACAAAGTATGATTCAAAATAGGATAGGTGTTTCTTGCAATCACCTAATTATAGCTCAAAGATGGAATTGAAAAACAATAATCCCATAGGTGATATTTTCTAAAAAAACAAACTTATGTTAATAACCTATCTAATAATGTTTTTTGAAAAATTATAAAAATTGCATTTGAAAATGAATTCTATAAGCTATTTTTTCAAGAAGATGCAAGATTGTCCAAAAAACAAGATTGTCCAATTTTTTTTACTACTAGTCAAAATAGAATGAATAAAAGTTTTAGATGTAGATAAAAATATAATATTTGGGAAAAAGAACTTTTAAATTTAAAAAAATTTGAATTTCTGAGTTATGTAGGGGTTTGATCTAATTTTCTATCTTAAAAAAAAATTCAAAAAATCATGTCAAAAATTGAAATTACACAAACTTAGCCCAAAATCCCAAGAGTCCTTCATAGTGACTTTAGAACTTTAGGGATTAATATATAATATTATACAAGAGACAAGTTGGGATTCAAAAGTTGAGACTTTCACCTTCATACTATCACTCCCAAGTCCCACATTTCTTGGTTTAGTGGTTACTTACACTAGTAGAAGAAGGCTCAATTAGGTTTAATGCAATTTAGCTTTGGAACTTTGAAAAGATCCAAATTAACCAATATAGTGTTTTATTCATTGTGACTCAAGAATCTCTTTATTTTCTATTAGAGTTAGCATAATTAGAGGATAGACTTTGCAAAGTAGCTTCTCCAAATTAGAGTCCATCAATGCATGGAGACTTTACGTGCAATGTAAGTGCATTCATTTATCACTAATAGCAATTGTTTATAAAAAAACAATTTTTTTTATCCCACTAACTCAAAGGTCAAATGAACCAAAAAAAAAACTTTGATGAGATTATTAGCAATCCCAAGAGAAATGCAATTCAAGTGGATTTGTAATTTTCCAATACTTTAGTATTATTTTACAAATTTTCAAAGTTGAAAACAAAGGATAGCCTATACCCAACACTAAACTCACCTTAAATGGACACCCCCTTGAAGCACAAAATGTCTCAACTTTCATTGATTGCTTCAAAAAAACTCCTCACCTCTCATTGGCTGCATTTGATAAGTTGTGAAAATTTTCAGTTGTGGAAGTGTTCGTTCATCTTTTTAGGTACTTCTAGAGAAAGGAAAACATTACTTTTAGGTGTTTCTGCTGGGAAAGTCATGAAAGGCTAGGAGGAGGGCACGAAGCCCCCTTCACATTAAAAAAACCCGGCAAAAAGGATTACATGAAGATGGGAGGCACAGTGAAGTGCCAAGTACCATCTCCGGCAGAACAGAAAAGTGGCGTCCAAATAAAGAAGAAACACTAACAAGTTTATCTTTTGGGTGTTTCTACCCCAGAGAACACTGAAATTGGTGGTGGCCAAAAGCAGGTCTGCATTACAGTTAGTATGTGTTCGCAACGCTGTGTGTTGTGCTACAGATTAGGGATTAGCGTCCATGAGACTCTTCAAATTGATTAGTTATAATTTCCTCGATCTGAATTGTTACTGTTTTTGATTAGAACTGTTGGTGTAAGAGGTTGTCATGTAACTTTATAGGAATCCAACCACATCAGAACATACTCCTTCAAGAGTGCCAGAGTCAAAGGTGAGGTCACATTTGATACAATGGTATGTGTCAAAGCACCAAAATCCTGACACACAATTGCAAAGAGCTCTGCAAATTAAAGAAAAACTTTGTGAATTAGAGTAAATGTTTTGCGAATCTGGCCTGCGAGTTCCCATTGACAAGGGCTTGCACGGCAGCTGATGGGAAGCAAGCTGCATGTATCGCAAGCTGCTGTCTCTAAATCACAGTAAATCGCTGCGGACGTGAGGGTATTGACGGTATATTGAATGGGGTTCACTCAGTAATTAAACCCAGATCCAGAAACTCGAAATCTTTGATTTTGGAATCATAAAACCCAATGTCGTGTTCCGGGAAAGAAAATAGTTCTAATTGTTGAATCATACACGTGACAATAAGATAGGAATGAAGAACATGAATTAATTATGCTTTAATTGCACAAAGACAAACTTTCTGTAAGCAATTCAGTTTTCAACATTGAGACATGAACATCAAAAGCGCAAGCTCACTTAGCAGAGGTTCACAACGATGGAGAGGAAGATGGTTGCAACCTGCAATAGCAACCACATGTTGAAAAAGAAGTTTATCACGGAGAGGCTTAGTATTCATGTCAATTTCATTACACTTTGTCTCTTTTCAGAGTACGTGGACTAAACCATAAATCTATACCAAGCCGAAAGTCAAGTTTTACAGTATTCAAAGTCAAGAATCATGCCAAGTTAATATAATTGAGGATAGGTAGTGTATGTTGTCAAGCATCCTAGCATGCTCTTTAGTTAAATTATTGTTGCTACTAGTGTATCAATCTCAGACCTAGGCTGCAAGAGCAACAGTGAGGCTCCCACTTTAGTTTAACATATCCAAGAGATGAGATTTCAACTTGATACTTTGCATTGACACAACATCAGAGAGCATTCAAATGGACAATTTCATTGCTCTTTACAAATTGCAATGACAAATCGCATTCCTAATTAAGCATATGTAGTCACCATGGCCTGGAAAATACTGAAGAAAGTGATGCAAGTTGCATGCTCACAAAAGACAAACCAAAGCTCAAAAAATCTCAAAGAGACCCTATGGCTACTCCACCTAATGTGAAACACATTAAACCGAAACCAAAAACAAGTGTTGAAACACAAAGGTAGGGATTCATTCTGCAAATATTCAGTAACACAAGCTTAGTTCCTAATAATAAAAGAAGAAGAGAAGTTCAATCCTCCTATAGTGAGTCAAAACATACACTAGCTTATCCTACAAGTGTATGTGATACAAGTATACCAAAGCCACACTATTTGAAAGCCAAATGATGCAAGCTGCATAATATCAATTTCCAAAAGGGAACTTCGTAGCGACACTGATTTTGAGGGTAAATAATAATTTCGCAGCTAATACTAACTCTCGCTAATCGGATAAATCAGTGCAGTTTTAATAACTCTTTCACTGCATACACTATCCTTTACAATATTCAAGGGCATCCTGTTGCAGAGTCCAAGTCCAAAACCCTCAGTTCCTTTTCAACAGCCAGCCGCATCTCCAATGTCGGAATTGGGGCGAGCATTTCCATCCATGGCCGCATTAGCAGCGATGGAACAAGCAGTGGAGTTCAAGCTACTGTCACTTTCTTCATCTCTGCCGCGGACTTGTGACAACTCCAGTCCTGTCTCCAAATCTACAGCCAAAACAAGTTTAATCGAACATCGGCCAAAACAGAGTCACGTGGTGGGCTAAAATCAAACTTGCTTCTGAGCCTCTGAGCTTCGAGAGCTCCACGAAATTTGTTCCCCGACTTGCTTACCTCTTGCTGCTTCATTGTCATTGTTGGAGATGGCCCTCGTCGAATCTGACGGCGCTTCGCCCAACGCCTCATTGTGGGTGCTTCCTCCACCATCCTCGGTTAGTACTCTCCAAGCTGCGGTGCCTTCAATGCAGCCCCAGATGCAAGCTCCGATCAAAAACACAAGAAGCGGCACCGCCGTGATTTTGAGCCACTCCGTAATACGCTCTCCACTGCTGACAATTTCACACAACATCAAAATTAGGTCTCCGATCCACAGCGTAACTCTGCAGGCACATCAAATTTGGACAAGGGATGAAACAAAAAATTCGTGAATTAAGGTGGAGACATTTCAAGATTTCGGCACTTTTCGAGGAGGCTAGCAGCAAACTTGGATCTACACCATGGTGTCTGTGCACTTGAATGTCACAATTTGGACGATTTGAGTTGGGCCTGTTATAAAAAGTTTAACGAATTCGGCACTCACATGGCGGTAGGTTCTACCAAAGCGATGGGGCTTGTCGCTAATAAAGCCCTCGTCGAAGCCGCTGGCCACGCCATTTGGACGATTTTGACACAGTTGAACGCTTGGCCGAAATCTGCAACACAAAAAACAGAGTCAGCATGTTGGAATAATCACCTCTAGTTCAGTACGAGACTGTATCGATCAGCCATGGTCGAGAGCGGTAGCTCCTCAGTTACCCAGTGAACAAATCAGCAATTCCACGCGACTAGATTCAATTTGAGCTTCATAGAAGTTTGAAATCAGTCTTGCCTAGAACTAATTCTCCGATTCCTGAGTCCTAGACTCTGCGTGAATTGATTGAATTTACGATAATGGTGCCCTCAGAATGCGGTGCATAATGGAACCTAAATATCTAACTAACCAATTCTCCTCTAGCAGATCATGAATTCACGACAACCCAATGCTTTTGGAAAAGTTCAAGCTACCACGTTCACCTACAAGGTTACGAAGCCGAAAGACCAATTCCCATTACTCGATCCTTCACCCAATTATGAAAAGAAGCTTTAGTTGCTTGGAAAATCGATATCGAGACAAAAGATCGAGTGAGCTCTATCGCAACACGCCAATTCAATGCATTCTGTAGAAGGAAATTGAATCGTAGAAACTAAACAAGAGTGATTGTTCTTGAATGTCTACAAGGCAGGAAGAAGCTGTAACCTGTCCGGCTACGAGAGTGCTGAGAGCGAGGACCGAGGGAGAAATCACTGCCGAGCAAGAAGAGAGAATACAGTCGGAGCTGAAGTTCGTTGAAACAATGCATTTGCAAGAGCCACAAAGCCTTGACTGTTTTATAGCAGCCAGGTTGAGCTCGTACGTGCACTCAGGTTCTCGCGATGATGAACGCTCCATTCTTCCGATGACGGAGAGATGTAAGCGTCAGTGAAACCGGAGCGCATTCTAGAAAACTGTACATTACCTGGGACTTGTGGTGGAGATTGAACATCTCCGATGACGGAAGAATTAACTATGGAGTTCTCTATGAGGTAATATGGAGACAGGGAGATTATTTGGGTTTACTAGGTAGTAAACTCACTACCATTACCACATTGAAAGTGGGAATAGTACTGATTTTACCACTTCGGAAGTGATGATGGTAGTGATTTTACTACTATTTCACTACGTAGTAAAGTAAATAATCTCCCTGTGGGAGTTATTGGACACGGAGTACCGAACTTTCGCAGCGTGTCGCCAAAATCCCTTCCTGACCGGGCGAGGACCAGTCAAGGCCGGGCAAGAGACTCCGATATCGGAAGAAAGGACTTCAGTCTGACGGTATGGCTTGTTTTTTTGGGTCCAGATAGAATAGCACGATGAGCCCCAAGTCACGGCCAGATCCGGATGGGAGTATCATTGGTGCACGACTTCTCCATTTTTAAAATAATTTTTTTTGAGGACAAATGGAGAGAATTTATTGGATCAAAGAGACTTGGATTGTCTCCAGAAAGAGGTCTGAGCATCTGTCAACCGGCTGACAACTAATTAGTGAATATACCCTCGAGACTGATTTCGAACCATCAGGTCGTCCGTCGTCGATGCGCCTTCCTGGATCCTGCAGTCGGGTGACTCGGGTCCCCCGAAGTCCAGTTAAATTATTAAAGAGTACTCCGTATTACACAAGTGACAGCACTTTGAACTGCAGACCTCTCTTCTAAGGTCTCCGATGTCGGAACTCAAGAAAGGGATGCGGCACGGACCATGTTTTGTCCCGTCGGTTGCAGTTGTGCAGAATTTTTTTTCTTAAAACAAATGAAGTGGATTTCATTGCAAAAGAATAAAATACAAACCACCACCCACCAATGGCCTGGCGGGAACACACACGGGACACAACGACAACCAAAGAGGACAGGACGGGCAAGGCCGGGCAATGCGCAGAGAGAGACCGTGAGTCCTCACCGAGGCAGCACCCGGCTGCTGCTGAAGACTCATGGAGGTTGGTTATTTAGTATAGTCCATTTTATTTCTCATTAAGGTGGAAACACTTTAAAAAACCCAAATAAGTAATTTAGCATAGTTGGAGGCACATTTTTCTAGGAAAAAATGTTTTGTCATTTTAGCAATTGAAAATCAAGACTTTAAGAAAATAAGTAAAAAAAAGAGAATTTTTGGATAAGGCATCTAATATCTATGAATTTTCAGAGTAGATGAACTGTACTCTAAAAAAATGACTTTGGTTTTGAAACCAAAATCTAGAAAAATCAATGGTTAACCAATCACAGTTAAGTGTGGGAAAGGTTTACCTCCCTAAAGTCCCAAGGCCATTTTTCTATCAAAACCACTCAAATCTACCACTTCTATTATGTTCACCTACAAAATAAATTAAAAAAATATTTTTTTAGAATCTAATAGTAGGATCTTCTTCTACACTTGTCTTAAATCATGTAATAAAAAATTTGTGATTTTTGACCATATAGATTGAATGATAATAACATTTAAAGTGAAAGAAAAAAATTCTTTTAAGAAGTTGCTACGATTGCTTACAAAACAAGAAACTCCATAACTTTCACATCACTAATCCAAATGGAATGAATCAGAGCTTCCCATTTAGAAGAAAAAATATATTAATTTTTTTTTGGATTTTTTTTGGATTTTTTTGTTGCTTGGTCTCCTTTGTTTAGAGGTTATCATGGCATATTTTTTGCTACTAGGCACCGATTGAAATAAAAGTTATAGAAACTTGCTTGAAATGCTTTTTCTCCCCCTTAAGAACAATGAAACTTTACACTTTAGGGATTAATGACTTTTTCAGAGGATACTATAAGGGAAGTCTATTGTACAAGAGTGGATGTAGGGACAACATTGGGGATTTCTACCTTAGCACAAACTATTATACATCATACAAATTTTTTTTAATACTCTAATTATTTATCAAATTTATTTAGAAAAATCATGAACATGCATTTTGAGATTAGATTTTGGATGTTCTAAATACACTATGCATAAGGGGTATCCAACTTGGAAAAAAAACTACCAAAATAGTATTCCATATTTTGAAGTTTAATTGTCATTCAAATATGATGCCTTGGGCATTTGGAACTTAATGATTAATGAAGAAAAATTTGTATGAAAATTTGATTATTCATCAACTTTAACTTTGGAAGTATGGTTTCAATCTATTGATTTTGTAATGAGTTATTTATACCCATGGAGAATTTTTCAGATTTTTTGAACATGTGAATATTTTTCATTTCTTCCATAAAAGAATTTCACTTTTCCAAATAGAATATTTTAAAATTTTGCTTTTGTAAATCTTCTATTTGATATTCTAAACTTCATTGGTAATATGAAATTTCTCTTTTGCAAAATCTTCAATTTGATACAAAATTTTCATTTTTTTCAAGCTAATATTCCACTACAAAGTTTTCACTCCTTATTTTGTCATTGAATACCAACCCTTTTAATTTGGCACCACGGGGTCAGATTGCACCATTTTGAAAAAAATTTATAGTTTATGCCAAAAAAGTAATCTTTTTTTTGCTAGAAATTTCTTGTTTCTATTAAAAATGTGGATGAAGATTCCAAATTTGGATTTAAAAGTGCATGAATATAATTGAAAAGTGTTTTTCTGGCCTAAAAGATGGAAGGACGTTGAAATACAATGATTCACCAAATTTTAAGTGCACTTTCTCAAAAAGTAGAAAAAAAAAGGCTGCTGAATAGTGAATTGGTGTCAGTAACTTAACCGCCCTGACTGGCTGGCCGAGGACCAGCCAAAGGTGTTTGATCATCTCCGATGTCGGAAAAGAGGACTTCACCACACTGACCACAGCGATCGGACAACTAAGAAGAGAAGATTCCCTGCTGTGGCTTGCGGGTCGAATATGCGGTACAGACACATTTTAAATTGGTACTTGCGAATCGTAAGTTGCATGCAGCATTGCGGCTTTCTTCATGCATCCTGCACTCCTGCAGAGCTCTACAGTACTTTTGAAGACCAGGCAAGAATTATTATAATAATGTACTTAAAATAAACATGAACACTTGCACTTTGCACACCACAACTCAATTTCCTGGCTGAGCACTTCGAGTCTCCGATGTCGGAAGAAACGGAAGCGTCGCATATCTTGTTCGTTGGGTTGCAGTTTTACGAAATGTAACATTATTCTACTGTAAGTTTAGATCATTTGACAGTAGTAAGTTATTCCCTTGAGAAGTAGATTTCAACAAATGAATCTTCAAGGCATCATTCAATGGATTTGTTTGAAATTCAGTGGTCACTTTGGACGGAAGGGGTTACATCGATCGACTTTACAAAGTGCTGTCCCCGAGGCAACATACAAATCCTTCACTGGTAACCCACGTCATGTACAGTCACTGAAAACCAAGGGCAAATCAGTGTAGCTTACTCCGATACCGGACGGACGGAGACCCAAGATATCATTCTTCGCCACTTCGGCTCCCTCCCTTCACTTTCTCTTTATTTATCGATCTGGAATGATTCTCCACCTGAAAATAGCCGCAGGTCCTCATGAATGTACTGCACAGTGTTGGGGATCGTGTCGTGGAGATCGACGATCTCCGATGTCGGAAGAAGTATGGTAAGTTCTGGACTTGTCTTGCTCGAACTTGGGCAAAGCTGGGGCCCGGCGAAGGTGATAGAATAGCGTTGGGTACAGGCTTGGTGCTATGAGGGATGGAAACTAATTGGTGGATCAGGGTAGAGTAAACTTCACTTGCTAATGACCACACAGAGGCAAAGTTCAAACACTTGCATGTTTTGAAATTTGGCGTGATTACTAAATGTCATGTTAAAATTCACATTCAAAATATAGAATGCAAAATGATTTCTTCCTATAAGTCCCTAAAGGATTTTGATTATGTTTTCACCAAAAATGCTCCAAAACTGCCATCTCTAGTACAAGTACCAAAGTTTTGGAAAAAAAATATTTTTGATACATCCAACTGTAGGATCTTATATTAATTTGGTTTGAGAATACATAGAAAAAATTTCAGAAATTTTCACCATGTAGATTGCAGGATATTAGCGTTTGAAGTAACAAAAATCTTTTTTTTGTTCCTGTGAAAACCCGGGTAGGTGCACTTCTTAAGGTTAGATCATTATGAAAAAATGTCCAAAATGGTGGTTACTCTTTGGATTCATTCTTCAAGGCAAGGTGGCTATATGCTTGAAAATTTTCAAATCATTTGGAATTGTACAACATATAGGAAAAAAATAGAAGGTAGAAAGAAGTAGAAAATGATTGAAAATACAAAATTGTTAACAATTTATTTATGAAATTGAAAAATGCTAATCCCAATGGTTGTAATGTTTTAATAAAAAATCTACACCTATTATTTTATTTTATTTCCAAAAATATTAAAAATTGAGATAAATAAAAGACTTCAAAGTTTATTTCAGAGTAGAGATTCTATAACTACCTTCAAACTACCCACAACTAAAACTCCTCGTAATTTTCATCTCATTAATCAAAATGGAATTATTCAAAGATATCCATGTACAAATAAATCTAGAAAACCAATTTCAAATTTTTATTTTTTTAAAAAGTGATTTTTAAAGAAGTTTTTCTGCAACCTGAATTGCCCACAAAACAAAGAAAATTACATATCATACAATAACTTTTTAACCATGTAATCCAAAGTTATGAAAATTGTTGGGCCTTAAAGCTACTCCTTGGACACATGTTGTATGAAAAATTTCACTGAAAAAAAGTAAAAATTCCATTCATAGTGAGCTGCCCAAAATCACTAGCTTGCCAAAAGACATTGTTTGGTCCTTTAGGGGTTAAAGGTGATGAAGCAATGTGTGCAATAAATGGATATGTTTTATGAATGTGTGCAATAAATGGCAAGTTTACTCTAGTTGTAGCCATTTTTTGTTTGCCCCTAATTTTTTGATGTAGGGATCTTTTAGAGTATTTCAAATATAACATAGAAGATTTAGATTCTCCAAAAGGCTACTAAGAAGTGTAACTGAAGCCCCTCCGGATTACATCATCACATTTATTGCTAGAAAAACATGTCCTATTTCCCTTCACAATGAAGAGACATCTTTTAGTCATCCTCTATAACTTTTGAAGCATAAACCTCGTGAACTTGAAATTTTATTAGAGATGTCTAACTTGATGATAATCATATCCTTTATTTTTAGAAATTTTTAAAAATCATTTTATATTTATAAACCATTTTTATTTACTTGTCTTACTGTGAGGTTTAGGGGATTTTACTATGTTAGGAGTCCCCAAATTTAATTATCTAGAGCTCAAATTTCATGGTCTATTTGCATAGTAGGAAAGCATATTCCTACCATAAGAGATCTAAAAATATGTGAGTGCAAACAACACTCCCATTGTGTACAATTTCTAAACAATGAAGATGGTTTTAAGATCAATCTTCTAGTGAAATCACATCACTACAAACTCTTTCCAAATGTCCAAATTTTAGTTTCTTAAAAAAATTCTTTTCTAAGTTTTTACAAATTGAAATGTGAACCCACAATGCAAGTATCCATTTTCATGACATTTTGCAATTTCCTAGTTCTCCTACTTATAGAATTTTTCTATGCTTTTTTCTTTAAAGTACCTTCTTCTTGAAGTTGTATACTTTAGAAAAATTAGATTCTAATTATAGAATGTCCTTGGAGAAAAAATGAGTACTCTGCAAAACACTACAAAAAAACAAATGGGCTTCCATGCAATGATCCTCAATTCCAATATTCACATAAGGAAATTTTCTTTTTATTAGAGATTCCATCCTTTGAATAGCTCAATAGGAATCTAAAAATAGACTTGCTTGTAAAACCTTAGTAGCCATCTAGAGAGTCTAAAGTTTCTTTAATGCATTAGTAAATTTGGAAGGTTGGACATGCGATCATTGATTTAAAGCTTCACTGTCCATCACTTTATTTGTTTCTATTTTGCAACTAGATACAAATGAAATCCTTTATATTTATTTTTCAATGATAAATCATGTGTCTACTACAAGTCACAAAATTTTTAAATTTTTTCAAATTTTTTTCAAATTGTGAATTTTTTAAAAATAAAATAAAACAAATAGATATCAAATACAAAATATACTCAAAATATCTGAAATTTTCACCACAATCTATGTATATTATAGTGTATAACATCATTGTATAAACCAATAGTTATTGTAACACTCTTAAATTAGAAAAACTTATCAAGCCATATTTATATGCCTAGAATTCATATAAATGATTGAAATTTATGAAATTTTCAAAATTTTCCAATGGATTTAGAATATGCACTTAGTAAGCTTCATTTCATTAGTTGAATTCAAATTCTTGAAATATCATTTTTATGGCTAAAATTCACATCTAGAATAAATAGTACAAAAAAAAAAAAAAATACACTATAAAGGTGAAAGCATCTTATTTTTGGAAAAAATAAATAATACCATAATAAAAAAATTTATTACTATTCACTAGAAATGTACTCCAACAACTTCCAAAAAATTTGGATAAAAAAATGTTTTTTTTTCTATCCTACAACCCTAAGTGAAGTCATCCACATGATGTTTAGTATCTTTAGTAGCATTTCAAGGGAGAACCTTATAACAATGCAGCCAATCTAAAGAGTTTGAATAGATGACTTTGCTCTTTACTATATAGAAACAAAGAATGTACCTACTTGTCCAATAATCAAAGTATTTTGGTCATGGGAGTTGTGTCCTTTTAGAGATAAAATCGTTTGCACAAGATGTCTTTAACTTTATATATGATGCAACATGGTTGTAAAGTAATAGAACCTTTTATAAATGTTTTTGGGCCCATAGTGAATGATTTTAGGTCTTTTTTGAAGGTGCTTTGAATATGAACTTGTATAACACTTTAAGATTTTCCTTTAGAAATTTATAGAAAATACAAAAACAATTCCAATTTTTTAATGAAATTTTTTAATTTTCATTTGTCTATAAGTAAAAAAAATAACACCTACTAGTAATTTTGACTTCATCTATGCATATCATCTTGAGTGAATAATTTTATATATTTCTAGCTCGTCAATTACAGTACCTTACTCCTAAAGCCCTAAACTGCGTTTTTTTAACAACATAGTAATTTTTGGCAGCTTACTATAAATGGAGTTTTTATTTGTTTTCTTTAGAATTTTCACACAACATGTGCCTAAGGAGAAGCTTTAAGGCCCAACAATTCTTATAACTTTTGACTTTATCATATGATATTGTATGATATGTAGATTTCAGCAATTTGGGGGTAATCCAAGTAGCAAAACAAAACTTTTTTAAAAATAAAAGATTGAAATTCATTTTCTAAATATATATTTACGTGAAAAGATTTTAATCATTCTATTTTGATTAGTGAGATGAAAGTTATGAAGAGTTTTAGTTTGCTTGGTAATGTGCAAGTAGTTATGGAATCTCTACTTGAAGATAAACTTTGAAGTTTTTTATACAACTCAATTTTCAATATTTTTGGTAAAAAAATTAAGTGTAGATTGTATATTACAACATTACAACCATTGGGATTGACATTTTTCAAGTCCATAAATAAATTGTTAACAATTTAGTATTTTAATTCATTCTCTATTTCATTCTCCTTACTATTTTTTTCCTACATGTTGTACAATTCCAAACGATCTAAAATTTTTCAAACATGTAGCTCACTTGCCTTAAAGAATGAATGCAAAGAATAACCACCATTTTGGACATTTTTTCACACAAATGTGACCTTGTGAAGTGCAGTTGCCTAGTTTTTCATAGGGACAAAAAAGTATTTTTTTTGTCACTTCAAACACTAATATCTTGCAATCTACATGGTGGAAATTTTTTCCATATCTTCTTAAACTAGTCTAATGCAAGATTCTATGATTACATGTGTCCAAAAACCCCCGGGTTGGGTTGGTTTGCTTTTGCAATTGAATTCTGTTCCTTCTGAGAAAATAATAAGAAAGAATGAAGGTTCATGCGCCTCAGAATCCGTCAGACCTCACTGGCCCCTGCCAAGGACGGATGGGCGCTCGATCGAGCAAAGCGTCCCTGGTCGATCAGGAAGCTCCGATGTCGGAAGGAAGACAGGTCTTTCGAAAGTTGGGTTGAATGTGCAACTTAAGTTGGTCTGTAATTGAACCTTCAACTTCCTGCCTGCCCTACCTCTTCCAGACGGATTCAGCTGCAGTGGTTGATTAGAGCGTGCAGTGGTTGATTAGAGCATTGCGTTGCGCCTTCGTCGATCCATCCTGCAGCGCCTTCGACTGGCCGACCAGGCGGGAATTCTTGAAGAGGAGTACTGTACAGTTAAGTGAAAACACGAGTCCCTGTGCGCCGACAAGGGCCGCAGCAATGTCCTGATCCCGCTGGAGACTCCGATGACGGAAGAAATGGAGGAGCCGCGGCAGGCTCTTGTGTTGTCATAGCATGGCCAGCCAGCCGCTCTCCATCTGTTAGTAGCACTTAGGGCCAGCAAGTGGAGGGACCCGAGATGCTGCATCCACATCGACACTCTAAGGCCCTCACTAGGAGCCTTCGTGTTGTTTTCGCTAAAACTACAGTAGTGTGCCCTGTGTGCCGTTGCCGCAGTCAAAACAAAAGTAAAACTAATTTTCTAAGTTTTAAAACCAAAAGTAACTCGAAAATGCATAACTTTCTCATCGTGAGTCTGAACGCCATGAAACAAAGACCGTGCACCCCTTGTTGCCGAGAGCTTTTTGACGGGACCAAGATTGCGATGAAAATATAAGAAAAAATAATTTTGTAATTTTTGAGAACAAAAAATAACTCAAAAATGCACAACCTTTACACCGTACGTCGGAAGGCCATGAAACCAAGCCGGTGCACCCCTCCTCGCCGAGGGCTTTCTGACGGTACCAAACACACAACCGGGAGACGCACGGTCCGGGAGATCTCAACGTGACAAACAAAACAAAACAAACAAAACAAACATGCTCTCTTAATAGAAGAGACTAGAGTGCCCTGTGGCGTTGCCACAATCAAAACAGAAGTAAAAGTAATTTTCTAATTTTTTTAGAACCAAAAACAATTCAAAAATCCATAACTTTTTCACTGTGAGTTGGAATGCTATGAAATCAAGCCTGTGCACCCCTCCTCGCCAAGGGCTTTCCGACGTTACCAAGATTGTGACCAAAATATAAGTAAAACTAATGTTCTAATTATTTAGTTCATAAAAATACTTCAAAATTCAATAACTTTCACACCGTGAGTCGGAACGCCACAAAACCAAGCCGGTGCACCCCTCCTCGCCGAGTGCTTTCCGGCGGTACCAAGCACATGACCAGGGGACGCACAGTCCAGGAGATCTCAACGTGACAAACAAAACAAAACAAACCACTTGTCTTAATAGAAGAGACTAGAGTGCCCTATGGCGTTGCCACAATCAAAACAGAAGTAAAAGTAATTTTCTAATTTTTTTAGAGCAAAAAACAACTCAAAAATCCATAACTTTCTCACCGTGAGTCGGAATGCCACGAAACAAAGCTCGTGCACCCCTCCTCGCCAAGGGCTTTCCGATGGTACCAAGATTGTGACCAAAATATAAGTAAAACTAATGTTCTAATTATTTAGTTCATAAAAATGCTTCAAAATTCAATAACCTTCACACCGTGAGTTAGAACGCCACGAAACCAAGCCGGTGCACCCCTCCTCGCCGAGGGCTTTCCGACGGTACCAAGATCACGACCAAAACATCAAAAAAAGTAATTTTCTAATTTTTGAGAACAAAAAATAACTCAAAAATGCACAACTTGCACACCGTACGTCAGAACGCCACGAAACCAAGCCGGTGCACCCCTCCTCGCCAAGGGCTTTCCGGCGGTACCAAGCACGCGACCGGGGGACACACGGTCCGGGATATCTCAACGTGACAAACAAAACAAAACAAGCAAGCAAACAAAACAAAACAAACCACCTGTTTTAATAGAAGAGATATTAAGACAGCATGTTTGTTTGTTTGTTTGTCACATTGAGATCTTCTGGACAGAACCAAGCTGGTGCACCCCTCTTCGCCAAGGGCTTTCCAACGGTACCAAGCACGCGACTGGGGGACACATGGTGGCCTTCCGACTTATGGTGTGAAAGTTGTGCATTTTTGAATTATTTTCGGTTCTAAAAAATTAAAAAATTACTTTTTTATATATTTTGGTCGCAATCTTGGTATCGTGGAAAAGCCCTTGGTGAAAAGGGGGGCACCAACTTGGTTTCATGGCATTCTAACTCACGGTGTGAAAGTTATTGAATTTTGAAGTATTTTTATGAAATTAAAAATTAAAAAATTATATTTTCTTATATTTTGGTCACAATTTTGGTACCATCAAAAAGATCTTGGCAAGGAGGGGTACACATGCTTGGTTTTGTGGCATTCCAACTCACAATGAGAAAGTTATGGATTTTTGAGTGGTTTTTGGTTCTTAAAATATTAGAAAATTACTTTTACTTTTATTTTGATTGTGGCAATGCTACAAGGCACTCTAGTCTATACATTAAGAGATGTTTGTTTTGTTTTGTTTGTTTGTCACGTTGAGATTTCATGGACCAAGTGTCCTGTGGTCATGTGCTTAGTACCGTCGAAATGCCCTCAGCAAGGAGGGGTGCACCGGCTTGATTTTGTGGCCTTCGGAAGTACGGCATGAAAGTTATGCATTTTTATTTGTTTTTGGTTCTAAAAATTAAAAAATTACTTTTTCTCATATTTTGGTCACAATCTTGATACCGTCGGAAAGCCCTTGGCGAGGGGTGCACAAGCTTGGTTTTGTGGCATCCTAACTCACGGTGAGGAAGTTATATATTTTTGAGTTTTTTATTGTTCTAAAAAAATTAGAAAATTAGTTTTACTTTTGTTTTGATGGTGAGAAAGTTATGCATTTTTGAAGTATTTTTATGAACTAAATAATTAGAAAATTTCTTTTTTAATATTTTGGTCACAATTTTGGTATCGTCCGAAAGCTCTCAACAAAGAGGGGTGTACAAGCTTGGTTTCGTGGCATTTCGACTCATGGTGAGAAAGTTATGGATTTTTTAGTTGTTTTTTGTTCTAAAAAAATTAGAAAATTACTTTTACTTTTGTTTTGATTGTGGCAATGCCACAAGGCACTCTAGTCTATCTTAATAGAAGAGGCTAGTGTGCCCTATGCCGTTGCTACATTCGATACAAGAATAAAAGTAATTTTCTATTTCTTTAATTCATAAAAAATTTAAAATTCAATAACTTTCACACCGTAGGTCCAAAGGCCATCAACCCTTACCTATGCACCTCCTCTTCAAGGGCTTTCCAACCATACCAAGAATGCAAGAAATTTTTCAAAATTTTCAAATTTTTTAATCCAAAAAATACTTCAAAATTCAACAACTTTCACACCATACATCTGAACGCCACGAAACCAAGCCAATGCACCCCTCCTCACCAAGGGCTTTTCCATGGTACCAAGCACACGACTAGAGGATGCACGGTCCAAGAAATCTCAACATGACAAACAAACAAATAAAACAACCTAATTGAAGGTATAGATTTTAGGAAGTTACTAGCTTAGAGGTTTTAGTATATAGTCACTAGTTTAGAGGTTTAGGGATATTTTATGGGGGGATATTTATTTAAAATTTTATAATTTAACTAGTAAGCCAAATTAATCGATCATTCAAATTCCTTCCTATATATCCACAATTGCAAGATTGATGAATCACAAACCAAGGCTCGTAGTAGAATTTTATTACAAGGTTTCTTAATTACACTTCTATTCCACAGAATTCTCCCTCATCAATCTAAATGTTTCACACAAAAATTTGTTTCTTTCTAAACTCCAACTTGGTGGAGAGCATGACAAAATGGCATCCTTGTCTAGAGTGAGTGCTCCCCAAACCACCACTTTTTGCTATTTCATTTGGTTACTATTATTAAATTATTTAAATTTTTCAAATTTTCTCAATGGCAAGTGAAAGGAGGCAAAGAACATGACATTTGAAAATTGTATGCAAAAATTATGAAGGGTCAATTTGTTTAGATAGATGTTCTAAAATTGATCATTTCTTCAACATAAGTGTATATTGATTTGGAGATGTACATAATTAGGGTGATGATGGAAGTTATAGGCAATGTGCAATTTTGGATGTATCTACCTCAAGTGGAATCCTTTACAATAAATGACACTACTAAACCAAGAAAAGACACTAGTAGAAAAATACAGTGACCAAATTAACAAAAATCAACAGAAAAGTGTTGATTTTTTTTGTTAATTTGGACGTGTTGATTTGGGCACTTTTGAACAGAAAAGTGTTGATTTTTGAACAAAAATGTGTTGTTTAAGAACAAAAAAGTGTTGAATTTCTAACAAAAAAGTGTTGTTTTATAACAAAAAAGTGTTAATTTCTTTGTTAATTTGGTCACATTATTTTTTTAAATTATTTTTTTTTGAAAAAAATGAATAAAAGTGACACATGGCAATGCCACGTAGGCACCCCAACTATCCACATGGCATGCCACACAAGCTACTTGAATGCCACGTGGACAGTCCAAATGTCACATTGGCAATCCATGTGGCAAACGTTGCCATCAAGGTTTGAACCTTGAACCTCATGGTTGAGGCCCAAGACTCAAACCAATGCACCACTTATGCATATACATGTTTAAAGTGTATATAAAATCTTATTTGTTTAGTTTTTCATTTTTTTCCCATTGTTTTTTAAAGTCAGCGTACTTCAGGGCTGGTTTTGACTTAGTAAATGACCTTTTTTCAAGAAACTTTGAACTAATAAAAGTTGGAAAATCAAGCCAACTTTCACCTCCAACAATCCGTTTGAGATTTAGATCCTCCAATCAAAAGATATGGACAAAAATCAGAGAGGGGTTTTAAAAATGTAAAAAAAATGATTCATTTTCACCCCTCTCTGATTTTTGTCCATATCTTTTGATTGGAGGATCGGAATCTCAAACGGATTGTTGGAGGTGAAAGTTGGCTTGATTTTTCAACTTTTATTAGTTCAAAGTTTCTTGAAAAAAGGTCATTTATTAAGTCAAAACCGGCCCTGAAGTATGCTGACTTTAAGAAATACCGAATTGTTAATGTTTAGTTTTTAAAAAAATTTACATTGTACAATTAAAGATTCCAAGAGATTCCAAGAGATTCCAGGAGATTCCAAAAGATTCCAAATTATTCCAAATTATTCCAAAAGATTCTAAAAGATTCTAAAAGATTCCAAAAAGATTCCAAAAAGATTCTAAAAGATTTAACAAAATTTTGTTGATTTTAGTTGCACTATCCAAATCAACAAAAATAATGTGACCATTTTGTTAATTTGGGCAAAATCAACAAAAATTTGTCAAAATGGACAATACAGTATCCAAGTTAACAGAAAATTGTTGACTATTTGTTGATTTGGTCACTGATTTTCTACTAGTGAGAAGAGACTTGACATGGATAATAGAATACCATTTGTCTACCAACATTCAAGACATTGAAATATGACAAACAAACATATAGGCCTTTGACCCTCAAAATTGTCGGTTGTGGATGCCATGCAAGGGTATAGTTTGTGTTTGCACTCAAGTGTTGGGCAAATTGTTTTTGCATTTTTAGGTACTTAGATATGTATTTCTTTCTATTAGGTAGACAAAAAAAATTTGCAAAATCGTGGGGCATGGATCATGTGAGTAACTTCCACTTTTATGTTTGATATACAAGGTTGATTGAAGTTGGGTTTTTTGTACCCTTTGTCCTCTTCATGTTCCTATCTCTAATGTATATAGACAATTCCTACCACTTTACTGCATCTTTTGAGAACATTGTGTGAAATAATGTCGAGAACAATGTCCTCAAATTTTTTTTAATGCAATCCAATTCATTTACCCCCCCATCCCACCCCCTAAAAAAATTAATTTAAATTGAATTGAATTCATTCACCTCCTATCCCAACCCTATTTGTAATTTTTGTAAGGTAGTTTGTATGGCATTTGATATGGGATATTATAATATCCTGAATGTTATATCCATATATATATATGAATTTTGTATTCATATCCAAATTTATATATCCATTTATGTATTTGTATTTGAAGTTTGTATTCCTAGTTTGTATTTGTATCTATATAAATACAATATCCCTAGTCTATACATGTATCCACATCCTGTATCCAAAATCTTCATATAATTTTTTTAATAAATAAGCATATAATGAAATAAACAATAGAAATTTAATGAATGATGAATGAAATACATGCAATGATGAATGAAATACATGCAATGATGAATATGGTAAAAGATACACATACATTAGAATGCATTAGAAATTTGACTCCATTGTTACAAACAATGGCAACCCAAATAGAAGAATTTAAAGGAAAAACTTGTAAATCTCAAATGCTTCGTGAACAATTTAATTGTTGTGAAATCCAATTGATTCAATCTAATAAATTTCTCAAATCATTTGGTAGTAGCAATAGAAAATTGAAATTATGAAAGCTCAAAGCTCACAAAAGCACAAAACCATAGAAATGCAAAGAAGTGAAAGCCAAGAGAAGCAATGGATTTGCTACCTCTATAATATCACCCTATGGATCCTCTTTAATATCACCTGAATTGCAACAATTATATTATTTTTATAATATCACCCTTTGTAAAAAGTGATATTCGAGGTGATATTATAGAAGTGATTGCAAATTGCTATTCTATTTCTATAATATCACATTGTGTGAAAATACGATTTTTATGTATGCATGATTGCAAATATTTTTATAAAATAATTATTTTAAAGACTTATTGAAATCATTATCATGCATTCTATTCAAATGTATCAAATTTTTACTAATATGTGATACAATGAATGCGTAGCATAGCAAGCACGAGCCCCTAGTATTAATGGTAGCATTTGTGATATTATAGAGGGACTTATGATTTTAGTAGTATAATATATTTTATTATTAAAAAATAATTTTAAATTATCATTTATTATCCAACCATTTAAATTTTTTTATTTTTTTATTTATTTTTATTGTTACATTGTGATGTTTGGGACTATGTGTCTTGTGGTCGTGTTCTTGGTACCATTGGAAAGCTCTCTATGAGGAAGGGTGCATGGGCTTTGTTTCACGATGTTTGGATCTACAATATAAAAGATATTGAATATTGAGTATTTTTCAATGAAAAAATTAGAAAATTAATTTTACTTTTCTTTTGTCTATGGTAACAGTACATGGCACATTAGTATTATTTATAGATTGTTTATTTGTTTGTATTGTTTGTTACATTGAAATCTCCCAAACTATGGGTCCATTGGTCATGTGGTTCGTGCTATCAAAAAGCCTTGGGTGAGGAGGGATGTACGGGCTTTGTTTTATGGAGTTTGGGCCTAGATGCAAAAGTTATGGATTTTTTTGTTATTTTTTATTTTTAAAAATTAAAAAAATATTTTTACATTTTTTAAATTTGTGGCAATGGCAGATGGCACTCTTATATTATTTTTTAATATTCTTTTGAGTCTAATTTTTTGGCCTCTATATTAGATTTAAAAATCTATACCTTAAATTTGTTTGTTTGTTTTGTTTTGTTTTATTTGTTTGTTATGTTGAGATCTCTTGGACTATGCATCCTCTAGCCCCATGCTTAGTACCGTCAAAAATCCCTTGGCAAAGAGGGTGCACCAACTTCGTTTTGTGGCATTCAGACATACAATGTGAAAGTTATTAAATTTTGAAGTTTTTATGAACTAAACAATTAAAAAATTATTTAACTTTTGTTTTGACTGTAGCAGCAACATAGGGCACACTAATTAGAACTAATAGATATTGTATGATTATTTTTCTATTACTATTTTTTATCCTTTTCTTCTTGATTCTTTTATCCCTTCTCTTTCAAACCATTTTTTATGGATACAAAAAACTAAAGTACAATATGTTTGGATTGATGTACTATGGCCAAACAAATACATTCACAAACTATAAACAATTCATTCTAGTTGTGTCAAACAACTTACTGCTAATCATCTACAAATATACAATGAGTGCCATAAGAATATATTAAAGCAAAATTCATGATAGATTCTTCAAATTCTAGGTGACTTCAAAGGACTTTACAAATAATTTTTGAGACAACCATAGCCCCTCATCTAAGGTTCATAGATAATCTAGTACAAATAATGTGTCATTTTTCATCTATATCTTCTTTAAAGACATTAACTATCCACTCTACAAAATCATTCTTCCCCACATATTATTATCCCCCTATATTTTTTCTACATAACATCTAATACATGGTATTAAACATAATCCTATATTAACTATAGTACCCTACATGTAATTCTACACATTCTACATTAGATATAATATCTTTTTGTAAAATTTGGTACAATAAATATATAGAACCCTATTCCAAATCTCACGTGGTTTCTAATATGCACACTAAGTAACCTCCTTGGGCATTAAACTCACTAGAAATCAACATTATTCTCCACATTTTACTGAAATCACATCTAGCATCAGTATACTTGGGCATATTTAAATAATGAATGGACATAAACAAATAATTGTCTTCTTGCTAAAGTTGCTCTCCTCCAATTGACCCTTCAAGTCTACATTTCTCAAAATCTTGGATTGGAGATTGGAGGGGAGGCATCTTTCTATAGATAATCATGTAGGACTTCATTTTTAATTTTTTGTAAGGATTTTTGGAGTCATTTTTGTATTTTTGACAATTGTTTTGTGGTATGAGGAGACCAATTTGGTCATTTATTTTGTTGTTACGTCCCAAATTGAAGTTGTTGACAATGGACGAAGTTAGTGCATATGAATGTTTAATGGATATGTGTGTTCAAATCAGGAGTGATGAATGCCTTTTTTAGTTTTTTATTTATTTTCAATTTGGAATCTATTGTTTAAATGCATAGTCAGTTTGTTGTTTATCCTAATTGGTCTGTTAAGTTTTTTTGAGTTGATGGGGTAATGACAAGGCTCTCAATTGGGATGTTTCAAAGTCCAATTAGGAATTTTTGGGTTGCGGTGTTAGTCCAAGTTGGCAATGATTAGGTGGTTAGTCATCTCTCTCAATTTGGTAACTGTCAATTTTGACTTCCTATTTGGTCGAGTTTTCAGATCATTTTCCTTACCCACTATTGAAGAGAGTTCAGTGTGAGTCCCAGCCAATTTGAGTCGTGTATGCTTTTGTTGATTTTGTATTTGTGTCCAAGTAGGTGATGCTTGGTTGTGTGTGATGGTTATGTCCTAGTTGAGATGTTTGAAAGATGAAGAGTGTGTGAATCAAAGAAAAAAATGTGCTTATGATAGATAAACTTTGTGAGGATATTTTAAAGATCAAATTGGAGAGTGATATCGATTGATGTGAATAGTGTATTAAGTTGGAACGTTGAGATGCAGTATATGCAAAGGTAGTTGAAAGAAATGTGATCAAAGTTAAATTATACTACAGTGATTTAATCACCAATTTGGAATTATATAAAAGATAATTTTTTTTTATTGAATTGGTGTTCAATGTGATGAACGTGTATGTTGAAAATTATATGTGTGTAGTTGTGGAATTTATGGAGTGAAATTCTAATTGGGTGTATGGATCAATCCAAGTTGAATTTGTGTATGAGTGTGATTGTAGTAATGTTTTTGGCTATATAATTTCAAATTGGATTGTTGAACCTATTAGTATTAAAAAAATCCTACTTAACCATCTCCCTTGGAACGAACTTATAATACTAAATCGGTAATTTCTAAATAGGTCATTATCTTCCTTCAACACTTCCTTAAGTACACTAGAAACCAACAAAGAGGTCTACTTTAGAGCTCTAGTGAGCCCAATGAAAATATAATTTTAGAGTAAGCCCTTAAGTGGTCTTGGCTTGGGCTAGAGCCAAACCCCCACCATTTCAAGTTGCCACTACATTTCAAAATTGTTGACCCTACCTCCTCACCAAGTTTTGGGCCATTCATTAGTTTTTGTTGCTTCTACTACTTGTGCAATTTTTGTTACTTCTATCTGTCTTTGTTGCTTTGATCCCTGTAGCAAATTCTACTCTCCAAATGAACCTAAATTGTCATGTTGTATCAAAGTTTGATACGTAATCTTCTACATTCTAAGGTCTTATATTATCACAAGGCCCTCTTTTATTTTGTGTTGATGGTCAAATATTCAAAGTAGCTATTTTAGAAGTTGGTATTGAAAAAATGATGGTGGAGTGCACATTTTTGCAAGGGCCCAACTAGAGTTGTTGAGGTTGTTCCAATGCACCTAGGTGGCCATGCTCTTGGGGGACAAAATAGTTGTGCATTGTTTTGACGTGTGATCTCAAATGTCTACATAATGCATGAGGGTGCATTGATGAGCATTTCTACCAATTCTTCTCTATTCTTATTTAGATAAAAGAAGAGCATATATGGAGATAGAAAATGCTCTTTCCCGCAAATTCTGCATAATAAGTTACCACTATATTACTATCATTGGTAATAATAGGTGTCTTGAATATACTAATGGTATACAAAAGGTGATTTACTATCATTGGTATCCAAAAAGATGATTTTGAGTTCTATATATATGCTCTTCTATACTAAATTGGACTATTAAATTTAAGGAATGTAAGACCCGAGGGGGGCCTTTTCATATCTGTATGAAATATATTTGGATAGAGCTATGGAGCACCTCTAATGAAGATGCTCAAAGGTAGGGATACCTAAAGTCACAACTTTCTTTACCAATCCACAATTAATATTATTAGATTGGTTAAATTTTTATATCTTTATTGTTGGTAAATGCAAGGAGGTTTAATATATATATTTTCTCCCTTTTTTAGCTTTCAGAATATGTAGTTAGATTTCAATCTGGTAAAAATTTGACATGAGAAAGGTCCAAGTGAGGAATAAACTTTTCGTCCACATCTCTATTAACCATTATTTTGGATTATTCATATAAAAACTATTCTTAATTAAAGATTTGTCAAGTTTTTACAATTAGATTCATTTACTAATACTGGCAATATTGTGAGGGCATCCATTATACACTTGGCATACGTACCCTCCAAATACATAGCTATCTTTTAATTGATAATAAGTAGCATTCAGAATTAATATCATTGAAAGCACATCCCACTATACCTTGAATAGATCAAAAAAATATAAAATTATATTTTTAATAACTGAAAAGTATCCTACCAAAAGCAAACTAAAAGACCAAAAATATAGAGGCCTTAGCAAATGAAATAAAATCATGCCAATAGAACAATGAATTGATGTACTATTGGCTTAATTAGTCTGAGTCTCTATATTTTTTTGTCTTTTAGCTTGCTTTTGAAGGGATGTATCTTGGTCAATCAAAGTCTAAGCCTAGACATCATTGTATTATTGTAAGCACTTTTGAATTTGTTTTAAATGATAAGTAACTATAGGTTTTAACTCACTGATAGAAATTTGGTATTTTGCAACTTGTGCACAAACCACTCTTGCCATCCAAAAACAACTCATTTTACAAAAATGCATTATTATAGAAGAGTTATTTTAGATGATAGTAGTTCTTAAAGATCAAATTTCTACTAGTGACTAAAGTTATAAAAAAGTTAGTTGTGTATTTGGAGGGTCAATATACCTTTTGTATAGTGGATACTCTTGTCTTGCATCCTATTATGGTTCCTTGAAAATGAAGAACTTAACTCTTAGAACCTATATCATTGCAGCATTAACTCATCACTAATAAGGCAACAACCTTTTTTTATCTACATTCCCATAAGGTGCATGTCACGACCTAGACAAGGTTAAAATAATCCCATCATGCCTATTTCAATATTTCTTAGAATATTTATTGTTTTGTATGCTCTATTTTGCCATTGAATTTCATTGAGAATTATTTTATTTTATATTATATTTAAAGATGATATCACATGTCTACTATAAATCACAAAATTTTCTTTGTGATAATTTGGATCTACCAAATCATTTTGAAGAAAAAATAAAATGGAAATTCATATGAAATACAAAATTTCTTTAAGACTAAGAATATGAGATTTTAACTACAGATGTATATATAGTACTAAACATCATGGTATAATGAACATCATGGTATAAAGAAAATTTCCGTAACACTCTATAATCAAAAAATTAGTAAACTAGTCATTACAAGTAAAAAAGTCAAATTGCAATAAAATATTCAATTTTAACCTTTTTCAAAGTTAATAGAGTGAAACCAAGATATAATAAAATTGGGCTCAAATTCAAGAGAAATCATTTTTATGACCAAAATTCAAATCTCTATATTGGATAAGTGAGCCCCCTTGTAGTGAACTTCTTCACTACATGACAACAAGAAATAGCAACCCAAAACAATTTGGATGAAAATCCCTTCTTTAGTATCCTTGAGGATGCTTCCACTGTCATCTAAGTCCTAATTTTCTTCAAGAGTCGTAAGGTTAACCCCTAAAGGACAAATTTTGACCTCATATTTTCTAAAGCCAATTTGAGTAGGTCATTTGTAGAATCTTTTTCGTTCTATTTGATTTATAAGTTTTTGACCAACATATGTAATGCTCTCTGTTGATTTTCATGACACAATATATGGCCTCATCTCAATTACATTGTTCACAATATATGATCAATTGAATTGCCCCTTTCAAACCTAGAATCCTTGGTCCTTTGTGGGTTGCACAATTTTTAACCCTTGGAGCCACATCCAACCATCTCTTCGGTCTCTGCTTGCTTTCTAGAACTGAATAGACAACACTCATTCTAATTAGTATGGTGGTAGCGAAAGCAGGTCTACACTAATTCTAATTAGCATGTGTTCACAGCTTTGTGTGTTATACTCCAGATGAGGGTTTACAGTCAGAGAGACTAGTTACTCGATCTGAATTGTTCAGAACTGTCGGTGCAAAAGGATTTCAGATCATTTTAATCCAATCACATCAGAACATTCACCTTTGCAGAGGAAACCCAGATCCAGAAACTCGGAATCTTTGATTTTGGAATCATAAAACCCCATGTCGTGCTTCAGGAAAGAAAATAGTTCTAATTGTTGAAGCATACGCACAATAAGGTAGTTAGTGATGAAGAACATGAATTAATTATGCCTTAAATATTTACACGAGGACTAACTTTCTCTAAGCAGTCGGGTTCCAACCTTTGTGACATGAATGTAAGAAGTGCAAGCTCACTCATCAGAGGTTCACAACAATGGAGATGAAGACGGTAGCAACCTGCAACCAGATGTTGAAAAACAAGTGCAGATGTCTGCCTTCTACAAAATGTGGTGATGCTCGATTTTCATGTGCAAGGGTTAAAATGTTTTGTGCCAGGGAATGTTCATCCTTCAAAGTCATGCAACCAAAATTCGGACAAGGTCTTTCCTCAAAGACTGGAATGTTTCAGGAACTTCTAAACATCACTTGAAGAGAAGTTTCTGAGAGGTCTTCCTAAGTATGGTCACTTAGGAGGCCTCCTTATGTATCAAGGAGAGGCTTAGTTTTTATGTCAATTTCATTACACTCTGACACTTTTCGGAGCACGTGGACTAAATGATAACTCTGTATCAGGCCTCTGTTTTAGAAAGACAAGTTTCATAATTTTTAGAGTCAAGAATTATGCCGAGTTAACATAATTGAGGATAGGTAGTATAATTATGTTGTCCACCATCCTATATTCCTATGAAGCTCTATTGTTAAACTATTGTTGCTATCAGTGTATCAATCTCAAATCTAGGCTTAGAAGCAACTATGAGGCTCCCAATTTAGTTTTGCATATCCAAAAGATGAGATTTCAACTTGATATTTTGCATTGACAAAACACATGTCACATCAAAGACCATTCAAATGGACAATTTCATTGCACTCTGCAAATTGCAATGACAAATCACATTCCTAGTTAAGCAGATGTAGTTACCATGGCCTGGAAAATACCAAAGAAAGTGATGCAAGCTGCATGCATGCTCACAGAAGACAAACCAAAGCTCAAAAAAATCTCAAAGAGACCTTGTGGCTACTCCACCCAACATAAAACGTATTGAACCAAAAACAAGTGTTGAAACACAAAGGTAGGAATTTGTTCTGCAAATAGTCAATAACATAAACTTAGTTCTTGATGATGAAAGAAGAAGAGAAGTGCATTCCTGCTATAGTAAGTCAAAACGTACACTAGCTTATCCTACTAGTGTTATGCAACCTGCATAATATCAGTTTCCAAAAAAACGAAATATTGTTGCAACACTTCTTTTGAGGGTAAATAATAATTTTGGAGCTGATACTAACTCTCGCTAATTGGATAGTTTAGTGGAGTTTTAATAACTGTGTCACTGCCTTTACAAGATTCAAGGGCATCCTGTTGCAGAGTCGAAGTTCACAAGCCTCAGTTCCTTGTCAACAGCCAGCCGCATCTCCGATGTCGGAATTGGGGCGAGCATTTCCATCCATGGCCGCATCAGCAGCGATGGAACAAGCAGTGGAGTTCAAGTACTGTCACTTTCTTCATCTCTGCAGCGGACTTGTGACAACTCCAGTCCTGTCTCCAAATCTACAGCCAAACCAAGTTTAATCGAACATCGGCCAAAACAGAGTCACGTGGTGGGCTAAAATCAAACTTGCTTCTGAGCCTCTGAGCTTCGAGAGCTCCAAGAAACTTGCTCCCCGACTTGCTTACCTCTTGCTGCTTCATTGTCATTGTTGGAGATGGCCCTCGGCGAATCTGACGGCGCTTCGCCCAACGCCTCATTGTAGGTGCTTCCTCCACCATCCTCGGTTAGTGCTCTCCAAGCTGCGGTGCTTTCAATGCAGCCCCAGATGCAAGCTCCAATCAAAAACACAAGAAGCGGGACCGCCGTGATTTTGAGCCACTCCGTAATACGCTCTCCACTGCTGACAATTTCACACAACATCAAAAATTAGGTCTCCGATCCACAGCATAACTCTGCAGGCACATCAAATTTGGACAAGGGATGAAACAAAAAATTCGTGAATTAAGCTGGAGAAATTTCACGATTTCGGCACTTTTCGAGGAGGCTAGCAGCAAACTTGGATCTACACCATGGTGTCTGTGCACTTGAATGTCACAATTTGGACGATTCGAGTTGGGCCTGTTATAAAAGGTTTAACGAATTCGGCACTCACATTGCGGTAGGTTCTACCAAAGCGATGGGGCTTGTCGCTAATAAAGCCCTCGTCGAAGCCGCTGGCCACGCCATTTGGACGATTTTGACACAGTTGAACGCTTGGCCGAAATCTGCAACACAAAAATCGGAGTCAGCATGTTGGAGTAATCACTTCTAATTCAGTAGGAGACTGTATCGATCAGCCATGGTTGAGAGCGCTAGCTCCCCAGTTACCCGGTGAACAAATCAGCAATTCCCAAGTCCTAGACTCTTCGTGAATTCATTGAGTCTTCCGATATTGGTGTCTTCAGAATGCGGTGCATATTGGAACCTAAATATCTAACTAACCAATTCATGAATTCACGACAACCCAATGCTTTTGGAAAAGTTCAAGCTAGCACGTTCATCTACATGGCTACGAAGCCGAAAGACCAATACTCATTACTCGATCCTTCACCCCAATTGTGAAAAAGAAGCTCTAGATTCTTAGGATATCGAGACAAAAGATCGAGTGAGCAGTACCGCAACACGCCAATTCAATGCATTCTGTAGAAGGAAACTGAATCGTAGAAACTAAACAAGAGTGACTGTTCTTGAATGTCTACAAGGCAGGAAGAAGCTCTGACCCGTCCGGCTTGGAGCTAGAGCTGCTGAGAGCGAGGACCGAGACACGAGAGAAATCAGTGACGAGCTAGAAGAGAGAATACAGTTGGAGCTGAAGTTCGTTGAAACAATGCATTTGCAAGAGCCACAAAGCCTTGACTGTTTTATAGCACGCAGGTTGAGCCTGGTTGAGTTGGTGATGCTGCGTAGCCCTTCATTCCGTGAATCTGGGAAAAACTGTGCTGCTGAAAACAGGTAGGCCAGCATGAGCGTACATTAGGTGCGGGTGATCGATCATCTCCGATATCGGAAGCGCTCTGGACTCGTCCAGTGCATCACACCAGTCGAACACTGCGCCGACAAATGCGTGCCAGGATTCAAGGTCAGGCGAGTGCCTGCCAAGGATGGATGGAAGCGTGCTTGATCAAGAGGCTCCGATGTCGGAAGAAAGGTCTGCAGTAGCCTCAGAACTCATCAGAGAAGAGTCCGAGCTCCTTCTGGACGGATTTATTTGCCAGGCAGCTGAAGTTGCGCCTTCCTCGATCCTAGTGCTTCTGTTTTAGGAAGATCAAGCCGGACACTTTTAAAGCCGGACCAGTGATTGTTTTTTTTGTTTTTTTATCATTGTGAAGAAGTAGCCAATTATTTCTTCAATGGTCATAGTATCTGATACTTGGGTGATACTTGGTGATATCAATATCAAATCTAGGTTTGCCCTCTTTTTTTTTAATTGACACCATTCTTCCAAAAATATACATATAAATAAATCAAATCTAGGTGACCTTGCAATAAAATTTGGCTATTGGGCTTAAAAAACAACATGACTCTTGCTATGTTGATTGGATAAAAATGAAAATTCTCTTTGCAAGAAATACCCTACATGTAAGTCAATTTTGCAAATAATTAAGGAAAAATTGGAACTTGTGTAAAATATGAAAATTGTATAACTATTTCTGAAAATCTGGAAAACTTTCATTGTTTAGAAACTTCAAAAATTATTCTTGAGAAAATTTACAAAAACATTGTTGTGAAGAGATGCAACAATACCAAAACATTATTATGAAGAGGAGAGTTGAAAAATTAGGAAGAGTGACATATCAAGAAATTAGATCAAATTGTTGAATTGTTCTAATGCTAAAATTGAACTACTTTGATACCCAAGTACCAAATCAAACTTGAACGTACAATAGCTAATGTTTGTTTGGTTGTAGCCAACTAGTGAAAAATTGTCTATTAAAAAACCCACTAAATCAAATGCAAATTAACTCTTTGCTCAAGCATTTGATTTCTTCGATGACTTTGATGTTGGAAGAAATAGATGCGTTTGCTGACTTTTTTCTAGTTATGTTGTTGTTCATCTCAAATCGGTGGATAGAAAAAAGTATTTTTTTAATCTAATTTTTTTTGGAAGTTGCTTGATTGTATTTTCAATTAATAGTATAGCAAATTCCCTCATTGTGATATTATTGGCTTTTCTAAAGAAGAAGAAGAATGATGCTTATTCCATGGTAGTGCCACATCTGATCAAATTATTTATTTTATTTATTTATTTTAGAAATTAAATATTTAAATATTTTGATGCATTTATAACCTTGGGAGAAGCTTGAAGCAACCTTCCTAAGCCCTCAAATTCCTTCTAATGGCATTGTTTCCTAGCAAGACAAAATAGATTTCAAGTAGGTTCTTATAGTCTCAATTTCATTGTGATTTTTTGAAACTTTTTTTGAAGGTAGGAAAAGTCATCTCCTTTTTGGAAATATAATTTTTATTTCAATTGGTACCTCAAAGCAAAAGTTTTTCCACCTAAGCCCAAAACACGATTTGTCAAGCTACACCAAAAAGATCTCAAAAAGTCAAATTAAAATTTTTCAAAATTTTGTTTTTTATATTAAATATTCTCATCTACATGGCATGGTTGTCATACTGGACAAGTTACTATTCAAAACTTGTCCTGTAGGACGAGTTACTATTCATCAAATGTACCTCTCGAGTACATTTGATGAATAGTAACTCGTCCTACAGGATGAAAAATAAATAGTAACTTGTCCAGTATGACAACCATGCTACATGGAAAAATTTGATTTGTTCTATTTAAACTAGCGATGAGATAGTTATGAATAATCTTGTTTTACAATCATTTTTTTGAAAGAATATCTTACACGATTCATTTTTATTGCAATATTCACAACTTTTCAAAAAGTTGTTTGATTGGATTAAATTTGTTTGCTATAACAATCTCACTTTAGGGATAATTGTGTATTAATTCCATCTTAGAGATATTTCCTAGTCCTTCAATTCAATTCATAATGTAAAAAAATTTAAATTCAACATATGTAGTGCAAAAATTTTAAGCTAAGAAGATTCAAAGTTGGCCTTAATATCTAGTTAGGTAAGGTGCAAAAAAAACAATCTTCTTCACTTCAAAATCTTGTAATCTAGGTGGTCAAAGTTTTTTTGCACTTTGCAATAAAAATGGCAATTTTTGATGGAATTTGATGAAAATGGTCTTGGGACTTTCAGTGTTAAGCAAAGGCACCACTAATTATTGTTGATAGCAATAGGGCACAATTACTCAATGTTATTAAACTTTAATCATTTTTATAGGATCTTATTGGCAAGTGATAAAGTATCCTAATACACTATACTACATACAATATTTGAACACCAATGGAATAGGTAATGAATTTTCAAAGTGTTTTATAACATCCTAAAAAGACAAGACCCCCATGTTCTGAGACAAAAATAATCCAATTACAAACCAACATGTGCATTTTTTATTTCTATAGTATCCATGAAAGTCATCCATTGACCACTTTTAACTTCATTGTCTTTATATGGTTACTCTTGAAAGGTTGGACCTATGACAATGAATGTAGTTGAACTTCAAAAACCTTCACATTGTATGCTCTATTTCTCTAATATATACAAATGAAATATTTCTAATATTTTTTCAAAGATGCAAAAAACTAGTCTTCTATAATTCTTAAAATTTTCAGATTTTTGTTGTATTTTTTTGAAGAAAAATGAAGATGATTGTTATCAAATAGAAAATTAGATTAAAATTTGTAGATGTGTGCTATAGTCTAGAATATTACAGTGTCAACTAAAATGCCATGTCATTCTTTGTTTGGAGAAGGGGTTATGGGCATTCAATTTCAATCTACAATAAATTATTCATGTAAGGATTTTCTCAAAATTTTCAAATCTAGTAGAAACTAGACTTAAAAGCTTCAAAAGTTTGGTTTTACTCAAAAGTAAAAGAAAATACTTTGAAATTTGGAGAACTTTTTCTTGTAGGTCTTGTCCTTTGGCACTTGTGTCAATGGACATTTAATTTTTAAAACTACATTTTTAATTGCCTCTTTTATGTGACAATTGCATGCTTATTCCAAATTATAACACCTCCCTAATCTTCTTGGCACGTAGTGATACATTGTTTATTTCTCAAAAAACTAGGTATGAAAATATGAGTAGGTATATGTGTCCTTTAGCCACTAGTTGTTAACTCCTAAAGTCCCAAGGCCATTTTTCTATCACAAACCACTCAAAAGTTCCATTTCTATTGCTTTTGCTTAAGGAAACAAAAAAAAAATTTAGAATCTAACTATAGGATTTTAAACTTTACTTGTTTGACTTCTTGTGGTACAAACTTGTTGAAGTTCGAACATATGAATCAAGAGAGATTAGCATTCAAAGTTTATTTTTTTATTTTTTTGAACACTAGCCTGTAATTTTGAGATGACTTTGACCACCACTTGTGAAGTTTTTTTTGAACTATAGATTTTGATTTTTTTTTCTAAAATTGTTGACGAATTGAATTGAAAGTCTCGGAATTTTTTTTAAAAAAGGCACTTGATTTTCATTCTTCAAAAAATTGTTAAGTAGAAGTAGGTCCAATATTTAAAGAAGAACTAAATTGTTAATAGCTCTACAATAGGATTAAAAAGCAATAATCCCAACAAAGAGATCATTCTAGCAAGCAAACTTACTCTTGTCAAACCATTTTTTTTGAAAACTATGAAAATTGCATTAAAAAATAAATCCTATAAATGATTTCTTCATGAAAATGCTAAGATTGCCTTAAAAACAAGATTGTTCGTAACTTTCACATCACTAATTCAAATGGAATGAATTAAAAGCTTCACATGTAGAAAAAAATATGATCTATAAGAAAAAAATTAATTATAATTTTAATTTTTGTGAATTTCTTTTTCTACTCGGCAACTTAAAAATTATGTTCACAATGACATAACTTTTGCTTTAGGGCATTGATCGAAATAAAGATTATATTCCCAAAGATTATATTGGACAATCAAGATTGTATTTGATGGATATCAATAACTTTTATTTTTTAAGAGATTGATAGCATGTGGGAGGGTTTTTATTTCCTCCAATAGAAGTCTAACGGCATTGATTGGTGTCCAAAAAAAAAATTGATGGTAGCTTGGGTACCTTTGTTTTTTTCATTTTTCATTTGACGATAGGGGATTTTCAATCCAAGGGGAGGATGCAGGTAGGGGTACACACATCTTTTGTGTGTAGAGTATCAGACCTCCTTAATATGATCACTATGACAGCAGTAAAGGTAGTCATTATAAGGGGATCAAAGTGCAATCGTGATATTCAAGAGTATCCACGAAAATCATTGGTATAACTCCTCTTCCCTCATAAAACAATTATAATTATATATAAGTTCACTTCCTAACAAGTACTAATGGGTGGTTGCAAGGAACACTTGTCCATTTTTTGTCCCTTCTACTTGGGACAAGTAGTTTATTGCCTAAATCTTTTGTGTTATAGGTCCAAAATTCAAGAAATTTAAATGAAAGTGCATGTAATAGTTGCATTCAAAAGTTGAATAATTTTTCTAATATTTTTAAATTAGTTTACTATTTTTAAATATCCTCTAATTGAATGTGTCTTTTGCCATTTTGGGAAGGTTTAGAATTATTACAAACCAAAAATGTGATTTTTGAGCCAAAAATTGGAGACGTTGATCGTCTACTAACATTGCACACAATGACAAAGACAATTTTTGAAAATTCTAAACTATGTGTCATACATAAGGCTCAAAGTGTACATCCTTTGCGCAAAGATTCAAATGAAACTAAAAATTCCTTTTGGATGTATTTGGTGCAATTCAATCTTGCCAAAGTGTAGAAAAATGGCCATTTGGAATACATTTTAATGATTTTTTTCAAAATTATAAAAATCAAAATATTTAAGTATCTATTTTCTACTAATTGTTGATCCCCTTGGCTCTATAGTAGTTTGCAATAGTTAGTTGTAGTACATAGTACTACATTGATTTTGTAAGTTATTTCTTATGATTTTCTAAATTCATTTTTTATGATTTTTTAAATTTGTTTAAAAGGATTTCTATAAGATTAAATTTAAAATTTAAAATATTTTTAAAATGATTTTACTATTTTTATAATTTATAATTCATTTCCAG
The DNA here is from genome assembly GCA_950106755.1 of Climacium dendroides. NCBI lineage: Eukaryota > Viridiplantae > Streptophyta > Bryopsida > Hypnales > Climaciaceae > Climacium > Climacium dendroides. Next base: position 24,152,408 of record OX467086.1, read on the forward strand.
TTCATTTTTTATAATTTTTTGATTCACGTTCTTAACTTAACTGCATTGCTCCTATACAATACTTGTACTACATGTAGTAGTGGTGACTGGTGAAGGTGAATTTCATAGTTGAAAACCATAATGTAAACCAAATTTTTGCATCATTGTATGATTAAAAAACTAGTTGACTATGAGTCTATGATTACATGTTCAAAGTTCAAACTAAAATATAATACTCAATTTAGAAACTTTTCAAAATTTCAAAATAGAATGAAACCAAGAGGTTACAAGCTTCTTAGATTTTTATTAGTTGGTATCAATATCAAAATAGATCATCTTTTTGACCAAAATTTGAATCAAGAGCAAATAATTGGAAGTTGTCAAATGCTATAAGGTGATCCATAGCACATTCATCCAACTTCATATGAAAAATATGTAAGACATGTGTGATGATCTTCATCAATGCATAACAAGAAGACGGAATACCCCAAAACAATTTGGGTAAAAAAATCATTCTTTTGCTTCCATTGTCATCTAAGACCACAATTTGCCTCTTTAAGCATTTCCAAGGTTAAGCACTATGACAAGCCACCCTAATATTGTATAACCCTAAAATTCAAGGCATAGTTATTATGAGGATCATGGAATGATTTTTTTTCATTGACATTTAAATTGAATGCACACAATTAGGACACCTGCAAAACTCCAAAGAATATTACATCTTTCATTCATCAATTCTTTATAGCATTCACTGAAATCATTCATTTTTTCCAATGAGAACCACCCATAGAAGTGACTTTGAATTTGTGTATATTGTGATAAAAAAAAAATTTAATTCCAAATTCCAAATGTGGTGCTAGCTCGAAGTAAGTTGCAGGTGTGCTACATTAGGACACCCTACCATAAAGGTCCAGGTAAGTGTTTAGGGTCCATGAAACTTTTCAAATTGATTAATATAAGTTCCACAATCTGAATTTCCACATATTAGTAATCCAACCAAATCCCTCACATCAGAATATACTCCTTCAAAAGCAACAGAGCAAAGTTAAGGCCAAATCTGATAAATTGCTATGTTTCAATCGGTGTATTATAGGTGGTTTGCTTGGCATAGGCAAGTTTACCTTAGACCGTGGTTAGTTTAGGCAAAAATGAATTGAACCATCTTGTCTATGATGTTTTCAATATCCCTTTGTTATTTAATACTATGTTTTTGTAATCATTGGCATGCTTTCATTATTTTTGTATTTTTGCTTGTGATAGCACATTTTTTGAAGTAAGAAGTGGTCATTTGCCTAAAATTTTCACTTTGAATTTGCTACCTGGGAAAATACTTTGGCTCCTTTGTTACTAGATATGGGTTCAATGTCTTTGTATAGTGAAAGGTCGCTTTGCATTACCGTAGCCCTCCTTGCTATCCTTTCTGCTTCTTTACACTTCTACGAAAGAAATGAATAAAAGAAGAAAAAAGGGTTGGGTAACCAAGCCTTAATCACTGCAAAAGGGCTAAACGAAGGTAGGTAGTCGTGATGTCAGCCTCCCTCCATCTCCACCGTCCCTCCACCTGAACGGCCCAGATGGAGGGAGCCCAGGCTGGTTGCTTGGAGGTGAAGTTTCGGACGACCTGCTCCCGAAGTCTCTACATAAGCTTCCCTCCTGCTCGATCTGGTCATTTCACGCTGCGGTCTCCTTCCTTGTGCCCTGGCGTCTCTCTGAGCCACAGCCTTGCTCTTGCTGGGCAGGCTTGTACGTTTGCTACCCCTGTTCTTGCTAATAACTTTTGTCTTGATGGGTTATCGTTTCGTTTTTGCTCTTTATGCTTGTAAGTTCTAGTTCTCCTGTCTGGTGCTGAGGTCGGAGGAACTTCTACATCAATCTCAGCCTCTCATTCTTGCCTCAACGATTATTTACTTCTCAAGCTGTCTACTGATTCGGACGAGGTACGCTCATTTTTCTGTGTTTTGTCTTCGTTGGTTTGGTGTTTTTCTAGTGAAGAAAGAGGTAGGGTTTGACGGAGCTTCGCTTGTTCTTCCTGTCAAGTACGCGCTTCTAAGGAACGTTGGCCCGTTTGGACGGCAGAGCTCCGTTATGTATTTCTTCGTCTCCATTTTGAATGTTTTATTTCCGTCACGGTGGCTCCAAGAATCTGGTTCAGGTTGCCAAGTCTGTCTAGCCTTGACAATACTCTGTCACTTTGCTAAGTTGGCTGCCGCACAGTTGCTGGCAGTTTACATCACATTTTCAGTTATATAAACTACTAAAAATAACAACTTCATTAGTTTTTTTTTAACTTCAAAGTTTTGCGAACACCAGATTTTGATTTGAATAGAATCTGGCGAAATCCACTGCATTTTTGCCGTCGAATTTTCTACAGCCTCGTAGCAGGACCCGTTTCTTGTTCTGTTAGGAAGTATCTGGTGGTGGATTTTGAATCGTTTGATGACCTCTCGTGCTTGCATCGATGTCCATCGCCATGTGTCTCTGCCTTGTTCTTCGTCTTGCTGCTTGCTTTGGTGCTTGGTCGCCGAGCTTGTTGGATGCAAAGCGAGTGTCCGACTTGTGGGCACTTTGTTATATCTCGAATTTGTCTAATGCTCCAGCCGGTCCAAGTATGGAAAGAGCACCCGTTTGTACTTCTCGATTTTGTACTCATTCCGATTGGCTAATCTCGTCTGTCTAAATCTTCTGTCGTAATTGGGGTGAGGTGTTTTCTGAAGAGGGCTCAGGGTCATTCTGGCTGTGAAGTGGCTTGAAGTCCCTCTTCGTGAGTGCCAGCGCAGTTTGCCTAACAGGACGGGGTGTGGCCTTGCAGGATTCTAGCAAGCAGATCAAATGATGGGAGATCCAGGCACGTTCGACTCGAAGCTTATGTACCCAAGCTTGGGGTATCAGCAGAGTACCGCGTGCCAGGTCCTGGTTCTGCCCTTGAGCCAAGTGAACCTCACTTCTCGAATAGACACCATGGCGAACATTCTCTGTTAGTTTCATCCTTACACCAGCGCCGTGCTGTGTCCTTGAGGTACTTAACTATGAGACAATGGTGGCACTCTTACCAAATTGTTGAGCGAGACCCCGTGAATGAATGATGTGCTTGGAGCTAAGACGCGTTCCTTTTGGGGCGATCCTTGTTTCCCTGACAGGTCAGCTGTGTCCGAAGCGTGGATCAACCGAGAATTTGAAGATGTCTCAGTCGGACCCCGCAGCTGTGCAGAGGACCCGATCCAGGGTGGTTCTTCCCATTCTGAAGACACGTCAGACGTTGTGGCGAGAGGTCGGGTTCTTGAAGGTGATTTTTCCTAACGCCTGTTTGGAATGTGTTAGGAAAAATCACCTTGTTCAATATTGTTGTTCACACCAGTCATTCAGATTGAAAAAAAACCTTTCCATTTCATGTAGTATTGGGTTTACTGAGCGTGCTGCGAGTTTTTGGGGCCAGATGATTTGCTTACGTTCCCAGAAGGTGAAACTGATGCTGTGACGATCACAAAAAGAGATCTTGCGACTCTGCAGCCTGGGGAGTTTCTGACTGACAACATAGTTGAGTTTCATATTAAGTGAGTAGTTTTGTTTTTCAACACGTCCGTTGGTTTAGTTGTTCACTGACTATGGCAATGGTGTGTATTGTTAGGGTGCTTGGTTGGATTTCGACATGTTTGTTGATCGAAGAGAATACACTTTGTATTGTGGTTGCAAACAGAAGAGTTGCAAAAGTGAATTTTATATGAAAAAGAGGGTTTAGAATAGCATTCAAACACAAGATTCGCCTGTGGAAGCGGAACTTCAAAACCTTCTAGCTTCTACTCGAAAAAGTGGAAGTTTTAAGGAAGAAAATTTGTATCCTCAAAAACTCTGAAAATTTCTCTAGCTTTGGTATGAGAACTAGTAGATCAAGATTATATGTCCAATGAAATGGATTTTGAAGTTGCAATAATTTTTGAATTTTTGGATGTATTTGGTATAAGTGAATTTTCATACAAATTGTTCTTCATTATTCCCATTTTCTCACTGCCTCACTGAAGGACCATATTTAAGTGTCAACCAAACTTCAAAGTTATATGAAATCTTATCAAAGCACAATATTGGATGGTTCCTTTTTTAAAAGTTGAATACCCCTTAATCCCTAAAGGATTGTTTGTCCCCTCGGGGGTCAATATGGGTCTAGGTAGGTTTCTATTGTCTCAATTTGTAGTAAATGTTTTTGAGATTTTTTGAAGTTGTAGAGTTTGCCGAGAGCTTTGTGAATACATAATTTTTTGTTTCAATCGGTGCCCAAAAGAAAAAGTTATGGCACAATCAGCGAAAAACAAAAGTCAAAATATTTTTTCTTAAAATCTTATATTTTTTTCTACATTGTATACTTTGATTCATTCCAGTTGGATTAGTTATGAGAAAGTTATGGACAATCTTAGTTCTTCGGGCAATTTAAGCATCTTCTTGAAAAAATAACTTATAGGATTCATTTGTGAATGTAATTTTTACAATTTTTCAAGAAATTTTTTTAACAAGGTTAGGTTTGCTTTCTAGAACAATCTCACCGTTTGAATTATCGTATGTCAATTCCATCTTAAATGTATTAATGATTTAATTTTTCCTTCAATTTTTAACCTACTTCTACCTAACAATTTCTAAATGAGAGAAAATTAAGTGCTTTTTCGTTGAAATTTTTTCCTTAGATTCTCAACTCAACTATTCAACATGAAAACTTAGAAAATCAAAATTAACATTGTAAAAATTTTTAGTTGAAAAGAATTAAAGTCAAAAAATCTAGTCGAGCAAGTTGTAAAAAAAATTTGTTTCTTCACTTTGGATGCGAATATTTTGCAATCTATGGGGCAAATCTGATAAATTTTTTATCACATGTTCTCAAACAAGTTAAGTGCAATATGTTATGGTTGGATTTCGAGAAAATGTATTTTTTTGGTTTTCTTAGGTAAACGTAGCAGAAGTGGTAGTTCTAAGTGGTTTTTGACAGAAAACACCCTTGGGGCTTTAGGGATTAAAGTCTACTTTAAACATCAAAAATCCAATCTTAAGAAAAGTGTCCATGATTTTTCTTAATAAACTTGATAATTGATTACATTGCTCAGGCTTTTTTGCTACAATGCAATGTTCGGGATGAACCATCAATTAGTTGGCTAGTGCCTTTGGCGAGTGCCTTTGGGAAAATAATTGGTTGGAGTGTGGAAATGGAGGAATGAAAACTAGACATTGGTAGGATTGGCAACCAACCGGTGTACAAAAATAAATGGGCCCTATTTAGTTGCTGCTTCTATGAAATTGTTGGATTTTGGCTACTTGTAATTTAGGATCCAAGGCTAATACCCAGGTTACTAGAGGTATTATCTTGTTGGACAAAGTCAGTATCATTTCTTTTTAAACCAACTTTCAAGATGTATACAAGGATAGTGACTTTGTCTAGTATCCAAAATTCTCTTATTATGAAAGTGGCTCGATGTTAGAGCAGAGTGTCATATAGTTTTTGAATAATCATGAAGAAGTTGTCAAGTTATTTGTAGGAGCTAAATCTCTCAAAGATGAAGATTTTCATTGATTCTATGTGGTATTATAAATTGTTGCTTGTTTGTGCCTATTACCTAAAAATTTTCATTGTTATCTAGTTGGATTTAGTATTGCTTTGTACCACTACTAGTTGCTTACTTACCATGTTATAAATAGTGATGATGTTTGAGTGTTGATATCCAAGTTGGGGATTTTGGCACCACGACAAATAACATCAATGATATGCAAGTAATCCTTGCAAAACTTGCATATCAATGTTCAAGCTATGTTGAACCAAGTTGTTGTAGCAACCAAGAAATCTTACTGCAAGTGCTTTGATGAGAGGAGTTGATAAATTTGGGACATGTCAGAACAATACATACTTAAATAGCAAGCACAATAGTTTTGAACGTTACTGCCATGAAAATCGGATTATTTTCAACTTAGATGGAGGATGTATTGTAGCCTTTACAAATTTGAAGTTGAAGGAAATTGGTTGGTGAGAATTTGATACTAGAAGAAATGAATTTGTAGATTTTGATAAGGAGAGGATGAAATCTGTGCCTCTAGGAAAAAAACTAATCCTTATTTTAAAGAAGAGGAAAATTACTAGAACACTTCAAAAATCTTCCTGAACATTGATTGGAAGTCCCAAAAGACCAATCCAAAGCGTTATATATATGAGTAATTATCGTTGTCGAAGTTGACTTATTCAATCTCTACACAAAGCTTGGAGACTCAAATGTACCTTTTGTACTTTCAATCTACTACTCAGTTATCTCTAACTTCACAATTGGAACAAGATGTGCGTGCTTGGATTTGTACTCATTCTTTTGTCTCGATTTCCTCATAACTATTCATGTATTAAAGCTTAGGGCTAAGATGCAGTGATCAGCCAATTTGGTTGCAATGTTTGGTATATGTATGTAATGTCTAGTATATGTATGTGATTGAAATTGATTTATGATTCAATTCCAGTGTACCTTGGTTTTCTAGAGGACAAGATTTATCATTGCCCTCTTGCAGATCACACATTGGAAATTTCGTAGTAAGTCAATCTATAAGTGTCATTGCATTAGGTTGTCGACAACAAAAATTTGAGTTGAAACGTTGGTACACTTGTTGATGCTTTAGTGTTCAAGTTTGCGGTTGAGATTCTTATGCAAGCTTTGCATCAGGAGATTTAGGACTAGGAGATTTGCATAGATTCGCATTGCCAAATTTCATAGTTTCTTTTCTGATGAAGCTCTTTGCTATTTTGAGCCCCAAATTTTGTCTCCCATACACTAGCCACTACAAAGAGTTTCCCAAGATTGAAAAAGAATTCAAAAACTTTAGAGTCAAAAAGCACACACAATGAAATACCAATTGAGTTGTTTCAAAGTCATGCAATCTAACTAGGGACACAATTTTGGCATGTCTGATGTGCTAAACTAGACGTATTGAAGAAAGAAATCCAACAACTTGATAGTTCTATTTCTCTAAAACCAAGCTCTAAGCCTAGCATTGAAAATTACAATAGCTCAAGCTAGCAATTTCAATCCTCATTGGATGAAATGTCTTTTGAGTTGTACGTGTCACTAATATAACTTACATCATTAAAAAAATATCCCCTCTTTGTCTCTATCATTGTAAATCAATTCATGTAAGACCTTGATGGATTTATTCTACACAAAGGAGTGTTGAGTGGTAACAAAGCTTGCAATCCAGTCAAGCCATGGATGGTGGAGAGGGCACTACACCATGCAAATGACAAGACTTCCAAGAACCTCAATGCCTTCACATCCATGCTTTCCACCAAATCGTTGTCATCACATACCTCCAATCTCCGCAATTGAAAACACAAGGGCTAAAGCTTGCCAATCACCAAGGAATAATATGCTCTCTACCTACTCCAAAGTGAAATTCCTTAAAAAAAATAAAGAATTGTATAGTGGCGTACCAATCAAAATGGTGTTTTCAAATTTGCAGTGGAAGAAATTTCAGTGCTACCAACTTTGACAACCTACTGAGAGCTGAGAAATTGATATTTTACAATGAAATTTTTGTCACAACATCATCTTTATGTTAATAACACATCTACCAAGTTTCAAGGATAAATGATTTACCAAAAAAAAGATATTCAAAATCTACCCAACATGCATAGCTGTGAAGTTTTTTTCATTGTTGCCAATTTTGACAACCTTCCAAAGATTTTTAAAAAAAAATTGATGAAATTTTTGGAACAAAAATTTCTCTATGTTAATAATGTATGTTCCAAATTTTAAGGCTAAAAATTCAATACAAAAAAGATATTCACAATCTACCAACATGTGTTGTTTTGAGAAACAATTGTAGAAACCATTTCACTACTACCGACTTTGTCACCCTCCCAAGGGTTTGAAAAAATATTTATTTATTGTGAAATTTTTTTCATAGAATTATTTTTATATTAATAACATGTGTGCCAAGTTTGAAGTTCAAAAAAGTCATTAAAAAAATATGTAGCTGTGAAAAACCATTTCACTACTACCAACTTTAACACCCTCCTTTTGTATAGAGACAAGTCTAGGACTGATCTGACAATATTGGTTAAGAAGGTTTTACTAAACTATGAAGGGTGTATTTAAAGAGGTTCTACTGTAGTTCGAGGCGCATTTTTCTAGAAAAACATGTTTCGTCATATTAGCAATTGAAAATCATGACTTTAAGAAGATAAGTAAAAAAAGAGAATTTTTGGATAAGGCATCTAATATCTATGAATTTTCAGAGTGGATCTCCTTGAGGCAAGATGAATTGCACTCTAAAAAAATGGCTTTGATTTTGAAACCAAAATCTAGAGAAAAAATCAATGGTTAACCAACTACAATTAAGTGTGGGAAAGGTTTATCCTTTGAAGTCCCAAGGCCATTTTTCTATCAAAACCACTCAAAACTACCAATTCTATTATGTTCACCTACATAATAAATTAAAAAAAAAAATTTAGAATCTAATAGTAGGATCTTGTTCTACACTTGTCTTAAATCACCAATTGAAATAAAAGTTATAGAAACTTGCTTGAAATGCTTTTTGTCCCCCTTAGGAACAATGAGACTTTAGGGATTGATGACTTTTTCAGAAGATACTATAAGAAAAGTCTATTGTATAAGAGTGGATGTAGGGACAATACTGGGTGTTTCTACCTTAGCACAAACTATTATACATCATACAATATTTTTTAATACTCTGATTATTTATCAAATTTATTTAGAAAAATCATGAACATGCATTTTGAGATTAGATTTTGGATGTTCAAAATACACTATGCATAAGGGGTATTCAACTTGGAAAAAAAACTACCAAAATAGTACTCCATACTTTGAAGTTTAATTGTCATTCAAATATGATGCCTTTGGCATTTGGAGGTTTATAATTAGTGAAGAAAAATTTGTATGAAAATTTGATTATTCATCAACTTTAACTTTGGAAGTATGATTTCAATCTATTGATTTTGTAATGAGTTATTTATACCCATGGAGAAATTTTCAGATTTTTTGAACATGTGAATATTTTTCATTTCTTCCATAAAAGAATTTCACTTTTCCAAATAGAATATTTTAAAATTTTGCTTTTGCAAATCTTCTATTTCATATTCTAAACTTCATTGGTGATAAGAAATTTCTCTTTTGCAAAATCTTCAAGTTGATACAAAATTTTCATTTTTTTCAAGCTAATATTCCACTACAAAGTTTTCACTCCCTAGTTTGTCATTCAATAGCAACCCTTTTAATTTGGCACCATGGGGTTTGATTGCACCATTTTCAAAACAAATTATAGTTTTTGCCAAAAAAGTAATCTTTTTTTTGCTAGAAATTTCTTGTATCTATTAAAAATGTGGATGAAGATTCCAAATTTGGATTTAAAAGTGCATGAATATAATTGAAAAGTGTTTTTTGACCTAAAAGATGGAAGGACGTTGAAATACAATGCTTCACCAAATTTTAAGTGCACATTCTCAAAAAGTAGAAGAAAGAAAGGGCTGCTGAATAGTGTATTGGTGTCGGCAAATGCAAGTCAGTAACTTAACCGCCCTGACTGGCTGGCCGAGGACCAGCCAAAGGTGTTTGATCATCTCCAATGTCGGAAAAGAGGACTTCACCACAGCGACCACAGCGATCGGACAACTAAGAAGAGAAGATTCCCTGCTGTGGCTTGCGGGTCGAATATGCGGTACAGACACATTTTAAATTGGTACTTGCGAATCGTAAGTGCATGCAGCATTGCGGCTTTCTTCATGCATCCTGCACTCCTGCAGAGCTCTACAGTACTTTTGAAGACCAGGCAAGAATTATTATAATAATGTACTTAAAATAAACATGAACACTTGCAGTTTGCACACCACAACTCAATTTCCTGGCTGATCACTTCGACTCTCCGATGTCGGAAGAAACGGAAGCGTCGCATATCTTGTTCGTTGGGTTGCAGTTTTACGAAATGTAACATTATTCTACTGTAAGTTTAGATCATTTGACAGTAGTAAGTTATTCCCTTGAGAAGTAGATTTCAACAAATGAATCTTCAAGGCATCATTCAATGGATTTGTTTGAAATTCAGTGGTCACTTTGGACGGAAGGAGTTACATCGATCGACTTTACAAAGTGCTGTCCCCGAGGCAACATACAAATCCTTCACTGGTAACCCACGTCATGTACAGTCACTGAAAACCAAGGGCAAATCAGTGTAGCTTACTCCGATACCGGATGGACGGAGACCCTAGATATCATTCTTCGCCACTTCGGCTCCCTCCCTTCACTTTCTCTTTATCGATCTGGAATGATTCTCCACCTGGAAATAGCCGCAGGTCCTCATGAATGTACTGCACAGTGTTGGGGAGATCGACTATCTCCGATGTCGGAAGAAGTAAGGGAAGTTCTGGACTTATCTTGCTCGCAGTTGGGCAAAGCTGGGGCCCGGCGAAGGTGATAGAATAGCGTTGGGTACAGGCTTGGGGCTATGAGAGGATGGAAACTAATTGGTGGATCAGGGTAGAGTAAACTTCACTTGCTAAGCAGCACACAGAGGCAAAGTTCAAATCTTTCCCCACATAAATAAAGAGGCTTGCATGTTTTGAAATTTGGCGTGATTACTAAATGTCATGTTAAAATTCACATTCAAAATATAGAATGCAAAATGATTTCTTCCTGTAAGTCCCTAAAGGATTTTGACTATGTTTTCACCAAAAATGCTCCAAAACTGCCATCTCTAGTACAAGTACCAAAGTTTTGGAAAAAAAATATTTTTGATACATCCAACTGTAGGATCTTATATTAATTTGGTTTGAGAATACATAGAAAAAATTTCAGAAATTTTCACCGTGTAGATTGCAGGATATTAGCGTTTGAAGTAACAAAAATCTTTTTTTTGTTCCTGTGAAAACCCGGGTAGGTGCACTTCTTAAGGTTAGATCATTATGAAAAAATGTCCAAAATGGTGGTTACTCTTTGGATTCATTCTTCAAGGCAAGGTGGCTATATGCTTGAAAATTTTCAAATCATTTGGAATTGTACAACATATAGGAAAATAATAGAATGTAGAAAGAAGTAGGAAATGATTGAAAATACAAAATTGTTAACAATTTATTTATGAAATTGAAAAATGCTAATCCCCCAATGGTTGTAATGTTTTAATAAAAAATCTAGACCCAATTTTTTTATTTTTCTCCAAAAATATTAAAAATTGAGTTAAATAAAGGACATTGAAGATTATTTCATAACCACCTTCAAACTACCTACAACTAAAACTCTACATAACTTTCATCTCATTAATCAAAATGAATTGATTCAAAGATATCCATGTATAAATAAATCTAAAAAATCAATTTCAAATTTTTATTTTAAAAAAAAATGATTTTTAAAGAAGTTTTTTTGCTACCCGAGTTGCCCATAGAATAAAGAAAACTACATATCATACAATAACTTTTTAACCATGTAGTCAAAAGTTATGAAAATTGTTGGGCCTTAAAGCTACTCCTCATATTTTTTTAGGCACTCCTCATACAACAGTATGACACATGTTGTATGAAAATTTTCAGTGAAAAAAAATGAAAATTCCATTTGTAGTGAGCTCCCAAAATCACTATGTTGCCAAAAAATGTTGTTAGGTCCTTTAGGGATTAAAGGTGATGAAGCAATGTGTGCAATAAATGGATGTTTGTTTTGTGAATGTGTGCAATAAATGGCAAGTTTACTCTAGTTGTAGCCATTTCTTGTTTGCCCCTAATTTTGTGATGTAGGGATCTTTTAGAGTGTTTCAAATATAACATAGAAGATTTAGATTCTGCAAAAGGTTACTAAGAAGTGTCAAATTGAAGCCCCTCTGGATTACATTTATTTTAACCACGTCAATAAGTTTTCTCCTATTGCTACTCAATGTTGGTACATCCAATTATCAAAGCATTGGTTCATGAGTATTAGTAGTTAAATGGAGGAAGGGTGCGGTAATTTTTTTTTTATCGTCATCATTTGTATTCACATTAAACAACCACAATCAAAGTTAAACAAAAGCATTACACTCCTATGACAACTATAAAATAGAAAACAAAGATATACTCCTTGTTAGAGGTCATTGCAAGAAAGACCTGTCCTATTTCCCTTTACAATGAAGAGATATCCTTTAGTCATCCTCTATAACTTTTGAAGCATAAACCTCGTGAACTTGAAATTTTTATTAGAGATGTCTAACTTGATGATAATCATACCTCTTTATTTATTAGAATTTTTTTAAAATATTTTTATATTTAAAAACCATTTTTATTTATTTGTCACACTATGAGGTTTAGGGATTTTTACTATGTTAAAAGTTTCCAAATTTAATTATTTAGAGCTCAAATTTCATGGTCTATTTGCATAGTAGGAAAGCATATTCCTACATAGGAAATCTAAAAATATGTGAGTACAAACAACACTCCCACTATGTACAATTTTTAAACAATGAAAATGGTTGTAAGATCAATCTTGTAGTGAAATCACATCACTACAAACTCTTTCCAAATGCCCAAATTTTAGTTTCTTAAAAAAATTATTTTCTAATATTTTACAAACTGAAATGTGAACCTACAATGCAAGTATCCATTTTTATGACATTTTGCAGTTTCCTAGTTCTCCTACTTATAGAATATTTCTATGCTTTTTTTCCTAAGGTACCTTCTTCTTGAAGTTGTATACTTTAGAAAAATTAGATTCTAATTATGGAATATCCTTGGAAAAAAATGAGTACTATGCAAAACACTACAAAAAACAAATGGGCTTCCATGCAATGACCCTCAATCCCAATATTCACATAAAGAAATTTTCTTTTTACTAGAGATTCCATCTTTTGAATATTTCAATAGGAATCTAAAAATAGACTTGCTTGTAAAACCTTGGTAGCCGTCCAGAGAGTCTAAAGTTTCTCTAATGGATTAGTAAATTTGGAAGGTTGGACATGTGATCATTGATTTAAAGCTTCATTGTCTATCACTTTGTTTGTTTGTATTTTGCAACTAGATACAAATGAAATCCCTTATATTTATTTTTCAAAGATAAATCATTTGTCTACTACAAGTCACAAAATTTTCAATTTTTTTGGAATTTTTTTGAAATTATTGTGAATTTAAAAAAACAAATAGTTATCAAATACAAAATATACTCAAAATATCTTAAATTCTCACCACAATCTATGTATATTATAGTATATAACATCATGGTATAAACCAATAGTGATTGTGACACTCTGAAATTAGAAACTTATCAAGCCATGTTTATAAGCATAGAATTCATATAAACGATTGAAATTCATGAAATTTTCAAAATTTTCCAATGGAATTAGAATGTGCACTTAGTAAGCTTTGTTTCATTAGTTAAATTCAAATTCTTGAAATATCATTTTTATGGCTAAAATTCACATTTAGAGTGAATAGTATAAAATATCCAAAATACACTATAAAGGTGAAAGCATCTTCTTTTTGGAAAAAATAAATAATACCATAATAAAGGAATTTATTACTATTCACTAAAAATATACTCCAACAACTTCTAAAAACATTGGATAAAAAAATGTTTTTTTTTCTATCCTACAACCCTAAGTGAAGTCATCCACATGATGTTTGGTATCTTAGTAGCATTTCAAGGAAGAACCTTGTAACAACACAACCAATCTAAAGGGTCTAATAGATGACTTTGCTCTTCACTATAGAAACAAAGAATGTATCTACTTGTCCAATAATCAAAGTATTTTGGTCATGGGAGTTGTGTCCTTTTAGAGATTAAATCATTTGCAGAAGATGTCTTTAACTCTATATATGATGCAACAAGAACCTTTTATAAATGCTTTTGGGCCCATAGTGAATGATTTTAGGTCTTTTTTGAAGGTGCTTTGAATATGCACTTGTATAACACTTTAAGATTTTCCTTTGAAAATTTATAGAAAATACAAAATCAATTCTAATTTTTTAATGAAATTTTTAAATTTTCATTTGTCTATGAGTAAAAAAAATAACACCTACTAGTAATTTTGACTTCATCTATGCATATCATCTTGAGGGAATAATTTTATATATTTCTAGCTCATCAATTATAGTTACTTAACCTCTAAAGCCCTAAACTGCATTTTTTTAACAACATAGTAATTTTGGCAGCTTACTATGAATGGAGTTTTTATTTGTTTTCTTTAGAATTTTCACACAACATATGCCTAAGGAGTAGCTCTAAAGCCCAACAATTCTCATAACTTTTGACTTTATCATATGATATTGTATGATATGCAGTTTTCAACAATTTGGAGGTAGTCCAGGTAGCAAAACAAAACTTTTAAAAAAATAAAATAATGAAATTGATTTTCTAAGTATATATTTATGTGAAAAGCTTTTAATCATTCCATTTTGATTAATGAGATGAAAGTTATGAAGAGTTTTAGTTTGTGGTAGTGTACAAGTAGTTATGGAATCTCTACTTAAAGATAAACTTTGAAGTTTTTTATACAACTCAATTTTCAATATTTTTAGAGAAAAAAATTAAGTGTAGATTATATATTACAACATTACAACCATTGGGATTGACGTTTTGCAAGTCCATTAATAAATTGTTAACAATTTAGTATTTTAATTCATTCTCCACTTCTTTCTCCTTACTATTTTTTTCCTACATGTTGTACAATTCCAAACGATCTAAAATTTTTCAAACATGTAGCCAACTTGCCTTGAAGAATGAATCCAAAGAGTGACCACTATTTTGAACATTTTTTCACACAAATGTGACCTTGTGAAGTGCTACTGCCTAGTTATTTGCAAGGACCAAAATTTTTTTTTGTCACTTCAAACGCTAATATCTTGCAATCTACATGGTGGAAATTTTTGAAATTTTTTTCCACATCTTCTTAAACTAGTGTCATACAAGATCCTACGGTTACATGTGTCCAAAAATGGGTTTTTTTCCTTTTCCTAAACTCTGATACTTGTATTAAGAGATGGCAGTTTGGAGTGTTGGTGAAAAAATAGTGGAAAACCTTTCGGGGTTAAGCTGTCCTTCGGGTGCGTTTCCTCCCCCGGGTTGGGTTGGTTTACTTTTTGCTTTTGCAATTGAACTCTGCGGTTCCTTCTGAGAAACTAATAAGAAAGAAAAGAAGGTTCATGCGCCTCAGAATCCGTCAGACCCGCACTGGCCCCTGCCTTCGGAGTGGCTCGATCCAGCAAAGCGTCCCTGGTCGATCAGGAAGCTCCGATATCGGAAGACAGGTCTTTCGAAAGTTGGGTTGAATCTGCAAGTTAAGTTGGTCTTCAATTGAACCTTCAACTTCCCTGACCTACCTCTTCCAGACGGATTCAGCTGCAGTTAGAGCTTGCAATTGCGTTGCGCCTTCCTCGATCCATCCTGCAGCGCCTTCGACTGGCCGACCAGGCGGGAATTCTTGAAGAGGAGTACTGTACATTTAAGTTAAAACACGAGCCCCTGTGCGCCGACAAGCCGCAGCAATGTCCTGATCCCGTCGGAGACTCCGATGACGGAAGAAATGGAGGAGCCGCGGCAGGCTCTTGTGTTGTCAGCCAGCCAGCCGCTCTCCATCTGTTAGTAGTAATAGCACTTAGGGCCAGCAAGTGGAGGGACCCGAGAAGCTGCATCCACATCGACACTCTAGGCCCTCCCGTGTTGTTTTCGCTAAAACTACACTAATGATAAATAGTGTTAGCAACACTAATCACGAAGCATAACACTAATTGTCAACATTCCAGTTAATGTTACCAACACTAAATGTCAACATAGACTGATAGACACCATTTGTCAACTATTGGGTATAAATTTTTTACAAGTTTACTATTAGTGTTACCTAACTATTTCATCAAAATGCAAAGAAAAACGTATGAACCCAAGAATCCTATGACATGCTCAAAAAAATTACTACTAAAAAAAGTGAACACAACACTAAATGTCAACTAATTGAAGTTTAAAGTGACTGGGGTAAAAGTCCAGGTAACACTAATCACAACATAACACTATTTATTATCATTAGTGTAGTGTGCCCTGTGCCGTTATCACAATCAAAACAAAAGTAAAAGTAATCTTCTAATTCTTTAATTCATAAAAACTTTAAAATTCAATAACTTTCACACTAGAGGTCCAAAGGCCACCAAACCTAACCCATGCACCCCTCCTCTTCAAGGGCTTTCCAACCATACCAAGAACGGAAGAAATTTTCCAATTTTTTTAATTTTTTAATTTTTAGATCCAAAAAATACTTCAAAATTCAATAACTTTCACACCTTACATCTGAACGCCACGAAACCAAGCCGGTGCACCCCTCCTCCCCGAGAGCTTTCCCATAATACCAAGCACACCACTGGAGGATGCACGGTCTGGGAGATCTCAACGTTGTCGCACTGTAAATGCGTACATAGTGTAAAAAAGTGTGGTAATGTTTTATTTCTATTGATTTGGTTTTCACGAATATGAGGAGAATAATGACATCATCTTTAGTGGCTTCAAGGTGACGCCTTCTTACGATGGCTTGAATCATCTATATAAGAATAGGTTGCCATCTTAGAATTCCATCAAACTTGAAGTAGTTTTCTTCATTATTTGTTATAGATTCAGTATGTCGAATTGGAGGGTTTTTTCTGAGTCCCAAGATGAAATTGGAATTCTAGTTTTTTACCTCTAATAGGTGTACGTTGAGTTTTAGTTCTTCATTCCATATTTGGAGTGAATTTCTATAATAATTTTGTGTTTGTGAAGTAGTTGTAAGGAAATATTCAAATGGTTTGCCTTCTAGGTGAACTTGAAGTAAATTTCCTTCAAAGATAAAGATAAGGAGATAGTAGTGGGCCAAATAAGTGCTCAATTATTGTTAGAGGAGTTTTAAGAGTGAGTTAGAGGCGGACCCCACTTGTTTGTGTGGTTGAGAGTAGATAAGGTAGAGGAAAAGTTGGATAGGATTCATCTTCTCTCCCATTGTGAGTTTAGGGAAAGACCCGAATGTTTGGAGGGCCATGGTGTTGTGTGTTTTTGGAATTTTGAAATGAAAATTGGTGGAGTTATGTATCATGGTGTCTTCTTTCTAAATTGATCTCACTTGCTTGATTTGGAGTTGTGAATCAAAAGTTGTGCTAGTTTGAGTGGAGGGAGGTTTGTTGCCTTCGAAATTAAGAGGCAGAGACTTCGACCGACCATAAAAGACGGACAGGTTCTTGGTTTGCATTGATATTTGGAGGAAGTGTAGGAAATTAAGTTAGCTTTCTAGGAAGATCTCACTCATTCTATTTGGAGCTTGTATGAGTGAGTTACGAGTGTAGAAGTGAAGGAGTGTCTGCTGCCTATCATTTCTAGAGGCCGAAACTTTGAGTGGCCATGAAAGGTGGACAGAGTGTTAATTTGATTTGAGTTTTGGAGAGGATGTGTAAAGTTTTGTTAGCTTTCTAAGAAGCTATCATTCGAAGTAATTGGAGCATTTATGAGTAAGTTGTGAGTGTAGGAGTGAAGGAGGGTCTGTTGCCCTCACTTGTAGAGGCCGAAACTTTGGATGACCATAGTTTTGGGTCAGAGTATTGGAATGAGTTGAGATTTGGAGGAAATGGAGAGAATTGTGTTAGCTTTCCAGAGAGTTATCATGCAACCCATTTGAAGTTGTGAAGCAACGGTGGTGATCATTCAAAGTTTAGCTTTGAAGATGGAGTTGGGGTACAGATTTGAAGTTGGAGTTTGAGTGAAAATTTGAAGTTGAAGTTGAGGTGGAGCTTTGAGTGATGATTTGAAGTTGAAATTTGAAGACACAAAGATTGAAGACTCGTGTGTTGTGGCTTGTGGCTTGTGGCTTGTTATTCCTAGCCGGATTTGGGGCTCGTTGTCTTTCTATGGTTATTCCCAGCCGGTTTTGGAGGCTAGTTGCAATTTTCAATTTCAGCATTGTAAAACTGTTGCGAGCCGTGGTTATCCAGTAAGCGCTCCATTTTGTGTTTGTGGAGACTATTTGGGATTTAATCACCCACTTGGTTGCTCTTTTATGTTGTTCCCATTGGTGAAAGGCGCTTCCTGGTCACCGTGGGTTTGAAAGTTTAGGGTCCCATCATCCGGACGGTCACTCGTGTTGGCTGTCCCGTTTTACCCGTCCGAGGCCGTGGGATCTTATCACCTTACCCTTACCCTTACCCTTATAGAGCCACCACAGGATAGGCCAACGGGGAGGAGTTTGAAGATTGAAGATTGAAGATTGAAGATTGATGATTCGACGACCGTATACGAGATTTGAAGACCAAGATTAGAGATTCATGAGAGACAACAAATTTTGTTGTTATACAATATCATTTTGTATTTGACTGGTGAATTTGTGGGTGACAAGTTCATTCACCTTCATCATTCTAGTTAGAAGACTGGGTTTGCAAGTGACAAGTCCACTTGCCTTTATTCTTCTATCATATTATTATTCCTTAGCCATTTCTAGTTGCAGCCAGAATCTTCGTGATTTCCCAAGGCAAACCGCTCTCAACACGACAACGTGACAAACAAACAAACAAAACAAACAGTCTAATTTAAGGTATAGGCTAGTGTACCATGTGCCATTGTTATAGTCAAAACAAAAATAAAAGTGATTTTTTAATATTTAAAAAACCAAAAACAATTTTAAAATGCATAATTTTCTCACCGTGAGATGGAATGCCATGAAACAAAGCTTGTGCATCCCTCCTTGCCAAGAGCTTTCTAATGGTACTAAGATTGTGACCTAAATATAAATAAAAGTAATTTTTTAATTTTTGAGAACCAAAAACAACTCGAAAATGCATAACTTTCTCACCGTTAGTCGGAATGCCACGAAACCAAGATGGTGCACCCCTCCTCGCCGAGGGCTTTCTGATGGTACCAAGCACACAACTAGGGGACGCACGATCCGGGAGATCTCAACGTGACAAACAAACAAACAAAACAAGCAACCTCATTTAAGGTATAGATCATTAGAAGACATTTTAGGCCTCTATAGGGCCGTGAGTTATCATGGCAAGGAACTCCCCGCAATGCACTGCAGCAATGACAGCACAGACATGTTGATGTGGTTGAGCCCCAGCTACGTCATTTTTGGATTTTTTTTTAACTTTAACTTTAATTTTTCAACTTTTTTTGAATTTTTGGATTTAATTTTCCAACTTTTTTAGGCATTCTAAGAACTATTTAAAAAAAAATTCCCTGACAACTGGCCATTCCCTTGCTGCGGGGGGAACAACGAGGCAATATGCCTGAAACAGCCCTATAGAGGCCTAAAATGTCTTCTAACGTTTAGGAAGTCACTAGCTTAGAGGTTTTAGTATATAGTCACTAGTTTAAAGGTTTAGGGATATTTTATAGGGTGATATTTATTTAAAATTTTATAACTTAATATATTTTATTATTAAAAATTAATTTGAAATGATCATTTATTATAGCACTCTATCCATCCATTTAAATTGTTTGTTTTGTTTTATTTGTTTTGTTTGTTACATTGTGATCTTTAGGATTGTGTCTTGTGGTCATGTTCTTGGTACCATTGGAAAACTCTCCATGAGGAAGGGTGCATGGGCTTTGTTTCACGCTATTTGGATCTACAATATAAAAGATATTGAGTATTGAATATTTTTCAATACAAAAATTAGAAAATTAATTTTACATTTCTTTTGATTGTGGTAACGGCACATGGCACATTAGTATTATTTATAGATTGTTTATTTTTTTGTTTTTTTTGTTACATTGAGATCTCTCAAACTATGGGTCTATTGATCACGTGGTTGGTGCCATCAAAAAGCTTTGGGTGAGGAGGGGTTTATGGGATTTGTTTTGTGGAGTTTGGGCCTACGATGCAAAAGTTAAGGATTTTTGAGTTATTTTTTATTTTAAAAAGTTAGAAAATTATTTTTATATTTTTAAATTTGTGATAGTGAAACATGGCACTCTTATATTATTTATAGTATTATTTTGAGTCTAATTTTTTGGCCCCTATATTAGATTTAAAAATCTATACCTTAAATTTGTTTGTTTATTTTGTTTTGTTTGTTTGTCACATTGAGATCTCCCAGACTGTACGTCCCCCAGTCCTATGCTTGGTATTGTCAGAAAGCCCTTAGCGAGGAGGGGTGCACCAGCTTGGTTTTGTGGCATTCAAACATACGGTGTGAAAGTTATTGAATTTTGAAGTTTTTATGAACTAAACAATTAAAAAATCATTTTTATTTTTGTTTTGACTATGGCAACAGTATAGGGTACACTAGTTAGAACTAATAGGTATTGTATGATTTTTTTTCTATTACCATTTTTTATCCTTTTCTTCTTTATTCTTTTGTCCCTTCTCTTTCAAACCATTTTTATGTATACTAAAAACTAAAGTACAATATGTTTGGACAGATGTACTATGGCCAAACAAATACATTCATAAACTATAAACAATTCATTTTAGTTGTATCAAACAACTTATTGCTAATCATCTACAAATATACAATGAGTGCCATAAGAATGTATTAAAGCAAAATTCATGATAGATTCTTCAAATTCTAGATGACTTCAAAGGACTTTAGAAATAACTTTCAGGGCAACTATAACCCCTCATCTAAGGTTCATGGATAATTTGGTACAAATAATGTATCATTTTTTTGACTCAAATCACATCTAACATCACCATACTTGTGCATATTTAAATAATGATTAGACATGAGCAAAAAAATTTTGCAAAAAAGTTGAGGCCCTCTCGGAGCCTTCATGTTGTTTTCATTGAACTCACTACAAATTAACATTATTCTCTACTTTTTACTCAAATCACATCTAGCATCACTATACTTGGGCATATTTAAATAATGAATGGTCATAAACAAAGAATTGTCTTCTTGCTAAAGTTGCTCTCCTCCAATTGACCCTCTGGGTCTACATGTCTCAAAATCTTGGGTTGGAGATTGAAGGGGAGGCATCTTTCTATAGATAATCGTGCAGGACTTCATTTTTATTTTTTGTGAGGATTTTTGGAGTCATTTTTTGTATTTTTGACAATTGTTTTGTGGTATGAGGAGACCAATTTGGTCATTTTGTTTAGTTGTTACGTTCCAAATTGGAGTTGTTGACAATGGATTGAATCAATGCATATGAATGTTTAATGGATATGTGTGTCCAAATCAGGAGTGATGAGTGTTTTTTTGGTTTTTAATTTATTTCCAATTTGGAATCTATTGTTTAAATGCATGGTCAGTTTGTTGTTTATCCTAGTTGGTTTGTAAAGTTTTTTATGAGTTGATGGGGTAATGACAAGGCTCCTGTAGTCTAGATTTTTGCTTCTTCACAAAACACCCAGGACTATAGTATAGGGGTTCTAAAATCTAAGGGAATGGTCAAATAGTCTAACGTATTGCGACTAAAGTCACTTGTTTTCAAGATTAGAAGGGGATCTACTATAATATTTCACAAACAACAAAGAATAGTATATTCACTCTTATACCCAATATAATTTGGTAGCCAGTCCTTTAAATAATGCTATGGACGTGTGAAATGCAGTCCCAGTCCTGTCTAGTATTCTAGGGGAGTTTTTCAATAATTTGTCAGGTTTGACCACAATTTGTCATGCGCATGATCTAATACTAGACAAATGCAAATATATAATATATTTATATAATTGTATACAATTCCTTAATTATTGGTGATTTGTGTTACCAAGACAATTTGTCCAGTCACTAATTAACTAGCCTAATTACTAGTTTAGATGAGTAACAAACCAGTCCCGGTCCTACGACAATTTGTCTCTATCTAATGCAATGGGAATGAGTGTTTTATGCAATTTTTCCAAGCTTAGAACACTTTGCACATTCACAACAATTTGTCAAAGTACACGATTCATACAAATACAGGAATCAGCCAAAGGCACATGATCTCACTGCCAACCTTACCATTTCAAATTAATTTTCAGACTAATTGTCTTATTCAAAATGAAATCACTCCATTTGGACCTATCCTCACAACTGCAAGGCAACCTCAATTTAATTCCACTCAGCAACTAATTTCCCCAATTGTTGTGCTAACTGGTAAGACAATTAGTCATATTTAATATTCACCAAACCGGGGCACACTTCTTATGCCCCAATTCACTCACTAATACGAACTAATCACTAGTTCAAATTGACTCTTCAAAATCAGCCCTTTGACAATTTGTTTACTTACTTCAAAATTATAAATTAGAGATCAACAGACAATTTGTTAAATTTTCCAATCAAGAAATAAATTATTTAACAAATTGAAAGATCACCATAAACTATTATTGACTTGCTTGTAGCCATACAATTTAATCCACATAACCATAAATTTGATTCACACAATCACACATACACATAAATCACAACAAGCAAAACAATTAAATTTTCAATATATATATATATATATATATTCAAAAATGACAATTTGTTTGCTTCCAACTGGTCCTTCACTGTCTTCAACAGTACCACACAGCTTACACAATTCAAGCATGACAATTAGTTTTCTACACTCACATGTAGACACACAATTACAACCAAGCAATCCTAATCACTAGGACAATGCCACCAACTTAACAAATTGTCTATTTCATAAATAATTTCTCAACTACAACTAATTCAACTAAGCACAACCAAACAATGAGATCCAATCACTGGACTCCCAGACAATTTGTATAATTTCTACACATTTATTTAGAACCAATCACTGGTCCTTGATTCAACTTGACAAATTGTCAAGCTAACTGATCCAATCACTGGATCTTAATAATCAAGTAAGACAACTTGTCCTACAACTTATAATCAATCTTTACAATTAAGACAATTTGTTAAATTTGAACTTACGAGGTGTTGAGTAATCTTCTGTTGTTCTTCACAATTTTACTCCAATCTGGTTCTCGCACTTGACCATTAGTCTTCCGCACCATGAGACTCCATCAATAGCGGTATCTTGTATGGACTCTCATCATCTCAACTAAACTTACTCTTAATTTTTAAAATGAATCACACAAAATTCAAGTAATATTCACAGCCTGCTTGTTTTAATTATTCAATTCAAGACTTATAGTAGCTAGACAACGATAGTCTATGCAATTGATACAATCACGGTCAATCGTCCAGTTATTTAATTTGTGTTTGTAGAAACTAACAATTGGTCAAGGACAATTGGTCGTATGCACATACACATAGACAATTATAAAATCCGACCTTAATATCACAATTGAATTGCAAGTGTCGAATTCGAAAGTCAGATCACCAGATCAATTTACAATTACAATTTGTCACAAAGAATTTCAATTATACAACTCTTCTATCCAATTTCTAGAATACCGTAATGCACAAGCACACAAAAAGAAGAATATCTACACAATTTGTCAGCAATCCACAAATTGCACTTTCTAATAATAAAATTGACGCAAAATCACACGACCAGACCCACAAAGGATCAACTTACAAACACACACAAGTGATCACACAGATTCACCCACAAACCAGGCAAGACCCACACAAGATCAACTCACCACAATTCGTTCAAAAAACAATTTGTATTGAAGGAATTCACAATTTACAATGTAGCAAAATTTCACAGAACACTGTAGAACAAAAATGAGCTGAAAAGTAAGAGTGTGTGAGAGAGAACAAAATGACAAATCGTCTGCCTATATGCTACTGCAAAAGTTGCAGCTTTCCGATATCAACAACTACTAAGACAATTCGTCACCTTTCCTATCTAACAAGGATAAAGCTCTTAAAATCTCCAGACCAATTGTCTTTTACATTCATTCCTGTTCATTTTCTACCTCCTATTAGTATTCATCTATCCTTTTAACTACAATAGACAATTAGTCAAAAATTCAAAAATTTGAACGCTCACTGCTCCCAATTGGGATGTTTCAAAGTCCAATTAGGAATTTTTGGGTTGCGGTGTTAGTCCAAGTTGGCAATGATTAGGTGGTTAGTTGTCTCTCTCAATTTGGTAACCATCAATTTTGGCTTCCTATTTGGTCAAGTTTTCAAATCATTTTCCTTACCTACTATTGAAGAGACTTCAGTGCGAGTCACCACCAATTTGAGCCGTGTATGCTTTTGTTGTTTTTGTGTTTGTGTTCAAGTAGGTGATGCTTGGTTGTGTGTGATACTTATGTCCTAGTTGAGATGTTTGAAAGATGAAGAGTCCTGGACAATTTGAGCCATGTACACTTTTGTTGTTTCTGTGTTTGTGTCCAAGTAGGTGATGCTTGGTGTGTGTGATGGTTATGTCCTAATTGAGATGTTTGAAAGATGAAGAGTGTGTGAATTAAGGAAGAAAGTGTGGTGATGATGGATAAACTTTGTGAGGATATTTTAGAGATCAAATTGGAGAGTATTGATGTAAATGATGTATTAAGTTGGAACTTTGGGATGCAGTGTATGTAAAGTTAGTTGAAAGTAACCATCTCTCTTGGAACAAACTTATTATACTAAAAGGGTAATTTCCGAATAGTTCATTATCCTCCTTCAACACTTCCTTTAAATACACTAAAAATCAACAAAGAGGTCTACTTTAGAGCTTTAGTGAGTCCAATGAAAATGCAATTTTAGAGTAAGTCTTTAAGTAGCCTTGGCTTGGGTTAGAGCCAAACCCCTACCATTTCAAGTTGCCACTACATTTCAAAATTGTTGATTTTACCTCCTCACCAACTTTTGGGCAACTCATTAGCTTTTGTTGCTTCTAATGCTTGTGCGATTTTTTCTATCTGTCTTTGTTGCTTTGATCCCTATAGCAAATTCTATTCTCCAAATGAACCTAAGTTGCTATGTTTTATCAAAGTTTGATATGTAATCTTCTACATTCTAAGGTCTTATATTACTACAGAGGCCCTCTTTTATTTTGTGTTTCTAGTCAAATATTCAAAGTAGCTATTTTAGAAGTTGGTGTTGAAAGAATGATGGTGGAGTGCACATTTTTGCAAGGGCCCACTTAGAGTTGTTGAGGTTGTTCCAACGCACCTAGGTGGCCATCAGCTCTTGGGGAACAAAATATTTGTAGATTGTTTTGATGTGTGATCCCAAATGTCTACATAATGCATGAGGGTGCATTGATTTGCTCTAAGAGCATTTCTACCAATTCTTCTCTATTTCTATCTAGATAAAAGGAAAACAGATATCAAGATAGAATATGCTCTTTTCCTTTAATTTTGTATAATAGTTATCACTATATTATTATCATTGGTAATAATAGTTGTTTTGAATATACTAATGGTATACAAAAAGGTGATTTTGAATTCTATATATATGCTCTTCTATATTGAATTGAACCATTCAATTTAAGGAATGTAAGACCATGGGGGGTCCTTTTCATATCTGCATAAAATATATTTGGATAGAGCTATGGAGCACCTCTAATGAAGATGCTTAAAGGTAGGGATACCTAAAAGCGCAACTTTCTTTAGTAATCCACAATTGATATTATTAGATTGGTTAAATTTTATTTTTTTATTGTTGGTAAATGCAAGGAGGTTTAATATATATTTTCTTCCTTTTTTAGCTTTCAAAATATGTACTTAGATTTCAATTTGGTAAACATTTGACTACATGGGAAAGGTCTAAGTAAGGAATAAATTTTTTATCCACATCTCTATTAACCTTATTTTGAATTATTCATATATGGGGAATTTTGTTAAAATGGCCGCATTCCATGTGCCATTTTCAGACCGCCCGCTTTGAATTGTAAAAATGACATGTAGGACAGGTATAGTTTTCATGAATCTTGAACTTTTATAGATTTAATAAATCTATTACTACTATAGATTTCAAACTACACAATTTGAATGGTAAAAACAACATCTAGCATAGGTGTAGATTTCACACATCTGAGAATGATATAGTTTTCAAACATCTAGTACATTTATACACTTCACACCACTCGCTTTGAATTGTAGAAACTACCAAAGTAGCGGAATTTCGCCATTTTAACGAAATTGCCCATATATAAAAACTATTCTTAATTAAAGCTTTGTCAAGTTTTTACATTTAGATTCATTTACTAATACTATAAATATTGTTAAGGCATCCACTATACACTTGGTATACATACCTATCTTTTAATTGATAATAAGTAGCATTCGGAATTAATATCCTTGAAAGTACATCCCACTATACCTTGAATAGATCAAAAATATATAAAATTGTATTTTTAATAACTGAAACATATCCGATCAAAAGCAAGCTAAAAGACCAAAAATACAGAGGCCTTAGCAAATGAAATAAAATCATGCCAATAGAACAATAAATTGCTATACTATTGGCTTGATTAGCCAGCGCCTCTATATTTTTTTGTCTTTTAGCTTGCTTTTGAAGGGATGTATCTTGGTCAATCAAAGTCTAAGCCTAGATATTATTGTATTATTGTAAGCACTTTTGGATTTGTTTTCAATGATAAATAACTATAGGTTTTAACTCACTGATAGAAATTTGGTCTTTTGCAACTTGTGCACAAACCACTCTTGCCATCCAAAAACAAGTTGTTTTGGACAAGTTATTCTAGATGCCATCTAAAAACAACTCATTTTTACAAAAATGCATTATAATAGAAGAGTTATTTTAGATGATAGTAGTTCTAAAAGATCAAATTTCTACTAGTGACTAAAGTTATAAAAAAAGTTAGTTGTGTATTTGGAGGGTCAATATACCTTTTGTATAGTGGATACTCTTATATTGCATCCTATTATGGTTCCTTGAAAATGAAGAACTTATCTCTTAGGACCTATATACACCTTATAGCATTGCACTAATAAGGCAACAACTTTTTTTTATCTACATTCCCATAATGTGTATGTCACAACCTTGACAAGGTTAAAATAATTCCACCATGCCTATTTCAATATTTCTTACAATATTTATTGTTTTGTATGCTCTATTTTGCCATTGAATTTCATTGAGGATTATTTTATTTTATATTATATTTAAAGATGAAATCACATCTCTACTATAAATCACAAAATTTTCTTTGTGACAATTTGGATCTACCAAATCATTTTGAAGAAAAAATAAAATGGAAATGCATATGAAATACAAAATTTCTTTAAGAATATAAATATTTTACTATAGGTGTATATATGTCACTAAACATCATGGTATAAAGAAAATTTCCATAACACTTTATAATTAAAAAATTAGTAAACTAGTCATTACAAGTAAAAAATTTAAATTGTAATGAAATATTCAATTTTAACCTTTTTCTAAGTTAGTAAAGTGAAACCAAGATGTAATAAAATTGGGCTCAAATTCAAGAGAAATGATTTTTATGACCAAAATTAAAATCAAGAGCAAACAATTGGAAGTTATCCAATATAGTACAAGGTGATCTATAGCATGCACATTAAGTTGCACACAAAGATAAGTGAGCCCCCTTGTAGTGAACTTCTTCACTACATGACAACAAGAAATAGCAACCAAAAACAATTTGGATGAAAACCCCTCCTTTGGTATCCTTGAGGATGCTTCCATTCTCATCTAAGTCCTAATTTTCTTCAAGAGTCGTAAGGTTAACCCCTAAAGACAAATTTTGACTTCATATTTTCTAAAGCCAATTTGAGTAGGTCATTTGTAGAATCTTTTTTGTTCTATTTGCTTTATAAGTTTTTGACCAACATATGTAATGCTCTCTGTTGATTTTCATGACACAATATATGGCCTCATCTCAATTACATTGTTCACAATATATGATCAATTGAATTGCCCCTTTCAAACCTAGAATCCTTGGTCCTTTGGGGGGGGTGCACAATTTTTAACCCTTGGAGCCACATCCAACCATCTCTTCCTGGTCTCTGCTTGCTTTCTAGAACTGAATAGACAACACTATTTCTAATTAGTATGGTGGTGGCCAAAGCAGGTCTACACTAATTCTAATTAGCATGTGTTCACAGCTTTGTGTGTTATACTCCAGATGAGGGTTTAGAGTGAGAGAGACTAGTTACTCGATCTGAATTGTTCAGAACTCTCTCGGTGCAAAAGGATTTCAGATCATTTTAATCCAACCACATCAGAACATTCACCTTCACAGAGTAAACCCAGATCTAGAAACTCAGAATCTTTGATTTTGGAATCATAAAACCTGCTGTCGTGCTTCAGAAAAGAAAATAGTTCTAATTGTTGAAGCATACGCACAATAAGGTAGTGATGAAGAACATGAATTAATTATGCTTTAAATATTTACACGAGGACTAACTTTCTCTAAGCAGTCGGGTTCCAACCTTTGTGACATGAATGTAAGAAGTGCATCAGAGGTTCCCAACAACGGAGATGAAGATGTTGAAAAACAAGTGCAACCAGATGTTGAAAAAGAAGTGCAGATGTTGATTAACTCCCGCATTCTACAAAATGTGGTGATGCTCGATTTTCATGTGCAAGGGGTGGTATGTTTTGTGGCAGGGAATGTTCATCCTTCAAAGTCACGCAACCGAAATTCAGACAAGGTCTTTCCTGAAAGACTGGAATGTTTCAGGAACTTCTAAACATCACTTGAAGAGAAGTTTCTGAGAGGTCTTCCTAAGTATGGTCACAGCGAGGCCTCCTTAAGTATCACAGAGAGGCTTAGTTTTTATGTCAATTTCATTACACTTTGGCACTTTTCGGAGCAGGTGGACTAAACGATAACTTTGTATCAAGCCTCTGTTTTAGAAAGACATGTTTCACAGTTTTTAGAGTCATGCCAAGTTAACATAATTGAGGATAGGTAGTATAATTATGTTGTCCACCATCCTATATTCCTATGAAGCTCTATTGTTAAACTATTGTTGCTATCAGTGTATCAATCTCAGATTTAGGCTTAGAAGCAACTATGAGGCTCCCAATTTAGTTTCGCATATCTAACAGATGAGATTTCAACTTGATACTTTGCACTGATAAAACACATGTCACATCAAAGACCATTCAAATGAACAATTTCATTGCACTCTCCAAATTGCAATGACAAATCACATTCCTAGTTAAGCAGATGTAGTTACCATGGCCTGAAAAATACCAAAGAAAGTGATGCAAGCTGCATGCATGCTCACAGAAGACAAACCAAAGCTCAAAAAAATCTCGAAGAGACCTTGTGGCTACTCAACCCCACGTAAAACATATTGAACCAAAAACAAGTGTTGAAACACAAAGGTAGGGATTTGTTTTGCAAATAGTCAATAACATAAACTTAGTTCCTGATGATGAAAGAAGAAGAGAAGTTCATTCCTGCTATAGTAAGTCAAAACGTACACTAGCTTATCCTACTAGTGTTATGCAACCTGCATAATATCAATTTCCAAAAAAACGAAATATTGTCGCAACACTTCTTTTGAGGGTAAATAATAATTTCGGAGCTTATACTAACTCTCGCTAATTGGATAGTTTAGTGAAGTTTTAATAACTGTGTCACTGCCTTTACAAGATTCAAGGGCATCCTGTTGCAGAGTCGAAGTTCACAAGCCTCAGTTCCTTGTCAACAGCCAGCCGCATCTCCGATGTCGGAATTGGGGCGAGCATTTCCATCCATGGCCGCATTAGCAGCGATGGAACAAGCAGTGGAGTTCAAGTACTGTCACTTTCTTCATCTCTGCAGCGGACTTGTGACAACTCCAGTCCTGTCTCCAAATCTACAGCCAAACCAAGTTTAATCGAACATCGGCCAAAACAGAGTCACGTGGTGGGCTAAAATCAAACTTGCTTCTGAGCCTCTGAGCTTCGAGAGCTCCAAGAAACTTGCTCCCCGACTTGCTTACCTCTTGCTGCTTCATTGTCATTGTTGGAGATGGCCCTCGGCGAATCTGACGGCGCTTCGCCCAACGCCTCATTGTGGGTGCTTCCTCCACCATCCTCGGTTAGTGCTCTCCAAGCTGCGGTGCTTTCAATGCAGCCCCAGATGCAAGCTCCAATCAAAAACACAAGAAGCGGGACCGCCGTGATTTTGAGCCACTCCGTAATACGCTCTCCACTGCTGACAATTTCACACAACATCAAAAATTAGGTCTCCGATCCACAGCATAACTCTGCAGGCACATCAAATTTGGACAAGGGATGAAACAAAAAATTCGTGAATTAAGCTGGAGAAATTTCACGATTTCGGCACTTTTCGAGGAGGCTAGCAGCAAACTTGGATCTACACCATGGTGTCTGTGCACTTGAATGTCACAATTTGGACGATTCGAGTTGGGCCTGTTATAAAAGGTTTAACGAATTCGGCACTCACATTGCGGTAGGTTCTACCAAAGCGATGGGGCTTGTCGCTAATAAAGCCCTCGTCGAAGCCGCTGGCCACGCCATTTGGACGATTTTGACACAGTTGAACGCTTGGCCGAAATCTGCAACACAAAAATCGGAGTCAGCATGTTGGAGTAATCACTTCTAATTCAGTAGGAGACTGTATCGATCAGCCATGGTTGAGAGCGCTAGCTCCCCAGTTACCCGGTGAACAAATCAGCAATTCCCAAGTCCTAGACTCTTCGTGAATTCATTGAGTCTTCCGA
Source organism: Climacium dendroides (assembly GCA_950106755.1). Taxonomy (NCBI): domain Eukaryota; kingdom Viridiplantae; phylum Streptophyta; class Bryopsida; order Hypnales; family Climaciaceae; genus Climacium; species Climacium dendroides. Next base: position 24,182,819 of record OX467086.1, read on the forward strand.
TATTGGTGTCTTCAGAATGCGGTGCATATTGGAACCTAAATATCTAACTAACCAATTCATGAATTCACGACAACCCAATGCTTTTGGAAAAGTTCAAGCTAGCACGTTCATCTACATGGCTACGAAGCCGAAAGACCAATACTCATTACTCGATCCTTCACCCCAATTGTGAAAAAGAAGCTCTAGATTCTTAGGATATCGAGACAAAAGATCGAGTGAGCAGTACCGCAACACGCCAATTCAATGCATTCTGTAGAAGGAAACTGAATCGTAGAAACTAAACAAGAGTGACTGTTCTTGAATGTCTACAAGGCAGGAAGAAGCTCTGACCCGTCCGGCTTGGAGCTAGAGCTGCTGAGAGCGAGGACCGAGACACGAGAGAAATCAGTGACGAGCTAGAAGAGAGAATACAGTTGGAGCTGAAGTTCGTTGAAACAATGCATTTGCAAGAGCCACAAAGCCTTGACTGTTTTATAGCACGCAGGTTGAGCCTGGTTGAGTTGGTGATGCTGCGTAGCCCTTCATTCCGTGAATCTGGGAAAAACTGTGCTGCTGAAAACAGGTAGGCCAGCATGAGCGTACATTAGGTGCGGGTGATCGATCATCTCCGATATCGGAAGCGCTCTGGACTCGTCCAGTGCATCACACCAGTCGAACACTGCGCCGACAAATGCGTGCCAGGATTCAAGGTCAGGCGAGTGCCTGCCAAGGATGGATGGAAGCGTGCTTGATCAAGAGGCTCCGATGTCGGAAGAAAGGTCTGCAGTAGCCTCAGAACTCATCAGAGAAGAGTCCGAGCTCCTTCTGGACGGATTTATTTGCCAGGCAGCTGAAGTTGCGCCTTCCTCGATCCTAGTGCTTCTGTTTTAGGAAGATCAAGCCGGACACTTTTAAAGCCGGACCAGTGATTGTTTTTTTTGTTTTTTTATCATTGTGAAGAAGTAGCCAATTATTTCTTCAATGGTCATAGTATCTGATACTTGGGTGATACTTGGTGATATCAATATCAAATCTAGGTTTGCCCTCTTTTTTTTTAATTGACACCATTCTTCCAAAAATATACATATAAATAAATCAAATCTAGGTGACCTTGCAATAAAATTTGGCTATTGGGCTTAAAAAACAACATGACTCTTGCTATGTTGATTGGATAAAAATGAAAATTCTCTTTGCAAGAAATACCCTACATGTAAGTCAATTTTGCAAATAATTAAGGAAAAATTGGAACTTGTGTAAAATATGAAAATTGTATAACTATTTCTGAAAATCTGGAAAACTTTCATTGTTTAGAAACTTCAAAAATTATTCTTGAGAAAATTTACAAAAACATTGTTGTGAAGAGATGCAACAATACCAAAACATTATTATGAAGAGGAGAGTTGAAAAATTAGGAAGAGTGACATATCAAGAAATTAGATCAAATTGTTGAATTGTTCTAATGCTAAAATTGAACTACTTTGATACCCAAGTACCAAATCAAACTTGAACGTACAATAGCTAATGTTTGTTTGGTTGTAGCCAACTAGTGAAAAATTGTCTATTAAAAAACCCACTAAATCAAATGCAAATTAACTCTTTGCCCAAGCATTTGATTTCTTCGATGACTTTGATGTTGGAAGAAATAGATGCGTTTGCTGACTTTTTTCTAGTTATGTTGTTGTTCATCTCAAATCGGTGGATAGAAAAAAGTATTTTTTTAATCTAATTTTTTTTGGAAGTTGCTTGATTGTATTTTCAATTAATAGTATAGCAAATTCCCTCATTGTGATATTATTGGCTTTTCTAAAGAAGAAGAAGAATGATGCTTATTCCATGGTAGTGCCACATCTGATCAAATTATTTATTTTATTTATTTATTTTAGAAATTAAATATTTAAATATTTTGATGCATTTATAACCTTGGGAGAAGCTTGAAGCAACCTTCCTAAGCCCTCAAATTCCTTCTAATGGCATTGTTTCCTAGCAAGACAAAATAGATTTCAAGTAGGTTCTTATAGTCTCAATTTCATTGTGATTTTTTGAAACTTTTTTTGAAGGTAGGAAAAGTCATCTCCTTTTTGGAAATATAATTTTTATTTCAATTGGTACCTCAAAGCAAAAGTTTTTCCACCTAAGCCCAAAACACGATTTGTCAAGCTACACCAAAAAGATCTCAAAAAGTCAAATTAAAATTTTTCAAAATTTTGTTTTTTATATTAAATATTCTCATCTACATGGCATGGTTGTCATACTGGACAAGTTACTATTCAAAACTTGTCCTGTAGGACGAGTTACTATTCATCAAATGTACCTCTCGAGTACATTTGATGAATAGTAACTCGTCCTACAGGATGAAAAATAAATAGTAACTTGTCCAGTATGACAACCATGCTACATGGAAAAATTTGATTTGTTCTATTTAAACTAGCGATGAGATAGTTATGAATAATCTTGTTTTACAATCATTTTTTTGAAAGAATATCTTACACGATTCATTTTTATTGCAATATTCACAACTTTTCAAAAAGTTGTTTGATTGGATTAAATTTGTTTGCTATAACAATCTCACTTTAGGGATAATTGTGTATTAATTCCATCTTAGAGATATTTCCTAGTCCTTCAATTCAATTCATAATGTAAAAAAATTTAAATTCAACATATGTAGTGCAAAAATTTTAAGCTAAGAAGATTCAAAGTTGGCCTTAATATCTAGTTAGGTAAGGTGCAAAAAAAACAATCTTCTTCACTTCAAAATCTTGTAATCTAGGTGGTCAAAGTTTTTTTGCACTTTGCAATAAAAATGGCAATTTTTGATGGAATTTGATGAAAATGGTCTTGGGACTTTCAGTGTTAAGCAAAGGCACCACTAATTATTGTTGATAGCAATAGGGCACAATTACTCAATGTTATTAAACTTTAATCATTTTTATAGGATCTTATTGGCAAGTGATAAAGTATCCTAATACACTATACTACATACAATATTTGAACACCAATGGAATAGGTAATGAATTTTCAAAGTGTTTTATAACATCCTAAAAAGACAAGACCCCCATGTTCTGAGACAAAAATAATCCAATTACAAACCAACATGTGCATTTTTTATTTCTATAGTATCCATGAAAGTCATCCATTGACCACTTTTAACTTCATTGTCTTTATATGGTTACTCTTGAAAGGTTGGACCTATGACAATGAATGTAGTTGAACTTCAAAAACCTTCACATTGTATGCTCTATTTCTCTAATATATACAAATGAAATATTTCTAATATTTTTTCAAAGATGCAAAAAACTAGTCTTCTATAATTCTTAAAATTTTCAGATTTTTGTTGTATTTTTTTGAAGAAAAATGAAGATGATTGTTATCAAATAGAAAATTAGATTAAAATTTGTAGATGTGTGCTATAGTCTAGAATATTACAGTGTCAACTAAAATGCCATGTCATTCTTTGTTTGGAGAAGGGGTTATGGGCATTCAATTTCAATCTACAATAAATTATTCATGTAAGGATTTTCTCAAAATTTTCAAATCTAGTAGAAACTAGACTTAAAAGCTTCAAAAGTTTGGTTTTACTCAAAAGTAAAAGAAAATACTTTGAAATTCAAATTCAAATTTGACTACAAATAAACAATAGTAGTAAAACACGTATTTAATTTATTTGAGATTTTGATTTCTATTAAACAATACACTAAAGATTGTCAAAAATTAACAACAATCATGATTTTAACTAAATTCAAAGATGTGCATATCATTCTATTAATGAAGTTCCATACAAAAAATTAATTAAAAATTTACATTTTTTTAGCTACTTATACTATTAGTATTTGTCAAATGGTTGCAAAACAGGCTTGGTTGACGTTCAAGGTTAAGGTATGCCTAAAAACAACACAATGTTCTCATAAGCTCTCATGTTTTAATTGTATGTATATTATCTTGTATTCTTAATGTTTACAATTTAGTATTGTATTTTCATTGAAACCTGAGTGTCACATTTTGGAATGTAGATATGGGTGCATAAATGTTACTCAACATTAGAGAAAAAAATAACCTTCTATTGGGCCATCATAAAGTGACAATCCAGTCTATTCTTTGAGGTCTAAAAAGCTTATCGAATATGTGTGTAGTCAGAGTGTATGAATTTCAACAAATGCAGTTGGATTTTCATTCTGACAAATTCTAAACATATTTAAAATATATTGGGGCAAAATATTACATATACTTGAATACAAGGTTAATTAGTAGATTACACATGTTATGTTGCATTAAGTTGGATTTAGTTAAATTTAGTGACTTTTGAAGCTAGTTGTGAAAACCAAAGCCAACTAACTTCAAAAGCCATTTTTTTAGTTCTGAGCGTTCAAATAGGAGGAGATGAGCCACTCTTTATACAAGTGGGATAGTAGTGGGTGAAACTATCTATATTAAATATATAAATTAAGAGGAATAAGAATTCAACCGCTCATACTTAAGGTAAATGCAGGAATTGTGTTAAAATTCAGATTTTAAACCTCATTAAAGCATAGTAGAACAAATTTTTTCAAAAACTTTGAACTAATAAAAGTTGAAGGATCAAACTAAGTTTCATTTCCAAAAATCCATTTGAGATTTCAAGTTTTTAATAAAAAGTTTTGAACAAATTTCAAAAAGGGGTTGGAAAGAACCTTTTTTTTTTCATTTAGAAACACCCTCTTTAAAATTTGTTCATAACTTTTTAGTAACGACTTGAAATCACAAGTAGATTTTTGAAAATGAGACTCAATTTGATTTCCCACCTTTTTCTAGTTGAAAGTTTTTTGAAAAAGGTTATAAAACTATGCTTAAATGAGGTTCAAAATCTACAATTCTTGCATTTGCTTTAAGTATGAGCTATTGAATTCTTATTCCTCTTAATTTACATATCCCACATGGATAGCTGCACCTACCACTACTCCACTTGTGTAAAGAGTGGTTTGTTTCCTCCACCAACACACAAATTGAATGAGTGGTATTTGAAGCAAGGCATCCTTGGCTTTTGGCAAGTAACTTCAAAAGCCACTTAATGTGGCTAAATTTAGTTGACTTTGGTAAGGCCTATAGAAATAAGGGTTAAGATGTATTAGTGTATCATGAACCTTGATTTTTTAACACTTTGTTCTTGGCTTTTGAATTACTCATAGCAAATGACATTGCAATTCAACTCACTGCAAGGTCCTTCAAGGGCTATGGAGTGGCCTTTGAGAGGGTAGCTTTTTTCTCTAATGAAGACCATATCTACCTACAAGGTTAACTTTTAGTACAACAATTCATGAAAGAGCTAAACTAATAATGATTGACAAAGGCTAGATGGCATCAAAACAATAATGTTCTAAGTCCTCCTCCCAATCTTTTTTTTTTTTTTTATAGTTTTTTCATTTTCAAAATTTTTTTTTGATGATAAGGGAATGCATGTCCTTCTTGGAATACAATTCTCAAAAACAAGAGTGATTGGGCATACCTACAAGAAATGGGAAAAATATCTAACAACTTTGTGAGCTCACTAAAAACGGGATTGAGAGACAATCCACACATTACTAATGATATTTATCGTTATCCACACTAATTGACTTTTAAATGTTGTAAGTTATTGTCCTTCAATAATATTTAATAATAGTATTCTTGATTAGAAACATATAGCGTTTTTGAATAAATTGAATCAAAAGTACAAACTTATAACATTTTGAAATCAATTAGTATAGCCATTATTGTAACCAATTAAAAGAGAGAATATAGGTAGTTTAGATTGAATTCATAGGACCATTGCATTTGCAAAAGACCTATGGCCTTAATAATCAAAGAATAGGTGCAAGTATTATTCAGTAAACTACATTGATTTCTCCTCATAGTGCATGTCAGACTAATCTACTAAAGTCACTCTATTTTGAACTAGTACAAGACCAGAAGATGAAATATTTTTGTATTAAACCAATTTTCATGAAAATAAAATTATAGGCAACTCTCTTTTTTCCAGGGGACGCTAATGCTCCCTTTTCAGTTGTAGGACAATTTAGTGCACACTCATTTGTTCTATTACTAGATATTACAAAATGAACTCAAATGCAATTATAACCTCATTAGAACATGCAAGAATTCTTTTTTTAACAACAATGTTTGTAATGACTCTTCAACAAGCATAAACACCAATGTGTGTTGAAATTGTGCCTCCCTTCTAAATGGTTAGAATGGTAATTTTATTTCGTGAACTGAAAAGGGCAAATCATTGTAGTTTTACTCCGATGACGGACAAAGACCAGCGCCATTCCTCGGCTCAGTTCTCTTTATCGATCTGGATTGCTTCTCCAGCTGAAGAAAGACAGGTCCTCATCAATTGACGTACAATTGTGTGTAAACTTCAAGCAGTTTAAAATTTGGTGTCATGTCCATTCGTTCCGATGTCGGAAGACGGAAGTAAGTTCTCGACTTGCCAGAGCCGGGTCGCTCGACAAATGTGCGTCAGAACAGCAGTGGAGCACGTTTGGCGCGCGCTCTCTGTGCGTGCGTGCGTGCGAGAGGGATGGAAGCTCAAGTGGGTTCCTTCGAGCCCGGTTACTGTTACTGAAACCGTCCATGGGACTGGAGTGAGATTTTCCCCGGGCCTGATTAACTTAGTTTCATTGTTTTTAACAATTGCAATTGAACTCTGTACGTCTTTGTGAACCAAATTAAAAAAGTGCACGTCGGAGTCCTTCACAGGCTCGCACTAGGTCCCGCCAAGGATGGATGGACAGGTGCACAGGGCCCTTTATTTATTTTTAAATTTGACGCCAATGAAACGGAGTTTCAGTGCATAAAAGAAATTACAACAACACCAGTCACAAGTGGCCTGGCGAGGGAAGGAAACCAACAGCAAATTAAAGCGCGCAAAGCACAGGTCCCGTAACTTGTCCATCGGAGGCTCCGATGTCGGAAGAACGCGCGGCCTTCGCCGTTAACTTCACACCGTCGTTGAATTTCCGTCCACCCAGACGGATTTCGTCCCTGCCGCAGGGCCTTCCACGATCCCGCAGTTCTGTCCAGGGAAGAGCAGGCACGAATGACGAAAGAGTGATAATCAGGAGCGCTTTGCAACGGGGGCGTCATCGCTTGGAGACTCCGATGTCGGAAGAAGGGATGCGCCGCCGCGGATCATGTTTTGTTGGGTTGCAGTTTTATGAAATTCTAAACGAAACGACACTGCTGTGTGACCCCGCCATAAGGTACCCCATAAACGACTGCCGGCAGGAACTACTCATCCTCCCAATTTGGGGTGAAAAGGGACAGTCTCTGATAGTATTTTGACTTTCAACGAGTGCTTTTGCATTTTTTTAAGCCAACAATTCACACAGTCCCAAAACAAATGATTTTCACAATGACTAGGGTGAACTCATTCCCTCGTTGCCTCATTTTATTCTTGGAGAAAATGTTGTGGAATTTATTAGTTGCCATCAGATGAATTTTTTTGCAAATTTTGAATTCATATTTGCAATCAATAGTCCCAAATTAGCTTGGGATAGTGTAGAAATATAAAAAATCATGGCAAAAATTAGGTTTTTTTTTTCACAATTAACCCTGGCCGGGGCAATGAGGGGGTCAGTTCTCCCCATCCATCCTTTAACCCTTAAATGATGAGCCAGTCACTATGAAAATCATTAATTTGTTTGGATAATGTGAATTGTTGGCTCAAAAAAAATGAGAAAGCACTTACTGGGAGACAAGCTATTGTAGAAGACTATTCCCTTTTCCCACAAAATTTGGAAGATGAATAGTTGTACTTTTGTCTTGCATGGAGAGATTCATTGCCATTCATTGGCCGAAAAACATCCCAGGTGTTGGTTAAGGGTTAAGGATTAATCTTATAAGGATGTGGCCCCCATGACCCAAGTAGTCACCAAAACTCTTTGATTATTGAACCAATAGGTACATTTACTACTTCTACAGTCATCTATTAGACCACTAGGCAATGGCTAGATATGGATATCACTTCCTGGATTCTCTAAAGTTTAGAAATATGTCCTTCCGGAAATGAAATCAATATTGGAAATTTAAAAAATTACATGGTTTTATAAAAAGCATGTTAGTACACCACAATCATGTGCTATATAGATCACATTCAACAATTGAATTTTTTCCTAATTTAGCATATTCAACACTTGATTGCATTGTAGTAGTGAAAGAACTACATATTCAAGGTTTTCTATTTCAACAACTAGGCATGCACCTTATTAAGTTTGTATATAAGTATATCATATGGTTTTAAAAGAAAGATGTTATAAAATCATAGTCCTTTTAAATTGTGTAAAATATTGTGATTTTCGAAAATTCTTATACACAAGTAAATATAATAAGACATCAAATTAAGAGTTAAAATTAAACATGGATATGATTCAATCATTTTTTAGCTAAATATCATGTCTATGAACATTTTCTTTATAAATTGGTATTCTAGATTGTTCCTATTGCCTCAAATTTGAAACAAAGACAATTCCAAGTTTGACAACAAAGGAATGAAAAGGAATATCAAAATTGTTCAATTTTCCTTGCTCGACAGTATTTTGGATGGAAAATTACAACTCTCTTATGAATTTTTCATCATATTTATATAAATAAATAAAATGTGTAATTTCTAGCACACATTGAATGAGTCAAAAAATGACAATGTTTTAGAGAGATAATCCTTTTTGGAACCCATATCGTGCCATTGCCCCATTGTGGTCCACTATATCCTTGCAGGGTTAAGTTAGAATGCTTATTAGCCTCACAGCTCAGAATTCTAGTGTGTGTTACAAAAATTGAACTTAGCTTTAGTTATAACATTTTTCAAAGGAGGAATATTTCTATGCATTGTTTGTGTACCAAACTACACTCACTCCTTTATTCAATACAACACAAATTTTATATTATGACAAAAGTCTTGGAAATGAATGTCCTAAGTCAAGAATTGCACTCCATATTGTGACTGTAATATTCACTAGTGTGACCTCAATAAACAAACAAATGTGATAATATAGAAAATTAAACAAACATGTTTGTTGAGTTACTTTCAAGGATTGTCTTCTTGATCCATTAAAGACTAATCAACCACTTTCTGGTTGAAATTGATACATTTTCATTGGTAGACAAAGTTTTAGGATGAATTTAGATATGGACAAAAGGGGACAAGTGTAAGGAATTGGAAATCAAATGCATAGGGACATGAATCAAGATAGTGAATTTTATGAAAATGGCAGTGATTTTTTGCCATTTTCCATACTCAATGTGCCATTCTAATAGAATGTCATGTCATCTTTGGCATATTCAATGCCATTTTAATGGAATGGAGTGCCATTCTACATGAATACCACCATTTTAACGAAATTGCCCATCAAGACAATTTGTGCTAGCATACAGTTTTGGAAATGGAAAAACAAAGGAAATATTGGATGAAAATACAAAAGTCAAAAATTGATAATGAAATCAATGCAAAATTTGTCATGCATTTACTATGAAGATCCAAGCATTCATGCCAATTCCATTGGTATGGTAAAATCTCCAAAATGCACTATGGTTTAGTATTTTTTCCATGTTCAATCTAAGATCAGAAAACATCTCACCTACCTCTAGAATCAACCACAATCCTTAATGGGTTAAAGCACTACTATTGCATTTTTTCCCTATAGAATGTTAGAAGAAATGTGTGTAGTAATTTTTACTAGTGTAAGTCTTCAAGCATTCAAATTTGGAGAACTTTTTCTTGTAGGTCTTATCCTTTGGCACTTGTGTCAATGGACATTTAATTTTTAAAACTACATTTTTAATTGCCTCTTTTATGTGACAATTGCATTCTTATTCCAAATTATAACACCTCCCTAATCTTCTTGGTACGTAGTGATACATTGTTTATTTCTCAAAAAACTAGGTATGAAAACATGAGTAGGTATATGTGTCCTTTAGCCACTAGTTGTAAACTCCTAAAGTCCCAAGGCCATTTTTCTATCACAAACCACTCAAAAGTTCCATTTCTATTGCTTTTGTTTAAGGAAACCAAAAAAATATTTTTAGAATCTAACTATAGGATTTTAAACTTTACTTGTTTGACTTCTTGTGGTACAAACTTGTTGAAGTTCGAACATATGAATCAAGAGATATTAGCATTCAAAGTTTATTTTTTTATTTTTTTGAACACTAGCTTGTAATTTTGAGATGACTTTGACCACCACTTGTGAAGTTTTTTTTGAACTACAGATTTTGATTTTTTTTTTTAAATTGTTGAAGAATTGAGTTGAAAGTCTCGGAATTTTTTAAAAAAAGGCACTTGATTTTCATTCTTCAAAAAATTGTTAAGTAGAAGTAGGTCCAATATTTAAAGAAGAACTAAATTGTTAATAGCTCTACAATAGGATTAAAAAACAATAATCCCAACAAAGAGATCATTCTAGCAAGCAAACTTACTCTTGTCAAACCATTTTTTTTGAAAAATATGAAAATTGCATTAAAAAATAAATCCTATAAATGATTTCTTCATGAAAATGCTAAGATTGCCTTAAAAACAAGATTATTCGTAACTTTCACATCACTAATTCAAATGGAATGAATTAAAAGATTCACATGTAGAAAAAATATGATCTTTAAGAAAAAAATTAATTATAATTATAATTTTCATGGATTTCTTTTTCTACCTGGAAACTTGAAAATTATGTTCACGATGACATAACTTTTGCTTTGGGGCATTGATTGAAATAAAGATCATATTCCCCAAAAGCTAATAAGTCTTTTTTATCTTATTAGAAAGTTTCACTAAAAATTAAGTTTATAGGAACTTGTCCAAAATCCATTTTGTCCACAAAGAAGACAATGGTCCTTTAGGAGCTAAGCTTTCACATCCAAAAATTTGAGTTTGTTCCCTATTGAAATAAATTTATGAATTGTATTTGAAAACCCACCCCAAATACATTTGTATTCTTGTGGACTTGTGGAACCTCCAATCAATATGGGATATGATTGTATGAATTTATATGAATTCATATGCATTCTATATGTATTTTGTATTTTAAACGCTATAACCATATCTAAATCTATATCCCTATTCTATAATTCAAATTCTATATTTGTATCCATGTCCATATTCTATATCCATATTTTGTATCCATAATTGGACAATCAAGATTGTATTTGATGGATATCAATAACTTTTATTTTTTAAGAGATTGATAGCATGTGGGAGGGTTTTTATTTCCTCCAATAGAGGTCCAACGGCATTGATTGGTGTCCAAAAAAAAAGTTGATGGTAGCTTGATGGTAGCTTTGTTTTTTTCATTTTTCATTTGACGGTAGGGGATTTTCAAGCCAAGGGGAGGATGCAGGTAGGGGTACACACATTTTTTGTATGTAGAGTATGACACCTCCTTAATATGATCACTATGACAGCAGTAAAGGTAGTCATTATAAGGGGATCAAAGTGCAATCGTGATATTCAAGAGTATCCACGAAAATCATTGGTATAACTCCTTTTCCCTCATAAAACAATTATAATAATATATAAGTTCACTTCCTAACAAGTACTAATGGGTGGTTTCAAGGAACACTTGTCCATTTTTTGTCCCTTCTACTTGGGACAAGTAGTTTATTGCCTAAATCTTTTGCGTTATAGGTCCAAAATTCAAGAAATTTAAAATGAAAGTGCATGTAATAGTTGCATTCAAAAGTTGAATAATTTTTCTAATTTTTAAAAATTAGTTCCCTATTTTAAAATATCCTCTAATTGAATGTGTCTTTTGCCATTTGGGGAAGGTTTAGAACTATTACAGACCAAAAATGTGATTTTTGAGCCAAAAATTGGAGACGTTGATCGTCTACTAACATTGCACACAATGACAAAGACAATTTTTGAAAATTCTAAACTATGTGTCATACATAAGGCTCAAAGTGTACATCCTTTGCGCAAAGATTCAAATGAAACTAAAAATTCCTTTTGGATGTATTTGGTGCAATTCAATCTTGCCAAAGTGTAGAAAAATGGCCATTTGGAATACATTTTAATGATTTTTTTCAAAATTATAAAAATCAAAATATTTAAGTATCCATTTTCTACTAATTGTTGATCCCCTTGGCTCTATAGTAGTTTGCAATAGTTAGTTGTAGTACATAGTACTACATTGATTTTGAAAGTTGTTTCTTGTGATTTTCTAAATTCATTTTTTATGATTTTTTGAATTCATTTGAAAGGATTTCCATAAAAATAAATTTAAAATTTAAAATAATTTTAAAATAATTTTACTATTTTTATAATTTATAATTCATTTCCAGTTCATTTTTTATAATTTTTTGATTCACGTTCTTAACTTAACTACATTGCTCCTATACAATACTTGTACTACATGTAGTAGTAGTGACTGGTGAAGGTGAATTTCATAGTTGAAAATCATAATGTAAACCAAATTTTTGCATCATTGAATGATTAAAAAACTAGTTGACTATGAGTCTATGATTACATGTTCAAAGTTCAAACTAAAATATAATACTCAATTTAAAGACTTTTCAAAATTTCAAAATAGAATGAAACCAAGAGGTTACAAGCTTCTTAGATTTTTATTAATTGGTATCAATATCAAAATAGATCATCTTTTTGACCAAAATTTGAATCAAGAGCAAATAATTGGAAGTTGTCAAATGCTATAAGGTGATCCATAGCACATTCATCCAACTTCATATGAAAAACATATAAGACATTTGTGATGATCTTCATCAATGCATAACAAGAAGAGGGAATACCCCAAAACAATTTGGGTAAAAAAATCATTCTTTTGCTTCCATTGTCATCTAAGACCACAATTTGCCTCTTTAAGCATTTCCAAGGTTAAGCACTATGACAAGCCACCCTAATATTGTATAACCCTAAAATTCAAGGCATAGTTATTATGAGGATCATGGAATGATTTTTTTTCATTGACATTTAGATTGAATGCACACAATTAGGACACCTGCAAAACTCCAAAGAATATTGCATCTTTCATTCATCAATTCTTTATAGCATTCACTGAAATCATTCATTTTTTCCAATGAGAACCACCCATAGAAGTGACTTTGAATTTGTGTATGTTGTGATAAAAAAAAATTTATTCCAAATTCCAAATGTGGTGCTAGCTCGAAGTAAGTTGCAGGTGTGCTACATCAGGACACCCTACCATAAAGGTCCAGGTAAGTGTTTAGGGTCCATGAAACTTTTCAAATTGATTAATATAAGTTCCACAATCTGAATTTCCACATATTAGTAATCCAACCAAATCCCTCACATCAGAATATACTCCTTCAAAAGCACCAGAGCAAAGTTAAGGCCAAATCTGATAAATTGCTATGTTTCAAAGCACCAAAATCCTGACAGCAGTTTCAAAGAGCTCTGCAAAACTCGAAATTGTTTTGAATTACAAACGACTTAGAACTCAACTGCTCTGCAAACTAGGTATGCCAGTTCCATTCACTTCCTTCTTACTTGGTCATCCACAGAGATAGAAAAAAGCTTTATTTTAAATGGTTCCAAGTCTCTGGATCCAAATCTCTACTTTAAAAGGCATCTAGTGTCAAATGATACCTCTGTTGTCATGTGAAACAGCAATTCCCGAGGACATCCGCAGTAGTGAAAATAATGAACAACGAGTCTTTGGGACCAAAATTACAAAAAAATTCTACCGTGAAAGAACAATCTGACCAACAAGACCTCAGCAACATGAATGGAAACTTGTTGGAGAGAGTTCTACTAACAATAGCACAAGCGACATACACTGCTTCGGAATACGGTACTCAAGAGTCTAGACGATTCTATACACCTTCACTCACACTCAGCAGTGATGCCATTTCCGATGTCGGAGGTTGTCTCGTTGGTCGGTGCAGAATCAATGGCGGCGGCTTCGTCAGTTGATTCCATGTTCGGTAACGCCGCTGTTGCCATCTCTGCGACAGGGTGTGGCAACTCCAAACCTGCCTCTAAATCTGCAGCCGGACAGAATTTGAACTGTCACGTTGGACGAAAACAGAGTTCGAGACTTGTAGGCTAAACATCCAGAGTTTGAGACTTGTAGGACAGAGATAAGAGCTCTCTCCGACTCTACCTCCATTGGGCACAATATGCTCACCTACTGAAACATCATTGCTGTCTGTGGTCCGAGCTGAATCTACCCCGCCATTTGGTGCGCTTCCTTTACCGTCGGTTAGCATCCTCCAAGCCCGGGATTTCTTGATGCACCGCCACAAGCAAGCTCCAATCAGAAACACAAGAAGCGGCACCAGTGTGATTTTGAGCCACTCAGTGACGAGCTCGCCCCTGCTGACAATCAGTCAATCGTCATAGAAAATCTTTAAATGTCACATAATGTACAGGGAAACCGGACTGATAAATTCAAATTTTGGAATATCGAAATCGAACGATGAAGTGCTCACGTGGCAGCAGCTTCTTGTGAAGCGGGAGGGCTGGCCGCTAGTAAACCTCTCGCGGAAGCCGCTGACTCTGTGATTGTAAAGTCCGCCATGGCGAGAATCCACCGAATTACCTGGAGCAACTCCAATTCCAGCAACAGAACAGAGTCAAGTTGTTTGATTTCGTATTCAAGCTGTCCAGAGTGCATCAGATAACCTAGATCCCCATTTCGATTGCGTAGACATGAAACAGCTCAATTGCATTTTCAATGTGTGCGATTTTTGGTTCTAAAATTTCTGCACTCAGTTCCAAAACTGGAAATCTCTGCGTAGGGGCAAGCATTTAGAGACGAAGATTTGGGCTCGAAACGGAGTAGTCAAATTTCGAATGCAGTAGTGAAATCTAGCAGTGCATATCAATCACAAGCTCTGACTCAGGTGTCCTCAATCAGGTCTCCTAGTGCAGGATCTCTTAATGCAAGACTTGCAATTTTCCACAACTCGAGTGCAAATTTGTCACTCTAATCCTAAGAATAAAGATCAAGTCCATTGTGATGGACTATTTGCTTCATTTCCAGCAATTCATCAAACTCACTAGAAATGCACTCAATCAATAGTAATTCACTTCCACGATAGTTATGAGGAAATCGAGACAGAAGAGTGAGCACGAACCCAAGCACTGTCCCGCTCAAATTGTGGAGAGTGAGATTACGGAATCGTAGAAACTGCGAAAAGAGTGATTGTGCCTACAAGGCGTGAGTGGAGATCGACCTAACCAGGTTCGAGAATAGTAGTCGAGATCTAGTAACAAGGAGAGAGAGCGCGCAGACGGAGATCTTGTTGCAGAAACAGTTTGCCAGGACGAAAAGCCATTGTGGACTCTTTTATATCCCCGGTGGACGCCGTGCCTGGCCAAGTCCTGCGAAGCTGAACTTGTTCCGATGACGGAAGAGAGACCCACCATTTCCAGTGATTACTTCCTGCGACTGATTCTGCAAATATTCTGCAGCTGGAAAATAGGCAACCTTGGCAACCATGATTACGACGGAAACCATCTCCGACATCGGGAGAGTTGCACTTGTTGGGATGCTGGTCGCGCGTGCATGGAAACTCCTGCTGGGCCCGTGGCACTTTCATGAAGCAGGACTGGTGGACAAGGAGGCAGGGCTCCGATGACGGAAGAAACATGGAATTAAGTTCTCTCCACCGTTTCCTTTACATTTTGAATATTCATGGTGAATTGAATATAAACAGAATCAGTTGAAGAATTTTATTGCTCCGATGACGGACCTCGGCGATGCGTTGCTTCGATGAAGATGCTGTGCACACAGCGCTAATTTCAGGATTGAAGGGAGCAGATGGGGCTTGGAACAGTGAAACTTTACGCAAAGTGACCTGGTCTTCAGTAAACATTTTCAAGATTCAACCCAACCCTGGCTTTTCCAAACTTAAGCAACCAATTGGATGTGAGGAGTTTTTTGAAGCAACCAATGAAATTGAGTCATTTGGCAAAGGGTGTTCATTCAAGATGAGTTTAGTATAAAGTACTCGACATCCTAGGTTTCATAAAATATTATTAAAATATCTGAATATTACAAAACTACTTGGATTGCATTTTTGTTGAGATTGCTAATAATCTCATCAAATTATTTGTCATCTTTCTTTGCAATCTTAATCAAAGAATTGTTAAAAGTCACAACGCTATGTATATGTAGAACTTTTGAGCAAGCTCAATAATATGATAATATTTAAAACAACTTGAATAAAACTCAATTTGGTTATTTTATAACCAATTTGATGAAATTGAAACTAACAATACATTTCAAAGTAACTTGGTTGGTGTTAAAAGAGTAGGTGATGTCATATATGCCTCAATCCTATTGTTCAAGCTACTTTGATGGGAACTTAAAACAAAGAAACTAGTTTGACAATTCAAACTCTTCCAATCAATGTTTACTATTTTAACAAAAATTCTCTAAAAAGAAATTTAAAAAAATACTCATTAGAGACAGTGTCAATTCTCCATCCTTGCAATGGGTACTGTTGACTCTCCGATGACGGAATAATGGCGTTACAGTTTACGCGCTCACTGGCCATCTGCTGAAGAAAGGCGGAAAGGTCGCACCCGCCCTCCTTCCGACGTCGGAGAGTGAGTCTCTTTCCACCGTCAGCGTGCACCACGTCAGAATGCTACTTAAATTAGTTTATGAGCAGCGTTCTGTAAGTTCACTTGCTTGTTGAAATGCTGGTTGCCTGTTCACGGAGATTCCTGTCTGGGTTCACGGCACGTGGCTCAGTCATCAAGCGGGACGACAAAGGGCCTCACCAACTGGGCTCCGATGACGGAAGAAACATAAACTTCAATCCCCACAGTCTCCATTTCATCACTTTTCTGCTGATTCTCGGCGATCGTTTCGAATATTCTGTCTCTGGCCAGCGCAGATTTGAATTGCTCCGATGTCGAGCTCACTGACGTCGGAAGGGGGCGTTCACTGACGTCGCAGGCCTGCAGTGAAAATGCTCCACTGTCAGTATTGACGTCCACTGCAAAGGTTATAGTAAACCTGCCTCTGACAGGCAGAATGAAAGATTTGTTCTATGGCCATTAGCATAAAAAAAACTCAGATTTTCTTCCGCACAAAGATGAATGTGAGAAATGAAGGAAGCACTTATAATTTTAGTTTTTAGACGAAGTATGAATTTGTTATGAGTTTTTGAAGTGGATTACACAACTGGTCCAAAAAAATCTCTCTAAACTATCCCAAATCATCAAAAAGTGTTTCCATAATGCTCATCTTACCACCTTAAGTAATCACAACATTTTCTAACATGGCTACAAGATTTCCTAACATGGTCATGACATGAAGGAATAAAAAACAATTTTTTATGATAAGTTGACACTAGAAGGTATAAGTGTCTTATGACAATCATTAATAACTCCATGATCATCTCCCAAGGCATTGATTATGGCCACAAATCAACCTAGTGTAGTCCTAACCCTATTTAGTGGGAATAGTCTATCATGGATGGATTTAAGACTCTAATGGGTAGTACCTTAGGTGTGTATTATAGGTGGTTTACTTGGCATAGGCAAGTTTACCTTAGTCCGTGGTTAGTTTAGGCAAAAATGAGTTGAACCATCTTGTCTATGATGTTTTCAATATCCCTTTGTTATTTAATACTATGTTTTTGTAATCATTGGCATGCTTTCATTATTTTTGTATTTTTGCTTGTGATAGCACATTTTTTGAAGTAAGAAGTGGTCATTTGCCTAAAATTTTCACTTTGAATTTGCTACTTGGGAAAATACTTTGGCTCCTCTGTCACTAGATATGGGTTCAATGTCTTTGTATGGTGGTCTGGTACCTTCGCAAAATGTTTGTTCATCCTTTTACAACTTCTCTTATAGAATTGTTCACAACATCAAGTATAAGTAGAATTCTTGGAGAGGCTAATTACATCAACTTCATATTCTTGGTGACCAATACATAGCTTGCGATTGATGTTTCATTTCAATGTCTTCCAACTTTTCATTCACCTAGAATAATATTTGTATCTATAAGGACCAATGTTTCTTTACGAATTATGACTATTGATGAAGTTGACTCAAATAATTCATTTGAGCAACCATATAAGCTAGTATTTCAACAAAATTGTGTAAAAATATTCTATTAAACATCAAAGAGCTTAGGTGTATGTGGGGTGGCGATGGACCAACTCCAGGACAATTCCACCCTAAATACACCAACCTCACATTTCAACATAAATAGCACTTTTTTTTATAGAAATTATTAAAGTTTTCCTTATATATGTACAAGCATACATACATTGGAATATTTTGGAATTCCATTGAAATAGGGCAAGTCTCATTCATATTTTCCTATTTTGTTGAAGATCGACAAAATAGTGACAAGTATCATCTTGACTTTTATCACAAAGTTCAAAACCTTTGGATTTTTAGCAATGATCATATTAAATAAAACCCTTGGGCCTTCTCCAATTCTAGATCTCCTTTTTTCATTGAGACTTGCTTTATTTTATTGTTTAGTTGTAGGAGCTTCAATGCAGTTAATGAATCAATTTCTCCAAATGGATTTTCATTTGTTTTCAAAATAAATAAATAATAGCCAGGTGTTAAAGATTTGTATTTTTATGATGGAGTTGGGTGTGGTAAATCCAAAATAATCTATTCAAATGAAAAACAAACAAAAACTTACAATTACAAACAAACAAACAATAAATTGATATCCTCATTGTGATGTTTTATTTGTTTAATTCCTAAAGTTCTTTAACTATGTTCTCACCAAAAATACTCCAAAACTACTATTTTTAGTACAAGTGGGCAATGGCACAATATGGGTTCCAAAAAGGATTGTTTCACTAAAACATTGTCATTTTTGGACTCCTTCAATGTATGTTGAAAATTACACATTTATTACTTACATGAATATGATGAAAAATTTATGAAAAATTTGTAATACTATTGAATAAGAAAAATTGAACAATTTTGATATTCCTTTTCATTCCTTTATCGTAGTAAAAGGACTATGATTTCATAACATCTTTCTTCTAAAACCATATGATATGCTTAAATACAAACTTAATAAGGTGCATGTGTAGTTTTTTTAATAAAAAAATGTAAATACATAGTCCTTTTACTACTATAATATGATTAGGTGTTGATTATGTTAAATTAGGAGAGAATTCAATTGTTGAGTTTCACCTATATAGCACATGATTGTGGTGTACCAACATGCCTTCCATAACACCGTGTAATTTTTGTAATTTTCCAATATTGTTTTCATTTCTAAAAAGACATTTTTCTAAAGTCGAAAGAATTTGGGAAGTGATATCCATATCATGCCATTGCCCAAGTACCAATTTTTTTGAAGAATGTCATTTGTGGACACATGTAACTATAGGATCTTGTAATATTCTACTATGAGAATTTGTGGAATTTTTTTTAGAAATTTCAACCATATAGATTGCAAGATATTAGCATTTGAACTTTGAAGTAGCAAAAATCTTTTCTTTGGCCTTGCAAAAGAACGAGCACTTGCACTTCACCAAATCAAATTATTATAAAAAAATGTCCAAAATAGTTGTACTTCTTTAGATTCCTTCTCAATGGCAAGTTGGTTGCATGCTTTAATTTATTTAGATCATTTGGAATTGTACAATGTATAAGAAAAAAATAATAAGTTCAAAGAAATAGAGAATGATTCAAAATACTAAATTGTTAACAATTTATTTATGTAATTGAGAAAATGTCAATTCCAATGATTGCAATGTTGTAATAGACAATCTACACTATGATTTTATTTTATTTTTCAAAAATATTAGAAATTGAATTAAATAATGAACTTTGAGTTTTATTTTAAAGTAAGGGGCTAGAGGGAATATCGAAGCTCCGACGTCGGACACTAAAAGGGGAAGCAACCAACCAGCCTCGAGTTTCAGGGAGGCTCCCTCCATCTGGGCTGTTCAGGTGGAATGGGAGGGAGTCTGACATCACCACCCACCCTTTGTAGTTAACCCTTAAATGACGGACCTATGACCATTGATTTCAGGCCTCATTGTCATTACTCAGTTTGTTGCCATTTTGCAACAAGATATGTATGAAAATATTTTAATTTATTTTTCAGAGATGAAACAAAATGCCTTCTTTGTTGCACCAAAATTGTAGATTTTTTGTAAATATTTGTTTTTTTTGTGAATTTTTGTAGATATAATGAAGAAAAATCATATCAAATAGAAAATTATTTCAAAAAATCTGAAAATTTCACCATGCGTGCATATTATAGTGATGAACAACATGGAGTAAACTCATTTTCCGTGCCATTCTATAATTATAACGTAGTAGATATTGAAAATACATCCAAAGTTCAAACTACAATGAAAAATTGATTATTAGGAATTTTTTCAAAATTCAAATTGGAGTAGAAACCAGAGTGAATGAACTTTATTTTATTAGTTGGGCTTGAATTCAAAAAATATCATTTTTGTAGAGAAATTTCATATTTAAAGCAAGGAACAACAACTTTCTAAAATACACTAAAATAGCATATTTTGTGATCCGTTTTTTTTTAAGTAACTTCTCATTTATGTGAAGACAAACAATAGCATAACTCCAAACTCAACTAGATTATCTTCATAACCCAACATGGAAGGTCAATAAGAATGAAGTGGATGAGAAACTGCTTCCCAACTCTCTAGAGTTCAATAAACATTCATCAAAAAGCCACAAAACGGAAGAAGCGCGCTTCAAGTCTTCCGTCCTGTCCTTCCGCCGACTGACTTCAGGACGACCACTCCGATGTCGGAGACTCTCTAGTCTCGCGTGGAAGACTGCCAGCTATTCTGAACCGCGGGATTAGGGACCATTGTTGCACAGTACAGTAAAGAATCTCCGACGTCGGACAAAAAGGGAAAGCCTCCCAAGCAACCAGCCAGCCTCTTCATTAAGCCTATTTCCTAGTGATTAAATCCCTTTTTCTTTTCTTTTCTTTTCCTTCTTCATTTCTTTCGTGAAAGTGTAAAGAAGCAAAAAGGAAAACAAGAAGGGCTAAGGTAATATGCTTTTTTAGTGACCTTTCAAGAACTGATTGCATTTGGGAGGAAATAAAATTCCTTGAAACAATTTTTAGATGGGTTTAGGATTTAGAGTTTAGGGATTTGAGGAGGTGGATCCTTATAATGACATTGCATTTCAACTTCAAAAATTTGAAATTAATTCCACAAAGGCAAAAGAATATGAAGCAACTTGAATTAGATGCCAAATAATTCTATTCAAGGATTTAGGGGTTCAAGGAGGTGGTTGCTTCTAATGACATTGCATTTCAACTTCAAAAATTTGAAACTAGATCTACAAAGGCGAAAAGAAGGATTTGAAATTAAATCTACAAAGGCGAAATGAAGCAACTTGAGTTAGATGCCAAATAATTCTATTTTTCTTCCTACAAAAAGGAATTTGTTCTTGTGTTTGGGGAAATTAAAAAAAAAAAAAAAAAATTCTAAAAATCGTTTCAAGGAGTTTTGCTTCCTCTCAAGTGCAATCAACTCTTGAAAGGTCGCTTAAAAAGCACATTACCATAGCCCTCCTTGCTTTCCTTTGTGCTTCTTTACACTTTTACGAAAGAAATGAATAAAAGAAGAAAAAAGGGTTCGATAACCAAGCCTTAATCACTGCAAAAGGGCTTAACGAAGGTAGGTAGTCGTGATGTCAGATTCCCTCCATCTCCACCGTCCCTCCACCTGAACGGCCCAGATGGAGGGAGCCCAGGCTGGTTGCTTGGAGGTGAAGTTTCGGACGATCTGCTCCCGAAGTCTCTACATAAGCTTCCCTTCTGCTCGATCTAGTCATTTCACGCTGCGGTCTCCCTTGTGCCCTGGCGTCTCTCTGAGCCACAGCCTTGCTCTTGCTGGGCAGGCTTGTACGTTTGCTACCCCTGTTCTTGCTAATAACTTTTGTCTTGATGGGTTATCGTTTCGTTTTTGCTCTTCATGCTTGTAAGTTCTAGTTCTCCTGTCTGGTGCTGAGGTCGGAGGAACTTCTACATCAATCTCAGCCTCTCGTTCTTGCCTCAACGATTGTTTACTTCTCAAGCTGTCTACTCATTCGGACGAGGTACGCTCATTTCTTTTTGTGTTTTGTCTTCGTTGGTTTGGTGTTTTTCTAGTGAAGAAAGAGGTAGGGTTTGAGGGAGCTTCGCTTGTTCTTCCTGCATCGATGTCCATCGCCATGTGTCTGCCTTGTTCTTCGTCTTGCTGCTTACTTTGGCGCTTGGTCGCCGAGCTTGTTGGATGCAAAGCGAGTGTCCGACTTGTGGGCACTTTGTTGTATCTCGAATTTGTGTAATGCTCCAGCCGGTCCAAGGATGGAAGGAGCACCCGTTTGTACTTCTCGATTTTGTACTCATTCCGATTGGCTAATCTCGTCTGTTTAAATCTTCTGTCGTAATTGGGTTGAGGTATTTTCTGTAGAGGGCTCGGGGTCATACTGGCTGTGGAGTGGCTTGAAGTCCCTCTTCGTGAGTGCCACCGCAGTTCGCGCACTGCTTTAACAGGACGGGGTATGGCCTTGCAGAATTCTAGCAAGCAGATCAAATGATGGGAGATCCAGGCACGTCCGACTCGAAGCTTATCTACCCGAGCTTGGGATATCAGCAGAGGGAGGAGTTCCGCGTGCCAGGTCCTGGTTCTGCTCTTGAGCCAAGTGAACCTCACTTCTCGAATGGACACCATGGGCAACATCCTCTGTTTGTTTCATCCTTACACCACCACCCTGCTGTGTCCTTGAGGTACTGAACTGTGAGACAATGGTGGGTCTCTTACCAAATTGTTGAGCGAGAGCCCGTGAATGAATGATGTGCTTGGAGCTAAGACGTGTTCCTTTTGGGTCGATGCTTGTTTCCCTGACAGGAGCAACCGAGATTTTGGAGGTGTGTCAGTCGGACCCCGCAACTGTGCAGAGGACCCGATTCAGAGTCGTTCTTCCCATTCTGAAGACACGTCAGACGTGGTGGCGAGAGCTCGGGTTGGTGAAGGTGATTTTTCCTAACGCCTGTTTGGAATGTGTGATCCTAGGTTCAATATTGTTGTTCACACCACCCATTCAGATTGAAGAGAAACCCTTCCATTTCATGTAGTATTGGGTTTACTGAGCGTGCTGCGACTTTTTGGGGCCAGATGATTTGCTTACGTTCCCAGAAGGTGAAACTGATGCTGTGACGATCACGAAAAGAGATGTTGCGAGTCTCCAGCCTGGGGAGTTTCTGACTGACAACTTAGTCGACTTTCATATTAAGTGAGTAGTTCTGTTTTTCAACACGTCCGTTGGTTTAGTTGTTTACTGACTATGGCAATGGTGATGTACTCTTAGGGTGCGTGGTTTGTAGATCGAAGAGAATACACTTTGTATTGTGGCTGGAAATGATTACCTATTGGCTGCTTTCATTGCAGGTACCTAAAAGTGAAGACAATTTCTGCTGAGCATCGAAATCGCTTTCACTTCTTCAACAGCTTTTTTTTCCGGAAGCTTTTGGAGACAAGTGCATCCATGGGCGTTGCTGAATGCAGGGTTGACTCCTTGCAATTACGAAAGTGGGTTGGGGATGTGGAGCTCTTTGAGAAGGACTTTGTTTTTGTTCCTGTCATTTTGAGGTGATGTTTGTGACTTTTCGTGGTGGATGCAAGTTTTGAGGTTTTTATTTGAGGATGTTGTTTGGTCTTGGTTTGTGGATAGCCTTTGCAGGATTTCCGGTTGGATTTTACAATGTGAGTTTCTTTTGTTGACAGTTCTCATTGGAGCCTCCTTGTCTTTTGTCACCTTCGGAGCCTTAATCCAAGTTCATCTGGTAAAGTTGTCCATCATATAATATGCTTTTTGAATATGAATTTGTCTTTGTGGATTGTTCATTTGTTTGATTTAATTGGATGTTTCTTGATAGGAGAGAAGAAGGGCTCACCTTGTATTCTCCATTTGGACCCCATTGAAGGGAAATATAGTGCCTTTGAAGGGGAAGTGAAGAGGTAAGTTTTGAATGGGATGTTTAGTTGAGAAGAATGGAATTGGTTTGTTGTATAATTCCTATGAGTTTGTTGTTGATTTTGCTTTTTTGTCATGAGTGAGTAGGATTAAAGTGTTGTCTAGGGCCATTAGTTTATGATTTTTATTCTTTGAATCGTGATCTATGGATGTCTAGTGATTTGTTAGGTTAGCATGGACATTGTATTTTGACGACATGGTTGACATTGTAAAGCTCTATAAGGAAAGTAGATGATTCCTGCTGGACACAATGATTATGGGCATTATACTATGTATGCAGTTTCATATCACAAGAATGGGTGAGAAGATTTGATGCTTCAAGTAACCTTGATATATTACATTCATTGGTTCAAATGAAGTATGTTCAAGCCAAGGTATGGATTGTTATACTATTTGTTGTTTGGTGTAGGCGTGATTGACTTGTTTCTTGAAATGGATTTCTCATTGTGAGGTTGGTTACTTTGTGTTAGGTTCCACAACAAGGCAACGGCTACGATTGTGGATTGTACATCTTGCATTACATTGAAGTCTTTCTTTGGAAGTCAACATTGCATGAGTTGATTGTCTCTTCATTTGAAGGAGGTGCGCACTTTACTAGGCCAAATTTTGGAAAGGAGGTTTTGAATAAACGAAATTCTATCCGGGACGTTATCTTCCAATTGTGTGGATTGCCACAAGTCCATGATGGGAATCACTTGAGCATTCCACCTATGCTTGAAGATGTGGGATTGGTGCATTCTCAAAGGCAGCAACATGAAGGTTCACCTCAAGTAGTGAAGCAAATGAAGAGTCAAAAATGGAAAGAAATGGAGACAACCCTTTTGCTCCAATGCATGGTTGGTGATGACCGCTTCAAGAAGGGATATCAAGGTGCTATGCATTGGGATCTCATTGCTAAAGAAATCAATAGTATGAGTAGTGTTGGGACCGTGAGGACCAAAGAACAATGTCAAAATCGCTTTGACACTTTATTGAAGGCTTACAAGGAATTGAATACTTATTGTTTGAGGATGGGTAAGGAGTTTGTCAAAGTGACAGAGGAGGAGAAGGGGTCCTTGAAGTTGGCAACACCATTACGAAAAGAGCACGAAGAATGGTACAATCATATATGTGCAATTTTGAAGTGGCGTTCTTCTTTAGGAGGTGATTCCCGCAAGCGTCGGAAATCCAATGTTGATGGTGATATGGATTTGAAGAATCGTGCATCAAGGCCAATCCATCCATTAGGACCATGTCCACCACCTTTGAATATGATTGAGAGTTCAAAATCGATGAAACCATTTTCAAGAGTTGTCGTAAGTTTTTGTTCATCCTTTGTTTGATTGATTTTGAGGTGTATGGTTTTGTTGGAGCAACAAATGGAGGAACTAATTCGTACTATTGGCATGTGATGTACAGGTTGTAGAGAAATTCAATGGAATGAGAGAGGCATTGAAATACACTTTTCTCAATTTAGTTCAAGTTATCTTTTTAGAAATGGGGTGTCTAGACTATCGGTATATATTTTGGAGTTTGGAAGCTTTGTGTCGGAGGTTGGCAATCATCCAAGACCAAAATCCATTGGGTATCCTCAATGATGTAAGTTTTTTGCTAAATTGTTTAGCTTTTGGATT
This sequence comes from Climacium dendroides, assembly GCA_950106755.1. NCBI lineage: Eukaryota > Viridiplantae > Streptophyta > Bryopsida > Hypnales > Climaciaceae > Climacium > Climacium dendroides. Next base: position 24,208,340 of record OX467086.1, read on the forward strand.
TTGTTTAGTTGTCATTTCATGAATTTTTTACTTTCGTATTTACAATATATGAAATTTTTGTATGGAATAGGTTTATGAGCTTGAAGATTTGAAGTTGGTGAGATTGATTTCTATGGATTGTTCTGAGGTCACCATTGAAGATTGTTGGATGCATAAGAGAGTGCTTTATCTTTTACATTTTGAAGTTTGGAAGAAGCTTGGAAGGAAATTGATGAGCAAGAATCCACACTTGAACATTTTTCAAAGCCTATCGCATATTGACAGGATTGACATGAACCTATTGTTAGTGCAACAAATAAGGGTTTTGAAGTTGGATCGATGTGAAGAACTTGAGCATATTGATTTGGGACATTTTCCTCATTTGTATTACCTTGTCATCATATTTTGTAAAAAGCTCAAGGTGGTGAATGGGTGGAGAGTTGCGAAAGGGCTTGGATGGATTAAAATCAGTGATTGTTATTCCTATTGCGATCATCCTGATGTTCAATCCTTAATTTCCTTGAAGGAATTTAATTTTGCGAGTTGTGAAGAGCAATATATCCCTTGGCAATTAGCAGACTTTAGCCCTTGTGTTCAATTGCGGAGATTGGAGCTTTGTGATTATGACTTGGTGGAAAGCATGGATGTGAAGGCATTGAGGTTCTTGGAGGTCTTGTCATTTGCATGTTGTCGAGCCCTCTCCACCATCCATGGCTTGAGTGGATTGCAAGCTTTGATGAAACTTGATGTTCAGGATTGTAAGAGTTTGAAAGCGATACCGGAGTTGGGTTGTTTGAAGGCATTGACTCTTTTGAACATGAGCGGTAGTGGTATCATTGAGATTCTTGGTCTAGAGGAATTGCATTTATTAACTTGGTTAGAGCTTTGGGAATGCGAATCATTGCAATCTCTTCCACCTTTGGGTCACTTGAAGGCATTGGCGTATTTGGATTTGTGTTATACTTGCATTGAAGAGATCTGTGGAGTGGAGGACTTGGTGAGTTTGGAGACTTTATTGTGTAGGTCTTCAAACTTGAAGCATCTTCCAAATTTGGAGCACTTACGACAATTACGTCAGATTGCAATTGATTACACCCCTTTGTCTAGAATGGATCCATCAAGGTCTTTTATTGGAGGACATGAGTTGATTCACAATGAAAGAAAGATAGAGGGGTTGTTTATGGATGATGTAAGTGATATTAGTGACATGAATGACTCGGAAGACATTTCATTCAATAAGGGTTGAGATTGCTACTATGAGCAATTGTGGTTTTAAAAACCATTTGTGGAGCATGGTTTATGAAGGTGTTGGATCCCTTTATAAATACGTCTAAATTTAGCACATTAGACATGTCAAAATTGTTTCCCTTATTAGTTTGCATTACTTTGAAACTACTCAATTGGTCCTTGTTTGTGTTTTTTTTGGTGCTAAAATTTTTGAACTTTGTTTCAATTCAAGAAAACTCCTTGTAATGCCGAATGCATGGAAGATAATTTGAAGTTGAAAATAGTACAAAGCTCCATTACAAAAGAAAATTTGAAATTGGTAGTGGAAGTGTATCAGAAGCTCTAACACCCACTACATCAAGTTTTTGAATCCAAGATCTCTTAATGCAAAGCTTGCACTAGAATCTTGTCCACAAGTTCGTTTCTCAACATAGTGAAAAATTCTATTGTATTTGTATACTTGTTTTATTTTTAGTAATTCAACAAGCTTGCTAGAAACGCACTCAACCATTAATAATTCACCTTAGCTAGGAGTTTGTTTATGTTCTAGTAAATGTGCCTGTGCTTCTACTCAAATTTTTTTGGCCGTGAACTTGTTGCAACTATTATAGATTGATTGACTACAAAGTTTGGAGTGATAAATCTTGTCCTTTAGAAGTCCAATCTGCTGTAGAATTAAAACAATTTGATTTTCTTTATATATTTATACTAGACGTTGCTAAAATTTAAGTTATCACTACATCTCAATATAGTGGCAGTGTTGTGGAAATCGATACAAGAAAGTGAGCATGAATCCAAAGGCACACATCTTGTTCTACATGTGAAGTTGGAGACTACCAAGTAGTAGATTGAAACTATGAAGGCACAATTGTGTTTCTAAAGGAGCTTTGAATACTGAAACTTTATATAGAACTAATGCAATAATTTCAAGCTAGCAACACCTAAAAATGACACTTTTTGTCTTCTTAGACCAATAAATTAGACTTGAGTAAACATTTCCATGATTCAACCCACCCTAGTTTTTCCAAACTTAAGCAAGTTATTGGATATGAGGAGCTTTTGGAAGCAATCAATGAAATTGAGACATTTGGTGCCTTCAAGGGTGTTCATTCAAGGTGAGTTTAGTATGAAGTATTGCACATCTTATGATTCATAAAGTATTACTAATGTGTTTAGAATTGATAAAACTACTTGGATTGCACTTATGTTGAATTTGCTAATAATCTCATCAAATTATTTGTCAACTCTCTTTGCAACCCTAATCAGAGACTTGTTAGAAATTGCAAAGCTATAGAGAGTGTTTTTGAGCAAGCTCAATAAATGATAAATAAAAACAACTTAAATAGAACTCAACCTAGTTCTTTATAACCAATTTGATGAAATTGAAACAAACTCAATAAATGATAAATGAAGGCAACTTAAATGGAACTCAATCCAGTCCTTTACAACCAATTTGATGAAATTGAAACAAACAATTCATTTCAAAGCAACTTAGTTGGAAATAGAAGAATAAATGATGCCATATGTGCTTTAGTCCTACTGTTCAAGCTACCTTGATGGAAACTTAGTAAAATAGAATAGTTTGCCGATTCAAATTCCTCCAATCAATGTTTATTGATTTAACAAAGATACTCTAGAAAGCAATTTCATCCAAACTCTAATAAACATTGTTAATTCTTGTAGTGAATTAAAATTATTTAATTCCTAGAAAATATTTGAAATGAAATTTCTTTAGAATTTAGAATCTATTGTCATTCATATCATTCATTCTGTCACTTATACCCAAGCATCTTGGCAAGGAATTTTGACCCTCTTCTAATGGAAGTATGGTGATACTTTCTACATTTTTAAATAGATTGTTGAAGAAAGGTACTAAGTTTGATTCCACGGCAAATGTTCAATTACTTCCTTCCTTTCAATGGTGGAAAGTAGATCATCTTCAAGCATTGGGAATAGTACATGAGAATGCTAAATAACCTCTAAATGTCCAAGGCACCAAGATTTGGTGTTTGCAAAACTTTGAAGTTATATAAATCCTAACCAAGTTGCTATTTTTAGTAGTTTATATTTTCAGAAAGTTCTTCTTTTAGTCTAATTTTAGCATCAAAAATCTGATCCTGAAATTAAATGATTGTGATTTTTCTATTTATGATTTTGTGCAAGGGTACCCATTGCAATCTTGACTTCCCTTAGTATTAAGAGTTCTTAGAAATGAGCCTCAAGTACACTAGATTTTTTCGGTCACCGACTTTTTAGATTTGACATGCAAAAACAGAGTTGAAAGATTTTCATAGTTTTAACACCCTCGTGGTCAAACATTATAATCTTTTACTCCATAAGTGATATTGCTGTGTTTTCTTTTCCTATGAGATCTCTAACATGTTTGGTTCGAATTTGTATGGTTACAAATCCGAAAAAATTGATGCAACCTATCAAAATGTTGGCATTTTGTTCAATTTAGAGCAAATTCCAAGAAACTCAAAACAAGCCTTGGCATGTAGGGGTTAACCTCCAAAGTCCTAAGGCCTTTTTTCCATCAAAATCCACCCAAAACTATCATTTGCATTGCAAAGAACAAAGGAAAAATTTAATTGATTTTTTTATATATCTAACCGTAAGATCCTGTACTACATTAGTTAGTATAAGAATGCATTTAAATTTTTTTAAGAACTTTGGCCTTCTAGATTGCAAGATATTTGCATTTGAAGTGATGAATTTAAGTTTTTTTCAAAGAAATACTTAATTTGACCGAAAACTAAGATTGTCCATAACTTTCTCTTTACTAGTCTAAATGGAATGAATCAAGGCTTCACATATAGACAAAAATATAATCTTTGAGAGGATAATTAAAATATTTAAAATTTTGTGATTTTTTTTGGTTGCTCCTTGAGTTGCTTTTTGGACTCATGGTGGCATAACTTTTGTTTTCAGGCACCGATTGAAATAGAAGTTATATTCCCAGAAAGCTAATTTGATTTCCTATCTTCAGAAAAAAGTTTCAATAAATTATGTGAAAAATTGAGATCACATGAGCCTACCCGAAGTTCCAAGAGTCCCTCATAGGGACTTTGGGACTTTAGGATTTAAATTAATTGTTAATTTGCTTGTTGAAATGCTGGTTGCCTGTTCATGGAGATTCCTGTCCGAGTTGACAGGGCGTGGCTCAATCATCAAGGAGGACGAGAAAGGGCCTCACCAACTGTGCTCTGAAGAAACATAAACTTCGAAAGGAGGCGTTCACTAAGAGCATCATCCAAGACCCCTTCTTATTTGGAGAGTACCGAAGGTTGCAATTAATTTTACACAAAAGCCAAAGGTTTGACAAGCTTCATCGGTGTATTTGAAAATATGATTTTCATTTCAATCGGTGTCTGGGTGCAAAAGTTATGCCATCCTAATCTCAAAAAACAATTCACTAAATAATGTCAAAGAAATTTTTAAGACTGAAAATTAAATTTTAAATTTTTTTGCTAATTTTTAAAAAAAAATGCTTTTGTCTTCATGGAAAGTTTTGAATCATTCCATATAAATTAGTGATGAAAAGTTATAATGAATCTTGTTTGGGAGGCAAATTAGCTAGTATCTTTTTTTTTTTAAATAACTTATAGGATTCATTTGTGAATTCAAATTTCACGATTTTTCAAATCCAAATGATTCAAAGAGTTTGGCTTGCTTCCTAGATCAATTTCACCATTAAAAATCAAGTTTCGTTACTTTTATTTTTTATACTTGAATATAATTCTTTTTTCAAAATTTGTTGTGCAAAATTCTTAGGTTAAGAAGATTCAAGTCAAATATGAGTAGAGAAAGAATAGCACCTTACAAGGGTCACCAAAGTTGGAACAACCTTGTAAATAAAATAAAAATATATATTTTCAAAAAATATTTTTAAAAATTAAAAATTAAAAATTGATGTGGCCTTCGTCCACTATGGGTAAAAAGAGATAACATGTACAACCACAAATAATTTACAATTTTTCAAAATCTACCCTATAATTTTTGAAAATAAGTTTTTAAAGATGTGATTTTGCCTCTAAGATCTAGTATAATTGAGGCCCATTTTTAAGAGCGCTTCACACTAATATATCAAGATTTGAAATTAATGGATTGCCTTATACAAACTTTTGAATAGAAGAATAATAAACATTTATGATGTTCAAGATTCAATTTTGATACTAATAATAGACTTTAAAAGATACTATATTAAGGATAGTAAAATAGTATAAATAATAAATTGATAAGGTTTCAATTCAAAGTTGTAAAATATCCTCAATGCAAACTATAATTGGCCACAACAACAACAGTAACTAAGTAGTGGATCCGCCTCAACCAAGAAAAATAAGGGTATAATGTAATCTACATTTGACTCATCTCTTGAAAGTCCATGGCAACAATCTTTTCTCCAACAACATTTTTGTTTCTTGCCAAGCCCTTCAAGCAACCAACCAACTATATTAGTGCAATCATAAGGTTTCTTCTATTTTTTGCAACCAACGTACAATTGTTGTTGATTATTATGACATAATTTGAAGCCAAAAATGTGACTAGACTACGTAACTTAGCCTAGACATCTTGCATTTATTATTTCTAGGTTGGAAGATTCAACATGTCAAATGATTGCTCAGATTCAAGAGTACTTAGATAGTCTTGGTATCTTAGTTTTCATGTAGTCAAATGACACATTTGTATTGAAGATTAAATTCTTGACATCCAAATTTGGTACCTTGGATATACTAAAAAGACTCTTTCTTCATTGCTCTCAATTAACTATTATTGTTAGTGTGGCCAAAACATGGACTTACATAGTTCTATGAGGTCATACAACAGAGCCTATATAGAAGGATAGTATAGTTTTGTTTCTCATGAATGAAACATGTATTGGGTGGTTTAGCTAACTCTGCCACAAGAACATCTCTCTCTATGTGGTCACAACGGATAGGTAATAAATAGTTAATTAATAAACAAATATTAACCAATAGTTTGGAATTGTTAATAAAATGTTATTATTGATTAGACCATTCAATACTATATTTGTTGATTTGAGACTTTCCAAAGTTCCAAAACAACATCATCTTAACCTCTAAAGGACCAAATAGTATTTTTGAGCCACGTTTTGAGCAACATAGCAATTTCTCGCAATTCACTATAACATATGTTGTGTGAAATTGGAATTTTCACACAACATATGCCCAAGGAGTAGCTTTAAGATTCAACAATTTTCAAAACTTTTGACTAGATGGTTAAAGAGTTATTGTATAATATGTCATTTTCAACATTCACTAGGCAATCCGGGTAGCAAAAAAATCTTCTTTAAAAATCACTTTTAAGGAAAACAAAAATTTGAAATTGGTTCTCTATATTTATATATAGGTATAAATCTTTGAACCATTACATTTTGATAAATGAGATGAAAGTTATGAGGAGTTTTAGTTGTGGGTAGTTTATACAATCTATACTCTAAAATAAACTTTGAAGTCCTTTATTTAATTCAATTTTCAATATTTTTGGAAAAATATAAAAACCTTAGGCACAAATGGATTATTAAAACATTACAACATTGGGATTAGCATTTTTCAAATCTATAAATAAATTGTTAACAATTTAGCATTTTGAATCATTTTCTACTTCTTTCTACTTTCTATTTTTTTCCTATATGTTGTACAATTCCAAATGATTTGAAATTTTTTAAACATGTAGCCAACTTGCTTTGAAGAATGAATCCAAAGAGTAACCACCATTTTGGACATTTTTTCATAATGATTTGACCTTGTGAAGTGCAATTGCCCAATTTTTTGCAAGGAGAAAAAAGGATTTTTGTTACTTCAAACGCTAATATCTTGCAATCTACACAGTGAAAATTTATGAAATTTTTTCCACACATTCTCAAACCAAAGCAATATAAGGTCCTATGGTTAGATGTGTTCAAAATTGTTTTATTTTCAAAAATTTGGTATGTGTACTAGAGATGGCAATTTGGGAGCAATTTTGGTGAGAACATAGTCAAAATCCTTTAGGGATTAAACCTAATTGGATCCTTTTCAATTTAAATATGGGTTGTATGTGTATCAATAACACATATGATTTAAATTTAAATAAATCATTTATAGTATAATTTTTTCTAAATATAGGATAGTCATAATATTAAAGGTGGTCACTTTAAAGTCTTTGAAGTTCCATTTAATAAAAAATATTATTTTTTGTTAGACCCCTGTATTTAGATTCATTTATTAATAGTGTCTTTAATAGTGGCCTTATTGTTTAGGGCATCTATTGTACAAGTGGCATACATGTCCTTTAAATAAATAGCTACCTTTCATTAGTTAAAAAATAAAATCCAAAATTAATAACATTAAAATTGCATCCCAAAATACCTTACAATAGATTAAAAAATTATAAATTCATCACTTTTATTATTAAAAAAATACCACTAAAAATAACAATAAAGAAAAGTATATAGATGCCTTTTCAAATATAGTAAAAACATGTCTATAGAATTGACGTACTATTGACTTGATTTTGCTTGCTTAGCCAAGGCCTTTATATTTTTTTTTGTCTTTTGTCTTGCTTTTCAAGGATTTTATCTTCGTCATCCCAAATTTAAGTTTGAATAATATTTTATAAATTGAAAGTATTTTTGGATTCACTTTTAGCAATAATATAATTATTAGTTCTAATTATAAATTAATAAAAAAACTAATAGAAACTTTAGAAGACCAATATAGCTATTCTATAGTCACAGTTATTAAAACTCCAATAATTTATCGAATTAGCAAGAGTTAGTATTAGCTGCAAAATTATTATTTACCGTCAAAATCAGTGTCGCTACAAAATTCCCTTGTTGTGGAAAGTGATATTATGAAGTAATATTTGGCCTACACTAATTTCAAATAGTGTGGCTTTGGTATACTTGTATCACATACACTAGTAGGATAAGCTAGTGTACATTTCGACTTACTATAGGAGGATTGAACTTCTCTTCTTCTTTTATTATTAGGAATTAAGCTTGTGTTACTGAATATTTGCAGAATGAATCCCTACCTTCGTGTTTCAACACTTGGTTTTGGTTCAATGTGTTTCACATTAAGTAGAATAGCCATACATATGCTTTATTAGGAATGCGATTTGTCATTGCAATTTGTAAAGAGCACTGAAATTGTCCATTTGAATACTCTCTGATGTTGTGTCAATGCAAAGTATCAAGTTGAAATCTCATCTCTTGGATATGCCAAACTAAATTGGAAGCCTCACCATTGCTCTTGTAGCCTAAATCTAAGATTGATACACTGATAGCAACAATAATTTAACTAAAGAGCATGCTAGGATGCTTGACAATATACACTACCTATCCTCAATTATGTTAACTTGGCATAATTCTGGACTTTGAAAACTATGAAACTTGACTTTCGGCTTAGTATAAATCTATCGTTTAGTCCACGTGCTTTGAAAAGAGACAAAGTGTAATGAAATTGACATGAATACTAAGTCTCTCCGTGATAAACTTCTTTTTCAACATGTGATTGCTATTGCAAGTTGCAACCGTCTTCCTCTCCATCGTTGTGAACCTCTGCTAAGTGAGCTTGCGCTTTTGATGTTCATGTCTCAATGATGAAAATTGAATTGCTTAAACCAAATGGCGTGGTTGCGGGTTTGATACCTGGCAGTGACAGGTGATTTATCTAGCGTGAAATCAGTCTATCTACCTCGCGGAAAACCCTTGCAGTGTGTTGTTCAGCAAATTAATTCATGTTCTTCATTCCTATCTTATTGTCACGTGTATGATTCAACAATTAGAACTATTTTCTTTCCCGGAAGCACGACATCGGGTTTTATGATTCCAAAATCAAAGATTCCGAGTTTCTGGATCTCGGTTTAATTACTGGGTGAACCCCACTCAATATACCGTCAATACCCTCACGACCGCAACGCTTTACTGTGATTTAGAGACGGCAGCTTGCGATAGATGCAGCTTGCTTCCCATCAGCTGCCGTGCACGCCCTTGTGAATGGGAACTCGCAGGCCAGATTCGCAAAACATTTACTCTAATTCACAAAGTTTTGCTCTAATTTGCAGAGCTCTTTGCAATTGTGTGTCAGGATTTTGGTGCTTTGACATATACCATTGTATCAAATGTGACCTCACCTTTGAGTCTGGCACTCTTGAAGGAGTATGTGAAATTTTTTTTTTTTAAGTTATTAAAATTGAGATCAATGTCAAATCAAATATGTTATTTTTCTACCATTTCTAGATATAAGATGCCCCATAACTTTCACATCACTATTCCAAATGAAATGAATGAGAGCTCTCTCCATAGCCAAAAATAAATAAAAATTATTTCAAGCTTTTTTTGTTGGCCAATAAATTGCTTCTTGAGCTTAGGGTGGCATAATGTTTGAATGTTCTTAGAACTTGATTTGAAATCAAAATCATATTCCTTGTAAGCTAATATATTGTTTTTTTATTTGCAAAATAAATTTCAAGAAATCACTCAAACCTACCCCAACTTCATTTGTTTCTAAAGGAGACAATGGTCTATTAGTAGCTAAGGGTTAACTCAAATCCCATAATATCTTGAGCATTGTTGAAATTTGCATCTAAAGAGATTACTAGCTATATACAATCATTTGACTTATTAGTACATCTTAGAAATTTAACTTACATATAGTTATGAGTTTTCTAAAAACTTTTCACAAGATAGGAATATTTTTTGTCATGATATATTGTGAAGACTCTTGAACAAGAGTAATTTTAGTATATCTACATACAATAGGTGGAAATATTTTCCCACCTTGCAAAATTTCTAACCCCATATAAGTTCATTTCATAATATCCTCTATTAAGATGGATACACCCAAAATGACACCCTCTCTAAAATTAATATCATCACTCTATATACAATTCCAAAATCAATATGTAAATACATATGTTGGAGACATAAAAAAAAACTTTGTAATATCTCATATTAGATCAATCAATATCACTATAGTGCTATAGACTATCATGATTCCAAGAGGAGCTTTGTATTAGCCCCTAAAGCCCTAAACTACATTCTTTTGGCAATATAACAATTTTGGATAGCACACTGCAAATATAATTTATTTTTTTTAAATTTACACAACATATTATGCCCAAAGAATAACTTTAAGACCCAATAGTTTTCATAACTTTTGACTACATGATTAAAAAATTATTGTATGATATGTAATTTTCATTGCTTGGAGGTTAGTTTGGGCAACCAAAAAAAATTCTTTAATAATTACTTTTTTAAGAAATAAAAAGTTGAAATGATTTCTCTATATTTATATATACACTAGCGGTTGTGCTTGCTATGCTACGCATTCATCATTAAAATTTTATAAGAATTTTTATGTATTAGATTGAATGTAGAACAAAAATTTCAATAAATCTTCAAATAAAAATGACTAAAATCTTTGTATAATTTTTTTATAAGTAAGCATATATTGAAATGTATAATAGAAATTTATTGAATGATGAATGAAACATATGCAATGGTAAATACTATGAAAGATACACATACATTAGACTACATTAGAAATTTGACTCCATTGTTACAAAAAATGGCAACCCAAATTGAAGAATTGAAAAAAAACCACTTATAAATCTCAAAAACTTTGTGAATAACTAAATTGTTGTGGAATCCAAAATCACTTCAATTGAATAAATTTCTCAAAATCATTTGGTAGTAGCAATAGAAAATTGAAATCATGAAAGCTCAAAGCTCACAAAAGCACAAAATCATAGAAGTGTACAGAAATATAAAGCCAAGAGAAGCAATGGATTTGCTACCTTTATAAATCATCCCATGGATCCTCTTTAATATCACCTTAATTGCAACAACTATATTATTTCTATAATATCATCCTTTGCAAAAAGTGATATTATAGAAGTGATTGCAAACTACTACTCTATTTATGTAATATCACATTGTGTGAAAATACAATTTCTATGTTTGCATGATTGAAAATATTTTTACAAAATATTCAAAATAATTATTTTAAAGACTTATTGAAATCATTATCATGCATTTTATTCAAATATATCAAATTTTTACTAATATGTGATACAATGAATGTACAGTATAACAAGTACGAGCCCCTAGTATTAATGGTAGTATTTGTGACATTACAGAGGGAGTTATGATTTTAGTAGTATGATGGAAAACTTTTAATCATTCCATTTTGATTAATGAGATGAAAGTTATGAGTTTTAGTTTCGAGGTAGCTTTTGAGTAGTTATGGAATCTCAACTCTATGATAAATTTTGAAGTCCTTTATTTAACCCCTAAAAGACCATTGTCCCTTCGGGGGACAAATTGGATTTCGGGCAGGTACCTATGGGCTGAAATTTTGTCATGATTTTCTGAAACTTTTTTTGAAGATAGAAAAACTGATGAGCTTTGTGGGAATATAATTTTTTTATCACATTTGGTGCCCAGAAACAAAAGTTATGACCAAATAAGCTCAAAGTAGGGGACGGGGGGCAGTCCGGGCAGCAAAAAAAAATATTCAAAATTTTGAATTTTGAATTTTTGGATTTTTTTTCTTGTAGATTATATTTTTGTCTACATGGGAAGCTTTGATTCATTCCATTTGGACTTATTATGAGAAAGTTATGGACAATCTTGTTTATCGGGCAGTTAGAGCATCTTCCTGAAAAAATAACTTATAGAATTCATTTCTGAATGCAATTTTTACAATTTTTCTGAAAAAAAAATTTTACGTGATTTTGTTTGTTTGCTAGAACACTCTCACCATTGGGATTAGTGCATTTTAATTCTATCTTAAAGATATTAATAACTTAGATTTTCCTTCATTCTCATACCTACTTCTACTTAACAAATTTTTTAAGCATGAAAATTAAGTTTTTTCTTAAAATTTTCTTTTTTCCTAGACTCTCAACTCAATTTCCCACAATAAGGATTTAAAGCTCAAAACTTTGTAGTGCAAAACATTTAATTTAAAAAAGTTCAAAGTCAAATAATCCAGTCCCGCAAGGTACTGAAAAAATTGTTTTTCTCACTTTAAACGCAAATATCTTTTAATCTATGTGGTCAAAATTTCTGAAATTTTTTCCACACATTTCCATACTAGTAAGGTATAAGATCCCACGGTTGGATGTGCAAAAAAAATAATTTTCAAATTTTTTTACTCTTTGCTACAGAAATGGCAGTTTTGAGTGTTTTTTGGCAGAAATAAGGCCTTGGTCTTTTAGGGGTTAAATCAGTTTTCAATAATTTTGAAAAAAATACAAACATTAGGTATAGATTGTTTATTACAAAAATTACAACCATTGGAATTGTCATTTTTCAATTCCACAAACAAATTGTTAACAATTTAGTATTTTCAATCATTCTCTACTTCTTTTTACTTATTATTTACTTCCTTGTATGTTGTATAATTCCAAATTATCTGAAAATTTTCAAGCATATAGCCACCTTGCCTTGAAGAATGAATCTAAAGAGTAACCACCACATTAGAAGACATTTCAAGCCTCTATAGGACCGTTTCAGGCTTGTTCCTCCACAGCAAGGGAACAACTAGTTGTCAAGGAAAAAAAATTTTACATGTCGGACGAGGCGTTGGACATCGTTGATGCCGGGCATGTGGACGCGGAACACCCCGTCGAGGATGAAGAAGTGGACAAAGGGGGAGAAGAGGACAAAGAAGAAGAGGAAGGGGATGACAAAGAAGATCTACTCGAACGAAGGGGAGAAGATCTTCATCAAAGGGGGGCAATATTGGAGGAAGTGGAGGGGCTCGAAGATGATGATGATGACGAGGATGAAGAAGAGGACGAGGATGAGGAAGACGATCTAGACGAAGACGTATTGGATGATCGAACGCTCGACCGTGACGAAGAAGATAGCGGCCTTGAAATCATAGGGGAATTGTCACAAAACCGTATGGAGAGCGAGGCAACGGTACAGTCTGAGGAGGCTGCCATTAGATCGGCGGGTGCTCCTTATAATGATCAGACTATGCGGTCTGATCATGCGTCTTCCACTACAGCAGTTCAGAGCGGGCGGTCTGATTCAGCCCCTTCCTTGTCTCCCACTTCTCCATCCTCCCATCCACAACTTCAAACTCTGCGTTTCAATTCTCCTCCAGCACGGCTTCCGGAACTGAAGAGGGCCCAGACCGATCCTACCTCACCCCTATCGAGTCATAGTCATCCTCGCCTCCAAGAGGTTCAGACCGTGTGGTTTGAAGTGAGCGGCCCCATCTTCAAAACTCCCGCTCCTCGTACATCCACAAGCCCATCTTTAAGTACGGGCACTTCTCGTGAGGGCTCTCCTTCCGCCCTTCCCAAGATGCAGATCAAGGATCTCCAAACGGAGTTGGACGATCTCAAGGCGAGACTCTCTGAAGAGCAGTGGGTGGAGTTGGAGAATGTCCGATCCAACGTCGGAGACTACTCCACCGAACCTGCGCGGGGATCGATGGATGAAAAAATTACCAAGGTCAAGGGCGTTCTTCGAGAGTTGAAGTCTGCCCGATCCCCACTGGATACCGATGGAGTGAACAAGCTCATCACGGTGCATGTTGCGGTTGATACCTTGCAGTCACAACTGCCTCCCGCCGGCCCCGAGGAACTTGTTCTCTTGGCTCATGTGCGGGCCATGAAGCAGAAGCTCAATTTGGCTCTCTAGAATGCCAAGGAGAACCCGATTGACCTCGACGACGTGGATGATGAGGATTTGAATATGCGGCTCTCCACGGCAAAGGAGAACAGGGAGGAGTACAGCTAGATGGTCAAGGCTGCCACCCAAGGAGGGGATTGCACTCTGTTAGACGCAGAGACCGCATCTGAAGGTGGAACGACTGCACCTCAGGCGTCGAGGAGCTCGGACGTGGGGAGGAAGGAGACGAAGCCCGACACCATGGACAAGAAGGCGGGCCTCAACCTCGCGTACATTGAGATGATGTCCGAGCGATACAAGAGGAAGCATTCCGTGGTGGTCGAGAAGTGTGCCGAGACCATCGAGGCCCTCCAAAAGGAGAGAGAGGAGAAGGAGCGGCTGGAGCAGGAAAAGAAGGCCAAGCGTAAGGCCAAGAAAGCAGAGAGGGACCGCGAGCTCGCCGAGAAGGAGAGGCAGTTGAAGGAGCAGAGGAGGCAGCAAGCGGAGAAGGATAGGTAGTATGAGGAGGACAGGAGGCGCGATCAGGAGTTGATGAAGATGATGAACGAGTGCTTCGAGATGTTCACCTCGGCGATGCCCAAGGCACCTCCCACACCCGTCACTCCTTCGACCCATCCTGCCAGCGAAATCCAGAACCTCTTTAGAGTATCCACCACCAACTCGGCTTCCGCGACAGCCACAGCAGCGTCGGGCCTGCAATTGCTGGGGACCGTGGAGCCTGCAACTATTTTGGTGAGTGTCACTCGCGATCCAGACTACGATGACTTGGCCCTCAGTCAGTTTCCGTTTATTCAAATCTCTGAACCCATGCATCGTCCCAGCGTCGTCGACGATGATCTTTATGACATGGACGTTCAATTGGGGGATATGGAGGCCTCGTTCACTAACTTGACTCAACAGTATGCTCCTCTACAGGCAGCAGTTGCTCCACCGCAGCCCTCGGTGACGCAAGATGAACAAGCTCCGGTGGACTCGCCGGCCGAGGATGACAAGGCTCCCGCGGTGGGTAACCCCTACACATAGCTCCCATCTTTGTAGTTAGTCGTAGTGGTGTGGACGCTATGTTAGGGTGTTACGTCGAGACGATCGAAGATCATCTCGAGGAGTCTGTCTTGAGTCTGTTCAGCCGCAAGACCGAGAGTCTGGGGACTCTCGTCTTAGTTAGGATTGTAGTGGTCTTGTTAGGTGTAGACTTGGACGTGACCACTAAACCTCTACATTCACCGTTCAGTTTGTAAAAAATTTGTATTCCACTTGTAATATATTGGGTGCTTTTTTTTATACATGACTCTTGTTTCGTTGAGATGCTCTATGGGATTTGTCTCCGACTACTTCTGGACGTTGTAGTTACGCCCTTTGCATTTTCAGTTCAGGTTGTCGATGCTCTCGCACGTGACAACGAGTCTTCGTTGTCCCCACTTCCTGTTTCGACCCCGAGGAATGATGAAGTCCTACCTGCCATCCCCATGGAAGTCAGCTCTCCTGCTGTTACTGTTGTCGAGGTTGTCCCTCCCGTCGACTTGGAAGTCGCCACTCCGGTGCCTCAGAACTTAGTGCCTCCTTCCCTCGTAGACGTCCATGCTCCCGCTGTCGATGAGGTCGCCACTCCGGTACCTATGAAGATGGTGCCTCCCTCCCTCGCAGATGTCGCCACTCTCGCGGCCACCACTCCCACGGATGTAAGAAAGGTGAGACTCCATGTCCTTGCAACCCTCTGCTCGTTGTCTTTGTCCAGCACTTGCCTAAATAGTTTGTAGGAAGTGCACATCTCATTCAGGTTAGAACTAGGATCTTCATAGAGAGGGGGTTGTCGTCTCTCTCTTAGCAAGGCAAAGCTTGAGGAGTCGCATGTTCATTTTTGTGGACTCCATTTTTTCATAAAGAAGAGGACTTTGAGCACGGAATTTTGCATACGCAGGCTCCATTGCCGGTGTCCGTGACGGCACCCCCTGTCGCTTTGCCTATGTATAGTTATTTCGTCCTTCTAGAGTTGGAAGGGGTCCTCGCCCAAATTGAGGACGCTGAGCGCGTCCAGCTAACTCCCTCGACCTCGAAGGCGAAGCCCTCGAAGGAGGATTACCACCCTCGACGACGCCACGTCTTCGGCAAATATGCGATGCATTGCCGTCCCGACTTGCACCGCTTCCTCACGGGCTTGACGAATCGATTTTACGTCTCCGTCTAGACTCGGCTACCCGCTGTCATTGCCAAACCCATGGTCGATTTCCTCTTTCGCGACTTCAACTGCACTTACATGCGGGTCCTCGCGCTAGAGAATTGCACCTCCATTATCGAGAGGTGGCCGTGGTGAGAGTATAGGTGCCTGCCCTTGCCGTCCCTTCCCGACCCACCCTGCCCGGGGCACCCCGCCCATATCTCATGTGATCCTACTATCGACATGAACACCTACGTACAGTTCCCCGACCATCTGGAGGGACAGCTGCAGCTGAAGGTGTTGCACAAGGTTGTGTGGGACACCACGACGTTCATCACCAAGAACTTCCGGGCCAATTCGTCCAATACCCTCCTCATCGATTCCTCTCCGGAGAGCAGCATCCTGAACCCTGTGCACAACGCCGTGTTTCCCTTGTCGTATGTGGGCAGTGAACACGATTCCACTCTCTTGGGGATTGTGCACCTGTATCTCGAAGGCCTGCTCGCATCCGGGCTTAGCGTGTCGCAATACATGTCTCAGAACGCACTTTTCGGACACCTCACGATACCCTTGAGACAGACATATCTGGGACTGCGCGTTCGCGTGTTAGCTCCGTGGCAGGACAATCACCTCGTGCTGGAATATCCGGACTTTGTCGGCAAATACACTAGAGAAGGGGACGATTATTTCACCTGACAAAGAGGGAAGAGGAAACCCAAAAAAAATCTGATGCCCACACAAAAACTTGATGCGTGTACAGGGGCGCCGACGCGTTCATGCTCTGGGCGGGCATGTTGCCGCCGATTCCCGAATGGGCACCGGACGCGGCAAGCAGCGACGGATGCAGATGACGGAAGGGGTGGGCTCCTCCGACGGTTGCATGACCCCCGACGAGGCGGGCTAGGACGTCACGTCCGCTCGAATTTAAATGGAAGACGCGACCGGCGGCCGCATGGAGATGCAATGGGCTGCACATATTGTAAGGTGGGCTCATCAATAGCTAATGGGGATGGCTGAATTCAGGTATGCAAGGGCCAACGAGTGACTTTGATGGAGAAATAATTTTTTCCCGCCCTACCCTATGACGTAGTTTAGGATGTAAAGAAATTATTTCTCCATCAAACACTCTGTTGCGCTCCATTTTCACTCTGAACATGTCTTGGGCTTATTTATGCCGTCATTGAACGGCCACTCTTGTCCAACGGACCCTCACGGTTGGCTTGTTGTGCAGGATCCTGGGTGCACCATTCACATTTGCAGAGCCGACCTCCTCCCAAAGCAGCCACTACAAGCGGTTCAGACCGCCCGCTCTAAACCGGGACTGACATCCTCGACTCATTTGCGGAGGTCAAGATGGAAGGTTGCGCGGAGCTTCCGCCTTGGATATAGAATGTAGTTGAGCTATAAAACTGTAGATGAATATTGGATTCTAAAATCATTTTCATTTGATCATTCTTCTCTACAATACACTCTAGTGCACCCCCCACATTGAATTATATAGAAATAAAAATATCCACATTGTTATGAATAGTTTGGCTTCTCCATCGCTACATAGCATAGCACTCTTTCCCAAAGCATAGTGTCATTGGTATCATTGTAGCAAATCGGCCCCCTCTCAAATTGCATCATCGGGGCTCTTGCAAATAACAAGAAGCATCTACGGATCACCATTAATTTCTCCAATGCCAGCAAGCATCTATTGTCAATCATGTCGTTGTGAGATCCATGCAAGGCACTATGAGAACCTCGGACACACGCTCGTCAATTGCGGCGCCGACCAATTCTAACGCTGTCTATGTGCGGGATGGATCATTGTTAAATTTGTGGCTTGTGTGGTGAAGAAGCGGGAACAATGACAAGCCATCCACATTCCTATCGGGAATATTCATAGGGGTAGTTAGCTTTCTCTTTCAAGATTCCGTGGTCGCGCATAACTGCAAGCCCTATACATATGGATGGGTGCGGCATTGACAGAGTGGATGTAGTGTTCACGGAGCTCGTTTGTGCACAGTGAGCAAATTTTGAGATAGATCGATCCTCCTACCATTACCGCCAATAGTACATCAGGTCTAATCGAGCTGACGGACACGAAGGGATGTGGCATAGAAAATGGATGACGATCGCTCCTGCCATCCCATCTTGAATAATATACGGTTCGGGCGTGCCCTTGACTACCCTCAGTCATGCAAAGGAGCTCCGTCAACTCTACATCCACTCTGTCAATGCGGCACCCATCCGTATCTAGAGGGCCCGTAGTTATGAATATTCCTGATTGGAATGTGGATGGCCTATCATTGTTTCCGCTTCTTCACCACACAAGCCACAAATTTAACAATGGTCCATTGGACACGAAGACAATGCCAACATTGGTTCGCGTTGCTGTTGACCAGCTTTTGATCGTGGACTTCACAGTGCCCTGTAGAGTCTTCTCAACAACATGCTTGGCAAATAGATACTTGCTGGTGTTGATCAAGTGGAAGACTCCCCGCACGTGCGAGGATACGATCGATTCAAGAGGCGCGATCGAAAAAAATGCTGAATGCAAATTTGCCGACCCTACTTGTTAGCATATGGCAAGCTACTAGGCATTGGAAAGCTATGGGTCACCGTGCAAGCTTTGGCCAAATAAGGTAGGGATGGTCAGACCTCCTTTTCAGGAGGGCACCTCTCCTTCCTCGTCCCTCCCTTCCTTTCTGGGAAAGAAAGTCGGTGCACCATGTATTTTGAGGGGAAGCTAGGAATGATGTAAATAATGGTGGATCCCTCCGAGAAATCCATATTCAAATTGAATAAAGTATTTGTTCTTCAAACCAAAACCGTGTTTTTGTTGGCATGCACGCACGTTGATTTTAATGAGCTTTTTTGTTCCCTGCTGTTTTATTCATTCATTGTTTGTTCCCACAATGCACCCCCACGACTGACTCAAATGTTCAAGTATTGAATAAAACATATCACGTTATTCAGTGCATATCAAATCAAGAAGGCCATCCATTGGAGTGGTATTCAATGCACTACAAGAGAAAGTGTCCGAATTGTCTAAACTTGTCAATTTTTTGTCAATTTTTTGTCAATTAGGACTAGTTGATTCAGGTCAGTTTCTGTCAATTAGGACTAGTTGATTCAGGCCACTTTTTGTCAATTAGGACTAGTTGATTCAGGCTAGTTTCTGTCAATTTGGACACTTTCTCTTGTAGTATTGAAATTGAAACAAAAGGATTAGACAAGTTGTAGGGGATCCCTCCATTGGGGAAATTGTGATAGGCAAGTGACCGCGTAGATGCTAGTTTCTATGTGAAGGAAGTAGTAAGCTGGCAATCAAATTCTATGGTTTGTTGCAATCTTTTCGAAAATCTAATTCTTCCAAGGACTTTGCTCTCATGTACATTTGGCTACACAAACTTCTTAGTGGCGATGGAGGAAATTGTAGCAAGTTTCGTGAACGATGCTGTCTACTAAGGTAGGTGGATGGAATTCCAACCCTCTTCTTCAGACCGTCCCCTAGCTGGCTTCAAAATGGACCTTAAGAGGTTCATAAATAGGTAATCAATGTTCCTTTGATGATGAAAAAGAGGTTTATCATTTATCAATTATTTGTTCATACTTTGATAGGGGACATGATTAGAGCCAATGTGGGTCCATTTCTGAAAACATGTGTGTGCATTCCGAAAAAAAATGCATTCAAACTTTGAATGTTAATATCTTTTAATCCATATGGTCAAACTTCATGAAATTGTTACCACATGATCTCATATAAGTGAAGTACAAGATCCTATGGTTAGATTTTCTTTAAACTATTTTTTTTGTTACCTTGGATGAATTGAGCAAAAATGACAGTTTTGAGTGTTTTTGGACCAAAAATAGGCCTTGGCACTTTAGGAGTTTGGTTTAGTACACATCACATTTAGGAACCTTGTCTACTATATTTTTGCATGCTACAGTGCTTGTTTTCAGACCGCACGTGTGTGGGTTTTGCAAGGCCTAGGGATCATAAATAGGTACCTACGGCAGAATTCTTTGAAAATTCATAAGTAATTCATAAATGCTCTGAAAAATATGAAACCACTTGGGTTAAATTCCAAATCAGATTTGCTTCAAGTGAAAAATAAAGTAAACTAATTTCAGGCATCTAAAGACCATCAAAAAGGCCGACCATCCCGTAAAGGGTCGCTTCATGAGCCCCCTACCATAAACCGACCCTCAATGCCATCTTCCTCTAAGACCGTCGAGTGACTGGAGTCTAGTTAAGACCTCAGACTAATGAATTGCCCAAAAAGAATCCCGCATTGCACTGTCTCTTTGGCTTTCCTATTTTCCAATAGTCGAAAATGCTTGAGTTTTCTATTGTATGATCCTCCATCATGACCTCAATCTGAGCTTCCCAGTCGGGGAGGGGCCCCATTCCATCCCATGAGTGCTAAAAAAACAATAGAGTATGCACTTCAAGAACCCTACAAGCCGCATCTCAACAAGTTTCTGGTCTTCTCGGCTACCGGAAAACCGCCATTTCAATGGAATTTCGCCATTTTAACGAAATTGCCCATCTGAGCACTTCGAGTCTCCGATGTCGGAAGAAACGGAAGCGTCGCATATCTTGTTCGTTGGGTTGCAGTTTTACTAAATGTAACATTATTCTACTGTAAGTTTAGATCATTTGGCAATAGTAAGTTATTCTCTTTGAGAAGTAGATTTCAGCAAATGAACTTCAAGGCATCATTCAATTCAGTGGTCACTTTGGACGGAAGGGGTTAGATTGATGGACTTCACAAAGCGCTGTCACGTACTAGGCAACATTAAAAATCCTTCACTGGTACCCCAAGTCATGTACTGTACAGTCACTGAACATCAAGGGCAAGTCAGTGTAGCCTTAATTACTCCGATGACGGACGGACGGACGGAGACCCAAGGTATCATTCTTCGCCAGTTCGGCTCCCTCCCTCCCTTCACTTTCTCTTTATTTATCGATCTGGAATGATTCTCCACCTGGAAATAGCCGCAGGTCCTCATGAATGTACTGCACAGTGTTGGGGAGATCGACTATCTCCGATGTCGGAAGAAGTAAGGGAAGTTCTGGACTTATCTTGCTCGAACTTGGGCAAAGCTGGGGCCCGGCGAAGGTGATAGAATAGCGTTGGGTACAGGCTTGGGGCTATGAGAGGATGGAAACTAATTGGTGGATCAGGGTAGAGTAAACTTCACTTGCTAAGCAGCACACAGAGGCAAAGTTCAAATCTTTCCCCACATAAAGAAAGAGGCTTGCATGTTTTGAAATTTGGTGTGACCACTAAATGTCATGTTAAAATTCACCTTCAAAAAATAGGATGCAAAAAGATTTCTTCTTATACATTTTTTTGCAATTAAAAGGCGATGAGTCTTGAATCTAGTTAAAATTTCCTTGCAACCCTTCGCCACACAATGTGCAGTCATTGGGCAGTGATATAAAGTTTTGTTCTTATCCCAATTGAATTGGTAGATGAATCCTACAATTACTATTAGGTAAATGGAAACGGTTGTTGTCTGTTTTGTGGATGTGTGCAATAAATGGCAAGTTTACTCTAGTTGTAGCCATTTTTTGTTTGCCTCTATTTATTGTGATGTAGGGATTCCTCAAAGTGTTTCAAACATGACATAAAAGATCTAGACTCTCCAAAAGGCTATTAAGAAGTGTTAAAAAGCCCCTCTAGATTACATTTATTTTGACTTGCATCAATAAGTTTTTCCCTATTGCTACTCATTATTGGTATAGCCAATTGTCAAAGCATTGGTTCGTGAGTATTAATAATTAAATGGAGGAAGGGTGCAATAATCTATTTTTTGTTGTCATCATTTGTATTCACATTAAATAACCACAATCAGAGTTAAACAAAAGCATTACAAGTACCCTCCTATGACAACTATGGAATAGAAAATGGAGATATACTCCTTGTCAAGGGTCATTAAAAGAAAGACCGGCCCTATTTTCCTTCACAATGGGATATCCTCTAATCATCCCCCATAACTTTTGAAGCATAAATCTCATGAACTTGAAATTTTTATTGGAGATGTCTAATTTGATGATAATCATATCTTTTATTTTTTAGAAATAAAATAGCAAGCAAATAATTAAAAAATAATTTTTATTTACTTGTCACACTATGAGGTATAGGGGTTTTTACTACATTAGGAGTCCCCAAATTTAATGATCTAAAGCTCCAATTTTCATGGTCTATTTGCATAGTAGGAAAGCATATTCCTATCACAAGGAATCTAAAAATATTATTTTGTATCCTTCACATAAGTGCAAACAACACTACCACTACATACAATTTCTAAACAATGAAGATGGTTTTAAGATCAATCTTGTGGTGAAATCTCATCATTATAAACTCTTGCCAATGTCCAAATTTCAATTCTTAAAAAGATTTCTATTCCAATTCTTTACAAATTAAAATGTGAACCTACAATGCAAATATCCATTTTCATGAGATT
This sequence comes from Climacium dendroides, assembly GCA_950106755.1. Taxonomy (NCBI): domain Eukaryota; kingdom Viridiplantae; phylum Streptophyta; class Bryopsida; order Hypnales; family Climaciaceae; genus Climacium; species Climacium dendroides. Next base: position 24,230,824 of record OX467086.1, read on the forward strand.
TTGCACTTTTTTAGTTCTCCTATTTATAAAAGATTTCTATGCTTTCCTTCCTAAGGTACCTTCTTCTTAAAATTGTATACTTTAAAAAAAATTAGATTCTAATTATAGAATATCCTTGGAGAAAAATGAATACTATGCAAAACACTATGAAAAACAAATGGTCTTTTGTGCAATGATCCTCAATTCCAATATTCACTCAAGAATTTTTTTTATTAGAGATTGCATCCTTTGAATAGCTCAATAGGAATCTAAAAATGGACTTGCTTCTAAAACCCTAGTAGCCCTTTAGAAAGTCTAAAATTTCTCTAATGTATCAATAATTTGGGAAGGGTGGACATGTGATCATTGATTTAATTTAAAACTTCACTATCTATTACTTTGTTTGTTTCCATTTTGCAACTAAATATGAATGAAATCCTTTATATTTATTTTCCAAGGATAAAATCATGTGTCTACTACAAGTCACAAAATTTTCAAATTTTTTGGAAAAAAATTGAAATTATTGTGAATTTTTTCAAAAATAAAATAAAATAAATAGATATCAAATACAAAATATACTCAAAATATTTGAAATTTTTATACAATCTATGTATATTACACTGTATAACATCATGGTATAAACCAATAGTTATTGTGACACTTTGAAATTAGAAACTTATTAGGTTGTATTATGTGTCTAGAATTCATATATAAATGATTGAAATTTATGAAATTTTCAAAATTTTTGAATGGGAGTAGAATATGTACTTAGTAAGTTTCATTTCATTAGTTGGATTCAAATTCCTAAAATATCAATTTTATGGCTAAAATTCACATCTAGAGTGAATAGCACAAAATGACCAAAATACACTATAAAGGTGAAAGCATCTTCTTATTGGAAAAAATAAACAATACTATAATGAAGGAATTTATTACTATTCACTAAAAATGTAGTCCAACAACTTCCAAAAAAATTGAATAATTTTTTTTTTATCCTAGAACCCTAAATAAAGTCATTTGCATGATGTTTTACATCTTTAGTAGCATTTCAAGGTAAAACCCTATAACAACACATCTGACCTAAAAGGTCTAATAGATGATTTTGCTCTTCACTATAGAAACAAAGAATGTACCTACTAGTCCAATATTCAAAGTATTTTGGTCATGGAGAGTTGTGTCTTTTAAAAATTAAATCATTTGCATGAGATGTCTCTGACTTTATACATGGTGCAACATGGTTGTAAAGTAATTTAACCCTTTATAAATGCTTTTGGTCCCTTAGTGAATGATCTTAGGTCTTTTTGAAGGTGCTTCAAATATGCACCTATAGAACACTTTAAGATTTTACTTTGAAAATTCATAGAAAATACAAAAAAAATTCCAATTTTTTAATGAATTTTTAAAATTTTCATTTGTTTACAAGTAAAAAAAATAACATCTCCTAGTAACTTTGGACTCCATCTATGCACATCATCTTGAGTGAATAAATTTAGATATCTCTAGCTTATCGATTATAGTTACTTACCCCCTAAAGCCCTAAACTGCATTTTTTTAATAACATAACAATTTTGGGGAGCTTACTATGAATGGAGTTTTTATTTTTTTCTTTAAAATTTTCATACAACACAATTATGCCCAAGGAGTAGCTCTAAGGCCCACCAATTTTTATAACTTTTGACTATATGATATGATCCATATTGTATGATATGTTATATTCAACAATTTGCGAGTAATCCAAGCAAGAAAAAGATTTTTTTCAAAAATAAAATATTAAAATTTATTTTCTAAATATACATTTACGTGAAAAGATTTTAATCATTCCATTTTGATTAATGAAATGAAAGTTATAAGGAGTTTTAGTTTAGAGGTAGTGTGTAGGTAGTTATGGAATCTCTACTTTGAAGTTTTTTTTTATAGAACTCAATTTTCAATATTAAAAAAAAGAATTAAATGTAGATTGTATATTACAACATTACAACATTACAACCATTGGGATTGACGTTTTTCAAGCCCATAAATAAATTGTTAACAATTTAGTATTTTAATTCATTCTCCACTTCTTTCTCCTTACTATTTTTTCCTACATGTTGTACAATTCATAATGATTTGAAATTTTTTAAACATGTAGTCCACTTGCCTTGAAGAATGAATCCAAAGAGTAACCACCATTTTGGACATTCTTTCATACAAATGTGACCTTATAAAGTGCAACACATCCTAGTTATTCGCAAGGGATAAAAACAAGATTTTTTGTCACTTCAAATGCTAATATCTTGCAATTTACACGGTGGAAATTTTTGAAATTTTTTTCACATGTTCTTCAACTAGTGTAATACAAGATCCTATGGTTACATGTGTCAAAAAATGTTTTTTTTCCCTAAACTTTGATACTTGTATTAGGAGATGGCAGTTTTGGAGTGTTTTCGTGAAAACATGGTGATAAACCTTTCGGGGTTAGGCTGTCCTTGGGGTGGGTTTCCTCCCCCGGGTTGGGTTGGTTTGCTTTTGCTTTTGCAATTGAATTCTGTTCCTTCTGAGAAAATAATAAGAAAGAATGAAGGTTCATGCGCCTCAGAATCCGTCAGACCTCACTGGCCCCTGCCTTCGGAGTGGCTCGATCCAGCAAAGCGTCCCTGGTCGATCCAGCAAAGCGTCACTGGCCCCTGCCAAGAACGCTCGATCGAGCAAAGCGATCAGGAAGCTCCGATGTCGGAAGACAGACAGGTCTTTCGAAAGTTGGGTTGAATCTGCAAGTTAAGCTGGTCTGTAATTGAACCTTCAACTTCCCAGCCTGCCCTACCTCTTCCAGACGGATTCAGCTGCAGTGGTTGATTAGAGCGTGCAATTGCGTTGCGCCTTCGTCGATCCATCCTGCAGCGCCTTCGACTGGCCGACCAGGCGGGAATTCTTGAGGAGGAGTACTGTACAGTAATAAGTGAAACACGAGCCCCTGTGCGCCGACAAGGGCCGCAGCAATGTCCTGATCCCGCTGGAGACTCCGATGACGGAAGAAATGGAGGAGCCGCAGCACTACGGCAGCAGGCTCTTGTGCTGTCATCATCAGGAAAATGAATACAATTGCAACAGTACTGCAGTAGTGCAATTGCAGTTACTACTGTCCGCAATACTGTATTTGTATTATTTCAAAACTTTTGCATAATTGAAAGAGTACCTTCTGTTGCAATATTGTCTTTGTAGAACTATTGCAAAAGTATTGAAGTGGAACAGAAAGTACTAATTTACATTCTCAAACCTATTGCAATATTGAATTTAGTAGTAATGTTTTCAGTAATTTTTCAGTTTTGCCTTATTATTGTTTCAGGTTTGTTTTCAGTTATGAATTGCAATTGAAACAATGTGCAAACAGTACCTCTATCATATTGCAACATTTTGGTCATGATTCAAATCTGTTGCAGTATTGTTGTGATATTTTTTATTATTTCACATTGCTGTATTGTTGTGGAATTGTTGTAGTATAAAAATTGTATTGCAAGCAATGCACTTTCAGTATTAGTATTTTTTTTAATTGAACTAGAGTTTTTACTGTTGTAATTTGAAGTTCAAAATCATATCAATACTATTATTGAACTGTTTCAATATTGCAATGTTATTGCCACAAGTCCAAATGTTCAAATAGACTAAGGTAGTAGGCTCACAGTTTGCTCATTTAAGGATTGGTCCACATTTTTCACCTATTTTTTTGCATTGGAATATTTTTAGCTAATTTTCCATTCCATTTGTATTGCAAAAAGTAAAAAAATGAATTTTTTTCCTCATCTAACCATAGGATCTTACCTTTAACTAGGATGAAAATACATGGAAAACATTTCAAATTTTTTGATCATATGGATTGCAAGATATTTGTGTTAAAGGAGAAAAAAACATTTCCCAGGATCTTGCATAACTACATTATTTAATGTTGAACCTTTTTAATTAAATTTTTTTGCAATAAAAAATTTTAATCTTTAAATCTTCATGTTGGGAATTGAGTTGAAAGTCTATGGAAAAAACTTATTAAAACTTAATAATTAATTCTAAAAAAAATTGCTATATAGAAGTATAGCATAAAATTTTTAATTAAAAAGGTCTTCAAATTGGAATTGAAATGCTCTTACCCCAATGGTGACATTAATCTAGAAATCAATCTAAACCCTATGGAATTTGTTTTTAGAAAAAATTATGAAAGTTGAAAGTCTCAAAATAATCTATATTTGTAATTCATGCAAAAGGGTCAATCTTGAATGAATACCTTAAAAGACCTTTTTCTGTTTTTTGTTGTGATAGTTTATATGTTTCATATTATGAGATCTTTCTAAACAACATGAGTCTCCTACTATAGAGTTCTTGGCACCATTTAAAAGTTCTCTACGAAGAGGATTGCATACACCTTGTTTCAAGGCATTCAATGTTAAAGTTATAGATTTCAAAGTTGTTTTTTTCAAAAGAAATAACATCATTTAGGAAGTTCATTGAATCTTTGTTTTAGGACATCTAAACTTATAGTGTGATCCTTATGCATTTCAACTTAATCCATAGCTAAATAACTCATTAAATTTTTAATTTTTGATCTAGTAGATTGTTGGTTTTCTCTTTGGTTTTTTAATACCTTTCTCAAGGTCCTATTTTCAAGGAATATTAGTTCTTTGCTTCAAGATGTAGTAGTTATGGATATTTTCACTATTTTTCCATATCCAAAAACACTTTAATGTTGAATCTCCTAAATTGTGAGTCCCCATTTTGATTGCTTCATATTATTACAAAGGTCTTATCTTCGAACATTGAGCCCAAAAGAGGTTGCCACCTTATGGTGTGCATTAGTTCCCCCCCTCTCAAAAAAATCACAAGCTGTTGATTTTCTTTTAAAAAAAATGCTTCCCTTCCAAGATGCCGTCCATTTCTTAAAAAATCACAAGCCATTAATCTTTGTGAGATTTAATCTGAGCTATCCAAATATGAATTTAGAATACAATATCAAATATGGATACAAATATAAATATTGAATATGATACAAATATAATACATTTACAAATACAGGTCTGAATATAGTATGAATATGGGAGCTAATATGGGTACAAATACAATAGTTGATACATGATTTATCCCATATCAAATGCCACCCCACTTGAAAAATACAAAAGGGTGGGATGGAGGGAGCATACAATTTAATTTAACTGAAATTGTTTTCAATTTTCTAGGGGGATGATATTTATTTATTTTTAAATTGCCTTAATTTTTTTTTAGCTCATTGTGACTATTTTTCACAATGACAATGAGCTCAAAAGAGGTAGTTACTACCTTAATTTTGCCTTATAATTTTGCCTTAATAATACTTGCACTTTGTTTTGGAGTACATGGACTTCGGATGTGACAATTTTAGATTTTCCATTTTTTATCTAAATGCAATGACATTGCATTTATGGATCTTCAAATTCTGACTTTTGTCCTTTCACTTCTTTATACAATTGAAGAGGTCACATCTTCTAAAATTGCCTAGACAATGATTTGAGACTTCTAGACTTATTGTTTGACAATTAACCGTTAAAGGACCAATATGCGTTTTTGGGTTGTATAGAAATTTTGGGCAAGTACATATGACTTGAGATTTGTATATTGAAGGCCCAAACTTTAATAGAAGTTTGGAGCAAGGTCATTCTTTCATGTCAGCCAAATTTTATGACATTTGGAAATACAAGTCAAAAGTTATGGCCTAATATTTTACTTCTTTTTGTAAATGGACAGTTCGGGCAAATTTAAAAATCACTTTTTTTTAAAATTAAAATTTGAAATTGGTTTGTCAAACTTATATTTATATATATATATATGTGTGTGTGTGTGTGTGTGTGTGTGTGTGTGTGTGTGTGTAAATCTTTAAATCATTCCATTTTGATGAACGAGATGAAAGTTATGAGGAAATTTTGTTTGTGGGTAGTTATGTAGTTTCTACTCTAAAATAAACTTTGAAGTCATTTATTTAACTCAATTTTTAATATTTTGAGAAAAAAATTTCATATGATGTATATTGTTTCTTAAAATACTAAAACCATTGGGATTGGCATTTTTCAATTTCATAAATAAATTATTAACAAATTAGTATTTTGAATCATTCTCTACTTCTTTCTACTTGCTATTTTTTTCCTATAAGGTAAAACAAACCATTATGGACCAAATGGGGTTTTTGCCTTCATATCATTACTGAAATTTTGTAATTTTTTTCCCACACAAAGACAAGTGATAGAAATGGTGAGAGCAATTGAAATTATATTTTTTCAACAAAGTGTGAATTTGTTATGAATTTTTGAAGTGTTCTGCCCATCATGGCCTAAAGAGCTTGTAGACTACCCCAAAACCAATAGAAATTATATCCATAATGCTCATCTTACTCACCTATTACAGTCACAATATTTTCTAATAGAGAAGGCCTAAAATCTAGTCATATTTTTTTTGTTCAATTAAGTTCAATTTTAAAAAGTAAATAGGGAGTCCAAAATTTCAATGCATGTAGTTTGCAAAAATACACTAGGTGACTTCCCCATGAATATAAGCTTTGTTTTAACATTCTATATGTATGATTGATATTAATTTCAATTACTTTCAAATACACTAATGCTCTAGATTTGACAATTTCCATGAGCATCTAATTGTGGTGTTTTTTCCATAATTCTAATAGACAATAAAAAATAAACTAAATTTACTTTCATCTTTCTTATACATTAGTAGAATTGGTCCTGAAATGCACACTACGAGAAACTTGTGTTTCTTTTAGACAAGCTTGGATTTTTTGTAATGGATTTTTTTGGACACCTTCATTTTTCATGATGTTCATTGGATGTTACTATTGATATAGATGTCCAAAAATATCCATTACAAAAAACCCAAGCTTGCTGAAAAAAACATGAGTTTCTTCTAGTGGCATATTGTTAAATTCAAAATATTCAATACAAAGTATTGTTCAATTTCTAAGCTTTTCCTTTGGTTTATCTGTAAATATTACAACATTTTATAATTGAATGCACATATTCTTATTCTCACAATATCTTATGAATTTAATTCAATTTACTTTAAGAAACCAATTAAAATATATCTACTGTTGTGAATGTCTAGCCCTATCAAGATGCTTATCATTTTAAAAAGGGACCTATATGTCATTGTGTCTAAATTGTCAGATACTTTCTTTGTATGCTAACAATGGTATTTTCATAGACATTGCTATTATATATGAGCCACACTAATATTAGGATAGCCTAAAATATCACCACCAATTAATTGCAATAAATTATCATGTACAATCATGGAAAATAACTTTCCGAATTCACCGTAAACAGGGTTTCAATTTTTCAAAATTTAGCCCCTAAATGTTCACACATCCAAAAAGTGGATGTGCCTTGGTCAACCTCGATTGTGACCTTCAAAATAACTATGTTTGGAATTTGATGTAGACTAAGAAAATGAAGCTTGACAAGTTTTGTTTCTATTCCATTATATATAATTTTTTTTATAATGTCATAAACTGAAAGAGTTACTGTGATTGAAAGTTTCATGTGTTAGAATCCAAATAATACAATGTGTTGTGTTTTTCATTCATTTAAAAATTAATTAATTTAAAACTATAAAATTATATTTCTCATCCTATTCTTCATTTAAGATAAGAAATGCTAATTTTTCAAATATAAATTGCAATTCTTATCATATCATTTCCACCTTTAGCTTTAAAAAATGATGATAGTTTTATTTTTTTTAATAAAAAAAATTCCAAATTAAAAAACAAAATTCAATTTTTCATTACCAAGAAATATCAAAATGTTATACATCAATTACATAAAATGATCAATTTGTTTTGATAATCAAATTTGACTTCAAGGTCTTTGTTGTGACTATTTTGGGTGTAAAAAATAAATAAACAATTGAAAGTTTTTCACACTAATTTCCCTAGGTACTTGTATCTCTTCAAAGAATTTTAAATAATTTTAGTTTTATTATATTTTTACTTATTTAAGTTCAATTTTAACAACAAAATTCATACCAATTAAAAATTTTCACGTAAAAAATTGAGATATCTAATAGTGATATGTAATTCATAGATTCTATTAATAAAAATATAAGATTATTATTTGTACACAATTTAGAAGTGAAAATTGTGATTGCACATGATGTTCAACCATTTTACAATGAATCCTATCTTTTAAAGGTAAATAAGGGTTAAGGCTAAACTTTGGTAGGCTTGAGTGGGATTCCATGAGGATGCAATGATAATTATATTTACCAAAATCTACTAAGGTAAGAGGCTTTGAAATGGAGTGGGCTCTAATATGGTGCCCTCTCTTAAATGTACAGCGTTTGTACATGTTGTTTTTTCATAACCTTCAACAATGTATCAATAGGGTACATTTTAGCTAAGGCACCATTTTAGAGCCCTATGCCCTTTTAACTTCAAAAGTTAATAACCAATTCCAAAAAACTTCAAAAAATATGAAACGACTTGGGTTAGATGTCAATTTCACCTGTCTTTGAGGGAAAATATACCCAAAAATATTTCAAGAGGTTTCACCTCCTCAAAATTCAGTTTTAGCCCTCAGATGGTCCATTTCAGAGCTGACTACCTTCATTACACTCCATGTTGTAACAAAAATTCAAATGACACATGTTCAGTACAGGACACATCATTGGCCCATATTTTCTAGGGTTTGTAGTGCTTAAGGTTGATTAGGCGGTTAAGCCCTCGTGAGCCACTGGCTTGTAATCTTCTTCACTTACTAGTTCACTTCAGTTCAGTTAACAGTGATGCTGAGACCATGGACAACGAAGGAGAGAGTTTGAGGCGTGCAGGGCATCGACCGCATCCTTACCGGTTATGCTTTGGAGAATTTAAAGTAGTTGTCTCCTTCAGCTTTTGTCATTTGAGTACTCTAGTGGTGTCTGTGTTCAGTTTTGACGATCTTTGTGCCCGTGTTCATAGGTCTATAGGGTTTCGGTTGGAAAAAAGAAAGGGTTGGGTGCATGCAGTTCGGGTTGGTGAATAAAACGCCATGACGTGTAGGTACTTGTTGTTGTCCTTGGCCACTTCTAGTTACGAAGGCAACCTTGAACTCTCATCCTGGTCATCTCGGGGGACGTGATCTTGCATTCCGCCTTCACTGGCTGCAGCTGTTGCCAGCACGCTCGCCGTGCGACTACATTTGCATGATGATGAAAAAGGGATGGGAGAAAGTCTTTTCAGATTTCTAGAGGTGAGATGTGAGGCAGCGTTTCCAGAGTTGCGAGGTGGAGCTTCCAGGAGCAGAGCGAGGGAGGTGGAATCCCCGAGTACTATGCAGAATCTTCATCCCCAACCGGTAAGAATTGTCTTACTTGGAGCACACAACTCCCTAGTACTACTATAAATCATTACTGCGCACCTTGTGTGGTACTTGTGCTTTAGTGTAGATAGATAGCTGTGTCTGGTTAGGGTTTAACTGACTCCGTTGAGACTATTGTAAATAAATTTGCAAGTTTCCGACAGCCTAAAATGAGATTTATGAACGGGTTTTCCCTTCTAACCAGGTCATCTATAGATTTAAGAGTTGTACTGAACTTTATCATTCTATGTGAAATTTTAATTTAAAGGAAGTTCCGTTCTTTTCGTAATTGACGTTCATCACTTGAATAGGAAGAATTCCAGCTTGTGCTTTTGAAAAATAGCAAGAGGGAGAATCTTTTCGCTGATAGGGTAAGTAATCATTGACCCCTTAGCTTCCTTGTGATTCGGTGTCTTTATTGTAACGGAAGGAACCTCATTACTATTGTCACTCTTCTTGATTACGTTTTAATTCTTTCTCTTAAGGTTTGCGTAAGCTACTTTTGAAGAGCCCTTCACAATATTTTTGTTACAAATCTATTATAAACATTCTTCGACTCTCCTCTTATGTCCTTTCTATGGATGATCCTCTAGATTTCCAGATTTTTGATTTGTTCGATGTGAAACCAAATGGGGTAATTGGATTTGGAGAATTCGTGTGCTCTCTCAACGGCTTCCATCCTACAGCGCCCTTTGAAGACAAAAAAGCTCGTATGTTTCTATATTGAACTTAAGAGTTCTTTAATTGTTAAAATGGTGGAAATTTTATAGAATTGGTGTTGTGGTATAGATTGAGTTTTAAGAAATCGTGGCAGTTATGAGTGACCTGAACAAAAGCTAGAGTTCAATGAGTTGCCTGATTGAAAACTGGAATGGACTTGTTTATATCATTTTGGGCAAGTCAGAAATACTGCAGATGGAAGCAAAGACACGTTCTTTACTGTTTTGCCAACAACATTCCCTTTGCTTGCAGGACGCATCCAACAGTTGATGTTCTTCATCAACTTTGCATCATATGGCAGGTGTGTTTGTGTTGTAGAAGATACAAATGCTTCGTTTTGTGTTGTATTGTTTTGCAGGAGTTATTAGTTGCAAATAGGAAACATGATATTTTTGAGACCCCATTTTCCATCTCTCGTAGTGACACTTGTTCCTTGTTTGTATATACCAGTTTGCCCTCTAATTAAGAACCAAGGATCCGTCCTATGTTCAGATGCTGTACTTGTGGTTGCATTTTACTTTGTTTGAACATTGTAAATATTTGTATTTAATTGAGTTAATTATATGTACAATGCCTATGCATCATCTATGGAAGCTTTCGAGCAGCCAACAATTAGAGTGATTGCAATTATTGTTGAAGGGGTTCCTGAAGCAGACGCAAAGAGACTTATAGCTTTTGCTTGTGCCAACAAGGTATGTAGACCCTTTACATTTAGACTGTTATGGTATGTTCCCACTTGGTATTAGAGGTGTTCTTTGGAATCTGAATTTAATCCAGAAGTAGTTCTAAATTCATTCCTAAGATCCTCAATAACAACACATTTAACACTAAGTGGGAACATACCTTTAGACACCTCCACTCGTACTTTCTGAATTTTAATATTCTTTGGTGTCTATTTGCAGGAAATGGTATATTTAGGAGAAGTATTGGTTTCATTCAACTACAAGTAGATAGAAGTAGAGATCGTAGAGGGTGTTAGGATTTAGAATAGAAATCTATATGAGAGGAACAATAGATACTGCTATGGATTGTAGTTGATTTTCAAATGTAGCAGTTTTTGCTCATGATACATTTTGAAATACCAAAATCTAGTTCAAATGTACATTTGGACCTTTTAAAAAAATTACTAGCTTTAGATAGAGCAATATGTAATTATTTTGTACATTTACAACTACTTGGAAATTACTACATTAAAACATTTGAAAACATACAGTTCTAGTCCTTTTGTACATATGAAAATATTTGCAATCTACAACAGCAATAGATTTAAGACTTTCAAAATGTAAACAAGTATTACAATTAGATGTGCTGCAGGGCATTTGCAATATTGAAACATTATATTAGCAATGCAAATACAATTTTGAAAAGTAATCTGCAACAATCCAATTTCTGATTTGATTAAAAAACAAATATCAATACTGCAATTGTATTGAAACATTTCATAGGCAATACAGATGCAATTTTGAAATGTGGATTGAAACAATTTAGTTTTTAATGTGATTAACACACACATATCAATACTGCAAGGGTATTGACACATTTCACGGGCAATACAAATGCAATTTTGAATTCATATTGAAGCAATAATGTCTTTAGTTTGAATAAATCATGTTTTATAATATTGAAAGTGTATTGCTTACAGTACTTTTTCAATAATGCATCAATACCGCAGTTTTTGATTGCAAGCATTGTTGTTTCAAATTGAAACAAAATTAGACTGTTAAGTATCTCCCGCGGTATTGAAACCACGCTAAAACAGTACTGTTGCAATTTTTGTTTTTTTCCCGATGATAGCATGGCCACCCAGCCGCTCTCCATCTGCCACTAGTAGTAGCACTTAGGGCCAGCAAGTGGAGGGACGCAAGAAGCTACATCCACATCGACACTCTAGGCCCTCACTAGGAGCCTTCGTGTTGTTTTCGCTAAAAGTAGTGTGGCCTGTGCCATTGCCAGTGGCAATTTTTTGGGGGACCAGTGTCCCTCTGTTGTCTTCACTACAGAGGCCAGTTTTTGGAGGGACGAAGCCTGAGAGGTCAGATTTCTGACAGTCTGGCGAAATTTCGCCAGAAAAAAAACACACTGATTGCCATAGTCAAAACAAAATAAAAGTAATTTTCTAATTCTTTAATTCATAAAAACTTTAAAATTCAATAACTTTCACACTGGAGGTCCAAAGGCCACCACACCTAACCCATGCACCCTTCCTCTTCAAGGGCTTTCCAACCATACCAAGAACGCAAAAAAATTTCCAATTCTTTAATTTTTTAATTTTTAGATCCAAAAAATACTTCAAAATTCAATAACTTTCACACCTTACATCTAAACACCACGAAACCAAGCCGGTGCACCCCTCTTCGCCAAGGGCTTTCCCATGGTACCAAGCACACCACCGGAGGATGCACGGTCCAGGAGATTTCAACATGACAAACAAACAAACAAAACAAACAACCTAATTTAAGGTATAGACTAGTGTACCATGCACCATTGCCATAGTCAAAACAAAAGTAAAAGTGATTTTCTAATTTTCAAAAAATCAAAAATAATTTTAAAATGCATAATTTTCTCACCGTGAGTTGGAGTGCCACGAAACAAAGCTTGTGCACCCTTCGTTGCCAAGACCTTTCTAATGGTACTAAGATTGTGACCAAAATATAGATAAAAGTATTTTTTTAGTTTTTGATAACCAAAAACAACTCGAAAATGCATAATTTTCTCACCGTCAGTTAGAACGCCACGAAACCAAGACGATGCACCCCTCTTCACTGAGGGCTTTCCGACGATATCAAGCACACAACTAGCGGATGCACAATCCAGGAGATCTCAACGTGACACACAAACAAATAAAACAAATAAACAAAACAAACAACCTCATCTAAGGTATAGATCATTAGAAGTCATTTCAGGCCTCTATAGGGCCGCGAGTTATCATGGCAAGGAACTCTCTGCAATACACTACAGCACTGACAATATAGACAGGTTGATGTGGTTGAGCCCTTGCCATGTCATTTTTGGAAAAAAAAAATTATAAAAAATTCAACTTTTTAAAAAATTTCCCTAACAGTTGGTTGTTCCCTTGCTATAGGGGGAATAGCGAGGGAACAGGCCTGAAATGGCCCTATAAAGGCCTAAAATGTCTTCTAATGTTTAGGAAGTCACTAGCTTAGAGGTTTTAGTATATAATCACTAGTTTAGAGTTTAAAGATATTTTATGGGGAGTATTTATTTAAAATTTTATAATTTAGTATATTTTATTATTAAAAATTAATTTGAAATTATCATTTATTATAGCACTCTATCCATCCATTTAAATTGTTTGTTTTGTTTTGTTTGTTACATTGTAATCTTTAGGACTGTGTCTTGTGGTCATGTTCTTGGTACCATTGGAAAGCTCTCCATGAGGAAGGGTGCATGGGCTTTGTTTCACGCTATCTGGATCTACAATATAAAAGATATTGAATATTGAATATTTTTCAATAGAAAAATTAGAAAATTAATTAATTTTACTTTTTCTTTTAATTGTGGTAATGGCACATGGCACATTAATATTATTTATAGATTGTTTATTTCTTTGTTTTGTTTGTTAAATTGAGATCTCTCAAACTATGGGTCTATTGATCACGTGGTTGGTGCCATCAAAAAGCCTTGGGTGAGGAGGGATTTATGGGCTTTGTTTTGTGGAATTTGGGCCTACGATGGAAAAGTTATGGATTTTTGAGTTATTTTTTATTTTTTAAAATATGTGGCTATGGCACATGGCACTCTTATATTATTTATAATATCCTTTTTGAGTCTAATTTTTTGGCCCCTATATTAGATTTAAAAATTTATACCTTAAATTTGTTTGTTTGTTTTGTTTCATTTGTTTGTTTGCCACATTGAGATCTCTCAGACTGTACGTCCTCCATTTCCATGCTTGGTACTGTCAGAAAGCCCCTCGTGAGGAGGGGTGCATCAACTTGGTTTTGTGGCATTTTGACATACGGTGTGAAAGTTATTGAATTTTGAAGTTTTTTTTAACTAAGAAATTAAAAAATTACTTTTACTTTTGTTTTGAGTGTGGCAATAGCATACTAGTTAGAACTAATAGGTATTGTGTGATTATTTTTCTATTACTATTTTTTATCCTTTTCTTCTTTATTCTTTTGTCCCTTCTCTTTCAAACTATTTTTATGTATACTAAAAACTAAAGTACAATATGTTTGGATAGATGTACTATGGCCAAACAAATACATTCACAAACTATAAACAATTCATTTTAGTTGTGTCAAACAACTTACTGCTAATCATGTACAAATATACAATGAGTGCCATAAGAATATATTAAAGCAAAATTCATGATAGATTCTTCAAATTCTAGGTGACTTCAAAGGACTTTAGAAATAACTCTCAGGGCAACCACAACCCCTCATCTAAGGTTCATGGATAATTTGGTACAAATAATGTGTCATTTTTTTGACTCAAATCACATCTAGCATCACCATATTTGTGCATATTTAAATAATGATTAGACATGAGCAAAGAATTGTTGCAAAAAAGTTTGAGGCCCTCTCGGAGCCTTCATGTTGTTTTCATTGAATTCACTAGAAATTAACATTATTCTCCACTTTTTACTCAAATCACATCTAGCATCACTATACTTGGGCATATTTAAATAATGAATGGTCATAAACAAAGAATTGTCTTCTTGCTAAAGTTGCTCTCCTCTAGGTCTATATTTCTCAAAATCTTGGGTTGGAGATTGAAGGGGAGGCATCTTTCTATAGATAATCGTGTAGGACTTCATTTTTATTTTTTGTGAGGATTTTTGGAGTCATTTTTTGTATTTTTGACAATTGCTTTTGTGGTATGAGGAGACCAATTTGATCATTTTGTTTTGTTGGTACGTTCCAAATTGGAATTGTTGACAATGGATTACATCAGTGCATATGAATGTTTAATGGATATGTATGTTCAAATCAGGACTGATGAGTGTTTTTTTGTTTTTTTTATTTATTTCTAATTTGGGATCTATTGTTTAAATGCATGGTTAATTTGTTGTTTATCCTAATTGGTCTATTAAGTTTTTTCTAAGTTGATGGAGTAATGACAAGGCTCCCAGTTTGGATGTTTCAAAGTCCAATTAGGAATTTTTGGGTTGCGGTGTTAGTCCAAGTTGGCAATGATTAGGTGGTTAGTCGTCTCTCTCAATTTGGTAACCATCAATTTTGGCTTCCTATTTGGTCAAGTTTTCAAATCATTTTCCTTATCCTCTATTGAAGAGAATTTAGTGCGAGTCCCTGCCAATTTGAACTGTGTATGCTTTTGTTGTTTTTGTGTTTGTGTCCAAGTAGGTGATGCTTGGTTGTGTGTGATGGTTATGTCCTAGTTGAGATGTTTGAAAGATGAAGAGTGTGTGAATTAAGAAAGAAAGTGTGCTGATGATAAATAAACTTTGTGAGGATATTTTAAAGATCAAATTGGAGAGTAATATTGATTGATGTAAATGGTGTATTAAGTTGGAACGTGGAGATGCAATGTATACAAAGTTAGTTGAAAGTGATGTGAACAAAGTTAAATTGTACAATAGTGATCTAATCACCAATTTGGAATTATATAAAAGATATTTTTTTTATTGAATTGGTGTGCAATGTGATGAACATGTATGTTGAAAATTATATGTGTATAGATGTGGAATTTATGGAGTGAAATTCTAATTGGGTGTATGGATCAATCCAAGTTGGATTTATGTGTGAGTGTCATTGTAGTAATGTTTTTGGCTATAGAACTCCAAATTGGATTGTTGAACCTATTAGTATAAAAATAATCTTTCTTGACCATCTCCCTTGGAACAAACTTATTATACTAAAAGGATAATTTTCGAATAGGTCATTATCTTCCTTCAACACTTCTTTAAGTACACTAGAAACCAACAAAGAGGTCTACTTTAGAGCTCTAGTGAGCCCAATGAAAATGTAATTTTAGAGTAAGCCCTTAAGTAGCCTTGGCTTGGATTAGAGCCAAACCCCTACCATTTCAAGTTGCCACTACATTTCAAAATTGTTGATTTTACCTCCTCATCAAGTTTTGGGCGACTCATTAGCTTTTGTTGCTTCTATTGCTTGTGCAATTTTTGCTATTTCTATTTGTCTTTGTTGCTTTGATCCCTATAGCAAATTCTATTCTCCAAATGAACCTAAGTTGCCACATTTTATCAAAGTTTGATACGTAATCTTCTACATTCTAAGGTCTTATACTACCGCAGAGGCCCTCTTTTATTTTGTGTTGTTGGTCAAATATTCAAAGTAGCTATTTTAGAAGTTGGTGTTGAAAGAATGATGGTGGAGTGCACATTTTTGCAAGGGCCCACTTAGAGTTGTTGAGGTTGTTCCAACACACCTAGGTGGCCATCAACTCTTAGGGAACAAAATATTTGTACATTGTTTTGATGTGTGATCCCAAATGTCTACATAATGCATGAGGGTGCATTGATTTGCCCTAAGAGCATTTCTACCCATTCTTCTCTATTTCTATCTAGATAAAAGGAAAATAGATATCGAGATATAATATGCTCTTTTCCTTTAGTTCTGCATAATAAGTTACCACTATATTACTATCATTGGTAATAATAGTTGTCTTGAATATACTAATGGTATACAAAAAGGTGATTTACTATCACTTGTATCCAAGAAGATGATTTTGAATACTATATATATGCTCTTCTATATTGAATTGGACCATTAAATTTAAGGAATGTAAGACCTGAGGGGGGCCTTTTCATATCTGCATAAAATATATTTTGATAGAGCTACGAAGCACCTCTAACGAAGATGCTTAAAGGTAGGGATACATAAAGGCGCAACTTTCTTTACTAATCTACAATTAATATTATTAGATTGGTTATATCTTTATATTTTTATTGTTAGTAAATGCAAGGAGGTTAAATACATATATTTTCTTCCTTTTTTAGCTTTCAAAATATGTACTTAGATTTCAATTTGGTAAAACTTTGACTACATGGGAAAGGTCCAAGTGAGGAATAAACTTTTTATCCACATCTCTATTAACCATTATTTTGAATTATTCATAAAAAATAACTATTCTTAATTAAAGCTTTGTCAAGTTTTTTAATTTAGATTCATTTACTAATATTGGCAATATTGTTAGGGCATCCACTATACACTTCGTATACATTCCCTCCAAATACATAGCTATTTTTTAATTGATAATAAGTAGCATTCGGAATTAATATCATTGAAAGTACATCCCACTATACCTTGAATAGATCAAAAAATATAAAATTTTATTTTTAATAAATAAAAAGTATCCCACCAAAAGCAAGCAAGAAGACCAAAAATATAGAGGCCTTAGCAAATGAAATAAAATCATGCCAATAGAACAATAAATTGATGTACTATTGGCTTGATTAGCCAAAGCTTCTATATTTTTTTGTCTTTTAGCTTGCTTTTGAAGGGATGTATCTTGGTCAATCAAAGTCTAAGCCTAGATATCATTATATTATTGTAAGCACTTTTGGATTTGTTTTCAATGATAAGTAACTATAGGTTTTAACTCACTGGTAGAAATTTGGTCTTTTACAACTTGTACACAAACCACTCTTGCCATCCAAAAAACAAGTTGTTTTGGACAAGTTATTCTAGATGCCATCCAAAAACAACTCATTTTTACAAAAATGCATTATAATAAAAGAGTTGTTTTAGATGATAGTAGTTCTAAAAAATCAAATTTCTACAAGTGACTAAAGTTATAAAAAAGTAAGTTGTATATTTGGAGGGTCAATATACCTTTTGTATAGTGGATACTCTTATATTGCATCCCATTATGGTTCCTTGAAAATGAAGAACTTATCTCTTAAAACCTATATACACCTTATATCATTGCAGCATTAATTCATCACTAATAAGGCAACAACTTTTTTTATCTACATTCCCATAAGGTACATGTCACAACCTTGACAAGGTTAAAATAATCCAACCATGCCTATTTCAATATTTCTTACAATATTTATTGTTTGGTATGCTCTATTTTGCCATTGAATTTCATTGAGGATTATTTTATTTTATATTATATTTAAAGATGAAATCACATGTCTACTATAAATCACAAAATTTTCTTTGTGACAATTTGGATCTACCAAATCATTTTGAAGAAAAAATCAAATGGAAATGCATATGAAATACAAAATTTCTTTAAGAATATAATTTTTGTACTATAGGTGTATATATGTCACTAAACATCATGGTATAATGAACATCATGGTATAAAGAAAATTTCCATGACACTCTATAATTAAAAAATTTATAAACGATTCATTACAAGTAAAAAAGTCAAATTGTAATTAAATATTCAATTTTAACCTTTTTCAAAGTTAGCAGAGTGAAACCAAGATATAATAAAATTGGGCTCAAATTCAAGAGAAATCATTTTTATGACCAAAATTCAAATCAAGAGCAAACAATTCGAAGTTATCCAATATAGTACAAGGTGATCTATAGCATGCACATTGAATTGCACACAAAGATAAGGGAGCCCCCTTGTAGTGAACTTCTTCACTATATGACAACAAGAAATAGCAACCAAAAACAATTTGGATGAAAACCCCTCCTTTGGTATCCTTGAGGATGCTTCCATTCTCATCTAAGTCCTAATTTTCTTCAAGAGTCGTAAGGTTAACCCCTAAAGGACAAATTTTGACCTCATATTTTCTAAAGCCAATTTGAGTAGGTCATTTGTAGAATCTTTTTCGTTCTATTTGATTTATAAATTTTTGACCAACATATGTAATGCTCTCTGTTGATTTTCATGACACAATATATGGCCTCATCTCAATTACATTGTTCACAATATGTAATCAATTGACTTGCCCCTTTCAAACCTAGAATCCTTGGTCCTTTGCGGTGTCGCACTGTAAATGCGTACATAGTGTAAAAAAGTGTGGTAATGTTTTATTTCTATTGATTTGGTTTTCACGAATATGAGGAGAATAATGACATCATCTTTAGTGGCTTCAAGGTGACGCCTTCTTACGATGGCTTGAATCATCTATATAAGAATAGGTTGCCATCTTAGAATTCCATCAAACTTGAAGTAGTTTTCTTCATTATTTGTTATAGATTCAGTATGTCGAATTGGAGGGTTTTTTCTGAGTCCCAAGATGAAATTGGAATTCTAGTTTTTTACCTCTAATAGGTGTACGTTGAGTTTTAGTTCTTCATTCCATATTTGGAGTGAATTTCTATAATAATTTTGTGTTTGTGAAGTAGTTGTAAGGAAATATTCAAATGGTTTGCCTTCTAGGTGAACTTGAAGTAAATTTCCTTCAAAGATAAAGATAAGGAGATAGTAGTGGGCCAAATAAGTGCTCAATTATTGTTAGAGGAGTTTTAAGAGTGAGTTAGAGACGGACCCCACTTGTTTGTGTGGTTGAGAGTAGATAAGGTAGAGGAAAAGTTGGATAGGATTCATCTTCTCTCCCATTGTGAGTTTAGGGAAAGACCCGAATGTTTGGAGGGCCATGGTGTTGTGTGTTTTTGGAATTTTGAAATGAAAATTGGTGGAGTTATGTATCATGGTGTCTTCTTTCTAAATTGATCTCACTTGCTTGATTTGGAGTTGTGAATCAAAAGTTGTGCTAGTTTGAGTGGAGGGAGGTTTGTTGCCTTCGAAATTAAGAGGCAGAGACTTCGACCGACCATAAAAGACGGACAGGTTCTTGGTTTGCATTGATATTTGGAGGAAGTGTAGGAAATTAAGTTAGCTTTCTAGGAAGATCTCACTCATTCTATTTGGAGCTTGTATGAGTGAGTTACGAGTGTAGAAGTGAAGGAGTGTCTGCTGCCTATCATTTCTAGAGGCCGAAACTTTGAGTGGCCATGAAAGGTGGACAGAGTGTTAATTTGATTTGAGTTTTGGAGAGGATGTGTAAAGTTTTGTTAGCTTTCTAAGAAGCTATCATTCGAAGTAATTGGAGCATTTATGAGTAAGTTGTGAGTGTAGGAGTGAAGGAGGGTCTGTTGCCCTCACTTGTAGAGGCCGAAACTTTGGATGACCATAGTTTTGGGTCAGAGTATTGGAATGAGTTGAGATTTGGAGGAAATGGAGAGAATTGTGTTAGCTTTCCAGAGAGTTATCATGCAACCCATTTGAAGTTGTGAAGCAACGGTGGTGATCATTCAAAGTTTAGCTTTGAAGATGGAGTTGGGGTACAGATTTGAAGTTGGAGTTTGAGTGAAAATTTGAAGTTGAAGTTGAGGTGGAGCTTTGAGTGATGATTTGAAGTTGAAATTTGAAGACACAAAGATTGAAGACTCGTGTGTTGTGGCTTGTGGCTTGTGGCTTGTTATTCCTAGCCGGATTTGGGGCTCGTTGTCTTTCTATGGTTATTCCCAGCCGGTTTTGGAGGCTAGTTGCAATTTTCAATTTCAGCATTGTAAAACTGTTGCGAGCCGTGGTTATCCAGTAAGCGCTCCATTTTGTGTTTGTGGAGACTATTTGGGATTTAATCACCCACTTGGTTGCTCTTTTATGTTGTTCCCATTGGTGAAAGGCGCTTCCTGGTCACCGTGGGTTTGAAAGTTTAGGGTCCCATCATCCGGACGGTCACTCGTGTTGGCTGTCCCGTTTTACCCGTCCGAGGCCGTGGGATCTTATCACCTTACCCTTACCCTTACCCTTATAGAGCCACCACAGGATAGGCCAACGGGGAGGAGTTTGAAGATTGAAGATTGAAGATTGAAGATTGATGATTCGACGACCGTATACGAGATTTGAAGACCAAGATTAGAGATTCATGAGAGACAACAAATTTTGTTGTTATACAATATCATTTTGTATTTGACTGGTGAATTTGTGGGTGACAAGTTCATTCACCTTCATCATTCTAGTTAGAAGACTGGGTTTGCAAGTGACAAGTCCACTTGCCTTTATTCTTCTATCATATTATTATTCCTTAGCCATTTCTAGTTGCAGCCAGAATCTTCGTGATTTCCCAAGGCAAACCGCTCTCAACACGACAGCGGGTTGCACAATCTTTAACCCTTGGAGCCACATCTCTGCTTGCTTTCTAGAACTGAATAGACAACACTCATTCTAATTAGTATGCTGGTGGCGAAAGCAGGTCTACACTAATTCTAATTAGCATGTGTTCACAGCTTTGTGTGTTATACTCCAGATGAGGGTTTAGAGTCGGAGAGACTTGTTACTCGATCTGAATTGTTCAGAAATGTCGGTGCAAAAGGATTTCAGATCATTTTAATCCAACCACATCAGAACATTCACCTTTGCAGGGTAAACCCAGATCTAGAAACTCGGAATCTTTGATTTTGGAATCATAAAACCCCATGTTGTGCTTCAGGAAAGAAAATAGTTCTAATTGTTGAAGCATACGCACAATAAGGTAGTGATGAAGAACATGAATTAATTATGCCTTAAAAATTTACACGAGGACTAACTTTCTCTAAGCAGTCGGGTTCCAACGTTTGTGACATGAATGTAAGAAGTGCAAGCTCACTCATCAGAGGTTCACAACAATGGAGATGAAGACGGTCGCAACCTGCAACCAGATGTTGAAAAACAAGTGCAGATGTTGATTAACTTCCGCATTCTACAAAATGTGGTGATGCTCGATTTTCATGTGCAAGGGTTAAAATGTTTTGTGCCAGGGAATGTTCATCCTTCAAAGTCATGCAACCAAAATTCGGACAAGGCCTTTTCCTCAAAGACTGGAATGTTTCAGGAACTTCTAAACATCACTTGAAGAGAAGTTTCTGAGAGGTCTTCCTAAGTATGGTCACAGGAAGGCCTCCTTATGTATCACGGAGAGACTTAGTTTTTATGTCAATTTCATTACACTTTGGCACTTTTCAGAGCATGTGGACTAAATGATAACTCAGTATCAGGCCTCTGTTTTAGAAAGACAAGTTTCATAATTTTTAGAGTCAAGAATTATGCCGAGTTAACATAATTGAGGATAGGTAGTATAATTATGTTGTCCACCATCCTATATTCCTATGAAGCTCTATTGTTAAACTATTGTTGCTATCAGTGTATCAATCTCAGATTTAGGCTTAGAAGCAACTATGAGGCTCCCAATTTAGTTTCGCATATCTAGGAGATGAGATTTCAACTTCATACTTTGCATTGACAAAACACATGTCACATCAAAGACCATTCAAATGGACAATTTCATTGCACTCTGCAAATTGCAATGACAAATCACATTCCTAGTTAAGCAGATGTAGTTACCATGGCCTATAAAATACCGAAGAAAGTGATGCAAGCTACATGCATGCTCATAGAAGACAAACCAAAACTCAAAAAAAATCTCAAAGAGACCTTGTGGCTACTCCACCCAACGTAAAACATATTGAACCAAAACCAAGTGTTGAAACACAAAGGTAGGGATTCATTCTGCAAATATTCAGTAACACAAGCTTAATTCCTAATAATAAAAGAAGAAGAGAAGTTCAATCCTCCTATAGTGAGTCGAAACGTACACTAGCTTATCCTACTAGTGTATGTGATACAAGTATACTAGAGCCATACTATTTGAAATTAGTGTAGGCCAAATGATGCAAGCTGCATAATATCAATTTCCACCAAAAGGGAATTTCGTAGCGACACTAATTTTGAGGGTAAATAATAATTTCGCAGCTAATACTAACTCTCGCTAATTACATAAATCTGTGCAGTTTTAATAACTCTGTCACTGCATACACTATCCTTTACAAGATTCAAGGGCATCGTGTTGCAGAGTCGAAGTTCAAAAGCCTCAGTTCCTTGTCAACAGCCAGCCGCATCTCCGATGTCGGAATTGGGGCGAGCATTTCCATCCATGGCCGCATTAGCAGCGATGGAACAAGCAGTGGAGTTCAAGCTACTGTCACTTTCTTCATCTCTGCAGCGGACTTGGGACAACTCCAGTCCTGTCTCCAAATCTACAGCCAAACCAAGTTTAATCGAACAACGGCCAAAACAGAGTCACGTGGTGAGCTAAAATCAAACTTGCTTCTGAGCCTCTGAGCCTCGAGAGCTCCAAGAAACTTGCTCCCCGACTTGCTTACCTCTTGCTGCTTCATTGTCATTGTTGGAGATGGCCCTCGGCGAATCTGACGGCGCTTCGCCCAACGCCTCATTGTGGGTGCTTCCTCCACCATCCTCGGTTAGTACTCTCCAAGCTGCGGAGCTTTCAATGCAGCCCCAGATGCAAGCTCCAATCAAAAACACAAGAAGCGGGACCGCCGTGATTTTGAGCCACTCCGTAATACGCTCTCCACTGCTGACAATTTCACACAACATCAAAAATTAGGTCTCCGATCCACAGCGTAATCTGCAGACACATCAAATTTGGACAAGGGATGAAGTGTATAATTCGTGAATTAAGGTGGAGAAATTTCACGATTTCGGCACTTTTCGAGAAGGCCAGCGGATTCCTTCCAGCTCTGTGCACTTGAATGTCACAATTTAGACGATTTGAGTTGCGCCAGTTCTAACAAATGCAACGAATTCGGCACTTACATTGCGGGAGGTTCTACCAAACCGATGGGGCTTGTCGCTAATAAAACCCTAGCCCCGGCCCTCGCCGAAGCTGCTGACCACGCCATTCGGCCAATTTTGACACAGTTGAACGCTTGGCCGAAATCTGCAACACAAAAATCGGAGTCAGCATGTTGGAGTAATCACTTCTAATTCAGTACGAGACTGTTTCGATCAGCCATGGTCGAGAGCGCTAGCTCCCCAGTTACCCGGTGAACAAATCAGCAATTCCCAAGTCCTAGACTCTTCGTGAATTCATTGAGTCTTCCGATATGGGTGTCTTCAGAATGCGGTGCATATTGGAACCTAAATATCTAACTAACCAATTCATGAATTCACGACAACCCAATGCTTTTGGAAAAGTTCAAGCTAGCACGCTCATCTACATGGCTACGAAGCCGAAAGACCAATGCTTCGATCCTTCACCCCAATTGTGAAAAAGAAGCTCTAGATTCTTAGAATATCGAGACAAAAGATCGAGTGAGCAGTACCGCAACACGCCAATTGAATGCTATCTGTAGAAGGAAACTGAATCGTAGAAACTAAACAAGAGTGACTGTTCTTGAATGTCTACAAGGCAGGAAGAAGCTCTGACCCGTCCGGCTTGGAGCTAGAGCTGCTGAGAGCGAGGACCGAGACACGAGAGAAATCAGTGACGAGCTAGAAGAGAGAATACAGTTGGAGCTGAAGTTCGTTGAAACAATGCATTTGCAAGAGCCACAAAGCCTTGACTGTTTTATAGCACGCAGGTTGAGCCTGGTTGAGTTGGTGATGCTGCGTAGCCCTTCATTCCGTGAATCTGGGAAAAACTGTGCTGCTGAAAACAGGTAGGCCAGCATGAGCGTACATTAGGTGCGGGTGATCGATCATCTCCGATATCGGAAGCGCTCTGGACTCGTCCAGTGCATCACACCAGTCGAACACTGCGCCGACAAATGCGTGCCAGGATTCAAGGTCAGGCGAGTGCCTGCCAAGGATGGATGGAAGCGTGCTTGATCAAGAGGCTCCGATGTCGGAAGAAAGGTCTGCAGTAGCCTCAGAACTCATCAGAGAAGAGTCCGAGCTCCTTCTGGACGGATTTATTTGCCAGGCAGCTGAAGTTGCGCCTTCCTCGATCCTAGTGCTTCTGTTTTAGGAAGATCAAGCCGGACACTTTTAAAGCCGGACCAGTGATTGTTTTTTTTGTTTTTTTATCATTGTGAAGAAGTAGCCAATTATTTCTTCAATGGTCATAGTATCTGATACTTGGGTGATACTTGGTGATATCAATATCAAATCTAGGTTTGCCCTCTTTTTTTTTAATTGACACCATTCTTCCAAAAATATACATATAAATAAATCAAATCTAGGTGACCTTGCAATAAAATTTGGCTATTGGGCTTAAAAAACAACATGACTCTTGCTATGTTGATTGGATAAAAATGAAAATTCTCTTTGCAAGAAATACCCTACATGTAAGTCAATTTTGCAAATAATTAAGGAAAAATTGGATCTTGTGTAAAATATGAAAATTGTATAACTATTTCTGAAAATCTGGAAAATTTTCATTGTTGCAAATTTAGAAACTTCAAAAATTATTCTTGAGAAAATTTACAAAAACATTGTTGTGAAGAGATGCAACAATACCAAAACATTATTATGAAGAGGAGAGTTGAAAAATTAGGAAGAGTGACATATCAAGAAATTAGATCAAATTGTTGAATTGTTCTAATGCTAAAATTGAACTACTTTGATAACCAAGTACCAAATCAAACTTGAACGTACAATAGCTAATGTTTTTTTGGTTGTAGCCAACTAGTGAAAAATTGTCTATTAAAAAACCCACTAAATCAAATGCAAATTAACTCTTTGCTCAAGCATTTGATTTCTTCGATGACTTTGATGTTGGAAGAAATAGATGCGTTTGCTGACTTTTTTCTAGTTATGTTGTTGTTCATCTCAAATCGGTGGATAGAAAAAAGTATTTTTTTAATCTAATTTTTTTTGGAAGTTACTTGATTGTATTTTCAATTAATAGTATAGCAAATTCCCTCATTGTGATATTATTGGCTTTTCTAAAGAAGAAGAAGAATGATGCTTATTCCATGGTAGTGCCACATCTGATCAAATTATTTATTTTATTTATTTATTTTAGAAATTAAATATTTAAATATTTTGATGCATTTATAACCTTGGGAGAAGCTTGAAGCAACCTTCCTAAGCCCTCAAATTCCTTCTAATGGCATTGTTTCCTAGCAAGACAAAATAGATTTCAAGTAGGTTCTTATAGTCTCAATTTCATTGTGATTTTTTGAAACTTTTTTTGAAGGTAGGAAAAGTCATCTCCTTTTTGGAAATATAATTTTTATTTCAATTGGTACCTCAAAGCAAAAGTTTTTCCACATAAGCCCAAAACACGATTTGTCAAGCTACACCAAAAAGATCTCAAAAAGTCAAATTAAAATTTTTCAAAATTTTGTTTTTTATATTAAATATTCTCATCTACATGGCATGGTTGTCATACTGGACAAGTTACTATTCAAAACTTGTCCTGTAGGACGAGTTACTATTCATCAAATGTACCTCTCGAGTACATTTGATGAATAGTAACTCGTCCTACAGGATGAAAAATGAATAGTAACTTGTCCAGTATGACAACCATGCTACATGGAAAAATTTGATTTGTTCTATTTAAACTAGCGATGAGATAGTTATGAATAATCTTGTTTTACAATCATTTTTTTGAAAGAATATCTTACACGATTCATTTTTATTGCAATATTCACAACTTTTCAAAAAGTTGTTTGATTGGATTAAATTTGTTTGCTATAACAATCTCACTTTAGGGATAATTGTGTATTAATTCCATCTTAGAGATATTTCCTAGTCCTTCAATTCAATTCATAATGTAAAAAAATTTAAATTCAACATGTGTAGTGCAAAAATTTTAAGCTAAGAAGATTCAAAGTTGGCCTTAATATCTAGTTAGGTAAGGTGCAAAAAAAACAATCTTCTTCACTTCAAAATCTTGTAATCTAGGTGGTCAAAGTTTTTTTGCACTTTGCAATAAAAATGGCAATTTTTGATGGAATTTGATGAAAATGGTCTTGGGACTTTCAGTGTTAAGCAAAGGCACCACTAATTATTGTTGATAGCAATAGGGCACAATTACTCAATGTTATTAAACTTTAATCATTTTTATAGGATCTTATTGGCAAGTGATAAAGTATCCTAATACACTATACTACATACAATATTTGAACACCAATGGAATAGGTAATGAATTTTCAAAGTGTTTTATAACATCCTAAAAAGACAAGACCCCCATGTTCTGAGACAAAAATAATCCAATTACAAACCAACATGTGCATTTTTTATTTCTATAGTATCCATGAAAGTCATCCATTGACCACTTTTAACTTCATTGTCTTTATATGGTTACTCTTGAAAGGTTGGACCTATGACAATGAATGTAGTTGAACTTCAAAAACCTTCACATTGTATGCTCTATTTCTCTAATATATACAAATGAAATATTTCTAATATTTTTTCAAAGATGCAAAAAACTAGTCTTCTATAATTCTTAAAATTTTCAGATTTTTGTTGTATTTTTTTGAAGAAAAATGAAGATGATTGTTATCAAATAGAAAATTAGATTAAAATTTGTAGATGTGTGCTATAGTCTAGAATATTACAGTGTCAACTAAAATGCCATGTCATTCTTTGTTTGGAGAAGGGGTTATGGGCATTCAATTTCAATCTACAATAAATTATTCATGTAAGGATTTTCTCAAAATTTTCAAATCTAGTAGAAACTAGACTTAAAAGCTTCAAAAGTTTGGTTTTACTCAAAAGTAAAAGAAAATACTTTGAAATTCAAATTCAAATTTGACTACAAATAAACAATAGTAGTAAAACACGTATTTAATTTATTTGAGATTTTGATTTCTATTAAACAATACACTAAAGATTGTCAAAAATTAACAACAATCATGATTTTAACTAAATTCAAAGATGTGCATATCATTCTATTAATGAAGTTCCATACAAAAAATTAATTAAAAATTTACATTTTTTTAGCTACTTATACTATTAGTATTTGTCAAATGGTTGCAAAACAGGCTTGGTTGACGTTCAAGGTTAAGGTATGCCTAAAAACAACACAATGTTCTCATAAGCTCTCATGTTTTAATTGTATGTATATTATCTTGTATTCTTAATGTTTACAATTTAGTATTGTATTTTCATTGAAACCTGAGTGTCACATTTTGGAATGTAGATATGGGTGCATAAATGTTACTCAACATTAGAGAAAAAAATAACCTTCTATTGGGCCATCATAAAGTGACAATCTAGTCTATTCTTTGAGGTCTAAAAAGCTTATCGAATATGTGTGTAGTCAGAGTGTATGAATTTCAACAAATGCAGTTGGATTTTCATTCTGACAAATTCTAAACATATTTAAAATATATTGGGGCAAAATATTACATATACTTGAATACAAGGTTAATTAGTAGATTACACATGTTATGTTGCATTAAGTTGGATTTAGTTAAATTTAGTGACTTTTGAAGCTAGTTGTGAAAACCAAAGCCAACTAACTTCAAAAGCCATTTTTTTAGTTCTGAGCGTTCAAATAGGAGGAGATGAGCCACTCTTTATACAAGTGGGATAGTAGTGGGTGAAACTATCTATATTAAATATATAAATTAAGAGGAATAAGAATTCAATCGCTCATACTTAAGGTAAATGCAGGAATTGTGTTAAAATTCAGATTTTAAACCTCATTAAAGCATAGTAGAACAAATTTTTTCAAAAACTTTGAACTAATAAAAGTTGAAGGATCAAACTAAGTTTCATTTCCAAAAATCCATTTGAGATTTCAAGTTTTTAATAAAAAGTTTTGAACAAATTTCAAAAAGGGGTTGGAAAGAACCTTTTTTTTTCATTTAGAAACACCCTCTTTAAAATTTGTTCATAACTTTTTAGTAACGACTTGAAATCACAAGTAGATTTTTGAAAATGAGACTCAATTTGATTTCCCACCTTTTTCTAGTTGAAAGTTTTTTGAAAAAGGTTATAAAACTATGCTTAAATGAGGTTCAAAATCTACAATTCTTGCATTTGCTTTAAGTATGAGCTATTGAATTCTTATTCCTCTTAATTTACATATCCCACATGGATAGCTGCACCTACCACTACTCCACTTGTGTAAAGAGTGGTTTGTTTCCTCCACCAACACACAAATTGAATGAGTGGTATTTGAAGCAAGGCATCCTTGGCTTTTGGCAAGTAACTTCAAAAGCCACTTAATGTGGCTAAATTTAGTTGACTTTGGTAAGGCCTATAGAAATAAGGGTTAAGATGTATTAGTGTATCATGAACCTTGATTTTTTAACACTTTGTTCTTGGCTTTTGAATTACTCATAGCAAATGACATTGCAATTCAACTCACTGCAAGGTCCTTCAAGGGCTATGGAGTGGCCTTTGAGAGGGTAGCTTTTTTCTCTAATGAAGACCATATCTACCTACAAGGTTAACTTTTAGTACAACAATTCATGAAAGAGCTAAACTAATAATGATTGACAAAGGCTAGATGGCATCAAAACAATAATGTTCTAAGTCCTCCTCCCAATCTTTTTTTTTTTTTTTTTATAGTTTTTTCATTTTCAAATTTTTTTTTTGATGATAAGGGAATGCATGTCCTTCTTGGAATATAATTCTCAAAAACAAGAGTGATTGGGCATACCTACAAGAAATGGGAAAAATATCTAACAACTTTGTGAGCTCACTAAAAACGGGATTGAGAGACAATCCACACATTACTAATGATATTTATCGTTATCCACACTAATTGACTTTTAAATGTTGTAAGTTATCGTCCTTGAATAATATTTAATAATAGTATTCTTGGTTAGAGACATATAGCATTTTTGAATAAATTGAATCAAAAGTACAAACTTATAACATTTTGAAATCAATTAGTATAGCCATTATTGTAACCAATTAAAAGAGAGAATATAGGTGGTTTAGATTGAATTCATAGGACCATTGCATTTGCAAAAGACCTATGGCCTTAATAATCAAAGAATAGGTGCAAGTATTATTCGGTAAACTACATTGATTTCTCCTCATAGTGCATGTCAAACTAATCTACTAAAGTCACTCTATTTTGAACTAGTACAAGACCAGAAGATGAAATATTTTTGTATTAAACCAATTTTCATGAAAATAAAATTATAGGCAACACTATTTTTTCCAGGGGACGCTAATGCTCCCTTTTCAGTTGTAGGACAATTTAGTGCACACTCATTTGTTCTATTACTAGATATTACAGAATGAACTCAAATGCAATTATAACCTCATTAGAACATGCAAGAATTCTTTTTTAACAACAATGTTTGTAATGACTCTTCAACAAGCATAAACACCAATGTGTGTTGAAATTGTGCCTCCCTTCTAAATGGTTTTAATGGTAATTTATTTCGTGAACTAAAAAGGGCAAATCATTGTAGTTTTACTCCGATGACGGACAAAGACCAGCGCCATTCCTCGGCTCAGTTCTCTTTATCGATCTGGATTGCTTCTCCAGCTGAAGAAAGTCAGGTCCTCATGAATTGACGTACAATTGTGTGTAAACTTCAAGCAGTTTAAAATTTGGTGTCATGTCCATTCGTTCCGATGTCGGAAGACGGAAGTAAGTTCTCGACTTGTCAGAGCCGGGTCGCTCGACAAATTAATGTGCGTCAGAACAGCAGTGGAGCACGTTTGGCGCGCGCTCTCTGTGCGTGCGGGGATGGAAGCTCAAGTGGGTTCCTTCTAGCCCGGTTACTGTTACTGAAACCGTCCATGGGACTGGAGTGAGATTTTCCCCGGGCCGGATTAACTTAGTTTCATTGTTTTTAACAATTGCAATTGAACTCTGTACGTCTTTGTGAACCCCCACCAAATTAAAGAGTGCACGTCGGAGTCCTTCACAGGCTCGCACTAGGTCCCGCCAAGGATGGATGGACAGCTGCACAGGGCCCCTTATATTTTTTTAAAATTTGACGCCAATGAAACGGAGTTTCAGTGCATAAAAGAAATTACAACAACACCAGCCACAAGTGGCAAGGAAACCAACAGCAAATTAAAGCGCGCAAAGCACAGGTCCCGTAACTTATCCATCGGAGGCTCCGATGTCGGAAGAACGCGCGGCCTTCGCCGTTAACTTCACAACGTCATTGAATTTCCGTCCATCCAGACGGATTTCGTCCCTGCCGCAGGGCCTTCCACGGTCCAGGGAAGACCAGGCACGAATGATGAAAGAGTGATGAACAGGAGCGCTTTGCAACGGGGGCGTCATCGCTTGGAGACTCCGATGTCGGAAGAAGGGATGCGCCGCCGCGGATCATGTTTTGTTGGGTTGCAGTTTTATGAAATTCTAAACGAAACGACACTGCTGTGTGACCCCGCCATAAGGTACCCCATAAACGACTGCCGGCAGGAACTACTCATCCTCCCAATTTGGGGTGAAAAGGGACAGTCTCTGATAGTATTTTGACTTTCAACGAGTGCTTTTGCATTTTTTTAAGCCAACAATTCACACGGTCCGAAAACAAATGATTTTCACAATGACTAGGGTGAACTGATTCCCTCGTTGCCCCATTTTACCCCTGGGAAAAATGTTGTGGAATTTTTTATTTGCCATCAGATGAATTTTTTTGCAAATTTTGAATTCAGATTTGCAATCAGCAGTCCCAAATTAGCTTGGGAGAGTAGAGAAATATAAATAAATCATGGCAAAAAAATAGGGGGCTTTTTTTCACAATTAACCCTGGCTGGGGCAACGAGGGGGTCAGTTCTCCCTGGCCATCCTTTAACCCTTAAATGATGAGCCAGTCACTATGAAAATCATTAATTTGTTTGGATACATATGAATTGTTGGCTCAAAAAAAATGAAAAAGCACTTATTGGGAGACAAGCTATCCTAGAACACAATTCCCTTTTCCCACAAAATTTGGAAGATGAATAGTTGTACTTTTGTCTTGCATGGAGAGATTCATTGTCATTCATTGGCCGAAAAACATCCCAGGTGTTGGTTAAGGGTTAAGGATTAATCTTGTAAGGATGTGGCCCCCATGACCCAAGTAGTCACCAAAACTCTTTGATTATTGAACCAATAGGTACATTTACTACTTCTACAGTCATTTATTAGACCACTGGGCAATGGCTAGATATGGATATCACTTCCCGGATTCTCTAAAGTTTAGAAATATGTCCTTCCGGAAATGAAATCAATATTGGAAATTTAAAAAATTACATGGTTTTATAAAAAGCATGTTAGTACACCACAATCATGTGCTATATAGATCACATTCAACAATTGAATTTTTTCCTAATTTAGCATATTCAGCACCTGATTGCATTGTAGTAGTGAAAGAACTACATATTCAAGGTTTTCTATTTCAACAACTAGGCATGCACCTTATTAAGTTTGTATGTAAGCATATCATATGGTTTTAAAAGAAAGATGTTATAAAATCATAGTCCTTTTAAATTGTGTAAAATATTCTGATTTTCAAAAATTCTTATACATAAGGAAATATAGTAAGACATCAAATTAAGAGTTAAAATTAAACATGGATATGATTCAATCATTTTTTAGCTAAATATCATGTCTATGAACATTTTCTTTATAAATTGGTATTCTAGATTGTTCCTATTGCCTCAAATTTGAAACAAAGACAATTCCAAATTTGACAACAAAGGAATGAAAAGGAATATCAAAATTGTTCAATTTTCCTTACTCGACAGTATTTTGGATGGAAAATTACAACTCTCTTATGAATTTTTCATCATATTTATATAAATAAAAAAATGTGTAATTTCTAGCACACATTGAATGAGTCAAAAAATGACAATGTTTTAGAGAGATAATCCATTTTGGAACCCATATCGTGCCATTGCCCCATTGTGGTCCACTACGTCCTTGCAGGGTTAAGTTAGAATGCTTATTAGCCTCACAGCTCAGGATTCTAGTGTGTGTTACAAAAATTGAACTTAGCTTTAGTTATAACATTTTTCAAAGGAGGAATATTTCTATGCATTGTTTGTGTACCAAACTACACTCTCACTCCTTTATTCAATACAACACAAATTTTATATTATGACAAGAGTCTTGGAAATGAATGTCCTAAGTCAAGAATTGCACTCCATATTGTGACTGTAATATTCACTAATGTGACCTCAATAAACAAACAAATGTGATAATATAGAAAATTAAACAAACATGTTTGTTGAGTTACTTTCAAGGATTGTCTTCTTGATCCATTAAAGACTAATCAACCACTTTCTGGTTGAAATTGATACATTTTCATTGGTAGACAAAGTTTTAGGATGAATTTAGATATGGACAAAAGGGGACAAGTGTAAGGAATTGGAAATCAAATGCATAGGGACATGAATCAAGATAATGAATTTTATGAAAATGGCAGTGATTTTTTGCCATTTTCCATACTCAATGTGCCATTCTAATGGAATGTCATGTCATCTTTGGCATATTCAATACCATTTTAATGGAATGGAGTGCCATTCTACATGAATACCACCATTTTAACGAAATTGCCCATCAAGACAATTTGTGGTAGCATACAATTTTGGAATTGGAAAAACAAAGGAAATATTGGATGAAAATACAAAGGTCAAAAATTGATAATGAAATCAATGCAAAATTTGTCATGCATTTACTATGAAGACCCAAGCATTCATGCCAATTCCATTGGTATGGTCAAATCTCCAAAATGCACTATGGTTTGGTATTTTTTCCATGTTCAATCTAAGATCAGAAAACATCTCACCTACCTCTAGAATCAACCACAGTCCTTAATGGGTTAAAGCACTACTATTGCATTTTTTCCCTATAGAATGTTAGAAGAAGTGTGTAGTAATTTTTACTAGTGTAAGTCTTCAAGCATTCAAATTTAGAGAACTTTTTCTTGTAGGTCTTGTCCTTTGGCACTTGTGTCAATGGACATTTAATTTTTAAAACTACATTTTTAATTGCCTCTTTTATGTGACAATTGCATTCTTATTCCAAATTATAACACCTCCCTAATCTTCTTGGTACGTAGTGATACATTGTTTATTTCTCAAAAAACTAGGTATGAAAACATGAGTAGGTATATGTGTCCTTTAGCCACTAGTTGTTAACTCCTAAAGTCCCAAGGCCATTTTTCTATCACAAACCACTCAAAAGTTCCATTTCTATTGCTTTTGCTTAAGGAAACAAAAAAAATATTTTTAGAATCTAACTATAGGATCTTAAACTTTATTTGTTTGACTTCTTGTGGTACAAACTCATTGAAGTTCGAACGAACATATGAATCAAGAGATATTAGCATTCAAAGTTTATTTTTTTATTTTTTTGAACACTAGCTTGTAATTTTGAGATGACTTTGACCACCACTTGTGAAGTTTTTTTTGAACTATAGATTTTGATTTTTTTTTTAAATTTTTGAAGAATTGAGTTGAAAGTCTCGGAATTTAAAAAAAAAAAGACACTTGATTTTCATTCTTCAAAAAATTGTTAAGTAGAAGTAGGTCCAATATTTAAAGAAGAACTAAATTGTTAATAGCTCTACAATAGGATTAAAAAACAATAATCCCAACAAAGAGATCATTCTAGCAAGAAAACTTACTCTTGTCAAACCATTTTTTTTAAAACTATAAAAATTGCATTAAAAAATAAATCCTATAAATGATTTCTTCATGAAAATGCTAAGATTGCGTTAAAAACAAGATTGTTCGTAACTTTCACATCACTAATTCAAATGGAATGAATTAAAAGCTTCACATGTAGAAAAAAATATGATCTTTAAGAAAAAAATTAATTATAATTATAATTTTCATGGATTTCTTTTTCTACCTGGAAACTTGAAAATTATGTTCACGATGACATAACTTTTGCTTTGGGGCATTGATTGAAATAAAGATCATATTCCCCAAAAGCTAATAAGTCTTTTTTATCTTATTAGAAAGTTTCACTAAAAATTAAGTTTATAGGAACTTGCCCAAAATCCATTTTGTCCACAAAGAAGACAATGGTCCTTTAGGAGTTAAGCTTTCACATCCAAAAATTTGAATTTATTTCCTATTGAAATAAATTTATGAATTGTATTTGAAAACCCACCCCAAATACATTTGTATTCTTGTGGACTTGTGGAACCTCCAATCAATATGGGATATGATTGTATGAATTTATGTGAATACATATGCATTCTATATGTATTTTGTATTTTAAACGCTATAACCATATTCTATAATTCAAATTCTATATTTGTATCCATGTCCATATTCTATATCCATATTTTATATCCATAATTGGACAATCAAGATTGTATTTGATGGATATCAATAACTTTTATTTTGTTGACAGTTATTGGAGCCTTCTTGTCTTTTGTCATCTTCACAGCCTTAATCCAAGTTCATCTGGTAAGGTTGTCCATTATATAATATGCTTTTTGAATATGAATTTGTCTTTGTTCATCTGTTTGATTTAAATGGATGTTTCTTGATAGGTGACAAGAAAAGCTCACCTTGTATCCTCCATTTGGACCCCATTGAAGGGAAATATGGTACCTTTGAAGGGGAAGTGAAAAGGTAAGTTTTGAATGGGATGTTCAATTGAGAATGGAATTGGTCAAGAGTTAGTAGGATTAAAGTCATGTCTAGGGGCATTAGTTTATGATTTTTATTCTTTGAATCGTGATCTATGGATGTCTAGTGATATGTTAGGTTGGCATGGACATTGTACTTTGACCATATGGTGACATTGTAAAGCTCTATAAGGAAAGTAGATGATTCTTGTTTGACACAATGATTATGGGTATTATACTATGCAGTTTCATATCACAAGAATGGGTGAGAAGATTTGATGCTTCAAGTAACCTTGATATATTACATTCATTGGTTCAAATGAAGTATGTTCAAGCCAAGGTATGGATTGTTTTACCAAGTGTTGTCTGTGATAGAACTTAAGGTTTTGTTTGGTGTAGGCATGATTGACTTGTTTCTTGAAATGGATTTCTCATTGTGAGGTTGATTACTTTGTGTTAGGTTCCACAACAAGGCAACGGTTATGATTGTGGATTGTACATCTTGCATTACATTGAAGTCTTTCTTTCAAAGTCAACATTGCATGAGTTGATTGTCTCTTCATTTGAAGGAGGTGCACACTTTACTTCGCCAAATTTTGGAATGGAGGTTTTGAATAAACGAAATTCTGTCCGAGACCTTATCCTCCAATTCTCTAGATTGCCACAAGTTGATGATGGGAATCTCTTGAGCATTCCACCCATGCCTGAAGGTGTGGGAGTGGTGCATTCTCGAAGGTATCAACATGAAGGTTCACCTCATGTAGTCAAGCAAATGAAGAGTCAAAAATGGAAAGAAATGGAGACATCCCTCTTGCTCCAATGTATGGTTGGTGATGACCGCTTCAAGAAGGGAGATCAAGGTGCTATGCATTGGGATCTTATTGCTGAAGGAATTAATAGTAAGAACAATGGTGGGCCCTTGAGGACCAAAGAACAATGTCAAAACCGCTTTGACACTTTATTGAAGGCTTATAAGCAATTGGAGATTTATTGTTCGAAGATGGGTAAGGAGTTTTGCCAAGTGACAGAGGATGAGAAGCGGCCCTTGAAGTTGGCAACACCATTACCAAATAAGCATGAAGAATGGTACAATCATATATGTGCAATTTTGAAGTGGCGTTCTTCTTTAGGAGGTGACTCCCGCAAGCGTCAGAAACCCAATGTGGATGGTGATATGGATTTGAAGAAGCTTGCATCAAGTCCAATCCATCCATTAGGACCATGTCCACGACCTTTGAATATGATTGAGAGTTCAAAATCTATGAAACCATCTTCAAGACAAGTTGTAAGTTTTTGTTCATCTTTTGTTTGTTTGATTTTGAGGTGTATGGTTTTGTTGGAGCAACAAGTGGAGTAACGAATTCGTACTATTGGCATGTGGTGTACAGGTTGTAGAGAATTTCAAAAGAATGACAAAGGCATTAAAATACACTTTTCTCAATTTAGTTCAAGTTGTCTCATTAGAAAGGGGTTGTCTGGAGTATTCGTTTCATCCTGGAATCTGGAGTTTGGAAGTTTTGTGTCGGAAGTTGGCAATTATCGAAGACAAAAATCCATTCGATATCCTCAATGCTGTAAGTTTTTTGCTAATTTGTTTAGCTTTTGGATTTTGTTTAGTTGGCATTTCATGAATTTTTCACTTTGGTATTTACAATATGGGTAATTTTTGTATAGGTTTATAAGCTTCAAGATCTCAAGTTCATGAGATTGAGTGCTATGCATCCTATTGAGGACATCTTAGAAGATTGTTGGATGGAGAAGAGAGAGCTTTATCTTTTACATTTAGAAGTTTGCAAGAAGCTTGGAAGGAAATTGATGAGCAAGAATCCGCACTTGAACATTTTTCAAAGCCTATCGCATATTGGCAGGATTGACATGGACCTATTGTTAGTGCAACAAATAAGGGTTTTGAACTTGGATGGATGTGAACTTGAGGATATTGATTTGGGACATTTTCCTCATTTGTATTACCTTGTCATCATATTTTGTAAAAAACTCAAGGTGGTGAATGGGTGGAGAGTTGTGAAAGGGCTTGGATGGATTAAAATCAGTGATTGTTATTCCTATTGCGATCATCCTGATGTTCGATCCTTAATTTCTTTGAAGGAATTTAACTTTGAGAGTTGTGGAGAGCAATATATCCCTTGGCAATTAGCAGACTTTAGCCCTTGTGTTCAATTGCGGAGATTGGAGATTTGTGACCATGACTTGGTGGAAAGCATGGATGTGAAGGCATTGAAGTTCTTGGAGGTCTTGTCATTTGCATGGTGTGGATCCCTCTCCACCATCCACGGCTTGAGTGGATTGCAAGCTTTGATGAAACTTGATGTTCAGGGGTGTACGAGTTTGAAAGTGATACCGGAGTTGGGTTGCTTGAAGGCATTGACTTATTTGAACATGAGCGGTAGTGGTATCATTGAGATTCTTGGTCTAGAGGAATTGCATTTATTAAAGAGGTTAGACGTTGGTGAATGCAAATCATTGCACTCTCTTCCACCTCTCGGTCACTTGAACGCCTTGGGTTATTTGGAGTTG
Source organism: Climacium dendroides (assembly GCA_950106755.1). Taxonomy (NCBI): domain Eukaryota; kingdom Viridiplantae; phylum Streptophyta; class Bryopsida; order Hypnales; family Climaciaceae; genus Climacium; species Climacium dendroides. Next base: position 24,268,535 of record OX467086.1, read on the forward strand.
GGTTTTTCTAGCATTGAAGAGATCCCTGGGGTGGAGGACTTGGTGAGTTTGGAGACCTTATTGTGTTGGTCTTCAAACTTGAAGCATCTTCCGAATTTGGAGCACTTACGACAATTGCATAAGATTCGAATTGATGACACCCCTTTGTCTAGAATGGATCCATCAAGGTCTTTCATTGGAGGACATGAGTTAATTGGCAATTATAGAAGGGTAGAGGGGTTTATTTTAGATGATGTAAGTGATATTAGTGACATAAATGACAGTGAAGACATTGACTTATTTGAACATGAGTAGTAGTGGTATCATTTAGATTCTTGACCTAGAGGAATTGCATTTATTAACTTGGTTAGACCTTGGGGAATGTGAATCATTGCAATCTCTTCCACCTTTGGGTCACTTGAAGGCATTGGGTAATTTGGATTTGGGTTATTCTTGCATTGAAGAGATCCCTGGGGTGGAGGACTTGATGAGTTTGGAGACCTTATTGTGTTGGTCTTCAAACTTGAAGCCTCTTCTGAATTTGGAGCACTTAGGACAATTGCATCAGATAGAGGTTGATAAGACCCCTTTGTCTAGAATGGGTCCATCAAGGTCTCTCATTGGAGGACATCGGTTGATTCTCGATGATAGAAGGATAGAGGGGGTGTTTTCAGATGATCTAAGTGATATTAGTGACATGAATGACTCAGAAGACATTTCAATGGAGGTTGAGATTGCTAGTGTGAGCAATTGTGGTATTAAAAAACATACGTGAAGCATGGTTTATGAAGGTGTTGGATCCCTTTATAAATATGTCTAAATTTAGCACATTAGACATGTCAAAATTGTTTGTTAGTTTGCATTACTTTGGAACTATTCAATTGGTGCTATAGTTTTTGAACTTTGTTTCAATTGAAGAAAACTCCTTGTGACGCCTAATGCATGGAAGACAAAATTTGAGGTTGAAAATAGTACAAAGGTCCATTATAAAAGAAAATTTGAAATTGGTAGTGGAAGTGTACTTGGCCGTGTACTTTGGCCGTGAACTTGTTGCAACTATTATAGATTGATTGACTACAAATCTTGGAGTGATAAATCTAGTCCTTTAAAAGTCCAAACTTAACCAAGTTATTGGTTGTGAGGAGCTTTTGGAAGCAATCAATGAAATTGAGACATTTGGTGCTTTCAAGGGTGTTCATTCAAGGGGAGTTTTGTATGAAGTATTGCACATCTTATGATTCATAAAGTATTATTAGTGTGTTTAGAATTGATAAAACTACTTGGATTGCATTTATGTTGAGTTTGCTAATAATCTCATCAAATTATTTGTCGACTCTCTTTGCACCCCTATTCAGATAATTGTTAGAAGTCGCAAAGCTATAGAGAGAGAGAGTTTTTGAGCAAGCTCAATAAATGATAAATAAAAACAATTTAAATAGATCCAATCAATGTTTATTGATTTAACAAAGATACTCTAGAAAGCAATATCATCTATACTCTAACAAACATTGTCAATATTTGTAGTGAATTAAAATTATTTAATTCCTAGAAAATATTTGAAATGAAATTTCTTTAGAATTTAGAATCTATTGTCATTTATATCATTCATTTTGTCACTTATACCCAAGCATCTTGGCAAGGATTTTCGATTCTCTTCTAATGGGATTATGGTGATACTTTCGACATTTTTAAGTAGATTTGTTGAAAAAAGGTTTGATTCCATGACAAATATTCAATTACTTCCTTCCTTTCAATATTGGAAAGTAGGTCATCTTCAAGCGTTGGGAACAATACATGAGAATGCTAATTAACCCCTAAATGTCCGAGGTACCAAGATTTGGTGTTTGCAAAACTTTGAAGTTATATAAATCCTAACCAAGTTGCTATTTTTAGTCGTTTATATTTTCGGAAAGTTCTTCTTGTAGTCTAATTTTAGCATCATAAATCTGATCTTGAAATTAAATGATTTTGATTTTTCTATTCATGATTTTGTGCAAGGGTACCCATTGCAATCTTGACTTCCCTTAGTATTAAGAGTTCTTGGAAATGAGCCTCAAGTACACTAGATTTTGGAGAAAAAATCACATTCAGAATGCTTTTAAAAAAAATTATAGATTAGATTTTAAGAAGCCTTAAATTGATTGAGGTTACACATGTTAGCCCTTTAACCTCGTATTTTTTTGGTCACCAAGTTTTTACATTTGACATGCAAAAAGAGAGTTGAAAGATTTTCATAGTTTTAACACCCTCGTGGTCAAACATTATAATGTTGTACTCCATAAGTGATATTGTTGTGTTTTCTTTTCCTATAAGATCTCTAATATGTCTGGTCCAAAAAAATTGATACAACTTATCATAATGTTGGCATTTTGTTCAATTTAGAGCAAATTCCAAGAAACTCAAAACAAGCCTTGGCATGTAGGGGTTAACCTCCAAAGTCCTAAGGCCTTTTTTCCATCAAAATCCATCCAAAACTATCATTTGCATTGCAAAGAACAAAGAAAAAATTTAATTGATTTTTTTATATATCTAACGGTAAGATCCTGTACTTCATTAGTTAGTATAAGAATGCATTTGAAATTTTTTTTTAACTCTAGCCTTCTAGATTGCAAGATATTTGCATTTGAAGTGATGAATTTAAGTTTTTTTCAAAGAAATATTCAAATTGCCCGAAAACTAAGATTGTCCATAAGTTTTTCATTACTAGTCTAAATGGAATGAATCAAGGCTTCACATATAGACAAAAATATAATCTTTGAGAGGATAATTAAAATATTTAAAATCTTGTGATTTTTTTTGTTGCTCCTTGAATTGCTTTTTGGACTCATGGTGGCATAACTTTTGTTTTCAAGCATCAATTGAAATAGAAGTTATATTCCTAGAATGCTAATTTGATTTCCTATCTTCAAAAAAAAGTTTCAATAAATGATGTGAAAAATTGAGATCACATGAGCCTACCCGAAGTTCCAAGAGTCCCTCATAGGGACTTTGGGACTTTAGGAGTTAAATTAATTATTAATTTGCTTGTTGAAATGCTGGTTGCCTGGTCATGGAGATTCCTGTCTGAGTTGACAGCGCGTCACCCACTGTGCTTTGAAGAAACATAAACTTCGAAAGGAGGCGTTCACTAAGAGCATCATCCAAGACCCCTTCTTATTTGGAGAGTACCGGAGGTTGCAATTAATTTTACACAAAAGCCAAAGGTTTGACAAGCTTCATCGGTGTATTTGAAAATATGATTTTCATTTCAATCGGTGTCTGGGTGCAAAAGTTATGCCATCCTAATCTCATAAAACAATTCACTAAATAATGTCAAAGAAATTTTTAAGACTCAAAATTAAATTTTAAATTTTTTTGCTAATTTTTTTAAGAAAATGCTTTTGTCTTCATGGAAAGCTTTGAATCATTCCATATAAATTAGTGATGAAAATTATAATGAATCTTGTTTGGGAGGAAATTAGCTAGTATCTTTTTTTTTTAAATAACTTATAGGAATCATTTGTGAATTCAAATTTCACGATTTTTCAAATCCAAATGATTCAAAGAGTTTGGCTTGCTTCCTAGATCAATTTCACCATTAAAAATCAAGTTTCGTTACTTTTATTTTTTATACTTGAATATAATTCTTTTTTCAAAATTTGTTGTGCAAAATTCTTAGGTTAAGAAGATTCAAGTCAAATATGAATAGAGAAAGAATAGCACCTTACAAGGGTCACCAAAGTTGGAACAACCTTGTAAATAATATAAAAATATTTTTTTTGAAAAAATATGTTTAAAAATTAAAAATTGATGTGGCCTTGGTCCAAACTGTGGGTAAAAGGAGATAACATGTACAACCACAAATAATTTACAATTTTTCAAAATCTACCCTATAATTCTTGAAAATAAGTTTTTAAGGATGTGATTTTGCCTCTAAGATCTAGTATAATTGAGGCCCATTTTTAAGAGCGCTTCACACTAATATATCAGGATTTGAAATTAATGGATTGCCTTATACAAACTTTTGAATAGAAGAATAATAAGCATTTATGATATTCAAGATTCAATTTTGATACTAATAATAGACTTTAAAGGATACTATATTAAAGATAGTAAAATAGTATAAATAATAAATTGATAAGGTTTCAATCCAAAGTTGTAAAATATCCTCAATGCAAACTATAATTGGCCACAACAACAACAACAATAACTAAATAGTGGATCCGCCTCAACCAAGAAAAATAAGGGTATAATGTAATCTACATTTGACTCATTTCTTGGAAGTCCATGGCAACAATCTTTTCTCCAACAACATTTTTGTTTCTTGCCAAGCCCTTCAAGCAACCAACCAACTATATTAGTGCAATCATAAGGTTTCTTCTATTTTTTGCAATCATAAGGTTTCTTCTATTGTAGTGCAATTGTTGTTGATTATTATGACATAATTTGAAGCCAAAAATGTGACTAGACTACGTAACTTAGCGTAGATATCTTGCATTTATTATTTCTAGGTTGGAAGATTCAACATGTCAAATGATTGCTCAGATTCAAGAGTATTTAGATAGTCTTGGTATCTTAGTTTTCATGTAGTCAAATGACACATTTGTATTGAAGATTAAATTCTTCACATCCAAATTTGGTACATTGGGTATATTAAAAAGACTCTTTACAATGAGTTTGCTTCTTCATTGCTCTCAATTAACTATTATTGTTAGTGTGGCCAAAACATGGACTTACATAGTTCTATGAGGTCATACAACAGAGCCTCTATATAGAAGGATAGTATAGTTTTGTTTCTCACGAATGAAACATGTATTGGATGGTTTAGCTAACTCTGCCACAAGAACATCTCTCTCTATGTGGTCACAACGGATAGGTAATAAATAGTTAATTAATAAACAAATATTAACCAATAGTTTGGAATTGTTAATAAAATGTTATTATTGATTAGACCATTCAATACTGTATTTGTTGATTTGAGACTTTCCAAAGTTCCAAAACAACATCATCTTAACCTCTAAAGGACCAAATAGTATTTTTGAGCCACGTTTTGAGTAACATAGCAATTTCCCGCAATTCACTATAACATATGTTGTGTGAAATTGGAATTTTCACACAACATATGCCCAAGGAGTAGCTTTAAGATTCAACAATTTTCAAAACTTTTGACTAGATGGTTAAAGAGTTATTGTATAATATGTCATTTTCAACATTCACTAGGCAATCCGGGTAGCAAAAAAATCTTCTTTAAAAATCACTTTTAAGGAAAACAAAAATTTGAAATTTGGTTCTCTATATTTATATATAGGTGGAAATCTTTGAACCACTACATTTTGATAAATGAGATGAAAGTTATGAGGAGTTTTAGTTGTGGGTAGTTTATGGAATCTATACTCTAAAAATAAACTTTGAAGTCCTTTATTTAATTCAATTTTCAATATTTTTGGAAAAATATAAAACCTTAGGCACAAATGGATTATTAAAACATTACAACATTGGGATTAGCATTTTTCAAATCTATAAATAAATTGTTAACAATTTAGCATTTTGAATCATTTTCTACTTCTTTCTAGTTTCTATTTTTTTCCTATATGTTGTACAATTCCAAATGATTTGAACATTTTTAAACATGTAGCCAACTTGCTTTGAAGAATGAATCCAAAGAGTAACCACCATTTTGGACATTTTTTCATAATGATTTGACCTTGTGAAGTGCAATTGCCCAATTTTTTGCAAGGAGAAAAAAGGATTTTTGTTACTTCAAACGCTAATATCTTGCAATCTACACAGTGAAAGTTTATGAAATTTTTTCCACACATTCTCAAACCAAAGCAATATAAGGTCCTATGGTTAGATGTGTTCAAAATTGTTTTATTTTCAAAAATTTGGCACGTGTACTAGAGATGGCAATTTGGGAGCAATTTTGGTGAGAACATAGTCAAAATCCTTTAGGGATTAAACCTAGTTGGATCCTTTTCAATTTAAATATGGACTGTATGTGTATCAATAACACATATGATTTAAATTTCAATAAATCATTTATAGTATAATTTTTTCTAAATATAGGATAGTCATAATATTAAAGGTGGTCACTTTAAAGTCTTTGAAGTTCCATTTAATAAAAAATATTATTTTTTGTTAGACCCCTTGTATTTAGATTCATTTATTAATAGTATCTTTAATAGTGGCCTTATTGTTTAGGGCATCTATTGTACAAGTGGTACACATGTCCTTTAAATAAATAGCTACCTTTCATTAGTTAAAAAATAAAATCCAAAATTAATAACATTAAAATTGCATCCCAAAATATCTTACAATAGATTAAAAATTTATAAATTCACCACTTTTATTATAAAAAAAATACCACTAAAAATAACGAAAAAGAAAAGTATATAGATGCCTTTTCAAATATAGTAAAAACATGTCTATAGAATTGACGTACTATTGACTTGATTTTGCTTGCTTAGCCAAGGCCTTTATATTTTTTTTGTCTTTTGTCTTGCTTTTCAAGGATTTTATCTTGGTCATCCCAAATTTAAGTTTGGATAATATTTTATAAATTGAAAATATTTTTGGATGCACTTTTAGCAATAATATAATTATTAGTTCTAATTATAAATTAATAAAAAAACTAATAGAAATTTTTAGAAGACCAATATAACTATTCTATAGTCACAGTTATTAAAACTCCAATAATTTATCCAATTAGCAAGAGTTAGTATTATCTGCAAAATTATTATTTACTGTCAAATTCAGTGTCGCTACAAAATTCCCTTGTTGTGGAAAGTGATATTTTGAAGTAATATTTGGCCTACACTAATTTCAAATAGTGTGGCTTTGGTATACTTGTATCACATACACTAGTAGGATAAGCTAGTGTACATTTCGACTTACTATAGGAGGATTGAACTTCTCTTCTTCTTTTATTATTAGGAATTAAGCTTGTGTTACTGAATATTTGCAGAATGAATCCCTACCTTCGTGTTTCAACACTTGGTTTTGGTTCAATGTGTTTCACATTAAGTGGAGTAGCTATAGGGTCTCTTTGAGATTTTTTGAGCTTTGGTTTGTCTTTTGTGAGCATGCAACTTGCATCACTTTCTTTGGTATTTTCCAGGCCATGGCGACTACATATGCTTAATTAGGAATGCGATTTGTCATTGCAATTTGTAAAGAGCACTGAAATTGTCCATTTGAATACTTTCTGATGTTGTGTCAATGCAAAGTATCAAGTTGAAATCTCATCTCTTGGATATGCCAAACTAAATTGGGAGCCTCACCATTGCTCTTGTAGCCTAAATCTAAGATTGATACACTGATAGCAACAATAATTTAACTAAAGAGCTTGCTAGGATGCTTGACAATATACACTACCTATCCTCAATTATGTTAACTTGGCATAATTCTGGACTTTGAAAACTGTGAAACTTGACTTTCGGCTTAGTATAAATCTATGGTTTAGTGCACGTGCTCTGAAAAGAGACAAAGTGTAATGAAATTGACATGAATACTAAGTCTCTCCGTGATAAACTTCTTTTTCAATATGTGGTTGCTATTGCAAGTTGCAATCGTCTTCCTCTCCATCGTTGTGAACCTTTGCTAAGTGAGCTTGCGCTTTTGATGTTCATGTCTCAATGATGAAAACTCAATTGCTTAAACCGAATGGCGTGGTTGCAGGTTTGATACCTGGCAGTGACAAGTGATTTATCTAGCGTGAAATCAGTCTATCTACCTCGCGGAAAACCCTTGCAGTGTGTTGTTCAGCAAATTAATTCATGTTCTTCATTCCTATCTTATTGTCACGTGTATGATTCAACAATTAGAACTATTTTCTTTCCCGGAAGCACGACATTGGGTTTTATGATTCCAAAATCAAAGATTCCGAGTTTCTGGATCTGGGTTTAATTACTGAGTGAACCCCACTCAATATACCGTCAATACCCTCACGACCGCAACGCTTTACTGTGATTTAGAGACAGCAGCTTGCGATACATGAAGCTTGCTTCCCATCAGCTGCCGTGCACGCCCTTGCGAATGGGAACTCGCAGGCCAGATTCGCAAAACATTTACTCTAATTCACAAAGTTTTGCTTTAATTTGCAGAGCTCTTTGCAATTGCAATTGTTTGTTAGGATTTTGGTGCTTTGACACATACCATTGTATCAAATGTGACCTCACCTTTGACTCTGGCACTCTTGAAGGAGTATGTGAAAATTCTTTTTTTTAAGTTATTAAAATTGAGATCAATGTCAAATCAAATATGTTATTTTTCTACCATTTCCAGAAATAAGATGCCCCATAACTTTCACATCACTATTCCAAATGAAATGAATTAGAACTCTCTGCATAGCCAAAAATAAATAAAAATTATTTCAAGCTTTTTTTGTTGGCCAATAAATTGCTTCTTGAGCTTAGGGTGGCATAATGTTTGAATGTTCTTAGTACTTGATTTGAAATCAAAATCATATTCCTTGTAAGCTAATATATTGTTTTTTATTTGCAAAATAAATTTCAAGAAATCACTCAAACCTACCCCAACTTCATTTGTTTCTAAAGGAGACAATGGTCTATTAGTAGCTAAGGGTTAACTCAAATCCTATAATATCTTGAGCATTGTTGAAATTTGCATCTAAAGAGATTACTAGCTATATACAATCATTTGACTTATTAGTGCATCTTAGAAATTTAACTTACATATAGTTATGAGTTTTCTAAAAACTTTTCACAAGGTAGGAATATTTTTTGTCATGATATATTGTGAAGACTCTTGAACAAGAGTAATTTTAGTATATCTACATACAATAGGTGGAAATATTTTCCTACCTTGCAAAATTTCTAACCATATATAAGTTCATTTCATAATATCCTCTATTAAGATGGATACACCCAAAATGACACCCTTTCTAAAATTAATATCATCACTCTATATACAATTCCAAAATCAATATGTAAATACATATGTTGGAGACATAAAAAAAAACATTGTAATATCTCATATTAGATCAATCAATATCACTATAGTGCTATAGACTATCATGATTCCAAGAGGAGCTTTGTATTAGCCCCTAAAGCCCTAAACTACATTCTTTTGGCAATATAGCAATTTTGGATAGCACACTGCAAATATAATTTTTTTTTTTTAATTTTACACAACATATGCCCAAAGAATAACTTTAAGACCCAATAGTTTTCATAACTTTTGACTACATGATTAAAAAATTATTGTATGATATGTAATTTTCATTGCTTGGAGGTTAGTTTGGGCAACCAAAAAAAATTCTTTAGTAATTACTTTTTAAGAAATAAAAAATTGAAATGATTTCTCTATATTTATATATACATGGAAAACTTTTAATCATTCCATTTTGATTAATGAGATGAAAGTTATGAGTTTTAGTTTGGAGGTAGCTTTTGAGTAGTTATGGAATCTCAACTCTATGATAAATTTTGAAGTCCTTTATTTAAATCAGTTTTCAATCATTTTGAAAAAAAACAAAACATTAGGTATAGATTGTTTATTACAAAAATTACAACCATTGGAATTGTCATTTTTCAATTCCATAAACAAATTGTTAACAATTTAGTATTTTCAATCATTCTCTACTTCTTTTTACTTATTATTTTCTTCCTTGTATGTTGTATAATTCCAAATTATTTGAAAATTTTCAAACATATAGCCACCTTGCCTTGAAGAATGAATCTAAAGAGTAACCACCACATTAGAAGACATTTCAGGCCTCTATAGGACCGTTTCAGGCTTGTTCCTCCGCAGCGAGGGAATGGCCAGTTGTCAAGGAAAAAAATTTAAAAAAAAAAAAAAAAAAAAAAAGTTCTTAGAATGCCAAAAAGAGTTGAAAAAAATGTGATTTTTTTTTTCCAAAAATGATGTGGCAGGGGCTCGGCCACATCAGCCTGCTACATTGTCACTACTATAGTGTATTGTAGGGAGTTCCCTTCCATAATAACTCGAGGCCCTATAGAGGCCTGAAATGTCTTCTAATATTTAGGACATTTTTTCTTACAAATGTGACTTTGTAAAGTGCATCTCTATTTTTTGCACGGCTAGAAAAAGGATTTTTGTTACTTCAAACACTAATATCTTGTAATTTGGAAATTTCTAAAAAAATTCCACATCTTCTCAAAGTAGTGTACTACAAGATCCTCTAGTTACATGTGTCCAAAAATGTTGTGTCACCATTTGCACCATTTGTAACAATGATTTGTTGCATAAGAATTTTTTGAGTTTATTAAAATTGGATCTTAAACTCAATTGTGCTTCCAAAATATCAATGAAAACTTGTAAGAATGAAATGTGACCATCCACTAAAATGAAAATATGGCAACATTTCATGACATCGTGCACTTTATTAAACCAAAAATTTACTTTTATTGAATTTTTTTGGCAAATAAAAAAAAGATTCCAACGCACTTTAGCATTTATTATCATCAATAGAAATAAAAAATATAAATTAGCAAAGTATTGAATCAAATTTTGACACTAGGCTCTCATATCTTGTTTGTGTACATGTCGTGTCATGAACACTTAAGTTTTAGTGTCAACTTTTAATCCAAATGCCTTGGGGGGTGCACTTAGTTCTACTACAACAAACCATGTGCGAACAAGTGTTTTCTAAAAACTATAATTTTAACTTCAAATTTTGAACATTGTTTATTAATGACTATAGGATTCTACTTCCAAAATTTCAAATTCAAATTAAATATGGAATGATTTCTAGAATTGCTTACTAATGACTATAAGATTCTACTCCCAAAATTTCAAACTCACATAAAATATGGAATGATTTCTAGAAGAGGTTAAAAATGCACTAAAATGGCATGTTTTTTTAATTCAAATATTTTTAGAGAACAAATTTTGATGACCATTGCACCAATATTCAACTCAAAATGATATTTCAATAGAGAATTATTTTTAGGAATTTTTTGTTCATTTTTTAGACAATTTTTTCTTATATAATATAGGAGTGTGAAAGTTATTTTTCAGTTCTATAGTGTATCTTTTTACTTCAAAAATTTGTAACTAATTATTATTAACAAATAAGATATCAATAATTCAAAATATAAACTTTTAAAGTAGAAAAATCTATTCATATTTTTTTCATTTCATTTATTTAAAATTCAAAAAGTATATAGGGTCCAAAATATTGTTTGCACACTAACATTAAAAAAAGGGGAGCGCACCCCTGAGTCAAATGCAAGGGCTACATTTTAGATGTCTAATAATGGTTATAGATGTACATAGCTTTTAGTTAATCATATCAATGGAGAATTAATTTCTTGCCATTAAAGCTTTCAATATTGAGATTTGAGAAAACTAAAGAATGTCAATTTACATTGCAAAAAACCTAGCCAAGGAAAGAGAAAAAAAACACTCTTGTCTTTTGATGCTTTAAAATTGTAGAAAATTTAAATTCTTCGCAATGTAAATTAAATCCATCAAGAGCAATGGGGTCATTGTAAATTTGCAATTCCTAAATTCATATTTATGAAGAATTTTATTAAAATGGTGGCATTCGAAGATTGAAGAAAAAACTAAATCATTAATAGCTTTAAGATGGAATTGACATACGATAATCCCAACGGTAGATTGTTCTAGAAAGCAAAACTAACCTTCTCTAAATTCTTTTTTTGGAAAATTGTAAAAATTGCATTCACAAATGAATCCTATAAGTTATTTTTTCAAGAAGATGCTTAGATTGCCCGAAGAACTAAGATTGTCCATAACTTTCTCATAACTAATCCAAATGGAATGAATCAAAGCTTCAAATGTAGACAAAAATATAAGTTTTTAAGGAAATTTAATTTAATTTAATTTTTTTTTAAATTCCAATTTTTTTGTGCTACCCGTTGACTTTTGTTTTTGGCTTATTGTGCCATAACTTTTTCTCCTGGGCAACGGTTGAAACAAAAATTATATATTCATAAAGCTCTTGGCAAACTCCACAACTTCAATAAATCTCAAAAACATTCACTACAAATTGAGACAATAGAAACCTACCCGAACCCAAATTGTCTCCTAAGGGGACAAATGGTCCTTTAAAGGTTAACGAAATTGCCCATATTTGCAATCAAAGTCTCCTAATTCACTAGAAGACATATAGAAACACAAAATTTAAGTAGCACAAAATAGGGGGCAATTTTTACATTTACCTTTTGATGGGGCAATACATGGGTCAATCTTGGCCAAGGAGGATTGGCCAATGTATAGCCTTGTGTTTTATCCTTGCAGAAAACACTTAATATTTTTGTTTGCAACATATGATAAAATTTGCAAATTCTGAATTCATATTTGCAATCAATGGCTTTGAATCCGCTCGGAAAAAATTAGAAATACGAAAATTTAAGCGGTACAAAATAGGGGACAATTTTTACATTTACCTTTTGGATGGGGGCAATGCATGGGTCAATCCATGGGCCGTGGCCTTTCAGTTGCCGAGCTTTCCCAAGACTTGATTGTCCAGAGCTTTTATACTTCTTCCGTTATCGGAGATGATCGATCTCTCCCAAACCTGTTTGGTACGAAGACTGTCCCTTCACGAGGACCTGCGGCTGCTTTCACGTAGAGAGAGAATCATTCCAGATCGATGAAGAGAAACGGAGGAAGACGAAGAATGATATGAATGGTGCATCTTGGGTCTCCGTCCGTCGTCGGAGTACAGTAAGCCACAGCTTCCCTTTCTTGTGCAAATTGCAAAGTGTTCAATGTCTATTTACGTCTCTAGTCAACAATAATTCTTGCCTGGTCTTCAAAGTTCAAAGCAGAGTCAATGGAGATTGTCCATGTGCTTCAAGAGACAAAAAAAAAGGGGAAAAATAAATAGAAAATATTATTTCAAAGCAGAGCAAGATCAAGGAACTGAGGCGCATTTACGACCCGAATAATTATGCTGAATCCCTCTGGAAGTCACAGCAGCAGTGGAGCATTCTCTTCTTCTCGCTGTGGTGAGAGATCGCTGTGTGCAGTTGTGAGATCGCTGTGGTGAAGTCCTCTTTTCCGACATCGGAGATTAGCCACTTGCTAAGCACATGCTCATGATCCACCTTTGGCTGGACCATATTTAAGTGTCAACCAAACTTCAAAGTTATATGAAATCTTATCAAAGTACAATTTTGGATGGTTCCTTTTTTAAAAGTTGGATACCCTTTAATCCCTAAAGGATTGTTTGTCCCCTCGGGGGACAATTTGGGTCTAGGTAGGTTTCTATTGTCTCAATTTGTAGTAAATGTTTTTGAGATTTTTTGAAGTTGTAGAGTTTGCTGAGAGCTTTGTGAATACATAATTTTTTGTTTCAATCGGTACCCAAAAGAAAAAGTTATGGCACAATAAGCCAAAAGCAAAAGTCAAAATATTTTTTCCTAAAATCTTATATTTTTTTCTACATTTGAAGCTTTGATTCATTCCAGTTGGACTAGTTATGAGAAAGTTATGGACAATCTTAGTTCTTCGGGCAATTTAAGCATCTTCTTGAAAAAATAACTTATAGGATTCATTTGTGAATGCAATTTTTACAATTTTTCAAGAAATTTTTTTAACAAGGTTAGGTTTGCTTTCTAGAACAATCTCACCGTTTGAATTATCGTATGTCAATTCCATCTTAAACCTATTAATGATTTAATTTTTCCTTCAATCTTTAACCTACTTCTACTTAACAATTTTTAAATGAGAGAAAATTAAGTGCTTTTTTGTTGAAATTTTTTCCTTAGATTCTCAACTCAACTATTCAACATAAAAACTTAGAAAATCAAAATTAACAGTGTAAAAATTTTTAGTTAAAAAGATTCAAAGCCAAAAAATCTAGTCAAGCAAGTTGCAAAAAAATTTGTTTTCTTCACTTTGGATGCGAATATTTTGCAATCTATGGGGTCAAATTTGATGAAATTTTTACCACATGTTCTCAAACAAGTTAAGTGCAAGATCCTATGGTTGGATTTCGAGAAAATGTATTTTTTTGGTTTTCTTAGGTAAACGTAGCAGAAGTGGTAATTCTAAGTGGTTTTTGACAGAAAACACCCTTGGGGCTTTAGGGATTAAAGTCTACTTTAAACATCAAAAATCCAATCTTAAGAAAAGTGTCCATGATTTTTCTAAATAAACTTGATAATTAATTACATTGTTCAAGTTTTTTTGCTACGATGCAATGTTCGGGAAGAACCATCAATTAGTTCATTGTTGGCCAGTGCCTTTGGGAAAATAATTGGTTGGAGTGTGAAAATGGAGGATTGAAAACCAAACATTGGTAGGATTGGCAACCAACCGGTGTACAAAAATAAATGGGGGCTATTTAGTTGCTGCTTCTATGAAATTGTTGGATTTCGGCTACTTGTAATTTAGGATCCAAGGTTACTAGAGGTAGGTATCTTCTTGGACAAAGTGAGTATCATTTCTTTTTAAACCAACTTTCAAGATGTATACAAAGATAGTGACTTTGTCTAATATTCAAAATTCTCTTATTCTGAAAGTGGCTCGATGTTAGAGCAGAGTATTATATAGTTTTTGAATAATCATGAAGAAGTTGTCAAGTTATTTGTAGGAGCTAAATCTCTCAAAGATGAAGATTTTCATTGATTCTATGTGGTATTACAAATTGTTGCTTGTTTGTGCCTATTACCTAAAAATTTTCATAGTTATCTAGTTGGATTTAGGATTGCTTTGCACCACTACTAGTTGCTTGCTTACCATGTTATAAATAGTGATGATGTTTGAGTGTTGATATCCAAGTTGGGGATTTTGGCACCACGACAAATAACATCAATGATATGCAAGTAGTCCTTGCAAAACTTGCATATCAATGTTCAAGCTATGTTGAACCAAGTTGTTGTAGCAACCAAGAAATCTTACTGCAAGTGCTTTGATGAGAGGAGTTGATAAATTTGGGACATGTGAGAACAATACATACTTAAATAGCAACCACAATAGTTTTGAATCTTACTGCCATGAAAATCGGATTATTTTCAACTTAGATGGAGGATGTATTGTAGCCTTTACAAATTTGAAGTTGAAGGAAATTGGCCGGTGAGAATTTGATACTAAAAGAAATGAATTGGTAGATTTTGATAAGGAGAGGATGAAATCTGTGCCTCTAGGAAAAAAACTAGTCCTTATTATAAAGAAGAGGAAAATTACTAGAGCACTTCAAAAAACTTCCTGAACACTGATTGGAAGTCCCAAAAGACCAATCCAAAGGGTTATATATATGAGTAATTATCTTTGACAAAGTCGACTTATTCAATCTCTACACAAAGCTTGGAGACTCAAATGTACCTTTGCACTTTCAATCTACTACTCAATTATCTCTAACTTCACAATTGGAACAAGACGTGCGTGCTTGGGTTTGTATTCATTCTTCTGTCTCGATTTCCTCATAACTATTCATGTATTGAAGCTTAGGGCTAAGATGCAGTGATCAGCCAAATTGGTTGCAATGTTTGGTATATGTATGTAATGTCTAGTATATGTATGTGAGGGAAATTGATTTATGTTTCAATTCTAGTGTAGATTGGTTTTCTAGAGGACAAGATTTATTCTGAGAGCTAAGAAATTGGTATTTTACAATGAAATTTTTGTCACAACATCATCTTTATGTTAATAACACATCTACCAACTTTCAAAGATAAAAGATTAACCAAAAAAAAGATATTCAAAATCTACCCAACATGTAGCTGTGAATTTTTTTTCACTGTTGCCAATTTTGACAACCTTCCAAAGATTTTAAAAAGAAATTTAATGAAATTTTTGGAATAAAAATTTCTCTATGTTAATAATGTATGTTCCAAATTTTAAGGCTAATTCAATACAAAAAAGATATTCACAATCTACCAACATGTGTTGTTTTGAGAAACAATTGTAGAAACCATTTCACTACTACCAACTTTGTCACCCTCCCAAGGGTTTGAAAAAATATTTATTTATTGTGAAATTTTTTTCATAGAATTATTTTTATATTAATAACATGTGTGCCAAGTTTGAAGTTCAAAAAAGTCATTAAAAAAATATGTAGCTATGAAAAACCATTTCACTACTACCAACTTTAACACCCTCCTTTTGTATAGAGACAAGTCTAGGACTGATCTGACAATATTGGTTAAGAAGGTTTTATTAAACTATGGAGGGTGTACTTAAAGAGGTTCTACTGTAGTTCGAGGCGCATTTTTCTAGGAAAACATGTTTCGTCATATTAGCAATTGAAAATCATGACTTTAAGAAAATAAGTAAAAAAAAGAGAATTTTTGGATAAAGCATCTAATATCTATGAATTTTCAGAATGGAACTCCTTGAGGGAGGATGAATTGCACTCTAAAAAAATGGCTTTGGTTTTGAAACCAAAATCTAGAAAAAAAATCAATGGTTAACCAACTATAATTAAGTGTGGGAAAGGTTTACCCTTTAAAGTCCCAAGGCCATTTTTCTATCAAAACCACTCAAAACTACCACTTCTATTATGTTCACCTACAAAATAAATTAAAAAATATATTTTTTAGAATCTAATAGTAGGATCTTGTTCTACACTTGTCTTAAATCATGTAATAAAAATTTGTGATTTTTTACCATATAGATTGAATGATAATAGTATTTAAAGTGAAAGAAAAAAATTCTTTCAAGAAATTGCTATGATTGCCTACAAAACAAGAAATTCCATAACTTTCACATCACTAATCCAAATGGAATGAATCAAAACTTCCCATTTAAAAGAAAAAATATATTAATTCCTTTTTGGATTATTTTGGATTTTTCAGTGTTACTTGGTCTCCTTTGTTTAGAGGTTATCGTGGCATATTTTTTGCTACTAGACACCAATTGAAATAAAAGTTATAGAAACTTGCTTGAAATTCTTTTTGTCCCCCTTAGGAACAATGAGACTTTAGGGATTAATGGCTTTTTCAGAAGATACTATAAGAAAAGTCTATTGTATAAGAGTGGATGTAGGGACAATATTGGGTGTTTCTACCTTAGCACAAACTATTATACATCATACAATTTTTTTTAATACTTTGATTATTTATCAAATTTATTTAGAAAAATCATGAACATGCATTTTGAGATTAGATTTTGGATGTTTTAAATACACTATGCATAAGGGGTATTCAACTTGGAAAAGAAACTACCAAAATAGTACTCCATACTTTGAAGTTTAATTGTCATTCAAATATGATGCCTTGGGCATTTGGAGGTTAATGATTAGTGAAGAAAAATTTGTATGAAAATTTGATTATTCATCAACTTTAACTTTGGAAGTATGATTTCAATCTATTGATTTTGTAATGAGTTATTTATACCCATGGAGAAATTTTCAGATTTTTTGAACATGTGAATATTTTTCATTTCTTCCATAAGAGAATTTCACTTTTCCAAATAGAATATTTTAAAATTTTGCTTTTGCAAATCTTCTATTTTATATTCTAAACTTCATTGGTGATAAGAAATTTCTCTTTTGCAAAATCTTCAATTTGATACAAAATTTTCATTTTTTTCAAGCTAATATTCCACTACAAAGTTTTCACTCCTTAGTTTGTCATTGAATACCAACCCTTTTAATTTGGCACCATGGGGTCCGATTGCACCATTTTCAAAAGAAATTATAGTTTTTGCCAAAAAAGTAATCTTTTTTTTGCTAGAAATTTCTTGTATCTATTAAAAATGTGGATGAAGTTTGCAAATTTGGATTTAAAAGTGCATGAATATAATCGAAAAGTGTTTTTTGACCTAAAAGATGGATGGACGTTGAAATACGGTGCTTCACCAAATTTTAAGTGCACTTTCTCAAAAAGTAGAAAAAAAGGCTGCTGAATAGTGTATTGGTGTCGGCAAATGCACGTCAGTAACTTAACCGCCCTGACTGGCCGGCCGAGGACCAGCCAAAGGTGTTTGATCATCTCCGATGTCGGAAAAGAGGACTTCACCACAGCGATCTCACAACTAAGAAGAGAAGATTCCCTGCTGTGGCTTGCGGGTCGAATATGCGGTACAGACACATTTTAAATTGGTATTTGCGAATCGTAAGTGCATGCAGCATTGCGGCTTTCTTCATGCATCCTGCACTCCTGCAGAGCTCTATAGTACTTTTGTCTTTTGAAGACCAGGCAAGAATTATTATAATAATGTACTTAAAATAAACATGAACACTTGCAGTTTGCACACCACAACTCAATTTCCTGGCTGATCAATTCGACTCTCCGATGTCGGAAGAGACGGAAGCGTCGCATATCTTGTTCGTTGGGTTGCAGTTTTACTAAATGTAACATTATTCTACTGTAAGTTTAGATCATTTGACAGTAGTAAGTTATTCCCTTGAGAAGTAGATTTCAACAAATGAATCTTCAAGGCATCATTCAATGGATTTGTTTGATATTCAGTGGTCACTTTGGACGGAAGGGGTTACATCGATCGACTTTACAAAGTGCTGTCCCCGAGGCAACATACAAATCCTTCACTGGTAACCCACGTCATGTACAGTCACTGAAAACCAAGGGCAAATCAGTGTAGCTTACTCCGATGCCGGACGGACGGAGACCCAAGATATCATTCTTCGCCACTTCGGCTCCCTCCCTTCACTTTCTCTTTCTCGATCTGGAATGATTCTCCACCTGAAAATAGCCGCAGGTCCTCATGAATGTACTGCACAGTACAGTGTTGGGGATCGTGTCGTGGAGATCGACGATCTCCGATGTCGGAAGAAGTAAGGGAAGTTCTGGACTTATCTTGCTCGAACTTGGGCAAAGCTGGGGCCCGGCGAAGGTGATAGAATAGCGTTGGGTACAGGCTTGGGGCTATGAGGGATGAAACTAATTGGTGGATCAGGGTAGAGTAAACTTCACTTGCTAAGCAGCACACAGAGGCATAGTTCAAATCTTTCCCCACATAAAGAAAGAGGCTTGCATGTTTTGAAATTTGGCGTGATTACTAAATGTCATGTTAAAATTCACATTCAAAATATAGAATGCAAAATGATTTCTTCCTATAAGTCCCTAAAGGATTTTGACTATGTTTTCACCAAAATTGCTCCAAAACTACCATCTCTAGTACAAGTACCAAAGTTTTGGAAAAAAAAATATTTTTGATACATCTAACCATAGGATCTTATATTAATTTGGTTTGAGAATATGTAGAAAAATTTTCAGAAATTTTCACCGTGTAGATTGCAAGATATTAGTGTTTGAAGTAACAAGAATCCTTTTTTTGTTCCTGTGAAAACCCGGGTAGCTGCACTTCTTAAGGTCATATCATTATGAAAAAATGTTCAAAATGGTGGTTACTCTTTGGATTCATTCTTCAAGGCAAGGTGGCTACATGCTTTAAAATTTTCAAATCATTTGGAATTGTATAACATATAGGAAAAAAAATAGAAGGTAGAAAGAAGTAGAAAATTATTGAAAATACAAAATTGTTAACAATTTATTTATGAAATTGAAAAATGCTAATCCCAATGGTTGTAATGTTTTAATAAAAAAATCTACACCCATTATTTTATTTTATTTCCAAAAACATTAAAAATTGAGATAAATAAAAGACTTCAAAGTTTATTTCAGAGTAGAGATTCTATAACTACCTTCAAACTACCCACAACTAAAACTCCTCATAATTTTCATCTCATCAATCAAAATGGAATTATTCAAAGATATCCATGTACAAATAAATCTAGAAAACCAATTTCAAATTTTTATTTTTTTTAAAAGTTATTTTTAAAGAAGTTTTTCTGCAACCCGAATTGCCCACAAAACAAAGAAAATTACATATCATACAATAACTTTTTAACCATGTAGTCCAAAGTTATGAAAATTGTTGGGCCTTAAAGCTACTCCTTGGATACATGTTGTATGAAAAATTTCATTGAAAAAAAGTAAAAATTCCATTCATAGTGAGCTGCCCAAAATCACTAGCTTGCCAAAAGACATTGGTCCTTTAGGGGTTAAAGGTGATGAAGCAATGTGTGCAATAAATGGATATGTTTTATGAATGTGTGCAATAAATGGCAAGTTTACTCTAGTTGTAGCCATTTCTTATTTGCCCCTAATTTTTTGATGTAGGGATCTTTTAGAGTGTTTCAAATATAACATAGAAGATTTAGATTCTCCAAAAGGCTACTAAGAAGTGTAACTGAAGCCCCTCCGGATTACATCATCACATTTATTGTTAGAAAAACATGTCCTATTTCCCTTCACAATGAAGAGACATCTTTTAGTCATCCTCTATAACTTTTGAAGCATAAACCTCGTGAACTTGAAATTTTATTAGAGATGTCTAACTTGATGATAATCATATCCTTTATTTTTAGAAATTTTTAAAAATCATTTTATATTTATAAACCATTTTTATTTACTTGTCTTACTATGAGGTTTAGGGGATTTTACTATGTTAGGAGTCCCCAAATTTAATTATTTAGAGCTCAAATTTCATGGTCTATTTGCATAGTAGGAAAGCATATTCCTACCATAAGAGATCTAAAAATATGTGAGTGCAAACAACACTCCCATTGTATACAATTTCTAAACAATGAAGATGGTTTTAAGATCAATCTTCTAGTGAAATCACATCACTACAAACTCTTTCCAAATGTCCAAATTTTAGTTTCTTAAAAAAATTCTTTTCTAATTTTTTACAAATTGAAATGTGAACCCACAGTGCAAGTATCCATTTTCATGACATTTTGCAATTTCCTAGTTCTCCTACTTATAGAATTTTTCTATGCTTTTTTCTTTAAAGTACCTTCTTCTTGAAGTTGTATACTTTAGAAAAATTAGATTCTAGTTATAGAATGTCCTTGGAGAAAAAATGAGTACTCTGCAAAACACTACAAAAAAACAAATGGGCTTCCATGCAATGATCCTCAATTTCAATATTCACATAAGGAAATTTTCTTTTTATTAGAGATTCCATCCTTTGAATAACTCAATAGGAATCTAAAAATAGACTTGCTTGTAAAACCTTAGTAGCCATCTAGAGAATCTAAAGTTTCTTTAATGCATTAGTAAATTTGGAAGGTTGGACATGTGATCATTGATTTAAAGCTTCACTGTCTATCACTTTATTTGTTTATGTTTTGCAACTAGATACAAATGAAATCCTTTATATTTATTTTTCAATGATAAATCATGTGTCTACTACAAGTCACAAAATTTTCAAATTTTTTCAAATTTTTTTGAAATTGTAAATTTTTTAAAAATAAAATAAAACAAATAGATATGAAATACAAAATATACTCAAAATATCTGAAATTTTCACCACAATCTATGTATATTATAGTGTATAACATCATTGTATAAACCAATAGTTATTGTAACACTCTGAAATTAGAAAAACTTATCAAGCCATATTTATATGCCTAGAATTCATATAAATGATTGAAATTTATGAAATTTTCAAAATTTTCCAATGGATTTAGAATGTGCACTTAGTAAGCTTCATTTCATTAGTTGAATTCAAATTCTTGAAATATCATTTTTATGGCTAAAATTCACATCTAGAATAAATAGTACAAAAAAAAACCAAAATACACTATAAAGGTGAAAGCATCTTATTTTTGGAAAAAATAAATAATACCATAATAAAAAAATTTATTACTATTCACTAGAAATGTACTCCAACAACTTCCAAAAAATTTGGATAAAAAAATGTTTTTTTTTCTATCCTACAACCCTAAGTGAAGTCATCCACATGATGTTTAGTATCTTTAGTAGCATTTCAAGGGAGAACCTTATAACAATGCAGCCAATCTAAAGAGTTTGAATAGATGACTTTGCTCTTTACTATATAGAAACAAAGAATGTACCTACTTGTCCAATAATCAAAGTATTTTGGTCATGGGAGTTGTGTCCTTTTAGAGATAAAATCGTTTGCACAAGATGTCTTTAACTTTATATATGATGCAACATGGTTGTAAAGTAATAGAACCTTTTATAAATGTTTTTGGGCCCATAGTGAATGATTTTAGGTCTTTTTTGAAGGTGCTTTGAATATGAACTTGTATAACACTTTAAGATTTTCCTTTAGAAATTTATAGAAAATACAAAAACAATTCCAATTTTTTAATGAAATTTTTTAATTTTCATTTGTCTATAAGTAAAAAAAATAACACCTACTAGTAATTTTGACTTCATCTATGCATATCATCTTGAGTGAATAATTTTATATATTTCTAGCTCGTCAATTACAGTACCTTACTCCTAAAGCCCTAAACTGCGTTTTTTTAACAACATAGTAATTTTTGGCAGCTTACTATAAATGGAGTTTTTATTTGTTTTCTTTAGAATTTTCACACAACATGTGCCTAAGGAGAAGCTTTAAGGCCCAACAATTCTTATAACTTTTGACTTTATCATATGATATTGTATGATATGTAGATTTCAGCAATTTGGGGGTAATCCAAGTAGCAAAACAAAACTTTTTTAAAAATAAAAGATTGAAATTCATTTTCTAAATATATATTTACGTGAAAAGATTTTAATCATTCTATTTTGATTAGTGAGATGAAAGTTATGAAGAGTTTTAGTTTGCTTGGTAATGTGCAAGTAGTTATGGAATCTCTACTTGAAGATAAACTTTGAAGTTTTTTATACAACTCAATTTTCAATATTTTTGGTAAAAAAATTAAGTGTAGATTGTATATTACAACATTACAACCATTGGGATTGACATTTTTCAAGTCCATAAATAAATTGTTAACAATTTAGTATTTTAATTCATTCTCTATTTCATTCTCCTTACTATTTTTTTCCTACATGTTGTACAATTCCAAACGATCTAAAATTTTTCAAACATGTAGCTCACTTGCCTTAAAGAATGAATGCAAAGAATAACCACCATTTTGGACATTTTTTCACACAAATGTGACCTTGTGAAGTGCAGTTGCCTAGTTTTTCATAGGGACAAAAAAGTATTTTTTTTGTCACTTCAAACACTAATATCTTGCAATCTACATGGTGGAAATTTTTTCCATATCTTCTTAAACTAGTCTAATGCAAGATTCTATGATTACATGTGTCCAAAAACCCCCGGGTTGGGTTGGTTTGCTTTTGCAATTGAATTCTGTTCCTTCTGAGAAAATAATAAGAAAGAATGAAGGTTCATGCGCCTCAGAATCCGTCAGACCTCACTGGCCCCTGCCAAGGACGGATGGGCGCTCGATCGAGCAAAGCGTCCCTGGTCGATCAGGAAGCTCCGATGTCGGAAGGAAGACAGGTCTTTCGAAAGTTGGGTTGAATGTGCAACTTAAGTTGGTCTGTAATTGAACCTTCAACTTCCTGCCTGCCCTACCTCTTCCAGACGGATTCAGCTGCAGTGGTTGATTAGAGCGTGCAGTGGTTGATTAGAGCATTGCGTTGCGCCTTCGTCGATCCATCCTGCAGCGCCTTCGACTGGCCGACCAGGCGGGAATTCTTGAAGAGGAGTACTGTACAGTTAAGTGAAAACACGAGTCCCTGTGCGCCGACAAGGGCCGCAGCAATGTCCTGATCCCGCTGGAGACTCCGATGACGGAAGAAATGGAGGAGCCGCGGCAGGCTCTTGTGTTGTCATAGCATGGCCAGCCAGCCGCTCTCCATCTGTTAGTAGCACTTAGGGCCAGCAAGTGGAGGGACCCGAGATGCTGCATCCACATCGACACTCTAAGGCCCTCACTAGGAGCCTTCGTGTTGTTTTCGCTAAAACTACAGTAGTGTGCCCTGTGTGCCGTTGCCGCAGTCAAAACAAAAGTAAAACTAATTTTCTAAGTTTTAAAACCAAAAGTAACTCGAAAATGCATAACTTTCTCATCGTGAGTCTGAACGCCATGAAACAAAGACCGTGCACCCCTTGTTGCCGAGAGCTTTTTGACGGGACCAAGATTGCGATGAAAATATAAGAAAAAATAATTTTGTAATTTTTGAGAACAAAAAATAACTCAAAAATGCACAACCTTTACACCGTACGTCGGAAGGCCATGAAACCAAGCCGGTGCACCCCTCCTCGCCGAGGGCTTTCTGACGGTACCAAACACACAACCGGGAGACGCACGGTCCGGGAGATCTCAACGTGACAAACAAAACAAAACAAACAAAACAAACATGCTCTCTTAATAGAAGAGACTAGAGTGCCCTGTGGCGTTGCCACAATCAAAACAGAAGTAAAAGTAATTTTCTAATTTTTTTAGAACCAAAAACAATTCAAAAATCCATAACTTTTTCACTGTGAGTTGGAATGCTATGAAATCAAGCCTGTGCACCCCTCCTCGCCAAGGGCTTTCCGACATTACCAAGATTGTGACCAAAATATAAGTAAAACTAATGTTCTAATTATTTAGTTCATAAAAATACTTCAAAATTCAATAACTTTCACACCGTGAGTCGGAACGCCACAAAACCAAGCCGGTGCACCCCTCCTCGCCGAGTGCTTTCCGGCGGTACCAAGCACATGACCAGGGGACGCACAGTCCAGGAGATCTCAACGTGACAAACAAAACAAAACAAACCACTTGTCTTAATAGAAGAGACTAGAGTGCCCTATAGCGTTGCCACAATCAAAACAGAAGTAAAAGTAATTTTCTAATTTTTTTAGAGCAAAAAACAACTCAAAAATCCATAACTTTCTCACCGTGAGTCGGAATGCCACGAAACAAAGCTCGTGCACCCCTCCTCGCCAAGGGCTTTCCGATGGTACCAAGATTGTGACCAAAATATAAGTAAAACTAATGTTCTAATTATTTAGTTCATAAAAATGCTTCAAAATTCAATAACCTTCACACCGTGAGTTAGAACGCCACGAAACCAAGCCAGTGCACCCCTCCTCGCCGAGGGCTTTCCGACGGTACCAAGATCACGACCAAAACATCAAAAAAAGTAATTTTCTAATTTTTGAGAACAAAAAATAACTCAAAAATGCACAACTTGCACACCGTACGTCAGAACGCCACGAAACCAAGCCGGTGCACCCCTCCTCGCCAAGGGCTTTCCGGCGGTACCAAGCACGCGACCGGGGGACACACGGTCCGGGATATCTCAACGTGACAAACAAAACAAAACAAGCAAACAAACAAAACAAAACAAACCACCTGTTTTAATAGAAGAGATATTAAGACAGCATGTTTGTTTGTTTGTTTGTCACATTGAGATCTTCTGGACAGAACCAAGCTGGTGCACCCCTCTTCGCCAAGGGCTTTCCAACGGTACCAAGCACGCGACTGGGGGACACATGGTGGCCTTCCGACTTACGGTGTGAAAGTTGTGCATTTTTGAATTATTTTCGGTTCTAAAAAATTAAAAAATTACTTTTTTATATATTTTGGTCGCAATCTTGGTATCGTCGAAAAGCCCTTGGTGAAAAGGGGGGCACCAACTTGGTTTCATGGCATTCTAACTCACGGTGTGAAAGTTATTGAATTTTGAAGTATTTTTATAAAATTAAAAATTAAAAAATTATATTTTCTTATATTTTGGTCACAATTTTGGTACCATCAAAAAGATCTTGGCAAGGAGGGGTACACATGCTTGGTTTTGTGGCATTCCAACTCACAGTGAGAAAGTTATGGATTTTTGAGTGGTTTTTGGTTCTTAAAATATTAGAAAATTACTTTTACTTTTATTTTGATTGTGGCAATGCTACAAGGCACTCTAGTCTATACATTAAGAGATGTTTGTTTTGTTTTGTTTGTTTGTCACGTTGAGATTTCATGGACCAAGTGTCCTGTGGTCATGTGCTTAGTATCGTCGAAATGCCCTCAGCAAGGAGGGGTGCACCGGCTTGATTTTGTGGCCTTCGGAAGTACGGCATGAAAGTTATGCATTTTTATTTGTTTTTGGTTCTAAAAATTAAAAAATTACTTTTTCTCATATTTTGGTCACAATCTTGATACCGTCGGAAAGCCCTTGGCGAGGGGTGCACAAGCTTGGTTTTGTGGCATCCTAACTCACGGTGAGGAAGTTATATATTTTTGAGTTTTTTATTGTTCTAAAAAAATTAGAAAATTAGTTTTACTTTTGTTTTGATGGTGAGAAAGTTATGCATTTTTGAAGTATTTTTATGAACTAAATAATTAGAAAATTTCTTTTTTAATATTTTGGTCACAATTTTGGTATCGTCCGAAAGCTCTCAACAAAGAGGGGTGTACAAGCTTGGTTTCGTGGCATTTCGACTCATGGTGAGAAAGTTATGGATTTTTTAGTTGTTTTTTGTTCTAAAAAAATTAGAAAATTACTTTTACTTTTGTTTTGATTGTGGCAATGCCACAAGGCACTCTAGTCTATCTTAATAGAAGAGGCTAGTGTGCCCTATGCCGTTGCTACATTCGATACAAGAATAAAAGTAATTTTCTATTTCTTTAATTCATAAAAAATTTAAAATTCAATAACTTTCACACCGTAGGTCCAAAGGCCATCAACCCTTACCTATGCACCTCCTCTTCAAGGGCTTTCCAACCATACCAAGAATGCAAGAAATTTTTCAAAATTTTCAAATTTTTTAATCCAAAAAATACTTCAAAATTCAACAACTTTCACACCATACATCTGAACGCCACGAAACCAAGCCAATGCACCCCTCCTCACCAAGGGCTTTTCCATGGTACCAAGCACACGACTAGAGGATGCACGGTCCAAGAAATCTCAACATGACAAACAAACAAATAAAACAACCTAATTGAAGGTATAGATTTTAGGAAGTTACTAGCTTAGAGGTTTTAGTATATAGTCACTAGTTTAGAGGTTTAGGGATATTTTATGGGGGGATATTTATTTAAAATTTTATAATTTAACTAGTAAGCCAAATTAATCGATCATTCAAATTCCTTCCTATATATCCACAATTGCAAGATTGATGAATCACAAACCAAGGCTCGTAGTAGAATTTTATTACAAGGTTTCTTAATTACACTTCTATTCCACAGAATTCTCCCTCATCAATCTAAATGTTTCACACAAAAATTTGTTTCTTTCTAAACTCCAACTTGGTGGAGAGCATGACAAAATGGCATCCTTGTCTAGAGTGAGTGCTCCCCAAACCACCACTTTTTGCTATTTCATTTGGTTACTATTATTAAATTATTTAAATTTTTCAAATTTTCTCAATGGCAAGTGAAAGGAGGCAAAGAACATGACATTTGAAAATTGTATGCAAAAATTATGAAGGGTCAATTTGTTTAGATAGATGTTCTAAAATTGATCATTTCTTCAACATAAGTGTATATTGATTTGGAGATGTACATAATTAGGGTGATGATGGAAGTTATAGGCAATGTGCAATTTTGGATGTATCTACCTCAAGTGGAATCCTTTACAATAAATGACACTACTAAACCAAGAAAAGACACTAGTAGAAAAATACAGTGACCAAATTAACAAAAATCAACAGAAAAGTGTTGATTTTTTTTGTTAATTTGGACGTGTTGATTTGGGCACTTTTGAACAGAAAAGTGTTGATTTTTGAACAAAAATGTGTTGTTTAAGAACAAAAAAGTGTTGAATTTCTAACAAAAAAGTGTTGTTTTATAACAAAAAAGTGTTAATTTCTTTGTTAATTTGGTCACATTATTTTTTTAAATTATTTTTTTTTGAAAAAAATGAATAAAAGTGACACGTGGCAATGCCACATAGGCACCCCAACTATCCACATGGCATGCCACACAAGCTACTTGAATGCCACGTGGACAGTCCAAATGTCACATTGGCAATCCACGTGGCAAACGTTGCCATCAAGGTTTGAACCTTGAACCTCATGGTTGAGGCCCAAGACTCAAACCAATGCACCACTTATGCATATGCATGTTTAAAGTGTATATAAAATCTTATTTGTTTAGTTTTTCATTTTTTTCCCATTGTTTTTTAAAGTCAGCGTACTTCAGGGCTGGTTTTGACTTAGTAAATGACCTTTTTTCAAGAAACTTTGAACTAATAAAAGTTGGAAAATCAAGCCAACTTTCACCTCCAACAATCCGTTTGAGATTTAGATCCTCCAATCAAAAGTTATGGACAAAAATCAGAGAGGGGTTTTAAAAATGTAAAAAAAATGATTCATTTTCACCCCTCTCTGATTTTTGTCCATATCTTTTGATTGGAGGATCGGAATCTCAAACGGATTGTTGGAGGTGAAAGTTGGCTTGATTTTTCAACTTTTATTAGTTCAAAGTTTCTTGAAAAAAGGTCATTTATTAAGTCAAAACCGGCCCTGAAGTATGCTGACTTTAAGAAATACCGAATTGTTAATGTTTAGTTTTTAAAAAAATTTACATTGTACAATTAAAGATTCCAAGAGATTCCAAGAGATTCCAGGAGATTCTAAAAGATTCCAAATTATTCCAAATTATTCCAAAAGATTCCAAAAGATTCCAAAAAGATTCTAAAAGATTTAACAAAATTTTGTTGATTTTAGTTGCACTATCCAAATCAACAAAAATAATGTGACCATTTTGTTAATTTGGGCAAAATCAACAAAAATTTGTCAAAATGGACAATACAGTATCCAAGTTAACAGAAAATTGTTGACTATTTGTTGATTTGGTCACTGATTTTCTACTAGTGAGAAGAGACTTGACATGGATAATAGAATACCATTTGTCTACCAACATTCAAGACATTGAAATATGACAAACAAACATATAGGCCTTTGACCCTCAAAATTGTCGGTTGTGGATGCCATGCAAGGGTATAGTTTGTGTTTGCACTCAAGTGTTGGACAAATTGTTTTTGCATTTTTAGGTACTTAGATATGTATTTCTTTCTATTAGGTAGACAAAAAAAATTTGCAAAATCGTGGGGCATGGATCATGTGAGTAACTTCCACTTTTATGTTTGATATACAAGGTTGATTGAAGTTGGGTTTTTTGTACCCTTTGTCCTCTTCATGTTCCTATCTCTAATGTATATAGACAATTCCTACCACTTTACTGCATCTTTTGAGAACATTGTGTGAAATAATGTCGAGAACAATGTCCTCAAATTTTTTTTAATGCAATCCAATTCATTTACCCCCCATCCCACCCCCTAAAAAAATTAATTTAAATTGAATTGAATTCATTCACCTCCTATCCCAACCCTATTTGTAATTTTTGTAAGGTAGTTTGTATGGCATTTGATATGGGATATTATAATATCCTGAATGTTATATCCATATATATATATGAATTTTGTATTCATATCCAAATTTATATATCCATTTATGTATTTGTATTTGAAGTTTGTATTCCTAGTTTGTATTTGTATCTATATAAATACAATATCCCTAGTCTATACATGTATCCACATCCTGTATCCAAAATCTTCATA
Organism: Climacium dendroides; assembly: GCA_950106755.1. NCBI lineage: Eukaryota > Viridiplantae > Streptophyta > Bryopsida > Hypnales > Climaciaceae > Climacium > Climacium dendroides. Next base: position 24,297,733 of record OX467086.1, read on the forward strand.
TAATTTTTTTAATAAATAAGCATATACTGAAATAAACAATAGAAATTTAATGAATGATGAATGAAATACATGCAATGATGAATATGGTAAAAGATACACATACATTAGAATGCATTAGAAATTTGACTCCATTGTTACAAACAATGGCAACCCAAATAGAAGAATTTAAAGGAAAAACTTGTAAATCTCAAATGCTTCGTGAACAATTTAATTGTTGTGAAATCTAATTGATTCAATCTAATAAATTTCTCAAATCATTTGGTAGTAGCAATAGAAAATTGAAATTATGAAAGCTCAAAGCTCACAAAAGCACAAAACCATAGAAATGCAAAGAAGTGAAAGCCAAGAGAAGCAATGGATTTGCTACCTCTATAATATCACCCTATGGATCCTCTTTAATATCACCTGAATTGCAACAATTATATTATTTTTATAATATCACCCTTTGTAAAAAGTGATATTCGAGGTGATATTATAGAAGTGATTGCAAATTGCTATTCTATTTCTATAATATCACATTGTGTGAAAATACGATTTTTATGTATGCATGATTGCAAATATTTTTATAAAATAATTATTTTAAAGACTTATTGAAATCATTATCATGCATTCTATTCAAATGTATCAAATTTTTACTAATATGTGATACAATGAATGCGTAGCATAGCAAGCATGAGCCCCTAGTATTAATGGTAGCATTTGTGATATTATAGAGGGACTTATGATTTTAGTAGTATAATATATTTTATTATTAAAAAATAATTTTAAATTATCATTTATTATCCAACCATTTAAATTTTTTTATTTTTTTATTTATTTTTATTGTTACATTGTGATGTTTGGGACTATGTGTCTTGTGGTCGTGTTCTTGGTACCATTGGAAAGCTCTCTATGAGGAAGGGTGCATGGGCTTTGTTTCACGATGTTTGGATCTACAATATAAAAGATATTGAATATTGAGTATTTTTCAATGAAAAAATTAGAAAATTAATTTTACTTTTCTTTTGTCTATGGTAACGGCACATGGCACATTAGTATTATTTATAGATTGTTTATTTGTTTGTATTGTTTGTTACATTGAAATCTCCCAAACTATGGGTCCATTGGTCATGTGGTTCGTGCTATCAAAAAGCCTTGGGTGAGGAGGGATGTACGGGCTTTGTTTTATGGAGTTTGGGCCTAGATGCAAAAGTTATGGATTTTTTTGTTATTTTTTATTTTTAAAAATTAAAAAAATATTTTTACATTTTTTAAATTTGTGGCAATGGCAGATGGCACTCTTATATTATTTTTTAATATTCTTTTGAGTCTAATTTTTTGGCCTCTATATTAGATTTAAAAATCTATACCTTAAATTTGTTTGTTTGTTTTGTTTTGTTTTATTTGTTTGTTATGTTGAGATCTCTTGGACTATGCATCCTCTAGCCCCATGCTTAGTACCGTCAAAAATCCCTTGGCAAAGAGGGTGCACCAACTTCGCTTTGTGGCATTCAGACATACAATGTGAAAGTTATTAAATTTTGAAGTTTTTATGAACTAAACAATTAAAAAATTATTTAACTTTTGTTTTGACTGTAGCAGCAACATAGGGCACACTAATTAGAACTAATAGATATTGTATGATTATTTTTCTATTACTATTTTTTATCCTTTTCTTCTTGATTCTTTTATCCCTTCTCTTTCAAACCATTTTTTATGGATACAAAAAACTAAAGTACAATATGTTTGGATAGATGTACTATGGCCAAACAAATACATTCACAAACTATAAACAATTCATTCTAGTTGTGTCAAACAACTTACTGCTAATCATCTACAAATATACAATGAGTGCCATAAGAATATATTAAAGCAAAATTCATGATAGATTCTTCAAATTCTAGGTGACTTCAAAGGACTTTACAAATAATTTTTGAGACAACCATAGCCCCTCATCTAAGGTTCATAGATAATCTAGTACAAATAATGTGTCATTTTTCATCTATATCTTCTTTAAAGACATTAACTATCCACTCTACAAAATCATTCTTCCCCACATATTATTATCCCCCTATATTTTTTCTACATAACATCTAATACATGGTATTAAACATAATCCTATATTAACTATAGTACCCTACATGTAATTCTACACATTCTACATTAGATATAATATCTTTTTGTAAAATTTGGTACAATAAATATATAGAACCCTATTCCAAATCTCACGTGGTTTCTAATATGCACACTAAGTAACCTCCTTGGGCATTAAACTCACTAGAAATCAACATTATTCTCCACATTTTACTGAAATCACATCTAGCATCAATATACTTGGGCATATTTAAATAATGAATGGACATAAACAAATAATTGTCTTCTTGCTAAAGTTGCTCTCCTCCAATTGACCCTTCAAGTCTACATTTCTCAAAATCTTGGATTGGAGATTGGAGGGGAGGCATCTTTCTATAGATAATCATGTAGGACTTCATTTTTAATTTTTTGTAAGGATTTTTGGAGTCATTTTTGTATTTTTGACAATTGTTTTGTGGTATGAGGAGACCAATTTGGTCATTTATTTTGTTGTTACGTCCCAAATTGAAGTTGTTGACAATGGACGAAGTCAGTGCATATGAATGTTTAATGGATATGTGTGTTCAAATCAGGAGTGATGAATGCCTTTTTTAGTTTTTTATTTATTTTCAATTTGGAATCTATTGTTTAAATGCATAGTCAGTTTGTTGTTTATCCTAATTGGTCTGTTAAGTTTTTTTGAGTTGATGGGGTAATGACAAGGCTCTCAATTGGGATGTTTCAAAGTCCAATTAGGAATTTTTGGGTTGCGGTGTTAGTCCAAGTTGGCAATGATTAGGTGGTTAGTCATCTCTCTCAATTTGGTAACTGTCAATTTTGACTTCCTATTTGGTCGAGTTTTCAGATCATTTTCCTTACCCACTATTGAAGAGAGTTCAGTGTGAGTCCCAGCCAATTTGAGTCGTGTATGCTTTTGTTGATTTTGTGTTTGTGTCCAAGTAGGTGATGCTTGGTTGTGTGTGATGGTTATGTCCTAGTTGAGATGTTTGAAAGATGAAGAGTGTGTGAATCAAAGAAAAAAATGTGCTTATGATAGATAAACTTTGTGAGGATATTTTAAAGATCAAATTGGAGAGTGATATCGATTGATGTGAATAGTGTATTAAGTTGGAACGTTGAGATGCAGTATATGCAAAGGTAGTTGAAAGAAATGTGATCAAAGTTAAATTATACTACAGTGATTTAATCACCAATTTGGAATTATATAAAAGATAATTTTTTTTTATTGAATTGGTGTTCAATGTGATGAACGTGTATGTTGAAAATTATATGTGTGTAGTTGTGGAATTTATGGAGTGAAATTCTAATTGGGTGTATGGATCAATCCAAGTTGAATTTGTGTATGAGTGTGATTGTAGTAATGTTTTTGGCTATATAATTTCAAATTGGATTGTTGAACCTATTAGTATTAAAAAAATCCTACTTAACCATCTCCCTTGGAACGAACTTATAATACTAAATCGGTAATTTCTAAATAGGTCATTATCTTCCTTCAACACTTCCTTAAGTACACTAGAAACCAACAAAGAGGTCTACTTTAGAGCTCTAGTGAGCCCAATGAAAATATAATTTTAGAGTAAGCCCTTAAGTGGTCTTGGCTTGGGCTAGAGCCAAACCCCCACCATTTCAAGTTGCTACTACATTTCAAAATTGTTGACCCTACCTCCTCACCAAGTTTTGGGCCATTCATTAGTTTTTGTTGCTTCTACTACTTGTGCAATTTTTGTTACTTCTATCTGTCTTTGTTGCTTTGATCCCTGTAGCAAATTCTACTCTCCAAATGAACCTAAATTGTCATGTTTTATCAAAGTTTGATACGTAATCTTCTACATTCTAAGGTCTTATATTATCACAAGGCCCTCTTTTATTTTGTGTTGATGGTCAAATATTCAAAGTAGCTATTTTAGAAGTTGGTATTGAAAAAATGATGGTGGAGTGCACATTTTTGCAAGGGCCCAACTAGAGTTGTTGAGGTTGTTCCAATGCACCTAGGTGGCCATGCTCTTGGGGGACAAAATAGTTGTGCATTGTTTTGACGTGTGATCTCAAATGTCTACATAATGCATGAGGGTGCATTGATGAGCATTTCTACCAATTCTTCTCTATTCTTATTTAGATAAAAGAAGAGCATATATGGAGATAGAAAATGCTCTTTCCCGCAAATTCTGCATAATAAGTTACCACTATATTACTATCATTGGTAATAATAGGTGTCTTGAATATACTAATGGTATGCAAAAGGTGATTTACTATCATTGGTATCCAAAAAGATGATTTTGAGTTCTATATATATGCTCTTCTATACTAAATTGGACTATTAAATTTAAGGAATGTAAGACCCGAGGGGGGCCTTTTCATATCTGTATGAAATATATTTGGATAGAACTATGGAGCACCTCTAATGAAGATGCTCAAAGGTAGGGATACCTAAAGTCACAACTTTCTTTACCAATCCACAATTAATATTATTAGATTGGTTAAATTTTTATATCTTTATTGTTGGTAAATGCAAGGAGGTTTAATATATATATTTTCTCCCTTTTTTAGCTTTCAGAATATGTAGTTAGATTTCAATCTGGTAAAAATTTGACATGAGAAAGGTCCAAGTGAGGAATAAACTTTTCGTCCACATCTCTATTAACCATTATTTTGGATTATTCATATAAAAACTATTCTTAATTAAAGATTTGTCAAGTTTTTACAATTAGATTCATTTACTAATACTGGCAATATTGTGAGGGCATCCATTATACACTTGGCATACGTACCCTCCAAATACATAGCTATCTTTTAATTGATAATAAGTAGCATTCGGAATTAATATCATTGAAAGCACATCCCACTATACCTTGAATAGATCAAAAAAATATAAAATTATATTTTTAATAACTGAAAAGTATCCTACCAAAAGCAAACTAAAAGACCAAAAATATAGAGGCCTTAGCAAATGAAATAAAATCATGCCAATAGAACAATGAATTGATGTACTATTGGCTTAATTAGTCTGAGTCTCTATATTTTTTTGTCTTTTAGCTTGCTTTTGAAGGGATGTATCTTGGTCAATCAAAGTCTAAGCCTAGACATCATTGTATTATTGTAAGCACTTTTGAATTTGTTTTAAATGATAAGTAACTATAGGTTTTAACTCACTGATAGAAATTTGGTATTTTGCAACTTGTGCACAAACCACTCTTGCCATCCAAAAACAACTCATTTTACAAAAATGCATTATTATAGAAGAGTTATTTTAGATGATAGTAGTTCTTAAAGATCAAATTTCTACTAGTGACTAAAGTTATAAAAAAGTTAGTTGTGTATTTGGAGGGTCAATATACCTTTTGTATAGTGGATACTCTTGTCTTGCATCCTATTATGGTTCCTTGAAAATGAAGAACTTAACTCTTAGAACCTATATCATTGCAGCATTAACTCATCACTAATAAGGCAACAACCTTTTTTTATCTACATTCCCATAAGGTGCATGTCACGACCTAGACAAGGTTAAAATAATCCCATCATGCCTATTTCAATATTTCTTAGAATATTTATTGTTTTGTATGCTCTATTTTGCCATTGAATTTCATTGAGAATTATTTTATTTTATATTATATTTAAAGATGATATCACATGTCTACTATAAATCACAAAATTTTCTTTGTGATAATTTGGATCTACCAAATCATTTTGAAGAAAAAATAAAATGGAAATTCATATGAAATACAAAATTTCTTTAAGACTAAGAATATGAGATTTTAACTACAGATGTATATATAGTACTAAACATCATGGTATAATGAACATCATGGTATAAAGAAAATTTCCGTAACACTCTATAATCAAAAAATTAGTAAACTAGTCATTACAAGTAAAAAAGTCAAATTGCAATAAAATATTCAATTTTAACCTTTTTCAAAGTTAATAGAGTGAAACCAAGATATAATAAAATTGGGCTCAAATTCAAGAGAAATCATTTTTATGACCAAAATTCAAATCTCTATATTGGATAAGTGAGCCCCCTTGTAGTGAACTTCTTCACTACATGACAACAAGAAATAGCAACCCAAAACAATTTGGATGAAAATCCCTTCTTTAGTATCCTTGAGGATGCTTCCACTGTCATCTAAGTCCTAATTTTCTTCAAGAGTCGTAAGGTTAACCCCTAAAGGACAAATTTTGACCTCATATTTTCTAAAGCCAATTTGAGTAGGTCATTTGTAGAATCTTTTTCGTTCTATTTGATTTATAAGTTTTTGACCAACATATGTAATGCTCTCTGTTGATTTTCATGACACAATATATGGCCTCATCTCAATTACATTGTTCACAATATATGATCAATTGAATTGCCCCTTTCAAACCTAGAATCCTTGGTCCTTTGTGGGTTGCACAATTTTTAACCCTTGGAGCCACATCCAACCATCTCTTCGGTCTCTGCTTGCTTTCTAGAACTGAATAGACAACACTCATTCTAATTAGTATGGTGGTAGCGAAAGCAGGTCTACACTAATTCTAATTAGCATGTGTTCACAGCTTTGTGTGTTATACTCCAGATGAGGGTTTACAGTCAGAGAGACTAGTTACTCGATCTGAATTGTTCAGAACTGTCGGTGCAAAAGGATTTCAGATCATTTTAATCCAATCACATCAGAACATTCACCTTTGCAGAGGAAACCCAGATCCAGAAACTCGGAATCTTTGATTTTGGAATCATAAAACCCCATGTCGTGCTTCAGGAAAGAAAATAGTTCTAATTGTTGAAGCATACGCACAATAAGGTAGTTAGTGATGAAGAACATGAATTAATTATGCCTTAAATATTTACACGAGGACTAACTTTCTCTAAGCAGTCGGGTTCCAACCTTTGTGACATGAATGTAAGAAGTGCAAGCTCACTCATCAGAGGTTCACAACAATGGAGATGAAGACGGTAGCAACCTGCAACCAGATGTTGAAAAACAAGTGCAGATGTCTGCCTTCTACAAAATGTGGTGATGCTCGATTTTCATGTGCAAGGGTTAAAATGTTTTGTGCCAGGGAATGTTCATCCTTCAAAGTCATGCAACCAAAATTCGGACAAGGTCTTTCCTCAAAGACTGGAATGTTTCAGGAACTTCTAAACATCACTTGAAGAGAAGTTTCTGAGAGGTCTTCCTAAGTATGGTCACTTAGGAGGCCTCCTTATGTATCAAGGAGAGGCTTAGTTTTTATGTCAATTTCATTACACTCTGACACTTTTCGGAGCACGTGGACTAAATGATAACTCTGTATCAGGCCTCTGTTTTAGAAAGACAAGTTTCATAATTTTTAGAGTCAAGAATTATGCCGAGTTAACATAATTGAGGATAGGTAGTATAATTATGTTGTCCACCATCCTATATTCCTATGAAGCTCTATTGTTAAACTATTGTTGCTATCAGTGTATCAATCTCAAATCTAGGCTTAGAAGCAACTATGAGGCTCCCAATTTAGTTTTGCATATCCAAAAGATGAGATTTCAACTTGATATTTTGCATTGACAAAACACATGTCACATCAAAGACCATTCAAATGGACAATTTCATTGCACTCTGCAAATTGCAATGACAAATCACATTCCTAGTTAAGCAGATGTAGTTACCATGGCCTGGAAAATACCAAAGAAAGTGATGCAAGCTGCATGCATGCTCACAGAAGACAAACCAAAGCTCAAAAAAATCTCAAAGAGACCTTGTGGCTACTCCACCCAACATAAAACGTATTGAACCAAAAACAAGTGTTGAAACACAAAGGTAGGAATTTGTTCTGCAAATAGTCAATAACATAAACTTAGTTCTTGATGATGAAAGAAGAAGAGAAGTGCATTCCTGCTATAGTAAGTCAAAACGTACACTAGCTTATCCTACTAGTGTTATGCAACCTGCATAATATCAGTTTCCAAAAAAACGAAATATTGTTGGAACACTTCTTTTGAGGGTAAATAATAATTTTGGAGCTGATACTAACTCTCGCTAATTGGATAGTTTAGTGGAGTTTTAATAACTGTGTCACTGCCTTTACAAGATTCAAGGGCATCGTGTTGCAGAGTCGAAGTTCAAAAGCCTCAGTTCCTTGTCAACAGCCAGCCGCATCTCCGATGTCGGAATTGGGGCGAGCATTTCCATCCATGGCCGCATTAGCAGCGATGGAACAAGCAGTGGAGTTCAAGCTACTGTCAATTTCTTCATCTCTGCAGCGGACTTGGGACAACTCCAGTCCTGTCTCCAAATCTACAGCCAAACCAACTTTAATCGAACATCGGACAAAACAGAGTCACGTGGTGAGCTAAAATCACTTGCTTCTGAGCCTCTGAGCTTCGAGAGCTCCAAGAAACTTGCTCCCCGACTTGCTTACCTCTTGCTGCTTCATTGTTGGAGATGGCCCTCGGTGAATCTGACGGCGCTTCGCCCAACGCCTCATTGTGGGTGCTTCCTCCACCATCCTCGGTCAGTACTCTCCAAGCTGCGGTGCTTTCAATGCAGCCCCAGATGCAAGCTCCAATCAAAAACACAAGAAGCGGGACCGCCGTGATTTTGAGCCACTCCGTAATACGCTCTCCACTGCTGACAATTTCACACAACATCAAAAATTAGGTCTCCGATCCACAGCATAACTCTGCAGGCACATCAAATTTGGACAAGGGATGGAACAAAAAATTCGTGAATTAAGGTGGAGAAATTTCACGATTTCGGCACTTTTCGAGGAGGCCAGCAGCAAACTTAGATCTACACCGTGGATTCCTTCCAGCTCTGTGCACTTGAATGTCACAATTTGGACGATTTGAGTTGCCCCAGTTCTAACAAATGCAACGAATTCGGCACTCACATGGCGGGAGGATCTACCGAAGCGATGGGGCTTGTTGCTAATAAAGCCCTCGCCCCGGCCCTCGCCGAAGCTGCTGACCACGCCATTCGGCCAATTTTGACACAGTTGAACGCTTGGCCGAAATCTGCAACACAAAAATCGGAGTCAGCATGTTGGAGTAATCACTTCTAATTCAGTACGAGACTGTGTCGATCAGCCATGGTCGAGAGCGCTAGCTCCCCAGTTACCCGGTGAACAAATCAGCAATTCCCAATTCCTAGACTCTTCGTGAATTCATTGAGTCTTCCGATATTGGTGTCTTCAGAATGCGGTGCATATTGGAACCTAAATATCTAACTAACCAATTCATGAATTCACGACAACCCAATGCTTTTGGAAAAGTTCAAGCTAGCACGTTCATCTACATGGCTACGAAGCCGAAAGACCAATGCTCATTACTCGATCGATCCTTCACCCCAATTGTGAAAAAGAAGCTCTAGATTCTTAGAATATCGAGACAAAAGATCGAGTGAGCAGTACCGCAACACGCCAATTGAATGCTATCTGTAGAAGGAAACTGAATCGTAGAAACTAAACAAGAGTGATTGTTCTTGAATGTCTACAAGGCAGGAAGAAGCTCTGACCCGTCCGGCTTGGAGCTAGAGCTGCTGAGAGCGAGGACCGAGACACGAGAGAAATCAGTGACGAGCTAGAAGAGAGAATACAGTTGGAGCTGAAGTTCGTTGAAACAATGCATTTGCAAGAGCCACAAAGCCTTGACTGTTTTATAGCAGCCAGGTTGAGCCTGGTTGAGTTGGTGATGCTGTGTAGCCCTTCATTCCGTGAATGTGGGAAAAACTGTGCTGCTGAACACAGGTAGGCCAGCATGAGCGTACATTAGGTGCGGGTGATCGATCATCTCCGATATCGGAAGCGCTCTGGACTCGTCCAGTGCATCACACCAGTCGAACACTGCGCCGACAAATGCGTGCCAGGATTCAAGGTCAGGCGAGTGCCTGCCAAGGATGGATGGAAGCGTGCCTGATCAAGAGGCTCCGATGTCGGAAGAAAGGTCTGCAGTAGTCTCAGAGAGTCCGAGCTCCTTCTGGACGGATTTATTTGCCAGGCAGCTGAAGTTGCGCCTTCCTCGATCCTAGTGCTTCTGTTTTAGGAAGATCAAGCCGGACACTTTTAAAGCCGAACCAGTGATTTTTTTTTTAATCATTGTAGTCAAGAAATACCCTACAAGTAAGTCAAGTTTGCAAATAATTAAGGAAAAATTGGAACATGTGTAAAATATGAAAAATTGTATAACTATTTCTGAAAATCTGGAAAAATTTCATTGTTGCAAATTTAGAAACTTCCGAAATTATTCTTGAGAAAATTTACAAAAGCATTGTTGTGAAGAGAAGCAACAATGTCAAAACATTATTATGAAGAGGAGTGTTGAAAAATTAGGAAGAGTGACGTGTCAAGAAATTGATCAAATTGTTGAATTGTTCTAATGCCAAAGTTAAACTACTTTGATACCCAAGTACCAAATCAAACTTGAACATACAATAGCTAATGTATTTTTGGTTGTAGCCAACTAGTGAAAAATTGTCTAACAAAAAACCCGCTAAATCAAATGCAAATTAACTCTTTGCTCAAGCATTTGATTGCTTCAATGACTTTGATGTTGGAAGAAATAGATGCATTTGTTGACTTTTTCTAATTATGTTGTTGTTCACCTCAAATTGGTGGATAGAAAAAAATATTTTTTCATCTAATTTTTTTTGGAAGTTGCTTGATTGTATTTTCAATTAATAGTATAGCAAATTCCCTCATTGTGATATTATTGGCTTTTCTAAAGAAGAAGAAGAATGATGCTTATTCCATGGTTGTGCCACATCTGATAATATTATTTATTTATTTTATTTATTTTAGAAATTAAGTATTTAAATATTTTGATGCATTTATAACCTTGGGAGAAGCTTGAAGCAACCTTCCTAAGCCCTCAAATTCCTTCTAATGGCATTGTTTCCTAGCAAGACAAAATAGATTTCAAGTAGGTTCTTATAGTCTCAATTTCATTGTGCTTTTTTGAAACTTTTTTTGAAGGTAGGAAAAGTCATCTCCTTTTTGGAAATATAATTTTTATTTCAATTGGTACCTCAAAGCAAAAGTTTTTCCACCTAAGCCCAAAACATGATTTGTCAAGCTACACCAATAAGATCTCAAAAAGTCAAATTAAAAATTTTCAAAATTTTGTTTTTTATAGAAAATATTCTCATCTACATGGTATGGTTGTCATACTGGACAAGTTACTATTCATTTCTTGTCCTGTAGGACGAGTTACTATTCATCAAATGTATCTCTCAAGTACATTTGATGAATAGTAACTCGTCCTACAGGATGAAAAATGAATAGTAACTTGTCCAGTATGACAACCATGCTACATGGAAAAATTTGATTTGTTCTATTTAAACTAGCGATGAGAAAGTTATGGACAATCTTGTTTTACAATCATTTTTTTGAAAGAATATCTTACACGATTCATTTTTATTGCAATATTCACAACTTTTCAAAAATTTGTTTGATTGGATTAAATTTGTTTGCTATAACAATCTCACTTTAGGGATAATTGTGTATTAATTCCATTTTAGAGATATTTCCTAGTCCTTCAATTCAATTCATAAATGTAAAAAATTTAAATTCAACATATGTAGTGCAAAAATTTTAAGCTAAGAAGATTCAAAGTTGGCCTTAATATCTAGTTAGGTAAGGTGCAAAAAAACCCAATCTTCTTCACTTCAAAATCTTGTAATCTAGGTGGTCAAAGTTTTTGAAAGTTTTTTTGCACTTTGCAATAAAAATGGCAATTTTGATGGAATTTGATGAAAATGGTCTTGGGACTTTCAGTGTTAAGCAAAGGCACCACTAATCATTGTTGATAGCAATAGGGCACAATTACTCAATGTTATTAAACTTTAATCATTTTTATAGCATCTTATTGGCAAGTGATAAAATATCCTAATGCACTATACTACATACAATATTTGAACACCAATGAAATAGGTAATGATTTTTCAAAGTGTTTTATAACATCCTAAAAAGACAAGACCCCTATGTTCTGAGACAAAAATAATCCAATTACAAACCAACATGTGCATTTTTTATTTCTATAGTATCCATGAAAGTCATCCATTGACCACTTTTAACCTCATTGTCTTTATATGGTTACTCTTGAAAGGTTGGACCTATGACAACGAATGTAGTTGAACTTCAAAAACCTTCACATTGTATGCTCTATTTCTCTAATATATACAAATGAAATATTTCTAATATTTTTTCAAAGATGCAAAAAACTAGTCTTCTATAATTCTTAAAATTTTCAGATTTTTGTTGTATTTTTTTGAAGAAAAATGAAGATGATTGTTATCAAATAGAAAATTAGATTAAAATTTGTAGATGTATGCTATAGTCTAGAATATTATAGTGCCAACTAAAATGCCATGTCATTCTTTGTTTGGAGAAGGGGTTATGGGCATTCAATTTCAATCTACAATAAATTATTAATGTAACAATTTTCTCAAAATTTTCAAATCTAGTAGAAACTAGACTTAAAAAACTTCAATGGTTTGGGTTTATTCAAAAGTAAAAGAAAATATCTTGAAATTCAAATTCAAATTTGACTAGAAATAAACAATAGTAGTAAAACACATATTTAATTTATTTGGGATTTTGATTTCTATTAAACAATACACTAAAGATTGTCAAAAATTAACAACAATCATGATTTTAACTAAATTCAATGATGTGCATATCATTCTATTAATGAACTTCCATACAAAAAATTAATTAAAAATTTACATTTTCTTAGCTACTTATACTATTTGTATTTGTCAAATGGTTGCAAAACAGGCTTGGTTGACATTCAAGGTTAAGGTATGCCTAAAAACAACACAATGTTCTCATAAGCTCTCATGTTTTAATTGTATGTATATTATCTTGTATTCTTAATATTTACAATTTAGTATTGTATTTTCATTGATACTTGAGTGTCACATTTTGGATTGTAGACATGGGTGCATAAATGTTATTCAACATTAGAGAAAAAAATAGCCTTCTATTGGGTCGTCATAAAGTGACAATCCAGTCTATTCTTTGAGGTCTAAAAAGCTTATAGAATATGTCACATGTGCGTAGTGAGAGTGTATGAATTTTAGCAAATGCAGTTGGATTTTCATTCTAACAAATTCTAAACATATTTAAAATACATTGGGCCAAAACATTACATATACTTGAATACAAGGTTAATTAGTAGACTACACATGTTATGTTGAATTAAGTTGGATTTAGTTAAATTTAGTGGCTTTTAAAGCTAGTTGTGATAACCAAGACCAACTAACTTCAAAAGCCGTTTTTTTAGTTTGAGTGTTCAAATGGGAGGAGATGAGTCACTCTTTATACAAGTGGGATAGTGGTGGGTGAAACTATCCATATTAAATATATAAATTAAGAGGAATAAGAATTCAACCGCTCATACTTAAGGTAAATGCAGGAATTGTGTTAAAATTCAGATTTTAACCTCATTTAAGCATAGTAGAACAATTTTTTTCAAAAACTTTGAACTAATAAAAGTTAAAGGATCAAACTAAGTTTCATTTCCCAAAATCCGTTTGAGATTTCAAGTTTTAAATAAAAAGTTTTGAACAAATTTTAAAAAGGGGTTGGAAAGAACCTTTTTTTACATTTAGAAACACCCTCTTTAAAATTTGTTCATAACTTTTTAGTAAAGACTTGAAATCACAAAGAGATTTTTGAAAATGAGACTAAATTTGATTTCCCACCTTTTTCTAGTTCAAAGTTTTTTGAAAAAGGTTATAAAACTATATTTAAATGAGGTTCAAAATTTGAATTTTCATACAATTCCTGCATTTGCTTTAAATATGAGCTATTGAATTCTTATTCCTCTTAATTTACATATCCCACATGGATAGTTGCACCTACCACTAATCCACTTGTATAAAGAGTGGTTCATTTCCTCCATCAACCCACAAATTGAATGAGTGGTATTTGAAGCAAGCTGTCCTTGGCTTTTGGCAACTAACTTCAAAAGCCACTTAATGTTGTTAAATTTAGTTGACTTTGGAAAGGCCTATAGAAATAAGGGTTAAGATGTATTAGTATATCAGAAACCTTGATTTTTTAAGAACTCATAGCAGTCGACATTGTGATTCAACTCACTGCAAGGTCCTTCGAGGGCTATGGAGTGGCCTTTGAGAGGGTTGCTTTTTTTTCTATTGAAGACCATATCTAACTACAAGGTTATAATTCAATGTCCTTCATATTAGAAAAGATACATTTAGTTTGCTGATAAAATTATTTTGAAAAGTAGAAATATCATACACAATATAAGTGTTTTAACTTTTAGTACAACAATACATGAAAGAGCTAAACTAATAATAATTGACAAAGGTTAGATGGCATCAAAACAATAATGTTCTAAGTCCCCCTCCCAATCTCTTTTTTTTCTTTTTTTATAGTTTTTTCATTTTCAAAATATTGTTTTGATGATAACGGAATGCATGTCCTTCTTGGAATATAATTTTCAAAAACAAGAGTGTGATTGGGCATATCTACAAGAAATGGGAAAAATATCTAACAACTTTGTGAGCTCACTAAAAATAGGATTGAGAGACAATTCACACATTACTAATGATATTTATCGTTATCCACACTAATTGACTTTTAAATGTTGTAAGTTATCATCCTTGAATAATATTTAATAATAGAATTCTCAATTAGAAACATAAGGCATTTTTGAATAAATTGAATCAAAAGTACAAACATGTATCATTTTGAAATCAATTAGTATAGCCATTATTGTAACCAACTAAAAGAGAGAATATAGGTGGTTTAGATTAAATTCATAGGACCATTGCATTTGCAAAAGACCTAGAGCCTTAATAATCAAAGAATAGGTGCAAGTATTATTAGGTAAACTACATTGATTTCTCCTCATAGTGCATGTGAGACTAATCTACTAAAGTCACTCTATATTGAACTAGTACAAGACTACAAGATGAAATATTTTTGTATTAAACCAATTTTCATGAAAATAAAATTATAGGCGACACTATTTTTTCCAGGGGACGCTAATGCTCCCTTTTCAGTTGTAGGACAATTTAGTGCACACTCATTTATTCTATTATTAGATATTACAAAATGAACTCAAATGCAATTATAACTTCATTAGTACATGAGAGAATTTTTTTTTAACAACAATGTTTGTAATGACTCTTCAACAAGCATAAACACCAGTGTGTGTTAAAATTGTGCCTCCCTTCGAAGTGGTTTTAATGGTAATTTATTTCGTGAACTGAAAAGGGCAAATCATTGTAGTTTTACTCCGATGACGGACAAAGACCAGCGCCATTCCTCGGCTCAGTTCTCTTTATCGATCTGGATTGCTTCTCCAGTTGAAGAAAGCCAGGTCCTCATCAATTGACGTACAATTGTGTGTAAACTTCAAGCAGTTTAAAATTTGGTGTCATGTCCATTTGTTCCGATGTCGGAAGACGGAAGTAAGTTCTCGACTTGCCAGAGCCGGGTCGCTCGACAAATGTGCGTCAGAACAGCAGTGGAGCACGTTTGGCGCGCGCTCTCTGTGCGTGCGAGAGGGATGGAAGCTCAGTGGGTTCCTTCGAGCCCGGTTACTGTTACTGAAACCGTCCATGGGACTGGAGTGAGATTTTCCCCGGGCCGGATTAACTTAGTTTCAATGTATTTTACAATTGCAATTGAACTCTGTACATCTTTGTGACCCCCACCCAAATTAAAGAGTGCACGTCGGAGTCCTTCACAGGCTCACACTAGGTCCCGCCAAGGATAGATGGACAGGTGCACAGGGCCCCTTATTATTTTTTTTTAAATTTGACGCCAATGAAACGGAGTTTCAGTGCATAAATGAAATTACAACAACACCAGCCACAAGTGGGCTGGCGAGGGAAGGAAACCAACAGCAAAAGCAACTTACCCATCGGAGGCTCCGATGTCGGAAGTACGCGCGGCGTTCGCCGTTAACTTCACACCGTCGTTGAATTTCCGTCCATCCAGACGGATTTCGTCCCTGCCGCAGGGCCTTCCACAATCCCGCAGTTCTGTCCAGGGAAGACCAGGCACGAATTATGGAAGAGTGATAAACAGATGCGCTTTGCAACGGGGGCGTCATCACTTGGAGACTCCGATGTCGGAACTCGGAAGAAAGGGATGCGCCGCCGCGGATCATGTTTTGTTGGGTTGCAGTTTTATGAAATTCTAAACGACACTGCCATAAGGTACCCCATAAACGACTGCCGGCAGGAACTACTCATCCTCCCAATTTGGGGTGAAAAGGGACAGTCTCTTATAGTATTTTGACTTCCAACGAGTGCTTTTGCATTTTTTTAAGCCAACAATTCACACGGGCCCAAAACAAATGATTTTCACAATGACTAGTTCATTTCACAATGACTAGGGTGAACTGATTCCCTCGTTGCCTCGTTTTATCTTTGGAGAAAATGTTGTGGAATTTTTTATTTGCCATCAGATGAATTTTTTTGCAAATTTTGAATTCAGATTTGCAATCAATAGTCCCAAATTAGCTTGGGATAGTGTAGAAATATAAAAAATCATGGCAAAAAATAGGGGGCTTTTTTTCACAATTAACCCTGGCCGGGGCAATGAGGGGGCTAATTCTCCTTGGCCATCCTTTAACCCTTAAATGATGAGCCGGTCACTGTGGAAATCATTAATTTGTTTGAATACATGTGAATTGTTGGCTCAAAAAAAAATGAAAAAGCACTTATTGGGAGACAAGCTATCGTAGAAGACAATTCCCTTTTAACTCCCACAAAATTTGGAAGATGAATAGTTGTACTTTTGTCTTGCATGGAGAGATTCTTTATCATTCATTGGCCGGAAAACATCCCAGGTGTTGGTTAAGGGTTAAGGATTAATCCTGTAAGAATGTGGCCCCCATGACCCAAGTAGTCACCAAAACTCTTTGATTATTGAACCAATAGGTACATTTACTACTTCTACAGTCATCTATGAGACCATTGGGCAATGGCTAGATACTTCCCAGACTCTCTGGAGTTTAGAAATATGTTCTTCCGGAAATGAAAACAATATTGGAAATTTAAAAAATTACATGGTGTTATAAAAGGCATGTTAGTACACCACAATCATGTGCTATATAGGTCACATTCAACAATTGAATTTTTTCTTAATTTAGCATATTCAGCACCTGATTGCATTGTGGTAGTGAAAGAACTATATATTCAAGGTTTTCTATTTCAACAACTAGGCATGCACCTTATTAAGTTTGTATCTAAGCATATCATATGGTTTTAAAAGAAAGATGTTATAAAATCATAGTCCTTTTAAATTGTGTAAAAAATTGTGATTTTTGAAAATTCTTATAAATAAGGAAATATAGTAAGACATCAAATTAAGAATCAAAATTAAACATGGATATGATTCAAACATTTTTTTAGCTAAATATCATGTCTATGAACATTTTCTTTATAAATTGGTATTCTAGATTGTTCCTATTGCCTCAAATTTGAAACAAAGATAATTCCAAATTCGACAACAAAGGAATGAAAAGGAATATCAAAATTGTTCAATTTTCCTTGCTCAACAATATTTTGGATGGAAAATTACAACTCTCTTATGAATTTGTCATCATATTTATATAAATAAAAAATTGTATAATTTCTAGCACACATTGAATGAGTCAAAAAATGACAATGTTTTAGAGAGATAGTCCTTTTTGGAACCCATATCATGCCATTGCCCCATTGTGGTCTACTGCGTCCTTGTAGGGTTAAGTTAGAATGCTTATCTGCCTCACGGTTGAGGATTGTAGCATGTGTTACAAAAATTGAACTTAGCTTTAGTTATAACATTTTTCAAAGGAGGAATATTTCTATGCATTGTTTGTGTACCAAACTACACTCTCACTCCTTTATTCAATACAACACAAATTTTATATTATGACAAGAGTCTTGGGAATGAATGTCCTAAGTCAAGAATTGCACTCCATATTGTGACTATGACATTCATTAATGTGAACTCAATAAACAAACAAATGTGATAATATAGAAAATTAAACACATGTTTGTTGTGTTATTTTCAAGGATTGTCTTCTTGATTCATTAAAGACTAATCGATCACTTTCTGGTCAAAATTAATACATTTTCATTGGTAGACAAAGTTTTAGGATGAATTTAGATATGGACAAAAGGGGACAAGTGTGGGAAATTGGAAATCAAATGCATAGGGACAAGAATCAAGATGGTGAATTTCATTAAAATGGCAATGATTTTTTGCCATTTTCCATACTCAGTGTGCCATTCTAATGGAATGTCATGTCATCTTTGGCATATTCAGTGCCATTTTAATGGAATGTAGTGCCATTCTACAAGAATACCGCCATTTTAACAAAATTGTGCTAGCATACAATTTTGGGATTGGAAATATTGGATGAAAATACAAAAGCCAAAAATTGATAATGAAATCAATGCAAAATTTGTCATGCATTTACTATGAAGCCCCAAGCATTCGTGCCAATTCCATTGGTATGGTCAAATCTCCAAAATGCACTACGGTTTGGTATTTTATCCATGTTCAATCTAAGATCAAGAAACATCTCACCTACCTCTAGAATCAACCACAGTCCTTAATGGGTTAAAGCACTACTATTGCATTTTTTTCCCCTATAGAATGTCAGAAGAAGTGTGTGTAGTAATTTATACTGTGTAAGTCTTCAAGCATTAAAATTTGGAGAATTTTTTCTAGTAGGTCTTATCCTTTGGCAACCAAAAAACTAGATATAAAAACATGAGTGGGTATATATGTCCTTTAGCCATTAGTTGTTAATTTCTAGAGTCCCAAGCCATTTTTCTATCACAAACCACTCAAAATTTCCATTTCTATTGCATTTGCTTAAGGAAACAAAAAAAATATTTTTAGAATCTAACTATAGGATCTTAAACTTTACTTGTTTGACTTCTTGTGGTACAAACTTATTGAAGTTTGAACATATGAATCAAGAGATATTAGCATTCAAAGTTTTTTATTTTTATTTTTTTGAACACTAGCTTGTAACTTTGAGATGACTTTGACCACCATTTGTGAATTTTTTTTTGAACTATAGATTTTGAATTTTTTTTTTAAATTGTTGAAGAATTGAGTTGAAAGCCCAGGAATTTTTTTAAAAAAAGGCACTTGATTTTCATTCTTCAAAAAATTGTAAAATAGAAGTAGGTTCAATATTGAAAGAAGAACTAAATTGTTAATAGCTCTACAATAGGATTAAAAAACAATAATCCCAACAAAGAGACCTAATGTTCGAGAATAGTAGTTGAGAACTAGTAACAAGGAGATCTTGTTGCAGCCAGGTCGAAAAGCCATTGTGGACTCTTTTATATCCCCGGTCGACGCCGTGCCTGGCCGAGTCCTGCGAAGCTGAGCTTGTTCCGATGACGGAAGAGAGACCCACCATTTCCAGTCATTTCTTCCTGCGACTGATTCTGCAAATATTCTGCAGCTGGAAATAGGCAACCTGGATTACGACGGAAATCATCTCCGATATCGGGAGAGTCTGACTACTTTGTACTTGTTGGGTTGTTGGGTTGCTGGTCGCGCGTGCATGGAAACTCCTGCTGGGCCCCGTGGCACTTTCATGAAGCAGGCCTGGTGGACAAGGAGGCGTTGCTCCGATGACGGAAGAAACATGGAATTAAGTTCTCTCCACCGTTTCCTTTACATTTTGAATATTCATGGTGAATTGAATATAAACAGAATCAGTTGAAGAATTTTATTGCTCCGATGACGGACCTCGGCGATGCGTTGCTTCGATGAAGATGCTGTGCACACAGCGCTAATTTCAGGATTGAAGGGAGCAGACGGAGCTTGGAACAATGAAACTTTACGCAGAATTGATCTTGGGTAAACATTTTCAAGATTCAACCTAACCCTGGCTTTTCCAAACTTAAGCAACCAATTGGATGTGAGAAGTTTTCTGAAGCAACCAATGAAATTGAGTCATTCAGTGCTTTTAACCCGGAAACTATGTGTTCACCAAAAATGCTCCAAAACTGCCATCTCTAGTACAAGTACCAAAGTTTTGAAAAAATATCATTTTTGAAACATGTAACTGTAGGATCTTATATTACTTTGGTTTGAGAAGATGTAGAAAAAATTTCAGAAATTTTCACTGTGTAGTTTGCAAGATATTAGCATTTGAAGTAACAAAGATCCTTTTTGTGCCTATGAAAATCCGGATAGCTGCACTTCTTAAGGTCTGATCATTATGAAAAAATGTTCAGAATGGTGGTCACTCTTTGGATTCATTCTTCAAGGCAAGTTGGCTACATGCTTGAAAATTTTCAAATCATTTGAAATTGTACAACATATAAGAAAAAAATAGAAAGTAGAAAGAAGTAGAAAATGTTTCAAAATACAAAATTGTTAACAATTTATTTATGAAATTGAAAATGCCAATCCCAATGGTTGTAATGTTTTAATAAAAAATCTACATCCAATTATTTTATTTTATTTTTAAATATTAAAAATTGAGTTAAATAAAGGACTTCCAAGTTTACTTCAGAGTATAGATTTAATAAACTACCCACAACTAAAAATCCTCATAGCTTTCATCTCATTAATCAAAATGGAATGTTTCAAAAATATCCATATATAAATAAATCTAAATAATCAATTTCAAATTTTTATTTTTTTAAAAAGTGATTTTTGAAGAAGTTTTTTTGTTGTCTGAATTGCCCGCAAAACAAAGAAAACTACATATCATACAATAACTTTTTAACCATGTAGTCAAAAGTTATGAAAATTGTTGGGCCTTAAAGCTACTCCTCGGACACATGTTGTGTGAGAAATTCAATGAGAAAAAAAGAAATTTCCATTCGTAGTGAGCTGCCCAAAATCACTATGTTGCCAAAAAAACACCATCCTTTAGGGGTTAAGGGTGTTCATTCAAGGTGAGTTTAGTATAAAGTATTGGACATCCTATGTTTCATAAAATATTATTAAAATGTCTGAATATTACAAAACTACTTAGGTTGCATTTTTGTTGAGATTGCTAATAATCTCATCAAATTATTCGTCATCTTTCTTTGCAATCTTAATCAAAGAATTGTTAGAAGTCACAATGCTATGTATATGTAGAACTTTTGAGCAAGCTCAATAAATGATAATTTAAAACAACTTGAATGGAACTCAATCCGGTTCTTTTATAACCAATTTGATGAAATTGAAACCAACAATACATTTCAAAGTAACTTGGCTGGTGTTAAAAGAGTAAATGATGTCATATATGCCTCAATCCTATTGTTCAAGCTACCTTGATGGGAACTTAAAACAAAGGAAATAGTTTGCCAATTCAAACTCTTCTGATCAATGTTTATTATTTTAACAAAAATTCTCTGAAAAGCAATTCCTCCAAAACTCTGAAAAACATAGTCAATTCTCTCTCTTTCTTGCATTGCAATGGATTGAAATTAGTGAAATCCTACAAAATCTTTGAAATGAAATTTCTTTAGGATGAAGAACCTATTGTCATTCATATCGTTCATTTTGTCGCCCCTCCGGCAAATACTTCCGACTCTCCGATGACGGAAGAATGGCGTTAGTCTCCACGTCTCCACTGAATCTGCTGAAGAAAGGTGGAAATTAAAGGTCGATTCCATGGCACCCGCCCTCCTTCCGACGTCGGAGAGTGAGTCTCTTTCCACGTCAGAATGCTACTTAAATTAGTTTATGAGCAGCGTTCTGTAAAGTTCACTTGCTTGTTGAATTCAATCAGTTCCTGGCAGGAGATTCCTGTCCGTGTGTGTGGCACGTGGCTCAGTCATCGAGGGCCTCACCAACTGTGCTCCGATGACGGAACTTCCCCACAGTCTCCGTTTCATTGATTTTCTGCTGATTCTCGGCGATCGTTTCGAATATTCTGTCTCTGGCCAGCGCAGAATTGAATTGCTCCGATGTCGAGCTCACTGACGTCGGAAGGAGGCGTTCACTGACGTCGCAGGCCTGGAGTGAAAATGCTCCACTGTCAGTATTGACGTCCACTGCAAAGGTTAAGGTAAACCTGCCTCTGACAGGCAGAATCAGGGAAAAAATTTGTATTTTGCCTCCAAAGGTGTCCCTAGACACCCAAATCTCAAACACAGTGTCCCCGGGGACACCTGAAAATTTCACAAGGGTGTCCTTTTGACACCCAAAAATTTATTAGGGTGTCCCCCAACCCCCGCAATAGTGAACCAAGCACTCAGGCAGGCCTCGTTTGTTAACGGAATTAACCAGACAAATCACTCCACCAACTAAAAATGACTATAGGCTGGCAGGCACCCCGCTGCAACGTTGTCCATCTGGCTGCTACTGCCTGGACACTGGACACTGGACGCTGGCTGCTACTGCCTGGACACGGGTCGGGGGTCGGGAATCGGGACCACTAGGCGCCTTACAAGGGTGTAAGGTGATTGCACAGGCTTATGTGTTCAAAGTGATAGATTCATTGCAACAACGATTTTCAGATTTGAAGGTCTTCAATGCAGCTAAGCTATTTAGTCCCATTTCTTTTTCAACAGACTTGGCACTTTTTCACCAAAATGCTTCTTTATGGCGTCAAATTTTTATTGGGCACTTATGTACCAACAGAGGGAATTTTCTTGATGAACGTGGTTTAAAATCTAAGCTTCGAGGTTTTTTGGATACTCTTCAGATTTCATGTAGTGGTTTGAAAATGCACCAAGCTTGGATGGTTTACTCTTCCAATTTGGACTATGTTGGAAGATATCCTCACATGACAAAGTTGTGGCAAACTATTCTTGTAATTCCTGCTAGCACAGCTTCTTGTGAGAGAGGATTTTTGACTCAAAATCATATTAAGTCTACTTTACACTATAGGTTAGTATTGGAGACTTTGGAGGCAGAAATGAGAGTTGCAATGGCAAAAATTCCCATAGAAGCCATTGACTTTGAACAAGTTTGGATTAAATAGTGTGCCATGAAAGGTTGCCGCTTGTAGGTTTGATTTATTTTGCAAGCTATGATATGTAGTGACTCTTTTCATTTGTAACCAAAATTTTATATTGATATTACATATTTTTCAAAATTGAGGATATTCTATCTAAGCAAAAAAATAAACAAATGTATGGAAAAGTTAGGGACACCCAAAAATTGGACAAGGGTGTCATTTTGACACCCAAAATTTGAACCAAGGTGTCCCCTAGAAATTTGGCTAGGGTGTCAAATTTTTTCCCTGGGCAGAATGAATGATTTGTTATATGGCCATTAGCATGAAAAAAACTCAGATTTTCTTCCGCACAAAGATGAATGTGAGAAATGAAGGAAGCACTTATAATTTTAGTTTTTGGACAAAGTATGAATTTGTTATGAGTTTTTGAAGTGGATTATCCAACTAGTCCAAAAAAATCTCTCTAAACTATCCCAAATCATCAAAAAGTGTTTCCATAATGCTCATCTTACCACCTTAAGTAATCACAACATTTTCTAACATGGCTACAAGATTTCCTAACATGGTCATGACATGAAGGAATAAAAAACAATTTTTTATGATAAGTTGACACTAGAAGGTATAAGTGTCCTATGACAATCACTAATAACTCCATGATCATCTCCCAAGGCATTGATTATGGCTACAAATCAACCTAGTGTAGTCCTAACCCCATTTAGTGGGAATAGTCTATCATGGATGGATTTAAGACTCTAATAGGTAGTACCCTAGGTGTGTATTATAGGTGGTTTGCTTGGCATAGGCAAGTTTACCTTAGTCCGTAGTTAGTTTAGGCAAAAATGAGTTGAACCATCTTATCTATGATGTTTTCAATATCCCTTTGTTATTTAATACTATGCTTCTATAACCATTGGCATGCTTTCATTATTTTTGTATTTTTGCTTGTGATAGTACATTTTTTGAAGTAAAAAGTGGTCATTTGCCTAAAATTTTCACTTTGAATTTTCTACCTAGGAAAATACTTTAGCTCCTTTGTCACTAGATATGGGTTCAATGTCTTCGTATGGTGGTCTGGTGCCTTTGCAAAATGTTTGTTCATCCTTTCACAACTTCTCTTGTAGAATTGTTCACAACATCAAGTATAAGTAGAATTCTTAGGGAAGGCTAATCAAATCAACTTCATATTCTTGGTGACCAACACATAGCTTTTGGTTGATACTTCATTTTAATGTCTTCCAACTTTTCATTCACCTAGAATAATATTTGAATCTATAAGGACCAATGTTTCTTTATAAATTATGACTATTGATGAAGTTGACTCAAATAATTCATTTGAGCAACCATATAAGTTAGTATTTCAACAAAATTGTGTAAAAATATTCTATTAAACATCAAAGAGCTTAGGTGTGGGGTGTGTGGCGATGGACCAACTCTTGGACAATTCCACCCTAAATACACCAACCTCACATTTCAACATAAATAGCACTTTTTTTTATAGAAATTATTAAAGTTTTCCTTATATATATGTACAAGCATACATATATTGGAATATTTTGGAATTAAATTGAAATAGGGCAAGTCTCATTCATATTTTCCTATTTTGTTGAAGACCAACAAAATAGTGACAACTATCATCTTGGCTTTTATCACAAAGTTCAAAACCTTTGAATTCTCAACAATGATCATATTAAATAGAACCCTTGGGCCTTCTCCAATTCTAGATCTCCTTTTTTCATTGAGACTTGCTTTATTTTATTGTTTAGTTGTAGGAGCTTCAATGTAGTTAATTAATCAATTTCATGGTTGTCATACTGGACAAGTTACTATTCATTTCTTGTCCTGTAGGACGAGTTACTATTCATCAAATGTACCTCTTAAATACATTTGATGAATAGTAACTCGTCCCACAGGACGAAAAATGAATAGTAACTTGTCCAGTATGACAACCATGATCAATTTCTCCAAATGGATTTTTATTTGTTT
The DNA here is from genome assembly GCA_950106755.1 of Climacium dendroides. Classification (NCBI taxonomy): domain Eukaryota; kingdom Viridiplantae; phylum Streptophyta; class Bryopsida; order Hypnales; family Climaciaceae; genus Climacium; species Climacium dendroides. The sequence continues at coordinate 24,322,634 of OX467086.1, forward strand.
TCAAAATATATAAATAATAGCTAGGTGTTAAAGATTTGTATTTTTTTGATGGAGTTGGGTGTGGTAAATCCAAAATAATCTATTCAAAAGAAAAAAAATTACAATTAAAAACAAACAAACAATAAATTGATATCCTCATTGTGATGTTTTATTTGTTTAATTCCTAATTGTTCTCACCAAAAATACTCCAAAACTACCATTTTTAGTACAAGTGGGCAATGGCACAATATGGGTTCCAAAAAGGATTGTTTCACTAAAACATTGTCATTTTTGGACTCCTTCAATGTATGTTGAAAATTACACATTTATTACTTACATGAATATGATGAAAAATTTATGAAAAATTTGTAATACTATTGAGTAAGAAAAATTGAACAATTTTAATATTCCTTTTCATTCCTTTATCGTAGTAAAAGGACTATGATTTCATAACATCTTTCTTCTAAAACCATATGATATGCTTAAATACAAACTTAATAAGGTGAATTTGTAGTTATTTTAATTTAAAAAAATGTAAATACATAGTCCATTTACTACTATAATATGATTAGGTGTTGATTATGTTAAATTAGGAGAGAATTCAATCGTTGAATTTCACCTATATAGCACATGATTGTGGTGTACCAACATGCCTTCCATAACAACATGTAATGTTTGTAATTTTCCAATATTGTTTTCATTTCTAAAAAGACATTTTTCTAAAGTCGAAAGAATCTGGGAAGTGATATCCGTATCATGCCATTGCCCAAGTACCAATTTCTTTTGAAGAATGTCATTTGTAGACACATGTAACTATATGATCTTGTAATATTCTACTATGAGAATTTGTGGAAATGTTTTTAGAAATTTCAACCATATAGATTGCAAGATATTAGCATTTGAACTTTGAAGTAGCAAAAATCTTTTATTTGGCTTTGCAAAAGAATGAACACTTGTACTTCACAAAATCAAATTATTACAAAAAAATGTCCAAAATAGTTGTACTTCTTTAGATTCCTTCTTAATGGCAAGTTGGTTGCATGCTTGAATTTATTCAGATCATTTGGAATTGTACAATGTATAAGAAAAAAATAATAAGTTCAAAGAAGTAGAGAATGATTCAAAATACTAAATTGTTAACAATTTATTTATGGAATTGAGAAAATGTCAATTCCAATGATTGCAATGTTGTAATAGACAATCTACACTATGATTTTATTTTATTTTTCAAAAATATTAGAAATTGAATTAAATAATCAACTTTGAGTTTTATTTTAAAGTAGAGGGCTAGAGGGAATATAGAAGGAGGTCCTTAAATAATATGGACATTGTAGTATCGATTACTTGGGAAACAAAACCCAAGGAATCCCCTAGTGGTGGTTCTTTCGTTTGGGGAAAAGTCAAATAGTCTATCGTTTTGTATTTAAAGTCACTTTAACATAGGATTATCACTCATTTTATAAAATGAAATATTAAATTAAAAGATTTAGTTTTCTAAAGGTAATTCTTGTCCTAACCTATCTTAGTTTCTGTCCATTTCCCAAAACTAACCCTTGACTTACTGTCACAGTCTTATTCTAGTATTCTAGTGTCAAATAGTCCAGGCGTGTCAAATAGTCTTGGCTCCTGTTCTATCGACTTAATCAAGCCCAAAAATTTATATATATATATATATATATATATATATATATATATATATATATATATATATATTGGTGTGAAGATACACCTTTATAACTCCTTAATTATTTCCTTAATTTGTATTTGTCAAATAGGCCAGTAGCTAACTTTACTATCCTAATTGCTTTAATTGCACAATTCAAATACTGTGTTGTCAATTTAGCCAATACCACAATGGTTAGTATTGATTCATTCCCTTAATTAATTATGCATTTGGTCAAATAGTCTTAGTAACTGTGTTTCCAGAGCTTTGGTAACAAGTCCATTGGTCCATATCCATAGGTTAGCTATTACAATAGTGTAACCAAATCAATGGATCAAATAGTCTTCTGTTCTATCCCACTAACTATTTCTAACTATTTCTATCTCAATATCAATTGGTCAATTTGTCCAGATATGCATACACATTAGTTCACATCCACTTGTACAAAATTCTATTAACTACCAACAAGGATTTTGCTCCCTAACTTCCCTGCAAACAATCACTTGTCACACAATGTTAATTAAATGGCCAATGTTATCTCAAACACAAGGCTATTTGACTGCATACAATTTCACAATTGAATTAATTTAATTCATTATTTTTAATTAAACACACCTTAATTCAATTTAATAATGTTAATATCTTTAACATAGACTAATTGACCTCACAAAATCAATACTTTGAATATATTTGTAATTCAGTTATATGCCATATTGCAATCCAGCATTGTCAATTAGACTCAGTCTCTCTGATTTCTTTACTTAGCATAATCCATTAAGACTATTGGACTGATAACTTACTAAGCTATGATACCAATCACTGACTGAAGGTTTAATTGTAAGTTTAAATCTCTTTCTCTCAACAGTTCGATTACAGATTATTAGTTAATTCTTATTCGGTTAACGACATGGGTTTCACACCCCAAAGACTATTAGACATAACTTTATTTTTTTTAAGCATAACACCTTAATTTAACAAACAGACCAAGCCAATCTCTGACACAGTCAAGCTTACTCTCTCTGTCTATTTGTCTTATAATACCAATCACTGGTAATTAAATTCTATTTTAATATAACCAATCCTTGGTTATTAACCTTCATATTTATCAGACTATTTGTCTTTTTAACTTAATTTATTTAATATGATCTTAACAGTAAAGAACTTGGCTATCACAGCTTGGTCTATTTGTCTTTACTTACTGATTTTAGCTATTAGTCAGCTTCACGCTCTAAGACTAATAGACTTATAATATGAATTAAAGTATGTGTGCCAATCACCGGCTTAACAATTCCATTCTTTCAGTCGATTTGACTCAAAATACCAATCACTGGTATTTACACAAACAATTATAAATTAATTCATTTTAATAAGAATAACATTATTTCATATTTTCTTAATATTCTGTCAATTGGTCAAGTTCAAGAAAACTCAATTACCTCGTAGTATAAGGTTAGAGAAAACTTACAGTCTAATCGTCTTGTTGGTCCACTTGCTCGCAGCTTTATTTGTCAGCTCCTGCTCCTCAGGTTCTCGATTGCAGACTCAACCTCAGACAATTAGTCCTTGTGTTCTCACTTACAAACAACCACCAACCACTCACTGGCTAATAGTCGATCAATCACAGTAAACAATTACCAACTGATATGACACTCTTTCACAGACTGCCTTGGCTAATAAACTTAATCAAAAAGATCAAACAAAACAAAATGACAACGCCACTCTCTGGCTAATTGTCCTGACTCCGAAAACTGCCAATCACTAGCTAATTGTCCAATCACTGTAACTTGCCAATCCCTGGCAAAACCAAAAAAACATAACCACACAAGAAAACAGCCAATCTCTAGCTTACAAAATATTGCACAACAACAATTAGACAAATTGACAAAATTGCATTGAAGGACTGCACAAGTACAACGAAGGCGGCAATCACTACAAACGCCGGAAGAGAGAGAGAAAAACAAAGACGAATAGTCCTTATGTTCTTGGGCCTAACCAACTAACCGCAAGCAAGTCAATTAGTCTAACTACTCTAACTCCTTCTTAACCGATAGTCTACTTGTCCTTTTTACTTTTACATGATTATTACCTTTTAATCTCATTCGATATTCCATTTAAGTAACTCTAAATGGTCTATTAGTCTTCGAACTTTAAAAACTTTAAAATTATCCAAAATATGATGTCCACAGACATTAACAATGGATCCTAAGAGAGGTCCATAATGAATACATGTGGTTGCTTAAGTAAATTTCATTTTCTGAGGTAGGAAAATGTGATTGCAAATGAATGAATTTAGGGCAATGAAAAGTGCTTTTGGACTACTATTAAGTGTCATGTATGAATCATGGGTGCATCGTTTTAATTGTGAATATGAAATTCAAAAAGACAATACAAAAGAAGCAATGAATATTAATTTCAAAGTACATATTTCTCTTACTTGATTTAGAACAATGCTTTTACACCTTATAAAACTTTCTTAGATATCCCAAGTACCTTCTTCATCTTTTTGGGGACTATTTTGCTCTTTTTAGAAACACATGTTAATTCATTATTGCTGAAGTTTGTGAACCTATAGACTCTTCACTTTAGAAAAATCGTATCTAATTCATTCTAAGTCAAAAAACTACCAAATAAATTGAAATTCACTAGCTGACTAGTTTCTTCTACACATTTATTTTTTGTCCTTAGATGTGCCATTCATGAGCCTTCTACTTTGTTAGAGCATCGCCAATCCATTCACACCAGAGGAAGCTGTCCCAATCTAAGCCATGGCCAACTTCAGAAACTTCTCCCACCACTTCTCGGGAAAAACAATAAATGAGCCCGCCTTTGCTCAAATAAGTGGTCAAATTTCCCATCCTACTGATCCCGCTCATCTTTTCTATTCTTGTTGTTTGACAACGTTTTTGACTATCTTTTCAAAAAGTGTGATAACTATAATTAGTCCCATGCACTGATGAGAAGTCTTGACTTGTTTTCTTTTTTCATCTTTTATTGAACCAAATGAATTAGAACTTATCTTGCTAGGTTGTCATCCTAGGAATGGATGACATGTTTGTGGGACGAAAAAATCCCAGGAGCTCTAGGACATTGGCCAACCCATTTCCAGGGCCACAATTCCCGGGAATGGGTGGTCAAGCTCTTACTGACGCGTGACGAGCCCAAAGCGTTGTGCGCAATTGCAACTAAATCACCCCACCATGACCCTGACACGTGTCCCAGACTGGAATGACGTAGGCTCCAGATGCAGGCTCTGATGACGGACAAAGAAGCGGGGCGCAATCCCGTGGACGTGGTGTGCTGAAGTGTCTGAACACCGTCCGTTTCTGAGTCTGAAGATCTGAACAGAAAGAGACTTCCGACAACGGAAGAAGCGCGCTTCAAGTCTTCCGTCCAGTCCTTCCGCCGACTGACTTCAGGACGAGCACTCCGATATCGGAGACGCTCTAGTCTCGCGTGGAAGACTGCCAGCTATTCTGAACCGCAAGTGGCTTCACCGCGGGATTAGGGGCCATTGTTGCACAGTACAGACGTCGGACACTACAAGGGGAAGCCTCCCAAGCAACCAGCCAGCCTCGAGTTTCACGGAGGCTCCCTCCATCTGGGTTGTTCAGGTGGCTGTTCAGGTGGAATGGGAGGGAGTGTGACATCACCACCCACCCTCTGTAGTTAAGTGGCTTTGGACTTGGGATCTTGAATCGCCTACCCACCTTCATTAAGCCTATTTCCTAGTGATTAAACCTCTTTTTCTTTTCTTTTCTTTTCCTTCTTCATTTCTTTCGTGAAAGTGTAAAGAAGCAAAAAGGAAAGCAAGGAGGGCTAAGGTAATATGCTTTTTTAGTGACCTTTCAAGAACTGATTGCATTTGGGAGGAAACAAAATTCCTTGAAACAATTTTTAGAAGAGTTTAGGATTTAGAGTTTAGGGATTTGAGGAGGTGGATCCTTCTAATGACATTGCATTTCAACTTCAAAAATTCGAAATTAATTCCACAAAGGCAAAAAGAATATGAAGCAACTTGATGCCAAATTATTCTATTCAAGGATTTAGGGTTTTGAGGAGGTGGTTGCTTCTAATGACATTGCAATTAGGGGTGGTGGTCGCTTCTAATGACATTGCATTTCAACTTCAAAAATTTGAAATTAAATCTACAAAGGCGAAATGAAGCAACTTGAGTTAGATGCCAAATAATTCTATTTTTCTTCCTACAAAAAGGAATTTGTTCTTGTGTTTGAGGAAATTTAAAAAAAAAAAAAATTCTAAAAATCATTTCAAGGAGTTTTGCTTCCTCTCAAGTGCAATCAACTCTTCAAAGGTCACTTAAAAAGCACATTACCGTAGCCCTCCTTGCTTTCCTTTCTGCTTCTTTACACTTTTACGAAAGAAATGGAAAAAAGAAGAAAAATGGGTTGGGTAACCAAGCCTTAATCACTGCAAAAGGGCTTAACGAGGGTAGGTAGTGGTGATGTCAGACTCCCTCCATCTCCACCGTCCCTCCACCTGAACGGCCCAGATGGAGGGAGCCCAGGCTGGTTGCTTGGAGGTGAAGTTTCGGACGACCTGCTCCCGAAGTCTCTCCATAAGCTTCCCTTCTGCTCGATCTAGTCATTTCACGCTGCGGTCTCCTCCCTTGTGCCCTGGCGTCTCTCTGAGCCACAGCCTTGCTCTTGCTGGGCAGGCGTGTACGTTTGTTACCCCTGTTCTTGCTAATAACTTTTGGCTTGATGGGTTATCGTTTCGTTTTTGCTCTTCATGCTTGTAAGTTCTAGTTCTCCTGTCTGGTGCTGAGGTCGGAGGAACTTCTACATCAATCTCAGCCTCTCATTCTCATGCCTTCTAGTGAAGAAAGAGGTAGGGTTTGAGGGGGCTTCGCTTGTTCTTCCTGTCAAGGACGCGCTTCCAAGGAACGTTGGCCCGTTGGACGGCAGAGCTCAGGTATGTATTTCTTCGTCTCCCTTTCGAATATTTTATTTCCGTCACAGTGGCTCCAAGAATTTGGTTCAGGTTGACTAGTCTGTCGAGCCTTGATAATTCTCTGTTACTTTGCTAAGTTAGCTGCCGCACAGTTGCTGGCAGTTTACATCACGTTTTCAGTTATATAAACTACTAAAAATAACAACTTCATTAGTTTTTCTTTAACTTCAAAGTTTTGCGAACACCAGATTTTGATTTGAATAGAATCTGGCGAAATCCTCTGCATTTTTGCCGTCGAATTTTCTACAGCCTCGTAGCTGGACCCGTTTCTTATTCTATTAGGAAGTGTCCGGTTGTGGACTTTGAATCGTTTGATTACCTCTCGTGCTTGCATCGATGTCCATCGCCATGTGTCTCTGCCTTGTTCTTCGTCTTGCTGCTTACTTTGGCGCTTGGTCGCCGAGCTTGTTGGATGCAAAGCGAGTGTCCGACTTGTGGGCACTTTGTTGTATCTCGAATTTGTCTAATGCTCCGGCCGGTCCAAGGATGGAAGGAGCACCCGTTTGTACTTCTCGATTTTGTACTCATCCCGATTGGCTAATCTCGTCCGTTTAAATCTTCTGTCGTAATTGGGTTGAGGTATTTTCTGAAGAGGGCTCGGGGTCATACTGGCTGTGGAGTGGCTTGAAGTCCCTCTTCGTGAGTGCTAGCGCAGTTCGCCCACTGCTTTAACAGGATGGGGTGTGGCCTCGCAGAATTCTAGCAAGCAGATCAAATGATGGGAGATCCAGGCACGTCGGACTCGAAGAATATGCACCCGAGCTTGGGATTTCAGCAGGGGGAGGAGTTTTGCGTGCCATGTCCTGGTTCTGCCCTTGAGCCAAGTGAACCTCACTTCTCGAATAGACACCATGGGCAACATCCTCTGTTTGTTTCATCCTTAGACCACCACCGTGCCGTGTCCTTGAGGTACTTAACTATGAGACAATGGTGGCACTCTTACCAAATTGTCGAGCGAGAACCCGTTAATAAATGATGTTCTTGGAGCTAAGACGTGTTCCTTTTGGGACGATCCTTGTTTCCCTGACAGGTCAGCTGGGTCCGAAGCGTGGATCAACCGAGAATTTGAAGGTGTCCCAGTTGGACCCCGCAACTGTGCAGAGGACCCGATCCAGAGTCGTTCTTCCCATTCTGAAGACACGTCAGACGTGGTGGCGAGAGCTCGGGTTGGTGAAGGTGATTTTTCCTAACGCCTTTTGGCAATGTGTGACCCTCCCACCAATATTATTCTTCACACCACCCATTCAGATTGAAGAAAAGTCCTTCTATTTCTTGTAGTATTGGGTTTACTGAGCGTGCTGCGACTTTTGGGGCCAGATGATTTGCTTACCTTCCCAGAAGGTGTAGCTGATGCTGTGACGATCACAGCCAGAGATCTTGCGAGTCTCCAGCCTGGGGAGTTTCTGACTGACAACATAGTGGACTTTCATATTAAGTGAGTAGTTTTGTTTTTCAACACGTCCGTTGGTTTCGTTGTTTATTGACTATGGCAATGGTGATGTACTCTTAGGGTGCTTGGTTTGATTTCGACAAGTTTGTAGATCGAAGAGAATACACGTTGTGTTGTGCTCGAAATTGTAACCTTTGTGGGTGCTCTCATTGTAGGTACTTGGAAGTGAACAGAATTTCTGCGGAGCACCGAAATCGCTTTCACTTCTTCAACAGCTTTTTTTTCCGGAAGCTTTTGGAGACAAGTGCATCCACGGGCGTTGGTGAATGCAGGGTTGATTCCTTGCAATTACGAAAGTGGGTTGGGGATGTGGACCTCTTTGAGAAGGACTTTGTTTTCATTCCTGTCATATTGAGGTGATGTTCGTGACTTTTAGTGGTGGTTGCAAGTTGTGAGTTTTAATTTGAGGATGCTTTTTGGGCATGGTTTCTTGATAGCCCTTGCAGGTGAAGGTATTAGCACTAATAGCATCGAGGAGCAGGTTTTTGCGCTTGATTTTATAATGTGAATTTTTTTTTTGGCAGTTCTCATTGGAGCCTCCTTGTCGTTTGTCATCTTCGGAGCCTTAATCCAAGTTCAACTGGTAAGGTTGTCCATATAATATGTTTTTTGAATATGAATTTGTTTTTGACGATTGTTCATTTCTTTGATCTAATTGGATGTTTCTTGATAGGAGACAAAAATGGCTTACCTTATCTCTTCCATTTGGACCCCATTAACGGGAAACATGGTCCCTTTGAAGCCGAATTGAAGAGGTGAGTTTTGAATAGGATGTGCACTTGAGAAGCATGCAAATGGTTTGTTGTATCATTCCTATGAGTGCTATTAGTTTTTAATTTTGACTATTCCTCAAGAGTGAGTAGGCTTGAAGTGTTATCTAGGCCCATGGGTTTATTATTTTTATTTTTTGAATCTTGATCCATGGATGTCTAGTGCTGTGCTAGCTTGGCATGCACATTGTACTTAGAACATATGGTTGACATTGTAAAGATCTAAGGGTGTAGAATATTCTTGTCTTTGATTGGGAAGTAGATGATTTTTGTTTGACACAATGAAAGTGGGCATGTATTGTGTGTGTAGTTTCATATCACAAGAATGGGTGAGAAGATTTGATGCTTCAAGTAACCTTGATATATTACATTCATTGGTTCAAATGAAATACGTTGAGGGCAAGGTATGCATAGTCCTATCAAGTGTGATTGTGATAAAATTTGAAGTCTTATTTGGTGTAGGGTTGATTATAGTTTTTTGAAAGGCTTTGGATGGGAACTCTTGTTATGGATTTTTCATTGTGAGGTTGATCACTATGTGTCAGGTTCCACAACAAGGCAATGGTTATGATTGTGGCTTGTACATCTTGCATTACATTGAAGTCTTTTTGTCAAAGTCAAGATTGCATGAGTTGATTGTTTCTTCATATGAAGGAGGCTTGTACTTTTCTCGGCCAAATTTTGAAGTGGAGGTTTTGGATAAACGTAATGGTATTCGACACCTTATCTTCCAATTGCTTGGATTGCCACAAGTTGAAGATGGGAATCACTTGAGCCTTGAACCCATGCTTGAAGAAGTTGGATTGGTGCATTTTGGAGGGCATCAACATCAAGGTTCACCTCAAGTTTTGAAGGAAATGAAAAGTCAAAAATGGAGAGAAATGGAAACTTCCCTTTTGCTCCAATGCATGGTTGGTGATTATCGCTTCAAGAAGGGAGATCAAGGTGCTATGCATTGGGATCTCATTGCTAAAGAAATCAATAGTAAGAGCAATGTTGGGCTCTTGAGGACCAAAGAACAATGCCAAAACCGCTTTGACACTTTATTGAAGGCTTACAAGGAATTGAATGCTTATTGTTTGAAGATGGGTAAGGAGTTTTGTGAAGTGACACAGGATGAGAAGCGATCTTTGAAGTTGGCAACACCAGTACGAAAGGAGCATGAAGAATGGTACAATTCTGTGAGTATAATCTTTAAGAGGCGTTCTTCTTTAAGGGACTATTCTCGCAAGCGTCGGCAATTGAATGTGGATGGTGATATGGATGTGAAGAGGCTTGCATCAAATCCAATCCATCCATGTGCACCACCTTTGAATATGATTGAGAGTTCAAAATCCATGAAACCATTTGCAAGACAAATTGTAAGTTTTTGTTCATCCTTTGTTTGATTTTGAGGTGTGGTTTTTTTCGAGCAACAAATGGAGTAACCAATTTGTGCCATTGGCATGTGATGTACAGATTGTGGAGAAATTCAATGAAATGGAAGAGGCATTGAGATACACTTTTCTCAATTTAATTGAATTTTTTTCATTGGAAATTCATTGGATACATCGTTGGGGTTATAATCATGGTATATTGGTGAGTTTGGAAGTTTTTTGCCGGTTTTTGGCAATTGTGCAAGACCGAAATCCATTGGAGATCCGTATTCATGTAAGTTGTTTGGTAATTTGTTTAACTTTTGGATTTTGTTTAATTGTTGTTGGCTTTTTCATGAACATTTCACTTTGGTATTTATAACTATTCCAAGTTGATATGGGAAATGTTTGCATGCAATAGGTTTATAAGCTGCAAAAGCTCGAGTTGGTGACATTGATTCATATGGATTTTGATTCTGTTGTCTATTACGATTTCGATGAGTACATTGAAGATTATTGGATGGAAAGGAAATGCATTCGACTTTTACAGTTAGAAGTTTGTAAGAAGTTTGGAAAGAAATTGATGAGCAAGAATCCCCACTTGAATATTTTTCAACAGTTGTTGCATAATGATTGGATCAACACCAACTTATTGTTGGTGCAACAAATAAAGTTTTTGAACTTGTGTGAATGTCAAGAACTTGAAGACATTGATTTGGGACATTTTCCTCATTTGTGTTGCCTTGACATCTTGGATTGTTCAAAACTCAAGGTGGTCAATGGGTGGAGAGTTGCCAAAGGGCTTGGATGGATTGAAATTAGTGGATGCCCTTCCTATTGCAATCTTCCTGATGTACAGTTCCTAACTTTTTTGAAGGAATTTTACTTTCGGCATTGTGGAGAGCAATGTATCCCTTGGCAATTGGCAAACTTTAGCCCTTGTGTTCAATTGCGGAGATTGGAGATTTATAATGGCAATGACTTGATGGAAAGCATGGATGTGAAGGGATTGAGGTTTTTGGAGGAATTGTCATTTGCATGGTGGAGAGCGCTCTCCACCATCCATGGCTTGAGTGGATTACAAGCTTTGATGAAACTTGACGTTCATGGGTGTGAGAGTTTGAAAGTGGTACCGGAGTTGGGTTGCTTGAAGGCGTTGACTTATTTGGATATGAGATGGAGTGGTATCATTGAGATTCGTGGTCTAGAAGAATTGCATTTATTAACTTGGTTAGACCTTTTAGGATGTGAATCATTGGAATCCCTTTCACCTTTGGATCACTTGAAGGTATTGGCTTATTTGAATTTGGGTTATACTTGCATTGAAGAGATCCGTGGAGTGGAGGATTTGGTGAATTTGGAGACTTTATTGTGCTATAATTCAAAGTTGAAGCATCTTCCAAATTTGGAGCACTTACGACGATTGCATCGTGTAAATGTTAATGACACCCCTTTGTCTAGAATGGATCCATCAAGGTCGTTCATTGGAGGACGTAAGTTGATTCTCAATGATAGAAAGATAGAGAAGCTTTGTTTGGATGATGTGAGTGATATTAGTGACATGAATGAGCTCGAAGACATTTCATCTGATGAGGTTTGAGATTGCTAGTTTGAACAATTGTGGTATTCAATGCCATCCTTGGAGCTTGGTTTAGGAAAAATAGAACTTATAAAATCATTGGATCCCTTTATCAATACATCTAAATTTAGCACATTTGACATGTCAAAATTGTTTCCCTTGTTAGTTTGCATTACTTTCAAACTACTCAATTCTTTCTTTTTTGTGGTCTTTTTGGTGCTAAATTTTTTGAACTTTGTTCCAATTCAAGAAAACTCCTTGTAACGACTAATGCACGGAAACCAAAATTTGAGGTTGAAAATAGTACAAAGCTCCATTACTAAAGAAGATTTGAAATTGGAAGTGGAAGTGTATGAGAAGCTCTAACACCCACTACATTAAGTCTTGGAATCCAAGATCTCATAATGCAAAGCTTGCACTAGAATCTTTTGACCACAAGTTTGTGTCTCAAATTTTGACAGGGAAAAATTCTATTGTGTTTGTATACTTGCTATATTTTTATTCAAGCTTGCTAGAAATGCACTCAACCACTTATAAATCACCTTAGCTGGGAGTTTGTTTATGTTCTAGTAAATGTGCTAGCGTTTCCACTCAAATTTTTTTCATCGTGAACTTGTTGCAACTATTATAGATTGATTGACTACAAAGTTTGCAATGATAAATCTAGTCCTTTAGAAGTCCAATCTGTAGTAGAATTGAAACAATTCAATTTTCTTTGTATATTTATACTAGACGTTGCTAAAATTTAAGTGATCACTACATCTCCATATAGCAACAGTGATGTGGAAATTGAGACAGGAAAGTGAGCATGAATCCAAACACACACATCTTGTTCCACATGTGAAGTTGGAGATTATCGAGTAGTAGATTGAAACTATGAAGGCACAATTGGGTCTCCAAAGGAGCTTTGAATAATGAAACTTTATATAGAGCTAATGTAATAATTTCAAGCTAGCAACACCTAAAAATGACACTTTTTGTCCTTTTAGACCAATAAATTGGACTTGAATAAATAAATCCATGATTCAACCCACTTGAACATTTCTAAACTTAAGCAAGTGATTGGATATGAGGAGCTTTTGGAACCAATCAATGAAATTGAGACATTTGGTGCTTTTAAGGGTGTTCATTCAAGGTGAGTTTAGTATGAAGTATTGCACATCTTATGATTCATAAAGTATTACTAATGTATTCAAAAATGATAAAACTACTTGGATTGCATTTATGTTGAGTTTGCTAATAATCTCATAAAATTATTTCTCAACTTTCTTTGCAACCCTAATTAAAGAATTGTTAAAGTCACAAAGCTACATATATAGAGAGCTTTTGAACAATCTCAGTAAATGATAAATAAAAACAACTTAAATACAACTCAATCTGGTTCTTTATAACCAATTTGATGAAATTGAAACAAACTCAATAAACGATAAATGAAGGCACTTAAATGGAACTCAATCCAGTTCTTTACAACCAATTTGATGGAATTGAAACAAACAATTCATTTCAAAGAAACTTAGTTGGGAATAGAAGAATAAATGATGCCATATATGCTTCTATCCTATTGTTTAAGCTACCTTAATGGAAATTTAATAAAATAGAATAGTTTGTTAGCTCAAATTCCTCCAATCAATGTTTATTGATTTAACAAAGATTCTCTAGAAAGCAATTTCATCCAAACTCTAACAAACATTGTCAATTCTTTCTCTTTCTTGTAGTGAATTAAAATTACTCAATTCTTAGAAAATATTTGAAATGAAATTTCTTTAGAATTTAGAATCTATTGTCATTCATATCATTCATTTTGTCACTTATACCCAAGCATCTTGGGAAGGATTTTTGACTCTCTTCTAATGGAAGTATGGTGATACTTTCCACATTTTTAAGTAGATCTGTTGAAGAAAGGTAGTAAGTTTGATTCCACGGCAAATGTTCAATTACTTCCTTCCTTTCAATCTTGGAAAGTAGGTCATTTTCAAGCGTTGGGAATAGTACATGAGAATGCTAATTAAACCCTAAATGTCCGAGGCACCAAGATTTGGTGTTTGCAAAACTTTGAAGTTATATAAATCCTAACCAAGTTAGTAGTTTATATTTTTGGAAAGTTCTTCTTGTAGTCTAATTTTAGCATCAAAAATCTGATTTTGAAATTAAATGATTGTGATTTTTCTATTCATGATTTTATGCAAGGGTACCCATTGCAATCTTGACTTCCCTTAGTATTAAGAGTTTTTGGAAATGAGCCTCAAATACACTAGATTTTGGAGAAAAAATCACATTTAGAATTCATTTAAAAAAAATTATAGATTAGATTTTAAGAAGCCATAAATTGATTGAGGTTACACATGTTAGACCCTTTAACCTCATATATTTCTGGTCACTAACTTTTTAGATTTGACATGCAAAAAGAGAGTTGAAAGATTTTCATAGTTTTAACACCCTCGTGGTCAAACATTATAATCTTTTACTCCATAAGTGATATTGTTGTGTTTTTTTTTTCTATGAGATCTCTAACATGTCTAGTTTGAATTTGTACGATTACAAATCCAAAAAAATTGATGCAACTTATCAAAATGTTGGCATTTTGTTCAATTTAGAGTAAATTCCAAGAAACTCAAAACAAGCCTTGGTATGTAGGGGTTAACCCCCAAAGTCCTAAGGCCTTTTTCCATCAAAATCCACCCAAAACTATCATTTGCATTGCAAAGAACAAAGAAAAAATTTAATTGATTTTTTTATATATCTAACCATAAGTTAGTATAAGAATTCATTTAAAATTTTTTAAGAACTTTGGCCTTCTAGATTGCAAGATATTTGCATTTGAAGTGATGAATTTAAGTTTTTTTCAAAGAAATACTTAAATTGCCCAAAAACTAAGATTGTCCATAACTTTCTCATTACTAGTCTAAATGAAATGAATCAAGGCTTCACATATAGACAAAAATATAATCTTTGAGAGGATAATTAAAATATTTAAAATTTTGTGATTTTTTTTTGCTTGCTCCTTGAGTTGCTTTTTGGACTCGTGGTGGTATAACTTTTATTTTCAGGCACCGATTGAAATAGAAGTTATATTCCCAGAAAGCTAATTTGATTTCCTATCTTCAAAAAAAAGTTCCAATAAATCATGTGAAAAATTGAGATCACATGAACTTGCCCGAAATTCCAAAAGTCCCTCATAGGGACTTTGGGACTTTAGGGGTTAAATTAATTGTTAATTTGTTTGTTGAAATGATGGTTGCCTGTTCATGGAGATTCATGTCCGAGTTGACGGTGCGTGGCTCAATCATCAAGGAGGACAAGAAAGGGCCTCAGAGCATCGCCACCAGTTCACTCTAAAGGACCACTGTACCAAGAATTGACGAGGCTTTTGGAGTCCCGTGACATGTGGTTGTACCGTGACCATCCCTTGACCCCCACCAACAACCCGCTAAAATTGGATTAAAGATGATTTTTTAAATGTCATCAAGGCGCCAAGTCACAAGGAATACCACTGTGATACTTCTATTATTTTTTATTCTTAAATTTATTAAGTAAAACACAAAGAAGAATGCATTGTACTTGCTTTGAAGATGACTTTTGATTTAATTTTTGACCCACATGAACATATTGTTAAGGATTAAAAATAAGAGGTTCACCTTTTAAATTTTGCATATGTAAGACATATGTATGCACTTATTAATATTAATAGGATCTTTAATTTTACTTCAATATAAATATAAATAAATATATATATATATATATATATATATATATATATATATATATATATATATATATATATATTGACAGGATCTTCATTTTTTATTTTTATATAAATATATTACAGATCATAAATATTCATTAAATACACAAATATTTACATAATTTTTACTTTTATTTTTGACAGGGAAGCTTTGATGTTTTATTTATTTAAAATATCTATTTACTTTAAGTGGAGTATGAATTTTGAATTCTTTGGGGGTACATAAATAAATAGAAACTATTTAATTTGAATTAAGTATAAATTTTGGATTATTTTTGGATACATAGATAAAAAGAAGATATTTACTTTGAGTTGAGGATGAGTTTTGAACTGTTTTTGGATACATAGATAAAAAGAAGCTATTTACTTGGAGTTGAGTATGAGTTTTGGATTATTTTTAGACGCATGGATAAATAAAAACTATTTATTTGGAGTTGAGTATGAGTTTTGGATTATTTTTAGATGCATGGATAAATAAAAACTATTTACTTAGAGTTGAATATGAGTTTTGGATTATTTTTAGACGCATGGATAAATAAAAACTATTTATTTGGAGTTGAGTATGAGTTTTGGATTATTTTTAGATGCATGGATAAATAAAAACTATTTACTTGGAGTTGAGTATGACTTTTGAGTTATTTTTGGCCTATATCAACAAAAAATTAGGGGATAAGAATAAAGTTTTATCTTTTGCATTATATATATCTATTCTCTCTATCTCTCCTTATTTCATTCTTTTTTTGTTTACCTTCAAGACTATTATGAGGAGTGTGCATTGTTGAAGAATTGCTTCCAAAGCGTCCCCTCATATTTGTCTTGAAGGTCATACATAAAAGTAGTATAGTTGCCTAAAAAAACAATGTAGTTGCTTCTTCTTAACCTTTGTAGAAGTTCTTCCCCTTTTTTCACATGCCACCTACTACCTCTTGTTGTGTCCACGTTAGCCTCCATTAAGACAATAGTCTACGTTGACTGAGGTAGCGTGAGTCGGTGAGTGTAATACAACCCTCTACAAAGGCCCTTGTTTGCCGAGCAAATGTAGAAGTGACGGGACGAACGGCACAATATCTACCGTGACGGGATGCTGGTGTGGACCCATTTTGCGCTATCCAAGCCCGGCAATCCCTACTTGCCGTTGTCGAGACCACTGGTGGCGATGCTCTCATCAACTGGGCTCTAATGATGGAAGAAACATGAACTTCAATCCCGACAACCTCCATTTCATTGATTTTCTGCTGATTCTCAGCGAACGATTTGAATATTCTATCTCTGGCCAACGCAGAATTGAATTGCTCCGATGTCGAGCTCACTGACGTCGAAAGGAGGCGTTCACTAAGAGCATCACTACCCGGGAGGCTTTTTATAGGGTGATTTGGCCTAAAAAAAACAGACTCAATTACGTATGGAGGTCAAGTGGGAATGGTTGCTCCACTCATGGCCTTTTAACCCCTCATGGCCGGAGGTCCAATCAAGCTTAAAAATTGCCTGCCTTTGCAAGTTTGAAAAGTCAAAATTAGAATAAGGTATGAAGATCTCAACCATATAATATTGTAGTGTGCATGTTGTAGAAGGTGTGGAATAAATTTGGGGTCATTTGCTCATATAGATTGAAAGATTATAATGTTTTAGTGTTGAAAAAAGGTGCTAAAATTTTCTTAAAAACACATTTGGAGGTGAAATTTTGATTACTAAACCTACTCAAATGAAAAAGCTTTAAACTACAAAGTGATTCAAAACCAGAATATATACACTTTGGTGACAGATAACATCATCCAAATGGATCATTGTGTTTGCGAAATGGGTTGAAATGTCAGAAAACAGTGAAAAAAATAACAAAAAATCACATCTATGATTGAACCTCCTTGTGCTGAAATGCTTCTCAATCACTCATAACTTTTTGGATTGCTATGAAATTGTATCCACACAAACTAGACTAGTGTGCACAACTTTAGTAACAAGTATTATTGGATTTGGACATTGTATGAAGAAGTTATAGGCTGCCGAAGTTCACTGGAATCCACCAATGTCTGGATTTTGAACTTTGAATTGCTCCCAATCATTTGAAACAACTCGGATCGACATGAAAACTTTACCACAATAATTAGACTTCAATGGAAACAAAATCCAACAAATTTTATTGAAAAAAGAACATTAGATTACCAAGATACAAGCCCCTAAAGTTGTAGCCATCAAATGCAGTTTGGTGAGCTCAAATTGAATCTATGAACTTCGATTGGCTCCCAAAACTATTATACATCTTGTATTGATCTGAAAATTTTATCACTAACTAATCTAGTATGTAGAACTTCTCCAATAAGTTTGATTGAAATTGGACATGGGATGCAAAAGTAACCACCCTTTGAATTTGACTTTTAGGCTATGAGGACATTTATTGTCCCCTGTGATGTTCAGGGGTTAATTGATGGCCTACTTAAACGTACCAAATAGTGATTTTTGGGGGCAATTAAATGTCCAATTGCCTCCAAGAAAATAGGCAGTTTCAAGCATGTAGGAGAAAAAGAAGGTAAATGTGTGAAAAAAATGTGAAACTATTATCATGGCCTTGCACATGGATGCCACAATGTTTCTAAAATCTCATTTCATTTGTCATTCAAAGCCAAGCACATACAAAAATTGCAGACAAAATTAAATACTCAAAACTGGCCTCATTCAATTGAAGCCCCCCAAATGTAGGAACCAAGAAACTCAAAACCTTGAAAGCAAGGCCACTTGGCCATTGATCCCAAAAAAGAACAAAAAAGCACTGGTACCAAAGGACGCATTCAGGCTGCTGGTGGGTTCTCCGACAACGGAGTCTCTCTCGGCCTCCAGGAAGGCTGCCCCGCCTTGGCAGACAGATTCATCACTAAGTTACTGGCAGGTCGAGTCAGTGTGCGCCCTTCCTCGATCCTGCAGTCGCCTGTTACCCACTGAACCCACTGGATTCAAGAAAGCTTCTTATTGTTGCAACTCAAGGATCATGAGCACTTAATTTCAGTGAGGGCCTGCTCGCTTGGAGACGTCGACGTCGGAAGAACTGAAATGGATCATGCGCTGGGGGTCGTGACTGTCGCCTTGCTTGCAGCTGGTTCAGTTCCGCTCCGCTGCAGCGAGTTTCGGGGGAATAGCAATTCCAAGTTGAGGTTGCCGATCATCTCTCGATCGATCCGAGCCTGGCATGCCTCACGTCAGTCTTCTCTTGCGACGCACATGTCCACAAGGCTCAAGACACCAGGTAGGACTGATTGCGCAACCGGTTTAACCCCAAAAGGTTCAAAGGGCGTGCAATGGGTTTCAAATCCCTCAATGTCCAAGACCCCTTTCTATTTGGAGAATACTGGAGGTTGGCAAGTAATTTTACACAAAAAATCAAAGGTTTCACAAGCTTCATCGTTTGTTTATTTGTTTATTTTTTGAATTGTAGGTCAAATTAAATGGGATGAGGGTCGTGTAGGAAAAAAAACCACAACAAGATCTCTTGTGAATTGGAAAGGTTATGATGCTTGGTCACGAGGGTATTTATTTAAACTATGAAAGTGATTTGAAGTCTATCAATTGATTTGATTTCCCTTTTCACATGTCAAATCTAAACTTGATGTCATGAAAAATCATTATGAGGTTAATGTATAAAAGACCGTATATTTCCTTTGGAGATACCACAAGATTTGGTCAAGTTCCTATGACCTCAATTTTTTGGTGTGATTATGTGAAACTTTTTTCAAAGATAGAAAAATGCATTACCTTTTTGAAAATATAATTTTCATTTCAATCAGTTGGGTGCAAGAGTTACGCCATCTTAAACTCAAAATACAATTCACTAAGCAACATCAAAGAAATCTCAAAGACTCAAAATTAAATTTTTAAATTTTTGCTTCCTTAAGAAAATGCTTTTGTTTCCATGGAAAGCTTTGAATCATTCCATGTAGATTAGTGATGAGAAGTTATAAAGAGTCTTGTTTAGGGGGCAAATTAGCTAATATCTTCTTTTTCTAAGAAAATAACTTCAAATTTCACAATTTTTCAAATCCACATGTTTCATAGAATTTGGCTTATTTGCTAGATCAATTTCACCATTAAAATTTGTATATTTCAATTCCATATTAGAACTATTTTCAATTTAGTTTTTGTTCTATGTTGTACCAACTTCTACTTGACAATTCTTTAAAGAATAAAAAACCAAGTTTTGTTACTTTTATTTTTTATACTTGAGTATAATATTTTTTTTCATAATTTGTTGTGCAAAATTTTTAGGTTAAGAAGATTCAAGCCAAAAATCAATAGAGGAAGAATGGCACCTTAAGAAGGTCACCAAAGTTGGAACACCTTTAGAAATAAAATAAAAATATTTTTTTGAAAAATTATTTTTAAAATTAAAAACTAATGTGGCCTTAGTCCATTATGGGTAAAAGGAGATAACATGTATAACCGCAAACACTTTACAACTTTTCAAAATCTACTCAATAATTTTTGAAAATGAATTTTTAAATATGTGATTTTGCCTCTAAGATCTAGTATAATTTAGGCCCTTTTTTAAGAGTCCTTCACACTATTATATCAAGATTTGCAATTAATGGATTGCTTTATACAAATTTTGAATAGAAGAATAATAGACATTTATGATGTTCAAGATCCAATTTTGATGCTTAAAATATACTTCAAAAGATACTATATTAAGAGTAGTAAAATAGTAAAAATAATAAATTGGTAAAGGTTCAATTCAAAGTTGTAGAATATCCTTAGTGTAAACTATAATTGGCCACAACAACAGCAATAGCTAAACATTGGATCTACCTCAAGAGAGAGAAATAAGGGTCCAATGTAACCTACATTTGACTCATTACTTTAAATTCTATGCCAACAATTTGTCCTCGTGTGGCTTTTTTTGTTTCTTGTCAAGCCTTTCAAGCAACAAACCAACTATATTAGTACAATTATAAGGTTTCTTCCATTTTTTGCAACCAATCTATTATTATTGTTGATTATTATGACATAATTTGAAGTCAATAATGTGACTAATGTAGGTGACTTAGCTTAGATGTCTTGAAATAACCTCCATTCATTATGTCTAAGTTGGAGAGTTCAACCCATCAAATGATTGTTCAAATTCAAGAGTACTAAGATAGTCTTGGTATCTTAGTTTTAATGTAGTCAAATGATACTTGTATTGAAGATGCCATTCTTGACATCCAAATTTGGTCCTTTGGGCATATTGAGGAGACTTTTTGCAATGAAATTATTTCTTCATTGCTCTCAATGAAATACTATTCTTGGAGCATTCTAGGAGCATTTTTAGAGCATTCTTAAAGCATTCTTGGAGCATTCTTAGAGCAATTTGACTTAATGTGAGCAATTTTTGCTTCATTTGAACAATTTGAGTGTAATTTGAGCTTCAATTTAACTTAATTTCAAAAGATTGACATAATTAAAGCCAAATTTGAGCAATTTGAGCATTCTTAAAGCAATTTGACCTAATGTGACTTAATGTGACTTAATGTGACTTAATGTGACTTAATGTGAACAATTTGAGCTTCACTTGAACAAATTAAATGTAATTTGAGCTTCAATTAACTTAATTTCAAGAGATTAGAGCCAAATTGTAGCAATTGAAGCATTCTTAGAGTCATTTGAAATAAATTCACCTTAATGTCAACAATTTGACTTAATTTGATCAATTTGAGCATCTTTTGAACAATTTGAGGGTAATTTGAGCTTCTCTTCAAATGAATTTTAAGAGTTTGAATTAAATAAAGCCTAATAGGAGCAATTGGAGAAATTTTTGAAACAATTTAACCTAATTTCACCTTAATATTCACAATGTGACTTAATATGAATAATTTGAGTTCCAATTTATTTGAATTTAGAGAGTTTGACCTATTTAGAGTCTAATAAGAGTAATTGAAGCATTTTTGGAGCAATTTTGATTTAATTTCATTTTAATGTCAACAATTTGACTTAATTTCTTCTTGATATCAACAAATGAATTTGACTTAATGTGTTTATGTTTTTTATATGTAGTGAAAATTGACAGAGGATAAAAAGCAGTCCTTGAAGTTGGCAACACCATTACAAAAGGAGCATGAAGAATGGTACAATCATATACATGCAATTTTTGAGCGCCGTTCTTCTTTAAGAAACGACTCTTGCAAACATCGGAAACCCAATGTAGATGGTGATATGGATTTGAAGAAGCTTGCATCAAGTCCAATCCATCCATTAGGACCATGTCCACCACCTTTGGAGATGATTGAGAGTTCAAAATCCATGAAACCATCTTCAAGACAAGTTGTAAGATTTTGTTCATCCCTTGTTTGTTTGATTTTGAGGTGTATGATTTTGTTGGAGCAACAAATGGAGGTACCAATTCGTACTATTGGCATGTGATGTATAGGTTGTAGAGAAATTCAATGGAATGAGAAAGGCATTGAGATACACTTTTCTCAATTTAATTCAAGTTTACTCATTGAAAAAGCGATGGGCGGATAGTTTGTATTACGATGTAGTATTGAGTTTGGAAGTTTTGTGTCGATATTTGGCAATTATGCAAGACCAAAATCCATTGGAGATCCACAATCATGTAAATTTTTGTTGTTGACTTGTTTAGCTTTTGGGTTTTGTTTAGTTGTTGGTTTCTTATGAACTTTTCAGTTTGATATTTGCAACTATTCTAAATTGGTATGTCAAGTTGTTGCATATTTTAGGTTTATGAGCTTCAAGATTTGAAGTTGGTGACATTGATTGATATGAATATTGTTGACAACATCTTGAGAGATTGTTGGATGGATAAGAAAGTGCTTGGAACATCAAGTTTAAAGGTTTACAAGAAATTTGCAAGGAAATTGATGAGGAAGAATCTCCACTTGAACATTTTTCAAAGACTACCGCATATTGACATGTTTGGCACCAACCTATTGTTTGTGCAACAAATAAGGGTTTTGAACTTGTATGGATGTCAAAAACTTGAGGACATTGATTTGGAACATTTTCCTCATTTGTGTTGCCTTGACATCATGGATTGTCCAGAACTCAAGGTGGTCAATGGGTGGAGAGTTGCCAAAGGGCTTGGATGGATTGAAATCAGATGTTGCGATTCCTATTGCAATCATCCTGATGTACAGTTTCTAACTTCTTTGAAGGAAGTTCACTTTGAGAGTTGTAGTGAGCAATATATCCCTTGGCAATTGGCAAACTTCAGCCCTTGTGTTCAATTGCAGAGATTGGAGATCTGTCATGACAATGACTTGGTGGAAAGCATGGATGTGAAGGCATTGAGGTTCTTGGAGGTATTGTCATTTGTATGGTGTAGAGCACTCTCCACCATCCATGGCTTGAGTGGTTTGGATGCTTTGATGAAACTTAATGTTCTGGGGTGTAAGAGTTTGAAAGTGGTACCGGAGTTGGGTTGCTTGAAGGCGTTGATGTATTTGGACATGCGACGGAGTGGTATCATTGAGATTCCTGATTTAAAGGAATTGTATTTATTGACTTGGTTAGACCTTGGCCTATGTACATCATTGCAATCCCTTCCACCTTTGGGTCACTTGAAGGCATTGGCGTATTTGGATTTGTGTTATACTTGCATTGAAGAGATCTGTGGAGTGGAGGACTTGGTGAGTTTGGAGACTTTATTGTGCTATAGTTCAAATTTGAAGCAACTTCTGAATTTAGAGCACTTGCGAAGATTGCATTGTATACGTGTTGGTAACACTCCTATGTCTAGAATGGATCCATCAAGGTCTTTCATTGGAGGACATGAGTTGATTCACAATGATAGAAAGATAGAGGGGGTGTTTTTGGATGATGTAAGTGATATTAGTGACATGAATGACTCTGAAGACATTTCATCCGATGAGGATTGAAAGTGCTAGTTTGAGCAATTGTGGTTCTCAATGCTATGTTTGGAGCTTGCTTTAGGAAAAATAGCACTATCAAGTTGTTGGATCCTTTTATCAATACATCTAAGTTTAGCGCATCAGACATGTCAAAATTACTTCCCTAGTTAGATTACATGACTTTGAAACTACTCAATTGGTCCTTTGTGTACTTTTTGGTTCTAAATTTTTGAACTTTGTTCTAATCTTGGAAAATTCCTTGTAGTGGCTAGTGTATGGGAGACAATTTGGAGCTCAAAATAGCACAAAGCTCCAGTATGTAAGAAATTTTGAAATTGTCAATGCAAGTCTATGTGGCCTTCTTTTGGCCTCATCATACTATTGTTGTAGAATAGTCCCAAGTTTCCAAGAGCTCAGGAACTCACAACCCTCCTCAATCTTCAAATCTCCCCTAATGTATGCACTCAACCATTAATAATTGACCTTAGCTAGGAGACTTTCTATGTTTCGATAAGTGTGCCAATGTTTCTACTCAAATTTTGTGGTCGCTAACTTGTTACAATGACAGTTATATATTGATTGACTACAAAATTTTCAATGTGGCATAAGTGGGCAATGATAAATCTAGTCCTCTAGAAGACCAACTTGCACTAGAATTGAAACTGAAATCAATTCTCCTCATACATATACAAGACATTGCTATGAATTTGATTGATTATTGCATCTCAACCCTAAGCTTCAATACAACAACATTTATGAGGAAATCGAGACACAACAGTGAG
Organism: Climacium dendroides; assembly: GCA_950106755.1. NCBI lineage: Eukaryota > Viridiplantae > Streptophyta > Bryopsida > Hypnales > Climaciaceae > Climacium > Climacium dendroides. The sequence continues at coordinate 24,346,754 of OX467086.1, forward strand.
CACAAACCCAAGCACACACGGTTTGCTCCAATTGTGAAGTTGGAGATAACCAAGTAGTAGATTGAAACAACAAAGGCGCGATTGGATCCTCAAGCTTTGTGTGAAGATTGAATGAGCCGACTTCGATGGAGAGAACCACTCAGAAGAAGGGAGAATAGGCGAAGGTCTAGTTGAAGAAACAATTTGCCAAACCCTCAAGCCATTGATGTTTGTTTTCTATGTAATTCTCTGGACTGGTTTTTGGGACCTCCAATGACGGACAGAGAACCACCATATCCGAAGATTTTGCAGCTGAAAACAAAAAACCATTGCAAATTGGCAACCATGATTAAGACGGAGATCATCTCCGACTTTGAGAAGAGTCTGAATGCATTGTATCTTTTGGGATGTTGGCCACATGTCACAACCTAACTTTTTGATTTTTTCTCTTTATCGTGTTTTGAAACACGGAATCCGAAAAAAAATACACCCGGATTGGTACAGAAAGAAAGGAAAAGCTAAAAGTTAGAAAGACTATGGAAACAAGCCCTGAATGAACCGGAATATGGAGCGGAACGGATATCGGAAACGAATCCGGTCTAGACCCATGATCGGAAGAACGGATCCGGGATCTGTGCCCGGAAAATCGGAAAAAAGTAATGATTAGGTTTCTAGGATACAAAAGAGATTGCTTTAGGGTTTGGACTATCATTTGCACCTAGGAGCGCTCGCGTACTTGCCACGCTCTCAGTGATTTCTGTTTGTGAGAGTGCTCGAGTGTGTTGTGAGTTTTTGTGTTTTGTAAGAATGAAGCTATTTGTGAGGGTGTAAGCTTCTGTAAATCTGTTTTCTTCTCCATGGGCGATGACAAGGGTGACTTCCCCTGTAGAACCGGAACGAGTTCCAAAAGGGGGGATAAGAATAAAAACTTGAGTGAACTCTCCCCTATAGCTACTCCAGATAGTAGTGGACCCCCTTAGGATGAGTAGGTAGTTAGGAATTTAGAAATAGGAAATTTTGTTAGACCGGACCTTATCCCGGAAAGATTAGAAAAGTTTAGATCCGAAAATCTTGGCCGGATCAGTGCCGGATTTCCAGGGACACTTTCTGTAAATTCTGTATATAATTTGAGTCTCAAGACTAAGACGGGGAGTTCTTCTTCTTGCGCATACTGTTTCTTTTGTATTTTCTGCTGTTTTTCCTTGTCTTCTCAAGGACTGGCCGAATGAGGAAGGGAGAGATTGAGTATAGATGAGCAGATTGTGAGAGGAGCTTCTCCCCTTGGTGTTTTCTTGTGATTGCATGTGCATGTGGACAGGTTATAAGTGTTGGGAGTAAATCAAGATACCCCAGTAGGTTTAGAGTTCATTATTTCGGGTGAGATAGTCAATGTTAGGCTAGGCAATAAGAGAGAGGATTCTCAAACTGCGCTAGAGCTACCAGATGGGATATCTGGGTTAGCCTTCGATCACTTGAGAGGTCTCGCCATGTGAAGTAGTAAACAGAAGAACTCTAGATTGTACTGGTACGGGCGGACATACTTGTAGCCACCTTAATTTCGCACGGATCTGAGAAGACATTAAGGTCATTGTAGTTGGTGCGGATCATACGGGGGATTTTTGTGTGATCTACAGACTAGAATCATTCCTAGTTTGCTGTAAAAGATCAAACCGGATCCTGTTAGAATAGGAAGATAGATTAGCTGAGTGAATCTTCCGTCACTATAAAGACCGGAAGGAAAGGAGAGTCTACCTCTCTGAGAACAAGTGGCAGACCCCTCTGAAGTGCCAACAGAGGTTAAGCAAAACCGGAATAGAAACCGAGACAAATGAGTTTCTCGGACGTAGTAATAAAGATCCGGTCGGGAGTATGAGTTCCGGTTGGGGTTTTGTTGGTTGTGTGAATAGATTCTAATTTGGATCAGGTATTAGCACAGACCGGATCAACCTATGTTAATAGAAAGGAATTGTCTGGTATTTGGGCAAAAGGGTAAACAATGAGAAAGAAGAGTATTTGAATTGAGAATTTTTTCCAAACCACCTAGTAATACGAAACACTTCATAGAGTCTCTTGGGTTCGATCTTTAGAGTCATTTTGTTATGTTTTAAAGAGGTTTTTGTGAGCATAATACAGAATTTCACTTACCCTGTGTTGCGACACCACACGTGGAAACTCCTGTTGGGACTTGTGGCATTTTTATGAAGCAGGACATATGGAGAAGGAGGTGAGTGTTCAGGTGACAGAAGAAACATGTAATTAGGTTCTATCCACTGTTTCCTTTACATTTTGAATCTTCTTAGTGATTGTAATCTATAGAATTTGTCGAAGAAGTTCATTGCTTTGATGTTGGACTCTGTTGATGCGTCGCACAAATGGAGCTTGAAACTGTAAAACTTCACACAAAGTAACCTGAAAGTAATTACTCTAGTACTTACCACTGAACAATTTGGTGTAGTGAAATGGTGGAAATGGAGGCAAAGCAGCTAATATCAATTTGAAGTGAAGGTATTCAGACCCATTCCCAGTCCTTCACCTAATTGCACATACTTGCAAGTCGATGTAAGTTTCAACCTTTTGAGTCGACCACCTCTTCTCAAATGTCGGGATGCTCACTACGACTTGCTCTGTTTGATGTTTGCTTCATAGTTTGCTCTCCACAAGCTCTTCCGGAGCTTTAGCCATAGCCTAATTTGTTCTTTCAGTGGCTCTTGGTGGATGCTTGGACTCAGCTGTGCTTTTATTTGTTTGAATGCTTTTGTGTGCTAGTGCTTGTTTGTTCTTGTGAGTTTGGGTTTTTTATTCATTTGTTTTATTGTATTAGGGTTTGGATCTTTGGAGTTTTGTTAGGTTTTTATTTGTTAGGCTTTTATTTGTAATGATGGTGATTGAGGTGAACACCAATGTTAAGAAAACTTTGGTTGTTGGTTAGTAAGTCATTGTCAATTCCCAGTCAAGTTCAATTTGGATTGGGCCACCATCCATTATTTGACTTTGTAGAGATCTTCCAATGGCAACTTAGTTTTGATATTTTTCAATAAACATGGATGTTGGAATCTCATTGAGCTTCTAATGAAGGCTAATGTAACATTCTAAAAGTGCAACTAGTTTTGATGGATTTCTTTATAGTCTTATAGATTGATGTCCAATATGGCCTTAGAACTATGTACTATGGTTTCTTAAATAACCAAACAATATGATTTCAAATAAAAATGGTTCCTACTTATTTGAAATAGTATTGTTTAGGAGTGGAAAAGAGTAATTTTCCAATGTTGGCCAATTAGAATCCACTATTTGGGAGACTACAATTTATCACGTTAAGCATTTCTAAGGTTAAGCACTATGACAAGGCATCTTAATATTGCATATCCCCTAAAACTCAAAGCATAGTTATTATAAGGTTTATGGTATGATTTTTTTTATTGATATTTGAATTGAATGCACCATATTAGGCCACCTCTAAAATTGCAAAGAATATTGTACCTTTCATTCATCAATTGTTTATAACATCCATTGAAATCATTCATTTCTTCTAATGATAACCACACATTGAATTGGCTTTAAATTTGTATACATTGTAGAATAATAATAAAAGAGAGTTAAATGTGGTCCTAGCTCAAAGTAAGTTGCAAATGTGCTACATTAGGATGCCCTACCATAAAGGTCGAAATGAGAAGTTATTGTCCACGAAACTTTTCAAATTGATTAGTTATTGAATGTGAATTGCTTCAAACAATTGGTATAAGAGGTTTTCATATAATAGTAATCCAACCAAAGAGGAATTATTGTCCATGAAACTTTTCAAACTGATTAGTATCTAATTTGAATTGCTTGGAACTATTGGTGTAAAAAAATTTCAAATTATAGTACTCCAACAAAATCCTTCACAACAAAACATACTCCTTCAAAAATATCAGAGCAAAAGGCCAAAATTGATCAAATGGTATGTTATAATGAAATTAGAACAGGACTACTTTGCAAACTTGGTTTGTGAGTTCCATTCACTTCCATCCATAAGTATTAAGAAAAAAATGAACTCTCAAACGGACCATGAGTTTACGGACAGTGGAAATAGCAGAGAATAGTAAGCTAGAAAAAAAAAATTAATTTGGCACAGCACAAGATAATTCACTTAAATAATTTTTAAAATATTTAAAAAATTAATAATAATAATTTTTTGAATCTAATGTGACATTAGTGCAACTATATGAGATTACTATTTCTAAATTTATTTTTCATTAATAATTTAATATTATTGATTTTTCATTTTAATATATTTTAAATAATTTTAAATAATCTTTTAAAAAAATTTAATGTGACCACTATTCATCATTGATGAAGAACAATGGTCATTGTCCTTCAAAAAGGTTGTGAGTTCCATTGAAGGGAACTTTTTAATTTGAAGCAACCCATTGAAGGCTCATTTTTTTCCTAATGAAGAAGGCTTTACTTTAAAAGGTTTCAAGTCTCTACATCCAAGTCCCTACTTTAAAAGGTTTTTGTCATCTTAAGAAACCGCAATTCCCAAAAGACATCATCAATAGTGAAAATAATAACGGAGCCCTTTAGGACCAAAATTACAGAAAAATTCTACCGTGAAAGAACAATCTGACCAACAAGACCTCACCAACATGGATGGAAACTTGTTGGAGAGAGTTCTACTAACAATAGCACAAGCGACATACACTGCTTCGGAATATGGTACTCGAGAATCTGGACAATTCTATACACCTTCACTCACACTCAGCAGTGATGCCATTTCCGATGTCGGAGGTTGTCTCGTTGGTCGGTGTAGAATCAATAGCGGCGGCTTCGTCAGTTGATTCCACGTTCGGTAACGCCGCTGTTGCCATCTCTGCGACAGGGTGTGGCAACTCCAACCCTGCCTCTAAATCTGCAGCCAAACCGAATTTGAACTGTCACGCTGGACGAAAACAGAGTTCGAGACTTGTAGGACATAAATCAAGAGCTCTCTCCGACTCTACCTCCATTGGGCACAATATGCTCACCTACTGAAACGTCATTGCTGTCGGTGGTCCGAGCTGAATCTACCACCCCACTTCGTGCGCTTCCTTTACCGTCGGTTAGCATCCTCCAAGCCCGGGATTTCTTGATGCACCGCCACAAGCAAGCTCCAATCAGAAACACAAGAAGCGGCACCAGTGTGATTTTGAGCCACTCTGTAACGAGCTCGTCCCTGTTGACAATCAGTCAATCATCATAGAAAATCTTTAAATGTTACGCAATTTACAAGGAAACCGGACTGATAAGTTCAAGTCTTGGAATATCGAAATTGAATGATGAAGTGCTCACGTGGCAGTAGCTTCTCGTGAAGCGGGAGGACTAGCCACTAGTAAACCTCTGGCGGAAGCCGCTGACTCTGTGATTGTAAAGCCCGCCATGGCGAGAATCCACCGAATTACCTAGAGCAACTCCAATTCCAGCAACTGAACAGAGTCAGGTTATTGGATTTCTTATTCAAGAGTGCATCAGACGAGGGAGAATTACCTAGCTCCCCATTTCGATTGCGTGAATATGAAACAGCTCAATTGCATTTTCAATGTGTGCGATTTTTGGTTCTAAAATTTCTGCACTCAGTTCCAAAACTGGAAATCTCTGCTTAGGAGGGCAAGCATATAGAGACGAAGACTTGGGCTCGAAACGGAGTAGTGAAATTTCGAATGCAGTAGTGAAATCTAGCAGTGCAAATCAATCACAAGCTCTGACTCAGGTGTCCTGAATCAAGTCTCCTAGTGCAGGATCTCTTAATGCAAGACTTGCAATTTTCCACAACTCGAGTGCAAATTTGCCACTCTAATCCTGAGAATAAAGATCAAGTCCATTGTGATGGACTATTTGATTCATTTCCAGCAATTCATCAACCTCACTAGAAACGCACTCAATCAAATGTAATTCAACCTTGCGAGACTCTCAGTGGGTTGCTTGATTATTGCAACAACGGTGCCACGATTTCTACTCAAATTTGGTGTCACTCGCCTGTTGCATTGATGATTATCGGTCGACCGACGAACTAAGACATTTCCAATGTGAGACTGGCAAATGGGCTATGATGGATCTTATCCTCTCGAGAACCAACCAGCACAAGATCCAGAAACCAATTTTCCTCACGTAGACGACCAGAGAATGCTGTTTTGACTGTCCTACATTAGTGACTTGCTACGAATGCAAATGATCACTGCAGACCAACTGTAATATTCACCTCAACGATAGCTATGAGGAAATCGGGACAGAAGGGTGAGCACTAACCCAAGCACTGTCCCGCTCAAATTGTGGAGAGTGAGATTACGGAATCGTAGAAACTGCGAAAGAGGGATTGTGCCTACAAGGCGAGAGTGGAGATCGACCTAACCGGCTTCGAGAATAGTAGTTGAGAACTAGTAACAAGGAGAGAGAGCGCGCAGACGGAGATCTTGTTTGCCAGGACGAAAAGCCATTGTGGACTCTTTTATATCCCCGGTGGACGCCGTGCCTGGCCAAGTCCTGCGAAGCTGAACTTGTTCCGATGACGGAAGAGAGACCCACCATTTCCAGTCATTTCTTCGTGTGACTGATCGATTCTGCAAATATTCTGCAGCTGGAAATAGGCAACCATGATTACGACGGAAATCATCTCCGATATCGGGAGAGTCTGACTACTTTGTACTTGTTGGGTTGCTGGCCGCGCGTGCTTGGAAACTCCTGCTGGGCCTCGTGGCACTTTCATGAAGCAGGACTGATGGACAAGGAGGCGTTGCTCCGATGACGGAAGAAACATGGAATTAAGTTCTCTTCATCGTTTCCAAAAAATATTCATAGTGAATTTAATATAAACAGAATCTGTCGAAGAATCTTACTGCTCCGATGACGGACCTTGGCGATGCGTTGCTTCGATGAAGATGCCATTCACTGGAACAGATGGGCAGGACGTTAAATCGTGCCAACGAAAGTGGGCCCTGGTGAGGTGGATTTAACCCGGGGAAAACGCAGGAATTTTTTATTTGCCACATATGATTCTTTTTGCAAATTCTGAATTCATATTTGCAATCAAAGACCCCAAATTAGCTAGGTGAGGTCGATAATACCCCCTAGACATGGCTCAAAATAGGGGGCTTTTTTTTTACTTTTATCCCTAAAACACAAATTTCACCCTGCTAGATTCCACCTTCGTTGGCATGATTTAATGTCTTGCAACAAACGGAACTTGGAACAATGAAACTTTACATAGACCTAAAGTAATTACTCCAAGTTGGTAGCACGTAAAAATGACACTTTTTTGTTCTCTTACACCCAAAAATTGGTGTTGAGTAAACATTTTCAAGATTCAAATCAACCCAACTTTTCAAAATCAAAGCACCCTATTGGATGTGAGGAGTTTTTTTGAAGCAACCAATGAAATTGAGACCTTTGGTGCTTTCAAGGGTGTCCATCCAAGGTGAGTTTAGTATCAAGTACTACATATCCTATGCTTTATAAAATATTACTAATGCATTTGAAAATGATGAAACTATTTAGGTTGCATTTATGTTGAGTTTGCTAACAATCTCATCAAATTATTTGAGCTCTCTTTGCAACCATAATCAAAGAATTGTTAGAAGTCACAACACTATGTATATGTAGACCTTTTGAGCAAGCTCAATAAATGATAAATTAAAACAAATTGAATGGAAATCAATCTAATTTTTTATAACCAATTTGATGAAATTGAAACAAACAATACATTTGAAAGCAACTTAGTTGGTGTTAAAAGAGTAAATGATGTCATATATGCCTCAATCCTATTGTTCAAGCTACTGGAATTTCTGGCCAGAAAGGTGGAAAGGTCGATTGCACGGCAAATGTTCAGCACCCGCCCTCCTTCCGACGTCGGAGAGGGAGCCTCCTTCCAGCGTCGGCGTGCACCACGTCAGAACGCTACTTAAATGAATTTATGTGAACTAGGTAGGACCACACCCATAACCGACTGAATAAGCAACTGTGGACGTGAGGTGAGGTGAAGTACAGTAATGAAGCAAATGTTTCCACAGGTGTAGAGATAGAAATGAGGGGGATTGCCAAAATTTGGTAATTATATCGCTTGAATTGGAATTACTACGAAATTTGGAAGGCAAAAGTTGGTCTGGACCCATGTCCAATGTGTAGACTATTCTAAAACTGCTTGTTTAAGAGACTGCTTCTTGTTCACTTTGGCACACCAAACCAAGGAAATGTGTCATGAAAAGAATGGAGGAATTGATGATGGGAAATCAAGAACTCATGTTTGGAAATTAGTACAGCGTCTCTTGAATTTCAGCCCCCCTATTGATTGATTGCTGATGGGGTTGTGGTTAGTAGCGTTCTGTAAGATAACTTGTGTGTTGAATTCAGTTGCTGGCAGGAGATTCCTGTCCTGTGTGGCACAGTCCTCAAGCGGGACGGAATGAGTGGACAAGGGCAGCATGCTCCGATGACGGAAGAACGGAAACATGCAGTGTACCCCGAGTCTCCATTGCTTCAGTTTCTCTGTACTCTCGACAATTTCTTAGACTATAATTACACCAAAACAGTGAAATTGGGTTGGCCCATACCAATTTCTTGACATTTGACATTATATGTGTTATTGTATACAAATACACTACTTCTGAATTAGACATTGTTGTAATTGGGACTCGTAAACCTCCACGTGTACAAATGGAGAGATAATTGTTGACTATGATGACTTGTAAAGTAACTTTCTTGAAGTTTGGCAACTTAATTGTGGAAGCAACCTAACTTCACTATTTTGTGTAGTGTGCCCTATGCCATTGCCACAGCCAAAATAAAAATAAAAATAATTAATTTATTCCATAAATTTTTTGAATAAAAAATAACTCAAAAATTCATAACTATCACACACACCACGAAATAAACCCCGCACACTTGTGCTTGCCGAGGGCTTTTTGACGGTATCTAAAATACAATAGGAGGATATGTGGTCTAGGAGATCTCACGATAACAAAAAAAAACAAAAAACAAAACAATTGAACTCAATGGATATATGGATGGATGGATATAATCAATGCAAAATTCAATTGTTTCAACATTGCGTGTGGATGAGGCTTTCACTAACATCGTAGGTCTGGAAGAAAACTACTACTAATAGTGATGTCTAGTATGAAGGTTAGTCTAGGAGTCGTCTCAACAAAATTTGAATCAAACCCTCCTATCTCTGATGTTTTCAATATTGCTTTATTATTTGCTAATATGCTTTGGATATCATTGGTGTGCTTTGATTTTCTAATTGGGATAGTACATTTTTTGAAGGAGGAAGTGGTCATTTGCTTAAAATTTTCACTTTGAATTCGCTACTTGGGAGAATGATTTAGCTCATGTGTCACTAGATATGGAGTCAATGTCTTCTGTATTGTAGTATGGTGCTTTGGCAAGATGTTTGTTTGTCCTATTACACTCCATAGATAGTATTGTTCACAATGTCAAATATAAGTAGAATTTTTAAGGAAAGACAATAAAAGTAACTTCATATTCTTGGTGATCAACATGCAACTACACGGAGTTGTTTTGTGCTAATGTCTTGCAACTTTTCATTCATCTAAAGTGATGTTTGAATCTATAAGAACCAATTTTTTTTTATAAATTATGACTATTGATGAAATTGATTCAAATAATTCATTTGAGCAACTACATAAGTTAGATATATTAAAAGTACAACTACATATATTAAAAGTATGCAAAAAAATTGTTGTATATCGAGAAGCATGGGTGCTTTGGTGTGGTGATGGATTGACTTTTGGACACTTCCACCAAGAAAATAGCACGTCTACCCTTTAAAGAAATTAACAATTTTTTGATAAATTACTAAAACCAAAAAGTACAAGAATACTTTGGAATTCCATTGAAAAGGGCAATTTGTGTTCACATCTTCATACTTTGTTGAGGACCAACAAAATAGAGGCAAGTGTCATTTAATTTTGCTCCTTTATTTTGGCTCATAGCAATAGGTAATGGAATTGTAGGGCCTTGTTCAATTCTAGTTCTTTTTTTTTTCATTGAAGCTCACTTCACTTCGTTGTCTCTTTATAGGGAGTTGACTATAGGTCATTGATTTATTTTTGCAAATGATTTTTTTTTGTTTTCAAAATTAAATAATAATAGCAATAAAGTATCAAGATTTGTGGGGTTTTTTGGGAGGAAGATTGTTACAGATCCAAAATAATCTACTCCAATGAAAGACAACTTGAAAACTCGCAATTAAGATAATATACAATAAAATAAATTAATATATTGTGTTGAATAATTTGTTTTATGGTGATGGAAAATGGAGCATTCAACAATTATTTTTTTCTATTCAAGTTGTGCCTAAAATATTACTTTGTTTTGAGTACCTTATTTAGTCTATAAACATATGAGATGAATTAGATGATTAATTATCTAAGTTCCATTGTTTTAAGTTAATATGAATTAGAAAGAATTACACAAGTTTAATGAATTTTAATGACATTAATTTTACAAGTGACACTACTTTTGTGCCATTACTAGTAGTAGACATCAATATACAAAAAAACTTTGTAGTAAAAAAAATGAAGGAAAATCAAATTAACTTACAAAAAACATCTTAAATGTTGTACATTTTAGCGATTAAATGAAAACTTAACTTCAACTCTCAAGTTGGATATTGAAAAGGTTCTAAAAAGTCAATCATGTCATTGAATTATTAATATTGATTGATGAAGCTTTAAGAAAAATGTGTAGTATATCAATAGAAAAAAAACTTGTTTGACATGCATTGATGATATAGATATTTTGGAGTTGATATTGTTTAGTATGATATTTTAGAAGTGATCTTAGATACTATCTTTAGTTCCAACATTTGGAGATTAAACAAAAAAATAAACAAATTTGACATTTGTTGTAGTTAATTATTACATTTCCAATTAATTATAGCAATCTCCAAAGATCAAGGTGGTCAAGTTGGATGTTGTTCCATCCAACAAGACCATTTGGTTGACTCTAACATGTTTAATGTATTATTGGAATACTCTTGTAATTTTCTTGTAATTATTACAAATTTGCCTTGTATTCTATTTTATTTTTTAAGTATAATGATTTTTTCTATTGGTACATGAAGCTAGATTCAAAATCAAGATGACTACAATTTTTTATGTGAAAATTTTTTCATGTATAAAAAAATAAGAACCTATGCTAACATAAAATAGTATAATAGGATGTATTTTATTTTAATTTTAACTTTAATAAGTGTCATGTATATGGAAGAATTTTTACCTACTATGTATTGTTGAAGGGTAGAGCTACATTGAATTAATTTATTAGTAAGGGCACAAAATTAGTATCACCTATGAAGTTGGTGTCATTCTTATATTATTTTGTGGTGAAAGATAAACTTTTTAGTTTTATTTTTTTATCCTACGCATGGGTCAAAGTACATATAATTATTATTATTATTTTTTTTAATTTTAACTTTTATAACTTATGTACATAAGCACATGCAACTTACTAACTTTTGTGTGGCAATGTTTGGCATGTATTCAAACTAATTAAACAATGCACTTAAGTATTAAAAGTTTAACAACATTATTCAACTTCAAAAAAAATCTTTCAAAATTTATAAGAAGACATCTTAGATTTTTTACTTATTATACATGATAGTTGGTTTTGATAAAAAAAGATGTGCCAAAATTGAATTTATAGGTATAACTTTAAAATGTCCTTATCATCATGAATCATCATCCTAAAACCATCCCAAAATGATCCATGGCTCTTTAAGGGTGCCAATATGTGAGCCTAGGACCATGAGCTCTTAAGCTTAAGAGTCTAAACACTTATGTTATAGGTATCTATATTATAAAATACTTCCATGATTATATGGTACTTATATTACAGGTATCTATATTATAAAATACTTCCATGATTATATGGTACTTATATTACAGGTATCTATATTATAAAATACTTCCATGATTATATGGTACTTATATTACAGGTATCTATATTATAAAATACTTCCATGATTATATGGTACTTATATTACAGGTATCTATATTATAAAATACTTCCATGATTATATGGTACTTATATTACAGGTATCTATATTATAAAATACTTCCATGATTATATGGTACTTATATTACAGGTATCTATATTATAAAATACTTCCATGATTATATGGTACTTATATTACAGGTATCTATATTATAAAATACTTCCATGATTATATGGTACTTATATTACAGGTATCTATATTATAAAATACTTCCATGATTATATGGTACTTATATTACGAATTCCTATATTATAAGTGTTTATGATAAGTAGCTTCAATGGTTGTAGGATATCTACATATATCTCAATTCAAGACTCATATGCTCACATGCTATTATAGTTGCATCTCAAGTTGCATAGTGTCCGCTTCTGAAAAAAATTACTTAGTAAGGTAGAACAACCCATTAAAGTCAAAAGACCCATGGTAAATACCTAGAGAATGAATCATTACGGGTTTTCTTTTATTAAATGAGATTCGGATGACAATCGATGTCAAAGTAATAGAGTAATTAATGACTTCAATAGGAACTTCCACCTTTTAAGTGTAAATTCATTGTAGAATTAGGCCTTCATATTGTGGCCATCTTAGGAAATATTGTGATTGCTTTATGTGAATAAAATGACCATTATGGATACACTTTAAATTGGTTTAGGGGTAGTCTAGAGACTCTTTGGAGCTATGGTAGACAACACACTTCAAAAATTCATAACAAATTCATACTTTTTCAAAAAATACAACTTCAATTGCTCTTGCCTTTTCTCACACTTGTCTTAACTTGGAATTAAAAATAAATGAAGCAATGGCTTAAAAACAAACTCTTAATTTTGACCATGATGCGCTATTCTATCTTATTTGCCAATATTTGTACCCTTCATGTAGGGTATGGCAAGTTGGCAATAAGGAAGATCCATTTATGGAAAAACTTCACTAAACAAGGGTTTCAAGGGGACCCATACTAACTAATTGACGATATTTACTATATGAATGTCTACCTTTATTGTACGTCAATAATTATTGAAGTATTTGGATCCTCTATATCATGTTTCAACAATCTACAATTTTCTACACTATGATATAGGTACTAAAAATTATTGAATTCTTTTTTTAAAATCATGTACTTCACAATCTTTAGTAGTGACACATGTGTTAGATTGCCATCTTTTTTTTTCAAAATTTAATAAAAACTTTAAAAAGCTTGTTTTATTTCCTATATTTTCACATTTGAATGATATGTCTCAACCCTTTAGAAAGTCCAAATTTTCTCTAATGGGTACAAGATATAGATTGACTATTTAAATTTGGAGGTTTATAAAAAATTTAAGAGGATAGTGTTGAACAAGAATCCCTACTTGAGCAATTTTCAAAGAATATCATATTGTGCCATGTTTGCCATCAATCTATTTCCACTACAATAGATAAGGGTTTTGATATTGAATGAAAGTAAAGAACTTGAAAATATTGATTTGAAAAATTTTCTTATTTGTGTTGCCTTAACTTCAATGATTGTACAAAACTTGACAAGGTCAATGAGTGGAATGGTGTGAAAAGACTCGGATGGATTGAAATATGCGTTTTCCCTTCCTACTGCTATCTTCTTCATGTGCAATTCCTTTTTTCTTTGAAAGAATTTAATCTCAAAGATAAGAGAAGCAAAACTCAAGGTACTTGGAGGCGCAAAGTAAACATACTTGGACATGAGTTTTAGTAGTAGTCTTGGAATTCCTAGTGTACACAAATTATATTTATTGACTTCATAACATTTATGAATGCAAATCATTGGAATTGCTTCTATCTCTGGGTCACTTGGAAGCATTGGCTCATTTGGATTTGAATTTGTCTAGGATTGAGGAGATACCTAAAGTAGTACACTTGGTGAATTTGGAGACCTTACAATTTAATTATTCAAAGTTGAAGCAACTTTCAAATTTGAAATACTTGTATCAATTTCATCAAATACATGTTAAAACATAACCTTTGTCTACATTGGATACATCAAGGTCTTTAATTGGAAGATATAAATTAAAAAAAAGAAAGAAGTGATATTTGTGGATGAATTACTGATATTAGCAACATGAATGAATCTAAAGACATTTCACTTGATGAAGATTGAAAATGTAGGCCTATACTATTGAGGTTTTCAATTCCATAGTCAAAGCTTAGTTTTCAAAGGAAATTTGCTACTCAAATTGAAGTGCATTGATTTAGCCTATTAGTGTGTTTGATACTAAATCATAAACCATATATATTTTTTGTAAGGTATTTGGACCTACTATGTGGACTAAAATAGTATTGTACTATGCTAAATTGCCAGATTCTTTAAGAAAATAGTTTATTCACAATGATGCTAATTTTTGAGTGATACTAAATTTATCCCTTCACTAACAAATTGAATCATTGTCATGTCACACCAATGAATTCTTCAAAAGAATCTTCTACACAATAAAAAAACTGAAACTTCTAAAAATCAAGAACCAATGATTTATTTCCTTGTTGGGATTGCAAGTATGGTCTTCCAAGTAATGAGGAATTCTTTGTCAATAAAATTATATTAAAACCCTCACACAATACCTACATAGAATAGGTGTCCATTACAATGAAATGATTATTTTGTCCTTTTTGGTAATTAAACTAGTGAAATATCAAGCAATGTCACTTTTTTGAATACCTATTTGGAATTTGAGATTTGTTCCTAGTACTGACACACTTGAATGTCTCTATTTTTGCACAATATTACATGTCATTTCAACAAATTTAACCATTTTAATTCATGGTACAATTTATGAACTAGGTCACATGTATGTAATGTCATCAAGTGCTAATGGTTTTTTGCATCTGAGACTCTGGAGCTATCAAATCTTTCAACATGTCAAAAATGTAGCCGTTGAATAAGAATATAGTAACTTCTTGCTTTTAAGCCTTAATGGATGTTCCAGATACCAAAATTAAGCAAACAATCACAAAGTACTAAAATGCCGTTAGTAGTGCTTTCATGTGAACATGGTTACACAATCAAAAATCATGATCACCATATGAACCAATTTGTTACACTCTTGAGTGACTTCTTGGATGCACAAGTGGAGCAAGTCACTAACATGGTCAATTGCGAATTGTATAAACATACAATGCACTACCTTCTTCTGTTTGTTTCACAAAAACTATATGATAATCAATAAGGTATCTACACATAATAGAAACATGTTTGCAAAATCAATCCCTAAAAATGCTTCCCTAAAAATGCAAGTTTAATATTGATTTTGGTTTCACACAATACTAATACTTTCAAAATTTATATGATATTCATTAAATGTCCCAAAATGCATGGTAAGAGAATTGGGAATCTCATTTTGACTACCAAAAAGACACAAAATAAATGTAGGCAACTTAATAACACAAGTCATGTTCCATTTATACTCAATCAAACAATCTTAAGTATAGTTACTTTATATATTATGCTAGCTATTGTTAGATCCACTCTATTAAATCTATTGATTTGTCGTATTACAAAATGAATTGACATATGAATATGCCTTGAGAATATTCAAGAAAGCAACATTTATACCAATGATATTTGTGAAAACTCACCAACACAAATAGCTCTAGTACATATACAGCTCCTAAAAATATTTCTCAACCTGTACCCATAACTAAGTTCACTTTGTAACACACACACTAATAGGATAAATCAGTGAGCCTTGCAACAGGTAAAAGTTTAGAAATATTTTCTTGGGCCACCAGGTCCGGTACTACTTGTGTAACGCTGACTGCCATATCTACCGACTACACTACGGAGCATTTCCCTTGCAACAAAACAAAACAGGGACCTCGAGGGGAGCTCCTCCAGCGCTGGAATACTTGAATCATACTCGAGAATCCTCGTGTGCGCGCTCAGTCAGCAGTGACGCACGTCTCCGTTCTCGGAGGTGATCCCACAATTAAGTGGTGGGAGCTTCTGTAGCACTTCGTTTTCTGGAGTCCACACTAAGGTCTTCAGCTCTGCCACGGCCTGGTGACAATTGCAACTCCAGGCCTGATTCCAAATCTGCAGCCAATCCCGACTTGAGCATTCATGTCGGACGAAAACAGAGTTTTGCATCGATCGATCTTGTAGGGAGAAAAATCCAAACATGCTCTCGAGTTCCACCTCCAGTGGGCCGGAATAAAATGCTCACCTCGTGCAGCGTGATTGCTGTCGATGGGCTGAGATGCCGAATCGGCCGCCTCAGTACGTGCGCTTCCTCCGTCGTCGATTAGTATCCTCCACGCCGAGGATCTCTTAATGCAGCTCCACGCGCAAGCTCCAATCAGAAACACAAGGAGCGGCACCGCTGTGATTTTGAGCCACTCTGTGGCGAGCTCTCCTCTGCTGACAATCAATCAATGATCGTGGTAAGTCTTTAAATGGTACCCAATGTACAGGCTAGGGAAACCTGACTGATACGATTAAATTTTGGATTTAGGAAATCATTGATGAAGTACTCACCTGGCAACAGCTTCTATTGGAGCGGAAGGGCTGGCCGCTAGTAAAGCTCTCGCGGAAGCCGCTGACTCTGTGATTGTAAAGCTCGCCATGGCGAGAATCCACCGAATTACCTGGTATCACACGAATTGGCCAGCAAGAGAACAGAGTCAGCGGGTTGAATTCCTTTTTCAGTACGTCCAGAGTGCACCAATCGAGGGAACACTCGATCCCCAGTTAGATTGCATGAATTTGAAACTACTGAATTGGATTTTCATTGTCCGCGCTTTTTTTTCTAAAATTTTCGAACTCTATTCCTATCCTGGAAAACTCTTTGTAGAAGCTAGCACATGCGAGACGAAATTTTGGGCTCCAAAGAGCGCAGAGCTCCATTTCGAAAGAAATTCTGAAATCTAACAGTGGAAATCAATGAGAAGCTCTGACACCCCGTACATCAAGTCTCCTAGTCCCAGATCTCCTGAAGCAAAGCCTGCATTAGAAATTCGACTGCGAATATGTCTCTCAAATTCTGAGGATGAACTATTCCAATGCGACTGATTATCTGCTTCATTTCCAGCAATTCATCAACCCAGCTAAAAACGCACTCCACCATTATTGATTCACCCTTGCGAGGAGACTGTCTGTTGATTCTTACGTACGTGTTCCAATAACATTGCCACGGTTTCTACTCAAATTTTGTTGTCGCTAGCCTGTTGGGGTGACGGTTATGTATAGATCGACTGACAAACTCAGGAATTTCCAATGTGACATGTGGACAATGATAAATCTAATCCTCTAGAAGATTAACCCGCACAGGCATGGAACCAGAATCCAATTTTTCTCACAGACATTGCTACGAATTCGACCCAGCTGTTAGTTTCACTACAACGATAGTAATGAGAAAATCGAGACAGAAGTGTGAGCACAAACCCAAGCACAGCACGTCTTGCTCCAATTGTGAAGTGGGAGATATCCGAATAGTAGATTGAAACTACAAAGGCGCGATTTCTACAAGGTCTGGTCGGAGATCGAATCAACTGACTTCGACCTACCGAGAGAACAACTCAGAAGAATGGAGAACAGACGAAGGTCTAGTTGGAGAAACGATTTGCCAGACCCTGAAGCCATTGATGTTTCTTTTATAACCCTGTGGACGTGGCCCTGGGACGGATCCAGCCAGTTCATTGCAGCCCAGTGACCGCTTGCTTCCCGTCACAGACGGCTACGGCTTTGTCCCCGAGTGTTGCTCCGCCCTTGCGTCTGCCTCTGGCTGGCTGCCTGTCCCCTGGAACTGGGCCCCTGGGGCCTTTGAGACCTCCGATGACGGAGAGTTCTAAACCCATATCCAGAGAGTCTGCAGCTGAATATAGGCATCTATAACAAATTATTAGCCATTGTTGCGACGGAGACCATCTCCGACATCGGGAGAGTCCGATGGTGTGCACTGTTGGGATGCTCGCCGCGCGCGTGGAAGTTTCTGCTGGTCCGCGTGGCACTTTCGGGAAGCAGGATACGTGTAGATGGACAAGGAGGCCAGTGCTCCGATGACGGAGGAAACATATAATGGGAATTGTACAACATATAGGGAAAAAACAATAAGTACAGAGAAGTCAAGAATGATTCAAAATACTAAATTGTAAAGAATTCATGGAATTGAAAAATTTCCATTCCAATGGTTGTGATATGTTGTACTAAACAATCTACACCTAGTGTTTTTATTTTTTTTCAAAATTTTTGAAAAATGAGTTCAATAAAGGACTTCAAAGTTTATTTTAGAATAGAGATTCCATAACTACCCGTAGACTACCCACAACTAAAAATCCTCATTAATTTCATCTCACTAATCAAAATGGAATGATTCAAAATTTTCCACCTACATATAAATCTAGAGAACCAATTTCAATTTTTCATTTCTTAAAAAAGTGATTTTTTAAGATTTGCCCGAATTGCCTGGCCTCACAAAAAACTACATATGATGCAATAACTTTTTAACCATGTAGTCAAAAGTTATGAAAATTGTTGGGCCTTAAAGCTACTCCTCGACTACATTTTGTGTAAATTTTTTTTTTTTAAAATAAAAATTCCATTTGTAGTGAGCTACCCAAAATATCTATAATGCCAAAAAATAGTGTTTGGGACTTTAGGGGTTATAATTTTATAATTCATCGAAACTTCTAAAATCCATAACTGTCACACTGTGAGTTGGAACACCATGAAACATAGCCCATGCCTCCTTGTGTAGAGAGCTATCCAATGGTACTAAGAATGTGACCAAAAGACTGATGGTATAGGATGTCTCACTATACCAAACAAAACAAACAAACAAACAACTTAACTTAAAGAATGGATATACATTTGGTTATTTCTTGTATCTTTATTTGAAATAGTAAATTTTAGAAAGGGAGGAATGTCATTTTCAAATGCTAATCAATTGAAATCAGCTATCTGGGGATATAAATTTACTATCAAGTAGTCCGTTCTCACTTGCAAAACATTTGCTACGCTTCTAGAAGCCTACTCAAAGAATTGCTTCCAACGCCATTTATATATGAAGAATTGTTGCTAAAATCGACCTCCTTGAAAATCAACCTTTCATTGTGACTAATTTGATGAAATTAAAAAAGTATTATATTTTTAAAAATAACTAGGAAGTAAAGAGTTATCAATGTTATTTGGATGTCACATTAGATGTTATTATTGACATAAAAACACAAGTTGTTTTATTGTATGTCTACTAAAATCCATCTCCTAAAATCATAAAAACATTACATAAAATACAAATTTTTTAGTGTGAAATCAAATGTTGAAATGAGAATGCTCAAAAGTGCTTTCCAAACCATGATTTTTTTCCCTATAGATACATATCATGGTATTGATGTGTAATTTTTTTCAAATTATTTTGAGGTGTCGAAAAAAGATATGAAGGTGTGAAGTAACAACATAAAATGCCTTTTTCATTGTCAAAAAATCTACCCAAAGTTTCACGTATTCATAAAGAAAAAAATTATAGGGTCTCTTTGTTGTTCACAAACTATTAGTGAGGTTCACATTCAAAATTATCTACAAAATAATGTATATGCAAAAGCCATAAAGTGGCCTTATGGTCTTTTAGGGGTTAATCCTTAATAGACCATGGAGCCTCACACATTAGGCATTTTGAAAACTTAGGTAGCCTCTGTTGATTTCAAAATTTGAAATTTTTGCATGAATTTTTTATACTAAATGATATTCATTATAATCTACTTGTAAAGCTTTGTTTCATGTCATTCCAATAAATATTGCAAAAATTAGAATCTTTTTAAAAATTTCAATGACAAAATGGACAACAAAAAACATATCATACAGAAAGTATTGAATTTTTTTTGAATTGTATAGATTGATACCTACTCAAAACATTTAAACCATTCAATTTCTAATAAGGTTTTTTTTGGAAGCAATGAATGTAGGAAAAACATATGAAGTTTTGCTCTCAATTTTTGAGAATTTTAAATTATAATAAAAATAAAAAATATTAATTTTTTATTAGAATATTTTGAGCATTGTGATTAATAATTTTTAATATCTTATAAAATTTATTAGCAAATTAGTTTTTTCTATTATTCAATACCACCTTTAGTTCTACTTTATAATTTTTTGGAAAATAAATATGAAAGATTTTTTTTCTAAAATTTTGTAAATATGTTTTCAAACTAGTTAAAAATAAATTGATGAAATGTACAAGTTATAGGACATAGGAGTTGTTTTCTAAAAATGTTGAAAGATAAAATTTCACTTTTTTGAAAGGGTTAGAAAATATTATATATATATATATATATATATATATATATATATATATATATATATATATATATATATATATATATATATATATATATATATATATATATATAATTAAGGTGCTAATAATATAAACACCTATAACATAAGTACCTACACCATAGTTGCACTATAATCATAGAAAGTTTCTATAATACAGACACTTATAACATAGGTGTATAGTCTTTTAGGTTCCCAGGTTCATGCTTTTAGGCTCACAGAATAGCAACCCTCATTTTGAAATTCATGTACATTAAACTTGCATTAATTAGGGATCTTTATTTCAAAATTTTAGAACAATGTACTTTGAAAAGTTAATCACATGATACGAAGGTTAGATTTGTTAGAAAAATAAATATTGATGAAGATTTTGTTATTGCTTTTTGAGACAAGTATTTGAAGATGTTTTTGACCTCTAAACATGTTGGTCCTTTAGGAATTAAATTAAGAAGATTTCATATCAAAGATTTCTGAAATATATTATATGTGCACAAAGGTTTAAAGTTTAAAACATGAATGCATTTATATTTTGAAAAATGTGTTTTGAAAGGTACCA
The DNA here is from genome assembly GCA_950106755.1 of Climacium dendroides. Lineage (NCBI taxonomy): Eukaryota > Viridiplantae > Streptophyta > Bryopsida > Hypnales > Climaciaceae > Climacium > Climacium dendroides. The sequence goes on from OX467086.1 coordinate 24,367,592, forward strand.
AAAATTGGAATGTTGCCAAAATTGACATCTCAATATAAAGTTCAAAACTCAAATGATGTTTTCAATTATTATTATTTGATATGCTTGTAGTATTCCTTGCATTTTTATTGGAGTAATAATTTTCATGAATGAAAAAATCGTTATTTGCTTTAAGGTTTTCAATTTGAACCAACTTAGTTTATAGATAAATAAATTGTAATACTCATGCACAACATATTATTGGATCTTCATGTATTGTGGTACCATATCAAGTCCCCCAGCAAAATGTTAGCTTTATTGTGCCACCACTCAATGAATTGCTCACAATACCATGCATAATAAGAATTCTCAATGAATGGCAATTAAATCAAACTCCTACTTTGGATGATAAAAAGTAGCTTTATGGGCTTCATGGTGACGTATCATCCCAAAATAATCGTGCATTCATAACATTGTTAACTAGCGTTAAATCCCTTTTGTATCCACAAGAAATGGGAGTCCGCATCATGGCAATTTCCTAACCAGTTGTGACTTTCTTACAACTCCCCACTCAAACAATGACATTAGCATTGCAACTTCCAAGCCAGCCAACAATTCTTTACAGATTATAACTAAGTTCACTACCATGCACATAGGAAGGATTATCCCTCCTCGATCCAAGGTGGAATGGTGAAGGTTGGTTAACTTACGAACGACGCATAAACATTTTATAGGCGATGAATGACAAAAAAATCTCTTCAAGCAAGACAGAAGTGCAACTATTCCTCCTCTAAATTTTGTGTGAAAAGGAAAGGTCTTCTCCAGTAGTTTGACTTCCAATGACTGCTTTTGCATTTTTTTAAATCAACAATTCACACGGTACCAACACAGATCTTATTTCCACGGTGACCAGCTTGTCATTCAAGAGTTAAGAACAATGTTGAGTTCATCCAAAGTAATGTTGAATCTTTAAATCTCAACAGTCTCAACAAGATCTACAAATGAGAGGAATTTTTTTTTTAAAAAGTGACAGCCCAGAGTCGGAAGATGTCAAAGATTCTCAAACTTGTTAGAAAAGAGTTCCCAAGTGAGGCTCCGATGACGGCAGTTGAGGCGGGGCCGTCCAAGAAGGAACCGGAGTGGCTGTACAGTATAATGGAGTCTCCGATGACGGACGAGGCGCAAGTCCGCTTTCCAAATTGCCCCAGAACAAATGCAAGCACATTCATTTGTTGGTGGACTTTCAGCATCCCCTCCTTGAAGGTTGCCTACAAAACCCACAGCTATGGCAGGCAGACTTCCAGCATCTGCACTCCGACGTCGGACACTCCTCCCTTGAAAACTGTGTGGCGTGCCTTGGCACTACATTAATGATGATAAATAGTGTTGGCAACACAAAGCATAATACTAATTGTAAATAATCCGGTTAATGTTACCAACACTAAATGTCACCATAGATATTATTTGTCAACTATTGGGTATAAATTTTTTACAAGTTTACATTTAGTGTTACCTAACTATTTCATCAAAATGCAAAGAAAAACGTATGAACCCAAGAAACCTATTGTATGCTAAAAAAGTTACTGCTCAAAAAAGTGAAATACAACACTAAATGCCAACTATTTGAAGTTTAGAGTGACCGGGGTAAAAGTTCAGGTAACACTAATCACAACATAACACTATTTATCATCATTAGTGTACTGTATGTACCACAATCATACCCTAGCAAGGCAATCTCCGTTGGACATACGGTAGTGCCAATTTCTAGGTTGATGAAAATTAATTCATCCTTATATAATAACAATAAATATTTATACTAATTTCACTGTTCAGTGTAGGGGTCTCTTTCATTTAATATAGATTGCGCCACAATTTTATTTATCATAATTCCATATTTTTGTCCTTGCTAAAACTTAGAAAAAAGAGTTCCCCAGAGGCTCCGATGACGGCAGCTGAGGCGGGGCCGTCCAAGAAGGGACCGGAGTGGCTGTACTGTATAATGGAGCCTCCGATGACGGAAGAGGCGCAAGTCCGCTTTCCAAATTGCCCCAGAACAAACGCAAGCACATTGTTGGTGGACTTTCAGCATCCCCTCCTTGAAAACTGTGTGGCGTGCCTGGCACTATGATGGGGTTCCGCTTGGCACTCTGCTCGGGAATTGTTTTTCCCCGCCTAAATTAAATCATCCATCATAGGTTCTCTTTGAAAATGAAATGTTATTAACCCTTAAACAACGAGTTGGTCACTGTGGAAATCATTTGTTTGGGTACTATGTGAATTGTTGGCTTAAAAAAATGAAAAAGCACTCATTGGAAGACAAGCTATTGTAGAAGACGTTCCCTTTTCCCACAAAATTTGGAGGATGAACAGTTGTACTTTTGTCCTGCACGGAGAGATTCCTTGTCATTCATCGGCCGGAAAACGTCCTTGGTGTCATTTAAGGGTTAATTATATTGTGGCAAGTAAATCCTGTAGAGCATAGTTATATTGTGGCAAGTAAATCCTATAGAGCATAGTGAGTAGGGTTTAGGCCTGGAATAGAGCTCCATTAGGCGCGTAGCTTTAGTAGTATTTAGGGTAAATATGAAAGGGTTTATTGATCATATTCTTTGGGTTTTAGAGAAAGAGAAAAAACACATAAAATAAAAATTTGACGTTTCAACTAGGACCCCAAATGCAAATGAAATTTTTTTTAGTGTTTTCCCCAAACAATGAGGGAAACAATGAAGGAGGTGGGTGAAAATTCCACCTGACGGGCTGCCTGACATAGTCTAGTGCCGGGGTATGGCGTGCAGCAAGGCTCCACCTTTGCCGAAGAATGCGTCTGCACGATTCTTACGTATGCGTGTGATTTCGAACTTGTTCACCTTCTCGACCCATCCAAGTCTTTCGTTGTTACCAGTTTGGATGAATAAAACGTCCTGTTTGAATTTCTGTTGCAGTTTTCTGGATGGGCTTGTTGGAGAGAGAGAGATCTTTGCTACGGCGGTGAGACAAGTTGCTGTTAGAGCTTCCATCTAAGGCAGGTACACCCAAAACCGCCACTTTTTGCTACCGAGTCTATTTTCTATTATTAGATTGGTCCAATTTTCATATGTTCTTGTTGGCAAGTGAAAGGAGGTTCCAATGCACCAGAGAATGTGGCATTTGGATATTGTATGCAAAAGTTATTAAGGAACAAAGTTTGGTTCTACAAGCGTTTTTTTCACATAGGTACAGAACTGATTTTGGAGATGTATGTGCAATATAGATGGTGGTTTGAGGTCAGTGGCACATTTGGGTGTACCTACCTTAGGCTGCTCCAGCTCCACGTTTCCATTTTTAACCCTAGAGCGTCTGGACTCTTCTCCAGAATTGACGATTTGGAGAAAATCATTATAAAATGTTATTTGGAAGAATATTTTAGAAGTGATATACAAAAGAAAGTTGTAGATTTTGAATTTTAAATTCCATCTGTATGGTTCAATTCACCAATACTATCACCAATATTTTTTTCTAAATTTGGAAAGGAAAATTTCAAAACTCCTTCAAAATTTGATTATAGGCAAAATATTATCATTTTTTGAGCAAAACTTATTGGAATGGATTCAAAATGAGGTTATCTTGACATGGTGATTTTTTGAAATTTTTGTGTTCTTTACATCTATGACTTCATTTTTGCTAACCTAGTTTTGAACTAGAGTCAATGTAGTTTGATCACTTGACACACTTCAACATTTGTAATTTTAGAAAAATTTGTATTCTAGTAACACCAAATCCAACCATTAGATATGACAAGAACTTGATAAAGTATCACCAAAAATTAGGATGACTTTCATCCAAGCAGGAACGAGACAGAAACAAGAACTTCAATCTATTCATTGTCCAAAAAAAGGACATCGAAGCGCTCTAAGGTTAAACAAGGACTATCCAATTGTTATTCTTGAGTTTGGCTTCTCGTTTTGCACGGCCAGGGAAGATTGACCCCCTTATTGCCCCGTGTTTTAACCTTGGACAAAAAACTGAAATTTTTTATTTGCCACCCATTACAAAATTTGGAAATTTTGAATTCATCAATTTGCAATCAGAGGCCCTAAATTAGTTGAGAAATGCAAAGAAATACAAAATTGATGCAGCACAAAAATAGGTGGCAATTTTACATTTACCCTTGAATGGGGCAATAAGGGATCAATCCTCCTTGGCTGTTCTGCACCACTGCTTATATAATTTCAAGCTGGTACTAATTCAATCAGGCTATTTGTATTCTATTCTTGTTGGCATCAAAAGAAATTTGAACCCCACGTCGGGTTGCTTTGAATTGTCACAAAGTACAGTGATGCAAAGGTAGAAACACCTTAAATTGTCAATATAAGCAATTTAGCATAGTGGGAGGCATCTTTTTTCTAGAAAAAATGTTTTTGTAATATTAGCAATTGAAAATCATTAATTTAAAAATAAAAAATTAGATATTTTGGAACACTTGAAGGAAAATCTAATGTGCATGAATGAGTATAATTAGGGATGGTTTTGGGTGTTTCTACCTTTGTTTTGCCCTAATGTTGAGATGATGTGGAGTACTAATGATATTTTTATATAAGTAGATTATATTTTAATAATATAATAAATATTTCAATTATATAATAAATAATGTAGAATTCATGTGGTCTACTCTTAGACTTAGGCCCCCTTGAGGGTTCACCTTTTCTTCTAATACTTGATGTTTTCTCTAAAGAGAGATTTAGTATTTTATAGTATTGTATTTCTACATCCTATATATTGTGAAGTGTTGTGGAGGCTAGGTGGTGAGTGCAACAACAATTTCCGCACCGCCTAAACATTATAAAGTATAATCTTATTGGACCAGTGCAAGGAGATGTGATGATGGGAAATCTTTAGTCCTTCCAACTTACCACTTTTGCCCTCATTCTTTTGAAATCAACTCAAATATGAGTTCCAAGAGTAAGTCAATTCAAATATGAGTTCCAAGAGTCCTTCCCATTTCTAGCCTTCAATTGAGCTTACCCACTTCCTCAACTAATCTATATCTTTGATTGCTTCCGTGTTTTCAACCCTTGGATCACCCTTGGAGGATATGAGTTGATTTGCAATGATAAAAAGAATTAAAAGAGAGAGTATTTGTAGATGATATTACTGATCTTAGTGACACAAATGACTTTGAAGACATTTCATCTAATGAGGATTGAAAGTGCTTATTTTAGCCATCAAGTGTTTTCTACATTATATTTGAATCTTGGTTTAGAAGAAAATATACCACTGAAATAGAAAGTGCATTGATTTAGCCTATTTGTATGTTTGGCATTAAATTTCAAAAGTCATATACATGTTATTTGTAAGGTATCAAGACTTGGTGTAAGCTAAACTAATATTGTACCATGCTAGTTTCCTGAAGAAAATAGTTAGTTCATAGTGATGCTAATTTTTTAGCAACACGAATAAATATGTTTTTTTACTAATGAGTTGAATAATGGTAGTTTTATACCAATGTATTCTTCAAAAGAATCTTTTATACAATCAAGAAAAAGAATCTCCTATATAGAAAGAAAATATAGGTTGTTTGGGATTTTGAGTATGCACTTGTTTTTAATGTTTCAAAGACTACTTAGCAAAGATAATTGGCTTATTAATAAAATTGCACTTGCAAATCGGAGCAATATTTACATAGAGTAAGTAAGCTCATTATATCAAAATGATTAATTTGTCATTTTTGGTAAAACGGTGAAATAAAATGCATTGCTACTTTCCTAGATACATGTTTAGAACTTTAGATTTGCTCCTAGTGTTTAATGCATTTGAATGTCTCATTTTTTGCACAATGTACTATGCCATTTAGTATACATAAACATTATAAACTAGCGGTTGGCGCTAGCTATGCTACGCATTCATCATTAGATTTTTATAAGAATTTTTATGTATTAGATAGAATGTAGAACAAAAATTTCAATAAATCTTCAAATAAAAATGATTAAAATCTTTGTATAATTTTTTTTATAAGTAAGCATATATTGAAATGTACAATAGAAATTTACTGAATGATGAATGAAACATATGCAATGGTAAATACTATTAAAGATACACATACATTAGAATACATTAGAAATTTGACTCTATTGTTACAAAAAATGGCACCCAAAATTGAAGAATTGAAAAGAAAAATTTAAATCTCAAATTTTTTGTGAACAACTTAATTGTTGTGGAATCCAAAATCACTTCAATCGAATAAATTTCTCAAAATCATTTGGTAGTAGCAATAGAAAATTGAAATCATGAAAGCTCAAAGCTCACAAAAGTACAAAATCATAGAAGTGCAAAGAAGTGTAAAGCCAAGATACCATATAATTTATTAACTTGGCTACATGTATGAAGTTTCATGAAGTACTAATGGTTTTTTACATTTAGGGCTCTTACTTTCAATATGTCAAAAATGTGGTTGTTGTATATGAGTATAGTACATAGTAGCTTGTTCTTAGTTATTAATGGATGTTACAGACACCAAAAGCAACATTTTCAAAAGTTAACGTTGAAATGGCATTAAGTCCACACTTCCATGTGAACATTGCTATACAATTGACAATTGTGGTCAATATATGAACTATTTTTTTAAATTCTTAGTGAGTGATTTGGATTCACAAGTGCAACATGTCAACATGGTTACTTGCAGACTATATGAACATTGCAATGCACTACTTCCCCCATTTGTTTCATAAAATTCTCATGAAGATCAATAAGGTAATTACATTTAGTTGAAACATACTTGTACAATCAATCTCTACAATTTCTTCCCTAAAATGAGCTACTTATTTCCATATGAACCTTATTGGATTGATTTTGGTTACACCTAATGCTAGTACTTTGAAAACTAATAGTTTATTCATTAGGAGTCCAAAAATGGATGGTAAAAGAATTATAAATGTCCTTTTGACTTCAAACAAGACCAAAAATAAATGAAGGCAACTTAATAATAGAAGCCATGCTCAATTTATGCTCATTCAAACAATTTTAGATGTAATAAACTTTATAAATTATGGTGACTACTACTAATATAGTTACATCTCTAAAGGTACATTCTAACGTGGCATTTGGTAATAGCACTCATAAAAATGTAATACCTCTAACAAAGATTGAAAGGTACAAGTTGTAAAAACATTTGTTTTTAGATGGTTTGGCATTAGTTTGGCATAATTGGGTCATTTTAAGTTATTGGTCATTCAGACTTGGGGGATTATATTCTATAGTCTTTACAAAGGCAACCATTTCCTTTCCACAATCCTCATCCAAAAAATTCATCCACATCATGGATAATAAAGTAAGTATTAATACTTATGGCATTTGACCATCTTTGACAAATAATCAAATTTGATGGCTATATTAAGTGTATACTTCATTAACAATTGTGAGTATAAAGGGTGGATAACTTCATTTTTATAATGAAATCCATTATAAATCTTCAAAGTATATGGGCTAATTTGAAGATGAGAGTTTGAGCATTCATTGTCAAAATTTAGAAATTGTGTTTGGAGTTGAATTTTAGACCTCATTTAAACACAATTCTATAAATTATGAGTGACTTTTGAATTTTAGTCACCATACTTTCTAGCTAATAGCTATTGTTCTTTGCTAACTACCTATCTACAATTCCATTAACTAGCTGCACTCTTGACAATTTGAAATCTATGTTTTTCATTGATTGACGTAATTGCATGAACAATGTCCTCATTTATTGACCTAACCACCATTCTTTTTCCTTGCTAGCTTGTAGACCAACTAGGATCAACATTTGCTAAAGAGCAAATTAAAGTGTGAACACACATACAATTCTCTTTTTAGTAGCGCCCAAAGGACTCGGCCTTAATGCCAAGTATGAACGTACCATAAGCTCTATTGAATATATTGATTTGCTTTAGTAGAGCATATTAAGAAATGGATTTAAGTATAGTCATATTTTTACAAAAAAGAATATTTACTCTTGCAAAAAAATCTTTAATAATTCACCCTTGCAAGAAGATTGTTGTTTGTTGCTTGAATGTCCTATAACATGTGCCATGGTTTCTAGTCAAATTTTGGTGTTACTAGCTTGTTGCATTGATGGTTATAGTTTGACTGTCTAATCAAAAAAATTTAATACCAATGTAAGGCACAAGTAGGCAATGGTAAACTCTAATCTTTTAAAGGACCAACCTACACAAGAATCAAAAACCAAATTTTCTCATATATAGATATACTAAACATTTAATATCATATACTATCATTGTCTTGGCTTTGTAGTAGATGGTGTGACATATTCCACATCCAACAATACTTCATCAAGAGCTTAGTAGACAGGTAGGAGGTTCAATGTGATGAATAGGGTGCATGAAGGGAAGCCAATGGATATGAAAGCTAATCCAATCCTCCTATCAAAAGTTATGGATGGATGAAGTTTAGCCCTTAGAAGGGTTATGGAAACTTCATTTGTTTTTTTCGGTGGACTCCTAACTCCAAACTACTTTGGGGTTTTGGCTACTTATTTAAGTAGGCATTGTCTACCTACAATGTGAGTTTGAGTACAAGTAGAGGTTTCCTAATGAAGTTTGTCCATCCTACTCCCCGAACTTCATCCCTTGATAACTTATGGAGTCTAATTTGGTTTATAAAGGTAAAGCTAGTGTTGGATTTTTTAGAAGCTAAACTATGGAATGACACCCTAACTGTACTACTTAGTTGTCCTCAAAAGATTCTATTCTACATCCTATTGCATTCTTAAGGTTCAAGATTCCTTTTGTCAACTTATTATTTTTAGAATATGGAATTTGGCTTCTTATAGGGGACAAGATTAGCTATCCAAAACGTTAAGACACTTAAGATTTAGACCTTCCTAGGGAAAGTTATATGTGGATGAAGTTTGACTACTAATTAGTGCTTCAAAACTTCATCCACTATTTCCTATCAATTTATAACCTAAAAACAAATTTTCTCTTTACATTTGAATTCTAGATTCTTACCCTTGACTAAGTTTTCATTCTTATTCCTCTTGGATGAAATTGACTAGTCTTCATCCAATCAAACTCTTAAACTTCATCCGCTCATATCTCACTCATTCTAAGTTGATTATTGATGTATTTTATATTTTGGAACCTTCTTGACTTCTAATTTATGATTCTAGTACTAAACTTGACATGACTTCCTATCTTGGATATGTAACTTACTCTTAGGCCTCGACCCTAATTGGTACTTGCTATTAAGACAATTAAAATGATGGTATGCGATTAGTGGCGTACCTCACATTGAAGTTCCTTGATTAGGTTGATGAGATTTCTTTCTAACCCATCTTCTATCTTTTTTTCCTCTACTTCTTCGCTTTCTTACTTCTTTTCTTTCTTTCTATATTAATCCCTATAATACATTGATTGTGGTGGTTGGGATAGCCACCAACTAGTCTACAAAACCCAAGGTGGAGATTAATTACTATTTACACTATGACCTACACCTTATGTGCCGGGTTATTCCAATGACTACCTAATCTGCCATCTAATGGTTGAAAATGATCTTGGAGATGTCTTCTCCATGCTTCATTCTCATGGTTCCCTCCTATCTAAACCAACTTTCCACCTTCCTCACTTCATCCTCTTCTTCTCTTCCACCTTGATGTCCTTGAGTTTAGTTGTTGGAGCTTGAGAACTTGTGATGATGTTGTTGGTATGAAAGAGAGTATGTGTAGGCTATGGGAGGCAGTTATTTTTTCTAACTTGACTATCCTTCTTCTCTAAAGCACTCTTATTTCTTTAATTTCTTCTCTCTCCTACTTGTTTCTATCTTCTCTATTTACTCATTCTCTCCGACTTCCTCTCCACCCTTGCACTTGTTATTAACTTCTAAATGGATGGATGTACCTTGAGCTTCTTCTACTTCCTTTCTTCCTAAATTTGCAATTGGAAATGATTTCAATTTAGATACCTACTCACCTTCCTCCCTACTTCTTTATTGATCTATATTTGTTTGTTTTTCTAGCTTGTATTTTTGCTAATCATTTCCATAGTTGACCATTTGGACTAGGACTTAGTTTTGGGAACTAAACTTTGGGTGTTCCCAAGCACCTTTTGGGATATCAATTTAGTAGTGTTTACAAATTTTCTCATATATTGGAATGTATGATATTCCTATAGCCATTTGTTTGGCTGATAATTCATGAAGTTTATCATATCCAATGTATTCTAGCTTGTAATGCCAAAGTCATACTAAAGATATATTTTTCTGAGTCAAGTTCGTAAAGACATCTAAATTCAATGCCGATAGTTGATATAATGATCATCAAAGTATGCCACAATGCCTTTATTCATCAACGAGCTAATGGACAATAAGTTTTTGTTCAAGCCAGGGATGTAGAAAACACCAAGAAGATCCTTTATTTTTTTAGATGGAAGAATAAAATGCTTAGATTTCTTGCCTATGATTTAGTGACTTTGGCCACGTGCAATCTTTACACGACCACTACATTGGTCTACGTTAGCAAAACTACTTGAATTTCATTAATATAATGTATAGCACCTAAATTGAGATACTGTCTTGAATCAGGGTCATGAAGATCCAAGGATAGTATAGCTACCTCAAATTTTTCCTAGTTTTTATCATTGTCTTGATTGAGGTATTGATTTGTGCCTCAAATATTTCATAGTTTTTATCATTGTCTTAATCGAGGTATTGATCTGAAACTTCTGTTACTACACAACTCTATAGACTTGGCCATGATTCTTCCTACACAATGTTTGCTAAAATTTGATTGATGCCAAGTTTGGTATGTCTGTATGTTTCCAACATATGAATGTCAACTAGGCACTCTGGGCACGTGTCTTTTTGGTGACCAATTGGCGACAATTGAAACAACGATTCTGTCTATTTTGAGAACCACTAAAAGTTGTGAATTACCTAGATGTAGATTTCGATGTTCTTGTAGTCAATTGAGTTGCCCGCCTTGAAATGCATGCCCTCCTTGGAAGTGAGACTATTGACCATAATGGAGCTGCTGTCTTCCATAAAAATAAAGCGCTTTAGATTTGATCATGTTTGTAGTCTCTTTCTTGCATTAGACAAGTTTGTAATTTGTTAAGTGTTGGGAACTTACCTGTGCTAGTGTAGCTTTGTAAGAAGTAATCATAATTATCTGGAAGTGCCTTCATAATGATCTGCATTAGATTTGTATCATCAATTTTCATGCCTATTGCCGACAATTGTGTCAAGTTTTGCTTAAATTGCAAGAGAAGTATACTTTTACTCTTAAACTCTCAAAGAAAGACAACAATGTGTGACAATTCTTGAGTTCAAACTTCCTGCTATCATTATCTACTTTGAAGGATTGACACAAGAAGGTCCATAAGGATTTGGGCTCTTTATACTCAGTTAATTGTAAGAAGAGAGATGGTTTAATTGACATGCTTATAATGTACATGAACCTTTCTACTTTCTCTACCTTAGGTTCATTAGGTTGATTTGTATCTATTGATTTTTTGAAGCAAATTATTATGTATTGGGCTCCTATGAAAGAATAGACCAAAACTTTTCTTTCTTGGCAATACAATTGATTAGATACTTTCAAAGGTGGAAGTTAAATGACCTTACCAGTTTGGCCTCATCTAGCATTATGCTATCTTTTGACATGGTGTTAGTTCTCTATTTGTATTGGTTACACAAGCTATCAACAAATGTGAAGTAATGTTTTCAATAATCAATACTCAAAATGCTCACTCATAAACGAATTCTCTCATACACAACCATAGATCTACACATTGCTTTAATACCATGACGAATATCTTTGACATAAACTAATACAAATACAAACAGAGAACTAGAGAGGAACATTGAGTGATACAGACTCATATGAGATTGACACACATTGTCATTAAAGCGAGAGGGAATATATACATATGATAAGAAGTGGATAAATGATAAACAACAAAGTGGATGTCATAGTTTCTACAACTTTATAAAGAAAAAACTTTATGTCAAACTCTTTGTATATAAATTAAAAAAAATCCAATAAAATGAGAGTTTGAAGAAATTCATATTGAAAGACAATAGTTGTGGAATGACATTTCTAAAGACAAAAAATCATATAGGCCTATTTATTCTCATTTTCTTTGAGATATCATGTCACAAATGCTACCATCTATGATATACTAATTAGTTAGTAAGTCTTTTATCTATGCGGTTTGTGTAAACAACTAGAGTGAGGAATATTGATTAGATTGTATTTGTCTTTGAGGGATGATTGTAAGCAACTCATTTGTGTGACATTTATAGCAACTACTACTATAACTACATTCACAAAGGCAAATATATTCTAATCAATGATAGTTGCATTGTTTTGATATCAAATTTTCTTTTGTGCACCAATTTTACTAGAGGAGGACATTTGCATTTATAAGCACTTCAATAAAATAACGCCATTTGCCATCTCTAAAGGTTCTTGCATGATGCATTAGGAAAATCTTAAAGCCTAAATAGGCTGCCAATTGCTAATTTTTGGCCCCCTAATAGTGCAAATATAGAAAAAATTAATTAATTAATTTTTTTATTGAATAAAAAAGCTATTTTAAAAATATAAAAATATAAAAAATAACCAATCTAATGTGGCATTGACAAATTTCACCAATAGTAACATGTTTAATTTTTAATTTAAAAAAATAATAATAATTTCTCTATAATTGCACCATGGGAATGCAAACATTATAGCCTCTTTGAGGCCTAAATTTTTCCTAATGTTACAAGGATATATTTCCACTTTGATGTCCCTATGTAGAGTAATTCCAACATTACCAATAGATAGACATAACTCATAATGATATTCTTGCATTTTGCTTGTATACTATCCAAAGAAGAAAGTGAAGCTAGTACGTATATGACCATAGACCACCTTTGGTAGTTATATGATACTTTTGTTATAGGTATGTATAACATTATCTATAAGGTGTCTTATGTTGTAGGGTACCTTCAATGGTTATAGAGTACATATTTAGACTTTTCAAGGATATCTATGTTTCTCTAAAACAAGCTTTAGGCTCACCAAATCTAAGTTCTATATTCTAAGCTCTACACTCTATATTCATATGGTAGCATTTCCCCATGCAAGATTAGGCAATAATATTGAGAGAGATGGCATCATATTGTAGTGGTTAGGAATGGAAGACTAGACAAATTCCTTGATTCCATCATAACCACGAGAATATCCATCAACAAAAAGGAGCAACAAGATGCACATGTCCCAATTGAAGAGACTTTACATATGATTCCCCAAAGTTAGAGGGATCGAGATGCAACCCGCTCATGGTCTACTGTTTGCTTAACAAGTTCATATCAATCTCATGAGAAGCTAATAACAAAACTATTTCATCAAAGATTAGAAAGGTAAATTCCAACCTCTACCTTCAACCAAGTTGAATTACAATGTAACATTAGATTTCACACATGAAGGAGTATGCTGCAATCGCTTGCTTGTTTTGGGGGAGGTCCTTCCAATGCCAAAGCTACAAAAAAATTGGCTAGTTGATTGAGCTACACAAGGTTATCATCCCTAACAAGATCATACTCTCAATGTAGAAGAGTTTTGCCATCGTGGCATGTTTTGATTGGTTAAGGAAAAGTAGATTAAAACTAATAATGCTTATTGAGTCACTATGTCTTTGTGCAAATCTTCAACAAGGTATAAAATATAAATTTCATTGGTTTGCTAGTGAGAGAAATTGACTATCTAAGAGAAATCTCAACTATTACCAAAGGATGTTAACTAAAGTAAATGCAGATCCATCTAACATAATCTAAATGCACGAAAGTTGAGTTATTGTAGCATGTTTTGATTAGTTAAACAATCAAAGAAATCAATTGACTCATCTCTCCTACATTGAGATTATATTTGGTACAAGTCATCAAAAATAATCACATGTCAATCACTACTAACCAACCTTGCTACCTCGTGGCTTGGTAGGTATAAAACAACAATTATTTTTAATAACTTGGCATGCTTTACAATTACCTAGTCCATTCTACCCAAGGACACAGGCTTTGGTTTCACATTTGTCAAATTCAACATTTGCATTTGTGGTAGAAAAAGAGATTAAACTATACCTCTATGAGTTCCTAGGAGTACTTTGTAATGGCCAGGGACGAATTGACCTCCTCATTGCCGTAGCCAAAGATATATGTAAAAAAATGCCCCCTATTTTGTCCCACATATTCTTGTACTTCTTCACCACTCTCAAATTAATTTCGGACCTCCAAATATGGATTCAAAATTTCCAAATTTTATCATGTGTTGCAAATAAAAAATTCCATTGTTTTCACCAGAGCTAACAATGACTGCGTAACTGGCCAGTGAGTCCAGGAAGGCACCAGGGGAGGACAAGTGGCAGGGAGCGATAAGCCAAGACCACGGTGGCAGGGCCCACATATCCAAATCGGAAAAAGGCCCCCCTTCACTTCCACTATCTGATCCAAAACCCCTAAACCCTAATCCTCTGTCAAATTCTCTCCTCCTCTTCCACAATAATTCCCTCTCGCATCTGTGTTGCGCCATTTCCAGCCATTCTGCAGCTTCCGTTTCCCTCGAATTCTGATCCGTGAGTGTTTGTTCTTTTCGGAGGAGTGCTAATTGAGCTTTCCGGGTGCAGATTCGGTGCTTAGGTCATTGTTTTTTCTGTTGCGAGGACTTCGAGCTATGGTGGTTGAAGAAGGTGTAGGAAGAGGAGGATTAACAAGGTAGAGAGAGAGAGAGAGCTGGCGAGGGTATGGCCGATACAGCCAGCTGCCGCTGCATTTCCTCAGTCCATGGCCGGGTCGACGTCTCTCCCGTCTGTCGTCGCCGTGTTCCCGCCGGGTGGACTGAGGGCAACGGGATCCCGCGCTCTCTGTTGGACGCCCTCCTTGTCCCGTTCGTGTAGGCACACTGGCGTGCGAATCCTTTGGGGAGGAATTTTGGCGGTGCGATGCTGTGGATATGGCGTTGTTCGAGCGCTGGAGGAGACATCGACGACGACGAAGGCTTCTCCGAAGCCGAGGAGGCGAGGAAAGAAGCCCGTGGAGGAGGTACTTGGAGCTGAACCTGGTCTTGATCAAGTGTCCGAGGCGGAGATCCCTCCGAGAAGGAGTAGCGGCATAGGGAGAAAGAAGAAGGTATTAGAAGTGGAGGATTTGATCGGGAATCAGAAAGAGGTGCACTGATACGTCTTTCATATGACATTTTTCATAATATGAGAATTCTCATACTACGACAGATCCGTGGGAACAGACCTCCAGATTTCAAAACTCACTTTAGACTTGGTATCGTATTTGCAAAGAAACATGAATGAGACTGAGTTCAAGCCTATTAAAATAGCAAAGACATGAATGTGACAGTTTAAAGCATCTAAATAGCAGGAAGTTGAATGACAGAGTTCAAGGTAAGTATGATGGTGAGAAATCATTTGAGTATAAGCACCTCTGTAATGTTACATTGACATTTATACCCTACATTACAACAGCTCTTCACTATAACCGCTTTGACGGGAGCTGTGCTGGTCATACCGGTATTAAAAGGACTGAATTTATTGCTGCAGATAGTGGAGATCACTGAGGAGGTGAGTTCTAATGAAGAGTCCTCGGAGGATTTATCAAATGCGAAGCCTGGGGCCCGAAGGCGACGGCGTAGTGCAGCTAAAAAAGGTGGAACGGAAAAGTCTAAAAGCAATACAATCTCGAAGCATTTGCAAGTTGAAGACACAGAAGTGGCCCAAGAGACTAGTCATAGCGAAGTAGAATCTCCTGAGAAACATTCCGCCCCTTCCGTTAGTCGATCGAGAAGGAAGAAGAAGACTGCTGCTGTGGATCAACCAACTGAGAGCAAAGTGACTACTGAAGATGCAAGTGTTGATTTTAGGAATTTGAAGAGTTCAACGACAGAAGGCATTTCGTCGAATTCTTCTGCAATTAGTGAAGATGAGCACAAGCAATCGGAGATTTCAGAAGAGCAACCCAGCGAGAGCAGCGACTCCATAGTTGAGCCTGACAGAACTATCAAGAGAGTTCGACCAAGAAAGAGAAGAGGGAAGCTGGATGGCAATGTAAAGCTTTCAGAAGATGAAGAATTACAAATTAGGGTGCGAGAGACTTCTGTATCAAGTCTTAACGGAAGTGTGGAGGTTCATGAGGGAGGTACAATTTCTGAAGAGATTGCACACGAGGGACATGGGCCTGGACTTACTCCAGCGGAAGCAGACATTCATATCTCTGACGTTGAAGTGAAGACGAAGAGGTTAAGGAAAGCAAGGAAAGAACCTGTAGTTATTGCGGATCCAGATGAAGCTATTCTAGATAAGGTAGCTGTAGCTCAATCTGTATTGCTAGAGGACACAGCAGGCAGTGATTCTGAAGAGGATGCGACTGCATATAGCAATCTTGGAGACTCAGGTTTACACTCTCCAGGGTCTGAGGAATCATCTCCTCCCAAGACGAGAAGGAGAAGAAGAAGACGACCAGAAGATCCTATTAAGCAGGTTAGTGAAGGTAGTGATAGACCGTCTGGAAGCGCTGCAGCACCAATGAACAATATATTCTCAATAGCTTCTAGTATGAATGGTGGTGCAGGTGACACTCCGGAAGCTGGCATTCTCTGGGAGGGCACCCAGACAGAAGGGGTAGAAGAGGTTGCTTCTGCCACTAGAGTACAGTTTCCGGCTCCTACTTGGGGACCCCAGTGGTGGGACGAGATTAAATCGAAGTCTCAAGCTACTATTTCTTTTCAAGATATTGCAGAGCGCAGAGAAGGGTTTCAAGCTCGCTCAAAAGGTTTTGGCTCATCTTGTAACCTTATGATCTCTTTCGAGTTGCATTTCTTGGTTGCCCTATATACTGGCATGTTTCTTTCTGAGTATGCTGTTCCCAGGTTAGGGAGATCACGAGACAGTTACCCCTAAATTGCAGATGTAGCTTGGGGATGTTAACAATTTTGCTGAAAATGCGTCCCTGTCTTCCTCATTCTTCTGTAGACTTATCCACACTCTTCTCTCAATGCATGCTCTTATCCCTTAGACGTCACATTTTTGAAATTACACTGAAAATCCGGCCTGCAGGGCTGGCTATGACATTTGGGGGTTAATCTATTGTTATGATTAGCTCATTGGAAAATATTACCATCTGGAAGAGATTGAATAGCAGGACCGTGTTTATTCTTGGGGTCAATGACATGTTCAAATTTTGCAGTGTTACAGGAACCCGTGCCTCAGTATGGAGAGGTAATCGATGTTCAGGAACCAGCAGAGACGAGTGCGGAAGTGATTGAATCTGTAGAGCAGAGAATAGAGGTCACTGAAGCAAACATGGATGTTCTTAATAGAGGAGATGCTGTGAATCGTCGGCGAGATGGCTTTAAGAAGTCTGGACGTCGCATTTCGAAGGTGAATGATAAGGCCTTCCGTCAATTCTCTGTTTAACTCTTCTCTTTGCGCTTGTAGAGAACCTAGCTGTGTGAGACCCTGCCAATTTAACACCATTTGAGACAGTTTTTGGTGTAAGCCCTGCCAATTGCGACACATCTGGGTTTCTAGATCAGATTTAGGAATGGGTCTTCCTCTCCAGCTGCTATTCTTCTTCTCCAATGACCAATCTCATAGTGTTTGCTATTGTTTTTATCTGATGAAATAGCTTCATTTCTCTAACGCCGGCTAACTATTCCATGTTGGAGTACAGGTACAGGCAGCCCAAAAGTTACCCCAAGAGTCGTATGATGAGTGGTTGAAGAAAAAAATGCTCTCCTTGGGAAAGCCTACCGAGGAGCCGTGGCTGTTGGAGTCCATGATAGCCGCAGAAGCAGAGCAGGAATTGTCAAGAGATGTCCGTTTCGCAGCAAAGCAGGAAGTGAATGAAGTTCCTGCAATCAGTGAGGAGCCCAGAAGAGTGTTCTCGTCAAGTCAAGACTCTGGGGACCTGAAGAAAGAGCCTGAGGTAGAGGTTGAAATTTTGATAAACACCTCTGAGTGTACCATGCAACGGATGGCTATCCTGGAGAACAAGAAACTTGTGGAGTTCTCCATTGAGCCTGTCAACACAAAAGTGCAAGTGGGCAATATCTATTTGGGAAGGGTGAAGCAGTTGTTACCTGGAATGTCTGGGGTGTTTGTCGACATTGGCGGCTCACGAGTTGCACTTTTGGACATAGCGCGGAATCAGTATCCTTACACATTTCCACCTGTTTACGCATCTGAGAACGCTTCTTCGAACAACTCACATAATGGAGCTTCGCTGGAGGACGAGGATCTAGGTCTATCTGAAGAGGATATGGACTTCATTGAAGAAGAGGACGATGAAGATGAAGACGAGGGGAGTCACCATGAACTTTTGAGAAATGTCGAAGCAGATGGAGTTGCCGTAGAGGCTGAGGATTACGAGCTGCAGGAACAAAAAGAGGAACTGAAAACAGTACCAAAAGCTTGGAGGCCACACAAGTATGGTGGTCCAATAACTGTTAACTTTGGCCGTAAATTCAGCAAATGGCGGAATGTGGAAGTAGGAATGCCTATCATAGTGCAAGTGAAGAAGGAAGCGATGGGGAAAAAGGGACCCCGGCTCACCGCCTTTCCTACTCTGGCAGGACGGTTCTGGGTTCTTATACCACGAGGAAATACAGTAGGAGTCTCTGCTCGTATCACAGGTATGCTTCGCATTTCCTCTCCTTGGTAGTCTTTGTCTTGTATAGTACAATGCAATAGAGATGAAGAGTTTGATCTCAGCATACGTTTTAATGTAGTCATGTGTAGAGGAAAGGGGTACAAAAAAAAATTTGTTCGTTACTAGCTTTCTTACTGCTCTGGTTCTAATAAACAAAACGTTACTTAACCCCGAAGTACACAAATTGGACCTCATGTTTTTGTTTAGCAGTTTTGAGTAGGTCACATGGGGACTCTCTTTTGTTTGGTGTTATTTATTCTCTCACCTACACGTGCAATGTTCTTTTTTGATTCTAGCGATGTATAATATAAACTCATTTAAATCCTATTATTTTTCACAGGATGATCAATCAAACTGGTTATTTTGAAAGAAAGAATCTTTGTTTCATTTGGGGTTAAAGGTTGACGGGCGTGTGAAGACCTAAGTCATTCCTGCTTTTTACATGTGCTGTGTCAAACGAGGTCGCTATTTTTCTTGTAATTTGGGAAGGGTTTAGACTCTTTTCAGAATACGTGTCTGTTGGTGACAGGGCCTGAGAGACGAAGGTTGAAGCTGTTAGCTCAATCACTGCGACCTCAAGACTTAGGCATCACGGTCCGGACCGAGGCTATTGGTCATGAACAAGAAGAGTTAGAAAGAGACCTCACACGCCTGATAGACACGTGGAAAGAGATCACTGAGAAGGCAGCCTCTGCTGCATTGGCTCTCGAGAGGGGGGAGGAAGCTGCCGTTCCCGTACTCTTGCATCGAGAAATGGGGCAGACATTAACAATCATACGCGACCTTTTCACAGAGAAAATCTCGAGACTAGTTGTGGATTCATCTCAAAGTTACCAAGAAGTGATTAACTATCTGCAAGAAGTGGCTCCGCATCTGATGAGTCGGGTGGTCCTTTATAGTGGGAAAGTGCCCATCTTTGATAAGTTCAACGTTGAAGTTGACCTCGACAGATTCTCCAGCGAACGGGTAGAGCTTCCTAGTGGAGGGTACCTTGTAATGCAGGAGACGGAAGCTTTAGTATCTATTGACGTCAATGGTGGCGCAGGCATGCTTGGACACACCACGAGGCAACGAGAAGCAATTCTCGAGGTTAACCTGGCTGCTGCTAAGCAGATTGCTTCGGAGATTCGGCTGCGCGACATAGGAGGTATCATCGTTGTGGACTTCATTGACATGCATTTTGCTGAGGATGAAAGGTTGGTGCATGAAGAGATGCGGAAGGCAATCCAAAGGGACCGCTCCAAAGTTAGCATCTCTGAGATATCCGAGTTCGGTCTCATGGAAATGACTCGCAAGCGTGTTCGGTCCAGTGTAACTTTGACTATCCATTCTCCATGCTCTAGTTGTCAAGGAACCGGGCATGTGGAAGCTTTTGAAACAACTCTATCCAAGATTGAACGGGCCATTCGGCGCCTCCTCACGGAGCATCCAGATGTGGAGGAGCAGCGGAGCTCCGATGCTTCCACATGGCCTCAGGTTCTGCTCCGTGTGGAACCCTCCATGTTGGAGTTTCTCAAGTCTTGGAAGAAGAAGCGGATTGTGCAGCTCGGCCAGTCCCTGAAGGTGTGGATCAGTCTTAAGGCCGGTATGGAGCTGTCTTGTGGGCAGTTTGAAGTTACGCACCGAGTGAACAAGAAGGCAAGTGCTGGAGGTTCGCATGGGTCACCGAAGTCCAGCAGCCTGCAGCAAGAGAAGGCTGTTACTGCACCTGTTCTTGGTAAGCGAGTGTGGCCCAAAAGAAAGCGGCACTATGCATAGTTCTGGAGGTTCATTATGGGGTGTCAGCTCAAAATTTGTGCTCCGAGAATGGGGGCAATTTGGACGAGGCGATTTGAAAGTTCTACAAGAGGCCTAGCACTTTGAGATGGAAACTTTGAGACGGGTTTTATGGGGTTCAGAATTGCAATGGGCTGGATTCAGAGTTGCTTGCTTGAAATTCTGAACTGTGACAACCCTACTTTACAAAACTGAACTGTAGATTAGTTACATACAGCGTACAGGTGTCAGGATTCTTTGGAGTTTGGGTCCATTGATTGTGAAACTGTCGGTATCCTGATTTCTCTGTTCCACCTGAGAATTGCTATTTTATCAAGCCTGTCTTTCTCCCTGTCGTTTTCGTTACATGATTACTCACTAACAATAAGGTAGGAAGCTCTAAAAGCGACCTTTTAAGGGCTGATTCGCCTTTTTCACAGATTTCCGTGGACAAAATGATTTTTAGCTCATTTTTCAGAGAAAGAAAAATAGATGCAGAACACAACACAAGTAGTTTCATATTTCCCAAGCATTTTTGAATTACTTATGAATTTTCAAAGGATCGGGTCATAGGCACCTATTTATGACCATCGGTGTCCCAAAATCTGTCCCCTTGTGACTTATAAAGAAATGTGTAGAAACCGAAGACAATGATTGGTTCTTGTAATAAAAAAACAATTTTTTTTTAATTCATTAATGGACCAAAGAGGTGCATTCAAGGATCACCTCGCATCCATTCTATAGCTATCTATAGGATGGTCTAAAGAAGGGCAGATTTTGACACAAGAATAGGAATAGTAGAGGCACAAGAGAGGCCTCAAAGAAAAGATTCTTAACCCCTAAATGACGGACCTATGACCGTTGATTTCAAGCCTCACTGTCATCACTCAGTTTGTTGCCATTTTGCAACAAGATATGTATGAAAAAATTTTAATTTATTTTTCAGAGATGAAACAAAATGTCTTCTTTACTTCACCAAAATTTTAGATTTTTTTTTAAACAATTGATTTTTTTGTGGATTTTTGTAGATATAATGAAGAAAAATCATACCAAATAGAAAATTATTTCAAAAAAACTGAAAATTTCACCATGTGTGCATATTATAGTGATGAATAACATGGTGTAAACTCATTTTCCGTGCCAATCTATAATTAGAACATAGTAGACATTGAAAATACATCCAAAGTTCAAACTACAATAAAAAATTGATTATTAGGAATTTTTTCAAAATTCAAATTGGAGTAGAAACTAGAGTGAATGAATTTTATTTTGTTAGTTGGGCTTAAATTCAAAAAATATCATTTTTGTAGAGAAATTTCAGATTTAAAGCAAGGAACAACAACTTTCTAAAATACACTAAAATAGCATATTTTGTGATCCATTTTTTTAGTAACTTCTCATTTATGTGAAGACAAACAATAGCATAGCTCCAAACTGAACTAGATTATCTTCATAACCCAACATGGAAGGTCAACAAGAAAGAAGTGGATGAAAAACTTCTTCCCAGCTCTCTACAATTCAAAAAACATTCATCCAAAAGCCACAAAATGGCCTCGTCATTATTTCTGGGTTAATGTTACTTTCTTGACTACTTTTTGTGACAAGAATAGGAGTAGTGGAGGCACAAGAGAGGCCTCAAAGAAAAGATTCTTAATGTTACTTTCTTGACTACTTTTTGTGGCAAGAATAGGTGTAGTGGAGGCACAAGAGAGGCCTCAAAGAAAAGATTCTTAATGTTACTTTCTTGACTACTTTTTGTGGCAAGAATAGGTGTAGTGGAGGCACAAGAGAGGCCTCAAAGAAAAGATTTTTAATGTTATTTTCTTGACTACTTTTTGTGAAATCCCAAGAGCTTGGTGGTGGATCTTCCTTAAAAGTAGGGAGACTATTGAAAATCCATTTATCTTAGTTCTTGATAATCCTAAATCCACTATTATCAAGAAGTGAGGTACTTTTCTTTTCATTACATATTATATGATGTACACTATTTCATTACCATTGGTGATACAATGTAAAATACTTCCATTTGTACAAAATATAAGGTAGAAACACCTAAAATTGTCCTATGCTTTGTCATACTTATTAAATTATAGATTGTCATTGAAACTATTAATTGATGTTTGTTGTACAATGAAGGGGAATTTCAAGTCATATATGGGGGTAAAAGACAAACATATTAGAGCCATCATTAAATTAATTTGTTGATAATTAAATGCATATTCAAGACAATAAAGTGTTTGCCACCATATTAATGAGGTAATTATTTTTTATTTCATGATGTATGATTATGCACAAGCACATATATTGTTAACAATACTTAAATGGATGAATTGAAAAAATATTATAGATGGTTTCATTAAGGATGGCGGCAACATATTAGTACACCCATACATGCAATAATGACCAATGAGGTTTAATTTTAGGTGCCTTTTTTCAATTACAAACAAATTCCCTTGCATCAATTCACTCCTTTTGAAATGAAGTTTGCTTGTTCAACTTCTTCATTGTAAGTATGAAAGTTCAATGAACTGTACTACAAATGTTCTAAATTAGTTAAAGTACTTCTTACATCTAATTATTTAGTTTTGTTTCAATAGGAACATAGTGGTAGGAGTTTTATTTTTGTAAGTATTTAACCTTCAAAAGACAACAAGGTGACCTTGGAAATCATCTATTTCATTACTGTATGAATCATTGGCTTAAGAAATAACAAAACCACTCATTGGGAGTCAAATTACTATAGAAGACCTTCCCTTTTTACAACAATATTTTGAGGATGAATAGTTGCACTTTTGTCCTACTAGAAGGATTCCCTACATCTATTGCACGCTAATCGTCTATATTGGCATTTTCTTATTATGAATGTTTCTTTTGGTTGTGAGTATTCTTCAACTGTAAACATGGTATCTAAAGAGGGAGATTTTTAGAGGTTTGAGTACATACAAATTAAAGTATAAGGAAGGGATATTAGAAGACAATAGCCATGATAACAATGAGAATGAAATTAGAAGTGAACTAATATCTTTTTTTCTAAACAAGTGAACTGCTAAAAACTAAGGCATTTCATATTTGGAAGAACCAACTCTACAACACAAAGCATGCACTCCAATAGAAAACTAACCCTTTAAGAACAAGATATATTTACAACAGAAAAAAAAAATCAACAATATTCAAATAGATTAAGAGATAAGGGCAGGAATAAGACATCAATGAGGTAGCGCAATAAGGTTGACCCAAATTTGTTATATAAGAACATTATTGGAAATTCACCTAAAACACTAGAAGAATCCCATGTGTTTTTAGACATTGAAAATTGACAAGTGAACATTGTTTACAATGTCTACAAATATCTATGTCAATGTTCAAAAAATTGCATTAAGATTGACATGGCAAAAGCGTTTAAAATCTCAGATAACATGCTATAATGATTTGATGTTTTTGAGCTAACATTCATAGAAACATGGGAGCAACAAGAACCTACTGAAATCTTAGTACCATGTAACTACCAAATTAGCACCACATTGTTAAAAAAAGTCATATGAAATTTTTATCATTTGGACCATCTATGATGTTGCATAGACATGGTAGCAGGAAAAATAATGTGGTAACAAAAAAAGATGACATGGCATGCTTAGTCATTGGAGTTATATGCCATTTGAAAATTTATATATTGTTTTTTGAAATATTAATTTAAACATTCAAATATTTTGCAGCGTCAATTTAAAGTTATAGATATATGCATTTCATCATGAACACCTCATGAAGCGTTTAGTATGATCTAAGTGAACATAATGATATCACCTTTGACATTCATACATGTGATTAAATTACTATTCAACATGATGTTAATATGAATAATTACATGTATTCTTTATGATGCATATGTGCATTTCATAATGTTCAATACACCATACATAGTATACCATATTAGGTAACTATGTTGCATGACTTGAAAAAGTCACTGATTATGAGTGTGTTATGAGTAAATAGAAATGAGAAAACAAACTTTTTATACAATGTAATACATATAAATTGCATTAAAAATAAAATTTCAAACCTCATTTAGGCATAGTAGAATATTCTTTTATAAAAAAAATTAAACTAATAAAAATTGAAAAATTATGATGATTTTCATCTCCAAAAATTCACTTGAGACTTAAAGCTTCAAATCAAAAGTTATGAACAAATTTTAGAGACGGACCACAAAGGACATTTTCTTTGACATTTTCTAACATTCTCTCTAAATTTTGTCCATCCTTGTTGAAAAAATTAGAAATAATAAAAATTGAGAAATCATAATAATTATCACCTTTAAAAATCTATTTGAGACTTAGAGCTCCAAATCAAAAGTTATGAACAAAATTTTAGAGAGGGACTAAACTTACATTTTCTTTGACATTTTTTAACATTTTCTCTAAATTTTGTCCATCTTTGTTGTGTATGACATATGAATATGCAAATTATTAGACCATGATGTTATGGAAAACATCTTAAAAGTTGATATGAAATTTTGTTGAATATTTTTAAAGATGTCCTTCATTGCTTGGTGCTTGCTTGAAATGTTCATTGACATGTATGAAAATGAGCATCAAAATGAACACAACATTGCTCCAGTTGATGTCTTAGAAAATATTTGAACATTTCAATTGATGTTGCAATTGAAATCTCAAAAGCAATATTAAAATTCTTAAATGGTGTAGAAGTGTACTAATGTAGCATGCCATGATGTCCTCATTAAATACCACATCATATGTCATGTTTTCTTTTTTTTGCAAAGCTTGCCATGTGGCTATCTTTTCCTTGTTTTTTTTCCATTAGATAGGCATTTTATTGTAGATCTTAGTAACCTTCAATAACTTACTCACAACCAATATTAGCTTATTTTTGAGTAATCTACCAACAATCTCTGCAACATCCTTGAAAATTTACCTTTTGAAGCCATTCACTCTTTGACATCTTGATGTTTTGTTGGAGTGTTGAACATTTATGTCTAAGGTTAAATACCAATTAAAACATGTATTTCTTATGGTAAAACCCAAGGTAAATTTATTGATATGTTGTAGTGGGATTAACATCAATCCTACCCTAAGTGATGTTGAATTTGTAAAGAAAAGATATCAACAGTGAAGTAGATGATTCAATACCAATTGCATTCACAACAATCCATTTCACTTGAAGATACAATACTATATATGAAGAACAAGACATCAACCATGGTATTTTCCAAAAGAAAAGAAGATGTTTAAAAAAGAACACAAAAGTAAAGAAAAATAGGGCATGGCCAAATGAACATTCATATGCAACTTTTAAAGCACTAAACAATGATATAAAGATAAAGATAACATCAAGAATTTTTGAATTATCTCACACTTTTTTTTTGAGATCACATATAATCATGACTATATTCAAAGTCGTTAGTGTGGAGTTTCAATCATTTTGCCAAAGAAAAAAGAATATGATTTGTTCAAATGGTGCTTCAAGTTGGTTGATTTAAGGCACCCTACTAGTATGTTAAACTTGTGTATAAAGGTTAAAGAAATTACTAAAACCATTCCACATCATAAGATAAGAAAGGCATACTAGATAGAGAATTGGTTAGGTTGTTCAAGAAAAAACATTTAAATTTCTCTTTTAAGCATATCACAACTACTTGAAGTAGCATGAGCAAAAAGAATGTGTTTAGAAAATGTGGCAATTTTTTAAAAGAAATTGAAGGTGCCAAGCTCAGAAGAATAAAAGAGTCAATGTTGTTGCATGTACAAGATCTAGGTGTATTTACTTTATTATCCTTCAGAAAAGAGAACGGTGTTCTATATTAATATGTATAAATGGTGAAGGAACATGCATTCCTAGTTTGTGCATCTTCCAAAGTAAAACATTTAAGGATAATTATATTGAGGGATGAGAAGAAGGTACATGCATATATATATGGCAATACAACCTAAAGCATGGATGACTTTCACTATTTTCTACTCTTGGTTAGCTCATTTTAAAACATGTAGAAAAAAAGGAGAAATATCATTTGAGGTGCACCATCTTTTAATTTTTGATGGCCACAACTTCCACGTCACATTGAATATGGTTTTAAAGACTCAAGAAATGGGCTCAAATATTGTCACCCTACCATCCCACATAAGTCATGCATTACAACCATTAGATGTGTGCATATTTACAACAAGAAACTATTGACACAACATACATCTTTAAATCTGAGAAAAGCCCTAATTAAAGCAAATATATAGAAAGGATTTGAATGTAAAGGAATTGTGTTTCTAAATGAACATATTGATGATAAAATGACATCATATAAACTACTCCTACAAAAAGATTCAATTGTACAAGAGGAGTTGTGCAAAATCACCTCTAAGATATTTGAAGAAAAAATGCCACAAGAAGTACAAGGTAAGACAATCTACTATTACATTCAACCAAAGGCCATATTCATAATTAGGTGAAGGTACCCAATCTGTAAATTTAAATAATACAAGTGAGAAAAGTCAAATCAAAATGATGAGATCAAATAAAATCAATACTTAATTGTCTTTACTAAAGCTTGACATTCTATTTTGGAAATATATCTAACCTAAGCAAAATCAATCATTTTCATTGAAAAGAAATTTCAATAGTAAGTACTTGAAAAGGACATGGTAATTAAAGAGAAAAGAAAAGATGAGGACAAAAAGACAAAGGAGATCAATTATAGGCAATAAGAGGAGAAAGCAAGATTGTTGCACCTTGAAAAGGCGCTTTCAAGTGCACCCTTATAGAACAAATTATTTTTTTAAAAATTTCTATGAGTATAATAAGCTCATCCTCTTCCAATTTCTTTAGAAAATTGTATAGTTTAAAAATCACTAAAGATACCACATAAAGAAAGAGAACATCAACAAGCACAATTTATATATTATAGTTAAGAAGTTTCTACTCCTTTAAAATATAGTAATGATATTCATTATTAACTGTACACATAGGAGACCATAGACTGAGTAACATAGCAAAGCACTTGTGAGGGACATGGATCTAACTTCACCTTATTAAATTGTTATTTTTAATATAGATTACGATAAAAGACACAATCTTGCTTGCTCAATATTGTCAAAGCAAATGGCATTGAGTCAAATCTTGGTTGGCCAACATAGTTCATCAATCATTTTAAAATCCATTAAACCTTTTATAGAAGAAGACTATATGAAATTAAACCCCCTTACCTCCCTTACCTCAACAATAAAACTTGTGTCACTACCTTTACAAAGAGGACACACACAACCACTTCAATTCATTCACTCACATAATAATATGCAAAAAATAAAATAATATAAAAAATTTAATAAAGGATCCTATGTTTGAAGTGAACCTTAAACAAAACAATTCTTAGCACATAGCCATCTCAATATTTGTGGTTGTGAGGATCTAAACCCAACATTTGTTGTTAATATTAGTAAAAAATGACTTGCATGAAGCTACAAAAAATATTAGAAGTTTCTTTATAAAACTATCAATTGACTATATGTTTAATACATTCTATAAGCTACTTGAATCATCCCCAAAATAAGAATCATATGTCCAATAGGCTAAACAATCATACTAAGACCAATATCTCCATTTATATGAATTAGAAAAAATGATGAAATTAGTATCAAAATACTCATGACTTAAAAACAGTAGAATCTTGGTCCACAACATTTAAAAATCCATTACTTCCTACCTATCAATGCCTATTGGTTTGCTCTAAAGAGTTTATTCTTATGTTCTTCCCCAATCTTCTACATCCTAACTAAAAACCATGGTTGTCAACAATATTCAAGTAAAGATTTCAATATCAACACAAATGATTTTGGTATCAAAATACTTACAAGTGAAAAGTTTCAAATTGCTCACAACGGCCCTAAAGCAATAGTGAGACAACATGCATAAGTGAGAGATGTTGAGCGCATTTTGAAAAGGACCACAAGGGCACTAGCTGAGCCTTGTACAAGCACCACACACATTTGAATTGGGCAAGGCTAGCCACACAATATTAACTCATTATGAAGCCAATGCAAATAGCCTTTAGTTACTTAAAGGCAACTTTTGCTGCAAATGGAGACATATTATAATCAATTTTGGCACGTTTAAATGTTCTTTTTTGTCTTTTTTCAGGAAATGAGTGGCACTTATTAAAGTCATTAGTGAGCAAGTCTAAGTTGGATTTGAGTAGTCTACATCTTGTCCTCTTTGAAAAATTATGGAGCTCAGATAGGTGGTCTAAATTTTTTTTTTTTTGATAAATTCATGATTTCCAATTGCAAATTGGAAAAAATTATTCCCCCCCACACTAAAGGCAACTTCCAACTATGCTAAATTATTTATTCTAACAATTTTAGGTGTTTCCACCATACTAATTATTACCATTAAAAGATGATAGGTTTTGAATAGGGAAAGCATTGGATGTCATTGGATGGAAATATTTATAGAAACAAATTCTAGAGCACCTTTGGAATACATATCATTGAAAAAGTCTAGCCCTAAATCACCTAAAAATCACAAAACTTTTTTTCCTATAGGAAAACTTGTAGGAAAACTATAACTCTTCTTGCATTTGGCTCTAGTACAAGTTATTTGTGAGTGAAAAAATGTGTGTGAAGATCAACAACTTGCCTAAGTATTTGTACTTGCTAATTTGGATTATAATAGTCATTGTTATAAAACAACTCTTTTTATTTCAAGACCTTATTTGAAATCGTCTTTCAAGACCTTGCACTTTGTTTTGCATATCTTTTTCAACCTTTTATCTAAAATAGGACTTCAACGAAAGTCAAAACTCAATTTAGGTTGTTAATACAAAATATTTGACCAAAAGTAATACAATGGTATAAGACTCTAAATGGAAGTAATAAAGAATGAAATAGGATTGAAATAAGATTTTTTGATTTTAAAAAAGATAAACAAAGCAAAAAGAATTTGAGACTTGGACTTTTATACAATATTACTATATATGTATATACACAATTATCTAGGATAACATTAATAATAATCCTGCATCCTTTTCACAACTATGTTCTATTTTTTCAATACCAAATTATAGATTTTTTTATATTGCCTATTCTATATATAAATCAATGTAAAGTTTATAAATACAAAACTTGTGTATCTCTCTCTATACATATGAACTAGATAGTAAAACTAGTACAAAAAAAACTTTTCCATATCTTGTTTGTATTTCTATCTTGATTTTGCTTAGTGTTATAAGATAACTAGACTAAAATCATCTAAATAAGATTTTGAGTAGGATTAATATCATTAAGCTGTCTTATTTTTTAAATTCAATTTTGCCAATCATTAAAGATAATTTTAAATTCTCATTGCAATTGCAAGAAATTTTTTGATGCCATATAAATAAACTATGAATTTTATAGTATTGTTCACTATGTAGGCTTATCCAATATTGATCCTAGCTAGTTGGCTCTTTTATTTAGAAGCAATACATTTTAGACAAGAATCTACTGTAGTTGATTTTACAAATAAATCAAATCAAATGTCATTTCCTAAATATTTGACCTAAATCCAAAACAAATGTTTAATTCTCCAATTCTCAAGATTAGGGTGTCCAACTGCAAATGATAAAACTTTAACTTTAGAAGAACAGGCCCTTTCACCAAAGTAGTTAATAAAAAAATTATCAAATTCTCGGATCTTGATCATGATGAGCATTCTTCTTTTCTATAATTTCCTTGAAAGTCATTCATTGAACATTTTTATACTCAATGTCTTTGTTAAGTTAAGATAATTATACCTAAAATGAACATTTTATAGTTTGTTGACCTAAATAAATGTGAGTGACCTATTTCATTCAAAAATCTAAAATCTTGATGCCATCATGTTTTGTGCACAATAGTGATCTATTGTACTATACTTGGTGGTCAAGGTTGACATTTTGTACGAAGTAAGGATTCAAAGTTGTAAAGGTATGCAGTCCTTCCTATAGTTTACTAAAATTCTCTTTTTTTCTATTCAAAGTTAACCCATAAATGATGTTGAGGACGTTTTCAGGATAATAAATGACAAAAGAATCTCTTCATACAAGAGAAAAGTGCAACTATTCATCCTTTAAATTTTATGTAAAGATCTTATGTAGTGTGTTGACTTTCAATGAGCACTATTGCACTTTTTTTAAGCCAACAATTCACACTATACCAAAACAAATGATTTCCACATTGATTAGCTCATCCTTTCAAGCAAGTATGATTAAATAGACAAATTATTACAAATAAAAAAGAAGATTCGTCTATTCTTCATACAATTTCTAAAAATTAAAATAATAATATCCCAAAATAATTCATTTATTATTACTATTTATTATTTATTATTAAAAATATTTATTTTCTGAACAAGAAAAGGCCTCTATCGCCGCGGAAGCGACCCATCTCCGTAAAGCTCAGGAGTCTGAATTGGCTACAGTAGCGTTTTATCGCATCGTCGTCTCTGTTTCTGCCAAACTAGCTTTTGTGATTCCAATTTAGGATTTGGGGACTCGATTTTAGGGTTTGGAGAATTCAATACCAGTCTTCGAAGTTTTCGCAGCTTTGTTTTGCTTCCAGCGTGCAAGCATGGGCGTTCCGGAGGAGGTCGCTGTGGAAAATAATGCTGCCACGGCGGTGCCGCCGCAATTGAGCTACGCGGAGTTTCAACGATGGAAGCAGCAGAAGGTTTGGCAGTGCGCTCCCAGTTTCTCATCTTCTCTTCGTTTTCAGGGTTTAGAGCTCCTTTGCGAATTTTGTTGCCTAGATTTTCAACCAAGCTGTTAGAATTGGGACGCAGGTCTCTTTGTGAATTTTTGAAGTGCCGGGTTTTGAAATCCTGACTCTGAAGTCTGAAATTGAGTTTAATTATCACCTTTTATTCCTCTTAGATATGTCGCAAGGAACTCAGAACTGTTCAATTGCCAAAAGAAACAGGTCTTACTCTACATTTCTACCCTATAATTAGCGCGTAGTTAATTTTTGCAACCTGTTAGGTTTTTTGAAACTCGTGAGATATAGAATTAACTACGACCCTAAATTATTTTGTATTGAAAGTGCTATCAAGAGGTTTGCGCAGTCGTACTCAGATTCAATTGTGAAAATCGAAGGTCGTTCTATGGATGCTGTTTTCGTAGTAGTATGCCCTCGCATATGCGTTTATCCTCTTTCTGAAACGGAATTGGTCGGTATCATTGATGGTGCGGTAGATGGTTGTGACGGAGCCTCGCATTGATTTTCCTGCTGGTTTGTTTGACTTGAGAAGTAGTATTCGTGGGACTAGGTGATTAAAGTTTGGTTTGCGTTTTGGTGGTTGTGATAGAGGTTTTCTCGCTTGGTTATTGAGTAGTTGCCCAAAAGACCTTTTAGGACCCATGGCTTGGTTCACAGAACATGCGTGGGCGTTTCAATTCCGGCACTGTGACTCGTGGTCCTCGGGCTCGCGAGCATGAAAATGCCTGCATGGTTGTTGCATTCCGTTAAAACCATCTTGCAGGACCATTCACGTGTACTCCGTCAGTACTGAAAGCTTATAATATTATAATTTGAACTATTTTGATAATGTGAATGTTTCTGGATGAGGGAAAGTAGTTAAGGTAATTGAGGTATACCTACTTTTTACATTCTCTCATGTGAATAATTTGAAGCTGATCAGAGTTGATGCTTTTTACCTGCAGGACGCAGAAGCAGAAGCCAGAGCTGCAGAGGCTGCACGGAAGCGCACGGAAGACATTGCTGCTGGCCGGGTACGCATGAATGGGAGGGAGTTGTATCAGCATGAGCCATGGGTCTTCGATGATACCCGATTCGACACCTGAAAATCAAAACAGTCCATTATTTTCTTAGTGTACAGATCCTTTTCTTATTGAATATCATACTTCACTTTCACAAAACTTTTTTATTTCCTACTGATCATTCAGTATTGATTTTTCTCGGAGCTAAGGCTGTGTTGCGACTCTCAGCCTTGCCGTGACGTAGCTCAATAGAAAATACAAGGAACAAGCTACGTTCTCTGAATTTACTCCTTTGTTTATGACCATCCTTTCTCCAATTTGCACAAGAGTTTGCAGATTGAGTCATTCCACGGAATAAAGAGCGACCAAGTCAACGGCATAGTAGGTCGATTACCAATAGACAAAATCACAGGAAACGCATTTATAGTCGAGAGTTCTTATGAGAGCTGTCGCCTGGAACTAGCTTTAACTATCAACATGCGGTAGACCGCTTACGGTATTGACACCCTGATTCCAACTGAGCATAGTTACTATTATTAAACACAATTCTTTCTTATTAGGCCTTGTTGGCAACTGAAAGAGGATTGCAACTCACTTTAGCATGCATTATTTGGGCGCTGTATGGATAAGTTATGTATGGATAAGTTATGAATTCTCAAAGTACTGTCTCTAGGTGTAAGAATAAACAACTGTAGATTTTCATAGACTTTCTAATCAATATCAATGAAAAAGTGATGCTTTTGGGTCCAAATGTAGGTGTCGGCATTTTGGGCAGGGTCGATTGTGCCTGTACATACTTTTGAGATACAGAGAGGAATGCCGACTGGTTCCAAGTATCAAAATAGAAGTAAATCTATTTTCAGAATGAGGTTTCCCCCAACTCTCTTCACCTGAAAATTAAACCTGTCGTGTTTAATTTTGAGATTTAAGCAATTGGATATCGAGTGTTGGGTTTATGAGATTATGCCTCAGTCTTAATTCAATAGTGTTTTAATTTCTATTGTGGAAGTAATTGAGAGTCTGTCGTCCTGATCACAATTGTGAAGTGGTGAATGGGAAGGGCAGAGTCTCCAGTTCTGCTATTGCGGCGACGTCGCCGTAGAGAGAAATGAAACCCGAAGACGAGACTGAGCGGTGATTACAGTGAAGGTCCTTGCGTCTGCATTCAGAAATGATGTGAATGTGTTCAATGAAAAGCTACTGGAAAGCACGAGTGGCATTGACATTATTGATCGGTTCGACATCTCCAGGTTTCCGCACCAAATTTGCGGATCGGCAGATCAGGGGAGGTAGTAGTCATGGACGGGAAGAATGATCGCCACTTGGATGATATATAGTCTTTGCTATTGCTGGGTCAATGAGAAGAAAAGTCTCAAAGACGGTGTCCTCGGGGAAGTGCATTTGCATCAGATGAAGCTCCTCAGAAGTCGGTCTTGAAACTGATTGTAATTCAAAAATCTCGGGATTCACAAGACTTAGTAGAAGAAAACTTTAGAGTCATTAATTTGACTCCCAAGATTCTCCTTCGCTGTTGGACAATACCTGAAGAGATTTTGCTGGAATACGGGCTTAGTGCGAGACAAAATTACCTTGTTGGCAAATCACTCTGAATCTTGATAATTTCAAAATTCACGAAACATTAGAAGAAATTTCCAGCCATTTGGGCTGATGATTATTAGTGTAATTCACAAAACTTTAGAAGAAATTTGAGTCATTTGGCCCTTGCAACTCTTAGTTCCATGGCTTCACAATAGTGGAGAATTTTAGCTTTGTCTAGAAAGATGTACTACATGGCAAATAATACGATGCAGTTGGCAGAGACTCTGAATCTTGATAAGCGTATATTTTTTGGACACAACCACCTTCAACTACTTGAGAATCGAATAAAACACAAAGACAATCTGCAAAGTTTTCTTTTGATGCGAAAACAATCAAATCTTGTTCAGTGTATAATAATGAGACAAAAAGTTTTAACTACTGGAGAATTGAGTAAAACTCAGGGACCGCATCTGAAAAGTCAGTTTTCCTCCAATGGAACAGTAACTAAATCTTTTGATAAGTTTCTGATTTTTTAATTCAAAAATGTTCAACTACTGAGAATTGAATAAAACTCAGGGACCAAATCTGCAAAGTGTGATGTGATGCGCTAATTAAAGCAACCGAACCTTGATATCGTTTAACTACTTGAAAATGGAAATAAAATGCATGGACGAAATTTGGAATGTTTCTTCAAATGCGTAAACAAGTGAACTTTGAAAGCGCGATATAATCGTCTGACACATAAAATACTCCTCGAAAATTGAACAAAAGGCAAGGACCAAATCCGCAACGACTTCTTCAAATACAGAAACAACTGAATCCTAATACTCATGTAATTTTTGATACCAACACTACTGCTTGGAGAGTTGAATGAAACGCAGGGCATGAATCTGCAAAGTCTTCTTCCAATTCGAAATCAACAAGCACGTGATCATGGGCAATTGATTCAATTGGGCTCCGACCTGGCTCCAACTCAACCTCAATGACAAGGGGGGGAACAAAACTGCGCAAACGGGGAGACAGGGGGTGACGACTGATGACCTAGAAGCGGGGAGCTAGGACACGGATCCAAAAGGAAAGCAAAAATGCCACTAAATGCATGTCCATATTTAAGGGAGGACGGACTAGACCGTGGGATCTCTGCGTCTGCGTCTACCACTCAGTGAGTCCGAGGTAACCCAGTGTCCCCCCGTGAAGGTACTACCCCTCTCCAGTCCCAAGGCTGACGAAATTCGACCTGCACTCCGGTTTTAACTACTACGAAATGCTTATTGCATGTGAAGCTTCCGCACCTTCCGCTGTCGTGGCGCAGAGGTTTCTCGCAAAATCCACAGCTGAAGCACGTGATGAGATGAGATTCCAACTTCGTCTGTTCTCATATCACTGCTTGTGTTTCCATTGATGATGTCGGTGGACAAGTTGAAAGTGGGCATGTCGATAGGCACAAGCATGGGGGATCTCACAGACTGTGAGTGTTCTCCGATGGCGTAC
Source organism: Climacium dendroides (assembly GCA_950106755.1). NCBI lineage: Eukaryota > Viridiplantae > Streptophyta > Bryopsida > Hypnales > Climaciaceae > Climacium > Climacium dendroides. The sequence goes on from OX467086.1 coordinate 24,402,729, forward strand.
AAACGTTGGTGGAGAAGGATCGCAAGCACGTCCTTCACTCCGCGTGTTCTTCATCCCGTACGCCATCACCAACATGCATCGGGAAAAAGCCTCCCCATTGCTTTACTACTGCTGCAGTATTGTTTCAATGGGTTTAACAGTATAGTACTCAAAGCATATTGTTGCAGTATTGCAAAAAGTATTGCAACAATATATTTTCAATAGGTGCACTGTAAATTTATTGAAACAATATTATTTGCAGTATTGCAACAATATACTTTGAGTACTATACTGTTAACCCATTGAAACAATGCTGCAGCAGTACTGCAACAATGGGGGGCTTTTTCCCGATGTGGGTTCAATTGGGCGCTGTTGGCCATCGACGTGGGCCTCATGGGCCCGAAGTTCTCGATCTCGACTTCCTGCGCCACCGCTCCAACCTCGACTCCCACGCGACTGTCTGTCAGTCACGTTCAATACAGCGCCAAATGTGAAGAAGGAGCACGAAGCAAATGTTGGGGACAAGGTTGAGTCACCAGTAGCCGATCATTTGAGCAATTTTGGAGCAGCAGTGATCCCAGAACTAGTTTATAAAATTTAGTGTAATATGCTACCTTCAAAGACAAACATGTACTGTATCAATTTTTAGCTACCTTGAGAGTGAGTAGCATTTTTAAAAATAGAAAAGAGAGAATTTTGCAAGTCGTGAAGGATTATTGGGAGTATTATAACACAAAGCTGATTAAATAGATGTTAATTCCAATGTGGAGGAAGTTGCAAATTGGCTATCACATTCTATTGTTTGTTGCACTCTTGGCTGAAATCTAATTTTTTTTCAAGGATTTTCTCCAGTGTACAATTAGCTAGTGAAAAATTTATGTAGCAATGGAGTGAATTTTAGTAGGTTTTGTGAACACTCGTGAGCAATATGGGGTGGTGGAGATTTTTCCAATGTAGGAAGATAGGAAATATAGCAATTGCAAATTTTTCAAAATTTTATTTCTAAATTTGAAGTTACAGTGAATTTTGGGAGCCAAAAAGTATGCTTGACCAATAGCCAATGTTTAGAGTCTTCCAATTCCAATCATTCAAAAACTACTTTTCCACTCACTATTTCCTACTTTCTTGTTCACTACTTTGAGACATGTATCATAACTTTATTAGTCTCAACCTTGAAAAAGACCAAAAAAAAATTCCAAGTTTTAGTTGGAAATCTATTCTAACCTTGGTTAGAAATACTAAATCCTGGCTACAAGTTGGGTACTAGGCATGGTTGACAATTGGTGCCTCAACCTTAACTACACCTAAAATTGCACAAATAAGCTTTGTGGCATAACCAATAATCATGCTTTAGAAAATGAACAACAATTTTTGCATGTTGATAAACTATAAATCAAAATGCAAGTGGTTCTATAATTTTTGAATGCATAATGAATTAGTTACAAATTTTCAAAGGTGCTAAAAGTGTCATATAGTATAGGTAATACCAAAATACATTTGATGTACATGAAGAAATGACACTAGAGAAGAAGTTAATGCAACTGAGTATACCCAAAATTGTCCACTTCTAAAATTGTCACTTCTCAGAACTATAAATAGAATTGCATACTACTCAAAATTCACCTTACACTTGTCTTTGTCATTCACACCGTTTTTTATATCCTTCCTATTTATTTTTCCTTCAAATATAGGAGTGGTTCATTTTGGGTGTAGTAACCATTTATACAATTGCATATATGTCTGTTTGATACAATTGTTTTACCTCTAAATGCCCAAGGCACTAAATTCTATTGTGGACAAAGCATTGAAGTTAAAAATAATCATATCAAGTTATTATTTTTAGTGGCTTGTATTTTTGGAATTTTTTTTGAAGTCTAGGTTTAGCATCAAAATTTGATTTTAAAAATAAAAAGAAATGATTATGATTTTTCTAATCAAGATTTTATACAAGGGTGTCCATTGCAAATCTTGATTTTTTAGTGTTGAGGGCTCTTGGAAATGAAACTCAAATACACTAGAACTTGGAGAAAAACACACATTAGAAATTCATTTAAAAAAATTGTAGAGTAGATTTTGAGAAGCTATAAATGGATTGGATTTATGCGTATTATGCCCTTTAACCTCATATTTTTTTTAATGATCAATTTTTTTGTTTTGACATATATATGAAAAAGAAATTGAAAGACTTCAAGTCAATTGTAGTTTTAAGACCCTCATGATCAAATATTATAACTTTTAAATTGGTGATATTATTGTGTTTTCTTTATCCGTGTGATCCCTAACATGTCTACTTTGAATTGTATGGTTACAATTGTAAAGAAAATAAAATTTATCAAATTGTTGACTTCTTGTTTAATTTAGAGCAAATCCCAAGAAGCTCAAAAAAGTCTTGAACATTTAGGATTAAACTTTTCCTTAGTAGTCAAGCTAAGATACTAACCACAATTTACTAACATTGAAGTATAATAAGTAGCAAAATAAATTTTATTTCTTAAAAATGTAGAGCTTGCTTTACATTATATAGTTAGAAACTCTCTTAGTGCATGGTGTCATGACTATGCACTAAAAGAGGTTTATGCATTTAAAGAAGTGTAATAATAGCCACCTAATAGATGTTGGCTCTAGTGACACTATGTTTTTTTAAAATGCTTGAAATTGGGCCCACCTACTAACTTGTATAAGTAACAATTATGCACTAAGAAATGATGTACTACGACATGTTCTACCTATATTTTCTACTAGTACATTTTAATTCCCTTCTATATAAAATTTGTTTCAACACTTGAAAAGCAACCACTTTTGGACATTCAAGTAGGTTAAGATTTGCTTGATTTGGAATAATCTTATAGGTATGCTATAAGTGGATACTTTAATTTACTTTTTCAAACCCTTAAAGTCCCAAGGTATTTTTCCATAAAAAAATTACTCGAAAGTGCCATTTCTATTACAAAGAGTTAAAAAAATTTATAAATTGCATTTTTTGCATATTTTACGATAGAATCTTGTACTACTTTAGTATAGGAAAATGTGGAAGAAATTTCAAAAACTTTAATAGTGTAAATTGTAAGATATTTGCATTTAAAGTGAAGAAAATAAGTTTTTTGCACCTGCTTGATTAGATTTTGGAGGTTTGAATCTTTTTAGCTTAAAATTTTTGCACTCTTGATTTTGAATATCTAATTTTTATGTTGAAGATTTGAATTGAGAGTCTAAATTTTTTTAAATATATTTTCAATTTCACTCATTAAAAAATTATCTATAGAAGTAGGTTCAAGATTGAAGGAAAAACTTAATTATTAATGAATTATAAAAATAAAAATTTAGTAACTAATTATATAAATAACTTAATAATTATAAAAATTTAAGTATCAAATGAATCCAAAAAGTTATTTTTTCAAGAAGATGCTTTAATTGCCTAAAAATAAAAAACAAGATTGTTGATAACTTCCACATAACAAATCCAAATGGAGTAAATTAAAGCTTTCAATATAGATAAAAATATAGTCTAATTTTTTATTTTAAATTTCTATGGGTTTTTTCTTGCCTACCAAATTAAAATTTGGGCTTATTAAGCTATAACATTTGCTCCCAAGCACCAATTGAAATTCAAATGATTATAATTTTAAATATTAATATATTTTATAATCTTTATTAAAAAAATTCAAAATTTACCAATGAATATTGAGATTGTAGGAGACTACCTGAAACCCATTTTGTTCATTGAGGAGACAATGGGATTTTGGGGGTTAACATCATGAAGCTTTTGTTTTACATTTGGGGACTTAAAACACTTGAGGTCCCAAAATAATGCCTCTAATTGATAAGGTTTACAATTATTGGTGCTTATAGGCCAAAGGTAGTATGTGATTTACTAGTAGAAATATTTTCCAACAAGACATGTTCTTAATCCTTAAACGACGGATTGAAAGTCAAAGTACTATAGAAGATCTCCGCTTTTCATATAAAATTCTAAGGATAAATAGTTGCACTTTTGTCCTACTTTAAAAAATTCTTTGTCATCCATTGGATGCCAAACATCCACCTCGACGTTTAAGGGTTAATAACTAAAAGATTTCTTTTGTGGCTCAAAATTTGATTTTGAGTCGTAGAAGATATCACAATGGACATTTTGTCTTTCAAAGACATCTCTTGTTGGACAATATTTCTACTAGTAATTATTATGACTACTATTGTATGTCTTACTTCTAATCCATCCTATTATAGCATGATAGAGGTAATTCAAATTCATTAGGATTAGGTGGCCACCAGTCTTGAGTTGTCTTTGTTCTTTACACGATATCAAAAAGGCATATCTAGGAAGGGATTTTCCTATTGTGTAGAGTAAAATTTGGGAACAACCATGACCGTAATATTCAAGGAAGTTTGATAAACTGAAATCTAGCATTTCAATTTTAAGACAATTTCACTACAATATTCTCGTGAGACTATTCTTAGGTCTTTCTTATTGAAGTCAATTTGTTTATAATTGAATATGCCATTATCATGTCTTGTTTAGGTTGAAATTAAAAGAAAAGACATTTTAAGTAGATCAAATATTGTACTACCTTATGTATTCTTTTTTAATAAAATAATTCATCTTTTAAATTTGGCTATTTGTTTTGTTTGTTACGTTGACATCTCTCGGACCATGTGTCCCCAACTTGCGTTCTTGGTACCGTCGGAAAGCTTTCGGCAAGGAGGGGTGCATGTCTATTTGTTTTGTTTTGTTTCGTGATGTTTGAACCTACACTAAGAAAGTTATTAAATTCTGAATTTTTTGTGAACTAAAAAATTAGAAAATTACTTTTACTTTTGTTTTGACTGTGGCAACGGCATAGGGCACACTACTAATAAGAAAGTAAAAGATACTTTGAGTTAGAGTAGTGTACAGCGTGATCTTTTTATTTTTTTTATGAATACATGTTGAGTGTCTTGAGAAGGGGTCTTTGTAGCCTCATGACCAAATCAAACACCAGGGAGTTGGGAAAATTCTCTAATTCTTTTGAATAGGTTTAATTATCATTACCGGTACCTTGTTGTAGTGTTGTCCATTGCTGAGGTATTTTCAAGTGCTTTGAATATCAAGATTACCACTGCCATAGTCTAACTAATTTAAGACCCCAAAATATCTAAAAAAATCCATAACTTTCCCACCGTAGGTCCAAATGTTACAAAACCAAGTCCATGGAGAAATGTGGTAGAGGTTGACACTTATTTCAGATTTTGGGGGAATGGTTTAATAAAGCTTCTCAATTGGATGACATGACACATGGCATTCTCATTACCAAATTGTATGAGACACATGTGTCTTGTTTTTATGCCTAAGTTAACATGAAAAAGTCTCTCTGATTGAGCGATTTTGTGTGACTCTATAGTTTGAACATGGATCCAGGCCCTCTAGCACCTTCTATAATTCCTAGTAATTTCACATCAAAGTGAAAAATTATCAAAATTTTGGCAATCTTCCTCATTTCTATGTCTGCAATTATGAAAATTTTCTTCTTGCCTCATAGTACTATAGATCATGTTTGCAATACCTTAACTGGTCGACTATAGGTGGTTCTATCTTAGAGGATGTACAATCCAAGACAAACAAACAACCTAACTAAATAGATGAACCACATGTTTTTGACCACAGACTTGAGCAATTTGTCCAATGTTTAATATGGGGAAAGTTGAGGAAAAAATTTCTTCATGCACAAAAATAGATTTAAGAAGGATTTCATAATTTTTTACATTCTTTTCCTCAAAAACAAAATTAGCATGAATTTTTTTCATGAAAATTTTGTTTGTCCAATTTTCTATATATAGGCAAACCTATTTCCTATTGTAGGCTAGTTACAAAATTGATGTGGGTGATAATTGTGGCTTTCAATGTACATGTTGTGATCATTGTCATGTTGCTCTTGTCGGTCCCAATACCCTAACCTCCAAGAATGGAAGGCTAATCGGAAATGGATGATATCCTTTTAAATGCATTCTTGTTCTTGAAAAAAGCTAAGTAGAATGTGTTAACTTTTATGATTATTTATAGAGTTGATATTTGAATACAACAAAATATTTTTTTCAATTATTTCTATCTTGAAGTAATTTTTGAACTTCAATCAATGTCTATGCTATTATATGTTGGGAGATGAACTTTCATTAGTTTCAATAAGCTTTAGATCTATAATTCTAAATACTACAAGATAACTACACCTATATGCAATTTGTTTTAAGAACCAACTCCCACAAATTCTTGCTTAGAATGGACAACCTCTATTAACAAGAATTTAGGGTCAATTTAGAGTATACCAAATAGGAGCACTTTGAAAATTTGTAATATATTGCACAAATATTTGTGCTAAGAGAATCTATAATCTCCTTTTGATTTCAATAAAAGCTCAACCAAAATTTAAATTATTTAATAATAGCAATTATATATTACACTAAATAGCAACATTAGATTGCTTGAACAACTAGGTTTCTTTATTCCCCTAAAGTTACTTTACAAGCCATCAAAGTCAACAAATATTTTCATTTGTACACAAGAAGGTTCACAAATCTCAATTATAACAACACCTAATTCAAAAGTGGTGTATTATTATACAATAACAATAGATATTTAAATAGTGTCAAATGCCCATAAATTAGTATGGGGCAACCTAATTTTACTATTTAGTGTAGAGCTTGTTTGAATGATTATGGAAGTAGCTATCTTAGACTACACTATCATGTATGCAAATTCAAATATAAATAATAAATATTATTGTAGTATGTAATATCTAAAAAAAGGTGTATAAACACACAGTTATACCAAATCCACCCTACATCCATCCCCATTTATAGATCAATACATGGATATGACAGTTATCTACAAAATTACCTTTTTTCTAATCAACAATGCTAGTGCCTAAATGCAAAGATGTGAGCCTACCAACCTACAAACCTTGAACCTAGTTGTAGGTTTGTACCTACAACCATTTGAATAAATGTATTCATAATATATGTATCTAAAGCATAAATACACTATAATTTGAAAAGAGTGTACAATATAGGTATTTATAAAATAGACATTGTAACCATAGAAGGTGTCTATAATATAGATTCTTATACTCATGGATCAATGAACAAATTCCATGCTCACACGCTAGCATTGCCCTTTTTTCTAATTATTTTAAGATTTTATTTTATTTCTATTTTATTTATAATTTTTCATTCTATTCTAATTTCAGTTTTTTATCTTAAGAAAATAATTCATGAAATTATACATAAAGTGTTTAACCACTAAAAGACACTTAAAAATTTGATTAGGATCATACAATGTCAATTTTTAACAAATATTCTCAAAACTTTTATAGAATATAAAAAAAAATTCCCTCCTCACAAGAATTTAATAAAATTATGATTAGATAAATGGATCAAAATTTTATGATCAGATGAAATCCAATGTTTCTTTTTTACTCCCAAAGGACCAAGGCCATTTTTTTGGTCAAAAAACACTCCAAACTACCATTTCTATAGGAAAGAGTTCAAACTTTTGAATTTTTTTTGCACATCTAACCATAGGATCTTACACCTAACTAATATGAGAATGCGTGAAAAAAATTTCAGAAATTTGACCATACAAATTGCAAGATATTTGCATTTAAAGTGAAAAAAAAAAAAAAAAAAAAAAAGAATTCAACATATTGTGGAACTAGATTATTTGACTTTGAACCTTCTTAAATAAAAAATTTTGCACTACAAAGTTTTGATCATTAAATCTTTATTGTGGGAAATTGAGTTGAGAGTCTAGGAAAAAATATTTTAATCTTAATTTTTATTCTTTAAAAAATTATTAAGTAGAAGTAGGTATGAGATAGAAGGAAAATCTATATTATAAATATCTCTAAAATGGAATTAAAAATGCACCAATCCCAATGGTGAGATTGATCTAGGAATCTAACTAAGCTACATGGGATTTTTTTTTAAATTGCAAAAATTGCATTCATGAATGAATCCTACAAGTATTTTTTCAAAAAGATGTTCTAATTGTTCAAAAAGCAAGATTGTCCATAACTTTCTCATAAAAAATGGAATTAATCAAAGCTTTCCATGTACTAAACAAAAATATAATCTATAAAAAAAAAATTCAAAAAAAGATTCAAAATTCAAAATTTTTCTTGCTACCCCCTCTCCCTTGTTTGGAGCTTATTTGGGCATAACTTTTGTTCCTGGGCACTAATTGAAAAAAAAATTCCATGAAGCTAATCAATTTTTCTATATTCAAAAAAGTTTTAAAAAATCATGACAAAAATTCAACTTGTAGGTACCTGCTCAAAATCCCATTTGTCTTTTGAAGGGACAATGGTCCTTTAATTTAGGGGTTAACTTCAAATCCTATCATCTTGAAATTTTTTTCCACATATTCCAAATGTTTGTCTCCAATTTTTTACCATTTGAATTTCAAATAAGAAAATCCTCATTGCACAAGAAATCATCAAAAAATAACTAGTATATTGCTTATTCACATAATATCCTTAGGTAGACTCCAATCATTTCATATTTGCTTTCAAATTTTTATATGAGTGCACCTAAGCAAGATTTAGAATTCAATGGTAGAGAAAAGTAAATTCATCAAGAACAAAAAAATTTATTCTAGGAAGGCTTGAAGTCTACTAATGTAGTTTTGGAGGACTAAAAAAATATTTTTTTCACTTCAAACAATATGATTTTTCAATCTTCATGGTCAAATAGATCGAAATCCCCCCCTTTTTGTAATAGTCAACTATACTTTCATTACAATTGAATTATAAAAAGAATATATATCTACATGTATATAAAAAGAATGTATATCTACATATATATAATATGTATGTGCGTGTGCATGTGTGTGTTTTCAATTTTAGGCAATGCAATAAAAAAATTACAAATTCTTATGAAAAGCACCTCTAGTCCTATAAGAATAAAAATTTTGTGCATGATATTTACATCAAAAAGGATTTATCTAGATTAAATTATAAACTTTGGTTAGCATTGGCATCAACATTGAGGAGGATAATTGGTGTGTTTGTATGTTTGTAGTGTCTCTCCTTTTGTCGAAACCAATGAATTAAAAAAAAATACAAATTGATAAAAATCTTTTGCTTGGACAATTGTGCACAACAATGCAAAGCCCTAGATAATTTCTTTTTGTTCTAATGATTGTTTTTATAGTCAAACAATGCTCAAAGGCATTTTTACCTACTATCCCATTATTGAAGGCATGCCTAGTATTTCATGTCCAATATATTTTATTAAGGAAAAAAAATCAAATTTTATAGTTGATAAAATAGGAATATTTTTTTGATTCTTTTTTTTAAGTAAAAGTTATTTTTGAAAAGAGTAATTTTTCTAAGATTCTTACATTTTTTTCATGATTCTTTTTTACTAACCCTAATAGTCAAGACTAGTAGTATTCATGTCCCAATTTCCTACCTACTCAAACCAAAATGAGTTATTATAGAGTCTCTTTTCTTACAAAGGTATGTAATTAAGGTGTATCTTGTTGTTGCCCAATATAGAGCCCTAAACAAAAAGACTATGTATATATACCAACTAGTAGAAAGTTGGTCTTGAAACACCACTAACAACATCAGAGCTTGATGCCCATAGAAACCTCTAATACTAAACTTTTGGTGTTCTCATACAAGCTTGTGTGACACTAAATTTCAATGATGCCCATATGGACCTCTAACACTAAGCTTTCTGACACGTAGAACTTTGGTGCTCCCACTTGGGCTCCATGACCAGCTTTCTACTATCTGTATGTAGTGAGTTCTAAGGGAGGAGGCTCAAGAAGTGTCCATATAAAGAAAAATATGCTTCTATAGAGGGATTTGCTAAAGGAAATATTTATTGCATATTTTGAGTGGATAGAGATTTGTACAGGAAATCATTGACCGAAGAGAGTAGAATTTCTAGAGTTTGCCTGAATTAGATATATGATTTTAAAGGCAAAACGTCGTAGGTGGCTATTTACGCTCATAGGTACCAGCTGTAATCAATAGTAACATAGCTGAGAAGAAGGCTGTCAAGTGCAGTTAATGTGCAAAAAATATCCTGACTTTGCTCGTATCAGGCCCATGGAACGTCCAAGACATCTACTAAAACAACGTCTTTAGTCCTTCAATACAGCAAGCAAGTAATTGCTCATAGTCTGCACATGTTCTTGAATGAACCTTATAGTACTGTAGAAATGGGTGACTTGTTAGAGAAATGAGGACACAGCTGGGCAGTAGAATCGTTCAGGAGTCTTCCCGAAATGGGACCCATCTGTGAAGAAAATGTTCACTTTAGAATTGTAGGTTGGTCGTCAGAGTCTTTCAATCGTGTAGAGAGTAGAAGAAACTCCATCCCTGCTTGCGGATGAAAGTGAAGTTAGTTGTTGAACGGAATTTTCAAAATTCCAGATACATCATCTAGAGGGCGGGAGAGAAAGCAGACGTTGGGTTCAAATCCATTGTCGTTTCTTCCTTCCAATAACAGTAGGCACCTTCCACAGTTGTAAGCATATTTTCGCCGTTTCAACAGTAGCGCCTCCGTCATGTTCCTTCTTTGCTCCCCCGAGTTTGCTCCAGTTTGCTCCTGCTTGTTCCTGACTTCGTCCGCTCCTCTCTCCACTCCTCATGACGGGTGACTTTGTCTGCTCCTCTCTCCGCTCTTCATGATGATCGACTGTACTCTTTCTCAAACAATTCTACGAAAAAACACGGCACGGGACGAGAGAGTGTACCTCAATGAAGAAACGGTGTTCTTGTTGGGGGGAAGTAGCAGCACCTGCACTTGTAGAACGATGATGATAGTGTGGAGTAGGAGTCAAATGCTGCGAATGCTGAAGGTAAGTCCGTCGAACTGAAGGCCTTAGTCATCGTCATTTTATCTTCTTCCTCAATTGTGAGCCTCATGCACTTACTAGGCTTTGTAAATACTATATACAAGTGGGTGTGAAGAAAATTGTGCCGATTATATACATATTTTCTTATTGGACATTGTCCTCCTTAACGTCCTGCATTTCTGAGAATTTGTGCCGGCCTCCAGTTCTTGAAAACGTTTACATTTGTCCATGTAGGTATCGAAGATGGGAATGGTTGAAATGTGCTCCTATGAATCGGGATTCCCCACGTCATGACGATGCTTTGCTGCAACGGTGAGGTCTGCGGCTTGTGGACGTTGGCCACTATGGAACTCAGAACTTGCGGTAAAACTTCGTGAAGAACGGGTACATTCCTTGGATCTTTTCCTTTCTTCTTGGCCCTCCTTCTCTGTACAGCTAGCCATTGGTTGTATTTGCAAATTGGAGGAATAAATCCACAATATGGAGACTTGTACTGTGATGCTGAGGCATTGTCACGTATTGCTGCATGCAACTTATCTCCCATTGCTTTCATGTTCTTGACACTCCAGAGTTCTTTGTGTTTTCTCTTGCACTTGGCTAACTCAACCCTTGCTTGTTTTGCTTCTAATTTGTCTTTTTTTCCTTCGCTTTCTGTGCTTTGCTAGCCTCCTTCTCTAATTGTTTTTTTTGTCTTTCTAATGCAGCAGCCTCCTTCAGCGCCGCCATGTCCTTCAACTGCCTGAAATGATGTTCTTCTGTGAGTAATAGGGAGTTCTAGTAGACTATGAGCGGCTCACGTCTGGTTTTTGAAAACCGTGGTATATTCACCCGTGGAAGTGCTAAAAAACGAGAAAATTTATCGTTCTCTCCATCTATCCTTCGTTGCTCAACGTCACTTCTGTCATCCATGTCTTCTGCCGTACTGTCTTCTAGTCTTCCAACTACCGGTGTACTTCCTTGCATCTAGACTACTTGATGTTGAAGGTCACTTCCGTTGCCCATGTCATTGTCTATAGTGTCACCTTCGTCATCAGCCTCTATATCAACATAATATTGTGTGCAACTGGGAATGTCAAGCAGATCTTCATCTAATACTTCTTGTATCTTCCACTGTTGGATCTCAAAGTTTGGCTCTTGGGCATTTGGGCTACCCTATCCTTCAACATTTTCTCTTCTTTCCCTGTTGTTGTAGGTTTGACTGGATCCCATTTTATCATTAACAGCATTTTCATTGAGAGAAAAAATGCCAGTGACTTGAAAACCTCTAGTAATATTATCTTTCAATAATGTTTTTCTTAAAGCGTAAGAAACCCACTGAGCCAAGTCTTCTTTTATAGGCATTTGACTAATATGTTCTAGACTCCACTTATCCCTATAAGCTCTAAAAAAATACTTGAAAGGCTTAAAACATGTCACATCCAAAGGCTGCAGAGCATGGGATGTATGGGATGGAAAAGTGAGGAGATCCAAGCCTTTTGCCATAGCAATTTTTATGAGTACATGGGACTTGTGGCCATCCAAAATGAGCAAGTGCTTTTGGGATAGAGAAATGGCATACAACTCTGACACATTAAATAAGAAATGCAATATCTATGCTCTGAACAATGTGCTAGTCATCCAAGCTTTTGCTTGCATTGCCATAGTAGCATCTTTTTCACTTGTTTTCACTAGAAGAAATTGGGGGGTTTTGTGACTACACTTAACAATTGGTTTTAGAATTGCAAAGGACGTTTGCGACTAGGTGATAATTTGGAGCCTGTAGTTGCAGTGAACAAGTTGCACGAGTTGCAAGAGAGTTGTAACTGCACGTCATATTGGACAATTTTCTATGAAACTTCATCCTGCATATCTTCTGACGAGATACGCATTACCGCGTGAAACTAATGAATTCAATGATCACTGCTCAACTACTTCTTTACAATTAATGTACTTCGCTTAAATTTCAATTGTAATGTGTCATGATATGCAACCTATGTGCGACTGTTATGCCACTGATTTGCAACCTACATATAACTCATTTACAATGTATATGCAACTAGTATGCGACTCATTTTGCAACTACTATGCAACTAATTTTGCAATCTACATCCAACTAATATGCAATTCATTTTACAACTTCAATGCAACTAATATCCAACTGTTTTTACAACTAACATTTAACTCTTTTTACAACTTGCATGTAACTAATATCCAACTCATTGGGCAACCTATATGCATTCAGTATACAACTAGTGTGCAAATCAATTTGCAATCTACATGCAACTTACATGTAACCTACATGCAACCCCTTTTACAACCTATATAAAACCAGTATACAACTCCTTTTAAACCTACTTGCAACTACTATGCAACTCATTTTGCAACACTTTTGCAACTCATTTTACAACTCTTTTGCAACTCATTTTACAACTCTTTTGCAACTCATTTTACAACTCTTTTTACAACTTTTTTGTAACCTATATGCAACTATTTCTCAACATTTATATATTATTATTATTTTGCAACACAAGTGCAACTCATACGCAACTACTGTACAACTAACTCTCAATTTTTTATATATTTCACATGCAACTAGTATGCAACTACATTTACCATTGGTTTAGTACATAACTACTGTGCAACTACTATATAACCTATATGCAACTAATTTCCACCATTTGCAACCTATATGCAATTAAGGGAGCGACTAGTTAACTATATAATTAGTTTGTAACTTAACTACCGCAAGCCTATAGAGACAGAGACAGAGACAATCATTTTTCACACAAAGCAATAGAAAACACAATAGAGATAAAAACAATCATTGTTTACACAAAACAATACAAAATCCATATATTAGATAAGTATGTACATTGCTAGTTCAAAAAACATAGTTACTAATTCACTTGTCATTATGTGCAAAAATGACTATGAATCGCTCATCCCATATGGTATTAGCTCCTTGTAAATAACCTATTCGGATTTTTAGTGTCATTTTTTTTGGTGTGTTTGTATGTGGTTTTAGTTATGTTTTGTTTGATTGGTGTTCCAAATGGGTGATTTTTGGATGTTATTAACCAATTTGGAAGTGTTTATCCGAATGCAGTCACACATGAGCCACGGTGAAGGGATTGGAAGGGAAGCCAATTCGGAGAGTGAAGGCAGTTTTGGGTTGTCTGAGGGTAATTCCTATTTGTAATGCAGGATGACAATTCCGAGTTGGAATGTTCTACGTTTTTGTCCAAGTAGGAACTGTTTGTAGCCACAGCTAGGTTGGAGCTGTTGTGGTTTCCAAGTTGGTTTGCCTGTGGTCGGCAGTTAGGGTTGCACGGGGTGTTGCAGGTGCCAATTTGGGAATTTGTGTGTGTATTGGAGGAACGGTTATTTTTGAGGTTCCTAATGGGCAGTTTGCAAGTTTTGAGGTGATGCCAAGTTGGTTAAGGAACTGCCTGGCTTGGGATTTTAAAGTCGAGTTTTCCAATTTGGAAGGCACCCACTATTTGAGAGAGTCCAGTGCGAGTCCCAGTCTGAGTGGCTGCGTATTTGATGTTTTTGTGTTTGTGTGTGTGTGTGTGTTTATTCAAAGTCGTATGCTTGATGAGTGTGTGTTCTAATTGGTGTGCTGTGAGTGTGAGTAGATGTCTCTGGAGTAGTTCGATCCAATTCGGAGAAGTGTGCAGATGTTGAAGTTTGAAGCGGAAACAATTTGGTGATGTGAAGTTAATCGGTGAAGTGAATGAGGATGAAATGAGGAGCAGATTAGAAAGTATGTCCTAGTCGGAAATGTTATGCAGAGTGGTGAGAGTTACTGTAAGGAGCGGAATTCCAATTTGGAGAAGTACAGTGATAGTTTATAAGTATTAAGTGATGGAAATAGAACCCAATTCGGAGCTGTAAAGTATATGGGTGATGTGAGCCCGAATAGATTATAGTTGCGAGATCAATTTGGGTAAGGGAGTGAAGTCTGATTGGATGGATTAGTCAGAGAATTAAAATTGCTGGGATAGCAAATAGGAGATCCAAATCGGAAAGTTGCAGTGGAATGAAGCAAGAGCAGTAAGATTAACTGCTAAAGGAAACATTATTTTTGTGGAACGGTGATATGTCACCAATTCGGCTGAATAAAGAATGATTGAAAGCGAATTGTTGTTCCTTGTGGTTGGCATGTATGTTGTGTGAATGAGCTCAATTTGGAGGTTCAGTCATAGTGCTGATTCTGCCCAGTTGGAGTTTGGCAGTCTGGGAGTGAAACAGAATTGGAAGGTTGAGTGTTTGTATGTAGAATGCATGGTGTCATGAATGCTTATCCAAATTGGTTTCATAAAGTTTGAATGTTGTCTAAGTCAGGATCCCGAGTTGGTCTGTGAAGCCGAAGCAACAAGTCTCAACTTTGAGAGTTTCCTGATGGGTGTGAGAAATTAATTTGTCCAATTAGGAAATCAACATAGTATAAGAGAGGGAAGACTGTGATAAACAAAATATATAAAAATAAAATTCGAAGTTAGTAAAAAGAGAGGAGAAATTCTGCAAGTACAAGAGTCACATCAAAGTATAAGAAGGAAATAAAGAATCCAAATCGGAGATCATGGTTGTAGCCAAGGCCGGAGACAAGGACCAGCTGAAATGTGACATATCCGATTTGGAGAAAGACAGGAAGCTGAGCCTGTACCAGCAGCAGCACCAATTCCGATTTGGTGGAAAGACGAAAGAATCCAACTTGAAGATTAAAGATCAATTCCAATTGGGTGATACTTAACCTTGGTGGTTTTAAGAGTGGAGTGAATAATTAAATTATTAATTATTACAGAAATTGTAAGGAATTAAATTAATACTAGTTGGAAGTATGCATTCCTTGTGTGTTTTAGCCCTTTATTAGTACGTTCTAATGTCGTTGTAGAAGTAGTCCTATTAGAATTGCCTCCCTAGGAACGAATTAAACTATTTGTTTAGATATTCCGATTAGGATCTAAACTTAACTACACTCCTACAACATCCTTCAACTTTAATTGGTCTCCTGCTGGATTAGAACATATCAAGTCCGCAAAACCACCTGGCGTACATGCAATATCGAGCTTATACCACCCTCGTCGCATAGACTTCGCATCATAAATTTTTTTTCCTCCAATACTAGTGACATATCCAACTGCCACAACTTGTCTAGGTGCTGTTGGATTTAGAAGGGAAATGTGTTGGCCAATTAAAAACTGTAGTTGTTCACAATACAAAATAAAATATTAATGAGCAAACATAAATATATATAAATAAACATATATACATCAACAATTTAGCTAACTTTAATATATAATATATAAACGATGAAACGTAGGGACTATTTTTGGAAATGTTGCCTTTGGCCTCAGTTTAAGCTGAAATTTGGATTTAGGGTGAACCTCGGTCTGAACCCTCTTCCTCTTCAAGATCTCCTTCCTGACAAAAAGTTTCTGCAACATTTAACCACAATCATTATAAGTAATTTATTAATATCAAAAGTTACCAAAAATATTTTAGCTTCAAATTGTTTACTTAGATAGTTGTCCTCACCTCTTGCTTCTTTCCTCTTAACTGCATTCTTGTATTGAAATTCTTTGAATTCTTCGGTGGTTTAGGAGTAGAGCCATCCAATATTCGTACATCACCGTTGGTTCTATCTTTGCCCTCACCTTCATCTTCACTTGGTTTTTTGTCCTCAAGAGTCAGGACCCTTTTCCACACTTCCATCACCAAGGTAGGATTGCTGACCTCTTAACATCAAGGTAAAATTTGTAGGATTAATTTCAGGTGGTTTAATATGGTCAATAGGTTCTACATTAAAGCCCACAATGTTGCTCTCTAATATAGGGTCGCTTGGTATAGGATCTCATGGTATAGTGTTGCTCTTTGATGTAAGATCTGATGGATTTGATGCAGAATTTGATGGATCAATGACCCCCTTCTCAGTAGACACTGACTCATTCTCAATGGCCCTTGACTCATTTTCAGTAGACATTGGCTCATGAATTTGGTCACTACTGTTCCCTTGCAAAAACTTCATCAACATCTCCTGCATTGCCTTAAGTTGTAAGTATTTTGACTTTGAACTTGTCGAAGTTCATCATATTCCGCTCTGTAGTTGTAAGTATTTTGACTTTGAACTTGTTTAGTTCATCTTGTTTACTTTCTAATGCAATCATGTTGGCTTGAAATCCTGAAGACACAACCTTTTGACCACAAACAAACAATGGTTGTAATGGTTAATGTAATATACATAAAATTCTGACTACTACTAATCCTACAACTATTTTGCAACAATTAGACAACTATTAATGATCCTTGCAACTACTATGTAACAAGTATACAACTACTTTTAATCCTTACAACTAGTTTGCAACTAATATGCAACTACTAGTAATCTTTGCAAATAATATACAACTACTACTAACCCTTTCAACTACTATGCAACTAATGTACAACTACTATTAATCTTTTCAACTACTATGCAACTAATGTACAACTACTATTAATCTTTTCAACTACTATGCAACTAATATTCAACTACTATTAATCTTTGCAACCACAAGACAACAATAACCTTGTAGATAATATACAACTACTACTAAGCCTTTCAACTACAATGCAACTAATGTACAACTACTAATCCTATGTCATCAACCTAATTGCCTTCAAATCTGACATTATAACCAAAAACAATGAAAATAGCTAAAAACAACCTTTAGGAATTCATGTGCAACTTCACAATATGATCAATTAAGCAAATTTATATGCTTTAAAAGGAAAGAGTGCTAAATCTTCTCAAATTGCTTTGAATATCTACAATCTCTTGATCTAGAGTGCAAATGACCGAAATCTCTCGTGAATTGTGAATTGCATCCGTTAGAACTTCCTCGATTGTGAACTAAATCTCTTTTATCATCATAATTGATACAAAATGAGAAGACACTCCCTCTTTGAATTAATGACCTAGCTAAGATGATATTCTCTCCAAGCAAATCAAGAAATCTGCCAAAATGAAGAATTGAAGCCCAAACAAGAAGAAAAGTAAACACTAGAGAGTCAGAATCCAAATGAGTACTCAATGTCAGTATGCAAAACCATGGGAAGAGGAGTCCAATAAATCCGGCCTATTTTTTATTTCCACATTTGGAATCGAAGTTTGTTGATCTCCAAAATCCTCAAACCTAGCTAATCTAGTGTACATGAAATCTTTCTTCTCTCATAAATCATGAACGTACTACACTTAATCGATTGCAACGTCAATTCCTCAACCAAATTTTAGATCTTCAGTCATCACACACAAATGCAAAGTTTTTCGCTCCCTCTTTGAATGAATGAGTGACCTTGCTAGTTAGTTAATCCATCTTCTTCTTGCATAATTAGATAAATCTACATAACAAAATGAATCTATTTAGAAGGGAAGTGAATTGTGTGTTGCAGTTCAAGCCAAAAGAAAAATGGACACAAACAAGGCTACCACAACGGCTCTAGTAGTTGCCGCCATTGTCTTCTGTCACCAACACCAGCACAAACTAGGCACTGTCCACCAACTCCACCCCAACCGAAACAAACTTGACTTTCTACCATGTAAGTGAGAAGAAACAAACTAGAAAGTGATGTATATCACGCCCAGCAAAAGTGCACGCCCAACAAAGGTGCAGACTAAACACCAAGAATGCCACGATGAGTGCTCCTTTGAATCCTATGCACACGATCACTCAACTAGCTGCCTCCAAGTTCAACTTCAATCAAACAAGCTGGAAAATGCCCTCTTGCACCAAAAACAACAAAACAAATAGAGAATGCCTTCTTGCACCCCAAAAAACAAAACAAATACATGACCTCCAAGTTCAACTTCAATCAAAAGAGCTAGAAAACGCCTTCTTGCACCAAAAACAACGAGACTAATATGTGGCCTCAAGTTCAGCTTCAATTGAAAGAACTAGAAAACGCCCTTCTAAAACAATGAGATAAATACTGATTGAAAACAAAGTTCAAAATCAAGAACACAAGGCAACAGAAAAGCATCATCAAGAGACAACAAACTCTCCTCACAACTCTAGGGTTTTAAGAAGAAGCACCTCAAAAATATAAAATTTGCACTTTTTTAACCTCGCAGTACAATCCTGCAACCACAATTTTGGTACTAGAGTACCACTAAACTTGCGTTCACTCCAAAAAGAACCAATATTAATGTAGCACTAAACTAATATTCCCTCAAGAGTGAACTAACACTAAACTAACATTAGCTCACTAGTATAGATCACAACAAAGATGATAGACAAGAACAACAAAACGGTAGTGGCAAGAACACAACAAAGCGGTGGTGAAGGAAATGGAGAAGATAAACATTAGGTTGCTCTAGTCCACATGTTTCACCTCATCATCTCTATACATGTCATCTCATCGTAGAATGAATGACAAAGTAAATAACTTTCATCGATACATGGCACTACTAAAGTCCACAGGTGGGTGGGATGTTGCCACATGCATACCCTAAAAGTTCAATGGAGTTAATCGAGATTAAGAAGTTTCTAAGAAAATATTCATTTTAAGAAAATTGAGGATGATACAAAGTTGTTGTGTACAACTTCACAATGCTCAAGTATTACCTCCACCTTTGCCACTCACTACAAGAAAACATGTCCGAAATGACAGAAATTGGTCTTAAATGACAGAAATCAGCCCCTCCTAATTGACTGAAAATTGACAGTTTTTTGTTAATTTGGACAATTTTCTGTCAATTCGGACAATTTTTTGTCCTAATTGACAGAAACTTGTCAAATTTCTGTCATTTAGGAGGGGCTGATTTTTGTCATTTAGGACACGTTTCTCTTGTAGTGACTGTGCGTTTGAACTAGACAGGTTTGGAGGTGGGGTTTACAGATGGACGTGCCGACTGGTGACTTTTGGTTTAGCTACCCCGGAGGATGTACCTCTGCTACCTACTATTTCATCTTTAGTTGGAGCCATAGAATTATCTACGGAAGAGAGTGTCTTAGCAACTGCAAGATATTGAAAGCATTTATGAACTGTAGATGTTTTGCATATGAACTGTAATCATTTGGTATTCAAATTTTAGTTCGTTTTTTTGGCAATGAAGTCATCTTCTAATTGCATCCTCATTATTGTTTACTTGAAGTGTAATTGTTTCTATAGTTGTTTCTATAGTTGTTTCTATAATTGTTTCTATAATTGTTTCTATAGTTGCAGTATACTTGTTTTTTAGTTGCACTGTAGTTAGTTTGTAGTTGCATTGTAGTTGTTTTCTATAATTGTTTCTATAGTTGCAGTATACTTGTTTTTTAGTTGCACTGTAGTTAGTTTGTAGTTGCATTGTAGTTGTTTTCTAGTTGCATTGTAGTTGGTTTATAGTTGGTTTGTAATTGCATAGTAGTTGTTTCTTAGTTGCATAGTAGTTGTTTCTTAGTTGCATTGTAGTTGTTTTCTAGTTGCATTGCAATTGATTTGTAGTTGTACTATAGTAATTTTGAAGTCACATTGCAGTTGTTTTTTAGTTGCAATGTAGTTGTTTTCTAGCTGCATTATAGATGTTTTTTAGTTGCATTGTAGTTGAATTGTTGTTGCATTGTAGTTGTTTTGTAATAGTAGTATGATGAAATTTCATTTAAACTTATAACTCTTTAGGATCTTTAAAATCTAAACTTATTCTACATATATGAAATCTACAACAATCCAATTTTTTTATATGGCATGGTTAGAAATCTATACCAATTTTAGATTCATAACATCTACAAGAATCATAGATGCCTAATATCTATTTTATCTTGTAAATGTTTGTAACTGTGCGAGATCTGAATTGTAATAGTTGCATTGTAGTTGCACTACAATTGTTTGCACTGTAGCTGCATTGTAGTTGTTTTGTAGTCGCACTATAATTAGTTTGCAGTAGCACTATAGTTGTCGTGTAATTGCACTGTAGTTGCATTGTAGTTGTTTTATAGTTGTATTGTAGTTGAACTTTGGTCATTTTTCAAACTATATCTGACTACAGTTTTATACGTTGAAGTTCAGAACCATATATCAACAACACTGATGAACTTCGGATGTAGAGTGCTTCACATCTACAATTCTGTTACTCTCTTGTAAAGCTTTCTAGTTGAACTATAGTCATTTTTCAAACTACATCTGACTATAGTTTGATACATTGAAGTTCAGGACCATACATCGACGACATTGATGTACTTCGGATGTAAAATGCTTCACATCTATTCTACTGTTACTCTCTCGTAAAGTTACACATCATTCTACGATTACTTTGCAACTAGAACAAAATACACGACCAATTTAGTGCAAATATGGAGGGCAACAATTGTACGATAGTTGTATAGGACACATAGTCGCATTTCAATGGATTGCAGTGGACACACTTTTCTTCTAGTATTTCCTTAGGTACTTACGAGATCGTCTTTTGCCTTTGAAAATTTAGAATTTAGGGAGATGGTCACCTCTAGCATTCACACAACTTAACACTGTGATCCATTCTCTTTGATCTGGAGTCACTTTGTAAACAACCTTGGAACCTCTCTTGGCTAAAACATAACCTTCTCCATCCTTCCCTACTTGTACACCGCTTTCACCACAATTCCAGATGTGATCAGATGCATAATGGTGAGTATCATAAAGTTTTTGCAGGTTGCCATAGAAAGTAGCCACTAACTCTGGATTCAAATTTTTCGCTCGCTTTTAGTCTAAAGCTTGGGTTTTCCTGATTGCTAACTCTGTATGCCTTTTTTTAAAGCATTTCACCCACCCTGGACCATGAATGCCATCCTTGAAAGGGATCAGTCTTTCTTGTGTAAGAATATCAATTTTTTCTCTCAACTGCCTTATAGTTAAGGGGAACCCCAAGTTCTGCATCTACAACAAATATTGAACTAGTTGTTCTTCTTCAAATTCAGTAAGCACTCCTACCTTTCTCCTTCTTCTTTGTAAAGTGGTACCGTAAATGTGACCTCGTAAGCTGAATACAGGGATCCCATTATCCTTGGCAGCTTGTCTAATAGGAAGACCAACGTCAAAAATCTAGAATAGCACTTTTCAATAGTTGGTCTGTCCAGTTTCCATTCTTCAAGCATCTGAATTTTTTTCTACAGCTTGATGGTCCATCTGAATTCTGTATAGGAAGAGCTGTCGGGGGTCTCATACTTAGATGACCCATTGTGGTCATGGCAGGGCGTGCGGCACGCTCAGCTCGTTTCACGGGCGATGGAGAGCCACTCTTTGCATCTGCATCATTTTGGCCAGCTTCCTTCCGTTGGCGACACCGTTTCTGACTACGTGTCACTACTTCACTAGCCAGGGTCCGTTGAGCAGGCAAAGGAGAAGCGGAACTACAATCTGTGGACAGAAATCAAAGTCGCGGACTGGGCGTTGGGGCGCCTTCTTCTTCTCCGACTTCTACGATGTATTGACCGAAATTCCCGCCCTGGCGCTGTGCCTCCACACGCCACATTTGTGAAGTCGATGGACCACTTGAGAAAGAAACTTTGGAGGAAGCACGTGCTAGTCCTTCTTCTGCTCTCATCAGCCGACTAATTTTTAGACGCTGCACTTTGCCTGAAACTGGCACCTCGAGGATAGCAAAATTCATATTGTCTTGTTTTTCAAATTTTTGCATCTCCTTGAACCAATCCAAATCCTTCTCGCGTTTTGGCAACAGAAGCAGCTCATCCTATCTTCTTCGTCATAGTATTCTGATTGACTGGACCCCCAACTTCTGTGAGGTCGGTAGCTTCCTCCGTCATCATCACTTCCATCTCCACTAACACTAGTGTTTGTCATTTCTATGCACAAAATCAAAGTTTGGTGAACTATAGCCTTATTCGTTAAAATGAGACAATGTGCACATTTTGAGACTACAACCCTAAAACAATTATAGTGATTTATCCTCGAGTCGAGGATAAGATGGGCCTGCAATCTTTGGGAAATCAAAGGTTTTTATATATATTAATACATTGAAATCTCAACTTACCAAATAGTCTTAAAATTGAATAGTTATTATGATTTATCTTCGAATCGAGGATAAAAATGAGACTATCAAAAGTCTCAATATAACGAATATGACCTTAACTGAAGTTTTGCTAGTTCGAAGCTTTAAGAGCAATGTCTGTTGTAATTCTGAATTCCTATGGTATTGCCATATTTGGAGCTCTTAAATTCTTAAATTTTATTGTATAAGTGTTCACAAGAAAGACAAGCAACCACCATGTCCTGGAACGCCTTCTTGAAATCTACTTTGCATGTATTTATTATGGTCATGCTAATTATCCCCTACACTTTGTAGAAGCGACAACTTCTACTTGTAAATGCATATTGTCAGAATGTTAAATAGTTCAGGATTTCTCAGTTTCTTGATAGTCTCATACTTCTAAATCAATATTTATAATTCATGGTAGTCACATAAACATGCAATAGACGTCAATATTCAGTTCACTATCCAATTCCTAAATGACATAGTGTCACTACATTAACTACATTTCACTTTATCCTTAATTACTTCAATTTTAGAGTAAAAAGTCCAAGAAGAACTTATTGTACAAACCTTATTCACCTCATTATAACTTTAGAAGCATGCACAAGAGACCGGCCTAAACTGCTTTAGAAAAAAAAAAACTCGATATCAATACCTTTCTGCACTATTCACTGCACTTTTTTAGGGGTGATTCTTAATGCCTGAACTCTTTTCGAGCCTCCTCCTATAGTGTCCGCATCCAAATACTCCGCATGATCCAAAGCAACAACAACTCCCCCCATTCAATCACTGCCTCACACTGACAGTTCTTCTTTCTCCTCATAAAAAATAATAGAAAACAGAAGTTTCTTCCCGAACCCTCCGCCGACCACCGGTCGCAGCCCAGCCGTGCGCCTCACTCAACACCGCCTCGGAACGGCCGTCCAACGAGCGGCGGAACTTTCCGGACGGACGGTCCCTTGCCTCGGAAACGACGGGGTCGGTGGCCTGGCACCTCAGGCAAGCCTGGAGTGGACGGCACGTCTGGAAAGTTGGCTATGGCGTCGTCACTATAAAGAACAGGCCCCATATCTCTTCATTTCCACCTTCTTCTTTTTCCCCTTTTGCAATCTGTGCGGATCACTGGAACGCACTTGCTCTTTGTTATTATCGCCGTTAGTGTTCGTGCAATTGAAGCCGCGCCTTCTCTGTGCACTATTACAGTAGAGATCAATCAAGAGCGCCTTTGCATAGGCGTTTCTGTTTGTTTTTTTCCCTTTCTTTTTTGGTTGCGATTTGTTCGCGGCCGGGTCGTGTGGCAATCGAAGCAGTGTCTTCGTTTCCACGGGCGTTTTCTGTCCCTAATTTAGACTTTGAGCCGATAGTTGGAGCGGTGTAGTCTACAGTTCGGTTTCTGTGCGAGTTCTGCGTGTTGGCTTTGTGTTTCCTCGGATTACTGGAACGTGGAGCGACCGGTTGATTGCGGAATTGGCTTGTGAATTTGGTTGCGAGGCGGATTTCGGAGTTTGGAGGATTATTTTCTTGGCGTTTGTGGTAGCTACTACGACGTTTGTAAACTTTTAAGGAGAATTTTCAGGCGCCATGGCGGCCTACGTTCTTAAGGTGAGTTTTGTTGCTTGTTTCGGGGTTTCTTGAAAAGTTGGAATAGGTGTGTGTAGGTTCAATGGTGTACAAGCAGCTCAAGTTAGGTTAATTGTGTGCGTTCTTTGCGAGGATCTTTAAGGTGTGATGAATTACGCTTTATTGTAGAATTATTACTTTAGCGAGGTTAATAGCGGATTTTGTTATTGTGTGGAGTGGAGTGAAGTTTCTTGTCTGGTTATTTCTTTGAAAAGCGATTGTTGTTGTTTGGTGTGATCGGGTTTTATATGGCCTAGGAGTTATCGCACTGCATGCCAGGAGGAACATGTGCTATAACTGGAAGTCGGAGCTTTTTTCTGTAGTTCGGGGAAACGTAATGTTAACGATTGTTTTTGATTAATTGTGCTGCCAGATCAAGTACGGCGATGTCCTGCGCCGTGTTAATGTGGAGGCATCCTTGCTCGGCAACGGACCTGACATGACCTTTAGCCAGCTTGAGGAAACCATCCGTCAAGCTTTTAAGATTTCTGCAACATCCGACCTTGTTATTACCTACACCGACAAGGAGAACGATGTTGTGACCATGGCCGGTGATCATGATCTCCATGACGCTTTGGTTTTCCAGGGGATCAATCCTCTTCGGTTGACGGTGACAACGGTGGAGCAAGAGCCACAACGTCCCGCACATCATGGCCGTCACGGTGGTCGGTGGGGTCACGGACATGGACACGGACATGGTCACGGACACGGACATGGGCATGGACATAAATTTGGCGACCGGAATTCGACTCAGCCGGACCTGACTGACCTGAGGAAAATCGTCGGTAGCAGTTTGAAGATGTCACAGGATACAGCGCAACAGATCTTGCAGGCGTGTGAGCCTCTGATCAAGGGAACTCCGGCGATGGTGATGTCGGAAGTGAAGGAAGCGATTATGAAATTGGCTTCTTCTGCCCAAGCAGGAGAAACTACTTCTCAGCCAAGTGCACAGAGGGAGGAACAGGCTGCATCTGGTCACCACCAACCTCCTGTTCACTCTATGCCTTTCCCGTTTTCGAGAAGCTGTCTAACAATTCCGTCTGCCCATACGGCTTTTCCGGAGTGTTCTCCCTTCCCGCCCTTCCCACTTCCACCTTTCCACTGGGGTGTTCCTGAATCTTCTGCTCCTGCTGCTGCTGCTGCTCCTGAACAGGCCACTCCCGTGGCGTCCGACGAGTCCAAGGATCCAGTACATCATCGAGGTGTTCAATGTGATGTGTGCCACATGGTACCAATTGTTGGTATTCGTTACAAATCCAACAAGTAAGCACTTTTGAATCTTTCGCGTTTCCTTATTTTGGAACAATTGGGACAGTTTTTCATTTTCTATGATTATATAATGAGTAATGTCATAAGTGATAGGTATGATGAGTATTAATCAAGTTTTCATTTTTGCAGGAAGCACGATTATGATCTGTGCGAGAACTGTTTCCAAAAATCTGGGTCGATGGACGATTACACAAAGATCGAGAGGCCACTCTGGCGCCCTCGTCACTTCAATTCACAGTTTTCAGGTGGACGTATGAGGTGCCCTGCTATGTCTTCTTACTATAATGGAAGGCCGTCTTACGGCATGCGCGGCCCCCACATGCATGGTTCTCAACCCCATCATGGCCCTCATGGGTTTCATGGTCCTCACGGTTTTCATGGTCCTTACGCTGGGAAGAACGACTCTCGTTGTGCGGCGGGTGCTGGTGTGGCTGCTTTTGGGAAGTTGGATGCTCGGTTTGTGCAAGACGTGACCATTTTTGACGGGACGGAATTTGCACCCGGAGCTGCATTCACCAAAATCTGGCGACTGCGCAACAGTGGCACTTGTGCGTGGCCCAAGTTGACTCAGTTGATCCATGTTGGAGGTGACGAGTTGGGATCTACCCAAGCTGTTACTCTTGAATTGCCTGAAGAAGGTTTGAATCCAGATTCCGAGGCAGAGGTTTCTGTTGATCTTGTAGCTCCTGAGAAACCAGGGCGCTATGTTTCACACTGGCGTTTGGTATCACCCTCTGGTCAGAAGTTTGGTCACCGCGTTTGGGTCTTAATTCAGGTTGTTCCCAGCGATGAACAATCCCCACAAATGGTGGAGTCTTTATTGGCATCAACCCAAAAGGATGTTCAAATGCCGGAGCAGGAGGCCGAGGAGGGCGTACGAACACCAGTGACGATTGTACCTCAGCCAATGGAGGAAGACACGACTGTGCAGCAGCAGGTTGAAGATCCATTCCCTGCTGTCGATGTCAACATTGTAGACCCGGAACCAGCTGCGAAAGAAACTGAAACGGTGGAGTACCCAGAGATCAACATGGAAGCTCTTTCTCTGGATGCCGTTGTCGTTGATGCTGGAAAAACGCAGGAGGAGAGCACGGCTGTGGAGAACAGTGAACTTGGGAACTTCTCCATGGTGAACATGCCGACTGTTACTGAAATTCCGGTGTTTTCTCCGGATCAATCTGAGGATACTGCTGCTCCGCAAGCGGCTGTCATAGTGGACGATGAAGTAGCAGCTGAATCTGACAAGGAGGAATTTAGGAAAGCGGCCCAGCTGGACTCTGTGGAGATGATATTGGGGGCTCTTGAGTCGATGGGTTTCAAGCAGAGAGACTTGAATCAGGAATTGCTTAAGAAGAATGAGTACGATGTGCAGCGCACTGTGGACGACCTGGTTATGGCAGCTGAGTGGGATCCCATGCTTGAAGAGCTAGAGGAAATGGTACGACTGGAACACATTAATTTTAACCCCGTTAGCTTTCTCCATATCTTTTGATGAGTACCCCTCGATGTTGGCAAGGAACAATTTTCTCATCCATATTGGTGTGCTTTAATGCAGGGATTTTATGACACTGACATGAACCGTCGTCTCATGTTCAAGAACAATGGTAGCGTGAAACGGGTTGTCAAGGAGCTTGTCCAGATGTACAAGGATCCCAAGGGCAAGGAACAGATTTAAGTCTAAGGCGTTTGGAGTTGGTCTCTGCATTTTGGAGTCTTGGTCCTCGAAGCTCCAGAAGACATCGATATTCTCCGAGAATGTTTCTGTACATAGCGCGGTTAGAATAAATGGTTGCAGTTGCAGCTTTACGTTCATCTTTGAGGCTTGAATCTTTTGGTGTTCCTCGTCTTTTGAGACTTTTCTCTCGAGACAGCGTTGTTTTGGAGTTTACAAAAGTAGATTTTGGTTGCACTCTTCTCCGTATCCACGAGGAGGAATGTTTATAGAAGTTAGAAGTCGTGAGGATCCGAATGTCCGGTGCAGCTTTTAGCGCATCTTGCAGGTCGAGGTCTGAATGACACATCTCAGTGGGAATATTGTTTACACAAGCAACTGGGAAAAGGTGTTGTTGGCAATTTGCTAACCACTTTTGTGTGGGTCTTTGAAATAAAATTGGCAGTTGCCTTAAATGTAAAATATTGTATGCGCACATGCTGTGAATGACCCAGTCTTTTGATAGCTGTTCTGATTCTTTTGTGGACCTTTGTTTTGATCCTGCACAGTGCAGTAATGCAAGAATTCTTTCGTTGAATTTTGTTCATTATTGTAAGCATGGATTGTTTTCGTTGGGGGGTAACTGATGTACTGTTCAATGATCATCTGATTGCAAACTCAGGAACTGCCAAATCCCAGTATATCCTGAGAGTCTGTTGCGTAACAAATTGTCAAGTTGTGGGGAACCATGTGGCATTTTTTCCGAGGTTGAGTGTAGACTTTATCCTCGTTAGTTGTAGCTTCCATTCAGTCCGTGACTCGTACTTGCTTGCTTGATATTTGGTGTCAATATTTCTTGAAGTTCGTATGCCTTGAAGTTTGAGTGAGACCATGGCCTCTTCTACGATGGTTCTGAAGTAATGCTATAATCTTTAAAAGGAAGCCTGCAATTCAGTTATTACCAAGTAGATGAAATTGAAGTAAACAATGCACTCAATAGATGTATTATAAGTAAACATATAGTTAAAAATTGATGAGCCACTTTTGCTATGTTCACCTAATAAAATTTAAAAAGTACCTTTTTTTTTGCTTGTTTGAGAATATGTGGTAAAAATTTCATCAAATTTGACCACATAGATTGTAAGATATTTGCATCCAAAGTAAAGAAAACAAATTTTTTGCAATTTTTTGACTAGAGTTTTTAGCTTTGAATCTTTTTTAACTATTTTTTTTGTACTATTCATTTTGATTTTCTGAGTTTTTATGTTGAACAATTGAGGTGAGAATCTATGGAAAAAAATTTAAGAGAAAAAAATTTAATTTTCACTCATAAAAAAATTGTTAAGTAGAAGTAGGTTAAAGATTGAAGGAAAAACTAAATTGTTAACATCTCTAAGATGGAATTGAAATACAATAATCTCAATGGTGAGATTGTTCTAAAAACAAACCTAACCTTGTTTAACAATTTTTTGGAAAATTGTAAAAATTGCATTTACAAATGAATCCTGTAAGTTATTTTTTTCAAAAAGATGTTTAGTTTGCTTGAAAATGTAAGATCATCCATAACTTTCTCAACACTAGTCCAAATAGAATGAATTAAAGCTTCAAATGTAATTTTTAAAATTAAAATTAGGAAATTCAAAAAAAATTATTTTGACTTTTTCTATTTTTTTTGTGTTGCCCGTTGACCTTCATTTTTGGCTTATTGTGCCATAACTTTTTCTCTTGGGCATCAATTGAAATAATAATTATATATTCACGAATTTCTCGTAGAATTGCACATCTTCAAAAAGTTTCAAAAGCATTCACTACAAATTGAAACAATAGGAATCTACCTAAATCCAAATTATCCTCCGAGGGAGACAAATGGTCCTTTAGAGGTTAAAAAATAAAAAAAGCACTCATTAGAAGACAAACTATTGTAGAAGACCTCCCCTTTTCACATAAAATTTGGAGGATGAATAATTGCACTTTTGTCCTACATGGAGAGATTCATTGTCATTCATTCATCAGAAAATTTCCTCTGCATTGTTTATGGGCTAATTAAGTTATTTTATTTCTTGATGTTATGATAAACCAAATGACATAATGAAAGTGAAGGAAATTAGTTTAGAAAGATTGACAAGGTGAGATTTTAGTTTGTTAACATTGTCTTTAGACCTTAACCTTGAAAAGACAAGATTTATCAAGCGAGATTATTTTTGGACCAATAGGAGCATTCTTTGTTTTTATAGTGATCTCAAAAGTCATCCATAGGTTGCTTTTGGGATGTAGCATTCTTACAATAACAATTTTTGTCTTTGAAGCCATTTGAAGCCATGTCTTTTGCTTAACCCCTAAAGGACCATTGTCCCTTTGGGGGACAAATTGGATTTCGGGCAGGTACCTACATGCTGAAATTTTGTCATGATTTTTTGAAACTTTTTTTGAAGATAGAAAAACTGATGAGCTTTGTGGGAATATAATTTTTTTCACATTTGGTGCCCGGAAACAAAAGTTATGAACAAATAAGCTCAAAATAGGGGATGGGGGGCAGTCCGGGCAGTAAAAAAAAATTTGCAAAATTTTGAATTTTGAATTTTTGTATTTTTTTTCTTGTAGATTATATTTTTGTCTGCATGGGAAGCTTTGATTCATTCCATTTGGACTTATTATGAGAAAGTTATGGACAATCTTGATTATCGGGCAGTTAGAGCATCTTCCTGAAAAAATAACTTATAGAATTTATTTCTGAATGCAATTTTTACAATTTTTTTGAAAAAAAAATTTTACATGATTTTGTTTGCTTGCTAGAACAATCTCACCATTGGGATTAGTGCAGTTTAATTCCATCTTAAAGATATTAATAATTTTGATTTTCCTTCATTCTCATACCTGCTTCTACTTAACAATTTTTTTAAGCATGAAAATTAATTTTTTCTTTTTTTAATTTATTTTTCCCTAGACTCTCAACTCAATTTCCCACAATAAGGATTTAAAGCTCAAAACTCTGTAGTGCAAAAAATTTAAGTTAAAAAAGTTCAAAGTCAAATAATCTAATCCCACAAGGTGCTGAAAAAATTGTTTTTTTCACTTTAAACGCAAATATCTTTTAATCCATATGGTCAAAATTTCCGAAATTTTTTTCACACATTTTGTAAAGTATAAGATCCTATGGTTGGATGTGTAGAAAAAATTATTTTCAAATTCTTTTACTCTATGCTACAGAAATAAGGCCTTGGTCCTTTAGGGGTTAAGCAATCCATTTTTGGATTGTTTTCATCCTTTTGAGCACCAAATATGTTCAATTTAATTCATTCAAATTTTTAAAGCTTTTTGTATGAATTTCTGTACTTTTAAAAGGTATTAATTTCAATTACTCGATTTTGTTAAATTGATCCTATAAATTTTACCTAACATGTACCATTACCTAAACCTATATATAAAATTTTAGAATATTGAATACTTTGAAAATTCATAATCCATTCATTTGGATTCAAAAGTAACATTAAAAGAAAATATGGACAAAACCCAATAACAACTAAACAATTTTTTAACAAAAACCATGCTCATCCTATTACTTTTAGCTTGTAGATACCTATAAGACAATTCTCTCATTACCTTATCTTAAAGCAATGCAAGGTAGGAGGTTCATAAAGCACCCATTTAAGAGTTGGAAGTTAATTTGGGAAAGTAGAATTTTTAAAATATTTTTTCAATAAGATTTCTCTGAAAGACAAATGGAATTGACATCTACCCCAAGTTATTTCATATTTTTTAGAACTGCACATGGAATCAATAGTAATGAATTTTTGAAGTTAAAATGCAATGGTCACTAAAAGTGTCCATTTCTTGAAATATACACTATTTGCACATTGTTGATGCAATGGGCAAGAAAAATGTACAATTATTGCAATGTACATTTCAAGAGGTGGATGCATTTAAAGTTGGAGTGCTTTATGGATCTCCTACCTTAACCTTCAAATGACATGCTAAGCCCATCAAACTTGGTTTTGAGATAATTGTTCGCAAAACCAAGTTTGATGGTATTTTTTGGAATGTTTCAAGCTATTGGACATACTTCATTAGTGAATATGGCTTGCCAAGCACCACATTTAGATTGCACAATCAAAACACTATTCACTATTCACTTTTGCATACTTTGACTATACAAACTTTGAACAAGCAACAAGCCCCATACATTGCTTCTAAGAGATTTCTTATTCTCCTTTAGGCTACATAACACTTTATAACTATGCAATGGTCTGAAGGTATTATGTCCCCTTAGATACCTATGAGAAATTTTTACTTAATTCAAGGATTGATTGTTTGGTGAGGAGCATGTAAAACAATTTTGTTCACAAGAAAGGTCTCTTTCTTAAGGATGCAAAAGAACCCCTAACTCATTGGTAAATAATCAATTATGCTGCCTTCTAGGCAAGTAAATGTCGTTTGAAGGTTAATTGTTAATGAAAACTTCCTCCTATTCAATGGTGAGCCAACAATAACCCAATTCTTTGTCCCAAAATGATTGTCTGCTTAGAATGTCATCTTTTAACCCCTAAAGGACCAAGGCCTTTTAAGGTTGTTTTGAATAAACCATATAACTATAAATACATACAATGTTATTAATTGATTTTAGTGATATAAAATTTGGAACTTTTCTTAATTATGTTTTTTGCAATATGGTCTATGAAATGAAATTTGGTACCCAAAAATCTCAACAAAATTGTGGACAATCATTTGGGGATGGAGGGAGTAAAAAATAGAAGGGGATGCAATGAGGACCATGCCCAGGAAATGGTAAAATTAATACGACTTTGAAAGACAGCAGTCTGATTGCAGGTGGCCCAATCCCATGCTGACCCCACTGCAATCCCTTGACTCAGTGGAAGGAGAGGGGTGGGATAAAGGAGCACTCGCCCATATCTTTATTTTTACTTTTATTTTCCTTTAGTAGTTGAGCGACACACACCTTTGAAAAGCATGGGTGTAAGAAATGATGAATAGGATCATTCACATTCAATCATTCGGTAAAAGTGAAAGTTCATCCATTACTTACCTTCCAATGATGCAATTGGCATAATGGCTTAAGCCTTAAATGACACCAAGGACGTTTTTCAGTTGATGAATGACAAAGAATCTCTCCATACAAGACAGAAGTGCAATTATTCATCTTCCAAATTTTGTAGGAAAAGGGAACGTCTTCTACAATAGCTTGTCTTTCAATGAATGTTTTCTCATTCTTTTAAGCCAACAATTCACATGGTATCTAAACAAATGATTTCCACGGCGACTGGCTTGTTGTTTAAGGGTTAAAAGTGTTTGAAGAATCCTTCTATATAAGAGAAAAGTGCAAATGTTCTTCTTTGGACGAAGGCCCTTTCTTTCAAATTGGTGATCGCTCTGAAAAATCATCCTTAACACCGAATTAGTCATTCTTGCACTTGGTTCGTACGCCATCTAAAATTGACAATTGCAAATACTGTGGGGAGGGACAAATTAATGAAGCATCATTCACTCTTTCTGTGAGAAATTTGGAAAATAATATTTGAATTTGACATTCATTTCATATATAACCTTTTATGATTCTTAGTTTACATTTTTCATAAAGCATGTCATTTTCTGTTTCACATTAAAATACATGTCACTACTTTGAACTAGAAGAGAAAAAGCACATTATATAACATGATAGTTCTTCAATACATGTGCAAATCATTTTGCAAACGTTCGTCATCTAAGTCGTCCATTTGCATCGCCATATACTCCAGAAGATGTGGTTTTGCCTCTACTGGAATTATCACTGTCTGCTCTGTTCGTACACCATGCACTGTAATATTTGTACCTACTATGTGACCATTCCTCCCTCGACGAGCGACATCTATCCAAGAGTATATAGTGGCTTCCTTATCAATCCAAGCAATCCTCTCACCAGATGGTTTCCATGTAGATTCCAAGCAATTTGTGTACCTCACTCTATTACTGCCTACTTCTTCTCCGTTTGTCATAGTAGGCCAATACCAAAGAACTTTCATCTTTGAGGACCACCTCCCTTGACCAAATTCCAAGACCTTACCTACATAGAAAGGTACTCCTTCTTTTATTTCCCTCAACTCTACTGTAAGAGCTACGAATTGGCCTACGACAACGTCAGTCTCTGGATTGAATGGAGGAAAAGGATCTTCATTTCCATCCCTCTCTACGGCTGGTGTCTGATCATTACTTCTGCATGTTCGTCTTCCACCAGTCGCTCTCTGGGATACTTCTAGTGCAGGTCTCCCCTTCCGTGGTCCAAAATACCCTCTCTTCTTTGGATTAGGCATTGTTGCCATAATCAACTCAGTGGTTGCACTTCTACCTCTGATTCCTTCAACATCGTTTGGTACGCTTGAATGTGTACCTTCTTCTTCAACGCTCGGAATAGAACTGCCATTCTCGTTTTGGTTGAAGTCGTCGCTAGGCCAAAAAGGTAAATCACGGGGGCCTTCTTTATTCCATTGCGGAAAACCCTCTAAATAATCTTTGAAATCTGAAATTTGATCTACGACTTCTACATTCTTGATTGGATCAATGCCTCTCAAAACCAACTTCTTCTTATATGCAATGAACTCATCCAGTGCTTTCAGTTCTCTTTGGTCAGCTGCAAAAACCTCTGCAAGGTTTGGTTTGTCTGCTACACTCGGTAGTGAATTCAAACACAAATGGCCTCCTGTTGGACCCCAATCATCTGAACTGAAATGCTTGTGTTGTACACGGACCAATCCATTCTCCACATAAAATCTCATATGGTGTGGAAAAGTTATGCCCGTCAATTGTTCCCCTCCTCTTAGCAAATGCGGTGTGATAAATGCCTTCCAATTCCGAACGTATTCAAGCTTGCGAGCACTTATAAAAGACTCCGTATATGATGTTCCTTTTTCCACCAGTTGTAGCATCTCTTCCAATGTATCTATATCTCTTCTCTTCAATACATTGGAAATGACACTGAATCTCTGATCGATATCCTCGTGAGTGTGTCCCACTATCAGAAAACAAAGATGTACTTCTTTGAAAAAACCAAGTCCAACTAGTGCAGCACACATAGCAAACATATAGATGTTTTTGTTCTCCCTGGTTGTGTTATCTGCTTGAATCCTGAGCGTTGGTGGCAATGACCCTCTCCTACGCTTCACGTCGCAAATTACATTCATCACTGATGTTATCACTTGATTACTATCATGCTTGTGGTGAGCATCTACCCACACGTCAGCGTACAAGCCAACCCCATGTACTAGTACACCGCACAGATGAGTCTTCACAAATCGAGATTCGATGTTCTTCACAGTTTGCCTCATCTTCGGTATCATGGTTGTATTTTGATCCATACCGTCTACAATAAGACACATAAATATATCTGGAGTAATCATCGCAGATCTCTTGAACAACCAGTAATCTCGCCTTTCTTCCATTTGAATTCGAATGTGCACAATGTACAATTCTTTTATCTTCACCTTTGCTGCTGCGTTTGTTGTAGATTCCATTCCACACTTATACTCCCAACAATGATAGCACTTCGAAAATCTTGAAAATGGTGGAATTTGCACATGTGGAAACTCTTTCCTCCAAAGCTTTCGGAATGAGCTCATCGACAATTCAGACCCATCCACTAGTTTCTTCACTTCCTCATTCACATATCGAAATACATCTTGTTTGGTTGTATTCATAGGCAACAGAATAAGTGGCAGCACCGTATTGTCTGATTTCCTTCGAACTGATCGATGCGGTTGTTGACATCCAGCTTCCTTTACAAATACATCCAAACTCTCCCTAGCAGCTGACATTTTTGCACTTTCCCTCCCTTGACATGTGTTTCCATGAACAGCTGCTACTCTACCGTATATAGCATGCGATGTCTTCAACTGCTTAAAACGTCGTTGAGAATAACCCAAAGCCGTTGCGTAGCATGCATTGCAAATCACAACACCATCTAACTTCGTCATGTATTTGTCTCTTCTTGGTCCCTCCGTGCGTGTGTAGAATGCATTAAGCATTTGCATTATCCACGTAGCCCTTTCTTCATACTTCTGACCCCAAGCCATATATCGTTGATCCAATATATATTTTGCATCAACATCTCGTAAGCAATTACGTTTACATGCCCCTTTTTCTTTTGTATGGACAACACTTTCAAGAGTAACTTTTTGACTTGCTGCCTCCCCTCGCTCTCTTGGACTTCTCACCCTGGCCCTTCGATTCGTCATTGAATAACTCCTCCGTGTATATGAAGGAAACCCTTGTACTCCTCTTACATCCGGTGTATTGGCTTCAGATCCTTCTGTCGTCGCAGAAGTTCTTTCAGTTGCACTTCTTTCACCATGATTTGGCAATGTCATATTAGAATTGCTAGTATTCTCCTCTACATCATGGAAATCGAATTGTGGTGCTGCAATAGGAGGAAAAGAGAAGCTTTGACCCTCCCTTTCAGGAATGCTCGCTGTCCTTACTTCTGAAGGATGTATCCCTAAGA
This sequence comes from Climacium dendroides, assembly GCA_950106755.1. NCBI lineage: Eukaryota > Viridiplantae > Streptophyta > Bryopsida > Hypnales > Climaciaceae > Climacium > Climacium dendroides. The sequence goes on from OX467086.1 coordinate 24,438,535, forward strand.
CTAGAGATTGGCGCCATCGTATGACCTTTCCTATACAATCACCTAGTAACTTCCCCACCACTTCACCAACCCATTTTGTTGGTTGAAAAACATGTGTGACACGAACTGCTATTTCAAAAGGCCGTAACTTCACTTGATGAAGTTCAGTCCCACACGTGATATTCATATCCACTACACCAACTCCAAGAACAGTACGATCTTCTTTTAGAAGATGTACCATCCCTTTTAAAGCTTCTGTGACTACATTGTTACGTACATGGCCTTCTTCTTCAAAAAGTCTAGCTCTGACCACACGCGTTAGTCTCTCCCCTACACTCCTCCGTTCTGTTGCAGGCAATGTAGTACCTACAGAATTGAATACTATTGGACTTCCAAATGGCTGCACAGGCATTGTCCTCAATCAATGACATCCAAGCTATCTTCACTTGGTCGTGAGCTCCACAATTTTCATGTCTTCTCAATTGAATGTCGTCAATCTATTTTCATACAAACACAATCTATTTAGAAAATCAACCACACGTCTTCAAACACACTACTGTAGAGCAATCTGAAAAGGTACCTTTAACCCCTTTAACCTCCCATTATCCCCTCAAAAGACAACAAACATTTTGTGGGAGCTCCTAAGATCTTACTATTTGTTTTAATTTCTTGAATTTCTCTGTGACGTTAGGAAAACCCATTACCTTTCCTAAAATATAATTTTCATTTCAATCAGAGCTCAAAAGCAAAAGAAGTGGATTCAAAAGCCCTTCCTTTCACTGTAGGGCCAAAAATATAAAATTATACTAAACTAAATGTACGTAATTCTGCAAGTTTGTTCTTCTTACATTATATTTTGATGTACATAGTACACTTCGATTCATGCCATTAGGATTTGATATGAAAAAATTATGAACAATTTTGTTTTTAGAGCACTCACAACTACTTCTAAAGAAAAGAACTCGTTGAAGTGATTTCTGACATTACTTTCCAACATTCACCAAATAAAAAAGTTCATAAACATTCATCCACCTTCGTCAAACAATTTTACCATTCACATTAGTATGTTTCAATTCCATCTTAAAACTATTAACAATTTAGAATGTTCTTCACTCCTTAACATATTTCTACTCCACAGTTTCTTTATGAATGAAAAGTAAGTGTTCATGAAAATAAAATAGATCTACATAGATAGATAGATAGATAGATAGCATACTACTATATATAGAGGGTGCATTATATATTAAAAATTTTGGATACTCTTCTTGAACTTCTAAATGCTCATTTTTAGTGTGAAACTTAATTCATTGGACTTTAAATGATTGGGAAATTATTTCAACAGTTTCTTTAAGAGCCCAATCATTCCTTTTTTTCCCTACAAATTGATTTTAGAAAAATTATATTTACAACAATGAATAGAAAAGATGTTCATCTTTCTAGTGATACGTTATTAATCATACTAAGGTTATACTGTAGGTCCTTAAATTGTTGAAGGTCTAAAAATGGCCAACTACTCAAGCACACATGAGTGCTAGATGTTGCTTAATTTTTTAACATTCAATGAAGTACAAGACATGTATATCACAGGAGGTGGACACTTCAAAATCTCTATCACACTTTCCTTTCAAAATTACATAACTTCTTCTACAAAGATTTGGAAAATATGAAATGACTTCGGTTACATGGTAATTCCATTTTGCTTATTGATAGCATGTTCAAAATAATTGAAAATAATTGATAGCATTTTCCAATGCATTGCTACTAAAGATATGGCAACAATCATGTTGTATTGTAAGGTAAGAAGTTATGAAATTTCAAAGGCTTTGCAACAACCCACACCCTCAAAAAGTACAGTATGTGTACTTGTTGTTTTTCATGACCTTTCAACAATGCACAAAAGTTCATTTTTGGAGGTGGTCTATTTCAAAGCCCTACGCCATTTCAACTTCAAAATTTCATAACTAATTCCACAAAGCTTTAGAAATTATGAAACAACATTGGTTAGATGCCTATTCCACTTTTCTTTGAAGGAAAATTCATTGAAAATTATTTGAAGAAGCTTTCCATCCCCAAAATTAAAATTCAGCTCTTAACCCCTCACCGCCCAAAGTGACCAAAAGTGTCCTCACACAATCTAGCAGTCAACTTCAAAGTGCTGTAACTTTTGCATCCAATGTCCAAATTCAATAAAACTTGTTGGGAAAGTTGCGCATAATAGTCTGTTTTTTGTGGTAAAATTTTCAGATCTATCCAAGATGTAATAAGTTTTTTAAAGCCATTCAAAGTTTGCAGGTTCAATTTGAGTTCACCACACTGCAATGAGATGGCTGCAACTTCGGGGGCTTGTATCTTTTTCATCAAATGTTAGTTTTCAATAAAATTTGTTGGATATTGTTCCCCCTAAACTCTACTTATTGTGATAAATTTTTCATGTCAATCCAAGTTGTTTTGAATGCTTGGGAGCAATTCGAAGTTCAAAATCTAGACATTTTTGCATTACAGTGAACTTTGGAGGCTTATAACTTCTTCAGAAAGGGTTTGTTTTCAATAATTTTTGTTGGAAAAGTTGAGCATACTAGTCTAGTTCTTGTGGTAAAAATTTCATATCAATCCAAGAAGTTATGATTGACTGAGAAGCATTTTAGTAGAGGTAGGTTCAGCCTTAGATGTGTTTTTTTTCTACTTTTTTCACTGTTTTTTGACATTTCAAAACAATTTTGCAAACGCAATGAGTCAATTGAATGAATTTTTTTTCAACCAAAGTGTTTGTCTTTTGATTTTAAATCACTTTGTAGTTTAAAGTTTTTTCATTTGAGTAGGTGTAGAAATCGAATTTCACCTCCAAATGTGTTTTTAGGAAAATTTCAGCATCTTTTGTCAACACTAAATCATTATAATCTTTCAATCTATACGGTCAAATTACTCCAAATTTGATTTACACCATCTACAACATGCACACTACAAGATTGTACGGTTGAGATTTTCATAACTTACTCAGATTTAGACTTATAACACTTGAAAAGCAAGTTTGTTTTTTGACATGGTTAGGCCTTGGGCGGTGAGGGGTTAAGTGAGCAATTTGTAGACTTGGTCCCTTACATTCAGAAGCCCATCACAGAAGCTCTCACCATACCTGCAATCACCGACAACGTAATCAATTACGAACACCCTAAACGAACACTAGAAGCCGTTCATTCACTGTAATTCAAGGCTAATGCAGGGTTTCAAAATGGGTAATTCACTGATGTTGCATCAATGAATTTTTAAGCAAAATCGCACTTCCCGTAACTATGCTGTTACGGGCGAGCTTAACTCCTTGTCGACACTCCCGAATTCACTCCCTAATCTCCCCTTTCCTTTCCCGAAGATCAATCAGATCATTCCAAACGAATCAGACCATTCCAAACAAATCAGGCCATTCCAAAGTCAACCAGGTCATCTTCCCCTCTCCCCGAGGACCAACCAGATTGACATTCAAGCATCTGAACTTTACTGAGTGAGGCCGGACTGGGCCCAGACTGGATCGAAATCGACACAAAGACAAGTTCATGGGAAATGAGGAGTGGAACTTCAGATTCCTTGTATTACAAGAGGTTGCGTGATAATTACCCACATACAAGGGTATTTACATGCAAACGGAGAGAGGATGCTGAACCTAACAATTGTGTAACTACTAGTTCTACTGTAACCGCTCCCACTCCTTGCCCGGCCACTACGCAGTCCAGCTGTTACGACTCAGAGTCGTAACATATGCCCAGTAGAAGTAATGAAGTTCCGTCTTCCTTTTCATGTGTGCGGCGAGGAAATTGCAAAGTAAAACTCAATGTTACTGCCGCTAATGCAGTTTCGCTGAAAAGTTAAGGAAAACCTAGTTTCTGGAAGACGAAGCCGCTCCAGTAGTAGGACTCCAAATCTGCAGTTCGTGACTGACAAAGATGCAAAATATTTCAGATCGGCAGGGAATACAGATTTGCGGCAGTGGGGTACGGAGACGCTGTGTTCGTCGGGAAGCGTAGTTCGGAACTCCACTCCACTTCAGGTAAACAATTTTCTCGTCCCCCCGAATTGTAGTTGCTAGCGATGTGTAACGGAAGATAAATTTGCTTGATACTGATAAAGGAATTCTGCATTGCAGCTTGTATTTGAAAGCATTTTCTGAATTTTAAGTGCGTTGCTTCTTTGAAAGGACTGTTTGGTAAAGAGATTACTCTTGGTACGGTTTAAATGGAAGAAGTTCATCTCTCTCTATTCAGGCAGACGGGAAAGCTCAATCTTCTCTGATGCTGCAGCGTAGGTAGGGATCCATTTTCTAAAAATTAGGGTTACGTGCACCTCAGCTGCCGTATGTTAGCTTCGTTACATCTGCAGCAGTGCGGAATTTGCGTGCGGTTCTACAGGCTGTCAAAGGTGTGCGAGTATTTTCCTAGATTCCGACTCCACTCTAAGTTTTCCATGGAGGGGTCATGGACTCTGCTTTCAAACTGTGGGCAAGGTTTTCTACGGTAATAGTGCGGGGAAGACTACACTGTTCTTGATGAACAGTGGCTCTCCGCGCGCGCGGAGGGTCACTGTTCATCAAGAACTACATTCCGTTCCAGCGGGTCAACGCCCTGTCCATTGTGTGAACAGTGAACCTGCACAAGCGCGGAGGTTCACTGTTCAAAACTATTTTTAGTTCCTTCTATGCTAAGACTGATTGAGGTGCATGGGATGCCTAAATTGAGCAGGTGGAAGAATTTCAACGACGTCGTAACTTCAATTCGCGGACAAGGAGCGGTGACTAGGCGGACTTGCGGGTAAAATTTCGCTTAAGACAGTGCAGTAGTTGCACAGAATCTGCGGCCTACATAACATCGATGCAAAGCGCGGTAACTAATTGTTTACAGTGAGATTGAGAGATGAATCACTGCCACTCCAACTGAGCGTACAACCATCAGTAAACATTTGTTTTGGGGTAGATGCAACTACCTTTTGCGATAGAATTCTACGGCCTTGCTTCGCAGTCCCCGTCTTCTGTGTTCCGTAGATCACTTGGTTTTCTCGATTTGGGCGCTACCCGGTTCCGCTGTTGTCTCGGTTTCTTCTGTTCCGACGTTGTGTCTCCGGTTCCTCAGTTCCTTCTGTTCAGTCGGTCTCCGGTTCCTCGGTTCAGTCGCCTGCTAGCCACCGTCTTCTCCCTTCCAGCCACCTGTCTTCTCCCTTCCAGCGCTCACCTAAAAGCTTTATAGCGTCAGGAAACCACTCTGTCCTGACTCTCCTCCCTTCCGGACCTATTCTGATTTCGTCTTCTCCCACGGCAATAAGCTCTTGCTCTTACACAGCTAGCGTGCAGGAACTGTTGAATTGTCAACGGGAGAGATTAGTACGCAGGTTTGTTGTCAACACAAAGATCGTCAGCTTCACCAGAGGTATGCTTCAATTTGTCAATGAATTTGTATTTAAGTGATGTCACTTGCAGGTGTAAGTAGCTTATGAGGTCGTGCATTACCAAGTGAATGACCACTCCTAGTGAATAAGTAACACAGTGAATTTAGAAACTGTAAAATTTGTTTTACCAGGAAGTGGGAGGAAGGACAGCGTCAATGCGTCGTCTTGCTTCATAGAAGGTTCTTTTCTATTTTGCTGTTGAAATGTGTTTAAAATTTTTCAGCCTTTGCACATGTATCCAGTCTGTGTAGATAGGTCAGTCAGTAACAGTGTTTGCATTAAATTTTTTTTGGCCTTTAAGGGAGTCCTCATTGACATCATTCCTACCTTACTATATACTGACGAATGTTCCGTGAGAAGTGCACCTACCGAGCAACCTGTCTTGCTACCATACAGTAGTCGCTTGGGTTACCGAGAGGAGTGCTTTTTTGTTATGCTTTGGCCCTTCAGTGCCGTACTATTAGACATGTGCAATTGTTAGTCTGTTCCGTAAAAGTTCCAATGCTCTAGTCATTGCTATGATCAGCACTTGTTTATTTAAATCGGGTTTCCTCTATAATTGTGCAGTTGAAGAAAGCAGAAAGCAATAACATCATTTTGTCAAGCAAAGAAAGAAGGACTTGGGTTTTGTCAACTCATGTGAAGACTTTGAAGTTACACTGGAAGAGGAACTCTTGTAAGGTATTTTAGATATGTAGGCTAAACTTGTAGGTGCAAACTTCGTTGAAGAACACTCATGTCTTTGTCTATTCAAACATCTTCCTTGCTCATGCATAGTTCACCTTCATTTCTATATGTGGTTCTTGCAATTTTGTTATGAATGTTTATTGTAGAATTTGTGAAGTTAGGGAGGTGAAATGGACTTACCTTATGAACATGTTTTTGCATTATTAAATATGCTTGTGAGATGCTTGAAGGATTTTATGTTGCACATGTGGAACTTAATAACTTCGATAGAATCTTTAGTAAAATGAATACACACTACTACATAACGCATAATGTTGTTTACGACGCTTGTAGTGCACATCTATTAGTTTGTTAGAAATCCCCTAAAGTAATTGTTCGAAATCCCCTAAAGTAATTGTTCGAAATCCCCTAAAGTAATTGTTCATCTTAATTGATTATAAAATTGTTAATTACTGAGGATTATGGTTGGAAGTGCTAGGTTAGTAGTGAACATGCATCTTTGTTATTGAAATTTGAAGAGTATATTTGACATTTATTCCATGATGTTTTATATTAACTTAAATTTTTTTTAAATAATCTTCTGTCCACATAGTTTATAATTGTTAAATGATGAAGTCTAACAATTACATTTTCACTTTGTCATGAAACAACATGTTTCATAATAATAGAGTAAAGGTATATTTTAAAGCATTAGTAATAGCTTTAGATGTAGCTTCTATAGGTATGAACAACTAAGTATCACTGTCAAAATGTGTATTAAATCCCTTATAAATTAATGGATGAAAACAAGTAGTATGAACTTTAAATAACATAACTTCAAATGCTTGCACGCAAAATCTATATAAGTAGGGTGTTCGATGTTAGTATGCCCTTATTATATTTGTTAAACTCATAGTATAGTAACATTATAAATTTTTTTAATTTATATATGTAAATGAAGGCATACATACATATATATTATTAGAATATTTAGACAAAATATACTAATATTAAAAATCATGACTACTTTAGTAAATACATTATAGAATTGTCATGTCTATTCTAATTAATATATTTCGAAGGTGTATAATATATTTCATAATATAACTTATTCAAATTTTTTCAAAATGGATTTATTACGAAGTTGCCTATTTGTTAATAAAGAGACTAAAATATTAATGGCCTCTTTCAGTTGTGAAAACTTCCCGGTCTTGAAGAACTAAGCAGTCACTTATTCTTTTTGTATATGTTATAATTGAAGGAAGTTCCTATTTTCAATTCTGGACCTCCAATGTGACAATAGAGAGTGTTGTACTATTAGTGTGCAAGGATTGTTTAATACATGAAGCGAACTCGTACGTACTCTACGTGAGGGTGGAATTTGATGTAAATTAAGTTATAATGCTAAATTGTGGCAAGTGTCTCCTTGTGAGTGGTCACGAAGTAATGTGTACCTGTACGATTTACATGTAGAAAATGAATTGTACAAACCGCATGCTAAATCAAATGATTTGTAGTAAAAAAATGAATAATTAATATATTTGGGATGGTACTTCTATGTATGAGGTTTGTGCAAAACTAATAAATAACATTAAAGAATAAAAAAGTTATTAATGAAGTACATATTATGTTGTGCCTATAGGTGGTTGGAAGAATGGAGTCAGTGCTAAATAGATGGTTCGCTTAAAATAAGAGAATGCTTTCAATTGAAGTTATAATATGAAGCGTATCTATGATTTTGGAAGATGGTGGAATAGAATTGATGTTGTGCTAAGACATAGGCATTCAATTCGAATTGCACTTACTTAACTTATTTTTCACCTAATTAAAGTACGAAAAGTGTATTGATTTACAGTTTGTGCGATAAAATTAGACACTTAATGTATAGGTGGTTACAACTAGAAATAATGAAGTTAGTGTAATTTTTTCTTTAGCCTTTTAACAAAATCTAGTGTTATAGTGTAATAGATTGTTCTTTTCCCTTTGATATAAAGGTATAACACATTTTCAATCTCTATTGCCTGTTGTTTCTAATTGTTCATGTGAAAGTTGTCATTGGGAACATGAAATTATAGACTTCAAAATGTTTCTTCATAATTAATAAACGAGAATTTTTTTTGTTTTCACATATTATATACATAGTGTGAATCTAAAAAATTCAAATTATGAAAAAATAGGAACAATTCTATTAGTTTAATAATATGTAATGATGAATGAGTTTTCTCCATCCTGTGAAAACATCTAAAGTAATTAACGAGAATTTTTTTTGTCTTCGAGTTAGTGCATTTGACAAAGAACGATATACAATGTTTTAAATTCTTGAAATTAAATGTGTCCTCGTTGTTTTGAAGTGTACGGAAGTACTCCTAGTATCATTTAAGTGATGCTACGTTTGTTTAGTAGCTTATTGGAGTTCCTTTGGATTATACTTCATTCATGTTACAAGGTGAATTTGTTTAATTAAGAATACAAAATACTAATAAGTGAAATACAATTTTTTTAAAATAGTGAATGAAATGAAAAACTTTGGAAAAACATAAATTATAAATCATTCAAGAAAGGAATGTTTGTTTTCAAAAAAATATGAACTTGTATATTGTGATCTTAACATAGCTAAAGAAGTGATTTTAAAGATAATTGGAAAGCAATGCATTAGGGAAGTGATGACCTTATTGCATAAGACTATTGCAATGTCCTTGAGAACATATTGAATGTGGAGAATTAACAGTCCAACATATTCTATAGTGTCCTAAGCATTATTGGATACTGTTTGTTTTTTTGTCTCCTGCAGGTCTTTCAAAAGCAACGTACATGAAAGAGTTGTATAACGTGCAATGTGAGAGTATCAATTATTGCAAATAAGATTTTTATTGCAAGGTGCATACATTTTTAGTTATGGAGTTTTTTGCAATTTTATAAATCAAATTTTTAAAAATGAATTAAAATTATTAGCAAATTTGAATATGAGAGGAATAAAAAAATATAACTTACTTTTTTTTTTTTTCTTTAAAGTATTTGACATTATGTTTTACACAATCACATTTCTAATATCAATTGAGTCTCATAAGAGTGTTTGCTAATTCAATGTAGACTACGTTTGGAGAAGTTCTTTAACGGCATGAAACATGTATGCTTCATTTGCTAATGTGGATGTTGTCCCCTTTAAATGTTGTCAAACACATGCTTAGGTCATTGTAAATTATGACATTTTTAAAGAGAGTGGCATAACCATTAATTGATACAGTGGCCTTCTTGTATTTGGAAAATAAATCTGTGTATCGTTTTTTTTAAGATTATTTGGTGTGGTCACTTCACTTGTATGCATATAGCGTGGAACAGTAGTTTAACTTAGCGAGGTGTACTATGAATTTTTTTCCAGAACATATCTTAGTAGAAGTAGAGTTCACAACGTGAACTCATTAAGTTTGGAAGTTTGGAAATCAAAACTATTGAACCAGGTACTGCAGTTTGTCACTTTTTTCATTTCATTCGAAATCCATTGTGTTGAATGTTTTGAAATCATCCATTTTGCATTTGTTGTTGAGGGTTGATTTCCTATACTAGGAGGACTTCATGTTTAAAGAAACATTAAAGAATATTGCAATAATGGAAATGTGACTGTACTATTCAAACTTTCCTAAAAATATTTTTTGTGGAAATGATCAATAATTAGATCTCATCAAAACATGTATATGGTTTCCAAATTTATGAAAGAAATTTCTTCAATGAATTGTTCAATGTTGAAGAGAAGTGACTTACAATTCTGTGATTGTAAATTGAGAAGGAAAGTTTTGATTGAGATTGGAAATAATTTAGTGAAAGGGAGCGTGTATGATTTCGAACCAAAAATTTAATTACTATTATTTGGAAGATAGAAAGAAAAAACACGAATAGAAAAAGTGATTCGTTTTTACAAAACGAACAGTAGTTCAAGGAACTGCATATTCTCAATCTCATTTTCTTAATGAATTTGGAATTCAAGGATTATACATCTTGTTCAATGTGTAATTGGTGCACTTCGGTGTCATTGGAACTGTAGAATCGTTTGGTCTTTCAATAATACTTTTCTTTATTATTAGTCTTTACATCTGTAGTATTTTAATTGTTTTTAATAGGAAAAACATGTAATGATCAGAAACTTATGCGTTAATATTATCTCATATTTCAAACATGTACATGTCTTTGTATTTAAGTATTGAGAATATGAAAATTGCAAAGTTAGTGAATTCATTGAAGTTGAAGCAAAACTGCCTTATGTCTATGTAACAGTAGTTGTAATAAAAAAGATTTCTTTTGAGAATTGTAGTTGGATGTAGTGATTGAAATTTATTTTTTTTCTATTCATTTTAGAGAATCCTTAAGGAACATGTACTGTAAGCACAATGTTTGTATCCTTTTTGGTTGATTTAAAACTTCAAGTGAGAAATAGTTTTCCTTTCAGAATCTTTGTAGTTGCTTCTGTCAAGTATATGATTAATTTTTTCCATTCAATTGAAGTCATTTTAATGTTTTTAACAAAAGTTTTCTTTGGTAAGGCATCATGGCACCTAAAGTTCATTCGAAGTGGTTGGAGCACGGATGGTGGATTGTAGCAAACGATTCTGGAAAATGTAGTCTTTGGATCACAGATTTTCCAGTTGAAGAAGGCCGACATTGGGTTGCGTTGGGTACCTCATATGGAGTAATTGAGAGCCTAACTGGCACCGCAGAAGGAGGGCTCACAGTGTCTGTGAGCAACATGGAATCAGTACTTGAAAAGTACAAATTGAGGAAGAAACTCATGCTCTCATTGGTTCCAGCAGAACTTCTTCTAGTTCTATCTCCTATACATGGTTTGAAGACGCTAGTGAAAGTTTGGAGGACTATGCCTGAGGAATTGAAAAAACAAAGAGAAGATCGTGTTCAAAGATTCAAGGAATCGACACCTGAACAACAGTTTGAAGCACGCGCTCGATATATGGAGATTCGAAGTTATGAAGACATTCGAATTAGTGATCCTGTTGCAGCAGCACAACGAACTCCTCCAAGAGAACCAGAGGATACAGATGAAGTTTATCGACTTCTTGCAGCTCCTTTGAAAGAGAATTGGATTCCTATGTCTGACCGGATTCGAAAACGTACTACTATGGAAGTACAAAATACAGTTGATTTGGACGAGAGAGGTGTTTCAGGAAGGCAGAGAGCACATCGTCAGCGTCTTCTGTCTATGACAACAGAGGATGTAGTTCAACATGTTGTTGATATTGAAATGGAAGGGCAAGAAGAGGTTGGAATACCAAGAAACAGACAATCTTTGACACCCGCAGAGAACATAGAGGTTGATAGCGAATCATACCGAACTCAACATCGTATATTTGAAACGGATATTCTAGATGAAGAAGCGTTTCTTTCTCCTGAAATTCATAATGCAGTTGGAGTTCGAACTACAATACAAGAAGATGGATCTGCATCAAGATCTGCAAGAGTTGGGTCTGGAAGCCGTACGTATAGGTCACAAGTTGTTTTGTCAAGAAACAATGCTACGAGATCAAGTGGAGTTTTGGGACGAGGTGTTCGTAGAGGAAGTGTTAGACGTTCAGCCGAACGCCATTCTGCAATGGAAGATGTCATTGAAGAACAAAGAGAACATGGAACACCAGAAGTCAGAACTGAGGAAGAACAGAGCATGCATACACGTTCAGCTATTCGAAGACATCATCAAAGATTGGCCATGCAAGGTCCTCCTCCACAAGGTAATGATGGTGAAGATGTTTTCTTGAATGATGATTCATCAGAGGAAGAATTTGAGACGGAACCAAGAAATGTATCGGTAAAAGATAAAGCAAAAGCAGCTGTGGTGTTTCCAACGGAGACTCAATATAAAGAAGGATATATATGGGGATATGATTGTGTATTTCATGCGAACATTGATAGCATTCGAGATGTAGTGAATGCGGAGACAAATCATCGAGTGCTCATGGATTGGCGAGCAAATGAAATGTATGAGCGTTTGAAAGGATCGGAAGCTGATGGTGTCAGTGCAATTACACTTCGTCCAATTGCATATATATATGACAGTACCAATGACAAGGGAGAGAAAGAGTTGGTAGAGGTTGCTTTCAGCCATGAAGGTGCTACTGAGGAATTCAAGTTCGCATTTGTGAAGCACAATCCAGAGAATCCATCTCTGTCAATGAGTGCAATGAAAACCCGATGGTTGCAGAGAAATATTGTGTGGAAGCCTGTGGATGGGCAACATATTGTAGTTGCTTGTAAACGAGCTCAAAGGGAGAACAAAGAAGGGAAGATGTCAGATGAAGAATACAAGAAGTATTTTGCAAGGCGGAAAGCAAAGTTTGTAGTATATAACAATCCACAATTCTATATCGAAGCATCAGTAAGAATAAATGCAAGGGAGTTTGACAGGGCATTCTTCACAACATATTATGAAAATATTGTAAAACTTCGAGATATATGGAAAGCTTGTGGCAGACCAAGTGCAGCTTCTCGAATTGATGATGCTTATAGAGCGAAGGCATTAACCATGGCAGCTAGTGCGTTGCATTGGAGCCAAAATTTACCGAAAAGTATGTCACTTGGGGAGTTGTCGAAGAGAATGATCGACTACACACGACATGCTTGGAATGAAGATGAGGAGTCTTACGAAGCAATGTTGAAAGTGTGCAAAGATTATGAGGGAGGGAAGTTGTTTTTCAGCAGAAAGGCAGAGGACAAGTGGAAGAAAATGGCAAGGGAGAGAAATCTTGATGTCACAGTGGATGCAGACCCAAAGAGGAAGAGGATGGAGAAAACGTGGTTGAGGCCTTTGACTAGAGTTTCAAAGGACACTTATAAACGTATGATGAAAGGAATGGCAACAAAAGACGTGATCCATGGGAAGCGAGCTCAACAACAGTATTATTTTGATCATGCTTCTTCCCCTAATCCCCCCAAAGGTACTGTAGCATATGCAGTTGATGGTTTGCAAAGGAAGGATGCAGTGAAAAACCAAATTCGTTTTTTGATGGTTCAAGCAGGCGATGAGAATCCGTTGACTATGGATGAATTCTTCGCTATAGATGCAAGCAAGTATGGAGATGAGCGTGGGAAGCAATTTACGTTAATGGGCAAAACATTGGATAATGCAATGAAGACCTTATGGAGTTCGCCAACTGTGAAGAATGTTCGGTCGTTGAACAGTTTTGGAAATCTAATTCCACCTTTTGTAAGACAACATTTTACAGATATTAGGGCAGGCCGAAGAGGTTATGCTGGCTATGGTCGGGACATAGATGATGTATCCAATGCGCGATGGGACTGGCAAGTTGTACTTTCCGAAGTTCAACACCAAGAGAGGCAAACAATAATTCACGTAAGGTGTAGAGGAGGCTTTTTTGACAACGAATATGTTGAACTTGGCAAACCTTGTCTGTGGGTTTTTGATTGTAGACGTGGAGGTTCAGCAGGTGTGGATGAAGCATGGTCAGATGAAGACTACAGGAACGTCATGCAGAAAATTGAGAATTGGATGTCTTTAATTCTACGATGGACTGCCATATTCTTGTTTCCACCAGGCATACACTTTGACGAAACAATGCAATCCAAAATGGCCTTGCCAGGAAGTGTACATAGTTTGCGGGGTTTCTGGATATTCAAACCAGAAACCATTCATTCATATGTTCATGATCTACGTCATGGTGAGCGTGATGTACGAAAGGTGCAAGTGGTGGGAGGCATTGCCATCATCATGAAGTACCCCATGGAGTCTGGTCCTATGGAAAGTTTTACAAAGAGCAAGGACTATTTGGATGTAGTCTTCCAAGATTCTTGGAGTGTGGAAGTAATGCCACGAGCAGAAGACAAGTTAGAGAGGACGCCAATGGAATTGAAGAAGATGGTACAAATGTATATACCACGGAATTGGGGATTGGTAACATTGGGTATTACAATGGCTGTGCTTGGAATTTTAGAGACAGGTTTTGTGGGAGATGAAATTATCATTCTAGAAGGTGGAACAGCATGTACTCAATTTGTGTACAATACATTGCAGGTCACATATGGAGATAAGATGGTGATGGTAAACAGTGAAAGAACAGCATGTGCACCCAGATCCTCTGAATTATTGAATAGAGGGAACGAATCGCTTAGTCCTGGACCTATCGAAACTGATGGCAGTGTACCGCGTGGGAGGTTGGAGAGGATAGTACAATCTTCAAGCGATTCATCAGATGATGAAGAGAGATTTGAAGTAATTCGACGAGAGAAGGGAAAGGAAAAAGTAACTGCAATTGATTCAGGAGCTTCATCATCGAGCAATGGTGGTAGTGATTCAGATCGAACAATATCGGACAATTTACCAAGTGGTGGTCGAAGTTTAGGTTCTGCTGACACTGATATTATAAGCAATGCCCAAGGAAATGAAACTGATTTGCAGGAAGTAGAAGCAGACCCTGATTATGTGCCAGTAGGAATTACGAATGAGGAAAATGAAGAAGAGGTCGAAGGTATTCAGACGAACATGGAAGAAATTGCTATTATACCAGCTTCAACAGAATCTATGTCAACATTGGCACCATACAACTTTTTGGATTCTATGAGCTTGTTTCCAGACGAAGATGGATACTTTTATGATAGAGAACACATACGATATGTTCGGATTGGTAATGAGGGACATTATACCTATGAACGGGTGAGCTCTGTTTTGGAAGTATCTACTACATCACCAACTTTAACGGAGGAAGTTTCAACACCAATTGCAAATGCAATGGTGGACAGGGCATTGCAATATGCCTCACCGCCGCCATTGAGTCCAATAGGTGGAACAAGTGTTAACGAATTAATTGAGGCGGATGTTGAAGGAGAAGCAGAAGATTTGACAGAAACATGTGCACGAGTATTGGAGACACCAGATGAAGCACAGTAGTCAATTAGTCATTGAAGGCAAATGATTATGGTGTATTTGATTGTAGTGTAGGATGTGTGTAAGTGTGGAGATCATGTTTGGTTATTCCAAGCTTATGTAGATGTTGGAGTGAATTTTCTTTGAGTTCTGTGAACCATAAATTTGAAATGAAGAGGTACGTGATAGGCCTTCATTTTCAAATTTATTTTATGAATAAACTTTGTAATCATTACAATCATTTTCAAGTTGTACGTGCAACATTGGCATAAGAATAATATCATATTACAATTATTGCAAAGTACGCTATAATGACAATAAAATGTTTTTAAAAAAAAAATTCAGATGAGAAATGAGTTTATTTCTTAAATGGTGAATGTAAAAATGCATCTTCATACAAAAATCACATGTACCAGTGAAGTACATGATGATAAAACAAAAGAGAGGAATTCTTGAAAAAGGTAGTGGTACCCAACTTTTTAAAATAACATTTTAAATGAATAGTATGGCTTATGATCATTGCACTTTGCTAAGTGCAAGAATGACTAATTCGGTGTTCCTTTTGGGTGAATCATTTGCTTACCCTTCTAAAGCCCCAAAGTCCCCTCGGAGAAGACTCTTGGGATTTTGGGTAGGTTTGTGTGGCCTTAGTTTCAGATTGAGTTTTTTTTTCGAAGATAAGAAACTACATTAGCTTTCTAAGAATGTAATTTTGATTTCAATTGGTGCTTGGAAGCAAAAGTTATACCATCCTAAGCCTAAAAGGCAATTCTTTGGGTAGCACAAAAAAAATCACAAAAAATTAAACTTTTTTAAGTTTTAATTTTTTTTTTCTCTTAAAGATTATGTTCTTTATGTGTAAAGCTTTGAGTCATTCCATTTGGATTAGTAATATGAAAGTTATGGGATTTTTTGTTTTTTGATCATTGTAGAATTTTGAGAAAATAACTTATAGGATTCATTTCCAAATTCCTAAGATGAATATTTGCACTTTAGATTTACATAGAAGAATTCTCTATCATCCATTAGACACTTTTAGTTTGCTGCATCATTACACAATTAAACCAATTTGTTGTTAATGACTTTCATTTCAATTTTGGAAAAGTAAAGTTTTTTTTTGAAAAGCTTTGGCAAATTTAATTCATTTTGGACCATATTTTTTAGCTTCAATCCTTAATACTTCTACTAGGGAAGGGAATGTAGATTTGAAGCTTTTTTGGCATAGTAAATTATGACTTAGGAAGAACTTAAGTACAAAATCTTCATTTTTGTGAGGATTTACTTTTTGAAAGCATTCATAATTCATCCAACATGTGCCATGACTTTTAGGGATTAAAGTAGTCAATGCTAAAATGATGTAAAATTTTGGCTCAACTTTGTTTGCTTAAAAATGGATGGTGAAATTTTTTGTAATTTTTTTGTAAGGAATGAGTATCTATTACCGTCTTCATCTAAATATCTTCACCTATAATATAAGCATGATTAAGAAAAAAGGCTTGTTGAATTAATCTTCAAAAAGCCATTGAAAGGTAACATAATTAAGATGTACACTACTTAGATAGATGTTGTACTATTTTTTAGCATTAGAATATTATCTTGATTTATGAAAAAATTTATTGTATAAATTACTAGTTCTTTACTAAATAAGATGAACTTTAGAAATGAATATCTTTCCATTTGAGGGATGATGTTCTCTTCTACTTTAGAACGTTTTTTTTTCTACTTGCTAATAAACTACATTATTCCTTCATCCAAATTCTAATCAATTTTTGATGAATTGCATAAGTGGCAATTATGATTGCATGTATACTAGAAAGAGTCAAAATTATGATTAGATTGGTTAAGCTTTACTCTTAGGCAATCATAAGTTTTCCAAAAAAAATTTGGGAAAGAATTTTTTTTTTTTTGAGAATTGTTTGAAATTCAAAATTCAAAAACTTGAAAAGAGTATAGAACCTCATAAATGTGCACTACTTTGAATAAAGACTCAAACCATTCACCAAGAGCATACGGTTGTATAGTTCATTAATTGCAAAGTAATGGATTAAGACAATATACCTATTTGCCTACACATTGAATAGTTCTACTTTATATCCATAATAGATACATTGATTTATCCTATTAGAGAATGGAAAACTAATCAACCCAACTCACATTGCATACAAAAGGATATAATTTAGTGCAAGCTAAAAAAAGTCCAGATTGCTATAATTTCCACAATTTCTTCTATACTAACTCTAATTTTGAGTTCTTGTTAAGAAGAAAAATCAATGTTGTTCTAAAATTATGGAATTAAGGTGGACACTTGCAAATGTGCTACGCCATCACATCTCCAAAATCAATATGTAACTATGTGGAAGAAACAATTTTAGAACCTCTACCAAGAAATACTTTGACTCATAACTTTTGCATATGGTATCCAAATATTGTGTTCTTTGGTGTATTAGAACCTCCTTTCACTTGCCAACAAGAAAATAAGAAAATTCAACTATTCTAATAATCAGTAACTAGGCATAGTAGCAAAAAGTGGCGGTTTTGGAGGTACCCACCTTCCAACAACTTCCAAAATGAGAGTTGTGCTTCAGGAGCAGTCCAATTTGAGGAAGAGTATATTACTTGCATATGCGTTAAATGCTCGATTTCATTAAATAAAATCTACGATCCTCCACATGCCGACTATGCTGCCATGATTCCCAAATTCCTCTCTAAAGTTTTCACTACATGGTTGAAACTCTACCCAAAGCATCAACTCTGGCTTGAGGACACTCCACACTACACAAATTTCACACAACATGTATCCTACACTTCAGTTTTATATGTCCACATTTTTAAAACTCTTGAATTCTTTCCAATGAGAGCAGTTAGTGTGTAATAATATAAAATAGTGACTTCAGCAACTTAGGGTTGCATGCACTATTCATAAGGAAAAATCAGTCGATGTAGAGGTTAGAGGTTTACCTTCTGAACCGAATGCGCTAACTGATCTTTGATGAGTCCCAAATGCTTTTATTTGATACAAGTGAACTGAGTTCTTGGTTCCGTTTGGGTACGAATTGAATGCCCGAAAAGGAAATTCTGCACAAGCATGAAAAAATGAGGTAAAATCACGATCAAAAATGAGAAAATGTGTAGCATGTATGAGACAAACACCATGCTCTCGAAGAAGAAAACCTGAACCGAAGGCTGGCATGAAATCGGATTCCTGCTCTGCAATCTACAGGATTGTTCTCAATTTTGGGCACAACAAGATTTTTCATAAGGTTTTGGAACACAATTATATGTAATTGCCTTCTTCGGCAACTCAGACAGCCCTAATGCTGTTTCTATGAGCATGACGAGAATGCCCAAACAATCCTTTCTTCTCTGCCATCAACTGGAACTCTAAAACCCTAACCCTCAATGCCGTTGTTTTGCAAGCGGCCCTGCTTGTTTAGTAGAAGGTGGAGTATCTTCCCACGATACATCTTCCATTCTCTGGTGACTTTTGACAACACTAGCAGGATTTCAAGCAACATCCGATTTCTATAGCTATAAGCACTGCAACTTTGGGCTGTGAAAAGTCACATCCATTGAGGCCAAAAGACAGGCAATCCAATGCAACAGAAGCTGCTGTAGCTCACAACAGGCCGTGTCGCAGAGTCGGATTAATAAAGCTAAGCTCTGCAAGTTGTGAGCACAAGTTTGAAACTACATCAAGCTCGCCATTCCAAATCAATTGAACTGAAATGTGATCAAATCACGACGAATTGCAGCTGAGACACATCGCTCTGGTGATTTTGCAAAGCAGAAGAACGAGCATGCGTTGATCGATGGAGCGGTGTACATGAGGTTGTACCTTTTACTTGACCTGGTGAGTATTCACAGCACGGAGCTTGATTGCAGCTCTCATGTGAAGCAATGCAAATGCTGTCGAAGTGGTGAATTCCATGAGCGTCCACGGTTAGAGTGCGTGAGCTCACGTTGCATAACAATAAGCGGCAAGATTTAATGTGACTCTCATGTGGTGAAGGTTGATGGAGGTCTGGCGACGTGAGTGAGCACAGTACCTCGTCTGGAGTGCTTGCGGCGTCCACATCGTGTACGAGTCGTCAATCCCAATGGGACACAAGAAAATTTGTCACCACAACCATCGCCATCCCAAAAGCAGGCCCATCATTTTCGTCTTAGGTGTGTAACACTTCGCGCCTACAGAAAATTCAATGTCTCTCAGCTCGCTTGAAGCCCTAATCCAACTAGAGAGAATTCAATCTCACACAGATTGCTTGAAGCCCTAATCGATCTTCCGTGAGTGTATGTAGGTGGCCCGGGATCGGGGAAAGGAACGCAGTGCGACCGAATCGTGCGAGACTTCGGGTACTTGCACCTCTCCGCCGGCGACTTGCTGCGCGACGAGGTCAAGAAAGGGACCGAGATCGGGCGCGAGTGCGAGCAATTAATGAAGGACGGTAAATTGGTTCCCGTGGAGGTGACTCTGAAGCTCATCAAGCAAGCCATGAAGGAGGGCAAGAGAACAGCCAAAGGATACCTCATCGATGGATTTCCGCGCGCCGTTGAACAAGCGCAGATCTTCGAGACGAAGGTAACGCACTCAGCAGCGGCGGCGGATGATTCCACTGACTAACCAAATTTTCTCGTAAAAAAATGCATCTGAAGAATAACACGTGATGAACGCCAGGTCGGGAGGCCCCGGCTCGTGGTGTTTCTGGAGTGCCCGAAAGAGGAGATGGAGAAGAGGTTGCTGAAGCGAGGCGAGACCAGCGGACGCAGCGACGACAACAGGGCCACCATTCTGAAGCGCTTCGACACGTTCCTGCGCGAGTCACTCCCTGTAGTACAATTCTACGACAACCTGCAGCCCGGCCTTGTGGTGAAGGTAACCCTAAACCATGGCAGATCACGAACAATCACATTCCTTACCAATGTCGAATGCAACTGCCATAACCAAAAGAGAATTCAATGGAATCGTTGCGCATGTGCAGGTGTCTTCGGTTCCGCCGCCCGACGACGTGTACAAGGAGATCTACTGCGCCATCTTGAGCTTTCAAGGCAAGAGTGAAGACGATCCCGTCTGTGCTGCTCTCCACTCCGATTCCTGTGACAGAATCAGCTAGACCTGATTTCCAGGATATCGAATCGTGAGCTTTCAGTTCTGAACAATTTCCGGAAATTGTAACTCTAGAGGGAACTCTGTTCTGCGCTGGTGTTTTGCAGGCAAGCTTTTGGGCTCCTAAACCCTGAACCCAAATGTGGAAAGAAATAGTGAAGTCGCGCAGCACAAGTTGCAAGCTCTGATTACCACTATCGCAGATCTGGAACTCTGTGAGTTGAATTCGTCTTGTAGGACAAATCTGCCATCGCCAAGATTAGTCTGTTCCATGGCCGGAAGGTTTTGAGGTGGTTGCTCGATTCCCAAGCTCTGGGATCATGATATTTTCGGTACCTGTATGCAATTTCCATTCCTTTTGCATTAGAATATGCAATCACAATTCCTTTTGCACATGAAGGCATTCGCTGCCAAGAGTTCATCAAGGCTTATCCCATCCCAATTCCATGTTTCCAGGCGCCAGATTGCTCACAAAGGACGTTGATGTCCGGATTGAAAATTCCGCAACTAGTATCCCGTTTGAAACAACGTACAATATTACGGAAAATGGAAGAATGCCAAAATATTCACACAGCCAGCCAGATCAAATACAAATAGTGTGTAACTTACACAATAACTTAATCCCTAAGAGATTAAGGACTAGATAATGCTCAAGAGTCAGGAGGCTTGAGAGCATTATGGGACACAATGCCAAGTCTAATACTTCATCATAGATGTCTGTATTTATACTTTCCACAAATTTAAGGGTGTAGAAAGAGGGGTTGCATTATGAATTATAATGCTTTTCTAACTATCCAATGGAATGGTGACAAATCTGCCTTAAAAATTGGACTTGGGAGTATGGTTAAGTTGTACTTTCCATAATTTATCGTGTCAAACAACAAGCCTCAATCATTAGCACAAACATTTATTCTTCATTGTTCATACACCCACAAGGTACAACAAGCCTCAATCATTAGCACAAACATTTATTCTTCATTGTTC
Source organism: Climacium dendroides (assembly GCA_950106755.1). NCBI lineage: Eukaryota > Viridiplantae > Streptophyta > Bryopsida > Hypnales > Climaciaceae > Climacium > Climacium dendroides. The sequence continues at coordinate 24,459,573 of OX467086.1, forward strand.
ATACACCCACAAGGTAGAGAGTACTGTACAAGTCTAGTTCAAAGCTCTAAGCCGTCCTTGGTCCAACCTGTATATTAGCCCTCCAAATGTATTTCTAACTTTTGAACGTTAAATAATTAGGACTTGAAACTTGTATCATAGGAAGTGCATCCCAAGGCACTTTGAAAAGACATAAGAAAATTCAAATTTAGACATTGGACAACCATTTCAAATCAAGGCAAAACGTCAAAAATTATAGAGATCTTGGTAAATCACAGTTACCAAAGCAAAATTTGACCATTGACACTCCACAAGCCAAGCCATGCAACCAGCTTTCATTCTATCTAGAGACCTTGACAAATCACAATTACCAAAGCAAAATTTGGCCATTGACACTCCACAAGCTATGCAACTAACCAGCCTCCGTTCTATTCTATCGAGGCTCAAGTATGCTGACATTACTGCTATCAGTGATGCTATTGCCGTTCACAGTTTCTTGCGCACTGTTCTTTCCTGAGTCTGAAAATTTGAATCCCAAGTCTGCATAATCTCGAACATCAAACCTGGACAACTTCGGGATCAACACCTCACTGCCTCCTGTGAGCATGGACACCACACTCGTCATGGTGGGTCGCAAGGGTGCACGGGAGTGCGTGCAAAGAAGAGCCATTTCAATGACGCAGATGGCCTTTTCTGTGCTGGCGTTGCACCAGCTGATGGTTGGATCCATCAGCTCCATCAGCTTGTTTTCTTCGTACAGTTTCCATGCCTGATGTCCATGCAGACAACGAAATTTTGTAAGAAAAATTTGGCTACTTGGGAGGGAAATTCCAAACTTTGGGCCGTTCGGAACTAGATAACCTCCGAAGGTCGTAGGACAGAATGCTAAGTCACCTTTCTGAACATTTAAGTCTTTGATCAAAGAGATGACATTGAGCAGAAGAGTTAAGGTTGAAACCAGCTTATTACAGTTAGCCAACAAGAGAGTGATTTGATTGCCTCAGAATCAGGGCTTCGAACTCATAAAATTTGTTCCATTCTCAATATCAAGCACTCTTGGTATTTGGAGTGATGTTCTAAAGCAAAGTGCATCTTGTCCAAAGGTGTACCGAAATTGTCATTTTTTAACATCCTGATGCTAACATCATTCCTTACACCAAGTGTGAATGGACCATCAGATCCTGATCAGACTCTATTGGAATGTCCGAACTATCTTGGAGGCTGCCCAAGTGTTTTAAAAAGAGAACCTGAGGCGTACCCAGTCAAGGAGATAGACGGCATGGGTTTGGAGATGAAAGTCGAGGTTAGGACGACCACTGACGAGCTCCAGTGCGACAATGCCAAAGCTGAACACATCCGCTTTCTCCGTCAACTGCCCTCGCATTGCGTATTCCGGTGCCAAATATCCGCTGCACCACCAGTCAATATGAGAAATTGTGGACAAAGAACTTGGTTTCATTTAACTGTTTTGTAAAAGACAAAGGCTTAGATAGATGAACGCACGCAGTTCCAGCAACACGGGTGCTAACATGGGTGTCGTTCTCAGAAAAGATGCGAGCCAAGCCAAAGTCTGCAATTTTGGGGTTGAGATCTTTGTCCAGGAGGATGTTGCTGGCTTTGATGTCGCGATGTACGATACGTGTTTGGCATCCTTCATGCAAGTATGCCAGACCTCGTGCTGTGCCTTCAAGAATCTTCATCCTTGTTCTCCAATCCATGAAGTGTGGCATGGGTGTATCTGCATTGTGGGAAAGGAAAGTCGTGAAGTGCCAATGAAATTTCCAGACTGAGGGATCATACATCAGAAATAATTCTATAAAGCTCTAGAGACATCAGTTACTTGCACATAACCTTGGTCTGCAAATAGCTTAAACCTGAAACTGCAACTTTGAAATGATGTTAAGCATTGACGACAAGTCAGCAAATCCAAGGAAGAAAGCAGGGGAAAAAATTTTACGCACTGAACAAGGCTTGGTATAGACTTCTATTCTCGAGGTACTCGTACACAAGAAGACGCTCCTCGCCTTTCAGGCAACAACCTTGAAGCTTGACGAGATTGCGGTGTTGAACGCTTGTGATAAGCGTAACTTCATTAAGGAACTCAGCATTCCCTTGTTGCGATTTGGCTGACAGCTGCTTGACAGCCACCTCCATCCCATCCGGAAGCACTCCCTGTCGCAAAATGAAGACGATGGCACATGATGAGACCTCAAATAACTGCATGTCACGTCGATCGACATGGGTTGCTAGAATTTGCTAGGTGTTCACGAACATCAGCTTCTTGACCAATTTCTCTTAGAATAGAGTAATACATTTTTCCTTTATTTAGCTGGTATTAATCATGTTCCGTCTAGCGGATTTATTAATCCTGGCGAGGATTAGAAACTGATTAAATGATAAGCAAACAACTGTGCTGGTACCTTGAACACTGAACCGAACCCGCCCTCCCCGAGCTTGCAGTTGCGATCAAAATTCTTTGTGGCAGTCTTCAGAACACTGTAAGGAAAGATTGTGGGCTTCCCTTCCATATTCTCAATATCTGCATCAAACACGTGACTCCATCAGTTCTTAATATCTTCCTGTGCAGGAAGTCTTACAAGCGATTCATGGACGGGTTTTGGACGCCGTATTTATGTTGCACCATTATAAATGTGAGTCCATTTAGGGGTGTGCATTAACGAGAAACAGTCTACGCATGAGTGCATGAGTGCCGTTTACTTTGTGTACATGCAACGAACACATCAAATACGCGCTACACGCCTAGTATTCAAAACAGGGAAACTGGCGTTAGCAGGCAGTGGTACTAACCTTTGAAATGCTGGAAGTTCTCATCATTCCGGTAGGCCTTGGAGAAAATCCTTTTTCTCCAGTGCATTAACGAGAGGCACACGAGAAGGGCAACTGTAGCGCCTACGATAACAGTCACCAGAGTTGCAGTTCGCTTTGCGCGTGGGCCAAGTTCTGGACATAAAAGTTGGAGATAAATAATATGCTTTGTCTACGAAGGATATGTCAGATGAAGTGAACGGTACCCAAACTAGAACCTGCCAAATTTCTGCTAGCTCTGAATACTTGCATCGAAAAACAGTGCATAAAAATCACACAAACCTATTCATACAGAATGTTTCTCTTTACAAGTGTTTGGAAAAGTGCACACTACCATATTGATGCGGGAACAAGTATGTCGGGCAGAGGTTGCACAGGTCGGCGGTGAGGTTACACAGTAGCGGTCGCGCACGAAATCTGGACGAAGAGTTTACTCCAAAACCATGTTCAAAGAAAGTGACTCTGCAAAAACAAGCTGGAAACTGGAGCCAAATAACGTGGACATTGCTACAACATTCGGCAGACGGTAGAGTTCGGTTGTCATTGAGGAAATCCAGACACGAGAAGAGTTTCGAGAATGCGCTTGTGTTTGAACATGGGTCGAACTTAGCATTCTCCCCGCGCTTCATAATGTTTCCGCTGCAAGGATAATCCGGCAGGGGCAGAGCAGTGATCACATGTAGCGACATGAGAAGTACAAGATACCCCCTCATTGTCGCTTTTCAACAATGCTACCTGGAAAAAGAGAAAACATTGTAGTAACGTCAATGTCAATAGAATGCTCCAAAATTTTAAAAAGACTAAAAGATATCCCCCATATATTGCTTCATGAACCTTGTCGATGAAAGTGAAAGCTACAAAGGTTGAGCTGGAACACATCTGAGCTTATGACCTAGAACCCCCATAATCAGTACTCTGAGCACAGCTCTCTCCAGCAAGTTGTGGGAGGATCCCCTGTTAGACCAACTAATGGAAAAAAAAAGTCTCTTCCTGCTCACAAATGCATATTGGCGTGTTCTAGAATAAAGTCTCGCTTAATGGTATCTAGTCATATTTCAAAGCTAATATCTCTTCCCATGTCCAACGTCAAGGGCAGAGTCTCAAATTTCAAGTTCAAATCCAAGTTTTGCATCAAAAACCAATGTGAGGCTCTCATACCAGTAGCAACAACGTCTTGAACCGAAAGACCGCTGAGAACAAGAATAATACTGTTAGAAGCTTGTCGAGATCAGAAAAGATTGAAGTTTCTGAGTCGGGATTTTCCTGGAAATCATCAAACAGAAGCGTTGGCAACAAGAAGCTCAATGGAACCCGTATACCCCATAGGATCCATGAAGCTTAGGTGTACAGTGCCTACATTCCGGGAGAGACCACCTATTATAATGAAGAAGTCCTAAACTGTCTCCACGATAGCTAACTATTCGGTAGTTCTATATATGATAAAAAGCACTACAGCAATAGCACCGAAAAATCATGCATATAAACAATTTGATCTGCATAGAACTGAGATTTTGAAAATGAGAACAAGAGACAGATAGCTATTGAAGTATAATCGAGTACAGTAGCAAAGAATGGACAGCGACCTCGTTCGGTTTCAAGTGAAAATATCGCAGCATTCTCTTGAGTACATGCTCACCAACTACAGTGAAACATGCATACTAGCCCGCGCAAATGAGAGGCATGAAAGAAAAGAAAAGGGAAGAAATGAACTTCTCGTCTGTGTTCTCCACCCTCTGACGAATTGAGGTCAATTCAGAGTTCTGTCCTCACTAAATGATAGTCTAGACGTCCTGAGAAGCTGCGTACACTCTCCTGGCCTTTAAACATCAACGGTAATGATGGACAAGACTGCATCGAGGGTACTAATGTCACATTCAACTGTGACATCCACCAACTTGTGCAGTGCGAAATGTCTCTCTCGAAGTCACCGTACCACCCACACATACTAGCTATTAAAATAGCCGCCAGAGAATTGTACAACCCCAAGATGTCACATTTCCACTAAATATCTATAATTTTCCATAAGGTATTAGTTAGCTGATGATTAGAAGCAGCTGCAAGGGGCTGACTAGCGTGATCGAGGAGAAGTCAGAAAAAAGGGTAAGGAACGTAACACGGGACGGGTGTGCAATAACCTCCGATCAGTACTCCGCTACCATCCCGATCGTCCAATTCAGATCCTACGGCTCATGAACTCGCAGCCCAGAGACACGGGCACCTTCACAGCAATTGAGCGGTACATAGAGCTTGGTTGTTGAATCCATTTTGCCAACGGATTCTGTACCAATTGGAATACCGTATCACGCCCATTCTGTTAATGAAGATCAACATCTGGTAAAAAACTAAGATATTCGGTAAGAACCGGAAAGTCACTAAACCTCGTGCTCAAGCATAATTGTAAACTTGACAGCAGGACATGTACGAAATCAGCAGTAAAATGAAATGATATGGAGTAGCAGGCGGCCAGGCACTTACTCCCAATCGGAAGGTACGTTAATTCAAAGTCTAAGTACTCTGAAAACATTGTACACAAGTATACGTACCATCGACTTGACCGACAAGAGCGAGGATATAGTAATGGACGCGCGCCCATGCCAAGTGACGAAGTTGCAGCAAATATTAAGCAAATGTTCTGTGGTTCCCAACAGCTGTGTACTTGCTTCCCTTTCACAAACGACACTTGACAAAAATTCAAACTTCCATAGAGAAAGCAACCGGGGGCACCAAAAGTATTAATTTAGGCCCAGATTGTGGGAGACATTTCGATGAAGACCGACCAGTTGCTTCCACGAAATAATCAATGGATGTATAGAAAAAAATGCAACGAGGAGGACCAGAACCAGGAATAGAAGGATGGTAGAACTGAAGTAATGCACACACGCATGGAATAAACAGCAAGTTACAAAAGGATGGTCGCAAGGAGATATCCTCGAGCGCACATCGCTAGAAGAAATCCACGTTGATTTAAACGGTGAATTAATGAGACAAGTAGTTACAGAGACTTTCAACAGAAAGGTTGAAAGCAGAAAAACATCAAAGTCACAGGGCTCTAAGCAAGGCTCTTCGTGCAGCTGTACAAAACAACGAAAACTACCACCCTATAGAAACATGATCACTCCGTACGATTCTGGCTCAAGGCGATGCTTGAAATGCGGGAGCGAACTTATGAGCAGGATTAGGCAGGTCAGAAATGTTGATTTCCGCGCCAAGTGATGCTTGTAGGGTGTCCAGGTTGTGAATGAATGTTGCAGTAGATAATCCTACTGGCATTGCAATCACGCCTTCCATCATAAAAAGTGTGCCACTCCCAGATGGCGCCTGCATCCCCACCATTCAAGAAAAAGAGGATTAATTTCAAATCAAATCCAAGAGAGATTCTTAAACTCCAGAAGAGAACGCAAGAGGAGATAGTAGTCAGAATACGAACCTCTTGGGTGTAAGTTTCAAGACTCTCAATGTTGATACCATGCGATGATAGATACTCAGTCAGGTTGTAAACGAGACCTGCAAGAACACAATTGCATATCCACCTTAAAGTACGGTACCCGATGTGGCACCAGAAAAATAGGCCAGAAGGTCTACATTAGAACACTGTACGTATGCAAGTTATACCAAAACCCAAATAAAATGGACTGGATTCAGGATTATGAAGCGTACACCGCTCAATACAGGTGATCGTACTGACCGAATCATATATGTACCCCCTACGCAGAGGCTTACGTTTCTGTCGACGTCAGTCATGCGTTTAGCCAATTTGTCACCTATAATCAAATTCTAATAAACTAGTTGTAGTGAAGTAAACATACAAGAAAATAGGCACTTAAGACAACAGGCAAAATCCAGAACCTATAACCAAGGAACGATGTGAGCATACGATTCGTACCAGCACCCAAGAAAATTAAGGCCAGATGATGAAGCGTACACTGCTCGATGTAGGTGATCATACTGACCGATCACACGTGAACATGTGTGTCATACAGAGAAACCTCCGTGGACATCAGTATCATGCGACCGGCTAATTTGCCACCTTTGAGGTTCAATTCTAAATTGGAACTAAAGGCCAAGCAATGATAAACTCTTCCAAGCAGGCCTAAGAATTATTAGACATACCAGGATTATCAACACCGCGCAAAATTATCTTCCGAAACTTGTGTAGAGGCCGTGTTTGTTTCAGACGATCGTCAGAAGTCCATCTGGTATTGACCTGAGAAGAATTGAATAGAATCTCAGAAACAAGAAAGAGGACGACCCAAATAAATCAGCAACTATATTAAAAAAAATCACTGAAAAACGCCACATACAAGTCGGTCCTAGAATTCATTTCAAGGAACTGCTCTGGTGACAAACCAGACCTGGAGACCTTCAATTTGCAGAAGAGAGTTTCGTAACTGCTCGGCTTTCCTTTCCGTTCTGTACAAACCCGTCCATGTCTTTGAGACAATACTACTCACGAGACTCTGGACCTAAAATATCAAGTTCAAAAAATTAAGATGCAACTATCCGTCATACGCAGTGAATAAGATGTTCACTAAAACATACGATAATTGATCTATTCTCGCCCTAAGATAGAACCCTCACATCAACACCCATACAACTGCATGAGTAGCAACTAGTTGGAAGTATGCAATTAACATAAAACACATCACTGTTATCAGTCAATGTACAAGTCAACGATCCTAGATCGACCGCACACGGTTGGTGCACCTATTCCCAAAAATACACAAAATCTTGAAATATGAAGTTCAAATGCTGGATTCCAGTACCATACACAGTGAACTTTGAAAACCAATAGAAAATTCAATCGGACTCAATTTTCATATTCTTTTTTACGCACAAGCATACTAATTCTGTAAAGCGTTCGAAATAAGTGCATTCACCTAAAAACCAAAGTCAGGATACAAAATTCGATATTCAGGGACGGGACTTACGAAACGTCAAAGGAGACGAGCATCAAAATGGAGAACTCGCCAGCTAATCTCGACATCCTGCTGATTTCCACATTCCCACCGCAATCGAGCACCCGTTTGCTCAATCGAGCCACAATGCCAGGTCTGTCCGGCCCTGAAGCCGTCACCACCAAATTCTGAAACCCTGTACCAAAAACAGAATCACACGTCATTCCAAAAACGTATCCGAGACTGTAACAGTCAGCGAGAAGGGGATACATTTCAAATGTTAACACGACTGCGAGTAGCTCGTAGTGTAAAAATATATATAAAAAAAGAAATTCTAAGTCAAATCGTTGAGAAGCCGTACCAGAAAGCGCCTCCTCCTGCGGAAAAGGCAGATTGCTCAAAGGCAGACACCGACGAAACGATGACGGAGGTGTAGAGCTCCGCCATAGCTGCGGCAGAGCTCGCAATCTCAGCATTATTTCTAAAGAATTGAATGAACTACGCTGCTCTGGAACTAAGCTTTAGGGTTTCAGGGGCTTGCTAACCATTCGACTCTCCATTATTGCAGGACCTAATGCTTTTCATGTTTTTCTCCAACATGTACTTATCAGAAACATTTTGAGGCCCATTGACAGTTACTTCATTGTTATCATTGTTAGCTGGTTGAATTGGGGGAAAAATTGGTTGCAATTTGAAAACATTGGAAAAAAATTGGTGAAGAAATTTTATAAAAATTTCTATTCAAAGTTGATAATAATAGGAAATATCTGAATTTGGTGCTTGAAAAATGATTCAATACAAAAATTAAAGGAAAATACCTAGTAAAAATTCAAAAAAAATTCCAAATGTTGATCATCAACCATCCACCTACTAGAGTTCATTCAAGTAGGGTTCGTTGAAGAAGATTTAGAATTTTTGGTATTGTACTAGTGGAACAAAGAAAGAATATTCTTTGTGAAACCATTATATATATAGTTTGGAGCCAATGCAAAATGATTGTATGAGCATTAGTTAGGTTGAATTGTCAAACATGTGATTTGAAAATTTGAAAATATTCAACCCAGTGAAGTTGTTCCTTTCCATTTGTTTCCATGGCAATCCAAGAGTACTTTGTAGAAATAGTCAATTATGACATCAATTTTTTCCTTGAACATTTTTCTATTAGATGAAATTAAATATATGTAAGGCATGTAGGTTAAAACCAAAATTTTATGGGAGCAAAGCTAGTATATAAGTGTGAAGCATAGATCACCTTTGGTAGTTATAGGATACCTATGTTATAGGCATGTATAACATTATCTACAAGGTGCTCTAGCTCTAAACTTACCAAACCTAAGTTCTATACTTTAAATTCTACACTCCATGCTTATATGGTAGCATTCCCCAATTTTACGGGCTTGTGTATAGTGTTTAATTTTTAGGTGTAGGTTTAATAATGCAATGACTAACTTATTTTTCAAAACAATGAGCAACATTTTTTTATGAAAAATATGTAATAGTTTCATTTATATTTGGAATTGGCAAAATTTCTTGTGTCAGAAGCTTATTAGCTCAAAATTTATCAAACCATTGAATAGGTTGAAGTATTTGAAGCCTTGAGGGCACATGTGAGAATTGAAATGGAAAATTTTACAATAAATTTGAAGAATATGGATAAAATCGTAATCCAACGCATGTAGGTTTGACATGCATTGATTGATAATTTCTTTTGACTTTTAGAACATAAAAAAGATATACCTATGTACTTAAATGTTTTACTCTAGGTTTACATTGAAAAGTTGTAGTTTGTTTTGTTTTGAAATGATGAAATTGAAATGAAATCAAGTATTTGATGATAATTTAATTTCAACAATCCAAAAAATGAAAAATAGTATTTTTGACAATGGTTTTTTGGGAAAAGTTGTCATTTTACTAATTATTTTAACAATGAAAATTAGAGGAAGTTGTCATCAAAGTTTTAGAGGATGCTATTAAATTCATATTCTAGAACAACTAAGTGATTAGATAGCCTTTTGGTTATTAAATATTAGATGAAACTTGTGGCAATGCACCAATTACAAAAGGATATCATCAAGCTAGAAAATTTCATTGAAGAGATGATTGGATGCCATTAGGTTTAGCAAGAACAAAAATATGAAATTATGTGATAAAATTGTGACACAATCTATATTGAATAAAAGAGATTCCTACACCCAATAGTGAAACTATGTTGCCCCTTACTAATTTCTCAACATCTTACAATATATAAATATTTAATATTATTGTATAAGGATGAAGTAATTTTCATCATCCTAAAACCATAAGTGTAGCATGGGTTGGTGCACCAAGTTAGGCCTGGTTTAGAAAGTCACATGCACCGCCACGTGGACAAGTGGCAAATCATGAGGTAAATTTTATGGATAAAGCAACCTAATTTCACTATTTTGTATAGAATAGAGCCCATTGTAATGCAACAATAATAAAAAGATTTCATCAAGTTGCAAGGTTTCATTCAAAAGATGTTTGGATATCATTAGGATTTAGCAAGACCAGAAAAAATGAATAAAGGTGCAAATTGCCAAAGAGAATGTGAAAAATGAAATTTGTAACACAATTTGCATTTAATATAGAAAACATGGCCTGAACGCTTCGTCCAATGTTCAATTGGCTGATCTGGCACCTGGAATATGCTGAGTTGGAATATCTCCTTCAGAATTCCGACTGCTGTACTATCTGCATGCGTAACCAGTCATCAAGAGATCCATTTGTCTCCCTTGTCTCTGCTGGTCGTGCCGCTTTCGACTCGATTGTGGCGATGGCTCTCGCACAATGCGACCATGGAAATTTCTGAAATTCAGGTCCTCAATTCTCATCCTCGATTGTAATCCCACGGCTGTGGAAAATATTCAAGTTGGATTTGCGCTTTACGGACTGGATTTCCACTGGTGCGTGATTCCGAACTCAATCCAATCTTACTCTGTTTACTTTGCGACGTGCGACGGTCTGATTTCCTGGCGTTTGAATTTTTTTTCGAGGATTTTGTGCATTCATTCTACATTGGTTTTTACACGAGTATTGGGGTTGAATTTTACCGAATTTGAGTTGGACTTCCATCTAGGGTTTTCATTGGACATGGACTCTGCTGCATTGTGTGCTTTCAGTGGTGTTTAGGGAATTCGGTTTCCTTGTAATTGCATCTTAATGCGTTAATTACATCGAATTGCATTGATTTGTTTTAGATTGTGTTGGATTGTAGTCGATTGAGTTTTGAAATTTTTTGCAGAGGTTTATGCATTGTTGGCATTGAGATATGTAATTCTCATTGAGACATTGTAGTATGAATTATGTTTCCTGAACACCAGTGGAATCAATGAACAGTGAGACAAGGAAAGAAATCTGGAAGTTTTGGGGCGCACAATCTTGAGCTCGTGTTACGTTTGTAAAGGCAGGTGTGACTCACTTTAGAATGTTTACTAATTTTCATCCAATCCATACTTGGCGTATTTGCGTCATTTGACAGTGAATGCGTGCTTGATAATGGGATACATTACTTTAAAAGTGGAGGGACAGTTCTTCAATCTTTTTAGTGCCTCAGATTCTTTTGGTTGAGATTAGCCAGACTTGCATAAACTAAGGTAATCCTACCCAAATGTGGCAGTATTCATTTTTCTACACTTAGTTTTTGTGCTAGACTTGAAATTCACAGTGTCTAAAATCAAAACAAGTTTTCAGAAGTGATCAATGAATGTGGAACCATTTTATGCTTCCATGGTGTTCAATTAAGCTGTCTAACTATGAAAATTCAAAGTTTATTCGTTGGAGCTTCCAAATTTTTGAAACTGATTGTGCGACCCTACTCTTGGATTTGCTTCCGTTACTATAATCTTTTTCTCCATGTCACTCCTGAGAGTAGAGAGTCTACAAATCTGTTGCGTTTGTGTGCAAATACCTTGAGGTATGCGCTCCTATAATTGTCACTAATTACAACTGAGCATAGGTACTATTATTAATCATGAATTATTTTTATTGGATCTTATTGGCAACTGCGAAGATTTTATCGCACTTTAGCATGGGATTGCATTATTTGGACACTGTATGAATAAGTTATGACTTTGCAAAGTACTGTCACTAAGGATACAGAAAACACATTATGCTCTCATGGACTCTCAAGTTTTGATTGTGTATCCATATCTAGGTTCTTGTGTTGCTCTTTGGTCCAAATGTATTTGTCCCATTTGGGGCAGTGTTGAGTATGGGTATACATACCTTACTGTGTGAAATGAGATGGCGAAAAAATTCTAAACTATCAACTGTGGGGTGTATGTGCTTGCAGATGCAGTGAACTTGAGTCCTCACTGCACAACCTGGCCAATTCAACAGCTTGTACTTAGCAATGGGGCAGTCGCCATCCAAGAGAATAGAAGAGATTCTCTCAACCTCCTCCGCCTTTCAAACAGCCCTCCACGCGAGTTTTGAGGAATGCATGATCCTGACCCAGCATTCGTTTCCTGGCCTCCAAATTTACCAACTCCTTGACGCATCGAGACGGATTTATCACAAGATAGTAACTGACCAAGACGACGTCCTCTCTCGGTACAAGGACCGATGGCTTCCCCAACCTCCGAGCCAGCTTCAAGTGGACAGCACCGTCAAGAAGGAGCGCTTCTTCCGAGGCGGGCAGAAGGCGTTAGATATCGACGAGTTCAGAGTGTTTGCCATCGTTTTGTTTAGAGACATGGGCTTGACTACTGCTCGAAACCGCCTTGCATTGTATGTACCATTAGGAAGCCTGGCTGTTCTTGTTGCAGATCTGGCTGCGAAGAAGCTGCCGATTTTAGGGCCTATGTATCGTGCTGGCGGACCACTCATGCCAGGGTTGCTTCTGGGGTCTGTGATCGGAGGCGTGGTGGTCTCTACGCAGCTAAATCTAAGTTGAAGGCGGGGTCACACGAACCTTGAAAAACTCCCATTTCTGGTAAATGTAAAGAGTCTAGATGTGATCTTTTTGCACCCATATTAGTTTGAATCCTGAGATTTATCTGGAATTCTTCAAACTTACTGCAGTCTGTTGGTCTTGAATCAAAGGGGAGTAGGCTTTCCTTGACAGGCGCTACATGTGTGAAAGTTTGAGCAAGACCTTACTCGAAAAGCGAGTAATGTGAACCAGTATTATCGGGATAGAGCCCCTCGTCGCTGCTTGTTTCTCAAATGCTAGTCATACCAATTTCGGGTTAGCCCAAGAGCTCCTAATTGGAGAATCATGCCAAAGGTCAATGAGAACTTTGCAGATCACCTTACAGTGTTTTGTTTATACAATTATCAGGTTTTACGTAACACTATGTGCCAGTTCGTCTCCAAAGCCTGAGCTGCCCTGGCATGAAATGTCGAATGTGAACATCTGGTAATCTATTAGCTCTGGGCTTGTCATACATGACTTTAGATTTGTGGGACTGCATACCTTGCTAGTCTCGTATTGAAATTCTTACGAGCTGGATGATCTGTTTGACAGTGGCCCTGGCTGCGATTGTCAAGATAGGAAGATCACTTTAAAAAACTCGAAACAAGCAATTGTAGCTCCCCAACTTCTATAGCATTGATTCATGTATTCACATAGATCTTTCTTGCTTCTTTCCATGGATGTGAGCTTTGCTAATAACATAGATGAAGATTTTCACTGCGTAAATGACTGCTATGTTGCACCTGAGCCTGTGCTATATAAGCTTATTGCGCGAGTTCACAACAGATTTACTGAAGGATTAATTGCAGCATTCTTTTCTCTTGCAGGTAACCATGCCAACCAGTAGTTAGTTACATTTGAGCCAGTTCATTTCTCGAAGTGGCAATTTGTAATCAATTGAATCAGTAGGTGAATTGTTGCGGTATGTTTCATAACGTTCCGCAATTGAAAGTATCAGATTAATTAAAGAACATGAAGACCCTGTGTGAGAGTCCCTCTAAGTAACTTGACATTTTGACAAATACAGATGTGCATCTTGCAAACGTCTGTACCAAAATCTCAAAAATCTCACTCAAGAAGAAGAATTCATATTCAATATAATATGTACATTTTGAATAAAAATTCCTTCTTTTTGAGATTTTTGAGATTTTTGAGATTTTGGTACAGATGTTTGCAAGATCTCAAAGTTACAAAACAAAACATAAAAACAAATTGATTTCATTTATGATCCAATCAATTTATTTGAAAAATGTGGATTTCATTACCTACTTATAAAACATTGTTCTTTACAAAATCATGGAAGTATATACATAGAGTCTAACAATAGAAAGTGAAATTGCACTTGGTGGTATTAACACAATTCTACTTTCTATTGTGGTAGTAGTGTATTATTAGCATATTATAAATGTATATTGTGATCTTTGGATATCTTCTACAATTTGGAATGTAGCTATTCTTGCACCAATTGTGATGTTGTGCAAGATTTAATTCTAACATCCTTATGTACAATTTGTAAAAAGACCAAAATTTGTAAGGATTTCAAGGATTTCAAAAGTAGATGTTGCAAATAGCCACTTTAGATCCTCTAAAAACTAAAGGATTAATCCAACTAAAGTTTGAAAGTTTGAAAGACTTAAAACTATCACATCAAACTTTAAAGTCTACAAAGACCCATGGTGTAGTATTAAAAACCCACATTTGACACTCTAGAATTTAAAGGTCTAATTCACTTAATTTCTAAATATTAAAAGACTTGAAACAATCACATCAAACCTTAAAGCCTACAAAGATATATGACATAGTATCAAGATTGATTCCATATCAAAAATTACACTTAGCATTCTCAAATCTAAAGGTCCAATTCACTTGATTTCAAAATATTTGAAAGATTATAAATTATCACATCTAACTTTAAGGCCTACAAAGATCCATGACATAATATCAAGACTAATTCCAAATTTGAATTTGGTAGAAGCTAAAAGTTGAATCCAATTGATTTATGAATGCCCAAAAGATTAGAAACTATTACATCAAACTAAAAGCTTACATAGACACATGATGCACTATGAAAAGAAACCCATAGACAAGAATAGTGTATCATAGAGTAACTTTCACATCTTCCTATCAAGAAACCTACAATGAAGAAAGATGTATCAATTTCACAATACAATCATTTGAATGAACAATTGCTAAAATCCAATTGAACATCAAAGCATTTTTTCATTCAAAATGTACAAAATACATCCAAAAATTCACCCTTGGCCCATGAAAAATAATTTGAAAATGATCAAGTTGTGTGGTAGCCAAGCAAATACTAACTTGCAAATAATTCATTGTAATTGTGGTATAGAAAGCCTTTATTGACCATAATTTCAATGCACATGACATTTTTAAACTTATGACTAAATTTCGATTCATCCAAAATTTATTTCCACCTAGAGTGCAAATCCTAATCTTAAAGATAGCATTGTATTTGTTATATAGATCTTTATTCTAGAAAATCCTAATAGATCATGGCAATCAAAGTTAAGACTTCAAAATTTAACATTGTACTTTGACCTAGAGAGTAATTTTATGATTTTGAATATCATTGGTTACAAATCTTCAAAATAAAACCATGAAATAAATTGTTAATGCAATTAAATTAGGCTACCTTTAATAACAGGTTTCAATCCTTTTTTTAAATTATTAAAATTTTATTACAATATTAGCTTCAAATCTTTGCTACATCTAGCTTGATGTACATTGAAAGAAGTAACCTATACATAACATCAAAATTTTCACTAAGAATTTTATTGACCAAATCAATTGATTCAATGTTTTTAGTTATTATCGTATGTACAATACAAATTACAATAAAGCTTCAACATTTTTTATAAACTCTAATTAAAGATTGATTGCAATTTCATCCTTAAATTTTCTATGCATAACAATAATTCACAAGCCAAAATACTTACTATAGTTAAAGCCTATGAGACAAAGTATTATGGAGTTGTTGTGAGCTAAAAAATACAACTGTTGGTGATATTTAAATTAATTGTACACCTAATTGAAATCTTTTTAAAAATCAATCCTTATATACTCTTGCCTAAAATATACATCCCTATTCATGAGAGATTAAAATAGCTTTAGTATATACTTGTTTTCAATACTTTGAAAATTCATACTTTTTTCATATGGTGTTTGAGAATTGCATGAAAAAAAATCTAAAATATTCACTAGTCTAGTACAAACCTACTATGGATTGAAATAGTATTATGCAAAATCTAACACAAACTATGTTGAAACTAACATAAAGATAATATAAAACCATTTTGGCCTATAATAGATTTGTATTAATGATTCTTTTAACTTCCAATAAGATTCAATAAATAAAATGGAAAATGAATTAGTGCTCAATTGCTTGTTCAAAAACAATTACCCCCTAAAGGATTAAATTGTAATTTTTGGCAACATAGCAATTTGAAGCAACTCACTAAAAATGGAATTTTTATTTTTTTTCTTTGAAATTTACAAAACATGTACCCAAGGAACTCGTAGCTTTAAGGCCAACAATTTTCATAACTTTTGACTACAAGGTTAAAAAGTTATTGTATGATATGTAATGTTTTTGAACTACAAGCAACTTAGACATTTCAAAAAAATTTGTAAGAAATCACATATATGTGGAAAGCTTAGAATCATTCCATTTTGATTAATGAGATGAAAAATATGAGGAGTTTTAGTATGCATGTAGTTATGGAATCTCTACTCTAAAATAAACTTTGAAGTCTTTTATTTAACTCAATTTTCAATATTTTTTGAAAAAAATAAAATCACAAGATGTAGATTGTTTATTATAACATTACAAACATTTGGATTGGAATTTTTCAATTCCATAATTAAATTCTTGACAATTTTGTATTTTGAATCATTCTCTACTTCTTTCTATTTATTATTTTTTTCCTATATATTGTACAATTCCAACTCTTGTTATTTTGCAACTTTGCCAAATGTTACTTTTCATCTTCAAAATAGTCCAAACAAAGCTATTCCTAACTTAAATGTAATTTTTCTCTGGTCACATAAGGCAAGGACACCTATAACTACCATTTTCTACTATGCATAGCTTCTATTATTAAGCTAATTACATTATTAAATTTCCAATGAATGGAGATTTTGATGCACATTTCAATATAATTATGTACAAAATTTATGAAGGATCAAAGTATTTTTGTCCTAGGAATTTTCAATACTAAATACATTTTTTTTAACATGTATACATTGAGAGCATTTCATCAAGTGGTGCAACTAAGCACGTGGCTTTCGGGGATATGATGTCTTCTAATTTAGAAGTGAAAGCACCATAAAATTTAAAGAAGACAATTCCTACTCTGTAAAATTAAAAAAATTATTTTTAATTTTGACACAATATAGAAGAGTTTGTCCCTACCTTAGAACACACATCCAAATTAGCCAAATTTGTTGAATAGACAAAAGAAATTATAGAATTCAACACAATAGTGTGTAGTACATGGAAGAAGAGAATAAAATTGTTGGTTGGCAAACCATGTGTAGGGGTGGAGTAGAGAACCATGCAAAGTAGAAAGGGTAATTCAATTTTCAACTTCCAAAGAACTATTTTTGACATTGAACTTAAACTTTTTGGTTGATTTGTGTTTAACAACAAGGCAAATCTATTCCTAAAATGTAATTCCCTTCTCATGTTCAAGTGAACTTCAACAAAGACAATTCCAACTTTCAAAAATTCAAGAATTCATTTCCAGTTCTGACACAACATGGATCTTCATTCCTAGCCAAACTTAGTCTATACATCTCATAAAAGAATAGACAAGTGTAGTGTTCAAGATAATCAATAGCTATTTCAATTTTAGCTACCATAAGCATAGGTCAATTTCAACACCTTACTACCAAAACAATTTAGTTTTTGTAGTTTGACAATTCGGCAATTTGATTTGAATTTTTTTACTTTCAACACTATGCCTTTTCTTATTTTGAGACACTCCTAATTATGGATTAATATTTTCTATTCATGCATAAATGTGTTCCTTTTTCTAAATTTTTTCAAAAATTATTTTTGGATATTCATAATTAGCAACAATGAATTTTTTTCAGATTTTTAGAAATAGCTGTACAATTTTTAAAATTTTAGACACAATCCAAAAGTTCCCTACTTATTTCCAAAACTAACCTATATATATAGTAATGAAATTTAAAAAAAAAACAGTTACAATTTGAAAAATCAATAAAAGAAACAGTGAAGAACATATATTCAATTTCTATTTGGAGTTTGAAAAAGTAGAAGAAGTATCCATTCTCAAGTACTTGAAAAAACGGTGCAATATGGGAATCATTCAAAGAGAAATAGCTGGTAAAACTCAAAAAAATATCTGGAACACTGGGTCAGGTGGCAGGCAAAGTTTCGCGGCATGCCGCGCTAGCTATGGAATCTAACTTCTAGCGCGGTAAGCCTCGATGCCTTCCCATGTTTTCCATGTGTAGCTCCTGCAACACAACTGGGATGTCACCACCTTCCTATCCTCGTCTTTCATCAAGGAAGGGCTGTTGGACACTAATAAGCTCATGTCAGTACCAGCTTCAAAACAAATCGCCTGCGATCCGAATCTCCCATCCCCAGTTCGCCACTTCCAATCGCCACCTGTTGCAATCCTCCCCACGGGCTTCTCGAAACAAGCTCAAAAGTGCGACATTGAGGCTCACACAAGCGTGGTTTCACCACTCGAAAGATCGAAGAGCAAGTAGTGCGCCTCAACTGGGTCTATCTTTGGAGTGTACACATTGATTGATGTAATAGGGTTGAATGGGAGGTTGTGTGGGCAAGTTCTGTTGAAACGATTTCGAAATTTGAATTGGGTGGGTGGGTGGGGTAGGGGTAACTGGAGGCTCTGATGTCTTGGATCTGATTCCACTGGGTTTGTCTTCAGGGTGATCACATTGATGCAATAGGGTTGGATTGGAGGACTTGGGAGTAGTTTCTGTTGAAGCGATTTCGAAATTTGAATTGGCGGGAGGGGGGGGGGGGGCGAGGGCTTGCGATTTAGTGTCTTCGTTAGGTTTGAAGTTGAATTTTTGCAGTGTTTGCTTCCACTGGGTCTGTCTTCAGGGTGTACGCATTGATTCAATAGGGTTGGATCGGAGGATTTGGGAGCAGTTTCTGTTGAGACGATTTCGAAATTTGAATTGTATGTTAACTTGAGGCTCTAGTGTCGTAGTAAGGGTTCAATTGTGAATTCTTGCAGTGTTTGATGGGAGAAGTCGCAGCTGGAAATCGGTGAAGAGCTCATCGGTGTAATTTGTGGCTCACGGGTGGATTGTGTGTGAATTTCATGAAGATTTCTTTCTTTGATTGTTTTGAGCTGTGTCTGACCCGTTGTTTGCCAATACAGTGCAGGGATGAAGCTCGTTTTGTAACTGGCGTGGGTGCGGTGAATGGTGGCAATGGCGGCTTTGCTTCAAGCTTCGACTGCGCTTTCGGCCACTCGGGGGCCTACCGTTCCTTTGAACAGCCTTTTACAATGTAGAGTAAGTTTTTGAATTCCTTTACTTTAGGGTTGACGATGCGTTTTTTTGTCAGTGGGCTTCGTGTTTGAGAATTTTTTTTACTGGGGCTTGTCAAACCTTGATTACATGTGCGTGTGTGTTAGGGTGAGCACTAGAAGTAGGAGTAATGTTTTGATGTGTGGTTGCAATAATCTTTATTGTTTCTACTAATTTTAACAGTGTCTTGTATAATCTCAACATTGTTTTGTGTCATGTCCTTGTGGGTTGCAATTGGCTTACTACATTCCATTTCTAGAATAGTCTATGGTATTTGCAAATTGGATTCTTGAATCAAAGGCAAGTATGATAGTTTTGAGGAGCCAATGATCTTGATTCTTTGATTCTTCCATAAACTAATAGTTAGACCTAATGTGTTGGGAGATCCTTCCTAAAGTATTATGTATCGATTACTCATGTTAGAGTGTTTTTTTTGTAGTCTGTTTCTAGCTTCTCAGGTACAAGCTTACCAAAGTTGTCATGGCCTACAAAGCCTAACACCAAAAGGCACGCAAGTGGTGGGGTAGTCCAAGTTGTTGCCAAGCCAACCAACGTGGCTGTGGAGAAGAGTTGCCAAGTAGGCGACCATTTCTTGGATAATGTAAGCAATTACATTTTTCACCAGATTCAGAGACCGTTTGCCAATTACATCCCAGACAATTGGGATCCTTTGGATTTTCTACCTGTTAACATTCAATCAAGCCTACAGAAAAGTGAAGCTCTTGTAAGTACTTCCTAAACCCTAAATCATCTCTCTTTCTTAGGTTGTTTTTTTAGGATATAAGGATTGCTTTAGTGTTTCTTACTTATGCTTATCAAAAGTAGTCATAACCTATTTAGTAAGTAGGTGTCACTTGCTTTTGGAAGGTAGGAGAAAATATATTAGGTTGTGTGGTTCAATTTGGTTAACCCCTAAGTGCTCCAAAGTTCATAATGTGAATGATGAATAGTGCTTTAGAATTAAGTTCTATCCAAATAATTGTTAATGTATCCAAAGTAGTATTTGAATCTTTAAAAGACAACCTTTTTTTATGACCAATTTGATGATTGGAAGTAAATAAAATTCATTCAAAGATACAAGAAAACATGTGAAGAGTTTTAGAAATGGATTTAGGCATTAAAAGGTTAACATGTTAGTCGCTTCTTATATACTTGTATAATCAATGAGTAAAGAAATAGTCAATTCTGTTATTAAATAAGTAAACCAAATGTATCTAGACACTATCTACTAAATAAATCTACTAAATAAATTATTGAAGAAGTTGAAAGAATCTTTAATAAATGACAATTTTTAATGTTGCTTTCACAAGAATCCCTTTTGATTCTAGCAAAAGATCACAAGTTCCTAGACTTGAGAGCATGTTGACTATATAAATAGGATACAAATAGTTGAAAACTTGAAAGATTACCTAGATTGTAGAAGGCAAAACAATAAGGTCTAAATTTGAGTCAACATCATGTGCAACTAGGGGTGAGATAATAAGTTTGAAATAATTCATTGCATTTATGGCATTTTGTGATGCATTGAGATAATGAGTGCTCAAAGAGGTAGTTTGAAAACCAACCTTCATTATCTCAAATAGTTTTAGTATGTCATAGTGGAGCCATGTAAGCACTATATTATTCACTCTTATTGCTTGAACTAGTGTATATTTGGCATTGAACAATACAATGTAACATGAATAAAGTAACCATTTCTATGGAATTCATGTTGTCTACAACTTGTTATTTTGATTGGTGCAAGCTAAGGTGGCTCTAATGTGATTGAGAACTCTATGGAAAACATTTTTTTGCATCCTTGAAAGAACGTAGAAACTTAATTACAAGGGACTTTTCCATGTTCTAATTGGGTACCGTTGTGCAATAGGCCACATTGGTTGTGCGTGAAATCCTTGTGTTTGCGATGGCCTTTCTTTTGTACCAAAAGGTTGATACATTTTGTCGATTGTTCTATGGGTACGTCTCTAATTCCCCTTTAAAACTTTGATCCCTATGAAATTTCCAAATCTTTGTTATACCCTTTAGGTCCTACCTTGTTTTGCTATTGTCAAAAATCATTTGCTTGTTCAACTTGGCTTGCCATTCTCACTTCATGGGTTCATATTTTATTTGTGAGTCAGCATACATTGGAAAAGAAATAAGACATAATAAGCTTTCATTCAAAACTTGTATCAATGGATGAGATTACAAAATCATTGATCAAAAGGGCTTCACCATTGAGAATATTAATGACTACTTTGAGTGGAAAGTGACATTTTGAAAAGAAGATTTGAGGTGAGAGGAACAATGTCATTATTTATAAATCTACGGGAACATTATTTTGGAGAGAGACCATTCTAACACATTTCTCCTCTTATCATATTTCCAATTACTCAAGTCCAACAATTTCTCATAACACAAGAGAGAGAGGAACTCCAACCAATAAGTGGTTGGCATAAATGAAGAGTCTATTTCACTTAAGATCCCACAATTGACTTCAAAGAGTTAGTACTGATAACACAACTCTTTTGACAAATTGGGAATGGGGCATTTGGGGATTCAGAGTATTCACTCGCAAGCAAAGGAAAGGTGAGCCAATTGACAACGTTGCTTATGAAGAATCACCATTCCATGCTGCTCAATTGCCTATATGCAGTTTGATCATTGTATGGGTTAGCACAAGACTGTAAGTACATACTTGAAGTATCCTTTTAGTATAACTCTAGTTTTCATGTTGTGCTTTTTCCTTAAACTTCTTGTAATTAAGTGTATTGAATCATCAACTAAAATTGTGCATATGAAAACATGGCCTTTGAAATCATGACATAGCTTGAATTTAATATAAGAGATAGAGTACATCCCACCATATTAGACTTAGACTGATTGAACCCCACATGAAAACTAGAGTTGGACTTAAAAGAGTATCTCTAATGTCCAAAAATCTTCCCTTCATTTGATTAATTAAGTTTGTCCTCATGATTCATTTATGTTCTTCATATTTCCTGGTGTTGAATCCTGTTGTGGTGGAAACAAAAACAGGTTGTGGGTGACATCAGTGTTGTGGAAGATGCAAGCCGTGATTACCCCTGATGTCATTTACAAGATGCGAGCAGTCTCGGTTGTTTCTACGATCTCTTGGTTCTTTTTTCGTTGGAAACGACTTTATGTTGAAGACCTCATCCGACAGAAACCTGCAGATGAAGTAATTTCTCTGTCCCTGTACTGAAATATAAAGCATGTTCCTTGTCTTCACTCCACTTTTCCGGTGAAATTACTGTGTCAGTGGAGGAATCAATTTCTGTGGATTGAAATCTCTTCAAAACTAAAGATCTCTTCACAGATCTACTCTACAATCTTTTGAATTATTGTGATCTAACGGAAACGTGTAGTAAAAACCTTGCCTTCTATAGGTATTCTGGAAAATCTAGCTGCGTATGTAATTGGCAAGGTTTTTGTTATAACTAATTTGCATTCTAATTGACAAGGTTTAATGCCGCTAGTTTTTTTTTCGCCGGGGGGGTTGTGGTTGTGGTTTTCAATTCGATCTTGTCAGATACATAATGGAGGTTTCAGTCATGTTTCCTTTGGTTGAGAGGGAAAGGGCTACAATTCATTACAAATGTGAGCCCTTTGATCAGCGAAAAGATGTAGTCTTGGACGTTCTTGATTCAAGAGTAGAACTTCGCAATGTAACGTTTTTTCAAGCCTCCGGGCTGTTGAAGGTTATCTAGTATAGATCTCTTGAATATGTGGTCACAATAGTGATTCCAGAATCAGCGTAACAGCCTATCTTGTGGACTGTAAAGCAAGTGTAGCACTCTATTTTCTCAATACAGTGACTATGAAAGTCATCTAGCTATTGCATTCCAGTATTTACAGCGTTTTGTTATCAGTTCCGATGGTATGAAAACACGTTCCAGAGTTTCATTGACTTGAGCTTTGTGGAACTGTGATTTGCAGAGCCGAGTATTTGCAATCGACAAAATAGTGTCACTGGCAATGTATGGCCTTGCAGCGTCGTGCATTGCGGAGGTCTTGGGCTTGGCACTTGGTTCACTTCTTGCTGTCGGTGGAGTCTCTGGTATGCAATTCACCTAACGTTTTCTCTTACATGAGTTCTATTTCATGCTATAGTTGTAGCAATTACAGGTAGAGCCTCTCTAAAGCAATAGGTCTACGACCAGTCGGACACATTACATTAGAGGTTACTACATAAAGGAGGGCCATTTGCAGACATGATGTTTATATGTGACTCAAACTAGAATCAATATTTTCTGAAAGAGGTTTATTGGCTTATAGAGTATTAACTTAGAAAGGTTCTTTTTGTATATGATTTCCCCTATCTTCACTATTTTTTTTAGCATGTTTTGAAAGCAGTCTTAAGGAAGTCATACAGGGAATCGAATTTCTTTTGTGGTTTTCAATTCGACTTTCTTTTGCCCAAATTGATATCTTTTTTATTAACGTTCGCAATGTTCTTCGCTGATTGCGATGATACCTTCCATCTGAATTATATTTTTCACAATATTGGTCAGTGTCGAATCATGTATCTTGAGGGATTATCTGGTGTTGCATTTGAATTTCAGGTCTAGCGGTGGGTTTGGCTGCCAAGGAGGTAGTGGGAAATATGTTCGGTGGCGCGTCTCTCTTCCTTACCCGTCCGTTTGTTATCGGCGAAAAGATTAAGGTACAAACCTTGTGTGTTTTGAGTAGCTTGAAAATGGAAATCAAGACCTGGTATCTTAACTTTTTCAATCGCCACTAAGCAAGTAAATTAGTTTGGGGTTTCAAATGTATGATTTCTTATGCAATCATTCAATGTGGGAGGTTGTAGGAGGTTGTAGACCGCTATTGAGACATTCATTTATTATTAGCGAAGTCATGCTTACACCACCTTGCAAATTGAAGGTGAATCGAATGTTTTGGAAGAGATGAGTTGTTGTTGGTAAAAGGGGTCAGTCAATAGGAGATCCATCTCTAATGATTTTTAGTATCCTCTAACTGAGAAACAGAGGTTCAATAAAAAGTTCTGATGAGCCATTTGGTAAGTACTGATAAGTCACTTGGGGTTTTCTGGGTACAGGCAGGTGATGTTTCAGGGCGTGTGCAGGACATTGGATTTATGCAAACCCATGTGCAGGGATTTGACGGTGTTCCTGTGCTGGTCCCTAATCAAGCATTCACCAGTCAGGTTAGTTTCTGCACAGAAGTTTTTGTATGCAATTCAAAACTTTTACTGCAAATTTGATTCGTTTGTTTGCCCAATAAATTTTGTACCATACTGTAATGTGTGGTCGAGACTCACCTAAGTAATGTAATTCACCTAGAGTCTATGATTTTTGAGGTAGCCTGAAGCACCATACGACATTGCTAACCCAAGCACCTTGAGACACAGGTAGGTGTAACTTCAAAAGTGTGTGCACACAATACACCTAGTGAGTGAGTTTTATTGTATGTTGAAAGACATATCTAAGGTAGTATATCAAGTAACTCGATGAATAAAGTAGATATTATAGTTGAGTTAAAACATCTCTCAATCTCTCTCTTTTGTGGTTGGTTGGGTGGCAAGTTACACGCTCACATCTTTTCTCTCTTCTTAAATTCAATAATGTGCAGGTCATCACGAACTTTTCAAGGGCGAAGTTTAAGGTGCTGGAAGCCTCCTTTCAGCTAAATAATAGGCATATCTTCTTGGTGTCTGACATCACATCAAAGGTTCAGAAATACTTGATTACCCATCCCGGGGTTGAAACCGTGAAGTCCACTCCCGTCTGCTACTTGAAGTCCATGGAGAAAGATGGACCTGAGATTGCCCTTCATTGTTTGATCAAATCCACGGTAAGCTACTTCTTCATCTTGTGTTTTCGTATAAGCAACTGAGCAGTGTTCCTAAACTATGAGTTTTTTTTAAAATGTGTTGGAAGCGAATCTAGGCTCTCATGAATAGAGGCTGCACATTTTAGCCAAAGAATGTGTAGGGGACGGGACGGTTTTAGAAAGGAGTCACAATTAAGTGCTCATGCAGTTACCTTATTAATTTGTGTGAAAATGTTTTCATTTCTGCCTTGTGGATGGATCCAAATTAACCAGATTCAATTGTCATTTGGATGTGCACATGCAGGGAGGTGCAGTCTTCTACAAATTTCAGCAAGAGATTCTCATCCATGTTGCACACATCATCACGGACACATTGGGACTCGATTCTCCGTTCACGCCTCTCGATATTCCGAGTTCGGATGTGGAGAGTGTTGATAGGGGAGGTCTAATTCTGTAGTTTGTTGACCTCTGCAAATTTGTTCATAAATGTGTTTCCACAGAAATAGTGGGGCGTTGTTAACTTCTCTAGTACCATGTCAGGTTCAATGTTGGCAGACACAGCAATTCCTAATGATTAGCGTCAATTTTGTAGTGATGTACCTGAGAAGTTTGAAAGAAAATAATGTTATATTACGTTCTTTTTTTGTTTATCTGTCTGTGGAAGTGCCATTTTTTGTTTCTGCAAAATTGTAGTCATACGGTCTATAGGAAGAAATGCACAATAGCCTAAATTTTTGTTAATTTTTCAATTTTCTATTGGGCTATGGCAATTAAATTGTTAATATTCGATTCTTACCAGTTAGTTAGGACTTTACTATAGAATCTTATCAATGGATGTTTATTGTATGGATGAATGGGGGTGATCTATCGAGGTGGTTATTCGATTGTCAGCTGAATGGAGTGAAGTTGAATTGTGGCGATCAATGGTTCTCAGTCTGGAAGAGAGTCCAGAGCTCCTGCGGCAGTGGAGGTCAGCAGAGTGTGTGTGTGTGAGAGATCGATAGTTGTGAGAGCGGGTATGATCAGTGAGTGAGGCTGATTTGCTCAAATGCTGGTGGTTGATTTTATGTTGTGTTGGATCAATAGATATTGAGGAGTGAAGCTAGATAGGAGTGAGGAACTATTGTAAAATTTATAAGGAAATATAATGCGGAGATTATGAGATGAAAATATTGTATTCAATTGTTTGGAGATTGTACATGTTTGTGGTTTTGCTATTGTGATTTGAATGTTTGAATGTGCTGGAATGGTGTATCAATTGTGAAGTGTCCTTGTGATGAGTGTTGAGTCTATAGATTTAGTCCTGTGAGGAGTTTCTATTGTCATGATTGGATGTGAATGCATGTTGGTATGTGAATTTTAATTGTATGATCAATTGTGTATGGGTTGATTGCATAGTATGTGTCAATGGGGTTGAGTATGATGCTATGGTCTGTCATAAGATCAATTGAGAGTGAATCTATAGTTGTAGCCTGATGAGAGTTCAATAGAAGAATTAATTTGAAATTAGAATCAATAGAATTGGAAAAATGAGTGGAATAAAAATAGATAAGAGATATCCCAAATTAAAGTCAACATGTAAATTTTGTAAACAATTGAGTCATTTAAAATTAGAATGTAATACAAAAAAAGAAGACATTATAATGGAGAATAAAATGATGAAGACAAATACAATTGTGGAAAAAAATAAAGAAGGGAGTTTAATTGAGACCAATAAAGCTGGCAGTTGAAGCTATAATTGTTGAGAGGCTATGGAGGGTGAATCAATTGAAGACTGTACCAGTGGTTGGTGAGACTAGTGAATCAATAGGAGCAAAGAAAAGAGAAGATCAACAATAGATTTGATAAGCCTCTTGCCCCTTGATTTAATTATAATAAAAATAAATCCATCTATAGTCTTGGATTAAGGTAGGAAAGAACCTTCATAAATTCCTTCTATTGTGCACAACTTGCGGGATTAGCCCCTTTAATCCATAGGAATTACCTAGGTACCATACCTCCCTGTGAACAAACTTAATTTATAGAAGTTTAATTATGGTTCATCTATAGTGAATTTCCATCTACAAAAATGTAGACAAAAGAAGCTTGCAAAATTACTATATGCCTGATCTGAATGTAGAATCACTCAAATCTGAGTTTGTTCCCAAAAGCAAGTCCTAAAATTCAAGAAGAAAAATAGATACTTGATGTACAGTATTCAGCGTGTGGATTTTGACTATTGTGCATTGTAACTTTTGCATATTATAATTGATTGTTGTTCATGGATTTCATGACTTTGAATTCTTGTAACTTTTGCATATAATGGCATTTTTGCATTTCACCCAAACTAGTTGCAATTTTTTCTTTATGTGATTAGAAAATGACAACGCTCCTATACACTATAATGATTTTCAAAAGAAAAATTATCTTAGCAATCCTATATTAATGTCAAGTTATGGACTAGATAACCCTTCAATCAAGAACCAAGAGGTTGATAATATTACAAGACATGTTACCAAGTTATACTCTACATTAAAAGGTTTCAAAAGTTTACCCAACATAATGTCAAGTTCTAGGTCAATCACAAACCAATGTGAAATCTAAGACCCAATTTGAGTACCATACATAAAGGTCTACTTTGGAAAAGATGTGCTAGTTGAAATAGAAATTTCATATCAAATTCTCACAACAAATCCACGTCACCACACCAATTACAAGATGATATGTGACATTCTTTTTTTACAAAATTGACTCAGTCTATAAACAATGTAGAAGATTTTTTTTGGCTAATGAATGATGAAGAATCTCTCCATGTAGGAGAGAAGTGAAACTATTCATCCTCCAAATTTTGTGTGAAAAGGGAAGTTCTTCTACATTCCAAAGAGTGAGTGCTTTTTCATTTCTTCAAGCCAACAAATCACACAATACCCAAACACACGATTTCCATAGTGACCAACTCATCTTTTAACCCTTAAACATTGGCAAGGACATTTGGCATCTGATGAATGAAAGAAAATCCTTCCAATAGGACAAAAGTGAAACAATTCATCCTCGAAATTTTGTTGGGTAAAGGGGAGGTCTTCTGTAGTACTGTGACTTCCCACAAATGCTTTTGCAATTTTATAAGTGAATGATTCACACCGTAACTAAAGAGATGATTTCCACAGTAACCAGCTCATCCTTCAAGGGTTAATTTATGCCGAACTTAACCCCTAAAGGACCAAGGCCTTATTTTTGCCAAAAAACACACTCAAAACTGCCATCTTTGTAGCAAAGAGTAAAAAAAATTGAAAATTATTTTTTCTACACATCTAACCATAGGATCTTATACCTTAATAGTATGAAAATGTGTGGAAAAAATTTCAGAAATTTTGACCACATAGATTAAAAGATATTTGCAAGTGAAAAAAACAATTTTTTCAACACCTTGTGGGATTGGATTATTTGACTTTGAACTTTTTTAACTTAAATTTTTTGCACTACAGAGTTTTGAGCTTTAAAACCTTATTGTGTGAAATTGAGTTGAGAGTCTAGGGGAAAAAAATTCAAAAGAAAAATTTAATTTTCATACTTAAAAAAATTATTAAGTAGAAGTAGGTATGAAAAAGAAGGAAAATCTAAATTATTAATAACTTTAAGATGGAATTAAAATGCACAAATTCCAATGGTGAGATTGTTCTAACAAGTAAACTAAACCATGCAAAAAAATGCATTTAGAAATGCATCCTACAAGTTATTTTTTTCAAGAAGATACTCTAACTACCCCCAAAACAAGAATGTTCATAACTTTCTCATACCAAATCCAAATAAAACAAATCAAAGCCCTCCCGATAGACAAAAATATAATTTACAAGAAAAAAAAATTCAAAAAAAAAATTCAAAATTTTGCAAATTTCTTTTTTGCTGCCCAGACTACCTTCCACCCACCCACCCACCCGTCCCCTATTTTGAGCTTATTTGGTCATTACTTTTATTCCCGGGCACCGATCGTGAAAAAAATTATATTCCCACGAAGCTTATCAATTTTTCTATCTTCAAAAAAATTCAAAAAATCATGACAAAATTTCAACCCATAGGTACCTGCCCAAAAATGCATTTGTCCCCCGAAGGAACAATGGTCCTTTAGGGGTTAACCCTCACAGAGGGTATCCAAAACATGGCAAACTTTCTTGAGCCTTGCAAAAAAATGTCCGTCTCTCTCTCACTCTCACACACATGAAGCTCTTTGGCATGAGAGAGTCAGTCCTTCTTTGACTCTCCTCTCGCGGCCATGTTGTAGTATCATACCTGCCATTCGATGATGGCATGGGCAGCTGCCTGAACTGCAGTTCAGTTCCACCTGATTCCCACTTTTATTAAGCTTAGCTTACAATTTGTGTGCAGTCTGTCTGTGTCGGGGGCTGATGATGGAGCTGCAGAAGGGGTGTCACTTACGCACATGGCTGCCTGCTGCTCCCCTGCAGCCTGCCTACCCTGACACAGCAAGCAGGCACAGAGTTCAAAACTAAATGCAAATTGTGACATTCTTAACATTGCGTGAGTTAAATCTTTGGAGGATGAAGATTGGGTTGTGAAGTAAAACCAGCAAAGAAGATTAACTTTGGCCTGAAAGACCACCATGAATGAAGAGCCTGTTGCGAATGGATCAATTAAGGTAGAACTACCCATTACCACCATTCACCCAATTCCCCCACCTACAGGTTCCTCCCATTTCCGTCACTGGCCCATCTTATTACCACAATCTTACTCATCCATGATCATGATGGCAATGCACTGGGGAGCGGACACATCAGCCCACGCTTCAACAATGGTCTGGTCATGCTTTACCAAGGGTCTACTCACAGTTTTACATTTCAGCTTTGAAAAATCACAAAAAATTCAATTCTTGTCAGAATGTCTTCATTCTTTTTGCAATTGACTTCTCTCAAACAATTCAATCTCTGAAAAATATGAGAGCTCATAAATAGCTTCTCCAAAGTTCCTAGATAGCAAATCTGTATGGTAATGGGTAGTTCTACCTTATCTACTGTGAGCCTCATGAGGACCTAGATGGCATATTCCATCTTTGATGTCTCTATTAGGAGGAAAGACACTGTAAATAAATCTGACATTTTTCATCTCTCGAGAAATTCTGAGGTCTTCATATGAAGACAAGGTCGTTTGACCCCTACCATAGTTGCATACTTCTACCCTTCTAACATCATATCCACATTAAGTAAGCATAGAGTTTTAAAAGCAATTGTGACACTCTTAACTCTTAAATGTTTGGCGTTTGATGGATGACAAGGAATCCTTCTAGTAAGACAGGAATGCAACTATTCATCCTCGAAATTTTGTAGTGAAAAGGAGTGGTCTTCTATAGTAGTTTGACTTCTAATGACATCACTAATGATGATATTTAGTGTCTTGTACACTAAATACGAAGGCATACACTAAAAGCCAATTACCCTATAAAAGTAAGTAACATTAAATGTCAATTCAAACACTAAATGTGAACTACGGTGATTTGAGAGACTTGCCAAAAAGTTATATGTTTGAATTTAGTGTTTGTGAATTTAGAAAATTCAGGAAATACATGCAAAACAATGACATTCAAAGCGTAGGAAGTTAGAAGTGATTAATTAAAAGTATACAATAAGCATTATCAATGAAAGAGTGGTTTATAACATAAAGAAGATGGAATGTACATTGTAATTTCTGAAAATCATGGAAGTACAAATTTTAGATTCTCAGAGGCACATGTTGCCCTAGAAAAATCTGCCCATACTTTCCTACTATCTCTTGCAAATGTGGGAAAAGTTGCTCTACACTCCAACTGCCATCTAGACCTAAAGACATACCAGATCTGATCATGGCTTTTCTAGCATAGCTGATATTGTCACAATCAAGTTCCCGGTTGACATCTTCAACAGAACCAGCAGCTAACTGTAAGAAAAAACTCTTATCCGGATTTGAGAGTTTCCCTGACCAACCACCATCCGCTCGAGGTGTATTCTGCCAAGCATTCGATGCTATTAAGTCTGTTTTCTTTGCCTCCCATCTTTTGGTCCATGCATCTTTCACCTTAGAAATAATGAACGTGTCTGCTGGTTGGCAAAGGTGGGTCGAACAAGGTGGCAAGTATTTCAAGATGGCATTTTTGGCTTCCAAAACAGTGCTAAGTCTTGGGGTCATGTTATGACCGGTACAATTATCTACCCAAATAAATTTTGAGCGGACATGGACATCAGATTGGAAGGCTCGTGGTTCTACAAAATAATCTGAAAATAAAGTTTAATCCATCCACCTTTTAGGACCCGTACGATAACATATCCCTAGGATGTTGTCATTCAATCCTCGAATTAGATAACTGCTGTTCGGATTTGTAAATATCAACATAGGAGCTTCGATCATGGATCGTCGCCCCCCTGAGATTCTAATGACCATTGTCATTGAATCTCCACCCGATACTACCTCGGCATATTTGATTGTTGTGTCACCACGGAAGCCTAATGTTCTACCGTTGTCCATGTTTAGAACAAAATGGGTTTCGTCTATATTCTCCATTAGATTTTCATCAAAGGTGCCATCCTGAAATCTTCGATTTAAGACTCCTAGATGGTATGCAACTTGCATCTCAATTTCCTATTCTTTTTCAGGACTACAAGTGAGACGACCTCTTTGAGATAAGAAGACAATGTTTTGGATATGCATGAACTGCTGGATCCAACAATGGGTCAATTTTTCAAGCAATAAAACATTGTCCTTAGGATCTCTGGATAGGGCTGTATAAGGGGATGTAGGGTCCACTAGGATCGTTTTTGCTAACTCAATTAGCAAACGGGGAGAGAATTTCACACCAGTTTTTTTGAAATGCTCGAATGCATCAAGTAAGAGCGGGTAGAGCCACTGTACCCATTCGGAGCGTTTGTGACCACGACCGGGTGTTGCCTTTGTACGGAGCTGTTTTTGTCCTCCAGATCGTCTGCGGGTGCATGAAATTGGTGGAAGCTTTTGGGGTTCTTCTCCTTCATTGCAATATCGATCATGGAGTGCCCACCAATGCAATGCACGCATCAAATTGGAGCTTCGTTGACCTTGAAAATGCTCGGAGAAAGCATGGATGGTGCGGTTGTAGAGACCGGGGAGACCATGGATTGATTCGTTTTGCACCATCCATGTGATGATCTACTTTTGTGTGGAAATGGTAGAAACTTGCTAGAGACGTCGGGGGATTTCCGCCATGAGTCTGAGCCACGTGGAAAAAATCAAAAAATGTCGACAAAAAAAAAAACAATTTTTTATATAATGTAGAGGACAACAAGACGATTGCAATGGTGTCGCTAATACCTGAAATGGACCTGTTGGTGAGAAGATGCGAGGACCTGAAAACGGAGCGAGCGGGCTTGCAGCAAGCGGAGGCGGCAAATTTGAAATGTGCCGGGTGGGCGGGAACGACGAACTATACCCCCTCCCCCCCCGAAAAAGCCCGATCTAGAACGAAGCGGAACTGCAGCGGAGCTAAACTCCAGCGGAGGAGACAAAAGAAGTCAGAAGAGAAGATGGCGCAACAAAGGCGAGAAAGCAAGGAAAGCCAGGGAAGAAGGTGGTGCATTCAAGTCTAACACTAATTGTGGACAAGTTTAGATTTAGTGTTGTAGCTAGTAGGGGGGTAAAAACACTAAATGCCACTAAACACTAAATATCATCTTTAGTGTACTTTTGTTGTTTTTAAAGGCCAATGATTCACATGGTGATGAAAAGGGATGGTTTCCAAGGTCACCGGTTCGTCCTTTAAGGGTAATTGTGTTAAGTTAAATCTTTTAAAGATGAGAATTGGGTTGTAAGGTCAAACCAGTAAAGAAGATGAACTTTGGTCTAAAAGAATGACATGAATGAAGAGTTTGTTGGAAATGGATCAATTATTCATTGTAAGCCTCATAAACTTGATGGCATATTCCATCCTTGATGTCTCTATTAGGAGGGAAGAACTTATTAACCCTAAAGGACCATTGTCCCTTTAGGGAACAAATGGAGTTTCAGACAAGTACCTATGGTCTCAATTTTTGTCCGGATTTTTTGAAATTATTTTTAAAAATAGAAAAATAGATAAGCTTTGTGGGAATATTTTTTTTTTAAAATCAATGCCCATGAACAAAAATATATGACCAAATAAGCTCAAAATAGGGGATAGAGGACAACAAAAAAATTCAAAAATTTGAATTTTTAAACTTTTGTTTTCTTTTTTCACATAGATTGTATTTTTGTCTACATGGAAAGCTTTGATTCATTCCATTTGGATTTGTTAAGAGAAAGTTATAGACAATCTTCTTTTTCGGGCAATTAGAGCGTCTTCTTGAAAAAAATAATTCGTAGGATTGATTTATGAATGCAATTTTTACAAATTTCAAGAAAAAAAGTTCCACATGGTTTAGCTTGCTTGCTAAAACAATCTCACTATTGGGATTAGTGCATTTTAATTCCATCTTAGAGATATTAATAATTTAGAATTTTCCTTCTATCATGCACCTACATCTACTTAATAATTTCTTAAAGAATAAAAATTAAATTTTTTGTATTTTTTTTCCTAGACCCTTGACTCAATTATCCACTATAAAGATCTAAAGCTTGAAACTATGTAGTACAAAATATTAAAGTTAAGAAGGTTCAAAATCAAATAATCTAGTCTTGTGTTGAAAAACTTATTTTTTCACTTTAAACGTAGATATCTTGCAATATGTGCAGCCAAAATTTCTGAAATTTTTTTCAAATTTTTTTTGCTCTTTGAAAAATTCTCATGTCCTTATATGAAGACAAGGCCATTTGACCCCTACCATAGTAGCATACCCCAACTTTTGCCCTTCTAACATCAAATCTACATCAAGCATGCATAGAGTTCTAAAAGCAATTGAATGTTTTCAAAATTGTATAAATCTTTTCAAAATGAGGATTGGTGGGGTTTTAAGTTAAACTAGTATAGAAGGTTAACACCAATCATAATATTTAGTAGCCTTCATAGAAGTTGCCTTTTCCTTTGAAGTCCTCATTCACAAAATTCATCCACCTATATCATTGATGTTTGAATAAATGACATTTGTATCTTTGGTTATTGATTGGGGTGTGGAATATATCACATCATTTCATCCCTCAAATGAAATGATATGAAACATTCTACATCATTTTGTTAAGGACGGGATAGTGCCACTGACTACTACTAGATGCTATACTATCATAAATGAATAGATTGTTGGGAATAGATCAATTATCTAAGCCTTGTAGACCTAGATGGCAAATTTCATCCTTGATGCCTCCACTAGAAGGGAGGATTCCCTAATAAAGTCTCCATATGACAACAAGGTCATTTGACTACCTACTATAGTTGGGTAGACTATGGTGGTAAGCACTCTACAAACAACCAAATTTGAATTCATGATCACCTCATTGGTGTGCCAAGGTCAAAGTCAGAGAGCCAAGTCTATAGGTGATTTAACCAATAAAGATAATGACTAAAAATCAAAGTAATAAACTATGATATTAATCAAAAATAAATTTTAATTTTTCAATAAATTGAGAACCTAAAAGGAATAGGGTCTACTTCTAGAGGTTTAATCCTTTATACAAGAACAACTCTTGGAAAGACAATTGGATTAAAGATTTTGACTTTCAAGATAGTAGAATTCTTTATAAAGTCATGTGAACCCTCTTGTTATGTAGCGTCTTTTTCAATACAAAATTTTAAAAGCATTGAATTCTAATTTGAATTGAATTTTATTAGAATATCAACAAGGAATGGCTTGGTCTATATATGTGTTGTGGAAATTAAATGTTGTGTCAAAATTTTAATAAGACTCTTTTAAAATTGACTTCCTACCTTAATGTCCAATTTTCATTAAATGGACATTCAATAGATTCTTTAATTTGGGTTGAAATGGTATAAATCCTAAATGTATAGAAGTATGAATTTGAATATAGCAAGTTCTATATACTATTGATTAATGGCTACAAATTTAATCCTTACGACTCAATGTGGAAAAGCTAAGCAACTTGAAATACTTTTTATTTTTGAATTTGTTTTTATTGAACTCTTTCGTGGATTCTTCATCAATTTTCAAAACACATTAGCAATTTCGCAAGCTATATTAATCCTTGAAGGGCTTGAAAGCCTTTTGTAGTTAATTATATATTATAAATTTGGTGGTATTGATTAGAAGAACATTGACCAAATATTTTTTTAATACAAAGTAAATTAATGATCGCACCAGTATATAAATAACAATGCATTACAATTCATATAATAAACTACAATTGAAGAGTTATAAGGCTAATTACAAGTTATATAGAGGGAATCCAAGGACCTTTCAAGGGTAAAATAAAATGCACTTTACTATACACTAATTTAAAAAAGATGAACCTTACTTTTGCAAAGCATATGAAAAATATGAAAAGCAATTTTTGTTTCTACATTTTCAAACTCAATATCTTGCAATCATAAAGGTCCATTACTTTGGATTTTTTCATAAAGGACAAAATAAAAATATCTAGCTATGTGATCTTTAATTTGTTGAAATCTTGAAAAAATCATTAATTTTTTCTTAATTGCCCAAATTTCCCAATATAAAATATAAAATTCCCATAATCAAATTGTGCACTTTCAGAGCAAAAGAATTGCTTCTCATCAATAATAAGGAAACTTTGGATTATTTGACCAAGCTCACTTAGTGGAAATCAGTAATCCTCCTTGTTTGGGTCATGGTCATTGCACTTTTGACACCTCTCTACAACCATGTATGTTGAAGAAGTTTTAATGATGATTTTTTTAATTTAATTGGTAAACTTTTAAGAATTTGATACAATTTGATACACCTTCCCAAATCTAACATTTTAGTATGATTGTCCTAAACTTTGGGTTTCTACCAAAATTATAAGCCCCCTCTGGTGCTTAGATTGGAGGACTCGTTTCTCATTTATGTTACTCTTTTAGGCTACCAATTGTGTCTAATCAATATTATTAGAATAGTTCAATTTTCATATTTTCTCATTGACAAGTGAAAAGAGGCTCCAATGCACCAAAGAATGTGACATTTGGATACCATATGCAAAGTTATAAATGGGTCAAAGTATTTTTTGGTAGATGTTTTAAAATCATTTTTTAAAAATTAAAAATAATAATAAATTATATATATATATATATATTTATTTATTTATATTTATTTTAGATATGTACACAAAGGGTTTAGTATGGAAAAGATTGGCATTGGCAATGTAAGTCATGCAGTGAATAATCCATAAGTATTGTTGTGGCTATGGAATGGAAGTGTAAATAGTCTATAGTATAAGCTTACCTCTCCATGGAGCAAATGAATCCACATGGCAATGCTATTATTTGGAAGGATGTACATTGAAAGGATTTGAAAAGGATCCATATTAATTAATCAACATTACAAACTATATTAATGTCTACCTTTACTGAAGTGTCTGAGGGTTGTAAATCATGTTTCAAACATCTATAGCTTTTCACAATTATAAGTCCTTTTAATTTTTTAGTCCCCTTAATACCCCTATTCTGTGTAGAAGGATTTTGTTGTGGCACAACTTTGGTGAAGGTGAAGGATTGTTGCAATACATACATGTCTTGCTAGAGTTGCACGCCACATAACAAAGGTTACATGAGTGAGATGGGGATGAAGACTTGAAATTCATTGTATGCAATTCTCAAAGTCTTCACAAAAAAAATTCCCATTTTTTTTCCAAACTAGTATAGGGAACCTTCCTTGGGAGAGCGCTTGCTACTCCAACCTTTACCACTCCTAGTCTTGTATGCAAAATAGTGAAATTAGGTTGCCTTAACACATTAGAAGAGATTTGAGGCCTCGGGAGGGCTGTGTCAATCATTGGTGGGAACTCAAGTGCTAATAGATATATGTTGAGGTGGTAATGAGTTGTTTAGGGGACATTTTTGACCCCACTCTACAAGTGGTTTTGTAATTTCACGGCAAACCACTTCACAAATTCACAAAAAATTACAATTTTAATCAAAAATTTATAATTCCACTTGGGTTTGATCCATGAAACAAGCGCACACCTCTAAAAAATATATGCCCCTTCTTGAAATTGGCCCCAAAATACTCAAATTCTAAATCAAGGTGGTAATAGGTTTGTCTATCTTAGTGCAGAGCAACCTAATTTCACTATTTTGTGTTGTCAACTTCTCACGACTCCTTGCTTTTGACCTAGCCAAGTCAACGCATTGGAGTTTGGACTGAGAAGGCACTGAAACTTTGGAATTTGGATTTTTGTTGTGTGCTTGTAGGGGGCAGGCCTTTTTTTTGCTTTGGGAGTTTGGACACCCCAACCAACATTGGGGGAGTTTATACACTAATTCAGTTTTTTTCCTTTTTTTCCACATGTACCCTAAGCTTGGGTCAGATTCGTTAAAAAATAAATCAAAATATAAATAAATAGGGTATGAAATGAAATTTTCAGAAATTATAACATGGTGTATATGAACATCATAGAAAATATTAATGAAAATAATATGAAATTTGAAAAAATAAATTGTAAAAAATACTATAGTTAAAGTTGAATAAAGCCACCTCAAAGTGTGGAAGCCCCACTTGTGGTCCCACAAAATTTAGGAAAAGTTGCACTAGTGGCAGTGTAATATAGTTAAACTATAGTGCCTTGCACTATAGTCCATGAATAATTCAAAATAAAGTCAAATGAAAATTTATAAATTTTAAAAGTAGATAACGAAGTGGATATTTGGCCAAAACGAAAACATTTTGTATGGGGTCTTACGAACCTGACCCCAACATACGGTAATTCGGTAATCCTCTATGGTCATTCGGTAGTTGCCGAAATTTAGTCATTTAGTTTAGCAAGAAACCTTTTAGGAGGGGGACATTCCGAACATTTTCCTTAAGTTTGCAAAAGCAACCAGTTCAAAAACTAACAATTCAAATTACTAATCAATTCAAATACTATATTAAAAGCAATTCATCAATTCCAAGAAATTTGCACTCTAATTTAACATTGATTATCATGTTAGATTATTCATTTCAAATCATACTTTGAAAACAATCAAATGCATTAAAACAAAAAAATGAAAATAGGACTTAACCAAATGAAAACAAAACCCAAAAACATGAAAACAACACTCCAAAATATCAAATTAGCAAATCCATAACATCAAAACAACACCCTAAAAATCACTCAAGAACTTCAAATTAACATATAAAGAACACCATTATAACATATCCTTGGCAAGATTTGAACCTGGCCTAGCCCTTCTCTAAATTTGAGAAGTGAGAGCAAAGTGTGAAAGAGATGAGGGAACGGGAGGGACGAGGGTCACAAGGTGGTCACGTTGTCAGGAGACGACTGGGCGACATCAAGAGACGAGGTGGTGTTGCGGCAACATTATGAGACTCATGAAGACACAAGCCATTGGTGCCTTAGTGCCCTATAGCCCTATACCCATGACAATTGATTACAATATTATTACAGTAATAAAAGATAACTAGGTTTTTAATTAGAGAACCGGACATAATTGGTCGCACCCTAGTCTCTTTAGTTGAGAATCCACTTTTTCTTTATGAAAAATGGCTAAAAAACATCATCTGATTTTTTTTGAAGTGGTTCATTTCCTATACTCTCGATTTTTCATTTGGTCATACTATCTAAAACACCAAAATTAAAACGGTAATTTACCAATTTCATTCGGCTAATTTTCTATTAGCTGCCGGAACTCCCCAACCCAAGTTTTTGAAAACTGGCACCATTCCACCGTTTGCTTGCTTGCTAGTGCAGATGCCTCTTACAGCATCAAATAGATGCCCCTGAACGATGGAATCCTCTGAACTCTGGAAGCAAGTTAAGTGAAATTAGTTCAAAACAATGCAATGATTGAAGGCGGGAGCAGACTGACTCAGGCACTGATGATCATGGCTGCAGTAAATTCAATTTTAAGCATCAAATATTCATGACAATGTGTGCAAGTTAGAGAACATTGAATCAACGACAGCACTGCACGGCAATCTCAGCACTACGCAGTGTCGTGCAGGGCATGTAAGGTAAAATCAGCCCAGTGTGGTCAGAATGAGGAGTTTGACATCATCCTTGTCGCTGAAGTTTTTCAAATTTCTTCCCAGATGAAGACAAGTGTGAGAAACAACAAGAGCAGTTGAAATTATATATATATATTTTTTTACGAAGTATGAATTTGCTATCAGTTTTTGAAGTGTTCAACCCAAAAGAGTGTGTACACTACCCCCAAACCAACAACATCTAAATCCATAATGCTTATCTTACTCACCTAAAACAGTCATAATATTTTCTAACATGGGAAACCTAAAAATTCAAATCTTACAAAAAAGTTACACTAAAAAATTACAAGCTCTTAAAGAGGTTACTAATCACTCCATCGTTGTCATGTAAGACACTAATGGTGGCCCAAATCTTACAACTGGAAGAAAACCATAATGGGTCATTTTCTAGGTGACCGCAATGGGTCATTTGACCACAATGGGCTATTTTACCTTAAGTTAAGAAGTGAATGAATGGGACATACAACCTTAATTAGAGCATTTGCAATGGTGGGTAACTTCATCGCAAAAGGATGAGACTGAGGTAGGAATCCATAAATCCCCCATTTAAGAGCTAAAACTAAATTTCAGGGAAGTGAATCTTCTTGAAATATTTTTCAATTAATTTTCCTTGGAAGACAAGTGGAATTGGTATCAAATCCAAGTCGTTTCATATTTTTTGGAGCTTTGTAGAATTAATAATGAATTTTGAAGTTGAAATGGCATGGGGCTCTAAAATTGCCCATTTCCTAAAATGTACATTGTTTGTACACTGCTGAAGGCATTGAAAAAGTAGCATGTACAAATAGGGTATATTTGAAAAGATGGGCAATTTTAGAGTCAATGTGCTTTTAGAACCTCCTATTTTGTAACCATGGTTGTCATACTGGACAAGTTACTATTCATTTCTTGTCCTGTAGGATGAGTTATTATTCATCAAATATACCTCTCAAGTACATTTGATGAATAGTAACTCGTCCTACAGGATGAAAAATGAATAGTAACTTGTCTAGTATGACAACCATGCTTGTAACTACTAATTCTAAGCTTCATTGTCCATTACTTTGTTTATGGCCTTTATGCAACTACTAGATATGAATGAAAATTTTTTATATTTATTTGGTAGAGATGAGATCATATGTCTACTATGATTCACAAAATTTTCAAATTTTTTTGTAAAAATTTGAAATTATTGTGTATATTTTAAGAAAAATGAAAAAAAAATTCATATCAAATACAAAAGACACTCCAAAAATCTGAAATTTTCATCATAGATCATATGACAGTGTATCGAATCATAATTTAGACTTAAGTTAACGCGTCATTCTAAAATTAGAAAATTAAAAAACTATAGTTATAAACCCAAAGTTCACATTGCTACGAAATATTGAAATTTTATGAATTTTCTAAAATTTCCAATTGCAGTTGAAACTACATTCAACATCGAATTAGACATTTTTGCACTTGGGGGGTGCAAAATTGCACTTGGCTTGATCACCATCCAAAATAGTCAATTTCAAAATATTGGAGGAGGGGGAATTTTAGAAAATATCATTTATTCTTTGAGAAACAAATTTCCTAGTGGAAAATTGTCCAAAAACTCCATACTTAATATATATACTTCATGAAAACCTTACATATTTCTCAACGTGCACTACTTCTTGAGTACTTCTCTTTGCACTTCACATTCAGTACTTTTGAATACCTATAATTACAGTGTTTGAAATGCATTGAATACTACAATGTCACTCTAATACATATCCAAATCATTCTGCAAACGTTCATCATCCAAGTTCTCCATTTGCATCGCTATATACTCTAGAAGATGAGGTTTTGCTTCTTGAGGAATTATTATGTGTCCCTTAGTTTGCACACCATACAATGTTACATTTGAACCTACAACATGACCACTTCTTCCTCTACGAGGGACATGTTCCCATGAATATATTGTGGCTTTCTTGTCAATCCAAGAAAACCTCTCTCCAGATGGTTCCCAAGTACCTTCCATGCAATTCGTGTACCTCACTCTATTACTGCCTGCCTCTTCTTGTACTCCTCGTTTCATAGCTGGCCAGTACCACAATACCTTCATCTTCGAGGAACGCCTTCCTTGACCAAATTCTAGAACCTTTCCAATATAAAAAGGAACTCCTCCTCTGACTTCTTGCAACTCCACAGTAAGAGCCACAAATTGACCAATGACAACGTCATTCTCTGGATTGAATGCAGGAAAAAGATCTTTGCTTGCACCTTGAATTTGTGCAGGTGCTGTTTCATTCCGTACACCTCTATTCCTCCCACCTGTCACTCTTCGTGATCCTTCTTGTGCAGGCCTTTCCCTACGGGGTCCAAAGTACCCCCTCCTCTTTGGATTGGGCATTGTTGCCATAATCAAGTCAACGTTTGCACTTTCCGTTGTACCTCTTCCTGCATCAATTGGTCCACTTGAATTTGTACCTGCTTCTCCAAGATTTGGTGAACGATCCCCATCCCCAT
Source organism: Climacium dendroides (assembly GCA_950106755.1). NCBI lineage: Eukaryota > Viridiplantae > Streptophyta > Bryopsida > Hypnales > Climaciaceae > Climacium > Climacium dendroides. Next base: position 24,501,101 of record OX467086.1, read on the forward strand.
TTTGGTTCATGACCTCACTTGGCTAGAACGGTAATTCACGATATATTCCTCTATTCCAATGCGGGAAATCCTCCAAATAATCTTTGAATTCTGTTATCTTTTGTGCGACTTCCACATTTCTCATACGATTTATGCCTCTTAATGCCAACTTCTCCTTGTAAGTTATGAATTCGTCAAGCGCCTTCAATTCCCTGTTGTCTGCTGGAAACACTTCAGCAAGGTCTGGTTTTTCTGCTACGCTCGGTAGAGAATTCAAACACAAGTGACCTCTCTCCGGGCCCCATTCATCTGAGCAAAAATGTTTGTGTTGCACACGGACCAAACCATTTTCCACATAGAACCTCATGTGGTGCGGAAATGTTATACCAGTCAATGAGTCCCCCTCACGTAGCAAATGAGGTGTAATGAAGGCTTTCCAATCACGAACATGCTCAAGTTGTCGAGCTTTCACAAAAGCTTCCGTGTATGATGTCCCTTTCTCCACAAGTTCCAACATCTCGTCCAGTGTATCTATGTCTTTTCTCTTCAGCACATTGGAAATGACACTGAACTTCTGATCAATGTCTTCATGCGTGTGTCCCACTATTAGAAAACAAAGATGCACTTCTTTGAAAAACCCAAGCCCAACCAATGCAGCATACATTGCAAACATGTACACATTCTTGTTCTCCCTCGTTGTGTTATCGGCTTGAATCCTCAATGTCGGTGGCAGTGATCCCTTTCTTTGCTTCACATCGCATATAACGTTCATCAAAGATGTTATAACTTGATTGCTATCATGTTTGTGGTGAGCATCAACCCACACGTCTGCGTACAAGCCAATCCCGTGCACAAGTACTCCACAGAGATGAGTCTTCACAAATCGAGATTCAATGTTCTTCACAGTCTGTCTCATCTTCGGTATCATGGTGGTATTCTGATCCATACCATCCACAATTAAACACATGAAAATGTCTGGAGTTATCATGGCTGATCTCTTGAACAACCAATAATCTCGCCTCTCTTCCATTTGGTATCGAATGTGTATCACATACAACTCTTTGATCTTCACTTTCGCTGCTGCATTAGTTGTGGATTCCATTCCACACTTGTACTTCCAACAATGATAGCACTTTGAAAACCGAGAAAATGGTGGGATTTGCACATGCGGGAATTCCTTTCGCCATAGTCGATGGAAGGAGCTAATTGATAATTTTGAACCATCCACCAATTTCTTCACTTCTTCATTTACATATTGAAATACATCTAGTTTTGAGGTATTCATAGGCAAAAGAATCAACGGCAACACTGCACCGTCCATTTTCCTTCGAACTGATTGATGAGGTTGTTGACATCCAGCTTCTTTCACAAAAACATCAAGGCTCTCTCTTGCTGTAGAGAACTTCGCACTTTCATTTCCTTGACACGTGTTTCCATGTATTGCTGCCACTTTCCCATACACTGCATGTGCTGTCTTCAATTGCTTCAATCGCCTTTGAGAGTACCCCAATGCCACAGCGTAATATGCATTACAGACGACTACTCCGTCTAACTTAGTGACATATTTGTCTTTGGAAGGCCCCTGTGTTCGAGTGTAAAAGGCATTGAGCATTTGCATTATCCATGTAGCCCTTTCTTCATACTTTTGACTCCAAGCCATATATCGTTGATCTAAAATAGATTTCGGATCCACATGCACCAAACAGTTTCGTTTACAACCTCCTTTCTCCTTTGCACACATTACACTTTCAAGTGTCACTTTCTGACTAGCTGATTCTCCCCTTTCTCTTGGATTCCTCACCCTTGCCCTCCTGTTTGCCATTGAATACTTCCTCCTCGGTGTATCCCTGGATAGTCCTTCCATTGTTGTAAAACTGGCAGTGTTGCCTTGAGAACCTTGTATTATAGGTGAACTTCTTGCCCGTGTACTAGTTTCACCAAAAGTTGGTGGTGTACGTCGAGAATTGCTGAGGTCATCATCTTCATCACAAAAATCAAACTCCGCTGCAGACACAGGATGGAATGAAAAATTCTACCCTTCCCTTGAAGTACTACTTGTCGTTCTCAACTCTGATGGAAGTGGCGATTTCACTAAACTACGACGCCATCGTATGATTTTCCCTACACAATCACCTAAAAACTTCCCGACCACCTCACCAACCCACTTCTTAACATCCACTGCTTCTGTAACTTTCACAGCCAATTCAAAAGGTCGTAATTTCACTTGGTGAAGTTCGAGTCCACATGTAATACTATTATCCACCGCACCAACACCCACAACGCATCCGTCGTCTCCGAGGAGTTTCACCGTGCCATGAATAGACTCTGGTACTACACGTGGACATGGAGGTCCTTCTTCTTGGAAAAGTCTTCCACGTACTACCCGGGCCAATCTTTCCCCTACGCTTCTTTGTTCCGTTGAGATTGTTGTTCTGCCTTCAGTATTCAAAATCACCGGACTTCCAAATGCTGCTGATGACATTTTAGTACGTTTGTACTACACTGTAATTCCTTCTGTTCCACTACGTTCTCAAGTACCTTCGTCTACGCAATCCATTGACGTCACTTTTTCCCAAGAACCATACACAATGAAGAAGTTGAGCATTGTCACTACATCTTTCATGAAACTGAAACGATCGTTGTAACATTACAAAAAAAGTTCCCTCGTAATGCATATTACTTACAAAACTAGAGAGATATTTCATCAATATTCATTTACAACAGTATGATTCAATCTTCTATTTCCATACACTAGTTTATAAAAATCAAAGAATTCTGCACATTAACTTCAAAAAGAACAAATGACTTTCACATATTCACTTTCAACCAAACACAACTTATTTTCACAAAAAGCCTTCATCAAGAAGTGCATCAAAAACTTCATTCATCATTTTTTACAATTTGACGAAAAACTTCTTTGTTATTCAGAATTAATTCTACAGAAATTCATTCAATTACAAAATCCTGATACTTTGGAATCCATGAACTTCCACCGAATTCGTTTGCACATCCCAAAACAAAAATCTCCTAGACTTTCACACAAAGACTTTAACAGTGCGACCCATTTGTTCAATGAAAGCCTCAATAATAACTTACACCTCAACATCTCTAACAAAAGGACGAAAATCAAGCATACAACTATTCATGATACTCTGAACCAGCAAGAAAGCATGGTCACACTACTAGGAAATTAAGTTTTTTTGTTGTTTTGGTCGTGTTCTTTCTGTCAAAATCTGACAAAAATATGTTGAAATAAACATATTTCTGTCAGATTTTAACCAGAAGAACGCAACTAAAACAACAGAAAAACTTAATTTCCTAGTAGTGTCATTTTAAAAAAAAATCTCATTGTACAAAATTTTTGTAGACGGAAAATAAGGTTGTCCATTGTTATAGTACCGTTCTTTTCTGTATAAGCACTATGATTAGGTCTTCAATACAAATGAAATCTTCTTTATACAGACGTTTTTCATTTTTAACTGGATCAAGAAAAATATGTTCTTTAATCCTTCACATACCATTGTCCCTTGTGGTGTAAAAAAGGATTTCATGTACATACCTATAGTCTCCATTGTCTTCCAGAATTTTCGAAATTGTTAATTATGATAGAGTCATCGTTTATTTTCAAAGGAATTTGACATTCCTTACTTAATGGTGCCTCGCAACAAAAATTATGCCCATTTAACCTAAAAAAACAGGTGAAAGTAGACTCCAAAAATATTTATAAATTCGCAATTGTTGATATTAATTTTTTTTTCCATAAACATCATATTCTTGCCCACATGCACAACTTTCATTCATTCTATTTGCATTCACCTTCCTATGAATTATTTATGTTCACAGAAAGACTAGAACTGCATAATTGTAGAAATAATTATTGAGTTCAGGAATAATAATGTCAAACTTTAAGAAGTCTTATGTAGCCTATGAAGAATATCAATTCCTAAACGTCAATGATATCGTAAATTCACTAGAAACATAGGATACGTTTGGTTTTATCATACCTGTATCTTAGATTTCCTGGACATACATTCCATATGGCTCATTGCAATTCAGAAGCCAATTTCCGTAGCATTCAACGCAAAACGTAGATACCTGCTCAATGTATGTGAATTTAGTACCAAGGACAATTACTTCATACAATTCATAATGAATTTCATTGTGTACACAATGACTTGCACAAATTTCATAATACGCACAAGCAAGTCCATCAACTTCATATGGTTTCCAATGTAAGCTTCTTATAAGATTATCAACTTTGTATTCATTGATGAAACATAAATTTCTAAAATAATACATTTAACTATGAAGCATGAAACATCAAATTATCAACCAAATGGATGTATATTCAATGTACTATGCTTAAATTATACTTTTTAGTAACTATTATTCATGTTCGGAAACATGAATACTGATACGAAGACCTTGTGGTGTTCACCTTTTGTGAAGACTGTTCAAACGCTTAGCAGTTTCGAGAATGTAATTCCTGCATTCGTGAGACAACATTTTGTGGACATTAAAGCAGGTCGCAAAGGATATGCAGGATATAGCCGGGATGTAGAAGATGTGTCGAATGCTCGATGGGATTGGCAAGTCGTACTTTCTCTTGTCCAACAACAAGGGAGAGAAAGATTGCTTCATGTGAGGTGTAGAGGAGGATTTTTTGAAGACGAGTATGTGGAGCTTGGTAAACCATGTTTATGGATATTTGATTGTCGACGTTGTAGTTCGCAAGGGTTGGACGAAGAGTAGTCAAGTGAAGACTACAGCAAGGTTTTCCAGCAACTGCAGAATTGGATGTCATCAATTTTACGATGGAATGTTGTATTTCTTTTCCCACCAGGTGTATATTTTGATGAAGAAATGCAGTCGAAGATGTCATTGCCAGAGAGTTGTCACTATTTGCGAGGTTCTTGGATATTTGAACCACAAACAGTTTCTTCATACGTGCATGATTTGCATCATGGGGAACAACGCAAATGTCGTGTGCAACCAGTAGGTGACATTGCCATCATCATGCAGTATCCAAAAGAATCAGGTCCATTGGAAAATGTTCCTAATCTCATACAGAAGTTGGATGTGGTGTTTCGAGACTCTTGGAACGCAGAAGTAATGCCAAGAGTGGAAGACAAGTTGGAGAGGACACCAATGGAATTGAAGAGGCTGGTGCAAATGTATTTGCCACCAAAGTAGGGTTTAGTTACATTAGGCATCACAATGGCAATACCGGGGATATTGGAGACTGGTTTTGTAGGTGATGAAGTTATCATCATGGAGGGAGGAACGACGTGTACACAATTCGTGTACAACACACTACAGTTGATGTATGGTGACAAAATGGTGATGGTAAATAGTGTGAATACAACTGCAGAGCGTAGACAAGTGTTAAGCACGGAAGGCGAATCTAGTGGTCGTGGTTCTTCACAGAGGAACAGAGGTGTACCACGTGGTAGACAGCACAGGGTACTGCAGTCGTCAAGTGATTCACCAAATGAAAGAGAGAGATTGCCAAGGACCAAACAACACACGCGGAAAGGGAAGGAGACTGCAATTGATTCATCAGCTTCATCATCAAATGAAGGTGATAGTGATTCTGAGAGAACGCATTCCAATGACTTACCAAGTGGCGGTCGAAGTTTGGGATCAACTGACACTAATGCAGTGAATGACGTCCATGGAGATGTAGCAGATTCGGTGGACAAGGACACAGATCCTGATTATTTAGTTCCGGAAGGCAATAATGATGTGCATCATGAAGGCTTAGAAGATGAAGAAGGTGATGGGGAAGACATTGAAGTATCACCAACTTCAGTGGAACCTATGTCAGCATTGTCAGCTTTCAGTGAATTACAGTCTATGAGTTTGTTTCCAGATGAAGATGGGTTTTTTTATGATAAAGAACACGTACGCTATGTTCGGACCGGTAGCGAAGGGCATTACGTGTATGAACGTGTTATTTCCATCTTGGAAAATCCTACTTTATCACCGACTGTATTAGAGGGAGTGTCGACACCTATTGCCAGCGCCATGGTGGATAGGGCATTGTAGTACGCTTCTCCGCCCCCACTGAGTCCAATTGGTGAAATCAGTTTCAATGAGGAAACAGAAACAGTCGGTACAGGAGAAGCCGAAGACATGACGCAATCATCTACACGAGTCTTGGAGGCACCGGATGAAACATTGCAGTAACAAGCGAAATAGTGGTACATGTGACAGTACCGTACAATATGTAGGAATGCGAAGAATATATGCTCGTTGTGGGTTTATGTAGATGTTAGATTGTGTGTTTTTTGTTTTGTGTGAACAATAATTGAGAAATGAAAAGGTAGTGCAAATACCTTTAATTTCACTTTTATTTTCTTAGTAAAGCTTCCAAAGATTGCCGTGATTTGTGGTTTACATGTATTATTGACATAAAAATAATATACAATTAATGTGATTGCAATATGTGGTGACATGCGAAGATTAAAATAGAAAGGAAACAAGAATGCAAGTAAAAAACAATACATTAGGAATTTATTCTTCTACAAGATATGTAACAATGCATTCGAACTGGAAATTCATAGCTGTGCATGAAATACATTACAGAATAGTAAGAAAAATATATTCCAAAAAAACCAGGGGGTACTCCTCTTTTAAAAATCACTTCTTCAATGAATAGTATTACATACGGTGATTGCACTTGGCCAAGTGCAAGAATGTCTAATTCGGTGTTATTGACTTTGATAAACTTCATTTCATCAGTTGGACACAAATTAAAAAAAATATTGTTTTGATGGTTAAAATTCACATCAAGAATAATAGCAAAAAATGGCCAAAATACACTACTATTATTATGCCAAGGTGATTCATGGATTGAGCATATTCTTTAAAAAAAATCAATAACATTGTAATGAAGAAGCTTGTAATACTATTCATTAAAAATGTACTCAAGCAATTCTAGAAAAAAATTGGAAAAAAAAATTCTATCCTACAGTCTTAGTTGAAGTCATCAAAAAGAACACTTAATATTCACAAAAGCATTACAAGATTAACCCTAGAAGGATGTAGCCCCCATGACCAAAATAGTCACCAAGGTAAACAAAGCTCATGCAAAATTTCAACCTTTTAAATCCAACTATTATTGTAGTACTAGGAAGTGATCACATTCTTGACCTATTATTTGATATACAAACATGCACTATTATTCATTTTAAAAATATTATAATAATTATAATATGAAATGATAATTGTGACTTACAATTGCTTATGATAGATAATCTCACTTTTTTCACAAATTCATGGTGTATCCAATGTGACATGAAAAAAATCACAAGCTATATAAAGTGGGTACAACCAAAAATTCACCCTACCTAAAACTACCATCATTACTTCATGTACATCTCCAAAATCAATATGTACTTATATCGAAAAAAATGAATTTAGACCACCTACTCAAAATAACAACAATCCTTCATAATTTTTACATAGTATCTAGATGTTTGCATTTTTTGGTAAGTTAGAAGTTCCTTTAACTTGCCAATAAGAAAATATGAAAATTTGACTAATCTAATATTAGCAATTAGGCATAGTAGCAAAAAATGGTAGTTTGGAAGGTACCCACTTTTTACAAAGACATTTCTTTTGTGATGTAGGAAGTTTCACAGTAACTAAATCTTCAAAATAATGTACACTATTTGTATATTGTTGGCCCGGGGGTGCACTACAAAGGAAGTTCATGGGTGAGGAGCGACCAAACCCTAACTACCCATTTCTACTTTTCCTAATTACTTTCTAATAAACTATAATTTCAAACCTACAATTTTGAGCTTTGTTTAACAATGTCTATAGGTTTCTATTACCAAAAATTTCAATCCTAAATAACATGTGATATATTGTCTAGAAAGGATTGAAAAATGAACTAAAATGGCATGTTTTTCAACTAAAATATTTATAGAGATCACATGAAAATGACTATTGCATCGATATTCAACCAAAATAAACTTTTAGTAGAAAGCTACTTTATAGAATTTTCTTTTTATTAAATTTTTTTTTTCTTATATAATATAGGGGTGTGAAAATTATTTTTAGCTTTACAGTGTATATTTTTTCTTCTAAAATTTGTAACTAATTATTATTAACATAAAAAAATACCAATAATTTAGAACATAAACTTTCAAAATAGGAAAATCTATTCATATTTTTCTCTTAGAAAAAAAATAAAATTTTAGGATATAATATAGGGGGTCCAAAATTTGGTCGCTCCTCACCCATGAACTTCCTTTGTAGTGCCCCCCCCCCCCCCCCCGTGATTGTTGGTGCAATGAGAAAGCAAAATGTTTCTTCCCTTTAGAAGACGCTTTCAGAGTCCAAGTGCTTTATGGATATCCTACCTTAGACCCAATCATAATCAATACTAAATAAGTTACCCAAAATGCAACACCTTCATTTGGATTGAAAGGCAACACAAAATCTTATATATTACCAAGAAAATAATCATGTTTCTATGCTCAATTGTCATTACACTAAAATTGGTAAATAGTGTTGGGTGATAATTAGTGTCATTCCCTGGTTTTTACCCCCAATACTATTTTCCAACTTATGTGTAAATAGTGTTGGGCACTTAATTCGTGCCACCTAAATCTGGCCCTACCTTGGAAACCTCAATTTTGGGAACCACAATTTCTGACCCCCGCCCCCGAAATCTTGGCCTTCCCTGGAAACTTTACTTTTGGTCTTCTCTCTCGCCGTGGAAGTTTTCTCCTTCCCTGGAATTTTTGTTTTTTGTTTGTTTGCTTCATGTCCAGCGATTCATCCCTTACCTGGCGCACTGCAATTTCAGCCTATTGTGGTATTCAATTTTGGTTAGGCTTTGCCCCTATAGTACATTCCTAGAATCCATTCGCAATTTCAGTTTTGGGTTGGAGTTTTTCTTCCTTCCACATTGTGGGCGCCACCTTGGGAGCACAAGACAATTTTGGAGAGCTTCTTGAAAATTTTAGCCCACATTGTGAGCTTTAGGGGGGGGGGGGTATAGTCCGACGACTCCCGCCGATTCCATTGCCGCTTCAATTTGAATTTGAATCTTTCGGTGCCTCTAACTTTCAATTGAGGTATGCAATTCAACTTTTGATTACACCATTGGATTTCTCTTCTTCTCTTCTATTTACTGTGAAAGATGGGTTTTTTTTGGTCGCCATTTTTTTAAAACCATTTTTTTCTGGATTTTCTAGTCCGGCATAGACCGCCCTCTGCTTGCTGATCTCAATGCCTCTCCCCGACGCCTCCAACAAGTTTCCAGCATTGCAACTCGACGAGCTGTCACTGCTTGGATGGTGGAGGACGTCGCCATTCACGGTGAGCATGGCCTAAATGTTCGCGTAATTCAAGCATTTCCAGAACATTTCCGTGGACAGCGCCTTGCCAACCTTGTAAAAGCCGGCCGATGGTGGCAGCAACGCCACCAATTCGATGAGGACAATGCAGAAAATGCAGCCCAAGTCACTGCATTCTCGTGCAGCCACAACCGATTGGGCATAAGGCGGCGCCATTGTCCAAAAGCCAGACCAGGCTGAGGCAAGAAAAAAAGTGAATGGGTACAATATTTGTACCCACTTTTACTTGAAGAATTCAACCGCCTTCGAAAATTAGGTGTAAAGTTTTCTTCTCTTCTTCTTCGTGAGTTGGCCCTTTCCATTCTCGTAGCTCCCAAGTCCAATTTCACAGTCCAATCTGTTGACCCAAAGGATAACATTTTGTTGGTTAACAAAATTACCCCGAATTGGCTCAATCAATTCATGGAGAACCACAACATAATCCTCCTCTCCCAACGTGGCCGTTTGACTTGTAGTCCTCAAAAAGAACTCCAAATCGAACAACAAACCGCCTATCATTTGGGGGTTTTGCAAAGGGGATTTGCATCTGGGGAATTTGATGAAAATCTAATGGAAAATTTGGATGAAACCTATTTTGTTGTCAATCTTGACAATGGACGCACTTTAGGGTTTCGGGGGGATACAACAGTCAAATATGCTGAAGTGATTTCGGGTGGGGAGTCTATGACTATGGTGGTTCGTATTTCAGGAGGCCGGCGTGCTATAATAGAAGCTCCTATGCTCATTTTCACAAATGAAAATAGGAGCTACCCTATACGAGGTCTAATTGATAATATTCCCGGGGTGTCTTATAGGTCGGGCCTTAAAGGATGGATGGACCAAACCATCTTACCCGAATATTTTTTGGAAAATCGGGCATATCAAGCCGATCTTCATCACCGCATGAAGATCATATGGCTTGATAATTGTACCGGCCATACGGTGACCCCTAGGTTGGCTGATGTTCTAGCAGCCAAAAATACAGTCTTCAAATTTTTACCTCCTTGTTCTACTCACCTTTGCCAACTAGCAGATACATTCTTGATTTCAAAGATCAAAGATGCATGGACAAGACGGTGGGAAGCCAAAAAAATTCAGTTGATATAAGAAAATGCTTGACAAAATGCACCCCGGGCAGATGGACAATGGTCAGGGAAGTTGACCAATCCAGGGAAACGTTTTTTCCTACAATTGGCTGCTGATGTTAATAGAGAGGTGGATTGTGACAACATCTCCTCTGCTAGAAAAGCAATGATTCGTTGTGGCTTGACATTAAGACTTGATGGATCTTGGAGTGTTGGACAATTATTTCCACATCTCCAAGACATTGTTGCAAAACATTTGCAATACTTCCAAGGGCAAGAAGTGCCTAATTTAAATAGGGCAGTTTAGAGATCTTTTTTTCAGTTTTTATTGTTTTTTCCCTTCAATTTCTGGCCTACAGCTACGACTATTATATTGTACTTTTGACTCTTCCTATATTTTGCAATATACACACATTATGAAAAATTTCAGCATTTCACCATTGCATTGTTTATTTCACCATTTCATTGTTTTTTTGGGCTTTCCAGCATTTATTTTAGGATTTCATTTAACTTTCCAACTTTTCAGGATTTCATTGTTTTTTGGGAGCTTTTCAACATTGATTTCTGGATTTCAGTGTTTTTTTGGGCTTTTCAACATTGATTTCTGGATTTCATTGTTTTTTTGGGCTTTTCACCATTTATTTCAAGATTTTAGTGTTTTTTTGGGGCTTTTCACCATTTATTTCAAGATTTCATTGTTTTTTTGGGCTTTTCACCATTTATTTCAAGATTTTAGTGTTTTTTTGGGGCTTTTCACCATTTATTTCAGGATTTCATTGTTTTTTTGGGCTTTTCACCATTTATTTCAAGATTTCATTGTTTTTTGGGGGCTTTTCACCATTTCATTGTTTTGAGGGGCTTTCAACATTTATTTCAGGATTTCATTGTTTTTTTGGTTATTTCACCATTTCATTGTTGTTTTTTGGGCTTTTGAACATTCCAACATTTCATTGTTGTTTTTTGGGCTTTTCAACATTCCAACATTTCAGCATTTCAGCAATTCAGCAATTCAGCAATTCAACATTTCAACATTTCAACAATTCAGCATTTCATACACCAGATTTTCCCAACCATTCCAACTTCTATATTTTGTTACCATCTAACACTAAATGCACTCTTCTACAAATTCTGAAATGACGAAAATTTACTTCAAAGCTAAAATAGTGTTAGAATCGGTACAAAAAGATCTAACACTAAGCGTGCACATCGCTATTAGTGTTAGTTGGGATAATTAGTGTTGCCAACACTATTTACCAATTTTAGTGTAGTGACATTTCCAGGTGCGCACCTTAATTGCACATCCTGATCCTGATCCTTCCATCTCCTCAAAATCTCTTCTGTGCACATCTGGTTGGACAGATCCCACATACAGATTTGAACACACGCTACAGACTGCGAAAAGGCTCCCAATTGCGGCATTTGTCTCCCAAGTCTGTTCCAGTGTGTCATAACTTAAGAATTTAAGTTAGAAAAGGTTGAGTGAAACCTCAAGCGAAGCTACAAGAAGATAAGTTAACTTATTAAGCCCCCAGTCGGAGTACAGGACAGAACAGTACAGTAACCTCTGAGACTCTGACTGTAAGTAACGAACTCAATTGACTACATATTTTAATTGAGAAAGTCTGGAAGACAGTCACTCACTCATCCTCTGATGCTGGAAGCCTGGAGGTGTAAGTGAAAAGCACGGAAAGCTTTAAGCACGTCAGGCCAACGACAGACCAACATGAAAGAGTTATGAGCACAATCGGCAGGAGGAGCTTAACAGCAATTAAACCCAAACAGCTCGTCTTGATTCTATCGATCTCCAATGACTGTAAAATGTACACTCCGGGTAGATGGTCCTACTCCAGCTGACGGTAATGAATCCCAACATGGAGGGTTTTTTCACGATCCCACCAACTCCACAGATCGATCTATCTGCCAGTCGGTGATTTCAAGTGGTAGAAAGGACGACGTGCACATGATCATCTTCCCACATCCCAGCTTGCGCGAAGGGGCTCAATCGATCGGTGTTTTGGAAGAGGTCGAATCTGGGAGACGATTAAGTTATATGATACGTTTTGGTGAAGTGAAAGAGGTGAGCTCCTGCCGTTGCAACAGTGGCAGAGAAGGTAACTTAGCTAGCTTGACTTTTGATTGTATGTGTTGAGTATTGTAACGTACGACGGAGCTTTACCCAGACTTTCCTGTACTTGTCATTTTTGTCAAGCTTCTCTGTCTGTCTGTCTGTCTTTACAGTATGTTGAAAATGCTTGAGTTCAGGAGGTGAAGAAGGAGTGATCGACGAGCTAGATGGTCTTTTGAGCGGATTTGTTAAGTAGTTCCTCTTGGTGTAGAGAAACGTGCGTGAGCATGTGTATGTGTTGATAGCATTAAGACTATTGAAGTGATGTTGCAATTTTATGTTGACAGAGGGTGAACTAACTTAGCTTTGTATGTGTTTTGACGATTCGGAATGCGGGCGTCTCTCATAGTCTTTAGTAGTATTCAACCCGGTTAATTAATCTGGATGCTTGACTTGTGACGTTCAGGCAGACATGAACCTTGCAGCCACGTTGAGAGCAAGGATGTAACGAACTGGATTATTTCCTTCGATATCGGATTCAGTGAGTGACCAAGTATTTCGTTCATCTACTGAGTCTGGACAAGCAGGAAAAAAAATCTGGAGAGGCGGCTGGGGATTCTTGAGGCAAGAACGAGAGTTTGCGTGGTGAGTAAGTTACGTCATGGAAGATTAGTTTAATAGAGCTTTCTCAAGTCTCTCTGTATGTGGCTGTTGCGGGATTCAATGAATACATATTTTTTCTTGGGGAAAACTAAGGTTTATCAATCCTCGGTAATCTGGTGTCGCCAGCTTATATCAGGGTTTGACAATACTCTTGAATAGGAGAGGTTTATCGTGCAAACAAAACGAGCGAACAGACGCACCTTGAAATGCATTCTTACATATCCACTCTAGACTATGAACTCAGTCTGGGGTTTTGCAGGGTGTACCCAGTGCAGCAAAGTGATTGTTTCTCAGGATTGAAGCGCTCTATAAATTATCTGTCGCTCCGGTAGTGAAGTCTGACGTGTGGTGCCTACGAATGTCCAGAATATGCAATTTTCATATCGAGATTAAATGTAAGTTTCTGCTTCATCTTAACCCCGTGGAGCCCATTATTATATAGGGAAGCATGCATTGGACGTGATTACATCTCATAATCTTGTCTTTCTTTGACACTATGTTTTTTGTTTATTTTTTTATTTTTTTAAACCTTTGATTGAGCATATGATTGATGAGATCAACCGTTGAGAGTGTGTTAAGTCATGCGAAAGTAGAGGACATAATATACGGCTTACAGTTGGATTATCCCCTGTTGAAGCCAAAAAGTTGAATACATACTTTGTGCAGGCTCTTGAAAAGTGGTTGAAGGTTGAAGCTGCAAGGAGAGCGCAATGGGGAAGTCCACCACGCCTACCAAGTGGTTCAAAGCTGTGAAGAAGGCCTTTCGCTCCCCATCCAAAGAGAGGCCTTCTCCAACAAACAAGGTATGGTTTCCATAATAACACAGTAAGGATCACTATAAGGATCACTCCTAATCACCTGATAAATATAACACTTAGAGAACTAATCTCCAGATTAATAGCCATCAAATAACACTTAACATGCCTCCTTGAGTTCTCTTTGCATGTAAAGTAAGTTTACTCAAAAGTGTCCCCAATCTACACTCGACCAAGCTTTCAAGAAGTCGCACACTTACCAAGATTCAGAGTCTCTGTCAACAAGATATGTAAAGATTTTGTCACCTTTCAGTCATCCTGCAAAACCAATCTCTCCACAGGTTGAGCAAGAGTCGCTGTAGGGAACCATGAATGCGGCTGGGCGGCCATGTGACTATGAGATAAAATTTCTTCTATTATTACGACTTTATGGTTATTTTTTGCCAGCAGGGTGACGCTGATGAGAAGCTCCTCCACAAGCAAGACTTCCCACCCGTGTCCTACGCAGCGCCAACACCTCACCCGCTTCCCTCGTTTGAAGGTGTCACTCACGACAAGTCTCAGCAGCAGAGTCATGGGTCACCACCACAAGCTTTGCCTACTACTCCAGATCAAGCGGGTACAGATCCAGCCATAACTGACACGAAGCCCAAGGAGGTTGAAGAGCCAAAGCTGCAGCATCATTCACGGAACGGCAACATCAATGGTGTCGAGAAGCATCAGGAAGAAGGTGGTGACAGCACTTTGAGTAAAGAAGATGAAGCTGCCATCAGGATTCAGAAACGCTTCGTCCGTAACCCCAAGGTACGTAACGATGTTATGAACCTAATTTCTGTGTTTCTGTGAAGGTGGAAAACCAGCATAAATCTCATAATCTTGGATGCCCTTCTTTAGCATTAGAGTGTCATTCTTTGGACCCTTGATTGAGCATGAATGAACAGATCAATCTCTGAGGTTACGTACTAGATAATCAGACAAGGGCATCTCGGATGTCACCGTCTCCTCTAGATCACAAACCATCTAATCTTGGAGATCTATGGCTCCCTCAATGAGTGAATGGGGAAGATGGGTTTATGACTCGAAAGCACTCTCCTTTCCAACTGCATTACTCCATGTGGCAATGAAAGTGACAGAAGAGGATTACGTCTCTTAAAGTGATAAAAATGAGATTGGTTATGCACTAGACGAAGCTCTGGAGACTCAAGATCGGTTTTGGATCTTCTGTCAAGATGTTATTCTCAATAAGAATGTCCAGATCTTCACTTTTTTGATTGATCTAAGGGTTTAGAATGAGGAAAAGGATTTCGTACTAGATAACCGGACTCACGAGGACCATTTGACCTGAGTCGGTTATCGAACATACCTCTCTCCTCCAAACTAAATCAATGTCGTCGAACCTTGAAATCTAGAACTCTTGCAAAGAATGTGGGGAGGATGGTGTTATGACTCTAAATTATCCTCTAATCTTTCCAGCCGCATTGCACCATTTTGCAATGAAAGTGATACGAAAGGGCTATGGCTTACAATCCCCTTCTCACTGGTGTATGAGACAATGAACAAACTAATGTAGCTCGCCGTGCTATTTCTCAGAATGAGGCTATATTCTTTCGTTACCTAGTCCTAAGCGTTTCAGTATTCATTCGAAGCGGAGTTGAAATTCATAAGACCAGTATGTAAAAATCAACATTTCTTAATAAACTCTAAAGAGGGTATTGAATGAGATGTCAAGAGTTAAGTCTAACCTGGCTTGCTGGGTGGATGAGTTCATCGACAGGCTTTGAAAGGGTTGATCAGGCTGCAAGCGTTAGTCCGAGGGCAGCTGGTGCGCAGACAAGCCACCACCACGTTACGCACCATGGAAGCCATAGTGCGTGTGCAAGCCCTGTTTCGAGGACGTCGCGTTCGCATGTCCAAGGATGGTCGAGCCGTGAAAAACCGAACTTCTCGAATTCAACGAATCAGTTCTCGAATTCGAAAGGTACAAACACTCCTCTTGCAATAACTCAAATACTTGATACAGACTGCACACTGTCCACTATTCTCTCTTGTTAACTCATCAGGGTCTCTAGCTAGCTCCGAAGAATATTTCTTCAATCTATACCAATAGTGAGAATACATTCCGGATTACATTGAAAGAAAAATGAATTTCCAACTCTGAATGCACCGTGTTGAGCATTCGATGTTCAGGATGTAAGAAGAGAAAAATTTCAGGAGATGGAGGCTGAGACTCGTGAAGCTGAACATGAGGCTAACAAACGCAAACGACGGACGGCATACCTCTTAACTCAGCAGGTAAAACTGACAACTTTCATGGCCAGTTTCTGATCGAATGCGGCAGAGAAAGGATATATAATATTGCAGGGTTAGCAGAACAATTGAATCAGGTTCTGTTCTATTGACGGCCTATCGGTTTTACTAACAGCGTTACTGACTGATTTAGACCGCTTTTTCATATGTAATTCGTTTTGAGTCTGTTCGTATTAAGCAGTTATTAGTTTCAAGTGGCTGACATTTCCAGGCGAACCCCGGATCTATTCCAGACCTCGTTTTTGCGAACAAGGTTGGGCTCTGAAAAATGTCACTTTCACTAACTAGACCACTGCGGCCCGAATGTTTTGCAGTTAAAGAGAAGCACCCCGAATCGAAGCACCTCCTTCATCGACTGCGACCCCGACCAACCCCATGAGGGGTGGGCATGGCTGGAGCTTTGGACCAACGCCAAAGCCTGGGAAAGCCGCCCACTGGAAGGTGCAGCCCATGAATCCAAATTAGACCCCAAAGACTACATCGAAATTATCCCCGGAAGCTCACGAAGAACCTCCGACTACCCCACAGTGAAAGAAGTCGACTTCCGCACCCTCAACAAATTGAAATACCATGAAAATGGCAATGGGACTTCCAATTCGAATCCTCTCTTGAAAGCCTTTGAAATCTCAGACGGATTCTCCTCTAAGAAATCGACATCCCCCCATTTGACAACCCCGTCGCCTGCAGCCTCAGAAGACGCTGCAATTGCAAGAATTGACCTAGCTCCAGTTTCACCAAACCGTTCCGAAACGTCTGTGAAGCTGGATGCAGCTGATGGGAATCTATCCTCAGCAATGGAGCAATTGGTCTTCCCTGAAGCCGCTAATGGATCGCCCACTCCGAGCGACAGTTTCTCTACTTCAAATGGAGTGCATGATCATCGACCTCCTGGCACGGGTACGCAACTCACTCCCCATTACAAATGCAATGGCTGCTTCTGATCACAACCCTAAACTCTCGTGGAGCATAACTTCATTTTCAATTTTGACAGTCACGTCCAATTGAAAAGGTGAGCATAACATTCTTGAACTCCCATCCAGGAGACCCTTTGCTCCATGAATCAAGGCTCCACTCACTTTTACTGTAGGAAATCTTGAATGCAAGTTTGCCCGTGAATTATAAGCCACTGTACCACGAATTCGTGTAATTCTTGTCCCAGTGACACTTTGCCCATGAATTATAAGCTACTCATTGTACCACGAATTCGTATACTTCTTGTTCCAGTGACACTGTCCAAGAACCCTGTTCAGTGAACCTTGTTTGCAGTTTAGGGTTTGTAATTCCTGAAATCCTGATTTAGCTTCCTGCGTCCGCAGGGGCTGAAGACGCAGCGCATGGTGAAGCTCCAATCTGCGAGATTGAGAATGGCGAAATCCCAGAGAATGGTCTACATGAAAACGGAGACTGCACCAAATCCCGAAAGGATACTGAGAGTCCGGGGTCCAGCAAGCGGGAGACGTGCCGCTACATGGCTGCTACGGCGTCTGCGAAGGCCAAGTTCCGATCGTCCAGCAGCCCCAAAACGAAGGGATCCTCTACCCCCGAGGCGCCAGAAGCGCCAGCAGCAGCTGCTCCTCTTAAACATCGAAACTCAATTGGAGGTGGTGCGCAGGGGATGGTCGGTAAGGCAGCAGCACAGTCCCCCAGCAAGACGCCGGTCGCGTTCGGCTCGGGGAAAACCACGGTAAGGGGCTGCAAGGGCTTTGCAGGGTTGCAGGGGTTGCAGGGGTTGCAGGGTTTAGGGTTTTAGGATTTAGGGTTTAGGATTTATTGAATCAACAAGAATTGGGGAGAATTGGTGCTTAGTGGAAGTTGATAATACCTCAAATTGTCCAAATAAGATTTTGATTAAGGTTTTTATTATCCAACTCTAAATTTTTTTTGAGTCTTAGGGGTTTTAGGATTTAGGATAAATGGTATGAAAACATTTAAAGAAGTAGTAGTTACCATATGTGGTAGTTAGGATTTGCATTTCCCACCAATTATTGAATTAAAGGCAGGAGATGTGATTTGACAAATGTTTACAAATACTAAGATTTATTATGTTTCACACACCTAAAATAATTTTTGAAAAAATAATTTCTAATATTTTATTAATAAAAAAGTTTAGAATTTTTTTGCCAACCCTTACTACCTAGTGTAAGTTAATAACATCTAAAAACATTCAATTAAGGGTTTGAAAGCAATCCTATTATCCAATTATGATGTTTAGGGGGGTCTTCTTTGTAGTCAATAAAGATTTTAATTCTTTTAAATTGCATTTTGTTGGATACTATATGAATAAACCATGATTTTTCAAAGTATTGAATTTATGTCCACTGAAAACTAAGTCTAACCTTTAAGGAATAATGGTTGTATATTTTTAGCAAGAATATATTGGAATTGGTTTTAGAAATAGGCCATACTTAGGTACAATTTTTT
Organism: Climacium dendroides; assembly: GCA_950106755.1. NCBI lineage: Eukaryota > Viridiplantae > Streptophyta > Bryopsida > Hypnales > Climaciaceae > Climacium > Climacium dendroides. Next base: position 24,519,729 of record OX467086.1, read on the forward strand.
AATGGAATAATGGAATTGGGGAGGATGAGACTATGACTCTAAATTTAACCATTTATATACTTCAAAGTTAAAATCTTGCATCTATACTTGAATGATACTTGCCAAAGCAACTAATTTGTAAATAATATGTATTTTTGAAGAATTGAGTGGACAAGGAAATTGTACTTAAAGGGTACATATGATGTTTGACTAACCATTGTTAATTTGTCATATTAACTTCAACATTGTTAATTTGTCATATTAACTTCAACATTGTTAATTTGTCATATTAGTGCATGTTGTGAAATAAATCTACATATGGTTATAGCATTTTATTAGGGAGGATTATTCTTACTTATTGTATATGTACTAGATAATGTTATTCATGTTGAAGAGTCACCACAAATATTATTGGTAAGAAAATTCCTCCTTCCTAAAAATTATAAGCATATATAAGTTCATTTAATAGCATATACTATTCAAGGCAATAGAAGGACAAATCAATGAATTTTTGTATTAAATAAATAAATGCTTCCACTTTTTTTTAATAAAAAATTCTTTGTTCTTAAATTCCATATATGTCACTTCATTAATAATACTAGCTAGGACTCAGTATGATTGATTATTTTTATTAATTTTTTTGAGTATAGGATTGAATTGTTGCCTTGTGTGGATGGTCTAATGCAGAACCGAAGGAGTCCTAGTCCAAAGGCGGGAGGTCCCAAAGAAAAGCCTCGTAGTGTGGATGTTGGCTATGATGGAGTTTCACTTGCTCGTCGGAATTCTTTGGGTAGTGGAGATGACAAACGTTGGAGAACCTAAATTTTATGCAACCTTTCTTAGATTCTTTGTAGCAATTTCAGTTTTTTAAGTATAGCAATTTAATTTTCATTTGTAGTCTTCACTATATCCATGTACACCAGTTGTATTCCATTTGATTAATTTAATAGTTTTGTGCAATTTCTACTATTGTAGCAAGTTACAAATTATTTATTGATTGTTTGAATGTTTAGGGGTTAATAGAAGCCTTATAATATTTGTTGAATGTGTCTAATCTCACTCTTTGTTGTATTTAATAAATTAACTTCATTAGTGGTATCTAAGATCTTTGATTCTAAATATTGAATGTTCATTGCTGATATATTTTCCACGAGTTTTGACATAGTTCATTCTATTTAGTTGGTATATCATGTTGCTTGTAGTTGGTTTTAAGCTTATTTGATCTTAAGGGCATTGCCAATGGTTCAATGCTAAATGGATGCAACATATTTTTTTTGGCCTTGTTACAAGTGCCTTTAATTTCAAGTGGGTTATGAAGTACAAAAGCTCGTGATGTCCATCTCACTTTTGAGGCTCTAAAATTGTTAGCTTGTAGCATGAAAGGTTGTAGCAGGGAAGGGTGATGTGGCATTTATATTGTAGTTTTTTTTCTTGTTCTTTAGATGTGGACCTTCATTGTGAATGAGCACGAGAATTTGACTTGAATTGCTTATTGCCATCATAACATTAACCAAGATCATAAAGCCCTCCTTAATGGACACTTTGCTTTTGGAAAATGTAGTGCAAGATAAGATTGATATATTATGGCCTTTTAAAAAAGTCTCATGCAATGGGACCATTGGAACATCTATTTTTTAATTTTTAGCCTCACTATAATATTATAAATAATGGCCAAAAATTACAAGAAGAGGTTTAGGATTTTGGGGTTTTAGATTAAGGTTTTAGGTTTTAAGATATTAGGCTTTAAGTTTTCTAGTTGTTCATGCCCAATTTAGTAAACCTAAACTAGCCATTGTAGTGGCCAAAATCCTTTTTCTAGTGGTTCATCCACCTTGGTGTGGAGGAAAATCAACATGTCATCATTGATTTTGTTTATATCGTGAATAGTTTCACATTAAGAAATAGATGTTTAATAAAATAATGCTTTAGCATCTGCATGTCATTATTTTATAATTTCTACATATCAAGTGAAAATTAAACATGTGTAAAAAAGGTTGTATATATGTTTTTGTGTGGGAGGTAAGTATTCTATTTATGTTTTATTTTTGTTCATATGTAGGGCATGTATTGTTTTTGTTACATGTTTGAATATGTATAAGTGAAAAAAAACTTATATCTGTTATGTTCTATATTTGAAAATGTATTATTTGGGGGGATACATAACTTGTGTTTGAACATGAGTAAAAAGAAGTTTTAATTTGTTCTTATTTTTTGTTTAAACTTGTATAAGTTAGGGGGCTTCAATTGTTTTTTTGTACTAATTGCATTTGTGTGTTTGCATGGTATGGTTTACCTAATTGTAGGAATTTAGGATTGTCTAATATTATAGCTTTAAATGCACTTATTGGCATAGTGTGCATTTTATCTTAAAAAATAAAATTTTGAATGAACTTAAGAATATAGAATATGTAACAATGATATAATGAAATTGAAATGAACCAACTTTCAAAATTTAAGTACGTATTAACAATAAAATAGAATCTTAGTTTGTCAAAATTATTTAATTTTGAAGATTTTGAATTTCCAAATCTCATTCCAATGAAACTTTCCTTTAAAATAAATCCATGTAAGAAAAAATTCCCAAGTTAATTCAATAATGAAATTTATTAAAAAAATATTTTGGAAATAGAGAAACAATTCAATAACAACAAATATAATACCTTTTGCCATGTAAAATATATTAAAATTTAAAAAATCATATTTCTTCACATATTAATATGGACATCTAGAAAATTTTATAGCTCAAAATTTTATGAACAACCTTATGTTCTCCTTCTATATTAGAATTTTTTAGTTCACTTTTGCATTGTGACAATGCACTATTTTTTGTGTGTAAACATTAATTTAAATTACATACATAGATGGAGATTTCATTAAAATGCCTCTACTTTACAAATTTTAGCACTTTTATGGTTTAAATTGCATGGTTTGAAATGTATACTTTGCTAGATGGCATTTTTGCAGTTTAAACTACACAGTCTGAAATCTATACCTGTCCTAAATGGTACTTTTGTAGTTTAGTCAACGTGGTTTGAAAGTGGCATATGGAATATTTTCATTTTAATGAAATTTCCTATATAAGTGTATTATTAACCTCTTTATTTGGTCATTGGTAGAAGGCATTATTCTACTTCAAGTACCTCTATTTTTTTGATAATTTCTAATATCAATTTCTATCTATGAATTTCAAAAAGTTTTACAAATTAAAAAATTGTGCATTATAGTACAAGAATTGGTTAACCATACTATGCAAATACCAATGTGAAGTGACAAATTTTATTTTAGAAGCATATGAAGTAATGTTTGTATAATAAGTCCATGGGAAGTGACAATAACTATATATGTGTGCAATGCCTTTTATATAATAATTGCATGCAAAGTGAGGTTCTTATAGTAACTACATGTGAAGTGAAGTTTAATGATACTAACTATATGACTTTTATGAAAATGATATTTATTTGTAGTATTGGTTTCATTAATCTCTACTTCTTTTATAGTATTAACTACATACTAAATACAATTTGGGTATAGTAAGATGAGATTTTGAAGCCATTAATATTTTTCTTCTCCATGTTTGCAATCCTTTCACAAAGTGTATGATGCAAGTCTAGTTTTGTTGGTCTAGAATGGATCCATCTCATAGAAAACTTATTACAATCTTTGTTTCCTCATTTGCATCTTTCATTATTCTATTATTTACATTTCCAAATAATGTAGAGGCTGGTACAAGTTTGAATTGAAACAAGATGTTAGGGTGAATCATGTTGTTTGTGAAGTTTACAAGATCTTGATGTTCTGTTGAATTGGCAATGATGAAATATAAATCATTGTCATTGTACTTTTTTAAGTGTGGACAATTGGAGGATTATGCACACTTACTCTTTGTCCTAATTTTGATTATATTAGTGAAGTGTGTAGCAAGAAGTGAAAGAAGATTTATGATGATTACAAGGTTGATTATATTGTCAATGGTATTAATATCTGGTAATGATAAATCTTCTAAGCGTAAATGATATTCTTTGATTGATGAATATATGCATGAATGTGCTAATTTATTAAAGCATATTCATGCTAGTTCTAATGATGAGGATCCTACGTGAATGTGCTAATGAAATTGGTCAATGACTCACCTTCTTCAAGCTGCCGTCCATTTGGTGTGAATGCTGTACTAGACAAAATACTATCTTTGGCCAATGAAAATGCTTCTCCACTTTGTAGTTTGAACTAGGTTTCAATCTATTGTTGGAGTCAACTAGATACAAAATAGGATAAACAGATAAAAACAAAAGTAATTACTCCATTAATAAAAAAAATATGAAACCATTTTGTTTTAGTAGAAGTGTAGAAAATAATTAAGGGTAATAGAATGGGTAAATTGGTAAGATTTTGAAAACTATTCCAACTATGAGATATTGTTTCTAGAACCAAACAAGGATGAATACCACACATAAGAATGAATATCAAACTTCCTATAATAAGGTTGAACTAATTCATTTTGAGTTGATCAAATCTATTATTTTTTGTAGGAGCTAATTAATTGCTTTGGTTTCCTCCCACTGGGAAATCTAGGCAAGTGTTTTGGACTTTGAGAGATCTAGTCATAAATAGATGACTATGACACAAATATTTGAAAGATCATAACTAATTCAATAATGCATGGAAAAATACAAAATGAGTTGGGTTACATTGTGCATCTATTTTTCTTTCTCTAAAAAACGAGCTAAATTTATTTCCATCCATGGAAACCTATGAAAAAGGCATATCAGCCCTTAAATGGTGGCATTTAGAGTGAGAAGCAACTAGTCCCTGATTCACGCCACCACATAGAGTGGTTGGATTTTTTAGTATTTAATTATTTTTCCAAGGTAAGACATGAGGCTCAATTTCTACTTATTTGCATTACTTTTAGTTAGATTTCTTGAAGCTTTCTAGATGATTCATTTTAGTTGTGGAAGTGACAACTTTTGGCCCATTGACCACTTCAAAGTTAATCAGTTGGTGACTTTTTGTAATTTTCAAAGGTTAACATTCTCCACATCACAACTTCAGTGATTGCAAACCTCTCTGGTAAAGCTTAAAATACAATTCAAGAGAAGCGTACATGCGTCGACCAAAGCAGGCCGAGTCCGAGAGCTGCTATTTTGCAAGTCAAAGCGACTGATACCGAGTTTCCAGTCATTCTCAGAGAATCCCAAAAAGGTCAAATCACAGTAAATTCCTGGTGGGAGAAGCAATTTCATATAAAGCTTGAACCAATGAACCGAACAAGCTGGAGGCACTTGGGTTTGTAGCTCTTGAGTATTCAGTCGCAGGGAAAAACCTTGGGTAACACAGTCTTCGTTCTAATAATTGCGTTCTGCAGTTCTTGGATAATTTCATCTTGCTTGGTAATTTGCTGCATTTGACAAACAGCAATTCGATCAGTCAGTACTTAAGGCGTATCGTAATCTAGATGATACGACAAACTCACTCCTAGCTTCTAAAATCTTTTGCCATGGCAGGAGAGGAACAAAGCATCGATCTTCGGTGTTAAATTTCTTAGCTTTCATGGCTGCTCGACTCTGGCACGCTGCAATTGAGAATGAAACATTAAGGTGCCCAACTCAAAATCATTTGTTGCTTGCATAAGACATTTCAGAATGTCATGTTCTACTTACAATGGAGAGAATCTTCTGATCTGCTTCAGCCTTCTGCTTCTCCAGGAGGGGGTCCACGTAGGTGTGTCCGGCTCTGTACTTCATGTCCTGTAGATGAGGAACAAGGGATCCAGAGATTGGTAAGTATTCTCATAAGCAGAGCTAAGACTGAGGTAGATGCAGAAACAGGTCATCAAATACGAGCAATAGCCTGAAAGGAGTAATGTGATTTATTTAGAGCATCTCCACTTCTAGGAGGCAACTGAATCACTATTCATCTATAATACTACTTCCGTTAAGTTAAAGTTGTGCTTTTATCTGAGTATATGTCCAGCAGGGATACATCACAATCTCCATCTTCTAACACTATTAATGGAAATCAATACTATAGAACAAATTAATGTTAACAGTGAATCCAGGAGAAGAAAGAAGAAAAAAGTAGAGAAGGAAACTTTGATGCCAACATGATGTTGAGAGTGTTAAATGTTGAAATGCTTGGTGTTCAATTCAACAATACGGATCCAAGTTAATAGCAATTCTCAATTCAGCCAATTGTGAAGTGTCAATGGGGCCAATTTCTCAAGGTTAATAACAGAGTAATTATGTAGTACTATTTAATTGAATACTCCCTCCATCCCAAAATGATTGTTCACTTTGAATGTCATGTAGGTCAAAAAAAAATACTTCCTTGTGGCTAATTTTATTTAGGCTGCAATGAACACATGCAGTGTTGTTCACTGATTCTAGCGAAATATAAATTGGAACCTTTCTTAATTATGTTTTTACAATATGGTCAATAAAATTGGCTCAAAAAATATCAACAGAATTGTGGACATTCATTTTGGGACGGAGGGAGTACTAGTAAGGCGCCTTCAGCGCACTATAGTATTTCTCCTCTATACGGACATGTATGAGTTAAGTTCTGAGGAATAATCTTAATTGGTGTGACTGCACACAGTAGGAATGTGCTACGTTTAATGCAAAATTGCAGATAAAAATGTTCTAGGCATGAAGGGTCTTACAAAATTAATTGTTTGCATCTTCTCTTTGATATCAGCAATAATGTGGAGGATAGCGGCGTTTTCCTTCGTCAGCACTGGTAAAAGATCAATTGTCAAATGAAACCAGTCATTTATCCCATCAAGATGCATAAATTCCTGATTTTAAAATTCAAAATACAGTACTCAAAAGAAAGCTTTGGTCAGCTGTTTAACGCTTAGAAGGATTTAAAAATTCAAAATACAGTACTCAAAAGAAAGCTTTGGTAAGCTGTTTAACGATTAGAAGGACTAGGAGCCCACTTTGGGCTTTTTGAGAACTTGGGCAGGTTCTGTTGACTTCATAATTTGAATTTTTTTATTAAACTTGTACCCAAATTTGTACCCAAAAATTTCAATTTGTACTCAAATGTTTAACACATTGAATTAAAACTTCCAGCTTTTCTAACCTTTTTCTAGCCCTTCTTTTCTAAACTTAAGAAATGTAGGCTTTCCTAGCCCTTGCAATTGTTGGGGATATTCACTCTAAAATTTTTGAACGTTGTCCTTGAACAAGTTAATCAAAGGATCCTATAGTCGGATTTGTTAGAGAATAAATATTGATGAATATCATAGCCTTGCTTTGGGGACAAGTATTTTGAAGATGTTTTGGGCCTCTAAACATGAAAGAAACTTTAGGAGTTAACGAGCTATATTAATTTAGTTAACCAGGGATTCAACGCCTCAATTTTTTTCTTTCTTCTTTCAGTTTCAACTTTCATCATATGGGGCCCAAACAAATTCTATCCAGTGTACTCATATTTAATTTTCTACGAAAAACAAGTTCTCACGTTTCAACATAATTTCGTTTGGAGTTCTTCAAAATTTCAACATCTCATGTTTAAGAAATTAATTCGATTCAAAAGATCTCGGGGTAGGGTGTATATTTCCAGTATCTACTAGATGAAATATATACTCAAAAAGTCAGAACACGTACTTCGCAATTGGTCTGTGGCTGCTTCCGTCCTCCGCTGCCAAACTGTAAGTTCACGTGTGAACTCGGCCTCCTGGTTCCGCAATCTATCTCTCAATGTGCTCAGGTCTTTCTTAATACTGATAATGTTCAGAGTTTCGTCCGTGAGGGTCTACAAAAACAGCAACAGGCCTTGGTTATTAGGATGTGCCAACAGAAACTTTCCCACTGAGGAACTGACGGTCAATGGAAAGCTGTTCAGGAAAAACAAGATTTATCAGTAAAATTAGACCATTTCAAGACAATATCAAGAAGAGCATCTTCTTCATAATTCATGGAGAGGTCTCTTATACAGTCACAATAATCATACAGAGACCTCCCCATGATACATAAGTTGGAGATCTTTTCAATAATCATGAAGAGGACCTCCTTTATGATGTTGTGTAAAGGTTCCTGAAAGGGATTACTTTTACTGAAAACCCTGTTAAAATCTTTACAGTACAATAGTAAGAGAAGAAGATGCAAGTGACAGACACCTCGCCGAACTTCAGCATTTGACTTTCAACATATTTTTGCTGTGTCATTTTAGTTTTCTTCTCTTCAAACCGTCTGTCTCGTTGCAGGTCGGCATGCATCTTGTGAAGATCCTTGTGGAGTTTCTTCAAGGAGATTTTCTCCTCGATATGTGCTTGAATCCTGTCCTTCAATCCCTGCTCTTCTGACAGCGTAAACACAAGCGCTCCGGAGAGATCTGCAGGCAGTTGTCCATTTTCCATATACTCAACCTGCATAGCGTCCCAACACAACAAAAGTTAAAAGTGATGAGTTTGAAACACTCATTCAAGTTCAAACACGTCCCCAACACCACTTCTGCAAAGTAGGATAACCTGGTTCATTCTTAGCGTAAGTCCAACTTCCACACTATTCAATGACGCTTGCTTGAGAGTCTGAAATTTGACAATATCTGCCTGCACGGTTTTGAGTTGACTGCCAATAGCGTTTTTCTTCTTTATTATGTTTCCCTTTTCCTTCACAAGACCTACAAAAACAACCAGAACAAGGAGTCTTAACAATATCCTTTGACCGTTACTCATGCTGCTCTACGGTCTTCATTTAGTTTTAAGTCTTACATTGAGAGACTAGAGAATGTTTTACTAACATAGAGTTATGTCTACACAGATATAGCTAAAGCATACAAGAGTGTTCGAGTATTACCATCAACGACCTTGCCCTGGTCAATAATTAAATAATCAAGTCTACAACGTTCATCTCGTAAGGCAACCATCTTCTTGTAGAGGTTTTGATCCGCATTCTCAGGGCATAACTCTACAAACTGCACCACAACAGAAGCAAAGTTAAGTATGAATTAAAAATAAATAAAACTGTGTAGATTCTTGATGTGGATACAGTCAAAAGGTTTAAGAGGCCAAGAGTGGACAAGTCTCCCGCTTCATGAGGGAAAGCTTGACCAGGGCGGTTAGGGAAACCTTCGATATTAGAAGTTAAGCAATCGTCTAGGATGAGGGTTTGGGCGAGATGGGGCTTAATTTAGAGTAAAGGGCATAGAGAAAACACAAACAAGCCAGAAAGAAGCACCACAAAGAAGCTCTGAGCTTTTCCGAACAAAGCGCAAATTTCTTGACATAACTTTTAATGAAAATGAGGCACTTAAGTCTAAGAATATGGAGTGATCAACTAGTTTCAAAGAGTGAACGAAGAAAACGTACATCTTCATCCTCATCCTCATCTTCATCATCGTCAACTGGTTCGTCCAGATCTGACTCTTCAGATTCGTCGTCAGGATTTTCCTTTGGTTTTTTAGGTCGCCGCATTTTTTTAGTATACATTCGGTGAAGTTCAGCGTGTGCAGGATTCATATCTGGTGGAGGGTTCATTGCCATCCATGTTGCCATAAGCTGCACAGCGCAAGTCCACATGAAAATTAATCAACCACTTTAAAAAGAAACAGAAATCTTTGGTTGACCCTTCAGGACTGCAACATAAAAATTTCTGGAATATATCTGTCGATAAATCAAGAAAGTTTCCATCACTCTTGCTAAATGAAGATCAAAGACAGAACTAGTATGTAAGCTCCAATTAAATGGTAAGCTTTGAGGGTCATGTAATCAAAGTCACAGATAGAAAAGACACCTGAGTCCTTTGCTCTACAAAACCGTCACACTCTTCTTGGGCAGCATCCACTACCAAATCTTGCTCGGCCAGTTTCACCTATCAGTAGATGAAACAAAATAAACATCAAATGTTAGAAAAAATCCATAGATGAGATTAAACCTGCACTACTACAATTGCAATGAGCGTGTAGTTTTTACGCGTTCTGAGAAGATGCTCCTACCAAAATATCAGCCTCCTCATTGAGCTTCTCATTGAGCCGGAGGTCTAAAGCGTCTTCTGTAGGTTGCAATTTTCGGAGCACCCTCAGCTCCTGTGCCGTAGAAAGAGATGTTGATCCAGTCATTAGTAACCCCATACGACACATGAAAACCAGAGCAATCTGTTTCCAATTGAGCTCGGGTACACTCCATATGAAATACAAGAGTCACATGCACGCTTCAAAAGTAAAGCAAGCGGCTAATCGCAAGTGTCTCTACCCCACCCCACCCCCCCGAAAATTAAAAAATCATATATCTCTTTCCATATAATCCTTGCTACAACACGTATTTTTCAAAATCTTAACATTGAAAATGAAAACTCAAAATCCCTATTTGACACTCTTAGAGATATCACTATTCCTAAAACCGCATGTCTCAATTCTTCTGGAAATAAGAAATTACGGAGTAATTCTCTAGAATGACGGGTCCCAATATAGCACCATTGCATTAACTCAAGTCTCATTTTCATTGGATACCAAAACTTTCCACATTTTCAAACCAATGCTTGGGGTAGAGAGAGCAAAACTGACGCTGATCAAAAGAATCAAAATAGAAGTGGCATACCTGATCCATAACAAGCACCTTCAAGTCAGCACACTTCATGTTGACCTCGAGACGGTACTTCTCCAGACGCAACTTCTCCAATTCATTATCAAAGTCCATAATGATCTTTCTCATTTCCGACTCCAACTTCGACTTCTCATACCGGAGCCTGATTTGCGTGGCCTCCTTTTCTTTTTCCTGTGAAGATCATTCATGAAGAATGCGTTGAATCAAACAAAGCCACGATGGAAAGTTCCACAAGATGAAAAAGAGCTCTGAACCCGTAGAAGATATGAATGTCTTGTCACCTCCAACGGCGAGAGAACTATCTTTGGTGGTTCTATTTTCCTCTTGACACCTCTATTTGGTTTGGGTTTCTCCGGTGTCTTGAGCCCCACTTTTTGAACAACAGGCGTGACCACTTCAGGTTTGGGCTCCTCTTTTTTCTTGGGCCCGGCTCCCATACCGCCCAAACCACCACCTTCTTTAGCCTGACATGAGCTGACATGAAAAACATATCAAAAACCTCCGTCACAATATCCAATGTCCGCAACTGTAACAATATCCATCAATGAGAAACTTCGTAGTCCTCACTTGCCAAAACTCTAGATGTTGCTAACTGTGAACTATCATGAATAAATCACAGGACGTTCCGCGAACGAAAACTAGTATCGTTGAATGTAATAAGTAGATACCTTGCTTTCTGCTGCCAACGCAGCTGCGATTGCAGCTGCTATCTTTGCTTCGTACACATCTCGATCCTGCACAATCAAACGTAGATTGTAAACATAAAACCTAAGAAGATTGAACAACTGAAATAGACAAAGCCAAATGATTTTACACCGTAAATCTATGGTACCAAGTTGAAGTGAATTTCCAAAGCAAGTGATTCGTCTCGAAAGATCCCATATTAGATTTACAAAGTTATAACGATAAATTACTGCAATTTAATAAAAATTCTATCAATATTAAGATAGTGTGAGATTAATGTCAAGTAAAAGTTGACGTAAAGTTAATTAAATAGTTAGAAGTATAACAAAAATTTAGTGCCAAGGACACTAACATTAGCTTAGCATTAACTCAATTTGCAGATTATATGAATCTAATGCCTATTAACATAACATTAAAAAAGTTGTCAATCTAATGGGGAAATCTAATGACGTTACGTTAGGTGGTTGGCTGGTTAATCATCACATCTTCAGTTGGCTTATTCAAGAATCTAAGAGCTCACCTCCTGTGTGACGATTTCTCGGACTTCTGGGGTCTCTTCCAATTTGAGTTCAGGCACAGGAATGAGTGGATCTGTTAACCTATTGCATAAAAACTGTTCAGTGCCTCAAAATCCAGTTCAAGAATTCCTTAAGAACCGAAGAAATATTACTACGCCTTAACTACACAAACGCATCACAACAACTGTGAACACATACTCAACCTTAGACTAACTGCATCCTTGTTAGAAAGCGAGTTACGTGAATTTACCCAAGCAATTTGTTGATCTCGGCAATCCGGGCTTGCTTCGTCAGTAAAGTTGCCCGCGTTTCTTTTTTCTTATCACGAAGAGCAAAAAACTGATCATTGAAATTCATTTTAACACCATGAACAGCTTCTTGAAAAAGAATAATTTCATTTCGTTTCAAAAGTTCATTCGTGTACTGATCATCTGGAACCACATATGCAGGATTCGTCTTTAACTTATAATCACCTTTATTATTTATTGCCCATTCAAGTGCTTTAGCATCCTCGTCAGACACCCACTTCTGATAAAACAACAAAGCAAAAGGCATCGCTTCAGCAACGCTGGGCCTTGACCACAAAATTTTCAGCAACAGTTAAAAAATGAGACTCACCAAGTCAGGTTTTGTGAGGAGAAAAGCATCCCACTCTCTTATTCGTTGTTTCAGTAGACGCCGCCTGTATTCTAGCTTTGTGATACCTGGTTCATCTGCACTTTCAAATTTATCCTTCTTCGGCTTCTGCAGGCATCATGAATCACACGAGTCGATTTAAGGTCAGTGTAATGTGTCTTCATTTATACATATAAAGATTTCCATCCCACTATATTGAAGACTCCACCATAATGAGTTCGATTTCTCACTTACTTGGTCTAAACCGACCTGCAGTAAGGGTGAATCATCGGATATTACATCTCATACTGTAATTTCAAAAATCTTAGAAAGAATGAGGGCGCAGAATTACCAGCGCCTCTACTTTCATGGTTTGTTTCCGCTTCGCATCAAAAATTGAAACCTTCCGCCCTAACCATCCCTGACGTCTTGCAACTTCAACCGCAGCCTTGGGAGCAAACACCAGTCCACATGTCGTCAAGTTTTATGCACGACTACTTTGAATGTTGGAAATTGAACGAGACAGAATGACATCTTCTAAGCGACAGGAAACTGAAAGTGTCACATGTTTGCAAAATTTGCACAAATCCATAATCAAGTCAATTTTTCATCAAGCAACTTCGTTGCCCCGCAGTTATTAAAAAGATTCCAGGGCCGAATGGATGGCATGTTAGAAAAGCTACCTGGAATTCTTCTGTAAGCTTGGTAACCCGAAAGGTTGAGGTTTGTGATCCTGAGGCGAAGGCATGAATTACAATATGTTCGACCTGCAACCCAATATATCTATAATCACGTGAAGGCATATTAAAAATTCACCAAATATTGAACAAATTTCTACGATGAAACCAAAACGAAATCTTCAACATGGTATTTCAAGAGTTTCTGTAAAATCGCAAATTGCAAACGAACCAAGATAGTTGCGTTCAGATGGGAAGAGGAAATATATCTCTAAGTAAGTACTCACAAAAACTGAGCTGCACATAAACTAGCTGATGAAGATGTTACCCCAGTTCCGCATCCAAGATAATGCAATACAAAACTTTCCAGGCTGACGCCCATTTCTAGACATCGAAGTTACTCTAAATGACAACTGCGAAGACTCACCTCAAGAGGATCAAGGAAAAACCATCTTAGTTTTCGAAGAGCCACGTTCCTCCTTTCAGAATCCCACTGGAGCTCCTTGCGGGCTTGATCCACCCCTGCAATAGTTTCATCCTCGAGCATGCTGTGAATTCACAAACCTTACAAGTGTCTTAGTGATATGTATGCGACTCTCTCTAAATGACAAGAAGGCTCCTCACTGTGTACAGTACAATAATCTCTCAATAATGATAGTTGACACCAAGATGATGCAGCTCTGTCGAACCTCTGAAGCCGAGGATCTATCACGAAATCCTCCGGCGCCAGCTGCTGGTTACGCTCTCTTGTTTTATTTTCCGCTATTAGGGCGGTCACTTTGTTCCGAATAACTTCTAACTGAGAAAGAAGTTTATTCTTCGCCTCACGAGCAAGCCGATTGATTTCATCCTGTTCTACTTTGGCCCTCCATTCTTCAATACTTAACATGTATTCAGGAACATCCTCAGCATCTCTCTCAGGAACCTTTGCTGCATTACGTCGAATCAAACACTATGACATCTGACATACTCGGCATATGATCCTCTGACATTGCTTATCTGACAAGTCGAATACTCACAACCAAGATCTGTTCTACAAAACCTAGCCGTGTTACATTTGGCATTGTTTACGTTGATATTTACCTCAAATTGACTTGCAATTGGCAAGGTTTAATGTAGCTAACTTTTCGGGGGAGGAGGCTGTTTCTACAACTGATCTCTTTGCCGACTTCAGTATTTCCAAATTTCCCAGTTATTCCAGGAAATCTGTCATGTAGTTCTGACACCTGACCAAATGATATGAAGGTATTAAAACAGCTATAGATCATTTTTGGGCTCGACGGAGGAGAAAAGATTAGTTATCTTCAAACTTACGGGCCTCCGCTTTAGGAGAAGTGGCCACTTCTTCAATAAAATGGATTGAATGAATGAAGAAGCTTCCATCCGCGGACACGCTTGCCTGGAAACACGGAGTAATCATATCATGTACATCAGACGAGATCATTTATGAAAATAAATACTCCGTCTTCAACGTAAGTAAACCCTACTTTAGACCCCATTATGCATCGTGCAAAAAGCTCAGCATTAGAACTGAATGCAAGGACTTTTTCTGACGTTAAGTTCCGATGTGTTCGACAATATAGACGATTAAACTTCATATTCGAAACTACAGTGACTCAATGCAGGATCAATGAAGCAATTAGCTTTGCTGAACCTTATGTTTCCAGATAAGAATCAAATCGAAGTGAGATTGTTGTCTCATAACAACTCACAACTAAAGTAATCTTCCGCAAGTGTATTGGATTAAAATGATGGCTCTGAATCTAAGAGATATTTACCAGATATTGGTCGTCAAAGCTCACGCAAGCTCCAGTGACGACACCGTAAAAGGCATCATGTAAACCAGCCTGCCAACCCATTGTCCCTGTGGATCTCAATTCTTCGAAACATCTAATGACTCGAGAATGAGACCTATCCTTGAGTTCATGGAATCTTCTGTTCAAGTTTAAGAATTGATAACTTGCTTGAAGGAAGGAGAATTATTCATAAAGAAGAATATAATTACTTTATCAAGATACCACATTCTATTCAGGAGAATGTCAAGATGATAAAAGGAATGGAAACCATAATTAAGGTAGCTATGATTCAAATTTTAAGCACCACAACGTACCTCCCAGTATCTCGACTCATCAGCATTTCCCAAGAGTTGGCCGGGAACGGGAGCTTCTTGAATGCGGACTACACCATCATCAGAGCCGGACACGAAGTATTTCCGTGAGTGCGACATCCTAAAACAAGTCTTAGCCTGTGAGTGATCAAGAGTAATGAATTATACCAAACTCACACACTATTGCTTTCAAGAAAGCTCATTTTTTAACTGACCTGATAGTTTTGATTGGTTTGTTACTCCAATGAGCAAAACCCATTGCCTCTACAGAGCCACTGTGGCATTCGAATAGATAGCCTGCCGCAAACCCCTGCACAGCAGACATATGTGACTTGGTGAAATGTTGTGCTATGGAGCGTGGCATTCTCAGTACGATGTGGATAATTCGTAAGATTAATTGCAAGGTTCATTTTAGATTAAAAAGCCATAATAAAATCGTAGTATCACAATCATATGAACTTTACATACCAACACCAAAAATGAGCTATTAGTTGATAAATAGTTTTTATTTTCAAAATTGTTTGGAAGAGAAAATAGACTTATGATACACGACTGTACACACCACAAAAACAAGGTTCGCACACAATGGAGGTCTTTTAGTAGTACATAGATAAGTATACGCACCTCGGTGGCAACATAAAAGGTGTTGAGATTACCGTCGGAGTAAAAAATGGCACGGATTGGATACGTAGTGCCTGAAGGGTCTTCTAGCTCAATGGGCTCTGGGGGAGGTGTGGGGATTCTGGGTGGGGGCTCAGGCGGAAGTTCATCAAGGAGATCTCCTGGAGGTGCCTCTCCTTCTTTCGGAGCTTCTCCTTCTTTAGGTGCTTCTCCTTCACCTTCTTTTGGAGCTTCTCCTTCCGCTCCTACTCCCTCCTGCAAGCATGGAGACGGATTTCTAGATTCCTCAAACATATTGAGCTCTGGCAACAGATGCATGGAGTCTCCAAACTGCGTATCATCCTAAGGACCAATACTTATGCGAAGTTTCTTCGCCATCTAGACACAGCAAGTTCCGTCCATTGCAGTGAGGTGTAGTAATCTACTAATTGAACATAGCATAAAATTTTCAGCAAAAACTGAAAATCTACAAACACATTAGTAAGTGCCAGAAATGTCAATCCGAAGAGCTTCCATGTATTTGACATCAAGCGAACTTACCGCTTTGGGAGGGGGAGGGGGAAGGGGAGGAGGAGGGGGAGGAGTTGGAGGCTTAGGTGGGATCTTTTTTGGAATAGGAGGACGTTTGAAGCTGAAATCTGTCACAGTCAGGTCTTTCAGTTCGAATGATTTTGCTGTATCATTATTGGTATCTGCAGCATGAAAAAACTGTGCTCAAGTCCTTGTCAAGTCTGTACCAGTGCCAAAAACTCTAAAAAATTGAATGTAGTAGTACACAGGAGTGGATGTGGCAAAAATAAGAAAGAAAGAGATTATGAATGCCATAAATGACTTAAGGGTACAGAGAAATTGAGCTTTGAATACCTGGTCGAGAAACTTCAAAGATCCGTCCATTAGAACAACCAACGAGGAGTATTTGTGAATTAGGAGACCAGTCCATGCACGTAATCGAACCTGGAACCATAATGAACCTGCGTGGTTTTCATAGCGCCATCAGTACGACCTACTCAAAAATGCTAAGAAAAACATTGGAGCCCAATTTGGACCTCTTGGTCCTTTAGTGGCTATAGGAGCAGGAAACCAGTCAAACCAGTCAAAGCATGTAACTACTGGTGGCCTCACATTATGAGCATCTTACCCAAGCGGCCGAAACGAATCTGGACAGTGGAAATAGAAAATACTGCCATCTGAGGAGACAGAGGATAATATTTGTCCGTCATTCGAGCAAGCTAGAGCTGCCACACCCAACTGCACATCAGACATGTAAACGTTGTAAACGAGTCATCCATTGCATAATGCCATCTTCCTTAAACAATCACGCACAAGAAATGAAGTGGCTTGCAATTGTGCATGAAATCAAACTGTGTGGTTAAACATTATTACGTTTTACAAATAATATTGGTGTCAAATATCGAAGCAAGCTCCGGATAGTTTCAACACTGACCTTGTGAGGTTTGGCCGCAACAGACAGTCTCCACTTCTTCTTTGATTTCTGCAAAACCCGAATGACGCCATCCGCAAAACCAACAACGACGGACTGTCCGCTGGGATCTACTACCAAAGGAAGCCACAAAATCACAGTGCAAGCTACTTTGAATCTTCTCTTGAACTCTTCCGTCCTTCCCTTGAAATTGTATAAGCGAACCTGAACGCTCCCGCTGATTATCAAGCACCATTCATTGAAACTTCAAGCGCAAATCGAAAATATCCACGATGTGAAGAACTTACTGTGCCATCAGATCCAGCGGATGCCATTTCGTGACTGATAGGTGAGCATACAACCCCTACAATTGGACCAGCATGAAATTCTAGCAATTTCGTCATTTTGAAATCCGGAAGGTCGGATCTCCAGAGTGCTCCGCCCTCATCCTGTACAAGCACAATCACAAGCTTAATTTGAAAGCAAGTGATAGAACACAATTTCTTCAATCTTGAAGAATTCAGAATGAAGCGCATTCCAAAGCACTACCAGAAATCTTCAGTAATATCTGATGGTCCTGAAATTGACGCTTTTGAGACATCATAGTGTAGAACATCATGTAGGAGAAGCATGTCATATAGAAGAACCTGAATTATCCAGTGATCCTTTTCAACAAGAATACCCTTGATCTGGCACAATGGATCCACTAACACCTCTTTGGTAGGAACAATCTCGCACACAAGTTTGTCATCTCCATCATTTGCTGCTTCAAGCCACTTCCCAATCCCTCTATAAAATCAGCTCCTATATAAATGTGGAACGATGAAAGGTTTGAGAAAGACATACAATTTGAATAATATTGTGTGCACTTCGTTGGATTTGATAATATCTCAACCTTGCAACCTCAAACAAACTCTCGATCACTGCCATTAAGAGCTAAAATATTTCCCACTGAAAGAAAATCGAAGGCCTAGAACACTCTCACCACTTTTAAGGACTAACTATAATCATATAAACTACACCCTGGACTTTCCTGCACATCATAAGTCTTAACGCTTAAGAAGACCGCGTTCCAGCACATGAGCGGATGAGTCAATGTGGAAAATCATAGTTTGATATAGATATTTATGTTCTTCAATTTAGGGAACCCAGATCACGGTCATTAATTTCACAGAACTCAAGCAACTGTAGAGATAGACGTTTAACGACATGATTACAGATCTAATAAGCTTGAAAATTGTCTGAGAAAAGGACAACCACGTACATCAAGATTCCAAAATCGGATGCATCCATCTGCTGCAGCAGTGATCATTGTACGGGCGTCCTCATCTAGTACCAAGTACTCAACCATACCTTGGTGGCAATAAATTTCTGGCCCTCCTGGCCTTTTGAGTTGACATTTGACGAGTCCATCGTCCCAGACGAGAACGGTGCCCATCTCGGTACCTGTGACAACCTGCCATGTCCAGTAATTGCCCAGCAAATTGTAAGCGCAAGAAGATTTCCTTCCAGAGATCGTTGACTTCCCAATCGTCGAGCAAGAAGCAGCTGAGCTAGAAGTTTTATTTTTCGAGTCAGCAGCATAAGAAGGAGAAAATCTCCAATTAATATTCTAAAGCAATCATCAAAGTTGAAACGATCACAGAAGACATTACCTTACTGTTCCTCAGCTCGAAGTAAGCAGCAATGTCACTGATTGGAACGGTTCCGAATTTCGCTATGGCACCCTGATTTTGAAGAAGCACCATAAGGACTCGTTACAAAGTACAAGTTGATCAGGCAATTTTAGAACCCCCGAGCTCTTTCCAAAAAAAATCAGAGGATTCAAATGGTCACGACCTACCTCTAACTTCAAGCCAGTGAATGTGGAGGCCATCTTCCAGAATCGAACATGTCCCACTCCAGATGTCAATAGCTGACCCTTGAAGTATCTTGAAAAGTCCACCTAAACCAACCAAGCGAAATAATTAACCTCGCAATCAATAACTTCCATAACATACTCTTCCGGTCCTACAAGAGAGCAAATACACCCGCGACGTAGAAGATCGTCCTCTAGGAATCAATGAGAAATTAATGCACACAGTGAAGTAGAGTCTGACTTGACAGGAATGAATTGCCCAGATCACAATCCAAGAGCAATCAGTAAAATTAGATTATGTCAGGAACTTTAGGCAACATTTAGAGGGTAATTTTCTTCATGATTCATGAGATCTCCGTAAGCATGGTCACAGTGATCATATGGAGGCCACCCCATCACCACATGATACTTGGGCCGGTCTCTGTATGATCATTATGACCATATTGAGACCATCCCATGAATCACGAGGACGATTGTCTATATGAAGTTGTCTAAAGGTGCACGAAACGGTGTAATTCTATTAAAAACCCTGCAAATTGAAGTGGATTCAAAGGTGATAAGCAGATGGTCATACTTTGAAAACTTCTTGCGAAAATGCCTTGGTTCGTAAGATCATGAGCTCGTTCTCCCAGTCCCACACCGTCAGCAGATAATCTGGGTGAGCTCCCACCTACATCCTTAATTCCCAGTGTTCCGATGAGTAGCAAAGACGAGGAATTGGCAAAAGCAAAAAAAATCTCACCATTTCTACCACAACGTCCAGCACTAAGCTCTCATAAACAATTCCATTAAAAATAAAAAGATGGGAAACATGTCACTGAAGCTTACTGTAGACAGTTGGGATCCATCGGCATTGAAATTGGCAGCTGTAAAGTATCGCTCCGTTCCGTCAACCAGCGTCTGCAATTAGGTCTGACTTCTGTTACTTGCAATTAGAAACTTCGGCACCTTGAGTTTAGTCCAGTCGGGTGTCATTCTAGGGATATTGCCACTGGGGAGATAGTTTCTGCATTACTAACGAAGAGATGGAACCAATTGGCACAAGAGCCACATGTCTCTGAGGTGATAGGATACAACGTCACTTAAACATATTTCAACATATGTAGAAGTGTCGTTGAGTAAAGAAAACTTAGAACTGTGGAGAGGTATTTTGGCACAAGAGCCAAATGTCCTGAGATCGAATTTTGGTCACTATGTATGAATCTCTTTTGCAATTTCAAAGTAGGAGGTTGTAGACCACTGTAAGTGAGAGTACACCAACCCCATTTCCATTCAAAGAGCAGTGGCCAGACATTTAGCCAAGTCACGCTTAGACCACTTGCTAAGAAGTCCAACCCATTGGATCAATAGATCCCAGTGTCCAAATCCTATCAGTTTCAGCACCCTCCACCTAGCTATCAACAGAAGCTAATGCTGATGACAACAAAGTAGACTGAGCACTTGCAATCTTGTAAACATATAGAAAAGCAAAAGCACATCAAAAAGAGAAATGAGGTCGAGCACGACCAAACTAGTTCAAAATTATGGATCGACAGGGAGCATTACATGATTGTGATGATGCAAAAGCACTAAAATTGTGATCAGATGAGGAGAAGAAATACCTTGTAAAGATTCATGGAGGGATACTCGTAGATGTAAATATTCGGCGAGACACCCTTCTCACAGACACAGAAGTGCGTTCTCTTTGGATGGACTGCCACACATCCAATTCCATTCCCCTCCACACTCTGCGACAATCATTCGATCCAAAGAGATTCTAAACACACACCCTAATTTCACCTGTGTAACCCTAATTTCACTGCGTATTCCTAATTTAGAGTGCTGACTCTAATAACCACGGCAAAAACTGGATCGAAAGGAAACATTGAGCGCATAAACCGATTGCACGAGTTCGACTTACAGACTGGAAAGAATATGTCATGGTTTTGAGGTCCAGAAAGTGGACAATATCGCCACAAGAGTGGATAAGAATCCCATCGGCGATGTACAATACATTGTTTCGTCTGCTTCCCTGCAATCAAATAAACAGGGGATGCAGGCCAAGAGAGTGCAATGTGAGCAATACAAAACCGAAGCTTTAACAAATGAATCTTCAAATCCCAATAACGGTTAGTGGATGAGAGGCTCATCCTGTCGATTTTCGTGGGATTATCACTGGGAAGATTATTTCTTGAGAAGATCGCAAGGAAAGTTGCAACAGAAACTTGTTAAAATAGAGTGCAACAAACCTCGAGTCCGAAGGAAGTGATCAGTTTCACGAACTCCCTTGGATATCTTCGCACTTCTGGAGATGTTGGGTCCGGAGGTAGGACAACTTTAGGTACAAAATGCGCAGGAGGGACAAGAGGGGGAGCAGGGCTCGCGGCAAGGACAGGATCAGGAGGAGGATCCGCCATGTTGATTGTCAAATGTTACTCAAAAACCATCTGCTTAGTGAAGAAATTTACAACAATTAAATCTTATTTTATTCATGTGGACTTCTTCTGCTACATTAAAATATGAATGGGAGCAAAATGAAGGAATTCAAATACTCTTCAGACTCAAATTTCAGGGTGTGCATGGGGTTGAGCAATATCGATTGTTAAATGTTCTATAGATCCCAGGTCGTCTGTGAGAAAGTTCTCAGTGGCACACGAATTAAATTTCCTCTGATCATGCTAACGTTTCAACTTGCGATTTGCTGCGGCGCATTAGAATGTGCGCGTTGAGCAGAGTGAAGGAATCCAAATACTCTGCAGTAGAAATTTACTGTGCACCATGTGGACATTCACAGCATCACTCAGTTTATCAGGCAGAGAGAAGATTGTCGTTGTCAGTTGTTTAGAAGTAGATTTTGATTAATGATCACAAGCATGGCTAAATTTAGCAAAACTTCTACCAAAATATTTGAAGATGACTACAGCGGTGCTAAAAATGCAATGGAGAACTACAATCATATGTATCATCAGACATTTAAGTGAACATGAGCTTGCTAAACCGTTCAAGAGACAAACATTTAACCCCAAAATGACAAAGAGGACAGAAAGTATCCTCACACAATTTGAAGTCCAATTCAAAGTGTTGTAACTTTCGCATTCAAGGTCCAAATTCAATAAAACTTGTTGGGAAAGTTGTATTCTCCCCTCTAGTTTGTGTGGCAAATATTTTAAATCAATCCAAGATATACTGGAGTTTTGGGGGGCCAATTGAAGTTCACAGCTTCAATTTGAGTTCACCAAACTGCATTTAGGACTGCAACTTTGGGGCTTGGATCTCTTTCGGAAAACATTCATTTTCAATAAAATTTGTTGGATTTTGTTCCCCTTGAAGTCTAGTTATTGTGGTAAAATTTTTATGTCAATCCAGGTTGTTGTGAATGTTTGAGAGCAATTCAAAGTTCAACATCCTGGCATTTGGGGAATATAGTGAACTTTGACGGCCTATTTCTTCTCCATACAAAGTCCATTTTCAATAAAAAAATTTTGGAAAAGTTACACATACTAGTCAAGTTTGTGAGGCAAAAATTTCATGTCAATCCAAGTAATGAGTGAGTGAGAAGCATTCTAGTAGTAGTAGGTTCTGCCTTAGATGTGTTTTTTTCAATTTTTCTTGCTATTTTTTGACATTTCAAAGTTGTTTTTTTAGACACAATGAGTCATTGAATGAAAAAAAAATTCACCAATGTGTTTGTATACTAATTTTGAATTATTTTGTAATGTAAAGTTTTTCATTTGAGTAGGTTTAAAAAACAAATTTCACCTCCAAATGTGTTTTTGGGAAAATTTCAGCATCTATTTTTGATGCTAAAACATTATGATCTTGCAATCTATATGGCCAGATGACTACAAATTTTGTACATACCTAAAACATATACACTACAAGATTGTAGTGTTGAGATTTGTATAACTTGAAGATATCTAGACCTATAGAGCTTCAAAAGCAATGATGTTTTTGAACCCTGGATTTCGAATGTCACTTTGGGGTTAAAAGGTTATCCTCGTTTTACTCGTTTTTACTCTAAATAAACGAGGTGGACTTGCAACTGGACATTCCAGAATTAAATAATGAACTCCACACCATTTGCACATCTCAAGGACCCGAGAGAATATCATATTATAAGCCAAATTGGCATTGAAACAATGCAACTCTAGTCAAAAACTCACATAATGTCAAAACTATAGACTACGTTCCTACGATCCGAAAAGTTTCTGGAAATCTAATTCTCGTAGATCCATGAGTGGTTAGCACTGCGCCAATCGACGATGCCCTCAGGGAACCACAGAGCAATTTCCTTCTGGGCGCTATCGACAGCGTCGCTACCGTGAATGATGTTCCTGGACAGAGCAAGAGACAGAGGCTCAAACACTGACAGCAATAATCATTACAAAAAGATAGCTCCATTCTTCGAACATTATTGGAAACATTATGAGAGGCCGAAGCCATATTGTAAAAAAAATTAAAGAATTACTCAGTAGAATCCTGTGAGTCGGGACATACCTGCTAACTTCAATGCAGAAATCTCCACGGATCGTTCCAGGCTCGGAGGCAGCCGGGTTGGTAGCTCCGATAATCTTACGCCCGGTGGCGACAGCTCCCTTTCCTTGCCATACCATGGCCACGACAGGTCCAGAAACGATATACTCGACCAACGACCCGAAGAAGGGCTTGGTAGAAAGGTCGGAGTAGTGCTTCTCAGCGAAGGACTTCTCAACCTGGATCATCTTCATGGCTGTGTAATAGCAGCAAACAGATAACGATCAGAAAAAAAAAGTAGAGTCTGGTGCAAAGACTCTCGAATCAATATGATATCTATCAACGTGTCCAAAATCAACGTGAAGCGGAAGGATCAGGGAAAGCCGAGTTATATCGTCCACATCATTATTCAGTGGCATTAATAAACTTCTCATCACCTCCTCTAGCTGTGCAAGTCCACGTCATCCTAAAGCATCCTCAAGGAAAACATTTCGAAGGTCCAGAAAAGGGATCAGGGAAAGCCGAGTTACATCGTCCACATCAATTTTCAGTGGTATATAAAAACTTCTCATCACTCCCCTTCACTGCACTTCTCCATCATTTAGTTAACAGACAACCAGAAAATCTAGCGCAAGCTTTCGTCCATATCATTCTTCAATAATACTTGAAGGATACTGAACATTGAAAGACATAATTAAGTGACCGTCCAGAACAGCGAAGGGATCAGGGAAAGCCGAGTTAAATCGTCCACATCATTATTCAGTGAAAATTTCAACTTCTCATCATCCCCCTTCGAATATCATAGCAACCTCTATAAGGCAGAGACCACGCTCCCCCACGTACACGCCTAAAGAACACCTCCAAGTAGACAAAAATGATACACTCGAACCTTATACAAAAACATTCTCCACAATGACATTCTATTCTAGAGTATCACGCACACAGGCCACACTATCACTGACTTGTCACTCATTCAAAGTGCGCCACCGAGGAAGCACTCTCGAGACTCAAAGTGGAAAGATCAAACAAAGACTGTAATGGAAGGCCACAGGTCGAACCTTTGAGGAAGAAGCCTTTCTTCTCAAATCTACAGATGATATCGCCAATCTGCACAAAAGAGAAAAGAGCATGAGAATGAAAGAAACGGAAAAGGAGCAAACCCTAGGGAATGGAAGCAAGATCAAAAGTGTTAGGAAAGAAACATACGAGGCCCCGCTGCACGCCATCGGGCTTGATCATGATGAAGGTAACCTCGGCGTTGGCCATGGCGATAGAATGAAGGTTTGAGTAGAGGAGACGAAAGAGCAGTGGCGGAAGAGGCGATGAAGTAGCAAAAGAGGAGATGGTGGGGAAGATATGGAGAGCAAGGCTGCAATGGAAAGTGGGAAACGTTGAGCCAGACGTCTGATGTCCGACGCAGACGGGCGTCTACGACACTGGCGGCTGCCTCCGCAGCGGAGCCCTAAACCCTAACTTCGCGTCAAGAGCGAAAGAATATCCAAGCTCATATTCCTACAATCCAACTAAGCACAGGTACTATAATTAAATATAATTTACTTTTATGGAATTTTATTTTTTGGCAAGTGAAGAAGATTTCAACACATTTTAGTATAAATTATTTGGACATGAATAAATTATTAATTTTTAATAGTATTTTTAATAATGTATTCCATGAATGTACCAAAAAATAACACTAGACTCTTGTGGACCCTCATGTTCTAATTGTGTACATCATGTGTAATTAATATCTAGGTTTTTGTGACACTCTTTGGTTCAAATATAGGGATCAAGTTTTTAAAAGTGTTGATTCTAGATGTACATAAATTCTATAAAGTCTAAAAAATATAGGAACATTTGAATTATTAATCTCTCATTTTGTTGAAAATAAATATTTGACCACCAAAAGTAGGAACCAAGATAAAAATGTGATGGTACTCTACATAGTAATGGTGTAAAATCAAGCTACCATTACAGAAATGCTATGTTTTTTTCTTCAACTTAACATTAAAAATTCTGATCTATAAATACTTTGCTTTAAAATCATAGAGTCTTTATAAAATTCAGCCATTAGTCGAAGGCAAAAAGTTGTATAGTTTTGAGATTTGAAATTGATTTTTTGCAATTTCTTTCAAATAAATACAAAAAAGATCCATTTCTCATTTTCTTGAAAGGCATTATAGATCACATATAGTTGCATAGGCACCCATTTAGAATATTTTACATCTTCACAAATAGTTTTAAAATAAAGGACTTCGTTAGTATGAGATAAGTACAACATTCAAATTATAAATTAAATAGGTAGTGCAGTAAATGCATAGGCTCTTGATTTACATGTCAATTCATATGGATTTTATTATCAACTGTAAAAAAATATATGCATATCTAGTCTATTGTGATTATCATAGTAGTAACTATTCATCAAAAAAATATATTAGAAACTTATAATTATAGCATGTTCTTAGTAAATTGAATATCTACTTAACTTCATATAGCTATTTAGAAGATTATAATATGAATGCTATTGAATCTCATGACATGGTAAAGTAAACTTTTGTGAGCATTTGATACTCACATTTGCTATTTAAACAAGCACAACTAGATTTTAGGTTTTATTTCAAAATTTGTCCTACTTGAATGCCTAAACATTGTCTATTATACATTCCAATCAATGAATCTTTTCTAATCTTTTAAGTAACATGAACTTGCAACATAATCAATAAAATCTTATCTATAACACAATTTTTAGTCTACTCATCAAACAAGCATTAGGAAAAGTTTTAGGCCAGAAAAGGTTGCTAATTTTTAACTTTTGGCCCCCTAGCAATGCAAGTACAAAAAAATAATAATAAATTAATAAAAAATAATAAAAATTGTCAATCCAATGTGGAGTTGACGCAGCACCAATACTGCCATGTTAGATTTGGAAAATTAAAAAAAAAATAAAATCTGTAATTGCACCATGGGGTGCAAAACTTATAGCCTCTTTGAGGCCTAAATTTTTCCTAATGATGTTGTGATTTTTGAAAAAAGATGTTACAATCCTAATTTAGCAATTTTAAATGAAAGATCATTTTATGCCCCAAACTCTAGATTTTAGAAGTGAAATTTATTTAAATGAAATTTTAATTATCCCAACTTGTAGATTATGTTTTGACCATTTTAAAATGGTCAAATAGTCAAAAATTGGATCTTCCTAGCCAAAGTTATTCAAGCAGGGTTGCTACCATGTGAGCAGGGAGCAATGAGCATTGAGTGTTGAGCATTGACCATTGAAATTTTTTTTAAACTTGTGAAAATTTTCTAAATTTTCACCATAAGATGCCTATGTCAATGGGTTTGAATAAAAATATAGGGCTATAGAAATGCCTAGTGAGGATGAATGAGGATGAATGGAGATGAATGGGGATGAATGGAGTTGGATGGAATTTTTGTATTTGAATTTGTTAGATGAAATTTATGTGTTGTTCATCACATTGGATGAAAATAGGTTCAAAAGATTGATGGATGAAATATAAAAATAACTCTTTAGACTAAAGGACAATTATTAAGTATTCAAGATCCAAAGTTTTGTGTGCCTTTTTGGAAATTAGGGACCTATGTTTACATGGTGTTATAAAACCATTTCAAGAAAGATACCATTTCTACTCAAAATTCATAATTTCTTTTAAGCATTACATTGAGATTCATCAAATTTATTTCTATGCTAACTCCAACACTTATCACATGATATAATACCAACATTTATTTACTACTAATTTTATTTTAAATAGAACCAAATTCTTAAAAAAAAGTAGAATGTTGTTGATTGCAAAAAATAGATTTTATCTACAAGTATTCCTAATAATTGACATGTAAAATGAAGATGGCTTTTGAAATGGGGGACTGTCTTTTAAACCAGAGATGATCTTCACCACTACACTTAGGATCACAAGAATGAAAAATAACTCAAGAATATGATAAGGTGCAAGAATGTTGTGGACCTTTTAGTCTCACTACATAATATTAGAAAACCAAGTAACAACAATAATATTTAGAACAAGATCAATTTGATCCAATACCACATATGGGAGAAAAATGATCACTGCCTTCACTACTATCACTATATATAAGTCTTGGTGTCTCAACCTCAGCCTCCAGGATTAAAAACTTTTTGACAACAACATTGTATGAAGGATTTTTGGCAATATGAATGGGTGATGGAGCCTCTACCATAGTTGTCGCTAGACTTTCAATGTAACATGGTAAACTCTTGGTACTAGGAGGAGGTCAGAGTACAAGATGCTGGAGAAGTATGTCTCTACAAGATGCTGGAGAAGTATGTCTCTACAAGATGCAATGGAAAAAAAATTAGAAGGTTCAAGAAAATTTTGAGATATCAAACAATAAAAAAATAAAGATATGCATGAAAATAACAACCAACTTATTTATAGCAACGTTTCTTTTGAGGCCTTGTAGACGGCCTTACAATATCCTCGTCATCAAAATCATCCACCACTATACATAAAGGGCGCTTGACTTGATCATTGGTAGTGGAAGTAGGAAGGATGTTCAAAGGTTGGAGGAGAGCTTTATAAATCTCAGTATCGCTCTCCAAGGCTACCAAATGACATCCAATGTTGCGGCATGTATGAATAGAGGCCCCTGTTCATTCAATAGAATGTCATTAGCTATAATTTGTAACAAATATATGATATACAATTTTTTTAAAAGATGGTTTAGAAAATGATAGCTAATGGAACATACTTGTAGATGCATAATAACTTAGTACCACATTCTTGGGTTTTGAAAATGCCTCAATCAATAGCTGCACAAATAAAGGATCCTTCTTACGAGCACCTCTCTACGGAACTATACCATTCATGAGTTGAGTCTGTGAGGAAGTGAAGTTGTGGAGAAGGTTAATTTCTTCAAGATTTGTGTCTACATTGCTAAGTTGTTGATTCATATAGATAAAGAACTTAGACACCACTGATATTTTCTCCCATTTGCTCTGTACAAAGAGAAGGATCTGAAAGAGTTGTGACTGCCAAAGATAAATAGGTCTAACAATCAATACTTGACAAATACAATGTTGCAAGAAGTAAATTCAAACATTTAAAACTATACGTTAGAGAAATTTCAATGGAACGTGTCTAACGTCTGGATCTTTTGTAACTAGAAAGCTTCAGCTCGTTTACGCCCGTCTATGAATCAAGTAGATGAAAATCATATGCATGAGTACGCTCAAATGTAAATTCCTTTACCTTACTGTTATCTGGATGGAACAACAAAATTGCTCCATCATCATGAATGTGTTGTGAAGCAAACTCAAAGATGGGTTCAATAATCTCTTCTTCATTTAGAATGTTCCACGCAAGAATATGAGATGGTGAAACTGAGATGTTGGGGACTGGTAGTCCATCTAGGATATTTGCAACAATTAAATCGAAGTATAGAGTAGGCTTCTCATTGCTTCTAAGAGTTTGTATTTGTTCCCTCCCAACCTTGATATAAAGTATAAAAATTTTTAGTTATATGAATGAATTGCAATGCTACATTTATAACTTGTAAAATAAAAGAATAAGATTAGGAAGTATAGATCTTACTTTTTTGGCAAAATTTAACATTTCATTCCATACTGGTGCATTGTCCTTTGTCTTCTCCTTGATGTTGAGCATTGCAGAAATTGATGATGGTAGAATTAGAGTCTGAGGTTCAATTCCATATGAAACAAAGACATCTGTTGCAATAGACATAAATGTTGGAGGGCAATGAGAACGAGCTGTGTCGATCACCTCGATAGTATTGGGAGCCACAAGAGGAGGAAGCGTAACAATAGATGTAAACATAGATACGTCCGTTCTTTGCTGGTGCAACCTCTTCAAGTTCCTCTTCTTCATCTAAAGACTCCTCTTGTATGACTGATTTAGAATGGTTTTTGGTAGCTTCTTTCTTAGGTCCCTTAAGAGCAGGGGAAAAAGTCCTTAGACACTCTAGTTACCAAGGACAAGCTTGAAGTTCTTGGATAGAAAATCCCCGTTGTTAAGTCAAAGTGAATATACAACCCTTCAAAGATATGTCAAGCCATCCTCTAAAAAGCTTGGGCATAAACTTCCTTTCAATCCCACTTTTTTGAACCAATTCTCGTTTGAAATATCTGCATTTATAAAATAAATGAAATTATTGCAATGATAAAGATGCAAGTGTCATTATTTTAATAATTTGTAAAGCAACTCAAATTTATAAAAATGAAAAAAAATTGAAGTAAAAGGTATACATGTATAGAAGCCTCTTGATTGCAACATTTGTATCCTCTTGCTCTTTGAAAAATAAGGACCTTAAATATGAAGAATCTTTTTTGAAGAGCCACCAGGAAAGTATGACCTTATAATACAATATGCCATGTCTCCACATAATCTCCAATTGTATCCAACTCATCATTGACACTCCATTGAACCACAATGTTTTCAGATTTGATGATGCTTGTGAATTCTGCTTTAGTTGTCTCTTCCAACTACAAACAACTCCATAAATGTAAATATAACATTGTTAAAGTAAAACATATGATGGTACAACAATGAGAAAAGAATGTAAATATTTATAAGCTTATAAAAGAAAATATTGAAAGAAAAAGTTTATAATATACCTCAGTCCAAAAAACAGTCTTAGAGAATCAAGTCTCTAAGGTTAATGTATTGAAACCAAGGGTAGGAAATTTGAAGCCCTTCCTAGAAGTCTCATTAGAGTTCTACCAACGAAGTCAACGAACTTTGTGGTGTGGCTGAACTACACACGTAGATATTCTTTGAAGTTTTTCCAATGACATCTCTGGCTTCTCATTGGCATTGTGATGCAAATAGATCTAAAATTTCAAAGAACAAAGGCATAGTGAAAACCAACACCGAAAATAATCATGCAATTCATTCATTTGCAAGCAATTTAAATTACATACCTATTTTAGAAATCCAACGCCATTTGGGGGGATTTGTAATGGTTGATTACTTATCAAACTCTGTTTGAAATCTTTTGATAGTTGCAGTAGTGGCTAAGGTCATAGTATCATGTACTTTTTCTGGAGTTCGATCTTCAATCTTGGTTTTCTCATAGTATGTTCGTACTGTTTCATCTAAAACTACAGCAATATCTTGCTGCGTTGTTTTGTTGAGAGGAGTGTGCTTAGGGAATACGCAGGGTATTTGGTTGCAAATAGAACTAGTTAGCCAGGAACTTCAAATAACCTTCGAGTCTTCTTGTTTTCAGTCTTCAATCTTTAGTCTTCGGCCTTCAAACTTCAGTTTTTCGTTGGCCTATCTTGTGGTGTCTCTATATGGGCCAAGGTAAGGGTAGGGTGATAAGAAACCACGGCCTCGGACGGGTAAAACGGGACGGCCAGACCACGAGTTGTGCTGTCCGAAAGATTGGCTCCTAAACTTCAAACCCACAGTGATCAGCAATTGTGCCTCACTAGTGGGAACAATAAAATGTGACCATGTGGGTGATCAATCCCACTTCGTCACCATGAATACAAAACGGGCTACTCTTGGATTCCCACAGAGCCCGCAACAAGTTTTACAATGCAGAAAAGAAAAACAACTAACCTCCAAAGCCGGCTAGGAATAATAAAAAAAAGAAATTGGGCCACAAATCACAATATATAAATGATTCCAAGAGTTTCAAGTCTTCATTTCTTCATTTCTCCATGTCTTGTATTCTTGAAGTGTTTAAAAACACAACAAGAAGACCCAAGACTAACTCTAAAATTCTTCTAAACTTCAAACTAGTACTACAAATGCCTCACAACTCCAAATGTTTAGTATCTTAACTTTCTGAAAAACTAACAAAATATAATAACACCCCTCCAAAATTGAACTCATTTTAAGCTATTGTCCAGGCACTATAGACAAAACAAATCTTGTCTTTCCTTCTCTAAAGGCAACGGACCTTTCCACCTTCAAATCTCCATATCTCTCACAAATACTTCAATTAAGAAGTGCAATAGTTTTTTGAAAAGATAACTACATGATCTTCAACCTCACAAAATCTCATACAAAACCAAACTATTGTCCGTACATTACAGGCCTCGAAAGTCTCTGCTCCTCTTAGTTGAGTAGCCACAAACTTCCTACCTTCAAACTATCACAACTTCCTCAATAATTCTTCAAATCAAGCTTACAAACTCATTTTGGGAAGCTAACTTCACAAGGAACAAACTCACAAATTTTTTCTTTCAAGAACTTTCATACATATCGAAATATCTCTCTTCTCAATTCGGTTCCAAAATTCACTTCAATACACACCTTCCACACACACTCAACAAAACTAAGGAATCTTCCTATCTTCCTTTTTCCCCCTTTTTAAGATAAGAGTGGGGCACATCAGCCCATACTTGTATCTCTAAAGTCCACCCAAATGATTCTTTTTACCTGCCCAATTCACACTACCATACATCTACATTCCTTAGCCATTTATTTTAATTAGAAGGCTAATACTCGAATCATCTGTAATTCAAACCTAATAAAATAAAATATAAAGGAATTACTATAAATCCTTATCAAAGTCTTCTATGTGCCCGCAAAGTCATACTAAAGGGTTTTGAATCAATCTCCAACCAACCAAGTCCACAATCTCCAACCACCAAGTCGTAGACTTGGTTGGTTGGAGATGCAGTAGTCATAGGTCGACAGCTGGTTTGGGTCTGAAATCCATCGATTCGAGTTCGAATCCCGATGGACTCATTGACTGACTTGAATGGCTTACAACTTGGCACGCTAGTGAGGCAAGAAAGTTGTACCAACCAACCTGCTACCTATCCCCTTGAGCTGTGCATGTGACAAGAGTAGTAAGCACCTACAAAGTGCAAATTGTCCCCAACAACTGTGACTCTCACCGCGACCAAACCACTTTTACTAAATATTGTAAATAGAGTTAATAAAGATTATGTCTAATATTTACATAATGGAAGAATTTCCATCAGAACACCATTTGGACCGATTCAAAAATATTTTTCCTATGATTTTTTTTTTCTAGCAAAATTCACTGCTGAACTCTCCCTTAGAGGAGGGAAATCCTCTTTATGATGACCTGTTATCACCGCAAAAGGGTTTTTCACTACTATAGAGTCCAACTATCGGCCTTCCGACCTTTGTTGATTCTTCTTTGGATTGGAAAATCAATGATCGCCCCCGTCGAAGTTGGGGCTGATTTTCGATAAAATCAATACACAAAAACTACTATTTTCCACCTTTGTCGATTCAACTTCTGTAATCTCTGTATCCTAGTTCTCCTGACCCGATATGTTGGACTGTGGCGAGCTTGCCACTACTCTAAGATCCTTCTAATTCTTGTCGATACTTTTCCCTCCTATAATTGTTTTGAACTGGCCGAAACGGATGCTTTCGGCAACTATTTTTTCTTTGCAGCATTTTTTAATTTTGGTGTTATATCTTTTTTCTTTTTTTTTCTTTCTTCACCACCTCTATAAAGCCATCCAACTTCTTCTCCGCCGCCTTTGTTCCCGCTAACTTCTCCCCTTGTTGTCTGTCCTCCCCCTCCTTCCGGCTTTGTTTTTTATCATTAAGTGGACAGCTCAGGGCCTTATTCCCAAATTTACGACAACGATTATACTGATTAGGTAATTTTGAATAGCTTACGCTTTGATCTACAAATATGATCTCTTTATTTTCCCCACTCAACAAAGGGATCTTGATGTATCCAAGCAACTTCGAAATCTCCTGGATCCTAACAAAAATTAGTGGCCCAAAAGGTCTCTTGTATGATGTTTCAGCTTGCTCAATCTTCTACACTTTGCCTATGAGCAATCCAAACTTGTGCAACCAATCGAACAATAAAAAAACTGGATCTAGGTCTGGGAACTGCACTCAAACTAGAAAACTAGTCTAAACTGTAGGCGGTGGCACTTCCGCCAAGAACCCAACCGTCTAAGGGAAGAACCTCACCGATTTATTATTCAACTCTTTCCCTTCCAATATTAAGCATTTGTTGACTACATTTGCATGTTTAAATTTTATTCTAAAGAACCCTTTAGAAAGTATCTATAATGACAGAATCTAGTCTTGTATATTCTCCTACAAAAATTTGGATAAAGTAACAAAGCCCGACGAGGTAATGAAGATTTTACCTAAAATAAGTCGCTTGTATATTTCATCCTTGCTAGTTTTCAACGCCTTCAACTCGTCCACTAAAAGGTCCAGCTAAATTTACCACTTCGCATCTATTTTTGGAGAGTCCGGCACCTGCTCTATCTCTGCCGTTGCTACTGCATGCGCTACATGCTCCTGTAACAGCTGCCCGTTTTTCTGTTCTCTGTCTGAAGATGCCTAGTCAGCACCCGGACCTTTGATAAGTGCACCATACGATCCTCCTCCATCTTGTAACTTCACACAAAAGTCTAGTTTTGTAAAAATCCTCCCATGCAAGCAACAGCGACACTGTTCTGCAAAATTCGAAACAAGCCTAGGGTTTAAGCAGTGAAACGGAATTCATTGCAAAGCAACGGAATTCTTTCTATTCAACTAGTTGTAATCCAATCCTCTGGAAAACACAGAACCTCTTGCACAAGGAACCTGAAGCGCTCACTAATGAACTGAAAAAAATAATAACAAAAAGTCCACCCTCTCTAGAATATTCTGCAATCAATATCGTCAATTTTGTCAAATCCAGGCTATCAAATCCTTTCCTAACCAATATCGTAACTCTAAACATGGTAGTAACCCTCTTACAAAGGCAACTGTCCATAGCCCAAAGCTCCTGAATCAACAAAGAAAAAAATCTGAAAAACACTAAATCGACCCAAAACTATGACTACTTCTGTCTGCTCTATTTTCTATGATCTTTGTCTTGTTCTGTTCATCTCCACAAACACATCTGGACAAATGTGAAGCGCTACAATAATTCTCAACAAAATTTCTCAAAATATAAAAAATCATGAAAAAACAAGCAAATAAGACAATTTGGCAGCCAAAGGCGGCAGCCTCCTGAAATTGTGAACCAAACCAACGGGAGGGGAACGTGAGAATGGCTCATCATCTTGAGACTCAGAAAAAACTCAAGAAAAAACCCTATAGTTTGACATTCTAAATCCAAAGTGAAGAATAACAAAAACTACATTAACTGATGAAGCATTAAGGTGGTTGCCTTTATTATATAGATAGGCCATGCTAAATGAGAAGGCGTCACTATAAAGTTATTAGAATGATGTCATTTTTTTTTTATATTAATACAATCAAATTTATCAAAATAATATGTAAATATATATATTTACATTATGTGCACATTTACAACGTGACAACAACATCGCCAGAATTTGACTAGAATGTCCTTGGGGTTAGTACCAAAAGAAATCTTCAATTCAAAATGCCACCAATACAAAGTTAGAATGAAAATTGCTTGAAAAACATCAAGAGGAAGAAAGCTTAACACAAAGGGACTTCTATATCCTTTCAAATGAGCTAAAACATACAAGGGAATGCTTGAAAATACAATAAAAGTCAAGTTTCAATGGAAAAGCAAGAGTTTTGATAAATACCAAATAATTTCAACAACGTAGCCATAAGTGACCAAATACAAAATTCAAGGAAGGGGGTTTGAAATAAGAATAAGAGATGCAAAGGAGTTGGTAGGAGGCCTTTTATACATTTCTAAAGCCCCCACTTAGCCCCAATTACTCTAAAATTACTTATTTCGCCTATTTCTATTCTATTGTTGGTCCTTCTATAACTTTTGGAGAAAAGTTCTAATTAAAAAACAAATTGCGTTTTTGGCTTCAAAAGATTCAAATTAGCCTAAGGAAATTCCTAATCCGAGCTTCCCAGCCAAAATCTTCACAAAAGATAGCATTTTTAAACTTAGTAAAAAGGTGAAAAATTAACTTTTGAAGTTTTAAGTTTTATCCAATTCTAAATGGCCAGGATTGTTTGGAAGGTTCAAAAATGTAAAAAATGAGTCCAAAAAGTTTTAATTTGGATTTCGTATGATCATGATTTGCTTGGCATTTTGCAAAATGTTTTAAAATTCCGTTGAAATTTGGTTGTGCCATTGGTTTGGATAGCTATTAATGTTGGAATGTTGCAAATCTTGATTAAGTACTTATTTGGACTAAAATACACACTCTTGATTTTTAGTGGGATTTTACTATTACCATAGGAATTTGTATGACTTTTTTAACTTTGGTAAAATAATTGACTTCCCATGAAGTCAAGTTCTGTAATTTAAAAAATTACCAAAAAATTTGGATAGCTTCTAGGAAGCCTCAAGATCCTTCATGCAAAGTTTCAAGTTCAACTTGTACTTTGTAGAAGAGATAAAATTTTACCTCCTGTTGATTTGAATTCCTCTAGGGAGAAGTCATTTCCGTTTGAAGAAATCTTGACAAGCCAACTTCACCGTTATACTCTTGGCATGTTGTTTATACTAGAATCACCTCTCTTTATTTGTCGATTGCCTTTTCTAGCATTAGTGATTTTTACTTTCCGTATTTGAGTAACTTTTGTTCAAGTTTGGGACTTGAATGGGAATTTCTACAAGATTCATTAAAGGACGTTTTTAGAATTTAAGAAGAAAGTTGATATCTTGCACTGCTAACTTTTATTAATCGTGCTACGTTACTTCTTTATGAAGGTAAAGTTCCACTTGTATAGCATTCAGGTATCTTTTATTTGGTTTGCCAATAGGACTTAATTTCATTTGAAATTCCTAATTGATGTCCCAAATATCATTTTATAACACTGAAAAATATATTTGGAAAGTTCTAAGGCTCTTTCATAATTTTAAGAGATTAATCCTATATGGATAGGGAATTTCTTCAAGTATATTGCAAACACTTTTTTTCTATCTTTTAGCTAATAATTAAAGATAAAATTAAACGAAAAACAAAAACAAAAATTTAAGATCCAAGTGACAATTCCGATGCTCACATGTAGCGGCCATCTACAAGATGATTACTAATCATGTGAACCTTTGATTCTTTTGCTTTGCCAATTCTAGGTACACAATCAATAATAGTCACTTAGATCAAGGCAATAAAAAAACTTTAAACAAGGTTTAAAGGAAAATCTTGTAAATTAACCAAGCACCAAAACTTAAAATTTTGCAATTTCTATACATATGGCTTTCTATTCCTTCAGGAAAGAATCATTCTTCGTACGATATTCATTAGTTAGTTCTTTTATCCCTCGAGGAGAATTCATTCTTAAAATGAGAATCCTTGAGCAAATTTTTATTTCTTTGAGGAGAAATCATTCTTGATATGGGAATCATTGGTTTGCTAAATTTATCTTGGTAATTTTCTTGTAATTTTCCATTCGCGTCAGTCGGAACTAACTTGAATCTATAAATAATAAAATAATGAAATCCATCCTTCCACCTTATTATTTTATTATTTATAGATTCTTTTAGTACTCTAAGTTAATTCCAACTAAGGCGGAAGGATTAATTTTTCATCCACCTCAGTTGGAATTAACTTAGAGTACTAAAAAAAAGTAGAAAGTAGATAGAAAATCCCCTATTCTATAATTTTGTTAGATGACAAAACTAAATATATAGATAAGAAAATTTTCAAACTCGCCTTTTTTCCTCAACAAGAGTGAGTTTGGACTATTAGAACAAGAAATAACGGAGTTGAAGAGAAGTGTAGAATTAGAACTTGTTAATTCTTCAAATTGCAACAAAATTAAAAAAATAGAAGAAGTATAAATTAAAAAAGAAAGGAAAACATCTAGTTTGTTATTTACACTCAATTAATTAGACACCAACTCTCAACTTACAAGTGAGAAAGATGAAGAATACATTTGGAATTTGAAGAGAAAATTAAAAGACGATAGGGAATTTGAGAAAATCTTAAAGAATTGATTAGAACCATTAAAAATAGAATAAATTAAATTATTGATTTGAAAGTAGTAAGAAACTTATCAAATCAATAATTCAAGTTAATTATTATAAAAACCTTTTCAAGTCACTTTGAAGAATATAATAAGTGAGATAGAATAGTGAGAAGGCAAAAGAAGTAGGAAGGAAAGAAAAAGATGAAGTAGTAGAAAAACAACTAACAAATTGTATTTAAAATCATTTTTCTGGCAATGAGCAAATAGTTTAAAAAAATGAAACATGGCCAAAGATGAGGAATATTGTGAAATGAATAACAACCTACAAAATGACAATCAATATGACATGAATTTTTTTATTTCTCTCTTTTTTATTGAATTTCTAAAATTGTGTTTAAAAACTTCTGTCTAAATTGCCAAGTTAATTCAAAGTCCTAAGAGTAAATTTTTTTTCTTTAATGTAGACTCAAAATCCTATAGTACATACTCTGAGGTTTCTAAAAACATAAAATACTTAAGAATCGGAGTTAAAACAAGTGAGATACAAATGGATGAAGTTTAGAGTTTAAAATGAATGAAAATTGGTTAGATTAAACAATTTGGGACAAGAACATAGAATTAGGAAGTGTTAATTATCTAAAATCCAAAAGTAAAATTAAAAATTAATTTTGAATTGTAAATTAAAAGAAATTAGCAAATGAAATTTGAAGAACTAAGTAGCGATCAAACTTCATTCATCAATAACTTTGAGTGGGAATGTCCAATCAACAATTGCCTTAACAATTTAAAAATTTAGAATTAATGTTTACAAGATTAAAATACAAAAATTTTAAAAATAGTAAGCTGACAGAAATTAAATCGAACCATTAGAATCAAGAAACCTTAAGCAAGAACGTAAGAAATAAATTAGGATAACAAGTTGAAATCATAAACTCTTAGAAAAGGTTAAGAGCAATCCAATAGTATTTTATACTTCCAAAAAGACTTAAAAACTAAAGAGTTATAAGAGGATGAAGTATTCAGACAAAACAAATTAAAACTTATTAAGAAAAGAGTTCAACCGAGTTAAATCTTAAGTTTTAGATATTAGTCAGTATTATAAGCACAAATTTCAAATTTCACCTTATTTTTAAGTGAGGACTACTAAAGAAAATCAATGAATGAAGTTCAATAAATCGATTAGCAGTCAAATTTCATCTAGCCCTAACTTTTGTTGAAAAAGTCTAATTGTGCTAAAAAGGTCTGATTGCGCAAATTTCAGAGTACTCATAGTTTAAAAAACATAGCAGCATAATCTAAGCCTTATTTGTAGTGCATTTTAGTTCATACTTTCATTCATCCTCATGTACCATTTTTTGTAAAATGCCAACATGAAATAAGAAAATTAGTTTGCCCCATGTTAAATTTTCAACATTTGATATTACATAATTGAACATTATATAAATATTTTAGTTGATAGTACATAAATACAATATTTTTTAATTAAATGTTGTTTTAATTCAAATTCATGAACCTCCATGTGTATTTTGAAGCTAAATAAAAATTAAAAAGACAAAAAAAACTTCAAAATTTTAGAACAAAATACATTAAATGCTCTAAAAATAATACAAAAAACAAAAAAGATATGAACCACTATTTAAAAAATGAATTATTTGGTGCCTTAAGATTATTGCTTGAACAATAGTTGACAAAAAAAAATTATTTTAATTGCAATTCAAAAGGAAAACTTCACTTGAATTGTAGTTTGAAATGAAAAATAATCACACTAGTAGAAAAATGAGCGACCAAAACAACTAGAAATTGTTGATCATTTCTGTTGTTTCAGTCGCATTGTTCCGGTCAAAATCTGATTGAAATCTGTTGATTTCTTTTATTGTTTTGGACAAATTTTTGGAAAATTAAAAAACCAAAAAAACAAGAAATTTTTTTTTGGAGGGTGTGAGCATTTATTTACCCACCCTTGGTACATACGCGTGCACAATCAGGTTCTTTTAGTTAGTTTTATCCTATGGGTGTTCTAACGTCGGTCTATTGTGCCTTCCAAGCAATGGATCTTTCTAAGTGTCCAAAATGTCCTACATTTGCAAAACAATTCTTGTTCAGTTCTAAACTTTAGTTCTTAAAAAACTAATAAAAAAGGAGACACTTGAGATTAGTGATAAGGCAAAAGTTTCGCCGTCTTTTAGAAAATCATCAAAGTTCTACAGCAATCTTAGGACTTGAAGTCAAAGCTTCGTCGTATTGAGGTATTAACCTCAAATTCTAAGACATGATCTACAAACTAGTACACAACTAGACTTTGAGAATTTTGTTCCAACCAAAACTTCTCTAAATGACACAAAGAAGAAATACAAACTATTGCCCAAAGGGCCAAAATTTAGAAGACCATAAGACTACAAGAGAGATAGAGTGAGTGAGAAGGGGAGGCCTTATATACCTTCCCCTAGTCCCCAAAATAAAAAAAACCTTGGAGTGCACTCCAAGCAATCAATCCTATCCCTTTAGATTATCATCCTAATTCTAATTTTTTAACTTTTTACGCTGGTCCAAAATTCTAACTTTTGGAGAAATGCTCCAAATTACAAACGAATTACGCCATTAGCTTCAGAAGGTCATTTTTAGTCTAAGAAAATCCCCCGCACCTTTTTCATCCGTCAAAAAACCACCTAAAGCTAGCACCAACTGAAAACCAAAAAGAGGTAAAAACCCAATTTTTGGAGGTTGACTTTTCTAAAGAAAGTAACTAGACTAGGGTCTGAAGTAGGCTTGGGGGAGTAAGAAAAGACCTAATTTGGGCCCCATTCCGATTCCGTATGTTTCCGATACGCCGGTCAAACCCTCCATAATATTTGAAATTGTCGATTCGGGGAGGATCTTCCTAGTTATAGGTCTTCTGGCTATCAAAATGTTTTGAAACTTGTTGGAGCATGTTATTAGCATAAAACAAGCTAACCTAATTTTTAGTGAGATTTTATTGCACCCATGGTAAATTCTATGAATTTACCATCCTGGATTTGGGCGGTTGACTACTCGGAAAAATATCTTTTGAAGATCAGAAAAAATCAAGACTTTTTGGGGAACCTCTCATGAAGTTTTTCAAGAGATATGCAACCTTAAATTCTTACTTTGCACATGTGAAAAAGGAATACAAAGCCCACTATCTCCTTTAACCTTTGGTGAACAGGGAATCTTCCACACAAAGGGAAATCTTGGCGAACCGATTTTGCCATTGAACTCTTGGCATGCTTTCCACCTCGAATCCCCATACTTATGTCGTAGATGTCCTTTGATGCTCCAGTTTGAGATTCTCCACTTGTAGGTTAACAATTGGGGTTTCTACTATTTCGTCGATGGAATGGGAAAACTGAAACCTCTCTCGGGAAATCTATCTTGAGGTTCTTACAAGATTTTCTTAAATCAATTTAGCCAATTTGCGTTTCATTGCACAAATAGGTGTAGATAATTGGGCAATTTTTACTAACATGCTTACTATTTATAATATGTGGGTTTCTATTCTATTTACATGCGAGATTTAGGTGTTTTTTAGGAAAAACTATATATAACGTGACCAAGGGCCGTTTTGGCATGTACAACACTGATTTTGGTTTAATACACTCTTTAAATCTTTTAACACCTAAAATTACATTGAAAATATATAAGAATTTCAAAAAAGAAATTTTGAGTCTTAGGTGATGAAATCGAGACTTACAGAAGGCGGCCTTTTGGGTATGATTTCAATCATAAGAACCTAAAATCCTCTTACTATCCATGGGCACACGGTCAATCTTCTTCCAAAACTTGGCGCTCATACTAGGGATCTAGCTCATTTCTTAGGTGGTACTGCAATTTGAACTATGAGGTTTGGATAGTAGTACACCATTATGAATGAATACTTCCGTAATCTAAGTCATTGGATTTAAGAGACACCCTACAAGGTGAACTCTTCATATGTCCTAACTATTCATGAAGTTGCATTAATATGTGAGTAACTAATATCTTACAACGACTTTTGATAATTTTGATAATTTTTATTTTTATTTTTATTTTTTATTTTTAAGTTTATTTTATTTTATTTTATTTTATTTTTTTGTTGTTTCCCATCCGCCTCAATTAGAGTTGACTTGGATCTATAGAAAAAAATTTATCAAACCCATCTTTCCGCCCTCATCGGAGTGAATTTGGAACTAAAAAAGGGAAGGTAGAAAATAGAAGAGAGAACCCCTGTTTGCCTTTGATGGAACAAATTTGGACCTATAGCCAAAAAATATTTCAAAACCGCCTTCCTCCCTCAACGGAGTGAGTTTGAACTAAAGATAGAAAGAGAGAAGCAATATAAAGAGAAAAGAGGGAAGTGGTTCAAGACCTCAATGCTCTGAGCTTTAAAAAGGGTGTGTCCCCAACCGCGGTTGTCGGTAATGTTTCTTGCCTTTTCACTACCTTAGGGGTAGCGCCAACTGGCCTTAGGATCGAACCTTCATCATTGAAGAAAGAATTTCGTAACTCGTAACCATCGTCATCGTGTCTCGACGGTTGGAGACGTCTGATGCGCTAGTTTGAAGGTATAAATACCCTTGCTGCGCCCCTATATAGTTTTTTTGTTTTTTTTGGTGGACGAAGGTCCTAACTATATACAATGTGGAGACTCTATTCACAACATTTCAAAGAATGTGAGGAGGTGAATGAGAGTTTCCAAGACATACAAGGGACCTAAATGAGTCAGAAGGTCTCAGAGAGGACCTATGGCTGCAAAATCGTGTCTGTTGCCCTATGAGATCCGTTTGATGCTCTCCATCTCTTCCAAGTTGATGAAGGAACCGGACAACGTGAGTTGATTGTCGATCTCTTTACTTGTCTGATTCTGGAAATAGATCAACAAGGATCCGTTGTAGCTCCTGCTTCTACATTGCTCAGTGTTTGGTTGATGACTTGAGTATTGGTTTAAGTAAGGAATTCCCCTAGGGGCTCATATGCCGTCCGGGCACTAGATTGAAGGCTCTGATTCCAATGGTGGTGAAGGCAAGTGTGGTAGCGTTGATTCGGAAAGCTTTGGGGTCGTGTCGTAATATTCTGGTGGCAAGCCTCCAAGATCGTTGGGAATTGGACTAGACATGATAAACTATGCTATATTACTCCCCTAATAAGTGGTGTCCTCCCCAAATAGAGTTGGTATAGACCTATAGACAAAAAAGATTTCAAAGCCGCCTTCCGCCCTCAACGGAGTGAGTTTAGACTAGGAGAAAGATAAAAGATGGGAATAGATAACTTTAGGTTCAAGCCCTTGCAGTGCTCTCAATACAAGATGTAGACAGTAAGATCTCAAGTTTCTCCGTAATGAATTACGGGGACTGGCATGAGAAGCGGCCAACTCAAGATTTGTAGTATGAATTCCACACCAAACTGGGTGATGAGGAAGTTAGTAAACCTACGCTTCGCTATGAACTGAATACGAGTGTTGAAGGCTCGTGGAATAACCGTTGGGGGTCGAAACCAGCCACGGTCCATGTATCAGGTGAATATACCTACAACAGCACAACCTCTAGTATGAAGAACCAGAGTCTTCCTGTGTTCTTATACTAGAGTTATGTATAGCGTGATCAAGAAGCTTGCCTAGTCCTACATTGGCGATTCATCATTGGAAGCGCCGATTCTGCAATGATCTAGTAAACATTGAATATCAAAATTTAACCTAGCTGGGTTTTTTTTAAGCTATTTTGGCTTATATTACAACAGTCTGGTGGATTAAGCGTTGAGAAGCTAAACCAACCTTAGCCTTCCCAAGAAGCTTTCTTCTGTCAATTACGGCAGCCAAAATATTCCTAAAAGCAGCTGTTTTTCTGACATCTACAAAGATAAGCTGAAAATAAACCTAAACAAAGTGTTGGCTGACCCAAGGGCCTTTCTTTTTACATTAGATGTAAATTCCATTAAGTTTTGTCATTCTTAATGCGAACCTAAGAACTAACAACCAAGTGGCTTTGTTTGGTGAGAGATCCTAAAAAGGTATCTCAAAATTTAAAAGTGTTGCTTGCAATAAGTCAACTTGTACGAACCATTCCTATAGCTTTTATTTTGCGTTAACATTAACTATCTCGCACAATAGCTAATAATTGACAATTTTTAAATTTTTAATATGTTTTTGGTAGCTTTAAATTCCATGATTTAATTAATATAGAGCTACCTTGCGTATTAGCTAGCCATTTAATAACCCAAAATTTGTTGCATACTTTTTTAGTATTTTAAATTTTTAGTTGATTTTGTGATTTT
The DNA here is from genome assembly GCA_950106755.1 of Climacium dendroides. NCBI lineage: Eukaryota > Viridiplantae > Streptophyta > Bryopsida > Hypnales > Climaciaceae > Climacium > Climacium dendroides. The sequence goes on from OX467086.1 coordinate 24,563,287, forward strand.
TTTTTAGCTATCATTTTAACAAAGTATTAATAAATTGAAAGCTACATGTTTTTGTTTGGAGGGGTATTATTAGCCCTTTTACATATTTTTCTAAAGCCAAAAAATACAACTAAGTAATTAGTTTAAGTTTAGAAAAATACAATCTAGTGATTAAATCTTACAAAGCAAAAAAAACTAAAAAATTAAAAAAAAAACTAGTCTTATACTAAAGCATGACCTACACAATCCTAAATGGCCTAATTAGTTGTCTTTTCAGCTCATAAAGCGTATTTTACGATAGTCTAGTGATTTTCATAAACCCCTATTAGTTGTCTTTTTAGCTCTTAGGCATATATTACGTCTAGTCTAGCAATTCCTATAGATCTTCGTCTAGCCATTTTTTCAGCTTTTAGGCATATATTACGTCTGGTCTAGCAATTCTATAGTAATTAGTCGGACCAGTATTCCTCCAGTTAGCCTTTAATTCTCACTAAAGACCAACTTAGAGTAAACCGCTCTGGATTCGTTCCTACGAGGACTCGAGGCTCACGGAATTAGGCTAACTCGATCTAAACTTTCCCCTTCTCTCCTATTTTCTAATCTAGACCAGAGGTCCGGTTCGGCTACTTGTGCCGGATGGGTTCCGGAATTATTCGGAAACCGTTTGATTGCCCCTTCTGGGATCCTTGGGTTTAGGTGACGAGTGGCCAGATCCACCGTCCGGATGTTTAATGTGTCCGAAAACACTGACTCTCCCTTTCTCTCTCTCTCTCTCCACTAACTTTAACTTCAGGGACCGGAAGTATCCTACTGTTCCGTCACCTCACAAATCCGGAATACTTACCGATCTAGGTCACATAGGGACGGTCAAGGACTACAACGACATTCTAGCATCAACCCAACACTGAGCCTCCCATCGACCGGGTGGATATCCTTGCACTCTCTTGGACGTAACACCGGGGCTTTGAATTTGTCTATGGGGGAATTCCGAAATTTGGGCACATCTTGCAAACTCTCATGCACGGAATCTGCTAGCAGCCTCTCAAACACCCTCCTACACGAGGCCGTATCCTCCCCTTAGGCTCACTATAAGAAAACTGCATCCGCCGAGACATCGCGATTTTGACATCCGGACATCGCGCTTGACGTGTCTACGTCAGAGTGGACGTCCAATTAGACCACGCTGCCGTGGACATGCATTTTGCATGCTACGTCCACGCAGATTTTCAGGCTGGACATCGTGATGTCCAAAAAAACTTCGGTCAACGGGGGGCTTAGGAAGTTGACATGTGGCTGCCACATAGGCGCGAGAAAGCCAGAGTGTCATTTTTTTCATCCATTGCCCGTCTATGATGTAGCGTTTGACGTGTATCTGACGTGGCATGCCACGTCAGAGCTGACGAGATCGGCTGACGTGGCATCCGCAGATGCTGACGTGGCATTTTTGGGACCACTTGTCTGGTCTCCCTAGCAATTCCGGATGTCTCCTGAGACATCGCTGTGGACATTCGCATGACTTTTATGATGTCAACTGAAACATTTGTATGTTGAATGTGATGTCCATCCTGACGTGTGGAATTTGCACATGCGTACTTTTCAAAGCAGTCCCTGTCATAGGAGATGTCTACTTACACGAGGCAGCGCACCTACATGGTAGGGTAGCAGATGGATGGATGCATTGTAGGATGTCAGTGGTAACGTCCCGTTAGAAGATCTAAGTCTTCTGCAACGCATGTATGCATTTTGTTGGACATTCCACTGTTCTTGCGGATGCATTTTATTGGACATTCCGATGTTTTCTGTGTGCATTGTGTTGGACATTTTGATGTTTTTTGTGTGCATTGCATTAGACATTATGATGTCCGATGGATTTGTTGTCTGGGACACTCCGATGCTTTGTATTTGCATTGAATTGGACATGAAGATGTCTGAGCGGATGTGTGCTACGAGACACGTCATGCTTAATGAATGCATTGTATTGGACATTTTGACGTCAGAATTCATTGGTTGGCGAGACACGGGATGCTGCTTCAGACATTAACAACATCCACAAATTGACAATGACTTGAAATAGGAGTATGTCCATATTCATAGAATAGAAAATCCAATACAAAAAACAACCATGTCTCTCAAAGGAGGATCATGGTAGAACACAAAGCCAAAGCTGAAAATGAAGACTAAGCCGAATAAAGAAATCAACACAAAGCAAAACACATATAAGAGAATTTCGTATGAAAGCAACCTCTTCAGTTTCTTTTCCCGTCCGCTACTTTCCAGACACGCGAATGTCTGCAGCGACGTCCCATTGCTGGGGCTAACGTCCTCCTGTCTCTCGGGACGTCCTCTGCAACACGGTCTGCATTCCATTTGACACAGGTATCAACGACTCCATGTTCTTGGAACCACTGTCCACGTCCGAGAACGGCATAATTTCAATACAAACTTCAAGATTGGTAAGAATCTCACCGTGTGTTCATTTCTTACGTGGTGCCTCTCCCTTCTTAGGGGGATCTGCCACCGTAGAAGGGCTTGCCTTCAAAGACTTCGGTGCAGTTGCCTTCAAGGGCTTCGTTGGGGCCACAAACTTGGACGGCTTTGCACTTGGTACAATCCTTGTGACCCGATTGGAACGGGTAGACGACCCGGAGGATTGCATATTTCCCACCTAGAACAAAGCGATAACATAAAATACTTTAGAGAATGTGGACTCGTCGCATTTTGGGCTACATGTGGATGCAAGGACACAAAGCCTAATTCTTATGAGGAAAAATACATGAATGACATCCAATGACCTCTTGTCATACGGTTTAGGGTGTGTAAAATACCTCTTGAACTCTATCGGTTTGTGCTGCAAGAGCAGACGTTTGCACTTCGGCGGGGGGAACTTCATCCACGGAAATGGCATACGGGTCTGTGGAGGACTTCTCCGCGTCCTTTCCGACGTCTGCTGAAGCATCGTTGTGCTTGGGAATGATCTGCACAATGCACAATTGAACGTCTTCTCGGACGTCTGCACCAGCGTTGTTGTCAGTTTGGACGTCCGAAACGGTGTCCTTCAGGTAGTCCACTTCTTCTTCAACGTCATCTGCGATGTCTTCAGCAACGTCACCACCGACGTCAGCATTGACGTAAAGATCCCCCTCGACGTCTGTGGGGACGTCCTCAACAGCTACCTTCTTCACAAGAGTGACATCGCATCCAGCATTATGACCACCACCTCCTACATTTGAGACAACATGACTTTGAAGATTGTTGCCTCCAAGGGAATGAAGGAGTTGTTGGAGAAGCTCTTCTACTCGACCAAGGCGCCCTCCCAACTCTGCATTCAACGTCCGCAGTTCTTGTATATCTAGACTGTAGTCATGAGGTGAGTTGCGGGTCTCTGCTTGGCGCCGAGCATACTCCTTGTCCGTTGCCTCCTTCACCTCCGACTCATAAGGTATGCATCCAAGTTGTAGGGTCTAGCACATGAAAACAATTAAAGGTCTCGACATTGATGTCCACGCAAATATCATTTCAGACATGAGGTTCAAAAATGCAGACATCTTACAAAGCAACATGATGTCTGAATGGACATCCGAAACAGATGGAAGTGGAGGACTCTCACCAATTTACCTATGACATTCTTCTCAATGAGCCTCCTTGAACCCCTTCGCCTTAGAAACTGCACGCATCTGCGCGGACTTCTCCTTGGCGTCTGATGAGCTGCGCCTCTCTTGCAACCTCCTCCACACGGAGGCATCAACTTCTGGTGGTTTAGGGCAGTCCCCATCGATCAACTTCATCAAATGATGGCGAACATTGATCAAAGTCTTCGTCACATGCTTCGGAAACCACGAAGGATTTATCTCCACTTGGTCGCCTCCAACTTCCTAGTCTGAAATAAGACGGTCACAATACAAAACACTTGCAAACGATAAGACTTCCGAGATAATTTAATTTCGCAGACACAATGATGTCTGCATAGACATCATTCTAGACATCCGGACACCACTGCAGACGTCAATATAGAAGGCATGGTGATGCTCATCCAAATGTCATATTCAGCATCATGACGTCCAGGAAGACATCAAATTCAAAAAAAGAACTCACAACCTACTCAAGCAATTTCGGTCACGTCACATTACCTGCGTAGATTCTATCAAAGAATCGTTGTCTCTCATCCAAAGGCTGGTCAGCCCACCCAAACAAAGGATTCAATCCCTTGGCAAAAGCCTTCACATCTGCTATCAAATAGCTTTTTGCCTTCCCACAGGGAGAACCACGTTCGTTCACCTCCACATATTGCTTGCGCTTGTTGTTGCGCTCCTTCTTCACATTGATCTTGCGAAGTAGAGGTTTAATAGGCTCCTTCTCCATGACCATTACGTCGTCTGATTCTTCTTCCTCATCCGTGTCAGGAGATCGAGATGTGGTCCTATGAAACCTCAAATACAAACAGCACTTGTAAGTCAACGGCCACTCGATCTTCGTTAGAACATCAACTCAAACATCGACTTGGACATCTACTTAGACAGAAGACTAAGACGTTGAAATGCAGAAGGCAGCGTGCTGTGTCTGACACAATGTCCACATAAATGAATATAAACATCCAACCTCCTTTCAATAACACACCACATAAGAGGTTTAGGTGGCACTAGTCACCTGGGCTCAGATTCAATGGAGTCGTCCTCGCTCATAGACAACTGTGCTTCATTTCTTCTCGTGCGTGACACTCCCGTGCGACGCCTCTTGGGTGCTGGAGTACTTGCTATAGCTTTGCCCTTGTCCTTCACACGACTACTCACATGCCAAGGATCGTTCCTTTGCTTCGACTGTTGCTCTGTGAGTGGCCGACCTCTAGCGTGTACCTCCTCAGCGGTAGAGTCGTCATTGTCACTATCAGCATGATGCCGAGACGGTGCTGCCCGTTTCACGGGCAGCTTTCTCCGAGAATCGGGGGCCATCTCAGCTAGCGGCCAACAATGAAAAACCTCACCCAAAACCTGCGCAAGGCAATCACAGCTCAAAACTAAAAGAACAAAACGGCCAACTAACATGCTATAATGGTGTGCTTTCCTGGACATCAATTCCAGCACCTGGACGTCCAATTTAACATTAGGACGTTTTAACGGACGTCCAATTTAACATTAGGACGTTTTAATGGACGTCCAATTTAACATTAGGACGTTTTAACGGACGTCCACCGTTCGACTCCTCTGTATACAAGACGCTTAAGAACCAAGAACGTGACATGTGATGCACTGAAGGACATCACATTGGACATCTGCATGTTTATAAAAACATTACTACTGAAAGCCAACACAAGGATTTTCTCATGCTACTCTCAAAGGCCAACACTAGGATCACTCCTGCAAATGGAAACCAAAGTACTGGAGTGTAAGGAGAGAGATTGAAAATTCACTACAACACAAGACTACAACAAAGCAAAACCAAAAAAAAAAAAAAAATCAAAAACCTGTAAGGCTCCTGCTGCTGAAGGAGCTGCGGCGCGAGAGGGACTCCCTCCTCCGGCGCAAGGGCTCCCCGCAGTAGGGGCTCCCCACGGCAGGGGCGATCCCCGCGGCAGGGGCGATCCCCGCAGCAGGGGCGCTCTCCGCGATAGGGGGCTCCTCGCCCAGGGGGCTTCCCGCTGGGGGCTTCCCGGGGATGCAGCGGTCCCCGCAGGGGCGGCGCGGCTCCCCGTAGAGGGGCTGTCCGCAAGGGCGGTGCGGCTCCCTACAGTAGGGGCGCTCCCCACGGTAGGGGGCTCCTCGCCCAGGGGGCTCCCCGCAGGGGGGTTCTCCGTAGGGGCGGCGCCGGGAGGGCTCTGTGCGGGGTTCCCCGCCCTTGCGTGGGGGCTCCATGCAAGTGTGTCGGGGTTCCCCGCTTGGTCATGGGAGTCCTTCCCGCCTCCACACTCCGCCTCGACGCTCCCACGCTCTGCCTCCACGCTCCCACGCTTCACCTCCACGCTCCCACGCTCCACCTCTGCACGTTGCTCCTCCACCTTCAAACAAGAGATGCATCAACAAGAGAACAAAGATAATCCCAATGTCAAGCTTAAACTCCCCAACGCTCCTAGTGATGTTCAGTTAGACATCAGTTGAAGCCTCAGTGTGTCACGGATGGAAAAAATGGATGAAACCCTAATTTGCCTACACAATTCAATGACGCCAATTTTAATTCCTAGAATTGACGGGAGCTGCTGGAGGCCATGACGGAGGCTTGCGGGGCAGGGCAGGGCGGGGAGGGGAGGGGAGGGGAAGGGAGGAGAGGAGAGGAGAGGAGGGAGAGGAGGAAGCGAAGGAGGGAGGAAGTTGTCTACACGGTGCTTGGTCTTGTTTAGGCGCCTGCTACGACGTAGGCTTCCATCTACTACAGCTACTGATTTTTCCATCCCTGCGGTGAGTGCAGTAGCAACAATGCTGTCCACAAACTGGTGAAACATGCTCAACTCCTTAGAAGTTTGCAAATTCGAGTGTAGGTGAAGGAAGAAGAGCGATTGCAGGAAGAGGAAGGCCGAACGTGGGCCTAAGGTTTGTCTAAGTCCCATGACGGAGCGATAGCCCCATGTGTGACGTCGGGTGCTGTACTTTTCAAGAGGGCCCTTAGATCGGAAGTTGACATTCGTGTGCTTCAGCAGACATCACAATTGACATGTAGACATCAACTCGGACATCATGATGTCTGACTTGGTGTTAGTAACGATGCGTTTTTTGCCAATTTGAAATGGACAAGGGGATATGTTGCGATGATGTTTTGCATGACATCACAAATGACACTGTCGTGTCCTAGTAGGCATGACTGCGTCTCATTGCACATGTTCTCAAGAAATTCGAATTTGGCTTTGACCTTCCATTTTTATTCTCCAAGTGAATAATTAGAAGTTGTGAAATGGAACTTGGCTTCGACTTTCTATTTTTATTCTGTAAGTGGGGTCTAAAGTAAAAGAATATCCTAGAGTTTGAATTAGGCTTCCTCAAAATAAAATTTGTGAAATGGAACTTGGCTTTGACCTTCTATTTGTATTCCCTAAGTCATTTTTTTGAAGCTTCTTCAAAATACAATTTCTAAATTAGAACTTGCCTTTCACCTTTTAATTTTTTTTTGGCTCTAAGTCATTTCTTTGAGGCTCTACCAAATTAGAGCTTGAAAACTAGAAGCTTTAGAGTAGAACTTGAAATTCACCTTGTCTTTATCTTTTCTACATCTTTTATGGGGGACTTATTGAAATGAAACTTGTAACCACTTTTTCTTCTTGGAAGTAACGAAGTCCCAGCAATACAATTCATTCTTCTTCTGCTGTATTGTATGGCTATACTCTACCTAGGTAGCTTCTAAATGATGCTAAATTAGCTTCTTCTAAGAAAGTAGTGCCTATAATGTACTATAATTTCAAAGCACAAACCTTACTACCCTCCTTAGCCATGGAAACCACTGACTGCTTAGAGCTGCAGTCCTTAAAGTGCATGGGATGTAGTGTTGCGTAGCTTCACCCAATGCTTTTTCTGACCTGCCTGCGCAGGACTTAACGTTAAGCAGAACATGTCAATGTCCTTATGAATAAACTTATATAACTTTCCGGTGCCTTCCAGGATGTTAGGCGTAGCACCCCATGTCAAACATAGCACATGTAGCAAATACCTTTTTATCTTCTATTCAGACATGTTGATGTCACGTACAAGCCTGTGGGTGACATTGTGGTATTCCTGTAGACATAAATGCGTCTTACTGGACATGATGCTGGACGCACCTAGGGCCTTTGGAAGTCAACTCCAACACATTCATGTGTCCTATCTCTGTTTGAGTTGATGCCTTGTAGTTAAAAGAAGAGAGTTACAAAGAGATTTCAAGTCATAAAAGCCACTTATCAATTACAATTTACAAGAAGTAGGCGTTTGGGTGTCGGTTTTCATTGCTTGGCATTGCTTTTTTATCCCATTTTGAAGTACTAAGGAAATGAACCTCATTTGCAGTTTACACTCATGTTCTTTGGAAACAAGACCTAATATTTGTGGAAAATTTTCTTTCTTCCTCGGGACGTATACATTTGGTTGCCACCAAAACAAATAATTCATAGACTGTGATGTTGGATGTTATAGGTTCACAAGTCTACAGTACTGCACGAACTACTATCCACGATCTAAGAGATAGTGATGAACAGATAGGTGCAGTGGACATGACGGTGTCAAAGTAGATGTCTACAGTGACAAACATATGTTCACAAAAACATCCAGACATTCAAAATTGTCACTGGATGATCAGAAGTGAAGCTTCTTCAACCACCCTTGACTTCCTTCTGATTGTCTACTATATCTTTCTCTTTGTCTTTCCCATTGCATGTTGTAGGAAACAAGTTTAATTACTTCAAGAGTGGACATTTCAAATTGCATGATATCAGCAAGTGCACGTACGTGTTGATGCCTGTGACGGACATGGAGGGCAGGCGTGGACGTCGTGCTGTAAGAGTGCGCATCAATGCAGACGGCTGTGTCCTTCGCCACATTCCTATAGGTGACCTCATTCTACAAACCGAGTTGAGGGTGGCAACGCAGCTGAATTTGACGAGGTTTCCATGTCCATGCAAATATTGTCATGGAGGAAGACGTCGGACTATCCATGTGATTCGGAAGCATCATGGAGAGGTGGGACGGGATGTTTTTTTGACGAAGTCAATGATTGGAGGGGACCCACCCAATGGATACCCTCCTAATGGCATATGGGTGGAAGATCTTGTGTATGACGACGATGACGTCGTTGAGAATGACGCAGACATAGTAGAGGAAGACATTCAGATGCAGGATGTGAACGGAGGACCAGAAGTAGGGGACACTGATGTCGGTGACGCTGCTAATGACGACGACGCTCCTCTGGATGTACAACACGACGTCCAAAGGCAAGTCATGGAGGCCTTTGATCGTGGCAATGCATTGCATTCGGACACCTTGGCGTCTGACGGAGCGTCAGGTGCTGAAGCAGACGTTGACGTTGACACTGTTGAAGACATGTAGCGTTTATATGAGCACGCAACAACAGCACTGTACGAGGGGGCATCATCGAGTATTCTGTCAGCAACAATCATCATCATGAATATGTGCGTGGTCTTCCGCGTGAGTAACCATTTCACTAGTGAGCTCCTACGGTATTTGTCATCAGACTTGCTCCCGAAGAACAATAAGCTCCCTACTAGTCATTATGAGGCAAGGAAAATGATTAGGAAGTTGGGCTTAGAGTACAACAACATCCATGTGTGCCCAGGTGGTTGTGTGCTATTCGAAGACAAGCATGCAAATCTAAGTACGTGCCCGAAGTGCTCTAAACCAAGGTGGGTGGAGGGAACAAACTCGATACCAACAAGGGTCGTTCGACACTTTCCCTTGATCCCAAGACTTAAATGCATGTTTCGATCTTCGGAGATCGCTCAGATGCTGACGGGTTGGATGCGGCATGTCAGCAATGACAGCATCATGCGGTCAGTGGTGGACAGCCCTGCTTGGAAGCATGTCAGCGTGGACGTCCACTTTGACAACTTCAGTGCTGACGACAGGAACCTACGTCTGGCACTAGCACTGGATGGTGTCAATCCCTTTAAGCTGAGCAACACAAATTGGTCGACATGGCCGGTGCTCATTTTGATTTACAATTTTGAACCATGGTTTGTGACAAAGAAATTCTTCATCTCCCTTAGCCTTCTCATTTCTGGGAAGCAGTCCCCAACTTCTAAGAACATGGATGTGTTCTTGCGACCATTGTTGAAGGAGCTACATGCATTGTGGGAAGGTGTGGTGGCTCAAGATTTCTCACAGCCCGAAGGTGCTCGTCGCTTTATCATGCGTGGCTTACTAATGTGGACTATATCCAATTTTCCTGCGTATGCTCTGATCTCTGGCTTGTCTTGCAAGGGATATAAAGGATGCCCGGATTGTGGTCTTGAGACAGATTCTCGACTTGCAAGAACCGGCGATGTGAGGGCGGATCGAAGTACAAGAGGGTCCAAGATTGTGTATGGGGGCATACAAAGGTACTTAAATCGACACCATCCTTATCGTCGAAATCGTCGCTTCAATGGGAAAGTAGAGCATCGCTTCAGGCCAAAGGGCATGACCATCGAAGATGTTATCCGATATGCTGCGTGGCGGCAAGCGTTTCTAGATCTGGGTGGAAGAGAAGATGGAAAGGATGACCCAGTGCATTCCATAGGGGTGAAACGCTTGAGTGCATTGTTTAAGCTGCCCTACTGGAAGGTACAAAGTGGTCTAACTTGACTTTGACATGTAGGTAGTGTCCAATGTCTGAGTGGTACGTCCTCTCTGACGTTCTGTGTCATAGTACTGGCGCGTTGATGTCCAAGTAGATGTCATAGAAGACATCCCGCTGCACAAATTGCAATAGCTGTAGACAGTGGCCACCTATTCAGCCGTGCAATGTGAACATTTCATGTTGTGTTACATGTCCACTCAGACGTAGTCGTGAATACAAAGTGAAGGCTGAATGTCGTTGTACGTTTTCTTAGCAGACAACACGGGAAGTGACGATACACATTTTTTCGGAGGGTAGAGCGTACTTAAGATTTACGTGTGTTCCCTTCTGCAGTATCTGCTAATCCGACACATTTTGGATGTGATGCATTGCGAGAAAAACTTATGCGAGAACATGGTGAAGACCCTTCTTGCTATGAACGATAGCCTTGGCAGCCGCATTGATGCAGAACAGCTTAGAATACGTAGAGAAATTTGGCTTCAAGACCCACGAAGACGCCAAGACGATTTCTACATGCCAAATGCGTCGTATGCAATGACAGTAGATGAGCGCAGGGAGTTCGTGGATATAGTATCAAGTATCCGTACCCCAACAAACTATGTTGGTGCAATTCATAAACGTCTACAGAATGGAACGTTACAGTATATGAAGACGCATGATTATCACATTCTCATGCAGCAGGTGAGGTTGCGATGGAACGTGACACAGGGGTTCGTTGAACTTATCCAAGGAAGGGAGGGAGTTCAGAGATTGTCACTGCTCTTGAACCGTTGTGGACATCATATGTCTTCAGTAACGTTGTTGAAGGCAGTAGTATGTTAATGACAGTGCATGGGAAGACGTCTTCATGAACATGATAGTGTTTCATTTGGCTGTGATGCGTTTTCTAGTAGTATGTCATATTTAGCACAAAGACGTTGTAGTGGATGTCCAAAATTAATGTCCGGGTGACCCTCATGCAAGTTACAGGGAAATGTGTTAAAAATGTAGTAGTGGGAGAGTGACTTACAGAGATGTTGTTCATGTGTAGATTCTACCGGTGGCTGTCCGGAACATCTTGGATGAGAATGTGCGCTTGGCTATTATAAAAATGAGCAGGGTTTTCCAAAGACTTTGTGAGAAGGAGATCAAGGAAGCTGACAAAGATGTCCTCATGTAGGATGTTATTATGGCAACCTGCCTCATAGAGAAGGAGTTCCCCACGACATTCTTGAATATAATGACCCATTTGCCAGTGCACCTTGTTGAATAGTTATTTGTATGTGGCCCAGTGCATTGTAGGTGGATGTACCCCATTGAGCGATACATGAAGACTTTGAAGGATTATGTGCGGACTTTGGTGCATCCAGAAGGTAGCATAGCAGAGGGATATCGCATTGAAGACACGCTTGGCTTCTGCACGGACTACATGAGATAGTTTCAAGGGACTGGTGAGCGCGTTTGGGATGTAGACGAAGATCCCATCATGAATGACGAGGTGATACGTAGCAGGAAATCAAAAGAGAGGGCATTATCCGACGCTTTGCGAGTGTATGCACATGCATTCGTAATTGACAATGCGCCATGCTTGGAAACTTGGCGAGAGTAAGTAATTGGCACTGCTTTCCAGTGCCACTTTGGACATCACGTTGCCTTATATACACTCCTAGCAGACGTCATATCCGACGCTGGCACGTTCAATGATGTCATGGAGGAAGACGCTTTGATGTTTGTTTTGGCCCCAATGTGGACATCTCAGTAGAAGAGGAAACCCTCAACACACGATCGTTGTTAAGGACTACTTGAATTCTTGCACACCTTTGCAGATGTGCCATGCACACTTTACTTGGCCCCGGCATACATGATGTCAAATCTTCAATCCGTTGTCCTAATTTCATTATTGCTGAGTGTGATGTAGGGACTACACTACAGCAAAGTCCCAAAGATGGGAGGAGCGGGAAGCTTTTCGTGTTGCATGGCGGCGTTCAAATCCAGGAAGAGCTGTCCGTTATCCAGTTGAACTAAGTGAGTTTCCATCCTTCGCGCAGTGGCTGACGTCAACGGTGACGGAGGCTGATCATTCTGGACGTCCAGTGGATGAAGACATCAGACATTATGCGCAGCTTCCTGAGCGGAAGGCAACATTCCACCGTCAAATGTACTGTCATGGCATGCACCTCCATGCCCGAAGCTTTGAACGTGGGCTTGTTACCCGTGACTCTGGAGTGGTAGCGAGTTTCACACGCCAACTTCATTGGGGTTTGCAAAATGGCTGGCCATTGGAATCCACGCAGGAGTATGTGGGGTACATTGAAGAGATTTTGGTATTGGATTATCGAAATCACTGCGTCATAGTGTTGTTGTGTGATTGGGTGAGGGGCACACAAGGTAGTTGAGCTCCTAGCGTGCAACAGGATAAGTATGGCTTTACGTTGGCAAACTTCAACCATTTGGATGGAACGGTCCATGCAGATTCATTTGCCTTTCCTTTGCATTGCCAACAGGTATTCTTCTCCGATGATCCACATCGGCCTGGTTGGAAAGTAGTTTGCCGAACTGAGGTGAGGGGTAGACGTGGCTCATTGCACCCTCTAACGACAACCCCGAACATGGTGCAGTTGGTGAATGATAGGGACTTCAATGGACTACAACCAGTGCAACAAGTCGTGGACCCGGTGCGCCAACCCATAGACCATGGTGGCGAGTATGTGGCCATAGTTAGCGATGACATCGCATCTAAGGAAGAAGCATAGGGTGTTCACATCATTGACATGTGTATGCTGTGATAGCATTTAGACGTCACATAGGACGTCTGCGAAATACGTGGACATCAACATGTTCATGTCTTCCAAGTATTCCTGATGCATCTTGAGGATGCATTTTCTGACAGAATCTATCTACTTCAGTGCTGCACATGACATTATAAGAGTAGGTTGCAATCTTATCCTAATGAAGTTTGAAGAACGTGCACAAGTTGTATGACTTGAAGAGCCCAGAAATGCCCCTGACCTAAGTAAACACATAGGAAGGAAGTGCATCATGTACAAATTCACCCTTTTTCATAAAATAATGTCATGCATCTGGAGTCATATTTGACATCAAAGTGGACGCCTACAGTTGCTTCTACAACGCCCACACGTCCAGTCAGACGTAATGAAACGCACCGTGGATAGCATGTGCTTTGAAGTTACAGTCGCAGGAAGTACAAAATGTTAACGCTAGAAGTGATGTCAATGTGGACGTCAGAACGTCAAGTGTGATGTCCACAGAGACATTCGAGGTCGGAACATGGACTCGTCATGGATGCTGACGTGGCATGCCACGTCATCATCCTTGTCCACGTCATCATGCCACGTCACATAGCAGCCACGTCATCTTGCCACCTCGTCGGTCCACGTCACACAATAACCACCTCATCTCGCCACATCAAATGCTACATAAGCTTTTAAGAGTCACAACCTGCCCGTTGTCCTCTTTTTAGCCTTGGGCAGTCACTTTACCTCTGACCGCACCAAAATTCTATCTAAACTTGTGAGGTATTTTTGACCAAAGATGATGACGTGGCTAAACATGTTATTCTGGACATCCTGGGAAACATCTGATGTCCACCTGGATGCCTTACATTGCATGGACGTTTTTTGTAACATCAGTATGTTGTGACTGCAATCTAGCAATGCTAACACAGACATCATCGCAAAATCTCCACTTTCTCGACCTGACACCCTGACGTCTCGTGCAACGTATCGTGTTTATGCGGATATACATCGTTTTTGGCTGGATGTCCAGGCGGACACCGTTTTCTTATAGTGGCTATACCGGCATCTAGGTAGGCCTTATACTAACACTACTGTCGGAACAATCCGGCCGATCTTCCCATCAATCCAGTGACGTCCGGAAACCACTCACAATGTCGACTCTTGCTAATCAAGGTAAGTTCTCAGCATCCGGAAAAGGCACGAATGGACCCACACCCCACAAGTATGCACCAAGTACAAGAAAGAAGAGAATAGAAAGCCTCGAAACTCTTGGAATTAAGCTCAAAAAGGTCCAAACTGAAAATACTATGTGGTGAGTGAATGTGAATGACCACAAAGGTCCACCAAAATCTAACTTATACTAAACCTAACATCATCTTCAAAATCCTATAAAATCCTCCTACTGGTCCGCTAGATTTCCGGTAATCTACTAGATCCTATTTTTCTGGCTCAGCGGCCGGACTCTGGTACTGTCATAAGTATGTACAAAAAAACTGACTCCTATTCCCCTGCATCCTTATCCTTGGGAGGTATAATTTCTTTTAGCAGGTCCTGATATATATCCTTCTGGGTACTCCCTGAAAGAAACACGTCAGGGCCTCTTGCTCTCCAACTTGGTCCTTCCATGATACTGGTTCCTTTGTCGGCACTCCGGGTTCCGACTATCGGAACTTCTGGACTTTCTCGGGAATCTTTCCGGGTACTTTTATGGCGGAGAGAAGACTGAACAGACCGAGTTTCCTTAGTCTCCGGAGGAGTACCCGTAAGGTCAATGATTGGATTCTCCTAGAGGAGGTCCTCACTGCCCTTAGATACAACAGCACCCCAATCCACTCTTTCTGGTCTCTTCGGTAGTGATGAAAGTTCTGGAACAGGTGGTACCACCGGCGATACTTCTGTAACAACAGATTCCGGAATATTACTTCCTTCCAGAACCGTCAAGGCATGTATGGGAGAAGAAAGAGGAGGATCTATCGGATTTGGCTCTACGGGTGCCAAATACTCTACTAGTTCCCGCATCTCTACTCGCGATGCGTCCATCCGTCTCGCCTGCTCTAGTAGACACTTGACGATAGGCACCCGGCTTGAGCTTGCGGCTACGTTGAAGTTGGCTTTGAACAACCGGGCCTTATTGATGTAGTCTGCCGGAACTTCCAAGGAACTTCGGAGTTGGGTCACACTCCGGCACAGTGCTTCTATCTACCGGCGGTGCTCTTCCTCCACGGCTTTGGCCTTCTCTTGGGTCGTTCGCAGCTCCTTCTCCAACAGGACACAAGTGGACTCCGACTCTGGGCTCGGTCCAACAAAGTTCGGTTCTCCACTCGTAATGCGCCCGTCTCCGTCACTGACTTCTTTTGCTTCTCGATCAGGATGGTGTTTTGTTTCTCCGCTGTCACCAAAGCGTCCGTCCTCCAGAAGATGGCGTTCTGGTCGGTCAGTGCCATCTTTCAGCTCACCCATTTGAAGGTCTCCTCATAGTTTTGGAGAATCTTCATGAGATCATCAGCTCGCCACACAATGTGCTGGGCTAGTTTCGAAATATCTTCAAAGGGCGACCCCCCTAGTTGGAGTTCGGTTCTCTCTTCCTCCTCTATAGGTTTGGTCCAAGAGGGACCGGCCTTAGTCTGAGAGGGACCGGCTTCTGGCTGAAAAGGTCCAGCTTCTTCTTTCCGGTTCGGAGTATCCTCCTCCATTTGCTCTGGTACGGGAGGATCCTCCATTGGCGTCACTGGTGGAGTTGCTTGCCGCCAGGACTTTTTCGTCAGAGGAGTGGATTGCTCTTCGTCTTCTGTCTCCTTGTCCTTTGGTTCTTCCTGGTGAGAAGGTTCTTCCCCTCCGTACTTCTTGAGCTGAATGAACTCCCGATAGGCTTTCTCTTCGTTTGACTTGAGTAAGAAGTAGTGGGAATACAGGTGAGAGACATACGCTGGAAGAGGGCTCTCACCCTTCTTACCCTTCCGGAGAGAACGTACGTGATCTCCTACCAACTCGAAGATGATGAATGCCCAATCCATCATCAGCTTCTTTTGGAGGCTTCCCAAGATGGTGGAAGCTACTTTGGCCACCACTCACTTGGTCTTAGTCGGATGGAGGATAGGGTTGAGAAACGCTACCACATCCCAGTATTCCGGATTTAACAGATCCGAGACCTGGAAGCCATCCTTTGAGTTTGTTGCCGTTAGGAACTCACCCTCCATGCACTCTTGGTTCTTCTCCATCACTTTGTCTGGCGCCATCCGGAATCCGTAGACAGCTCTCCACTCGCTGACCGTCCACAGTTCAGGTTTTGCCTAGAGGGCGGTATCCAAAATACCACTTTCCAGTCGAAGCAAATCCGCCACCAGACTCTCCTTCCGGATGCTCCAAGGGACATCCATTGATCCCTCACATCCCATGTTGGTGAGGTTCTGTCACAGGTGCTCCATTTGGACCTCATTAGTTGGAATTTCCGGACCGCCTTCTGTGAGCACTTTTTTACTCACCCATGGTAAACTAACATTGCACAACTAGGTTCTTAGTATTGTTTTTTAAGTTTTGTCCTAAGAGTGCCTAGCGTCAATCCATTGTGCCTTTTAAGCAATGGATATTTTCTAACTCCTACATGTGAAAAATAAACAAAACAATAAGAAATTCTAAATAACTATAAATTTTACTCTTTTATCTCAACTAACTAAGCCAATGTGTTTTTTATTCAAAATGAATTCAGTCTAGATTTATCATTTTTAAGTGATAGAACATGTTATGCCATTTCTAAAAATATAAAACTCGACCTCATCCGAGCTTTCTAACAATAGTTATGGAAGGATGAAGTTTGACCACTAATTGGTTCATCAACCTTCATTCATTGATTTCTACTAATCTACCTTATAATTTTACTTGAGATTTGACTTTTGGTCTCTAAACTCTATTTACTATTTGACTTTCTAATATGGTTGACTTTGGATGATTTATCTAACTTTCATTCCTTTTGACCCCTAAACTTCATTCGTCTCTATCTTTCTCATTTTTCGTTGGATTTTTAAGTGTGAGACATTTTTGGAAACCTCTAAACTAAAGGTATCACAATCTGAATCTAAAACTTGGAGAAAATCTAGTTTTAATATTCTGACTTGAAAGGTTAGTTCGGCTAAGGTATTTAAAACTATCTACTTTGCAATTTAATAATAATTTGAGTATTTAGAATCTTACCTCACTTTGTGAGTCGTCTTGAACGTTGTAGATGAGTCTTCCAAGATCTCCATTTTTCTCCATGGTTCTATTGCTCAGTAATTTATGCTCACCGCTTGAAAGTAGACTTTTAATACAAATTTGCAACTAAATTCTAGCTACTATTCCTCCTTTCTATTTGGGATTTTATACTATACTTTTCTAATGGTTGGCTTAGAAAGCTCTTGACCTCCTAACCACTATTTTTCCATTTTTTGCTTGCTTAATGACACTTTGCGACATTTCACATGGTCCACCCTTCGTGTCTCAATCCTATTGGACCCCATATTTGTATGGTTCTAATTCTATTCTAATCTACTACTAATTTTCTAGCTCTCATAACTCTTCATTATTTTTTGCTTGTACTTGGTGTTTAGAGAGAGATGCGAGGTGCATCGAAAGGTGTGAGAGGTTTGGAGGGGTTTCGAAAGGTGTGAGAGGTTTGGAGGGGTTTCGTGAGTGACACCGAAAGGTGCGCAATTACTATGCTATTCTCCTAATTTTGTTTCCTATGGCAATTCTACATACTCCTATATGATCCTTTGTTTCCCTTCACCTCTATTTCTCCTTCTTTTCTCCTTCTTTTCTCCTATCTCTATATTTTTCCTCCCTCCTTCTATTTTTTGTCCTTTCCTAATTCCTATGGCAAAGTTTTGAAAAGACAAACAAAAATAAATTTCAAGTTTTAAGTTTTTATTTGTGAGGAGGGGAGGTCAATTCCCCTCCCTAGGCCAAAGGCCGCACTGCCTGGCCTGCCATGGCGGTTGGTGGAGGCCCTGGCTGGCCTGCCAAAGCGGGCTGGTTAGCCGGTCCGGGGTTGATGACCCGGTCCTAAGGCCTTGGCTCCCCCTGCCGGCGGTTTGACCACCTTAACAGGGGTGAATTCGGGGCTGGCTCAAGAAGCAAGCCCCAAAAAACTAACACAAATTTGGAATTTTTGCGGATTTTCTCACGACAAATATTTTTTCCTAGGCGGCAACTTGGAGGCAAACTTGGAAATTTTTTGGGAAGGATTCTAAGTCAAAGCTACGCCGTCTTTTGGATAATATTCTATTTTCTAAGATAATTTCTAACACCTAGGTTCAAAGCTACGCCGTTTTCTTGAAAATACTCTAAATTTAAGACAATTTCTAACACCTAGGTTCAAAGCTCCGCCGTCTTTCTAATTTCTAAGACAATTTCTAATACACAAAGTCAAAGCTTCGCCGATTTTGACAAAACCACAAGTGCACAAGACAATTTCAATGAAGTTAAGCTTGATTCAAAATTTGTTAGAATAAGGAGGTTAGTACAAACACTTGTTAGTTCAAGAACGTTTACAACAAATTCATACATCCACAACAAGCTTTAGAGAATTTCTCAATTAAGAAATTTTCCACTTAGAAGGTTAGAAGAAAAAAAACGTACACTAGAAGTCCTCTACAACGGCATAGCCAGACTTATGGTGGAGGAAGATCTAGGAATAGTACAATAACTTCAACACAAACACTAGAAGTCCTCCACAACAACATAACTAGATTTATGGTGGAAGAGGTTCCAAGATTAGTACAACCACATAAAACTCAACCAATTGGAAGCGTAGCAAAGTTAATATAAAAAAATTCAAACATACACAACAAAGGCAAACTTTGAAGGGACCCCAATGTCCTTCAAAGAAAACTTCAAAAACAACAACAATGAAGCTTGAAATGCTCAAAAACACGCAAAATTTGGCAACTATGCCATATTTAACTACTTTTGGACTTTAGGGGGAATTTTGGACTATGCCATCGTACATTTCATCGGAAGATCTTCTGATATTTGTATTTCAAAGACTTAAATGGCTTCGGAAGTACACAAACAGTAAGGTAAGAGAGCTTGTTCATATAAAAGAAGAGGATACCAAATACAATAACAAGACCAAAGCACGCATACTTCATGCACTTATACATAATAATTGAATTGAATCATCGGAAATTATCATGATGGAGGGCATTTTGAACGAACTGAGACCTCAAGTGCTGCTCTAAAACACTGAAAACCAAAGTTATTGAATTCTAAGAAGTTTAGGGTAACTCGAAACATTTATACAGACTGGGTTCCCCTACAAAATTAGAGATCGGGAGATCTCCTGGTATAATATCTCCCACAAGCTTATGTAACAATAGGATAGAAAATGTAAAGGCCAATGTAATTATGATTTGGTAGAATCCATTGAAATTTGGACATAACAGATACTGAATGTGTATTCACTACATTTTATTCATGACACTACACAACATGAAACAAAGGATTGGGATATCTCCAGATAGAATCCCTACTACATTACGTTGTCGAGTAGAGAGGAGCACATTTAGAGAACACATAGGGTGTCTGGCTGCATGTTGATGAGTGAAGTTGGGTAAGTCTTCAAAACTCGAATCTTCTCTTGATCTTCACTTGAATCTTTGCTTGAATCTTCACTTCTCTTCCGTTGGCCTATCCTGTGGCTGGCTCTATAGGGCCAAGGGTAAAGGTGTGTGATAAGAAACAAGGCTTCGGACGTGTAAAACGGGACGGCCAACACGAGTGACCGTCCGGATGATGGGCTCTTAAACTTCAAACTCACGATGACCAGGAAGCACCTTTCATCGGTGGGAACAACATAAAAGATCGACCATGTGGGCCATTAACCCCACTTGATCAAATACAAAATGGAGCGCTTACTGGACAACCACGGCTTGCAATAGTTTTACAATGCAAAAATTGAATTTTCAACTAGCCTCCAAAATTGGCTGGGAATAACAGAAATGAAAGTGAGACACAAGCCACAACACAAGGCTAGGTCCTTGGCATGTACGGCCTTTGAATCTTCAAGTCTTCAAAAGAATCCAAAGAACCTCAAAGAATCCCAAAGAACACTAGAGAACTTCTCCTCTCACTAGCTGCGACCTTCTTTCTAGTGCCACAGATGGCTTAAATCTCCAAATGCTTATTGTAATAACATTTTGGAAAGATAATTTTACAAGGAAAACACCCTCCAAATCTCAACTCTATCTAAACTACTGTCCAAAAGTTATTAGAGTGCAAAGTAGAGGTTCCTTAAATCCCTTGGCAACCAACTACTGCCTCTATATTTTTCTATAACTTTTGAACTACAAATCCAAATTGCAAGTGTGATAGCAATTTAGAATCCTCAAACTAATATACACAATCTCAGAAAGTTTCATGAGAAACTAAGACTCTGTCCAAAAGTTATTAAGGAACAAAGTCTCGGATTTCTAAACTATGAAGGCAACACTCCTTCCTATCTTCTACACTCTATAATTTCTTTAATAAGAGTCCAAATGAAGTGATTGAACTCATTATGGATAGGAAATTCTACAAACTAACTCCCCAAGAAATTTCAAAGACATATGAAAAACACACCCAAAGTTGTGGTCGCTTCAAATCACGGCCTTCCTCCTTCCAAACTCCAATTTTCCTCCAAACCTTCAACTCCTCATAACTTTCTCTTCCAAACTCCAAACCAGATGGGTGATGACTCCTTGAAAAACTACTACAATGATATACAATCCCTCCAAATCTCAAGACAAGATGAAAAATAATCCAAAAGTTATGACTCAAAGAAGCCTCTGCTCTTCTCAATGGAAGGCCTTAGGTCCTCTCAATTTCAAAACTCTATATCTTTTGATTTACAAGTCCAAATTTAACTTTCAAGCACAATTTGGAAAGGTCTAATTACAAGGAATCAGATGCCAAAGTTTCAATTCCAAAGATTCAATGCTCAATGAGCTACATCAACCTGAAGTTCGGCTTCAAACTTCCCATAACACTCACACACAAAACTCTCCCCACACACTCTAAGGAATCTTTTTCCTAACTTTTTCCCCTATCTAAGGTGAGAGGTAGTGACATTTCAGCCCATGCCCCTACTAAGGCCCACCTAACACTTTAGCCACTTTCCCATTCACACTCACTTCAAACTATAATCTTTTCAACTAAAATACTAACCCCAGTTTCATTTCTAATTCAAACAATCACCCATTGTGATTTAAATAAATACCCAATACATAAGTAGAAGAACTAAAACATAATAAATATCAACTAAAAGTAAAAAAAATAAAGCCTCAATCAAAGCTTCATTCCATTTGTAGAAACTTGAGAATACGTTTGACGGTCGCGGCAACATATTCAGCACGCTCAGCCTTTGTCAAAGGGTTTACAGGCCCTTCCAATCATCGTTGGTGGCCACGGCTACCCTCCACCGGCCGACACATACAAAAATAATGATCTTCGTTCTTGCCTTCATAACTCGCCTCGAACGTCACTTCACGAGTGCTTGGTTCAACACATCCGACTTGGAGTAAGATCACCAATGCTCGAGCATCAGCATCAAGATTACCGTGCCATCGCTGCTCCACACGAGGTTATTTGGGCGGTTGAGACAGTCCGGCTTCTTCTCGAGGACGTCGAAGATCTCGCGGCAGTAGAGGTTGCTTCGGCAGTTGCGATAGTGAAAGATCAAGCTCAACATCCGGTTGAGGCTCTTCATCTTGAGACTCAGAAAAAACCCTCCAATTCGACATTTGAATTGCAAAGTAGAAAACAAACTCACTAACAAGATTGAATACAACTCTATAGCAAATCTATCCACTTAATACATCTTTGTAGGATAGCGTCACCTTCAAGCTTCTCAACCTTAAAGCGTCGCTATGAAGTTATTGAAGAAAACATATAATAATATGCTTTTTTTTTACAATATGTACTAATTTACATCAGGACAACGTTACTTCCAAGAATACATACAAAGGACAAGGCAAAAGAATGCACTTGTAAGCCTTTGGTATGATAGAATGAAACATGAAGGGAACTTATAGTGAAAGGGGGGTTCACCACATTTTATTGATGGCAGTAGTGTACAGAAAATAAGAAACCAGTGAGTGGCTTTTAAATCAAGTTATCGACAGTACTCTGGATAGGTTTCCTACTACTAATTATCTCCTTTCGTCTACGGTAGGGTTTTTAAAATTCCACAAGATCTACGTCATCCCTAATTGTAATTGGGGGGGGGGCAATAGAATTGTACGTGGCCAATTGAGAGGATCTACCTCAACGACTTCAAGAGATTGATTCCACAGAACGTTGCGTGTTCTAGGACTACCTAAGATAAACTTCAAAAGTTCAAGACGGTTTGGGTAGGGGTCGTTCTTGTCAGGTCTCTCACAACTAGCAATGAAAAAAAACCCTCTCATAGTCTCTAGAAGGAGAAGATGTTGAAGAAGCTCACCCAAAGTCGAAGAGTGCATGGACGACTAGCAGCCACAGATCGTGTGATCAACTAAATATTTAAGAAACCCAGGAAAAGCATGTGGTATGTCGATACTCTGAGGGAGATACGCAACACCACTCTCCACGCATAGATCACCTGTCAAGACGATGAGCAACGCCTTCTGCATACACAATGGTAGTTAATTCGGGAAAGGCAGAAGAACCTCCTAAACAGCGGGACATCTCCCGATAATAGATATATAGATATCGACAATTACGTTAGGGAAAACCACTGTCATAGTACTGAAGGGCATCATCTCCATTTTCAGTGATGCAGAATAATGGAGCTAACAGAAATAATTGGCTACAATTACTTACTGTTATATACATGATACCCCAGCAAATAAATGTCGACGAACATGAACGATTTTGCTACTATTCTCCAAATTCAAAAAAGAACATTGATGACTGTTAACACTTTTGTTACGCATTTGTACGTGCTCTATGAGAAGTGTAGGAATGATGTACACGTAGAATGAAATGTCGTGATATCTCTGGTTGGAGCTCACAGAATGAAATACGAAACCAAGGACCAGAGATCACATACACTTCAAGAGGGGTGTAATGTGGGAATGCGATCCCACATGCTAGACCCATAATACTAGCATATGACGAAAAAATTCAAAAATTGTCTCTTTCAAAGGAAAAGTTTTTGAGTTCTCCTAGGAAGTTAGGGCAAATTAGGAAAACCGGATTTCCGGATCCAGAAAAATTTCATTAGGGCTAAAAACCTAAAATCCGGAACCCTAGAAAGTTCCGGATTTCGGATGACGGCGCCGGCCCTAAAAACCGGAAACCGGATCCGTACTAGGGATAGGGTTTTGCCGCCAAAACCTGTCCCGTACATCGGGCCAGTATAAGAGGGGGACTGTAGTCGGTAGTGGACACACTTATCTTCTTTTTTTTGTTCTCCCGCCGGCGTATTCCGTCTTCCTAGCTTTGTTAGAATTTCGGTAGACTGAGGGATTGTATGAGTTGCGATTGTGCAGGGGTTACCGGAGTGAAAATTTGTGAGCAGAGATTTAGGGAGAAATTGTGTGAGGGTTGTTCGTGAACACGATGGCTTCTAGGGCAAGCCGACGGAAGTTGAAGGATCTGCCTAAGGATTCAGAGGACGAGATGCCGGCACCGGCACCTCGACCAAGGACCATCCCGGTGTCGGGTAATAAGAGTTTGCTTAGGGGAAACACAGGGTTTTTTGCTGCAACTAGAAGTGATTAGGTTTGGGAGCAAGTGAAAACAAAGTCAGGTCTTTGATTTATAACACCAAACTAAGACTGAGAATACAATAGAAGATAATACTTCAAGTGGAGGAAACTAAAGCTGTCCGTAAATAAATGGATGAACCATCAAGGTAAAAGAACAACTTGAATACGCAAGAGTATGTATACAAGTATAGGTAGAAATACTTGTATTCAAATACAAACATCTTTATACCAAATATACAATATGTATAAAAGTCGTGTACGTATAGTCGTACAATACAAGTATAAAATACGCATAAAATTCGTATACGTATGTACGTATAAATATGTGTATATAAATATGTAGAATACGTATATAGTAGACCGTATATACACCGTATAAATACTAATACAAGTGTTTGTGTGGTTCTAAATGAAGTAGGAATCAAAACCGCAAGCCTTGAAACCTCTTGAAGAAAGCAACAACACTAAAATAGATGCTCCAAACACATCATAATCTCAAATGAAGTGTGTTATAAGTTTTTGAAAAGCTAACAACACCATCTACTCTTCCTCCAAATTTCAACAGAATCGAACTTACAAGTCATAAGTTATAGTCTTTCAAAGTTGGTGCTCCAAAATTCCTTGGCAACCGAACATGCATACACCTTGTAAGACATAAAATGCTCAAAAACGCTCCAAATTGCTTGATATTTGAGTCTTTGAAAAGCTTAAAGTATCATAAAGATCTCCTCCAAAACTGAACTCAAAATCCCAAACTTAGGCACTTCAAATTTGCTTGGCAGCTGAATGTGCATGTGCTAGTTTCGGCCACAAAATGTTCAATAATACTCTAAAACTCTTGAAACTTGAAAGGTTGGAATCCTAACTTGCCTTAAAACTCTACACCAAATTTTCAATTCCAAATTCCACCCTACCTAAGTTCTATGACACTCCAAATTCAAAGCTAAAGTTTGTAGAAGCGGTCTCTAACTTCATCTCCTTCTTCCTATTACTCCTTCACATTTCCGTCTATAACTTTTGTTTCACAAACTCAATTTACAAGTGTGATAGCTTTTTGAAAAGCTAACAATAAGACCTACACTTACTCTAAATTTCACTTGAATACAAGAAATATTGAGTCTGCAGGAGAGGCTCGAAGTCTCCACTTCTCTAATCGGATAGTAGTAGACCTTCCCTCACTCTTTTACTCATAACTTTCTCATAACAACTCCAAATCAAGTGAAACTAGTGCCAAAAGAAGCACAAGAACAAGATGTGCAACTCTGTCAAATCTCAAATCAAAATTCGTCTCCTACACAAAGCTTTAGTCGCTCGAAATCACAGTATGCAAAAACTTTTTTCTTTTTCCATAACAACACAAAAAAAAAAAAAAAAAAGCGGAGGAGGAAGCTCCCTCCTTCCTTATCTCCTCTCCTAATGACCACATCAGCCCATGACTTGACCCATAAGGCATCTAGAAGCCCATTGGTTGAGGTACTACTCCCTCTTATCTCCACTACATCTTCTATTCATTTACTAAAATCTTAGAAATTCAACTAGAAGGGAAAAAACAAGTAGGAAAAAAAACCCTTCTCACAACTTATTGTAGGAACTTTAGAACAAGTTAAGGTTCCTCTAAACTCAACATAAAAAAACATTGGAATACAAATCAACCGCTCTTAAAGGTATTTTAAGAGGAAATAAATGACTAAACATGTAAAAACTCAAGGATTTGAAGAACTACTTCGGAAATGAAACTAGCCCTCCGTTGATTGCTCAAATGATTGAGTTGCCCTTGAAGTCAAAGGCGATGCCCAACTTCACTTGAAATGCGACTAACCATCTGCCTTTCAGCGTTATTCTCAAAACGTCTTTCAAATATCATTCGATGATCTCCAGAAAGCGTAGATTCAGCCTCCAAAACAATAACCATGGCCCTGGTATCAAGTTGAATACTTGCAGCTGCAAATTGAAAAATACTTGGGTCTGGATCTGTTTGCGGTTGAACACAACGCTCAGAAGGCTCAACTTCATCGCGTACACGACGTCTTGAAGTAGAAGGCAAATTAGGATCAAACAGCGGTTGAGATAATGGTAGCTCCCAATCCTCAAGATTCTGCGAATCCATCACTACAAATAACTGAATCCAAAATCAAAGCCTAAACAGGTTCTTCTAAACCAAGGAATGTAACCCATTCCCTTTATACAAAACTAATAGCTTCATTGAGAAGCTAATTCCAATTAACCAATCCCAAGTCAAATATTTATAGGTATATGTTTTTGTCTCAAAAGAAAACCTATGTAGAAATGGATCAAGGTACACTGCTTCATTCATCTGATACCACACGATGCAACCATCAACGGTATAAAACTGTTGTGGGGCTAACAATCAACGCCAAGTTGTGGACTTGGCTGGTTGTTGAAGTCCCCGTTAGTTGTCGACTGGTTCCGGGTTCGAATACCATCGGGCCCGTTGAATCAATCTGAGCAGCGGCAACTTGGCACCGCTAGTGAAAGCAGGAAATAACCAGCCAGCCAGCCTCCTACTTCCCCTGAGCTAAGTGACAAGATGCAGTACAAAACCCAAACCGTGGATTTCTCCACGACCCCACCTTTTCTAACTCAATCCTTATACTCCATTGACGTTCTAAAGAGTTCTTTTCGTAGTTTTTAAACACCACACCTATTTACAACACGACACCGGTGATGAAGGTGGTTCCGGAGGTTCCGATGGAGGAGGACCGGCTGATGCGCCTACGGGAGCACCTCCACAACATGGGGTGTGACGGACTCCTAAAGGTGCCGTGGGGGATCCAAGAGGAAAGTCTGGTTTCGGACATACTTCGTCCGGAAAGTGGCATCTTGGATACCACCATTCGGGTGAAGCCAGACCTGTAGACGGTGAACACTTGGAGGGCCGTCTACAAGTTCCGGGAGGTGCTGGACAAGGTCATGGAGAAGAACCAGGAGGTGATGGAGGGCGAATTCCGAGTGCCCGCCAATCCGAAGGAAGGTCACCAGGTTTCCGACCTGGTGAACCCGGAGTACCGGGATGTGATAGCGTTTCTCAACCCTATCCTCCATTTCACCAAGCCGCGGCGAGTAGTAGCGAAGGTGGCCTCCACCATCTTGGGGAGCCTCCAGAGAAAGATGATGATGGATTGGGCAACCATCATACATGAGTTAGTCGGGGACCTAGTGCATTCCCTCCGGTCCGGAAAGAAGAGCCAGAGTCCTCTTCCGGCGTATTTGTCCCATCTATACGCCCATCACTCTCTGCTCAAGGCAAACGAAGAGAGTGCGTATCAGGACCTAGTCCAACTCCAACAGTACGGGGGAGAGGAGCCCTTGCCTCGAGATGGACCGGACGATGATGACACAGAAGAAGAGGAGCTGGTCTCTCCGCTAAGGAAGAGGAAAAGGCGAAATAGGACGCCGTCGGTAAGTCCGTCAGAGGAGCCTCCCACACCGGAACTACAGGAAGAAGTTCAGGAGATAAAGACGGAGACCGGACTTGTTCCAAAAGAAGTCCAACCATTCATGCAACTGGTTGGGCCGGTACGACCGCACACCGTCGCCACTCAGGTCGAGGCCGGACCCTCCCGAATCCGGATGATCGAGGTAGAGGAGAGGGACCGGACCACCATGCGACTGGGAGGAACGTCCTTAGAAGACATCCAGGAGATGGCTCAACACCTGGTGTGGCGGGCAGATGACCTCACCTAGATCTGCGAGAACTACGATGGAGCTCTCATACGGGTGTGCCGGAAGATGGCACTAACCGATCGGAACGCCATCTTCCAGAGGACGGATGCATTGGTGGCAGCGGAGCAAAAAAACGGCCTCCTCATAGAAGAACGGAAGAATTTGGTGACGGAGCTGGGGACGTTGCACGTAGAAATACGGACATTGCAAGACCAAGTCCGGAACTCAGAATCCTGATGTGTGGATTTGGAGAGCACTCTCCGCACAGCCTAGGAGACGGCCCGGCTCACAAAAGAGGACCATCGCCGGCAAATAGCGGCATTGTGCCAAGGTGTAGTTCAGCTCCGGAGCTCTCTGGATGTACCGGCGGATTATATCAACAAGGCCCGACTGTTTGAAACTAACCTCGATGCAGCCGTCAACTCAAGCCGGGTTCCTATCGTCAAATGCTTACTAGAGCAGGCAAAACGAATGGATACATCCCAGGCCGCAATGAGGGAGATGATGGAGTATTTTATTTCCACGAAGTCGGATCCGGCACCTCAATCTCCCCCGTCAGCGCAAACTTTGGGGTTCCGGAAAGCAGTAATCCGGAACCTATGGTTACGGAGGTCTCACCCGTGGTACCGGTGAATCTGGAACTTTCACCACCAGCCGGAAGGCCAGAAGGAGTGGACTGGAGAGCAGTGGTACCTCTGGGAAGCGAAGACCTACTTCCGGTGACTCCGACCATCGACCTGACAAGTGCTTCTCCTGAAGTTCACGCCGGACGGGCGATGCAGTCTTCTCCGCGTTATAAGAAGACCCAGAAGGATTCCAGGGGGAGTCCGGACACTCAGGTAGTTGGGACCCGGAGTGTAGATCGGGACACTAGTATTGTGGAAGTCCAAAAATGGGGCCAAAGGGGTCCGAATCTGTTTTCTCTGGAAAGTAGCCGAAAGAAGGTAAAGTTGGATCTTCTGAAGGACTATGTTCCTTCCAAAGATCCGGATTTCAAAGAATAGTATGCAGTAGTGTAGTATAGCGACAATATCGGAGTCCGGACGTCAAAACCGGAAAAATAGGATCTGGGATTTTTCGAAAATCTAGCGGACCAATAGGAATATTTTGTAGGATTCTTAGGATGACATTAGTCTTAGTATAAGTAGGAGTTTTAATGGCCTCTCTGGTCATTCACAGCCATCTTATAGTTTCAGCATTGTATCTTTTTCTGAGCTTAATTCTAAAGTGTTTGGAGTATCCAATCTCTTATCTTTCTTGTATACGGTATATGTTTATGAGAGGTGTAGGTCCATTCTTGCATTTCCGGAACTGAGAACTTACCTTGTGTGGCAAGAGTCGATTTCGTGAGAGTATCCAAATGTATTAACTTGAGGGGGAGATCAACCGGATGGTTCCGGCAGTAGGGTTAGTGTAGTACTGCTCGGATGCCGGTATAGCCTGCGTGTAGGATACAACCTTAGGTGAAAGGGATATTTGAGAGGCTGCTAGCAACTTCCGTATACAGAAGTATTGCCGGACGTGCCCGAATTCCGGATTGCCGGAATTCCCCGTAGAATAGAGTCAAGCCCCGGCGCAAGCCCAAAAAAGTACAAGAAAAACCACCCGGTCGACAGGAGGCTCAGTGCTCGGTTAAAGGTTAGAATGTCGTTGTAGTTCTTGACCGTCCCTGTGTGACCTAATCCGGATCTTTCCGGATTTGTGAGGCGATGGAATAGGAGGACACTTCCGGTCTCTGAAGAGTCAGTTTAGTATTAGCATTAGTCATTAGAGAGAGAGAGAAAGAGTGAAAGAGAGCGTGTTTCCGGACATAGTAAGCATTCGGACGATGGATCTGGCCACTCGTCATCCAAACCCAGGGATCCCGGAAGGGGCATTGAATGGTTTCCGGATTCTTCCGGAACCCATCCGGCACTAGAGTCCGGACCGGACCTAAAGTCCGGAGTAGTCTGACGAAGAGAGAAGTGAATGCTTAGATTGGGATAGCCTATAAACTATAATCCACAAGTCCTCGTGGGAACGATTCCGGAGCGGTTTACTCTAAGAAGGCCTTTGGTGTAAATTAAGGGCTAACTGGAGGAATATTGGTCTGACTAATCGCTACATAGTACGATTTTGGCACCGCTGCCGAGGACTTGTTAAATACAGAATTGTAGGTAACTTCCGGTTTAAGTTATTCACCTACCGGAGTAGAAGGAAAAATTCCAGACTGAATAGAGAGGTGGTAAATTCTTTCTCTGTATGAGGCGAGGAACTAGTGAGAGTGAAAGGATTAGAGTCACGACCCGGAGTGTGGCAGCCCGGGAAAGACGGAATCAGAGTACGTCAAGAAGAACTCCCGCTAGACGCTCCCCTAGTATAGAGCAACTAGAAGATAGCATCGTTATACCTAGTCCACCAGAGGACGTATCAGTTCCGGATCTAACATTTGGAACTACGCCTAGTTCAGAAGATATTACGGATAGTACAAACAACCCAAGTTCCTCTGGACCACCATCGGAAGACTTGGAAGCTCAGCCGAAAGAAATGGCTAGACAAGTCACCCGACTAAAATACTCTACTTTCTACGGTGACGGTAGCCAGGACGTAGATGATTGGTTGGTAGAGTTTAATTCCACCGCTAGAGCCAATCAGGAAGACGATGGAATGAGACTCCGGATTCTTCCCGGATTACTTAAGGCAGAGGCCTTAAAATGGTATAATGATTTACCACATAATGTCCGGACAAACTGGGAACAGTTGACAGATGAATTTGTATTGACTTTTAGAGAAGCCGGAGGAGAGGCCAGAGCCCTGGGACGGCTCAGTAAGATAGCCATGAAGACCGGAGAATCTGTTCATAAGTATAGACAACGAGTGAAGAGTTTGATTGCCAAACTAACCCCCGGAGTAGCTTAGAGTGTACAAATTGAATGGTATGTGGTAGGGTTTCCGGAAAGGATGGGCTTCCAAATACGACAGTCCAGACCAGCCACTCTTCCAGAAGCGATGGAGGCAGCCCAACACTATGAGAATTCCAAGCAGTCCCTACGCAAATCGTTGAGGAGGGAAAAGAAGGACAAGACCGGACGAGACAAGAAGGGAAAGAAGAGCCGGAGGTCAAGCTCGTCCGAGACCGACAGTTCCGGATCGGAGGAAGACCTTTCTGAGTCGGAAGACAGCGACTCGGACCAGCCTACAAACAGAAAGAAGACATCGAAAGGCTATAGACGTGTATCAAACCGAGCTATTGTAAAGGTTAAAGAAGAACCGGAAGTGGAGTCAAAACGAGCGATTAGAGAAATCCAAGAGAGTTTGGCTACCATCAAAGTACAGCTGGCAGAAAGTGGCAAGCAACGACGGATCCTTCCGGCAGCAAGAGCAAACGTTTGGTGTACTCGATGCGGACAAGCCGGACACTACCCCAATGAGTGTTTCCGACTACCGCCCCGGAAGGTACAATTCGTGGATGAGGAGGGAATAGTTTATTATACTCTTCCGGAATTTGAGGAGGAAGACGTAGAGGAAGTACCAGTGTATCAAGTTGCCCCATCATACGGACGGGGTCGAGCCTCACAACCGGTCTATCGAGCTCCATACCACCCAAATCCGGAGTACGTGGACCCGGCAAGACGTTACACCATTATGCCACGACCGGTAACGTCTTATGGGGGACCGTCCCTGCTTGCAAGACCACCGGTTCCAATGGAGAAGCAGTACGGGGCCTGTTTTAATTGTGGGGATCCGTCCCATTATCTTAATCAATGCCCCTACTCCAGATCCGGATAAGGCAGACCTCTACCTTTACCTTGCCAAAACTGTCGGGAATACGAACATTATATTGAGGAGTGCCTGGAACCAGCATGTTCACGGGTTACATTCAAACAAGTGGAAGTGCCACCTCGTGAGAAGATAGTTCTAAATTACAGAAGCACTGAGGGCATCAAAAATCCGGATCGTTGACGATGTCCGGTGGAGCTAACGGAAGAACGGGCGGTTCAAGTCGCCCAAGTGAGCACCCATAGTTCCACCCGTAAGCGTGTAGAAGAAAAAAGGAAGACCCGACTTCATTGCCGGACAACAGGGGCAAGCCGAACTCCAGATCCTTCGGATCATTCCAGAGATTCTTAGAGTGAAGAAGGTGTAGCGAAAGATGAGGAAGGGGTAGCAGCCGCTTTCCCATTTCCGAATGTGAGTCAAGAAGTTAAAGAGGATATTACTTGGACACAAGGACCGGACGACTCTATCCGGGAGGTACTTGTGCCGAAGACTATACTCAAACTGGATTCTCGAATCCGGATAAATGAGTATGACATCCTACAGGATATCAAGGCCCAAAAAACCAACATTACTATTGGTCAGTTGTTACATGATAATCCTAATTATCAGAAATAACTAAAGGAGTCTTTGATCCGCTCACGTCGACGAGCAATCCGACTCCCACCTATGGCGATCAACTTCGCAGAGCTGAAAGATTTTGGAGCGCCAGAAGTGACAGTAGAAATTGACGGATGTACCATCCAAAATGTACCGGTGGATGGAGGATCTGGTGTTATACTGTAAATACATACATAGTATAGAACGTATGTATATTATACGTTTTGGAAGATTCTTGATTCGGAGGAGAAATTTACCGGTGACGCTTCCATTAGCTTCAAAGTGACGCTTGTTAACAATAGAATTGTTTATAAGGTGAAAGCCTTAAACAAACTTCATCAGTTTGATATATTCCTTTGAATTTTTTAGATTTTGTACTTGGATTTGGAGTTCGATTGTAGAATGTCGAACTGGAGGGTTTTTATGGAGTCACAAGATGTAGAGTCTGAACCGGAGGCAGAATTAGAGCTTTCCTTGTCACAGTTGACTAGTCAGCCATTTTAGCCGGCAATTTCACAATCATTGCCTACTTATGTCATAGATGAGGCCAAACCTTCTTGTCCGTTAAAGAAACCTC
Organism: Climacium dendroides; assembly: GCA_950106755.1. NCBI lineage: Eukaryota > Viridiplantae > Streptophyta > Bryopsida > Hypnales > Climaciaceae > Climacium > Climacium dendroides. The sequence continues at coordinate 24,595,563 of OX467086.1, forward strand.
GTTTGGACCGTCGTTGGCATAGAAATCTTGATCGAGACGCCCGTGCTTTGGTGATTCTACTTCAAGTAGGATGTAATGAACCTGGCACACACGATGTGACGTTTGAAGCAAGTTATGAGGGCCTGAATGAAGACCAGTATTTTTGTCTAATGAAGCCAGATAGAGAAGGCACTGGCCATCAACGTTGGTTGAAAGGGCTAGTGAATCCTTTAACCAAGGCTGAGCGTGCAGATTACGTGGCGAATACAATCAGGCGCATCCTCAAGTTCTTACAGATGGAATAGTGCTCTTCATCGACTTCAGTTTTTACCTTCATTGAATGATAATTAGAGTTTAGTGTGATATATATGTCTTTAGTGGTTTATTTTAATGTTAGAAATAAAAGAATGGGAGTTTAGAAGTAGTCTACCTTCTAGTTATGACTTTTGAGATTCGTTGGCTTTAGAAGATGAATAGGAACTTACCTTTAGGTAGTTTCCTAAGGCCAATGATTGTTTGAAAACCCATGTGGAGTGTAAATAGGCTGGTCCTACTTCCTTTAGGGGTCTAGAAGATAGGTAGGCATCTTTCTTGCTCCTCCAAGTCAGGTTTGTGTGGTAGGAAAGCTATCTTGTGTTTTTGAAGTTTTTGAAGTTTGTGTGTAGTGAGCCAAAACTTTGATCGGCGATAACTTTTGTTATATCAACAATCTTGCAATGAAAATTTGAGGGTTTCTTCCTTATGATTTTGCGCTTCTATAGACACCTTTTTTTTTTATTGATTTGGAATTGTGAGTAAGGAGTTACAAGCGTGTGAGTGGAGGAGGGTCTGCTGCCACCCAACAAAGAGGAGCAGAGATTCGGGCGACCACCAAAGTTTGTGATTTTGGACTCTCTCTTTGAAAATTTCACTTTTGGGAGTGATTTTTCTTAGCTTTCTATAGACACATGACTCAAAGTATTTGGAGTTGTATGTCAAAAGTTATGGGTTGTTGAATGACAAAGAGTCTGTTGCCTTTCAATAAAGAAGGCCGAGATTTTGAATGTCCATAACTTTTAGACAGTAGTTTGGAATGCTTTGAAAATTAAGGAGGGTTTACTTTGTGTTCTTAGCTTTCTAAAAAACTATAGCACTTGTGAATTGAATAAAATTTAAAGGAGATATAAAGGTTTGAGTTAGGAGAGGTCTGCTGCCTTTCATTAGAGAAGGCCGAGACTTTGATTGTCCATAACTTTTGGAAAGTAGCTTAGTTTCATTTGAAACTTTTAGGGTAGTTGTATTATATGTTTAGCTTTTCAAAATGCTATAGCACTTAGCATTTGAGCTTGTAGAACATCTGTAGCACTAGTTTGAAGGCAGCTGCTATTTACAAAAGTTTTTTTTGAAACTAATTGGGGATTTCTTCAAATTCTTGGGTGAAGGAGGTTTCCAAGACTCAAGGCTTTGGAGATTTGAAGACCCTTAGAGGTGTTGTGTGTGTTGTGGCTTGTGGTTCGACAAGGTTGTTTTCATTTGTTATTCCCAGCCGGTTTTGGAGGCTAGTTGCAATTTCAATTTCAGCATTGTGAACCTGTTGCGAGCCGTGGTTATCCAGTAAGCGCTCCATTTTGTGTCTGTGGTAATGAAGTGGGGTTAATGGCCCACATGGTCGATCTTATATGTTGTTTCCACCGATGAAAGGCGTTTCCTGGTCACCGTGGGTTTGAAGTTTAGGAGCCCATCATTCGGACGGTCACTCATGTTGGCTGCCCCGTTTTACCCGTCCCGGAACTTGTTTCTTATCACCCACCCTTACCTTGGCCCTTTAGAGCCACCACAGGATAGGCCAACGGGGACGTGATCAAAGATTGAAGACCGAAGATAAGAAGATTGAAGATAGAAGACTGAAGATTCGACTATTCAAACTCCCTAGCAAACTATTCCCAATTGCAGCCAGATACTTCGTATATTCCCAAAGCACGCTCTTCTTTACACGACAACGGATGGACGGTCGAACGAGAGTACGGGATAGGTTTTAGCGGCAAAGCCTAACCCTAGTACGGATCCGGTTTTCGGCTTTTAGGGTCGGTGCCATCATCCAATTTTCGGAACTTTCTAGGGTTCCAGAATTAGGTTTTTACACCTAATGGGATTTCTCCGGATCCAGAGTTCTGATATTTCTGAAATCCTTCTAATCTCCTATGGGGACTCAAAACTTTCCTTTTTAAGGGAATAAATTTTGAAATTTTTCGTCAAATGCTAGTTTTTTGGGTCTAGCATGTGGAATCACACTCCCACATTACCCCTTCCTCACCCTTGAATGTTCTCGTGAACTCCTACTCTGATAAATCCAATAGGTAGAGTTTCACACACGATCCGTTCGTCCGGATGTCCAAAGGGTTCCCAATTAAGTTCAAAAGTTGCAAAGATCCGTTTCGATAAATCTTCATGACTTGATATGGACCGATCCACTTGGTGTGAAGCTTACTTGGAAAATCTTTGTAACAGCTATCATATAGTAGAACCAAACATCCTTTTATGATGCCGGATTCTCTTGGTAACTTTCGGTCAAAAATTTGTTTCTGGCGCTTCTGTATCTAAACGGTCAGGTCCAGAGCATCCCCTTGCTTTCCTCTAGAACTTCAATATTTGCAAGGCATGACTAAAGATCCTCTAACCGTTTTAAGTGCCCAAAGCAACTAAAATTTGTTGAGTTTTTATTGTTTTGGTCATGATTTCCTAGTAGTGTCAATTATACTTTAGATTGATCCTAAAAGGTAGTGAATGCACTACTAATTAATACCTATTTTATGTTTAAATATTTGCTTGCATTTGTTAGGTATATAACATGTTCTACTAATAAAAAAATAAAAAATAATTGATTATAATTGATTGAAAGGTAGCTCGGCATCGGGAATCTATGAGTTTGTCAACACCTGAAGGCAATCGCACAATACATTGTGGTGTATTTTCAAATTTCTTGATTATTTGAGCAAAGGTCCCTGCAGCTCGAATTAAATTATGATAAATTACACCAATTAGCGTTTTGAAATTTATTCTTATAAAAGAATATAACAAAAACTTACATATAAGATTTAGATTTGTAACAACACAAGACTTGATTTTATAGAGCTACAACACTATATCATTATATGAATTAAAATATGTGGTATTTAACCATTTAAAGTATGAAGTATAAATTCATAGTTTAAATTCGTATATTAAATTTCATTCACTTATATTTCATTCATTTTGAATTAAATTTTTAAGTGTTTTATGTTTAATAACATCTTTAAATTTATTATAATTTTTTTAAATTTAAAATTAAAATTATATCTAATTTTAAATCTATCTTGAAGTTTGGGTAAGAAATAAAATGACTAATTAAAAAAATTAAAGAAACAATGGAGGAATTAATATCTTACTTCAAACATGACTTCATCTATGAGTTGGTCAAAAACAACTTCAAATCTATCTACAATATATAATGATATAGTGTTGTAGCTTTATAAAATCAAGTCTTGTGATGTTACAAATTTAAATCTTATATGTAAATTTTTGTTAAATTCTTTTATATTAATAAATTTCAAAATGCTAATTGATGTAATTTATCGTAATTTAATCTTTTAATCAATTATAATGAATTATTTTTAATATTTTATTAGTAAAACATGTTATATACTTAACAAATGCAAGCAAATATGTAAACATAAAATAGGTATTAATTAGTAGTGCATCCACTACCTTTTATGGTCAATTTGAAGTACAATTGATTATTTAAGATTTAGTGTTACAAGGGTGTCCCCAATTTTTTGACATATTTTTTGGGAGGTTGATTTTTGGCCTACCTCCATTATCATATATTGCGCATTCAATGGTGCAAAAAAACACCATTAAAGTATTACCAATTGTAAAATATAACAAATTTGACTTTTAAGAACAAATTAACTTTATTTATTTAAAGGCATACTGAAATTTGAAATAAACCTACTCACTATTTGTGAGTATTGTGAGTTCAATGGTGATATTGGTTTTCTCAAAAAAAGTTTAGGATTGTATGCTATGAGCGTTTTAAAAGTGACATTTAGGGTTGTTATTTTTATAAAGTTGAGAAATTTGAAAGATTAGAAGATACCTATTTTTCATTTTCAAAGGTTGTAAATACAAAGGATTAATAAAAATTCATTAAAATGAGCTTTCTTGGAGATATAGTTGACTTAATTTTCGAACCTCTGGAATTGACTTTTTGAAGGTGGTTAATTTTGGAGTTGGAAAAAAGCATGTTGTAAGATTAAAAACGGGTATTATAGATTGATATCACACTTGTTGATTTGACCTTGTATGCATGAGTTATAAATGGATGAAGTTACATGCTTATTTTCAAACTTTGTTCATTTATAATTTTTGCATACGATGTTTAAATGGGAAGTTTTTAATCATTTTGAAATCTCTTTGGATATATCTATAGTATAATATTTTTTACGAAAATTAATTAATTTTTATATGTGTGAAAATAAGAGAATTTAGGATAGATTGTAAAAATATTTGAAATATATATACATATATATATATACATATATATATATACATATATATATATACATATATATATATATACATATATATATATATATTTAAATATATATATATATATTTAAATATATATATATATACATATATATAACAATTTAAGCAATAAATCAAATGTGCACTCTTCACTTCGCCCCGTACAAATTAAGATAGTGATAAGCTGTGCCTACGCAATTACTATAAGTGCTCTTAAGCCTGAGTTTTAGAATAATATGGCTTTTAATCTTATGTTGAAAGACTCAATTTGCATAACTCAAGAATTTTTAAATTAAAGGTCGAAGCTCAAGATCATTTAACTTTAAACCCTCATACGAGAATTGTAAGTCCTTACCAACTTTCTGTTGGTAATTTTATGAAGTAGAATAGGGTACATTGAGTCGTGGTTTGTTGGTCGGTCGAGAGAACCTAGTTCCATCAATCTCCCTTGACTGAACAAGTATTTTCAGTCACTAATTCTCGAAATATCTTATGACGGTGCTACAATAATATCTTGTGAAGGGTTGTGTTCCATATAAGATCTTTCTTTTCATTAGATAGGAGATCTTCGTTTCAGTAGATTTCTCTATGTATGCGACGATTCTTTTTCTTTCCCCTTCTTCTCATCTCTGTGAGGAATACCCAACGAGTTGCCAAGGTTTATCCGCATTTCTCCCACGTTGGAGAAAAGCTTTTGAGCTACACTTGCAGTTCAGTGGTCGTCGTAGTGTCATGTATTGTCAAAACCTCCCTTTTGTGATTCTATGGAGCTTCTCCTTTCAAGTTTTGGTGCAGTATTGTGTATGATCCACGCCTGCGATGCTTGCTGATGAATTCCATTGTGTTTTTTCCTAGTGAAAATCGCTTGTTCTTCCGTGTTTTTTTAGTGTTTTGTTTGAGTGGAGAAACTGAGGTGATTTCTGCTATTGTTTTCCTAAGAAATGCCATGCTATTGAGATGGATGCAAAAATTTTCCAATTTCCAGTCAATCTTCAAGTTGCCCAAAAAATGGTTTGTCTTGATTTTGCGCAGCAAGTTCACATCCTGAACTGAAGTCCTTGGGCAAGGTCTTTCTTTGCAGTGACTAAAGTCGCTTGCGTCAAAAAAAGGAATTCCTTACAATTGTAGTGCGTCCTTGGGTGCGATTGATTCCCACTATTGCCTCCTTTCTTTGTTGAATTCTTGCAATGTAGTTTTTCTCGATCTGGTAGCTTGAGGCTGACATGATTTAGTGAATGGCGACTCCATTCAAGAGGTATGGGGTGGATGTATTCTATGTCGTTGTTAGTTACTCAATTCCCATCTCCCACCTCTTAAGCTTTCGAACCTTATCAATCTATTCAGGTCTTCCAATTCGAACCAAATTTCCTGTGCGGTAATTTCAAATAGGCAATCACTCAATAGGACGCGTTCGGATTCATCGAGATATTTCCCATTCCCTTGCGTTAAGTTTCACCAGGCAATCTCCCAATCCCTTGCACTGAGGTTCCTTAGAAGATCTCCCGGTCCTCTACATTAAGGATCCCTCGCGTTGATGTTTATCGGAAGATTGACCAATCCTCCTCGTACAAGTTCCTCCACTTTCCTTAAGGTTCATCGGGAGATCTTCCAATGCTTCATGTTGAACTTTGTCGAGAGATCTCTCGAATCACCTCGTACAGGTCCCTCCGCTCCCCTTAAGAAGGATCATTGGGTGATCTGCCGACGCTTCACGTTGAGCTTCATTGGTTGTTCCTCTGCATTATTAGTAAGGTTCATTAAAACAACTCCCAATCCCCTTCGTTTAGGTTCTTCAGGGAATGTCCCGATCCAGTCCTCCTCTTTCTTTATTAAGGCTCCTCCTGTTGTACATGAACCTCAAACATAACATTGGGGACATAAAGTGTCCTCACGCTTTTTGAAGTGCAGTTTAAAAGTGTCGCAACTTTTGCATGCAAGGACCACATTCAATAAAACTTATTGGTAAAGTTTCATTCTCATTTCTACTTTCTGTGGTTTAATCTTTGGGTCAATGCAAGACAATTTGAATTTTTGGAAGCCAACCAAAGTTTGGAGGTTCTATTTCAGTTCAGCAAACTGCATTGTAAGGGTTTAGGCTTTGGGGCCTTGTATCTCCTTCATCCATTGTTTGTTTCCAATAAAATATGTTGGGTTTTGTTTCAAGGTGGTAAGTCTAGTTATAGAAGGTTTTGGGTTTCAGGTGAATTCAAGTTGTCTTAAACGCTTGGGAGCAATTCAAAGTTCCAAATCCTACCATTTTTGGAGTGCAGTGAGCTTCCGCGACTTGTTATTTCTTCATTCAAAGTCCATTTTCAATACATTTTTATAGAAAAGTTGCACATATAAGTCTAGTATGTGTGGCCAAAATATCATGTGTTTTCAAAAAATAAATGAGTGACTCAGAAGCATTCTAATGCAAGGGAGGCTTAGCCTTCCGTGTGTTTTTGGAAGTTTTAGAGTCCTATTCTTTGACATTTCAAAGCCGTTTTGTAGGTACAATATGTCAATGGAATGATTTTTTTTGGATCCACTATGTTTGTATACTAGTTTCAAATCACTTTGTAGTGTCAAGTTTTTTCATTCAAGTAGGTTTAGAAGTCAAATTTCACCTCTAAATGTGTTTTGGGTTAAACTTTAGCACCCACTTTCAATATTATAACACTATAATCTATAAATCTATGTGGCCAAATGACTTCAAATTCTGTACTTGTCATCTATAATATACACACTTGAAGTTTATGTGGTTGAGATTTGTATAACTTGGAGACATTTATTTAGAGCTATAAAGCTCCAGAAGCAATGATGTTTTTGAACTTTGAAAATCCAATGATACTTTGGGATTAAGATTTATTACGATAGGTGGTCTCCTGATCCTTTCTCTCATTGGATATAAGCGGAGTTTGCATTCCCTTCACCTTGTTCTTAGATTAATTTGTTGCTAAGGTGAGAATTCTAGGCTTAGGATGGAAATGCCAAGGGTGTTGCGAGAAATTAAAATTCAAGGGAATTTCTGTAAGTGGTGAAAAGTGAGAAAGATGAAAAAAGAATAATACAGGAATAAAATAAAAAATAAAAAATAAAAATTCTTGTAATATAAAAAATAAAACTATAGGTTAGTTTAGGGTAATTTCTAGAGAAGGAAATCCAGAGAGAACAATCACGCATTATGAATGGAAATAATGCTATTAAAAATGAGGGATTAGGGTGCAAGGCAAAAATTCTAAGAATATATGATTTAAAATGTACAAATAATTAAAATAATAATAATATCAGTATTATAGAAATTGGAGGGAAGAAAAAAAATTCAAGAAGAGTGATTTTTTTTTGGGAATTTTTTTCTCAAGGGATTCCGTTTTTATTAATAGATATAACTAAGGAGAGGTAGATTTGGAAAATCGTGAAAAATCCATTGAATGGGAGTCTAAAAATGTACCTCTGCTTGAAGCAATTCATAAAGGGTAGATTTGGGCCAGGACTCACTAATGAATACTTGTGAAGTGAAGGATGGATGAAATCGCATTCATTTCATTTGGTAGAAGGCGGTTTTAGGGTTCAGTTCAGCCACCTTCCTTGTCTTCCTCGAATGTTTTCCTCTAGCTTTTGCTTAGTGTTTTATGCTTTCAGCGATCTTATTTGTAAAGTTTCTGCGGGGCTTTGAGCATTCGACTGTATGGGGTTCAGGGTTTGTTATTTGGGAAGTGCTAATATGATCGCTCCTAGTGCTGCTGGGTGCGGTTTAGGGTTTAGAGGTTGGTGAAGTCATGAGCATGGTGAGGAACGCTGAAAGCGAAAGAAGGACGACTTTGCAGTTATGTTACTGAAAGCTAGAAGCAACAATGTTTATTACGCTTTAAGCGGTCATTCGATGAAGAGAGCTGTGCATGCTTAAAGCAAATCAAGCAAACACTTCAAGTAGCAAGCAACTACAGAGGAGTACAACTGGCTGAGAGTTATTTTAGCGGAAGCGTGGTTATACAAAGAAGAAGACCAAGGCAGTTGGTGAGTGACCTCACAGTAATGACATTTGAATGAATGAGTAGCTGTGCTTGTCAAAGGGTTTTCAGGTGTATATTTGAAAGCGGCTTCACGGTTTGGCTAGGGTGAACCAGTTCTTCCTTAAAAGTAGTCACTTACAGCACGGTAGGGTTGTTGAAGTTCAACTGCCGAGCGAAAAATAAGGTATGCTAAAGCAATGTAAGGGACTCTTATTTTTGGAGGTAACAAACATAAAGGAAGGATGCTGAAGCAATTTCCAGGATTTAGGGTTTAAGTCGTATAAGTACTGCTGAATTTTTTAAACGCTTGAAGCAACTAAGTAGCTGTAGACGCTTCAGCGGGAACTTCATTCGGTTCAACCGAAAGTAGCTTGTTTGATTCAACCAGGAGTGTGTTTGGTTCAACCGGAAGAATGTTCTTAGCTTCTGTGGTTATAGGGTTTGCGGAATTGTACTCTTGAATAGAAAATTACAAATGTGGTCAGACTTCAAGTCTTTCTGGAAGTCAGTTGATAAACAAAGTTTTCCTAGCAGTATTGAAGCTATCAGCCAAGTTTAATTTGTGGAATAACGTTTATTTTAAAAGATCTCTCAAGCAGTAAGCAACTGACACTACAACAATGGCAGTGTTTTATGACTGCAAAATTATGACTGAGGATGACTAGCGACTACTTGCAGTCATATTCTTGAAGGCCAACACTTTGGAGAGAAATATGACTGCAAAATATGACTGCCAGTTATTTTTACGCCTTGTACTTCACAAGCGTATACTATATGGCCATTAGGAATACCAAAGTACTTCATAGGGAACGTAGGGAACATGTTTGGGAACATTGAGTCATATTATCACTAATATTTTCATATAATAGTGATTTTTTTTGTTTTGGGCAATTCAAGAAAAATTTGGGCAATTCCAAAAAAATATAGAAAGGTCATTGTTTAAAATTTTGAAATCCTAGTCACCTACTTTTTTGGATTTTGAATCCTAATCACTATTTTTTTAGGGTTTTGAAACCCTAGCCGTCACTTCTTGTGGCTCTTCTTCCTTACTTTTTATTGTCTCTTAGCTCTCACTTGTTGTTGCTTTTTGTTGCATTTTAACTCTTATTTCTTGTTGCTCTCTAGTTCATGCTTCTTGTTTCTTATTGTTGCATCTAAATTCTTTCTTTCTCTTGCATTTGAACTCTTTCTTCTTTCTAGTTCTTGTTTTTTTGTTTCCTCTTGTTTTGTAGTTCTTGCTTCTTATTTCTTCTTGTTGCATCTATACTCTCATTTCTTGTTGTTTCTTGTCATGTCTTAGTTGGTGCTTCTTGTTTCTTCTTGTTTCTTCTTGTATCTTAGTTGTTGCTTTTTATTTGTTCTTATGTCTTAATTGTTGCCTCATATTGTGTCTTAATTGTTGTTTCTTGTTTTGTGTTGCTTCTTGTTTCTTGTTTTGTGTTGCTTCTTGTTTCTTATTGTGTCTTAGTTGTTGCTTAGTTGTTGCTTCTTATTCCTTATTGCATTTTAACTTTTGATTCTTGTTATCTCTTAGTACTTATATTTTTTTTTCTTGTTTTCTCCATCATCAATTTTATTCTTCCTATCCTAAACTTGAGCTACATATTTTGTGTTGATTATAAATCTTTGAAGGTTAGGCTTTGTTGTTCAATCACTAAAAACTAACCTCTCATTTCTTTGATTGTATATGCAGGCATCAAAAGTTAAAACAAAGACATTGGAAGCTACTTGCAACTTTATAAAGTCAAAAATATGACTTATAGAAGTCATATTCCATAAAATATGACTGATGAGAGTCGTATTCTACATTACTGCAAAATATGACTCACCTTAGTCATATTCCATGCCATCAAAAAATATGACTCATTGCAGTCATATTCATGTCATCAAAAAATATGACTCACTGCAGTCATATTCCACGTCATTTAAAAATATGACCGACTGCAGTTATATTCCATGTCATCAAAAAATATGACTAACTGCAGTCATATTTCACGTCATCCAAAAATATGATTGACTACAGTCATATTCCATGTCATCAAAAAATATGATTGACTGTAGTCATATTCCACGTCATTCAAAAATATGACTGACTGCAGTCATATTCCATGTCATCAAAAAATATGACTAACTGCAGTCATATTTCACATCATTCAAAAATATGACTAACTGCAGTCATATTCCATGTCATTCAAAAATATGACTCACTGCAGTCATATTCCATGTCATTCAAAAATATGACTCACTGCAGTCATATTCCATGTCATCAAAAAATATGACTCACTGCAGTCATATTCCATGTCATCAAAAAATATGACTGACTGCAGTCATATTTCATGTCATCAAAAAATATAACTAACCGCAGTCATATTTCACTTCATTCAAAAATATGACTGACTGCAGTCATATTCCATGTCATCGAGAAATATGACTAACCGCAGTCATATTTCACGTCATCCAAAAATATGACTGATCGCAGTCATATTCCACGTCATCCAAAAATATGACTAACCGCAGTTATATTCCACGTCATCCAAAAATATGACTGACCATAGTCATATTCCACGTAGGATTTTTTTGTTTGTCCGAGCAATTCAAGAAAAAGTCAAGACTCCCCTAGGAAAGTCAAAGTATACGCCATGTTGGCATACTATGGCTAAAAATGGGTATTTATACCCTTCGAAAAATATGACTGCCAATATAACTGATGTCTGAAGCAACTGTTTCTAAACGACTGGAGTCAATCATATTCCGAGTCATCTATAGTGATTTCTGCGTGAGTCGTATTTTTTGATTTTACGACTCATTGCAGTCATATTTTGCAGTCATAAAACACTACTTTTGTTGTAGTGTGAGAAGATAAAGCAAATGTACATAATAGTTTTAGGGTAACGAAAGTCAATGTTTCACTTCAAGTGATATAAAACAGGACATCACAAAAAAGGCCAAATAGAAAAAGAAGAGCGTGATAAAAACCCGCTTCAAGCAATTCAATGAAATTAAAAACGCTTAAAGCGATTGAAAATATGTATCGAGGGGGAAGACTAACCCAAGAATATCATATATTAACGAAGTCCGATTCACAGAACTACTTGAGCTAATGAAAACCGCTTAAAGTAGGTTTTGGGTGTGACAGACTTATTGTTTCTTATCATTTTCTTTAGTGTTGGGACCATGCAGGGCGTTTACCAAGCAAGGTTCATGAGGAGGTCTTCCGATCCTCATTAGCCCCATTCGAAAAGATGACGTTTACCCGAAAGGGCACTTGAGCACATTATAAGAACTCCAAGGAACTTTGCAAATTCTGCGGATTCTGAATGACAGCCGGGAATTGTTGAATTCAATTTGGCACGGTTTAGGGTTTAGGGTGCGGGAGCCGACCTATTCTTCCGAGACATGCTACTGATTTTCACAGGAACCGCGGCTTCTGCGACTTGCTCACGCCTATGGGCAACGAGCAGTTGGGGATGGCAATATCCGCTGGGTCCTACAGTGAGGGCTGGAAATGTAAGTGGTGGCGGTGGTCGTCTGGGGGTTGTGATTCGCTTTTGCGAGGGCTTAGGAAAACATGAGTTGCAGGCTTCTCTTCTGGGCTGTGGGAAGCCCGGTGCCGCTGTTCGTTTTTGTTGGTGTACGGGTTGTTACGACTATGATAGGGAGGTGGAAGCCAAGTCCAAGACGGTTTTTGGGGTTTTTCCAGGAAAACAAGAAATTGGATGCAACGGTTTAGGATTTATGCAAACATGACGGTGACGGTCTGATTATTATATTTGTCATGCGATGGGAAAGAATTCTAGGAGGAAAGTTACTATGAAACAATGAATCTTAGGTGAATAGGTAGTGTCAGGGAAAGCAAACGTCGAAGTTCTACACGTACCATGCCAAAACTTGTGGATTGTTCAAATGTGCTAATTCGACCTTTAATCAATGGTGTTGTCTACTTGGTTTCTTAGAATCGGAAACTATATGTCTGATTTGTTTGGTTGGCTCTTTCGGGTTTTAGGGTTGACAAGCTCTCTACATTCAAGTAGAGTTATGTAGAATGAACTTGTTATGGAAGGAAAATGGGGTCTCCATTGCGTAGTGCCACCAGACTAGTTGTGCATGGTGTATCTGAATGAAATAAGGCCTACATTGCGTAGTGCTAGCAGACTAGCTCTCCTTGGTACGAGAGTGAAATGGGCCTCCATCGCGTAGTGCCACTGGACTAGCTCTCTCCATGAAATCCAAGCGAAATGTGGCTTACATTAAGTAATACCATCAGATTAGGTTTTTCTTTAAATTTGAGTGAAATGGGGCCTCCATCGCGTAGTGCCACCAGACTAGCTGTGCATGGTGTACTTGAGTGAAATGGGGCCTACATTGCGTAGTGCCAGGAGACTAGCTCTTTTTGGTACGAGAGTGAAATGGGGCCTTCATCGCGTAGTGCCACCAGACTAGCTCTTTTCATGAAATTCAAGCGAAATGTGGCTTACATTGAGTAATGCCATCGGACTAGCTTTTTCTTTAAATTTGAGTGAAATGGGGCCTCCATCGCGTAGTGCCACCAGACTAGCTGTGCATAGTGTACCTAAGTGAAATGGGGTCTACATTACGTAGTGCTAGCAGACTAGCTCTCGTTGGTACGAGAGTGAAATGGGGCCTCTATCGCGTGGTGCCACCAGACTAGCTCTCTCCATGAAATCCATACGAAATGTGGCTTACATTGAGCAATGCCATCGGACTAGCTTTTTCTTTAAATTTGAGTGAAATGGGGCCTCCATCGAGTAGTGCCACTAGACTAGCTGTGCATGGTGTACTTGAGTGAAATTGAACCTACATTGTGTAATGCCAGTAGACTAGCTCTCATTGGTACGAGAGTGAAATGGGGCCTTCATCGCGTAGCTTTTGCCTAATCCCACATTTACTATAATTGACTCTCCATGTATTTGTCGCTTCACCTAAAAATTTAACAAGTAAACGTCTAAGCACTTATAATCTCAAGTAATGAAGCAAGCTCATTCATGCCATGAATTGTAGCTGCAAATTTCGACAAAAAGTCTTGACAGTACTTGAAAAAGTGTTTTATGGCAATTTCTGTAGTGTCAAACACTTTACTTAATGTTCTCTCTTTAAGCTTGTGATACGGAACAAGTTGTACTCACTGCCAAATCGTACTCACTATCAATTCGTACTCACTGCCAAGTCGACGTTCGTCGATCATCATCTTTATTTGCATTGTCAACTCGATTCGGATACTAGATAGATGGCTGAGGTGCATGTTATATGTCATGTCTGTTAAGTGCTGCAGTAAATCATGTAGCTACATCAGTTGAATGCGGATAATACGCATCAAGGTGGTCATATCATCAGATTATTTAACTCGACTCATGATGAAAATTTCTACTCCGATGTACATGGCACCGACCTCACTTGGCTATTTTAATACAATGTTTATCTTAATATTTTTCATTCAATTAATTGTTGTCTTGATGAAATTTCTTTTATCATGTAAATATATATATATTTATATAATTAATAAAGGAATAATTAGAGCAAAAAAGACGAATTGTGATAAAAATCACGATTTAATAATTCTTATTACAATGTAATGCACAGTTCATGGGAGTAGATAGTTGACAGTTGTAAGCGCTTATTTACCCATTCTTAGTAAATCAACAAACACAACTAAATTTTTTTAGTTGATTTTATTTTATGGTCGTAACGTTAGTTCATTGTGCTTTTAAAGCAATGAGTTTTTTTTAGTTCTTAAGTAAGGTTCAAAGATGTGAAAATCGAATCAAAACAAGTCTTAACCTATTGGTTATCTAGTAATTTCAAATTTTAATGAGCCGCTGAATTTATTTTGCAAAAGATGATTCAGACACGAACTAAGTATGCCATCTTGTAGATGATTAATTCCCCTTTTCAAAACTATAAAATTCACCCTAGTTGGACGCTCCGAGCAAAAGATATAAATGGATGAAGTTTGATCGCTAATCGGTACTTCTAAACTTCATCCTTTATTTTCTCCTAATTTACAATTCAAAATCTAACTTGACTTTCATTTTTGACTTTTAAATTTCTAGTTCTAACTTTAATTTCATTTTCGTTCTTCTTGGATGAATTAACTACTTCTCATCCATTTTGACTCTTGAACTTCATTCAGACATATCTTTCTTGATGGTTTTAGAAACCTTAAGACCTAATCTATAAGCTTTTAACTTTAAAACTTGAAAGACAATTGATCTTGTTCTTCTGACTTGGATTTCTAATTTGGCTGAAAATTTTAAATGACTAATTAAGAAAATTCAAGGAAGAATGAGAAATTAGAAACTCACCTCATGTTCAATGTCACCTTGTAGGTGGTTGTTGACACCTTCAAGTTCCCCATTCCTTTTCATGATTAACTTTCTTGAGAGTTTTTATTCTCCACTTAAATATGAGGTTTTAATACAAATTTTAAAATTAAAATCCCAACTACTTCTTTCTTCTCTTTTCTACTTCTTTCTTTTCTTTTAACACTATTGTACTTCAATTATTGCCTTTCTCCAATGGTTGACTTAGAATCACATTCAAATAATCTATCTTTACTATTTTAGTATAAATTTGAGTTAAGAATATAATAATAAAATCTTTCTCATAGTCTGACTTTGCTTTTAACCTCGGCTTATAACTTTCAAATTGACTTTTGACAATTTACTATTTTTAGACTCTGAGTGATTTTTTCTTGTAGAAATTAAGATTATCTTTCTAAATTGATGTGGCACTTGCAATTTGGACCTTTTTAGTAGAAGTTATGCATGGATGAAGTTCTAATTGTTAATTGGTGTTTAAAACTTCATTCACTTATATCTTACTCATTTTAAATCAGATTTCTTTGTGTTTTATGTTTTTAGAAAGCTCTTGACCTTTACCATGATGTGGAAATGTGATCCCACATACTAGACCCAGAACACTAGCATTTGACGGGAAATTTCGAAAATTGTCCCCTTAAAAAGGAAAGTTTTTAAGTTCTCATAGGAAATTAGGAAAACTTATGAATACCGGATCTCTTGATCCAGAAAAATTCCATTAGGTATAAAAACCTAATTCCGGAACCCTAGAAAGTTCCGGAAATCAGATGACGGCGCCGGCCCTAAAAGCCGGAAACCAGATCTGTACTAGGGTTAGGTTTTTGCCGCCAAAACCTATCCCGCACATTCATCCAACCGACCGTCTGTCTGTCCAGTATAAGAGGAGAACTGTAGCCGGCGGAAGACACGAGTACTTACTTATTTTCCTTACATCTATGTTTTCTGTCTTTCTAGCTTTTTGAGAATTCTGGTAGACTGAGGGATTGTGTGAGATGCGATCGTGCAGGGGTTATCAGAGTGAATCTTTGTAAGCAGGAGAGGTAGGGAGAGATTATGTGAGGTTTTCCTGTGAGTGCGATATCTTCCAGGGCGAGCTAGCGCAATCTGAAAGATCTGCCCGAAGACTCAGACGAAGAACTTCCACCGCCGCCGCCGCCGCCCCAGCCGAAGACGATTCCGGTGATGAAGGTGGTGTTGGAAGTTCCCACTGAGGGGGACCAGCTGGAGCGCCTGCGACGGAACCTCACCAACATGGAGTGTGAGGATTTCATGGAGGTTCCTTGGGGCATTAGAAAGGAGAGTTTAGTGTCTAATCTACTTCGTTCAGAAAGCGGTATCTTGGATACCACCCTCCGGGCGAAGCCAAACCTGTGGTCAGTTAACGTGTGGAGAGCCGTCTACAAGTTCCGGGAGGTGCCGGACAAGGTCATGGAGAAGAATCAGGAGTGTATGGAGGGCGAATTCCGGGCGCCGGCCAATCCGAAGGAGGATCACCAGGTTTCCGACCTAGTGAATTCGGAGTATTGGGATGTGATAGCATTTCTTAACCCTATCCTTCACCCGACCAAGACAAGGCGAGTGGTAGCAAAGGTGGCTTCCACCATCCTGGGGAGTCTTTAAGGTAAAATGATGATGGATTGAGCAGCCGTCATCCACAAATTAATAGGGGACCTTGTGCGTTCCCTTCGGCTGGGGAAGAAGGGTTAGAGCTCTCTTTCGGCATACCTCTCCCACCTGTATGCCCAACACTCCTTGCTCAAAGCGAACAAGGAGATTGCCTATCAGGAGCTAGTTCAGCTCCAGTAGTACAAAGGAGAAGAACCTTCTCCCCGCGACGGACCGGACGATGAGGAAACGGATGAAGAGGAACCGACTGGAGAACTCTTCTAATGAAGAGACGACGGCGGAATAATATTCCACCGGTAAAGCCAACCGAGGATCCTACCGCGCCGGAGCCACTGGAGGAAGAAATTCCGGACCGGAAGACGGAAACCAAACCGGCTCCGCAAAAAGTCCGACCTTTTTCACAAGAAGTTGGACCGGTGCAGCAACAAGTTGGTCCCGCTCAGACCGAGGCAGGACCCCCCCGGACCAAACTTATGGAGGCAGAAGAGGGAGATAGAACCCAAATGCAATTAGGGGGTATGCCGATGGAGGATATTGCGGAAATGGCCCAACACATTATATGTCGGACAGATGATCTCATGAAGTTTCTTGATAATTACAAGGAGACCCTCAAACGGGTGTGCCGGAAGATGGCACTGACTGACCAGAACGCCATCTTCCGAAGGACAGATGCGTTAGTGGCGGCTGAGAAGCAAAACGCCCTCTTGATAGAGGAGAGGAAGCGGTTGGTGACGGAGTTGGGGCTTTACGGGTGGAGAAACAGACATTGCTGGATCGAGTCCAGGAATTGGAATCCAAGTGCGTTAGATTGGAGAGCGATCTACGCACAGCCTAGGAGACGGCCAAAGTCATAGGAGAGGACCACCGCCGGCAAATAGCAACACTGTGCCAAGGTGTGGTCCGGCTCCGGAATTCCTTGGAAGTACTGGCGGATTGCATCAACAAAGCCCAGTTGTTCCATTAGAGAAATTCTGAGCCCTCCGGAAGCCCGCTCCACAATGACCAAACCAGTCTATTAACCGTCCTGGAATTAGTAGGGGCATATAGGTACAGTGCATGGTCAAAGTGTGTGAACTTCGCCAAAGATGTCAGGACTCAAGTAATGAGAGTGTAGTGGAAACCTCTATAATAATCAAGTACTTCAGTTTTAGTTAATCCCATTAATTGACGAATTAATCAATTTTACTAAACATAAGCAAAGAGAAGTGAACTTTGAAGCTTAATGTCAAAGTAATAAGAGAACATTCAGATATTCCAATTAGCTCCAATTGTCAAATAGATGAGGATATTAGTGAATGAGGAGAGAAGTTATTTATACAAGTGGTATAGTAGTAGGTAAAACAATGCATGTGGGATATGTAAATTAGGATTAAGATGAGCACAACCACCCATAGTTGAGTCAAAAGCTGAAATTGTATTCAAAGTTGAATTTCAGACCCCATTTAGGCATAATAGAATGATTTTTTTCAAAAAAATTTAAAAAATAAAACTAGAATTCATCTCCAAAAATCCGTTTGAAGTTTAGAGTCTTCAATAAAAAGTTATGGACAAAATTTGGAGAAGGTGTTTGAAAATTTCAAAGAAAATTTTTCTTTCAACCTCTTTTAGAATTTTGTCTATAACTTTGAATTGAAGAATGTAAAACTCAAACAGATTTTTGGAGATGAAAACTATCTTGATTCTACAACTTTATTTAGTTCAAAGTTTTTTGAAAAAAATCATTGTTTTATGCTTAAATGGGGTTTGAAATTCGACTTTGAACATAATTCTTGCATTTGACAATGAGTGATCTATCTTCTAAATATCCCATATCCTTTGACGATTCACCATGGACAATTGATTTTCTATAAAAATAAACTCTTCACCATCCTTCTAACCAAATGTTAATGACTAGTCTCTTTCATGATGTCATCAAAAAATTGCTTAATGGTAGATGTCATTGAACTATTTTTGACATTTGCTTCTTTTTCATAACTCGATTTTTAACAAGGTATGCAATAATCAATATTAAGTTGGTTTATGATAGTTGAACCTTTGATTACTTAATTACTTATACTTGGGTGTTGAACCTTGACAGTCATCGGATGTTGCGACTTCAGGTGGGCGAGTATAGGGGAAAAATTAATCATCAAGCAAAGTTAAAAGTAATCATGGGGTCCTTTTAGCTGTTGTGGAGCGGGCTTCCGGAGGGCTGAGAATTTCTCTAATGGAGTCCAACTTCGACGCAGCCACCAGCTCGAGCCGGGTACCCATCATCAAGTGTTTGTTGGAGCAGGCGAGACGGATGGACGCCTCCCGGGCAGATATGCGGGATATGATGGAGTATCTGGCTCCCGCTGAGTTAGATCCGGTAACTCTTTCTTCCCCTTCCGCTCAAACTTTGGTGGTTCCGATAGGTAATGATCCAGAATTCATCGTTACAGCAGTATCATCGGTAGTACCAACTGGTCCGGAACTTTCACCACCGCCCGGAAGGCGAAAAGGAGTGGATTGGGATGCCGTGGTACCCCAAGGAAGCGAAGACCTCCTTCCGGTGACCCCAATCATTGACCTTACGGGTACTCCTTCGGAGACTCATGGGGGCTGGGCGATACAGTCTTCTCCCCATCATAAGAAGACCTAGAAGGATTCTCGGGAAAGTCCGAAAGTTCCGATAGTTAGAACCTGGAGTGTAGATAGGGACACCAACATCGTGGAAGTCCTGAGATGGAGAGTAAGGTGTTCGGATGTGTTTTCTCCAAAGAGTAGCCGGAAGTAGATCAATCTGAACTTGTTGAAGGACCTTACTCCTTCCACAGATAAGGATCTCGAGGAATAGTGTGCAGTAGTGTAGAGTAGCGACAATACCGAAGTCCAGCCGTCAAAAGACGGAAAAATAGGATCTAGGATTTATCGGAAATCTAGCGGACCAATAGGAATGTTTTGTGGGATTTTTAGAATGATGTTGGTTTGAGTTTAAGTAGGGTTTTGATGGACCTTTCTGGTCATTCACATCCGTCCCATTATTTTCAATGTGTATCTTTTTGAGCTTAATCCAAGTGTTTGAAAGTGTCCATTCTCTTATTTTTTGTATTCGGTACATGCTTGTGGGGTGTGTGGGTCCATTCTTGCTTTTCCGGACGCTTAAAACTTACCTTGAATAGCAAAAGTCGACTTCATAAGTGGTTTCCGGGCGTCACTAACTTGATGGGGAGATTGGCTAGATTGTTCCGACAGTAGTGTTAATGTACTACCGCCTGGATGCCGGTATAGCCTGAGGGTAGGATACGGCCTTAGGTGAAAGGATATCTGAGAGGCTGCTAGCAACTTCCGTGTACGGGAGTTTACAAAACGTGCCCGAATTCCGGATTGCCGGAATTCCCCATAGACGGAGTAAAAGCCCCGGCGCAATGTCCAAGAGAGTACGAGGATATCCACCTGGTCGATGGGAGGCTTAGTGTCCGGCTAATGTTAGAATGTCGTTGTAGTCCTTGACCATCCCTGCGTGACTTGGTCCGGTAAGCATTCCGGAACTGTGAGGTGACGGAAAAGTAGGACAATTCCAGTCCCTGAAGTGTTAGTTTAGCATCAGTAGTAGAGAGAAAGAGGTTGAGAGATTGAGAAAGAAAGAGAGAGAGAGAAAGAGCGTGTTTCCAAATACGGTAAGCATTCGGACGGTGGATCTGACCACTCGTTACCTAAACCCAGGGATCCCGGAAGGGGCAACTGAACGGTTTCCGGACTTTTCCGGAACCCATCCGGCACTAGTGGCCGGACCAGACCTGTAATCTGGAGTGGCAAAGTAGAAGAGAAAGTGAATGCTTAGGTCGAGGTTAGCCTATAATTCTGTAAACCTCAAGTCCTTGTGGAAACGATTCCAGAGCGGTTTACTCTAAGTGGGCCTTTGGTGAAAATTAAGGGCTAACTAGAGGAATATTGGTCCGACTAATCACTACACATGAGATTATGAACTTCAATTTGTACTAATCCCCCTTCTTAGTGCTCTGACTACACCCTTGGTCTTGGCCGTAAAGAAAAACTAATATTAAAAATAACAACTTGACCAAACTAAGGCCAAAAGGCCTAACTACATAGAAATTATCAAAGGAAGGGAGAGGTTCAAAGTTTTGCCATATTTTTTAAACATAAAAAAATTCTAAGAAGATTTTGTAAGTACTTCCGCTACTTAATGAAAATTAGAAGAATTTTTAGGGAAATTTTGCAAGCGCTTCTGCTACTTAATGAAAACTAAAAGAATTTTTAAGGAAATTTTGTAAGCACTTCCGCTACTTGGTGAAATAATTGAAGAAAATAAAACAAGACTACAACAACAAGACGCCAAGTACCAACAATTCTTGCAATTATAATTACAACAAACCCCAAAGCAGTATCGCCAAGGTTCAGTGGGGGGATTAGCACAAGTTTTAATAAATGGAAACTCAAATCAGCAATTTCAATAAATAAACCAATAAGTTCAACAACTAATGGCCAAGATTTGAAGGGACCCCTCAAGTCCTTCAAAGCTTGGAAAAGAACAACAAAAGTGCCTCAAAACAAACATGTGTACAATTTGAAATAAATATATTGCCCAATAGTCTAATCCAATGGACTAACGTGTATTTGGTGCCAAAATGGTCACTAATTAGTAACAAAGGGGTAGTTTGAGAAAGAAATAAGAGCCCTTATATACTTTTCCAAATGCCTCACTCCCTCCCAAGTTCCTACAAGGTAATCTTATTTCTTAAGTTTTTCATCCTAGTTCTAATTTTTTAACTTTCTACGCTCGTTCAACATGTTTACTTTTGGAGAAAGACTCCAAATTGCAAACGGATTGTACCATTGGTTTCAGAAGGCCATTTTTGGTCTATGAGAATTTCTTTTTTCTACATCAAAATCACAAAGATTCCTAGTACCAATTAAATGACCAAAAATGAATAAAAATCCAACTTTTGGAAATCAACTTTTCTATAAAAAGTAATTAGCCTAAGCTCTTTAGTAAGTGTAAGGGAGTAATAAAAGACCCCACTTTAACTTCAATCCGATGCCATATGCTTCCAATGTCGTGTTGAGAGAATTTGCATCGAGAAATCGTGAGGATCCTGATTGCGACTAGGAATATTTTGTTGTTGAATCTTCTAGTCTTTAGTCTTTTTCCTATTGGCCTATCCTATAATGGCTCTATAAAAATAAAAGTAAAGGTAAGTGATAAAAACCCACGGCTTCAGACGGGTAAAACGCGAAGGCCAAACCATGAGTTGACCGTCCGAATGATTGGCTCTTAAACTTCAAACCCACGGTGATCAAGAAGCGCCTTTCACCAGTGGGAACAACAAATAAGATCGACCATGTAGATGATCAATCCCACTTCATTACCACGAATACAAAACGGGACTTATAACTATTATTTAGAATAACTACATAGCCCGCAACAAAATTTATAATGCGAAAATGAAAACAACAAGCCTCCAAAATTGGCTAAGAATAACAATAAAAAAAACAACGAGCCTCCGAAATCGGCTAGGAATGACAAGCCACATGCCACAACGTACGAGTCTTCATTCTTCAAGTCTTTATGTCTTTATGTCTTCAAACTTCAACACTTCAAACCCCCAAAGTCCTCAAGAAAGTAGAAATGAAGTTTTAATTCAACCCTAGTGAAGTTGAGCTCTTCAATTTATTGCTAAAAATGGCTCTCAAATCCAAATGCAAAGTATGATAGCAATTTGAAAAGCTAATGGGGTAATCTAACACCCCTCCAAATCTCAAATCAAAACAATATATTGTCCAAAAGTTATGGACAATCAAAGTCTCGGCCTTCTCAATTGAAAGGCAACAAACCTCTCCTATCTCGAACTCCTATATCTCCTTCAATTTTTCTTCAATTTCTAAGTGCTATAGTTTTTTAGAAAGATAAGCTCACAAACTAACTTCCCTTCAAGTTTCAAACCATTTTAAACTATAGTTCAAAAGTTATGAACAAACAAAGTTTCGGCGTTTTCTTTAAAAAGGCAGTAGACTCTTTATCACTTAATAATTCATAACTGTTGACTCACAACTTAAAATCAGGCAAGAAAAGTGTTTTTAGAAGCGCAATTTCATAAGAAAGAAACTTTTAAATTTTCATTTCAAATTTCTTGATACAACAAAAGTTCTCGCCGATTAAAGTTTCGGCTCACTACACACATTTTTCTTCTTCCCTCCAAATCACCCAATCCCAAAACCTCTCTGACTTGAAGGAGAAAAGAAGATGCCTACCTACCCTGTAGACCCCTAAGGTAGGTGGAATTAGCCCATGTACACATCACATGCACCTCCTAAGATCCATTGACTTAAAGAAAACACCTAAAGGTAAGTTCCTATTCAGCTTTTGAAGCCAATGAACCTTAAAGGATAAAACTAGGAGGTAAATTACTCCTATTCTCTCATCTTTCAATTCGTAACACTCAAATGCAATACAAAATATTAGTATTAGATATTAAACTTTACATAATACAAAGCGGAGATAAAAATCAAAGTCGAAGGAGAGCACTACTCCATTTGCTAGAACTTAAAGATGCGCCTAATAGTGTTGGCCACGTAATCTGTACGTTCGGCTTTTGTTAAAGGATTCATTGGCCTTTTCAATCAACGTTGATGGTCAATACCTTCTTTGTTTGGCCTCATCATACAAAACTATTGGTCTTCATTCAAGCCCTCATAACTTGCTTCAAATGTCACATCTCATGTGTCCAACTCAACACATCCTACTTGAAGTAAAATCACCAAAGCATGGGCGTCTTTATCAAGATTCACATGCCATTGTTGTTCCACACGAGGTTTCTTCAACGGACAAAAAGGTCCAGCTTCATCTAGCAAACGGTGAAAAAATCACTAATCGAGATGGCTGAATTGGCACTGTGACAAGAAAAACTCTAATTCCACCTCTGGTTCAGCTTCTGAATCTTGCGACTCCATAAAAATCCTCCAGTTTGACATTTTAGAGTCAAACTTGAAATCTAAATACAAATTCTAGAAGAACCTGAAGGAATACTTCGAACTAGTGAAATTTGTTTGAGGCTCTGAACTTTTAAACAATACTATTAGCAACAAGCGTTACCTTGAAGCTATTAAAAGTGTCACCAATAAGTTTCGTCCTCTAAATCAAAAATATTCTCAAAATATAAATAAATACACGTTTTATGTAATGTAGATATTTACATCGGGACACCAACACACCGGTCAACTCCATGCTTAATCTTCAATTATGTCAATCTTAGAGGATCTTGTCAGTTTTAAGACTTCTGACTATCGAAATGTGTAGACACATTTTTATTTTTGTTTTTGTTATTTTTCAAAGTAAAAGACTAATGGTTCAACGAGTTAACTTTAAAAACTGTTTTGAGTAAGAACTAAGTCAAATAGACATGGTAATGTGGAAAGGACCATTATACAGCCGGAAGCGTAGTTAGGTTATAAGAAGGAAACAGTTAAAACTAATAGACAAGCCGTAACCGCAAGTTGGTTAAGGGCCAAGAACTATAAGTCTAATTGTCAGGAGCATTTTGCTCTCTCTCTCAGGCGTTTGTAGAGATTGCCGCCTTGTCTATTGTACTTGTGCATTCCTTCAATAATATAGTCTATTCGTCTTATTTCTTTGTGAGTCTAATTGTTGATTAGCCAGTGATTGGCTTCGTCATTCGTTGTTGTTTATTTGGAGTAGTTGCTAGTGATTGGCTTTGTCTCTATTTTCTTTTGTTTCTTTGGTGTCTGTCTAATTGTTGTGAGTTGTTATCTTGTCAAATCGTCTTTGTGTTTGTGAGTGCAGTGAGTCATCAGTGAAGGAGACAAGTAGACAATTAGCGAGTATTGAACTTGTCCAATTGTCTTTGTGGTTGTCTGTGAGAAGTGGTGTAATTGGAGAGGAAGTTGAATTGTCAAGCCAGTGAGCTGTAGTTGATCTTGTTTATTTTGTTTAAGTGTTATACGGGGGGTGTATAATGTCAAATTGTCTTTGTTATTTTGATGCAGAGGGTATCTGTATGTGTATGTCAAATAGACGTTAAGCCAGTAATTGACAGTTTTGCTGGGAGAGCAGGGCTAATTTCAGTTTGTGTGTGTAGTGATTTCTTCAAAAGCCAAGGATTGGTAAGTTTGCTTGACGGGTAGTCAAGTGGTCTAGCAGAGAGAGTTGTATTAACTATGGATGTTAAGTGATCGTTATTGAGGAAGAAGGATGCCATATCTTGAAAGTACAATTTTGTGAGACA
Source organism: Climacium dendroides (assembly GCA_950106755.1). Taxonomy (NCBI): domain Eukaryota; kingdom Viridiplantae; phylum Streptophyta; class Bryopsida; order Hypnales; family Climaciaceae; genus Climacium; species Climacium dendroides. The sequence continues at coordinate 24,620,268 of OX467086.1, forward strand.
AATAGACAGGTAGTCTTAGCCAGTGATTGGTATAAGGAGATATGTTTGATGACTACTTGTCTGTGAGAGAAAGTAAATCAAAATCACCAGTGATTGGTGTTATTTTAAAGTGAGAGTTCATTAAGAGTGGGTGGAAGACGAATAGTCTTTGAAGTGTAATAACTAAATTGAGCAACCAGGAAGTGGTTTGTGAGAGGTCAAATTGACAATTTGTGTAGGTGGATGGAACCTGTGTAATCAGCCGTGTATGGGTTGATGTATGAAGTTAAATAGATAATTAAAATTGCGAGAAGTTAACCAGTGATTGGTAATGCGGTTATTTAAAATTATTAAGTCTAATAGTTTAGCGGATGAAGTTGAGGCTCAGTTTAAGATTAAGGGTGAGAGAAGTTGGAAGACTAATTGTCTAGTTTGAGATTATAGTGATCGATTTCGTATTGTAGGTCCAGGCAGTTAGTGAGAACATGTCCAATTATCTTTGAGAGAAAGTGTATTGGATGTTGTTGTAGTCTAATTGTCATTATTGATCCGAGAGAATTAAGTAAAGTTTATTGAAATAAGTTATTGACAAATTGTTATATGTTTTAACTTGTAGTGATGTCGTTATCAATCTTGGACAAATTGACTTACAGAGAAAGAGTATCATGTTGGTGAAATACACGACAAGTAATTTGTCCTTGTTGTTTCCTTGGTTGTTGGTTGTTGAGATGTCAAGTAGTCAAATTGAGATATTTGCAAATTTATAGAACATTTGTACAAGTTAAGATTAGTAGTTGGAAGTTAGAGCAGAAATACCAATTGACAGTTAGATTTTATAGGAGCCATTGTGCTTGACAAATTGACATTACTGATAGATTGGAAAGAGATCCAATTAGTGAAATATTGATATCAATTGTAGTTATAGAAAGACCAATTGACCATAGACAATGAATGTAATAGACTGTGAGAGTCTATGCTGTGGGGAAATGGACCAATTGTCTTGTTAAAGCGGATGGAGCTGAAGCGGGAGAAAGATACAAGATAAGTCTAATTGTCTGGAGTGCATTACAGATAAGATTCATTACCTTTGCATACTCCGCATACTGGGACCAATTAACAATTACAATTACAGACTTGTGATTTTGCATCTTGCATAAGTAATAATTAGCGATAGCTAATTAGTCTACTGGACCAATTGACCAACTGCCAAATAATTTAATTAAAGAATAATTAAAGAAGATGGCATATCTATATATTATATGTGGCTATTTGATTAGGTCGATAGAATGCATTACAAGGCATGAGACTATTTGACACACCCCGATTATTTGACACACCCAATCTATTTGACATTAGCACACTAGAATAAGACTGTACAGCATATCATGGAGTCTGCATTCATTGGGTTTTGGGACAGAATACTAGTATTTGGCTAATGTACCCCCTTGTACATTCACATTTAATTTAATTTAATCTTTAGAATACTAAATTGAGTGAATTCCTACAATGAAAGTGACCTTAGAAACAATACCATAGACTACTTGACCATTCCCAAACGAAAGAACCACCCTTAGGGAATTCCTTGGGTTTTTGATCCAAGCCAATTCCTACGCTACAAAATGTTATGAAACTTGTTGAAACTCATTATTAGTATAAAAGAAGGTATACTAATATTTAGTGAGATTTTATCACAACTTGAATAATTTTTAAGAATTTCCCATCATGGCGTTAAGTGGTTGACTGCTTGGAAAAAGATTTTTTGGAGATAAAAAAAATCCGAGAATTTTCATGAAACCTCTCATGGAGTTCCATAAGAGATGTGCAAACTTATATTCCCACTTTGCACATCTACAAAAGGAGAATCAAATCCTGCTATCTCTTTAACTTTTGGTAATTAGAGAATCTTCCAAATGGAAGAGAATCTTGGCGAACTGATTGCTCCATTGGATTTTCGGCATGATTTTCGGAACGATTTCCACTTCAAGTCATCGTACTTAGGTTGTAGATGCCCTTCTCTAGTCTGTCTTGAGTTTTCTTCATTTGTAGGCTAACACTTGAAGTTTCTACTATTTCATTGATGGGATAGGGAAACTAAAACCTTTCGTTGGAAATCTAAACTAAGGTTCTCTCATAGTTCCCTCAGAACAATTTAATTAGGATTTGTTATTGAAAAGCAGGTTTAGACAAGTTGAGTAATTTTTATCACATACGTTCACTTTGTACAATTTTTGGGTTTCTACCCTATCTACATACAGGATTTGGTCATAATTAAAGGAAAATGCTCCATTTAGAACCAATTGCTATTTTGGTATGTGACATCTCTATTTTGATTATTCACTCTTTGGGGGGCTTTTGGTATATAAAACTAAATTAAAAATTAATCAAATACAAAAAATACAAATTCTGAGTTATGAGTGACTAAATGAGCACTCATTTCTCTCTCAAACCACTCCTTTGTTACTAATTAGTGATCATTTTGGTACCAAATACACGTTAGTTCATTACATTGGACTATTGGGCAAAATTTTGGTTTCAACTTGTATACATGTTGTTTTTTGAGTATTTTTGTTGTTATTTTTCAAGCTTTGAAGGATTTGAGGGGTCCCTTCAAATCTTAGCCTTTGATTGTAAAACGTGCTTGACTTTTGTTGAAAATTGTTGATTTGAGTTTCCATTTACTAAACTTGTGCTAATCCCCCTGCTGTACCTTGATAATGCCGCTTTGGGTGTTGTTATAATTACAAGAATTGTTGGTACTTGGACTCTTGTTGTTGTAAACTTGTTTTATTTTTTTCCAAATGCTTCATCAAGTAGTGGAAGCACTGGCAAAATTTCCTTAGAAAATTTTTTTAGTTTTTATGAAGTAGCGGAAACACTTGCAAAATTTCCTTAGAAATTGTTTTTAGTTTTTATCAAGTAGCAGAAACGCTTGCAAATTTCCTTAGAAATTCTTCTCATGTTTAAAAACACGGCAAAGTTTTGACTTTGGAAAGATTTAAAATTGCTAAAATTTTAGAGTATTTAGAACTAACGGTGAAGCTTTGAACGTAAATTTTACAACTTAAACAATAAGTTTTTAAGCAAGTAAAAGGGTATCTAATGAAAATTAAGAAGGGACACGGATACATAGAAATAGTTTTTTTGTTTTTTTTAGCTATTGCTTGCTTACTGTCGGCCTTATTTACTTACTGTTGGCTCTCCCTTCTAGGTGCACCCAATCTTGGGCCACCACGCCATCACTGCCAAGTAGACTAATTGTGGGGTTGAACAAATCAGGAGGCGCCACGAGGTAAGGTTCTAACGAAGGCTTGCTCCTATTGAAGGCCAAACTTCGAGGAGGTCCGATCTGAGCCAAGGATGGAGCTCAAACTGAATCAGGGAGGGAGCTTGAACTACAAGGGATCCAAACTGAACTAAAACAGGGAGCTTGAATTGCAAAGGATTTCGAACAGACAAGAAGGGAGCTCAAATTGCACAGAGGCTACGGCTTTAAACAAAAATTGAAATTGCTTTTTGAAAGAAGAATATCATAGAAATTGAACAAGTAAAAGTAGGATTTAGTTTAAAAATAGAAAAGTGTCTTTTGAGAGAAACAGATAGAATATAGGAAGGAGAAAAGGAGAAATTAGACACCTAATAGAACAACTCCTCATTGCAAAAATACAATTAGAATGGAGGCATAAATACTTGAAACTCACTAAAGCTAGAAAATAAAAACAATTTGAAAAAACAACTTAGAAGTGAAGAGGTTGTAGGAGGTTTTAAGAGTTAAAAAAAAATCAAAATAAAATAAAATAGGATTAAGTGAAAATCTTAAAGAGTCAATTTGGGCCTCTTAAATATTGAAAGGATAGAATAATAATTGACCTTAAAAGATAGGAGTCAACCATCACTTATTAAAGGTCAATTATTATATAAATATTTCAAGACAACTCTTAGAATATAATAATGGAGTCTAAATAGTTCTTAAAGAAAAGAGAGAAGTGGGAAGAGAAAAATAGAGTAATATCTTTAAAAAACTTTAAGCTTATAATTTCTATTCAACTTTAAGCCGTGGGCAAAAATATCAATCAAGTTTGGAAGATGGCGAACAATGAAGCATTCCAAAACGCGTACAACTACCTCAATGATGAACCCAAATCCGAGGTAAAGTATTGAGTTTTTCTCTTCCTTTTGAATTATTGAAAATGGACTAAAATACCATACGACCGAATTACCAATAGGATTCAGAGCATGAAGATTAAGGTTTTAGTTGAAGTTAGTAAAATCAGATGGTAGATCTTGCTTAAAGGTTTCTAAAAACATTTCACACTTAGAAATCCGACTTAAAATAAGAAATATAGAAGGATAAAATTTACAGTCAAAATTGGATGGAACAACTTCAGTAAAATTGTCAACTTAAGATCAAACTTCAAAGTTAGATAGTAAGAACTATTTAAAGTAAGTATTCAAAATCTCAAAGTCTTTTGAATTAGGGAACTAGCATAAAATCATGGATGAAGTTTGATGAACCGATTAGCAGACGAACTTCATCCACTCATATCTTTTGCTAGGAATGTCCGATTAGGACAAATTTTATAGTTTTGGAAAGGGGAATTAATCATCTACAAGATTAAATACTTAAATTGTGTCTAAATCTTCTTTTGCAAAATAACCACAGCGGCTCAATAGAATTTAAAACTACGAAACAACTAATAATTTAGATTTTGTTTTGATTGGGTTTTCGCATACTTAGAGCCTACTTAGAAATTAAAAAAGATCCGTTGTTTGAAAAGTACAACAGATTGACGTTAAAACACCCATAAGATAAAATTAACTAAAAAAACTTAATTGTGTTTGCTGATTTATCAAAGGTGGATAAATAAGCGCTCACATCAAGCCGTGGCGCCCTACCGCTCGACGATCACATCGGGGTTTGAACCCAAGATTCTGAACCAACAAAATGCCTTTGACTACTATATTTCGGCTAACTAAGGTCACAACTTGGTGATCAAGGTGCATTTTTGAATGTTTTTAAACACTTCAATGGCATGTGACTATCTTACAATAGTCCACCTTATTTATATCTATTTTATTTTTTTAGTTTATGTTATCTTTTAATAAGTCCATGTAGTTAGCTTTGGATAGAATAAATTAGTTAAGGAGTTAAAAGAGAAAAGAAAGTGTGAATAGGAATATAATTAAAAAATTTGGTGGAGTCTTAAGTAGAAAGATATGGGTCATGGGTTGATGTTTCCCCCCAACTCACCTTAGAAAAAAAAATCTTTAATTTGTGTATAGATTGATGATGAGACATGTGTAAGTTTTGAGGTGAAAAAGTCGAACTTCATAGGTATGTAGCTCATGGAGCATGAAATTTTAAGTAATGAGATTTTAGCAAGACATTTTCAATGATCAAAGCTTTTCAATGAGTGTTTATAGGTTGAATTTGGAGTTGTGAACAAAAAGTTATTGAGGTTTGAAGTTATGAAGACCCAAGGCCTTTCATTAAGAGGGCAGAGGTTTCAACAAGCTATAACTTTGAGTTGTTTATTTGTTTAACTTGAATCTTAGAAAATGTATAGATCTTGTTTATAGGGTTTTTTTTAAATTATTGCACTTGTGATTTGGAATTTGAAGTAAGAAGTTATGGTGCGCTAAAGTTTGAAGTGAAGGTTGAACTTGGAGAAAGGAGGCAGAAATTTTGACAGTTATAATTTTAAATTAGTTTTTTTGTTGAAGCTGAAATTTTGAGAGGAGTTAGATCATGGGCTCATCTCTGTAAATTATATTTATTTGTATGATTTGAACTTGAGATGCAAAAATTGTGTAGTATTAAAGTTTAGGGTGTTTTTTACCTTCTTGATTAAAAAAATTGAAACCTTATACCTCACAACTTTTGAACAATAGTTTAGATTGTTGTGAGATTTTTTCAAATTGTAAATGGTACAAAGAACTTTCCGAATTGCTATTACACTTGTCATTTGGAGTTTCTAACCAAAAGTTATTGAGATTTGAAGAGACGATGGTTAGTAGTTAAGGAAGAAGAGAATTTTTACTTTGTTTTTCAATAACTTTTGGGTAGTAGTTTGAATTAGGCTGAAATTTGGAGGGAAGATGGATTATATTTCAAGCTTTTTAAAATGCTAAAGCACTTAGCATTTGAACTTATTGAGAATATGTAGCATTAGTTTGAAGACAGTAGCTAATTTAAAACATAGTTTTTTTTAAACTTGTTGAGGTTTCTTCATAATATGAATGAAAGAAAATTTCAAGACTCAAGACTCAAGACTCAAGACTTTGAAGATTTGAAGAACCTTGGAGGTTTTCAGTGTATTGTGGCTTGTAGCTCATTGTCTTTTTTGTTATTTCCAATCGATTTTGGAGGCTAGTTGCAAATTCCATTTTTGCATTGTAAACCTTCTTGTGGGCTTGTGGATATCCAAAAAAACTCCGTTTCTTGTTTGTGGCAACAAAGTGGGGTTAATGGCCCATATAGTTGTATTGATGTTGTTTTTACCAGTGAAGCGCAATTGTTGGTCATTGTGGGTTTAAAGTTTAAGAGCCCGTTATTCGGTTGGTTCAACTTGTGATTTAGCCGCCCCATTTAACCCGTTCGAGGTTTGTGATTTCTTATCACCGACCTTAAACCATGACCTTTTAAAGCTAATACAAGTTAAACCAACAAAAGACCAAATAAAAAACTAGTGAAGATCAAGTGAAGATTCAAGATTTTGAGACTTCCCTATCATCACTTAGCAACCTATAGCCAAACACCTTATGTATTCCCTAAGCGTGTTCCTTTCTATCCAATACCGTGCGCGGAATCTTGTGGAAAAAAAAATTAGGGATGGCAGTAAATTTAAGTATCCGTAGAGTACTCAATATTTTTAGAGAAGTCGGGTTCAAGACTGTTCCCCATAACGATGTCATGTTGTGAATTTGTATATAATAAAAATTTACACTGATACATTATTATAATGAGATTTTATGATTTGGGGAGAAGAAACTTATTGATGACGCTTCCAGTAGCTCTAAAGTGACGCTTGTAACTAACAGTGAATGATATAAAGAGTTCAACTTTGAATTAACTTCATCAATTCGAATTAGCACTACAACAATGGCAGTGTTTTATGACTGCAAAATTATAACTGAGGATGACTGGCGACTGCTTGCAGTCATATTCTTGAAGGCCAACACTTTGGGGAGAAACATGACTGCAAAATATGACTGCCAGTTATTTTTACGCCTTGTACTTCACAAGCATATACTATACGGCCATTAGGAATACCAAAGTACTTTATAGGGAACGTAGGGAACATGTTGGGAATATTGAGTCATATTATCACTAATATTTTCATATAATAGTGATTTTTTTTTGTTTAGGGCAATTCAAGAAAAATTTGGGCAATTCCAAAAAAATATAGAAAGGTCATTGTTTAAAATTTTGAAATCCTAGTCACCTATTTTTTTGGATTTTGAATCCTAGTCACTATTTTTTAGGGTTTTGATACCCTAGCCATCATTTTTTTAGGGTTTTAAAACCCTAGCCGCCACTTTTTAGGGTTTTGAAACCCTAGCCATCACTTCTTGTGGCTCTTCTTCCTTACTTTTTATTGTCTCTTAGCTCTCACTTGTTGTTGCTTTTTGTTGCATTTTAACTCTTATTTCTTATTGCTCTCTAGTTCATGCTTCTTGTTTCTTATTGTTGCATCTAAATTCTTTCTTTCTCTTGCATTTGAACTCTTTCTTCTTTCTAGTTCTTGTTTTTTTGTTTCCTCTTGTTTTGTAGTTCTTGCTTCTTATTTCTTCTTGTTGCATCTATACTCTCATTTCTTGTTGTTTCTTGTCATGTCTTAGTTGGTGCTTCTTGTTTCTTCTTGTATCTTAGTTGTTGCTTTTTATTTGTTCTTATGTCTTAATTGTTGCCTCATATTGTGTCTTAGTTGTTGTTTCTTGTTTTGTGTTGCTTCTTGTTTCTTGTTTTGTGTTGCTTCTTGTTTCTTATTGTGTCTTAGTTGTTGCTTAGTAGTTGCTTCTTATTCCTTATTGCATTTTAACTTTTGATTCTTCTTATCTCTTAGTACTTATATTTTTTTTTCTTGTTTTCTCCATCATCAATTTTATTCTTCCTATCCTAAACTTGAGCTACATATTTTGTGTTGATTATAAATCTTTGAAGGTTAGGCTTTGTTGTTCAATCACTAAAAACTAACCTCTCATTTCTTTGATTGTATATGCAGGCATCAAAAGTTAAAACAAAGACATTGGAAGCTACTTGCAACTTTATAAAGTCAAAAATATGACTTATAGAAGTTATATTCCATAAAATATGACTGATGAGAGTCGTATTCTACATTACTGCAAAATATGACTCACCTTAGTCATATTCCATGCCATCAAAAAATATGACTCATTGCAGTCATATTCAAGTCATCAAAAAATATGACTCACTGCAGTCATATTTCATGTCATCAAAAAATATGACTCACTGCAGTCATATTCCATGTCATCAAAAAATATGACTGACTGCAGTCATATTTCACGTCATCCAAAAATATGACTCACTGCAGTCATATTCCATGTCATGAAAAAATATAACTCACTGCAGTCATATTCCATGTCATCAAAAAATATGACTAACTGCAGTCATATTCCATGTCATCCAAAAATATGACTAACCGCAGTCATATTTCACATCATTCAAAAATATGACTGACCGTAGTCATATTCCACGTCATCCAAAAATATGATTGACCATAGTCATATTCCACGTAGGATTTTTTTGTTTGCCCGAGCAACTCAAGAAAAAGTCAAGACTCCCCTAGGAAAGTCAAAGTATACGCCATGTTGGCATACTATGGCTAAAAATGGGTATTTATACCCCTCGGAAAATATGACTGCCAATATGACTGATGTCTGAAGCGACTGCTTCTAAACGACTGGTTCTAAACGACTGGTTCTAAACGACTGGAGTCAGTCATATTCCGAGTCATCTACAGTGATTTCTGCGTGAGTCGTATTTTTTGATTTTACAACTTACTGCAGTCATATTTTGCAATCATAAAACATTGCTTTTGTTGTAGTGTAATCTTCTTGAATCTATAGAGTTTGTGATTTATTATGAAGTTTGATTTTCAAATGTCGAACTGAAGGATTTTTATGGAGTCACAAGATCTTGAGTCTCAACCAAAAGTGAAGCTAGAGCTTTCTTTACTTCAACTATCGGATCAGCCAGCCCAACCGATGTCAATGATATTGTGGCAAATTCGTTCACGAGAGGAAGATGGACCTTCTCGGCCACTAAAACAACCTCATATAAAGCAACGTTGACACAGTAATCTTCGAAAAAATACCCGTGCTTTGATGATTCTACTTCAAGTTGGTTGTATTGAATCAAACACTTAAGATGTGACTTTTGAGAGTAGTTTTAAAGGCCTTAATGAAAAATAATACTATTTCATGGTTTAGCCGATTACAGAAAGTCTGAACCATCAACGTTGGTTGAAAAGGCCAGTGAATCCTTTAACAAAGGCCGAACGTGCAGATTATGTAGCTGCTATTGTTCAGTGCATTCTAAAGTTCTTGCAAATAGAGTAATATTCTTTCTCGACTTCAATTTTTAATTTTGTTTGGCTTTTATTTTAGTATAGTGATCATTTCATATTCTATAGCTCATTTGTATATTTAAAATCAAAGAATAGAGGTTTAAACGAGATTTACTTACTGAAATTTAACTTTGGTGGTAGTGTGAGAGATTTTCACCACATGTGGCAAAAATCCCCCTTAGAGTTGGCCGGCAGGGAGTGTATAGGACCTCTAATCTAAATTGCCTTCCAAGCAATGGGACCCCACTCTCAATACTCAAAATTGGCCTAAAAAGTCCTAAATGGAGTGGGGGCAACACACTTAAAATGACCCAATCAAATGTCTTAATCCCCCAAATCCCCCAAATCCCCCAATCATGGACTAAAATAGATTAAGGCAACTTATATGCAAAAATCTAACTCTAATTAGCAAATTGGGGCCCCAAATGACCTAAATTGGACCCAAAAATACAAATTCAGCACATCCCATACACTCAAAACCCTAAAATTCTCACATGCATTGACCCTATCATTCTTTTTATACCATGATTTATACACCCTCAAATTCACCCCTTGTCCTACAATCTATCTTCTATGTCAAAAATCTCATTGAAATTTGCAATCTAGGACACAAAAATGAAGAATTTGGGCCTTAGAAAACAATTACAGCACAACTTCCATCACCAATAATATTCAACTTCACTCTTACATTGAAACATGAAGCTCATACAACAGAGTGACTCACAAACAAGTTCACACAATCAAATCCACCATGCTTAATGATAAGATGCAATAAAAATTGCAATTACACAATCAAAAATGCAAAACTACCAAAAAAACCTCAAAAATCGTGTCTTCCTCCTTGGGGCAACATACCCTCCTCCACAAGAATGGCTGCCATCTCTTCGTCCTTTCTCCAAATTGGGCGAGCTTTATCTTGTTGAAAAGATAACTTCTCCAACTTCCTTCTACCAAAAATTCAAGTCATTTTGTCATGCCGAACTTCTGCAATCGCTCGCCAAAGTTGTCAATCTTCCGTGGTGGCGGCAGCTGACTACCTCGCACTAAATTGGTTGCCCCAACCTCGTCGTTGCTTCAAATTGGGCGAGCCATAGCTTCTCAGAAATCTAACTTCAAGGCGCACCACCCTCCAATACTCAGCTCTATCAGATTCTCCATGCTCCTGTAATTGACCGTTGAAGTTGGCAATCTAATCTCACTCAAAATTCTCCTCTCCTTCTCAAGCACGTTTTCCATCTGACCTAAAAGACCTCATTTTTCTCACCCATTTTCTCACAAAAGAGGCAGACCTACTCGACAAATTGTCCTACATAGTTCCCCTCCTTCATCTCCAACACTTTTTGCTTAAGAAATCCACACTCACAAAAAATTGCTCTCCCCAAATACACATGCACACCCAAGTGGAAGAGAGAGAGAGAGAGACGCTAACCCTAATTCGACCTTTTTTCCAAACTAACTAACTAACTAACCCTTCTAATCACTTTCATCCAAGTTAATTCACTGAAATTTCATTAAATCATTACTAATTGCCTAAATTAGAGTTTCTACCACTATGTTAGTTTTCTCATAGTAGTTTTAAGTTTGATAACTTTTTTTGTGCTTTTCATATTTCTTCTTTTTTGTTGGTTTTTGATTTATATTTAGATCCATTTTCAACTTCTAATCCTTGTTTTCAATTCTTTTTTTGTGCCCAATAATTACTCTATTTGTTTTTGTAGTTCAACTTGACTCAAGTTGATCTGTACAATAGAATTTTTAATGATACAGCATGCTTTTGAGTAGAGCACCATTTTTCATAGGTGTCAACCGTGAATTTTATAGGTTTCATTTTAAATTTTGTATTTCAAAATTCATTTCATGAGCATGTAATATATTTTTTTCCTCATAGACAATTATTTTCTCATTCTTTAATAGCAAGCCTTGACAATCTCGAGAATTTGCTTGAATCATATGAGTCTCCTTTTGCACAAGGTCTTCAACAATTTATATTAGATTCTTGTGAAATGAATGACATCCAAGTACATATTACCCATTCCGAGGATGTTATTGAGGCAATAACTTGTTTAGTTCCGTCAACTTTGAGACTCGAACTTAAGCCTTCTGGTTCCATACAACAGAAGATACTTAATGCTTCTACCTTATAATCACCTTCATTGAATTCATGATAATGTGTTGTTATGGTTTTTAGGCCTAAGTTTTTTGTATGATTTTGCGTATTGTTCTCAACTAGCTAGTTTCTTGATTGTAACTAGCTATGCATTCGCCCATTTTTTAGTAGGAGTCTCATTTTACAATAGCTCATGAAGGATCATCCAAGAGCTTCCATGGTCCGTTGAAGTCTAGGATGGCAAAGAAGTGGATCAATGTCATTCTAGACCTCAATGGTTTTTTTTATGTGGCCAAAGACTAGAAGTCAAAAGGGTCAATGATAAAGTAGTTCAACCACTAGTTTGTACCACATGCTCCTATAATTGCTGCAATTGTGGGGCCAAAGGCAGTATATGTCCAATCCGATTGCTCAATTTTCTTAATGGAGTTAAAGAAAATAGCATATACTTCAATGTCGAACTTCATGAAGAAAACCACTACGGAAGAAATTTCTAAATATCTATTTTGCCAAAGAAAAATGTCTATGTATGTTCTTGGGTAAGACTTTTGCAAGACTCTTAAGTGTAAGGATAGAGCCGAGTGGTTGACTTTATAAAAAGAACCAAGAACTAATAAGGAGTTATTTCTAAAAAATTTAGATTCAATCTTCTTTGGTTTTGGGGGGGATTTCACTTGCATCAATATTGTTGTAGTAGATGACAGTCCCTACAAATACATCATGAACAACCCAAAAAATATAATACTTCTTGATTCTTAGAGCAATCAAAGGAATGGGAACAAGAATACTTACTTCTTTAATGTCTTACTTCCCTAGTTTAGGTGATTGCATATCAATCGTGACAAGGGTCTACAGTCGTTCCATACAAATGGATTAAAAAGAATCAGATGAAGAATGCTTTGCAAAAAAATGAATCGTTGGAAATATGACAAGCTCATGGAAGTGGTCCATGGATCTTCTAGTGTTAGTTAGCTCAACACTTAGAGGTATGTAGTTCAACATAGATCAAACTGAATTGTAGAATATGCAAGCAACATTAGGTAGTTTTGGTATGCTTGCGCTGGAGCTCGAGTTGAACTAAAATGTAGCTCAAGATTTCTTTGTATGATGGGCAATTGTATTGCGCATATATTCTTTTGGGTTCTTAATCTTGTTCTCTATTTGTTTTGTAAAGGCAAATAATATGTTTTCTAATAGACACTCGTTGCATTACAAGTGGTGAGCACATCCACATCTCTTATATTTGATGACCACCTTCAATACCAAGACTCTACTAACTTTATCCTTAATTACGAACAATATGTAATATTTAGTATGGAGAATTTCTTATATTTTGTACCAACTGTCAATTTAACTATGGACTTCTCTATTAAACTTGATGACAATGAGGTGGTGGATAGTCCTCCGGATCAAAAGCCGCACTTTCCAATTTCCTACTCACCATCTCCGCTACACTTGAGGGACCTCAAAGCTTCATCAATGTCACCGTTGGCCTCAAATAAATTGACCCAAAAGAGGCTTTACAAAGATGCAAACTAATTAGTTTTTGTTCTTCAATTGGAGCTTAAAGTCTCGACTCAACCAACTAATGTAGTTCTTCATGTGTAAGTTATCCCACCCAAACTCCTTTGTTATCATACACCATCTCATGTAAAGAAATTAAAGAGGAATCATGATGGACCTTTGTGTAGTCAATGCTCTACTCTAAGTTGGGATTCTTGGGAAAGGAGGTCATTGCAAGCGCAACGAAGGAAATATTGTTGCTAGAAGGGCAAGATTGTTAATGGATATAGTCGTGGATTACAAATTTTGAAAGCCTACGAGAAGTTGAAGAGTATACCGCGTATTCGATAGTTGCCTATACTAGATGCTTAAGTAATGTATATATAAGAATGTATTGTATAGATATTTCATAGAACTACATACTCTGGCATATTCATGGAGGGCTTGTATAGAAATTATAGTGATGTTTATCATAGGGTATTATAAAACCTGTCATTTTCGATGCTATAAAATTTTGCAGCGAAGAATCATATTTCAATTTTAGTGCTTCTACGAAGTCTCATTCTACTCTGTATGAAACCATGGTGTATATTTTAAAAGATTGTTTTGCCTAAATTGCTTTGTTCCTATAAATTAATGCTTCATATTTTGAAATTTGGCAACAACATATTAAGTGCTTTCGTATCATTGCATTATTGTTTTTGTATCTATTTTAAAATAATTTCTTGTCACTTTATAATAAATTGTGCAGCTTGAAATTTCCATTTTATTGGAAATCTCTCACTTCAGTGAATATAATGTTTTATTCTTAATGACATCATCTTTAAAAAAAATTCTTAAGAAACTTTTTTAAATGTTAATACTTGTCACATCATTAGAGAGTAGCCATACAAGTACTTCTTCTACAAGGTAATGATGATGAAAAACCAATTGCCAATGATGAGTCTTTCAAAGAGGAGCCTAAATGAAAACCTAACAATGTATTTGTAAAAATATGACTAAATCGCATATGGATTTTCCTTTAAAGATTGAATATAAGATTAAATATATAAAAGCATGATACATTTTTCAATGCATACATTAATAGCACCCACAATATAATGAATGCAAAGTATGAGTGAAATTCCAAGTTCAAAATGGTCCTAAATTGGGTCCTTCCAACTAATTCTAGTACATCCCAATGTATTCAAATCCTTCCATTGACATGCATTGCCTTACATTTATCTCTTCCAATTAATATTCTCACTTCAAGATTAAGAATTTGTTCTTTTCTGACATGCAAGGTGGTTCCTTCATTTTAAGCACTACCCCTAAATCCTAATTTTGGTCCAATTTGGACAACGCTTCCGCACTTATCCTAAAACCTTAAAAATTTAACTTATATGCAAATCAACCATTCTCAAGTACTCTATGCAACAACCATTGCATTCACCACATTTTTTTTATAATTATATGCAATGAAAATTGCAAGCACTCAATGACCAAGGTGAAAAATTACATCAAAACCTCCAATTGAATCCCTTTCTAGAGGCAACAGACACCCTGTTGGAAAACTGGCTACCACTGCCTCCTCCAAGTTTCAAATGGCACAAGATTAGTTGCATTGAAATGATGATTTTATATTGCATCATCTCAAAAAAATTTAGCTCCAAATTTGGTAGCTCTATGAAGTTGCTACTCCTAATCCACAGCAGTTATAGACCTCCTCACACAAAAATGGATGCCAATTCTTCATGCTAGCTCTAAATGAGTCGAGTCAAATTTTTCAAAAAGCTAAATTCAAGGTGTACTCACCCTCTACATTTCAGCTCTATTGGTTGTCCCAATCACCCACAACAGCTTACCTCGCAGCCTGCCAAGTTTGGCGGTCTTTGCCAAATTCCCAAACCCTAACTCTTTTCTATTTCAAACAATTTCTAATCTGATCTAGCATTTTCACCCATTATTCTTCCTTAATAGGTGAAACCTACTCAAC
Organism: Climacium dendroides; assembly: GCA_950106755.1. Taxonomy (NCBI): domain Eukaryota; kingdom Viridiplantae; phylum Streptophyta; class Bryopsida; order Hypnales; family Climaciaceae; genus Climacium; species Climacium dendroides. The sequence goes on from OX467086.1 coordinate 24,635,419, forward strand.
AAGTTGTCTAATTTCTTGTCCTAATTCATTCCACTCTTCATTTTAACTATTTTATTTTATTCCTGGTCTCCAATTTTTACCATCCTCCTCCAAAAAAACACAATTTTTTCAGAGAGAGAAGAGAGGAAGAAAACCAAAAAATCTCCAAACTCTAAAAACTTTCCTAATCAAAATCCAACGGCTTAATTCGCTAATGACATTCATTTAACACTATTTTATTGAAAAAAATTGCTATTTTAGTATAAAAATCTCCAATTTAGTATAAACTGCGCTATTTTGGCGAGGATCGTGCCAATTGTGGTTAAAAAGTTCTTGCATGATATGTAATTTTCAATGATTTTTGGATAGCTTGGGCAAACCAAAAAAATTCTTAAGAACCCACCCTTTTAATAAATAAAATTTAAAAATTAATTTTATAGATTTATATATGCACAAAAATCTTTGAATCATTCCATTTTGATTAATGAGATGAAAGTTAGGAGGAGTTTTAGTTTGTAGGTAGTTATAGAATCTCTACTTTGAAATAAACTTTGAAATAAGTTTTGAAATCTTTTATTTAATTCTATTTTAAATATTTTAAAAAATAAAATAAAACCATAGGATGTAGATTGTCTATTCTGACACTACAACCATTGGAATTGGCATTTTTTAATTCTATAACTAAATTCTCAACAAATTAGTATTTTGAATCATTCTCTATTTCTTTCTATTTACTATTTTTTTTGTACATGTTGTACAATTCCAAGCAATACGAATTTTTTTCAAGTATGTAGTAAAGTTGCCTTAAGAATGAATCTAAAGAAGCACCACCATTTTGGGCAAATTTTCATACAAATAAACCCTTATAAAGTGTTGTTGACCAATTTTTTGCATGGTCAAAAATAAGCTTTTTGTGACTTCAAATACTAATATCTTGCAATCTACATAGTGAGAATTTCTAAAAAAAATTCCACATCTTCTCAAACAAGTGTACTACAAGATCTTATAGTTAAATGTGTTCAAAAATGATGTCTTTCTAAAATTTGGTACTTGTACTCAAAATGGCAATTTTGGAGCATTTTTGGTGAAAACATAGTCAATAAACTTACTAAGGATTAAAGTAGATAAGCTTATTATAAGGTGCCTTGATTTGCAATCTAAATATCTTGAGGCCAACTCCAAGAGGGGCACATATTTTTCAAAGGTGTATATGCTTGTTTCGAGAATCAAAATAAAATAGAATATTTTTCTAATGAAAATTATAATTTATATGAATTTTTAAAGTGGTCATTTTTAAAATTATAAAATTGCCCATAGAGTGGAGTCATTAAAATTTCTTAAAAAATCAATAATTTTCCTAAGTACTCACCAATAAAATATTGATATGTTATCCCTTGTAGGTATTAATTCATTAATTCTATCAAAAAATTGGATGCTTTTTTGGACAGAATTGAGTGGTGAAAGGAATTGAGTTGGTTTATCTTGTTTGAAAAATTAGGGTTTGGAGCCCTTTATCTCCCAATTTTTTCATGTGTGTATTTGGGAATAATTTTGTGATTTTGGATCATTTTAAGTATAAATTATTAGAGACTAGGGTAGGAAAAGACTAGAAACAATTTGTAAAGCAAGGTTTTTACCATTCTTCATAAAAAAAATGAGTGAAAAATATAGATTTTTTAGGTCATATGAAAAAATGGATTTGGGAATGATGGAAAAAATTAAGGTTTATTGCATCAGTAAAGAATTTTCAAAGTTTTTATGTAAAGAAAAGAAGGATGAAAGAAAGATTATGACTTTTGAGGTTGGGATAAATTATCTGGGTTGACCTTTGAGGATAAATAGGGGAATTCAAAGAGTTTGAGGGAATTGAATTGAATTAAATCAAGAAGGTTAGTAGAAAATTGGTGGGATAAGTCCTGAGTGAGTTGGAGTCATGGAGCTAGAACCCCTAAAATGAATCAACAAAGAAAGTATTCAGAACATACTGAAATGAGAGAGGGAATTGTTAGATTAGAAAGCTTGTGATGACATTATTAACAAAATGAGCCTTTAAAGGAGGTATGAATTCCTAAATAATAGAGAATGCTAGTGGGAAAAAAACTGAAAAAAAAATTTGAGAAAAAAAAATTGACAAGCAAACTACAAGGCTTCATTAGCATGAGACTATTCAATTCAATAATTGAAATAATAATTGAAAATTAAAAATATTGATATTAAAATAATACAAAATTATTGAATTTTGAAATTTGATGTAACATAAGTGCAAACACACTAGATTTTTTTTACATTATTTTATAATTATTTTATATTATGCTTTTAAAAATTAAAAAAATTATTTTAATACTATTTTAAAAAAATTGTTAAACATTGTTTATCATTGATGATGAATAGTGACCATAATTCCTCAAAGGAGTTATAAGTTCTATTGAGGGGAATTCCTCAAAGGAAAGCAACTTCTTTGACGGCCGATTTTTTTTCTAATGTTGGAATTACAAGGAGTTAATGAAGATTGCCCAAATTCTAATTCGACCCCCCCCCCCCCCCAAAAAAAAAAGGTTGAAGGTAGTGACTTATTTTTCTGATAATCATTGTTCATTCTCACATGGTGATGTTGAAATTTAAAATGTAATGATTGATTATACTATACACTTATCTTTAAAAATTGATGGCATGGTCCAATTTGTATGCATGGAATTTTCTTAGTGGGGAGAAATTAGATTGCAATTTTTGCATGATTTGTGAACCTCATTTTTCGGGGTTTAGGGAAGTACCAAAGCATTGCCCAAATTGGGACAAAATTAGAGTTGAGATATTAAAATGGGAGAAAAAGGTTAATTTATTTAAAATGAATAAGTGAATGTGGTAGTATTGGATGTAAGAACATATGGTGAGGTATATAATGTCAATGCATGGATTGAGTTAGGATGTTGGTTGGTTGTGGTATACTGGAATTAATTCTCAAGGCCCAAATTTTATTCAATTGGTACCCTAATTTTGGAAGGGTTTAGGCCTACCAGGTTGTCTCAACCTTTTAGAGCATGTGTGAGGGGCATTTTTGAATCTTAGGGCATACATTTTGGGTGATTTAGGGGTGTTGTCTCCTTTTATATTAAATGCATTTAATTAAAAATTTACCAATGAAACAAACATTGTTGAAGTTCATTGCTTGAAAGACAACTAGGTTAGAATCCTATATGCTCCCCACCGTCCAACTCTACGGTTATTTTTTCCACCACGGTGAAAAACTCTCATATTACTTATTTTTTGTTCTAATTCTAATTCTAATTTTCAAATAGTAACTTTAATTCCATTGGTATATGTATTGAAAAGTCAAGGAAAAACATAAACAACATCAAACACCACAAGATATTTCAAGTATAGTACCCCTTTACAAGCAAAATGGGAATTTCCACATACACACAAAAGGGACCAATCCAGATTTCAGGAACCTCAAAGTGCCCCAAGGAACATCATCTCTCCACTATTATAAGCGAAACCCTAAACCTAACCTGATTCTACCAAGTCCAGTGTCCCTCTTGCCTTCTGTCACCATCGGATTTGAGATTTTTCATGGTCGTCCAGAATTCTAAAAGTCTGGTAAGCTGTATTCAAGTATCTTATTGAAGATTTTCTTGAAGTACGTTTAGCTTTGAATCGTTTCTGTGAATTCAGCTCCTCGATAGCATGCAGTGCACTTGTGCGACCTAAAATACTTTCCAACTCTGCAATCTGGAGACTTGAGCAGTTGGAATCTAATTGGTCTCCCAGCTCTTCAATTTCGACCGTCAGCAAATCTTCATTAATACAAGCACTTGGTGGTGACAGCCAAGAAGGTCACATTGTTATCATTGTTGACTACTAGCAAATGATTCACCTATCGCCTTACTTAAAGGAGAGGAGTAATGAGGTTGACGAAGAGCGAGACAGAATCCAGATTAGCAGGGCAGCGAGAGAGGTTGTTTGAGAGATTTTGAGATACCTTTGAGGTGAGGAGAATGCGGTGAGTTTTGAATTTTCAGTTTCGATGTGGATCACTCGTTTTGGGCAGTTTTAGGGTTTAGTGATCGTTATTGTATGTGACTACGTTTTTAATGTCTTCAACGAGACGTATTGTTCAAGGCGCGTCTTAGGGATTTGAATGTTTTACTGGAGTCTTACTTCGTGTAGATTTTTTGGTGCCGATCTGCTGTTCCTTCTAGCGCGCTACGAGCTTGGTGATAATTTTCTGAGGAGCATAGTTTTGATGTATTATGAGAGGATATAACTGTGTCCGCTGTGAAATCGGTGTCCAGTTGCGAGATAGGTTTAATTTGGGGGGATTCAAGAAGCAATGACGGGACCACCACCTGTGAAGAGACGATTTCCAAAGTCTGCCAAGCCCGCCCCAGCTGTAACCCGTGCAAGTATTGTAAGTTCTCGATTTCTTCATTGGCAGTTTAGGGTGTTCATTGCTTGTGACGGCAGCCGAAAGTATCAAATTATGGAGTGGGAACGTTGAACATTGAGGGTTGAGTTTTTCATGTCTTTCATAGTTTGCAATTTTATTTGGAAGAGTTTAGGATGATGCTAGTTGATTCGGACTTATCTTCTGGGGCTTTGTGACCACTTTATGGGGGCAATGTTGACAATCTGGGTTTTAGGTTTTCTTTTGTAACGTTCCTTTTCTTATGTGGTGAGGTTTGTTCCTTGCCGACGGATGTGATGCTGTTGTAGCAATTTTACTCACCTCTTATGACTATTTTAAACTACCTGCAAAGAGCTTCTGCACCCGAATTTTTTTGGTGAAGTGCCACATGGTCTTATTCTGCAGAAGTCAATTTTGAAATGTGAAACTCCTTGTTTGCTAATTCCTTGAAGTGCATTTCAGGTGAATGCTAGAAAACCTCCACCTGTTCCCAAAATAAACTCAACCGGACCGCCAGCTGCTCCCAAAGCCAGTCCACCAGCTGCTCCCGTTTCCAGTTCCACCGGACTACCAGCAGACTTCTTTGACACACCAAGTGCGCCGGCCTCTAAACTGCCCGCTGATTTTTTCGACTCTTCTGCTGCTCCAAGTGCTAAACGAGTGCGCGTGGATGGTAGGTGTCCTTTAACTTGAATAAAACTATTTCTGATCACTATTGATTGATTTTATTGAAAGAATATTTTGTAAACGCTCGTGATGATCTTAATATCTCGTTTGGATTATCTATATGTCGCTGCATGAACATTTCGTTAGTCACTGCGATGCGAGGGAGGGGGAGATCGAGAGTGGGATTTGATTTGATTATATCTATTTAAATTGTGTGTTTTGCAGAAGCAGGCAAGCAGCAGACACCCGCTAGTGCTCCAGCTATTCAGGAACCTGTAGCCAGAAATACACAAAATGGAGTTGCGCAACCTGCGAAGTCTTCAACACCTTCTGAGATTGCATCTGGGAAAGTTCCTGAAGGTTTCTTTGACAATGTTGACGCGGATCACCGGGCGCGAGGCTTAGAACCTCCCAAAGTTGACATCAAGTGAGAATCTCCTTCCCAAATCCATTGTTCGAGTAGGTTGTTTATGAGTGGGGTTTTGTATGTCTTGCATGTGCATTTTAATGCTGCTATCTGTATCTATTGTCGCCTTGTGTAATGAATACCAAGTCACAATTTGTTTGCCAATTTCTTATCGAATTTATATGTTGTAGGGAGGAATATAAAGAGTTTCAAAAGAGCATCAAGGTGGACTTGGTGGCAGCTGACGTTCAGCAAGAAGAAGATGAGGTTTGTTGCTCTAAGGACTCGGTTCTTATTCGTTTTTCTTCTACTGTAGTTTACCTTCACGCCGGAGTTTTGCTTTAACACCTCTCGCAATTTTTCTCTGACTCAAAGCTCAATGTTCTGTCAGGAAGAAGCAGCAGATATTAGAGAAGAACTTGAAGGGATCGAGCAAAGGTATCACTTATTTCCTAACTACAAGGCTCTCAAGTATTTACTAAACAGCTCACGATTTGTAAGCAATCAATTGTAGCTTAAGTCATGTAATTGGCATGAATGTATGTAGGACTTTGCATGATGGTTTTCAATTGTCATGGACCTGTTTTGGTAGCAATATCTCGTCGCATTCAAGAGTTTCTTCCTCATTCAAGAATACTTTTCTTGTTTTAGATGCAAGCTTGTTACTGATAGTTCATATGTTTTTTTGTTTTAGGTCACTCATGGAGAGAGTTGAGATTCTACGAAAGGCAAAAGAAGATAGGGTGGCGAAGGTGAAAGCAGAGAGCGTAGTGGCTTTCCCGGCTGCCATGGGTGTTGACACTGATGATGATTCTGAAGAGGACGACGATGACGACACTGCCATTGACTGGAGAGCAAAGGAAATATGAAGTAGTAGAAAAACTGGGTGCGAATGCACATGAGGATCATGTATATCATGTTTTTTGGAGGTACTTCAAGTAGTATATTGGTAGGACACCGATAGGAAGTGGATTTAGTTAGTGGAGGCCAGGAAAGAGATACTAGCTGTGGATTTTGAGCGATGAGGGTCACATCCGTACCAATTCATCTGCACTTACTGACGGTAAGTTGGGAAATAAATTTGTGAATATCCCTTATAGAGGAGATATGACCCAATATTCTGAGTTCTTGCATTTACAAGAAGCTCTGGGCCTGGTCCGTATAGCTGGAACGGAGGAACCAAATCGAGCGCATTACTGCACTCCAACAGATTCTCGACCCAGCCCGGCCGTAGGCAACCTCCGATGTCAGAAGTAGTGTCGCACAGCATAGCCCTTCACGCAGACTTTTCTTTATTGGACTGAATTCCTCAGATTTTATCAAATATTCTGGTCAAGCCATAAGCCTACAGGAATCGGAAGGAAGGAAATGCAACTATTTATCCAGATTTAAAAGCAAATTTGTTCTAAAATTGTTGACTATTACTATTACTCTTGCTACCAAATTACAACGAAATATTAAGCAAATTTTCAGCAGAATTGACTGCGTCAATCAAATTTTGGGATCCGCCCCAAAGACAAAAAAATAGGAACATAGACTTGGCAAGCATGCCCTTCACTGGCCAGGCATGTCCATCTGCTTCCAGATGAAGGAACCCAGTTCCCAGGATTATCGGGGATGACTAGGGACGTTTATCGGGGAACGTTTTATCGGATAATGACGCTCCCAGGTCAGTCTCTTGCGATGCGTTTTGAATCACTTTTTTTCTCAAGGGGTGCTTGCGATGAATCCGCCCAACAACTGCGTTGAAGTGATCGAACATTCTTCCCTGGGGGCGATCGGATGAAAAAAGATTCCAAGCGAATTCAAGGCAAGATCATTTTCTATTCTGTGATTTGTAGCTCGGAATTTGTTTCGTTGTCGTGGCTGAGTTCTTTCGTAGAGTCCTTGTCGTCCAAAATCGCGGAGTCCTCGCCGATTTTGTGGGAGGTAGTGTAAAGAACTTTGCCTTGGGAGCATCATGGCATATGTAAAGTGAAATTACCAATGGTGAATTTTAAGCATCTGTTCAATTGAAGTTCTCCAAGTTCTTTGCTTTCTGGAAGAGAAAGTGATCTTGTTTTGCTGAGCCGATCAGACCTATGGTGGTCGGCAACTGATTTAGGGGTTCCTGACACCGGTCTCGTATCAAAGAGTTTTGGAATGCAGAGCTCATCTCTCGCAATGAGCAGAGAATTGAAAATGAAGATTGCGGCACCAAAGCGCTTGAAGATGGTTCAATTTAGAGCAGGCTTTTATGGACGTTTGAGAATGTTGGGCTGATGATTCAAATTGGGGACACTGGTTTAGGTTTAAGTCTATTTTGGTTCACTTGTATGAATTGCATTGGATTTGTCTGCATTCAAGGAAAATGCAGCTGAAGCAATCAGCACTAGCAACTCGATCTAAAGCCATTGCGCCTTGCAGATATGGGCAGCAGATTAAGACTGAGCGCATGGTTCCCCGACTTTAAGTACAACCAGTGTGATGAAGAAGGTGAAAACTCTTTCAATTCACATTTATAATTTCTATGCATCAAGGTTGACGTTTAGTTTAGTTTTCTATTCAGCTCGCTCATACATCTTTGCGGAAAATTTAGTTTTCACTGAAATTAGACGGCTTCAGGTATTAAGTTGTAGACAACATTGCATTACAAAAAAACAATTGTCTTCATGATGAATAAGGTTTTCTTTTGATCCTCGCCATGATCATGTGTAAGTGCTCACCTTATATCTCAGTCTCAGTAACCGATATGACAAAGCAATTTCGACCCTGACCATCTTTACAGGCTGCCATGGAGGAGAATGCCAGAGGGATCGAGGAGCACATATTGGAACTGTTCTGAAATGAAAATATATGGAGCAGCTGCCATCGATCCCACTGAACTGGAAGGTTCTGTAGACCTCGAATACTGTGCTCCCCTCAGGTCATTCCATAACAAAAATGGGTGACAAAATGAACATTTTCAGTCGTCCTGAGGTACATAAAAGCATCCAAAGGTCAGTTTTCGGTCTCGCCAGCGTTTCAGGTTAACCAAGGTATCAGTCATTGTACTTAGGTTGTCCCTCCCAGGGGGCTTGTCGATCAGGCTCCATCCTCTGTCTGCTGGTCCAGACGCCTACGCTACTCAGTTAAATTGCTATCATGGCTGTGGCTGGTGCCGCTGCCGCCGACTTGTGCTTCCATGCCTCTGCGTCTGCCTTGTCTCACCGTCTTCAAGCCCCTCCTGCTGCTGTTGTTGTTCTTCACCACCTGCTGCCATTCTCTGCCCAACACCAGCTCTACCGCCCTTCCCAGCCTCTTTGTGCCACCGACTCCTCGTCCCGCGCCCCTTCTGGTCATGAAGATTATTATGATGGTGCCCGGGATGCTTTTCTGGCCAGGCAATCCACGTTCGGACGCATCCAAAGCTCCGGTGTCATTGCATGCCTACGCTCTGCCAAGTAAGACAGGACTCCTCTTCGTCCTACACTTTCCCTACTTTCCTTCCTGCTTTCCTACTGCATTTGCAGTTCCTCACTAGTCGCCGTGGGTGCTTTGTCTCTCCTTCATTGCAGCTTTCATCACTCTTCTCCTCTCTTGTCATCAATTCCTCACAGCATTATTCTGTATCTTGGTATTCTAGCGCTTCCGTGTCCTCGTTCAGCCCATTCTGCACCCGACTCCTTGTGCGTTTCTTTCTTGTGCAGTATAGTTATTGTCTGGTCTAGCTTCTCATGAGCTTGCTCTCCCTCTGTGCCACTCGATGAAGATTGACAGCTTCTACAGTCTGGTTGCTCAAGGTTTAGTCGTTGGCTTTCTGCATTTGATAATTGAATTCTTCCGCCAGCAGTAGAGAAGAAGAATGCGCGGGTGCATGCAAAAATTCCTGAATGCTATCCATCGTGTGTCGATGCAGTCGAGAGTGAGGAAATTGATCATGTGGGGCTGCTGCCGTCCCTTGTCGATGTAATGCAATCGGTGCTGTAAGACTTGCTGTAAGACTTGCTGTAAGACTTGCTTGAGATAAACATAGATATCATGCGGCATGGGTGATGATGGTGGACTGAGGTGGTGCAGTGAAGGAGTTGCTCTTCAAGCTGGCCGTGCTGCCCTTGATGGTGGAGTTTCGGTGGTATGGCGGTTCTATCCCTTGCCCTTCGTTTTCTTCCTGTTACAGAGAGCTTGCTTGCTTCTCGCTCCTGCTTCTTCGTGTCGATTGCTTGCATGGGTTTTAGCATTTCGGGTTTCGGGTTAGAGTGGCTACATGTCACTGGTCGAGATTTTTGCAATGTTAGAGCCTCAGTGAGATTCTGTTGTGAATTTCCGTGCGCTCTGTTTGTTCTAAATTGGTTCCAGTGCCGACGGAGCCAACACCCTCCCCGACCTGCTTGGCACTGTGGCACTAAGAATTCTGTTGTTTCTAATGGCTCCCACGTTGACTGGGGATTCCAACTCCGGTTGGCTGTTTTCTTTTTCCTTTTCTCCTCTGTCTGACATTTGAACTACCTCGTGACGCGCCCCGGGTTTACAGTTGGAGGTGACCATGACCACATCCGGGGCTGTCCAGGTTCGCCCTTGTCCTTGACGCGTTGCTCTTTTGTTTTAAGCCATGTCTCATACAAGAGCTCTACTTCCTGAGATTGATCCCCACTTCGCTCTACGTAGGAGCCTTGCAGGCTTGAAATCCCCTGGCACTCTTGCGTTAGTCCATAGGCGTTTATGATATCTACTGGCTTTTGTATTTAATCGTTAATGTTTCAGGTTTATTCATATGCAGTCGTCTAGTTTGTTTGCTAACGACCTGTAGTATATCATTTAAGGATTACGCTTGTTTGCAGGTCATCAAAAAACTTGTATGTGAGTATCCATCAGCAACCATTGGGGTGTGTATAATTCCCAGCTCACTTGTCTTCAAATTGTATTAATTGTTACAAAGAGGAGACTTTGGCGTGCATTTTAACTGAGGGAGAGAGATTATAAAAAAATGAAGTTTGCATTCTTATCACGTTTTTGGAGGGGCATCCATTGTGAAAGTTGATGGACATACCATCTATAGGAATGGCAATTTGTTTTCAAGCGCGTCATTGTACGGCAACACCTTCAAGCCCTTGCACACTGCAGACTTAATCTTCTGGCCACGTTTTTTTACCGGGTTTCCTCGTTGCAGGCTGGAACAGTCTTGACATGGCAAGATGCAGAACGAGCCAAAGAAGCTGGGGCAATGTTTTTGGCGAGTCCTGTTACTGATAAGGTTTTTATCTTATTCTGCGACAGAGTTGTGATGCAATCAATTTCATGAACAGACCTAGAGAGTGCAATATTAGGTTCTTGTACCTGTAGATATTTGTTGCTTAGCAGCAGTAGGGTTATGTGCATATTTACTACATAATCTGATTGATGTTGTTGGTGCAGGAACTTGTTCAAGCTCACAGCTGGAGTAATGTTCTCTTTATTCCAGGCGCAATGACTCCATCTGAGGTTCGATGGATTCATGCCATTCTGTCATACGGTTTTTTCGCTTTCACTAACCGATAATGGGACTTGCCATAACAGGTTTCTTTTCGGATATGACTGGAGTTCTGGAAAGTTTGCTCACTCCCACGCGATTGGATGCAGATCAAACATGTCTTGTAGGGCTCAGTCCTCTTGCAATGCCAGCAATATACACTGCTCTCAAAACATTTGACTGGTCTTGGCTGTGGAATTCTGATAGTTGTATTTACTCGTACAGATTCTCCAAGCTCGTAGATGGGGAGCCTCGTGCGTGAAGGTGAAGATCATGCACTTGTTGGTTAAGTTTGGCCATTTTGTGATTTGCATCCTTTCAAGAACCTCAGGAATTTCATCTTATCAACTTACCCGCCCCCTTGGACTTTGAGCTGCTGTTATAATTCAGCTACCAATGTTGAACTTTTGAAAGGTATTCCATTCTCAAGTCTGTCACTCTTTGCAGTTATATCCAGTATCTATGATGGGAGGGCTCCAATACGTCGAAATGCTGAAGAAGTTGTTCCCAAACATCCCAATCATTGCTTCCAACGGTATTTGTTTGGGTGAGCATTCCTAGTCCCCATCAGTAGAAGTTCCACGTTGCAAATTTCGATTTCTTTGGTCAGACTTCTAATTTCTAGTATGTACTTCACTTTGAATGGAATAGTCTTCACGCCCTGCAGGATGTAGAAATTGCATTTCATTAACATGGTTCGGATGGTTTAGGGTTTAGGATTTAGGTTTTTTAGGGTTCAGAGTTTCGGGTTCAGCTAATTCAAGCTCCTTGCGATTGCTTCTTGTCTCCAGATTCGGTGAAGAGTTATTTGCAAGTGGGTTCGACCGCAGTGATATTGTCTGATGCTGTTTTTAACAAGATCGCCCTTTCCCAGCATGACTATGCTCAGATTTTTCATTCGGCAAAGCTGGTAGCTGTCTCCATTACTTCAGACATAGTTAGCACTAGTACTTTCAACGAAGATATTATTTTGAGCTTGAGGTACATTGACTCTCTCAACTGAAGTTGAGTTTGTTGTAAGGTGGAACTGTGGAAGATCATAGTTCTAGCGAGACCATCAAGGGAGACACCTGGTTCAAGTGAGAGAGCATTTAGGTGCTCGTGGATCGCTGTTGTACTTGCCCAATTTCAAACTTGTACATATTACATCATGAAGTTATAGAAAAGTCTGATTTATGTTGAATTTCTATCTCTATCAAAAAAAATTAATAATCATTCAGACTGTGGTTTTAAATGTGCAAGTGTCAAATCTAACACAATTAAATTTGGCCATGCTCCTTCTAATAAAATTAGAATGAACAATTAGAAATAAAATAGATGAGGATGCATACAACTTGTGTTTTTGAACTACAAAATAAAGAGTATCCTAGATAGTCTCCTAGAGATTGTTGTGCCAAGCAGGGCTTCTTTTTTTCATTTTTTAAGAAGTGCCAAAGCTCCAAATTCCAACATTCATCCATATGTTGGATAGAAAATATCACATTAGCACATATCACATATCTATAATTTGATTCTCATCCACAATGTGGCAATTTCATCCAAGATTATTTTTAATTTGAAATTTTTGGCAATTTCATCCAAGTTTTATGGCATTTTTTTGCCATTTTTTATCTAATTTTTTTTGGTGCAATCTAGCACCAAAAAGCCAAAAAAACAACCTAGGTGCCAAGATACCATTTGTCTAGTATTTGTAAAAGTGTTGTGAGTGAAAAAAAAAATAATATTTTATCACAATTTGCATATTCAAAAGAAATTTGAAATTAATTAGATTTTTTTGCCGCTTATATTTTCCTTTTCTATGACATGAAATTAGACATTACAACTTATCTAACATCACATACAAAAAATTTCTAAATTCTTCCTTAAATTTTGAAGTTAGAAAATGCATATTATAAATGGATCAATATCTAGGCCTATCCCCCCTTTTTGGTACTAACGCATGTACAAATTACAAGAGTAGAAGTTCAAACCAAATTTGATCCTAAACATCAACTTTATGATCTTCAAGAAATAAAGCATCCAAATTCTATATGTATATGCTATTAACCCTTAAGTGCTCTAACATCCACTTTTTGGATGATGTATAGATTGATATTCTTGTTTCTTTTTCATTATCATTTGGACAGAAGTCATCTTAATTTGTAGAAATACTTTATCAAGTTCTTGTCCTCACTAATGTTTGGATTTGGTATTATTAGAGTACATTTTTTTCTAAAATTACAATCTTGTAATCGTGCTTGTAATGAGGCACTTGGGTTGAGTTTGTCAAATTAATTTTGGAGATTGCCAATTTCAATGAGGCCATGCCAACACTTGATTTACATGCAAAAATGATTTTAATGTATGGTAAATCAACCCGTTAGCCTTCCAATGTTCAAATTCTAAACGATGAATCTAGAAATTCTAGGGATTTTTGTGACCACATAACTTTTCATTCATCCAAACCACACTTTTTGTATGATGGATTTGATAAAAATGAGATAAATAATATTTATTAACAAAAATATAAACAAAAGTATGCAAAAATTCAAGAAAGGATTTAGGTGCTAAGGGGTTGACTCCTAAATGTCACAAGCCGAACACTACAAGTGAGGAGCTTTTTACTGCACTTGATAAGGAAAAACATAATAATTTGAAATTGCCTCAATTGTTTCTTGAGGACTTCACAGTTGAATTTTGGAGCCAACTACCTTATGAATGTGAATGTGCAATTTCTAAAAGAATTCACCAGCCAGATTTTGAGATTATATTACTTGATGAACAGGTGCTTTTAGAAATTTTCAATTCTCAACATCCAAAAAACATCTGTTGTGACATTCAAAGGTTAATTTTCCTAGTTCCTCCCAAAATTAGATGCATCTACATAACATTCAGTAACATGCATTGTCACTGCCTTGGTTGTACAGCAAATGGTACAGAATACTCCACAATCACCCAATAAGGTAGCCATACCTTATTCCATCCCCTGACCCAATCTTGTGCAAATGAAGTCTCTACATTCATTTCAACATCTCTTATCTCTTTTGGACTAGGTGATAAGATATCATGTACCCTCCTAGATTCTTGTTCTGAAATGAATATAGGGGCTTCATTTGCACAAAATTGGGTTAGGGGATGGAATAAGGTGTGGCTACCTCAGTACTTCCTCAATAGCTAAGTGGACAAGGAGAGGCTCAATGTGATGAACAAGGTGCATAAAGGAAAGGTAGTAGACATGAAGGCTACTGAATGTTACGTAGGAAACTTTTCATTCTTCATTGTTTAGCTCTATTGGTGGATTCCCCCTATCCCATTACCGGTACTTTACACTGAATCAGTATGCAGGGAAATTATTATATTTATGTTTATTTTCATTAATGCCGAGCATTTTAATGTAGAAGATACGGTATTTGTAGAATTGTGGTATTGAATCTGAAACTGTGAAGTGAGCTTCACTTCGTGGCTTTGATGTTGCTGAATACATCGACAGCAAAAATGATATCTTCAGAATATGGTGGCCTCAGTCGCAATCCATCACAAGGTTGCATGGTGTTGTCAGAAATTCTAGTATTTGGACAACATTAACAAATTCTATACATGCACTCCATCTGTTTTTAAAAACATCAGTGTTTCCTTTTGTGTTTTACAAATGAAACACGGGTCATTTTTAGAAACACAGGTAGTATATAAGGTGGAGAGATTGAATCACCATTCTTTACAAGCATTGGACTTCACCATCCTGCTCCACCCAAACCTCAAAACACTAACATTCATCTCTATCCAAAATTTCTTTAAAATGGTGGTATTAAAACTTGAAACTTGTACATTTAAACCATGCATTCTGAAATCTATACCAATCCTAGACTCTAGAGCTAAAGAAGAAAATGAATGGAAAATGGCATATGGAATATTGCCATTTTAACAAAATTTCCTTAATATGTCTCTTAATATGTAAGATCTGAATCTCACTTAAATCTCACTACAACATTGACGGAATCTCAAATCAAATCGATCACACTTCTAGCTTGTCACATGCCTCATTTGCTTTACACAAGCATTTTGGTTGGATTTCTATCTAAATTTCACAACATAAGAAAGTTCAAATGAGTTTGAACAAGTAGCTGCGGCGCTCCGAGAAGCTCTCTGTGTGTGGCTTGCTTTTCGTGTAATTAAGTTAATTCGAGGGAGGATGCTTTGCATTGACAAGTTCGTGTAACTTTCGAAGCTATCTTAAGTTAGATCTCTAGCTATGAGCACAACATTGATCCACATGTTTTCAAGTTTGAATGTGCAGGATGATTTGAATTCAACATGGTCAGAGTATACACAATCGATCCGCGCGCACTCGGTCACAACCTGATTGATTTCAGCAAGCATCCCAACCTCAGTCTGCAAATTGCATTCAAAATTATTAGTACGTCGATCCATCACAGTCCGGAGTCCTCCCTCGAATTCAATCTAGGTGAGAAAACCAGAGTCAGACAACAATTCAACTTGTCAGTAGTGATCAAATTTTTGACCGCAGTTGTCGTCTTTGAATTTAGATTGAAGCAGTTGATTGGTAAAAGCGAGATACATGGATGAACAATTTCGTTAAAATGACGAGCTTCCGCTACTTTGGCATTTTTTACAGTTCAGAGCGGGCGGTATGAAGTGTACAAACATCCTAGATGTTTCAAATCTATACCTTTCTTAGATGTATAAAATCTACATTTGTGCTAGATGTTACTTTTACAATTCAGATCATACAATCTGAATCTATAAGAGTCCTAGGTTTCTTAAATCTATAAAAGTTCAAGATTCTTGAAAACTATACCTATCCTAGATGTCACTTTTACAATTCAAAGTAGGCGGTCTGAAAATGGCACATGGAATACCGTTATTTTAATGAAATTTCCCATATGGTTTTTTATTCTCTATTGCAACAGGAATATAAAGTTAGAGATGGAAAATAGTTTGATTCAATGAAAAGTTTCAATTTCAGTAACCATGCACGGTGCAATAAATTCACCCCCATCCACATGAACTCTTGAATGGAACATTGCACTGCACAAATGTAAGACTTAGTTGTGATATTAGAGTTAATCATAAAGTGTGTGTAATGTAATGTGGGACTAGGAGTCAGAGATCGAGAAAAATACAGAACAAAATTCCTTGGAGCATCCAAAGAGTTTGGTGTTGTGATTTTTTTGTGCTATTCTTAGTTAAACCTTCCTTTGACACCACTGTTACAATTAGGGACGACCTTTAGGATTAACTCTAATACAAAACAACAATTGAATATTAAGGTCCTAGGCATCCATACAACTTTGAGTTGCCATGATTGCTTTCATTCTAAAGACATTCTTTCTAAATTGAGGTTTTGGTCTCATATACCCTAACCTTATAGCTTTGAGCCAAAAGTGGGATTCAAAATATTTTAATACCATTTGAGGTACAAATAAACTTCTTACATTGCTTTAGAGCTTGCAATAGTAGAGGTAGGATCATATTAAACTTAACTTAGAAGAAGACAACTCAATATCATTGGATTGTGTACAATTAAGCTTTTGAATTACTCTTATATAATAACACGCAAAATCTAAGTTATGATTTAAGAAGAATCTAAACATAAAATTTTCATCTTTGCAAGTTTGCCTTTTCTTTCTAATCCTACATGAATTGATACAGAACCTCATACAAAAATTAGGGAGTACCAAGTGACTAAATAAGTTGTATTGCTAAAAAATAGAATAGAAAAAAATTTCAACAATCATACTTTATTTGAGCTTTATTTGTTTCTTAGCTCCCACAAAAGCACTTGAAAACATTTATAATCCACCCTAAGGATGACAACTGACAACTCTCTTAGGAATTAACCCATATTAAGATCATTTTTTTTTATTGTTTCCCCTCTTTAAATGCAAACTGCATTAGAATTTTATCCATCATAATAATTTCATTCATACAATTTTTCATTCATATGTTCATATGTTTCATTCATTCAAATGATACTCAAATAGCATCCAAAAATCTATACTTTAAATCAAATTGTTTGTTTGTTTTGTTTATTTGATACATTGATATCTAACAAACCGTGAGGCATCTAGCAATGTTTTTGGTACCGCTCAAAAGCTCTTTGCAAAAAGGGGTGCATAGACTTTGTTTCATGGCATTTGGATCTACAGTGAGAAAGTTATGGAATTTCAAACTTTTTATGAATTCAAAAATTAAAATAAATTATCATTTATTTTGGAAAAATCATAATTTTCATGTCACATGTCCAAATGCCACAAAAAAGCCCTTGCCCTCTTTTGTATAGATAGTTTTCTACTTGTACTAGTTTTGTGGTGTTTGGATGTATGGTATGAAAGGTATGAATTTTTTTAAATTAAAAAATTGAATTAAATTATATTTTATTTTGAAAAAACCAAACTCTCATATTATGGTGTAAAAGTTATTGAATTTCAAAGTTTTTATAAATTAAAAAAAATAAAAAATTATTTTTAGTTAAATTTTGGTTGTGGCAATGTCACAAGACATAAAGCATTTTATTTGTGCCAATTTTGTGGCGTTTGGACCTATGGTGTGAAAATTATGGATTTTTTAAATTAAAAATTCTAATTGAATTACCTTTTATTTTTTAAATAACATAACTTTCACATGGCATGTCCAAACGCCACAATTGAACAAAGTCCTTGCACTCCTTTTGTACATAAAAGCTTTCTATTTGTACCAATTTCTTGGTGTTTGGACCTACAATGTGAAAGTTCTGGATTTTTTAAATTATTTAAAAAAAATTAATTTCTTTTAATTAATTTAATTTAAATTTAATTATATTGTGGCACAAGGCATGACTAGTACATCCATTAAGATAGGCTATTTGTTTGTTTGTTTGTTTGTTTGTTTTGTTTTATTTTATTTTGTTTGTTACCGTGAGATCTCCTAAACCGTGAGTCTCTTGATTGTGTGCTTTGTACCATTGAAAAGCTTTTGGCAAGGAGGGGTGCATGGACTTTGATTCGTGGGATTTGAACCTATAGTGAAAAAATTATGGATTTTTTAGTTATTTTAACTTTAAATTAAAAAATTACTTTTATTTTTCTTTGGCTATAGCAACGACACAAGGACACAATAGGCTATAACTTAAGTTACGTTGTTTGTTTTGTTTAATACTTTGAGATTTAACAAATTGTGAGGCGTCCAATGGTATTCTTGGTACCACTCAAAAGTTGTTGGTAAGGAGGGGTGCACAAACTTTTGTTTTGTGGCATTTGGACTTATGATGTGATAGTTATTGAATTTCAAACTTTTAATGAATTCAAAAATTGAATTAAATTATCTTTTATTTTGAAAAAATCGTAACCATGGTTGTCATACTGGACAAGTTACTATTCATTTCTTGTCCTGTAGGACGAGTTACTATTCATCAAATGTACCTCTCACATACATTTGATGAATAATAACTCATCCTACAGGACGAAAAATGAATAATAACTTGTCCACTATGACAACTATGATCGTAGCTTTCACATGGCACGTCCAAATGCCACAAAACAAAGCCCTTGTAGTCCTTTGTGCATAAAACTTTCTATTTGAATCAAGAATGCAACATCTCACACTATGATGTGAAAGTTATTAAATTTTAAAAATTTAATGAATCAAAAAATTAGAAAGTTATTTTTACTTTTATTCCGGGTTGTAGCAATAACATATGACATACTAATTTATACATTAAAAGATGCTATTTTTAAAATTTATTATATATTATTTATTTATATTATTTGTTTATTATGATGAGATCTATGGAACCATCCATCTCTTGGGTGCATTCATGGTACCATTAGAAAGCTCTTTTCAAGGATGGGTGCACAAACTTTGTTGTGTAGTGTTTCAACTCATGGTAGAAAAGATATTGAATTTTTAAAAAGTTATAAATTTAAAAATTAGAAACTATTTTTATTTTAATTTTATTATACTATGGCAATGATATAAGGCTTACTAGTCCATAAATTAAATTAGTTTGTTTGTTTTATTTTTAATGGTGAAATCACCATAACCGTGCATTCCTTGATCATATTCATTATACCATTACAAAGCCCTAAATGAAGATGGGTACCTAGACTCTTGTTTATGGTGTTTGAACACAAAGTGTGAAAGTAATGGATTTTTGATTTATTTTTGAAATAAATAAGTTCAAAAATAAAAATGAAAAACAAAATCTTAACTTAATCATGATGAAAATTGGGCCAATTGCACAAGGCTACTAGGCTACATTACTTCTTGATGGTAAGGTAATCTACTCTTACAGCAACCATTTAGGAGTTGATTTCCTTTTGGGGGGAAGTTAATATGAAATTGGCATTTAACCTAAGTTGTTTCATATTTTTTGGACCTTTATAAAATTTGTTGTGAATTTTTGAAGTTGAAATGCAATGGTCACCAAAAGCAAACATCTCTTGAAATGTACACTACTAGTACATTGAAGAATGCAATATGTACCTTTGTGTTATGATTGCTTTTAGAACATGGGTACTTTAGATGAAATTACTATTAGTCTTCAAGGCTACAAGTTCCCACAAGTTCCTGGATTGTGGGAACTTGGTCACGGCAATAGTGTGATGTGGCAGTCTGGCAGAGCAACTGCCACATCAGATAATAATATTTTTTTAAATACATATATTTTAAATTAAAATAAATTTTTTAAATTTTAAAAAATAAATTATTATTTATTCTAAACAGCGTTGGTTGGTTCACAGCACAAGGAACGGGCCTGAAACAGCCCTCAATACCCCCCAAAAAACATCTAATATATTACATTACATTGCAACAATCTTTGTTCAGTACATAGCTCAGAGCTCTCAAAGAACGCCTCTATTTTTAGTTTAAATTCAAGTTCTCAGTATTAGTTTCTATTCGCTATTTTTAAAATTCTACAGTAGTTCCGAAGTTGGAATCCCTTAAAGAAACACCGAAACCCAAACCAAGAGATTTCACCACCAAAGGCGAGCAAGACTGATGATTGAGGCAAAGTCATTATTCAACTCGACTTCAGAATTCAGAAGGTGTGCCTTCAAGTCTTCGGCGACGACCACCGCGAAACCGGCAACATGATCTCCGTACAGGCGAAAAGATAGGCTCTGCAGACAGGCCCTCGATTTGCTCCAACGCTCCATTCACACTCATTAATAAATGGCTTTTCTTTCTCTTCCATTAATTCAGCACTAGGCTGGCTTTTTCTAAAAACAAAAACGAGGTCGGAAGCGTGTGGCTTTTTCTGGCTTCCCTTCGCCGAACTTTCATTTACTGAAAGTTTTCATAGCTTCCTTTCATAGCTTCCTTTCATAGCTTTGCTTAGCGTTTTTGTTGCTGCAGGTTGGGAGCTGAGCTCGACGACGTTGTGTGCGTAAATACATACAGTTGTGTGGGAGCGCATTGTGGAGCTAGCGCCATGGCAGATCATCCGGATGCTAGCCTTTCCACACGGGAAGCTTTTCAGGTAGTGGATCCGATCTCTGCGTGTAGTTTGAGGTGCTTGAGGGTGCTTGTGGCCGGTGTGTGGGATTAACTAAAGAGCTTGCTTGAATTGAATCTTGTAAGCAGGTGGGTTGTTTTGTAACATTGTAAAGCAATTGGTTTGGGAGTCTTTGGGGAAGTTAGCCTTCCACTTTGCTAGTTCAGAAACACGTACGTTACAGCGGTATCGATCTGCTGCCATGTCCTGTTTTATTACTACGTTTTCCATGCTTAACCGGCATGCTTAATCGTAAGATACTTTTTTACACGCCATGGTTGCGATTAAACTAGGGATCAGTTGATAATGTTGTGCGATTTTTGTAGCTAGCTTCCGTGCACGTGCGCCGAAAGTGGAGTAGCTAGAGATTCTCGTGGACATTGAAGACATTTGGGTTTACAGTACCGACTCCAAATCAGCTCCCTTGGTTTCTAAGAAACGACTTCATTGAAGTTTAGGTTCTAGCTTTTGTGGGCTGTGGCTGCAACCATGTGATCGGAACGGCTGGCTTCGCAATGTAATTTTTCAAATCCTCAGTTTGACACGGATTCTTCGGGTGAACGCTCGGCTCGACACGAACAATCCAGTGAACGCTCGGCCGCTCGCTTGTTAATCGGAGTGTGTGTGTGAGTGTGTGTGTTTACTCTAGTTCAGCAACTTTAGTCGGCGTGTCTCTATCGCATTTCTGATTCGACACAACCTTGCAGCAATTTAAGAATTCGATCGCCGTAAGTTCTTTATGCTTGGCGACCTGCGTTGCAATCGTCTGTTACGTAAGCTTTCCAACCAGGCTTCCCAAATCCCAACTTTTTGCTGTTCGTTAAGCTAGCACCTGGAATACAGCAATCCCTCGGCATCAGTTAATGTCTATTAGTGCACGGGTTTCTCGTGTGCAGCGAGCACCCCCGTGAGTTCTTGAAGAGCACCCACGTGCACACCGGAAATCAATTGTACTGTGACTGTATCTAGTGCCGGCCGTGTCCTGTTCACCAACTTCTCGCCTCCAGCTCGTCCTTCTAGAGACACGCTCCCTCACACAGCATCTCAACTTCCGGGACATGAAATTTTTTTTGCAAGGACAACATTGCTGAAGTTAGCTCTTCCTGTTTTTCAGCTTTCTGTCTCTAGCAAGTTCCCTTTGTTGCTGTTGACGAATGCTGTTCTTGTGGGATACAAGCATTTACAGCTAACTTAGTTAATTTGCCGTCCATGATGGTGGATATATGCAGGAGCATTTGCAGGAGACTGGGCACAAGAAGACTGTGGTGAAGAGCGTGGACGACTGGTTGCCCGTGACCGGCGACCGGAATGCCAAATGGTGGTACTCCACTTTCCACAATGTCACGGCTATGGTGGGCGCCGGCGTGCTGGGCTTGCCCAATGCCATGGTCTACCTCACTTGGTAAGAACGGCTCTGAACTTAGGCAGATTCGTTACCCTAAATAAAACCGACTTCACTCTTAGTTGGAGTCTGTCTTTTAATTAGTTATCCACTTTAATTTCAGCAAATTTTTTTCCACCTTGCATCTTTTCATTTGTTCTGGGCCAATTTAGGGAGGAGACTTTGCATTGAAAAAAGCTATGTGCATGTGAGGAAGTTTGTGTAGGATAATCTGGGTGTCCACCTTATTTTGGAACCCAGCCCCACTTAAAAGATACTAGAGTCTCAAGAAACCATTGATGCCTTCAGGTAGTTGGAAGTGTTATATTCAAGTGCGTATCTTAGTCATGGTTGCTTTGAAAGTTGTGTACATGGTGCTAACCAAGTATCCTACTTTAAGGTAATGGCTTCCCGTGAGACCTATGGATGTCATAACATTATTCACCAGTTTTGGAGGTTAAGCTATCCTTAATTTGAAGAGACCCCAAGTATATATCTAAAACAACATGATTGCTCTTCCATCCCAAAGATGAGGAGGCCTAACTTCCTTGTACAGAGATCACATATCTCCCTGTATAATTCTTGCGTCTTCCATAGTAATTCTGCTACCTACTAAACAACGTTATGCTCAGCTCTCTTCCTTTCACTAATTCAGTGATAAATTTCTAGACGCATGCATATGTATACAAAGACGATTCTATGCATGATTTGACTGAAAGTATTGGCATGGACTTTTGTGGAATTATTATTATTCAGGGGTCCTGGCGTGACGGTTCTGGTGATCTCCTGGCTCATCACGCTCTACACGCTTTGGCAAATGGTGGAGATGCACGAGATGGTACCGGGCAAGCGCTTCGACCGCTACCACGAGCTCGGGCAGGAGGCTTTTGGTGAGAAGCTGGGCTTGTGGATCGTGGTGCCCCAGCAACTGATCGTGGAGGTGGGCGTGGACATCGTCTACATGGTCACCGGGGGGAAATCGTTGCAGAAGTTTTACGAGATCGTGTGCACGGGGAGCTGTCCATTGCAGAACCACACGTCCGCTTGGATTGCCATCTTCTCGTCTGTTCACTTCGTCCTCTCGCAGTTGCCCAATTTCAACTCCATTGCAGGCGTGTCCCTCGCAGCCGCCATCATGTCCTTGAGGTAAGATCGAGACAGTCATATACTAACTCCATTACTCATAATACAAACTACCTGCCCAGGATGTATACGCTTTAATGAGAACGAACTAGCCTACATTGCCAATCATGTCCTATATAACCTGAAGTAATGCAGCCATGTACGTTGCATTTGCGCTTTAATTGCCTTGAGAAACTCCCACAACGAAGCAACAACTAACAATAACGTACTCCGGACTGATGTAGAATCCGGATGCCTGTAAATTCTGCTGGGGTTCCTGATTCTACCTTCTAACTAACCAAATAACTCGACTTTCATAGCTTTCTACTACTGCGTGCATTGCCTTGCTAGTTTTTTTGCAAACCAAGGCTTGCCACAACTAACGTCGAAAGTCGCCGGAATGGCTATGATGAATCCCACATTCTTATGGTTATCTATCTTCTGGACTTCACTAGTTTTTGGCAACCCAAAGCTTTCCACATCTAGTTGAATCATCGATCGCATTCGATCTCGACTAATTCTTATGGAAATGTCTATTTTCTGGTCCCCATTTTTGTGCTTGCAGCTACTCCACCATCGCGTGGGCCATTCCCGCCGCCTACGGCCACAGTTCCCCTCCCCTCCTCGCCCCCGGCGGCACCGCCAACTACCACCTCAAGAACCAATCCATGGTCGGGCACATGTTCGGCGCCTTCAACGCGCTCGGCACCGTCGCCTTCGCCTACGCCGGCCACAACGTGGTGCTCGAGATTCAAGCCACTATCCCTTCCACCAAAGAGACGCCGTCCAAGGTGCCCATGTGGAAGGGCGTGGTGTTGGCGTATCTGGTGGTGGCCATCTGCTACTTCCCTGTGGCCATCATCGGGTACTGGGCATATGGAAACCAGGTCGGGGACAATATTATTACGTATGTGGCGAGGCCGGCGTGGTTGGTGGCGGTGGCGAATCTCATGGTGGTGGTGCACGTGATCGGGAGTTATCAGATCTATGCCATGCCCGTGTTTGATATGCTGGAGAGTGTGCTCGTGAAGAGGTTGAGGATGACGCCGTCGAGGAAGCTCAGAATCATCACGCGGTCGAGTTATGTTGGTACGTGGGGCTGTCTCTCTTGGGTGAAGTCATTCATGCATTGGGAGGGAATTGGACGAGTTTGTTCCACCTAGTTTGTTGTGAATTCATTTTGCACAAATTCGATCTGGTAAAATTCGGACACAGCTTGCATGGCAACTGGCATTTGTAGTTCTCTTTCACTTCCCACTGGCAATGTAAGAGTATCTTGAACATACTTTTGTATGGTTTCTACAGTTTTCGAAGTGTTCTAAAACCTTCTCTGCCTTCAATCAAAAGAAAACATGTTTTTTGTCTATGTCCCGTTCTCCTTTTTTTTTGTTTCTCAATGCTCTTGATTTTTGTTAAGCACTAGCCGAGATCTGAAAGTTAACCGTCTTTGTCTCTGATTGGTGTGGCAGCTTTCACGGCATTCATTGGCATGACATTCCCCTTCTTTGGAGCTCTCCTGGGTTTCTTCGGCGGCTTTGCCTTCGCTCCCACCACCTACTTTGTAAGTAGACAATCTCAGCCTCTTTCAAAATGCCGTATATTATATTGGTCCATGATGCTAAGCTTAACCCATATGGATTTGGAAAATCGATCAATAGAGCCTACCTCTTACAACTTTTGTATACAATACGGGTAGTCCATTTCTTGCAATACATATCAGTTTACTTGGCTGTAATTATTTGCTTAATATGCGTGACCAGAACCTCTGCCAGACTTATTGATACAAAATCATAGTTATCAATGAAATTCTCAGTCGGTAATAACTGATCCTCCCTTGGAAGTAGCGAAATCACTGATGCGTACACATGTGGTTGCAGTTGCCATGCATCATCTGGCTGTGCATTGTGAAGCCCAAGAAATTCAGCTTCTCATGGATCTTGAACTGGGTCATCATCATCGTGGGAGTGCTGCTCATGGTGGTGTCGAGCATTGGCGGCTTACGCGCCATTATTGTGGATGCCTCCACTTTTGAGTTCTACACATGAGCTGCTGGAAAAGAGCGTGATGTTTTGGTACTGTACATCCTACTCAGTTGACATGCACGCTTATTGGAGCTTTGTAGTTTTTTTGTATGGGATATCATGACTTCCAAGGATTGTCAGTTTATACTTCACAGCAGCTTGCAGCTGGACTTTTAATTTGTACATTCAACAAAATAAAACCCATGGTAATTCGGCCCTGCTGCCTACAATGGTGTGTGTCTCCAGTCACACTTTTGCAGTTTTGGTGGTGTTTCCAGCTATTGGTTATAAGTTTCACTTATTTTATTCAGTTATTCTAAAGAAATTAATTATTAGTATTTTGCACATGCATATGAATGGTTACCGCAACCAAAGTGCAGCAAGAAGTAAGCTTAACCAGACTAAGTTAACCCTCCAACAACCTCAAGCTCTCAAGATTCTTGGAACTTACTGTTCATTTAAGAATAATCTGCAGCTCTTTGGACACAATCTTGAGCTTGTGAGGGTCATTGCAAAACTACATCATCTCACAGTTGTTTAGATTTGAAAAGTTTCAATTTGCTTGAATGTACAGTGATCCGACAATTATCTACAGATGAGACTTTTCTAGATCGCTATGAGGCTTGAGACTTTGAACTAAGCCACGTGAGCTCGAGACAGTGGCGTACAGTACTAAGCTTCTGAGGGTTTAGGAGCAAGCAATAGGGCTGAATTATAGCCGTAAGGTTAGAACTACTCAATGTTGTCAGTTACTCAATTCTGACATTTACTGGATCTTCCTATTTGTATCACCCACCCATTACCACAATCTTGGCAACCCTTCAACATCATGACAATGCACTTGGGGAGGGGCACTTCAACATCTGGTTTAGCACGACCCACCCATTATCACAATCTTAGCAATCCTTCAGCATCATGACAATGTACTTGAGGAGGAGGCACTTCAACATTTGGTTTATTGCGGATCTATGCACGCTTCACCTATTTAGTCCTAACAAACTCTAAATGACAATGCACTTAGGGAGGAGACACTTCAACATGTGGTTTAGCATGGGCCTACGCAATCACGCTTTACCAATTTAGTCCTAACAAACTTTGAAAATCACTGAAAATTCATTTCTTGTTGGAATGTCTTGATTTTACTTGCAAATGGCTTCTTTCAAACTTCTCAATCTTTGAAAAATATGTGAGTTGGCAAATAGCTTCTCCAAGGTATCTAGAGAGCAAATTTGCTTGATAATAGGCATGTTTATCATAACATTCATGAACTCAACCATCATATTTAAGAGAGAAGAAAAAAATCTCCAATTCTATGATCTTCATGTTGGCCTTAATTTTTTGTTTGAGAATAATCTTCCTATTACACATTGTGCGAGACATTGTGATGTTGGAATAGGTTGGATTTGGCTTCTAATTGCTTATGGAGATTAGCAAAACAATTGTGAATAGTAGTTTTCCTTCCATACATACAATCATCAATCAAAAGACAAATGAAATGATTGGAGAGATCAATCAACATCATTTGTTCTTATTTTTTTGTATCTCTTTGAGTATTTTCCAATTGAAGGAGATGAAGCTTTGGGAGGCAAAATAGAGGTTCAAACATAGTCTTAGGCACGTACTAAATGTCCATAAAATGAAAACCTTACACTCAACAATTAAATGTCCAATGGTGCTCATTGAAAATGCCCATTTTTTAATTCTCCAAAACTACACTTTGAAAAAGGCTCTAAAGCTCAAAGTTTCTTGGACATCAAGAGTGCATCAAACTCTACTTACAGTGCAAATAGGTCTTCTGAATGTTATTTTTAGCCTTAATCCGGAACATTTTGTCCAACAAGATCATTTTGGGACGGAGATAGTAATATTTAAGAATGCTATGTACTTGTAAATATACACACTAATTATAGTATGAATAAACTATAGATTCTCAAAGTGTTGAGAATAGATCTATCCAAAATAGACTCTAAGCTTTCTTAAACAATGCAAGAAATTGTAGGCTAGAGGTTGTTTTTATAAAGTGGTTACAAATGAAGTAGGTGCACTTATTGGGAAGAGTTACTTAACTTATTTTATATTAAAAGAAGTAATAAAATGACGTGATCCGAACCTCTTTAATATCAACTTATCTAATATCTAACATCTTCAATTCCCTCACCAAAGATAAAATATACATATGCATAGGGTCCTTGTTTGTAGATTGAAAAATTGATTAGTATTTGATGCAACTGCCATTCTAACAAGTGATGTATTGAAATGAAATTCTTATAGAAGACATTGTACTATATAGTAAGGTTTGTTTCATTTACGAACTACCCATCTATGCCCTTCCAATTTTTGTTGCAAAGTTAAGGAAAAAAAAATAGAATTTTTCATCTTGCATTATTAACATCCAAATCTAACACAATCCCAATCAAGCATACCTAATTTTAGATTAAAAAAAATCAAAATTTTGTTTTTGGTGAATTTAAGTCAATTTTCAAGGTCTAACATAATATTTTATTGAAAAAAATTCGTGATGAATTTTTTTATTTCAACTACATAGATATGTAGGGAACATTTATACGCACATCTTTCAAATTAAAAAACACCCCATCAACAAAAATACAAGATCCTAGTAAGAGTTCAATATGAGGCATTATATGATCAAACTTTGTGAAATAGATGTCTCTATATTTTAACTAGATTTTGGCAACACAATTGTACCATCATACTTAAATGTTCCTAATTAGTTACCACATGAGGGGCAAATAGAAAAATCCAATTATAATAAAGAAATATCAATTTTTACCACATTTGGGCATTGTCACCCAACATTGAAATCTCTATAGAAGAAATCATAAAACTTTTTCAGAAATGCTTGCCTAGGGAAATATGTGTATATGGATGTTCCCTTCATATATCCACATTCAAACTTAAAAAATTCACCACCAATTGCTTGCAATAAAATATCATATAAAACCATGGAAATTGGCTTTAAAAATTCACTAGAAATAGAATTTTTCTTTTCCAAAACTAAAATTTGGTAGACTTCAGTGGGATTGCATAAGGATGACACGATAGTTATATTTACCAAAATATACCAATTATACTCCACATACATAAATAAAGTTTGAATGACTGAGAGAGGCAATTCGTAAATGGAACAGACCTTACTGTACATACAATGCTCATCGTCAAGGCTTTTGATTGTGACTCACTACTTCCAAGTTCAACAGTTTATAACTTATCCAAAAATGCATATTTTATTGCACTAGAATTCTCTTCGAAAATAAAACATGTCCCACAAAAATTTCCACTCAACCAATAGATTTAACTCAAAATAGTCGCAATCCAACTCAAGCCTGTCTTTTAAATGCAAAGGAGTTTAGTCACAAGAGAACAGAACTCCAAGATAATCACGAGCTTTTCCGGTGGCTACACTTCTTTACTGTCGCTTTTACATGCAGTGAGCATATTATCACAATGCTACAGATCTACAGGTCTGGGTGAAGCCCCATGGATCATGACGAACAGCAGTTCACCAGCTCATTTGGTTTGAAGAATCCTCGCCAATACTCCACTCAGCACCCAAGATCCGCAGAGTAAAAGTCGATATCATGGGTGTACCAGCTGATTGAAAGTTTCAGCTTTCATTGACATTTTGTGCCAGTTTTACGTACGCCTGCACAAAACGTGCAAAATTCACCTACGATCCGTCTGGCGTTTCATTGTACATCTTCTGAAGATAACTGTGGACCAACCCTGTGAACTCTTGGACTGTCGGAAAGCAGCCCTCGACAATTTCGTTCGTGGTACCGCAGTTCTTCAACCAATGGCAGGAGTTTCATTGGTAAATGATTCTTTTCTGCAATGCGTTGCTTTACGGTGGTCAACAGCATGGAACCAATCAGTGCAGCATGATAATCACAAAGAAGTGTATTAGTCATGCAAAATTGTCTACCTGTTAACTCCAGCAACCAAGGTCCAAAGAATGGTAGTAGCATTCATGAGTTCTAGGGAGATACGTCAATAAATTCTGGCTTAATCCTCGGACCACGCTGTCCCAAGGTATCTTTACCAACCCGATTCTGCAACGCAGTAAGGTCAATATCTGTTACACCCTCTTCCATGTGCGAAATCACAGGCATGCCAAGCGATTGCTTGTATTGCACATGTATCAAGCCCTGCACCCAGCCAGCCAATCGATGGTCATAAAGCAGTGGTATTAAAGTAAAGGATACTAAAACCACTAGTGAAAAAAAGTTTGAACTCAAAAGAATTGGCTCTTGTAACCAAAGATCTCTACACACACTCTAAAGTCTCGAAAGTGAAGCAAGGAATGCTCTATCATACGCATAAATGCAACGAGAGTGATTACTTCGTTGAGAACATTCTCACAATGATGTTCAGTTCACAGTAGCTTGCAGATCCAACAAAGCCAGAATTTGGACTAAATCCATCAAATAATACCAGTCAAAGATAGGAACGATGTCTAACCTCGAACTTCTTCAAAAAAAGTTGGAACCGCTTCATATTGCTCTTCATTTCTCGGGATTCCTGAGAATTTGATTTAGCTAGAGAATTGTTCACTTCTTTAGGGGAAAATCCAACCATCTTCTGCACTACCTGTAACACGTAACAAAATAAGTGCCTGCTTGTGAAATTGAATGTTCTAAGCAGGAAACCATAGGGGCTGAAGTCGACCTTGCGGAGGCTTTAAACAGAAGCATGCTCTGATCTGTAGACAGATTCGTAATGCATATATGTATGTGTAATCAAAAATAGAACAAGACAACGGTTCTCACATCATGATGGATGAGTGCCTCGGTTACAAGGCTGCCGTCATCAATATGGACGATAAGTGTAAACTCATCACAATCCTTATACTGGAAGTCTTTCACGCCTGTCAGAACACACTGGAATCAACCACTGTCAATCAGTCCTTCGGACTCGTTCAAGTTATAATGAAGTTCGTGGTGACTTTCTCCCTACACGATCTGCAGTGAGTATGTTGCAACGACAAAGCCTGTTTCGAATTAGACATTGGTCCCGTCAATCCAGCTTGTATCAATTAGAAATAACCAGAAGACCAGCCTTGCACTCTTCATTGTTATAGATTTCAGGATCGTAGTCCGTAACAGTAAAAAACCGGAAAAGCATGACTCTGCGTTTGTTGAGCTCGAACATGCACGAGAATCGATAGACAAAGCTAACTCCAAATGATTGAACTGAGCCGCTAATACAAGACATAGGCTGCAGAAGATAGAATTGGAAATAAGTACCTTAATTTTTCCAACAGCGCCGTTATATCCAGGATCAGCAGATAGCTTCTCTTTTAGGAGAGCAAGATACGTGAAAGGCTCTTCACTAAATGCTGGAGTATCATGCCTCCTTGGAGGAACTGGTAAACTCTCAAATTCATCTTCATCACTATCCAAGTTCATGGGAGTCTGCATACCTGCATGAATATCAAATGCTTCAATTTAGAATGGCCATAGCTCGAAACATGCATACAAGAAATAAGTACTAACTTGTAAACGTTGCAAGATCTATAACTAAAACGGACAATTAGTCGGTCACATTAAAAGGCCACTTGTATATGTATGTGCTAAGATCCGGTGGCAGCATTTAACATGTGAAATGTTCGAGTGGCAAAACGTTCATAACGTAGTAGATTCAAAGCCCAGTTTTGTCAGCTGCAAATTCAGAAATGGTGAAATAGAAGCGCATTAGCGCACCAAAGGCCACTTGTATCTTTGGGAATTCCTTGAAGATATTCAAACGCACTCTAGAAAGCAACATAAGCCTTTACGATGATGATCAACGGCCTCTTGAATCAAACACGAATGCATGATCACAGTCGATTCGTAACATGCTGACATCAACAGCAAGGCAAGAAAATAACTTAGGTAAAAGAGGAATTTCATGCTGAAGAATTTAAAAAGAAGGCATACCAGAAGGTGGAGCAAATCTGTCATGCATCGTGTTCTGCTCTACCACCCGCTGCTGGGTGCTATGAGAACCAGGTGTCTTTGTTTGTATTCTAGAACTGCTTTCCTGAAGCCCTGCATCGTTCACAGATGTCTGCACCCACGGTATAGTAGTTTGCTTCCTCCTGACCTCAAGGCTTTGAATTGTCGAACCGACTGCAGAGGTGGATTGCTGTACCGCGACATTTAACCGAGTCTCAGTGCGTATCGGGCCAGCGGCAGGAGCTATTTGCTGTACTGGGACGTTTGATCTGGTCTCAGAGCGTGTTGGGACAACAGCAGTAGTCCCCTGCTGCAGTGAGGCATTTAACCTGGTCTCGGTGTGTGAGACATGTAAACCATGCCGAACGTTCGCATCGGTGTCAGGCAACTGTGATGCTTGAACGCTACGAGGTGGCTGACCCTGAGTAGCAAACGACTGAAAGATACCTGAACTACGCCACAAAATTTAGTACTACGCTCCAAGATGCACTCTAACGCACTGAAATCATTGCTGGAGGATACATATCGAGAAATAGTCTCTAATACTCTTTGATCTGACATTTCATCGTAGCAAAGCTTCCAGCCCCTGACCACAAATGATGGAAGTTTCCAAACCAACACGAGACCTACAACATGTGAACATTAGAAAAGATGACTAACAAGCACCCAAGTCAAGGATGACATCATTCAGCACTCTCGCCTCTGGTGATTTAGACGTCATGAATCAGTTAGCGCAATTGCGACAGGGAATGAGAATTGACTAGTGATACAGCAAGCCCAACCGTTGATTGTGAAGTGGTGAGACTCTCACAATCATGTACACAGCACAGTTATGGTGACGACATAACTGGTTGAAAAATGCGACAGAGGAAGGCTAGCTGGACATAACCTTGTCATTAAATGAAAGAAAGGTATCTTGGTGGAGTAGCTTACTTGCTGCAGTTGGCTGTAACGGTTGAACAGAGTGTCCACTAGGGGTATCTGGAGGGATAGGTATTGCCGCTGCAGGACGAGCCCCATCTGTATTTCTGGGCCAAGCTGCGGAAGTTGCCCTTTCAACCAATGAACTGTCCCCTGTCTGTCCTCTACGGTTTCTGCTGAAAGGGGCAAGATCAGAAACAGCTCCATTTTCGATATTCTCAGCAGTCAACTCTTACTATGCTTTGCTAAAGAGCGATATATTTGGACTTCCTCCAATAAGATGGCGTGTAAAGGGCATCAAGAAACTAGTGTGACAAAAATAGGATGATGGACAGATATATCATATGCAATCAATGAAAAGTGCAGAAGATCTATGAGGAAGAGTAGAATAAAACTTACCGACTACCCCGAGCCGGTTTATTCACTTCATGCACTGCACGTAGACGTGCTTCTTCTAAACGCTGAACAAGGCCTCCTATGATCTCCACACTCTCGCAACTTAGAAGAAAAACACCGCGTCGGACAAATACATTTCTCACGCAGACCTATGTCCACAAAAAAGAAGAAAAGAAATTACAACCTTCCCCAATAACTATCCACCACAAGATCCAGATCACTTGGTAAAAACATCTGGTAGCGCTCTCTTTGCGGAACGATTAAACGATCGCCAACTCAAATTTTCCACAAATATTAACGCATTTTGCAGATATATTCACAGAAGAAATGATAAAGGACACTCAAGCAAGACAAAAGAATTGATCACAGAAGATTGTGTCCACCGACCTTGAAGCCAGCAGGAAATAGGTTACGAAGAGCAGCGATTGGTTGATACTCGATTCCAATGACACGTTGCACACCGTCTGTCATAGAAAGCTTTAGGCACCTGCTTATTCCTGCTCCTCGTTCATGGTATCTATCTCTCAATGGAGCGCCAATGTCACTTATCTCGTCCACCTAGTAGGGTGAACATAGAATCCCGAAGAACCTGAGACCTTTCATCCTCAAGACTACGAGTTGAGAATAACCTATAGCAAGTTGATATGAAGGATACTCCACACAACAGTATCAAACAAAATGGACAATACATCGTAAAAGCAGACACAATCTCGTAAAACAATACTATCAGTAAATTGCGTTCACCTAATGATAGAATAGTGTTAATTGTTTCCCTATAATTATCCTCTCTAAAATCTGATATCAGCGGAATAGGTTCATCGTCTAGTCATGTCCTCACAGACATTACTAAATGCACTTATTCTATTCTCGAATTCAGATGTGAGATGTGCTCACCAAATATCACTACCAGTGTCACCAATTTTGAAATCGAAGGAAACGGGAAGATTCACCTGAAGAACAAACGGTCCAGCGAGCTCGATTGCATGAAGAGTCTCGAAAGAATTCGGCAAACATCCTCCGCCGACTTCATTGAAATCCGTGATTAGCAAGTGCGCCAAAGCAAGTTCACCCTGCTTCTCCACTCCGAAAGTGCTAAACCCTGGCTGTGAACCCTCCATTTCTCGAACAAACGAATCTAGCCATTCAGGGTGGACGTTGATTCCTCGCCTCCGAAGTAGCTGATGCAGAGGACTTCCCCCGCCTTCGAAGTTGTTCATATTATTCTCTTGAGGAATGCTACGGACGGGCTCTGCAAGAGGGAAAATGGTCACAGGAGGTGGTTCATCCGAGATGTCATCATCCTCTATTTCGTCCTCTAAGAACATGGAGTCGATGCCAGGCGGAGCAACCACCGATGGAGCTGCCACATTACCCTCCGCCACTATGTGCTTCACAACGACGTCAATGTTGTCGTCCTCTTCGTCCGAGGAGGAGTCGGAGAGGAGCACTCTGCTTCTGCCTCTCACTACCCTCCCTGTCATGGCTTCGTCTTCTCCTTAGTACCCCCGGCTCCACCCCCAATCTCGGCTTCTCGACTACCGCAAAACCACCAGTCAAAACACAAATCCTCAAATACAACCTCACACTTTCCACTAAGCAAAAGAAACACCAGAAACTTAAAACAAAACTCAGCAATCAAAGAATCTCAAAATTCTGAAAGAAATTCCAATCCATTAATATGGCGGCAAAAAAAATTTCAAACAACACTATACCCCGTCCCGCCAATCAACTTCGGTCCGCCATCAGTAAGAGTAAACCAAAACGGCACGAAACATCATCATAACCAAAACCTACCAAACCTATCAAAAACTTCGAGAATTCAAATCGGAAGACTTTCAAAAGAAAATTTGAAGATTACTGTTGAAACTTTTATCATAGAAAATCTTTGACGAGATTTAAGTCATGTATGCTCAAGATCGTGTTTAAAAGTGCGAATACATCCACACACACTGAGAGACAGAATAGTAACAACAAAAGCTTAACGGTGGCTTACATAGAATGAGTTGCAAAGACATGATGCTTCAGACATGCCGCATCACGAATTCATTTTAGTGCAGTTTCCTGTAGTGCTCGCATTGTTTCCTGTAGTCTGCGCATTCACTCGTATTCACTCGCATTCTTCGATTTCCACCTGAAGCTACGCGAAATGCAAGCAAGTGTTTCGTATTTGTAGAGGCGACGGCGGAAAGTTCTCTCTGAACACGGAAACTTGAATTAGGTCACATCAACCATGACAGGCTTCTCAGACCAAAAAAGTAACTTTTTCTTTTAAGTAATGGCTTTTCCAAAGCCGGGAAAAACTCTGGATTTGATAAAAGTTTCGTCTTCAGTAATTTCCCATCCAAACACTTCAAGGAATGTAGGCTTGAGAGACCTACATCGGGAAAAAATAGGAATTGTTTATAGCATTATTGTTTCAATATTGCAAACGTTACTTAACAGTGTAATATTGTTTCAAGCTGAAACAACATTGCTTGTAGTTCAAAATTGCAGTATTGATGCAATTTGGAAGATTAATTATAATTGTGTCACAAACAATACACTTTCAATATTAATATTTACATTTTTTTCAATTTATAGATTGAATTGTGGCAATCTATAAAATTAAATTGCATTTGTATTGTTCTTATTTTGTTTCAATACTGCAAATAAACTGCAATAGACTTCAATTTTCCAATAGTCTACATTTCAATATTATTATTTATATTTAATTCAACTTATAGATTGAATTGTTGCAATCTATTTGACAAGATTGCATTAGTATTGCTTTGAATATGTTTCAATATTGCAAATGAACTGCAATAAAGTTTAATTTACCAACAATCTTCATTTCTAGAATCCCAAATGTCTTGCATTTGTAGATTTGTGCATTTTGAAATGTCTTAATGTAGTACATTGCAAGTAGTTGTAAACGTACAAATGACTTACATGTTTGAAAATTTGAATAGATCCACATATACAAATGGACAGCATTTCAATATTTTTAAATGCATCATAATTGTACATACCAAGTATTGCTAAATGTGCTAATTAGTTACAATCTACAACAACATGTAATGTTCCTATGCCATAGATTTCTACTTTGAATTCTAACACCCTCAACAATCTCCACTTCAACAAGCATCTATTCGGAATTGAATGAAACCACAACTCTTCAATTTCTTAGCAGCGACTTCCTGCAAATAGACCACTAACAAATATCAAAAAACTAATGTACATTTCACTCCACTTTGCAAAAAACAATTTCCATTCACAAAAGCTTCCAAGCTACGTATCCACTCCTCCTTTTGCTAGCTAGCATTTATCAGAGATGAACAGTTAGTTTTTGCAAAATCAAGTGCATTGTTTCATAATTCCAGTAGCACGACAGTTCAAATTTTGCAATGTGTCATGGATTCAATTGTCATCACTTCAACACTTTTCAAATTTGTAGAAAAGGCACTAGTCAATAGGGGCATTTGCTTTCCCACAAGAACCATTGTTCATATATGGATGGTCAACTAAAGACTACAACCATATACTACAGAGAAACCACTGAAATTTCTAATCTTGGGAATTTTCCTGCAAAGGTTTGAATGTTGCCACCCAACACAACTATCACAAATTACGAAGGCGATCCTTCTAGAAACTTTGATCAAGCTCTAACATATCAAGCTGACACATGTAATTGCCCCAAACTGGTGTCAAAGCACTACTCGTAACCTTCTAAATGAGCACCCTCCATATAGATGCCTCTCTGTGTATCTCTCCTACCACACTTACCTTGTTTGCTCATGAAATTCCTACAATCTAGCATGCAGTACTTCTCCTTGAACGTTTGCAGCAGCATTGAGGCGGCGTTCTCGCTCCACTCAATTGTGGGGGCGCGCGACGAATGCCCACGCAGCTTCCCAACTTGTGGACTGTTGGCCATGCCCACATCGTCCAACCGTGCCCGCATCACCTCCACTTATCTAGCGCTTATGCAGCTCCATCTTCTACTCTACACCCAACATGGCGGCGCCTAGTCCACTAAGCTTGCCGTCCATGTCGTCCATCCCCACCCCCACGTGGCCGCCATGCTTGCCATTGCCCATGTCCACTGCATGATACTGCGCATGGCCATTGCCGAGAGTTTGATCATTGTGGTGGCCTAATGGCTTCTCTCCATACAAGATAAAAATGAAATTAAATAAAAATTGAGAAAATTGAGAATTAATTAATTAATTGTATCTAAATTTTTTCCATTGTAGCAATATAATTGCAATATTGAAAAGTTTAATAACAATTCAATTCTAACTTTGAAATTTAAATTACAAGAATATTATTTCTAATTAGATTCAAATAAAACTATTAATAATGAAATAGTTCAACAATAATATTACAATGTGTAACAATAAAAGAATTAGCAACAATAAAAGAATTAGCAACAATATTGCAATAGGCTTGTATTATTATAAATTGTTGCAATAATGCAACAATAATATTTTTACATTGTTTCAATTAATACAATTCAAAATTCAAAACAATAGTTAATCAGCATTGAAACAGTATTGAAACAGTATTGAAAAATTTACTCTTGTTTTCTATATTGCAACATGTTTGCAAATTAAAACTATTACATTGTATAGGACTTCAATATTTTTGCAATAATTTCATAGAAGCAATACTATAACAGTGGATATGTTTCAATATTGTAGTGCATTTGAAACAATCATGTTTTGGAATTGCAAACAAGAGTAATTTGGAATTGCAAACAAGAGTAATTGCCACATCACTTTAACAATATTGTTTCAATTGTTTTTATTATTTTGATGTAGTCAATGAGAAATCATCCCCCCAAAATATTCCAAGGGATTGTAAGTCGGCAAAGGATGATTGGTTGCAACAAATATGGTTGATGAGCATGGTTAAGTAAAAATT
This sequence comes from Climacium dendroides, assembly GCA_950106755.1. Taxonomy (NCBI): domain Eukaryota; kingdom Viridiplantae; phylum Streptophyta; class Bryopsida; order Hypnales; family Climaciaceae; genus Climacium; species Climacium dendroides. The sequence goes on from OX467086.1 coordinate 24,672,511, forward strand.
TTGTTTATTTTATATACCATATGTTGTGGTCAAATTCATTAGACTTCATATGAAATCATTTCTTTAGGAGTTGAATATCCTCTCATTAACTCAATTTAGAATTTTTGGGATTTCACTTAACAAGATTTGGAATATTTTGTGAGTTTAGCAAGGTCATCACAACTTTATCATAGTATTTAGGGCTTTACTGAATCTTTCATGACCTTAAGCAGTTGGACCCTCCTAGCTTAGTAAGTTAGTAAAAGGATTGGTTAAGTTCCAATCCCTTTTAATGAACACAATATCTTTTCAAAGGGAAAAAAGTACTAAGCTTAGAAAGCTTATATATTCCATGGATTTTTTTACATTTATAAAGAAATCAACTTGGTGTGTATAGTATTTTTCATTTTTCATTGGGAATTTTTTAGGATACAAATTACTTTTATTAATATTTTTTACGCTATACAATAATGCTACGTTATAATTTCTAAAAAATTCATTACATGCCATATTTAATCATATTTTGAATTATTTTTAATGAATTTGACCCAAGCGTAGGTTACAATTCATTAAAAGGCTTTGAAAATAATCTTCCATTGCTCTAATACTTGTGATAATTGGCATGCATGTTCTTCACTATTTGTAATTTGATTTGTTTCCAAAATGCAAGCTTTTTGCCAGGGGAATTTTTGAAATATGACCCCCAAAGTCATTTTCCCTAAAAATGTTTGTATTTTACAAAAATTGAGATTTGATTGAAAATATCTCAAACTCTATATGATCAAATTTTTTGAAAATTAAATTGTTTACAAAATTGATAGTAGTAACCAAAATCTCATAGACAAATTTTTTTTAAAAGATTCTAAAAAACAATTACACCTTCATCTTTTGAAAAATAATTTTGAGGTAATTTTAGGAGGAAGATCCTTTTGGATCTTTGGGACTAAAGTTTTTAAAATATTGATTATTGTACCTTGTTATCCAAGATTGTAAGACTAATTGAATCTACTTAATTTCTAAGCACTTCTTTGTCATCCAAAGTACTCCAAGAGTCTCTAAATACAACCTATATTTTTGAACAAATTGATAGACTTCAAGTATTTTGTGCAATGATATAAGTAAAATGTCCAAAAAATTTAAGAGGGATTTGTGAATTAGAAGGTTAATTTTAATTTTTTACTCAATGGATTTTAAATATAGATAGAGAGATTCTTTTTTTTTTAAGAATTGAATTACAATATAGGCAATCACTACGCATATGATCCAAAGTTGGATAAGAGAGGTCAATCAATTTTTTTAGTAGAGCTAGTTGTGGAAAATGATTAGGAGAATCATATACATGCTATACCAATTTTTGTAAAGTGAAGTTATACAATTCATAAAATTGTTTACAACATTTAGTGAAATTGATAGAAAGTTCAAGTTAAATTGGTTGCCTATATAGTAATCTAATGGTTCATGTTGCCAATGAAATTGGTAGAGCCTCTCACTAAATTGGTTTGTAAAATCATGAAATTAAGTTTGCACTTTTGTAAAGTCATCTTTCCAAAGGAGTAGTTTCAAGATGGAATTGAAATACTCCATTCCAATAGTGGGTATTTTAGCTATCATACTACTAAAATCATAACTCCCTCTGTAATATCACAAATGCTACTATTAATACTAGGAGCTCCTGCTTGCTATGTTACGCATTTATTGTATCACATATTAGTAAAAATTTTGATATATTTGAATAGAATGTATGATAATGATTTCAATAAGTATTTAAAATAATTATTTAAAATATTTGATAAAAATATTTTCAATCATGCATACATAGAAATTGTATTTTCACACAATGTGATATTACAGAAATAGAGTAGCAATTTGCAATCACTTCTGTAATATCACTTTTTACAAAGGGTGATATTATAGAAATAATATAGTGATATTAAAGAGGATCCATAGGATGATATGCTAGAGGTAGCAAATCCATTGCTTCTCTTGGTTTTACAATTCTTTGCATTTCTATAATTTTGTGCTTTTGTGAGCTTTGAGCTTTCATGATTTCAATTTTCTATTAATGATTTTGAGAAATTTATTCATGATTTTGGATTCTATAGCAATTAAATTGTTTACAAAGTTTTTGAGATTTATAAGTTTTTCTTTTCAATTCTTCAATTTGGATTGCCATTTTTTGTAACAATGGAGTCAAATTTCTAATGCATTCTAATGTATGTGTATCTTTTATAGTATTTACCATTGCATATGTTTCATTCATCATTCAATAAATTTTATAAATGCTTCCTTATAAAAAAAATTATACAAAGATTTTAGTCATTTTTATTTAAAGATTCATTGAAATTTTTGTTGTGCATTCTATCTAATACATGAAAATTCTTATAAAATTCTAATGATGAATGCGTAGCATAGCAAGCGCCAACCACTAGTTGAATGTTAAAATTTTAATTTGTTTAAACTTGTAAGAATTGAGCTCAAAAACAAGTCCTACATATTATTTTTTCACAGTTGTCTCCAATACAAGATGTTTTGTAACTTCACATCACCAATCAAAACTTTATTCATACACAAAAATATACTTCATGAAGAACAAATTGTTCAAATTTTTTACTTCTAATTATTTTGCCCCTTTTTGCTCCATGCACTCAAGCATTTTGAACTTAGGGTGATATAACTATCCTTTGAAGGAACAACTGTCCTTTAAGGATTAAGATAGGTAAAACTATAATCACCACTTGATTCAATTTAGCTAAAACTAATTTAAATTTGGATGAAAGAATAAAGTGCATTTTTTAGCAATATGAAGAAAAGATGAGTTGAAGTGAAAATAGAGAATTTTGTATTAAAAATGGAAAGTTGTTTACTTCCAAAATTCATCTTAGTAGAACACCAATAATTGAGAATCGAGTCACCTATAAATCAAGAAACATATTCACATAATGGCGATTGTTCAATGACTTTTTCCAATGGTTTCCTTCTCCATTCATGTTCATATTTTAGTTGTTATATTAGGTGCTCGTATTTAAACCTAGAGCATATAGAGCAAATATTAGAATAGAAGCACCAAGTGAGAAACTTAAAAAAAAAGATGCCAACAAGACATGATAGATTGTAATATGGAATAAACAAAAAAACAACTGTACCTTAGAATTACTTTCTAATACAAAAGTGATTAAAAAATTTCGACAACACTCCTTCCAAAACATCATCGCCACTAGTTTCACCCGGTGCAATGGCAACCTCTTTAAGATCTATGGTCCACATATGCATTGACTCCAAAACCTTTTGAAGTGTTGCATTTGCTCTCATGAGCTATTCAGATTGTCTTTGAAGAAGGAAAGATGAATTGTCAATACTATATATAAAAAACATTATCAAGAATTTGCCACATGTTCAATGTAAAATTTCAAATCTACACACGCAGGCATCATTTCTTTAAAAATAACAAGCACACATACTTCATTACAATCATAGCGTTGTCAAAGTTTTTGCAATCACCTGATTCACAGCCTATTGTTGATCCTTAGTAGAAATATGCCTAAGGCCAACGAGGTCTAGTATAGCCATATCCAGTTCTTACAGGCCAACACCTTGAATTGCACAAGTTGCCATCCTTTTGTAAAATGTAATTTGAACATATAGAGGCAAAACCACCAATCTAGCTGCAGCTCTATCTACTTTGTTTACAATCAGAAGTGAGGGGACCTGCATAGTCTCAACTTCCTAAACAATCCCAACAATGTCCGTCAAAAGAAAATTTAAAGGTTTGAAATCTAATAAATGTGAGAGCAGAAGATGTTAAGAATGATACTACCTTTTTAAATTTCAAATGTAGATTTCAAACCAGTCGGTTTAAAAAATCTACATATTTCCTAGATTTCAGATATCTAATAATGGTATAGATTTCAAAAATCTAGGACGCTAGTAGAGTTCAAACCGCCAGGTCTGAACCGTGAGAATGCCAAAGTCACAAAATAATCGCCATTTTAATGAAATTCCCTATTTCTTAGGAATACATAAATAGAGTGGAGTCCACCAAAGTTAATTAGAGGTTTCATATTAAAAAATTTCCAACAACATAGGGACTCCACTAGTAAGAGACAATGAAACTCAAGCATACCAATTTTTTCTACAATGTCAATTGTATCACAAATGCTAGCCGTATCCAACAAGTTGACAACAATCCCTCTGATAACCATTCAAGCTTCTACAATGTCTCTTGTCGTACCAAGAACGTCGGTAACTATTGTCCTTTCACTCTACAAAAAGGTTCCAACATTCTAGGAAAAATACAACAATACAAACCCATACAAGCTATAAGAAAAGATTTTAAAGAACAAATAACCAAAAAAAATTGAACAATAGCAAGTCCACACATTTAATACAAAAGTAGCACAATAAAACCAACAATACAACAAAAATTGACACAAAATTTTTGTTTTCAATACATTGATGTTTCTACCAATGACCTTGTTCAACCAAAAAATCAAACACAAATAGAACAGGATCTCACTTACTTGGCTCTAAGCATTCAAAAGACTAGACTTGGCGACATTTGGCCTCCAAACAATAGCAACCTGGAAGAACGATCATATCAATTAACAACACAAGCAACCACTTCGCCATTCCCAAGCACTTTTTTCATAAAAAAACATTAACAAAGATGCCATCTAGGCAACTGCACCATCAAATGAGAATTTAACTAGAGAATAGATACGTAGATTGGACATCAAATAGCCATATAGATCTTGAAGTTACACTTGCAAGCCGCACTGCAAGAAGCGGTCCTGACTAGCAATGGATAAGGCTTGTTATAAGCATTGGCATATAGTATCAATCCTAGTAACTAGAGCGCTTGTGTCTTACTAAACTAGGCATCTTGTCATCAAAGTCGAAATGTGCCTCCATCTCCACCAATAAGTCTACGTACTTCAGAGGCAGAGCTTGCACCTTGGCTTGCACAAAACTTGAGAGCCCTCCTTGAATGATGACTAGCCAAGTCCAAGGTTAAAATATAGGTTGAACCAAGTAATTCTAAAATCTAGAACACTAAAGAACAGCAGCAGTTTATAAGCTTAAGAAAATGACATTGTGGAATAAGATTAAAAAACAATACCTTCCGTGCAATAAATTATTCAACTTTGTGAACCTAGTGCAATAAGATAGTAAGGACAAGCTTAACAAATACAAAATCCAATTCAACATTAAGAAACCATGAAGATTTGTATTTGAATACCAATAAGAGTAGATTGTGCTGCAACAAAGATTTTAGCAGCCATGAATTGTAAGACACTTTCCGCTTGAGCAAGATCTAGACGGCCATTTAAGAATGCTCACAAAATGAATTCCCTGCCAGGTATATCAAAAAACCCATGGAAAAGTAAGAACATGAGGTAATTCAAAATACATGTTCTCGGTACATGCTTTGCTCATTACAACAAACAATAGACAAGATGAGAATATGAAGAGAAGACCGAACTTAGGAAGATGGAAGGGTTGTATAGTAGATAGACTAGCCTTGCACCAGCTTCCAAGCAAAGTTGCAAGACACAACGCATGTACACATCCCCTCCATGAAACTGCAACTCCACAACTTCCTTTCTTGTGTATGATCTTGGTGCCAACATCAACACCACCAAAACTTGCATAAGAATATGGCAATTATTTATGAAATTTTGTCATGAGCTCAATAACTAGTCCATTCCACAAACAAGGCCACTCATGGCTGCAACATTGCAATACATTCTGAACTTGACTACAAAAATCTAAAATCTTATCCCAAAAAAGGTTTCAAAGAAATTGACAAGTCTATCTACCTCATCCACTAATGAGGATTTCACTAGATTTCCATATTCATTTGCACTTGATGACTCTCAGATGTCCACTTATAGTTAGAATGAGATGTTGTCTTGTGCCTCACTCTTCTTGTCGGTTGAAAGAAGCAGCTAATAATCTCAACAACTAAAGTTCCAAATAAACGCACGATTGCGACAACCCCATCCTACCCACCCATTGTAGTTACAATGGATGCTATTGTCTCATTGTCTAGCGACTTTTGCCGCTCTTCTTTAGAACCAAGATACTTGTTATTTAGTCTAGCATCCTTCATGCACACCAATGGTCTAACTGAGAGGTATAATGAGTTAGATGCAACTGAACTGTCACTTATCACTTAATAAGAACAATCTTCATATCCCTGTTGGACATTGCCATTTTTCAGAATAGAAAGATTTCAACTACAATTGACATTTATCACTATTTTACAAAACTCTCAGGCATATGCGGATGAAGCACAACATGCAAAAATCTACACCCCTTTCCAAAATAGAATAAATGTTGAACTGAATCAAATGCACTGGTGGGGTTTATAACATCATCAAGAATACAATATCCAAAGGAACTCACAAAGAAGTTTTCCAAAACAAAAAACAGACTATTTGAAGATTTGTTGCTGAAAACTGTCAATGACATGAGGTTATTGACCTCGAACAAGATTATCATAAGAGTCAACTACTACGCCAGATTACTTCTCAACTAGAAGCCTCCATAATTGATTATGATTAACTCCTTAAATGATGGAAACAATCACATATAATTGGTTCCAAGACTCCATCTAACCTCGAACAGCAGGTTCGACTCTGACGTGAAGCACCAGACAAATAAGACATTCAACTCATTTTCATGACGAAAAAACTCAATTACTCTTTGACAACAAAGGCTATGAAATGAACACTGACTTATAAAACATTCATATGGAGCAAAACACATTGGTTAGCTCTATCATTCCATCAGCATCATTCTCACCGTCTATTTAGAAGCTACTGAAGAACATGAAAACTAATTGACTGGTTCGTCGAAACGACTATATGCCACCAAGCAACATACAAGAACCATGTTCTCACAGGAGGAAGACATCTTCCGAAGCATGATATTAGCGTAACTGAAAACGGTATCTTTTCGTTTCATTCCATTTTTAATTGTGTTTATGATTGTCTTGGACTATATTTTTTCCAATTCTAATCTTCAAAAACTCTGTAATTAAGCTGTGGGTACACAAACAAAGATTGACAAACGTTCAAATTATTCCTGAACTACAAAATGGAAAACGGAATAAAACGATTATATGTAGTTTTCAGAAATCTTGATATACATTTCTAAGGATAATTTTAATTTCGATACAACCCCAGCAATCTAGTTCTTTCTACATTGTCGACCAATGCTGTATGATCACGAAATTGTCATATTCATGATATCCAACAAGAACAGAGTCTAGTCTTGCTCAAAGAGAGAACTACAAAACCTTTATTGATGAACTGCAACTGAAGAGATACCGGTAGCTATACCTAACATAGTGCATGATTTAAAATTATACATTGTCACTGTACATTGAATTGTAGTAGGATTGAAGGCAACCACTCTAGAACGTCCTTCACAAACAGCAGAACACTTACCGAGAAGGATTCTGCAACATGCAGCTTGACCATCCAGAACCCGAGCAAAATCGCCATACCTTGAGTGCTGAAAGCACCAATAATAAATTTGTTGGAGACCGTCGCACAAGCACGAATGATGTCATCCTGTGCCACACAAACCTCGAAGAAAACTCCCAAATTGCTTCGACAGCCAGAATCTCAACAATTTTCTACGCAGCTAACGAAGAGAAAGCAGAGTAAGAAGAGAACTACAAACCAAAGCAATTGGAAAAGGATCCAGCTCAAAATAACTAAACTGAGCTGCAATTCATTCAAAAGAACTACACGAAATTCATTCAAAGAACTACACGAAATTCATTCAAAGAACTACACGAAATTCTAGGATTCCTCCGAAGACTATAAAATGAACAACGAGAACAACATTAGGGGTTGTCGCACCACCTCCAAGAACCAAATTTTCTTGAAGAATGAGAAGTAGGTGAGAGGAACAAGGAGCCAATGAGGAAGCTGCATGCATGGAGGTGGTGTGACACCCCTTTTGAAGGCAACTGGTGTGGAGAATGAAAATACGATAAAGAGATTTACCTACAAGTAGACGTACGATGAAGTTGGCCATGACAAAGATAAAAATTGGCGAGAGGTGAAAGTAGCGCAAGACTACGGTGAAACCAAGGAGGACGATGTAAAATATTCCTCAAGAAAACAAGAACAAGTGTTGTTTCTTCACCTACGAAGGAGAAGAAACGGCACTCAAAATTATCGAAGAATGAGAAGGGCTTCAGAAGTGGTGTGACAACCCCTATTGATTCAAATGGCAGGGCTAACTGATTCCGAAACCTAGGTAACTTAATTCAATAGGCAGAAGCTTGAATATTCATTCATCCAACCATTTATCATCCATTTTTATGTTGCTCCGCTCATTTTTGTTGTTACATATGATATTAATCAATTAAGGTAGAAGTACCTATTTGTGATAACTTAAGCATTTCATTATATAGGATGTGGGACAGTCGTAGAGTAATTGAGTTCAATGTATGCAAACATAAGGATGAGGATGAATGCACCAAAAATAAATAAATTTCAAGAATTGATATTTTATTCAATATTAATAAGGATTTTTCATGTGGACCCATTCTGGTTTCATAGACTCACCTATTACGGTTAGCTTTGACACTTCTCTCCAAGCAAGGAGGAAAGAGAGATTAGTAGATAAGAAGGTACAAATAAAGAATATTTTTCAATGAATAGTGTATCCACCTATTGTCTACAAATAGCTCACCTAAAAAGCCTTCATATGGGAGTTGTCTAAAATAGGTACTTCTACTATAATGCATTGAGTTTTATAAATTAGAGTTTTAGATGGCATGAAATTGCAGTCCAAAGGAGACCCAACAAGGTAAACAATTGTAATCCCTTCCATTGGAAAGAATTTGAGGGATTTTGGACCTCTAGTAGTTCTCCTTGTTAGAATTTATTCATATTAATGAATTATGATATTGTACTTAAGACAACTTTCACAATTTGTGCCATGTATGAATAGAAGATTCAAATGGTATCTTCTTTTGAGAATTATAATGACATTTTTGAGAAGAATAGTATTTATGTCTATGAACAAGATGGAAACTTCTTATTTGCAGTGGCATATCGAACACATTTATCCTTTAATACATTTTTCTTATGCCATCAATTCTTTGGCTTCCACTTGTGTTGGGCTATCATGCATAAGAGTAAGACTTTGGTTTCATTGCATGTTTTGTAGACATTAATTGTTGGTTTTTAAAACTATGAGAACACTTATAGTAGTAAGATTTATCTTGAAATGTCTTGCTAGAAATTTTTGTATGGAATTTTTGCCATGATTATATTTTCACTAGAAACACTCCAAAATTGTCATTTTTAGTACTAAAAGTACCAAATTTTAAAAGAAAAAGAAAAAGAAAAAACTTTTTTGGACACATGCAATTGAAAGATCTTATAGTATACTGGTTTGAGAAGATGTGAAAAAGGAATTCAAAATTTTTTATTGTAAAGATTGCAAGATATTAGCATTTGAAATGACAAAAAAACTTTTTTTGGCCTTGCAAAAAAATGGGCAATTACACTTCACAAGGTCACAATTGTATGAAAAATATCCCAAATGGTGGTATTTTTGCTTCAAGGCAAGTCCACTACATGCTTGAAAATTTTCAAATCATTTGGAATTGTACAACATATAGAAAAAAAATAGTAAGTAGAAAGAAGTAGAGGATGATTCAAAATAGAAAATTAATAAGAATTTAGTTATGGGCTTGAAAAATGCCAATCCCAATGGTTTAATGTTGTAAGAAGAAATCTACATCCGATGATTTTATTTTATTCAAAAATGATTGAAAAGTGAGTTAAATCAAAGACTTCAAAGTTTATTTTAGAGTAGAAATCCATAAATACCTACAAACTAAAACTCTTCATAACTTTCATCTCATTAATCAAAATGTAATGATTCAAAATTTTCCACATGTATATAAATCTAGAGAACCAATTTTAAAATTTTATTTCTTAAAAAATTTATTTAAAAAAAAATTGGGTTGCCCAAGTTGCCCATAATTCAAAAAAAATTACATATCATAGAATAACTTTTTAATTATGTAGTAAAAAATTATAGAAATTATTGGACCTTAAAGCTAATCCTTGGATACATGTTGTATGAAAATTTCAAAGAAAAAAAATAAAAATTCCATATGTAGTGAGCTGCTGAAAATCACTATATTGTCAAAAAATGCAATCTAGTCCTTTAGGGGTTAAGGGCAACCGATTGGGGTTTAGGGTTTTCAAAAGTTCCCATAATTAGGAACTTTAATCCTTTTTTCATTGCCCGAACTATTGTTTCATAAATTCCCATGCCCAACTTGCCCCTTTTTGCAAAATTTGAACTAAATGCTTATAACTTTTAGATCATGAATATGATTTTAGTGAAAATTATATCCCCACAGAGCTCTTGGAAATCCACATCTTCATAAAAAGTTTCAAAAAATCAATTGAACATTATTTTAGGTGTTTAAAGGCATGCTAATCCGTTTTCAATTAGAAATATCGTAGACTCAATTTTTTTTAAGAAGAAGCAAGTTCTTCATGATAAGAGATTGCTTCAATGAAACACTTGACTTTTCAAGTTTGAAATTGAAAGCTTAAGTAATGTATCATTGCTTAATCCCCACCTAAAGTAGAAGCACCAATAGTCAACCATTTAAGTGATTTTGGAACAAATGGTAAGGAGTATGAGGTGGTGGAAAATTTTCCTACTTAGGAAGATACGAAATATGGGGATAGAAAAAATTTCAAAATTTTATTCCCAAAATTGAAATTATTGGGAATTTTGAAAGCCAAAAGTGCACTTGTCTAGTAGTCAATGTTTAGAGTCTTCTAATTCCGATCATTCAAGAACTACTTTGCTGCTGGCTACTTCCTATTTTCTTGTTCACTACTTTGAGACATGTGTCATAACATTTTTAGTCTCAAGCTTAAATAAGATAATAAAACACATCCTAAGCTTGAGTTCTAACTTAAAGTTGGAAATAGTGCGCCCTACATGTTGGGTATTGGGTGTAGATGACAATTGGTGCCTCAACCTTAGTTTTGCTATATAATGTCAATTTACATTCTAAACAATGAATCTAAGAAATTGTACCAATATTCTGAGTGGTTTGAGAAAGGCTACCAGACCATAGAATGTTAAAACATTACCACCAATTCTTCCTTGTCCTTATTAATATCTCCATGTGGATGAAGAAAGAACAAATATAGGGATAAGGAATGCTCTTCCCCACTAGTGATTCTCTTCTCCAAACATATAGAGAAAGGTGATTTTGAGTTCCCTAAATCTCCTTCCTTATAGAAAATTGGGCCTTGACTTCCCTAAATATTTAAGGATAGAGGACCTTAGTGGGGAGTTTTCTTCCCTATCAAGAGAATGTCCTTGGTAGGAACGCTCTTAGACAACCAACCTTTTGTTGGGCCTTTTTATTTCACAACTTTTACAACCTTTAGGGCCTCTTACTATGCTTTGTTAATGGGCAAAGTTCACAAGGGGAGCTACAAGATCTAAGTGAGCAATTGCACAATCATGTGGACCTGGTGGATGGGTAGGGATACAATAAGAATTCCACACATATTGATTTCCTCAAGATTGACTAATCTCCACCAATGGAGTTGTCCACCGATTTTGGTGAAATATGAGATCCTATTTTTCTACTCACCCACTCCAATAAGACAATAAGTAGAATTCTTCTTGTGTTCTAATATTTTTTTGTTCACCAATGGAGTATGGCAAGAGGCCCTTAGAGAGTTTGGGGGATATGTGACTTGAGAGGTACTTTCATTATCCCATTTGCTAAATTCTTGGAATGTAGTTTTTTTTTTTCTATTCTTTTTTATTCAAATGAAAATGGAGATTCTATTTTACGTTAGAATGGTTATATATTGATGAAAATAAAAGTAATTGTAAGTTTGGCTTTCACCATGAGATATAAACCTTAGAGGATTACATTGTACGTCCCTTTTTCAATCTTTTAATCGTAAAAGGACTAAAGACCTCACTTTGGATTTATTGAGAACTTAGTCACACCTTATTGACTTCATAAATTGAAATTTTTTCGTGGAATTTTGATGGATGTTAATCATCCTAATCTAAATGTGAAGCTTGATTTTACATCATTTTGATAAATATTGCAAAAGCTATATGGATCTTTTTGATTTCAATGTCAAATAAGGTAGCTAAAAATGTATTTTTTAAAATATGAAAATTAATATTATTCTGTTGTGTTTATTGATACCTACTCAAAAATATTTGAACCATTTAGTTCCAAATAATTAGGTGAAAGTTATGAAGAATTTTATTTTGCCAACAATGAAGGTAGAAAAAACACACAAAGTATAGAGTTTTTTTTTGAATTCAAACTGAAAATTTTCAAATAAAAACTAAAAATTTAGTAAAAAAATATTCAATTTTTTACTAAAACACTCTCACCATTGGGATTAACAATTTTCAATTTTTCTTAAAATTTATTAGTGGTTTAGTTTTTTCTTTCATTCAATATTGTCTTCTACTTTATAACTTTTTTAAAGATGAATATGATGAATTTTCCAACATATTGACTACACAAGTTATGGGGTGTACATTTTTTTTAAATGTTGAAAGACAAAACTTCACCTTTTGGAAGAGTTAGGAAAAATTACATTTTAAAGTTTAGGCATATAGAACTTGCAATCAGTAGGGATATTCACTCTAAAATTTGGGGAGGATGTACTTGAATAAGTTAACCAAAGGATCCTATAGCTTTAGGATTAATTCTAATTATTTAAAGCTTCTAATTGGAATGTAGAGACAGAAAATTTTGAATACAAAGGGGCTAAGGTATTGATACTACTGAAACTGATCTATTTTGGACCTTATGTATTGATTCGTATCATCACCATTTCTTTCTATTCTAGCTAGGGTGAACCGACCCCCTTGCTTGTCCCCAAGGGAAAAGGCTGAAATTTTTTATTTGCCACACATGATAAAATGTGTACATTTTGAGTTCATATTTGCAATCAGAGACCCCAAATTAGTTAGAAGAAGTGTAGAAGATAAATTAATCAAGCACAAAATAGGGGTTCTTTTTTATACATGTATCCTTAAAATGACTTGGAAGACAAGCAAGGAGGCGGTTCCCCCAACTGTGATTATGAGCTTTGAGTCTTTCCCCATAATTGTTATTGTGTCTTTGCATAGAAGTTGCGTGTACATACAAAATAGAAAGCTTATTCTTTGGCAACCACTCTTAACCCTTGTAGGATGTTGAGGCCAAAATGTGGTCAATGGATGACTTTATTATTCATTGTAGAAACAAAGGTTGCACCTATTGGTTCAATAATTGGAGTGGTTATGGTAACTACTTTAGTCATAGGGGGGTGGGGGGTCCTTTAAGGCTAATAAGTGGTGTAAGCATGCCTTTGAAAAATGTCTACATACATGTACTAATCTTCAAATGGAGATGGTTTTATTTATTGGTCTATAATCTAGTATCTACTTTAATTTATTATATGAAAAATTCACATACAATGGTAAAATTTGATCTCAACAAAATTGGTTCATGTGACCAACATAACATTGTTTACTAGAGAAGCTGCCTCCCCCAGTTGGAGGTATAATTCTCCCCTATATACTTAGGGGGAGGCTTTAGTTATAATTCTAAGTCACTGGTTGGCTAGTATAGAAACTGAGTCATTGTGTTGTTGGTGTATTTTTGCATCATTGGATGTCACATGTGTTCTGTTGTAAGGAGGACTCCTAATTTGGGGGGAGCAAAAGGAAAACCCCAAGGGAACATCAACAATGTTATGAAATGCCTCTTTATATCTTCCCAAAATAACACTCTCTACAATTGTGAAAATGCTCAAAGGTATTGCAAATAGTATACTCTATCTTGTTGTAGTGCACTAGAAGAAAACTACCTTAAATTCAACATAATCTACTTGATGTTTTTGTTGTATCCAACACAAATTTTGAGTTGGAATCTAAAATTTTGTATTGGATACAACAAAAACATTAAGTAGATTATATTGAACCCAACGTAGTTTTCTTCTAGTGATGACATTGTGGTCAGTACAAACAATGTATAAACAACTAGATCAATTCAACACTTCTAAATGCCAATTTCCATTGTTGAATCAATAGGCCAACAATTGAAAGGGGGCTAGAAGTTGGATCAAAACTCCATCTTCACTTTCAAGAGTGATGTTGTTTCCATTTGAACAGATTAATGAACATCACCATACTTTATAAATTGATATATAAGTGGTAACCTTTGTGGTTCTCCCCTTAGAGGTTTTATACTTGAGCTCAAAATAAAAAAGTAAAAAAGATAAAGAAATGTAAATGAAAAGAACTCTCTAAAAACTTAGAAAATAAAAGAATATTAAAAATAATGCAATAAAGATTTATTCTAGGATAAATTTATTCCTTAAACAAAGACTTTATAGTCACATCATAATAAATAGAGCTTCACAAATACACTCTATAAATGAACCCATTAAGAAAATAATTAACTACATTCTCTCAAATAAGACAAAGAATTTTTATTGTCTTCATTTCTACATTGCCTTTATTAGATTGTTTCTCTAATTATTCAAATTCTAAATCCTAAATCCTAAATATAATAGACAATACTATTTATATAATTAGAATTTTTTTTATCAGATGTGTACTAATTATGAAAGAATTTATACTATTACCATAATATATGTAATTGATGGTTTCTAGTATCATTTCTTTTGAGTAATTAAAAAATTCAAATTCAATTTTTTTGGTTGTCCAATCTTCTTTGTTTTGAGCTTATATAGGGATAATTTTCCTATTAGAGTTATAGGTAAACCATTACGATGGATAGTTCTAGTATTGGATTGTGGTTTAGCTCATCCATATCATTACCATTGTTGTTTTTCAGAAGAACAATTGGATTCATCACTCTCAAATGAGATAGTTCAACAAAGGGAAATAAATTCTTGAATGTCTTCTCCATTGAGGTTATATCAACTTTGAGTATTACTTTCCTTTATGGAAGAGGAAGACATTAAATATTTTTGAATGGATTTTGGATGTAGTTGAAATTTTGCCTACCTCATAAAACCCAAGACCACAAGTATAGGGGGTTTATAATGGAGAAAATATCAATTTGTTTATTGTTTATGTATCTAAAGTCACATGTTTTATGGAATTGTGTAAATTTAGTATTCTAGTAGGAATTCAAAGTTCAACTAAAATGAATAATTTACTCTTTTATCACTCTTATTCTCACAATTTGATAGTCCATCCCTTAATACTATTGACAAATGTATGGCGTCCCAATCCTCTCCAGTAGAGAATGAGGTTTTGGCAAATTGTAGGACATAACCACAATTTGTAATGCAAAATGATGTATCACTTAATCAATTGTTAAGTTATATATATAACATAGTACTTCTTTAATACTATGATACTTTTACCCTTGACGAATTGTCTTACCTATTTTTACTATACTAATTGCTAAGTTAGGATGCACAATCAAATTTCTAAACTATAATAAATTATTCTAAATAACACGAGAAAACAGGGTCCAACAACCTATTTGCAATTGAACTAGCACCACTACCGCGACTTTGCCATCTTACTACGGGATCTGACTGTATAGAATGGCAGTTGAAAGTCAAGGGATCATGCAAGGATTGATCGCAAGTGTTCTCACCAAATGAATGAGGAGATTATATCAGTCAAATGTTCGTTGACAATGGGTGGAGGGCAATTTGGAGAGGCAGGATCCTGTTGCTAGGGCACTCAAAGGTTAATGTTGAGCATGGTCTGAAAGAAGACTAGTGCTTTTAGTTATTATAATAACACATTAGTAATACCAAGGTCTTAGGTGTGCATCTTGATACAATTGGATTCAGATTAACCATGCTAACCCACACAACTTTCATCAACAGTTTGCCTTCTCGGTTTAGCCAACTAATTTCATATCGATTTGTACCTAGATCTAGATACTTCCAGTTACAAAATGAAACTGGATCTCAAATCCACACAACTTTCCCTCCGCTACTTCCTCAATTTGTCAGCTTGTACAATTTCAGCTCACACGAATAAATCCAAAATCATCAACTAGCATTCTGTCAACTAGATAATTTGCATTGTTGCTAAGTAATAGATCAATTACGCAAACACAGATCTGACTTAGAATACTTTACTCAGTGATTTCATCACTTCCAAATCACTACTCTTTTAAATAAAACAAATCATAACCCAACGGCGCAGACCATGCGCTCACTGCACCGAACTTAACAATTTGACTGTAAGCAGGTTTCACATGATAACCGAATCCATACTACCGGTTAACACAAGTTCACATAACTTATTAAATCAAACTTTAAATCCATCAATTTGTACATACTGGATTTCTCTAAATTGCTCACAAGTCGTCATTCAACAATTGTGTAATCATGCATAGTTCCTTCAATTTGCCAGGGTCAATTTGCTTAGTATTTAATCATCCACAGGCAAGCTGAACAATTAGTCAACTAGTTTTTCACTAGGTTCATCGGACCCTAGCATCATTCTAAGTACATTCACTATTCCATTCAAACTGATAACAATTCAAAATTCAATGGATACTCACAATCCTCTCCACTGATTCTTACACAATTAATAATACGAAATTTCCAACACCTACACAAATCGATCTTCCACCATATCACGACTCCCGATCCATCTTCAATCTAAACTTAAATCCGGACAAAACTGAGACGATTAGTTAATTTACACATTCAAAAGATCCACACAATACATCCAATTTACTAGTTGCAAAAAATTACTCCCTGGCCTTTGATCGATCCCATCTGGTTCCACAAATTCAATTATCAATTCGTTACAGTCAATTCATTATAATAAATTGACCCAAAGACACATTAATACACTTTGATAACAAACCCATATGCTCACAGTCGATTAATTCTCACAATCCCCACAAAATCCCATCTCTCACCATTACTAATCTCAAAACCCACAATTAGCCAAACACACACAACAACCGACAATACATCGAGTTAGTCTGTGGCCTCCAATCAATTTGAGTTGAGTTCTCTGCACCAGCACCAAGTTGCTCCAATTACTGCCTCGGTTCAATTTGTTGAATACTACCTCCATCCCAAAATAAATCTAGGGTTTTCTAAAAATGGCTAGATTAGTGCAAGAGTAGCTCCTATTTTCAAAGGATTGTGTAGTTATTGTAACTCTTACTAAACCCCACTAGGTGTGAAAGAATGTAAGTCAATAGTCAAGCAATACATGTTGAAAACAAGTGGCAAAATCTACAATTTTTTTCCCTTTTTAGAACTATTCCAGTGATATAAATTTTGATCATTCTCCAACAAGAATTAGAGCATAATCGAATTCGTGATGTCCACTGATGTCCTTTGTATTCAATTCCAACTATGTCCTATGATTCAAGTCTAAGAAATTCTCAAGCAAAGATTTGTATGTAGCAACTTCCGTATAGAACTTGTGGGTTAAATTCTTCGCCTTTGGTTGATTAGAGGTTGCATTTCAATCCCCTTTGTTTGGATTGAATTACTATAAAGTCTATGGAATGTGGTATCTATAGATTCTTTTGCTTTAGGGTGTTTGAACTAACTTCAGTTGTTGTCCATCAAGTTGTGGAGAGCAAATCTTGAATTTAATTTTGGACAAGTATATTTGGAAACCTTGGATTTATTTTGGGACAGAGGTAGTACTAATTAATGCACACCCACCTAGATGCTCCACACGATACAACAAGTGTTCAAATTCACAACACAAATCAAATTAAAAAGCAAAAATTATATTTCACAATAAAGGAGTTCACAAGTTCAATCACCAACAAGAATTCGATTATGCTCTAACTAAGAGCTCAAAAAGACCTTGACAACTTGCCTAAATTCCTGACTAATGAATAGACACTAGCTTGATTTGATTAGTCCCCATTCAATACGTCTCTCCTCAAATCTACCGATGAAGTACCATTTAAGATCTAATTGATTGGTTTGATTCTATATCACAAATGGATACAAATTGTCTTATATTAGTAAAAATAGATTGTCAATTAGACCTAATTTATACAACAAGGCTATTTGTCTACATTGGGTTACAACCCAAAGACATAATTGACATTCAATGGGGATTGTTGTAAATAAAACTCAAGATCCACTACTAGAAAATTTGGTTTTTCTATTGTTTTGGTCGCGTTGATCCGGTCAAAATTTGACAGAAATCTGTTAAAATCAACAGATATTTGTCAGATTTTGACCGGATCAACGCGACCAAAACAATAGAAAAAATAAATTTTCTAGTAGTGATCTTCGTAATGGTAGGCCTTTTACCATAATCAAGTTATAACCCTAAAAGATTCTGCAAAATGTTTAGAGTTTCTGTAAGGACGTTTAATTACTTATGTGAGTTGTTAGCTAATGATATGCCTCGCAATCCACTTCCATTTTTTTAAGGTATTCGGTGTCAAAAGTTGTATGTCAACAAACAAATTGTCATGTCATTGTGTAGATTAGCTACTAACAATTCTCTACTTAGCATATCAAAATGGTTCTGGAGTATCTCCAACAACAAATCTCTTTACAAATTTGGAAATTATGGTTGAAGATACTCCAAGACAATTCTAATATGCTAAGTAGAGAATTGCTAGTAGCTAATCTACACAATGACATGACAATTTGTTTGTTGACATACAATTTTTGACACCAAATACCTTAAAAAATGGAGGTGGATTACGAGGCATATCATTAGCTAACAACTCACATAAATAATTGTGGAGAATGTTTCTCATTTCTAAGGAGTTGGGTTCTAGGCTACAATTCCAATGGAAATGACATTCCTCTTGAAAGCCAAGATCAAATTTTGATCTACTTTCGGCCCCCTCAATTGTTGACTCTTTGGTTTATTAATGGATACTAACCCTTTTTTATACTATAGAACCATTTAAAAATAAATCTCTACTTTTGCTAGGAAAAAGTAGTCCTTTTTCACCAAAAAAAATTTCATTTGTATTTCAAATGTGAATGAAGTCACCTAATTTGGATGAAAAAATACATGAATATAATTGAAAAGTATTTTTTGGTTAAAAAATAGATGAATGTAGAAATACAATACTTTACCAAGTTTTAGGTGATCGCCATCCCAACACTTTTTCAAAAAATAAGAAGCCCAGATGGAGACTAATCTTTAAATAATATTAGTATTATAGTACAATGAAATTCTAGAAATGTCCCTTTCACTTTATTCAAGGAATGATATAATATGAGTCTACTAATAAAACATGCTCAAAACATGGCCATTTATTGCATTATCAAATTGGGAAGCATCACAAAAATTGAGGGCCTATTAGAAGACAAGAAGTTCCCACCGATTGTCTTGTTAGCATTGGTGAGTGAGAAAAAGAGGATTTCACGTGTCACAAAAATTAGTGAATAACCCCATTAGTTGAGATTGGTCAGACTTGAAGGAATCAATACATGGGGAATTCTTATGTGATCTCTCTCCATTCAACAGGTCCACATGCTCACTTGGACCTTGTAGCTCTTTTGCAAACTTTGTCCATTGGTCTCACATGGCAGAAAACCTTGAGTATATGGCTACTATACAACTAGAGTAATATAATATTCCAAACCCTTCAATCATTACCTATGTTTGGGAAGAATTGCTGACTAGTTCAAAGTTTGTTCGTGGAATTGAAAAAAAAAATTTAATTTAAATATGAAAACATCAACAAAGAACTGGTGAAAAAATCCATAAAATTTCTATTTTATGGACAAATAGAAAGAATAACTAAACTTGGTACTTGAGAAACTGATTCAATATGGGAATCGGGGGAAATTGGCTCATAAACTATTAAAATATCTGAGTTGTAATCATCCTTTTAATTTAATTTATTGTTGTGCTTAATTTAGAGGCTGAAAACAATATATCTTTTGAGGATCATACTGAACAGTCATCGTAATCATCAGCATTCAGGAAGTTCTCGTGCATGATATGCATCATTACTAGTGAAATCACTAACTTACACTCCGTATCTTAGAAGCGTGAACACAAAATACATATACCTGCATCAGCGCAGTTGCACAGAACGAGCCTCTGTCATACCCATTGCCAGGACCCATGGAGAGCTAAGCTTAGATTGCAAGAGGATTTACTGAATGCTAGGAAGAGGATACTTAACACCGTTAAGAGCCTGATCTCGTCTCCTATATTGACTCACCGTTACCACCAACTACTCTATTCATACACAGTTGGCTGAAGTTACACCACCAAGAGGTGTAAGCATGACCTCACTAGATCGATGTCTATGGACAGTCTTTGAATGGAATATCTACCGTGACTTACGCTAACCTCCCACTTGAATGCTTGCAAAAGAAATGCATATAGTGAAAAGAATCTGATCTCAAGAGAGTTTGGTTCTCGTACTCAAGTCATTTCTCCACAGCTCTATAGTGATCTCCCAAACGCCACATTGCTACATATTGGTAATATTCGTAAAAGTGAAGCAAAGTATCCGCTACCTTACCACCAGCTGGTCCATAATCAGTTAATCAGTAATAGAATGACACTATCTTAGCGTGCCAATATGGGATTTTAAGATTGCTGGACAACAAGAAGTTACACAGATCAGTGGGATAAGAGGCATTCACAGTCTCAAGATTGGCAACAGCTGAAGATTCGAAGCAACGCACGTGCGACGGGAGAGGAATAGAGGATGACGAAGCAGATTCGGTCAAACAGATTCTCCGACATGCTCAACAAAACAAAAGTGGCGTCATTCATGTTCAGAACTACGAGACAGACAAATGGCGACTTCCATACGCGGCCTTGTTGTTCACTGTAGAGGCGTGTGTCTGAAACTGAAACCTTGAACCCTAAACCTGTAACCTGTAACCTGTCGCCCAAGTCTTCCACCTGGGAGGCCTTGATTGGACTTGCGGCCTTTCGTTCAATCGCCTGCTCTCTGAGTTAGTCTCTCGTATTCGGTATCGTGGGTTTCTTGTCCACAACGCAATCTAACTTGCGGTTCACTCTTGTAGACTCAGATTTGACCTCGGTTTGTTGAAATTCCGGTGAATTGAGCTTGGGGACGAATCCTTCTGGTCCTGTTTGTCTGCAACCGTGCTGCAGTTGTATTTAAAATAGAGATTTGCGTAGTTAGAGTTTGCATTGAGCTTGATCAGAAGTTTTGGAACGAATTTGTGTTTCGTGGTCACATGAGAATTTGAGGTGGGTTTGTTTGTTGTGCTTGGAATGTCCAGTCGGATTTAGGGCTCCATTGCACTTGCAGTGTTTCCAGAGATGAGCGATGGGGTTGACGGAGGTGAAAGAGGGCGAGGGAGCTTTGAGTGTGGAGATGGTGGCGAACTCGACGTACAGTGGCCGCGTCTTCATCAAGTCCATCCTCGGTCGCCCTGATGGTGGAGTGGGCCTCATCGGGCAGACGGTCACGGTGGGAGGATGGGTGAAGACGGGCCGCGTGATGGGCAAGACTGCTCCCGCGTTTTTGGAAGTAAACGACGGCTCTTGCATTGGGAACATGCAGGTGTTGGTGGACGCGAATGTGGCCGCCGAGAGGCAACTGACGCTCACCGGGACCAGCATTTTGGTCGAAGGCGAGCTCGTGAAGCCTCCGGAAAACAAGAAACAGAAAGTGGAACTCCTGGTGGACAAAATCGTGCATGTGGGTAATGTAAACCCCGCGAAGTACCCCATCGCCAAGAGCAGGTTGTCCCTGGAATCTCTCCGCAGCCAATTGCATCTTCGGGCTCGCACCAATACGATTTCGTGCGTCACGAGGATCCGACACGCGTTGTCGATTGCCACGCACACATTCTTCGACAAGAACGAGTTCATGTGGGTGCACACGCCCATCATCACAACCAGCGACTGTGAGGGCGCCGGGGAGATGTTCCAAGTGACGACATTGTTCAGTGAAGCAGAACGGAGAGACCGCGAGCATGCTGCGCATCCTCCTCCCAGTCAGGCCGAGGTGGAAGCAGCGCAGGCTGCCGTAGCAGAGAAAGCTGAGCTCGTGAAAGAGCTCAAAGCGCAGAAAAAGAGCAAGAAGGAAATTGAACCATCTGTGCAGGTACATTCAGATCTCTTTTTTAACATGTCAGTCTGGATTATTCGGCACACTTGCCACACAATCATGGACTGTAGCACACTTGTTACACATGCAAACTATACCATAGTTATGACTCCGTATTGTTTTGTGACACTAGTGGAGAGGAACACCCTAAACCCTAAGCCCTAATTTTGATTTTGCCCTGGGTTCTCCCATTCGTGAAACCATACGTACCTTAACGTTGCCAACGAATTTGCAGGCTCTTATGAAAGCCAAAGAGCACGCTGTTCAACTTGAGGCACAGGCCAGTTTGAAACCGGGGCTACCGAAGAAAGAAGACGGTCAGGTCGATTACACCGCGGATTTCTTTGCCCGGCAGGCGTTTTTGATGGTGTCAGGGCAGTTGCAAGTGGAGACGTTTGCATGTGCACTGAGCAACGTCTACACTTTCGGGCCTACATTCCGGGCAGAGAATTCACATACGTCGAGGCACTTGGCCGAATTCTGGATGATCGAACCGGAGATTGCGTTTGCCGACCTTCAGGACGACATGAACTGTGCAGAAGATTTCGTGAGATTTATGTGTCAGTGGTTGCTTGACCATTGTCTGGAAGACATGAAGTTCTTGTCAAGCTTGTACGACAAGACTGCATTGGATCGTCTGCAGATGGTGGTCTCCACCCCGTTCGAGCGGATCACGTATACCGAAGCCATCGAGATTCTGGAGAAGGTAAGGTCTACTAGTCTGATCGACTTTCTGTACTTGTCATGACGCTCACAAGTGCGGCTATGGTCCCAGACATTTTCTTACAAGAGAGATATTTGTGTTTGACGAGGAACAGGTAACGGATAAGATGTTTGAAATCAAGGTGGAATGGGGAATTGATCTAGCGTTAGAACACGAGAGGTGAGTGAAAGAGACAACCGTTGTATTGGGCCAGGGATCCTGTTGCTATTGGTGAGATATCCCACTTTGTAAAATTGCTGTGATGTGGGTGGTGAGATCGATGAACTGCGTTAGTTGTGCAGGTATTTGATGGAGGAGATCTATAAGAAGCCAGTGATTGTGTACAATTACCCGAAGGACATTAAGGCGTTTTACTTGCGCCTGAACGACGATGGGAAAACTGTGGCTGCGATGGATATCCTTGTTCCCAAGGTACGAATTTTTCATGCCCGTCTTGTACACAGTTTACACCCTGTCCGTAAGAATTGAGGACCACATGAGCTTTGTCCCACAACATGTGTCTTCAATTGGTGAGCAGGTTGGAGAGCTCGTCGGTGGAAGTCAGAGAGAGGAGCGGCTAGATGTTCTTGAAGGAAGGTACGATAATCGTTTCAAATTTGTGCGCAACACCATACTATTTGTACAGTCCAGTACAATGCCTCAGGGAATGATGTTGGATGAATGATCCGTGAGACAGATATGCAACAAACTTGAGAGGATGAGGCAGATGAATGTGTAGTGTATGTTTGTAGTGGTTGTGTTGTGTCGTGGTTTTTTATGGTA
This sequence comes from Climacium dendroides, assembly GCA_950106755.1. Taxonomy (NCBI): domain Eukaryota; kingdom Viridiplantae; phylum Streptophyta; class Bryopsida; order Hypnales; family Climaciaceae; genus Climacium; species Climacium dendroides. Next base: position 24,696,072 of record OX467086.1, read on the forward strand.
GATGATGAGTGAAATTGGTCGCCGAGGTGTGCAGGTTGAAAGAGATGAACTTACCCTTGGAGTCGTATGAGTGGTACATCGACTTGAGGCGACACGGAACAGTTAAGCATGCTGGGTTTGGGCTCGGGTTTGAGTGCATGATTCTGTTTGCAACAGGCTTGGAGAACATCAGGGATGTGATCCCATTCCCTCGGTATCCAAGCAAGGCAGAGCTTTGATGAATGCCGTTGTGGAATTTGGGAAGAGTGTGGAGCAACACTACACTGCCGTTGGCTGTAGTGTGGATTTTAGTAGATACGGCAATGCTCAATGTGTAGCATTATTTTATGTGGAAGCTGTTTGTGGCCGAGTGCTTCCTGGTGCATTGTAACATTATTTAGAAGAGGTAGACTGACCTTTGTATGCTTCTGTCATCTGAACTTAACATATGAATAGTATTAGAATGAGTAGCATAACATACAGTAGCTTGCACTGTCATTTGACTTGCTGTGCAGAAGATGGCGTGGAATATTTCACACCCAACAATACTTCATTAGTAGCTAAGTGAATAGGTGGAGGCTCAATGTGATGAGCAGGATGTATGAAGGACATGAAGGCTATTGAATGTTAAGGTAGCCGACCCCTTTCCGATCACTTAAGCAATTTAGCATATTTGTAGTATAGGTTTGGTGAGGGGAAAAATTTCCCCATTTAGAGAAATAGATTTAAAAAGGATTTCAACCTTTGTTCAACCTATTCTTGTTATATAGGTCATTGTATTTCCAACCATATGCTGATTACAAAATTGACCATGATTCAATGTAGGTGATAATTGTGGCTTTTAATGTACATCTTGTGATCATTGTATGACTCCCCAACATGTATGGAGTGTGAGTTGTCACCTAAACTACAATTGATTGGGAACCATGGGGGGTGCACTACAAAGGGAGTTCATAAGTGAGGAGTGACTAAATTTTGGACCCCTTATATTATATCCTAAAATTTTATTTTTTTTCTAAAAGAAAAATATGAATAGATTTTCCTACTTTGAAAGTTTATGTTCTAAATTATTGGTATTTTTTTATGTTAATAATAATTAGTTAAAAATTTTAGAAGAAAAAAGATACACTGTAAAGCTAAAAATAACTTTCACACCCCTATATTATATAAGAAAAAAAATTTGAAAAATGAAAAGAAAATTCTATAAAGTAGCTTTCTACTGAAAGTTTATTTTGGTTGAATATTGATACAATAGTCATCTTCATGTGATCTCTATAAATATTTTAGTTGAAAAACATGCCATTTTAGTTCATTTTTCAATCCTTTCTACACAATATATCACATGTTATTTAGGATTGAAATTTTTGGCAATAGAAACCTATAGACATTGTTAAACAAAGCTCAAAATTATAGGTTGAAATTATAGTTTATTAGAAAGTAATTAAGAAAAGTAGAAATGAGTAGTTAGGGTTTGGTCGTTCCTCACCCATGAACTTCCTTTGTAGTGCACCCCCCGGGTTGGAAATATGGCAAGCTAATTAGCAAAAATGGGTGTCTAATTAGGAAGAAGTTTGCTACCGCTGTAGGCACTATATTCAAACAAAGGTGTCCATTGCCACAATGTATTTACAAAATTTATTCAAGGGTATGTGGGGGCTTTGGTAGCATACTATCAGTACTAGTAAATCTTTCTAGGGTGGAAACTCTTTAAGCTAGGAGCTTTGAGTATCTAATTACCAATCCCATTGAAGTACATAAGAACTTGATATGGTATGGAGTACCCTCTACTTCATTTCACTAATAATAATATTTAGTGTTATCCATACTAATTGATTTTAAATTTTTTATTATTTATGAAAATAATGGCATAGTTTCAAATACTCAAGTTAATTTAATTTATCTATGACATATTTAATTTATATATTACATTTTTCTATTAGAGATCATTTTATTTTTATACTTTTAGGGGTTATTGGAAGAAGGAAATATCTTCTTATATTCAATTTATTACAATTTTAGAAATTATTTTTTTTCTAGTACAAAAATGCAATATAAAATAAGTAGTGGGGCTATCTCTAATCAAAATAACAAATGTCAAACAACATTATTGATTGCCATTTTAGCTATCATATCTTGTATGCTATGTGTAGCTCATGCTCAACATTCTAATGTTGAAAAATTAAATTCTAGACGCCTTAAACAATTGGCATTAGGAATTAATTCTTTAAAGACCAATGGTTTGAATGTCAAATTGACCAATCCAAGCCCTTTCATTCTTGGCAATAATAAAAGGCTTTGGTGCAAATCTAACTATACAAATGTGAATTAGTGATGTACATGTAGTAATCACCCAAATTTCATCAACATTTGTTGTACGAATTTTGAGATAATAAGGTTTTTTGAGAGGGAAATCAAAATAGGTATTGTGTACATAGGTTGCAAGTATATATATAATTTAGGCTACATAAAAACATCATGTAGTAGGATTTTTTTAGTAAGTTAGCCTTAACAAATAGGTTTTGTGCAAAATTTTCATAGTATGATGAATATAAATGTGAAAAAATAATTTCATGTGGATGATAAAATTAATAGAGTCAAACAAATCTATGATAAAAGGTAGTTGACTAGAATTGTGCCATAGTATTAAAAGTATATATATATATATATATATATATATATATATATATATATATATATATATAATAATTAAGGCAATGTGTAGAAAATTTTTAGCCCATTTGAATATGTAGATTGAAAGATTATAACATTTGAAGAGAGATTTTTTTTTTTTTTATTCTTGTAAAAGAAGGTCAACAAACTTTGAGCCCTCTTGGAGTGAAATTTTTGTTCTACACCCAAATGAAGATTTGGACCATTCATAAGCAGGGCTTTTTTTTGGTGAAATTTCACCAGACTATTAGAAATCTAACCTCTCTGACTTCATGCCTCTATAGTGAGGCCAACAAGGGGGGCATTGGTCTAAAAAATAAGCCATGTTCATAAGTATATGATGTTAGGTTCACTAATGAAAATTTTCAAAAGAAAACATGGAGTCTAGCTTACTCTAAATCAACATGCAATGCAAGGAGGTTAAGTGCATTGGCAATACATTAGTTGTTTTTTGATGATTTCTTATGCAATAAGGAATTTTTTTAAATTTAAAATCCAAATGTTAAGAAATTAGAGACAAACATGTTGGAAAAACTTCATGAACATTTGACTCCTTAAATTGCCATGAACTTTTCATTTGTTGATTAGAAAAAATTTATATTCCCTTTAAAAGGGTACATGTTTCCATCTTGCATCAAAATTTTGTGAACATCCAACAAAAATTGACTTCATAGGAATGTATTAGGATTTACAATTGTTTCTTCAATAGACAATTGGCCTTTAGGGATTGAAAATTGTCAATTGGTTAATGATACTTAAAGTGAATTAATTATTGTTGGCTTCGTGGAGTATCTCCTATACATGTATGTAGTAGAGGGAAGAAAAATTTGTGAAAAAGGATAGAGGGAGGAAAATATTAGATACTTAAACTTTGTATATAAGATAGCTCTACTAAAAAAACTTTGCAAATGAATTTACAAAAACCATAGGGGATTGAAAATATGCCCCTCATAGCTTCTTACGTAAAAAAATGGTCATCTTAAATACAATAGTTAAGATAAATAGCCCCATGACAAATACCCTCTTAACTTAGGTGTATACCTTAAATTACAAAGGATGATCTTCCTTAGCAACCTTGTTGGGATCTTTAATTGAAGGTAGTTGCTTGAGGCAAAAGGTACCCTTGCTAACTAAATTAGAGGTTGTCAACTAGTGGATGACTACCATAGTAGAACCCAAAATGATGAAACCATTGAATTTAGAATGCTTGAATTATATTTGTTCAAGTTATTATGTGATGCATTTAACCCCAGACTGCCCAAGGGGACGTATTCTATTCCCTTGGAATTGAAAAGAGGCCTGGTGCAATCATGATTAAATTTGTAGGTGCCGGACGAAGAGAGGGTCTTTGAGATGCATTAGGGTTTAGTTCATTGCATGCCCTTGTTTGAGTGGAGGAAATTGCGTTGGCCACAAACGGAGGGTGGATTTATAAAGAACAAAACACATAGTTGGGTTGAATGTCCTAAAAGTAACCGGATGGAGCCGGTGGAAGACCGTTGCGCCTCAGATTTACTTGAGGAGTCTTGATGCAATCGCGTACTAAGGGTTTAGGAGGATACATAGATTGCATTTTGGAGCGTGGGAGCTTGAGCGCTTAATTTCTGTATAGCAAAGGTGACAATGACGAATGTGAGAACTTGGTTCGTTGGATAGAATTTTGTAGCGGTTTTATTATGGAGCATGAAGGAATCCAAGGGCATTGTGGTACCTTGTGGAGGGAGTATAAGGAAGAAGAGTAGGGAGTGGGACAAAGATGTTCATCATTTTTGTAAATGCAAGGAAGAGGAAGCTTCTGAGGACTTCTGAGTGGGATTTTGGATGTAGGCGCACTACTTTCACTCAAGAGGCATTGGATTTTCTTCCACGGGGATTCTATACAAGATGACTACTACATTATGGGTTAGGTGTACTACAAAGTAAGAGGTCTTCAAGTTGCAAGACAAATTATTCCATTAGGTGCTTGAGAAGGGAGCTTCCAAGGTGACTGTACAAAAAGTTGTCAATTGACTACAAGAAGACTTCCTCCTCTTGTTGCCACTACCGCACCATAAGCATCATTGGCCCAACAATTCCGTGATATAGAATTGACAATATTTGTGTTGCCTATAGATTGGCCGGCTATTGGGTTGGAGGGAGCATTATTCTGAAAGGGATCCACAAGGAATTCCACCTTTTTTCAATTTGTTTCTTAGGACGAAGTAGTGGCCAACTTCATTGGATAATGAAGGGAGAAGCATGGGCGAAGGTTGTAGTAAATTTGGAGGCGAGGTCTCCAAAGTAGCGCAGGAGGATTTGGTGAGCATTACTTGCAACGACAAGTGCAATAGAAGGAGGAATCGTCGCCCCAACCAATAGCTAGAGTTGACTAGGGATCATGGGCTCTGAGCCTGGTGATCCTAATATGCAACTGGCAACTTTTGGAGGGGTAGGACGAGGCTGCTTGGGAAAGGGTGTATGTAGGAGGCATGGTCTTGATTGGAGTGAGGGGCGGGAAAATAATTCTAATAGGGGAATTACAATACAAATTGCTAGCGTTGCTTTGGAAGATTCAAACATTCTCAAGAGTGGTATGGGACACTCTCAATTTTGGGGGCAAAGTGGACATGCTCTGAATTCAGATTTTGGATTGACTAGGTATGAAATTGGAGAAGGAAGTGGACATCTAGTGGGTCATACTGAAATTATAGAGGAAGTTGAAATTGGGGAAGGGAGTGGTTTGCCGAGGGTTTGAAATTGGGATTGCAGATGGAGGGGTACATAGCCAAGTCGTGGCAAGCGGGGTGCAAAACTATATAAACTAAGAGGGTGGACAACACCAGAAATTGTGATGGGCAATACATTGCCTTGTGTACTAAGATCCAGCACACAAGAGTGTGGACCCAACTTACATTGCCCAGCTTGTGGAGGAGTGCATCAGACCAATGATGTTGACAATCTATATGTGGTGTGGAAACAATATTTTTCAAGGTTGCCATCTAATTCTTCAAATTATGCACGCGGTTATAAACAAAGGCAAGTAAGGTGGGGTACATTGCCTGCAATTGGCGATGGTACCCACGGCAATATACTTGTGGAGCCACCACTATAGATAGCCATGCACTACAATCCATGGGGGTCCGCCAGGCTTAGGAGAATGGTGCAAGAGGCGTCAGCCTTACCTCTACTTGGAAGCTCGACTAATCTCCAATAGGCATTTGAGGCCATGGCTACTGCTACGAACTCTGAGCAAGTTGTGATGGACCTTGCGACAACAAAAGAACTTCCGATAGTGGCAATTTGCTGGGAAGATATCTAATTGCCGGGGCATTTGGCACTACAATCCATAGGTCCAGAGGGGGTGGAATGCCTGAAAATAACAAAGAAGGTAATGTGGGGCACCTCCAAAACCAAGGCAGGGTGGCATGAGAGGACTTCCGAGAGACAAATCTGTCTTTTGGAAGCGAGGACAATTACAACACACCTCCTTGTGGAGTTGTAGGTGCATTGCAAGGCAACCTTTTTGGAGGAGGGGGGACAATTGGACAACAGATTCTAGGAACACCATATAGGCACTTGACTTCTCAGACTTTGCAGATAATGATTCCTTCAATGATGCTAATTCTGACTAGATTTTATTAAATGAAGAAGATTTGTGTGATGTAGAAGATGTACCTCTAAATATCGATGACTATTGAGAGTACACGTATATAGATTTTGTTTAAGACGCAACAATAGATAGAAACCAGCACTTATACCGAGATTTAGAGTGGAACACCTCTTGTCTAGTGCTAATTGGCAATTGGGTGAGCTTCAAAGGACCATGTCCTGAATCGACCCAACGATACACTTGCAATAAGCCTACAATGCGTGCCTTTTTTAATTAATGGTTTGATAATGACACTATAGACCGCCTTATGAAGGAAACCAATACTTATACATTACAGCAGGCCACGAACTTGAACGACCCTAGACAAAGAGGGAGAGCACCAAGTTCAAACAGTGGAAGCCAATGGATTCCCACAACCCACTTGGAGATGTGGGCATTTTTTGGAGTGAGCATTCTCATGGGTTTGAAGACTTCACCATCCATTTGTGACTACTAGCATGAAGATGTCTTTTGGTGCTGCGGGATAATTCTTTTGGTTTTCACAAGAGATTGATTCGAATCCCTACTATGTTGCATTTATTGTGTAGATAACACCATTGCCTACAAAGACAAGGAAGATCCCCTTTATGACAAGATCTTCAAGATTCAATGACTCTTTGAGCATTTTGTAGCAGTATTAAAGAGATTGTATAACCGGGAGAAGTGGCTGACATGCGACGAGATAATGGTTGCATATAGGGGTTTCAAGTCACCTTGTTGCCAATATATGCCAACAAAGTCTACTCGCTATAGATTCAAAATTTGGGCAACTATATATGTGGATTTTGGGTTCATCTGGAACATTATTTTATATCTTAGCAAAACCCCTAGAGAAATTGAAAGTGGCATGGGAGAGTGAGTGGACAGAGTGGTGCACTTGTTGACAATTGGTTTCCAAGACCGTGGGCACAGTGTTTGCGTAGATAATTTTCTTGCATCACTTGTATTTTTTGATGTGTTACTACATCATGGTATCTTTGCTATTGATACTATGAAGGGAATTTGCATTGGTTTCCCATCTTCACTTTGCGGTTTCAAGAAGGGGGAGCATTTGTGAGCCCCATATTTGTCACCTAGGTCTCAGATTTTGCTTTTTTTGCTTTTTGCTCAATTTACTACAACAATGACAGTGTTTTATGACTGCAGAATTATGATTGAGGATGACGGCAACTGCTTGCAGTCATATTCTTGAAGGCCAACACTTTGGGGAGAAATATGACTGCAAAATATGACTACCAGTCATTTTTACACCTTGTACTTCACAAGTGTATACTATACGGCCATTAGGAATACCAAAGTACTTCATAGGGAACATGTTTGGGAACATTGAGTCATATTATCAATTATATTTTTATAGTAGTGAATTTTTTTTTGTTTTGGGCAATTCAAGAAAAATACGGGCAATTCTAAAAAAAATATAAATAAGCCATCATTTAAAATTTTGAAATCCTAGTCACTTACTTTTTCGGATTTTGAATTCTAGTCACCACTTTTTTAGTGTTTTGAGACCCTAGCCATTATTTTTTTAGGGTTTTAGAACCCTAGCCGCCACTTTGTAGGGTTTTAGAACTCTAGTGGCCACTTTTTAGGGTTTTGAAACCCTAGCCGTTACTTCTTGTGGTTCTTCTTCCTTACCTTCTATTGTCTCTTAGCTCTCATTTGTTGTTGCTTTTTGTTGCATTTCAACTCTTGTTTCTTGTTGCTCTTTACTTCATGTTTCTTGTTTCTTATTGTTGCATCTAAATTCTTTTTTTCTTTTGCATTTGAATTCTTTCTTCTTTTTAGTTCTTGTTTTGTAGTTCTTGCTTCTTATTTCTTCTTATTGCATTTACACTCTCATTTCTTGTTGTTTCTTGTTATGTCTTAGTTGGTGCTTTTTGTGTCTTCTTGTGTCTTAATTGTTACTTCATGTTGTGTCTTAGTTGTTGTTTCTTATTTTGTGTTTCTTCTTGCGTTTTAGTTGTTGTTTCTTGTTTCTTGTTGTATCTTAGTTGTTATTTCTTGTTTCTTGTTGTGTCTTAGTTGTTGCTTCTTGTTTCTTGTTGTGTTTTAGTTATTGCTAGTTATTGCTTAGTTGTTGCTTCTTATTTCTTGTTGCATCTTAACTTTTACTTCTTGTTGTTTCTTAATACTTATCTTTTTTTTCTTATTTCTTCCATCATTAATCTTATTCTTCCTATCCTAAACTTGAGCTACATATTTTGTATTGTTATAAGCCTTTGAAGGTTGAGCTTTGTCGTTCAATCACTAAAAATTAACCTCTCATTTTTTTAATTGTATATGCAGGCACCAAAAGTTAAAACAAAGACATTGGAGGCTACTTACAACCCAATGAAGCCATCTTCACATTATTGTAAGGATTGTAGGCCTTATTGGATTGTGTGAATGATTCATTGTGATATATATATTTTGTATTAGTGACTAATAAATGTCAATGAAGATAGTTGTATTTATTCTTGCATTCTCCTTCTTTAAAATGATTATCTCTCATACATCTCTAAAATTATATATTATATATTCATTTTTAATTGCATGAGGCTTTTTATTCAATTGTCAAATCATCTTGATGTATGATAGTTATATATCATGTCCATTTAAAATGCATTAAAAATGTGATTGTAGTTAGTAATACAATTGAAGAGAGTCGTATTCTACATCATTCAAAAATATGACTCATGAGAATCATTTTTCACATTAACAAGAATATAACTCACCGCAGTCATATTCCACATTACTGCAAAATATGACTCATCCTAGTTATATTCCACGTCATCAAAAAATATGATTCATTGCAGTCATATTCCACGTCATCAAAAAATATGACTCATTGCAGTCATATTCCACGTCTTTAAAAAATATGACTCGACACAGTCGTATTTCACGTAGGATTTTTTTATTTGCCCGGGCAATCCAAGAAAAAGTCAAAACCCCCCTAGGATAATCAAAGTATATGCCTAGTTGGCATTCTATGGCTAAAAATGGATATTTATACCCCTCAACCCATATAACTACCAATATGACTGATGTCTGAAGTGACTGCTTCTAAACAACTGAAGTCAGTCATATTCCGAGTCATCTACAGTGATTTCTGCGTGAGTCATATTTTTTGATTTTACAACTCACTGTAGTCATATTTTGCAGTCATAAAACACTGCTTTTGTTGTAGTGATTTTACGGATATTTCTAGTGAAAATGGTTAAAAAGAGGTGTTTACAATGTACTCGAGGGAAATCTTTATGAATACATTATATTATTCCCAAAAGTCCGGGGATGCACTAAGGACATCCAATTACTATTTCTAGTGACTAAATAGGTGTGAAAATGATAATTGGAATTTTTCTTAAAAAGCCCATGATGTGATCCAAGCTTAAAGAGTAGTAGTATTGGTTGATATAAGGCCTGGTAAGTGTTAGGAATATCTATGAAAGATTTCTGGCATAGAATTTTTGTCAAATAAGTAAAAGTTGGGAAAGAATTCAATTGTCTTTTGTAGGTAAAATCCACAAATCACACGAAGCATGCAATTGGAGGGTGGAGACAAGTATTCCTAGTATAAAAGCATGCTAGGAGTGCATCGGTAAAGTTGGTTCGTAAAGATTTCCTAGTCAAGAATGATTCCTTCCCGAAGAAATTAAATTGATAGGTATTTATTTAATACCTATATGGAAGAGTACAAAGTAGACATGGTCATTTGTACTTAGCCTTCGGAAGCTTCCTAGAAGCTATCTAAAAAATTTTGTATTTTTCAAAATTGCAAAAGATGACTACCTGGGAAGTCAACCTTGTTTATTAACATTGGAAAATTCATATAAATTATCCAAGTGCTAGTAAAATCCCACTAAAAATTAGGGTAGTTAGTTTTAGCCTAAATAAGAGCCTCACCAAATTTCAAAACATTCCAACACTGACAAGTACCAGAACCGGCGTAAAGAACAACTTTTAATAGTTTTATCAAATATTTAGCAAGTTCATTGGCGTACAAGGAGCATACGGTGTCCAATTGGAGTCAACTTAGACTCTTTTTCTTACTTTTTTGGACCTCCCCAACAATCCTAGAGAGTCAAAAATTTTGGGAAAAATAAACTCCCAAAAGTTAGTTTTTCTACTTTCTTCGCTGTTTTACAAATCACTATCTTTTGGTTGTGAAATAGGCTTAAACAAGGGGGTGGGGAATTCCCTAAACTAATTTAGGTCTTTTGAAGCTAATGGCGTTGTTTGTTTGCCAATTGGACCTCTTCTTCAAAAGTTATAGCGACATCAGCAATAGGGTAGAATTTGGTGTAGTAATAGTTAGTTTTAGTTAATTTTCATTTTACTTAGGTAGTTTAGAGTAAATTGGAAAGGGGCGGAGGCCTTGGAAATGTATAAAAGGTCTTTCCTCCTCTTTTTTTGCACTCCCTTTTCTTTTTGTAAGCTTTGGTCAAAATGTGGCCATGTTGTTGGGACCATTTGGCCAAAAAATTGTTGTTTTGAACCACACGTTGTCCTGATGTAAATTAGTACATATTATAAAAAAGCATATTATTATATGTTTTCTTCAATAACTTCATAGCGACGCTTTAAGGTTGAGAAGCTTGAAGGTGACGCTATCCTACGAAGATGTATTAAGTGGATAGATTTGCTATAGAGCTGTATTCAATCTTGTTAGTGAGTTTGTTTTCTACTTTGCAATTCAAATGTCGAATTGGAGGGTTTTTTCTGAGTCTCAAGATGAAGAGCCTCAACCAGATGTTGAGCTTGATCTTTCACTATCACAACTACCGGAGCAACCTCTACTGCTGCGAGATCTTCGACGTCCTCGAGAAGAAGCTAGACCGTCTCAACCGCCCAAACAACCTCGTGTGGAGCGGCGATGGCACGGTAATTTTGATGCTGATGCTCGAGCATTGGTGATCTTACTCCAAGTCGGATGTGTTGAACCAGGCACTCGTGAAGTGACGTTCGAGGCGAGTTATAAAGGCAAGAACGAAGATCATTATTTTTGTATGTGTCGACCGATGGAGGGTAGCCGTGGCCACCAACGATGGTTGGAAGGGCCTGTAAACCCTTTGACAAAGGCTGAGCGTGCTGAATATGTTGCCGCGACCGTCAAACGTATTCTCAAGTTTCTACAAATGGAATGAAGCTTTGATTGAGGCTTTGTTTTTTTACTTCTAGTTGATATTTGTTATGTTTTAGTTCTTCTACTTATGTATTGGGTATTTATTTAAATCACAATGGGTGATTGTTTGAGTTAGAAATGAAACTGGGGTTAGTATTTTAGTTGAAAGGATTATAGTTTGAAGTGAGTGTGAATGGGAAAGTGGCTAAAGTGTTAGGTGGGCCTTAGTAGGGGCATGGGCTGAAGTGCCACTACCTCTCACCTTAGATGGGAGAAAAAAGTTAAAAAAAAAATTTTTAGAGTGTGTGGGGAGTTTTTTGTGTGTGAGTGTTATGGGAAGTTTGAAGCCGAACTTCGGGTTGATGTAGCTCATTGAGCATTGAATCTTTGGAATTGAAACTTTGGCATCTGATTCCTTGTGATTAGACCTTTCCAAATTGTGCTTGAAAGTTAAATTTGGACTTGTAAATCAAAAGATATAGAGTTTTGAAGTTGAGAGGACCTAAGGCCTTCCATTGAGAAGAACAGAGGCTTTCTTTGAGTCATAACTTTTGGATTATTTTTCATCTTATCTTGAGATTTGGAGAGATTGTATATCATTGTAGTAGCTTTTCAAGGAGTCATCACTCATCTGGTTTGGAGTTTGGAAGAGAAAGTTATGAGGAGTTGAAGGTTTGGAGGAAAATTGGAGTTTGGAAGGAGGAAGGCCGTGATTTGAAGCGACCACAACTTTGGGTGTGTTTTTCATATGTCTTTGAAATTTCTTGTGAAGTTATTTTGTAGAATTTCCTATCCATAATGAGTTCAATCACTTCATTTGGACTCTTATTAAAGAAATTATAGAGTGTAGAAGATAGGAAGGAGTGCTGCCTTCATAGTTTAGAAATCCAAGACTTTGTTCTTTAATAACTTTTGGACAGAGTCTTAGTTTCTCATGAAACTTTCTGAGATTGTGTATATTAGTTTGAGGATTCTAAATTGCTATCACACTTGCAATTTGGATTTGTAGTTCAAAAGTTATAGAAGAATATAGAAGCAGTAGTTGGTTGCCAAGGGATTTAAGGAACCTCTACTTTGCACTCTAATAACTTTTGGACAGTAGTTTAGATAGAGTTGAGATTTGGAGGATATTTTCCTTGTAAAATTATCTTTCCAAAATGTTATTACAATAAGCATTTGGAGATTTAAATCATCTGTGGCACTAGAAAGAAGGTCGCAGCTAGTGGGAGGAGAAGTTCTCTAGTGTTCTTTGGAATTCTTTGAGGTTCTTTGGATTCTTTTGAAGACTTGAAGATTCAAAGGCCGTACATGCCGAGGACCTAGCCTTGTGTTGTGGCTTGTGGCTCGCTTTCATTTCTGTTATTCCCAGCCAGTTTTGGAGGCTAGTTGAAAATTCAATTTCTGCATTGTAAAACTGTTGCGAGCCGTGGTTATCCAGTAAGCGCTCCATTTTGTATTTGTGGCGACGAAGTGGGGTTAATCGCCCACATGGTCGATCTTTTATGTTGTTTCCACCGATGAAAGGCGCTTCTTGGTCATCGTGGGTTTGAAGTTTAGGAGCCCATCATCCGGACGGTTACTCGTGTTGGCCGTCCCGTTTTACACGTCCGAAGCCTTATTTCTTATCACACACCTTTACCCTTGGCCCTATAGAGCCAGCCACATGATAGGCCAATGAAAGATAAGTGAAGATTCAAGCAAAGATTCAAGTGAAGATCAAGAGAAGATTCGAGTTTTGAAGACTTACTCAACTTCACTCATCAACGTGCAGCCAGACACCCTGTGTGTTCTCTAAGCGTGCTCCTCTCTACCCGACAACGTTGAAGCTCTGCTTCTAATTATTGTTTTGAAGTTCTTGTTCACCTTTTGAGCCTATTTCAAAGGATGTGGAGGTTCCTTTGAAATGCTTGCTAACCCTTATGTTTTTTTCAGTCATTCTTGAAGTCATTGCTTATTTTTGAGTCTTTTGTACTAACCCCAAGGATATTCAAGCCAAATTCTGGCGATGTTGTTAGTTTGAATACCTTGGAGCTTGCTTGTTTGTGGTTTAAGTAGAGTCTATATACTAAAAATTATCTATCAAGTTCTTTTGTGTGGGATTTCACAACCTTATTGTAGAAAATCCCCTTGGAATCTAGACGTGGATGAATACGTGGTCCAAGTAGAGTCTTAATAGTTTTTAGAGAAACTTTGAGTGGGATTCAAAGTTCTCAAAGTCCCATTTGTGGTCATCTACCATCTTCCTTTAAAAATTTGAGGTTAACCCCTCTAATACGGTGAAGCTTCTACCCTAGTTAGAATTTTCCAAATTCCGTTTCCCCTTTGTTTTAAAATTCAGGCCTAAAACCCCCAAACGGCAAAGCTCCGCCCTTGGTTAGAATTTTCTGTCTTTGTTTTATTTAAAAGGGTCCCCACTAGGAGACCCCAGTGTTGGTTTTAATCCCGAATTTTGGGAATTAAAAAACTAAAAATTGGCTGGTAATGACCAAGGATTTTGGAGTCCAGAACAAAGGACCAAAAATTTGAACAAAGGCTAGCCAAAAACCACCATCGGCTAGCCAAGTTGGAAGGCTCCAAGGCCTGCAAGGTTGGTACAGTGGGCATCTAGATCAGGTAGGTTGCTTGCTTGATTGGTTAACTCATGTGTCAACATACCATCTGGTTCACAAAACTCAAAACTCTAGGATGATGCCTAAGGGCCCTAATTTCAAGTTTTTATTTTTAAATCAGAACCATTGAAAGATAGAGAGATTGCTAGCAAAATCCAAAGAGGGTGAGCAGCAATTTTCACCAAAATTTCAGGTTATATATGCTTGGGAAGAATAAAGGCCAGACATAGAATTTATATCACTGCCAATACTTAATTAGACAAGAATTGAGAGTGTTCCAAAGCCAAAAAGAAAAAATATAGATTGTGAAGGTTTAATTAGCCTTCATACCATCAATACTTAGCCAGAGAGTAAAAGAGAATAAAGTTCAGATTAAGAGGCTTGAGTGACCAGACCAAATACCAGAGAAGGTGAGGAATTTAAAAATCCAAATTGTGAAGGCTAAGTGAGTAGAAGGGGGCTTGAGATCAGATTATCATAGTCAAATAGAGTTGACCAGAGGTTTAGAGAGCCAGAGAGTGACCAAGAGTGACCAAGCTATGTCCAGAGTTGCAAACATCACAAATCAAATTAACAAAAGCTCAGTTAAAGAGGTTGAGGCCTTAGAGAGCGGTGATGTGTTGCAATGACATACTGGATGCACTAAAAACATTCAATTAAGAATTGACTTTTGAAATTAAAATTAAACTTAGCGTTAAACCATAGTAAGTTAGAAAATCAATTAGTAGGTTGAAAGTAGTTTAGAAAATTACCATAGTAGTTTTATGGTATTTTTACCATAGTAATTAGGATAATTTATCACAAATTACTTTTGGAAAGAGTAGCAATAAAGGTAAATGAAAATTTAGAAAATTACTAGAAAGAATCTTTGTAGCATCTAGGATAAAAATAAAAGTCAAAAATTGAAAAGTAAAAGTAAAAGTAAAAGTAATTGACGGATGAACTTTGGTTTATGACAAGTTGATTAACTTTCATCTGTAAATAACTTTTATCCAAAGAATTAAAGTTAGAATAATTTACCAATTTCAGATAGTAAATTAGAGAAGTCAAATTAGAATTACTTTTAGGTCAAAAATTGCAAAGTAAAAGTAAAAATAGAAAGGATTAGTAAAACAATAGAAAATTAAAACAAAATTTAAAAGAATTTTGAGAAACAAGTTAGTTTTATAAACTTTTAAAGGATAATTTTAGAAATCCAAAATTATTTTTATTTTTAAAAATAGATTAAAATTGAAGAAGTTAGAGTAGAATGAAGTTTTAATTTAAAACAAGATAAATTTGGATGAAAGTCAACAAAAGTTGACCAAACCAAGTGGAAATCAAAACTTAAAAAGTATAAAAATAGAATAAAATTATCCAAAAATCTAAAGTTAGAATCAATAGTTAGTTTGAGATAAAACAGTGAATGGAGTTTTAGGTTAGAACTAGTGCCAAAACTTCATCCGTAAGTTTCTTTTAGGAATTAAGGTCAAATTTGAAGATTTTATCATCCGGGATAGAGGGAACAAAACTCTACAACTTAGGATAGTTTAACTTTTAGATTGATTAGAATATTTTGAACTTGAACTTAGATATTCCTAAACTAGTTTAGACTTTTAGATCTCCAACTCATCAACCATTTACAATTAGAAAGATTAAAAGTAGGATTTAGTAAAAAAGCTCCATTTCTTCGAAGGTAGCTTGTTTACTAAAACCATTCATCTATAGAATTTCTCAAATTTACTTAGAACCTGATTGTGTATGTTTGGTTTCAAGGGTGGAGATCAAAACACTCACAACATTCCAAGTTCACTCTTTTTTGGGCTACACATTCTAGTGGCAAAATTGTAGCCTTTGTGTGGTACGACGTGAAATTAGTTGTCTTTCTAAATACTTCAGCAGATACTATTGGACATGGTATTGCCCGTCGTTGGCTGAAGGGCAAGAAAGAAGAGATCTCAACCACATCATAGCAAGTGGAATACCAAGTCAACATGCATGGTGTGGATCTTCTCGATCAAATGTGGGGGACATATTCAATCCAGTTTCATAGCTACAAATGGTGGCCTAAATTCTATTGTTCACAGTAGACTGTACCTTCTACAATGTGAGGGTGTGCTACCGGCATGACCAACGTGCCAGGGGAGAGTGACGAGTGTAACGTATGAAGTTCATGTACGATGTGGTGTTTGGCTTTATAATGCCTAAGATTGTTGGCCCTTGCACCTACAACAATTGGAATTGAAATCCCTTTGCTCTTTACTTTTTGTAAACACATAACATTGATGCTGCATTTACAAGCGCAAGCAAGCAAACTATTGTGGAGCTTGCGATTTTGTGTTTATGTGCTAGGATCCATATTTTCCAAAGGTGCACAAGTGAAAGAAGTGGGTATTGTGGTCTTGCGAGTTTGCAAGTTGTTGCAATCGCCAATAACTAATATGACATTGTAGTGTGGATGGTTGTAGTAAGCTTCCTCAGTCAGAGTGGTAGGTGGTCATAGGTGACAACCCCTCATTTTCAACCACGCTAGGATAGTGACTATTGGGCAAGATCACCACCCCGAAGCCCAACTTTAGATTGATTGAGTGCCTTTCATGATTTAGTGCTTTTCGTTTTGTATTGGTGGTTTCAGCCCAAGTTTCAAGTGTTCAAAGTTGGGCTTCCTTGTGCCTTGTATCTTGGCGGAATTTTGTAGTAGTCATCCCATTTTGTAACAGTTTTGATTAGCAGGAGCATAGCCTTTTTGTGTTTTTAGTTCACTGGATTCTTTCATTTCAGACTAAGGCAATTTTGAGTACTATCTCCATTTTTGACAATTCACCTCAATCCAAAATTTGATATTTATGTCAATTAGTCTATATTATAAGATTGCTTGCATGTATTTGTGTGAGGTGTATTTATAACTCCATGCACGTTGTTGCTTGTGGTGACGTTGGATTCTTCCTCTGACACTCTTAGGTGCACTTGATTTTTACATGTAGGGGAAACTGGGAGTAGCTTTTGTGAGCCGCATTCATCTTTTGGTTGGTTCCGGTCACTTCTCTCTAACTTTGTCCCAATGCGTGGCTTCCGGTCCTTTGCATTTGGCCACTTTCACAAATTTTGAGCCAATTTTTGCAACAAGGTCTTACTACTGGAATCTCATCTGAACCTTCATAAGTTTGTTCTAGGAGTCACATTGAGGTCATGGCATAAAATCTTCGCACTGTATCCAACTTCTACGGCATCTTGTGCTACATTTAGCATCACCCTAAACCAACAATGTACTTTGAATGGTGGATTTTCAAAATTCTACATCAATTGCCTAGGTGAGTTGATTCTCTACTATTGCCTTCTAAAGAGTGTCTCTAACACAAATGGGCACTGGGCCGTCTAGGGTTAATGCTTGTTTGAAGATGCAAATTTTTACAATTTACATTCTTGCATGGAATAGGTAGCTATGGTCAAAGGATATTAATTAGATTTTTTTTAGCTGGACACTAATACATGGAATGTAAACTATATTACAAATGAGTGTATTCTAAC
Source organism: Climacium dendroides (assembly GCA_950106755.1). NCBI lineage: Eukaryota > Viridiplantae > Streptophyta > Bryopsida > Hypnales > Climaciaceae > Climacium > Climacium dendroides. Next base: position 24,713,566 of record OX467086.1, read on the forward strand.
TAATCGATATATTCTTAAAGTTTGTGAATGATATGCCCATAAGGGCACATGTACATACCCAAGCTTACCCATTAGAAGATGTTTGAGGGCAAAAGAAGACTACAGGTTCCTATGAGTTCTTGGACTATGGAGAACTCTAAGAACTTTGTCAAATCAACAATCTAATGTGGCCACACCTATGCCAAGTCAGATAATTTTAATTTATTAATTTATTTTTTAAATATTATTTTAAAAATAATTTTATATTATTTTGATAATTAAAAATTTTAAACTTTTAATTTTTTTTATTATTTAAATATTTTGATGCGTTCCTAGCCTCAAAAACAAGCCTGAAACAACCCTCCCAAACCCTCAAACTCCTTCTAATGCAACTTTATTGGAATCTTCAATTGAAGGTTCCAGTAAGGCATAATTTAAAAAGAAATTATAGAGTTATTTGGTAATGATATTCATAAAGAGTTTTAAGAGCAAAACTAGAATTGATATCTATACTAATCTAAAAAAATACAACAAAATGATACAACCTAAAGTATAGATATCAATTATATTTGTAAGCTAAAAGTCTTGTTTTGTTAAGAAGGTGACCATACTAGATATGATAAGCTATATGGATGACTTGCACCTTCTCCCACCATCTTCTAGTTGTGTAGTGAAATCTAATAAGACTCGAGAAAAACATGAATTTTGTACATGAGTGGCTAATATGCTAGTCAATCTAGAAACCACTTGAAGTATTCACTAGGGCAAAAATAAACATTGTCACAACATTTGTAAGTTATAGTGTAAATTATGCAATAGATTCCATACAAAAGGAATTAATCTAATAAATTTTGCTATCATAAATTCCTACAAGTATTTTTTGCCATCACCAAATGTCCTCTATAATTTACTGTCATCCAAAAACACATTACAACCACCACACATAACCCTCCATAATTCAATTTAATGACCTTTTGGACATTTCTAATGTATTTTTATTGAGGTCAATGGCCAACTTAATCTTTACATAGGCAATTTTTACACGCACGGGCATAAGGTGAAGTTGGTTGAAGCCTTCATGAACAAACTTTGGGTAGATTTAGATGTCTTCATAATAAAAGGTACCAACCTTGGTAGCAAGAAGCCGACTATGACGGAGGACCACATAAAGCCAAATTTTTTGAAGTTTTTCAAAGCCACCAATGGTTGTGTCCTTATACAAAAAATATTGCCCACTTTGTGACAATCTACCATGCCTACAAATGCTTTAGGTGCATATTTTTGATTGATTTCTACGCTATCAAGGTCCTACACATATTGTGTAACTATGTAAGTATTATGCAATTGGTCAATTTGGATTCTGGGATAGTCTCAAAGTCATGATTACCTCCACTATGGTATGGATGTATCCCCGCGAAGACTAAGGCTTTTGTAACATGCATTTTTGTCTATGTTTTCAACGTAGAGATCCTAATGAAACATTATTCCAAATACGTCTTTGTAGTATGCACTTCGTTAATTGCCAATTTTGTTTGCAGAGGCTTCAAATCCCCCCAATTGATGTCTAGGTCTACTTGATGTTGTTTGATTATCTTGGAAAATGATCAAGCTTGGCGCATCCAAAGCTAGTTCATTGCTAGTGGAATATACATGACTTTGATCCACAATAATAGCTACATTGTATCAATTGACGTAGAAATTTTTTCACAATACATGAACTTCAATTATATGGTCCATTTCATGGAGTGCAAGGACTCACTTGGTATAATCCCCTTGGAAAGTTCCTATCAATTTATTGGTTGTTTGATGGCAAAGTTGTATTTGAGCACTTGCTTTCTAAATTGGATTAGAACAAAATTACTTTGTTTTCTAGTCAATAGGCCATATGGAAGACTTTTGAGTACCAATGGTGCCACATTTTATCCATTTGAATTCACATGGAGCCAAACATGATGCAAACAACAAAGACTATTAAACATGCCTTGGCATTGATCAAGTTATTTGACATTATCATTGTATTGACAAACATCAATACCATTGCTTAGTCCAATTACACTGAGGCCAAAATTTGTGCCAAGATCCTGCTCTTGAAGGTTGATTTTTGGACTATAGTTATGGTGATGGAGGTATATTGGATTGACTAGGATATGTAGGTATCTAATGTGCTTAGTAGGGGGAACTAATTAGAGAGTATCAAGTCATTCATCATATCGATGATGCGAGCAATGATGCTAGTTATGTATTTGAGTATGGTGCTAACGAGTCCCTTCAACATGAATTGTACAAGCATTGTGGACAACTATGCATTTTAAAGGAATGCTTTGGTGACATCAAAGGATCTAGGGATCTGGGATCGATCTACTAGTACAACATCTTGAAAGGGATGGATGGGCAAATTGATTTGTATTTTGATATGCTTGTACCTAGAATAGTGGCAAGTCAAACTTTGGAATTCAAGAACAAGCAATATAGTCTAATTAGTGGACTAATGTTGTAGGATCTTACATTTTCCTAATCGGGATATCAAATTTTCAAATTTAGATACTAAAGTGGGTTTGGCTGATAATCGGTGATGATTTGTTGTAATATTGGAATGATCACCTCAGGGTGATTCTGAATTGCGGCTTGTACCAATGCCTCAATTTGCACGTTCAATACATCCCATTTATACTCTGGTTGTACACAACGAAAGATCTTTGGGTTTTCTGTCATTTGCTCCTCTTGGCCTTCAATAAGCAACTCTTCAAACAACTTCTCCCCTGGTCGCAACCCTGTATAACAAATTTCAATATCATGCTCTGGATTCAAACCTGAAAGTGTGATTAGATTGTGCACTAGATCTACAATCTTCACTGGTTGTCCCATATCCAACAAAAACACTTCACCTCCTACGCCAAGTCGTCCAGCTTCAAGTACCAAGCTTACTGCTTCCAAGATGGTCATGAAGTAACGTGTCATCTCTGGATGTGTGATCGTTATTGGCCCCCCATTTGCAATTTGCTTGTGAAACAACGGAATTATTGACCCTCGGCTCCCTAATACATTGCCAAAACGCACACTGATAAACCGCGTAGTACCGCATGCATTGAGTGCACTAACAAGCATCTCTGCTACACGCTTGCTCGCTCCCATCACGCCCATTGGCCGTACAGCCTTATCTGTTGAAATCATAACAAAGCACTCTGCCCCATGCCGCAATGCCGCCTCTGCCACAATGCGCGTCCCCAACACATTGTTTTTTATTGCCTCGGTTGGTTGTTGCTCCATGAAATGTACATGTTTGTGTGCCGCTGCATGTAGAATTACTTGCGGTCGCTCACGCTTAAACAATACCTCGATCATTGCCGCATCTTGCACATCACCAATCAATGTTTCCAATTGCACCTTTGTCTCTACTGCAAGTGATGCAATCTCATGTGCAATCTCATAGATGCTATTCTCTCCGCGTCCTAATAGCAACAATCGTATTGGCTTGTGTAATAGTACTTGTCGACTCAGCTCTGACCCAATTGACCCCCCTGCCCCTGTCACCAATACACAACGCTTGTACAAAAATGACTTAGTTGAGTTATCTCCGGGCCGCACAGGCTCACGCCCTAGTAAATCCTCAATTTCCACTGGTCGCAACTGGCTGATCTGTACATGCCCACGAATCATTGAATCTAAGTTGGGTATGATTTGAAATTGTAGTCGTGCCTGCTTGCAACGTGAGACCAAGTCACGCAACTTCATCGGTGTTACATCTGGTAGTGCAATCACTACTTGTTGGATATCCTTGCGCTGTGTGATTTGCTCTAGATCTGCAATTCCACCTACAATTGGGATACCATGGATGCTCGACCCATGCAACTCTGACTTCGTGTCAATAAAAGCCACTGGCAAAAATTGATCTCGATAATTCTTCAATAGATTGCGTGCAACTTGCTCCCCCTCATTTCCCACACCGATGATCAATACCTTGTGCATGCTTTTGCTACACATGATTTGCTCAGTCATTAGCCTCCAAGCTAGGCGCAACCCACCCACAAACGCTATAGAGAGCAGCCAATCCATCATCACAATACTCCATGGCACATGCTTTAGATACATAATGCCATTTGTTGTCACAGTTGGATAAGACCCCAACAATTTGATGTATGGCATAAAAATGTTGAAGAGCATCAACAACAATGTGACAAGCAAGCAAGCAAATGTGATGTTGGTTAGTTCATAGATACTCGTGTAGCACATAAATCCATGATAGAGCCCAAAGTGCCAGAGTGCAAGTAGGCGGAAACCAACAATATAGGGGAGCAACAATAGAAACTGCTCATGATACGCGGGAGTCAAATCTTGGAAGCTGAAACCAAAGCGAAATTGAAAGGTTAAGCCTAGGGCCAATGTGAGGAATAGGCCATCTAATATTGCCAGCATTAACTTATATAGCCAACATCTACTAAGAAGTAAGAAGGTTGTATCATTGCCCAATGAATCATCGCGAGTAGGTTTGTGGGGCAAAGATGGGGAATTTGTGGGGGGAGGATTCATGGTGCAAGTAGGGTAATGCTCACATAAAGTAAATATAAGGTTGCAGGATAGTGATTGTACTTGAATGTAACTTGTTATTTAAAGTTTATTTAACATTTCTAACGCTCCTTCTAATGCAAGATGTGAAACTTGTTGTCTAACTTGTTAAATTGCTTGTCTACCACAATTGGGTTAGCAATTGCAATTTGAATTAGCTTATCTATCAAAAAATTGTTACTACACCATAATCTTGTACATTTATTTGGGCCTCTACTTCTACCACTCTTATGTAGTTGAATGACCACATACTACTTATTTTGTGTTGGGCTTTCATGCCATCTATGCACATTTCTCCATTTGTTTCTTCCAATATTTCATATGTTATTTTGATCTCCAACCACTAAAGAAAAGACCGGGATTTGGCCAAGGCTACAAAGAATGGCATTGTTTGGAGCCCATGTAGTCTTTTATATTGTTGCTTGAATTTAGTACATGCTTTAGTCTTCTTCCAATGCAAAGAATTGCGCCAATCGAAGCCCACGTAGTCTTTTATGTTATTTAAATTTAGTACATGTTATAGTCCTCTTCCAATGATGCTTCACATATATCCTGGAACATGACATATTGCAAACTATTATAGTGTTATTGATGCTAGATAAAAGTATAGTAGATACCTCAATCTTCTACTAATCTACTTTCATAAATTTGCTTTCAAAATTTAGGATTTCAAATGCATCAATTGAAGAATGTCACATTTTGCTATCACAACTATAAAAGCGTATAGAGATACTTATAAAAAAATTACTCTTCAACAACCTTATATTATATCAATGTAGGTGACTAAAGTACAAATGAGAAACATGAACTTCACTAATTCAAGGTTCTTGGATAATAATCAAACCAAAGTATAACTGACAAACATCACCAAATGCATTTCTGGTTCTCAAGCATCCAAAAAATGACATTTAGATATTGCACAAGTATCCATCTTGTGTCCAATAAAAAATGGCATTGAGATATTGCATTCAAGGTTCATTCAAGTATCCACCTAGCACCCAACAGAAAATGACATTGAGATTTGTAAGTAGGTGTTTGGAACCTTGAGAGGTAGTTATTGTCTTGATTATTTATATATAGGCTGGTAGAAGGAAGGAGTATATTTTATAGGGGTGTTGGTAGGAAGGGCATGGCAAGAAGATGGATGTTTGACAATATAGTTAAAGATTAGTTTTTATGATTGTTTTTTATTTATTACATTTGGCCTACATGATATTTCTTAATGAGTAGTTAATAAATGAGCAAATCAAGTAGTTTCATGATTGGAGCAATAGTGTAGAGTTTCAATAATAACCAACTTTGCTTCAAAAAGTGCATCTTTGTTGGTACGGATAAGTACACCTAAGAGAACACTTGATCGTTGTGTATATTAATTTGTAATGAGAAAGACCAACTTTTGCAAAAAAATTTATTATGGAATGTTCAATTTTCTTTATATATTGTTATATACTTGTTTTCTTGTTCAATTGTCTTTATTGTTTGTGAGTAGGTCTCTACATAAAATTCAACAAACATCTAAATAATGAAGTTTCAAAAGGATTCTATCTTGAATGAATTTGGAAACTACCAACTTTATTCACATGAGTGATGAATGAGTCCTAAGTCTTGTTTTATCTTGTGCTTTACTTATTAGGGTTCATAGTTTAAGTTCTTACTGCAATGATTCATAATGTTGGCTCATACAATTTAGTAGTTTCATTATCAAAATTGGAACATTCATCCTATTTTTGAAACTTCAAGACTCCAAACAAGGAAATAAGGTAGCAACATCCATAACTGTTAATTTAAGGGTTTTGGACATGATGCCTACTAATTCACATCCAATAAATTCTTGGACCCTACTAGCAAGAGAAAAATTATTCTTGTGCACTTTCAAATGTATTATTTGGACAATGTGAGCATAAGTTGTGAATTTTTAAGAGCCAACAACATGCAAACCGTTAATCCTCACTTTTCTTTTTCTTTCTTTTTCCCCCACTGATTGCTTTTTGTCCAATCCTATTTGGTGCATTCGTCCACAATTGCCAGAGTGAAAAAAGCAAAAATACAGCATGACTCTGAAACTAGTCTAATAACTGAAGAGTGCATACCTTCCATGCAGTGAGGATCCTCGAGGAAGGAGGAGCGCTTCAGCTCGCCCACGAAACAGATCACCAACTCCCACTCCCACCCTTAGCAAGAAACAATAAGATGACGACGACGCAAGCCACAACGAGACGAGATTCCCCAATCGACGTTCACCGACCGACGCTGCTCAGATCTGCCATTTGGGGTCATCAGTACGACTGAAATTAAGTCCAACAATGAAATGAAACAGGAGAGAATTAATTGAAGAAGCCAACAAGTTCCCACGTACCAAAGCTTGAAACACAAGCGACTATCGTACGTCTGGATCTCACTTGGAACCACAGGAAACTCATATCGCGTTCCCGGTGTTGATTCCCGGTGAGTCTCATATTTCCCTGTGTATGTGCAGTTGCGACATATGTCCAAAATTACTGTAATTAGTAAAGTTTTTACAAGTGTCAAATTTTAAAGTTTAGTGGGAAAAGTGAGACTCACCGGGAATCAACACCGGGAACGCGATATGAGTTTCCTGTGAACAAAATTAATGACGGAAATGAACACAGACACAAACGAGCTAGGTACCCAACTCCCGACATCCAGATTATTCTCAAGATCCCAACCCAGCAATCCACCTTTGTGGTATCGTACAGAAAAACTGGCGACAAGAGCAGCTTTTGCAATTAACGAGGACACAGCCCCCAAAAGTGCGCTGTAGAACTTACAGAGCTAGAGGAAGTTCATTGTGGTAGCGACGACATCGCAGAAGAGTTTGCAGGAACGATAAATGAGAGAGTGAACATGCATGTGGACGATGTAGCTTCGATTCGAAGATGCAAAAGCTTGATGAGAATCTCTATGGCAGAAACACCCAGGGTTGGGAGAGTAGGATAAGTGCAGAGTTTGGCAAAGGAGAGAGCAGCATAGCGAGTGTGAAGGAGCCAGGGACTATAGGTGAGGTCTGTAGAGCTCTGTGAGGCAGTAATGATAGTCTGTACGTACGTCCTCCCACGTGAAGAATACTATTCTGTGGTCTTCGTGAGGAAACGTTTTTCATGCTAGGCTAGGAGAATTGAATACCTTACTATCATTTTCTAAGTTATGGACTCTTTGTGAGAAACGTTTCCCATGCTAGGAGAATAAGCTTACTGTTCTATGGAATCTTTGCATGTGAGGAAACGTTTCCCATGCTTGGGATACGTGCCGTTGAAATGCCTGGCCGGATTTCAGGATTCCACAGGCTGCGTCGCACGTCTGCATGTACCGTCAATGAGCAATATAATTAATAGCTTGGTCAAATTAAGACTTCCCAGTTGGCCACTCATGGCTGGGTCACCCATCTCTTGTTGGGGACGAAAAAGCCCAAAAACAAATTCCAGCGGGGGGATAGTATACTCCTGCGCTTACAGGGTGCATTTTTGCGGAAGTTTTGACTGGAAAACCACTTTTTCCTGGGAAGAATATTGTTCATCAGCTGGATCTGATGACAGACATGTTGGGAAACCAATCTCCAGAGGCTGTTCAAAGGGTGAGATCGTGTGCCTGAACAATATTATTTTAATGTTGTACACTACTAGTATATACTGTTATTAGAAGGAATGTCGATCATGTTCAGCTTCTAAATTAAAACAGGTTCTACCGCAGTGCCTTGTCTATCGATTTCGACAAGACGTTTTCGAACATTTTATTTTACTCGTGCAACGCAGATCTCAACAATTAATACGAAAGACTCCGACTTTGTTTTTGTCCGTCGTCCACGCTATGTATTTCAAACGATTAAGTACCTCCTGCAGTAGACTGTAGACCTCTCTCTGGGATCGAAAGCAAGTATCCTCTCCAGTAACCGAATTGCTAAGGGGTCGGCTTTAGAAAATTTCTGCAAGAAGGGCATCGGTAGTTTCTTCCGCACGGCGCTAGCTAATTAAGCTGCCAAATCCCTTCACCTTGAATTGAAGGGAAAATGAAGAAAATTCATATGAAAACTCGGTACAAAACACATCAAAAAAATCAGACTAGTTTAGTGTAGGGCATTGTGAAATAATGAAAAGTTATGTGTCAAGTCCACCGATCCTCTATATTTAGATATCCAGTTATAGATCCTTAACTTCAAACTTCAATGAAATGTTCATCTCAGAATGTACACGACACATAATTGAATCCAATAATTTTTTGAAGTTGGGCCATATGAAGGATAGGCTCGGAGTCTTGACAAGAGTCAATGTGTGTTATAATTGGATGGTCAATAAAAATTGATGAGTAAATGTTGATGACCAATTCATTAATCTCTCAAGTTATGCTCTAAAATTAAGACAATTTTATTTCATCACAATGAGGTGATGAACATCCAACATATATCTTAGATGAACCACCATCTAAGATTTCCTTGTAGAGTAATTCATATCATTATGACAGTTGTATAATTTCACTTGATCTTCACATGGCCGATGGAAGATGCATGGTGTTAGCAAATCAATTTGTTAGTTGTAACTAATTTGATAGCAAAAAACAGTTTGCAAAATTTGCTAGAATTGATACACCTAGTTATCTAAATTTTTGTAGTCCCCCTAATGAAAAACAAAACATGAAAAGAACAAGGTTGCACCCAAGACGAATGAATGGACTCTGAATTCTACAACGACAGTTGGAGTTCATTCTCCAACTGTCATTTAACAAATGAATGTCAAGCTAGTGTGCTTTTAATTCTTAATTGATTTGGGTACTCAGTACCACTCCACTATTGACCACATTTAGAACTTGAATCAACTTTGCATTTATGATATCCAATAGAGCTTGCAACCTCTTGTATCTGAACGTCCAAATCCCGAAATTTCAGACTCACGGGACCCATGTCAATCAACTTTGTTAAGTTCCCACAATCACGCACATCAAGATGCGACAAGTTTGGGAAGTTACACAAATTCGAGAGCTCCAGGATGGGACACCCACTGCAAACCAAAACTAGTCCTTGCAGATCTGCAAATCTTGAGTCCGAAACATCCACGAAGAAACACTCGTTAGCCATTGAAGGTCCATCTCATGAAGACACGGACACTCGCCCCCGCAAATTCCAAGTTCCGCAAGCCAAGGATGCCACAGACATCTCTCAACCGTGCACACGACCATCAACATTTGCAGCATTGCAAGCTTCCGAAAATCCAAATATGCCTCCAGACTGCTACAATCCATGATCTTCAGCTCCTCCAAACTAGTCAAGTTGATCAAACCGCACAATTCTCTGAACTTACACCTCCAGAAATTCAACTGGCGCAGCCATAATAACCTCTCCAGATCAGGGAACGCATGCACGCCCTTCCAATTGTCAACAAAGACGGATCCCAACAACACTAACACTGGCCGACTTAAAAACCATCGACCTTGCCACCCAGAAATGTGGAGCCTTTCCAGCTTCGTAAGCTTCCGTATGTCAGGCCCATCATGCACTTCATCAATTCAGAAATAACTCTATATGTCTCCCCCAAAGAACACTCCCTACATTTGTAAAAATGCTTAAAGTGATGCAAATAGTATACCGGTACTCTATCTTGTTGTGGTAAGTGGCATCGTGATCAATACAAACATTGCATAGACAACTGAAGCAGTCCAGCACTTCTAAGTACTGAAGTGTCCATTTCACTGGATTCGAGGAATGATGTAATACGGATCTACTAATAAAACATGCTCAAAGTCTGCCCACTCATTGCAACTACCACATCGGCAAGCATCACGAAAACAGAGTACATGAGTCCACCACACGGCTAGAGTAATATGATATTCTGGACCCTTACAATGATAACGAAGATTGTTATCCACAAAAGACGCACTGTTATCAGCCTCTAAATTAAGCACAATTAAATTAATAAACAAATAAAATGATTACAATCAGATAAATTAATTAGACGCAGTACGACTACATTGTGGTGTAAACTCACAATTCCTGGTCAGTCACAGCCGGAAACTAGAAAATTGCTTGGGAAGTACAGCATCACCGAAGAGAAAAGTAATTCGCCTAATGCATGCTCAAAGCGGAAAGTTCTCGTGCATGATATGCATCATTACTAATGAAATCACTATACAAGCGTGCATTACCTGCATCAGCGAAGTTGCATAGAACGAGCCTCTGTCGCACCCATTCAGACCTAAGTTAGTAGCAGAGTGCAAGAAGAAATACGGAGTACTGAATGCTAGGAATACTAAAATTGTTAAGTTCCTGATCCCGTCTCCTGTATTGACTGACCTTTGTTACCACCAACTCTATTCATACATACTTGGTTGGACTTATCAGCAGTTTGTCGACCGTGACTTACGCTAATCTACGACCTCCCATTTGAATGCTTGCAAAAGAAATGCATATAGTGAAAAGAATCTGATCTCGAGAGTTTGGTTCTCGTACCCAAAGTGATTTCTCCACAGCTCTATAGTGATCTCCCAAACGCCACATTGCTACATAAGTTATTGGCTAAGTTTTAAAAGTGGGAGCAAGTATCCGCTACCTTACCACCAGCTGGTCCATAATCAGTATTAGAATGACACTATTTTAGCGTGCCAATATGGGATTTTAAGATTGCACAGATCAGTGTGATAAAGTGACTCATGATGGCAACAGCTGAAGATTCGAAGCAATGCACGAGCGACAGGAGAGGATGACGAAGCAGACTCGGTAGAACATATCTTCCGACATGCACAATAAAACAAAAGTGCCGTCATTCATGTCCAGAATCAGGAGAGAGACAAATGGAGACTGCTAATTTCTGCTGCATTTGAGTAAGCTCAATGCACAACAAGGCCGCGTATGGACGTTGACGAAACGATTACGAACCCTAGTTGATGCAAACCAACGAGCGTCGAAACCTAGACAACTGTGACAGCTCCAGTTGCATCGACTAAAGAGTTCAACGAGAATTATGATGGGTCCACTGCTGTCGTAGTACCTTCCCAATTCGGCAGCTGCCGACAGGCAAAATTCGGCAGCTGCTGCTGCCGGAGCATCGCCGAAGCATCCAGTTGCTCCTTCGCAGCCTGCAGTTCTGCCACCCTTCGCTGTGCCTCTAGATCCACTAGCTTCTCATCTACAAACCCGGCCAACAAAATTTCTCCGTCAACCACAGAATTCCAAGAGACTTTATCGTCACTAAATGCATCAGATATAAATGACTCTCGAACAATTTTCTTCCAGAAAACTCAAATGTCAAAGATGTTTAAAATCATCTAACGCGTTCCTGGACATTGCGAAGAAAAATTAAAACGGCGGCAGTGCGTTCAATGACTTATGTACTGAACTCCCAAACCCTAAAATCCCACTTTCCCCAAAAATCGTTCACTGCGCAGTCCACGCTCATACATTCAACGATTCAAGACGGAAAAGAAGAAGATGGAAAGCCGAATAAGTTACGAACGTGGTCGCAATCAAAATCAAAATCAAGATCAATTGAGAAATTTCAGATCGAATCGCACCGGAACCCAAAACCCGAAAACAGAGTAATCTGAATGTTGTGCAACTTACAGAAGCCAGTGCGGATCATGAAAAACTCTATGGCGGCCCCGGCGGAGGCACTGAAGAGCGCGTACCAGCGCTCATGCTGTATTATCCCCCTCGCCAATGAAAAACTTCTTCAATGCAAATCGCTTCTCTTCAACGCAAATTTCCTTTTTCTCAGTTCTCCTCTCGCACTGAAAAATCAAAAGTTCCATCCAACGATCCGAGAGCTTCACTTTCTGATTCTGGACACTCTCGTGCAAATTGTTTGGATTCAACAACAGTACTATGTTATTACAAAAGTACAACAGAAAGGACCGCCAGTGGATTCCGTCTTTATTCTGAGGCCCGATTCTGCAGCAGAATTAGGGGCGATTGCAGGATTCCCAGTTTCCACATAACCGCAGAAAATTCATCCATTGGAAAAATAAAAGTCATCCAAAATCTTCGGCCGTAGCTTTATCTTCTTCGATAAGCCTCACTCACTTCCTGCACTGTAGGGCGAGTGTCGGAAACTGAAACCCTGAACCCTAAACCTGTCGCACAAACTTCCACTTTCTCCGTCAGGGAGATTCCCGCTGTGATTGGACTTGCGGCCTTTCGTAGTTACCCTTGCTGGACCTCCAAGTCTCACATTAGAAGCACCCCTGTGACTTTGCTTGTCGAAGTTATAGTTGTATCATCGCCAATGAGAGTGTGTTTGAGGTCATGGCTTCTCGACTCACGCTTCTTCTTTCGCCATCACCATCGCCATTTTCCACCTCATCGAAGAACATAAAGCTACGGCCGCAGTCTCGTCTTCGACACAATCTGAACTCTATTCTGAACTTGCTCGAGCGGAGATGGTGGAATTCAACGGTGGGAGCCAAAGATTCATCTCTCAAGCTGCGTGAGGGCTGGCCGAAGCGCGAATCGTATCTTCTTCCAGGGCATGGCTTCGCGTCTCCAACGACCGCGAGTGCGCAGCCGCGGGAGCTTCAGGTTCGAATTTTCGGGAAAAAACTTTCTGGTACTGGATTGAATTCCCTGGTAGATGAAGGTTGTGTGCGATTGGGATGAAAAATTAGGGGATTGCATTTTGTGCGGTGGAATGAGGTATTGCAAGAGAATGAAGAGTTGGCGGCGGACTTGTCTTGAAACTCTACTCAATTCTGCTCATGGGATGTGGAGATTCTAGGTGCTGTGATTTGCGGATTAATATATCGCCAATTTATCTTAAAACTGCAAGAGGGAAATGGAATTTTTCATAAATGCGCATCCTTCTGCCATATCTTGACAGTGTCGTCAACTTGTATTGCTGCCAACTCCATTTATTTTTCAAACCTTCGTGGAATTATTTTTGAATTTTGAAGTTGGAATCACATAGGACTCTAAAAGAGGCCACCGCCTGATATGTTCATCATATTACTCCTATTGCTACATCGATGAATGCAAGTGCCACATTGAAAATGTACCTGAGTGTTGTAGAATGTTTATAGAGCCTGGTCGCTTTATGGACCTCCTACCTTAATACATGTCTTTGAATTAGCATGAAACCTACGACATGGTGTCTCATACAGTAAAAATAATAAACGTTGCAGTGATGTGATGTTTTCTAATGCTGATTGATTCTTCGGTCGCACGCTGTGTGTCGATCTTTTCAGAAAAGAAAGTCGCAATTTGTTGTTCGTGGATCCTCAACATCCGTCTCTGCAGCGTCCGAAGCAGGTCAGGTTGAGCATAGCCAGATTCTCGAGAGCTTCTTTGATGACACAGGAGAGTTTTTTGAGGCTAAGAAGGATCCGCTGGATTGGATCAAGAAGGTTGTTGCAGCAGGATTAGTGGAAAAAGGGTAAGCCTAGGTACTTGTTTACACATTTTAATTTTACAAAGCACGGATTGATGTTGTGAAAGTTGCTCTCTCGTTACTTGCCTCATCATAGTTCTCCAAGATTGTTGTCATGTAACATTCTTTTGGGAGGCCGTGTGACTCCTTGGAATTAGCCATGATGCCTTGATTCTTGGGTATCTGTGATGCACAGTTTGCCATTCTTTATATAATGATACAACGAGGTGGGATGTAAAATATGACTGCGGTATGATGCAAGCATAGATGCACATGGTTGCATAAGAATGATTGGAGAACCAAGCAAGAACACGGAAGACTGTGAGAAGTAGAAGTTGGACTAGGTATTCATAAGTCATTAACTGACTGCAATCAAGGAGAGAATGCTCCATCCTCCAAACTAGGTCATTGGCATAGCTTACGAGGAGCAGTTTTTTGAGAATATCTGAATCTTTTGACATCTTTTTTGGGTGACCACTTGAAGTTGATGTTTTATACCTGAAAGATTGCACTAACTAAATTGCATTTAAACGGATGTCAAAGCTTATTCTTGGTTATCTCCTGTCATTGAATCACTAGGCTTTCCAGCACCCATCTAAAGTCCAGTCCGGACTCCCACCATTGCTTTATGAGTGCAATATATCTCAACGTCTATAAATAGAAAGGTGCTGTACTTCAATGGCCAAAGAATGTTATGCAGTTTCTTGAAGAGATTTGCTGTTAGTTTGAAGTTCGGGTTTGTTTGACGGATGTGAATATAATCCCCTCTCAGATCCAGTGTCTTGGTGGGGCCAGGAAGTGTTTCTCTAGTACCACTTCTGAGGAGCTTGGGAGTGGACATTGTGGTGGCACACTGGTCCTTGCTAGAGCTTGCCAGCATCAAGGCGTCGGATGATGAAATCCGCTGCTGGCATGGGAATGTGGAAAAGCTACCTCACTCTTGGGGCACGTATGATGCTGTCTTCCTTGGTCACGCGCCTGCTATGGCCTTCTCAGCTTCCTCCTTGTTCGAGTCTGTCATCAGGCGCTGTAGGACGGGTATGTCTCCGTTCATTCGTCAGCTTGCTACTCTACTGAGTGAATTACTATTTTCCAAGGAAGTTGTCACGGTCGACTTTTTGCTTGGCATCCTGTCGAGTGAGGTCCACCTTCGTGAGGGTACAGTACGTTGATATGCAGCAAGAGGGTCAGTCATGGTTCTGGCTTAGAAGAGGACTAGATTTGGTTTGAAATGCAACTTTGTTTCATACTTGAAATTTATAGAAAGGAATTGCAGGAGCGAGGGTTGTGATAAATCAAAGCCACGGGAACGACTTTTTAGCACCATACCGAGAATTGTATCCTCACATTCTCCTGCGCGATCTTCCTGAACTTGAGGAACTGCAAAGCATGATAAACGGTTTGCCACTGGATTTTGTTAGCTTTCAGAGCGATTCCTCAGCATATCTTGTTGCTCTTGAGGTAAGCTTTGGTTGGCGGGAATTTTAAGGTTGAAGATTTCCTGTTA
The DNA here is from genome assembly GCA_950106755.1 of Climacium dendroides. Classification (NCBI taxonomy): domain Eukaryota; kingdom Viridiplantae; phylum Streptophyta; class Bryopsida; order Hypnales; family Climaciaceae; genus Climacium; species Climacium dendroides. The sequence continues at coordinate 24,728,977 of OX467086.1, forward strand.
ATGTGTTACGTTTCCATCTGTTCTTGCTTGAGACGTTTTCAGTTCAATAGTTTTGGCTACAGTTACATTGGATTGACAGGTTGCTCCTTACAGGTCACTGAATCCCTCAGCGAAACAGAGAAGGAGATCAACTATGAAGGTACGTTTTATTTGTCAGTTCAAACTTGACATCTGGTACTTTAAGTACTTCACTTCTCAAGATTTCTACAAGATACATTGCCATTAAGCTTGCCAGCATGATAATAATGTTGCCTCTTATTTCAAGAGCAGATATCAGTGACTTCCCTCTATATGCCTGTGCGAAGGTGGTGTATGGGTTTGGCCGTGGAAGCAAGCAAATGGGTATTCCCACCGGTGAGCACAGCATTACCGACCGTGCCATTCCTTTAAAAAATGTTGTGGGTTCCAGAGCTTGTCAGTTCGCTTCATCTTGCTTCTTGCGTTTCACTATGCTCCCTATTCTGTAAGGCTTATACGTTTGTGGGTCCTGGAACCAGCAAATCTCAATCCCGAAGAACTTGTAAAGGAAATACGAGACCTTCCCAAGGGTGTCTACTTTGGATGGGTGCAAGTAAGGGGAGAAGGTCTAGATGCTGGAATTCATAAGATGGTCATGAACATTGGAAATCGTCCGACTTTTGCTGACGGTGATTCGATTACTGTTGTAAGTTTCCCTTGAGAAGTGCCTTGTGTAAATCTTTCCCTGACACGTAATGCTCATTGTTCAAACGTTCACAGCCTATGTACTTAGTGGTTAAGGTAAAATATATGATGTTCACAGCTTTTTTGAAGTTGATGTCAAAGATGTTAAACTTGATAAGAATTATTCATATAGTCACACTTAGAAAGATCTTTGTAGATCTTTGTTAAATAAATTTAGAGGCATTTAACTTCAAAAATCCACTAAGGAAATATAATATCTAATTTTAATGTATGAAATTGGTTTGATATGCTATACTTGTAAAGCTATCAACATGGTATAATAAGCTCACAAGATTTACTATCTCATGTGTTCAAAGTCGTAAAATTTTCTCCATACAGTGAAAAAAATTATCAAAGAAAAAAAATGGACATATATTTTGTTTGGGTTTTTTCATAAACTAAGAGAAAATGCATGAGTGCTGCAAAATAGCACTAATAGAAAACCAACTCATATTATAGTCTGGCTATATTTAATATGCATTCTAAGAAGCTTCTTGTTGGATGAAAGAAAGCAGTGGTTGAATGCAATGGATGAGATATACATGTCATGAACAGCATTTAGGGTTTAATGATTGTCTTATGCTGTTATCCTGGATGTTTTGTAGGAAGTGCATATCCTACACGATTATGAATTCGACTTCTATGGCAAGGATGCTGCTATAGTAGTGCTGGGGTTTATTCGACCGGAAATGAAGTTCAGTTCCTTAGGTTAGTTTTTTCTCATGATTTTGGTGTTGCTCCAAAGGTTGTGGGGTTCAAATTTTTTGTCTAAATCAATAGCTGCGATGCAACTTATTTATTGCTTTTGAATAATTGCTTTCAGATGCATTGGTGGAGAGGATACAAGAAGACATCAAAACAGCGCGATCATCTCTTGAAGAAGAAGTGCTCAAGTCTTACCAGACTGACCGTTTCTTTCGGACGTAATATGACTTTCTTATGAGGCAACCTTCAGCACCCCATTGGTTTTTTTAAGACAGATCATCTCATAGATGTGTGAGAAGTCCTCGTGTGAGTATGTGTACAATTATCATGCTTTAGTTGTTGATACACGTAGGAGTGATTGCAAGCACTGTAAGTTCCATTTTATGACATGTGCACCTTTCTAGATCATAGCAATTGAAGAAATATTTGTATATTTCTATATGATATAAGGTGTCTATTTAGTAACCAAGTGACTTAAAAGGCAAATTTGTAGTAATGTAATGACTAACAAGCATTGTAATTTGAAACTTATATTTAAGATGCCAAACCCATATCCTAAACATTCAACAAAAGCTATACTTAAGATGTCAAATGACATTATTTTATCTTATAATTAGGGTGTAAAATCATTGTCCCTTGAAAATTAATGCTTCTATATATTGTACTAGTGTGGAAATTAGTTCAAAATGATGATATTTCAACTTGTGATATTTTAAATTAGTGTGACTTTGATAAAAAAAAAATACATCTATCCAGTATCTCATGTGTTTGTTTTGTGCCACCTACATTTTCACCTTCATTCACCTAAAATCAATGGGAATTGAAGCATTTTATGCTTAAAGGATGTTTTTGGAGGGGGAATCTAGTGGCATGAGTAGGTACATTAGTCTTTCAACTTTAAAAAAATAACAAAAACATTGTATAGAGTGAAAGTACAAAATGCTTGTATTTGTTTTGGCATCGCATGTTGCACTCCCAACTTAAAATTGAGCATAACTTTTAGGGATTTTGCTTGTTATACTTGAAATTTATATTGGAGTTGAAATATATTATCTAGGTCAATCAACATTCTTTTGTAATTTCTAAAAGAATTTTATTATTTATTACTCAATTTCTCTAATTTGTTATACTTTAGATACTTTAACTTTCAAAGAGGTTTAGTACTACAATGAGTCCAAAATGATGATATCCTTTTGGAAATTTAGGCTTCATGATACCAAAGCTTCCTATTAGTTGCATTAGAAAATAAATAATTAACCCCTAAAGTCCCAAGGCCTCTTTTCCATCAAAAACCACTCAAAACTACCATTTCTATAGCAATGAGCAAAAAGTTTGAAAAAGATTTTTTTTCCCTTTTTTCATATTTAATTATAGGATCTTGTACTAAACTAGTATAAGAATGTGTGGCAAAATTTCATGAACTTTGACTACGTAGATTGCAAGATATTTGTATTTAAAATGAAAGAAACAAATTTTTTTGCACCTTTCTCAACTACATTATTTGGCTTTAAACCTTCATAACTTATAATTTTTGTTCTAATGATTTTGAATTTATATTATTATATGATAAAGAATTGAGTTGAAATTCTAGGATAAAAAATTCAGAAAAACACACTTAATTTTCATTCATTAAAAAATTATTAAGTAGAAGTAGGTTCAAGATTGAAGGAAAATCTAAATTGTTAATAGTTCTAAGATGGAATTGAAATACACTAATTTCAACAGTGAGATTGTTATAGCAAGAGATCTTAACCTTGTGAATTTTTTCTCATTTTAAATTGTAAAAATTGAGGTTAGAAATGAATTCTGTAAGTTATTTTCAAGAAGATGCTCTAATTGCCCTCAAAACAAGATTGTTCATAACTTTCTCATAACAAATCCAAATGAAATGAATCAAAGCTTGCCATGTACATAAAAATATAACATATGTAGATTTTTTTTAATACTTTAATTTTGAATTTTTATGAAGGATATTTTTTGTCCATGGAACGAAAAAAAAAGGACTTTTTGTTCCATAACTTTTGCTCTTTGCCTCCAATTGAAATATAAATAATATTTTTAGAAAGCTAATGTGTTTTCCTATCTTCATTAAGAGATTTAGAAAATTACAACAAATATTGAGACCATAAGAGCTTGCTTGAAATCCATTTTGTCCCTTGAGGGGACAATGGGACTTTAGAGGTTAAAAAAGTGTCTAAATTTTAAAAAAATTATGAACTAATTTGTCCAAATTTTTTTAATAGTATATGTATGTATATAAAATAAGTTTACTTCATAGAAATTCAACTTGCTTCATACAATCTTGCATCTCTTCTTTGTCAATAATTGTAAGTATAAACTAGAATTTTTTTTTTCCTTGCCATTTTGACCATTCTAAAATATAATTTCTTATAAAACAAAACATATTTTTTACATGCAACAAATCATGGCATAGAAGGTAGAGCGTTTAAGGTTTGGAAGTCAAAAGAAGGATTTAGATAAATGCAACTGCCTTAGATGAAAGTAGCAATAGCCATCCAAAAATTGTAAGTACAATTTGGATGAATGCCTAATTTATTTTAATTATATTTCAAAATTTTCCAATTTTAATATATTCTATTTGGGGTTGTCTAACTATTTTTACACTTTAATTAATTGTTAAACAAAAAACTACCTAAGTTACTAGAAAACTATAATACTTTACTAGATTTTCATCTATTTGTTAAAGGTATTTAAAAAAAATGAATTCCTTGTACTACTCTATCCAAATATACCTTTCTACAAGTTCTTTGGTGAAATCTTATCTCCATTGAGTTGTTAAAAGTAGATTAAATTTTTTTATAAAATATTTTTACTATTTTCTAATAATTTAAACAAAAAGACTTCTATTTTCTTTAAAATTTCTATCAACTTTTTTTGTACATTGCTTTTGGGATAAATTTTTTTAGGCCTCAATTTTTGAGAATATATTATCTGTAGAGCTCTATTAATTATCCATATTTTTATTTAAATTTATTTTTTCAAAAGCTCGGAGTATTGTAAGTACTACCTCCAAAAGCAACAAAAGCAAAAAGTCTTTCATGCTTTCACCCTGTTAGTCTTAGTGTTGAAAAATTATAAAACTAATTTAATTGGTTTTTACTCAAGGAGGCTAAAATTCCTTATTCTTTAAAAAAATAACTAATATGCCTTGTGCTGTTGCCACGATCAAAATTAAAGTAAAAGCATTTTTCTTATTTTTTTATTAATAATTTTTTTGAAATTCAATAACTTATCCACCGTGAGTTGAAATGCCACAAAACCAAGTTGGTTCACCCCTCCTCGTTGAGGGGCTTTCTGACGGTACCAAGCACATGACCGGGGATGCACGGTCCAAAAAATCTCAATGTAACAAACAAAACAAAACAAACAAAACAAAACAAAACAAATTTAAGGTATGGATAATAATAATAATCTCACCTAATACAGGAAAAAAAAGTGTCGGGTGGGGGTAATTCCACCTTATTTACTGTTACAGGCACTTATAGAATAACTTAAATCGATGAAACTAATTGAACACACTAATTTTCGTCCACTGTAATTCCACGATCTTCTCTCGTAGAATTTCTGCGGTGGCCAGCCGATCACGCCTACTGATTAGGCGTCGATGTTATTGCAGTTTGCGCCTTTGGATGTTTTCGAACAATCAAACGTATTCGACAGCCACTCAATCTGTACAAAATTCAAACTTTCCCGAATTATTGTCTTCAAGTCGTGTCTAACGAGTTAGAAATTGTGATTTTATGAAGAAAAATTTCGGAAAGATTATTCATTGTAACGCCGTTTGAAGAATGCTCTCAAGGCCGTTGTAGAATGCTTCTAATTCACTAGCCCTAATTCTTGAGTTGTTACAGATCGCGTAGTGGTTCCGATGTTTGACAGATATCGATTTCAAAAGCTTAGTTGTCAAGAGCTTTGATTATCGCCCCGCGGAGTCTGCGGAGATCGAATCCGAGAATTAGGGTTTGTGGGATTATTTAGGGTTTCTGTGCAAGCGACGTTTATGTAGACTATTGGATGACGAGAGTGATTAGTTCTTGGGGAATCAATTTGTGAGCGGGAGTTGGAGACGAAGAGCAAGATGGTCAACCACGTGAATGCTGTATTTTATGCCACCACGTACCATCCTATTCAAGCTGGCAGCATTGACGGGACTGACATTACGGCGCATGACAATGGAGTTCACCGAGCGCTCTTGGCATCTGCGACTGGCCTATGTAAGTCTTCTTGCTACCTGTGGACAATGTAAGGTAGGAGATACTCTTTACGCAATTTAAACATGCAGGAGTTTGCTGTTATTGGGAGATCACTAAAGAGATCACTGTCAGTACAAGAAAAGTCTCCTTGAGCTCAAAGTTTTAGCACTATATAAGAATTTCTGATACAAACTTTTGAAGTGGGGGGTGTAGATAATAGACAATCTTATTTCCATCCAGAGCTCAGTAGCCATAGACATTTAGTCAAGCCATGCTTACACTCAACCTGCTAATTGATTGCCAAACCAACTGTGAGTTGCTGTTGGGAACAGGGGTCAGTATAGGGGAAGTAATCGGGTTAATTAAAGTCTTAGTATTCTCTACCATATATTAACGAGCTCCCTCGCACGCCAATGCTATGTCAATTTTGAGAGTAGACAACTTCTGGATTGTTATTCTAAAATTTGGTTGGTGTGCAGATGATCCACATGGAGATCCGAAAGCTGTAGGAGACCCCTATTGCTCGCTCTTCGTTGGCCGACTTTCAGCACAAACCGACGAGAAATCACTTCATGAGGTATTGTTCGAGCAAGACCTGTTATCTTTACCGACAAAAGCTCTACGAGAAGATCTTTGAGTAACTCTTTCGTGTTCTTGAGTGCAGGCTATGTCAAAATTTGGCAGGGTCAAGAACTTGCGACTGGTTCGTCACATCGGTGAGTTAACGTCGATCGATATCAGTCTTTGCGTCATTATTTCCATCTTTGATCACATGTATACATAGCTCAAGATGCAAAATTGGACGCCACTGAGATCCCTGATATATTCCCGGTTTCGATTTTCACAGCGTGTCTCGGTTGTGGCAGTGACGGGCGCATCCTGTGGCTATGCATTTGTGGAATTCGAGAGAGAGAAAGACATGAGGCATGCTTATGAGGTAAGGATTTTTACATTACCAAAACATCTGCATCTTTTGGAAATTGAATTTTTTTTATGATCTTTATGATAGTGAGCTTGTCTGTATTTGGTGTTTGTAAGTGCAGGCTGCCCATCTTTTAAAATTGAATGGAGTCAGCATTCTTGTAGATTACAATCGTCAACAGCTCATGCCAGGATGGATTCCTCGACGACTTGGTGAGCACATACTTACGTTCATCGTTGGACAATGTAGTGTAGCACATGGCCCATCAAGTGCCTCTGTCAGCATATCTATGACTTGACCATTTCAGTAAAATCTCTTCTTGAGTTTTCAAGACTAATTGTGTTTCGTCTGTGATTTAGTTTCAAGGGATATTGCCTGTAGAGCAGAGGTCGCTGTCGATATCGTCACTAGCATGCCTTTTGGTGATCGACTACATGGGTGTTAAATTGACGGCACTAAGTGATTCGAGCTTTCACTGTTGTGTGGTCAGGGGGAGGTTTGGGAGGGAAAAAAGAATCAGGGCAGTTGAGGTTTGGAGGCCGTGATCGACCTTTCAGGGCACCGCTGTACTTCTTCTTTTCCTTTATTCTCTCTCAACTTGGTTGTGAATAAGAAATGTTTGGCAGTCAAGTTTGTATAACACCGGTGAGCTCCTGGTTTTTGAGAGCACGGTGCAGCTGATCTTGCGGATTCTGCATTTCGCTTTTGCTGCCAGAGATTGTTGGTGCTTTTCGAGAATAGTATCATGATAAATTATTGTTAGCTCGAAGCAATTGGAATGACCACGGTGGAGTTTGCAACGCAGGCCACCGATACCTCACGAAGAACTTCAAAAACTGGGAATTCCACTGCCTCCTGAGGGTCGCTATATGAGTCGCTTTCAGGTATCCTATTATCAAATCATTATCTTGTATTTGCCAATTGCAGTTAGGGATTCCTTGACGATGGTATTCATGGTTGTCTCTCTATGTACAGTACACTAGAACACTTGATTTATTGTAGAATTTCTTTCTTCCAGGTTGAGGATGAATGGTATGAAGGTCCTCATATTTCTTGATAGTATTGTTAGAGACGAGTCTTCTCGGATCGACCTATGAACCCATTGTTGAGCGTTTGGTCTTAACCCCTAAAGTACCAAGAGGCCATCATGGTTTTTTAGCAGTTTTGATTAGGTCATTTGGGTCTTTCCTTAGCCCAATTTCATTTGCCAGCATATGCAATTTTCTTCAGTGATTCTGGTGATATGAATTTCAGACCCCTCTGATCACAATATGATTAATCAAATTGGTCATTTTTTAAACAATCCTTGGTTCTTTAGGTGTTAATACACTGTTCCGATGTCACCTATCTCAGCCTCAAAGTAATGTGCCCTGGACTTAACGAGTAGTATCGTTTCGGCCAGGCTATTAGTTGTGTCATAGCTTGCGATTTGATTCAGTTTTTTGCGCATCCAGGTCCCTCCACCACCACAACGGAAGCGTACCGCAAACGATGGTAGGTCTGACATGAACGAGTTGAAGCACCATCGTGTGCATTCTGTTGAGGAAGATGATGTTAAAGAGAAGACGTCTTTTGAAGCCTATGGAAGTGAAGCTGGAGAGGGAAGGGAGAAAGACCGACATAGGTGGGGGAGAGATGAATTCAAAGACCGAGTCGACGGGGACCATCATCATGAAGCGGAGAGCCGTAGCTACCACCGGAAGCATGGGGAGGAGGAGCGAGGCCAGGAGTCTCGGAGAGAGTCCAGATACGAAGGTTTTGAGTTTGAACCGAAGGGACAGACCTCTAGGGATGGACAAGACGCTGACGCCACACGCCATGGTGGAGAGAGGGTTGAACGGAAGCGTAGGAAAGAACATTCTTTTGGACGCCATGAGTATGAAGACGAAGGCATGACACGGCATGGGAGATGGCAACCAGAAGATGCCACTGAGCAATCTCGTGGTAGTAGGGATGCCGAGCTTGAGGATGCTCACGATCGACATCAGGAGTCGAGACACCGAACGGAGGACCACAGGCAATCCTCCAGAGAGAGTGAAAGGAAGCATCGGCATAGTGACTCAAAACGTCGACGTAGAGATGAAGACGAGGACAAACCTCACAGATCTATGCGTAAGCACAAGCATCATCGGGAGCGGTCAGCAGGGGAAGACATTGACATTGAAGAAAACGAGAAGAAAAGGAGTAAGCATCGAGAACGTGATATTTGATCTTTTTCTCTATTTGTGCTGCTGAATGGCCTATGCTGCCTATGCTGCAGTGTGGTAACACCCTGAGCCGCTGGTGTTCAAGCTTCTCAACCAGTTGGGTTACAAGACGGAGGGGCAAGTTCGTGACAGGAAGCACTATAAGTCGGCACCTTGCTACTGAAATGCTTCTATCACTCAATAGTGAGCAGACTACCTTGAATTCGCCTGATGAAAGGGACTATCTCATGGGGGATATGTCAACATTTCAGCATGTAATTTGCTGATCCTGGACGATGAAATCTATCTTTATGATGCTTTCCTTTTTAGAACTGGAAATACCGAGTTAGCGCACATCTGGTGATTTCACTTGTCCTTATGGCGTAATGTGTTAGTGGAATGCATAGTCTGAATTTCTGGTCTGTTCAGGACGCAAGTTTGTGGAAGTAGCCAATTCAAGGCCTGAGAAGCAATTGAAATATGATCTCTATATGCTAACACGACTTTGATCTCTGGTTGTATACCTAGCCAGAGTTTTGAGTTTCAATTGGAAATGCAATTTGGCTGATTATTCCCTTCACATCTTACATACAGACAGTTTCATGCCAAGTGGAATCTACTTGTATTTTTCCATGTGTTACGAGTTTTAAAAGGTGTCTTCAGCTTAGAAGTTTTGTGATTGCACAAGTTTGACCTTCTCTTGATTGTGCCGACTGCGTGGCTTTGGACACATTGGTGGGATGCGCGATCCAATCCATTGTCTTTTCTACCAAAAGGTATGTACCGTTGCTCTGTCAATCCTTCTTCCTTCTGGCAAACCAATAGCGGTTTAAGATAAGACGTTAGGCATGTTGGTGAATCGTTGAAACTGAAAGATCTTACCCTTGGAAGTCCCTAGTTGTAGATGTCTTAGTATTATCAACCCCTTAAGTATGAGAGAAACATGCTCTCAGAATATTTTTAATCAGACCAAGAGCTTAACAACTATTTTCAATATAATTGGGGATTGATACTTTTCAGCTGAGTTTGTGTAGGTAATTGAAAATACAGTTCCAGTTTTTCTCAGACTTGCCGTGTAAATCTCAGCTTTTTTTCAGTGGTTTGACCCTCGCGCATATTTGATTCGACATACCATCAGACATGGAAGATGGCTATCGGAGGATATAGAATTATAGTGCAGAAAAGGGATGTAAAGCAGCTTTGGCACAATCTTCGTTGTGTCTATCCATAGTTTCTTTAGCTAACTGGTGTTAGGGTCCCTTTTGGGGCTGTTGACATTGACAGCTGGGATAGCCCTAGTCTGGCTGGAGGGAAGGCGGGAGGGAAGGTGAAGTGCTATCCCTTCCATACCTCTGTGAGTTTATTCTATTTACATATCGTTTTGTATTGTGCTTGAAGTAACTATGTCTACACCTAGTTCCATGATGCAAATCATGTGTATTATGGTGGAAATTGTATTTTTTAGTGCTAGAGATTGTTTTAGCCCTGCCTTGTAAAAGGTAGAGGATTCTTTTACGTCACTTTATTAAGCATTTTAACATATGTAGTTTGGAGGTTTGGGGGAGATCAGTGAAGAGCTGTGGAGAAATCATTGGGTAAAAGAGCCAAATCTGTTTAGACCAAATTTTTATCGCTTCATGCATTCCTTATGCGATTTCTAAGGGGAAGATTGTAGACCGCTACAAGTGACAGTAGACTAGCCCAATTCCTTTCAGAGATCAGTGGTCAGAGACACTTAGCCTAGTCATGTTTAACACCCAAATGGGTTTCTGATTAAGGGCCAACCAAGTGTAGGAATAGGGTGGTTGTTGTCGGCAACAGGGCTTATTATATAGGATATGGGATCAGGTCCCTAACGGTTTAGTATCCCCTATCATAGTATCCCTTATCTTACACCTTCAGTGCACTAGCTGTGCAAGTTACCTTCCAAGTTCCTCGAATGCAACAGACTCCTTGTATGTGTCTCATCTATTCAGTCAGTTAAAGTGGTTGAATCTAACAATCAAATTGGATTGAATTTGCAGGCTTCTGCGTTTCTGCTAGAGGCCTTGTCAGAGCTCGATTTTCCTCAGTTTTTTCTCAGGTGGGTGTAAGACATGTTATCTCTAGGCCTGGGGTGGATTCTGTGGTACCGAAGTAGATGCCATGGCATTCTTGACTGCTACGACATTGTGGTTTATGGAGTTAATTTCTAAGGCCGTCCTGTCGACAAAATCTGAACTTGGGTGTCTCGGGACTGTTATGCCAATTAGATCTCCTAGTCACGACATTTATGGAGTATGGCAGGGAAACATATGCTGTGGATGAAGCTTAAGATCGTGCCTGTGAGATGTGACCCGTTTTCAGTTGTTTAGGAACTCTGAGGTTTGCTTCTGGGACCAATCGCCTGCTTTTTAGAACTTCTTAGATTGTAACGTGTGAAAGACTTCAGTTGTGTATTGTACTCAATTAGAATTTTCCTCTTCCTATCAGCTGTCAATGGCTTCATATGCTATATGTACAACTTCATGCCTGCCCCTGGTTTCGTTGTACCAGCTGCAGCTTAGAGACAATCTTATATAACTCTACATAATCACTGCATAATCTCGAGTTGACAAGGTGGTAGAACAAAAGTTGGATAAAGTGGCTCCTAATTGGGGTGGGTCTTAAACATATTCAGGCATGAGTCCTTGAAACGCGTCAGTCCCGTTTTACCTGTGCATGCAAACTACTTATATGATGTTGTCTACTGGTTTTAGGAAGTGTATCTTTAAATTTATTGTCTTTACTCTAGGAGGAGAGACTAAGCGATTGTTTGAAAATGTATTAAGTTCTGGTGCGCATTGGAAAAAAAACTTGTGGTTAAAGTAATAGTAGCATATTGGGACCTATCATTTCAAAGAGTGAGTCTTCTGGAGATTTATGACATGTGACTTTAGGAATAGTGACATTTTTAAGGTTGTCAATTAGGATTTTTCAATTTTTCAATCAATGAGGAATATACTCAGGATTGTATTGAAGATTCTACTAAGAATTATATGGAAAGTTTAGATATGACAATTGTAGATACAGAGGACAATATTGAGACAGGTACACTTGTGAGTAGCTCCTTATCTTTTTATTTTTTTCACTATTGAACCGAAGTAATTGTTCTTTTCAAATGGATGTTTTTCGACCAGGCGTATGGAGTGTATTGCTTTAATTTCCATTAATGCAGTGAGCCTTCGTTTCTGGTGGGTGGTTTCTGTAGTATGAATTGACTCCGAAGCAAGAGGATCTGAAATGGGGCACCAGCTTTTGCTATGCGACCACAAGTGGCGTTTCCTCCTTTGGCGAGACTTCCGAAGCATCAGTTTCTTACGATTCCTTCTGACACACTTGAGTTATCCTGGTATTCCCCGAAAGTGGGGTGCTGACCTCATTTCACTTGAAAAGCTGAGGTGAATCTAATGAATAATGCCTTGAAGAGGTGCTGGCAAACCTACTTTGGTAATTCATCACGAATCTGAATTTAAAGATTGCTCTGTTTCTTCAGGAAGAATCTCCTCCCACTTTTCACTGTAAAGGTGGGCTAGAGTTTGTGCTAGAGTAGAATGTGCAATTTACAGAACTCTTCCAGGTCTTGGAAGATCACGTTGTTGGGTATTCTGCATTTTGATGATAACAAATCAGGGAACTATGATATTGATCTGCCTTATGAATTAGGTAGCTTTCATTGGGAGTAACCAATTGGGTAACTAGGGGAAAGAGACCATCTCTACGATTACCCTGAAAGCGCTCAAGACTTTAATCACAAGAGTTAGGTCGCAAGCAGGCGAGAAGCAGGGGCTGTCAGTACTGGTACTTGACGGTTAATTGTATTGTCAGTGGAATTGGAGATTAATTCTGGGAGTTTCGCAGTAGGCAACTAGGCATTATTGTGCTCCCTGTGTTAGATTTAAATTATTTAAAAAAAAATTATGCCCCTTAAATGACGCCGTTTATTATGGTCCCTGGAATTCGACGAAACTCAAGCAGGAAATTGTGTAGAAAATGAAAGTAGATCATGCGCACATCATGGGAAATTGCTGACACCAGACTCCTGAACTCTGGGGTGAATAGTTTCGTTTGCCAGGCACCCACGAGGAAGTAGTGAGGGCCACGGCAGCGTGACAAAGACCACGAGCAACGCGAGGGGGGTTCCTGGAGCGAGAGCACCATCACGCGCTTATGAGGATGGTCCAAGGTGGGAACTCAGGCCCTCTGTTTTCCAATTCTCTCATTGAATGATGGCCTTGATCCACATTCACAACGTACGGCAATTTCAATTAAATTGGCGATCTTCCAATTGCCAAAAATGGGATGCATAAGTGGTCTTCCTTTGATAACTAGGACTGGCAGGCATAGATTAAAGTTTAGTACAATTGTACAAGACTTTGCCATTTAACTGAACATTGCCAATTTGATGGAAGTTGCCTCCTGTGTCAAATGTTTGGTTAGTGTCTTTTGTAAACGAGCAGGCCCACTGTTAGGCTAACGGAAGGGAAGTATACCCAAAACCAGCCAAATAAGAAATCTACCACTATGTACCTGAACCCTACATGTAGGGATATCAAATGTACAGCAATAGTACATACTGTTGGTTTTGGGTGTGCATGGTTGGTTTAGTGAGTTTCAGAGCAACCACTTCCATCGTTGAAAGTTCTCCATGTTGGATGGAACTTTTATGTATGGCATACTTGTATTCTTCAGTGACTCTTTCAACTTTGGAAGTCATCATCCACCTCAAAAAGGTGGGTGACGGATTTCGAAGCTGAAAACTCTTCTTCGTGCTTTATGGTTCAAGACTCGTCTTTATGCTTCCAACTATGAAAACTAATCTTCTAATGATAACATTGAGAGAAGATGGGGTATCAAATTACCCCCACTTTTATCTTCTATTGATCCTCCCTTCCTAACACTCAACCCAAAGGTTGAACCTTTTGCCTTCTATACGATTTTGAAATCCTCTAGTGCTGTGCATGTTGAACTTTCCACCTAGTTTGATGAACATTTCAGGACAGCATACAAGATTCTATTCCTGCACAGCGCTGGCGATGACGTGCTAACATGGAAAAAGCTGCCATATCGTACTTCGGTTTGTCTTGAAATTCCTTCCCTTGCTTTGCGAGTATAAAAAGCAAAGCAGTTACAAAGGATGCTTGCGAAGCATGTGAGGGATTGGATTGCACCAAGCCTATGAAGAATAGCTTAACATTTTGGAAAGCTCTGACACATGTTTATATTCGCTTTTTCAGATTCGGTACCATTCGCTATGCGACAGCCAGAGCTCTTCCTGGAGAAAGCGCTCATAGTGACGATTATCAGCCAATGAAACCGTCATTTTCTGCCTTGTGGAGGCAGAGCGCTTTCGATGAACTTAATTTCAATGGCCGTTTTGCACTCAAATGTGCACACCCTCGAATACCTTGCAGCAGCCTCCGCAACCTGTGTCCCAATATGGAATTCATATAAAACCAGACCAAGTGAACAAATTGGAGTAAAAGAAAGTTCAGAGGTGTTCGAGATCATCTCAAACAGAATGACTACTTCCATAGTCATCAACAATCTGAAGAGCGGCAGTACAGATCATGCCAGAGTGAAGAATCTAACGACCGTCTTCCTTTAAACTCTGGAAAACTACAAGCCATGTCACCAAATCCAGCGCATGCAACAACAGAGAAAGGCACAAGTAAGACGACGCTAGCCATTTGCTGAAATCAATTGAATGCTGGTATATATATTGATACAAGTGAAAGAATGATATATATCCACAATGTGTGGACCGTGCCAGTAATAAACATCCCTCTCGTCTCGAGGACCACAATGAAATTCTTGTGTGTACAAATTATTAACATTATTCTGTCTGTAAATTAAACTCGGGTGCTAGCTGGAGTACGTTTTCATCACAAGCCACTCCTAGCACCCTGACCCGCCCCCAATCATGCAAAGAACAGACTCTTCTAACATCTTTCTCTCGCTTTCTCTCTCTAGATCTGTCTATCAAGGGTGAATATGCAAGTGACCTCTCTCCACACAACATGAATGCCACTAGATGACATGATGACTTCCTGCTGATCGAATTCTTGTCTACGCTTGCGCTTCAGGGATTCAGAGATTAGTTGGCCAGCTCGCCCATCTGCTGATTGAATTTATGGAAAATTCGACTTTTCCTGCACTGCGGAGAAAAGAATTGTGCGCATGGGTGCATGATCCAGTGTAAGTGCAGAATCTCGTCCCTCCCCAGGTGGCATCTGTACAAACCGATCCAGCAATCAATCATGTGCACCCTCAGTCTCCTCGCTCGCTCGAGATTCAGCTTGATGATCTGGTCTATTGAGCTTCATGCATGTACAACTGATGATTGTTTGCAACCACAATCCCATTCAATGGTTGCAGATTCGCCATAGTTCAGTGCTAGCCATGACTGGTGTGTTATATGTCGGAACGCCCGCCATTTCACATCTGCTGGGCGATTTGACTGTAATTCCAGAGATCCAGCGACGAGAACAAGTCCGAGTTTTGACGCTTCAACTGCAAGAGCACAGTTACATCTCCACCAACGGAAGGCTCCGTCGTGGTGCTCTTCGTCGTGGTGGGGGTGGTCGTCGTCGTCGTTGTAGGCTCCTGCAACAACGCACTCCAGTCGATGTTATCCAGGCCAGAAATCGTTGAGTCGTCGTTGTATTCTCCGTCCACGTCGCTACCACTCGTCCCCAAGCTGGTCCCTTCTTCGGTTGGATCGTATGCTCCGCCCATGTAGAAGTGATGGTGCACATCTTCAGGTCGCTTCATGCTCAAGGTTCGTGTGAGATATGACCGCACTTGCTCCGAGGTTGGACCGTGGAAGGCGTAATTGTTGATCAAATTGGACCCTGGGGAGTTGTATTCGTCCAGGTTGATAAATTCACGCTTCACGGAGGAGAACGGTTTGTTGCAATTGTTGGTGTGATCTGGGAAGGAGAATCGATGGCCGCCGTTGTTAGAGAGGATGTCTGGGGAGCCCAGAGGCTCAGGGAGAAGCCCCATCTGCTCTTCGTAGGAGAGAGCGCGCTCTTGCAGCTTCATCTTCAAGTTTTTGTTCTTCTTGAACACGCGACATACCACCCAGCCGCCGTCCTCCTGCAAGGGGATCCAAAGGTAGGGAGCATTAGATATGGTGACATTAATTACAGAGTATTCATAAAAGTGAAATACTCTATTATTTTTTAGCAAGTGCTTGTTAGTGAGGTATCCCCCATCGCAAGCCATGTCTTCTCATTCAATTCAAGCACCTAGAGATGAATTGAAGAAACCTTAGACTGGGCCATCTTCTGATTTAATTTGAGCCTCGTCACCTTAACACTTTGGAGACGGAGAGGCTTCACAGCCAGCTCATATGAATCATGGTGCAAAACATGTACACATAGTCCATGATTGGTGTGGGACCAAGTGACATTGTGCACATTTTTTACACGGGATATACTCAAAATGAGCTGGCTGCACGTGCTTATGAGTAGGCTCTCCCTATCTAAAGCATGCACTTGGAAGTTGGAGAATCGAGACTTCCCCAACGGCACTCCTGATGTCCTAAACCCTCCCCATATAATGTACACTACAGAAAATTAAACCTTGTGTTGAAAAGATTAAACATGGAGTTGAAAATAAACACCAAAAACTCAATATTGACATGGTGTTTAAACCTTGTCGGTGGTCCAAACAAGGTGATTCAATGCTGTTTCAACAAGGGTTTTAGTCCCATCTTCAACACCTAAAGGATGGAGCTTCCTTCTGCACTCGTCATGGGGAAGTCAGGTGCTTGTAAAATACTCGAGATTAACAGGAATACGTACTTCCGTTTTAGTCGAAATCAGTATGTGCAATGTTTTATGCATTTGTGGGGGTAAAATATGCTGAAATCAAGGGGAGTCAGGAAGTGTACAGTACATGAGCAGGGCGACCAGGGCCATCATCCAGGCGAAACTCGTGCATGATCCAATCGGTTTTCACGCCGTGGGGGGCGCGGCCTTGGTAGAACACCAGCGTCTTGCGCATGCCGATGAGCGTCTGCAGCTTGGTGTGTATGGGCTTATCCCGTCCCGTAGCTTTCCAGAACCCCTTCGTGGTGGCTCGGTTAGCTCGGTTGCCCGTCGGGTACTTCTTGTCCTTCCGGCTGAAGAAATAGTAATCCGTCTGCTTCTCGTTCGAATCCGCCTGGATCTTGCACAGCTCTGCATCCCACATATCCACAATTTCACATCCCCGAAATGCAAACGCGGCACACTTACAAGTAATGTGCACACAACACGCACTCTTTCTCTTCCGGTCATTCTGTTGCAAATTGAACAGGAGCCAAGGAGTTTTAAGAGTTTACCATCATGCATGTTATTGGAACGGAGTTTACCGCTTAGGAGGTGGTAAACTGGTACTGGTTCAATTGAGTTGGTAAACCCCGTTTCGTTTCCTCCGTGCTAAACTCTTAAGATCGACTCCCTTGTGCAATAATGTGCACACAACTCTAGTTCTCTTACTAGTTCTCTGAAATTTGAGAGGATTGAGTCAAATTCTTCATTTCTTTGTAAGCAATTGACAAGATGGATTCTACCTTGGAGATCCCAGGGCTCGAGCTTGTAGAGATCCAAGTCGCGGATGAGGTCCAGGTCGATCTTGATGGCGCCGACCTTTTTCGGAAGGTAGTACCCCACCAATTCTTCATCCGTGGGGTGGAACCGGAAACCGACAGGGACTTTGGCAGATAACTGGGTCATCGTGCTTGAGCAATCGCTAACGCCTGAATTGAAATGCTTGAAAAAATTCGTTGAATCGCTATCACTGGAGGGGGGGGGGGGGGATACAAGCACTTTCCGTCGTCAGCGTCTAGAAGAAATTATTCAAAAACACAAGCAGGTTCAGTCTCGAAATGAGAGAAGCATCACGAGTCCCAGAGAAGGGAGAAGAGAAGAGAGGAGAGGAGAGGAGAGGAGAGGAGAGGAGAGAGAAGATCGGAGACAAACCAGAGGAAAGAGTGCTTCTTCTTATCATGGTACAAAAAAGTGCAGACTGTCTCTGAGACGTACTGTTGATCGAGACTCTAGAAACTACTGCAACTACCGATTGTTTTCGGTACTGTACTCCCGGCTGAGGTAGTCACAGCACGAGACTCGATCGCAATTGACGACTGCGGCGGCAAGGCTAGCTACCTGTACAGACAAACCACGGGAGGCTGGCTGGCAAGAATGAATCCTAAAGCTTGCTCTGGAAGGAGAGCGGGGTTTATAAGAGCTTACTGCGGTACCAGCTAGTAAGTTACTCTGTGCCCGAATTCACGGGATGGACTTGCGCAGACAGCCTGCTACCAACTATCAAGCTGTGTCAGCAAGTAAGCTTGAAAGAAAACAGGGAAAACCAGAAGTGATGAAGCTTATCACGAGGTGGGTCTAAAATTAGTGAAAACAATTACTCCGTATCAGACAAGCTAGAAACGGAGGGGGACGATCGACGCAAGCCTCCCGGGAGGGTACCGGAAACTCCACCCTCGGAACCGGAAAAAGAAAAGGACCCACCTGCCCGAGAGGGGCATGGGTTTTCAGGGTCAAACCTGAATTTCGTTTCAAAGAGACTCCTGTGCCGTTGCCACAGTCAAAACGAAAAGTAAAACTAATTTTCTAATTGTTTTAGAACCTAAAAGAACTCAAAAATGAACAACTTTCTCACCATCAGTCCAAATGCCATGAAACCAAGCCTGTGCACCCCTCCTTGCCAAGAGCTTTCCCATGGTACCAAGATTGCGACCCAAATATAAGAAAAAGTGATTTTCTAATTTTTTAGAACAAAAATCAACTCAAAATGCACAAATTTCTCACCGTGAGTCAGAATGCCACGAAAAAAAGACCGTGCACCCCTCCTTGCTGAGGGCTTTCCCATGGTACCAAGATTGTGACCCAAATATAAGAAAAAGTAATTTTCTAATTTTTTTAGAAACAAAAATAACTTGAAAATGCACAACTTTCACACCATACGTCCGAACGCCATGAAACCAAGTCGGTGCACCCCTCCTCACCGAGGGCTTTCCAACAGTACCAAGCACGTGACCAAGGGACGCACGATCCGGGAGATCTCAACATGATAAACAAATAAACAAACGAAACAAACCACCTGTCTTAATAGAAGAGACTAGCTCTTGTCTAACTTTAAGAAAATGAATGAAATCAAGGAGTACACCATTTACACAATGGTATTCATTACTATCATCTCCAATTTTGCTAAAAATATTTTGTAATTTTTAAAAATCATAAAAAATTCATTTTATTGTTTTAAATTATGAAAAAATGAATTTCATTTTAGGATGTACAATATTACTAACATGAGAAAAATATCAAAAATTTAAAAGGTGTGTTTTAGTATAAGGGATCGAGAAAATATGAAGTGTGACCAACCAAGAGGTGAGAACATGGAATATCTTTTGAGGGTTAAGTAACCGAGACCAACCCATTTCATGATAAAAAAATTAAGGTACTAACTTTAACCTTTTGGAAGATGCCTTTTGCACTACATTTTGGAGGGGTAGGGGTGGATTAATGTGGAAGCTAGCGAGTAGAAACGCTTCTATTAATACTCGGGCCTGATTCAACAACCAAAAGTAGCAACAGTTGCCCCAAATCAAAACACTCCTAGCATGTACAAGAGCTAGCTAGCCCGAACATCGCAATCAAGAAAGGGTATACATGTGATTGATCTCATGCCTAGCCTACAAAATTTCTGCTAACTCTTGTACGCAATGCAACTAGAAATTATTCTTTCCAAACTAGGTTAGTGATTCAAAATAAGATGACTAAGTTTGTTTGATTTGATTGCAAGAAGGTTGTCTATCTTGATGTGATACTAGCTTTTCACTTCGAGATGTCTGTCGGTGTCTTAGTCGGCGTCGATCTGGATACTTCCAAATGCGTTTATATCATGTCAAGATCTAAATTTTTTTGTGGACAGCCTCGACAACCTATCCATCACTTGGATGGTCAGATAGTCAATGGGACAAACAAACCGTTTAAGAAAATAATTTCTTTTTTAATCCTAATAGACACTAGGGTTGAATCCTAACATTTCATCAAAGTCACATCCATCCAGACGTGACGTAACAATGACAACCATAGATTGCAAAGATGTTGATTGAATAAGCTCCTTCTTCTAATTGCAAAGCACTAATTGCATATAGAAAGGTAATAAAATCATAACTTCAATTTTTTTAATTGGTGTTCCTTGAGGCTTGAGATTTTCTATAACTCATCAAGTGGTAATATGGGTATCCCCAATGACTCATGTAACTAATTGGATTTCTAGATTCTAAATAGATTAAATTATACTAACCGCAAATCTAATTTGTCACATCGATTTCACATAAAACACTTCTAATTGTGATAGCTTGACGTATGACCGAGCGTATGACTAGTTACAATCGACCAAGATGGACTAGTTCTAAATTAGAATTCATTTTCAAATTCTCTAGCTAGCAATCGAGCGATTAGCAATGTACCAAGTTCAGTGATCAAGGATACCCCTAATCATGACAAAGCTTTAATTGGGGGATTCTACAACGTAATCACAGCAACAGTACTTGTTGAATTCACATTGTAGAAATCATAGAGGAACAATATTGGATTAAATGTTGTACCTTAGAGATTATTCATCTAGACACCACAATGTACTAAAATTTGAGGGGTTAGGACAAATAAGACAACATGACAAACAAAAACATTTTTTGAGACAAAGACACCATCTATCATGTGTAACATGATTCGAGATAGACAGTTTGTACAAACTTTGGCCTTGTTGTAGCTAACTAGACCATATACGAGTAGCATCAAGTCTAATTTCTAGATTGTGTATCAAGAATAGGGAGTTACTATATCAATTAGCTAATACATCTATTTCATTGGAGTATTACAAGCAAGGTATATGATTGTATTCTTGGAAAGTACTAGAACTTGACTACACTTCTTTTTACTCCACCAAGTCAGAAAATGTTGGAATATACTAACTTAATCAAAGGAATCCAATCCACAATAGTTTTCAAGACAAAGTTGTTTCCAAGGGCTTATCTCAATCTTTTTTGCATTCAAAGGGTTCAATGAAGTCAACACAATAGGGACTTGCTACAACAACTAATATTCTTGATCAATCACTAATTGTGGAAGTTTTGACTAAGAGATATCTTAATGTAAATGTGTATATTGTATACTAGCTAGATCGAAGTAGTCTCACTAGGCTATTAGGAAATTCATTGTTATAGTGTCCAAATTGCACTGAAAGGTAATAAAAGAGATGCGGTTTAAAACACTAGATTCATATCCATATTTGTAGTTTTCAATCTTGTGATTTGTAGATGGTGATGGATTTTCTAATTGAAAAAACTCATCATTGGTTGATTTAAAATTGAACAATATTTGAGAGCTAGTAATTGAATGTATGCTTGGAATTGTACAAGATTCGCGTCACTATATATTTTGAATCCGGACTTTTTATAGAGAATAAGGGAATCAATTCAAGGCTAAAGAATCCCTTTGTGATAACTTTATGAGTAGATATTCTAGAAGTTTGAGGCTGGCATAGATTCTAGGTGAGTTGAAACCAAAAATGTTAGAACTTTGAGCACAAATTGGATGAGGATTTTTGGCAACACAATGTGACCCCATATTAGATAACAAGGGAACCTTAGGAGATGTTAGGTTTGTGTTAATCACAAGTTGATGTCTAAAGTACTTCTAAATGGAGGTTCTAATGATTAAGGAAACTATATCAAATATAGAAAGTGTAATGTATGAAATTGTCCCTAGTAGTGCCTTCACGTTGAGTGCTATATATTAAAGCTACCAATTGTTGGATTTTGCTATTACAATAATAGAACAGACATGGGCTTTTCTAGAACAAATTTCACAACTAAATTTCAATTCAATGTAAAATTTGGAATTTGGAATCTAAGTCATTAACTTCCAACCTTGTTGACTAATGCTAAATCATTGACACCAATCTCTACAATTGTTTTTTACAATCAAAATTTAAAGATTCAAAAGAAAAAAATCATTGAGGATTACTCAATTGCTATCTCACAAATCTCTTTTCCAATTTAATTAAATTTGACACTTAGTACAACAAGTAAATCACAACTCATAAACCAATGGAACTATGACAAGTATCTTAGATATGGTCCAAACCAAACATGAACCGCAACAAAAGCAGCTTGAATTGAATCCATCCGTTTAGTCATCATCTATCCAATTGATCACATTTAACTTCATCAAACTTACCGAGGCATCTCTTCTAAGAGCAAACCAACTAATTTAATCAATCAACCTTAATAACCCTTTTTGTATGTCCACAAACACACCTTTGCAACAATTGACAAATAGATAGACAAGCAAACAAACACGAGAGCATAAATCATGACCATTTTTCATGCATTGGCATACATACTTTGACATTGTGTTAGAAAATTAAACCAACAAGCTTCACTCTTAAGTCTAAACAATGTGGTAAAAAGGCTTCTTTTCTACATACCTAGAATTAGAATTAGGGACCAAATTAGGCTCTACCACTTTAGAGGACATCATCAAAATCACCTTCAATTGAATAGTGCAAGTGCTTGCAAGTGAAGAATTTAGCAAGTGAGAGATGATGTCCAAGATAGACTAAAGGAGGGAGCTAGAGATAGTGTGAGATAGTGTAAGAGAACTAGAGCTTGAAAGAGTGCGGTGGTTTGGAATTGAGGGTGAAAATTAGAAGGTACAATGTAAGGGAGGGTGGTGTGGATTATAAATGGTGCTACAAAGAAGCTAAATTGATGCATGTAGCCAAAAGATGGAGTCGTCTTATTGGCCAACACGCCTCCCTAGTCCTACTCTTTAGCTAACCAGCCAACCAATTGAACTTACTATCATTGCAACCTTGTAGTCCTTCTCAACTTTGGATCTAAGTTTTTTATTTAGCTTGTCCAAATTCTCAATGAAACTACAATCCTAAAGTCCTACAATCATTTTCAACTTTGGATGTAAGCTTTAATTTTCTTGCCCAAATTCTCAATGAAACCTAGTGCAACCAACCTTTCAATCACAAAGCTTCTCCTTCTAAGTTATAGATCTATTAAATCTCTAGATTTTTGACTCCCACTCTTTTTGTATTTACTGTCATTGTTTTACTCTTCGTATTTGAGCCTAGGCATGTTCCACTAACTTCCTCAACACCCAGGATTCTAGATGACTTCATTTATTTATTGTTGTTTGGATATTTATTTGATTTTATTCCAACTTTCAACAATTGCAAATGGGTGGGTTTTCGACCATTATAACTTATTTTCCATTTATATTTCCAAATTATTGTTGAAAAATGGAGGTTCAATTACACTCATTGATGACTTTTTGTGAACAAAGTTTACTGGACTTGATTATGCGGTCATACCTTCGAGATTCAAGTCCCTTCAATAGAGGTTGCTATTGGGATTTCAAGAAATTTTTGGAGGCCCCCCACTTGATTTCCTTCTTCCACATAAACGAATCATTTTTCCTTCAATGGTCACAGGTTGTATCCTCTAAACCTCAAAGTCTAAGTCTAAAGGTTCATTTCCTACCATACCAATTCCTCATGGGCCAATTTCTTCCAAACTCAAATTGACACCAACTAAAAAACCAATTTCAAACTAATTCTTGGTTTAGACATAGGTCCCTTCACGTGTAAGATTAGGTTTTGCAATGTACTCAGTCATGGTTAAGATTCACATTTTAATTTGTCCAATGGATGTCAAGAATTTGCATACAAAAGCACCAATGTCTCCAATCTGTTCTTCTCAATTTTTGATTGTCCAAAATTTGCTTCTTTTAAAAAAAAATTATCTTTTGCACTTGTTGAGCTAATCCATTTCTTAGTGTTTTTCATACAAAGATTAGAAAGCTCCATTCATTTGACTATGCATTTAAATTTTGCAACTTCCTGTGCAACCAATAGATGTTGGGTTTAGGTAAAGGCAAAGTTTTTTCCCAGATTGGGCTATATCTCTTTGCATATTCATGGTCTAAATACACATGCTCAATTTGGTCAATGGGTTTAAAGGACATGTGTTTGAAGCTCTAAAGTGGCCTTTTTGCTCTTCATGGTTTTTAGTTGTTGAAACTTTGATTTGATTTTTTTGAAATGTCCTCTTCCATTGTTGTTGAGCAAGGCCATTTTGTAATGTTTTAATCTTCATAGTTGTCAATTTTGTATGAGTCAAGCAATTTAGGACAACGCATCAAGTTGATGACTATTACAAAGCATTGTCTTTAGCTCCAACAACCATGCCCTCCACCCATGTGTCAATACTTGCCCTCCAAAATTGGTACCTTGCCTACCTCATTGAAGTACCTTGCCCCACTTGGGTATTAGCCATTAATTATTGTCTCATAGTGGTTGAAATCCGGACAACTCTTGAAAAGAGACAGTTAAAATATCCTTTTGTTAGGAGGGCACAAGTTGATTTTCAACCCTACCAAATTCTTTTTGATTTACATCCTTTGTTTTCAAAATGCAACTAGATTTTTTTTCAATTCCATCAACTAACTTTGAACTAACAATTGGTTTTTTCCATTCATTGTCTCATAGGTATCTCTTGTTGCAAAAAACACTAGCAAATGTGCTAAAACTTTGAAATTTAACACCATAGAATTCACTTTTGGGGGGAGGTAAAAAAATGTAGGTGGAAGTTATGTTAAATTTAGACACAATGGTGAACACTAAACTCACCACTAGATCAACATGCATTTAGCAATTTTTTCAAGGAGTTTTGCAACCCTAAATTGGAAATGTTTGTCATTTTCCTTAGTCGCTCATCAAGATTCTAAGTACACTAAAAAAAATATTTAGTGCTATCCATACTAACTACTTACTCAAGTCTATTAATTTTTAACCCCTAAAGGTCCAAATACCGTTTTTTTAGCATCATAGCAATTTTGGGCAACTCACCACAAATGGAATTTTTATTTCTTTTCTTTAAAAATTTCACACAACATGTACCTGAAGAATAGCTTTAAGGCGCAACAATTTTTATAACTTTTGACTCCATAGTTATAAAGTCATTGCATGATATGTAATTTTCAACATTTAACACGCAACTTGGGCTCAAATTCTTTCAAACACATCACCGGTCCTAGATTTTTTGAATCACGAGTGGCAAACAAGAAACGGTGTGCATGCATCTTTTGGATGCATAATGAGACCATCAAATGCAAGATCTCTAAAAATTGCCGCCGCGGACATGATCCCCTTAGTTCGTTGTCCCTTTTTCCTTTTTATCAATGGAAATTGTCCATATGTTCCCCAAAAAAGAAAAAAAGAAAAGAAAAAATTCTTATTACAATAGGTACACTCAATTTTTATCCTCCCAATGAAAACAAAATTACTATGCTATGCTACGCTATGATACAAGATTTCGCTTGCGGTCCTTTTATTTTATTTTTCCATTTTTCTAACATGCAATGCGTGCCGGTGACAGATGAGTGACTGGCCCCCGCGAGGTGGGTACGCTATGGAAGATTTTTACTTTTGGGTCAAAAGGAAAAGGGCCCGGGAGAGGGGTTGGGTGGAGGGCGTCCATTGGGGAGGGGAGCAGGCAGGCAATCAAGGTCAGGTCTGCTCTTTCTCCATGATTTGTTGGTCCCTTCATTGGGGCTCTCACATTCTCATGGAGGACGAGGCGGATTTTTTTTTTTAAATTTTAAAAAACTTTTTTTTTAAGCTTTTGAAACACATGGACGATTTCGATTGAAGTTTTTGGGTTAACTTTTTCCTGGTCATGGGAGTTTGCACTAACTCATTGAATGTTTCTGTGTGCCCGTGCTTCAAGGCACGAATGTTTGCTTGGATTGCTGAAGGACTGATGATGGGGACCGAGTTTTGGGACATGCCTGGCTTGAGAGTTGAGAGCGAGGGAGAGATCGTGGATCGAGGTGGTCACCTCAGTCCACGAGTCCGAACCAGTCCGAGCTTTCAGAATGTTTTTTAGAGTTTGGGCCGAGCTTGAACTTTTACTAGACTCGGGACTCTCGAGCTCGGTTGTTGGCATTGTGAGGAATGTTTTGGGTGGCACCACGGACGCAAGGATAGCGGAGTTGATGGCGGCGAGTAGAGTAGTTATTCAATAGGTTTTGATGTTAAACAATATCGTTATGTTTGGTGAGATATTTTTTAACCCATCGTCCTTCAAGGACGATAGGGTGACTTTGGAAATCATCAGTTTTTATGATCGTGTGAAGCATTGGCTTAAAAAACTGTAGAAGACTTCCTCTTTTCTTGCAAAATTCTGAGGATGAATAGTTGCATTATTGTCCTATATAGAGAGATTCTTTATCATCCATCGGACACAAAATGTCTGCCTCAAGGTTTAAGGGTTAAAACAAATGCATTTCTATGATGATTTTTGTCTGATTTACGATGGCTTCAAAGAGAGAATTTTTTAATGATGAAATTTTTAAACGTAAGAGATTGTTCTCTATGATTACTCTGAACGAGATGTGAGGTTTTGTTATCAACCATTTTGGAGGTCAAATGTTCTTTAATGGACTTTTAAAGAATGGTTTATGGTTCATGGTTTATGCAAATGTGTAGAAAAAGCTAACTCTCATTTTGTGTTGGTTTGATAAAGTAAGACCTTTACATTGATGTCCTTATATTATTCAAAAAAGAATGTGTAAACTATTGAATTTAGAAAGGATAGACTCTTGATTTATGACAACCTCGTAGAGCAATAATTTTACAACAACAACAACAATTTGATCACTATTCAAAGGACATACAACAAATGAATGATTGGAGGTGGAACATACTCTTAATTTTTGGAAACCTCAATTTAAAAAAAAAATTGAAATTTTATTCTTTTTTCAACTTTGAGTTTTAATTATAGAATTTTTAATTTATATATAATTGTTTGTGATTAGTGTCATACACACTAATAGGATAAATCAATGTAGTTTTGTTGTCATTGTACTTGTAGAATGCAATTGAAATTAATTTAGAGCTAGTTCACACATGAAGACGTCTTTTTTGGGTGCATCATGTATAGGTGTGTTGCCTACAAAAAGCCTCATATATACAAAATTGGAGCAAAGGTGAATAATGCTAGACTAAGTCATTAACAAAGTACATTCATTTACATTTTAAATTTAAAAAATGACAAACTCTTTTGAGAAAGTGGAAATGAATGAAAATACATAATGAAGAATAGAAGTGTTGTATAAATCTTGGGATGCCCAATAAAAGTTCCATCAAATTCATGAACAAAATCAATGATAGATGAAAGAACATTCATCCAAATGTGAAATAATCAACATTAAAATATTTTCTTCATTGTATCCAATTGATCATCCAACTATATTTTATCCATTTATATGAAACACAATTTGTACTATACCTAGTATTTTGAACTCATGGAGGATGAAGTCCCGGTGTGTATCACAGTACCTTACCAAAAACAATGGAAAGAAGTGCATAGGATGACAAAGATTAAATGGCCCGCAAACTTGCCAGAATTAAATCCCACAAAAAACACATGGATGATTCTAAAAGACCATATATAGAATGAGATCAAGTCAAACAACAAAGAAGAATGGATTGAAAGCATTGAATAGGTATGGAAAGCCATGTCTATGGAGACTTTTAAAATCCTCATTGCTAACGTGCCTCACCAAATGAAAGCTATAACTAATAGGGGAGCAATAGCACTAGGTGGTAGATAGTGTGCCACAAAATGCTCTATTGTTGTATGTTTTGACAACTTCAATGAAATAAATCATTACACGATGAAACTAGACTTGATTACCTTCCAAACCCAATTTATAGCTTGTGATTCCATGAATTTTTGAGCCTTGGTTGTCATTTCGAAATTCCATAAATTTTGGAGCCTCAAGTGTTAAAATAGAAGTATCCATAGCCATCAATTTAAGGTTTTTGGACATGATGTCTATTAATAGACATCCAAAAAAATATTGGACCCTATTAGCAAGAGAGAAAGAATTCATATGCACTTTCAAATGTGTTATTTGGACACTATGAGAATAAGTTGTGAATTTTGGAAGGGCCAACTATACATGAACCTAATACCAACACGAAGTAGTACATCCTTATAACTAGTGTTTTTTTTCTCACAATTTGGTGCAAAATTGCACCAAATTATTTGGCTTGGCACCATGCTTATAGAAAAAAATGAAAAAAATCCTATAAATTGCCAAAAAACTTCAAATTTAAAAAAAAAATCTTAGATGAAATCGCCAAATTGTGGATGAGAATAGAATTATGGATACGTGATATGTACTAATGTGATGAGTTTTCTATTCATTATATGGATGAATGCTGAAATTTGGAGCACCACTGTTACATTTAATATCACCACTATGGCACTTTATAGAAAATGGAAAACAAAAACAAAAAAACAAAGTTGCTTACAACCACATTTATTCACTTCCCAAGATTTTAGAAGTGACAATTATAGATACAGTGACGATTACGAGTACAGTGACGATTATGGGTACAGTGACAATTATGGATAGAGAGACGATTATGAGTACAGTGTCGATTATGAGTTCAGTGATGATTATGAGTACAGTGACAATTATGGGTACAGTGACGATTATGGGTGCTCCTACCTTATTGCAAAATTTCAAGCACAGTGCTGGGTTTCTTAGCAACAGCAAGGGATGGACGATTAACACTTGCCAGGTACAGCAACATGAGGTCCGGTAGCACATCATCTCCCTTGGGTTTGGTTTGGTTTTGAAGGAACATGGCCCCATGTTTTAAAACCAATGTAGAAGCTAACTTGGCCACTCTTAGTAGCATTTGCAGCAACAAGCAAACAAGCAAGGAAGCAAGGAAGCCAGCCAGCCAGCCAGCCATGCTTCTAATAGACTTAGACTAGCTACTCATTGGGTTTGGGTCCCCTTGCGGCCATGGCAACAACCCTACGTTTCATCCACCTTGTCCTACTTGAAATGGAAAAATTTTAAAAATAAAAAATCTGAAAGAGGTCTCAAATTAACTTCATAATAACTTACATGTTTGTTGTAGCTATCCCAAAATTGAAAAGCTGGGCATGTGGCAGCTTCACAGAGGCAGAAATCCTTGTCAGTCATGGTACTCATCTCTCTGTTGAGTCACATCCTTGCCAGCATATACTCATCCAAATGCTTTCTGGGGCCCCTGCAATCTCTCTAACTTACCCTATGCGAGAAGGTCTGATTCGGCAGAAATTGAGTCGTTTTCAAAATGGGAAAAAAAAAGTGACATGTGTCATCTTGTGAATGGTCAGTCTGAGGTGATGTGGACCCCTGAGAATTTGACGTGTAAACTCATTTTCAGCACTTATGTAAGTGCTGAATTAGACCTTTGCATACGGAATAACAAAGTTAACTTTAACCCCTAAACTACGTTTTCTGACAACATAGTGATTTGGGGCAACTCACTATAAATGGAGTTTTTTGTTTTGTTTTTTCTTTAAAATTTTCACACAACATGTGTCCAAGGGGTAGCTTTAAGGTCGAATGATTTTCATAACTACATGGTTATTGAAAATGACTACATGGTTCAGAAGTTATTGTATGATATATAGTTTTTAGTGAAGTGTGGGTAAGCTGAGCAACAAAAAATAATTCTTTAAAAAATTGAAATTAGTTTTCAAGATTTGTATATGTGTAAAAAGCTTTGAATCATTCCATTTTGATTAATGAGATGAAAGTTTTAGGAGATTTAGTTTGTAGGTAGTTTGCAGGTAGTTATAGAATTTATACACTATGATAAATTTTGAAGTCCATTGTTTAATTCAATTTTCAATATGTTTGGATAAGAATAAAAACATTAGGTATAGATTGTTTATTACAACATTAAAACCATTGGAATTATCATTTTTCCATAAATAAATTGTTAACAATTTAGTATTTTGAATAATTCTCTTCATCTTTCTACTTACAATTTTTTTTTCCTATAAATTGTACAATTCCAAATGATCAAAAAAATTTCAAGCATGTAACCAACTTGACATGAAGGATGCATTTGGGGGAGCACCACCATTTTGGACATTTTTTCACACAAATGTGACCTTGTAACATGTAACTACCTGGTTTTTTACAAGGCCAAAAAAACAAAATTTGTCACTTCAAACGCAATCTACACAATGCAAATTTCTCAAAAAATTCTATGCCTTTTCATACTAGCATACTATAAGATCCTGTAGTTACTTGTATTTAAAAATGCTTTTTTTTCTTCTAAAATTTGGTACTTGTATTAGAAATGGGAGTTTTGGAGCATTTTGGCGATTGAAAACATAGTCAAAAAAATTTAGTGGTTAAAGTAGACAAGCCTATTATCACCCTAATTTGCAATCCAAATATCTTGGAGCCAACCCCAATGGGGCATTAATTTTCAAAGGTGTGCGTGTGTTTCGCAAATTAAACCCAAGTAGATATATAAATTTCTAATGAAAATTGTAATTTTTGTGAATTCTTAAAGTGGTTTGCCGTAAAATTACACAATTGTCTATAGTGTGTAATCATAAATGTTCCATAAACAACCTATAGTTGCCTTTCTATGTATCTAACAACACTTAAATATTCACCTTTAAAGGGTTGACACAATATCCCTTGTTGGCATTAACCCCTAAAGTTCCTAAACAATGTTTTACCCAAAACGCTCCAAAATTGCCATTTTCAATATTGGTACCAAATTTTAAATAAAAAAATATTTTTAGACACATGTATCTTCAAGATCTTGTAGTACACTAGTTTGAAAAAGATGTGAATTTTTTTTAGAAATTTCCACCTTACGGATTGCAAAAATGTCCATGTTAGTGTTGTTTCTTTGGATTCATTCTTCAAGGCCAATTGGCTATATAGTTGAAAAATTTTAGATCATTTGAAATTGCATAACATATAGAAAAAAATAGTAAGTAGAAAAAAGTAGAGAATGATTCAAAATACTAAATTGTTAAGAATTTAATTATGGGATTAGAAAATACCAATCCAGTGTTTGTAATGTAGTAATAAACAATCTATATCCTATGATTTAATTTTTTTCAAAAGACTTCAAAGTTTATTTTAGACTAGAGAATCCATAACTACTTGCAAATTAAAATTCCTCATAACTTTCATCTCATTAATCATTCTCATGTGCCTTGCCTGCTTCGTCTAAAAAATATAAAATATCAAGCAACAATTTTTAAACCATATAATCTAAAGTTATGAAAATTGTTGGACCTTAAAGCTACTCCTTGGGCACATGTTGTCTGGAAATTTCAAAGAAAAAATAAAAATTCCATTTATTGTGAGCTACCTAAAATTGCTATGTTGCCAAAACAACATAAATTGGTCCTTTAGGGGTTAATGCATTGATTTTGTTAAAAAATGAACAAATTTGGATGAACTTTGGAGTAGAATTGGGGACAAAAGTAGGATGACAAAAGTAGGCAATTAGTAGAAATGAATTGATCTACCTTAGAGGGACCTTGTGTTCCCAACCCTAATCTAGTTCCCTTAGCGGTGCATCTAAATTGTCCCTTTCAGATTTGTTCGTCACCCAAAATCCAAATGTCACTAATGCTTAACCCTTAAAGGCCTTAGTTGCTAAAAAGAACATACTGCAAAAGCCACCTAGTGGACTTATGGTCCTTTAGGGATTAATTATAGGAAAAAAATTGGGGTATTAAATATATCAATGGTTTTTTAAGGCATTTAAATGCCTAAAAACACCAAAAAAATTAGGAAGCATCAAGTATTAAGTAAAAATTTGAAGAAAAATTGGATGATGATGCCAAGTTATTATAGTTTTTGAAAAAAATTCAGATAAAATTGCTAATTTCTAATGAAATTTATCCAAATATGTGGATGAAAAGATAATTCTATAAAAAAATACAAATGTTCACTAAAATATTTGGCTATATCATTTTCTTATATATTTCCACTTCATTACTTCTCCAAAAAAACTGTATTATAGTGTAAGAATTTGGTGCCAAAGATCAATATGGACATCAAGGTAGCAACACCTAAAAGAAACTCTTTTTTGTTTTTTCTTCCTCAAAGTCAAATGACCAAAAAAATTTGGTGAGGTTCTAGAAAAATACAATTAAAGTGGATTTGTAATTTTTTGACATTTTAGTAATATTTTACAAGTTTTCAAAGTTGAAAACATAGGGGAGCATATACTTAACATTATACTCACTTCAAATGTACTTTGAAGTACAAAATGTCTAAATTTTCATTGGTTGCTTCAAAAAAACCTCCTCACTTTTCATTGGTTGCTTCTAAAAAACTTGTAAGGTAAACCAATGTATGGCAAGCAAAATGATTGGTTTATCCAATTGGCATTGTTGAAAATATTTTTTTCCATATAAAGACAAATGTGAGAAATGGGAAGAAATTAAATTGAAATATCATTTTTTTGCCAAAGTATGAATTTGTTATGAATTTTTGAAGCTTGCTTCCTAATAGGCCCAAAGAGTCTTTGGACTACTCCAAAACCAACAAAAAGTATATCTACAATGGTCATCTTATTCACCTAAAGCAATTGCAATATTTCCTAACATAGCTACAATATGAAGACCTAAAAAATTTCAATATTAAATGAGAATTGGGGTACATTATAATCCACAATCAATGTCTTGAATGATGGTCATGGAATGATTAGTAACTCCATTAGAACCTTCCATCTATTGAGTGTAAAATGTCTCTTGCAAATGTTGCTACTTTAGTTTGGTGTTTATATAGGCCTTGGCAAGAAGTGTTGGTAAGGTTTGTAGCATGGTGCTTCAATTCATTTTTTTTCATTGGTGACTAATGATATTCTTGTTTTTAGGTCAAGTTGACGTTCTTTGCAAGAAAATAGTATCATTGATAATTCAATGAATAATCTTATGCCAATAAAACAATTGCACCCCTACAAAGACAAAGCTTTGATCAAATCAAATATTGAAGTTATAGAAAAAGTGAGAGATATCAAGATTGTAAGATGTAGACATGTCAAATAAGTGTTTTTTTCTTGTATTTTGGAAGTATAACAATCTACAATTGACATAATTTTAGCTACTAATTTTTTAGCAAGAAGGATCAAGCTATTATATAATTCATCTCATTATATAAGTGAAATTCAAACAATTTGTCTCTAATTTTTTTCTTGGGTAGATACTTCAAAAATTTATTCACTTGAAAAATTTGACAAATTTTATTTATCAAAAAAACTATCATGTGATATATCAAACTCAAATGATGTTTTTATTTCCATAAATCTTTTACCAAAACTAAAAGTCTATCTTTGAAATAACAACTAAAAGTAATCAACATGTCTGAAAAATGTTTACCATACACTCAAATTTGTTTTTTCCAATTCACCATTTGGATCTATAATTACCATTTTGGATTTTCATTTTTATATTCATATTTTTTTTTTGACAAATTTCAAAGTTAATACAAATTAAAGAGTCCACAAAGGTTTTGGAAAAAGTTAAAGACATTTTATGATTTTGTGGGCACTTAGGGATTAATATAACATGTTGAAATATCTCCAATACATTGAAATGACACAAATTATACATTTTATAAAGCACTAATACAAATTTCAGTTTCATAATTGTAATCTATATTTTTTGTTGGTACTATGATCTATAGAAGTTGCTCATATTTGTTTCTAGTGTATCATTTTTTTCTACTCCATAGATTATTAATTTACATAGAGTAGATGTCTTTGAATGTCTTTGGATGTCCTTGGATGTCCTTGGTGATCAATAAAATATTAAAGTAGAAGGAAAATTTAACAAATTCTGGAATTTTCAGATTCTATAAATATGAATTTTGGAATTTAGGGTTTAGGTGGTTATCAATTTTTGTTGGTCACTACTGACCAACTACAGCATAACAGTCTTGCAAGTCTACCCTGTATACTACATAATAGTACATGTATGTTGGCTACCCATCGATACCTTTGTTGATGTCTTCAGGTTTCAATCAAGGCTTCTGGCAATGTCTTCAAAATGTTTTTTTGGTCCATAAGTCGTAAATAACTCCATATTTTGTTGTAGGTATACAATAGTTTGTTTGTTTTTATATGCTTAACAATATAAAGACAAAGCTCATGGCAAAGTACTTGTTAAAGTTTAAAAGCCTTCACTTTGTGTTCATTTTGACTACAATAAATGTT
Source organism: Climacium dendroides (assembly GCA_950106755.1). Lineage (NCBI taxonomy): Eukaryota > Viridiplantae > Streptophyta > Bryopsida > Hypnales > Climaciaceae > Climacium > Climacium dendroides. The sequence continues at coordinate 24,762,873 of OX467086.1, forward strand.
TGTAATCTTCCGTTTTTACTCATCAAAAATGAAATCACATGTCTTCTATGTAGTCATAGATTTTAGATGTTTTTATGAGGATTCTAATTTGTTTTGAATTTCTAAAGAAAAAGTGAAGTAAACTCATATCAAATAAAAACATGCTAAAATATACAAAACTATCACCATGTGAATATATTATTGTTCAAATCATCATTGAATTTAGCACCTAAAGAATCAAATTTTCATTCAATGTATTCAAGAAATCATGGGTTGGTTCCCATGAAGTCAATTTGGGTTGGATGTTCACAAAAATTTAATACAAGGTGTAAACATGTGCCTCCCTAGTGGGAATATCAATTTAATCCCAATTGAGTGTCCAACTCAAATATTATGTTGCCTTGAATTTTTTGGCAACTGCAGACAACATGTGCTAAATTCATCCTATAATTTTGAAATTTGACACATAACTTACTTGATACAAAATGAAAATGTCAAAAAAATAACCACATATAGAAGAATAAATATCTTAAGCTAGAAGGAGGTAGAGTCTATTGCCCCCATCATGTAATTGAAGGTTGAAAAAAACTTTTTCCTCTAACTTCAAACATTATAATCTTTCAATTTATGCAGTCAAAGTTTATAAAAATTTTCTTCCACATTTCCACGATAATCTAGTACAAATTTGATTGTTGAATTTTGAATTTTTTTTTCTCATTGTCCTAAAAAATGACAAATTGTATACCTAAATTCTCACAAATTCTGCTTGAAGTGCGCCTTGATCCGTTATGGGTTAAACCAAATTTACAAGTCATTGTATATCTAGAAACATAATCATAGATTCTCAACTTCAAACTATGATTGAAATTCTATTCTATTTTGGTATGGGGAGGGGGAAGATTTCATGTAAGATTAGAAACTTGACTTGGGCTGCTTCATTTGGTTCGTGTTGTTCACATTGTGGGGTCTTCTCAACTCTTGCAACAACTTTTGCAGTTTTACTTTGAAAATCTTTGAAAATTTTGCAGTTTTAGTTCGGAAATCATAATCTAAGTTACCGATCTCAGTTCCCCTGAGTTTGGAGACTGATAACTTAAAATTGGATTTTGAAAAGGCCTTCCTTCCGCTGTTGTGGGGCTACTGACCCTCCAACAATTATGTGAACATGTTCCCAACAATTATGTGAACAGGTTCCCAACAATTATGTTCCCAACAATTATGTGAACAGGTTCCTAACAATTTATGAATAGCTGCAAGTCTAACATGTGGTGCCCTAAATGGATGATAAGTTGCGTAAGTGGGACGATGTCTGTCTGGAGTAAGGAGCACCTAAGCCCAGCATTTGTGTGATTAGCATACTAAACCTCATTTCATATGTACCTGATGGGCACTTGATCAATGCATTGAGTGCTGAAGCTTAGCGCCCAAGTTAATCATGTCTTTGGCTTCTCATGTGAGGATTGAAAGGGGCTTTTTGTAGAAGGTGGGTGCGCCCCAAATCGCCACTGACCCAAAACCACCATCATCACTCTGGGTACATTTCCAAAATCAATATGTACCTATGTGGAAGAAAAAAATTGTAGAATCTCTATCTAACTTTTGCATATAGTATATATTAAGTATTGCGTTCTTTAGAAGTGTGGTGGAATCTTTTTTCACTTGCTAACAAGAAAATATAAAAATTTAACAAGTGTGGTTATTTTGATAGTAAATAATAGCTGATACATTAAAAAGAAGTGGCGATTTTTGGAGTGCCCACCCTATAAGAGCCTAAATACGGTTAGCAAATTTAGTATCCTTCTTTCCTCGAGTGAAGGTAAACTAACCCATGAAAGGCAAAGTGTCTAATGTAGTCACCTAGAAAACCACCCATTAGAGGCTTAAATATCAACTCATAGAAGACTTTTTCTAATAAATGAAATTAGGAATACATTAGGTTGATTTGTGGCCATAATCAATGCCATGGGAGATGGTCATGGAGTTACTGTTATAGAACATTTACATCTTTTTAGTGTAAACTCATCATAAAAGGTTATTTTTTTATTCCTTCATATCATGGTCATGTTAGGAAATGTTATGGTCATGTTAGGAAATGTTGTGATTGCTTTAAGTGGTAAGATGACCATTATGAAAACACTTTTTGTTGATTTGGAGTAGTCTAGAAACTCTTTTGAGCCAATTGGGCATCACTCTTCAAAAATTCATAACATATTCATACTTTGTCCAAAAAATAAAATTTCAATTGCTCTCTCCATTTCTCACATTTCTCTTTTTTATATGATTTTTAAAAAAAATTCAAAAATGTCAACAAGGCCATTCTGCCTGTCTTCACTGAAATTTCCCTCAATGAGCCTGATACATTTCTCAATGACCCACAATTGACATCTCACAATTTATGTGAGGAAGCAACACCAATTACAGACGTTTTTGCTGGCCCCTTTTCATTGAGAGAGATGTGAGGAATTTTTTAATGAGGTTTTAAGCAAGTCAAAGAGAATTCCAAACCAAATTGTTCCTGATTTTGGGACAATTGTGCTTTATGGATATATAATTTTTCTTTCAATTAGTGTATGGGAGAAAAAGTTATGGCACAATAAGCCCAAAATGGAGGTGAATGAGCAGCACAAAAAAATCTTAAATTTTTTTTTAAAATCCCAAAACTTTATATTTTTGTCTACATTTGAAGCTTTGATTCATTCTATTTGGACTAGTGATGAGAAAGTTATGGACAATCTTAAGAGATCATATAAGAAAAAATAACTTATAAGATTCATACAAATTATTTTTTCTTATAGGATTCATTTGTGAGTGCAATTTTTACAATTTTCCAAAAAAAATTGTTAGATAGGGTTAGGTTTTCTTTCTAGAACAATCTCATTGTTGGGATTATTGTATTTTAACTCCATCTTAGAGCTATAAACAATTTAGTTCTTCCTTCAATCTTTAACCTACTTCTACTTAACAATTTTTTAATGAGTGAAATTTAAATGTTTTTTTGTTGAATTTTTTTCCTTGGATTCTCAACTCAACTATTCAACATCAAAAATTAGAAAATAAAAATCAATTGTACAAAAAGTTTAGTTAAAAAGATTCAAAGCCAAAAGATCTAGTCATGCAAGTTACAAATAAACTTGTTTTCTTTACTTTGTATGCAAATGTCTTGCAATCTATACAATCAAATTTGATGAAAATTTTACCACATGTTTTCAAAAAAATTAAGTATAAGATCCTACGGTTAGATTTTTAAAAAGGTATTTTTTTGGTTTTCTTAGGTGAATACATCAAAAGTGGCAGTTTTGAGTGGTTTTTGATAGAAAATACCCTTAGGGCTTTAAGTGGTTAACAAACATCCTTGAAGACTTAGTTCAACTCTCATTGCTTGCTTCAAAAAAATCTTTAATTCTAAAAAGATAGGACCTATGACCAAGGTAGTGAACAAAAAAATTGCCAAATTTGGATGAATAGGAGTATTCTTTGTTTCTCTATTCTTTTTTGAAAAGTCATTTACTAGCTGCTTTTTGGTTGCTCAAAGCATTTCAAGATTAACTTCCATAGGTTGTTCATAGAAGTCTATTTTGGCCTTGAAAGAATTTAAATGGTTAACACTAGCCAAGAGCGGGCTCCCATGTGGAGTCGGGGGTTGGTGGAGCCTGCCCATCATCGGTGAAATGGACATCCCCAATGCCCATTTGACCAATGATCGGCAGGCTCCACTAGCCCTAACTGCCCACCCTAATAAGTGTAAATGACAATTCTAAATTCCTCTAGCATGTGTTGTTGGGACACCTTATCAATAAACTATGAATTCCTAAAGTCGTGAAAATGGATGTATCTATAATCAACCAACCTTAGGGTCATAACTTTAGCAAAGGTATCTAAATGACGTGTTCTTTGGTGGGTCGGAACCTCCTTTTTCACTTTGGCAACACTGAAGAGAATATGGAAAATTTGGCAGTCTCATAATAGTAGTAAATAAGGACAGTAACAAAAAGTGGCGGCTTTGGAGGTACCCACCTTTCTGCAGAATCAGATTTCACAGATATTTTGGCATGAAGTGAGAAGACGGAAGTCGTGTTGGTCTGTACTAGGACTGTCGAGTCCACTGTACGTCCCAGTTGGACGAAACCCTAAATATAAATCATTCACGTTCGACGATAACTGAAAGTATGTTCCACCCCTCATCCAAGTGAGGGCGCCGCCATCTTTGTTGTCATATTTAGAAGGGAAAAAAAAGAGTGCAAAGAATTAAGGAAATGCAAACCCATAAGAATCCCCCACGTGTTCAAACATGAAGTCCCTCCCCAACTCCCCAAATTATGCACAGAATCAAGGGACCCAATTCACTGAAATTGAACTACCCTTTCCCTTTTTTCACTTCAACAATTTTTTTTTTTCCATTTTTTTCCATTTTTTTCCATTTTTTTTCTTCATGAAAAATTGAAACTGAATAATAGTAATAGTAATAATAGTAATAGTACACGCATATTCTGAATTTAGGTGTTTTTGAATTTTTGAATTTGTCAAGCAGACACTCCAAGTAGCCTCATTATCCATTTTCATCCAGCCGCCAAAAGGCAAAGACGGACGCCGGCATCTTGACAGACCCGCCACGGCATCGATCATCCGCACGTTCATCCTCCAGAAAACTTCATCCCCACGTTCATCCAGAGCCAACCCTGGGGAGCGGATCAGGAGCCGCCACGTTACTGGGGTTGGATTGAGGATGAATTTACGTCAACCACGACGGAAATCTCGAACGAAAGTCATCCACTGGGTGACGTGGGCCAATGTCCAGCTAGGCTACAAATGGGCTGACGTGGGCAAGTCCAACGAGGCCGAAACCAGATAAGAGAGTCAGTAGTATCTTACACGTTGGAATCTTTGCATGGCTGCATTTGACACTTGGCACTGTCTGACTTGTCTAGATGCCTTGCATAGGGGAGGAGGATGCGTGCTACTGTAGGGTGGCTTGCCCACATGATTCTTTTCCGGGCTGCCCGGGAAGAAGGGCAGGCTCGGGGCAGCCGGGGAGGGCGTCACTTGGAAATCATCTCACTCGCAAGGAATTTCAGCTGTTCAATACTATTTCCCATATCCGTGTGGACCCATTTACCCTAAGATTTTTCATGCATGCTTGTGGGTTTAATGCTTTGTGGAAAATGGTGGAGGCATATTCTTTCCGGAATGAACTCCGATACTTGACTTCAACCCCCAATGACAAAATGTGCGTGGACTTTCAAAATGGGTCAAAATTGCCAAGAACTTGAGCTAAAAAAGGTCGTTTCCATTGCTCATTCACTTGAGCATATACAATTGTCGCCTAAAGAGATTGGCGATGTTTATTTTTCAACTTTCCCTACCTTTTTTTTCTTCAAGATTCATGGAATTCAATTACAAGTTGATAACAACATTGCTTTGTAGCGAGCTGGAATTAGGGGTGACAGCTTGAAGAACAAGGGAGCTCAATGCGGAAACAATTTGGATGTCCATGCTCCTCCCACACACTTTGATCTAGTTCTTGCGTTCTAGCCCCCAATGGAAATTGACCCTAAGATAGAAATACCCTCAGTTGTTCCTATACCCATTCATGCACAATAGATTTTCCTTGAAGTGTGCCTCAACTTCATTAAAGTGTCCCTCAAAAGTGTCGTTAAATTGCCTTCTTACTTACTTCCAGCGATTAGTAGATTGTTGATTTTGTTAAATTCCAATTTTAGATCCACCTACATGACAATTTCAATGGTCTACCTAGGAGATTCTACTTTGAAAATTCATAGAAATTGCACGCCATATCAAAAAAATTTAATTCATGATTTTCAATTGCTAATATTACAAAAATATTTTTCTAAAAAAAAATCTTCAAGTATATTAAATTGCTTATATTGACAATTTTAGATGTTTACACCATATTTTTCTGCTCATTTCTCTTGAGATTAGAAAGAATGCAACCATATTAGGATCTTGAAGTTCACATTCAGAGTGAGCACCTCATAAAATTTCAGATTATTTGATTGCATAGTTTAGTAGATATTTAAGTTTGAAGTTCTATTTGGGTCAAGGAAAAAACAAGGCATGCAATGCACTTTGAAGGATCATATCTTGTGAGAATTTTTGAAATGATGACCTTTTCATGCCCACTCTAATTGAAAGACAAGAAAGTTGAGAATGCTCATCTAAAATTTCAAGAATTTTTCAATTTATAGTAGAGCTTACAATGCGCGCTAGTCACTAAAATGGGTAAGGTGAACCAACCTATGACATGCAGAATGACTATTTTGCCTTGTTGACATTAATGAAAAATTTTAAATTTTTTCTATATATAGACAAATGTGTAAAATGAAGAGAGCAATTGAAATTTTATATTTTTAACAAAGTATGAAATTGTTATGAATTTTTGAAGTGTGATGTCCAATCGGCCCCAAATAGTCTCTAGAATACCCCCAAACCACCTAAAAGTGTAACTATAAATCAACAAAATAATGTTTTTTCCATCCAACCAAATGCTTATAGATTCTTAAATTAATTCTTTAATATTTGTACAGTAAATATTTTTAAAAACATTCTTTCCTAATATTCTATTGTTTGCAGGTTAATTTTCAAAAGTAAATTTTCAAATTATAACTTTGAACTTAAATGAATGAAGAAATGATTTTAAGAATTGAAAATATTCAATCAAGATTCAGTTTTAGAAGGAATTTTAAAATTTTGGTTAATTAATTTATTAATAAATATTTTCCAGCATACTAGTAAATGGATCCTTTTGAACAAATATGATCTACAGATTACATTTGACAACTTTTGTTTAAAACATCATTAAGTTATTTTCATAATTGCATTGTATTATACATATCTTTACCATTTTGAAAATTTGGACTATTTGGTGGTCATATGGAATATTCCAAATTTATTCAAATTTGGACTATTTGGTGGTCATATGGAATATTCCAAATTTATTCAAATTTCAAAATGATACTGTTCTAATATATATATATATATATATATATATATATATATATATATATATATATATATATATATATATATATGGATTTTCACCAAAGTATATTGTTATATTCAGCTTTTTGTGTAGCTCCTTCAAATTTCAATAGTTATTACCTTGAAGTTTGTTCTCTCAAAAAATTTATAAAAATTCAGAAAAATTTAGAATTTTTTTCACATTTATCAAGTTTTTTGTCTTTGAGTTTTCACTATGTGAATTTCAAATAAGAAATTTCTTACTATACAAGAAAGTTGTAGAAAATGACTAGTGTGTGGATTGTATTCTTGACCTACTCATATTATTGGGTGATTTAGGGTAAACTAAACCCCTTATTTGCTTTTAAAATTTTGAATTGGTGTGCCCAACATGGTTTAGTATCCATTGATGAAGTGGCTCAATAGTGTGTATATTAACTTCTCTTGAAAGTGATGCTTTTGTGATCCCACTACCTCAAAGGTTGAATGACCAAGAAAATCTAAGAAATCATTAGTAAATTCAAGAGGAATGCAATTCAAGTGATTTTGTAATTTTTCAATGCTCTAGTAGTATTTTACAAATTTTCAAAGTTGAAAACATAGGACAACCTATACATAATACTAAATACACCTTAAATGAACACCCTTCAAGTACAAAATGTCTCCACATTCATTGGTTGTTTTAAAAAAGTCCTCACCTTTCATCAATTGCCAGTGAAAAATTGTGGTGGTTTTGAGTCATGGAAGTGTTTATTCACACCCATTTTCAAACTATTGGAGAACAAAAACTATTACTCTTTTAGGTGCAAATATCTTAGAAAAAAATTTCATTGTAAGAAGGCTTACAAGAACACAAAAATAAGTTTTGTTCTCACTTCAAACATTATAATCTTTCAATCCGCATTGTCAAATGGCTAAAAAATTTCTACAATATTCCACTAAACTTTTATACAACTAAAATTCAAAAAAAGTTTTATTTCCAATTTTGGTTGTTGCACAAAAAATGACAATTTTTTATAATTTCTCTTGAAAAATACTCTTGGTTCATTGTCCAAACACCCATATATTTTGGATGATCAATGAACTCAAACAACTTCTTCACATAAAAAAGACTTGTTATTTTCATTCTTTTACTTTTATAAGATTATTTTTTTAGTTTTAAAAGCATTTTCACAATGTAGATTTATACTAAAATTCCCAAAACAACCTTTCAAGAGCTCCTTTAATAAATAAATAACTTGAAAATTTCAATAAGCTAAAGAAAAAAAATTTAAAAATCTCTTGGAGCGTATTTTTTGAAGATGGTATGAATCAACCATGAATTTTTAATAAAGCCTTATAGGCAACAAAAATTAACCTAGGCCTCACATTCATAAGGTTTATATATTAGGTTTCAACAAGGTCACAATTAGTTATAGAATTTTTTATGATAAAATGTGATAATCAATATAGAATTGATCTTTGTGTTACTTATAAATTGAGTGAACTCAAAATAAACATTGCTATAAAATTTAGGGTGTCTTTACACAAGTGACCAATAGTATGTGTCATGGCCAAAGCATTTTTTGCATTATGATTGGAGAAAAGAGCTAGCATGTTCAAACCTATGTCAAGAAGAAAGATATGACCACAACCAAAAATGGATGAAAATTTATATGGATTATACATCTCCAAAATTGAATAAGATTTTATAGTCTCTCATTTCACAAAGATCCCACCTAAATTGGATTTCTTACTGTAATATCCAACAACCAATAAAATATCAAATATTAGTCATTTTTTCTATAGAATTTGACTTTTTTCTTTCTAGAATCTACTTCACCTTACCACAAGGAATAAACACCATTAGTAAAAATAATTCAAGCCTAGACATGAAGAAATGTTCTTTAACCCTAAAAGACCATTGTCCCTCTCGTTGTTCCTTCAAGGGACAAATGGGATTTCAGGTAGGTACCTACATGCTGAATTTTTGTCAAGGATTTCTTGAAACATTTTTTTGAAGATAGAAAAATTGATTAGCTTCATAGGGATATATACTTTTTCAATCGGTGTGTGGGAACAAAAGTTATGCCCAAATAAGTTCAAAACAGGGGAAAAAGGCAACAGAAAAAAATTTGAATTTTTTTGAATTATTTTTCTCATTGATTATATATTTTCTACATGAAAATCTTTGATTAATTCCATTTGGATTTGTTATGAGAAAGTTATGGACAATCTTGTTTTTTAGGCAATAAGAGCATTTTTGTGAAAAAATAACTTATAGGATTCATTTTTCAATGCAATTTTTATAATTTAAGAAAAATAAAAATTCCACATGGTTTATTTTTTTTCTTAGAACAATCTCACTATTGGAATTAGTGCATTTTAATTCCATTTTAGAGGTATTAATAATTTAGATTTTCCTTCTATCTCAAACCTAATTCTATTTAACAATTTTTTTAAGAATAAAAATTAAATTTTTCTGAAATTCCTTTTTTTTCCTAGACTCTCAACCCAATCCCCTACCATGAAGATTTAAATTTCAAAACTCTATAGTGCAAAAACTTTAAGTTAAGAAAGTTCAAAGTCAAAAATCTAGTCTCGCAATGTATTCAAAAACTTGTTTTTTTCACTTTAAATACAAATATCTAGCAATCCATGCGGTCAAAATTTCTGAATTTTTTTTCACACATTCTCATAATAGTTAGGTGTAAGATCCTACGGTTAGATGTGGAAAAGAAAGAAAAAAAAAGAATTCAAATTTTTTTACTCTTTGCTATAGAAACGACAGTTTTGGGTAGAAGAAAGGCCTTGGTTCTTTACGGGTTAATCTTGAAGTCACTTTTTGTTTTCTTCATGGTCTCAAATATATTCTAAACTGAAGTTGACCTTAGAAGGGAATTGACTTGACCTTGCTTGAGGCACTCAAATAAACTCAGATAACTAAAAACTTTATTTGTGAAACCAACTCAAGTTTGCTCAAGGCGCTCCTTCTCCAATTCAAGCCCACTAAAAGTGACCAATGAATGAGAAATTTTGGCTCTTGTTCATGGCTCCTAACCATGGTGTAACACCCACATTTTGTCATAATGAGCTCAAAAGAAGCAATAATTGCCTCAACAATAATGAATGAAAAATTATTTGTCACAACTCTTGGTCACTAATAAATGACCCCTTCCGTTGAGTGAATTTTTCTTTCTTAATTGGAAAAAAATTGAAGTCTTAAAAACTTTACAAGTATAACAATATTCACTTTGTGAATAGTGTAAGGTACACATACCCATTCATGTCACTTAAAAAACTCCTCCCTCATGTACCCATGGTGCGCATTTTGTTTCTAAAACGTATTCCATTGATATATGAGGACAGAATTGGGTGCAAGGGTGGAAATGGGTACGTCTACCTTACCTTAACAAAGATTGATGTGACACATAGCTTGCTGATCTAGTGGTCTCGTGGCCTATAAGGTAAACTACCCCATTACAGACAAAATGGGGGCAAGCCCATTGTAGGCAAAATTGTAATGGTAGTGTACATTCAAGTTTTGAACTGTCACAATTCAACCCATGGTGGGCTTGCTCCATAATGAAGTAGTTCACCTTACTCCCCATCATTCTATTGAGAGGAACGTCTTGACTTTTTTTTATACAAGATTGTTGAGTCACATCAAGTGTTTGAAATGCAAAAATCACCCTTCGTCGGAACGTAAACGTAAGCAATCGAGGTAATGTAAATAAGCTTACGTGCTAGCCAGTTGGGTTATGCGTATTGGTCAACAAGGGGTTTGCCACCAAATGCAATGAAATCAAAACACACGTTATCCCCATAGCAGTGGAACTCTTCTAATAAGTGGCATGGCAGTTCACGTTTGTAAGCAGTCATGCTCAGAGGAAATGAGATAAAATTGTGACCGAAAATGACCTCAGGAGGCCATTTCAATTGGATCAACTATGAACGATTTCAATTGTTGGTTTTCAAACCCTAAAAAATGACATTCACTTGACGAGAGGGCAGTCCGAACGGAAATTTAAAAGATTCCTTGAAGCAAGGCATGGGGCTTGTTGCTTGCTGGAAATTTCTGAGTAAAAGTAAATAGTGCTTTGACTTTGCAACATGAATGAGGTACTTGGTAAGTCATATTTACTATTGAAGTGAGTTTAGTAGGTTAAAACATTCAAAAAAGTTTGGAAAAAGGTTTTTGTCAATAATTCTCTCAAAAATTAAGCTTGAGGGGCTTTGCTTGTTGTTTGAGGTTTCATTGTACCCATACTATGATGTTAGTATTACGATTGTTGTGAGGACTTGGGTGTGGGTCTAGAATGAATGGACTCTACGTGTATGCTAGCATAGCTTGTGAAAACAAATACAAGTTCTAAAACAAGGAGACAAAATGACTAGGGAAATGACTTTACGAAGACTTGTAGTGATTAAGTTTGCAATGTGGGTCTTCTTGTGGGTCTTCTTGTAGGTTGTTAATTCCTAAAGTCCCAAACTTAAGTCCTTACAGTGGACTCTTGGGATGCTGGGTAGGTTTGTGTGATCTCAATTTTTGACATGATTTTTTGAAACTTTTTTTTGAGATAGGAAATTAGATTAGCTTTCTGAAAATATAGTTTTAATTTCAATTAGTGTCTAGAAACAAAAGTTATACCACCATGAGTCTAAAAAACAACTTAAGGGGCAGCCCCAAAAAAGTTACAAAAAAATAATTTTCTTTCTCAAAGATTATATCTTTGTCTACATTTGAAGCTTTGATTCATTCTATTTGGACTAGGGATGAGAAAGTTGTGGACAATTTTGTTTTTTGGGCAATCTAAGCATCTTCTTGAAAAAATAACTTATAGACTTCATTTTGAATGCAATTTTTATAATTAAATTTTTTTTGGTAGGGTTAAGTTTGTTTACTAGAAAAATCTCACCATTGGGATTATTGTGTTTCAATTCCATCTTAGAGCTATTAACGGTTTAGTTATCACTTCAATCTTGAACTTACTTCTACTTAACAATTTTTTAATGAGTGAAGTTTAAGTGTTTTTTTGTTACATTTTTTTTCCTAGATTCTCAACTCTATTCTTCAATATAAAAAATTAGAAAATCAAAATCAATAGTGCAAAAATTTTAAGTTAAGAAGTCAAAAATCTAGCTAATCAAGGTGTAATAAAAACTTGTTTTCTTCACTTTGAATGCAAATATCTTGCAATCTACAATGTTAAAGTTTTTGAAACTTTTTTCATGCATTTTAATACTAGTGTATTATAAGATCTTGCAATAAAATATGTCAAAAAAATAATTAAATTTTTTTTTCCCTTTGCAATAGATATGGCAGTTTTGAGTAGGTTTTGATGGAAAAAGGCCTTGGAACTTTAGGGATTAAACTAGTTTACAAGGCCCATGTTTCACTAGTGAGATCTTCATCATTATAGAGTTATTTGGAAACTTCAAATATTCAATATATGATCAATTTTGAAGGAATTTTCAATTTTCAATTTCAAATTTTATGAAAAATTATTGGTTGGTAAAGTAATAGATTTAATTTGATGGATATAATCTATAAATCATATTTTACAAGTATATCATGATTCCTCTAATTTGCATTCTATAATGAGTCTTCACACTTTTGGAAATGTGAATTAATCCCAATTCTTAAGAAATCAACTAAGCAATCTTGTGATTGGATTTGTCTAATTCATAATGAAGACAAATAATACAACATTGTTTTTAGGAAAGAGGTGGTTTGGAATTTTTCTAGCTTGAAACCAAAAAAACTTTAGGGACAATAAGAATGAATATTAGTCCCTTTCACATTACCTCAAGGGTATGTTTTGTGTAATGTTTGATTAAGGAAATGCATCTATAATCATCAGTGCCCAAAATGATGCACTTAAATTTGAAACAAGAAACAACACTAAAACCTAGCCTATAAAGTTCCAAGGGATTTTTTGGGCTTAAAAACCAATCAAAACTACCATTTCTTTTGCATTGATCAAATAAATTATAACATGGATTTTTTAGGATAGAACTAACGTATAGGATCTTGTAATTATTTGTATGAAATAAAGTGGATTTTTTTTGTAATGTTGACTATATAGATTGAAAGATATTTGCATTCAAAGTGAAAGTGTTCTTTCTTTACTCTGCTTGAAAATTTTAGATGGCTTTGACCACCAGTTACTAAATTTTTTTGCACAAAAGACTTTGAAATTAAATTTTTTTTCTCATGGATGATTATGTTGGGCATATGCATACCAATTTTCAATCAATTCAAGATACTAAACATATCCAATAAAATATTACAATGCTACAATGTCCTAGGAATTGGTAGTATGCTAGGCATGTGTAGAAAATTTGTTCAAGTTCCTACACAAGTTATGTTTAGAATTTCAACTGGTGTCTTCTCCTTTACAAAAATTGGAAAGCTTCAAAATCTCTTACTTTCTTCAAGCATCTAATGCCTACTGTGGTTACTCAAGAAGCAAGCAAAGTGGACAATACATGTTTATAAAGGGACCCTAGATGTTCACAACAAGCTCTCAATTAGTTACCATGTTGTTCTATTGTTGGTGAGCCATGTGTAGTCTAGGCTTTTGCTTTTTTCTGCAAAACACCAAGGACTATAGTATAGGGGTTCCAAACTTGGGAATAGTCAAATAGTCTAACGTATTAGTAGCTAAAGTCACTTGTATTCTATAGAAAAAAAATGAAAAATACACTTATATAATCTATCAACAATTTATCACTATCCATATACAATTTTAGAATAACTTCCCTGATTCATCTTGAATCTTTACTCAGCCTTAGCATTTGCAACTGCTAGTCCATGCTTCAACTTCTGCCATGGCAATTTGACTAATTGCTATTTCTTCAACTTCTCCTCCATTGGAGAAACAATCAACATCAGTTGTCCAAGGAAATAGTTGTCTGTTCCCCCAAGTTGACTTGACCACCCGCTTCGCACTCCACGCACAATTTATTACAGCAACTTGACTTTAACAATTTAATTACAATAATCTTCTCACAAATAGACCAATTACTAAATTATAGGCTCAGTTTACAACGAGCTCAGACGGAATCAATTCTAGTCAATTAGACAATTTATAATTCACACAGCTTCAAACTCATTCACACTAAATCAAACCACAACTTTGCACAATGTCTCACAATACTTCACTCATCAATTTGACATACACCCACCTGGTGCATAGTCTTTCACAACATAGTCAATTTGACTCAAAATCCACACAACACATTCAGCCTTACACCAAAGGCAATTAGACAATAATTTAAGTTTCAATACAAGCCAGAATTCACAGTCCACTTGTCTGAACTCTTATATTTACTCACAAACACACGCAATTACTGTCAACTAGACCACACAACTCTTGTGCATACAAAATTCACAATAATCAAATCGATTGAACACACTCAGTCAATTGGACTACCTGTCCAATAATCTCACAACTGCACACACTAGTGCAAAGCAAATAGACAATTTTTACAATTAAAATGCTATAAGTTTTAGATTGCAAGTAGACGCAAAGTACACGATGAGTCTTACAATAAAGGTAAGAATTGAAATCAAAAGTGAGTAGACATTTTGACTTATAGTCTCAAAATTGGTGAAGACAACTCTTCACCGAGGGCTACCAAGGTTATTTGACCCTTTCTAATTCTCACATGCAACGTTTCCATTCCTATACAAAATTTGTAAGGCTAATAGACATACAAATGGAAACGAGGTTGTCTATTTACTCCCTTTACACTACAAGAGTCAAATGGACTAAAAATTGAAAATTTAAGGTACGACACCATGTTTCCATGCTATATGAGGCATTTACCTTTTGGGATTCATCTAATTAAGCCTATTATTCACTTAACCCATATTTTCTATCCTATTATGGCTATTCAACTTAATATGCACAAGTCCCTTTCATAGCTTCAAAAGTCACTTAATGTGTTTAGGAAAATGAGAAGAAAGTCTAGTCGTTCACAATGAGTCACAAAATTGCTTTTCTCTTTATTTTCGAACAAATCCATTGCCAAGAAATAGTTCCAGAACATGAGTAAGAAACCGATGTATTTTCACAAGTCATCCCCGTCTTAAAAAATATATTTTTCGTCTAGACTCTGAAACAATCGTGGTGTTCACTCTACTCTTGGTTGTTTCCAACCCCATCATTTGTTATGCAAATAATGTGGGCACAACACTCGTTAATTGCATTTTGCAGAGTTTATACAAGTGGGGGTAGTAGAAGTGAACCACCCTATGTAGGACATGTAAATTAGGATTAGTAAGAGTTCAAGTCAAAAATAGAAATTGTGTTCAAAATGTAATATTGGACCTCATTTAGGCATTAATTGTAGAAGTTTTTTTAAAAATTTGAACTAAAGTAATGTGAAAAATCAAGCTATCTTTCATCTTTAAAACCCATTTTAGATTTCAAGCCTCTAATCAAAAATTATGGACAAGGTTCAAGGAGGGGTTGGAAGGGACATTTTCAAACATCTTCTCTAAACTTTGTCCATAACTTTATTTTGGAGAATCAAAATCACAAACGAATTTCTAGAGATGAAAGTTAGCTTGAAATTTCCAAATTCTTTTAGTATAAATTTTTTGTAAAAAGTTATTTACTATGCCAAAATGAGGTCTAAAATTCTACTTTGAACAAAATGTTTGGGTTTTGACAATGAGTGGTCAAGCTCTCATCTTCAAATTATCCCATACACTTTGAGGATTCATAATGGACAATAGATTTTATTATAAAAACAACCTCTTCACCTATCATTCTCAATAGAGTAAGTGTCAACAAGCATTTCTTCCTTATTGCCATAAAAAATTTCTTGATGGGAGATGATTAAATGAAGGATTTTTGGCTAATTGTCTTTACATTTATTTGTAGATTTGGTTGTCTATTAATAGAATTAATAGAAAATTTTGCAATTTTTAAAAATCAATTTAAGTTGAACTTGCTATTTAAATATGATATTCGTAAGCCACATGCCTCTTGTGTACTAGTTGTCCGCCAATGGCTATCCCTTGCAACAAGTTTGAATTTGCACCCATTCCTTCTTTCTACAATGGTCTTTACCCATTTTTGCAATTTTAGTGAAACTCAATGAGATTCAACATGCCTATATTGCCTCTTCTCTCCCATTTTTTAAAAATATGGTTGTAATTCGTAACTATATACTTGTGAAGCTCTTGAGATGCTCAATCTCCACAAAATTTTTGGAAAATCATGCCAAAAATTGAGATCAAAGGTACCTGCCCAAACCTTTAAGAGTCCTCCGAGGGGACTCTTGGGACTTTAGGGGCTCAATATTGATGACACAAGATGTACACAATCAAAACATGAGAACATATGATAGCCTAGTATTGATTTTTGGTAGAGCGGTAGCCAATACTTGTGAAATTTCATAACTCATTTGCATGGCGTTCAAATAATGTGTACTAGAACGTATCAAAATCTTCTTTCAATTACTAATAAATTCTAATAAAAATAATATATGTCTTATAATAGTAAATGTACGTAGTTGCTATTAGTGTCAAAATTTGGGTGCATTTACCACAGAGATTTCAACTCGACTCATTGCCATAGCCTACAATGTTACTCTAGCAAGTAGATTGGCAAGGCAACAACTACAATAGAAGACGGGGAGGAAGGGGGCCAAGGCACCTATTCAAGTGAACCATTGATTCCAACATGGCTATGAGCAATGATATGCCTTCCTCAATTGGCCTAGATGAGGAGCTCATGTGGAGATTTTGCTATACAATACCAACAAGAAATTGTTCTTAACCTTACAAGGGCATGAAAGCTAGCCTTTTACAGTTGTATAGTATATTATAAATATGGTAGTATTTGACCCAAAAAACATTCACCAAATATATTTTTAGTACAAAATAAATTAATGATCATGGTAGTATGTAAATAACAATGTATCACAATTCATATAGTAAACCACAATTGAAGGGTTATAAGGCTAAATACATGTTGTATAGAAGGACCCCGAGGGCCTTTCAAGAGTTGAACAATATTAGAGGTTGTCTTCTACGGGTGCGCTCTAAGCATGTTTGCTAGAGTCTGCAAGAGTTGTGATTGGCCATAAAAATTGGTTGGTAGGCCTACATGGACATTGGAGAAAAGATTCTATGCACACCCCAAACCAATGTACGGGAGTACCGGCATTTAGTTACGAGCTAGCCGATTGATTTTGAGAATTTCCGAATGAGGTAGAAAAGTTTAGGAAGTGGTTCCGAATGAAAAAAGGAGATTTTCGGAAATGGACCGGTTAAGAAAAAAAATTCGGCTATTTTGCCGTCTGCCCTAGGAATATGTAGGAAAATTACCAATTTATATGCCTTTTTTACGGCAAGTAACCGACCGGGTACATGCTTTTTCGGAATTTTTTTTTACATGTATATAGAATTTTTTTTAATATACTCAATGTATTCTTGGGACTTGGGACTTGGGAACTTGGTATTTCCATTTTCCAAAATCCAAAGAAGAGAAATAGTAATTAGTAAAGTCTGCATAGTAAAGTAAGTAGGTAAGTGAGTTAATGATACTGACTGATTTATGAATTCTACGAAAGTGAAAAATACACGTTGGCCTGTGCTTACCTGTAACGGTGTAACCTGCTTAGTGTGCTGTGTTGTGATTGTCAATCAATCACACACATGGTTGGCGCTTCTGAACTTCTCAAGGGTTTAGGGTTTAGTCTGTTTTTAAATTGTGGTCCGAATTTGGCGTGCTCAACTGCTCACTCTCGCTGGCTACCTGGCTCACTCACTCGTTGTCTCGCTCACTCACTCGTTGATCCTCTTGTAACTCTCGTTGCTCTCGTTTCAGGAGCCATCTTGCTGCGGTTTCGGGAGCCATCGTGACTGCTGCGGTTTCGGGAGCCATCAATCTTGCTACGGTTTTGGACGTGTTCTACAAATCAGGTACGCTTGTTGTTTTCTCCTTTGTCTTCATGTACTATGAATTTTGTGTATGTTGGTTGCATGTTTTTTGAACCCTTACATTTCTGAAATTTGCTTCCCTATTTATGGGATGGGATGATCACATGCTCAGCTGTTATCGTTTTTTGAGCTTGTTCTTTAGTTTCTCAAATTGTCTGGTACTTGGCTTTCCGCTGAGATGTGTGGCAATTTCCATGGCAAAGTGGCAGTTGAGCATCCGTGACAGCTACTTTTCCAAATCGAGGGAAATGGACTCAGAGGAGTTTCCATCCTCCATCGAAAGCTCCAGATCGAGCGAAACTGCAGGTACAAATCTCATTCCCCCTTCCCAGGATGAACTTGCGGTTTGTGGAAAGAAGGGTGGTCGACCCAGTTTCCTTGGCTGGAGTTCTTTGCCGAGGTGGGAAAACTATTATGTAAAGTTTGTATGGAGAAAGGGGGTCGCTCGACATACGCCAAAGAAGGTTCAAAAAACTTCAAAGTGAGTGCTTTCATAGATCATGGAAGATCAAATGAGCACCGCCGCCTTGCCTAGGCATACAACAATGCACTACTAAAAAATTTAATTTTTCTGTTGTTTCGGTCGCGTTGATCCGGTCAAAATCTGACAAAGATCTGTTGATTTCAACAGATCTTTGTCAGATTTTGACCGGATCAACGCGACCGAAACAACAGAAAAATTAAATTTTCTAGTAGTGATGGTGGAAAAACGATGGAAAAAACAATTATCAGTGGCCAGCGTGCTTGTAACGGGGCCCTGCATACTCTTTTTCGAGCGACCTACTTCATAGGGAAGCAGTCACTGCCTTTTGCAAAATTTCCTACTTTGTGTAAATTGTTGTTGTCTGTCAAGGCTCCGATCACTACTAGCATGTACCATGATGAAAAAGCTTGCGGTGATTTTGTTTGGTGCCTTTCCGTTGTAATCCAGAAGCAGATTCTTTGTAGGGTTCGAAATTCACGTTTCTTTGGCATTATGATTGACGAGTTGACAGATATTAGTGCCACGGGCCATCTTGTCATGTTCGCAACCATTGTAGAAGAAGGTTTGCCGCTTACTGTTTTCCTAGGACTATTGCAGTTGCAGGGCGGAAAAAAAGATGCTACCACCATTTTTGATTGTGTCATCTCTCAGTTGCGGCTATGGGGTCTTGATCTTAGTAAGTTTGTGGCCTTCGGCAGCGATGGAGCAAGCACGATGGTAGGCTCCTAGGGCGGTGTTGCAACACGGATAAAAAATGAGGTGAACCCGTTCCTTTTGTCTTGTCATTGCGTGGCTCACCGAACTAACCTTGCAACCCTGGATGTTTCCAAGGCACCGGATTGTAAGGATTTGTCTAATGAAATTGATTCGTTGTTGAATTCAATTTCTTCCTTTTTTAATAAGTCCAGTAAAAGGAAGCAGGCTCTCACGGCCTTGTAAGAGCAGTTGTTTGATTTTAAAAAAACAATGAAACGGTATCATAAGATCTGTTGGTTGAGTCATTGGCAGTCAGTCACAGCTTTGTGTGATTCACTTGAATCGGTACTTGCCTTTTTCAAACAAGTGGACAGTAAGGATGCAAGTTAGGCAGCTGTTGTGTTAGATAAGCTAGGGCAGTTCAAGTTTGTTTACATCTTGTTTTTTTTTGTTGACATTCTTCACTCTCTAGCTATGTTGTCTAGGATTTTCCAACTGAAGTTTGTTAATGTCACAACAATAGGTAGTATTGTTCACACTGAGATTGCTCAAATTCGCATGATGTTTATTGTGGACTCGTGTGATTTGAATGTTGATGTGTTCAATGAGTGCACTGGTTATCATGTTTTGCCTGACTATGGTCCACATGGCGGTTACCTGTGGAGACTACAGTCTCAGCTGAAAGGTAATATGTTTCATGATTTTCAATTGCAGTGATCCAGGTTGGGTTCTGACCTTGAGGAGGCATTGGCATTTCAAAAAAACTTTGCTGAGGCGGTTTGTGCTGGCCTAGATGCGCATTTTAGGGATAATGATGTGATTTCTTGTTTCAAAATCGTAAACCCTACTAACATGCCATCAAAGCAAGTGGGTTTGCAGAATTGGTGCATTTCTGAATTAGAGACTCTACTACAGCATTATAGAGTAGACCGATCGCACTTAGGTTTTTCTCTCCCTCCTCTTATAGATCAAGCAGCTTGTAAGCGTGAATTCCTTGCCTTCAAACTCCAATGCACCATGGAATAGGGAGAAAAAAATTTCAGGGATTCGTGGGGCATGATTACTTGGAATCATGCTTTACAAACCCGGTATCCCAACCTTCTTGTTCTTGCTGAATTAGCTCATGTGCAATGTGTTTCCACAGCAACTTGTGAGCGTGCTTTCAATATGCAAAATTTGATCAAAACTAGAGTTAGAAACAAGTTGGGCAGCAAGAACTTAGAAGCAATGCTGCGAATTGCATTAGAAGGCCCTAAGGAGGAGATAGACTATATTATTAGTGATGCCATTCATATTTGGAAGAACAACACAAAGTATTGGTTTTTGTTTGCTAACCCATCTTCTTATTTGAATTCTCCAAATGGACCTAGTGTGAGTGATGCATCTTGTCCATCTGGTGCTCTTGCTCTTGATACTGACAGCAGTGGTACGCAGCTTTCTTGACTTGCAAAACTAACCATACTAACAAGCCTCCGGAAATACTTGGACCCTTTTTGGATCCTTGTATTTTCTGAAGGCTACATCCTTGGCCCTAAGATGGTAGGGGCTTTGCCAGGTTCAACTCCTGCCAAGGATACTTCAACTATAAAAAATAAGAAGTGAAAGCCAAATACACTTTAAAACCAAAAAAATGTTGAGTGAATTAAAATCCACCACCAAAATGCAAAACCAGACGCATTTTTGACATTTAGGAAAATGGCAAACTGAAAAAAAAAGTTGTCAGCTAATTGCCTAAATCCTTTAGGAAATGGAGGATGAAAACCGATAAAATTTACATCCTTTAGGTTCACTTCCGGATAAAATTTGAAAAATCTGAGTGAGCTTGGAGAAGCTCGGAAATTGTCCATTTTCTGTACAGAACTCCCCGGACTGTGCCCCAAACTACAACCCAAATTTGAAAAGAGTCTCCGACTAAAATTTGAAAAGAGTTGAAGCATTGATGAGGTTGTTAGCTTTTTTGTACAACAAGAACATTATTGACAAGTTAGGATGTTTGGGGTCCCAGTACAAGGGAGCCAATGAACTTTAATTTATTCTCCACAGTACTCTACCAGAAAAAGCCTGGAGAACAGGAAGGGCCAACCACCGCTCTGAGTAAGCTACAGCCTCCCTTCCCCAAATTTACAATTTTAACCCATAAAGTCCCAAAGGCCTCTTTTCCATCAAAAACCACTCAAAGCTGCCATTTGTGTAGCAATGAATGAAAAAATTTATTTTTATTTTTTTCATATTTAACTGTAGGATCTTGTACTAGACTAGTATAATAATGTATGGCAAAAATTTTACAAACTTTGACCGCATAGATTGCAAGATATTTGTGCTTAAAGTGAAGAAAACAATTTTTATTTTTTTGCACCTTGCTCAACTACATTATTTGGCTTCAAACCTTTATAACTTATAATTTTATATGATAAAGAATTGAGTTGAGATTCAAGATTGAAGGAAAATCTAAATTGTTAACAACTCTAAGATGGAATTGAAATACACTAACCTCAACGGTGAGATTGATTCTACAAGTATTTTTTCCAAGAAGATGCTCTAATTATCTAAAAAACAAGATTGTTCATAACTTTCTCATAACAAATCCAAATGGAATGAATCAAAGCTTGCCATGTACATAAAAATATAATCTATACGAAACAAATCTTTAGAATTTTTTACTTGAAGGGTTTTTGAAGGGGGGGGTTTACCTATTGAACCAAAAAAAAGGCTTTTTGTTTCATAACTTTTGCTCCCAAGATCCGGTTGAAATAAAAATTATATTTTTGGAAAGCTACAGTGTTTTCCTATCTTCACTAAAAAATTCAAAAATTTACAACAAATATTGAGACCATAGGAGCCTACCCAAAATCCGTTTTTCCCCCCGAGGGGACAATGGGACTTTAAGGTTTTAAAATAAATTCAATTGGGTTAAAAATTTCACTTGCTCAAAAAAATAGCATTTTTATGGCTAAAATTCACATTAAGAGTAATTAGTAAGAAATGGCTTTAATACACTACAAGGGTGATTTGTTGATTAAGCATCTTCTTCTTTAGAAAAGTCAATGGTACCATAATGAGAGAACTTACAATACTATTCACTAAAAATATACTCAAGCAACTTCAACAAAAATAGATAAATTTTTTTTCCCATCTTACAGTCCTAGGTGAAGTAACACCCAAATGGATACTTAATATCTGCCGTAGTGGTACAAGGTTAACCCTATAAAGACAAGCCTGTGAATGTGAGTAGAATTGGCAAGGGTAGGATTATAAAATCAACAAACCATGGTATGGGGAATTTCATTAAAATGGTGATAATCCGCATGCCATTTACGTGAGTGAAGAGCACATACAACAGTGTTTCTTAGCATGTCAACCTCATAGATGTGCCAATTCTATCCTCAACAAGTCCAAATTGCAACACAACTCCCAATCTCCCATGTTTCTTCACCTTGTGCCATCTTTCTATGAATTTCTTCCATTTTACAATCCCTCTTTATGCCATTTTTGCGGAATAATCGCCATTTTAATGAAATTTTCCATTGGTTCATTAATGCAATGAATTTTCTACCCAAAGTTCAAACTGAAAAAAAATATTGTATTTTCTAAATTTTCAAATTCTTCCAAATTTTCAAATTGGAGTAGTTTAAACTGAAATTGATAAACTTCATTTCATTACTTGAAATTGAATTTTTTTTAGAATCATTTTCATAGCTAAAATTCACACCCAAGAATATAGAGCAAGAAGTGACCAAAATATACTATAAGGGCGATTCATGGATGAAACAATAATACAATAGCAAGGAAAAATTCAATACTATTTACTTAAAATGAACTCAAGCAACTCCAAAAATAAAAATTGGATGAAAAATCATTATTTTTATCATCCTACAATTTCCTCTTGGAATCATCCAAAGGACACAAAACATCTTCATTGTCATTTTAGAGTTATAGATTTAAAACACTTCCCTTTCTTTTCTAGGCTCAATCAACACATCTTCATCCAACCTCTAGTAGTGAGTTTACCTTGTATATTGCCGTTGTGTATGCAATAGGGTAACTATTCCAAAAAAAATTCAAACCAAAATTGTTCAAATAAGCATTTGAATTATTTTACCTAATTAGGTTTTGTTGGGTCTTGTTGGCAATTGAAAGAGTATACATGATACTAGTTTGGACATCAAATATGGAGATAAATTAATTTGTCATGCTTATATTAAGCATGTATTAATATAAATGACTCTGTTATTACTCTAATTAGGAGTTGGAGGGCCTACATATCTACAAAATATGGAGAAGTATTTATATCCTACAAAACCTATGCACATTTGAAAAGAACAAACATAATATGGCCTTCTTAAGAACATAGTCTAATACTCTAATGCTACTAAAGCCAAATGATGTTTCTTCCCTTTGATGACAAATAATTTAGTACAATAAAACTTCTTTGAAATAATAGCTTTAGGATTGAGTTCATGTCCTCTTGCTCAAGAATCTTAAAGAACTTTTCTAATGTGTATATTGGGGATAGGACCTAATGTGGGATTGGGCAATCAATATTCCATCACTTTAGAGAGGTCATTGCCTTAGAAAAGTTTACCTTAGAGAATTTTTACTATAATTTATATACACATTATAATGAATCTTGTTCAACCAACCAAGCAATGACACACTTCACTTGCTTTTGGACAAACTTGCTATGGAACTAGTATAAGGTAAAAACACCCAAAATCATCTCCAAATCATTCTTGCCAAATAAAACTATTTTGAAGTATGTATCCCCAAAAGTGCAATAAAACCATTCTCATTGTGAGTGGTTGACTAAGAATTTTCTAAATTTCAGTTTTATGACCAATCTATGTGATGGCTTCAATGGTTTATAGATCTCTCATTTTGAAAATTCATAGTAATTTCATGTCATATCCAAAAATTCTCTTTTTTTTAGCTCAAAATTTCCAATTGCTAAGACTACAAAAATTTCCAATGCTTTTTTTGGTGAAAAAGGTGCCTCCCAACTAACCAATACCCCCAACTACGTAGTTGCTAGTATGTAAGCCGAAGATCTTGAGCCCATGAGCCTAATCCGAGGCCTAAGCTCATATGTTATAGATATCTATGTTATAAGTACCTTCTACGGCTATAGGATATTTATATTACGTGTGTCTATATAATAAGTTTATATGTTATAAGTACCTTCTATAATTATAAGATATATGTACATATGTGTGTATATATATATATATATATATATATATATATATATATATATATATATATATATATATATATATATATATATATATATATATATATATATATTATAGGTGCTTATATTATAGATACCTACGTTACAAGCACCTTCCATGATTATAAAATACTTATGTTATAAGTACACGTGTTACAAGCACCTTCAATAGTTATAGAGTACCTACTTACATCTAAACTCAAGGCTCGTGGGCTCACATGCTAGCGTCATTGCCCCCAACTATGGAGAATTGCTAATTTTGACGCTTTTCAGATGTTTTCGCCTTAAATTACTCTCACATGGATTGATCGAAGCCGTGCTCTTAAAGCAATTAATGTCGTTGTAGTGCCCAACCTAGTTCATTGTTTTACAAAAAAAATCACAATTTTTTCAATTTGTCTCTTTTGAGGTGATAGTAACGAGCCCAAGGCCACCTTTCTCATCCAAACCATTCATTCTATTTTAACCCTTAAACAACACCGAGGATGTTTTTCAACCAATGAATTAGTGACGAAGAATCTTTCCATGCAAGACGAAAGTGCAACTATTCATCCTCCAAATTTTTTAGGAAAAGTGAACATCTTTTACAATAGCTTGCCTCCCAACGAGTGCTTTTTGCATTTTTTTAAGCCAACAATTCACATGGTACCCAAACGAATGATTTCCACGGTGATCGGCTTGTCGTTTTAGGGTTAAAGTGGGGCAGGTGCATCCCATTGTGTTGGTCACACCCCGGCTGTTTCCAAACTGAAAGATTTATGGTAAGTTACATTTGAAGCAAAGCATCTACCTCCCCACCACAAACTCACTCACTCCCTTGCCCATCATAACTTAAAAGTGATGCTCCTTTTTTCCACTTTGCTTGCTTTACAGGCTTTCTCAAGCTGTTTCCATAGACATTTAAAATTTGGCTTTAAAACCCAACTTTAAGCCCATACCCATGCAGTACTCCCATCAACAATACCATTTTTTTTTCCCGCACATTTGCCCATTTTGAAATGGCCGGCTCGCGGTACTCGCTGCTGAAATACGCTGAAGTGTTGAAAAAACAAGGAGTGCATGTGCTATGGCATGCAGCAAAATCTCAAGCAAAAGCTCAACAACAACAACTGTATAAGTTGCGGCGCTACCAAGGGACCCTTCAAGGGACCCTTGCAATGAATTCATTTTTGTTCGATCCGCGAATAAAAACAAAATGAATTTTCAACATCGACATTGTTTGTTCTATTTTATATACTATCAACACTATTTTGTAGGCTTAAAAAGCTAGTTTGAATATTGCATATTGTGAGTATTCTAACCCTCGTAATTTGATTGTTTAGAAAATAGACAAGTTATAGAATAGGTCTACTACTGTGAATATGAGATAAGTATCCAGCTACATGTATGCAATGATAGTGTAACAAGTGTGTAAGGCATTTGAGGATGTCATTGAGAAGAGGGTCAAATTAAAGAGGTATGGACGAGTGTAGTGCCCTTGTGTACTTATTATTGA
Source organism: Climacium dendroides (assembly GCA_950106755.1). Lineage (NCBI taxonomy): Eukaryota > Viridiplantae > Streptophyta > Bryopsida > Hypnales > Climaciaceae > Climacium > Climacium dendroides. The sequence continues at coordinate 24,788,671 of OX467086.1, forward strand.
TAGATAAGATTAAATTACCAAATAGGTTATGTACTCATAATGAGATAATTTAACCTTAAGGGTCTTAGTTAGTTTTCAAAGAATCTTGAGGAAAACATCTGTAATATTTAACTAAAGTTTTGTCCAACTTCTTGTCATCATTATCTTCTTTCCGAGATGAATGTAGCAAGCTAAGTTTTGTACTTTGAATTGGAATTCAAATGTGAGGTTCTTGCTCTAAAAAAGTTTGTTAGAACTGTTATACAATAATTTTGAAGTTGCATGTTGCTATGACAAGGGTGGAAACTCGCCATTGATTGATCATTTGTACTAGCTTTATAATGCCTAGTTAAAAAAGATTCTAAAATTCTAATTTGAGTTATTCTAGTACAACCTAATTTTTCTATTAATGATTAAATAAGGCCATAATTATAACTATATTCAATTGCTTGTTGTGAAAGTGATTTTTTGAATTAAGAAGAATATGATTGAAAATTTGAAGCTCTTATTTATGGTTATTTGTTGTATCATCTAATGCTAGATGAATTGGAAGAAGTATTATAGCTTGTTGAAGGCGTATTTTCAAAGCCTTTCATAAAAACTATTATTTCTAAGATTTAATTGAAAATTCTACAATTATCAAAATTTGAATTTTTATTACTACTTTTGGAGTTGAAAGTAATACATGTTACACTAGTTCATCCATACTGGTAGTTGGAAGACTTACATTGAATATGAATCTTCTTTACAAGTGTTTGGAGCTCTTCTCTTTCTAATTTTTTTTACAAGTTCTTTTTTATTGTTGTTTATTCTCTATAATCTTTTTGCAACATTTTCTAGAGTAAACATTTCCTTTTCAAAGGTTGAACTATATTTGAATTACACACCAATGTTGGATAATTTTGAATCTTTTTTCCCTTAATGTATTGTTGTGTTTTTTGTCTTCAATTTTTTTTCCTTTTCCTATCTTTATTGTCTAAGACATGATCAGTACCATTTCTCAAACCTTGTTCAATACCACAATTAATTCATAATAAAAAATTAGCATTGATAAAAAATTTAGCATTTTCAACACAATGGTCTTGAATCCTTCTATCCACAAGGGATGCGACCCGTTTTGCCTCTCAACATAGATGATTCTTACAACGACAAATATACAAGAAATACATAGAAATATTATTTTTCCTATTCCTACAAAATGCAAGAAACAAGAAAGAAGACTCAAAGTTGCAAAACACATGAAAGATGTTAATGTGCCATGCTTGCCTCAATATGAATAAGAACAAAAATCTCAATTTAAATTAGACAATCCACACACCAAAATTTGTTGCAAGAAAAAACTCATAGTATACACAATATATCAAATCAAACAATACCATGTTTGACCCCATTCTATCTAGTGAAAAGATGCAATCCCCCCTCCCATGGCCTCCCTCCTCAATATTTATTTTAAAAAATTTCAAACTGTGGATCTTCTCAAAAGAAAAAAAGAAAACCAATCTTCATGCCATTGACCTGGAGTATGAATACGTATATGAAAATAGATATGGATACGAATTTAGAATACGGATACGGATATGAATTCAAAATATAGATATGGATACAATACATGTATAGAAGATGGATATGGGTGCATATACAAAATACATGTACAAATATAGAAAAATATACAATATATATGGATACGAATACAAATATAAGTATAAAAGATGTATACATGTATACACCAAAATCTCATATCAATTGTACCACCCAATGTCAATCTCAAATTACAAATTAGGTGGGGGGGATGTTTAGGGTTTGGGTGAGGTTGGAGTTTGGTTTGGATTTGGATTTGGATTTGGGTTTGGTTGGGGTTTAGATTGGTGGGTTGAGTTGGGGTTGGGTTGGATTGGAGAATAAAAAAATATTTAATTTGGATTGGTAGGGGAATTGGGGAATTTAAAAAATAAAAATAATTTAGGTGGGTGGGTGGATAAAACCTTTGCCTCACTATCCATTCAAAAGACAAGGTACAACTAGACAAGAAAAAACATCATGAAAACAAGAGAAAGATCACCAAACTTTATGAGATGGATGGTGGGTAGAGTTGCACGATGAGTGAAAAGCTTTGTGTAGGAGCTACTAGATGGAAGCAAGTTGTAGAGAATAGAGATGTACTTTAGAGACCTCAAATTTGAGGCAATCCAGACACCAATCAAAACACTAGAACACCTTTGTGCAAAGAGAACAAAACCTTCAAAGCCACAAACACAATAAGATTGTTAAAGTTCAAGAACTCCATACACCTAGATATAAAAAAATATTATGAAAATAAAAGAAACCTCACTAAAACTTACCAAGAGACAACTACTTGGCAAAGTTGTAGGAGTGAGAAGTTCCATATATAGTGCATATGCTCTACATGCGTTGCACAAGAAATAGGCATGATGCACATCTATAAGAGAGAGACATAGTTGTGGCCCTAATATCAATAGTCGAGATCTCTCTGCGTGCAGTAATCATCAACAATAGAGATTTAATTTTAAAATTTCATATTGACAATTTTAGATGGGGGATGAAGTTTTATTTAATTCAATCAAGGAGGGGAGAGGGAGGGGGACATTTCTAGCTTTTCAAGGAGGAGTCCGATTGCATTGATTGTTTGACAAGCTATAGCCAACCTCTTGGCCAACCTTCAAGCATAATACATGCTCATGCTAGGTTGTGGACTTTGGGTGCTCAACTTCAAAAAATTTACTTGGAAAAAAACTTGTGAATTCATCATTTGCAATAAATGATAAATCTTCCAAATTTGAATTCTTATTCAAAACATTTAGTATTGGAATGTAATTTCAGTAGATTAGAAAAATGACACATCAAAGATTTATACAATCAATTAGACCAGCTTTGGTTATTTTCATTAGTGATTATTCACTAAGATAAAAGGTTATTCTTAATAGTAGAAAAAGAGAGAATATTCATCCTTTGTCAAAAGTCAAATTTTCAACTAACAAATGAAGATGGAATGAGAAACCATATCATACACGTGAAAGAAAATTTTGCATTAAAGAGATATTAATACAAATATATGATCTCTATTTCAATGGTGATTTCTTGATATTCATGAAGCCCAAAGATACCTTTCTATCATGGTTGAATAATTATGTTTGGAGGTGATCTTTCCAAAGTGTGCACTTTACACATACAAAGATTATCATTGACTATGGGAGGAAGGGGCCTTTAGAAAACAACAAATTAGGAGACAAATCTAACTCTATGGCCTTCAGAGCATTTACATTGTTGGATGGATTAACCCCTAAAGTTCTTTGACTATGTTTTCACCAAAAATGCCCATTTCTAATACAAGTACTAAATTTTAGGGGAGAAAAACATTTTTGAGCACATGTAACCATATGTTCTTATAGTACACTGGTTTGAAAAGATTTGGAAAAGATTTGAAAAATTTCCACCATGTGGATTGCAAGATATTAGTGTTTAAAGTGACAAAAATCATTTTTTTGGCCCTACAAAAAACCAGGCAGTTGCACTTCACAAGATCACATTTGTATAAATAATGTCCATAATAGTGTTGCTTATTTGGATTCATTCTTCAAGTCAAGTTGTCTACATGCTTGAATTTTTTTTGATCATTTGGAATTGTACAACATACAAAGAAAAAATAGTAAGTAGAAAGAAGTAGAAAATGATTCAAAATACAAAGTTGTTAAGAATTTAGTTATGGAATTGAAAAACAACAATTCCAATGGTTGTAATGTTGTAATAAACAATCTACATCTTATGATTTTATTTTTTTCAAAAAATATTTAGAATAGAGTAAAATAACGGACTTCAAAGTTTATTCTAGATAGAAAATCCATAAAGACCCTCAAACTAAAACCCCTCATAACTTTCATCTCATTAATCAAAATGGAATGATTCAAATCTTTCTACGTATTTAAAATCTAAAAATCAATCTCAAATTTTTGTTTCTAAAAAAATGATTTAAAAAAAATTTGTCCAAGCTATCCAAATTGAAAAACAAACTACATATCTTACAATAGTCTTTTTTACTATGTAGTCAAAAGTTATGAAAATTGGTCAACCTTAAAGAAAAACCTTGTCCACGTGTTGTGTAAAAACTTCAAAGAAAAAAAATCTCATGCATAGTAAACTATTCCAAATTGTTATATTGCCAAAAACACAACTTGGTCCTTTAGGAGTTAAAAGATCCGTGATACCAAAGTTTGGGGCCAAGTTAACTTGGTTATTCTACTATGAAGGCACCAATGGTTGGAACATAGAAACTTTAGGCTTGCCAAGTTGAGGGGAACTTCCCGAATCATGGTGTGGACCATGTTGTTGAAGCTCTCATGATACCACTTGCAACACCTACCTATTTTTATTAGGGTGCACTTTATTCTCTCCAACAATGTGGATGCTTTTAAGTAACTTGAAAAATACGTGCACACAAGAATGGACTTTTGCTTATATTTTAACGCATGTACAAACTCTAAAATATATAGGATCACAAGAAGGGCACAAAATTATCCAACCAAAAATTATGGGCAAATCTTTACATCTATCCTCTTAGGCCCCGCTTCTATGTGAAGCTTAGAAAACTAAAAAGTACTCAAAGACAAGAATAGTTCCACTGATCATTGGTGAGCATGGGAGTAAGAGAATGAAATCTGCCGATATCAACGCAATCCACATTGTAAAAGAAACATAAAAGTACTTTCTATATTCCAGTATCTGTGAACGCATCCACAAGTAGATACGCATCCACACTCCGATGAATGTAAATTAAAGAGGCCTTGTAGTGGTGGAGTGATGCGCCTTCGGACCTAGGTCCACGTAAGGTAGTTTGCTCTAAAAGCAATCATGACACATGAGGTACATTTTGCATTCCTCAATGTAGCAACCGTGTACATTCAAGAGGTGAACGCTTTTCGTGAACATTGCATTCCAACCTTCAAAAATTCATAACTAATTCCACGAAGGTCCGAAAAATATGAAACAACTTGGGTTAGATGCCGATTCCATTTCTCTTCGTACAAATTTTTTTTGAAATTTTTGCAAAGGAGTTTAGCTCCCCCGAAAAGGGGATCAGCTCTTAAATGGTCGCTTCAAGAGCAGACTACCTTACCTAATTTACAGGTGTGAATGGTATTTTGAGCCAGCATGATACCGGTGGGGCAAGAATTTATTCGTTGTTGCACCATTGCTGCCCTTTTTGAAGAAGGCTGCCAAAAGGCCTCACTGTACACATTTGACCCCCCCCTCCCTCAGTTGTCTGAAGCTCAAACTTCCAAATAACCGTCCCCCTTCCCAAGAAATCCCATGTGTCCCACCCCAGCCAGTCTACACTCTACAGTAATAATAGGGTACCTCAAATGTGCCACCCACCCAAAACAAGCCGTCGGTCAATCATTACTATGTGTACATCTCCAAAATCAATATGTACTTAAAGTGGAAAAAAAGAAACAATTTTAACCCCTAAGAGCATCGCCACGGCTGCTGCTCCAAGGAGGGGCGCCAAGTGCAGCCTTGGCGTGTGGATTTGGAGAGAGTGGGGCTTCCCCGCATGTACTCTGCCCCATGGCTGGCGCACCAAGCTGGGGCGCCAAATGGGTATTAAATGCAAAGAGTTTGAAGGTTTTGAAATAAAATTTACAAAAATTCAACTTTCAATGCATTACCTCACATTGTTTCATAAGCACTCCCAATTTATTTTGAGCTTTTATAGAAAAAGAGAAGCTCACTATATACACATGGGATGGTAGGAGGTAGAGCAAACAATGTGGGATAAGTAAAATTAAAGTAAGTAGGAGCTCAACACTCATAGTTAATTCAAAAGTAGGTATAGTAGAGTGAACTTTGAATTAACTATGAGTATTGAGCTCCTACTTACTCTAATTCTACTTATCCCACATTGTTTGTTCTACCTCATACCACCCTATATATGTAGTGAGCTTCACTTCTCCCTTGAAACTTAACAAAGCTAAAAAGCTTATCTCTCAGGTCTCTACACACAAATAAAAGAAACTTTATTGTAGTTGAAAAATGATTTTCTTTTTCAAAATTTTTGACACAAGTAAAGGATGAATTGTGGTTCAAATTACTTGTGAGGTTATTTGAGGCCAGATGGGGTCCTTGCCTCGATGATGGGGTAGAAAAGACTGTCAGTGCTATCGAAGATGGAGTGAAAAGGGCAGTCAAACCCTTTGGCGAGGCACGCTTAAGGCTTACTATTTTTCCATGTATTCTTCAAATTGTGGCGTAGCCGGGCACTTTTTTTACTTTGCAGTGACTGCCGTGGGGCACTCAAAGTGGTTGAACACGGCAGTTCTCCAAGTCTATGGCACTTGTAGTACAGTCATGGAGGTGAAAGTTATCTTCATTTACCAACTTTTCTTGGTTCAAAGCTTTTAGAAAAAAATTATTTTACTATGCCTAAATGAAGTTTGAAATTCTATTTTCAACATAATTCCTACTTTTGAATTAACTATGAGTGTTGAGCTCCTACTTACTTTAATTTTACTTATCCCACATTGTTTGTTCTATCTCCTACCGTTCCATATGTATATAGTGAGCTTCTCTTTTTCCATATAAATTCAAAATAAGTTGGGAGTATTTTTGAAACAATGTGAAGTAATGCATTGAAAGTTAAATTTTTGTAAACTTTATTTCAAAACCTTCAAACTCTTTGCATTTAATACCCATTTGGTGCCCCGGCTTGGCACATCAACTGTGGGATAGAGTAGGAATGGAGAAGCCCCACTCTCCAAATCCATACGCCAAAGTTGCACTTGGTGCCTCTCCTTGGCGCGGTAGCTGTGGCAATGCTCTAAAGCCTTGAGGGTGTTTTCTGTCAAAAATCATTGAGAACTACCACTTCTGCTGCGTTCACCTAAGAAAACCAAAATAATACTTTAAAAAAAATCCAACTATAGGATCTTGTACTTAACTTGTTTGAAAACATGTGGTAAAAATTTCATCAGATTTGACCATATAGATTGCAAGATATTTGCATTCAAAGTGAAGAAAACAAGCTTTTTTTGCAACTTGCTTGACTAGAATTTTTGGCTTTGAATATTTTTAACTGAAAATTTTTGTACTATTAATTTTGATTTTCTAAAATTTTATGCTGAATAGTAGAGTTGATAATCTAAAGAAAAGAATTCAACAAAAGAACACTTGACTTTCACTCATTAAAGAACTCTTAAGCAAAAGTAGGTTAAAGATTAAAGGAAAAACTAAATTGTTAATAGTTTAAAGATGGAATTGACATACAATAATCCCAATAGTGAGATTGTTCTAGAAAAAACAACTAACCTTGTCTAACAATTTTTTTTGAAAAATTATAAAAATTGCATTAAAAAATAAATCCTATAAGTTATTTTTTCAAGAAGATGTTTAAATTGTCCAAAAAAACTAAGATTGTCCATAACTTTCTCATCACTAGTCCAAATAGAATGAATCAAAGCTTCAAATGTAGACAAAAATATGAGATTTTAGGAAAATTAATTAATTAATTTTTTTACTGTTACTGATTTTTTTGTGCTGCTCATTGACTTTTGTTTTTGACTTATTGTGCCATAAGTTTTTCTCTTGGGCACCGATTGAAACAAAAATTATATATTCACAAAGCTCTGGATAAACTCCAAAACCTCAAAAAATCTCAAAAACATTCACTACATATTGAAACAATAAGAACCTACCCAAACCCAAATTGTCCCTCAAGGGGATAGACAGTCTTTTAGGGGTTAAAACCTTGATCAAAATGAACATTGGTCCTTCATAAACTTTGTCATGTGGTATTCAAATGTTGTGTTCACTTTGGTGGTGGAACCTCCTTTCAAATGCCAACACAAGAAAAGTATGAAAAATTGGACAAGTACAATATCAATAACTAAGTACAAAAGCAAATAGTGGTGAATTTTTTGGGGGTGCCCACCTTATATTATGTGAGGGGTAGTATCCTCTAGCAAGTGCCAAAATTGAATTTTTGTGTTAGAATTTTATTAAATTTCCATGTTACTATGAACCAACTACAAGATGATGTGTACACGTCACCTTTTTTACAAAATTGACTTAATTTATGTTGAATGTCACCCTCATGTAGGGTAGTTTATACTCCCATGCATTTTTACATTGTAACAAAGAAATAATTGAAAGAAATATTGATCAATTTTGAGTGTTGTAATTGTTGTCTAATTGTAATTTGATTTGTGGTTGAAATAAAAATGCTATTTTTGTTATTAAAAAATAGAAAGAAAATAAAAATTGTAGACAAGAATCGAGTTTTTACAAATTTTTAGAGGTAAGTGATACAATGCTCAATGGTAACATTGAAGATAACCATTATAAGGAACCTATATCGGGCTTTTTCATTTTTCAAGTAGGTCACTATAAAGCCTATATTTATTCACAATCACATGTGATTCTTGTCCCTTTATTTTTCCTATAGTTTCCCTTAATGAAACATGAACATAATCATGGGAAAAGATGAGATGAGTTAGCCACATGTATTCACTCATTAAGACCTATTTATAATATAAGCTCTCTCAAGATTCTCCAAAATCCAAGAGTTTTCAAGGAAGTAGCTAAACGTGGTAGAAAGACAAATTATTAATTGTATTGTAATTCCATGAGCCAATATGGGCCATAAAGAGTAGAGGAAACTTGTCAATCACCACATAGACAAAATCCAAAGCTTTCTCCACGTGAATATAGAGACTTGCATGTTTTGAGATTTGACGTGCTTATTAAATGTCATATTAAGATTCACCTTTGCACAAAAAATACTTCTTCCTACAATTTTTTTTTGCAATTTAAAAGCAATGAAGCCCTTTGTTGCACAGTATGCGGTTATTATACGATGGTTCAAAATTTTTTTCCCATCACAATTGAATTGGTAGTTGAATTGTGTGGTTATAATTTGGTAATTGGGATGTTTGTTGTCCGATTTCTAATTGTACAATAAATGACAAGTAGAATTAATATATGTGAGAAAGTTTGAATCATGGTTTGAATATGATTGTATTCAAAAGGGAGTTAGTACTACAAGGACAAAGGTCCTCATATACTTTCCAACGTGCTAACAAGTGTCAATTTGACTAAATTGTTGTGGAGGTGTGAGGCAAAAGTTGTTTTATTACTCGATGAAATCAATTAGAATTTTCTTAATTAGTAAGTTTTCCACTTATAATTATATGCTTAAACTTTGAGAGAAAGATGTTTGCACATACCTTTATATACTCCATTTTTCAAATTTATTTGTATTAAATGCATGTGTTTGACAACTTATGCAAGTTGATGATATGCTTGGAGTTCTTGTTGAGATTCCATTGAAAAAAAATTGAAATGAAAAAATATTCAAAATCAAAAGATTTTTTAGTTCCTAAAGTTGTCATTATTATAAACAAAGTTCAAATTGAACATGTCTTTATAACCACCAATCCCAATATGGTGAATTTTAGTTTACTATTAAGTAATCTTTCTCTAAAACTACACAAGATTTCAACTATATAATTGAAGAATTGGCATTGCTAGCAATTGCCTATTCAATTTCAAAGGTATTTAAAAGCCTATATATGTATATCTATCTATATCTATCTATCTATCTATCTATATCAATCTATATCTATCTATATATGCATCAATTATTTAGGGATTAACTAAAGGTGGAATTGCTCTTAAACAAATATTATTTGCTCATATACAATTTTTATGCATTTTCAATTTCATAACTTGAAGTAATGTCCTTAACATTTAATTCATGTGTCTCTTAAAAATTATTTTTAATTAGAATTCTTTAAAACCATCTACTAGGCATTCTATTACTTCACAATAATGTAATACCACCTATCAAATTGAAAACAACGATTGTGACGGTTTTAGATTATATTGATAATACTACTATTCAAGTTGTTCCTGTAGAACATAATTAGAAAAATACATTATACTAAGGTCTTGCTCTAAAAGGCAAGACTCAAGATTTACATGTCAATTTTTCAAGAGTGCATAGGCTTATAGTATAAACTTATCCCATCTTTTGTGCTTGTATTGGTACTTGTCTACTTTGAAGAGCAAACCCACTTATACTAAAACAAGTAGAAAGTTTACACAAAAGAAAGTCCATTACATTATAAAGTCAATTTGACAATACAAATGTAGTCTATAACTATGAATGAAAATAATTTAGATGAGTATTATATTAGTATTCATAGAATTATAGAAGTAGTTGGATCATGTTTATTACGAAAGTGAATTATACAATGATCTTAATATTTGGATGAAATTTCTAATTGTTTATAAAAAAAGTTGTAGTATACAAGTTATCATATTTTCTAAAAAAATTTCAAACCCTTTGACTACAATCATATATAAATAGATTGATCTCAAGTTGTTGAACATTCATTTGAACCATCTTTCAAGATGAAGCAACTTAAATTCATACTACACAACTTAAATTTTTGTGTAGTCAAGCACTCAAGCTAGAAATACTTTGACATTCCTTTTAGACATCACAATGCCTTTCATTCTTGTTAATTTTTATAATGGTTTGATATATTATCATTTATTTTTTCATTTCTCACTTAAAAAATTTATAAATTTTTGATAGGTAGCTATTCATATATTACCAAATATGGTCATCAAAACTTTAGAGTGGTTGCTTGGAATATGAAAATTGCCCTTCAAAACTCTATGGTGTGTATTTTGAGAATTTCCTTAAAAGAAACTAATATTTATTTTATATTTAATATTCCACATGGATTTGGATGATGTCATATTATACAATATAAGATTCTAAAGATATACCATATGTTCAAGTCAGATTTGGCACCTTGGAGTTAAAATAATTTAATTTTAGAATTTGGACAATTTGACAACTTGTTTTGATTTTCTTGACTTTTGGCACTTTGGTCCTCCTACTTTTTCAACACTTTCAATTTGGAATTGATTTATTTTCTATTTATATGCAAATGTGTTTCTTTTTCTAAATTTTCTCAAGAATATTTTTTGGATATTCAGAATTGACACCAATGAAATTTTTTCAGATTTTCAAAAATAGTTGCACAATTTAAAAAAATATTAGACATGTTCCAAATTTTCCCTACAAAACTGAGGATAGAAAAAGAAAAGAAAAAGGAATGTAATTTTCGCGGTTATGTGGGAAATCCTGCAATCGACACGAAACCCTAATTATACCGCAGAATCATGAATCCGAAATCTACTGCTTTCCGGTCTACTGTTGTTGAATCCACACAATTTGTACGAGAATGGTGTAGAAAATGTAGCTCTCGGGTCGGTGCATGGATCCTTTGATTGATTTTTCATTGCGAGTGGAGAACCGAGAAACAGGAACTTTGCGTTGAAGAAATTTGCGTTAAAGAAATTTGCATCGAAGAAGTTCGAGTTGAAGAAGTTTTTCGTTGGCGAGGGGGATGATGCAGCATGGGCCCTGGTACGCCAAGGTTGCGCTCTTCAGTGCCTCCGCCGGGGCCGCCATGGAGTTTTTCATGATCCGCACTGGCTTCTGTAAGTTGCGCAACATCCACCTCACTCAATTTTAGGGTTTAGGGTTTCGGTGTCAAATTTGTCAATTGATTTTGATTTTGATCGCGTTCGTATCATATTCGACTTTCCTTCTTTTTCTCCTTGCGTCGCTGAAAACGTGGACGCGGATTGCGCAGTGAACGATTTTCGGGGAAAGTGGGATTTTAGGGTTTTGGAGTTCAGTAGATACGCACTGCCCGGGTTTTAATTTCCTCGCAAATTCAAATTCGCGTTAATTGGTTTTAAAATCTTTGACATTTGAGTCTTAATCTAGTGGAAGAAAATTCTTCGGATGCATTTATTGCCGAACGCCAAAAGTCTTTTTAAAACAGTACTCCCCTTCAACGCACATGAACTGCACATAGTGAGTTTCAATTTCCTTTTGAGGAGAACTTTGTTAAATAATAAAGTCTCTTGGGATTCTGTGATCGATATGACTGTGGTTGACGGTGGATTTTTGTTGGTGGGGTTTGTAGACGAGAAGGTAGTGGATCTAGAGGCACAGCGAAGGGCGGAAGAACTGCAGGCTGCGAAGGAGCAAATGGATGCTTCGGCGATGCTCCAACAACAGCAGACGAATTTTGCCAGTAGGGAAGGTACTACGAAACCAGTAGGCCCATCGTAATTATTGTTGAACTCTTTAGTCAATGCAATTGGAGCTGTCACAGTTGTCCAGGTTTCGACGCTCGTTGGCTTGCATCAACTAGGGTTCGTAATCGTTTCGTCAACGCCATACGCGTCCTTGTTGTACAGTGTAGCTTACTCAAATGCAGAAATTAGCAGTCGCCATTTGTCTGTCGCGTGATTCTGAACATGAATGACAGCACTTTTGTTTCATTGTTCATGTCGGAAAATTTGTTTTACCGAGTCTGCTTCGTCATCCTCTCCTGTTGCACGTGCATTGCTTCGAATCTTCAGCTGTTGCCATCATGAGACTGTGGATGCCACTTATCACACTGATCTGTGTCACTTCTTGTTGTCCAGCAATCTTAAAATCCCATATTGGCACTCTAAAATAGTGTCATTCTATTACTGATTATGGACCAGCTGGTGGTAAGGTAGCAAATACTTTGCTCCCACTTTAAAAACTTCAGCCCATATATAGCAATGTGGCGTTTGGGAGATTACTGTAGAGCTGTGGAGAAATCACTGTGGAGAATTCAGCATAAGTCATACTCCGTAGTAGACATTTAATTCAAAGATTGTGTCCATAGACATCTAGCGAGGTCATTCTTACACCACTTGCTGGTAAGTCCAACCGTGTATGATTAGAGGAGTTGGTGGTAACAACGGTCAGTCAATATAGGAGACGGGATCAGGTCCTTAACGGCTTTAGTATCTTCCTTAGCATTCAATATTTCCTCTTGCAATCTGGTGCTAACTCAGCTGTGAATGGGTGTGACAGAGGCTCGTTCTATGCAACTTCGCTGATGCAGGTCATCTGTTGTGTAACTATTCCATGTCGTCACACTTCTATAGTGATTCCACTAGTAATGATGCATATCACGCACGAGAACTTTCCGCTTTAACTCTTGTTGTGCCGCATGCATTGGGCGAATTACTCTTCGGTGATGCTGTACTTTCCTAGCACTTTTCAAGTGTCCGGCTGTAGCCCACCAGGAAGTGTGAGTTTACACACAATGCTGGCAGTCGTACTGTATCTAATTAAAATATTCGATTATAATCATTTTATTTGTTTATCTTTTTACTTGTGCTTAATTTAGAGGCTGATAACAGGACGTCTTTTGTGGATAACACTCGTCGTAATCATTGAAGGTTCCTGAATATCATATTACTCTAGCTGTGTAGTGGCCATGTACTCAGTTTTCGTGATGCTTGCCGATGTGGTAGTTGCAATGATTTGGCAGACTTTGAGCATGTTTTATTAGTAGATCCATATTATATCATTCCTTGAATCCAGTGAAATGGACACTTCCGGAATTTCACTCATACTACGGCCCCGTTACTGTCTAATTAGAAGTGCTTCGGTTGCCTATGCAGTGTTTGTATTCACCACGATGCCACTTAGCACAACAAGATAAGAGTAAACTATTTGCATCACTTTGAGCATTTTTTCAAATGTAGTGAGTGTTGTTTTGGGGAGACACAGAGCTATGGAGAGACATTTGATCACAAGAAAACGATTATGCTGAGATCGGATTTTACCACTACATGTGAATTTCCCATGTAATATCTCAAAGTGGACGGTTGTAGACCAATAAACAAAACGATCTCCATTCGAAGGCACGCTTACACCACTCGTTAAGAGTGGTTGTCCAACTGTTCTAAAGTGCAATAGAATCTACATTTTCATTTCAATCAAAAAGGAAAAGAAAAAGAGACTACTATTCCAAGCGTTTACCAAATGGGATAATGAGAGTTCCTTTTTCAGGTCACATTCCCAAGTACATATTGTCGGTGAGTCTCCTGGGTTGGGCCCAAAAGTAGAGACATAATGAGTGAGGAGTTTCACTCCACCCCAGAAAAAAACCCAAAAGAACTCAAAAGGTTGTGAAAGTTGTGAAATAAGAAGGCCCAACAAAAGGGTTGGTTGTGGGATACTCTATTATCTGTCGGCCTTTCACAAACCACCCTGAATACTGGCAGTCTCAGATCGTTATGAACATAAATTGACGTTACAAAGCAAATTAAACGGTGGTTAAGCAAATGATACATTACTTAAGCTTTCAATTACAGACCTGAAAAGCCAAGTGCCTCGTTGAAGCAAACTACGATCCTGGAGAACTTGCCTTTTTTGTTCGAGTCTATGATATTTCCAATTGAAAATGGATCTGATGGGGGGACGGTCCATAACTGGTACTTGCCAAGTTTGGATCAACATGAGGCAAATGAAGAATCTGTAAATAGGTAAAAATCAGGACAACCATGAGATTCATGCCCTTGAGAATCTAAAGCTGTGTCCTATTTCTTTCATGAAATCAAGAAATAGGATCAAGTCCTGCGTAACGAACTTTTAACAGTGTTATTGAAGTTGTTAGCTTTGCATTATATTTCGTGAGCAACAAAAAAATCAAGGTACTAGCCACCCAGACTCCGATTCAAGGCATTACTGCTTTGATGACAAATGGATATAAAAACACAAGGCTGCAAATGCAAATCAGACCTTTTCAGGAACTTTTAGACAACATTATGGAGAGAATCTTGCTCATGATTCATAAGAACTCCCTACGGTGACAATGATCATATGATGTCTGAAAGACTGTTATTTACAATGCTGTCCAAAAATTCCTGAATTTTCACTGAAATCCCTGTTAGAAACTTTAGTATATTGCAAAAGGTGAAGAAAGGATTTGAAGCTCCAGAATTTACAAAAGATGGGATTCGCAAACAGTGGTACGAGTCAAAAGAGATTTTACTTGTGCAACTGAAGGTCAATAGACCGTCGGAGTAGACTGCCACATCAACTTCTTCCATCTCACTGTCATCCATGAGCTCCTGCCATGTCTCTCCTACTCAGCCCATGCTTCTACCAGCCCTGCGAAGTCTGTGTTGATCTCGGCAGGAATCTGCAAGAAAAATTCATATTACAGCAGAACATTAACTCACACAAACTAATGGTAACTGATTTTCTTTTCCTTGACGAAAGTTAACCACCACAGTTATCATTTCCACGGTTGGGTATTTGCAATTCCTAAGCGTTCAAAGATGATATGTTTTTTTGCTTAATGAACTAGCCTCAAGTGCATAAGGGTCTTCTGAAGAGGATGCTGATTCTGATGTTCGACATTACGTACCGGGGATCAAAATTATTTCCCTTGCTGGACCTCCTTTAGACCGCAAATTTGATGCCATCTGAGACCAGAAAACCACAGGCAGCTGCAAGTTGAGCAAGTAAAGAGCTTTAAGAATGTCACTTGTAAAAACAATGGCCAGCCAGAGCTCGTTGACTCCCCGCACTGATGCAGCCACATCCCCTGGAGGCATAAGCTCGTTCGACTCAGGTTTCAATGCCCCGACTCCCTGCAGCACCTTCACAAACCGTTCCATCCAACTAAAGAGATTATAGAGTAGAAAGACATGCCAAAACAACTTCAAGTTTCAACTAACACTCTAAGAATCACATTGTGAACCTTCTTTGTCAACATTTAGGGGACTATCATGCAAACTCGTAGTCATTACAAGTGGAATGATTTAGACAATACTCAACTCAATGCATTAATTGATTAATATCATATGTAGCAACAGAAATGAGCAACATGTGTCGGAACTCAACCACTTTATCTCTTATTGTATACTGTTATAGTTTAAACTTTTTCATTGAGCACAATTGAGGCACTACGAAACAGTTCTGATTTTTGACATTTCTTGATATGACACGTGGCACCCTTATGCATTGAGGCTAGTTAATTAATGCACCAAAGCTCGTCCCCCCAAACAACAATTCTGGTACGATAGTCATTTCATAAGATAGGAATTAGAGCAGGAATAGCTGAGTCTTGTAAGAACTCCTGACTGATACGAGTGGAAATACGGTTTGCTTTAGCTTTAGTGCGTTGTAGCTTGTCCAAGCGTGCTCTTTGAAGATCCGCAAGTGTTTGTGAATCACCGTAGCCTTCTGTTGCTATGACCTTCTTCCGGAGTTTTGAAGCCTCTATTCGTTGATCAGTTAACACCCTCTCGGCCGTCACAAGATCCCCGGAAACCTGCAAGTGTCCGAAGGTCAAGCGGCAATCGATACGTACGAGACTCCTCTTGAGCCGAATCAAAATAAATTAGAGAATGAAATTCCCCAGGCACTTAAGCGAAAAGAGTGCATCACTAATCTGCCGTTCTTTGAACATGCCATTTCTACAGTGAATTGATTGCACTCACAAAAGAAACACAGTTGTCATAATACAAGATATGATTGCTGGAAGCATGAGAAATTTTTCAAAATTCTTTAGCGTAGTCCCGCATTATAAACTGTCAAAGAGTGCAACATTTGATACCTCGAGAGCAATTGAAAACTCACTCAACACAGGCACTTGGCATCCCCAAGACCATGTATCCACTGAGCCATCTGACTAAACGACACTTAGAGGATCAGATCCCGAGGTTCCAAGATTTTCCCAGTTCCGAATGCCCACTTGCAGCTTTCCTTTCAACGATTCTTCTGCAGGTTTTTTTATCTGCCGCAGTGTCCCCAAAATTGGCCATATTCGTATGCACGCTTTTCACAGTTCTTGCAGTAAACATGTACCAGCAGTTGTCCGATCCCAAAGCTACGTAATGTCAAACATCAGAGTCAGCATCACTATATTGTTAAAAGATACTCCTCATCCTGGTTGTTATCATCCTCTTGTGACCGGCCTGCCAAATGCCGAGACCTCCCGTAATTCAGATTCCAGGTTTCTACTTTCTACAGAATTTTCTCGAGGATTTAACCTGTGAATTCTGTGCAGGAAAATTCAGTTCCATCCATCACATGCAACCATCACTTTCGTCAAGTAGGAAGTTCCTTGGAAGGCATAAAGGGTTTTACAAGACTCATAAATGGGTATTACAAAGACCTTTGCATGCTCTCTTGAATTATTGAAAATCCAAAACCAAAAGTATGTACACATTTTCCTACCTACAAAATTCTTATGTCAAGTTTGAAAGTCTTACAAATTTTAAACTACAATACCAAAATTCATTTACTAAAAATAAAAATAATCTGGTAAATTCTCAAAGTTAAAATGCTTCTAAATTGATTTGACAAATATCTATGAAGATTTTTCTAACTTCAACTACATGGATAATTTCACATCAACATGCTTGACATCAACTTCAAAAACATTGTGGGAGTCATGTACTATAGCACATCTAAGGTTTATAGAAACCTTGAAGGAATTTAGGGACATAAAAGCTAGAGACCAACTAAATCACTGAGAACTCTAAAAGAAAACTTATATTCACCAAGTCGGAGACAAATGGCAGGCGTTGAATATCCCCAACAAACAAAGCAGGAACAAGGCGCTCCTCGCCAGTGAGGTGCTCAAAGAAGGGCAGGCAAGCGAAGGGTGGTTTCCCACCAGTGGAAGCATCAAGCAAAGGACTGTACCATTGCCTCTCGCAAGCCTTCAACTTCTTTTCTTTAATCTCGCCTTCAATCCTTTTTCCTTCCTGCCAAGAATGCTTGAGACTGAGACACTAGGCTTGCAGATAAAAGAAGTCAATGGTTCAGAGAGAAAGAAAAAGGGAACCTTTGGTCAATGACAGCACGGGCCTCATCGAAACTTCTTCCCGCACGGATGAGCTCACTTTCACCTGATTCTGATGTGGTCTTCACACAGAACAAACCGTTCAGATAAATGCAAGAATTCTAAGTGTGAAAATACGATAGGTGGACAATCAAGTAAGGCCCTGACCGCACCAACCAAGTAGCAACGATTATTTAACTAGAAAGCCTAACTCCCCATTATATAAATTGCTAGCGCGAGCACCCAACATGTTCTTAACTTCCACCTAGAAGTTGAACCTTAACACCCCAGTTAAATAATTGGCGCTACTGGGCTCGTGCGGGCGGGATATTAAGAAGCTAGCAGGTCTGATACCGTAACTCCAATCAGGCATGTGAAAAACAGACTAGCAGTTGGAAATGATTACATGGACCTACAATCTTGTGACAGTCAGAGGAATGTCCTTACTGCCAAGAGACTGAGGGTCATTCCATAGGTGGTCGTGAACTGCGAGACAAGGGGATCAGATCCTGCGAAGAGCAATTTGCAGCAGTCTTCTGCGCCTTCAAATGGTGTTTGCACCACAACTGTGTGTCCTTGCTAGTCAATTCCCCTTCGACCTGACCTGCCCGCCATTTGCAGTATTGAACTCGCACTCAATTGCCGCCTCGTTTGCTGAGTGTAGCCAGCACGGTCGTCCTGAAAACCAATCTCATCTGTGACATCCATTTTAATCAACTGCACACTAATATTCTGAAAGAACACTGATTTATTCAGCACAACTCGATAAAGTAAAGTCTTCAAACTATCATAAGAGTTTCAAACACCAGACGAAGAGCCTCACCAGTTCATTGGATCCCCTTGATCGTTTAAGAGGGGGTGAAGCGCTCGGCGTGTAGAGAAGTGCCAAAGAAGTGGAACAGGTCTTCTTGATGATGTCACAAGCTCGTTAGGGCCATGCATCTGCACATATAACACAAGGTTGAATATTCAAAATCTAAGTTCAAGAAAGGCGAAAGCCTTCCTGTTCTTAAAAGCCGATTGCACTACGACAAGCTTCAACACAGGACAAATCCAAATGCCCCCTCACGATTCATGGAACAGTCGAGCTCCAGAATGGCTACCAATTAAAACATCCATACTAGTTACCTAATTGAAGCTTTAATGATTAGACTTTGAGTACTCCCGCTAGTGACAGGTGTGTCTAGATATAAGTTAAACTCTCAAATTCTAATGTGGAATAGAATGAAAACTATACATTATAGATGAGAGTGGATGAAAATGGATATTAGGATGAGAAAACCTGATAGAGTTTAATTAACAGTAGCCTAATAACGAACAGTTAAAAAATATTGGAAAACACACCAATATTAGTTAACATTATCTTACTCACAAATGCAAACTATATTGTAGCACTGACCACATCTGAGCGATCCAACGAGCAAGCTCTTCTGGGTTAGAAAGGTGGCAGAGAGACAAATTAG
This sequence comes from Climacium dendroides, assembly GCA_950106755.1. Classification (NCBI taxonomy): domain Eukaryota; kingdom Viridiplantae; phylum Streptophyta; class Bryopsida; order Hypnales; family Climaciaceae; genus Climacium; species Climacium dendroides. Next base: position 24,807,839 of record OX467086.1, read on the forward strand.
CTGCATTTCCTTGGGGCAGTAAATCACCTCCTCAACAGCAATATCAGATAAGACTGAAAATCGCTTGGGAATCTCTCATAGCTATTCAGCCTTTCAACTAGTAAAGGTGAAAACGCTGCATATAAGGCTGCAGCAGAAAGATAGCACCATACTGACACATTTTTAACAGAAAAGTCCTAAAGTTCATCCAGTGAGGCTCTCAATGACAATGATAAAAGGGTAAGTAATTGCAAGCACCGTTTCTTCCCACACGGTACCACGGGAGATGTCACTGAGATAGTGCACTCCGTCCAGCACCACAGCATCCAGATTGACGAGATGGCCGCCATTATCCACGCTTCTAACACTGCAAGCGCCACAATGAATGAGATCTCCGATGTCAGAATAAATCTACATTCTTCTAGGTGCATGTACTTTCAGAACAGAAACCCTCTGGCAGATTGAAGTGCAGTCTGCCTGTCTTTGTGCTGACAAAACCCACAAATGACTGTCACTTGTGTGTCTTCGAAGCTACGAGATCTGGAGTACATATGAGTGATCTATCATGCATTAGTTCCACTCAAATGATGAAACGTCTTGAGAGTAACGCTATGAGATCATGGCCATTTAAGTCTAGACCTTCATTGCACATTCGTGATCAGATTCCCTTGCTGCAGACCCCCCCCGCACCAACCGAGTAGCAATATTAGCGAACTGGAAAGAGTTGCTAAATGCCCGCACTGCCCAAGTTGTTTCAGTCGGTAAATTGATGCCAACTCCCGTTTTAGCATTCATTTCCACTAGCAAACATAACTGCCCAATTTTGGACAAGCAAACTAATTGGCCGATGGTTCGACACGGCACCAACCAAGTAGCAGTGGTTGGCTTACTTGAAAGCCTGACTTACCTTGTATATTAGGCATACAATAGGCTAGTTAACTTCCAACTCGCTAATGGAACTGAACACCCCAGTTAATTAATTGGTTACTTGGTTGGCGCAGGCAGTGTCTAACAAGAACTTCACTGTATTGCCTTCTAGAGACTTCCAGAAAGAAGAAATGGCCAAGGCAAAATCCACACCTACTAGTGGACTAAAACCCTAAATCCTAAACCCTAAAAAAACCCGACTGAAGTTTCCTTGTAGAGCATGTTGCGCAGGATCTCAGTGCAGGGTCATAGTCAATACCGGAACTTCCCTATTCACAGTCGCGTCTCCTCTGAGCAGCCCCACATTCTCCTCTCCAAACAGCTCCCTGTAATTCCACATGCAGTGAGATCCATACCCCCGAGTGCTAAATGTTCAAATGATTCTATTAAATTTATACACATCTAATTATTCATGACCGTGCATGTTGCAGCACCACACGTGAACCATTAAAACAAACGTCCAGCAAAGAGTGCATCGGAAATCACGAAGTTTTTGGTTCGACAATGCCTTGAGGGGCGTAGTGTTTCCCTCTTGCAATGGTGGCACCTGAGCAACGAGAGCCTTCCCACTACTAGTTGGCGCACATCCAGTCACCGAAGACCCTTTCAAAAATCCTTCAATGGACATCCTCTGCACGACACATCTTTTCCCACATTTCAGAAACCTCGACACAGTTTCAAATCCACGAAACCCTCACTCAACAATTGGCTTCTCTCACAAGCAATAAATCATGAAATTTTGGTGCTTACCTGGAACTTATCAAATGGTAAGTCATAGAGCTCTATGTGGTCGTCACTGTGCAACCGTCGCTGAAACGAGTACGAGCCAACCTCGTCTTTGTTGCTGGTGTCGAAAGACTTGGCGTTCAAATTTTGATTCACCAAGACAACTGAGAACGGTAGGGTTTCAGCCTTAATCCGATCTAATTGCTGAAAACCTAATTGCTGCTATCCCCGAAAAGGTTTTTTTCAACAATTCTACTGTAGGCAACGGAGGATAATTTTCGAGTACGCTGGGGCCATCGCCCATGGAAGAGCTGACGCCATCGCCATGATTTGATTCAGCTGGTAGTAAACTCCGTTGGTTTTACCTGGGTCTACACTTCTCCCACATTGCTATGAGAATGTGAGCGTGCCTGCGTAGGAGATTTCCGAAGTTCGATCACATTCTTGTGAATCACGGACTCGAATTGAAGGTAGAGAATCGAAAAACGAAAGTGAAGCTTCAAATGAGCGTGCTCCTCCAGGTTGTCATGAAATACTACTACTGCTTGTAAAAGAAGTTAATCCTTTCTCTGCCTGTAAAAGAGAGTACCGAGTCTTCACTTCCGCCACCCGTTTGGAAGAAGTGAGGGATTCAATTCGGCTTGTGAGAAATCCGACTGATGCCAAGTCGGCAAACTCCTGTGCTCCAAACACTAACTTCGCTGCTCCCAATTACGCAGACCCCCAAGAATTCAAACACGTTCAGGTCCTTGGCACCCAAAGTAATTCGATGAGTGGCTTCAGTCCATCTGCCACCGACTGGATAAAGATTCATGAATCGACCAGAAATCCAGAATCGCTACAGGAGGTTAGTCACCAAATTGGACACAAGATCATTGTTTTTCTCCAAAGTACGATTTCCGAACGCAATTCAAGTCAGCTTCTGTAATGGGGCAACTCTGACGTGAACACCAGGGATGTCAGAGTTGTCAAACTTGTTGGTGGCAACTGGGGGGAGTTCTACTGTACTTGGAGGAGGGTGTACTTCGAGGAGTTCTGCTGTACTTGGAGGAGGGTGTACTTAAGGTAATATGTTCTAAAGGCGATCATTTAAGCCCTTCTTCGAAAGTTTCATGAAAAGAAATATTTTTTGAATCATTTTTCAGAGAAAGAAAAATGGATGCGGAATGTCACACAAGTGGTTTCATATTTTTTGAATCATTTTTGAATTACTTATGAATTTTTTTTAAAAACTCTTGTAAGCATCTATTTGTGACCCTAGGCCTTCCAAAATCTGACCACTTGCAACTTCTAAAGTGATTTGAGTAAATGAAAGCCAACAATTGGCTCTTGCAATAAATATTGTTTTTCTCTCGATTCTCTCAATGGCTTGAGAGGTCCATTTAAGGACCACCTATTATCTATTTCAAACCTAAATAGAGGGGCAATTTGAAGAGGCTACTCGCTTTTAGAGTAGACTACCTTAGAGGAGTTCTAAAATGAAGGATGGGCCTAAATTCTAGGGAGGGAAATGACGAGTTAGGAAAAAAAATTATTACATGACTAGTGAAGCCCCCAAATTAGCGTGTTGTTCATGCTTATTGGAAAGTTGAAGTGAAGCCATAGGCCACATCACAGAAAAGTGGAAGGGAAAGACAACACAGTCGCATTTGAAGGGAGTGCTTAGTGTAGCTATGGGCCCATGGCAAGCACAAATTTTTGTTCATGCAGTTGTGCAATCCTTTGATTTTCATCCTACTTTCCTTCTTCATGTTTGGCGCTGTTTTTTTTCAAAATCAAAAGAATTCTCTTAGAATTTATTGGAGTAAAAGGTCCTTCTTGTCAAGAGAATGATGCACAAAAATTAACTGTGCTGCTTTGTGGAGATCAAGGAGTAGTTGAGTGCTTCATCTTTTCAAAATGTGAATTTTTTGTTCTCGTGGGTGGCATGCAATATTGGAATCTGCACCGGCAGATTGTGTAAACAAGGTCACTTGCAAAAAGGTTACACTCCATTCTTACTTCTTGTAGTAGTTGTTGGTCACTGTTTTAATGGTGAATTCATTTGTAAGGTTTCAAGTGTCTTACTTTTCATGCAAATTTGTTATGCATTCTCATAATGCTAGCTCAATGCTTGCATTTCACGTGTGATTGTGTGTTACAAATGGTGCAAGTTCTAGGGTTTGTTGTTGGCTTCTACATGATCACTTCTAGCAATAGTTGCGATAGGGATTTCAATTTCTTTTGCACTCAACAAGATGAATCCATTGGCACTAAAACCTTTCCATTCCAATATATCTAACATCGTTCCCCACCATTCCCCAAGTGAACTTTTTTCAGATTCATGACTTTTATTTTCTGTCTCCTGTGAGCAATTTAGAATTGCTTGTCCATCCTATACATTACAAAAGCAAATGCCATGGACATAGCCGCATCTTTGAAAATTGTTGTATCTTCTGCTAACAACCTCATTTTCATACCTATGTACACGTTTTTCATTTTCTGCGTCAATTTATCATGTTCACTTTTGTCGTGTTCATCATGAAATGTCCCCTAATAGTGCTAACGTTGAGGGTTTTTTTGGTTATTTTCTTTCGATGTACAGATTGCGAATATGAATATTATGATGAACCTAACGGAGTTGATGTCAGTGGAATCCATTGTACTTTTGTTCCTCATGACCTCAAATGCAACACTTGATTTCGGGATAGAAAAAAATATTGAAGATAGTAGCAACCTCCAAGTAGACTACATACGTGATAATGATCGTGCCACCATCTTTGATATAGATATTATCACTCAAGCTGTCCTACACCACTTCAGACTATACAATGTATTTTCTTTGTTTGATGCTAAGTTTAATTATTGGATGAAGCCTAGATCTACAACATGGTTCTCTTGCTTCATCTTGGACTAGTACAATGAAGAGTAGTGGCTTAAGATTTTTCAAATGACAAAATCCGCGATTTTCTCATTGGCTGAATTCGGGAACCAAAGTTGAACTAAATATTAAATATTGTTTATCCATTCTAGTGGTTGTACGTGTTGCTTGTACTCTATTCAAGCTAACACATGGTACAAGTTTACTGATTGCTTAGAGTTATTTGCTATAGGTTGTCGACAATGTCCCTTGTGCTCCGAGAAGTTGTCTAGGCAATTAATATTGCTCTTTGATAAGAGATTTTGTGGCCCACAAGTGACAAATTCTTTGAAATAGAAGCTAGCTTCAAAATTTTGTGTGGTCTCCTAGGAATATTGGGAGCCATTGATGGAACACACATGGCAATTTCTAAATTCAAGTTTGCTCGTGCTAATTACTTTTATTTCAAATTAGGTGCTTATACTCTAAATTGCCAAGTGATTGTTGAAAGCAAAAAGAGGCTCCTTGATTTGTTCCTAGGCATGCTTGGCTCTACAAATGATGCTTGTTCCCTTGACATTCTTTTTTCATTAGATGATTTTTCACTAGAGGGCCGTTTTGAGGCTTGTTCCCTATGTTGGGAACTAGTCATTGTTGTCGGATTTTAAGAATATTAAATAATAATTTAATAATTTTTTTCTAAAAAAATATTAAAAAATAATTTATTATTATTTGATGTGGTAGTTACTTGCCACATCAAATCGCTGTTGTGGTTGAGTCTCGGGTTGAGCTTCCACAATTTGGGAATGTAGAGGAACTCGTAGTCCTATAGAGAAATTGAATCTTATCTAGTGGTACTATAAGGGAGTGCACAATTTTTTTAGAATGCAAATGTGTTGTTCAATGGATTTATTCTTCATTTACTAAACGACTTAGGTTACTCACTTATGCCTCGGCTACTTGTGCCACATCACCACATTCAAAACCTCCCAACTACAAAATCTTTGTTCAATAAGAAATTAAGCCAAGGCCATAGAGTTGTTGAAAATACTTTTGGTATTCTCAAGCAAACTTTTTGAGAACTGCTCATGAAGTTTGATCTATAGGTGACTTTTATGCTAGAGGTTATTATGTATTGTATTATTCTTCACAACATCCTTCTTGGATAGTCTAGCAAAGAGGTTGACCATTTTCTGCAACTAATGCAAACAAAGGATCTGGGTGGAGATGTTGTCAATGATGATGTGGGACTGCCCCAAGAAATAAAACCTCTAGGGAATGATGTAGCTTTAGAACGGGGTATATCAAAACGACGTGATCTTGGTCTGTACTTGACATTGCAGCACAATGTTAGCCTTTAAAGCTTACTTAGGTACGAAATGGTAACATGCTCACTCTCTTTCCATTTTTTTTCCTTCACAAAATTTTTAGTTCTTGTGTGTAGCCACATTCCTAGCAAGTCCTATATGGTCAGTGGATCATGTCACAATAGTATTATAGAATATAAGCAATGAGGCATAGCTATCATTGAAGTTTGATTTTAATTTGAAGTCCATTCATTCATGATAGCAAATGGTGACAATAACAAGTCAGATTGGATTTTTCAAAAAATTCTTTTTAAGATATACATCATAGAGCACTTCATATGTTACATCAAGAGTTCAAAATTCTAAGCATGTTATATGTTATAAAATTAAAAATTCTTTAAAGTAAATCTAATGAATGTTATGTACAGGTACTTCATTTGAACAAGGTATGTCGAATTGCCTTCCAATGTAATGTATAGTAATAATAGCTGACTTACAGTACAATAATAGTTTGACTATAGTGTACAATACTTAATAGGCAGTGAGTCAATCTTGCAAGGTGAGACTTGGTAGTTCAATAGTAGCAACACCTTTGAAGGTGGGCTCTAGTTTGTCAATTTTTTTTGCTTTGGGGTCTAACAATGGCTCCATGAAACTCTGTTTTTCTTTGGCAAGATGCATGCCTCCACTTAATACTTTGGAAAAAATTGACAAACACTTTACAATTTCTACCTACTTCAGTATAGCAAGTCTTGTAGTTTCATTAGCAATGCATGCATTGTCATGGAGCCTTCTATCTTTCTCACACTAATAGTCCATCTACTTGCTGAAAAGCTTTAGCTGCACTTCAATTTTTGATTTTTCCAACTCGCAGCTCATGTTAGGAATGTCTTTCATTTGGTTGGCCATAACAATGCCACTCGCTTGGGTGGTTTTTACTATGAGACCATGGCTCGACATTACTTTCCTGCAAACACCTATATTACCTAATTGTCACTTCACTTGAAAGTCCGAAGTGTCGCTTGAGCTAATGACATGTGCTATCACTCTTGCTTACAAACTCTTGCATTACTATGGAATTGAAGTGCTTGTCAAATTGTTGGTTCAGGCCTCCAAATCCATATATAGCTGCAACTTGCCTTGCTTGGTTTGTAGAATCATCTCCAAAACTATGTGTAGTGTCTTCAGTTGTCTCCTCAGTTGCAACATTCATGAAGTCCATCGGATCCTCCATCTTGGGGTCATTGTCACCCTCTCTATATAGACATCTTCACTTTGATTGTTGGGCACTTGGTAATTGCTATCATCATTTGATAGCCAATCTCTATTATGAAGCGGGTTTATGCTTGGCCTCTTACCATACCATTGGCATCAATGTTGTAAAAGACATCTTCTGAAAACAAGTAGGGAAGTCCCTCAGCCTTTTTGTTAGCGAGATTGAGATCCCAATACGTAGCACCATTGGTGCCAATTCATGCAAAAAAATCAACTATCTTCTTGTAATCAAATATCAATTGATTCCACTTTGTCTTATAAATGGAGCCATCTAAGGGGCACATTGAACAACTAGCACACATGACATCATGACTAATGTGGTTCCACTTTGTTGAGTCGGAATTCATGAGATCCCTTGCGTCCACCACATTTTTTTTCCTCCCAGAACTGTTGTCGTTTGGCTTGAATGAATGTGTTGATTACCTAGAAATTCCAATTCAAACCATGGTCCATCCTTGTGGACTTTGCCAAATTTGCTGCAGGTGCAAATACCAATACACTAGCAGATCTTGGCATTTTGATGGAAGTCAATGGGTTGACGTCATTGGCAATAGTCGTAGAAAGTGTAGCTCCAAACATTCCTACTAGAGAACACGCCAATGTTGTTGATCTAAGTCTCCCCAAATAGATGATACCTTTAAGAACCTAATGCCATAATCCATAAAAATTGTGTTCGACTAGTATTTACTTTAGCATCAAAGTGTGTGTTTGTGGTGTAAAAGTCAATGTGTTTGTATTGGAAGTCAGGATAGGACGTTGAGGAAACAAAAATTGATGTAAAAAAAAACTCACCAGCACTTTCAACACCTAGCAATGCATATCCATTAGAGTAAGATGTAACGCTCAAATTATTCTCCATGACAATGAATTTGCATTGTACAAAAGACTTCAATTTTATAAACTCATAGTGTACATGTACATCATGCACAAAATAATTGAGCAAGCTGCATGGATTGATGAAATGTGAAGGTAAATTTCTCACTTACTCAATTGACATGCACTTGCAAGAATGCCGACAGTCAAACAAATCACGATGCTTCAAGAAAGGCACTCTCAGATCCCACTGACCTTGTTTTCAAACACGCAGAGATGGGATCACGACTAGCAAATTCGGTGGACATAGAAGAAGGCGGCAAAAAGTGAGGGTTCCATAAACACACAACAATTCCATGAAGATGGCTACCTTGTAGATGTGAAGTTGATATGCATGAGGCTATTGCCATTCAATTTCTTCCATGATTCAGTTTCTTCCATAATAGTTAATGTGTTGTGGGGTTCATATTCATTAATTAGCTTTGTTTTTACTAGTGATAAAGGCTTCTTATATACACCCATTGTTTGTTAATTTGTCTGCATGACCTACATTATATCAATGCCCTGCAATTGTTGCCTTTAGTCCAAGTGTGTATACATCTTAAGCCTCTATAAAGCAATAGACTTGAGCAGTCCCAACTTTTGGAATAAAATAAGTGGTTGCACTTAACACTACAAGAGAAACGTGTCCTAAATGACAAAAATCAGCCCCTCCTAAATGACAGAAATTTGACAAGTTTCTGTCAATTAGGACAAAAAATTGTCCGAATTGACAAAAAATTGTCCAAATTGACAAAAAACTGTCAATTTTCAGTCAATTAGGAGGGGCTGATTTTTGTCATTTAGGACCAATTTCTGTCATTTCGGACATGTTTTCTTGTAGTGTAAAGAGAGCAACTCAAGCAATAAGTGGTAAACCTCACCTTGTCAAAAAAAAAGGGGAAATATTCTTCTGAACAAGCTTTGTGACTTAAAGATGTGGTACGTGTACCACAAAGGCATTTTCCTACGTAGCGTGGACCCCCTCTATTGCCTTAAACCTCTCTAAACTAATTCTGTTAAGCAGTCCCGGACCAGTTGAGTTAGAGGAGTCCTACTATAGTATAATAGAAGTACCTATTCTTGATAATTTCAGAATTTCAACATGTGCAATATGGGAAATTTGTCGAGAAATTGATCTCAATGTGTACAAATAGAAGAATGAAGAAGAATGAAAAAAATTCTCCAAGAATGAATATTTTTTTAGTTGGATACATTTTGGTTTCATAGACTCACATATTTTAGTTAGCTTTGGCACTTCTCCCTACAAGGAGGGAAGAGAGATGAATGGACAAGAAGGTACAAATAAAGAATATTTTTCAATGAATACTACATCCAATTGTTGTCTACAACAAATCAACCTAAAAAACCATGATAAGAGGACTAGCCAAGATAGGTACTTCTATCATACTTTCAAATGAGAATTCAAAATTTATCTTGAGCTGGATTTAGAAACAAATGACAGGTAGGTATGAGCAACTAAAGTCACAAACATTGACAACCCTTAAAGTAGAAGCACCTAAGTGTGACACTTATTCAAGTTTTATAGACCTTGAGGGTAGGTATAGAATATAATGATGTGCGCTTGTTAGGAAATGGTTTATAAAACCAACAAAATTGGTTTCATATTAATCTGAGCTTGTATGAATATAATACAAATTTGTAAAAACAAATGTGTAGATGCACCTACTATGAACAATAGACTAACACAAAAGTGAACATGGAAACACCCAAAAGCAAGAGACCAAAGCTCGTGTTGTGCTCATTTTAATGGCCAATGCAAACCCCGCCTTCATTACTATGACACATTTATGGAAACTCATGTGTCAACATTGGGTCCACTTGCACTTTAGTTTAGAGCATGTTCTAGGAATCAATAAACGACTTGTATTACATTTGGGTGCATGTACCTTAATCTCTATCTCATAGATTGTTTGTCACTATGACTAAGGTAGACTAGTCCAATTTCATCCATTGCCCAATTGTCTCCCCTACTTTTGCCAATTCTATCTATTCAAACATTCAAATCTACCCAAAAAATATCCAAATCCCTTCAAGATTCTAAGAAAATTAGTGAATTAATGTCAAAATGGGAAATGTGTCATTTCTTGATTGGTGAAAACTTAAGTGCCATTAGATATATGGAAGGGTGGTTATGGAGTGTTTATGATTCCTCTCTATAGGCAGATCTTTCAAGGCAAACCACTCCAAAAATTCATAGATATTATAATTTTAATTAAAAAATTATAATTCCACTTGGGTTTGATGAAACAAGAACACACCTTTGGAAAGTATGTGTATGTGCCCCTGTTGGAATTGGCAAGTAGATATTTTAGATTTTAAATCAGGGTGGTATTAGGCTTAGGCTTGTCTACCTTATTCCAAATGATGCAACGTAATGTCAACTCGGTCCGTCCCTTGATTGAACCGGAAGTATTATGACTAAGAAGGTTTTGTAGGGGGGGGTGCAATGTAAACAGACCGTGAGCTGCAATTAAAAAACAAATCGAGCCGCATCCACTGCTGGGTAGTTAACGTATTGGCTTCTCACTGAGAAACGTCGCTCAAACGTTACACCTGTAGGATAGAGAAAGACAATTAATGTATAATGACGAAGTACTAATTAAAGGGGTACAAAAGTTCGCATCCATCTCAACTTATCAACATCTCCATAAACTAAAAGTGAGTGGTTTTGAAGGGATATAGCTCCAGTAAAACCATACCCGATTACTACACCTTCCATAAAAATCGAGTAAAACCCTGGTAGACCGTGCATTGCTTGGATGATCAATTCGAAATGCTACGTCCGATGATCATCTTTGAAAAACTCTAATACAGACTCAAACCTGGTGTAACCTACTCTCACACAGGTTGCAAGGTTGATCGATGGCCCTGTAAGGCCAACATCGAAAATTCCCTTTACTGCTTTGAACTAACCTAAAAGGGATTCCCCGTTTCTACAATTTGGGAAGTTCTCGACCCCTGCCATCTCAACCACAAGGTTAAGCTACATCTTCGCTTTTTTTCACACTCAAAAATATCGCTGTTGAAAACACAGGCATGAATCTTCCGGTTGACCAACCACGTGAACATGAAAAGAAGTCCTGGTGCAAAGAGGCCACAATTCGCAACTCAAATGCACGCGTGAGCTTCCTCTCCAAAGCTGAAGAAAGATCAATGCTCGACCTAGATAATAACGTGTCCATACGTTGAGCAGGTTATCTGACCGCGAAGGTCTACCCTCATCTGTGGATGTTCAGCATCTCCTTTGCTTCCAGCTCCTCTTTCACCAGGTCGTCACTCGCATATTTGCTCAGCAGTTCTAGCTTCTTCTTTTCTACGACCATGCGCTCAATTTCTCTTTCATCTGGAAGTGGCACGTGGGCAACAAACTCAAATCGTTTGGGCCGTCTCTCTGATTCATCCTCGTCCACCTCTTCGTCACTCAAATCGCTGTTGTAATCTCTGTCGTCTGTCTCAGGTCTCATAACAACAACCTGCAACCGCAATATCCCGACACTTAGTACACTAAAAGCGAAACCAACATGAAAGAGATCAAATTACATCAGGTTAAAACAAACGTATCTAGAATATACATGATCTTCAACCCTGCAACCGGGTCTTACATACTCAGTGACTACGAATGTCTGATCTACAATCAATACAACAGCCTAAACCACCACATTTGCAACATTTATCGAACTGCAAATCTCACCTCCTTGACACCCTTGCGGGCTTCAGCTTTTACGGTTTCTATTCTTTCCCATTCCTCAATGGCCTTAGCACGCATCTCCTTCTCTGCATCCCTTTCTAAATTCTCGAGAACGCCATCCTCGTCATCACGAAATCCATAATAGTCCATGTCAATACGCTTGTACATTTCATACCGATTCCGTTTCTTCTTTATTTCCGGTGGTAGCTCGAAGAGCTCTTTGACTCCTGGCAGCTGTTTGGCGGCCCCAAAATACTTATAGCCCATGCCTTTCCCACTTGCAATGTCCACCTGCAGACATAGGCCATTGTTTAGGGCAAAGTAACACCATTGCAAACATAATCTCAGAATACTCACATGAATCACAACATTGGCTTATGGTTTAGGCAATGTCTCAGAAATCGGAGAACTCCCGTTCTCCGGTTTCTAATTCTGTAATAATCGCAACGATTTTAACGTTTATTCAGTCTTGAAGTGTGTACTTGCTGCTTAAGAAACAGAGTATTTAAAAAAGAATCGAACCAAACGCAGTCTAAGGCAATCAAAAAGCAATTGAAAATTGCGACAACAAGAATATTCAATTTTCCAGTAGCACTGGGTTTAGGGTTTGGCAATTACCTCTTTGCCATCCTCGCCAGTGATCTTCGGAGCAGTTTTCGCATAATTCGGTCCACCAAGCTCCAAAATCCTTGTCTCCCAATGCCCTTTCTCACGAATCAGCTTATTGATTTCATCATTCAAGTCTCGAATGCGATGTTCCCCAAGCCCTGGGTTCTGGATGTCCATTACCTTCCGACCGATTTCACGAATAATCTGTTGCCTCCATTTATCAGCGTCAGCGAGATCACGGCATTCCGACGCAAGGAAGGGACGCTTCTCCTTTGGCTTCTTCTTCTCGTCATTCTTAGCCGCCAAAAACCTACTAAGCATAGACTGCGCTTTCTCTTCATTTCGAGCCATGTTGCAAGCAGACGCTGAAAACCAAAATAAATGTGCCTACACCACCAGGAAAATATATAAAGGAAATTCCAGAAACTATAAAAGGATGTCTCAAGCAAGCATTCAGATGCACATGAAATCAACTCGGAGCTCAGGGACTGAGAGATGCCCGAGCTCGCCTTCCTCCGAAGCCTTGCAAAACCCCGACAGTGTCTCGGTCACTCGAGGATGAACGAGACGAAGACGGATGAAGACCTAAAGGATGTGCGCGTTCTCGTATTTCATTCGTAGGCAGACGGCCAGGTCAACTGTTTGGATGATAAATAGCGTCACAAATTACCCCCCTCATTGTTTTGAAATTGTTTAAGATAATTGTTCAAATGAATTACCATAGTGTTGTTATAATGTTCTTTTTGTTAATCTATTACCATCGTTTCAATATGGTATTGTAACAATAAATATTTTCGTAATTTTGAACTAAATCATTTTTCCAAGGTAGATTAAAAATAGCATTAAATGAATATTGAAAAAATAATTGTTATCAATGAATATTAAGTTAATATTGATGCATTATTGTTGCAATGTACATTGTGTCAACAAAACTTCAATTTCTCTTTTCATCAATATTGATTCCATATCTAGATAGATGTTGATCATTGTTGCAATGCATATTGTATCAATATAATTTTAATTTCTACTTTTATCAATATTGATTCAGTAGAAAATTTCATTTGTTTATAAAAAAAAACTATTCTTCTGTACAAGGCCAAATCAAAATGATTTTACACTTGTCGTGCTTGCACTTGCAATGTCTAGCAAACTTCCCTACATTGTCAATATTCAATTGTTGTATTGACAAATAATTAGTGTTTATAGATCAAGCATCTATGAAATTAGTGGTTTAGGATGGATGAATTGGTTATTCAAGGTACCCATTGTGGTTGAACTACCAATAAAAATGTGAACATGTAGGTAAAAACGTGATACTATGTATAAAATGAGAACATTTTAGATTATTACTCATAAAACACAATGATGAAAGTGACGACATAGGGTTGGTGCAATTATAGATGATAGTCATTTTTAAGTCATTCCGAACAAGAATCTATTCTTTTGCACTTGCATATAGGACCATTTTCTTGTAGTGCTTTCATTTGGATGTTATTTCAACATCTAATAAAACCTTTCCATACCCAAATAGGGTACCATACATGAAGAATACATGACCATTTTGTAGCTCTTGAGTCATGTAGATGGTGCAATAATTATTAAATTGGAGAAGCCATGTGTCATCAAATCTTGTTTAACATGAATCCAAATTGTTGTTTCCATAATGTACCTCAATTCTTGCATCTCTATGTTAGATACAAGAAAAAAAATGTTTTAAAATTGAACTTATCAAAGCTTCAATGCCACTAAAGACATTTTTTTATCCATTGGATGAGTTTAGAAAGGGCTATAGGATGAAAAAAATAATTTTTCATCCAATTTCTTTTGAAAGTTGCTTGAATGCATTTTCAATGAATTGTGCATTCCCTCATTAAGATATTTATTTACTCTTAGTGTGAATTTTAGCCATGAGAATGATACTTTTTGAATTTATACATCAGGAAAGTATCCCCCAATTGCAATAGTATTGTTTCAATGTTTGAACAATAGATTACTAAAAACATATTGTTGCAATATTGCAATAGTATATTTTCAATGGATAGAGTACACCCTCCATTGAAATTGTATTGTTGCAGTAATGAAAACAGTATGCTTTCAGTACTCTACTGTTCAAGCATTGAAACACTATTGCAGCAATACTGTTGCAATGGGGGTACCCAACTAATGAAATTTTCATCCATTTGATTTTACCGACAAAACGCTGATGACACCCCAGAACTTCTTCTGCAGACTTTCGGGGATCCGTTCCAGTCTTGCTTCACATTCGAATTGCCGGCATTCAAGGCTTTCAACACTCCCCAACTCCTCGATTGTTCGCTTCAGGGTTGGATTTCCAGTAACACCCATCGAATTCATTTCAAGACTCATCTTTCGTGAGTTACCTGAACTCATTATTCCGATTTCTGAATGCTTTCAGTATCTTGTGCTTTGATTTTTGTGGACGTGAGGGTGGAGAATTAGGGTGGAATCAAGTGGATGATTTCAGCTTGGTAGGTTCTAGATCAATTGGATCTGTGCAGAAATTGGAGGTTTGGTGTAGTTTTAGGGTTTACCAATGCTCCTAAGTCTTTGGACGAGTTGAAATTGGAACACGCAGGTGGTGCAAGATTAATTTGGTTTTAGGGTTTGTGAGTTTCGTTCGGGAGGTGGAATCCGCGTTGAAGTTGCACTATAGTCGTTATAGTCTTCGGTTTAATGTCGGAACTAGAGTGCTGATAGAGAACTCGACAGAATTGATGGAGAGGAGTGGGTATTTATTTTGGAGCTTATTTCGCCTTTTAAATGTGTGTGTAAGAGCGCGTCTAATTACTGTCAAATATTAGGAATTCCCGAAATCACTTGTGTAAGCGCTGAGCAGAGTATGAACGAGGTCGGGATATGTTCTTAGCAAATGAAAGAGCATTCCAACGCACGAAGAAATGCACAATTTGAACATCCTTCTTGAACGTTTCCTTTAGGATTAGAATGTGTACAAGCCTTTCAGTACCTTTGTGTGCAATCAAGATTTTGTGTATTTCATGCTAACTGCGAAGATCCAGAATGCATGGAGATTATTTTATGTGGAATGGAATGTGTTGAGAACATTGTCTCTTGTGCAGGCGATGTTGTCCTCGATCGAAATGAGATTACTTGTGCAGGCGATGGTGTCCTCGCTCGAAATCAAATTACCTGTAGCCCAACCACTTCACACTTTGACCGAACTCAGTTCTCGAACTTTACTCTCTTCGCCACTCCTGGAGTATCTGAAATCCTCAGTGCCATTGGTTACAAGGCCTCGGTCGGCAAGGCCCAAGCTGCTTGTGTGCCATGACTACAAGGGAGGGTACAAAGAGGACAAATGGGTGCAGGGGAAAGAGGGAATGGAGGGGTACGTTCTCTGGCAATGGCATTTGGTCGATGTGTTTGTGTACTTTTCGCACTCACTTGTCACCATTCCGCCTCCCGGATGGATCAATGCCGCTCACAAGCATGGCGTCCCGGTGAGTTTAATGATGGTGCTATCAATCTTATGTCACTTGCTGGACTGTGCAATAAGCGATTTAGTTCTGATAAGAGGGTTCAGGTTTTAGAGTTTAGGGGTTTAAGGATTTCATTTTTCAAAGTTTGCTTGAATTTGCTGGATGAATGAATGCCGCTCACAAGCATGGCGTCCCGGTGAGTCCAATGATGGTGCTGTCAATCTTATGTCACTTGCTGGACTGTGCAATGAGCAACTGTGATTTCGTCTGTTAGGAGAGTTAGGTTTTAGGGTTTAGGGGGTTGATTTTTAAAGTTAACTTGAAGTTGAAGTTGAATTTTTTGTGCCTTTTTGCAGGTGCTTGGGACTTTCATTACCGAGTGGGCGCAGGGTGCTTCGGTGTGCCGGGCACTTCTTGCCACTGCAGAGAGTTGCTATATGTTCGCATCCCGTTTAGCGGAGCTGGCTTATGAGTTGGGCTTTGATGGCTGGTTGGTACGCAAATGTCCACTTGATTTTCCCAGAGCCTTCTCTTTCTACCTGTGCTTTAGGGTTTAGTGACTCTACACCAAAGGCGGAGAGTCAGCAATGGTTCGCAAATGTACCTAATTCTGGTGCCCAATGAACCGAGATGTGTTTAAAAGCAACTGTAGCATGTTAGGGCCCATCATTCCAAAGAATCAAGCAATTTCTTCTGTCTTGTACGTATATTTATAGGAATAGTGGCTTTCTTAATATTGTTGAACCAGGGTCCTATAACTGTGGTAGGAATCTCTGAATGTATCAACGTCAATTTTAAAAGGTAAAGACAAGATAAAGTTTATCCTTTCCTTTGAATGCTCATGTGCAGTTCCAAGGACATGTAAAGGAGGGTGAACAGATTTATAATCCGGGATAGAAATGAAAAATTGACACATATACATGCATACCCGTATTGATGGCATTTCCACAACATTGAGGATAACCCCGGAAATAGGCTTTTCCAATTTGACATTGAAAGAATGGCATGTAGTAGTTTACATTTGTATTTGGGGTAGCAACACTGGCAATTAGGTGCTTTTCATGCAGACAGTGAATAGAAGTGAAGAGAGGAAAAGTGAGTTGAAGACAGTGCCGAGAAGGAATGTGGGATCATCTGGAAGATGGCACTTGGAGAATTTGTACTGATAGATCTCTTATTGGAACAAGCAGATCAATATAGAGAACCCGATTGATAGGAAGGATATACCACGTCTTCATCTTTTCGTCCAGCATTTGCGACAATGTATGCATTCTCGGTCAGCTAACTCTTACGTCATCTGGTAACGGTCCTCATCACGTTGGACTCTTGTTTTCTTTGTAGTTCCATTCGTGAATTATTTCCATTCAATTCGATGAGCCTTTTAAATATTTGTTCTGGTTGAGATTGCATTTGGAAATTCAAGTTTTGCTTTCCAGGTACGATGCTGTCACTGAGAAAGGAGATCTGAGGTGGCAAAATTGCTTGAATGAGGAAAATCGGTTATTTTTCGGTGATAGCGATGGACTTTTCACCAACTACTCGTGGAGTGTGAGTCTCCACACCGCAGCAGAGCTTGTCATAGCGAAGGAATGCATGTAGAATTCGTAATGGCGCATTGTATGGCAGTTTGTTTTTGAAACTTTGAAGTTCAGAAATTCCCCTCTATATTACTTCAGCATGTGTTCTCTAAGATCGAATGTCATCTTTGTCTAGACTTGTGCACGATCTGGGGGCTCAGTTAAGTCTCTTTGTCGCACTAACATGGTCTAGGAACTGTGGGGCCAGGCGTGGATGGCCCCATTGAGTGCAGCTGTAGCTGGTGACCGGGCCACAGATGTTTACATGGGAGTGGATGTGTTTGGTCGCAACACTTTTGGAGGCGGAGGGTTTGACGTAAGATTTGTACTTTCAAAATCTAATTTTGTGTCTTCCAGAATCCATTCCCGCGCTCCTGGAATGTATGAATTGCCTCACCTGTGGAAATAGAATGTTGATCTGCCTGTCCAGTTTGTGGACAGTTACTTCTGTCCTCTCTTTGCTTTGCTTCTGACGAGTAGCGCATGGTGTACAGAGCAACGAAACTGTGGAAGGAGCTAAATGATTAAAAACAAACTTCTTCAATAGATATTTAGATCCAGTGGCTCGAGTTTGTATGTCTTAGGTGAGATTGGGCGGGGTGCAGTGTGATATTGCTCTGAAGGTAGCCCAGAAGGCCCAAGTGTCAGCAGCTCTATTTGGACCAGGATGGGTTTTTGAAACCGATCAGCCTCCTTCATTTGAGGTTGCGTCGACCAGGTCATAAGCAGCACCATTCGTCTTCCCATCGGTTTTGAATCCACCCGCTCGTTCCATTAGCTCCATTCTTTTTCTTCTCTGCGTGCCACTGTCTTGAAATTTGGATATTGTAGTTGTATTTCGTGGAGCTAATTTATCGTGATGATAATGGTCGATGCAGATGGTGGAGTCGCATTGAGGATTGTTGGCCAATTGCTCGCCGCAGTCCAACGCAGCTTCCATTCTTTACCGATTTCAATCGAGTGAAGTCCTTAACTTCGTCCTTGGTGACATTGCTCTGGACGGGTTGCAGATTGTGAAGTTTCTGAATCTGTTGATTTAATGTTGATTATGGAAAACACGGAAGCAGTATTTTGGTGAGGTGTGAACTGATGGCGGAAATGACAACAGGGGCGTGGAACGCGGGTGTCAGTGGAAGGAAACGAAGTTTCTACTCAACCGTGGTTCAATTTATCATGTCAGAGTGTGCAGGTATGATTTCATTGTGTTTATTGGCTTTGAGTTCTTTCTTTTTGCACCTATTGAATATCGGGTGTTTTACGTTTTTCTTTCTTATTTTTTTTAGTCTTGTGGTGATTTACAATCTTTGGATCTTGTGAGCAGCCCATTTTGAAGGTCATTTCACACCCTCGGAGTTCCTTGGAGGTCGATATGAGGTACCAAGCACACGCCATCTACGGCCCATTCCTCAGCAACTACTTCAGCTTATCATCTTTTTAGGATACCTATACTTGAAGTTTGGTATTTGTTTTGGTTTGTTTGTGACTATGGTTTGCTGCTCCTGGAGCGTGGTGTCCCCCGTGACATTCTTGTTATCGTTTGAAAGCAGAAACTATCACGGTTTTGAAGTGTGTAAGAACATATCTTTTCGGGAATGAGCCAATAGTGTTTTGCTACTTATTATTTTTAATTTTTTTTTGATAAAAGTGAGTGAGTATCTGATAATGTGGCAGCTATGAAGCAGCGTATAGTGGAGGGTCATGTCTACGGATTTCAGCATCTGACGACGCTCTGGGTCTGGTGCAACTTTATGAGTCATGTATTTCTGTGACGGCTAACCGGCTTCTTCACGTATCCTACTCGGTAAGTGCTGTTCGTGCAGTCTTTTCTGAGGCTCTTCTTGTGTCAGTACAGCTCTTCGTCTTGGTTATCCGCTATCCCAATTGTTTAGCAGCTTCTGTGCCTGTTTGTAGAAAGGTGCAATACAGCATGCAAGACGAGTTAAATAATACCTCAGAAATCGACTATGTAGAATACTTGGCTGCTAAGTGGAACCATACCATTTTTCTGACTCCAGTAATGCTCTTTCTGAGTCAATGCGTTGCTGTATTCCTTTTCTTGCAGGTCCAGGCAGATGCTGAGCTTCACATCTGTCTTGCACTTAATATCTCTAGGGAGGACTCCAGGTTTCTGGTCTTGTTGGGGGAAGAAGTTGGCGATGCAGAAGTGCCTTTGAGGTTGCCCAACTGCATCATTGATCGATCTGTGGCTAAAAGTGCCGGAAGCAGCAAGTGGAAATTACTTGAGCATAAGCTAGACCATGGCAATTGCAACATCAATCAGATCTATGCAGTCGTGTATTCTCGTGATTTGGATGTGCAGAAACTCTTATCTTTGGTTGAGGACTGCAGCAAATCTTCCAACACTACAGGGACGAGAGAAATCCCATTTCCGCATGTATCACTTGGACATTTACGCCTTTCGACTGAGCCCGAACATGACCGAGAGTTGCCCGAGATCATTTTCGAAGGTTGCCAACCCAAGTGGACCCAGAAGTCTGAGACCTGGAAATCAGTGAGCTTGACTTTGAGGTGGGGCTTGGTTGAGAGCCATGAACAGAATGGTGGGTGCCAGTGGGTGCAGTATTATGTGTATGCTTCCAAAGATGAAGAATCCGGAGGACCTGGAAGAAGACATCCCGAGTATCTAGGGGTGGCGGTCGTACAGGCTTTCTCTATCCAAGATTTTCTGATCCCTAGTTCATGCAATATGCTGAATTTCTATGTGCAAGCCCAGTGTGCATGTGGTTTACCAGGGCCGTTTTCTGCTGCCTACGTTGTAGATGTGTCACGCTAACCACCACCAACGGAGTTCGGATTCTGATCCTTCACAACCTCTGCTGGTCTATAGGGTGTAAAGTCCGAGTGTACCATGATCTCTGGTCATTTCTTGGCTATTGTTCCATGACCTTCGCCTTCTATGGCGCCTCATTGAGAGAAAGTATGCCCCTCATTATTTTTAGGGAGAAGTTTTTAAATATAATTGACATCTCGTTGACATCTCGTTCAATTTGGAGTCCCTATTTTTAGTGAGACGCGGACACCGTGCTAGAACTTGTCAATAATGTTGGGTCAGTTTACTGTAAATTGAATATTTGGGTTTAGGATATGAGACTGAGACTATCTGTTGCCTGTTTTCCGTTTTCCATTTCTTACTTCATTGAACCAGAAAGAGAATGTCAAAGAATTGCTGCATGCACTCTGAAAGTTGATTGCCTTGATGTGTTAAAGCTGGAGTACGGTATTCCAGATTTGGAGTCCAAAAGCCCAAAGTCGAAGAAAGAGAGATGGAAACGCAAGTGAAAGACACAGGAAGCCTGCATGGCACTCCAAGCATGAGGCTGAGAGTTTCGTTTTCAGCAAGTCTTTTCTATTTGTGGGTGGGGAGGGACTTTTAGGAGTTGGTTGCAATTGAGGGTAGGTATGGACTAGATAAGGTAAAATTG
Organism: Climacium dendroides; assembly: GCA_950106755.1. NCBI lineage: Eukaryota > Viridiplantae > Streptophyta > Bryopsida > Hypnales > Climaciaceae > Climacium > Climacium dendroides. The sequence continues at coordinate 24,828,543 of OX467086.1, forward strand.
CATGAATAAGCTCTGCGGCATGACAATATGCTTTAGAAAATGAACAACAATTTTTGCACATTGGTGAAGGACTATGAATCAAAATGCAAGTGGTTCCATAATTTTCGGACACATTGTGAATTAGTTATAAATTTTTAAAGATGCAAGGTGTAGGGTGCTAAAAGTGTCATGTAGGTGACGTCAAAATACATTTGATGCACATGAAGAATGACACTAGAGAAGAAGTTAAAGCAACAAAAAGTATACCCCAAAACTGTTCACTTCTAAGGTTGCCACCTCCATATTACTATAAATAGAGTTGCACACTATTCAAATTTTGTTTTACATTTGTCCTTGTCATGTGCTTCATATTCCTTATTCAATTTCCCTTCAAAATCCCTTTAAAAATAGGAGTCGATTTTGAGGAGTGGTTCATTTTAGGTGCAGTTACTTTAATGCTCAAGAACATTATAGGATATAATGCCAAGTCTAATAGTTCATATGTCTAGATTTGTACTTTTAGCAAATCTGAAGGTGTAGGTTATTGAAAGAGCGTTTGCACTATGAGTTATTACACTGTTTTGACTATCCAATTGAATGGTGACAAATCTCCGTTGAAAACCGAACTTGGCATTATGGTGTTTGAACACACACTTGCCCTAGTCATTATGATGTACTAGTCTCACACAAACAACACAAAATGGTTGCAAAGAATTTTCTTCATATTTTAACAATAATAACTGACTCTTTTGAGCTCATTGTGACAAACTGCCACAATGAGCTCAAAAAAAAATTAAATCGAATTTTTTACATGGAGCACCAAAATAATGTAAATTAAATTAAATTTTTTGGAGGCCCCCCAATCCCACCCCTTTGTAATTTTGAAGCGGGGTGGAGGTGGCATTGATATGGGATATATCCCTTACCCGTATCCGTACCTCATACCCCGTATCTTATACCATATCTATACTATACATGTATTAGTATCCATATATATATTGCATCCGTATCGAGAATTATTTAGCAAGATCAACAGTGAAGGGAGGGTTTTCTTTTTAAAAAATCAATGATTCACAATTTCTTTTTGGAGGGGGGGATGGAGGAACAGGAGGGTTCACTCTTTTCAATACATTGTAAGTAAGTTAATTTTCTTCCTAATTATAGAATTGCAATAAATTTTATTAAATGACCAAGTCTTACTCTTTAGGTAAGTGAAAAGAACTTTGTACAATACAATGCATGTGCAATGAAAGGAAAATTGGTTTTAAAGAAATTTTGAATGTTCAAATCATTAAATATGCAACTTAAACCCTAATACATTATCAAGGCCTTTTTTTCACCAAAAAACACTTAAAACTATCATTTCTATGGAAAAGAGTAAAAAATTTGAAAATTGTTTTTTTTCTTCATATCTAACCTTAGGATCTTACACCTAATTAGTATGAGAATATGTGGAATAAATTTCATAAATTTTGACTGCACATACTACAAGATATTTGCCTTTAAAGTGAAGAAAACAAGCATTTTTATGCATAACTAGATTAGATTATTTGACTTTGAACCTTCTTAACTTCAATATTTTCACAACAAAGTTTTAAGGTTTAAATCCTTAAGGTGGGAAATTGAATTGAGGATTTAGAAAATAAAATAAAATCTCAAAAAAACTTAATTTTCATTCTTAAGAAAATTATTAATATCTCTAAAAAGCACACTAATCTCAATGGTAAGATTGTTCTAAAAGGAAAAATGAGCCATGTACAATTTTTTTTTAAATTGTAGAAATTGCATTCAGAAATGAATCCTACAAATTATTTTCAAGAAGATGCTTAAATTGCCTGAAGAATAAGATTGTCCATAACTTTTACATCACTTATCCAAATGAAATGAATCAAAGCTTTCCATTTAGACAAAATTATAATCTATGAGAAAAAAATAAAAATTTCACTTGTTTTTTTAATACTTGGTCTCTATTTTGAGCTTATCTAGGCATAATTTTTGTTCTGGAGCATTAATAGAATATATATATTCCCACAAAGATAATTAGTTTTTCTATCTCTACAAAATGTTTCAAAAAATCATGACAAAAATTGAGACGAAAGGTATTTGCCTGAAATCCAATTTGTCCTGTAAGAAATGATGGTCTTTTAGAGGTTAAAGTTTGAACCAATTTTCTTATGGAAGGTTAACCCCTAAATGCATGAGGCACCAAATTCTAGTATCAACAATATTTTGAAGTTAAATAAACCTAACCAAGTTGCTATTTTTAGTAATTTATATTTTGAATTTTTTTGAAGTCTAGTTTTAGAATCTATAATTCAATTTTGAAAATGAATGATTATGAATTTTCTATTCAAGATTTTGTACAAGGGTGTCCATTGCAAATCTTGATTTTCTAGTATTGAAGATTTTTGGAAATGAGCCTCAAATGCACTAAATCTTGGAGAAAAAATCACATTATAAATTCATTTAAAAAAATTTGTACAATAGTTTTTGAGAGGTTGTAAATTGATTGGAGTTATACATGCTATGCCCTTTAACCTCATATTGTTTTGGTGACCAATTTTTAAATTTGATATGTGAAAAGAGGATTGAAAGACTTTTATTAAATCATTTTTACAATTTTAACACCCTCATGATCAAACATTATAATCTTTCAATCTATAAGTGATATTGTTGTATTTTCTTTTTTCATGTGATCTCTAACATTCTAGTTTGAATTTCTACAATTATAATTCAAATAAAATTGGTAAAACTTATCAAAATGATTTGTTTTTTGTTCAATTTAGAGCAAATGCCAAAAAACTCAAAAAAGGCTTTTAGTATTTAGGTGTTAAGATTATTGCTAATGATTGATAAATTTTTTAGAATATATAACACAAATGTAAAATTCCTAAGTTGATTAAAAGTTTTGAGTGTATTGTCAATAATACCATAATATTTAATAAATGTTTCTACAATAGCTTCAACACTTTAAATTTTAATTTTTTGAAAATTCATCATTAAATTGAAATGCAATTCAATATGTTCAACACAAAGTTTAAAATCGTTCATGCGGATGGAGGTGAAGATGAAGAAGACAAGTTCTTTACACAATTGGATAGTAGGAGGTAAAACAAGCCATGTAGAATATGTAAATGGTTAGGATTAGTGGGAGCTCAATCTTGAAATTATCCCATATTTTTAGAGGGTTCATGACAAACAATGCATTTCGTTATAAAAATGACCTCTCCACCCTCCATTCTTTTTAAATGTTAATATAGAATTTCCTTCACTTTGTCATTAAACATTTACTTTCTAGTAGATCGTCTTTGGACATTCTGACTTATACTGAAATTTTATTTTATTTTTACAACAACTTGATCATTTAATTCTTGTTGAATTTGGCAATTTCTCTCTTTTTCTAGCACTCTGAAAAATAATTATTTTCCATTGATCCTACCCCATGGGTACGGTAATCATATTTAGCTCATACCCAATGCAAATGAAATTTACATAACTTCCTTGCCTAGATACATCAAATCTTTTTGGGTAGGTAGCCATCAAATCAAGTACAACGTTAAATCTGTCCCACAAAGTAGGACGAGCAAAGTGAAAATATAGATTCTTCAGAGTAAAAGTAAAATCTTATTCCCTGTTTAGTATTGTGTTTAGGGTGTGTTCTTGACCTCTCTTAGCTAATTTGGGGTCTTTGATTGCAAATATGAAATCAAAATTTATAAATTTATTTATATGTGAAAAATAAAAAATTTTGTGTTTTTTCTTAGGATAAACTTTTTACATTTTCACCCTACTCATTCCACTTCATAGTATGGGTTTATTGTCCTACTCAAATCAACATCAACATTAGATGGAAACTTTTGATGCACACGATCACTTTTCAAAGTAAAATGAATTAATTAGTGAGAAATAAAAATGTCACATTGCAATTTAACCTCTAAACATCAAGAGTCTTTTCTAGAATTGACAATTTGGAAAAAGTCATTATAAAATACTATTTGGAATACTATTTTGGAGTTGATTTATGGATAAGAGTTATAGATTTTGAATTTTAGATTCCATTCATATGGTTAAATTCACCAATGCTATGACTAATATTTTTCTATAAATTTTAAAATTTCTTAAGAATTTTTTTACAGATAAAATATTATCATTTTTTGAGTGAAACTTGTTGGAATGGATTTGTCTCTTGACATAGTGATTTTTTGAAAATTTTGTGTACTTTAAATCTATGACCTTAGTTTTACAAATCCGATTTTGAATTAGAGTCAATGCAATTTGGGCTTAGTCAACAACTTGATATACTTCCATATTTGTAAATTTTAAAAAACATGAACTCTATTAATACTAAATCCAAACATTAGATAGGACAAAAATTTAATAAAGTATTTTTATAAATTGAAATGACTTTCATTGAAGCAATAATGACAAAGAATTAAGAATATGAATTTGTTCATTGTTGAGAAATTGAATATTGGAGTGTTTAATAAGGTTTAACTCTGTAACATTGTTGCTAACTTTGGATGACAAAGAATCCTTCTATATAACACAGAAGTGCAAATGTTTATCTTTGGAATTTTGTATGGAAAGGGGAGGGCTTGTAGAGTAGTTTGACCTCCAATGAATGCACTTGGCTTTTTTTAAGCAAATAATTCACATAGTATCCCAAAAGATAATTTTCATAGTGATAAAGCTCATCCCTACAAAATTAACTTCTAAGAGATCATGATTTGCAGTGAAATACAAATTTAGAATTTGGGGGCAATTTAAATTATGATTGGATAAGATTCTAATTACCAAATATAGAATCTTTAATTCTTGCAAGTTTTTTTCTTCAATCTAGATATGAATTGATTCATTACTTTGCACAATAACAATGAAGCATTGAATAACCAAAATGATTGCACCACTAAAAAATAGGCAAAAAAACCCAGTTTTCTTAATACACTTGATTGTACCACATCTATTTCATATACTCCTATAGTAAGCTCTTAATCCTTTACCACCTTTGGTATTTTAGTAAAAAAATAACCATATTCCTAACTTATTGTTTGAAATACATGAATAGTTGTCAATCAAAATGAAATTTTTTAATTATTCATCCATAAAAAAGAAACTCCACATCTTTCATAGATACATTTTCTATAAGATTTTCTTGATTGTCGGACAATATATTTTGAAAATCATAATGTTTGTACAAAATATATTTAAAATAAAAATAAAAATTTAGAGGTACTCAAGTTCAATGAGTATTATGTGTGAGGAAAATTTTGCAAAAGTAAAGGTGAACCTATTCTTTGATAACAACTGACTCATAACACACATGCTTTTCTACTATCCAAATTTTACGTGATTTTCAAGTTCAAGATTGTTAAAATGTAAGGTTCTTTGCAAAATATTATACAAAAAATATTCCAACAATGTAGGATCAAGATCAAGTTATGAGAAAATCAAAGACATAGAATTCTATAATAATGTCTTGGACATGTTTTGTTGAAAAAAAACATTATTTGGCTTCGAAATACCTCAACCTATTGAAAATTGTCTTGTTATATAGGTCAACGATGCAATCTCCTTCCGTGTTCATCTTTTCTTGATAAGTCTTTTCTTTATCATCCATAGCCTTTAGAAGTCACCCTACACCAATTCTTTTCTCATGACTAGGTTTTTTTTCTCCTATTGTTTGTCAATATTTTACTTGTGACAATGTATACACACAAGGGATATACCTTTGTATGTGTATATATAATAAAAGATTCAATATCCAAATTACAATTTGATTAATGCAAAATGTGCAAACAAATGATGGCTAAATTTGAACTTCACACTTTGCAATTTCATTTCAAAATGGATATGTTCCTACCACAATTTTCCACTACCCATTGAGCATATGGTGATCACTTAGACACTAAAGGTTTAAACATTTATCATTTACCATTGGTCTCTTATGAGTTAAAAATGCATTCTAACCAAACCAACAACCAACCTCCCAACTAAATTAAGGGTTAAATATTCATTTGCATTTCCCTCCAAAATCTTGCACTTCAATTCCTAATATTCCATTGTCCCTATGGGAGACAAAATGGATTTTGGGTAGGACCATATAACCTTGATTTTTGACATGATTTTTTTGAAAGTTTTTATAATATAAAAAAATACATTAGGTTTTAGGGAATATAATTTTTATTTCAATTGGTATTGGGAGAAAAATTACACCACAATAACCTCAAAATGGGGGAGGTCATGTAGCAAAAAATTCACAAAGAATTGAAACTAAAATAAGAATTTTTTTACCCTTAGAAATTATAGTGTTGTACTATTGTCAAAATGGAAATCTTTGATTCTAATTGAATTAGCGATGTGAAATTAATGAAGCTTCTTGTTTTTTTTAGGTAATTATGGATTCTTAAAGAGAAACTAACATATTGGATTCATTTTTTTATTCAATTTTCACAATTAATCAAAAAAAGATTCTACAAGGTTAAGTATGTTTGTTAAAACAATCCCACCGTTGAGATTAATGTGTTTGAATTCCATCTTAGAGTAATTCCTGAATTAATTTATCCTTCAATCTTATACCAACTTCTATCTAACAATTTTAAAAAAATGAAAATCAAGTTGTTGTTTTTGAAGGAAAAAATCACAATCCACCCTACTCAAATCTATTGGTTGCTCTTTCTAACCATAGATTCCAATTTTATAGACTTAGGCTTCCAACATAGACCAATCTTTTTGTATGATGCATAAGTTGAATAATTTGGATGTAGAATCCATATATGCTAGTTTATTTTGCTAGTTTCATTTCCACATGGAATTCATACTTGGTCTCAAGGTTGTGAAAGAAAATGCCAACTTGTTAAACTTAGTATGTTTTTCACTTAGCTTATTGTGTTGTGTGTTTCTACTCTTGAAAACTCCTCTTGGTCCAAAAATGTCACTACAATTGGCATTATTATCTTCAATATACTATCATTACAATTAGGAAGTTTTTTTCTAAATATTTTCAAAATTTTGAGTACATACAACAATGAAATTGGTCTCTTACACCATAGGTGATAACAAATTTTGAATATTGTCATATTCTAGATTTTATTCACAAGGCAATTCAATTCTTCTTCTTTCTTTAATTATATAAAAGTGGTTGGAAAAAGATTTTGTCAATGTAGAAAGATACTTTACTAATATAATTTTTTTTATGAAACTCTACTAATTAAGCCAATGGTATACAATTTATCTTAAACACCGTCTAGGAATGCTTAAAGTAGGATTTAACTTGGTATTGTGAACTAAACAATAGTTGTTTGAAAAAAAATGATATAACACTCAATACCATCAAAGTATCAATCACTTCCATTTTTCTATGTAACTGTTATTTATTGTTAACTAAATTAATATGATCATGTCTTACATTTCAATCCTATATTATGGCATTCTGCAATGAAAGTCTTTTACATTCAAATAATAATATAATATATAAGACTCTTACAATAATTCCATTAAAAGTATTTAATTTATTGTAAGAGTCTATTACATTCAAATAATAATAATAATATAGACTCTTCAATTAATATATTCAAAAAATTGAAATCACTTACATAATTGAAACTTTATTGTCAACTACAAACACTTAAAAAAAGATTTTTCTACAAATATATTTCTTCAAAAAGAGTCGTGGTTCCAAACATGTCGGCTTGAAAGGTGGATCATGCCAAGGTGACACTGACTTTTGAACAAAGAGTGGTTGCTAGTCTACGAACACGCTATATTCATAGAAACAAGAAGATACTTTTGTGTCCATGTGACCTAAGGAAAATAGACCACCTCATCTTTGGGAAGAACATGTTTCCTTAGATACCCGAGATCTTTTCAATTTAAGAAAGACCCTCCTACATCTACAACTAGTGGCTAATGTTCTAGAATGATGGCACAATTTGCAAAATCTTTTCTAGTTTTTTTGTTTTGCTTATTAGCTCATTCACCTTCCTAGAGTTTGGGTAAATTTGCTATCTAGAGATTGGAAATTCAACTGCTAGTATTAATGTTTAAATTCCATTGAAAATTGAACTTACTGCTAGTTTTAATGTTAAATTTACATTGAAAATTCAACTGCTAGTTTTAATGTTAAATTTACATTGAAAATTCAACTGCTAGTTTTAATGTTATAGAATGATAGCACAGTTTGCAAAATCTTTTCTAGTTTTTTTGTTTTGCTTTATCTAGCTCATTCACCTTCCTGGAGTTCAGGTAGATTGGCTATCTAGAGATTAGAAATTGACTGCTGTTTTTAATGTTTCATTTCCATTGAAAACTGAACTGCTAGTTTTAATGTTTCATTTTTATTGAAAACTGAACTGCTAGTTTCAATGTTTCATTTTTATTGAAAACTGAACTGCTAGTTTTAATGTTACATTTTTATTGAAAACTGAACTGCTAGTTTTAATGTAACATTTTTATTGAAAAAATTGACTGCTGGTTTTAATGTTTCATTTCCATAGAAAATTTTTAGATTTTATTTTGAGTTCCAAGCCACTACGAAACCCATTTCATTTGCTCACTCATTTGCTTGCCCAGCGGCCTTCCTTGAGGCTGTCTGCAGTGGACTTGGTCTGGAGAAAAGCTGAGCCGGCTCCAGGACAAAAACAACTCACCCCATCCCATCCCATCCCATCCCATCCCTTCAACTGTCTCCCCACTCATCAGTTGGGGTGTGGCTTGGAGGTGCCTTGTTCGTCCCCGATTGCCTTCCTTTTCCTCTGCAACACGCCATCAGCACTTTCAGCAGTTCCCAAGTCCTCGGTAATGCAAGCAACTCCCACACCTTTACTCAACAACATGAATAAAAAAAGAAACACAAAACAACAATAAGAAAAACAAAACAGTCAGTATTCAAAACTACTGTCAGTTGGAGTAAACTAAAAATAAAATCGAAATCGAAATCACACAAAAACGTCAGGAAAAAAAACCCACTGTAGTAATGTAAGTTAAATCAAATCAAATCACATCGAAATGTGGAAAGACCAAGGCACTACTTCAAAGAAATAAGAGAAAAAAAAGCAGCAGCCTTGAAACTGACATTCGACACAGGGAGTCCGGTCCATGAAACTCATCCTTTCGCCGCTTTCTTTTGAAAAGTAAAATTTGTTGGGCGTGTTTCTTGTCAGGCGTGCTCTTGTCAGGCGCAGCAGTGGCATGATCATCTCCTTCTCTCAAGTGTCAGCAACAATTGGGCACCAGCAGTGCCTAACTTAAGCTCAAATTTAGAATCCTTAGATCACTGTATGACTCTGAAAGCAAGCGCCCCCCAAAAGCCTCCCGGAAAACGCCGCAAAAAGAGTCGCTGGTAAAGCTTATTAACGGTTGCAACACACAAACTCAGAAAGCGTTGGCTAAAAATGGAGAAGAATGCACTTGCAACTCGTTTGTAAGTCACACTCTTGCTTCTCCGCTTCTCCAATTATGGAATATGGGATTCGAAGAGCATCCCCACCCGTCTTGCAAAACGGATGACTTTTTTTTAAGAGGGAGGGCTTGCAAGTCGGGGGTTTGCATATTGGGGCCATTTTGCAAGCCACCCACCGGCCTCCAAAACAACAAACAACAAGTACAATGCAAACTCTGTGCGTCAAATGACAAGCATAGCGTAGACTCCGCACGCCTCGCTTTTCACCTTCGCCAACCCGTCTTGCAAAATGGACGACTTCTTAAGAGGGAGGGCTTGCAAGTTGGGGGGGGGGTTACATATTGGGGCCATTTTGCAAGCCACCCACCGGACTACAAAACAACAAACAACAAGTACAGTGCAGACTTCGCATGCCAAATGACAAGCATAGCACAAACTCCATACACCTCAATTTTCACCTTTGCCGACTTGTCTTTCACCTGTAGCGATTGTATTGTCATTCGGGATAAATTGGCCCCTTTACATTTACCTCATTGGTTGGCCTCCCGGCCTACAACCAGTGAGGCGCCTTACTCCCCTAGGCCTGCAAAAACGGAGGGCTAGCTCTTTTCTTTCATCAATTTCTGATTCTTCATAGAATTTTGTTTCTTGGAGAAGATATGACTACCTCTATTGCGTTTATCTATTCTTTGAGAATTTTCATGTTTTGTGCAAGATATCAATCAATGTCTCATAAGTCAATTTTGAAAAAAAAGAAAAATTAGATCAAGAAGTTAACAAATGAAATAGGAAGTAAATGAAATTGGTTTCAAATTTTTTTGGAGATGATATGAATAAACTATGAATTTTCAAAATCTAAGACACTTTACTATTGAATTTGGACTATTTGTAATTGAACATTTGTTGAAATCACTTTGATTCCCATTGGTTGCATTAAAAAAAACCTTTGAATTTCTATTAGTTGTTGTTGAAAACTTAATATAGAACTTGAGAAAGTGGTTTGTTTAAGTTGGGATTCTTGAAGGCATATTTTATATAGGGATGATCTAGTTGAACATACTCAAGGTGCTATTATAAGGCGTTCCTACCTTAAGTAACTACCTAATGTCCATTGGTTGTATATGATGTGACTCCAAAGTATAAAGAATGACACTTTTATCCTTAAAACCAAAGGGAATGGATGAAGAGATTGTTTGAAATAGTTTTTAGAGAAAAAAACTCTATAGTGGAACTATGGTAGCACCCATTCATAACATATATTAATAATGTTCATTTGTTGAACTCACTTTGTTGCAGAGTTCAGTAAATTTGGAGAAGTTCTAATACTTGACTCAAGGCTCCTTGTAAAAAAACCCTCTTCCAACTCATTAAAGGCTCCTCCTACAAAAATCCTCTCCCAACTTGCTAAAGGCTCTTCCTACAAAAATCCTCTCCCAACTTGCTAAAGGCTCCTCCTACAAAAACCTCTCCCAACTTGCTAAAGGCTCCTCATACTTGTGTAATGTTATTGTGATTGATGCTATTGTCACTCCCTCTAATAATTGCAAAACCTCCTTCCTTTCCAAACCCAACAATGAATCTTTATCATGAGTGGCTGTCATAGTGAATAAATGGCTCACTAGTGACTAAACAAGAATAAAAGATGGCTTGTGAGAATTCTTTAACAACTAAAGAATTCCATCACCTAAGGAGATGAGTAGGAAGACGGCTTCAAATTTAAAGAATGTGACATCATCACTCCTTGTGTAGTGCTTCTTCTCCACATTTTTAGTATTCAATGATTCCATTAGAGGGCGTTAAATTTGGTTGATGATGGTAAGGAGATTGAAAGCTGTAAGTTTTACCTACTTTCAAGGAAAACCCTTACATCACAAAATACTACTACTTAACTTTTAAAGATGCTTGAAATCCACCCCTAAAGGTTGATTTTTGGCAAATCTTAGAAGATGGGGACTAAAGCATTGTAATATGTGTGTGGAATCTCCTTCAAAGTAGACAAAACGTGATTTTCATCCCACCCACCCATCAACTATTTAAGGTAGAAACACCCCAAATTGCACCTGTTCCTATTCTTTATTCCTAAACTCACCCAATTATGTCCCTAGACTTTGGTGAATGTGTCCTCCACATGCTCAAAATTGATTGGCCAACACATTCGAAAGACACATATTTGACTGTGATTTGTTGACAGCTGATTTTTGCAGGGGTACAGTTTGGGGGGTACCTATGGGACAATTTTTAGTGGTTTAGGCAACCAACACTTTGAAAAATCATAGAAATTACATACAATGTCTGAAAAATCTAATTTTTTTTTGAATATTCATGATTTTCACTTGCATATACTACAAAAATATTAATTTAAAAAAAATATGCCTCCAACTATGCTGAATTGCTTAAAGTAACGGTTTTGGGTGTTTCTACCTTATGTTCACTATTCTCCAAGCCAGCCGTCTTTCCATTTGGATGCCCAGTACTTGCCACTTCCTTCTAGGTCCTTCTAGCTTAGTCAGTCGGCCTTTCCAAAAAACCACCAAGAAAACGAACCTAGAACAAACTCCGGTTAGGGTACCAAATTTATTGGCGAAGAGGAAGGAAGGATGGAACCCAAGCCCAAGCCCAAGCCCAGCCCCAGCCCAGCCCAGCCCTGCCCTGCTGATGATGATGGATGCTCATAACTCTCTTGGCTGATGATGCGCATTAAGCACACAACCACAATGCACATCCCCTTTAAGCGCTCTCCTTCTCGTTGGCTTTCTGCTTCTTCTTCCCCAGCAGGCGGAGAGCAGAAGCAAATGCTCTCTTGCTCTTCCCGTCTGCGGAGACTCACCCCCATCTCGTGAGCTTCCCACCAAGCCCAAGATCGCCCCCACCCGTTCCCAATTACCTTGTCTGTGCGTGTTTTGGGGAATCCCGGTGCAATTGGGGGGTGGTGCGGCGTGGAGAGGGTGGAGAGCGCAGCCAGGGCGTTCTGGGGGACGCTTGTTGCATGGATTGGTGACAAGGCGCCCAGGATTGCGGCCGGGCAGAAGGAAAACGGGAAGAAGAACGACGTGGAGACGAGAAAGGAGAAGAACATGGTGTCGGCGAGTAAGGAGATGGCGGTCTATTGTTTCGACACGCTCGTGTCGCATTACACCGGCGATGTGGTGCCGACGCCCGGCTTTGAAGAAGGCCAGTTGTAAGGGCTCCACTAATTGTTGGAATTTTCTTTTGGTTCTTGTTGGTGGTGGAGTTGCATCTGTTTTGAGGCGTGCTTGGGTGGAGTTTGGTGGGCGTGTGCTGCGGAGTTTGGTTTTTTGGATGGATAGTTGGTTGGTTGGTTGGTTGGTTGGCGTCGAGAGGTTTGTATTTGTTTCCTTGCATGTGCAGCTTAGTTTGTGTGATTTTCCTTATCGATGTGGTTGGAGTAGTGGTTTAGTTTTGTGTTGCGTTGTTCTCTGTGATGGATCGAGTGTCGTGAGGGTTTGCTCTTAAAAAAATAAAATCTTAAGTGTATGGATATATATTGTTGCGTGAATTTTGTCCTCGCATTGTCGGGGATGTTTTCGATGTGTGAACGACATGTGTGCGCATGGTGAAACGATGTCCGTGCGGCTATCGGTTTCGTGGATATCGATTGAGTTGGAGTTTTTGTTTTTAGGGATGTTGCTTTTGTTTTTCATGGTGGTTGAGTTTTCGTTGTGGATGTCGAATGGGCTTGTCCTGTATTTGGAGAAATGGTTTTATAAGGATTGTTTTTTCAATTTTGTCTGTGGTGAGGTGCGCCTCTGGAATTTACTGCGGCTTATGTTTGTTTGTATTTTCATGAGTTGGTAGGGAGAGGGGTTACGGAATTCGAGGAGTCTGTTTCGTTATTTGGGGATGGTTGTTACTACGCTCCGGGATCGTGATCACTTGGTTAGGTTTTAGATGCCTGCTCAGTTGTCTCCCACTATCATGCTCTATGGAGGGAATGTACCAGTAGTGGAAGGTAACTACGCCTAATTGCTACACTTTAAGCGCTGAGCCTCGTTAGTATGATTAGAATGGTCAGCTTCTGTAATTATTGTTGTTAGCAGATCAAAGAGGGTCCCAATGCCCCAAAGAATGCATTATATCGGATATCATACGCATAAGTTATAAGGGTTCAAAGTTTTATTGGTAGATGATCTGAAACCGACACGGATTCTGATGGTTGGGTGGTATATTCTCAAATTGTGTAAGATTTTGGAGTCTTGCTTTGATGTAGGTGTCGCAATTAGTTGTGGTTATTTCACTTTTGAGGGGCGTTGTCTCGTCCCTTTAGACTGATTTTATCATGCATAAGAATCTTCTTCTTCTTCTTCTTGGCTACTGCTGATCAAGGTTTTCAATAGTGAACAATTCACGTGCTCAATTCATATGTTGAGAGGCTCAAGGAAGATATATAGATTCTCTAACGTGGTTGGTGGGACAGTGAATGCTGGATTTGTGGTTCAAGAGCCACAATGGTATCATCTGGTACCACTTGTCATGATGCGGACTGAATATCACAAAGATAAAAGGTTGTGATACTGGAAGATTTTGTCTCAATCCGGTGAGATTTGTTGCCCACGGTAGGGTATCATGGTGGTATCATGTTTGGGGTCCCAATGAGTCAGTCGGTCAGTCAATCCGAGGATCCCTTTTTTTTTGAAAGTTGAGTGTGGGCTTTTGTGTGTTTTGTGGGCACTGTGGCAGCCCTTTGTTTGTCACATGGAAGAAAGTAATGAATGGTGGGGAGCCACGCCTGCGGGGTTGCATTGGGACACTGGAAGCCCGATACATTATATCCGGGTTTAAAGATTATGCACTTACCAGGTAGTCAGCTAGTGTCAGCTGGTTTTCGCTGTTTTTCTGTATGCATGTTTGAGTTCAATCTGTAGTCGCTCAAAGAGATTTCAATTTTTTTTGAACGAAATTGGTTAAGTTTTCTTGACAAGGGAGGTAATTGGACAGATACACCTTAATTGTATCCTGATTCAGCAGGTAAGGTTGTAGGATTGTTTGTTCATATTATCTGTGAATTACCAACAGGGGGGAATGTAAATGAGTAAGGAAGTTACTGTAGAAAACCTAGCCCCCAGAGGTGTTCTAGGAAGACCTAGTTGGTTTACAATTGGCAGGGTTTAATGCGATTAGGTATTCTGAAAAACGTCTCGGGGGTTCGATGTGCATCTAGATAATTATGTTGTTTCTTGTTTTAAAGTCTAGATGCAATTTCTTAACCATGACCGGTCCTGTTTTTCAGTGCACTTCGAGACCGCCGCTTTCCCCCAATCCAGGCACGCGAGCTCCCTTATCTGGAATGCACGGTGTCTCTCCTCACAGATTACGAAACTGCAGCTAATTACCTTGATTGGGAGGTATGCAGTATGCGGTTTACTCTTGAAGACACATTTTCCATCTGCTGTGCAGGGTAACTGCAGGTCAAGCATCAGTTTCGCTTTTGTATATCCCCGGGGCAAGCCTTGGGAAGTTATAAATATTGATATACATAAAATGAAGTAGGAGAATAATGCAACATTTCACAGATGCGTTTGTGCTCGATAAATCTGACCCTGCTGGGCCTTCTTTTTCTGCTCCTTGGTATTTGGTTTGATTAGTGTTTCTGTTATTTTTGGTGTGCATTATTTCAAGTCAGTGATTATTGTATTGAATGTAATTTCCCCTGAATTTCATTGAGATACGCATTGTTTATATTGCTTGAACTCTATCTTCATCTCCTAGGGGAGGTTTTCTGATTTGCTTACCAGAACATTTATCAGTTTCCTTGGTTAATGACTTGATTTTATTGTCATATTGTTTCTGTCCTTGTCTTTGAATTTTAGGTCGGAAAACATGGGATGATTTTGGAGTTCACTGACCCAGACAGTGCGCGTCGGAGTGCCACGTATCTCCCTGAGGTTGCCGCACAGGAGGGTAAGCACTTTAACCCCTTAACGCCTCGATCCTTTTTTGAATTTTTGCACATTTTAGCATATATCTTTGTTCAAAAATATTGTTTATCGCAATTTCATGAAATTGGTCATTAAGGAAGGTTGTCTTTTCAAAATTCAAGTGTTACATTGGATGAATGAGAAATTAGTTGTACAAAACAGCGCCTGCAAGCAGTCTGTTCATCGTCCAAAGTGTGGACGTCGGAGCGCTTAAGGGTTAAATCTACATCTTGAATGATAAAACCAAAACCTCTGGGACCCAATTGGAGTTACTGATGCATATCAGTATAATTTTACTGAAGCCCTACTTCTGGTGCACTCTCTGTTTTGTATGTTCTCAATTTTTTGAACACAATAACCTCTGATAGCGCATCCAGAAATGAGCCCGTGACACAATTCTGAGAAATCTAATGTGCAGAGAGTTCTAATGTAATGAGATCATGATAAAATGCTGAGTTCTGATTACAACACTAACGCGTGGTGTTGTGTAGGATGGACCAAATTGGAGACAGTGGATTCCCTGGTGCGCAAGGCAGGTTACACTGGTCCCATTACAGAGTCTATGAGACGCAAGTTCCGCATCACGCGCTATCAGAGCTCCCTGTACACCATGCACTATAGCGAATACCAAGCGTATGTGAAGCGACTCCGTGGAGCCATTCCTTTGCGTTCTACTGTTAAGTGCTAAATGCACTGCGAAAACTTCCTTAACATGCGGTCATGGCACTTTTTTTTCTCTCCCTTCTTGAATCTCCAACGGGTTCCAAGAAGTGAAATTTAGTGCTGTTCATTTGACCGAGTTCCAGGAGTAGTTGGCTCGGTCATGGTGCCACCAGTGACTGTAGTACAATTTCTTTCTTGTGGCTGGAATTTGCGGCTAACCTCGAACAATTCGTTGCTGGGTGTTACCATTTTCTTCATGTTCCCAGGTGGAAGGAGCTTTTTCGCAAAGTTTCCCGTCACCGAAACACCCGGGTCATTGCTTTAAAGCAACTCATTCTTAGTAGACGAGGCCATAACACCTCTCTGCTGATTTGACTGTCATTAATGATGACCTTTTGTAAATTGGTGTTCCTGAACCTTCAGAACATCTCCATCTCTCTATCATTTTTATGAAGAATTGATGTAGCTTTTGATTGGCGGATAAATCGCCCCTCCCAAGCTAATCTCTTCTCTTCATTGTTCAGATAGACGGCTGTTTCTGTTTTTATTTTGTTGTGTGATACTGCGGTAATAAAATCAATGCACTTACAGTAGTGCTATCTGACCACACACGAGTGATTGTTTTTGTTTTGTTTTTCTGTTTTTTCCTTTCTTCTGTTGGTTCTCTGCGATGTTTTCATGTCTTATTGAATCTTCTTAGACTTCTCAGTGTTGTATTCTGTTGCAATCACTGATTTGTTGATGGTTTTTGTTGGCGTGTGCTGACCGGCCTTCATTGATTGCAAGCGCAGAGAGTATTCACGTTTCGAGGTATGCTCGTAGAAGTTTCTTTTCGTTCTTCAAATAGTATTAGTGAATGTGATTTTTTAGGTCATTCTTACTACAAAGAGTGGCTTGTTTTTTATATAAATGTACTAATATTGATGGGTGGGATATTGAAGTGGTCTCAATCCCTACATAGATTGAGAGCCTTATCTCATTTCAAGTAGCATCCTACGAAACATCCTACAAAACTTGCATTCCCTCACATCCAAAATGATCTTTTTTTTGTGAACAAAATGTTCGGGAAATGTTTGGGATTAAGGTTAAAAATAATGTTATTTCAACTTGTTTCTAAGTATTTCAAGGAAGTTGTTATCCATTCTTCAAAATTCAAGAACAAAAATGATCATTTTTGTGAAGGTGGTACACTAAATAGTGATTAGGTTGCCTTAACAATTAGGTTGCCTTACTCAGGAAAGTTATCTTATGACTCACCACTTCTCCAGATGGAGGCACATGCAATTCTTTAAACTCAAGCCATGAACCAGCACACCAACCCATGCAATACACATGGCTCCTACATTAGTGCATCCTTCTATAGAAATTGTACATATTTATATAGTGTAGAATGTCGAGAAATTAGTGTGGGGCAACCTAATTTCACTATTTAGTGTAGATTATTTCAACTTGTTTTTAAGTATTTCAAGGAAGTTGTTATTGATTCTTTGAATATTCAAGAACAAAAATGATCATTTTTGTGAAGGTGGTAGATCATTTGGAGACAAAAAATTTGAAATGGAATGGGAACATCATTTTTGGATTGAGGGAGTAGTTAATTATGCCAATTTGACATTTTTTGTTTTCTTTATAAATTAGTGTAAAGGTTTAGAATTTATAAAAGTCAAATTTTGGAAGTATTTGAATTTAATTGTTGAATATTTAGCTATTGTTGAATGTTTGTTTTTATACCAATTAATTTAATGTTTGTTTTTTATACCAATTAATTTAGCTAAATATTTGTATGATGTTCATATTTTCAAAGGATTTCTAAAAATTAAATTATACATTATATTTGGACATTATATAAATAAAAAATTTTAAGTTTTGTTCAAAATGATAGTTGTAGGCATGTTAATTTCTTTAGCTATAGTACATGCCATACGTATTACATTATTTTTTGATTTATTGTAAGGTATTCAAATTATTATAAGTGCATATTTTTCTTAGATGTTCTATTTTAATTTAATCCTTTAGTAGAAGAAAGGATTATTTTACTCTTAAGTTATTTGAAATTAAAAAAAATAAAATTCTAATAAAAAAATATGATTTAATGCAATTTTTTTTCTTACAAACAATTATTTAGCATGTAGCCTATTTACATTGTATCCATCTTAAGAAATATTCGATGAGAAATGATTCAAGCTTGATCTTATGCAGGATGGTTCAATCAATATTGGTGAAGTAAAAGCCTACTATAATGATAAAGAAGATAATACAAGTAATGTTGAAGATAATACAATTTACTATGAGGCAAGTGCAACCATGTTGGAAGAATATTCAAATGAAAGTGAAAGAAGAGGAAATGTAGTTGAAAAGCTCATAAATGACACAATTGTGATTATTCCAAGCTTGAATACATACATAACTGAAACTATAACTAAGAGAATGTTTTAGCTGCGAAATCCCTAAAGGCATGTTTTTTAGAAAATCATATATAGTATTCTTTTAAACAACATATCTTGTCTCAAGTGAAAGCCTCTACATATTGGTTGTAGCTATACAATTCAAGTCCACAAATACTATAATATTGACCATAGCATTGCATAAGATTAATAATGATTAGCAAAAAATCACAATATTTAGCTACAAATGTTTTAGCCCACTTTCTAATCAAAAATTAGTTGTCAAACAAAAAATACATTGGCTTGATTGATGTACCACAAAGGGCACAAATCACGTAGTACAAATGTAAAATAAATTGAATAGAATATAAAAAACAATTGAGGTAGAGCTTATAAACAAAGGTGAAGAGACTATAAAGACAATTGAAGTAGAATTTATAAACAAAGGTGAATAGAGTGTTAAAAAAAATTGAGGTAGAGTTTTAAAAAAAGGTGAATCTTCCAAGAAAAGATGACAAAAACTCTCTTTAGAAGCTAAGATAGTATCACCAATTTTTGTGTTGTAGAGGCCCAATTGAAGCAATAGACAAGCTCAATCATGTCCTCAATTGAACAAAATCCCAAACAGGAAGGAATCACAAACAACAAATTTAGCATGAATACTTGAAAATTTGTGTAAAGTTACAATCCATTAGCATGAATACTTGAAAATTTGTGTAAGGTCACAATCCATAAAGCTGGATAGATCTTTCAAAACCATTAAACACTACACTAATACTAATGGGTTTCAACTTCGTTGCTAGTAGGTACACCTAGAAATCATAGCTTTTGGTCTCTTACAGTAATTGGTGCTCCTACCAAATAGTTTTCTCAAACTGTCTCGTCTAATAATCACGGGCATGCATCTCACTCCATTTCGTGGATACATCACCCAATGAGTCTTCTGAGGGCAACTGCCAGAGATGCTCCTATTGTAATATTGAGAACGTTGGCAACGTCATTTGTGATCTGCAAGCTCCCAAAAATGCTTAGAAGAATGCCCCCAATACTTGCCCAGCGGGTTAGTATAAAATGATTTGGGGTGCACAAACAATCGCTTAGTGCAAAAAGTAAATACGAAAGACGTACGACAAAGTGAGCATTACAGTGAACATGACATTTAATCAAAACACAAAAAACAGGAGGCGAAACATGAGAAACTGTACCCATTCGAACCCCTCACGCCCTTGCAAAGCAGCACCGATATAACTTTCGCAAAAGTTTGCTACTTGAGCAGCTACTACACAAATAACAGCTCCCGATTGATTTGTCTGCAATAATCAAATGATTTCTGTAACTACTTTCATTACAAAGATCCAGCAAGCATCATCACATCAACGACCGCAGAGAGAGTTCCCTTGGATAACTTAAAGAGATCACACTAATCCCTATCTGCTCAAATGGCCAAAAGTAATTGCTTACTGAAATAAATCACTTAAGAAGTTTCAGAGGAAGTTAACAAAATGTAACAATAACAGAGGAAATTACAACCGATATCATTGAACAATGGAAAATGTGTTTTGAAAGCTACTACTATAATTGATTATTAGTTTCCAAAATATCGAGAATGATGACTCATCCAAAGTTACCAGGTTGATATAGTAAGCAACTGCTGCTAAGATAACCGAGGCTACCAAACCAGCAAATGTCCCTTCCAAGCTGACTGCGCCTTCCGTTCCCCTTGGCACAACAGAAAAACTTGTCACCAGATACCTGTTAATCAAAACAAAGCTTGTCATTCACCCAGTACAAGAGTGGCTAGGTTAGCACTCACCCAATGAGGGGTGTCTGAGCTGGCCAGCAATTTCAGACTCTACAACGGGGCTAGTACTTTGAGGAAAGAAGAATCTTCTTGTGCTCGATTGGTAACAAAACTGCAAATTGTGGAGCAAGAATCACGAGGTCTGACACCCCGTTGTAAACAAAACTTGTAGAGAAATTCTAAAGTGAGGGATTATTCTCACGTGTTTTTTCCAAAGGCTTTGCCAATCTCGCTAGAGATGGTGTCACTAAACTTTGTGCAGAAGCTAGCCAAAAAGCCCAAGCGCCATATGGCTTTCCATTCAAGGCCTCCCAATGCAGCAACGGTCGCCGCGGCGCATATTGTTCCAGCTGTCCAAGATCCAAATACACTTCCTGGACCCCTTCTGCCACTTCGCTTCTCTGCAATCCCCGCTGCTTCTTTCTGTTTGATCTTCACTTTCGTAGCAAGCGTTCCCTGCAAGCGATGCCATCTATCACGGATCGAAGTTGACGGACTAGGCAAAGTGAGCCAAAATATGACACCAAGATTAAAAAAACATGCCGCTCTGGGAAACAATCTGATCTCCTATACTGACCTTTTACCCACAACAACTCATCTATTCATAAACTTGATTGAACTTGTTAGTAAGCGGTATAAACAGGACTTGGTTAGATGTCTATGACCACTGATCTTTGAATGGAAATGAGGTTGTCTACTGTCTCTTCTGTCCCTTCGAAGGTGGTCTCACATTGAATAATTGTATAATAAATTCCAACATACTGATAAAAAAATTGATCTCAACAGATTTGGCCAAAAAAATCCCTCCGCAGCTCTATGCTGATCTCCCCAGAATCACGCTCCTACGTATTGATTAGCATGCTTAAGTGATCCAAATAGTGTCCTCTACATCATTTCACGGCCTATAGCTTTGATTCAAACTGATTTGTTCTTTTCAACTGGCATTACATGATAAATCAGAGAAAGGAACTTACGAGGACAAAGTAAACAGAAACTATGCAAGTCCCTTGCCATCCGAATGCTTGCCAGGTAAGGAGCGCCAGAAGGTATGCGCAGGTATATCCTGACAAAGAGAGGCCTGCTAACAACACTGGCGCACCGGCTAAAAAGATTGTACTTGTGGCTACAGCTGCTGATTCCAAGCTTGGTGGTGATGCCGTAAACGCCCACTTCACGGTCTCCACAATGCCTGTCACAGCAAAATTTCAAAGTATACAGGAAACCCGGACAGTTAGACTTTCAACCTGTACCCTCTGTACACAAACATCCAGCGTGTAAAAGTATTCGTACCCTGAGAAACACTTTTGAAACAGCAAACCATTTTTATCATTTAATACCTCATTTTTGGTGTTGGTGTACAAACTGCTTATCATTATCATACTACCATTAAAATTCGGGATTTTAGTACGACATTTACTATCTAAGATCAATCCTGCAAATAATCTTACAAATATGCAGATTCTTCCAAGTACGTCAATTATTCTGTACAAAAATTGTCATACACCTGACGTTATACTAGTACTCGTCACTCGATGGTAGAAATTGTTGCTTTTATTTACTTCTGAAAGATAGGGACGCTTTATTTGCAATGTAGCAAAACATCACACTGAACCAGGAAGAGTCCTCCGGCGAGGATTTCGTCCTTCCAACGTAGCTAAAAACACTCCGGTAACTAATGTTCACTTAAACCACTCCTAAATGATACACTTGCTAATGCTCATTGTCTTAGCAATTTTACCAAAACTGAATTCTAAGTCCTTATAAAGCTTGCGTACTTTCATATCAATTCACTTACTTTCCTTAAATTGCAATGAAATCATTCCACGACAGGGACTTTCTCAAAGGTTACAAAGACTTATGGCATACAACTGCACATGGAATTTGACTCAATATAACGTAAATTTTGAATGAAATTCCACTAACCAGACACAGACTGTGGTGTACTCAGTCCAGCATTGGCAACCCCCACAGTTCTCAACGACTTCTGCTTTCTCAGCTTGCTAATGTCATTGTGCAGAAAACCACCACGAAGGCCAACTCCGTCGTTAATCAATTTCAAAGAGCTGGAATTTTCCAATGCTCTAGAACTACATTCAGTTCCTAAGCCGAGATCCAAAGTTCGGGAAGACCTAATGCTTGAGCTCTTGGAAATTGACCACGCAAGTGGCCTCGAAGCGGCAATTTGTAAACAATTCATGATCGAAAGCTCCGAAGATTAACACTTGAATCTTTCTCACCACGGATTGATCAGATCATTCTCCGATTCGACCTTACCGCTCAAACATCAGCCATTAGCAAAAAGAAATCACGAAAAAACTAAAAAAATTCAAAAAAATTCAGAAATGCTGTGGAGCATGACGAAGATAGAGCCGGAAGCGAGAAAAGCTCAAAACGCTCGCGCCATGACCGCCATCGCCACAAACGCTGCAATGCAAATCAAGTCCGAGCTCAATGATCCTACGTCGACTCTGCAAATCACTCTTGTTTATCCAGCATCACACAGGTGAGAGGCGAGCCGTGCGATCTCTCTGCTTCATCTGCACCGTTGGTGGTTCGGGAACATCCTTAGGGAACGGCGCACTCGAGAACGTCGGGTTTTTTCCGTGAAGCACTGGCTGCTTGGCAAGAGCTTTGAACTGATTAGCATTGAGGCCTGATTATTGGCATTTGTAGCGATGGCGGCCACGGCGCGAGCGCTTTGGGCTTCAGCTCGCTCGCAAGCTTCTGTAAGCTTATGTCTTTCTCTTCCTCGCTCTTTACCGCGTTTCCGAAATTTTTAGAAATTTTTCGTGGTTTCTTTCGATGCTTTGCGGGGGGTTTTAGGGTTTAAGGTTTAGGGAGTGAAATCGTGCGTTGATTCATGGTAGATTGCATTGGTCTTTGTTTTATTGACGTGTTTAGACTGCGATGTATGTATTTTCTGGTCAATGTAGGGGAATTGCGCTTACCAAGGAAGTATTCTGCGGTCATGGCTCTGCGGGCAGCGAGCTGGACATGCCACTGTCTCTGTTAAGCGCGTTTTTCCGCCTAATCAGGGTGCGTTTCCTGATTTCGTATTGCCTAAAAGTGAGAGTGTTTGTCGAATTTCTTTGGTTCTGTGTTTTGGAGCTACTCTGCTTTTAGTTAAAACTCCAGACTATGAGAATCCTTAAATGGGAGATGGAATTTGTGACACGACTTACGATAAGTTTAACGCAAATCGGTTCTATTCCCTTCTACGGTTTCTAGTTCTGTAACAATTTGAGTGTTTTTTAACGTTCTTTAATCCTTGTTCAGCTTCTGAACAGAGTTTTTAAGACAGAATTCAAGAAACCTAGGCAATCAAAAACGCGATTAAAAAATGACATCATTTTCCGGTAACCCTAGCATACGGATCTTCTGAACTCCGAAATTGGTTTGGCATTGAATAAAATTTTAGGAAATTTCAAGTTCATGATGAATATCAAGAAATATTCCTTCCTAGCCGCGTTGGGGCCAGTGACAATATGCCACCATTTTTCAACCTCGTAGTTGAAATATATTGAGACAAGGTCACTGCCTCTGTACATATATTCTCTTTGTTTATGAGCAAGCATATTGTAACAATGATGGTAGATCAAGAGCGAAAGCCTTCATTAGTATTGGGTACACATAACCGTGCCTAAAATATCCGTTTGGGAATTCAAAATTAGCAATAAGGCAAAGCTTCTATATTCCATATCTAGGGTTTAAAATTTTCCCGAAGGGGAGGAAGCTTTTCATTGTTAAAAGCTGCATCTATTGTGAATGTGAGAAAGTTTGAGTAGGTCGGCACTACTCAAAAACCGTGCAAGGCCTCTCCCAGCGAACCCGCATTTTTTTTGTCTACGCTCCAGTTAATGGGTGAAATTTTTTCTACCATTAACATCAATTTCGAGTTCTAATTGTTAATGTCTTACGTGTCTCAACTCAGCGTGAATATCCTGTCGTAGGTCTGGGTATTTCACGTAAATTCATCTTACCGCGAGGGGCAAATTTTTTGGTTCATAATGGGAACAAGTACTTGCCAAAAGTGTACATGTTCAAGATTTGTGGAATTTCGAGCTTCTCTTAGTTTTGATCTCAGACTCCTTCCAGCGTTATTTTCTTTCTCTGATTAGTGCAGGCTTGCTGAAGGAATGTGTGAAATGTGTGTAGGCCAACTGAACGATGTTGAGGTTAAGGTGACTAATTTTAATAGTGAGGACAAAGGTCTCGCAACGATAGCAGGTGATGTGTTTGACGTGCCTATTCGACCGGACATTATTCATCGCGTTGTTCGCTGGCAACTTGCAAAGAGACGCCAGGTAGGACAGTATTCGTAAACAGTTTTGCCTTGGATCGGCATTTTACTTATATATGGTGTTGTACGATGGTATTGAGGATATTTATTGATGGTAATGAGTTCGTGATCCATGGGTTGGCAGGGAAATGCTTCAACTAGGGGCATCCGCGAAGTTAGTGGTACAGGTAGAAAACCTGGTCCACAGAAGGGAAGCGGTAGAGCACGACATGGGTCTCTTCGAGGTCCGCAGGTTCGGTCATCACCTCTACTAATAATAGAAGTTTTTACCAACATGTGCTCGTTTGTTTTCCCTGGATTTTAACGATTCCCGTGAATGCATCATCCGGATACATTCCTTGAGTGTATAGACATTTTGCTTGCCTAAGCACTCACTGTTGGCACTATACTCATATGTTGACGTAAAGCACCTGTTTTACTATCGTGCGTTTTTGTTTTTCTCAGTTTCGAGGAGGAGCCACCCAGCATGGTCCAAAACCACGGAGCCATGAAATAGGTTTGCAGAAGCAAGTGCGGCGACTTGGCCTCAAAGTAGCCCTTTCGGCCCGGATTGCTGAGGGCAAGGTATGAAATTTTTTTTTTATATGTAAAAATGTAAATGCACAACTATGTGGCTTGACTGCGTACGTTGTTGCTGGGCGTATTGATGCTTGTTGTTGGGTTTTCTTGATGACTGATATTTACGCTAGGTGTATTATCACGTACTTGGTTTTTAAAATAAATACCTGAGCTGCTCTTTGGTTTCCATTTTGTGTGAAGTGCAATCTATTGCTATTTTCAATTTTTTTCCTAAGTGGTTGATACTCTCAATGCGCTAGTTAAAAGTGCAGTGTGATACCGTATATACTATGTTGTGTTATTTTATTAGTCCTGACGCTGACGATTGTTTTCTTAAATTCATTATCTGTCTTCAATTGCACAGCTGAAGGTGTTTGATACCGTTGTGTCACCTACACTTAAAACACGCGAAATGGAGCGTCTAATCGCTGGAATGGAGGGTAGCAAGAAGGTGCTGTTTGTTGATGATGCCGAGACGGTCAACGAGTCGTTGTGCCGTTCCACAGCCAACTTGCATTACATCAATGTGTTGCCTGCCCAGGTAATGTCCCCAATGTTGTCTGAAAAATATGCTGCTCTTCATTTAACCTGGACCATAAGACTAACGCTGTTATCCAATATTAAATTGCCTATCGAGGATGGGTTTATGATGCTTTCATTGAAGTGAACTATGCAAAAGGTTAAGTTTGCTTTCACTTATCAGTCATGAGCATGGTCGTTATTGTACAACCCTTCAGTGTGTGGCTCAACGTTACATCATAATTCTGTTTGTAACTCTATGATTCTGTTTATGCAGGGCCTCAATGTTTACAGCATCTTGCAACACGATACTCTGGTAATGACTTTGGGGGCGATTCGAAAAATTGAAGACCGTCTGCATACACCCATCAACAGATAATTAATCAGGCTGTTAATTCACTGTTACTTCATGTCTTATCATTGCCGTAAAAGGATCTAAATTGTTCCGCTTCTTGGTCCTGATTAACGATCCTGAACCTTTCAAGGGATGTTTTCCGGCACAAAGGCACATATTATTCAGGCTGGGAGCTTTTGCAACATATCTGTTGAGCCTTAACCGCTTCTGGGCAGCTTGAAGATGGGGACATTTCTCATTATGCTCCAGTGCTGTAGTTCTGATGAAGCATAGTCTGGATATTGTGTCTTTCAATTGTTCCTTGAGGCTTTGTAGAAAAACGGCGTCAATATTGACCTTGGTACAAGCGGGGAGGGAGTATCAGATACAGTAGTTGCGTCTTTTCTCTAATGTATTGCCCCACAATCGAGACCACGGTTCCTATTGAATAAAAAGAAACATACCATCCTTGAGTAGCTGCCTGAAAATGTAATAATTTTTCTTTGTGTGCATAATCTTGAGCTCTATGTTTTCTAAAGTAAAGAATGGTGGCCATGCTAGAGAACGATACGAAACTTGTGGTGATTTGAAATCTTGACACCGGTATGTATTGCAATATGATAATTGGTTCACTCTGATCGTTGGTTGATGTGTGCTCAAAGCAGGGAACCGAAATTGCAAAAACGAACCGTCAACTGCAGGATTTGAACCTGCGCGGGGAAACCCCAGTAGATTTCGAGTCTACCGCCTTAACCACTCGGCCAAATTGACGACTGCATCCGACCATGCTGGGGATCGAACCCAGAGTCTCTTGCTCCGTAGGCAAGCGCCTTATCCATTGGGCCACACGGTCGCAGGTGCTGGAAGGCGCGCTTCAGTGTTGAGAACTCCTCATGAGAGAAAGGGTCGGGGTCACACTACCACTTGTCAGAACGGGAAACCACATACATGTAACAAGTCCAGTCAATTTCAAAATTGCATTCCAAAATTTTACATGATGGTAAACAGGTTTTTGTTTTGTTTTCTCATTTTTTTTTAAAGTCTCAAAGTGGTGATATAAAATGTTACAGTTGGTGCTTCAAATTTCAACATTCACCCACATATTGGATAGAAAATATCACTTTAGCACATATCACAATGTCCATAATTTTGTTTTTTTGGTGCGATCTGTACTATTTCGCTAGTAAAAGAAGCCCTTCATGGTATAGTAGAACTTCCAAGTTCCAAAAAGAGTTGGGTTGGGACCATTTTGACACATTTACATTAGACAAGTTATTATACTCAGTGAGGGTCATTTGTATTCACAATGTCTATATGTGAGAGGTTTATTACTTTAAAGAGTGTTGTTTATACATCTCAAATTGCCACCTAAAATGTATGAACTATATGCACTTTGAGCAATGATTCTATGACTACATGCCTTAACCCCTGAAGGACTGTTGTCCCATTGAGGGACAAATTGGATTTTGGATAGGTACCTATGATCTAAATTTTTGCCATGATTTTTTGAAACTTTTTCATGAGAAAGAAAAATGCATTAGCTTTTGGGGAATATAATTTTTATTTCAATCGGTGCCTAGAAGTAAAAGTTTTGTCAAATAAGTTTAAAAGAAAGGAGAATGGGCAATAAAAAAATTCATAAAAATTAAAATATTTTAATTTTTAATTTTTTCTTATAGATTGTATTTATGTCTACATGGAAAGCTTTTATTCATTTGGGTAAGTGATGTGAATGTTATGGAGCATCTTGTTTTCCAAGCAATCATAGCTATTTCTTGAGAAAATAAAGTGTTGGATTTGTTTTTAAACTCAATATTCATAATTTTTTTTTTTAAATCCACGTGGTTTAGTTTGATTGCTAGAACAATCTCACCATTGAGATTAGTGTGTTTCAATTCTATCTTAGAGATATTAATAATTTAAATTTTCCTTCTATCTTGTGCCTACTTCTACTTAACAATATTTTTAAGAATGAAAATTAAGGTTTTCTTTTCTTAATTTTTTTTCCTAGACTCTCAATTCAATTCTTCATCATGAATATTTAAAACTAAAAACTCTGCAATGCAAAAAATTTAAGTTAAGAAGGTTAAAAGCCAAATAATCTAGTCACACAAGGTGCAAAATGACTTTTTTTCTAAAATTTATTTGACAAATTTTCAAACTAGTTAGGTGTAAGTTCCTATGGTTAGATGTACCAAAAAAACTCCAAAGTTTTAACTCTTTGTAATAGAAATGACACTTCTGAGTGTTTTTTGACAAATAAAAAATGCCATGGTCCTTTAAGGGTTAAATATGTTGTTGAAAAACAAATCTAGTAGTGCCCAAATTGATAAGAAACTAATAAGATACAAAATGAGGCCTACCCTCAATACTACCTTCAATAATAATAGTTGTGAAGGTAGGATATTGCCGCTTGTTTTGCCCGAAGTTCAATTTGTTTTTCCCACCATTTCAAAGATAAATGTAAAATCTACTCTCTAAATTGTACTTGGCTAAATTTGTGTTTTGTAACATCTACAAGCCTCCTCAGGATTTTCAATTGCAAATATGAATTAAATTATTTCAAATTAGATTATCCATAGTAAATATTAAATTATTTTGATTAATTCAAAGTAAAAAATTTGTATTGAACAAGTGAAAGAGAAAAAATTACACTTTAGGAAGATGAAGTTATCCTAACTTTAGGATGAGAGATAGTGTAGAAGAAGTCCAATACCTCAAAGAAATACATTTTAAAACCCTAAAGTTCCGAGTGTTCCTTTAGGGGACACTTGACAATATGAGTGTTGCAAGAGTGCAAGATATTCTAGAATGTCATTGAAGAAAGGTCAGATTAAAGAGGTTTGGGTGATTGTCTATTAGCTTGAATGTGATATTACAGAAGGTCATATTAAAGACTTGTGAAACATAAGTGGATGGTCTACATCATAGTAGGCTTCTTTATTTGTGGGATTTCCTTCGGCACTACCTTTGTCACATCAAGCTTCCATTTGTGCTTCTTGTAGCTGCACGAGGTGCATTAAGCAGACTTGCTCATTGTGGTTAAGAATTTAGGCACCGGACCAGATGAATTTTTCTTCACGTGGTCCTCCAATTGCAAGCGCAGTTCAACGTGTCGGCAGTCTGCCCTGGAACGAGGGCAGGGGTATCTTTTTTGACGATGTATTCTATTGAAGAGGTGTGAGCTTTGCCTTCATCTTTAAAGGTACGCACTCTTTGGTTTTGTAGTTTAGTCTTCTTAGTGATTTTGGATTCGTTCTTTTTTGCTTCTCTGTGAGGTAGTGTTGTATTGTTCTAAGTGATGCCTTCAAAAAGGCCATCTCTACAAATTTTTGCAAATTTATGTGAGGTACTATATGTTTTTCTGCAAATGTCCGCAATTATTGCGGACGAGACGGATCGGAAAATCAGGTAGATTATGGAACTTGAGATTGTTCTAAACATGATTATGAGTGGAGAGACATAAACATTTCAGTGGTTTAGTGAAATTTCACATGTTTATTGTCGGTAGATGAGGCTATCTAACTGTATATGTGTATATTGAAGAGGCCTATGAACTTGATTATGTAAACATTCGATTTCTATTTTGGATGATTTCTTGATGTTTTGTGTTATTCCCTTGATACGTTCATTGATAATGCTTTTTAGTGAATTTAATTGACTCATTACTGTGTTTGAGAATAGTCGAAGAGTAAAGAAAGTCGTGAAGAAACTGACTAAGGAGACCTCGAAATGACGAAGAACAAGAACCTTGTGAAGAAACTACCTAAAGGGAGTCTCAAAAAAATGAATAGGAAGAAGGTCCTCATGAAGAAACTGCCTAAAAAGAGCCTCGAAAAGATGAAGAAGAACAAGAAGGTGGTGAAAAAACTAGGTAAGGAAAGCCTTAAGATGTTAGACAAGAACAAGAAGCTGGTGAAGAAGCAGGCTAAGGTGAGCCTCAAGGCGTTAGACAAGAACAAGAAGTTCAGAAAAAAACTCCAAAGAAGGGCCTCAAGATGATGAGGAAGCACAAGAAGTTTGTGAAGAAACTGGTTAAGGAAATCCTCAAAATCCTGAAGAAGAACAAGGTACTTGTGAAGAAGGTGGTTAAGGAGAGCCTTAGAATGAACGAGAAGCTCTTGAAGAAGCTGGCAAAAGAGGCCCTAAAGATGATTGATAAGAACAAGAAACTCATAAAGAAGTTGGCTAAGGTGAAGAGCCTCAAGGTATTGGACAAGAACAAGAAGCTCGTGAAGAAGTTGCCTAAAAAGAGCCTCAAGATGATGAACAAGAACAAGAAGCTAATGAAGAAGTTGCCGAAGGAAAGCCTGAAGGTGTTGGACAAGAATAAGAAGCTGATGAAGAAGTTGGCTAATGAGAGCCTCAAGATGATGAACTCTTAGGTAGCACTGAGAGTCTGTGGAGACCATTGGGGATCAAGATGATGAAGACCACGGTCGAGGTAAAGTTTTAGTTGAAGGTTTGGCCATTGAACACTAAAATGGAAGAGGAAGTCTTCCAGTGCATTCAAATGGGCATCCCTTGTTTTGTGAGAACTAGCAAATGTAAGTGGTCCATCAATACATTACCTTTTTATTGAATGTCTTCATTTCTCTCTCTCCTTGTTGGTTGTTGGTGTACAGTTTGGTTTTGTGGTGATAATCGTAGCTTAATTTGCATGAGAAGTTTGTGCTTGACTTTTCACTTCTTTGGTTGCAAGTTCATGTGCTGTTAACATGGAATCTCCCTCCGTATGTTCTCATGCATGTAAAATGCTAATTTTCTGCAAACCTTCAACTAAAATTTGTGAAAATCTTAATTTTAAATTCCAGGCACTTGAAACGATTAGAATACTAGATTTGTACAGTGAATTTCATCGCAATTTTCATTTGTCACTATCCCAACTGCTTCAGAGTTGTTTTTAGTTGCGGAATTTTGACTATGGAGCACAACATGTCCAAATTTTGTTCAGAAAATCTTTAATTACTCAATTAGCTATGGCAATTTGATAAGTGTACAAAACATTTGGAGAGTCATTGTAATTTAGAATTTCAAGACTCTCTTTCACAAACATTTTGTTGTTCAAAGTTTGGAAGTATGTTTTCTACTTTGACTCTCTTGGTAAATAGCCCTTCATAAATAACTTCCATAGATAAGTAGTAGTGGCACAAAAAACTTGAATAAATCACAATTGATATTTGAAAGTTTAAAATCACAACCCAAAAAAGTCACGAAGATTCAATCAATCCACAATTCATTGAAAGGAATTCTAATTTTTGATCTCAAATTCTATTGAGAATGATTGGTTATTTCATCAGTAGGTCTATAAGATCCATAGGTCATTGTTTTTATACATTGTTTGAAAATTATTCACCAAAATTCTTCTTCTAAATTAGCTCAAATGGTAGTATTCATTATCCACAAAGAAGAATCAAGAATGTCTATCCTATTAATTATCCCTCCTCCAAATCAAAACAAAAATTAATAGATTTGTTGGTATGTGACTAATTTGCCCACCTACCTTCCAAAATTAAAACCAAACCAAAACCCTCTAAAAGACTTCAATATAAGGATGGCATATTGAATATTAATATGGAAAATGGTACGAGATATAGGTAGGGGTATAGTTCAATTGTCCCATATCAATTGTAATTAGATATGGTTTTAGGAAAAAAAATTGGTTTTGGAGGTGGAAGTAGAAATATAATGAAAAATACAATTTGCTAGGAGGATAATTAGTTATATTATATTAAATGAATAGTGAATTGATCCATTACTACCCACTCAAAAGAGTCACTATCCCACATTTACTACCTATCTTCCCCGGGGGGTGCACTACAAAGGAAGTTCATGGGTGAGGAGCGTCCAAATTTTGGACCCCCTATATTATATCCTAAAATTTTATTTTATTTCTAAAAAAAATATATGAATAGATTTTACTACTTTGAAAGTTTATGATTTGAATTATTGATATTTTTATGTTAATAATAATTAGTTACAAATTTTAGAAGAAAAAAGATACATTGTAAAGTTAAAAATAACTTTCACACCCCTATATTATATAAGAAAAAAAATTTGAAAAATGAAAAAAAAATTCTATAAAATAGCATTCTACTAAAAGTTTATTTTGGCTAAACATTGATACAATAGTCATCTTCATGTGATCTCTATAAATATTTTAGTTGAAAAACATGCCATTTTAGTTTATTTTTCAATCCTTTCTAGATCATGTATCACATGTTATTTAGGATTGAAATTTTTGGCAGTAGAAACCTATAGACATTGTTAAACAGAGCTCAAAATTGTAGGTTGAAATTATAGTTTATTAGAAAGTAATTAGGAAAAGTAGAAATGGGTAATTAGGATTTGGTTGCTCCTCACCCATGAACTTCCTTTGTAGTGCACCCCCCGTGCTATCTTCACAATTGGTAGTGTATCAAAAGAATGAATTCTTTATTTGCTATGGTTTTCTAATTAATGTTCTTATTTTTTTCAATCATACTTTAAAAATACATATTCACATGTGTACTTAAGGTAACTACACCTAAATTTTTTTAATAAACATCTACGTATGGATCTTATGACAAAATTGTAAGGTAATAATTATAGATATATCCAAAATCAACCTCCTACTCTAACGTTTAAAGTGTCACATTTTGAACAATAATATAATTTACAATCAGAACTTTTGTAATTAGGTGCTATTACCTCAAAGCATCTCTACTCTACACCTCCAACTTGGAAAATTTGGCTAGCCAATGAAGGGCGGGGGGCATAGTTGGCCACACTTGGAGTCTTATATCCATTAGAGTCATAGGCCAAGCTTGCACCAAATGGTAAATTTTGACCTAACTAAAAGCTATAGCATCCCACTTCCATTTATTGTCACTAATCAATGCCTCTTCAATTGAAAAGAATGCAAAGAAAGGTACTTTAATCCAAATGATATAATTAAGTAGAGCACACCACATGGTAGCTCAAAAGTGTTACTACTTTGATCAAATGACCATTTACAAAGTAATTCAATATTTTTCTAGGTTTTTCCATTCTAGCCTACTCCACTTTGTTTCCTTGTATCACCAATTTGCAAGGCAACATTGGATAGCAATATATGATGTAGGTCAATTACTAGTTTAAAATAGAAATCTATGCATTTTTGTATCAATTTTTAAATGGTAATTTACTAGACTTAATAGTCATATTTTAAAGATCCCTAACACCTCCATGATCAAACATTATAATCTTTCAATCCATAAGGGATATTGCTGTGTTTTCTTTTTCCATATGATCTCTAACATGTCTAATTTGAATTTGTACAATTACAATTCAAAAAAATTGATAAAACTTATCAAAATGTTGTTTGTTTGTTCAATTTAGAGCAAATTTTAAGATGCTCAAAAAGGGCCTTGGGCAATTAGAGGTCAAGGATCCCAAAAGATCCAACAAATACTTAGGCAACAAAACAATAAAAGTCAAGCTCAAACATAAAAGTCAAGCTCAAATGCTTGCTTGGAATTACTATTAAGTTAACTTTTAAGATAGCTTTTAAGTTTTCTAATCTCTTTTCTATTTTTTAGCATGCTAAAAGAATTTAATTATTGATTATCAAGGAATTTAAGTAGTTTTATATTTTATTGTGTAGATAATAATAATGCAATAAAGCAATAGTTGTATTTTTTGTTTGGTCATTGTTATTATATTTGGGAACATTTATACAAATCAATGCTACCACATCCCAAACCTTTGTGCTAATTTGGATAGGTGGCAAACTTTGCGGCTACAAATACCAATGCCCAAATTTCAAATCTTGATGTTTTATCATTCTTCCACCAACTTGGAAAAATGGAGTAGAGATGCTCTTTATTCAAGCAAGTTTTGGTATGGTATACATCTCAAATAGAACGGTACCTTGAACTAATGGTGTTTTGATGTTAAAACAAGTGATTGGTTATAACTATTACACGTTATTTCTAAAGTAACCATTACTAAAGTATCTAGGACGCATATTAAGTATTAGACTATTTTATTTTACTTTATCTAAAAAACAATTCTACTAAATTTTTAAAAATTTGATCAATGATATTTATATTGGAGAAAGCTTGTCGAGATTGCATTACAATATTTTGGTCAACAAAGACATTGGAAATGGCAAAAATCAAATTAAAAAATGAAAGAAACAAAAAATTATGTGTGTATAAGTATGTTTGCAATGTCTCTTCCTTTGTTTGAGTCAACAAATGTTTTTTGAAAAAGAGAAATAATTTTGTCTTAAATCAATATTTCTTTCTTGCAATAAAATCATCAATGGGTATGCAAAGCAATGCAAAGCCCTAGTTAATTCCTAAAGGACCAAGTAGCATTTTTGGTCAATTGCTCATAAGTAGAATTTTCACACAATATGTTTTTTTCAAGCACAAATATTATTTTTTTTGTTGAATTTTAAAAATGTATTCTCAACTTATTTCTTCAATATTTTATGGACAAATGCAAGTTATAGGATGTATACATTTTTGGGTAAAAAGATTGAAAGATTAAACTTAGCCATTTGAAAAGAATTGAAAATACTTCTTTTTTAAATTCAAGCATTATGATCTTGCACATGGTAAAATTTCTTACTTTGAAATTTTACGAGAATTTAAACCAACAAATTAACTAAAAGATATGACAATTTGATTTGTTAATGAATAAATATAGATGAAAATTTTAGCCTTGCTTGGAATACAAGTATTTTGAAGTAATTTTGGACGCAAATCCACCATGGCACTTTAGGAGTTAATTCAATCTAAGAATAAAATAAGCAACCCATATAAATATAAATAAAATTTAAAAAATATGATAGTTTTCAAATTCTATATAATACTACTATTAATATTCTATTCTCAATTAAATTTACATTAGTACATCTATTTTAATTTTTGAGATTATGAATTGTCCCTTTCAATTTTGAATAGTCTAATATTTTTAATTATTAAAGAATACAATATTACACTATGATTTTTTATGATCCATATACTAAATAGTGAGATTAGGGTGCTTTAGAAACTAGGATGCTTTACTCCAAGAAAGTTACTTACAAGCCATCAAAGTCAATAAATACTTCAACAATACCTAATTCAAAAGGAGTGTACTCTTGTGCAATAATAGTGAATATATCTATAGTATCAAATATATTGAGAAATTAGTTTTGGACAACCTTATTCACTATTTAATGTAGAAAAAATTTATAGCTTCTATCACTTTAGTCACAATTGATTCAACTGTAAAATTAGATATTTAATTGGGAATTCAATTACAATCTTACACATAATAAACGAACTTAGAATTATTATCTAATCCAAAACTTGCTTAGATAACCTATTGAAGTCTCTCTTTGTAGAAATTCATGTTGAGAAAATTCACCAATTGCAAAATTGTGGTTCTTTAATTTTGTAAATAAGTTGTTTTCAAATTGTTCAAGCTTATCTTTCAAAACTTTCATTACCCCTACATGACCACACAACGTTTTTTGACAACATACATAGCAATTTTGGGCATCTTACTAATAACTAAAATTTTTCATTCTTTTGCTTTGAAATTTTCACACAACATGTAATGAATACATTTACAAGTAAATAACATGGTTATATACAACAAAAAAATATTTCTAAAAAACTGCATGTCATAATTTTTTGGGATATGATTTCTTTTAAATTTGTAACGGAAGAAGACAAATCTTTCTATTTTCAAACATCTACTTTATTACATTTGACAGCTTTAATTAATTTTTCATCTGGGAATGCCAACTATGACTACCAAAAATGATTATTGTTTTGGAAACATTTCATAGTGCATTTAGAAACCCAAAGATAGTGCAATGAGAAGAACTTTGCTCACTCCTCCCTCTCAACTTGCATACTCTCTAATTGCTCATTTTGTGCATAATCAAAGAGTTTTTCATATCATGATTGGATCACTATTTTAATAGTGCATTTGGAAACACAAGGTAAAGTAATGAGAAGGAATTTATTTTCTTAGCTTTATATATACATGCTTTGAACATTTTTACATTCTATGATGTAATGAATACTTTATGTGTACAAGTGTACAACATGTATTATATGTAACAAATATACATACAGATTGTATGAAATCTCAACTTTAAAAAAAATAAGATCAATTATGTGAACTATGGACAAGAATTCTCTTTGAATTGATTGCTTTTAATTTTTGGATTTTCTTTTTCAATAAGTTTGCGCCCTTGTGTCTTGTAATTGAATGAGCATTTGTGTTCTTGGGGATATCGATGATGCACGCAAAACATGTGTCCACAACGGCAAACAATTGGTGTAAGTCCAATTTTCCTCTTACAAACTTGACATCTTGATTTTTTTTCTACAGGATTCAACTTTGGTTCTTCATGTTCATCACTACATTCTATTTTTAAATCTCCTAATTTGAGCAAGTCATTATAAACGGCATCTTTAATGTGGTTCTTGTAGCATAAAGAGCACATGCCCTCTGAATCTTTGTTAATGTAAAATCCACACTTGCAAACTGAAGACACCATTTTATAATGGTTTGAATTTGGTTTGTAACTTGTAATTTGGAATGGAATGTGTTTATATAGTGCTATAATGTATATTTAATATATTGATGTATATTGATGTATTGATGGTCTTCAAAAGTTTGAATGAATAGATTTATGAAATGAAGGTTTATATATATATAGCATTGATAAATATCTTTTACATTTATTTTTATGTATTTTTTTTACTTTTATTTTTACTTTTGTACATTCTTTTACTTTTAATTTCACCAAATTTCTTCTTCTAGCTTAGGCTACTGGAATAAGTGAATAACACTCAAATTGATCTCTATATTTTCTACAGCTATTTGAAAAATAGAGGTACCTGTGTAAATAAATGTTAAATAAAAATTAACATGACAGTCAGGATATTATTTACTAGCCTATTTAGCAAATATTCGCTCAAGACTATTTATTAAATACCACCCCCATACCCTCAATGAATTAGGAGGATTTATGCAGGATTTTATAGATCTTGTGATTTATAAGATTAAATTATTTTTATTATGTCAAGCATCAATTTTCTTAAAAAGTTCTAGTACTTAACCCTTAAGCGTTCCAATGCCCAATTTCTGGACAATGAACAAATTGAAACTCTTGGTTCTTTTTCATTCTGTTTGAATGAATGTCATTTTAATTTGTGGAGATACTTTTATTATCAAGTTGTTGTCCTATCTAATGGTTGGATTTGGTGATACTAGAGTCAGGGTACATATTTATATTTTTCTAAAGTTACAAATGTGGAAGAATGTCAAGTGGTTGACCAAGACAAAATTGCATTGAATCTTGTTCAAATTTGCATTTGCAAAAATGAGGACATAGATTGTAAGAACACAAAAATTTCAAAAAACCACCATATCAAGAGAACCTCATTTCAAATGTATTCCAACAAAATCTACAACTCTTATTTGTATGTGAATTCCAAAATATTCTTCCAAATAGTACTTTATGATGGATTTTCCCAAATTGTCAATTTTTCCAAAGATTTTTAGGGGGTAATTAGACAGGGAATTATGAGTTATATTATTGGCCTTGGGCATTCCCAAATTCATTTTAGCTTGAAGCAGTCTATAAAGCTCTAGAATTACTCAAATTTATGATTTGTTTGCTCACATTGTATGGTTTCACAACTAATTAAAGTATGTTCACACTTGTTGTTAGGGGTGATGTTTGTAATGTGAATTTAGTTTAGAAGTAGGTCTTAATTCATTCCTAAGACCATTAGTAACAACACTTATTAATACCATGTACAAACATACCTTTAGTTGAGGAGTGTCTAGATACTAGTAAATATGACAACTTCTTTACAACACCCTTCTTTGCAATCAACGTGAGAGTGAGTATATATATATATAACCGTTTGACTTTTAGTCACAATGCAAATATAGGAAGCATAAAAATAATAATAAAGAAAATTTTCAAAAAAAAAGAATTGAAATAGCCAATTTAATGTAGCACTAATAGTGCCTCATCAGATTTCCAATTTTAAAAAATTTGTAATGAGCAGATTGGCACTTGATTTTAGAAAGTTCAATTAAAAGATTTTATTAAGATTGATTTTAGTTTTATATTCACATTTTTTGTAAGTCAATTTTTTATGATTAAATTAAAATTTCCAATAATAAATTATTGATGTAGCTAATATGTAAATATATATAAAAAGAATTCACTCTTATATATATTTAATTTGAAAGAACCAAAAATTTTCAATGTGCTATAATGTATGACTTCCATAATTTTATTTGAATGTGTTGATAAAAAAAAAGTGTCTCAAGGTTAATTTACTTCGATACGTTCAAATACCAAAATAAATTCAAAATAAATTATTTAATTATTAAATTAAAAATCAAGAATTGGTTATCCCCTAAAGTCCCATTGTCCCTACAAGGGACAAAATGGATTTCGGGCAGGCTCTTATGATCTCAATTTTTACTGAAACTTTTTGAAACTTTTTTATAAGATAAAAAAAACTTAAGAGCTTTCTGGGAATATAATTTTTATTTCAATCAATGCCTAAGAGAAAAAGTTATGCCACAATGACTTCAAAATGGGGGAAACCAGGCAAGAAAAGAAATCCACAAAAAATTGAAATATAATTTTTAATATTTTTGTTCTTGTAGATCGTATTTTTTTTGTAAATGGGAAGCTTTGATTCATTCCATTTGGATTAGAGATGTGAAAGTTATGGAGCTTCTTGTTTTGCCTACAATTATAGTAACCTCTTGAAAGAAATTTTTTCTTTTCACTTTGAATACTAATATCTTTCAATCTATATGGTCAAAAATCACAAAAAAATTACCACATGATCTAAAATAAATGTAG
Source organism: Climacium dendroides (assembly GCA_950106755.1). Lineage (NCBI taxonomy): Eukaryota > Viridiplantae > Streptophyta > Bryopsida > Hypnales > Climaciaceae > Climacium > Climacium dendroides. The sequence goes on from OX467086.1 coordinate 24,867,282, forward strand.
AAAAAGATCATATGGTTACATTCTAAAAAATATTTTTTAAAATTTATTTTGTAGGTGATTGTAGTAGAAGTGGTAGTTTTGAGTGGTTTTGGCAAAGAACTTTAGGGGTTAAAATTGATTGTATGTACGGTAAAGAATGCAAATTTTTATTCAATATTTATACACTAAAAAGTGCTTCACTATTTTATTTCACTTTTAATTTGGTTGATGATAATTATATTAGAGAAGATTTATTAAGATTGAATTACATTTTGGTCGATAGAGGCATTTGAAATGATAGAAAAATAAATTTAAAAAACACTATGTATATGTTAGTGTATTTACAATGTCTCTTCTTTTTTTAGAATTAATAAATGTTTTTTGAAAAAGAAAAATAATTTATTTTAAATCAATGTTTCTTTCTTGCAATAAAATCATTAATGGGTATGCAAAGCAATGCAAAGCCCTAGTTAATCCCTAAAGGGCCAAGTAGCATTTTTGGTCAACCACTCACAAGTAGAGTTTTCACTTCTTTCCTTGAAATTTTTGCACAATATGTAGTCAAAGAGTAGCTTCAAGGTACAACAAATTTTATAACATTAAACTACATGGTTAAAAAGTCATTGTGTGATATGTAGTTTCTTTCAAAGCCTAGGCAACTTGTGCAATTTAGAAAAAATCACCTTTCTTTAGATAAAAATTTGAACTTGTTTTATTGTATTTTTGTATAATCGAAAAGGTTTTAATCATTCTATTTTGATTATCAAGATGAAATAGTTATGAGTTTTACTTTGTGGGTAATTATGGAATTTCCATTCAACAATAAAATTTGAAGTCCTTTTTTGAACTCAATTTTCAATACTTAGCTTGGAAAAAATTAAAATTATAGAATGTAGATTGTTTATTACAACATTACCACAATTTGAATTTGAATTTTTCAATTCTATAATTTATTATTTTTAATCATCCCTTACCTCTTTCTACTTCATGTTTTTTTCAAACACAAATATGAAATGTTTTTTTTGTTGAATTTTTTAAAATGTACTCCCAACTTATTTCTTCAATATATTATGGACAAATGTAAGTTGTAAGACACATTTTAAGGTAAAACATTTGAAAGATTAAACATAGCTATTTGAGAAGAGTTGATAGTAGTATTCATTACTATCTCAAGGTTGAAAGATTGTTGTTTCAATGATAAGTTTGATCAATATTGGCATGGCATTGATCCAATGTTGAAATAAAGTAACTTGTCAAAGTATAATTTGACAAGAAAAATATACAAGATGATGTTCAAATGAAAAGGCTGTAACTTCAAGTTGAACAAATTATTATGTACAATCTAGATTTCAAAAAACTTCATATTTTCCAATTTTTAAAATATTCCAGTTTATTAGATTTTCCAATTGCAAATGTTTCTAAATCTTTACTATTAATACCCTCTACAATTTGGACGTTCAAAGCTACAATGCTAGCTCATTGCAATATAAGAAAACCTTGTTTTAGGTGACATTCAAAAAAACAGCCGACGTCAAAAGGAACGAATTTTAGGTGACGTTGAAAAAAAAACCCTGTATTTTTCATGTCAATAATGATGTCCAATGGAACATTAATGGAGATAATTGTTGACAGAAAAACATAGGTTGTTTTCTTCAACGTCACCTAAAATCCGTTCCCTTAGACATCGAAAATTTTGGTTTATTCTAGTGTTGTATTCAATGTGAATCCCACTACAAATGTTGAGTGTTAGAAACATGGTCCATGTTGTCAAAATCATCATTTTGAATGTCGATAATTCACTTGATATATGCGCAAGTTGGATATAAACATGCCTTTCAATCATATTCACCTCCTTATTCATGTCATATTCACCTCCTTAAAGTAGAAACACCCAAAACCGTTACTTTAAGCAATTTAGCATAGTTAGAGGCATATTTTTCTAAAAATAAGATTTTTGTAGCATATGCAAGTGAAAATCATGAATATTAAAAAAAATTAAATTTTTCGAACAATGTATGTAATTTTTATGATTTTTCAAAGTGTTGGCTACCTAAACTATTAGAACTATCCCATAGGTGCACCCAAAACTAAACTGTGCAAAAATCGACTGTCAGCAAATCAAAGTTCATGTGCAAAAATCGACTATCAACAAATCAAAGTTCAGTATGTGTTCTTCAAGTGCATCAGCAAATCAAAGTTAAACATGTGTAAGACACATTAATGGAAATCTAGGGACACTTTAAAGGCACTCTATGAAACAAGGATTAGATACAAGGACGGAATTGGATGTTTCTACCTTATCATGTCTCTTCCCTAGCATAGAGACACAAGGTACATGCACACACATAAACGCAAACAAGTATGGAAAGTTAAAACAATTATCGATCACAAAAGTCTCAAACTAAATTCACAAATGTGTAACACATATTATCATTAATAATTATAAAATTGTCCAGCACATAACTTAGCACATGAAGTAAAAACCTTTCAAGGCTTACAGTCAGTTGTATAGGCTTAGATTTTTTGTACTTCACTCTTTCTGGCTCAATGAACCAGAGAAAAGTCAAGAACTCAAAACGGAAAACAGCGGGCAACACAAACTCACTCTGAGTCTCATATCCTAAACCCAAATACTCGATGCAAAAACGAATACTGGGTGCAAAAAGGTAGTAGGAACTTCACAAAACATGCAGTGCGTAAACTCTATTCGAATTTGCAGTAATCTGAACCAACATTCTTAACAATTTCTTGCACGATGTCCTCGTCTACTGAAAATAGGGACTACAAACCCATGCATTGAATGAGATATCAATGGTAAACTATGATAAAAAAATGTTTCCTAAAAATAGTGGGGAGGGGCGTCCCTTCTCTTGACGAGGTGCCGCAGAAGCCGAAGCTCTATGCAAGAAATGACCAGAGATCATGGTACACTCAGACTTCACACCGTATCATGCATCAGGGGTTGTGAAGGATCAGAATCTGAGCTCCGTTGGTGGTGTTTAGCGTGAGACACATCTACAGGGCAGGCAGAAGAAATCGATCCTGGTAAACCACATGCACACTGGGCTTGCACATAGAGATTCAGCATATTGCATGAACTAGGGATCAGAAAATCTTGGATAGAAAAAGCCTGTACGACCGCCACCCCTAGATACTCGGGATGTCTTCTTCCAGGTCCTCCGGATTCTTCATCTTTGGAAGCATATACATAATACTGCACCCACTGGCACCCACCATTCTGTTCATGACTCTCAACCAAGCCCCACCTCAAAGTCAAGCTCACTGATTTCCAGGTCTCAGACTTCTGGGTCCACTCGGGTTGGCAACCTTCGAAAATGATCTCGGGCAACTCTCGGTCATGTTCGGGCTCAGTCGAAAGGCGTAAATGTCCAAGTGATACATGCGGAAATGGGATTTCTCTCGTCCCTGTAGTGTTGGAAGATTTGCTGCAGTCCTCAACCAAAGATAAGAGTTTCTGCACATCCAAATCACGAGAATACACGACTGCATAGATCTGATTGATGTTGCAATTGCCATGGTCTAGCTTATGCTCAAGTAATTTCCACTTGCTGCTTCCGGCACTTTTAGCCACAGATCGATCAATGATGCAGTTGGGCAACCTCAAAGGCACTTCTGCATCGCCAACTTCTTCCCCCAACAAGACCAGAAACCTGGAGTCCTCCCTAGAGATATTAAGTGCAAGACAGATGTGAAGCTCAGCATCTGCCTGGACCTGAGAGAAAAGGAATATAAAGGACATTGACTCAGAAATAGCATTACTGGAGTCAGAAAAATGGTTAGGTTCCACTTAGCAGCTACGTATTCTACATACGGTACAACTTCTAATAAGCAACACTCTCTATAGAAGTAAACCTCTCTAATAAAATTTGTCAGACAGGTTCCGCCCTACTGCTTATTAGAAGTTCTACTGTAGTCGATTTCTGAGTTATTTTTCACTCGGTTTGCATGCTGTATTGCAGCTTTCTTCAAACAGGCACAGAAGCTACTGAACAATTGGGATAGCGGATACCCAAGACGAAGAGCTGTACTGACACAAGAAGAGCATCAGAAAAGACTGTACAGTGGGGTACAGCTCAATTACGAATTCTTGCATTCACAGTGAAAAAAAAAGTTCACTGCTGCCTTCTTTGACGCCCTCCCGAGGGCTGAAAAATTAATATTTTCTCACGAATTTTTTTTTACAAGATCCTCTTTATGCTAATAACATATGTGCCAAATTTCAAGTCCAAAAAATTTATACAAAAAAAGATATTCAAACATGTACCAACATGTGTTGTTCAAAAAAAAATTTCACTAATACCAACTTTGACACCCTCCCAAAAATTGAAAAAAAAAGTTTTGGCTTTGAAATTTTTGGTGTAAGATAAACTTAGTGAAACTAACTAATGTGCAAAATTTCAAGTTCAAAAACATTTCCCACAAAGAGTAGTTCAACTTCTACCAATTGATAGGTGTAGCCATGAGAAACAATTTCACTATGGCCCAACTTTGACACCCTCCCAAGGGCAAAAAAATTGTTTATGTACCATGAAATTTTTGGCATGAGATCACCTCTATGTTGGTAATATGTGTGAAATTTCAAGGCCAAAAGATTTACTTAAAAAAAGATATATTCAAAATCTACCAGCATGTGTTGTTATGGAAAAAAAATTCATAACTACACATGTTGGTAGAAGTTGAACTACTCTTTGTGGGAAATGTTTTTGAACTTGAAATTTTGTACATAAGTTAGTTTCACTAAGTTTATCTTACACCAAAAATTTCAAGGCCAAAACTTTTTTTTTCAATTTTTGGGAGGGTGTCAAAGTTGGTATTAGTGAAATTTTTTTTTGAACAACACATGTTGGTACATGTTTGAATATCTTTTTTTGTATAAATTTTTTGGACTTGAAATTTGGCACATATGTTATTAGCATAAAGAGGATCTTGTAAAAAAAAATTCGTGAGAAAATATTAATTTTTCAGCCCTCGGGAGGGCGTCAAAGAAGGCAGCAGTGAACTTTTTTTTCACTGTGAATGCAAGAATTCGTAATTGAGCTGTACCCCACTGTACAAGCAGCACTTACCGAGTAGGATACGTGAAGAAGCCGGTTAGCCGTCACAGAAATAGATGACTCATAAAGTTGCACCAGACCCAGAGCGTCGTCAAATGCTGAAATCCGTAGACATGACCCTCCACTATAGGCTGCTTCATAGCTGCCACATTATCAGATGCTCATTGACTTTTTATCCCAAAGTTACAGTTAAAAATAAGAAGAAAGAAACTATTGCCTCATTCCCGAAAATATATATATTCTTTTTGCAAATTTCAAAACCGAGATAGCCTCTGCTCTCTCACCATAACAGGAATCTGATGGGGGGACGTCACGCTCCAGGAGCAGCAAACCATAGTTACAAAGAAAACAAAACAAATACCAAACATCAAGTATAGGTATCCTAAGAAGATGATAGGCTGAAGTAGTTGCTGAGGAATGGGCCGTAGATGGCGTGTGCTTGGTACCTCATATCGACCTCCAAGGAACTCCGAGGGTGTGAAATGACCTTCAAAATGGGCTGCTCACAAGATCCAAAGATTGTAAATCACCACAAGACTAAAAAAAATAAGAAAAAAAACGTAAAACACCCGATATCCAATAGGTGCAAAAAGAAAGAATTCAAAGCCAAAAAACACAAATGAAATCATACCTGCACACTCTGACATGATAAATTGAACCATGGTTGGGTAGAAACTTCGTTTCCTTCCACTGACACCCGCGTTCCACGTCCCTGTTGTCATTTCCGCCATCAGTTCCCACCTCACCAAAATACTGCTTCCGTGTTTTCCATAATCAACATTAAATCAACAGATTCAGAAACTTCACAATCTGCAACCCGTCCAGAGCAATGTCACCAAGGACGAAGTTAAGGACTTCACTCGATTGAAATCGGTAAAGAATGGAAGCTGCGTTGGACTGCGGCGAGCAATTGGCCAACAATCCTCAATGCGACTCCACCATCTGCATCGATCATTATCATCACGATAAATTAGCTCCACGAAATACAACTACAATATCCAAATTTCAAGACAGTGGCACGCAGAGAAGAAAAAGAATGGAGCTAATGGAACGAGCGGGTGGATTCAAAACTGATGGGAAGAATAATGGTGCTGCTTATGACCTGGTCGACGCAACCTCAAATGAAGGAGGCTGATCGGTTTCAAAAACCCATCCTGGTCCAAATAGAGCTGCTGACACTTGGGCCTTCTGGGCTACCTTCAGAGCAATATCACACTGCGCACCCCGCCCAATCTCACCTAAGACATACAAACTCGAGCCACTGGATCTAAATATCTATTAAAGAAGTGTGTTTTTAATCATTTAGCTCCTTCCACAGTTTCGTTGCTCTGTACACCATGCGCTACTCGTCAGAAGCAAAGCAAAGAGAGGACAGAAGTAACTGCCCACTAGCTGGACAGGCAGATCAACATTCTATTTCCACAGGTGAGGCAATTCATACATTCCAGGAGCGCGGGAATGGATTCTGGAAGACACAAAATTAGATTTTGAAAGTACAAATCTTACGTCAAACCCTCCGCCTCCAAAAGTGTTGCGACCAAACACATCCACTCCCATGTAAACATCTGTGGCCCGGTCACCAGCTGCATCTGCACTCAATTGGGCCATCCACGCCTGGCCCCACAGTTCCTAGACCATGTTAGTGCGACAAAGAGACTTAACTGAGCCCCCAGATCGTGCACAAGTCTCGACAAAGATGGCATTCGATCTTAGAGAACACATGCTGAAGTAATATAGAGGGGAATTTCTGAACTTCAAAGTTTCAAAAACAAACTGCCATACAATGCGCCACATGCATTCCTTCGCTATGACAAGCTCTGCTGCGGTGTGGAGACTCACACTCCACGAGTAGTTGGTGAAAAGTCCATCGCTATCACCGAAAAATAACCGATTTTCCTCATTCAAGCAATCTTGCCACCTCAGCTCTCCTTTCTCAGTAACAGCATCGTACCTGGAAAGCAAAACTTGAATTTCCAAATGCAATCTCAACCAGAACAAATATTTAAAAGGCTCATCGAATCGAATGGAAATAATTCACGAATGGAACTACAAAGAAAACAAGAGCCCAACGTGTTGAGGACCGTTACCAGATGACGTAAGAGTTAGCTGACCGAGAATGCGTACATTGTCGCAAATGCTGGACGAAAAGATGAAGACGTGGTATATCCTTCCTATCAATCTCGTTCTCTATATTGATCTGCTTAACCCAATAAGAGATCTATCAGTACAAAAATTCTCCAAGTGCCATCTTCCAGATGATCCCACATTCCTCCTCAGCACTGTCTTCAACTCACTTTTCCTCTCTTCACTTCTGTTCACTGTCTGCATGAAAAGCACCTAATTGCCAGTGTCGCTACCCCAAATACAATTGTAAACTGCTACATGCCATTCTTTCAATGTCAAATTGAAAAGGCTTATTTCCGGGGTTATCCGCAATGTTGTGGAAATGCCATCAATACGTGTGAATTTTTCATTTCTATCCCGGATTACAGATCTGTTCACTTTCCTTTACATGTCCTTTGAACTACCCATGACCATTCAAAGGAAAGGATGAACTTTATCTGATCTTTACCTTTTAAAATTGACATTGATACATCCAGAGATTCCTACCACAACAATATGAAGAATACAAATGTTCTTATAAATATACGTACAAGACAGAAGAAATTGCTTGATTCTTTGGAATGATGGGCCCTAACATGCTACAGTTGCTTTTAAACACATCTCGGTTCATTGGGCACCAGAATTAAGTACATTTGCGAACCATTGCTGACTCTCCGCCTTTGGTGTAGAGTCACTAAACCCTAAAGCACAGGTAGAAAGAGAAGGCTCTGGGAAAATCAAGTGGACATTTGCGTACCAACCAGCCATCAAAGCCCAACTCATAAGCCAGCTCCGCTAAACGGGATGCGAACATATAGCAACTCTCTGCAGTGGCAAGAAGTGCCCGGCACACCGAAGCACCCTGCGCCCACTCGGTAATGAAAGTCCCAAGCACCTGCAAAAAGGCACAAAAAATTCAACTTCAACTTCAAGTTAACTTTTTAAAATCAAACCCCTAACCCCTAAAACCTAACTCTCCTAACAGGCGAAATCACCGTTGCTCATTGCACAGTCCAGCAAGTGACATAAGATTGACAGCACCGTCATTGGACTCACCGGGACGCCATGCTTGTGAGCGGCATTGATCCACCCGGGAGGCGGAATGGTGACAAGTGAGTGCGAAAAGTAAACAAACAAATCCACCAAATGCCATTGCCAGAGAACGTACCCCTCCATTCCTTCTTTCCCCTGCACCCACTTGTCCTCTTGGTACCCTCCCTTGTAGTCATGGCACACGAGCAGCTGGGGCCTTGCCGACCGAGGCCTTGTAACCAATGGCACTGAGGATTTCAGGTACTCCAGGAGTGGCGACGAGAGTAAAGTTTGAGAACTGAGTTCAGCCAAAGTGTGAATTGGTTGGGCTACAGGAAGTTCGATTTCGATCGAGGACACGAAGTCCGGAGTTTCGGAAACTCTTCTTTGAATGCAGGGACAGAATGGCACTAGCATCTCCCATATCGTGAAGAGGTGAAATCTGGTTTGGATTAGAAACCATCGTAGTCGTCGTCTCTGAAGCAACCTACCTCGGAAGTACATATACATCGCCTGCACAAGAGATTCACGGTGCGGTTTACATTTGGTATCCCAAACTTAGTGCGGTTTACATTTGACAGTAATTAGACGCACTCTTGCACACACATTCTAAGGCATACACTTCACCGAAAGGCGAAATAAGCTCAAAAATAAAAACCCACTCCTCTTCATCAATTCTGTCGAGTCCTCTATTAGCACTCTAGTTCCGACATTAACCCGAAGACTATAACGACTATAGTACAATTTCAACACGGATTCAACCTACCCAACGAAACTCTAAAACCCTAAATCCACATGAATCTTGCACCAGCTGCGTGTTCCAATTCCAACATTCGTAAACCCTAAAACTTCACCAAACCTCCAATTTCTGCACAGATGCAAGTGGTCCAGAACCTACCTAGCTGAAATTGTCCACTTGATACCACCCAAATTCTCCACCTTCACGTCCACAGAATTCAAACTTGATTCCACGCTAATTCTCCACCTTCAAGCCCACAGAATTCATAGCACAAGACACTGAAAACAGTCAGAAATTGAAATAATGAGTTCAGGTAACTCACGAAAGATGAGCCTTGAAATGAATTCGATGGGCGTTGCTGGAAATCCAACCCTGAAGCGCACAATCGAGGAGTTGGGGAGGAGTGATGCCAGAACTAGTTTATGGAATTTAGTGCAGTATGCTACCTTCAAGACAAACAGGCATTAACTTTGGCCACCTTAGAGTTATTGAAAAAAATAGAAAAGAAAGAATTTTGCAAGTTGTGAAGGATTGTTATTATTATTTTGAAACAAATGGAAATTTCATTGCAAAACACCGCAGTAAGGTAGGAGGTCCATAAATGGATCATCTAAGGGCTGGAACTAAATTTTGGGGAGGTGAAACATCTTGAAATATTTTTCAGTAAATTTTCCTTGAAAGACAAGTGGAATTGGCATTTAACCCAAGTTGTTTTATATTTTTTGGAGCTTTGTGGAATTAGTTATAAAATTTTGAAGTTGAAATGGCATAGGGCTCTAAAATGACTCACCTCTTAAAATGTACACTATACATACCTTACTGAAGGCTATGAAAAATCAATATGTACAAATAGTGCACATTTAACCCATTAAGGACCGGGGTGGGTAGGACCTTTTTGATTTTAAGGAGAACATGATAAAAAATGCCAAACCACGATGAATTTGGGAGATTTGCCCATACCAATTAAAATCCATGTGAATGCTTAGAGCTCCACAATAAATTTTGTGGCATTTGAACATCCCAATTTAGATATTATAATACATCTCTGTGTATTTTCAACCCATATGTCATTGGTTTTTTCAACCCCTAAAGTGCATGCTAGCACAAAATTTCCCGATTTTTGTCCCAATACATTCATTTCCAAATTCCCCACACCTATCCCCTTTCATCCAACCCCAAATTCTTTATCAAGTGCTAGCTAAAAAGGAAAAAGTGTCAATTTCGACCAAAAAGTGGTCGACCAGACCTTAATGGATTAAAGAGGTGAGCCATTTTAGAGCCTGAGCCATTTTAGAACCTCCTACCTTACAAACGAGCTAAGTCAAGAGGCTGGACAAAAGGAGGAGGAAGAAAGAAGACCTAATCAAGAATACAAAGAGTAGGCCTTTGCCTATTCCAAATAATAGTATCTCCAACTCTAGAGGCAATCACACATGAGTTGTAAAAGATTATTGGGAGTATTGTAATACAAAACTAACTAAATAGATGTTAATTCCAATATGGAGGAAGTTGCAAATTGACTATCAAATTCTATTGTTTGGAATAGTCTTGACTAAAATCTAATTTTTTTCAAAGAGTTTCTCCAATATACATTTAGCTACTGAAAATTTTAAGTAGCAATGGAGCAAATTTTAGCCAGTTCTATGAACATTGTTGGGGAGTGTTGAAAGTCATGAATGTCGATAATTCAAATGTACAACAATGTCAAGGTAGATTGGAACATCTTCCCAAAAGGTTTCATCAATCTGCAAGGTTTTATAAAAAAGTTTTGTAGATGTCATCAAGGTTTAGTAAAAATAAATGATTAGATGAAAAATCGTATAAATGAAAATTTGACAAAAAATCATGATACTTTGAACTTAATCTAAGAAAGACAAGTCCATAAATATGAATTCTTGCTTTATAATTCTTTGCTCTATTTGCTACCATTTTGCAACTTTCTATGAATGATTTCTTTTTTAAATTTCAAAGATGAAATTACATGTCTTCTATTAACTACATAAAATTTTCATCTTTTTTTGTGAAAATTTGAAATTATTGTTACTTTTGAAGGAAAAAGTAAAGAAATTTTATATTAAATACAAAATGTGTTCAAAAATCTGAAATGTTCACCATTGCTGTACATTATGGTAATAGCCAAGTCATTGTGTCATACTATGATTAGAAAATCAACAAACCATGGTTATAGGTCTAAAGTTCATATTGCAATAAAATATTGGATTTTAAGATTTTTGAAAATATTACAATTGGAGTAGAACTAAACTTGATAAAATATATTTCATTAGTTGGGCCCAATTGAAAAAATATCATTTTTTGGCTAAAATTCACATTAAGAGTAAATAACAAAAAGTATCCAAATTACACTACAAAGGTGATAAGTGGGTTAAGCATTGCAGTCTTCTTTAAAAAAGTCAATAACACCCAAATGAGGGAATGTGCAATACTATTCTCTAAAAATGCAGTCAAGCAACTTTTTAAAAATTGTATGAAATTTTTTTCCATCCTCTTGCCCTCCATACGTCATCTAAAGGATACAAAACATCTTCGATGGCATTTCAAGGTTAATCCTTGAAGCTTTGATGAACCCAATCTTCAACACAATTTTTTTTCTTTGTATTTGATATAGAGGTGCAAGAATTGAGGTATAGGACAGAGACAATAATTTGGATTTATGTTAAGGACAATTAATGACACACGGTGTTGCATCGTACATGCTTACATTATGTACAAATTCATATTTGTTGTTAAAGTAGAGGGTTTTTTGGAGAGTTTGATTCATTTATGTGAAGTAGACTCTATCTTTTTTATCTCTATTAGACAACTATTTGGCATTAGTTTGTTTGTTTTTATACTTAAATACATTTTGAGATTTTAGTTTAATTTTAAAGTTGTTTAAATGAAAGGTGAAGTTTGTTTTGTCTTTCTTTTAGATATATTTAAATAATTAGAAGTCTATAGAAGTGATAAGGATAGAGTTATGGAAAAAAGATAAAGGCAACGAATGAATTTAAGCTCATGTGATTATTTGAGGGCTGAAATTCATTGAAGTATGGGCTTAGGTGGAGTGTATGGGAGGTGAGGTGGAAGTATGGAGGATGAGGTGGAGGTTGAAGGGGAGGGTCATCTTCCTCCTCCTCATGGTTGCTTAGGAGAACCGTGACTTTAGGGAGTCATGGCTCATTGTACATGAAGAGTTTTGTAATGAAATTTTGTGATATTGTGTATCATGGTTTGTTGATTTCAAAATGCTATCACTCGTTCTATTTGGAGTTTTTATGCAAAAGTTATGGGCTTGAGAGTGAGGTAGTGAGGAGCTGCCTTTTATTTGAAGTGAGAGAACTTTGACTAGCTGTGGAAATCGTAAAGTATCTTATTTTGAGATGAAATTTGAAGGGGTTGTAGATCTTTGTGTTAACTTTCCAAAATTGTCTCACACTTTTGATTTGGAGCTATGATGCAAAAGTTATGGGCTTGAGAGTGAAGTAGTGAAGAGTTGTCTTTCATTTGAAGTGAGAGAACTTTGACTAGCTGTAGAAATCGGACAGTATCTTAGATTAGAGTGAAATTTGCAGGGGTTGTAGATCTTTGTGTTATCTTTTCAAAATAAACTCACACTCTTCATTTGGAGTTAGCATGAAGAAGTTATAAGCTTAGAGGTGAGGTAGTAAGGAGCTGCTTTCCATTTGAAGTGGGTAAACTTTGACTAGCTATAGAAGTTGGACAGTATTTTAGATTGGAGTGAAATGTGAAGGGGTTTTAGAATTTTGTGTTAGCTTCCAGAAAAACCTCACACTCTTCATTTGGAGCTTTGGAGAATTTGTCACACTCATAATAGTGGCGGATACTTCTTCAAAAGGAGTTAGGAGCTTCATATGTAATTTCTACCCCTTTTGTTCAAATATGTTATATCTTATTTAGCCTAAATGGCACATTTGGGGAGTATATGAGCATTTTGTGTTTCATATGACTTACATGCTCTTATATGAAGGAGTCATGAGCATTTATATACACTAGATTATCTAAACATGGGATCCTTCATTTTCCGGGCCAAATCTAGTTGCAGCTAGATTCCCCACATTTTTCCAAGGCAAGGCCTCTCTACCCGACAACGGTACTCCAATTTAAATCATCATACCTTCTACACATCTCAAAAGCTACAAAATGGTCACATATTCTAGATGCATAGTGCCTTATTTGAGTATGAAAAGTTGAAATGTTGAAATTACATCCAAATGAAAGATACTACTTGTTGAATTATCACTATCTGATCAATTTGACAAAAAATTAACACTTGTTTGTTGTTCTAAGCACCATTGGACATGAATTGCAACAATCAACAAGTTTCTATTGAGATGAGATTTTTGTTTTGTTGATTTGGGTACTATGGGGTGTGAAATTCTTGAAAACCATTTTGTTTTGGAATCTTTTTAGAATCCAAGGGAAATTTTTGAAATTTGAAGGAATCTTTTGGGAATTTGAAAAAACCTTCTTAAAATCTTAGGAAATCTTTAAGAATTTTTTTGGTTTCTCAAAATCTTAGAAAATCTTAAAGAATCTTATAGAAGTTTTGAAGTTTTTTGAAAATCTTTGAGAATTTTTTGAAATTTTTTTCAATCTTTCAAATTTTCTTTCAAAATTTGAATACAAAGGTTGAATTCTAATTAAACTATTTGAATTGAATTCCATTCGATTCAAATAAATAAATTTGATTGAATTCTAATTTGACTAGAATTGAAATTGAAATTCATTTTATTGAATTTTCTTTGGAATATAATCTAGTTAGAATACAAACTTTTATTTTGATTACAATTCATTCATATTTCTATTGTGAAATGTAATACAACAAGTCCATTAAGTTTTAGAATTTTTTGGATCGCTTCTTTTGATAATATTGATAATATGACTTTTCTAAGAGTACTTTCAAAATATTCTCATTCCCATTTTGAATTTGATTAGAATTCTAAATTTTGAATCAACATTACTCAAATTTCAAAGTAGAATATATTTTGAACTTTAGAATATTTGATTCAAAGTTCCAACTTATATATTTAGGTTTCATTTTTTTAACATTTGACTTCGAAATTATAAACTATTCAAGTACTAAATTTTATACTATTCAACTTTAAATACATAGTTCTAAGTTCAAAATCAACTATTCACATTCAACTACAGAAATTGGAACTATTTAATAGTTAAATTCTATATTTTTAACTATCAACAAATTTTAGTGTAATTTTGACACTATTACTAAATTTATAATGAAACTATTAAAATTTTGAATTTTGAACTACAAATAAAAATAATTAAATTTGATATTTAGCCAAAGTACCTTCTAATGAAATGCATGCCGATAAATCTAAACATTTTAGAAAAACTTGAAAATTTTACTTAAAAATCTAAACTTCAATGTTACAATTTTCCAACAACTTTTATGAAAAATGGGCAAATTATGAAGGAAAAAATAGCCTTTAAAGTACGATTTTTTTTATTAGACTTCATAGTGGGGTTGCAAGATTTGTGGAAGATATTATATTATGAAAATGTTTTTTTTAACTTAATTAGTCACAATTCAATGTTTTTTAAACTCAGTAGACTTTGGTGGCAATTTTGACATAGTAAAATAACTTTTTTTAAAAGATTTTGAACTAAGAATAGTTGTATAGTCAAACTAAATTTCATCTCCAAAAATCCATTTGAGATTTTGAGCCTCCAATCAAAAGTTATGGGCAAAGTTCAAAGAGGGGCTCATTAAGAGATTTTTTGGAACATTTCCAAACATCCTCTCTAAATTTTATCCATAACTTTTAATTGAAGGCTCAAAATCTCAAATGGATTTTTGGAGATGAAATTTAGTTTGACTATACAACTATTCTTAGTTCAAAATATTTTGGAAAAAGTCATTTTACTATGCCAAAATGGCCTCCAAAGTCTTCTGAATTTACAAAGTAAATAAAAAAAAATTAGAAGTAGTTAAATAAAATTATACTCCACATGTGTACATGTAAATGTTAAGTGGTGTATTGTTGGGGTTCATCTATAAGGTCCAAGGATTGAAACTTGTAAGTGGCGCCCGCCCACGTGGTGGGGAACCCGGTGGCGTTGCCCACATGGACATTGGGCAATGTAAAAAAACTCGTTTTTTTAGATCACCTGGAAATCTAGTCAGGCAAAAAAAAAGTAATTTTTTGGGCATACAAGAAAAATAATTTCCTGGGAAGGAATAAAAAATTTGATAAAAAAAATATTCTAAAATTTTGAAAAAAACAATTCTTATATTATTTTTTTTCCCAAATTTGACCAAAACAATAGAGCAGATCAACAAATTTGAGTGTAGTTTTGATTGGATTGAATCTTGCCAAAATTTTGTATAGAATTAGTATTCTGAAAGCCAAATATGGTACAAAATACAATATCCAATAGACCCTTCAAGAGTTAACAGACTAAAATGGACTCAATGGAACTTGATGTGTTATAAAAACACCAAAAAATTTCATCAAATTGCAAGTTTTTTATGAGAAGATCTTTGGATGTCACTGTAATTTAGCAAGAACTATTGAATGAAGAATTGTATAGATAGAATGTGACACATTTTACAATTTATATTAAAAACAAGTTCATTACTGACAAAATGTTTGCCTTGCCACCATAGGATGTTTAAGAAATTTTACTTCTTTTTTATTTTAGACTAAAAAGAAAGAGGTGTATTATAAATCTATACATGAAGAAGTTTGAATAAGACCTTGCTCAAAAAGCAAGTCAATTCTGAAGGGACAAAGCTTATAATATAATAAGCTAATACAAAGCTCACAATAAAATTAATGTAAGAGAAGTTCATTAGATTTTTAAAGTTATATTTTTTGACAAAATATGAATTTATTATGAATATTTGAAGTATGTTGCTCTAATAGTCCAAGATAGTTAGTAGACCCCAAACCAACATAAAATGTATTCATAATGGTTATGTTATTCACTTGAAAATGGTCATAGTATTTTTTTTTAAATGATCACAATATTATAGCTTTAAATAGTCATTTTTTGAAATGGCTTAACCTCAAAAGCGATGTAAGAAACCATAAATATGGTACTAGTATATTTATTCATAGAATAAGAATTATGTACTAAATGTGGCAAGAAATATGCCGTAGATTGATTAACTAAATATTGTTTCTCAAGGGTGGGGCAAAAAATAATGTGTCAACTTTAAAGCTTATGGTCATACAGATGGTGAAGGTTTAGTGACTAAATTTCATATTCTTTTAATAATCAAGCCAACTTCTAGATCCTAAAGTTTCAATTAGACAAAAACACCCTAGAAACTACTACTATAGTAGTTTTGACCAAAGACTCTATTTGGTAGTTTAAGCAATAAATTTTGTACTTCAAAGAATTACTATCTTTCAGAGATTAATCTTATCCTTTTTAGATTTTTATAATAATGGTTTTGGTTTGGATAGGATTTGTGAGGTAGTTATGTTTAGAAGGTTTGTTTTTTCTTACAAATTTGGTGGTCCGAGAGCAGATGAGTAGGATGATAGTTAGTATGTTTATGAAATAGGAAAGAACAACGGAACATCAAGTTTAAGAAGTTTGGGTTGGTGTGTATATTGCAGATTTCATTTGTTCCATTATATGTATAAATGCTTTTGAGTGTTGAATGGTACTTTTGGTAAAAAGTATTTTAAGCTTGTAGGATTTTTTGGAGCATATTTGGGTTCATGGTTGGCTAGAATATGTTTTGGTACAGAAACATGTTTTATATTTTTGTTGGAAAGTCGTGAATTAATATTTCTTCTGTTGCATTTGAATGTTTTTCTTGCACTTGAAATTGAATGATTTGAAGTTTGAATCAAAAAAATTCAAAGTATAATCTCTAAAGGACCATCGTGTGTAGAGGCCTAAAACCACTTCAAAATACTTGTTCTCAAAGCAAGGTCAAAATCTTCATCAATATTTATTTATTTAACAAAATCAACTGTATGATCTTTTGGTTCACTTGTTCAAGTACATTGTTCCAAAATTTGAGAGTCAATATCCCCACCAATTGCAAATTCAATGTGTCTAAACTTCAAAATGTAGGCTTTTCTAGTCTTTCCAAAAGTTGAAGATTTGTCTTTCAACATTTAAAAAAAATAGAAGTAGGTCCTGCAACTTGTGTATTTTAGTCAATGATTTGAAAAATTTGTTGAAAATATATATTAAAAAATTTAACTAAAACAAATTTCATATTCATTTTCAAAAAAATTGTAAAGTGGAAGGTATCACTAAATAAAAGGATATAACTAATATACTAATAACTTTTGGAAGAATGTGAGAATTGATAATTCCAATGGTGAAAATGTTCTAGTGAATAATTAATATTTTTTTTTATTTGAAAATTTTCAAAATTGAGAGCAAAAAATGACTTTATATGTTTTTCTATCTTCATTGCCCACAAAATAAAATTCCTCACAACTTTTACCTCATTATTTATAATTCAATGGTTCAATCTTTTTGATTACGTACCAATCTATAAAATTCCAAAAAAATAATTAATCTTTTATTAGAATATACTTTTTGCTGCCCGATTTGACATTGAAATTGAAAAATCCCTTATAACTTTTGCAATATTTTTCAAAATGACATAAGACAAAGCTTTACACATAGATTATGATGAGAAGCATCCATCCTAAAAATTCATACAAAAATTCCATATTATGAAGTCAATAGAGCCTGCTTGCCTTCTTAAAAAGCCCAAAGTGGGCTCTTTGGTCTTTTAGGGATTAAAAGATAATGTTAATGCAATTTTGTTAGCTTTAACTAATATAAAAATCCTACTTCCTTTGTCCCTAGATGATCTTCTAGTTGGATCATTGGACAAAATGTTTGTAATTAAGATTGAAAATAATATTATTTTAATCTATTATTAAGAATTTCAAGGAAGTTGTTATCCATTCACTAAATCTTCAAGAATAGAAGTGATCATTTTTAAGCAATCAAAAGATCATTTGGAATGGAGGTCGAAGGGAATATATGTCACAAATATTCTAGAACCTTTTAGATGTCTTGATATTATTCTAGTATCTTCCAGAAGCTTACGTAGTTTTCTAGAGGCTTCTAGAGTTCTTAAAGCTCCTATAGATTTGGGGGGGCTTCAATAAAGTTCCGAAAAAAATCTCTTAGATGGTAGAATGTATAGAGGTTAAGACTAAAGTAGTCTTCAATCTTAACAACACATCTCTTGGATCTTAGCTATTGGACTAGCTCTAGTATTATACTTCTTGAACTCTAATATCAAGTCTTATTATTTAAAATTTGTCTTGCTTTGTCTTATATCTCTTGCGTTTGTTACAAATTGTCGAGACTATCCTTCAAATTTTGCTTTGCAAAATTTGATTTTGGACTTTTTAGCAAACAAACAGAGTATAATTTAATTCAAATTTTGTCATGCTAGTCATTTTTAGAACCAAAGACAAAACTTGATTTTTCTTGGTTGAGTGTGAATTATCCTTCTTTTTAAAATACAAAATGCTTAGAGGTTATGGATTACCTTCTTCTAAACTAATATTATTTTTTTTCAAATTATTTTTTTATTATAAGTGAATTACTCCCTTTCTTGAAAACAACTTTAACATTTAGAGATTGTGGACTATCCATCTCTAAATTGTTTCTTTTCTACTAGGTCAATTTTTTAATATTCTTACTGAGTAAATCAAGATGATAGGAAATAAAGATGTTAGTATGATTTGGTTTCTATCAAGATATTAATGTTAGATCTTGATTTGAAGGCCATCGATTCTTTGTCCATGAGGACAACTATTTTTGAAGACTTTGCTGCCAAAATCAATACAAATTCAAGAATAGTTGAAGCATCTCAACTCATGCTATTTTCCTCAACTTCAAGAATGAATTTGCCTATACAAAGCTCAAATATTTTGACTAGAAAGAAGCTGCCAATTCATCTCTCTAAAAAATTTGATGGTTCCCAATTAAAATTTCAAAGGTTTGTAAATCAAGTTCAACTCATCATTGCTTTCCATCCTCAATGATATCCGATAGACAAATTGAGAGTAGGCTTGGTTGGAATGTTGCTTATTAGATAAGATTTGTCTTGGTGTACTTCTTTATTTGAAATAAGATCTCCAATTCTAAGCAATTTTGAAACATTCTTAATAACTTTTGATGAGGCATTTGGAGAATATGTCCAAAATTATTAAGCAACAACCAAGATTTGTTCTATACAACAAGGATCACATTTGGTTTTGTTGTATGCATCCAAATTTCAACAACTTATTTACAACATCAATTGAGGTAGAAAAAAATTGAATGAGCCAATTCCAATAGGGGGCTCAAGAAATAATGTGAAGGATTTACTTCTATCATTTCTTGATCCTTAAACACTAAACAAAGGAATAAGCCAAGCTGTGAGATGTGACAATCAATTATTTCAAAGACATCAAAGATTGATAATATAGGATCGTACTAACACCACAAATAAATCTTTTGCCAATGACCAAGGCAGTACATGTTACAAGTATACATTCTCAAGGCATAAAGAATATGTAAATTGATGTAGTACAATTTGAACCACTTACTGCACAAGAAAAAAAACAATGTCTTAACAAAAGTCTCTATCTATATTTGTGGAGATTGTGGCCATAGAGCAATCAATTGTCACAAGAAACAAAATTAAAGCCCTCTCAAGACAAAAAATATAAGAGTAGTAGATGATAAATTTGTTCAACCATAATATGGACCATGTAGCTTGAACTTTTTCTTTTACAAACAAATCCAAATCCTCACTTATTCTTCCCAATGTTTTTATTGCTTCATTATATCTATACCTTTAAACCTCAAGAAAAAGTTGTGAATTCATGCCCCATTAGATTTTAGAGCTTTAGCTTGTTTTTCAAATGAGGAATTTATAAAATGTTACAAGATTCTTCTAGTCAAAAAATTAAACTATGTATATGTAGAGGCTATAGATGGTTGAGCTTTGACCTTAGAGGATATCACTCATGAAACTTAACCACTAGAGGTTTCATTCAAGGGACATAAAAGTACAATTGTATTTAATGTTATTAAAACCTCAATCAATCCTATGATTTTAGGGCTTTCTTGACTCAAAAAATATGATCTGGTTGTAGACTAGAAGTTGTGAAGTCTATTATTTTTTTAAAGACTTTTTTAAAAGGATCTTCTCCCAAGTCCTCAATCATCAAGCTTGTACTTGCTAGAGCAAAAACTTTTTTAAAAGCAATATGAAAAAATGGCCCCTACATTATCTATACAACTCTGGTGTGCAAAAAAAAAATATTTTATTGAATATTCCAATTCAATGCAATAGAATTGGATATGTATTAAAAAAAAGAATGCCTATGTCAACCATCATATTGGTTCACTTTTTAGATTGTGAAAAATATAAACAATTTGCAAGAATTTAAAAGTCCAGAAGTGTGAGTATTCCAAATTAACCTATTATCTTCCATTAGGAAATTTTTCATTATATAGGAATACAAATATTGGAAAGTTAGGGCAATATTAGGAGAAAAATGAGGAAAGTTTTTTAGAAAAAGATTAGAAAAATTAAACTAAAATGATGTCAAGCAAAATATGGTAGAATAATCAAATTAGGTTAATGATAAAATTATGTGTTAAACAAGATTTGGTAGAGTAACCAAATTAGGTTTATGATAAATTTTAAAATAAAATATTATTAAATAAATAAATAAAATAAAATAGAAAATCCAAAATATAACAAACACAAAAGTAAAATATCAAAATGAAAATAAAATACTATAGGTAGGAAATGGGATTAGATTCAAATTATAAATTAAAAAAATATAAAATATACCAAAATTAATTAAATACAAAAGACTAGAAGTAGGAAATGAATCTAAAAGTAAATTAAAAGCTATAAAAATAATAAATAAATAAAAACACAATAGAAGATAGTAAAATCAAAACTACTATTAAAATACTAAAATAATGAGGGAAACATTAAACTAGTAAAAGAAACATCTAAATAGATTTTTTTTCAGTAATTTAGGGGATTTGAAACTAAAATAGAGCAATTTATACTAAATTAGTGCAATTTTTTACTAATTTGGAGTGTTGTACACTAATCTAGCAAATTAATAGTAAGTTAAGTTGGGATAAAAGTAATTAGAAAAATTAATTTGTTAGAAACTTGGATATATGCAAAATTAGGGTTTCATTACAAAAAAATTTAGGCCTCTGGAGGGCTGTTAAGGTTTTGATTTTTGGCATGCTGTAGTGCAAGTATAGGAAAAATTAAATTTTTTTTGAAAATAAAAAAAAATTTAAAAATACTAAAACCTAACGTGGCACCAATAGTACCACATCAGTTGTTGTCATTAAAAAATAATAAACAATAAAAAACAATTTTATTTCCTCTATAATTGCACCAGGGGGGGTTCAAAACTCTTGGTAGCGCGGCCCTCCAGAGGCCTGAATTTTTTTGTAATGGAAGCCCTTTCTCTCTCTCTCAACTTTTGTATGTATTGTGTGTTTTGTGAAAAATGTTGTGATTTATGGGTGTTTTAAGCATGATTTCAAATGATTGGAAAAAGAAACCACGTACAACAATTTATTGACTAGGTTCACCATTTTTTGAAGAAAAATGAATTAAAAATGGAGAAATTTTAGGTCAAATGGGAAATTGAGTGGAGATTGATGGAAGAGAAGTTAGGTTTTAAATATTGGATGGGACTACCAAATTTGGCAAGCAATAGCAAAAGAATGGCAAGGCATATGGAGCTGAAATTTGGAGAGGACGTATCTTGGAAAGTTAGCTTTCTAAAAAGTTAGGGTTCACCCAATTTGGAACTTGTACAAGGATGGAAAAGTCAATTTTGTATGAAGAGGCCAACTACCACATAAATTAGAAACTACCAACTTTGGTAGGCAATAGTAGGAGAAAAAAATGGCAGAATGAGTTGAATTTTGGAAGGGTGGTGCAGCTTGATTCTAGATTTCAACAAGCCTAAGATTAACCCATTTGAAGCTAGGATGAAGGAATGGCAGCTATTTTTGTGGAAGGAGGTCATTTGCCCAATTCGTAGTGAATTGTTTTGTATCACTTATTATTTTTGTGTTTCCAACTGAATTTGAATGTAATAATTATTAAAATCCATATTTAGCCTTGCATGTTTGAGCTTATTTTACATGGCCTTGTATAATTTGAATGCCTAAAAAGAATGCCTAAATGTGAATTTGACTTTTTAAGGTTTTAAAATAAAAGCAGAAGTCCTATCCAAATTGAACTAAAATTAGGGTTGAATTATGCATGATTTAATGAAAGAAAGATGTTGATTTATCTAATAGGTAAATGTGATAGTATTAAATCTAAGAACTTGGTGAAATATATATGCATCAATGCATGTAGGAAATTGAATGTTTCACAATAAGAAACCAGTATTTTATGTGATGTTTTATAATTTTTGTAGATGGCTTTTAGGGGATGTTGAATAAAACAACTTGTATTTTTATGTCAATAATAATGTCCAATATAACATTTGGATGTATTATTGACATAAAAATACAAGTTGTTTCAATTGACATCACCTAAAATCCATTTGCAAAAATTATAAAATATTACATAAAACACTTCTTTTAGTGTTTGGAGTAGATGATTGTATACTATGAATAGTTTTTAGAACCCCATTTGGCTCATTTTAGGTCTAAATTGGAAGTTTTTGTTGAGATTTAGGCCTAAAAGGTTGCTCTAAGCTCTTTGAATATGTATTAGGGTAGTTTTGAGAAATTACAACATATTTTTGGGTGATTTAAGGATGTTGCCCCTTTTCACTTAAAGTCATTCAATTAAAAATTGACCAAAAACATCGTAAAGTCCATTGTTGGAAAGGTAATCTAGATTAGAATCCCATACATTTTTTGTTGGCCAACTCTAAAGGTGTTTTTGTGACTTGTAGTGAAAATCTCTTATAGTTGACATTTTTTCAGAACATCAATCATATGGTTATGTTATTAATCTTCAAGACGGAGCCAACCACCATTTGGTTTATTCTACAATCTATTGCAAAACAAACTTTTAGTATTAAAAGAATACATTGACAAAAATCTTGCAAATTCTTTTATTGGACATTCTAAATCTCTAGTAGAAGCACCAATTCTCTTTATAAAAAATAAATATGTCTCTTTACAGATGTGTGTTGACTATCGTGACTTAAACAAAATAACAATGAAAAATTAATATCCCTTATTGTTGATGTTCAGACTTTTCAATTAACTTGAATTAGTCAAAATCTATACCAAGATTGATCTCCATAAAGCATATAACGTGGTACACATTAAAAAAGGGGACGAATAGAAGACAACATTCCAAACAAAATATGGACTTTTTGAATACAATGTTATGTCATTGGCTATCTTTTAACATTTGATGAATGATGTCTTCCATGAGTTCTTGACCAATTCATCATATGTTATTTAGAAGGCATCTTAATTTATTTTAAGAATATTGAGGAATATGAAATACACGTAAAACTTGTACTACAAAAGCTACGAGATGTAAGGTTATATTTCAAATTAGAAAAATGCATACTCCATCAACCGCAAGTAGAGTTCCTTGAATATATTATCTCTAATAAAAAAACTATTAATTAATTTAAAAAAATTAAAGCTATCACAAACTGATCAACTCCTCGAACAATATGCAATGTACAATGCTTTCTTGGATTTATCAACTTCTATTGAATTTTTATCAAAAACTATTAAGAAGTAGTAGCTCCACTAACTCGACAAACATATAAGGACAAGCTAAATTAGAGACATTAGGTAGAAAAAGGTTTTCAACAATTGAAGTTAATTTTAACAATAGCCTCAATCTTCATTCAAGGTTGTTTATCCTAATGTGACTTGGAAGTTTTACGTTATGATGTCACGTCACATCACATCATAATGCGTCAGAATTCTGACAATACTAAATTTGAATTCTACATTCTAAAAAAAATTAGACTTTTTTTCACTATTTTTAAAATTATGGATGAAAAAATAAATATATCACTACTATTCAGCATATTAGCCTAATATATATATATATATATATATATATATATAATTTTTTAAAGATAATTTTATGATATTCCATCCAAATTATTAAAATATTCTATTATGATGAATGTTGGGGTTGAGTTCTAACATTTTGTTACCATCACGTTTGTTCAAACTTGATGTAACAGTGATAGCCTTGTCTTCATCCATCTAGATTTTGTCAAATCATTTAATTGCATTATATTTAGAAAAAAATTTAGTTGCTAAGATCAATTACAAGATTCACAACAAACACTTTTGTTATTGTAAACTCATTTCAAGAATGGCACCAACTACTTGAAAGTATGTCATATAGGTGATTGTATGTACATATATGGGCAATTTTATTAAAGTGATGCCATTCCGCTATTTTGGTAGTTTTTACGGTTCAAACTGCGTAGTCTAAAGTATACAAATATCTTAGATATCTAAAATCTATACCATTCTCAGATGTTTAGAATTTAAATTTGTTCTAGATGTTATTTTTATAGTTTACATTGAGCAATTTTAAATCAACACTAGTCCTAGATCTGTGAAATCTATAATAACTCAAGAAATTTGAAATCTATACCTATTATAGATGACACCTCTATGGTTTAGACCAGGTAGTTTGAAATTGGCATATGAGATACTACCATTTTAACGAAATTCTCATGAAAAAATACTACCAGCCTGATGAAAAGTACGACTTTGTATTTGAACACAAAAGCTATAGTTTCACTATGCTTGCCAAAAATTATATAGGCATGAAGCAAAAGACTATGTGATGTCTATTATAGGGGATGCTTAGATCTAGGTCCATCTAAATTTATTGAGGTCTTGAAGGACCTTTTTCAACTTCACAATGTACAAGACAAGACCTTGTACTGTATCTTTCCATTGGAGCCATCCAATGTTTTTTAAGTGTATGCTTCTAAGTGATGCTTGTAAAGAGTGTCTAAATGCAAAGGATGTAAAAGGGTGGACCATCTTACATGATGTTGCTGCCACCATAAATCATCATGCTTTTAAATGCATTTTTAAAAGAGGAGTAATTAGATGCAAATGCAAAGACAAGTTCCATAGTAAGCACTAAATGGAATGAAATTATAGAAGTTGACATGAAGGCCTTGCATCTAATTATTTTACATCATGATATTATGAGTTTGGAACTTCTATTCCAATGCCCTCTCAAGGATGTAAATGTCTTTGTTCTATAGAAACTTTGTGCGTGATTATAAAAACATCAAACATGGTAATGATGAGAACATTCAAATAAGAAGATTATTTTGATTGCCTTTATAATTGATTGTAATTATGGGTCCATTATGTATAGTCTAATAAGAATACTACTTCAAGGACTGGCATTAAAAGTAAGTAAACAAACAAAAAACTTATTGGTGAGTACTTGAGTTGATTATGGGTTGTTTGTGAGATGTTTATGACTCCACTTTATAGTTGGTTGGTTTTGTAATTTTAAGGCAAACACTTCAAAAATTCACAGAAATTACAATTTTCATCATAAAATTATAATTCCACTTAGGTTTGATTCTTGAAACAAGCACATCACCTATGGAAAAATGGAAAATATGTGCCCCTTTTGAAGTGGGCCCCATATTATTCATATTGCAAAATCAAGGTGGTGATACGCTTGTCTACCTAAAGGGATGACGGGAGTGAAGTGGTCTTATTAACCCCTAAGCGCCCCAATGCCTCAAATATGGCCTCTCAAAACTCAAAGATCTCCTTGTTTGACCATTATAATCTTTTTAATGGTATGGTAAAAGGACGTGTCCTTTTCCCTATAGCTCCAGCCCTATCTCTATTATCAATCGGTACAGTCAATTTATGTGGATCTCATTTTACATGATAGTTTGATTGGAATGAATTGAGAAGGGTCTGAATTTTGGCAAGTACAGTCTGGGCGATCAGGGGGTAACTTCAAAGGAGGTGAACTCCCTTCGGCGATTCTAGGTGGCGCTACCACCTGAGATCAACAGACCCCAGTGGGGCCTGTTCCTCCCCTGCGATATCTAGCTTAAACGCACATGCACAGTAACTATCCTCAACTCTCCCTGCAACCCGCTTCACTTCCACCAGTCTCCTCTGCAACGACTGGAAGCTCGCATCGATCCCAGACAGCAGGGAGTCTCCCACTGCAACCACGACAACAACTAGCTAGCTCGGCCCCTGCTGCATTTCATTTCATTTCATTCGCACCTCTGCTCCATCGATCTAGCTTCAACCCAGCGGCTCATCGGACTCCCTCCCTGCCTGCGAAGCTAGCTTGCGCGTTCCGGCCAGGTGTTGCATGCGTAGCGCCCTCCCTGCCTGTCATTCTCGATACATCGAACTAGCTCTTCAATATATTCATTGCTCTGATCATTCCGACCTCGATCAGCTTCCTCTGTTTGTTGCTTTAATCTCGGAATAACCGATAACGGTGCCGCTGACACTCGTCGGCTTAGTTCCCCTGTCTGTATCCCTGCCTGCAAGCTGCGTGCGCAGTCTTCCAAGTCAGAGACTGGTTGATTAATTGTCGATTCTCTTCGTTTTGTCTAGAATATATATTTCTGGCAAATAGGTCGAGCCTGAGGTGTCTATATATTTAAACACAACACGTCGATCTTCTGCCAGGCAGTTCTAAGTGCAAATTCAGAAGAGCCTGCTAGAATCAGGAAGCTGCTAGCGTGAAACTCAGAACTTCTCGGTGAGACCGCTGATACCTGTCCTTATCGTGTAGTGAGGATCTACGTTCTGAGTTTCAGAGTTTTAACCAATGCGAGGAGTGATCGAGGTTCGCAGTGGCAGACTGAGCATGCAATACTAGTATAAGTTAGTAGGAAATGCAGACATTGCATTTCGATCATTAATAGACTTAGTTTACACTTCTATTGATCTTCCATAAACAGTTATATGCATTGCTTTTGGGGGCTAACATACCGGTTTTGAGCTAGCACAGCATGTTTGAAGGCAAAATATGTGTTTCAAATGCTAGCTGTTCTAAATCAGGCTGGAACATGTACCAGCATAAGTGATTTCAGGTGACAATTCCAGCCTCGGAGTTCGGTTCAGCGGGTCCACCAACCGGTATATCTGCCCCACAGCCTAAACTAAGCAAGCAGTCCAGCCACTGTTTACTATCCAGACTTCCAAAACGGCGCTGTCCATCGGCGACGCAGTTTCCTGAATAAAATCGGGTTTTAAGCGAGCCTTTTCACAAGTTGATGTTCTGATTATAAACTCCTGTTCCGCCGAGTTTACAAATTCCCTGGTCAGCTATCGACGGACTATTGCTGATTGACCAATATTTGTTCAGTCGACTGCTAATTTTGCACTGTTTCTCGACATTACGTTTATAGAAGATACGTGAATCTTTCCTAGATTACACGGAATTACTAGACAATTAAAGTTGATCGACCCCCTCGGCCGGTTCTAATCGATTCTGCTGTAATTGGAGTTGTCAAGGCTTAGCGCTTGGTCTTCCTAGAGTCGATCGATCTCCCTGCAGAGCTCTTAATTGTTCTTGTTGAACGTTAGGAAGCTTTAATGTCAATTAATCATTTCTTTTTGTAACTGAATAGTAAACAGTGCAAGTTGGCATTGGCACTGAGTCGATGAGAGTGGAGGGAAGGGACGTCGATTACTACTAACTTGCATTGGCCTAGCTCTCAGTCCCCATTGCAATACTCTTTCTATTCACATTGCGCAGTCAGTGTAGTACTAGCATTTGTAAATCTGCGTTAATCGCAATCTGTGTAGGCTCTTAGGGTAGAGAATGGGCGTTTGTTGTTTAATTGATTAGTAACTTAGAGCTCTGCCTTGCAGCAACGATCAGCAAGACTGACATTGTTTCACAAAACACTAGGGTGTTGTCTTGCTGCTTGAGTTGAAGGTAGGACAACGATAACGCATTGTACATGTTTTCTAGCAAAAGTTGTTTCTAAGCATGCGGGCTAGAACTTTGAGTCTTTCAAATCGGTTTTAATTCCTTCCCGTTACTTCCAATAAACTGCTTTCGGGTTAACTGTGTCGATCTCACAACCTCTAATTGAGGCGTTGAGAGCTTAATCACGGTCTGACAGCTGAAAGGTAATTAAATTGTGAGTTTAGTCGTAATCAGACGAGTAGCATACAATTTCCAGGTAAGAGCTCCATTGGCAGTGGTAGTCAGAACGTAGTTAGTTCAGACTTTAGGCAGCTCAGAGGTCGTCTCTGTCAATCAACAATTCGAAAAGGAGGATATCGCTCACGCGTGTGTGCTCGTGTGAGGCATTCCTCAGAGCTCAGGTGCACTGCGTCGTCAGACTTCCTTCATGGCGAATCGGCCGACCAGTATCTTCCTCTGACCTAGCGATCTCTGCGCATAATAATTGCGTAGGCATACAGGCTACTTTAATTTCGTTCCTTGCAAAAGTTGGAGCTAGCTAGCTAGCTACCGATGATCACTCGGTACCAGGCAATTCATCCCGTAGACTGCAACCTGAGAGCATTTTTTTACTAGTATTTTCCTAGCATTTCTGTAAAAATAAAATTTGTTAAAACCTTATTTCCATCGAAGTACGTTGTAGAAGTTGACTGTCCTATTTGCGAAGCTGTTTAATTCACAAAGTTGCTTTATCATTGTTAGTACGACAATGTGAGTCTTAGTACCGTTGCATTGAGGAGACTATTTTATCTGAGGTAATGCATTGTTGACTATGTTTTGGGTGACATGCTAGCTATTCTCACATTAGGCATCGATCTTTACACGGCAATATGAGAATGCAGTCGGTGCTGGGTGTTATAGAGGTTCTAGCCTGTTCGGAGTAGTGATGTCCTTTCTTAGACATCACTGTGAGCTTCGATCTAATTTCATAAATTCGGTAGTTGGAGAGCTATCTCTTGTTCATTGTCTGAATGCCAATCTTATGATGATGTTCATCGGGCTAGGCTTGTCATCAATCTAATCGTGACGGTGTTGTGAATGTTTAAAGTCAATCTAGCCAGGTAGATATCCATGATGCAGCACATGGCGACTTATGCAGGCTCCAACATCAGCACCGAACTCATCCAGAAGGTATGAACTACCAGAACCTTGCCCATCTCAGTCTCTGGGTTACAATCTACCATCAAGTACAAGCTGTAAGTTTTAAAAATTGCTGCTCTATTTGAAATGCTACCTAGTTCGTCGTACTATTTCTTGTACAGAGTGCCAGAATACGGTATGCTTTCAGGTAGTAGCGTAACGTTCCGATTCTTCTATAACTCCCCAATGTCTGCACAGCGCGCAAGGAACCGAAACTATGGTACGGTCGATGCAGATTGACGACTGGTAGATCATTACTTACTTTTATTAGTCTCAGTTTGTGGGCAAAGCTTTAGAAATGCTGGATTTGTAACACAAGTCCTTTTGCTATTACTTCCCGTATCATAATGATTTTTGGATCCAAAAAAGAACTCCGTCTATCTATCGCGCAGTGGTTAAACCATCCCGGCCTTGAGTGAAAGGCACATGCACCGAGTGTCTTAGCAGATTTAATGCAGGCTAGATTAATCTCCGAGGTATTGTGTCTGGATATCAAATCATATATATTCGGTCAATAATCAACTGTAGACTGTAACTATATGCAAATGGATTGCCGGGTTAATATTTAACATCGAAGTAAATTTCAAACCCCGGGAGAATTGAAGTAGCTTAGTTTGCAGTACTGAAAGACTGCGGCGCTTACGTCTTCCTAGTGACGATTCAATGCTGGTGCTGTTATCGATCTAGACTGGCTAGCTGGACAAACTGTTATACATTACTTGAAAAAAAAGGGCTTAAGCTTAAGATCTGGTCGTCAGTACACCGAACGAGCAAAGTACCGTCCCTACTGTGGCTCCTTGGTAGATCACTGTTGACACGTTCTAGAAGGGATTATGGTTGCAAATGAGCCGCGGCCGCATTATATTTCAGTGAGGACTTAGAAACTGAACATCATATATTAATCTGTGAACCGGGTTTCAGTTTGTGGGCCCTGAAGTACTTTTCAATAACACTTATTAAAGACTGACTTAACCAAGTGACACTGTAACACTGACCCTGTGCATATGAAATTAAAACAAGTCTTTCAATTAAAGCTGGTTTGAAAGAGAGATCTTCTTTTCATTTAATTCAAAATCGTTATAAAAAGTAAAAAATCGATCCAAGTAAATGACAAAGTCACGCTTTTAAATCACCAAGTCCAAGCTGAACGAAGTCAGTTGCAGGGGTAGTCCTGAGTACGGTGATAACTTCAGCCCCGGTCTGAGAGTCTCTAGGCTAGAGTGCGGTGGGCACGACCTTAGTCACGACCGCCTGCCTGGTCTGCTGTGGAGAATATCCTCCTTGAAATTTGGGAACTGATCTTATCAGACAGTGAAATCACTGCAGGCATAGTCTGCAGGTTATTTCCTTCTATTTTATATTGTTTTCCTCACCTGCAACGCTGAGAAATAACTTTGACAAAACAGGGATGCCCATCATTAACCTAATAATGGAATTGGACGTGTCTGTTGGAATGAATTAATTAAGTGACCAAATGAAATTCTAATATTGGAGATTTTTCTACAGTGTAGATTTTGAAGATATACCTTGTTTTTGGTGATACAGTACTGGAGGTTTTTCTATCTAAACTCTGACTTGAACGTGATACTGCAGTACTTGGACGAGAACAAACAGCTGATTCTTGCCATTCTCGATAATCAAAATCTCGGCAAGCTCAATGAATGTGCAACGTAAGTGATGAAGTTTGTTACTGGATTTTGAGCAATCGTAGGGTAGATCGAGTCGGCTCGACTCTGGATTGACTCAAGGGGAGGAGCCTTAAATTTTTATTCAAAAGCTACGTCTAGCTCAAGCTGGGGTAACTAGATTTGCTACTTGAAAGGCAAGCAAATGCACCAGTTTGTCAGAGCCTCTCCTAGTGTAGCTGCTAGTTGAATATGTTTGTTCGGTACGGTATGTTGACATCATGCTGATTACCTGAATCTTCAATGTGTAGCAGGTATCAAGCAAAGTTGCAGCAGAATCTTATGTACCTGGCAGCCATAGCTGATGCCCAGCCTCAAGGCGGTCAATCTTCGCAGGTACTATTTTTTATTCCAAAAAGGCGAACTAAGTAAAAAAAAACTCTTATGATTAGACATATGGATAAATATCAACTTATCTGAATCAGTTTAGACTCTCTGATGAGTTACTAAGTACGTTAACAGTTCGTACTAATTAACATGCAATTCAAATGCTAAAAACCGCTCACGTGACAATTGCAGAATATATTGTATACATTATGCGTATATTTCCCCATACATGCACCCAAAGACCCTCCATCTGCAATGATTGTAAATGTACGACTGTTTAATTAACGGAAGCAATTAAAGGACCCTGCTAGAATACAGTTACGTGCTTTTTTCAACTTGCCTCGGGGGGGGGGGGGGGAGCCATGCTTGCAGATGCAAGCGCCCGCACCAACAATGCAACCCGCGCAACAGTACATGCAACAGCAGCAGCAACAACTCAACATGCTGAACCAGCGAAACGCCATGATGCCATCCTACCTGCAACAGAACTCGTATTACAACCAGCAGCAGCACAGCTTGCTCACCGGTGGGAGCAGTGGCTCCATGCACATGATGAGCCACGACCGCGGCATGGGAGGCAACGGACCCCAGGCCTCGACGGGCTACGCAGATGCTACCGGCCGAGATCACGGCAACAACCAGCTCAGCATGGCGATGCAGGCGGACATGCAGCACCACGGCGGCAATGGCTCGGACATGGGCCACTGCGGATCTCCACATGGAGGGAATGGTCAAGGGAATGACGACTCCGAGGCTTCCTACTTGAAGGGCTCGGATGGGAGTAGCCTGTAGATCGATCTGGGGGGATGCATGTGGTGGATTTTCTCTCAATCTCAGCACTCTCCGGCTGTGCACATTCAAGCTGTAGTCATTTTATAATTAATTAAGCACTGTATTAATACACTCAGACCTATTTAATATGAGTTTCTTGTAACCAGTTGACATTTTGGAATACCCTGCACACATGTCACACAATTAGTTTTCAAATGAATACATTCACTTGAGGAGGACAGTCAAATTAAAGAGGTAAGGGTGTAAAGTCTTGGTCACTCTGGCAAGTAGTAGTGAGTGAATCTCAAGACCAGCTACGACCACGTTGTTCCAATGTTGACACTAGCAAAGTTGGTCGCATATTGCTAGTTAACCCAGTAACCCTTATATGTCACTAGATTGCAAAATACACTGAAAAGTCAGCCTGATTAAGTGCTTGATTCAAAACAACAAACAAACTAAGAAACGATTGAACATGTTCATAGCAACGTTTTTCAGCAACGTTTTTAGCAACATGCAACGTTTTGGAACATGCGTTCGAACATTGTTACAAACATTGCGGTACGGGTGAATTCGAGTAGCTGATCAACAATGTGTGAAACCCACAATTGCTTTACACGATCCATTCTCAAGCTGCCTACCGTAATGTTTCTTCTGGTAGAGTTCTTCTACCACATTCATCTCACAGATAATGCTTAGTTTACTAGTCAGAATTGTGCATATTGTTTAACTTGAATTGCAAGTGCTATTGCCTGCAAGACGATAAGAAGAAGCCTCCATCCTCATCTTTACCATAAATCTGAAATTGACTTATGAACGTGCATATATTCAACCTCACTGTGACATTTCAAATCTAAAGTTTCCCCAATTCACAATGTTGAGAAATGTGTTCTTATAAACCAGCTTCCAAGGCGTGATGTCTTCAATCAATGGAACCTTCCAACAAACGCCATTTCTGGTTCTTTGCTAAGGCGCTATGGTCTCCCTCGATCGGGAGACCCAATTTCAATGCGTTCACCCATCAATGGGAATGCAAATAGACAGATTCGCCACACCCCACAAGACCAGAACATTCAGACAAGCTAAAATTGGTGCATGCTGAACGAAATTGAATGGGAAATTTTGAAGGACTCCACTGAATATAGCCTACTCAAGTCAATATGTCTTCGGAGATTTGGTGATTGCTCGACCTGCACTGCACAATTTTACAAATGACCGATTTGATTGATCATTCGGTGAAAAATAAAAGTCAGACAATGCCGAACTTACATCACCAGGAACTGTGGAGATTTTGCATGTATTGGTAACTAGAATTGAACAAACAAACATCCCGGCCTATAATTATAAACCACTCTAAAGTGCTAAGAAAACACATGCGATTGGGGCAACTTACTTCAATTGGGGCATTCTCTGCTTGATAAGCACCTGAGCGTCCAAGCGCTGCCTGAACCTCCAATATACATCCCATGGTGACCAATCGGGGACAATACCTCCCAAGAAAACCAGCAGGGTTACAGAAACCTTGTGAGCAGGAACAAATCTGGGAACCCTAAAAACTGGCACGGCAAAGCAAATCACCAGTACAAAACGCGTCCGAAGTGACTAACAGCCGGTGTCATATCAACACAAAATTGTCCAAATCAATGTGTCTGAATACGTTTAAAATGTTGTTTTGGACATGTTTTCTACGAGTGGCGGGTGGGTGATCTTTGACTGTCGCTTGTGAATGGAGAGTGAAACGATCTCTTCCGGAGTTCCATTCTCAAACGACAAACTGATGAGGTACAACCAGTCGTGACCAACGTATTGCACCATCCAATGGTCGGGAAAACCCGGCCGCGGAATTGGGAAAACAATCAGTTGCATTTTGAAAACAAAGGATGTAGGAAGAAACCAGAAGGAATTTGGTAGGCTGGGCTGGAAATCAACAGGTCCCCAAAAATGAAGGATGTTTTAACCGCCTCTTTTCAACATTTGACAAATTTTAGTTGCCATGACATAATACTTAGAGCATCCCCACCAGTGAGTTCCATATTCTTAAAGCTTTAGGGAGAGGACCTCATATGCAAATAGAGATACAAAAATTTCACCATACCAACCTTTATTCAAAACCTGTATCTCTAAAATATACAGATTTCTGTAAAACTCTTCTCCAGTTCTGTATCCAGAGGCTCATATGGAGAACTCACAAGGTCTCATCCCTATTTGATGTCCCAAGCTCAGTAAACAGATAGAGAAACAGAAGAACTGGTGGGGATGCTCTAAGTGGTTAATACACAAGGTGGAATGAGATACCCAGATGAAGTAGAGAAAGTATCAATTTTGGAGGAAGGGGAATGATATAGGGGGAGGAAGGCTTAGCCCTTGAAGCGTAGACAATGCTTTGCAATAGTCATCATTTTGATGAATTGTCCTAAATTGCTTAACTTGTACAAAATTGATGACCATGAAGAGCAAAACATTAAGAGATGGCCTTGCTCAACAACAAAGGAAGAGGAAATTTCAAAAAACTCAAACCAAAGTTTTGACAATTGAAAACTATAGAGAGCAAGAAGGCCACAATGTACCCAAAGGATGTGAACACACACTACCCAAGACCAAAAGCAACCTCCCTCCCATACAAAAAAACCGCAATTATTAATCTACATAAAAAAAATGCCTCCTTCAATGCCGTTGATCTGCATTATTGAAAAAAATTGTTGCTAGTGATTGTGTCATAATGAGAGACAATCTTAGCCATCAAGATTAGGGTTTATGGATATGATATAGATTTGATACAGATACCTATACCACATATATGATATATTCATATGGATACTTATAACATATATATAATATATTCATATGGTATAAATATACAGACAATGTATATGGTATATTAATATGGATATGATACGGATACTATTGATACATGATATAGAATACTAACACTAATGACATGTATTATATCCCATATTGTTTGCAATCATAGCAACTTCCAAAAAATTATAAATTTGGGGTGGGTGGATATAAAATACATTCGACAAGCACAATTAAATAATTCATTCATTTCACAAGAAAATTAATTAATTTGCACAAATGGTAGTTTATCAAAATTGCTCAAATGATATAAACACCAACAAACTACCATTAAGGCTAGTTTAGAGCTTTACATGCATTGACCATATTGAACATGAGTATTTAGACCATGAATATGCAAAAAAGATTCACCCAATGCAATAAGGACCTTTGTCTTCATCTAAATCTAATCATCTAATAGTTGCACACGAAATTGCAAAATCCAAAGAACACCATGCAAAGTGAAATGAAAGGCTCTAATCTTTGTATTAATTAGAGCAAAACATTAAGAAATAAATCAACTCAACAAATGCACAAGAATTTTTTTCAAAAAACAAAACAAAACTTGGACAATTAAAAAATTTTGAAGAACAAAGTGGAGACATTGAGCTTCAATACACCGATTCATAACATTTGTAGGCCAAATTGAAATGTGAATTCCAACCATGACTAAATACACTACAAAATGTTAGCCAATGCAAGATAAACTTTACACCTAAATCAAAGATGTGATATTTGCTAGTACTTTCAACCATTTAAAATTGACTTTTTAATTAGTGTCAATTTGAGTTTGGAAAAAATTAGCTATTGAGATATTGATATTGCAAAAAAATGACTCGTAGATTTTGTAGTTGAGAGGATGTAATTGTTGATCACAAAATTCTAGATTTCTTGTCCTTTTAGATTTGAAGTGAGCATGAGTGAGCAACTTACATGAGAATCTTCAAACATTTGGGTGATGAAAAACAAGTTTGTATAAAATGGGATATACTTAGATTCTTTAATTGTTTGAAATTTGAACACCTAGTCTTCAAAGGATTAATTTTATTCAAAACAAATAAGATACAATGGTATCTCTAAAACTTTAATTGAAAAAAATTATATTTTTTTAATATATTAAAATACATATAAAAATGATTAGTTCATGGTTGTTGAGGCTTAACACTTAAGTGCCTAAATCTGTTCTTGAATTTCTTGTGGCTTATTGTGGCATATTGTGGCTTATATCTTATAAATATATATTATTTATCTCAATGTCATTAAATTTGTCATATAGAATTTTTTTTAAAGTCAAGCATTGGTTTGGATAAATGAGAAGTTTTATATTCACTCCCCTAAAAAATTTATATTCATCTTTTAGAATTGGGATGTTGAAACACTACAGGGTTAGAACTTCTCAAGTGATGGGTGGTTTACATCCTAAGTGCCCGCCTAAGTGCAAAACTATGGTCTACTAGAATCTTTAAACAATAGTAATTACCTGTAGTTAATAAATATGTATTAGTCCAAGTTGTGTTTATACTTAAGTCAAAGGCCTTCAATGTCATTTTTGCAAGGATGAAATGTCTATTTACAATCTTACATGGCCAAAGTAGATAATGTTTTTTTGGTTATTAGGAATGTTTTATTCACTTTCTTTAGGTAGACCTAACAAATTCCACAATCCATTCAATTTCACAACAATGACTTTTGTCTATTCAATTGATCTTGAAATCTACATTATCAAGAAATAAAATTGAATATATATTGTCATTTGTTGTGGCCTCTCTTAGATTTACACCCTATATTTATACCAAAACCATAAAAAGTACCACTAAATTTTTGTTTGGGCCTTGTTTCCTATGATCTTATTCAACAAACAAGATACATACCACTGCAATAGAGAAGTTATTGGCTCAATGCAACCAATAACCTCTTTTACCATTGGTGTGTACTAAAAAAAATACAAAGTATAAATTTCAACCTCATGGAATTAACATGAGGGTTAAAACATAATTGATATGAGGATAAATAGTCATCTCATATTTAAATTTAATTTATATAAAGGAAAAAATCATAACTCTCAAGGGATGAGCTACTACAAGAGAAAGGGGTGTTTTAAGTGAGTTTTTTTAAGTATAGTCCTAGACATTAAATTATAAGTAATGACCATTAAGGAGAATTTTAGTAAAAAAATTACTAAAAATATACGTGCTTTTAGTAAACTTTTGGATGATTGCAAGAAAGTCCTCTCCTATTTTGTGTCACATTTAGAGAGACAAAGTTGTTTTGTGCTAGAACTTTTGATGGCAAGACATAATGAACTTGAAATTTTTATTAGAGATGGTCAACTTGGTTGCGATCATATCCCTCATTTTTTGGATATTTGAAAAAATTATTTTATATTTAAAAGTCAATTTTGCTTATTTGTCACACTTTGAAGTTTAGGATTTTTTAGTATTGAGGGAGTATCCAAAATTAATGATCTAGAGATGAAATTTTTGTGGTCTATTTCCATAGCAAGGCAACATGTACCTACTAAAGGAAGTCTAAAATTACACTATTTTATGGCCTCTATATTCGTACAAATAGGACTCCCTTGCATTTGCACTTTTAAACATTGAAGATGGTTTTGACTTCCATTTTTTAGTGAAATGCAATTACTATCAAGTCTTTACAAATGGCCACTTTTTAATTTTTTTTGTTCATGATTTTCTAGTTATTATTAATTTATACCTAGTTATATCTATTTTTTGTAACAAATCGTCTTTTTTTCAAATAGTACTTTTATAGTACTTGCAAGTTGTTTAAAGTACTATTAGTTGTTGATTTTTCAAATCAACAATTGAGATTGTTCTATTTCATAGTGCTAAATACAAAAATTGCAATTTTGGCAAAACACTACCTTGGAAAAATGTTTGGTCTTTTTTGCAACCATCCTTTTACTAAAAATTTCCTAAAAGTTCATTACTTATAATCTTATGTCTAGGACTATACTTTAAAACTCACTTAAAATGCTCCTTTATCTTTTAGTTAGCAAGGAATAAAAATATCCCATATTCTTTAGTGTAAACCATAAACTTCAAGAGTTAAGATATAATCCACCTATTATGACATGTGACTTATATTTTATATTTCCTCCTTTCATGTGAATCAATACCTTTAAGTAGGAGGTCAATAAAGAGATTTTTACCAAATAATTTGCAATTTTGAAGGGTTCAACTTTTTTAAATATTTTTTCAATTTATTTTCCTTGAAAACAGTTGGAATTGACATTTAATCCAAGTTGTTTCATATTTTTTAGACCTTAGTGGAATTAGTTATGAATTTTGAAGTGGGAATCACAAAGGGTTCTAAAAATGTCAATCCTTGACATATTTATTGTTGGTACATTGTTGAATACAATTGGTACATTTAAAAAAGCAATATGTACCTCTATGTTAAAGATCACTTTTAAAGCTTGAATTGTTTTAGGACCTCCTACTTTACTGAAATTCTATGGGAACATACAATTTCCTAATTAAAATAATGAGCATTGTGCAATCAATTGAAGAGTTCATATCACCAAATAATATATTGTACTTTACTCATCTAGTCATGACTAAAAATATATATATATATATATATAATTTTTAATTTTTCACTCACCTAGTCATGACAAAAAATCCACATGACTATTATTCCCTCTACACCCTCGGTGATCATGTCACATCCTTTCATAGTTTTTAATGGGGTGTTGACTACAATTGGGAGATAGATTAAGAAGTTTTTTTGTCAACGAGTATGTTGAGAGTTTTGGGTAACTATTAAGAAATTAGGTATAATTTCTTTTGGATAAGGTAACCATACCTAATTTTGACCCCTTTCTAAAACTGCCCCTTATAGATTCTTGTCTGAAATGTACTCCCACCATTTATGAGAGTTTAGGGTCGATTTTAGAAACATCTATTTTTAATACTTTGAACATTTATAGTTTATTCATATAGTGTCCAAAAAATGCATTCAAAGAGAATCTAAAGTCTCTTTTTGACTACCAACAAAATTCCATATAAATTTTTTTAGTATAATAATGGAAACCATACTAAATTGCTCATTTGATTGATTTCAAATGTAGTGAGCTTACTATACATAAGGTTATTGGGTGTACACTCCCTTTAGCCCTTAAACACTGGAGTGATAACTATAGAAATCATTTTTTTGGGTGTTGTGTGATATCATCTACTTTAAAAATAATAATAATAATAAATTAATTAATTAATATTCATTAAAAGTGAAACTACTATGCAAGATCTCTCCTTTTGTATAAAATTTCAAGGATGAATAATTGCATTGGTATCCTACACAAAAAGATTCTTTATCATTCATCAAACAAAAATATTTTTGGCATTGCCAAAGGGTTAACAACCGTTAGAAGACATTTTAGGCCTCTATAGGTCCGTTTCACTCATGTTCCCCCCCCAGCGACGGAACGGCCAGTTGTCAAGGAAATTCTTTTTAAAGTTCTTAGAATGCCAAAAAAAGTTGAAATTTTTTTTAATTTTTTTTTCCAAAAATGACATGACAAGATCTCGACCACATCAGCCCACTGCGCTGTCAATGCTGCAATGTACTACAAGGAGTTCCCTACCATGATAACTTGCGGTCCTATAGAGACCTGAAATGTCTTCTAATGGTGGCTTTGAATTTGTTCAAGAGCAATTGTTGGACACTGAATTGGAATCTGTTTGACACCACAATGGCCCCATTCCTATTGACTCAGCAAGATGTGCACAACTCTTGTCACACAATTGAACCTTTCCACAAGCGCTGATCTGCACACACTCCCAAACCCACTTATGATTGAAAATCATCCATACTTTTCTCCATGCACTTGATTCCTACACATAACCCCAGGGCACCCCAAACATCCACATGTAAGCTCCCACGTATCATTCAACAGCCGAACACCATATGAAATTGCATTAGAAAAAAAGGGTCTTGGTGTGTCCTGAAATTGATGGTTTTGTATCTATCAATACAATCTCTGTTATGAAAAACATCATTAAAAACAAACAAACAAAAAAAACTGAGTGTGTTTTGTTAGCAATGTAAGTTATATAGATAAGGTACAACTGCCCAATTCCACCACCTACAAGGTTCCTCCCATTTTCGTCACTGGCTCCATCTATTACTACAATTTTACTAATTCATTATCACTATGGCAATGCACTTGGGGAGTGGACACATCAGCCCACGCTTCAACAATGGTCTGATTGTGCTTGAACAAGGGCCCGTACTCACAGTTTTACATTTCAGCTTTGAAAAATCACAAAAAACTCAATTCTTGTCATAATGTCTTCATTTTTTTTGCAATTGATTTCTCTCAAACAATTTAATCTCTGAAAATATGAGAGCTCATAAATAGCTTCTCCAAAGTACTTAGATTGCAAATCTGTATGGTAATGGGTAGTTCTACCTTAGATAAAGACACAGAAGAAGAAAAAAAAAAACTAACCTGAGTCTGGGTGTTTTAGGCTGGGTGTTTTGATCACAACTTAACTTATAAGAAGAAAGCAAAAGCATGAGCATGCCCACTGCAGTCCAAAATATGGTGACTTGCTGTCCTTTCATTTTTTTGTTTCTTGTTGAGTGTTGACATTTTATGCTTCACTATGATTGCCTTTGCTTTGGGTGCTTTGACAGGATGTGAGGAAGTCAGTGACTCACTCCTGTCATCTTTCCCTTTCAAGTCATGATTTGTATTTTGACAAAGGATACATTTGAACGTCTTCAAATATTGAGAGCAATCAAACCAGGGTATGCATGTTTGACTGACTGATATTAAGAGCATCAAATGCATCAAATCTGGTATAAACTATCCATCCAACATTTTAGATTCCATGGTCTAACCTCAATAAGAGCATCAAATCTGATATAAACTATCCAACATTTTAGATTCCATGGTCTAATTTCAATAAGAGCATCACAAGCATTTTGCAGTATGCAAGTTGGCTGGGAGCATTTCCCTTTCCCCCACAACAATCACTGCCAAGGAAGAAAAGTGTCAGGGCTTGTCACATAAGTACGGCACTCTCCAAACACCAACTTGTCAAAACTTCTAGCTGTTGACTTCTAGCTGTTGACTTCATGTAAGGTGAAACAACCCATTGTGGTCAGAATGAGGAGTTTGACATCATCTTGTTGTTGAAATTTTTCAATTTTTTCCCACATTAGTACAAGTGTGAGAAACAGCAAGTGCAGTTGAAATTAATTTTTTTGACAAAGTATGAATTCACTAGGAATTTCTAAAGTGTTCAGTCCAAAAGAGTCTGTAGACTACCTTAAAACTAACAAAACCTGAATCTGTAATGCTCATCTCACTACCTAATGCATTCAAAATATTTTCTATTACAGAAGGCCAAAAAAGTCAATTTTTACAATGAACTTGACACTGGAAAATCAGAAGTTCCTAATGAGGTCAGTGTTCACTCCATTGTTGTCATGTAAGACATGCATTGTGGCCCACATCTCACACACTCAAAAAAAATCAATATGGGTCATTTCCTAGGCGACTGCAATGGTCATTTGATCACAATGGGTTGTTTTACTTTAACTTGCCAAAACTTCTAGCTGTTGACTTCATGTACTTTTTTGGATTGTGACCCTAATCAATAGTCAAATTTCAATGCTAGTTAGGTTAGCAGTCAAATTTTAGTACTATAAACAATAACCCACGGACTAAGAGCATTCCCATGTTGGGCTCTTCAAAGAGGAGCACCAATGCTCTATACTGAGGGGTTTGGTGTGGGTTCATGAACTAGTTGGGGACTTTATTGAAAGGGTATCCCATGTTGGAATGGGGTGACCTCATCAAGTACATCCCCAAGGAAGTCAGCTATCACCTCATAGGTAGAGGTTTATGAGGGTTCACAGGCTTGATATTTTTTCATCATGTGGTTGTTTCATTGTATGAGATGATTAGGAGCTCATTTTCTTTTACGACACATCTATTTTTCCATCCAACTGCCAAAGATGTCTTTTTTGGAAGGCATAATCGTATCAAAAGCGTATTCTCCATTAGAGAGCTCAATCAATCCCGCTACTAACAATTCATAGCATCCAATTTGAACACTCACCCTCTTGGATACACCAAACTTATAAAGGCATTTGAAAATAGGGTGATCATCCTCAAGATGAATATACTAATAAGTTTGCCTTTGTAGCCCTTAAGATCTTGGAAGCTAAAGGCAAAATAATTACAATACAAGTGGATAAATGCTCATACCCTTCATGCCTAAGCACTAATAAGATTTAGCTTCAACTCTAAAGGCCAATTGTCAAACTCTATAGTCTCCTTTTCTACAAAAAGATTGCCACTTGGTACCAGCACGACCTGTGATTGCTAATTTATGGAAGGAACAATCTCTTTGCCTCTAACATCAACATTTGAAACCAAATGAGAACTTCTCCATTACAACTAGTCCTTGAGGCTAGGTAGCCATCAATAAGTAAAATGTCACAAAGAAATAGTCGTGGAAGTATCTTTTGAGCTTCCAACTTTTCAAAATCTTGGGCCAAAGTAGCAAAAACACATTGAGATTGAAGCTCTTCTTTAGCATGCTCCTTCAAACAAAAAAGTACCTTAGACTCTTTTGACATCCATGTAAAGTTTGGATTGTAAATCCTCTACCCTTTAACTATTGCTCTCTAGCCTCAAAGTAAACAATTGGTCATCGTGATGTTGTTGAATATCAAGACAAGTGCCAAAAATCCATACCAATATATTGAAATCCATGGCTTGGCCCAAAATAAGATGTCTTTGACCTTCCTTAAGGTCATGAGCAGTTGTAGTGTTTGTAAGAAAGCTCATGGCACATTCTTATTTATCTACTAACAATGTGTTCTTCATGAGCTTGAGAAACTTTCTAATCTACACACACAAAGTCAAGTGGCTTTCATTCTACAAAGGAAAAATCAAAGAGTATAAACATAAAAGAAGAAGTAAAGACTTTACTAAATGATAAACCATCATTTTCAAGTGAAGCAAAACACACAACTTTCTCTAAAACACTTACAAAACTTGACTTGACGAGAATGTCAAGTCAAAGAGCTCTCTCCACCTAAAGACTCAAACCTTAAGATGGATGAACTCGAACATATGGATGAACTATAATATATAGATGAACTTTAACATATGGATGAAAGCCATCCAAACATTAAGGTGAATTAACACAAGGGAGTCCAACTAACACAACACTACATTCCAATGTAAAGTAGCCCCGATGTTGACAAACTTCCAAAAAAATATAAGTAAGGGGGGTACAAAATAAATTTCACAAGCACATTGTGATTGCCAATTAATTGGCAGATTGTGACATTTTGTTAGTATGTGCTCAAAAGACAATTCCTTAGAGCTTACTTATACAATTTTAGGTCCAATTGAGTTTAGCTTCCTTGATGGATGATGAATTGAGACCAAAGATTTATTATTATTATTATTTTTTGAGCTATTCAAATATGTCTTCTACAAACTGGTGCAACTATTTACAACTACCACCAAATATTCCCTCGAAAAAAATTGTATAGCTTTTGAGTGATAAATTATCCAAAAGAAACATTGACCAAGATTGCATGTGCAACAAGTCAGTGGCATTGTGTCAACATTGGAGCATTAGGTCTTAAGGTAGGAGGCTTGAAAATTGCTTGGGCATTAAGAGTTGCCTCTATAATTAGCTCTGAAATGAACATGAGGTGTTCCTTAAATTGACCTCTATAGTCATTGAATGGATCAAGAAAAAAAATATTATTTATTGCAAAAGCCAATCATTCTCCTTGTTTTCCCCATGTCTTTTTACAAGTTGCAAATGTGAACAATTTATGGAAGACCTAGAGTCATAAATAGGTGCTTACCACACAATTCATTTGAAATACCACACACTTCATATCCATTCACAACCACCTATATGGATAGTATTTAGAACTTCCTACCTTATTGTAATATTTTTACTTCTCAAAGGAGAAGGTAGAACAATCCATTCTAGTCCAAACTCCCATTTGAGACATTCCACGTTGTTTGTATTGGAAAACATAAAATACAAATGAAGGAAAAAATTGCATACTTTAGGAGTTGATTGCAAAAAATGAGGATAACATGTGTTTGAAATGAACAAAGTCTATACCTTAATTATACATTTATGAAATCATCAATTTACTTTGAGTTAGGCAATTAATATATTTGTTTTTGAAAAATAATTCATGTTGTTTTATTAACCCTAAAAGATCCAAGGATGTTGAACAAAACAAAAATTTGTTATAAAATATAAGTTTCATAACTTTTTTGAAGTTTGCACCAAAAGAAACAATGTGAAGTATGAAGAGTAAAAAACATATACCATGGTCAAAAATTTAAAGTTACTAATAGATTTGCTTCAAATATATTTTATAATTGGTCAAAATTGCAATTTCAATTGATTTGGGGAATAAGACATAAAAATTAGAATTTGGAATATCAAACACTTCCTTCAAATATTAAACTTTCCAA
Organism: Climacium dendroides; assembly: GCA_950106755.1. Taxonomy (NCBI): domain Eukaryota; kingdom Viridiplantae; phylum Streptophyta; class Bryopsida; order Hypnales; family Climaciaceae; genus Climacium; species Climacium dendroides. The sequence continues at coordinate 24,911,428 of OX467086.1, forward strand.
CACTAATCAAACACAAAACAATTTGCGCTATAATTTTCTTTATAATTTTTTTTACTATAGAGATCTTAGTATTGAATATAAAAATAGAAAGACAAGCCAATCTAGATTGGACAAAAACTATTAATTTTTGAAGGGAAAAAATTATGTCCAAAAGCATTTAATTGGAGGCTTAGACTAGTATGACAATGTGTGGAAGAAATTTCAAACACTTTGAATTTATAGATTACAAGATATTTGTTCTCAAAGTGAAAAGTGTGCTTTGTTTCGATCCTTTCTATACTAGATTATAAGATTTTAAATTCTCTTAACTTAAATTTTTTTTCCTTTATAGATTTTGATTTTATAATTTTTTTATATTATTTATATTGTTAAATAGAAGTAGATGCAAGATGGAAGGAAAAACTAAATTGTTAATATTTCTACATACAATAGAATTGTAACACTCCAAATCCAAGGGTTAGATTGTTCTAGTACAAGAACTAAACCCCATGGATCTCTTTTTTGTAAAAGCTGAGAAAATTGTGAAGAATGAGTTTCCAAAAAATTATAATATGTTTATTTTCTAGAAAAGATGCTTAGATTGCCTACAAATCAAGATGCTCCATGTATTCATGGAATGAATAAAAGTTTTTCATGTAGACATAAGTGTACCTTATGAGAAACAATTTTAAATTTTTATAATTTTGAGATAGTTTATTATTTTTGCTACTTGAACTCAAGCATTTTGAGTTGAAGGGGAGGTATAAATTTTGTGTTCCTAAATTCCCAAAAATGAAAATTATATTTCTAAATAAAAAATTAATTGAGATTATAGGAATTTACTCAAACTCTTATTTGTGCCCTAAACGGACAAAGGTCATTAAAGGATCATCCACATGGAATATTACAAAGGGCTTGGATTCAAAATATCAACCAACAATCAAATATATTTTTTGAGCATTACTAACTATTTTTCTTTTCATTTGCATGTTGAACCAGTTTTTCAAGTACCAAGTTTGTTTTTTTCTCTACTTTTTTACTCCAAATAGAAATGTTCTAGATTCTTTCACCAGTTTTTTCTTGATGTTTTCAAATTACAACTGGATGATTTTTTTCCCACTTCCACCAACTACCAATGAACTAACATGTGATTCTCCCTGAATATTGATACCAACATTGATGTGTACCAATATAAATATATGTTCACATTTGGTGTTAAAAGGGTGTTGTTCTTGGGGGTCTTAGGAACGAATGTAGACCTACTTCTAGACCAAATTCACATTACAAACACCAAGTAGGAAAATTCCTTAAAGGAAGGTATAAAAGCATGATATATAAGGTAGAACTATCCCATATCACCATTTATCCAATTCCGCCACCTGCAGGTTCCTCCCATTTCCGTCACTGGCCCCATCTATTACCACAATCTTACTAATCCATTCTCATGATGGCAATGCACTTGGGGAGCAGAGACATCAGCCTATGCTTCACAATGCTCTGATCGTGCTTCAACAAGGGTCCATACTCACAGTTTTACATTTCAGCTTTAAAAAATCCCAAAAAATTCAATTCTTGTCGGAATGTCTTCATTCTTTTTGCAATCGACTTCTCTCAAACAATTCAATCTGTGAAAAAATATGAGAGCTCATAAATAGCTTCTCCAAAGTACCTAGATTGCAAATCTGTATGGTAATGGGTAGTTCCCAAAGGCAACTTTTTGTGCCAACTGATGTTATGTTATTTCTCTGTCAGCAAGTGCCTTAGAAAATTTGAAGAAAGTGAGCATAGACTCCAGGGAGTATAAGTCTGTGTGAGCTAGCATGTCGAAATTGCTTCCCAAAAAACATTAACAGCTCCCCCACCAGCCACCTGCCTTTCTGCTCATAACTGCCATCAGCAGGGCTGTGGGATGTAACCTGGTACCTAAGAAATGATCAAACTTATTATGTACCCTAGAATATGTCTGAACTCTTTCCCTGTGCAATCATATTTGAAAGGAGAAAAAAGCTTAAAGTAAAAGGAAGTGGTGGCAAAGGTAAAGGTGATGAATGATCATAGGCCTAGCTGTGCAGATTCCAGAGCTCATAATTGTCCAGTGTCTAGCCAGATGCTTGCGACAGGAGTACGTGGAAATTGTTGTTTATCTATGGGATGATAACCCATTTCCAACCACTTAAGCAATTAAGCAGATTTTCGGGGTGTGAAATTTTTTCCCATGTAAGGGAGGCGACCCATTTCCGACCACTTAAGCAGTTTTGCATATCTGGAGTGCTCTTTTCTTGAGTGGAGAAATTTTACCATGTACAAAAATAGAGTTTAAAAGGATTCCATATTTTTTCAGAATTTTATTTCTCAAAACATAATTACTACAATTTTTTAGTTGAAGATTCTTGTTCGACATATTCTTGTTATATAGGTCCTCATGTTTCCAACCATAGGTTGGTTGCAAAATCAACCAAGATTGCAGCCAATTGTAATGCGCCACAGCTGCATTGGAGATTCTGCCATAATTAATGTCATGCTTTCTCTTGTTGATTGGAAAGAGTAATCTATATGATGGGAATGGGTCGCCTCCCTTACAGAAATAGAGTTTGGAAGGATTGCATATTTTTCCAGAATTTTATTACATGAAACATATTTACTATGAATTTTTTGACAGAAGATTCTCTTCAACCTATAATGGTTATATAGACCTTTCTATTCTTAACCATAGACTGATTGCAAAATTGACCTAGGATTGGTTGCAATATTAACAGCCTTGTAGCCAATCATAATGTGCCACAACTCAAGGAAACATGGCAGTTTATAAGTTGGAAATGGGTCAACTATTCTGTTGCCTCAAAATAAGATAAGGAAGGTGAAGGCACCCCAAAGTATCCGTGTTCACATTCTTGTACCTTAGATTGCCACTAAATGTTTCTTTAGACTTTTATTAACGTGTCTTCCACATGCTAAACTCTAATTTGCTGACAAATTTAAAGGACACATACTTAACTTTGATTTGCTGATTGTTGATTTTTGTAGATTTTGATTTAGGGTTTGCCTACGTGACAATTTCTATAGTCTAGGGAGCTGGTACTTTGAAAAATCATAGAAATTACATAATTACTATGTCTAAAAAATCTATTTCTTTAATATTCATAATTTTCTTTGTTAATACTATAAAAATATCATTTTTAAAGAAAGGTGCCTCCAACTATACTGAATTGCATATATTGACACTTTTAGGTGCTTTCACTTTATGTGGTTTCTATTGGGAAATTATGGAAGTACTATGGATTTATTTTGAAACAAAGGTAGTAGTTGCCGAAACAGGATTGAAGCATTCATGTAAACATTCCCTCAATACACTAGGTGACAAGAACAAAAACTTTGACTCCTTTTGTAACTAAGGTAGGCGTAACCATTTGGGATCTTTAACCCACTTGCTTCCCTATCTACAATTGTTCAATTCTTTGAGCCCTTAAAGTGTTGGAGAATTGTAGATAGGGATGTAATTGGGTTGAATCAACGATGTAGATTCTTGTTGCGGCCTTGTTAAACAATGCCAAATTGCTAGGGTGTGCCATGAAATTGGTGTCTATGTAAAGTTGCAATGATCCATAATGAAGACATGGGTCCCTTTTTTTAATTTACTTAGCCCAAAAATGCTATTGGCATGGGACTTTAATGGATTGTTGAGGATGCTCTAAGAAGTCCTCTCCAATAATGTACTCTAAGAGACCTTTAAATCCATATTTTGTATTTTTATACTACCATAATTAGTGGTCACAGTCAACATCTCCTATTGAATATTCCCCCTTCCCCTCCAAGGTTCAACAAATAATGAAAATAAAAATAATTTACATGACTCTTTTATCTTCATTCCAAAAAGTTTGAACAAAAAACTTCATAAACAATTTGGCATCTAAATATTTTTGTCAGCCCTCACACTATGTATAGTACCATTTTTAGTTTATTTTGTTCCAATATTTAAATACAACTTCACACCATGGTATATTAAAAATACAATATACAAAAGTCAATTTCAATATATGACATCTAGATCAAATCTATACAATTAGATTTATAGCATTGCATTAATCAATATTTATCAATACAATTTGAAACAAATAATTCAAAATTCCTTCTAAAACTGACTATAGATTGGATATGAGTGTTTTTCTACAAGATTTAAAAAAAAAGTTTAGCATCCAAAGTTCACAATAATGCTATACAATCAAAACACACTTATAACATCAATTGAAAATTATTCTTTCTTCAAATTGTACAATAATATATATATATATATATATATATATATATATATATATATATATATATATATATATATATATGTTCTATAAATTGATAATCTACATTTGCAAAGTGGATGCATATTCTTATTGGTATGCAGTAAGTTTGTTTTTTGAAACCCGAAGTCTGTTCCTGAAGAAATAGACCAAGAACAAATGGTGGAAAGCCAAGGGCAAAGCTCTGGAGACAAAAATTCATGAACCACTTACTAAACAAGAGCACAAACCCTACTTTATAAAAAATACCCACAAGTGGGTTTTCAAGTTCCATGTAATGACTTTGTCATGACGGGAGCTAAAGAATGGGAACTAAAGCCACTTGTTGTCAAACTTCTAGAGGAACTTGTGAGTTAGATTTGGGTAGTTGTTTGTTGCAATGTAAGGTGCTCCAAAGCCAAGCTATCTTGCCATGATCCAAAGTTACTTCCTAGATTAGTTGTTTTAACTTAGCTTGGAGTTGCACATCTTGATTGAATATGCAACAAGTTTTATAGTAAGGAATTAAGTAGTGAGGACCCCTATTTAGTTCAAATTCTTTTTTCTACAACATTATTGCATAAGTACAATTTTTAGAACTTTCAAATTTTAGTCTTTTGTATGATTTTAATTTTGTAATTACATAATTAAATTTGTATCATGACATTTGGTTGTTTGACAACAATTTTTTTACAAACCAGAAAGAGTGCTCTATCCTACAAAACTTTACTCAACTTTTGTGACATAATAAATGACAATAGTGACAATCATTAGAAGAGATTTGAGGTCTCCAAGAGACCGTGAGTTATCAAGGGCTAGGAACATCCCAAACTGTACTTTAGCTGTGACAATTAGTCATTTGACATGGTTGAGACCCGGACACATCATTTCTCAGAAAAAAAATTAAAATTTTTTTTCAACTTTTTTTTACATTCTAATAACTTAATTAAATTTTTTTTTTTCATTTTGACAACTAGCTGTTCCCTTGCTGTGGGGGGACAACAAGGGAATGGGCCTGAAATAGCCTTCTACAGGCCTCAAATCTCTTCTAATGATAGAGTGAATTAGGCACCTTGGTTTGCTTATGATCAGTGAAAGAACAAAATAAAAAAAAACAAGCCATATCAAAGAATGGTGATAATCAAGATGCATGGGTGTTATTCCTTTTTATCACATTGTGATGTAATAAAATGTGATAGTAAGAGTAAGAAGTGAATTAAATGAATTCCACATTTGATACATGTACTTTTTTAGGTTCAACAACAAGAGATCATGATCTAATAATGTAAATATGTAATACCAATGAAAGTGATATATAACCCTTAAAGCCCTAAACTGCATTTTTTGACAGCATAGTGATTTTGGACATCTCACTACAAATGGAGTTTATATTTTTTTTCCTTTGAAATTTTCACACAATATGTGCCCAAGGAGTATCTTTCAAAACCAACAATTTCCATAACTTTTGACCACATGGTTCAAAAGCTATTGCATAATATGTGGTTTTCAACAAAGTGCAAATAGCTTGGGCAACAAAAATGACTTCTTTAAAAATCATTTTCTCAAGAAATAAAAATTTGAAATTGGTTCTTCAGATTTACTAGTATATGGAAAGCTTTGAATCATTCCATTTTGATTAATGAGATGAAAGTTAAAGGAGTTTTAATTTGCAAGTTATTTGTGGGTAGTTGTGGAGTTTCTACTCTAAGATAAACTTTGAAGTCTTTTATTTAACTCAATTTTCAGTGTTTTTGGAAAAAAAATAAAAAAATAAGGTGTAGATTGTTTATTACAACATTACAACCATTGGAATAGGCATTTTTCATTTCCATAAATAAATTGTTTACAATTTAGTATTTTGAATCATTCTCGACATTTTTCTACTTACTATTTTTTTTCTATATGTTGTACAATTCCAAATGATCTTGAAATTTTTCAAGAATGTAGCCAACTTGCCATGAAGAATGAATCCAAAGAATCACCACCATTTTGGAATTTTTTTTGTAATTATTTAACTTTGTGAAGTGCAATTGTTCAGATTTTTGCAAGGCCTAAAAAGGAGTTTTGTCACTTCAAACCTTAATATCTTGCAATCTCAAATTAGTATACAATAATATTTTATAGTTACAGATGTCCAAAAATGTTGTTTTTTTTTTCCTAAAATTGGTACTTGTACTAGAAATGGTAGTTTTGGAGTGTTTTAGTGAAAACATAGTAAAAATCTTTAGGGGTTAAGATGTTTGGGAGAAATTGCTAGGATCTTTGAAGTCTTAGAGTCTTTTTCACAATATTGAAATCTTCATTGTTACAACATACAATATGCAACTTTTTGTGATGTATCTAAATTAATTTAATATAAAAAGAGAATAGAGTGAATTTCAAACTATATATGTTTGAATGAAAAAATATGTGAAATTAGAGAAAGTGATATGAAGGAGTTTTAGGTGTATTTTTTTTGTTAGGGTTTGAATAGCATAAAGATGTAAAATTAGACAAGAGTTTGTTTTTGATAGAGGAATAAAAGACTAGTCCATTATCCATTACTAAAGCTTAGTGAGAGAATAAAGGTTGTGATATTAGAAGAGGTGACATTAAAGAAGTATGTTTGAATTGTGCTTAACGAATGTCCATCTCATGAAAACTAGTGAATAAAAGGAGTATGTAATCATATAAAAGATGCCAATAAAGAAGTCTAGGTGTACTTAATAATAGTAGTCCATTCTCTAAGGTGTGGCTATATTAGAAAAGGTGCCATTAAAGAGGTATAGATTCACAAAATTACACTAAATTTTTATTTGGTGTGAGACATTAGCTAGACCAAGGCTAACACTAAACACCTTACAAAACACTTTTAGCATACTCAAATTAGCTATTGAAGCAACCTTCTCTACTATCAACAACATTGCCATCAAATGTCACTTATATTCTACTTAATAAACAAAGACTTGAAAACAATCAACCACCATCAAGCCTTCCAAATCTACAACAACAACATTAGTTTGTGAGTGTCAAAAAAGTTCAATTCCGGGTTTCTTCAAATTGGTTGTCAAATACAAAGACTAAGAAAGTCAGGAGCAGAATTAGAGATTATCAAAGAGACCAAATGTAAGTTTTGCATTTTGTGCAGTGATGATTGTGCGTGAACACTGATTCCTTACTGCCAATCTGACGTTGATCACCTCGTAACCTCGATAACTGGTATGGCTATCCATGGATCCAACATTAATCTCACACCCAGAAATCGAATGAATCACTGACAATTCATTGCTTAAAAGGGAGAATAACTTACAACTGATTGCAGGCCTGAGAATTTTCTTGCTAAAATTCAGAGAAGAGAGCACCGAGGATTCCCACCCACTGACGGCTATCATCATCGTCCTCATCATGAGAGCGGCTCAACTAAAAGGGGCGCTCCCACACAAGGGACAAGGCACCGTGCAAGGAAAAATTCCTTACATTCGATTTGTACCGTTAATCATCAGAGCCCAGGGACTTTTAGTGGTTGCAATGGTACTACAGCGCTTGTTTGCTTTTGCACCCAACCGGGTCAATCACTGAACTCTGCTTCCGTCACTGCGCGCTACCCCGACAGCTAATTTCAGACAGAGATTACACCGCGCACTTCAACATTTGCGCTGTCACAATTAACTCCCGTTCATTTCGATCGGGTGTACTCAAATCTCAATTATTTGAGGCTAACATCTAATGTACTGTGCTGTACGGCAGTGTTTAGAAACGATTCGCAATTTCCTGGAACTTGAAAAGGTGCCACGGCAAACTACCTTCTTGTGAAGCCGATTCAGTGGATCCAATTGAAACCCTAGTGAAATTTCAGTTGTACAAGTTTGAAGCTAACTCTTCTACCTCTCATTTGCAAAACAAGGCTCTCAATTGCATGTATTTTTCATTCCTCCGTAGCATCGTCAAACTCTAATTAATGTGACTAGAAAACAAGAGGTATGTATCTTTTCTAGACCCTACTGTATTGTCCAGTACATACTCTGTTGAACAGCCATTTCTCTTTCTCTCTCCGGCCAGTCTAGTTTGATAGGTTAGTTACAAACTCACACACATTTGAATTGGCATGATCGCTAGCTAGTCTTTGCATGATATATCAACCCTGTTGTAAATCATGGTTACTTGAAATCAGGCTAGCTTCCGTTGGCTTTTGAGGTCCCATTGTTCTTGACTTTCCACTGAAGCTCATCCGTTACCTACCTAGCTTGGGGTACCCCAAAGAAACTGTGACTTTTGATCAGAATTCTTTTCCATTGTGAATCCAGCCAGAGTGCCTTCTTTTCCATTGCCAATTCCGAGCCTTTGGAGCGCCTAGAGTGTGTGCTGTGCGTGCCTTATAAGGTGCCATTAATGGTTCACGAGTGAGGGCGATTGGCAGAGTTCTCTTTAGAGCTTTCGAAAAGAAAGGATGCACGCTCCTGACGACTGCTAGAGAAAGGCTGGCTGATCGAGGGTTTAGTTGCAAGGAGTTGAAGATCGATCAAAGACGAAGACTACATAGAATTGGAATTTTGGTGAGAATGCAACGGCAAGTGCAAGGCCGAAGACACACCAGTCGATGGAAGAGGCAGGCCATGTCGCGTCTACTTTGGGTGTTAGGGTACCTCACCATCGCCTTCGGCAGTCTTCTGTCCACTTTGGTGTTGCCCACCATGCTGCTGTCGTTGCGCTCGAATTCTCACACCATTCACCATGGCGTCGCCTCAGTTGTGCTCTCCAAGGTAATCCGATTCTAATTAGACTCATTCTCAAACAATCTCACACTTCGTAAACAGCGATCGGTGAATCTAACATTGTTCTCACCAGAGGGGCTTGTATTCTGGGGGATTACGCTGTCTATACGCTCGAATTCCTGCTCAATTGACTGAAGAAAAGTAAACAGCCGTAATTATGGGTTTCGGGAACCAGAGTTTTGGAGGTTTTGCTCTAGGTACTGGGATAACATGACTCTCCCGACAAATGGCAGAGTGCTTGCATTCAAGATGTGGTGAATGAACTGTACGCTATCAGGAAACTCGGAGATTCGTGCTCAATTGGCGGAAAATAATAAAAAACAGATATGATTTTCAAGATAAGGTGAATTGTTCGCTATCAGTACACTCGGGAATTCATGTTTTCAATAGATTGAAAACCCAAGAAAACAGAGCTATAATTGCATGTGTCAGCAGAATTGAGAGCGTTTCTCTAACCAGAGATGTTGAGGTTTTGTTCAATCCCGGCACATGTATGCAGTGGATGTTCTTGGTTTTAGAGGTGGCAAAATTCTTGAAGAGGATTTAATGCTCGCTTCTGTCAACAGGAGAATCACGTTGGAAGCCAGAAGCGTGGATTGAGTTGGAAGCAGGAGCAACCTCACCGCACAAAACTGGCACTTGAAAGTGAAGACGAGGATGACCTTGAAGAAAAGGTGAGTAGCAATTGCAAGGTTTCGATTCTGCGAAGCCTGCACAGATGAAATTGAACAAGAGAGTATTGGGGTGAAACTTTGGGCAAGTTTTCTATTGTTGATTGCATTTGGTTTCTGTATATTACAACAAAAGCTCTGAGATGTTTAAACGACAATTTCGTTAAATTAGTGTAATTTTACAAACTTTGGTACTGGTTTCCCCCCCTCCCCCAAATGTAAATCTATACCTTATCCCCGTTTTTAGAGCTTTGTAAAGTTGAATGACACCATATTTTATGCTCACAATCACACAAATTTAACGAAATTGAATTTTTTTTGCCAATTGATATGCTGTCGTGATGTATGATATGCAAGTCTACTTGTTGGATTTGGTTGCAATTTGGAACTGAAGTTGTAAAGTTGGTTAAAAATTTCCAGAAATGGTAGATGATCACCTAATGAATGATGTACGAGATTCATTGTAGCATTGGATTTGAGCAATTTGTGTGTACAATTTCTGTTTGGGTGAAGCAGCTGTGGGCGCCTCCAGCAGACAGAAGCTTCGTGCCATGTGTCAAACCTGACCCCAAGTACTTGGGTAAGGCTTTTACTCTTTCTTTTTTCATTTCTTCATTTTCCCTGGGGTGCTCCAATATTTTGATTGAGACTACCTTACCCAGTCTCCCAAAGTCTGTGATATTTTTGAAAATTTTGGTAGCTGCATTACAAGTTCGGGAGATTTGCAAAATACTATAACAAAATTGCTACAAATCTTGGCTAACTGATCACATTTCCTACTAAAATTTCCTTAAATTTCCTCAGAGGTTTGTAGCTAGACCTGTGAATGTTGTGTCTCAGAAACTGGACTGACAAGAAACAGAGCCAGGCGGAGCTTGCTTGACGTCTGAATAATGAATACCTGCACAATCATGTGCATGTTGAGTCAATTGCCTTATTCTATTGACTTGAAGTGATCATTGGCCGGCTGCTGAAAATGCAGAGTTTTTTAGTACAGAAATTTTTTGATTGATTTTTCGTACAGCAGAAATTTCGTACGAGGAATTCCTATTTGCCTCTAGTACGAAATTGTGCAGTTGTCCTTTGATTTCAGCAAGAATCAGGCGTGTAATTTAGGTTCTGTTTATCAAGTTTCATCATGTCAATTCTTGATGGCAGACTGTCTATTTTGTGAATATCTGTCCCTAAGTTCAATTTATTTTCTAATTATGTATTTAGATAAGCATTTATGTTAAAGTCATTAGTCATCATGCAAAACCAAAATTCTCTTGTAGTTGTGTAATAGTGAATTTATAGTGAACTATGAACCATGGAATTTCTATTAACGTATTTGGTGAAAACATTGTTTTTTGTATTTGTAGGTCCCGGGCCTTCTCAAGGCTATCTAATGGTGAATACCAATGGAGGACTCAACCAGATGAGAGCTGGTGTAAGAATTCCTTGCTCTTCTTGGCCTAACTCTTCTTATATCATCTTGTCATGTTTAGTTGTTTTAAAGAACATCATAAACGCCTCCATCTTTTTTTAAAGGAAATTACATATCTCATTTCGCTTCCAAGACTCTTAGTTTCATGTATTGCTCAACTCTTGAAGAACTTTGATTTTACAAGTTGACAAATACCACAAGTGGAAATATGGTATGGTCTACATAGACCTATACATGATGATGATGACCACAAAAGACCCAAAATTAGTCAAATTAGTCATGTGGGTCATTTTTATCAATGGTTTCTACTTGTGCATAATTTAGATACTACGTGAAGAAAACTTCAATGCTAAGAAAATTCAAAGTCTTCATAATTGTACGACACACTACTTGTGAACTGAGGGACCAAATCTGAAAAGTTTTCTCTTCATGTTGCTCAATGAAATAATGTGTTTTTCAGATTTGTGACATGGTAGCAATTGCACGACTAATCAACGCCACGCTTGTGATTCCGGAATTAGACCAAGGTTCATTTTGGCAAGATAATAGGTAAGATTTGCAATTTGATTTCATTTTCCTAATGCTAAATGCAAAAATGTGTCTCAATTTCATCTGTCACGTTCACATCCATACAATTATTCAATCATTTGTTCTTGCTAAACCTTAATGACATCCAAAAATCTTCTCAAGAAACCTTGCATCTTCAAATGAAAACCTTTTTTTTGGTGTGCTTGGTTTAGTTTTAGCTTAAGGACTAAGAGTTTCCACATTCTCTGTTGTTGGAATGCAGCAATTTTTCAGATATCTTTGACGTCGACTACTTCATAAAATCCCTTGCAAATGACGTCCGTGTCATCAAGAAGCTCCCGAAAGTTATGAAGGTTGAACGCAAAGTTATGAAGGCATTTCGAAGCTGGTCGAATGTGAGGTACTACGAGGAAGAAATTGGACGCCTCTGGCAAAACTATAAGGTACAGTTTGTGGCACTATCTTGCGAACATAACCCTCCCCTACTAAAAATAATAGTATAAAATAGAACAAGCTGAGCTAAATATTTCATTTATTCGATGTTCATTCTCATGTAATATAGGACTGTGCCTGTGTCTGCTTCAGGCAGTTCAAAATCCTCTAGAAATTGAGCTGAAGCACACGCATGGGAATGACCATTGCTCATTATTTGCAAACACTAACTTTGAGTTGGCTGTGCAGGTGATCAAAGCTGCAAAATCAGACTCTCGCCTTGCAAATAATGACCTTCCACCCGAGATTCAGAAATTGCGCTGCAGAGTGCACTACGATTCGCTCCGATTCGCTCCTCACATTGAAGCCTTGGGGAAGGTATACATACAGATTTCCATTCCTTGCAATCCGTATTCGGTATTTGTGTGTATAATTTGAAAAAAATGAAGCATAAGAGGGTTCATTTGTGAATTAAGCACGAAAGAAATATTTAATCCTAAGCTACATATAGAAATTTTACTTTGAAAGCTAATACGACTCAATTATAGTAACTTTGGAAACCTATACTATTGTTCAAACATGGAGAGCATGATGTCTTCATTCTATTGGTACATTTTGTTATGGCAACACTGAATTGCAAGAATGGATTGATTAATGAAGGAATATATACTCCCTCTGTTTCAAATTAAAGCAGTGTTTCCTTTTTATTCTGAAACAGAGGGAGTGTATGCAATTACTTGATTGTTCATTCAAGATCTTGTAGAAATGTGTTTTTAACTGAAAAAGAAAAGCACTTCTTAAAATGGCTGATTGCTGCAAAATAGCAAACTTAAATGCAATTTCAGTAACCTTGAAACTATACCTCTCCTAGTGATCAAAGGAAAAAAAGCTAGTGCATATCATATTTGGCAATGAGGAAATTGCCACTTTCATCGATATTGCCTTCAGCCATGAAAATTCGGTGAGACGAGTTTGAAGGCCTGAGTGGTGTGGTTGTATGAGTAGGTGCTTGTGGACAGAATGAGGTCAGCTGGACCTTTCGTTTCTTTGCATCTGCGGTACGAAAAGGACATGCTGGCCTTCAGTGGCTGCACCTATGGATTAACAAACGAAGAAGCTGAAGAGCTTACCACCATACGGTACCTTCCGTTCCCCTGCATCTCCTAGTTTCCTGGCCTTGAAAATTTGCCACAAATTTAGAGCACCAAAATTGGTCTCTGAGTTCTATTTACATATAGTTCCCAAGTAGTTCAAGGACCACCTCTGTGTCAAAAAACTATTTTTGACACTCGTCAAGGTTCAAGGTCTGTGTCAGTAAACTATTTTTCGTCACGTAGTACATTTGTAATGATGCAAATTAAACCAAAATTCTTCAGGGAATGTGCACTAATGAAACACAGGGAACTAAGAACCCTCCCTGGAGGCCACCACATGGCCGTCTATGCATGAAACTTCTTGAGATGTATGATTGTTGATTCAAAGCAGCAAAGATCTTAATCTGTGGCAAACCCTAAACCTAATAACCCTAAATTTTTGGGTGCAGAGAGAATACTCCTCACTGGAGGGTGAAGAAGATCAACGCAACTGAACAGAGAAGCAAGGGCTTTTGCCCTCTCACTCCCAAAGAAGTTGGCGTGTTTCTGAGAGCCCTTGGCTACCCTGAGACAACGCGCGTGTACGTCGCGGCAGGAGAGATTTACGGTGGCAAGGAGCGAATGTCTGGCTTTCTATCCCGGTTTCCACACGTGATGACTAAGGTAATTAACAAAAATCATGAACTTCTCTATTTCTGTGGGTAGATGTTTCATTTCTTCAGTGTTCAAGCTCTTTTTTATTTCGTTAAAAACTTTAGAAATTCCACCAATGTATTTTGAGTGACGCTTACCGTGCATAACTTCACTCTCAGGAGAATAATTTAAGCCACCGCATAGAGTTGTCAGCCAAGTCCTTGTGCCCCAAGTGGTGTAATTATGCGAGTTTTAATGTAGAATCCCGCCATTCTAACACAAAACTGACAACTTGGGCTAACTTTTGTCCTTGTGAGTTTTAAAGTATTTTTTTTTTGTCTCATAAGGTAAGTTACATCCATAATCAACACTGTTCAAAATGCAACACCTACATTAGAGTCATTTTTTCAAAGATATTGGACCAAAATGTGTCACTTTTTCATAGATATTGATTACACAAGATGTGCACAATCAAAACATGCTGAATAAGAATAGATCCTCAATCTATGAGGATCTATTCATATGGAATCTGAATAATGCATGCTAAAGTGCATTGGAGTCCTCTTTCAGTTGCCAATAAGCCTTGAAAAACATAATTTATATTTGATCATAGTAGCTATGATCAATTGTAATTAGTGATGCATCAGAGGTGCACATACCTTAGTGTGCTTGTAATTTTATTTGAAATTTGAAATGCCTTACATTGAGTGATTTCACACTTGCTTAAAGGCATTACCAATTTGCTGCATCTGCTCACAAATTGTTGACTTGGTTTGGCAGGAAACCATAGCAAGTGCTGAGGAACTGGCACCCTTTCTGAACCATTCCTCACAAATGGCAGCTCTGGATTACATTGTTTCTGTGGAGAGCGATGTCTTTGTGCCGTCCTACTCTGGGAACATGGCTCGAGCTGTTGAAGGCCATCGCCGGTTCTTAGGTCACCGCAAAACCATCAATCCTGACAGGTCAGAGCCTTTGCCCAAATTGACAATTGTAGGAAAGCGAGAGTATATGACATCCCAAATTCCCAATGACGACACTGAACGGAAAATTGACACTTAGGGTGTCATTTATCTCCAAAGGACGACACCGCAAGTCTTTGATGAATCATAACATTCTTGAATGGGAAGGTTTTTGGGGTCTTCGTACATTCTCACTGCAATAAGAATATTTGCGTTACAAGGCCCTGCAATTCATGGGCAAGCTTACATTCAAGATTACTCTAGTGAAACGCTTGTGGCATTCGTGGGAAGCAAAGGGTTCCAACCCTGAAATTTAATAGTTTTAGTACGATTTTCTGCATCCCGGATGAGTTTCTTTTCTGAACCTATGATCATCACTAAACCCTAAAACCCTAAAAACCCTAACCCTATCAGAATTGCTTGATACTTGCATGTGTCATTCCATTGTGATTCCAATAAGATTCATGGTCTAATCTGACAGTCTTTGGTGTGGTGGTCTTTACCAGGAAGGATCTGGTGGCTCTTTTTGATCGGATAGACAAAGGTCTCCTTCAAGAAAATCAGGAGCTTGGAGAAGTGATAACTGCAATGCACATTAACAGGTACTAATGGTCATCTAGCGATTCCATCGGCACCGGTTGTAGAGATCATCAACAAGGTTTTCAATAAACTTAGACTGTTCCAAAAACATTTAGAAAATATCATTAAGACAATCTTCCGCACGTTCCATGAGAAGTCTGCCAATGATCATAATGATCATAAACGGAGGTCTTCATATGATCATTAATTAACGAGGGAAAACTCATTCTCTTTATGATATTAATTCATTTCAAATTGTTTGAAATAGTTTAATTCTAGTGAAATGTAGAACAGTCATTCAGTGTCCCAGAAAATGAATGCTACTAAGCCCAAGACATAAATTGGTTTGTTGTGCAGGCAAGGTGCACCTCGAAAGCGGAAAGGGCCACTGAAAGGAACCAAAGGGCGAGACCGTTTCCGGTCCGAAGAGGCTTTCTATACCAATCCCACTCCCGATTGTCTTTGTCAACATCCCGACTTCAATGAAAATGTAAATTACTACCAAAACTATTACAGAACAGCCGCTCAAGTGGACTGAGTAAGTAGGAGCTGTGGGGAAGATCAAAAAAACTTAAAGTCTGGCTGATTGCAGATTGGAGCTCACCTAGGTATGTACAGCACATTGTTATAATTAGCTAACCACATTCTGCTCTATTCACCAAGAGGTTTTACGTTACATGATCCGCCACATTCAGGGCCCCGGGTGTCAGAGGTGGCTCTCTGATCGAAGAAGGAGATTTTAGAAGTGTGTTCCATAACTGTCAATATTAGGAGCGAAGGCGTCGCTTCTCACCATCGTCAAGTGTGGGGAATTTTGAATTATGTGACCAAAGCTTTGGAGCATGCGCGCTACTCTTGGCATGGCGGTACCCCAAATCTTTCCGCGCCACCTCAGTATAGTTTGTGGTGATCAGAAGCAACGTTGTTCTTGTACGTAGTGTCTACAAGGGGTTTAATTGATACTTTGCGAAATGAAGAACTGCATAGTCGGCCGAAGTTGGTGACAAACTGCAAATTGTAAAGCACAAAATTGTGAAGAAGGATTCTCAAGGTTAGACTCCCTCTATTGGTAGAAGCCAGACTGTAAGCCTAGCCAGGGAGAGTGGATCTTTGTTCCGGACGCCTTCCATAAGCCTTGATGAACCATGTGTTGACTCACTTGTGGCTCCGCAGAAGAAGTGGAGTTATAATTTCTTGCTCTGCTTCACTTTGTGATGAAGGGTGATCTTCTCTGTGTCTGTACTTTAATGTAAATTTCAGTCATTTTTGTGATTCGGCCTCCAGACTGCGGGAGCTTCTCTTGTATCACCTACTGTTGTGAGTTGAAAGGAGATGTACACAACTCATCGACTTTTAAAGTATATGGTGAAATTAATTTTGTGATAGGTTCTACACACTATTTCTGGATCTCTGGCATTGAAATGAGAGAGAAAGTTATGTCACCAAGATTGCAAAGCTGAAGATGTAATATTACTCGGTGTTTCTTATCTTGTTGTTCTTAAGCCTCGCCAGAATTTTACTCAACCCAAGGAACTAGCAATTTGAATTGTTTTCTCATACAACCTTGATAACTTGTTTGAACATCAAAACCGGGAATACAATCTTTGAAATATTTTGGAACTTTGGGTGGATTCACAACACTCTTTACTAATACAAGCAAGATAAATATTGAGATATGATGCACAAGGGACATAGATGTGAAAATGTCGAGCAATTGAAGCAAGATTCCTTCCCTTTTCTAGTTCAATTGAAGTTGTCAATCAAGGAGTAAATGCGTGCATTTTGTCACTGTACTGACATTTCAAGCCTTGGGAAGAATGTCATGTCCTTGATAAACGTTATATAGTACGGGTGAAAGCGTAAAATACTTAAACTATTTCAATTGTTACATTTTAATAAAAAAGCAAGGTTAGTACTTCAAGAACTACAATAACTTTGAACACTAGAGTGAGGCCTTCTAAACCTTAATCTCATGAATTGTGGACAAGTATGTTAGTCTTTGGTTCCATTGGAATATTATTTTTTTTCAAATTAATGATATCATGGCTCCATGCACAATATCACACATGGTTTATTAATATGACAATCTATTCAATGATAAATATATAGATAAAATATTAATCATAGAAACTTAGAAGAGGCCATTCATAAGAACTTTGGAGATATAATTTGGAAAGACACTCTTTGTCAATGTCAAGACCCCTTATAAGAAACATGTGTATAAGGGGGTGGTCTTTGCAACAATTTGCAAGAATTAAGCTTACATCGTTGAGCCCCCTCTTGACAATGAAGTGAAAGCCTTGTGGAAGAATCTAATGCAAAGTTCTCTAGTACCTAATACTTCTTAGTCAATCGAGTGTCAAGAATAAGGATGCAATTAATGCATTTGATGATCATCAAATTCAATGCCAATCATAAAGGCAACAACAAGAGCTCCTCATATGAACTCTTGAGTACATCATAACACAATCATCCAAACTTTGAAAAAACAATAGTTATCCATTAAGTGAGTTCAAAGTTCCATATTAATAGACTATCTACCTCTAACTTGCTTTCTTTGGAATTCCAACTAGAGCCCATCTCTATATTATTCCAAAGGTCTCATCTCTTGTTTCTACACTTTGGGTGCTTTTTTAGCTATATAACAAAAATCTTTGATACATTCACCAATTCAGAACAAACAATCCCACCTATGATTTCTATACACCTTTCAAGTGGCTAATAAACACTACTAGATGTCCTACTCCCTCTATCCCCAAATCATCTTCTTGTTGAACAAATTATTTGAGATAAGGCTGAAAATAATATTATTCCAACCTGTTTCTAAATATTTCAAGGAATTTGCTATCCATCACTAAATCTTCAAGAACAAAAGTGATCAATTTTGAGCAACCGAAAGACCATTTTGGGTCAGAAGGAGTAAAATTTGAGATTCAACAATATGGTACTCTTACATTTTATACCTAAAAAAAATTTGTAGAGCTTTTGCGAAATTCAAGTCACATGCGTTTGAGCCACATAACCCTCTCCTATCACTGTCATTGCAACATGACACAATGGAGCTGGAAAGAGGGACGATGGTTTAGAATCATAACCTGATAACCCCATCTTCCCTGCACTTGTGGAGATCTTGAGGATTTGCGGTCTTGAACTAATTCGGATTACACGGTTGCATGATCCAATAACGAACTCCAGCCCCGCAACCCTCAACCGGTTGCCTAGTCCATAAATTTGAGCTCCACTAATTTTGGTGAGAACTGATGGCGCACCCTCAGCTAGCTGTAGAATTTCACAGGAAGCACGAGGCTGCGCTCTAGCGACCCTAGAAGTTGTCTACAACTCATTTCCATATAGCTGCACCCGAAGCTCATGAACAGATTTGACCCCTGCTAAATCTGCTCAAACTTCAGACTTCGCAGTCTGTGGTATTCATCCTTTTCGACCAATGACAATTTGGTGGAAATAAAATTACTAAATGGAGTCACCGACATCAATTTGTGAACGCTGGTGAGAACACACCCTAGCTCATCAGCTAGCCTAGCTACAGTATTTCACAGGGAGTACGAGGCCCACCGCGCACAATTCAGTGAGTCCATGCTCGAAGCTCATGGACAGATCACTGCTAAATATGCTAAAACTTCAAATTGAACAGTGCTGTATTCATCCTTTTGTACCAATGACAATTGGTGGGAGTATTACTTAATGGAGCCACATAAATTTGTGAACTTTGGTGAGAAATGACACACCCCATCAGCTAGCTGTAGTATTTCACAGGGAGTACGAGGTTGGGCGCCCTGCGTCCCGGCACATTGCCCACCGCGCTCACTTCAATGTGTCCATGCCCGAAGCTCATCGTCATCTCAAAACGCGGCAACTCATTGCCCGCGGCGTTCGTCAAGGACACGGCAAACGCGCCTTCTTTCGTGGCGCCCTCGCTCTCCGCTGTGTATCTCGGGTCCTTGTCCGAGGAGCTCCAAATGTCGAACACCATTTCCTTCTGCTCCTTCGTGAGCGGGACGTATTTCTTCGTAAAGCTCATATCCACATTCACACGGTCGCCTTTTCGCACAAACACGTCGAATCGGTTGTGACAATACTCCTTTCCGCTCGTGACTCTCAAAAGTCTTGGGGGGTCGCAGCCGCGCTGGAATGGTTGGGTGAAGCTCGTGCCGTAGGTTTTCTTCGCGATGCGGGACAAGATGGCTTCCGGGTGGAGGCCCAGGGAGACCGCGCCTTGCACGATGGCACTACCGGGGTTAGGTGGGCTCACAATTTCCGTGACGACTCCTTTGAAGCGCTCGAGCATGCGTTTCCTGAGGTATCGGGAGTCTGCGAACCCACCCACCACAAACATCACTTTGATATCTGACACTTGGGCCAGCTGTGCGGCGATAAGGGAGAGGATATCGTCCACCACGGGGTCAAAGATGGAAGTCAAGTCCTGGAGTGAGAATTCCACCACGGAGGAGTTTCTCAGTGTGTGGCCGCGAGACGACTCATAGGCCTCCCATTGCGCGGCGAGGTTGTTGGGGAGAGTGATGTCTTTCGTGTCGGTGTCGGACATGGGTTCGTGACCGAACGAGCACTTGATTTCTTCGCAGTCCTTCAGGAGACGCGTCTTGTAGGCCGGGTGTTCATTTAAGTAAGCGTCCAGGCAAGGAATCTTTTGGGATAAGAATTTCATGAATGACTCGTCGACGTACGTCCCCCCGCACAGCCCGCCGGAGCTTTCCGTCAACTCCTGAACCTGAAACGTCAAATTCGTGGTTAACTAGAAAGCAGCAATATTTCAAGAGTACTAGGATGAGCACTTGAATGTATGTGACAATTGAAACGCTCCATGAATGGATTTGGCCATACCCGGAACGTCTGGCTGTTCCCGATCATCTCCTGCACCACGATGTCCACGGTGCCGCCCCCGACGTCCGCAACCAGAATCTTATCATCTGTGTCGAGCGAGAATTCCTTGCGATCCCGACGCAGAATCTCGTGACAATGAAACGAAGCCGCTTCGGGCTCCAGCACCACGTTCACGGCGTCGATCCCTCCCAATCCCACCAGCCCGGCGTCCACCATGCACACCTTCATCTGCTGCTTGGCGTTCTCGTCCCAAATCGACGGCACCGTCACCACCCACTGCACCAAGTCTTTACTAAACTTGTGTTCCCCGAAGTGGTGGTTCTGTACCACGTCCAACGCATGCTCCCCGATGAGGCGTAGGTAATCTGTGATAATCGACATCGCCGTGAATGGTTTAGGGATGCTCGCGGCCAACGCCGGGTCGTTCAAGCCTCGCATCAACAGCAACTTGAACTTCGTCAAGTAAATCCCTCTGCTGGCAGCACCCACGTGATTGCGATTGTCCACGTATTCCGATCGCGCAGGGTACCCCCACGACGAGTATTCCCATCTGCTACCCCCTTCCTCCTTGCGGTAGTACAACCCTGTCAAGGTCTTACAATACGGATTCTCGTTTACTTTCCGCGGCCAGTTGTAGTACACGTTGATATGTGTGTCGCCTGAAGCTCTCGCGTACGCGAATCCAGAGAACGTGGTGCCGAAATCTAAGCCTATGATCCAATCGATACGTCGCTTCCGGGGCCTCTGAAACACGGAGCTGGTATCGGAAGACGCTGCATTCGCAACCCCGTTTGTCGAGCATGAGGGATCGGAAACGTTGCTGTGCACTAGTGAATCCGCCCCGGACGTCATGTACTCAGTTCCTGAAGCCGAGACACTGCTCGTATGAAGAGGCGCACCATTGCGACGCTGTCCACCTGCGGTCTCGGGATCCGCTGAGGTACTTGGTCTTCTCCATGATCTGCAACAGCTCAGAAATCGCATCATTTTGATCAACTGTCGGTAGGATTGGAGTCACCAATTCTCACATAGCGGTAGGATCAATTGTCGGTAGGATTTCGGCAGGATGCTGAACTGTCGCAGATCTTGGGCTGGCAATGGAACCCACCATCACTCTGAGCTCTTGATCTCTAATTCCTCTGCGACACGCTGCAGTGACTAGAATGAAACGCCAACGACAGGAGCTCGCGGTGGCGAATCAAGGGCCTAAAACCTAATTTCACGATTCTAGCTTCCACAATACTACGCATGTAGTGGAAACCATGAAGACAGAGCCCAGTCACACCGTTGCTACATCAGCAAGAGCTTCAGGAGCCTCACAATTCAACGCCTAATTCGTCACGGCAATAACCTCAAACCCTAAGCAACAACCGAATTGCCAACTTCAATCCTGCGCCTCCACTGCACAAGTCCTCAGCACTGTTCAACATAAACCGCAAGTTGTATCACCCTGGACTTATTCCCAAGTGCAATCCCAAGTGCACGTGTGGCCAAATAAGGTCATCAAATTCTGAATTAACATATTGCACAACAAATTGACACAACAAGTTTTCGAATCGACCAAAACAATCTTCGTTACACAGAAACTACGAAGTCGGCAATGGGACTCACCTCTGAAGTCTGAATGTCCTGTTGCAGTAGAATAAGTACTGTACCAGAGATCCATCTCATCCTCGCTTCTGACGTCGGTTTCAAGCGCTTGAAGTCCAAATGAACAAGATCTGGTTCCCCAGATGTGTTGTAAGGGTCAGTCCGCGCTCGAAGTGAGAAATACTGATTGCGAATGTGGGAGGGGAGAGGAGGGGTGGGGGTTGATTCCTGGCGCCACTTGCTGAAGTTCCAGGCTTGCAGACTTCTCCTGCCGACAATTTTCCACCTTCTCTGGGAAAACATCATTAAAGTACAACTGGACCTCTCTAATATCAGTCTCCTGTGAAGTGGCTCGGTGAGATAATACATGCCTTAAACCGCCACTTTTTCTGCCCTGGAAAGCTCAGTGGTCAAAATGTTGAAATTCTGATGTGAAATTGTTAGCCTCCTGAAGAGGAACCCAACCCAAGTACTGCAGTTTCATATTTTACTCACACAATATTTTATGATTTTTCAAAATTGAAAGCGTAGGGTACTAGACTACTAGTCCTATTCATGCCACTAGACTCTTCTTAAACCGCTACCCTTCCCTCAAAGACCTCTTCAACTCTCATTGGTTGCTCTCATAGACTAGTGGCTAGTACAATTAGGTGTGTCTACCTTAATGAGTTCAAAAGGACTTGGTAAAAGCATCTCTGCCCTCTTTCACAATTGAAATTGTCACCCTATATGGCTTTTCACAAGCTAAATTGTCCCTCTATGCTCCACCTAATAATTATGGTAATTTGTGCCACATGACTATTTGTGATATTCTAGTGGAGGGCCCATTTTTGCCACATACTTTGTCTAAAAATGTCATTTCAAAAAGTCATTGCAAGAAAAAAGGGTCCTAGTCCAAATCACAATGAGTATATACCTTCTTGTCATCCTCTACAACTTTTGAAGCATAAACTTTATGTACTTGAAATTTTTATTGTTGACTCAATTTTTTAGCACTAGTTCAGAGAGCAAAATCAATTTTTTGCAAAGGTCTATAACCTTAGTACGACTTAGAGCAGACAAACCTTAGTCCTATGCCCAAATTTGGAGTTGCATAATTGCTTCGTCTAAATCCTAACAAGTAACAACTGATCTTTCCCTCACTTTCCATGAAACCATTGTCATAAAAAGGAAATTGCGTTAGAAGAGTCCCTCCATTTCCTTCCAAATATTGATCTCTATAAGCCTCCTACATGTTGACTTTTCCTCTAAAAGCTTGCAACTTCTTGTTAAAATTGTAATCACAATTTGCAACTGCTATAAGCCATATGTGATGCAAACATAAACAATAAATAAGTTGTTGACAATCTTCTCAAACCATAAAGGAGGCAGCATCCAATGCAAATTTACGATGCCTGCTCTCTATTTCTCCTCCTTACTTTGAAGAGCTACTGTATTCTACTCTAAACCCCTAAATCCATGACATAGGATAACTACCATCACCATTGATTTAGTCAGTTACTATACATGTCATTGTCCATATTGAAAGACATACAGCCACAAGCTTTGTATTGTTTGATATATCCTTGTAACTAGCTTGAATATATAGAATGCAACATTGCTAAAGCATTAAAAAAATTGGAAATTTGCACAATTTAGAGTGTAGCATTCTTGAACCATTTTATTTTTGCTATGTCGACATTTGAAGTGGTGGAAGGCCTTCAAAAGTTTGAATGACAGAGAACCATAGGCCAATTTGACCCTTCACAACTTTTAAGGGTTAATCATGTTCTTACTTTGTTTTGCACTTGTCACTTTCTATGTTCAAAACATCTACCAAATTCAAAACTTTACTTTTGGTAGTAAAAAAAATTGTTATTGGTGATGGAAAGTTTAAAGCAATTTTGACTTTAAAATGACTTTGGGTCCTCATCAAAAATTTTGGAAAAGAAAAATGTGCATATAAATATTTTCCAACATATGCAAACAATTGAATTCTAAAAATCTATCATTGAAAATTTTCAATAAATTATCATTTAAAAGTATGAAATCTAATTTAAAATATATTGAACGATAAAACTTTGTTTTTCCAAAAATGCAATTTGTTATGCTTAATTGAGATTGCAGAGGAATATATTGGTGTAAGAATTGCAGAAAACTATACAAGACTAGGCTTGAAAATGGGATGTTTGTATGGAAAAGATGGACATGGTATGATTTTTTGGTTACCTATACAGTTCATATAGCTTTAAATCATTCTATTTTGATACATGGGACAAAAGTTAATTTTAGGGTCTCTTTGTTTGGATTGAGGGTAGAATGAAAGCATGAATTTAATATATAAATTGGTTTGCCTTACTTTAGGAGGGAGTATATTGAAGTAGTTTGGGGCTTCAAAATATGTTAATTATACGTAAAAGACAAAACAATTGCATGAAAATTAAGGTTAATCTCCAAAGGACAATTGTTTGTTGAATGGTATTTATGTAGGTTCCTATGAAGTCAATTCTAAATGCATGCTTTTGAAATTTTAATCCAAGGTGCACACACTAATTGCCTCTAAGTGTAATCTAATATTCTAATAAAAATTTATGTTCTCCAAAAAAAGTTCAACAATTTTGGATTCTTTTGCTAAACCCCTCAATTTGGTATATATGCAACTAACATGAGATAGTATATTTATGTTTTAAAAAAAAAAATTCTAAAATCACACTCTAAGAGGAATTAAACTTTGTTAGTTATGTTTGGAAATTTTTAAATTAAAAACATTTTCTTCCAACTTCAAATCTTACAATCTTGAAATCTAATATGATTTCAAAGTTCTTAAATTTTTTTAAATATATTCCAAATGTATGTCTAAATCTTTTGAAATTATGCATGAGTGCACCTACAACTTTTAGAACTCAATGGTTTAGAGACTCAATTGAAGGTAGAACAGAAATCTCACTTCATGAGGGCTTAAAGTTTATTCTTGTTTTGCAAGGTTAAATAAAAAAATCTTTTCCACTCACTTCAAACATTATAATTTTGCAATCCACTTGATTAAATGTTTGAATTTTTTGTGCATGGTCTACTATATTTTTGTATGGTTGAAGTTTTAAAAAAAATTCAAATTTGATTAATGCACCCAAAATTGACGTTTTCTACCAATTTCTCTTAAAAACATCTTCTATCCTATAGGGCTTAAATACCAAATAGTTATAAGATGAAGAAAACTAAAGAATACTTACTCCAGCTCTCTCACCTATTCAAGACCTTCTATAACTTGATACCATCAAATAGCCTTGAAGAAGGAATGTAGGACCTTAGGCTACAGAGTATGGTGAGTACACCCAAATGTAACAAGAGTCATTTGTGGACACTTAGAATAAGCCCTAAACTAAAGCACAAGTGGACCCAATGTTGATAGGTGAGTTTCCATGAATTTATGATAGTGATGGGGCCAGGTTTTGTGTAAGCCAATAAAACCGTCTTGGTACAAACTTGGGGTTTGTCACTTTTGGATGTTTTAGTGTTCACTTTGGTGGTAGTCTATTGTCCACAATAGGTGCATCTACACACTAGTTTTCACAAATTCCTATTATATTCATACAAGCTTGAAAAAAATACAAAACTAATTTTGTTGGTTTCTTGAACCATTTCCTAACAAGTTCACATCATTTTATTCTGTCCCTGTCCGTACCCTCAAGATAAATCTTGAATAAGTGTCACATTTAGGTGCTTCTACTTTATTCCCAAGCAGCGCAGTTACTCCTATGTTTCAAAAATGATCATAGAACCTCAAGAACTCGGTTGATGATGTTCATTCCTTTTCACAATATTTCTGTGGCATCAATCCCTCAGTGGCGTGGACGGAGCAGCCAAATCCAGAGAGCAACTGTATGCAAAGCTGCAGTGAAGTTGATTCACAATCTCTCTCTCAACATAGCTAGGATGGTCTCGAAAGCAAGGTCTGTTGCATTCCTTGCGGAGCACAAACGACACCCTCTCCGTCGCAATATCTTTGCAAAATCAGACTTGCAACCAAGAAACCAAAGCCATCATTCTAATTTGGATCTAGTAGAAACAGTAATATAAACCACTTAAGCTTAGTATGTGCTGAACTAATTGAATAAGAATTTCTTCAAAGGACACACTCAGCAAAGCTTTTAGAAAACCCCTTCTTTGCAAGATCATATATTGCACTGTACAGTACAGTGCACCACCCGTAGAAAGACCTCCAGTCCTCGGTTGCCGATGTCCATTCCTCCATTTCCTCGTTACAATGTTTCTGTGACATTCGCTCACTGGCGTGAACAGGATTGCCAAATCCAGGAAGCAGTATGCAAAGCTTGATACACAATCTCTATGAATGTAGGATGTTCACGACCCAAAATACGTTGCATTCCTTGCAGAGCACAAACGACACCCTCAGCCTCCTTTGCAAACTCGTTGCAAACTCGGACTTGCAACCAAGAAACCAAAGCCATCATTCTGATTTGGGTCTAGTAGAAAAAAACACCCCAAACCACTTAGTGTACTAATTGAAGTACCTTGAGAGCAGTTTTCTTCAAAACTAATCACAGCAAAGGGCATGAAACTCCCTTCTTTTGCAAAATGGACACCAGCCATGGAACGACCCCAAGTCCTCAGTTGAACACGTCCGTTCCTCTAGAGTCACACAATGTGTCTGCGACATGCGCTCAGTGGCGTAATTGATCACCTCTGCCGTGAGACACGAGAAACCACGGCGTCCGGGTGGAGCGCGAGCGCCACGGCGCCTTGCACGACGGCGCTTCCAGGTCCCGGCGGACTCACAATATGCGTGACTTCCCCTCCGAAGCGAACCCTAACGCAATGCATTAGGTACGGGGAGCCTGCGAATCCGCCCACCATGAACATCACTTTGATGCCCGCCACCTGCGCCAGCTGCGCTTCGATAAGCTCCAGAATCTGCTCCACCACAGGATCGAAAATGTCCTTCAAATCCTGCTCCGTGAGCTCCACCACGGAGGAATCGTCGCACTCCTCGCCAGAAGCCTCGCGTTGCACGGCGAGCTCGTTCGGCAGCTGGATGTCTTTCGTGCTCTCCGCGTCCGACATCAGTTCGTGACCGAACGCCGACTTGATTTCTTCCCAGTCCTTCAACAAGCGCGGCTGATAGGAGGGATGAGACTTTAAATAAGAATCCAGGCATGGGATTTTGTGGGATAAGAATTGGAGGAAGGCGTGGTCGACAAACGATCCCCCACAAAAACCTCCAGAGCTTTTCGTCAACTCCTTCACCTGCGGGAATTGAATTTCCAGCGAATTTTTGGTTAAAATCTCAAAAGGTTTTGTGCACAACTTCAAAAATGATCATCAAGGAAGAACTATTTGTCTATCACAATATTAGGAATTGGAAATCTGCTAAATATTTCAAGGCAATTGTGAACGTTACCTTGTAATTGTGACTATTTCCGACGAGCTCTTGCACCACGATGTCCACCGTGCCGCCACCGACATCAGCAACGAGAATCCTATCGTTCCTTTTCAGCGACACATCCTTGCGACTCTCCCTTAACACCTGGCGCAATGAACAAGGAGAGTCGACTTCTCGTTATTGAATGGCAACAAACGTCAAGCAAAAATGAACCGATTTTGCATAAGCATCTAAGCCATGATCTCAGCATCCTCTAGCTCCGAAATCTCACCTGGTGGCAGTTGAAGGAAGCCGCTTCAGGCTCCAGCACTACATTCACCGCCTCCACCCCCCCATCCACCAGCCCCGCGTTCACCACGCACGTCTTCATCTGCTGCTTCGCACTCTCGCTCCAAATCGACGGCACCGTCACGTACCATTGCACCGCGTCTCGACGAAACTCTTCTCCTCCCCCACCCCGCGAATGCTTTTCCACGACCGCCAACGCATACTCGCCAATCAGTCGCAAGTAGTCGGTGATGATCCCCGTGGGTGTCAACCCCCCCGGCAAGCTCCTGGCCAACCCCGGATCATCCAAATTCTTCTGCAACAGCAGCTTGAACGTCGTGAGGTAGAAGCCTTGTTGCTGTCCACCGTGTTGGCTGTCCCGTTGGTCCATGTAATCGGATCTCGCAGGGTGACCCCATGATGCGCATTTCAGGTTTCCAGTCGCATCCCGCTTGTAGAATAATCCTGTCAAGGTCTTGCAGTAGGGCTTCTCCGTGCGCTTTCCTTGGGGCCAGTCGTAGTGGAGGTAAATGCGTGGCTCGTCTGTGGCCTCGGAGTATGCGAATCCGGAGTATGTTGTGCCGAAGTCTAAGCCTATCACCCACTCAATTCGGCGATTGGGAACAGACCTTGCGCGTGACATAGACTGTATTCTGCCGGAAACTTGCACTGACTGGATTCTAGGGCTTGGGATTTGGCTCTCATCGAATGTAAGAGTCTCAGGCGCTTCTTGGATTTTGCTACTGGAAGCTGGATTTGACACTAGTTGGCTGCTTTGGGGGGAGTCAACTTTCTCAATGTTGGAGTCAGTGCTAATGAAAGCTACATCTTGACTTATCGGTTTCTCGTCGTCTCGAAGAGTTCTCCCACAGCATATCCAATACATTCGCATCATACAAGACATTGTCGCTAGGTCAACTCTACTCACTAAATATTGGATGCTACAGCTTCAAAATTTCTAACGAGAGCTGCAATTCAGTTCTTGTTTCGAATAACCAACAACCAGCTTGAATGGACTGGCTACTTTCTCCTGAAACGAGCAAGAAGCTTCTGTGCTATATTAGAATGAGGCTTGGAGGAGATCGAATTCGGAACGGCCAACCAAGAGTTCTTCACAAAGCCTAGTCAACAAAGCATGGAAGCCACATGTTTTACCGACAAGCCGAAAGGTAACCCTAAAACAAGATCCTCCAGACCTTGAAACCTCCACTTTGCAAATTGTCCTCCGCAGCGATGGATAAACTGCAAACTATACGGAAGGATCTGTTCGAAACAGGACCCAAAAACATTCAATAGCGAATATGTGCACATGGATTGATAGGAATCGGTAAAGACAGAGTTGTGGGAATGCTTGAATGTCTAGAATTAGAAGTGCTAAACAGGGACTGCGACTGGTAGCAAATTGGAAAGACGTGCAATGTCTGTGATTCACAAGCCAAGCTAGGAAGATGATCAGGAATGGGATACACCTGTTGAAGTCTTGTAAGACTCTGAGGTAGGGAACTCGAGAGACGCAAGACTTGCAAGTCGAAAGCAAAGGTGCCGAAGTCGTTAGGTACCAAGGTTCGTTGACGCGTCAGTGCGCGTTGAGAGTAAAGTAGAATGTTGTGAAATGTCAAAGCCTCTGTGCATCCATCCTTCAGTTTCGGGTTTCTTCTCGGTGATTGCCTCCAGAATAATACGGCATTGTTGCTTGCCTCGACTCTCGAGGTGCTCCGGTACGTGTGGACTGCGGACTCTTTGGATTCAAAGGAAAGTTGACATTTTGAATTTAGGAATTTTTGTCTGGGAGTTGATCGACCTCGCTGGAATATATGGTAAGCAAGCGCCCAGAGTGGAAGGGAGGAATTTCCGGGATGTTTCTACGAAATTTGGAGTCAAAGTGGATGAAGGTAGTAAATGGATGATACTCAAAAAGTACATAAAAGGTGTTGAATGACAAAGACCACAGTCAAAACAAAAGTAAAAGTAATTTTCTAATATTTTAGTTCATAAAAACTTCAAAATTCAATAACTTTCTCACCATAGATTTAAACACCACGAAATAAAGTCCGTGCACCCCTCCTTGCTAAGAGCTTTCTGACGGTACCAAGAATGTAAGCGGGGGATGCATGGTCCGGGAGATCTCAACGTAACAAACAAAACAAACAAATAAATTTAAGGTATTGATATTTGAACCCTTAACCCTTAAATGCCCAAGGCCTTTTTTGAGCTTCTAGGAATTTGCTCTATATAAAAAAAAAGCGAACATTTTGATTAGTTGTATCAATTTTTTTTAAATTGTAACCATACAAATGCAAACTAGACACTAGTATGCCTTATGCCGTTGCCACAGTCAAAACTCAAGTAAAAGTATTTTTCTAAATTCTTTATTCATAAAAACTTTGAAATTCAATAACTTTCCCACCATGAGTTGGAATGCCACAAAACCAAGCCGGCGCACCCCTCCTTGCCGAGGGCTTTCTAATGGTACCAAGCACATGACTGAGGGACGCATGGTCTAGGAGATCTTAATGTAACAATCAAAACAAACATGTATTTCAAAACAAAACAAAACATGTATTTCTAATAAATTTTCAATAGAAATCTCTTTAAAGGTTGTTATAACTTATAATCTTATGTCTGGGACTATACTTCAAAATCACTTAAAACACCCTTTTTTCTTATAGTATTTGGCATATAAGATAGTTTTTAAGTCAAAAAAATAAATTTAAGATGCATTGATCCGTTCAAAGAGTGGCTACATGTGATCTCTAACTCCATTGTAGTCAAGGTAAATGCTGGTGACACCACTAATGCTAGAATCAACTACAAAGATCATATTGTTTTTTTGCTTACAACAATTTTACTCTACAATCCTTCTTCACTACGTGGCCTTGACATTAGATTTACATAGTCAAAAACAAATGATTGAGGACAAAGTTCAAGTTTGTGTATATTCTTTGTATAATTGATTTCATCCACCATGTCTCAAACAAGTCTTAAAATGTGCTCCCTCAATATCTCAGTTGCCCAAGTTTTCAATATTTTCAAGCAAACAAAAAGATATGCTTCATCATTAACATCTATATTCCAAGAAATGAACAATCCATATACCACGACATCAAATAAACACTCTCCAACTCTAGTTGGATACATCTTGATGAGCTTTAATTGTAGAATGTGGAGAAATATTCAATGTCTTTGTCTATTAAACATCACCATTTAGAAGTTTCTACCTTTGCATTCAATCTCGACATGAATTAAGGACTGTAAACTTAATTTTAGCCATATTACAAACATATACAGTAATAGATAGACTCCTTAAAAAATACTTAGATGAAAAACCCTTAAATATGAATATCAAAATTAAACAAGCATCAATAATTAAAAGAATGATATGAAGTCTTAAAATAAATACACTACATGAACACACAAATAGGCCTAAAACTCCCACTAGAAGTAAAACATGTCCACTACAACCAACTGAAATGCAACTATGTGTCCTATGCAACTATCCTGGACTACAATCCTCTATATTTGCACCAAATTTGACATAGGTACATTGTAGTTGCAAAATAATTGCAAAGTAGTTGCAAAATGTATTTACGATGACAGGAATGTAACAAAAGAGTTGATGTGAGGTATTGTACATCCAATATTCATGACAATTGTCAATGTGGACAATTTTACATTTTATAGAGTCTAATGTGTCTATCTATAGTTGCATATAATTTAAATTCGATAGTAATTCAACTAAAGTGCAACTACAATGCAACTAGACTACAACTACAATGCAATTGGACTGCAACTATAGTGCAACTAGATTAGAATTGCAACTATCATTAAGTCTTCTTTTTATTATCCCATATCAATTGTCAAGAATACCATTAGGTTGGACATATAAGAATTGTAAGTTATGGCATTCTTATGTTATGAATTTTGATAATGAAATTCTAATATTTATATATTTTGTAGATTTTTACACTTTGTAGATTTGTACAGCTTATAGATTTCTATAATTTGTAGATTTCTACAATTTATAGATTTTTATAATCTACAAAAATCTATAAATATTCAACATCTAAGATATTTTTAGATTTGGTGATCTAAAAAAAGATAGATTTGAAATTCTGAATCTACAAATCTTTGAGATTAAAATTTCAAAATCTACAAGTCTATGAATTATAGACAAGTCGTAAATAAGTCGCAAACCAGGCACATTAGTTGTAAACTAGTTGCACATCAATCGCAAACCAGTTGCATGCCACTTGTAAACAAGTTGCATACAAATAACTTTCACGTAAACAACCACGTCAGAAGAATTCATTGACGAACTTTCAAGTCACTACAAAAAAATGGGTGTCTACAATGACTGCAAAATGACTACTATAGTGTCAAATGAGAAACAACTTAAAAATATTTTGCAACTACTTTGCAGCTAGTCACTACAACAATGGCAGTGTTCTATGACTGCAAAATTATGACTGAGGATGACTAGCGACTGCTTGCAGTCATATTCTTGAAGGCCAATACTTTGGGGAGAAATATGACTGCAAAATATGACTGCTAGTTATTTTTACGCCTTGTACTTCACAAGTGTATACTATATGGCCATTAGGAATACCAAAGTACTTCATAGGGAACGTAGGGAACATGTTTGGAAACGTTGGGAACATGTTTGGAAACGTTGGGAACATGTTTGGAAACGTTGGGAACATGTTTGGGAACATTGAGTCATATTATCACTAATATTTTCATATAATAGTGATTTTTTTTTGTTTTGGGCAATTCAAGAAAAATTTGGGCAATTCCAAAAAAATATAGAGAAGTCATTGTTTAAAATTTTGAAATCCTAGTCACCTACTTTTTTGGATTTTGAATCCTAGTCACTATTTTTTTAGGGTTTTGATACCTTAGCCGTCATTTTTTTAGGATTTTGAAACCCTAACCGCCACTTTTTAGGGTTTTGAAACCCTAGCCGTCACTTCTTGTGGCTCTTCTTCCTTACTTTTTATTGTCTCTTAGCTCTCACTTGTTGTTGCTTTTTGTTGCATCTTAACTCTTATTTCTTGTTGCTCTCTAGTTCATGCTTCTTGTTTCTTATTGTTGCATCTAAATTCTTTCTTTCTCTTACATTTGAACTCTTTCTTCTTCCTAGTTTTTGTTTTTTTGTTTCCTCTTGTTTTGTAGTTCTTGCTTCTTATTTCTTCTTGTTGCATCTATACTCTCATTTCTTGTTGTTTCTTGTCATGTCTTAGTTGATGCTTCTTGTTTCTTCTTATATCTTAGTTGTTGCTTTTTATTTGTTCTTATGTCTTAATTGTTGCCTCATATTGTGTCTTAGTTGTTGTTTCTTATTTTGTATTGCTTCTTGTTTCTTATTGTATCTTAGTTGTTGCTTAGTTGTTGCTTCTTATTTCTTATTGCATTTTAACTTTTGATTCTTGTTATCTCTTAGTACTTATATTTTTTTTCTTGTTTCCTCCATCATCAATCTTATTCTTCCTATCCTAAACTTGAGCTACATATTTTGTGTTGATTGTAAATCTTTGAAGGTTAGGCTTTGTTGTTCAATCACTAAAAACTAACCTCTCATTTCTTTGATTGTATATGCAGGCATCAAAAGTTGAAACAAAGACATTGGAAACTACTTGCAACTTCATAAAGCCAAAAATATGACTTACAGAAGTTATATTCCATAAAATATGACTGACGAGAGTCGTATTCTACATTACTGCAAAATATGACTCACTGCAGTCATATTCCATGTCATCAAAAAATATGACTCACTGTAGTCATATTCCACGTCATCAAAAAATATGACTCACTGTAGTCATATTCCATGTCATCAAAAAATATGACTCACTGTAGTCATATTCCACGTCATCTAAAAATATAATTGATTGTAGTCATATTCCATGTCATCCAAAAATATGACTGACCGCAGTCATATTCCACGTCATCCAAAAATATGACTGACCATAGTCATATTCCACGTAGGATTTTTTTGTTTGCCCGAGCAACTCAAGAAAAAGTCAAGACTCCCCTAGGAAAGTCAAAGTATATGCCATGTTGGCATACTATGGCTAAAAATGGGTATTTATACCCCTCGGAAAATATGACTGCCAATATGACTGATGTCTGAAGCGACTGCTTCTAAACGACTGGAGTCAGTCATATTCCGAGTCATCTACAGTGATTTCTGCGTAAGTCGTATTTTTTTATTTTACGACTCACTGCAGTCATATTTTGCAGTCATAAAACACTGCTTTTGTTGTAGTGAGTGCAACTACTTTGCAACTAGTGCAACTTCTTCATTGCAATTGTAGATTCTAAATTGTCACCTAGTTGCAAACGGCCCATACAACTATAAAACTAGTTGCAAACAATAGTTGCAAAACCCCTTGTTTTCTTGTAGTGTTCTTAGAGAGTGCTAGTTCTAACGAAGATAGTTAATTTAATTGGAACCATTGAATTGTCAATGGAAGATAATAAACTAACACTTTAGGAGTATTAGACTAGTTATGGCTTGGTGTTCCTTGACTTCAACATGTTTCATACAACTATTGATAGTCATTGTGTGGTGATAGTGTATAGGCAAATTAAAGCACTACAGTGGTTTAAGCATGTAGCCTTTTTTTCATGAATGGTGTCTTAATTTAGTTCACGTGTATTGCATTTCCAAGTTGCATTACAATACAATATGGTTGCAAAAGAAGACCTCTTTATTGTCATTGTTGATGACTCTCCTTTGTCTTATATCTACTATAATCACATTCTAATGCTGAGCACAAAATAGTCTTGCCCAAATAGGCAAAGGCCTCTATAGCAGAAATTCCAAACATATTACAAAGACTTCTATGAGTGATAACTGAGTCATGTCATTGTTGCGTCCTAGTGCCCTTGACTTGCAAGGTCTGACTATGTGTTTCACAAATTTGACTATAGAAGTCATCTTAGAATAGGTATTGTTATAGCCTAGAAAGGCACGACATACCTACATCCATGTTGGCGCAATGCTTTCTAGGTTAGTAGCTCAAAAATTCATTTTCAAGTTGTTGAATTCTTTGCTAATCATGTTCAAGTCATTTTGAAGTGAAGTCCAATTACATTGTAAGAGAGTGAAGCCATTGTTTGTGATTGAATCCTCCACGTTAGATATCCCTTGTAAAACTGCCAAAAAGTTGATGACATTGTAAACAAAAAATTACAGATGGAGTCCATCTACATTTCATCTCACAATCGCAATTACAACTATGGAATAACTTGAACATTGAGGATGTTTCCAATCTAGTGCAATTATAGAGTTACTATTCATTCTTAAGTCAAACCAAACCCCAAGTCATTCTTGTCCAATCGCAAATGGGCTAATTTCTTGTAGTAAATTGGATTTTATTAAAGTACAAAAATATTATATTTTATTTTTTATTGACATTTTAAATCAATATGTAAACACTTTGAATTATTGTTGGGTCATGGAGGTAGTGATTTTTGATTTTGGAACATGACTCAATCAACATTTCAAGGAGAATTTCAAGGCTTAGGACTAGAGGTAGGAAGATTGAAATGGTAGTCTTCAAGAAATTAATATTCCAAGATATGTAATCCTATGGAATTTGGGTTGGCTTGGAAAGTGTAGAGCTAAGCTAAAATTTTTGTAACTCTCATTCTATTTTCATACTTATTATCTTGAGAATAGTAGAGACTAGAGAGGACCATTGTATATGAATTCATCATCGAACAAGGTGTAAGTGCTTAGACTTTTAAATATAAATTGTTCAACATTGCCAATGATATAACTATTTAGATTGGTGTTGTCCATAAAAGATAATAGCATGCACTACAAGAAAGCAGTCCAAAATGACAAAAACTGGTCCGAAATGACAAAAATCAGCTAGTCCTAATCTACAGAAAATTGACAGTTTTTTGTCAATTTAGGCAATTTTCTGTAGATTCGGACAGTTTTTGTCATTTCGGACTGAAATTCGTCAAATTTATGTAGATTAGGACTAGCTGATTTCTGTCATTTCGGACGTGTTTCTCTTGTAGTGATGTTTCAATCACCTATCTAGATCCTCTTGCATTGATTTTGTGGGGATGTTTCTAATTTGCCCTATAGTGTGCTATGCTTTTTAGGACTATGAGGCTTGTAGACATTGAGTAATCTATAAATACATGTAGAATATCCTTTGAGAAATATTCATTAGGCCTTGTTTATTCCTACAACTCCAAAAGAATGAATGAGATGTTTGAGGTGCAAGGCTATAAATCCCCCTCTGTGCAATTAGCTCCATCCATGTTATCCTCATGATTATAGTTAAGTGTAGCCTCACATTCTAACATCTCATTGTTACTCCAAATTTTTGAGCCAAGCTACCAAGTTCTTGTAGTTTTTTACCTTATAACTTATTCTTTTTCAGACACATGGGTAGTTGGATAGATGAGTCTCAAAGATGGGTAGTTGAATAGATGAGTCTCAAAGATGGGTAGTTGAATAGATGAGTCTCAAATACACTACAAGTTGAGGGAAAAATCACATGAAAAATTCACTTAAAAATATTATAGAGTAGATTTTGAGAAGGTGTAAGTCAAATACATGGTTCTGAATGTTATGTAATTTAGTCTCATATTTTTTTCATGACTTCAATTTTGGATTTGACATATAATAAGTGGATTGGCAGACTTCAAATCACTTTTACACTTTTAACATCCTCTTGATCAAACATTATAATCTTTCAAATCCATAAGTGATATTGTTGTGTTTTTATTTTTTAAATGATCCATAACAAGTCTAGTTTGAATTCATGTATTTATAATTTATAAAAAATTGATAAAATAATCAAAACGTAGACTTTTTGTTTAGTTTTGAGCAAACTCCAACAAGCTCAAAAAGGCCTTGAACATTTAGAAGTTAAGGTTGTTATGGATTAAGAGTCTATTCATCTTGGATCCTATATCATATTTTGAAGAATATAATGAGTGATGGTAAGACTGTATATTGTTTATTATGAAAGAAACTCAATACTACCTACAAAAAAATTGAAATCATAAAAAGCAATTGGGTGTAAAAGGTATACATTAAAATAATCTTAGTGGTGTGCAATTGAATGCCCTATTTATAGATCATTAAGGTAATGATTTAGTAAGACCAACAATGTTTGATTATTTTCTAATTTTTGTTTGTAGAGTAGACTATAATACAACTATACTATTTATATTGGTTAACTTATGTTTAATTGCATGTTTAAGTAGTTTAAGTGTTTTTTGTAAATGTATCAAATGATGGAACATGTATGGTTCCCCAAGCTTCGCCTATATTAATCACTAGGACTACGAGAGGTTGTGTACTCCATCCACAGTTATTAACCTTGTTTATCAATGAATGGTACTTTGTGTATTTTATACTAATAGATTCATTACAAAAAGTGAATTCTATAAATTGGATTTTATGATTTACAGTCAGATTTGAAGGTAGTGGATGTGAAGATTGTAATGTTTGAACAAATAGTAGGTCTAGGCATAGTTTTTCATTGCATTGGCATATATTTGCAATCAGACAAACACATAAATATAGGTAGGTAGACATTCTTCGTAATGGTGGGTTGTTGTTGAATGTACATGCATTCATTAATGTATAACATTTATACTAGTATGAAAATATGATAGTAATAATTTACATGGGAATCGTGTGCTGCTTTATTGTATTTATTTAATTGTAGAGCTTTGAGGTAGGACTTCCATAAATGATAATAATATGAGTATGGTGAGGAGTAAGAAATGAACTTCAAACCACTATTTACATGTCAAATCTAAAATTATTATGGTCATAAAGAAAGAAAATAAATTAAAGAATATACCTTATTCAACCCAAATCAATTCATGAGCCTCTCAAAATCAATTCTATAATTTTTTCAAGTGAAATTCCAATGCGATTTACCCCAATGTATTTTAGTTTCTTTTCCAACATCCTTAACACTAGGAAATCAAGATTTGCAATGCACACCTATGCAAAAAAAATACATCTAGAATAGAAAAATAAGAATCATTTTCAATTCCAAATTGGATTCCAAATGCTAAATTAAAAATCCAAAGGCGTGTATCAAAAATGAAAAATGTTTGAAAAAGAAAAAAATAGTGATTTGATAGGATTATACTCAATTTCATTTCATTTCAAAGTTTTATACACACCCGTGAAGATATGGTCATTCCGGGTTAAGAGAGCCCCCACCCAATACCCAATACCGTGCTGGCCCCTTTAAATAGCATGGCCACTCCGATTTCACGAGGGGAGAGACTCACCGACGTCCCCGCTTTGGGGTACCCCTCACCTATATATGTCCCCAGAAGCTGCAAATTGCGTTGGCCTCGCAGTTCCCTCACTTCGAGCTGCACAATTCCTACGCTTTGCTGCTCCCTCGGCTCCCTTTTGCGCACAAAACACATGCTGACGCTGGCATTGCACGGTGGAGGCGAAAATTCTGTAAGTTTCGCAATAGGGTTTGGTTCGGATTGGAGCCCGTTGCGGACACTCGCATGTCAGGTTTCCCATCTCCAGAAGTTTTGGGTTTTGGAATCAGTGCTTTCTTCTTTAGGTTTTGTTTAGCAGCAGACGCACCCAATTGGAACCGGAGAGATGATATGGTGAAGAATTTTTGGATAACCCGTTCTTTTCCGTTTCTGGTGAAGGCGGTATCGCTGTTCTTCTCTTCGACGGAGTGCTCGGTAATGTGGTGCCTTAACGAAGAAGAGGTCCTAGGCGAAGAGCTGTATGACACCAGGTGCCATGTGTAATGCGATGCATGTGGTGAGTATTCTGCTTTTTGTGACTTGATTTTGGATCCATTGCAGGTGTGGTGGAGAAGCTCTGCTCCCTTGCCGAAGAAGGAAGGCGACTGATACTCGGAGTTGACGAAGCTGTAATTCGTCGAATTGGGAGGAGAACTGTTGGCGGGGATTGAGGTGAGCGCTCCAAGGGTAATCGGGTATTCCAAGTCCACACCTTCACGGAAGATCTGGTCCAAGTCCAGGTCGCTTTCTCTGGCGTTTTTTCGGAGGGTTTATGGTGCGGTTTATTGATTTAGATTTTTTGGATTCCAGTGTGAAGAAGGTAGAGCCTTGTGATTGGGAAGTAGCTCTCTGTTGTCGTGTGTTCTAGTTGTGATTCTTGAAGAGTGAGCTGCTGTCGTTTGTAATGTAAGAGCACTGACCATTGGTACTGAGCATTGACGGTTTATTATTGTCTTTCAGGCCCGGGGTTTGAAGGACCTGATTTGAAGAGGCTCAATGCCCCCATGCATTGAGCGCTTGACAAGTTGGGCGGTGTTTTCGTAAGTTCAACCTTTGACCTAATTTTTGTGCAATTTTTGTGCTGTCGATCTTTAAATGGAAGAACAACCGCAGAAGGGTATTCTCCGTCGAGTATCGTCGTGGTTTTTTTTGCCGTACCACACGAAATGGTATAGCATTTCTTTGTGGAGTGACTTCGCGTTTACTTTTTGTGAGCCTCGGAAACCCTAGTCGTCTGGTCGTTGGTCCTTTCCTGAAATATTATCCAGCAACGGAAAGTTCATCCGAACATTTTTGGGGACGAAATGGACACGCGTTGGGATCAACATTTCGTACCACCGCAGAGGCACCGCACACTGTGCGAGTTATTCTTTACTAGATTTTAGGCTTGTTACGTTTAAGTTGCAAAAAAATGAAATCTGCAAGAGGAAACCTTTTGGCATTCTGTTTTTTGGAAGTGAATCTTGACATGGCATTTAATAATCGTGCCAAGCTTCAGAGCTTGAAAGTTTCTATAATGTTGTGCAGGAGTATTTGAATTTTGTTGGCAAGGATACTCCTGTTGGTACACTAAGGCAAGTGTCTTTGGAGAACTAAACCTTCGGAAAAATAAAAGTCAAAGTCAAAGTACTAGGGCACCCGACACGAAGCGCCCTATACCGAAATTTTCCTCTTTCTTTTCCAAATTTCCAAATTTCGCAAACGCTTTTTCCAAGTTCGGATACTTGTTTGCAGGGGCCTGAGGAGTTCACGGAAGGAGTAATCCCGCTTCATCGGTTTTTCTTTTAGCTTCAGCCTGTTGCTCAAAACCGACCTCTTTCACTAGGAGTTGAAGGGGTTTAGATTTTTGGTAGGGGAGTGAGTAAGTCTTGAGTTCAGTAAGGGTTGGGAAGAATTTTCAATTTGGAAATTTTCATCAAGATGGCGAACACGAAGCAACTTGCGAAAGAGAAGGAAATGGCAATGAGTGTATCTAATGTGTACCTGCACGTCGTTGAGGATGTGATCAACAATGTGCGTACTGACTTCCAGAGCGAAGGAGTAGATGATAATGTTTTGAATGAGCTACAATCGGTAAGCAACTTTTCTCCTCCGGTTTGGACTTGTTGTGGAGCTTAGCCCTAGTGACTGTGAAAACTGCTATGCAAGTAATGCCTTTGGGAGCTTTTTGTTGCAGTTTGTTTTTACCTAGTTTTCGACTAAGACATGCATTGATCTTCATTGATTCTAGTGATGTTAAATTTGGCCTCGTCTGAATGAAATTATTCACAACATGATCAGTCCATTTTGTCATATTGATTGAAACCATGATCTTTTGGTCCTTTCGGAGTGAAGTGTGTAGCTCTTATTTGTACGTCCTCGTCACTTTTTGGTTAGGGTGATATTCTCCCAGGTTTCGCATATAACATGCATGTGTATGGGCTGGAACTTTTGTGTGTCAACAATCCGCTGATCTGAAGAGTGATGTCTTGATTCCGATGTTTTTGATCAGCTTTGGGAGCTCAAGTTAGTGCAGTCAGGTGCAATTCAGGAAGCCTCTGGTCACGAAGCCCCTGCAAACCCAGTGGCCAAACCGATATCTCAAGCAGTTGCCACTCCTGTACACGATTTGAATGAACCTTATGTGGCAACCGAGGAATACGAGGCTCCACCCAATGATATGACTTTCTCAAGGGTATGGTTGTTGCTTGGCTATTATTTATAACCCTTTTGTGTTTTTCACTGAAGACGCAACCTGAAAATCCGGCCTGTATGTAAACCCAGGGATGCTATTACATGCTTGTATTGACCAATGTCAGGTATTGTATGTTCCCTTTGGCAGGTGTCTGCGTCAACTAGTTCTCGTGAGCCTGTGATGTTCCAGTACATGCCTCCAGGCCCTAGCGAGGAGTCCTTGCAGCTAAACTCTGGTCATCACCATGCTCCTCGGATGGCCAATGGAACGCCGAGTACATACATGGTACTTTTAGAGGAGATTTCTTTTTTGCATGTCCTATCGTTTGGTCCCGTGGGTTCTGGTATAGCAGATTTTTGTTCTAAAGTTGTAGACTTCAGGTGAGCCCTGTCGTTTAATTCGCTTCGTAGACGACTGATTGCTCTTTCGATGATTTTGTCATTAGAATGCCAGTGCTGAATCATTTTTTCATCCTTTCTGAAAGTCTGCTTGTTGCATGATCTACAAGCTTGATAGAATGTCTTCCATTCCAAGGCATCTTACAGCTTGATCTGTGTTGGTGGTTTCAGCAACAACCGGCATCCTGGCTGAATCATAAACACCGTGGGGTTGAACTCAATATGAATGAAAGTGAGTTGCTGTGCTTCCAGTAATGTTTTCCATTACAACTTTCGTGTTGTGGAAGCCACCCGATCGCACTTGCCATTTTTATTTCTGAATTTTTGATTGGTTGTACTTGTGGTAGCTATAGCCAAGTCGAGGTACCTGAATCTTTTAGTGTTGGAAGGTCTGTATTTCGGTGAAGCTCAAGAGGATTGTTCATCGATTGTTCGGTTGTTAATTTCTGTCCTTTGCTGCTTCTTGCTCTATCGAACTTGTTATATCTTGCTTCAGCATATGAGGAAAGGGAAGAAGGCGACAACGGTCTGGCACAGATACCTGTTTCAGCACAAGTCGCGCCTCCTATTACCAAGGTATTTCGTGATTCTACTAGGTGCTTTTCCTCTCCGTCACATTGGTTGCCATGGATTCGTATTGTATTTGAAAAAGGCAACCACGAAATGCTGTCTGATTATAGTGACTGCCTTGGAACAGGATTTTCTTACTATATCTACTGGCAAGAGAAAACATGATGAAATAAGCTCTGGATACTTTATCCCACAACGAGATGGTGCAGACGATGAATTGTCTACATCGATGGGCGAGAGTTCTGAAATCGTGGTTGGTTCCCCTGTCCAAAGTCGTCGATGTCTGATACGGATATGCTGTTGACTTGAACTGTCTTAGCAGGATGCGATGGCTCCGAAGTTAACATGTCCGCCTTAAAGTCATAATTCTTGTCTGCACTTTTGGGCTTCCCAGATTGCATGATCTGCTTCACGACTGTCGGGCAAAGATTGATATGGACTTCGGAAAGTAGTTAGGCTTGGTTCCTCATGCCCCTCTTTCATAACAACACTCTTTGTCCCGCTCTGATCAGGATCCCGGAGCAGTTACACGCTGGGCGACAGAGAGAAGTGTTGCCAGAAATGAAGATTTACGCTTGTCGGTGCAACACAGACAGAGTGCAGATGCTGCAATTGAGCGGATGATACATGCCAAATTTTTGCAGAGTTTGGCAGTTGTTCCTCAACTGGATGGCATTGATGACGAGTACGATGATGTGGGTGTCTGGACTCTCGATTCTTCTGTTGATTCTGGGAGGAGACTAGAACTACCTTGTCAGTTTTGCTTTATTCTTAATGGTCCTAATCGGGTCTCATATTATACTTAGCAGTTTGGAGTGTTCACATCGGTACTTCCTTTTGTTCGACTTTCTTTATGTTTTGACCAACTGATGTGACGTACTTCATCAACTCCTCGGACATAGATTTTAGAATTACGAACGTGGGGACCAAACACAAATGACCTCAAGTGGTGCAAATTTGTGTGTGATCCCTTCGCTTCTTTTTGCAAGGCTGTGACCTAATGTTTTTTGCCAGCCAACCCAACGTGATTCGATTGCATGGTATCCTGCCTTCTTGTCATTCCAATCACTATACAGGTTGGCTTAGAACTCAAATGCAATCTAGAATAAGAAAAGAAACCGGGGACCAAATCGAGGTGACATTTTATGACTTTTAGGATATCTCTACTACGATCAATTGAATTGGTCTTATTAAATCCCTGACTCCCTAGTCCTTTCGGAGTTGAGAACTCCCTACCTGTGATTAGAGGTACCCTTTTTTCTGATCGACAATGTACTTGTGTTCGATGCTGTTGTGTCAGGCTGTAGCAGAGGACTACAACGAGCCTGAGGAGGACGGTGAGAAACTGACCTGTCCTTTCTAGTACTCGATACGTGACCATTTGGATCTCTTTTTCGTTACTTCTAGCCATGATAGTTGTCGGCTGCTTCGTACTGTCATATGACACAAGAACATTGACGTTCAACATGTGTAGCAGACAACGCGCCACCTAGCGCTACCACGCCAGCGGCAAATGTTGAGCCACCAGAGTCGGAGGGCTCTGAACCGCCTCTGAATGAAGATGACGACGACGACGACGTTGATGAAGCTGACAATGGTGATGAAGAACCGGCCACCAACCATTTAGTGCTTGCTCAGTTTGATAAGGTCAGTAGTCAGCGACCTTGTTTCTGTGAGTGCTGGAGTACTGAGGCTTGGAAGCATCTTCAATTTGATCTTCTTAAAGTCATTTTACTACTCCAGGGTCGGAATCTTCTCAGAATCCTGGATTTGGAAGTGCACATTGAGAGTTTTTTTTCTGTAATATTGTGAGCAGGTTACCAGGTCGAAGAACAAGTGGAAGTGTACCTTGAAGGATGGCATCATGCATTTGAACAATCGTGACATTCTCTTTGTAAAGGTGGGCATTCTGGGACACCGACTTCCAACTCTAAGCCCTGCTGACTGGTAGTTTTCAAATCCGTTTTGCTGTTTAATCTCAACTGATGATACCATATTTTTGCTTTCCAGTCGAAACGGCCACTCTCGGATGATTTTGGAATGCTGATAGCCCAATGCTGGGTTTCTAATTTTATATGAGTTTACCAAGATCGTAACGAGATTTTGGTCTGGGGTGTACCACTCCTAAGATTATAAAATTGTTAACCCCTAGCACCCGAATGGCCAATTGTGGCTGGTTCAATATCTTTAGGAGAGAAACGAATCATTTGCGAAATCTCGAGGACGGTAGCCAAATATACCAACTGAAAGGTCTTTTAGGGAGTCACCGTATTTGACCAAGGGCATCCGAAGTGGAATTTCTATTTTAGTTCAGGCACTAAGAAGTTTACGTATTGCAGAATTCCCCCAGGTTTCTGACGTGTGTTCTTCTCGTTTATGACAGGCAACTGGGGAGTTCGAATTTTGATTACTATGACATTTGGATGATACGTGGTGGGATACACCCTACTATTGAGGTACCATTGTGATTAGAAAGGCTTCTTGATCGGTTCAGGATAGCTTTCTAAGCGTAAGAATTCTCGTCGGATTGCTCCCTGCTCTGCAATCGATTCTGACGTTCAATTTTCAAGGTACAGAAGTGAGAGATTGTTGGTGATATGTCGTAGTGTGCTCCTTTCCGAGCCGAGCTTTTATGAAGCATCTACCGTAGCAGTGGCCCTCGTTTGTCAGTACTTATTTATAGGTTAGACAAATTGAAATATGCTTTGCCTTGGAGTCTTGAGGATGAACTTTGGAAATCAAATCCCTTGACTTTGAGGCGACAAACTCAGTGCATTGCGATGCCATCTTGATCACTTTTATATAATACTACATATTTTCAAGACCTTTTGAACGAGTGATTCTCTGATGAAGGGCTTTTGTCCAGACAAACTATATACTTCGT
Organism: Climacium dendroides; assembly: GCA_950106755.1. Classification (NCBI taxonomy): domain Eukaryota; kingdom Viridiplantae; phylum Streptophyta; class Bryopsida; order Hypnales; family Climaciaceae; genus Climacium; species Climacium dendroides. Next base: position 24,955,646 of record OX467086.1, read on the forward strand.
CACTCGTGCAGTGTTTGCAGAAGCTTCCAGAGAGTGCTCAGAGGTTTGTCCACGATTCACATGCACAATTTCAATCCATGCGTAGCGAGTCTTTCCACAGTATTGTAGATGGCTATCTTGGAGTTCTGGATGTTTCGAGAATATGTGATCTGGATTGGATAATGCAAACAAAGGCCGATCCCCACCGTGGTTTTCCATCCCACACCCAGTTCTCCTCCCAATTCGACGAATTACAGCTTCGTCAACTCCGAGTATCAGTCGCCTTCCTTCTTCGGCAAGGGAGCAGAGCTTCTCCACCACACCTGCAATGGATCCAAAATCAAGTCACAAAAAGCAGAATACTCACCACATGCATCGCATTACACATGGCACCTGGTGTCATACAGCTCTTCGCCTAGGACCTCTTCTTCGTTAAGGCACCACATTACCGAGCACTCCGTCGAAGAGAAGAACAGCGATACCGCCTTCACCAGAAAGGGAAAAGAACGGGTTGTCCAAAAATTCTTCACCATATCATCTCTCCGGTTCCAATTGGGTGCGTCTGCTGCTAAACAAAACCTAAAGAAGAAAGCACTGATTCCAAAACCCAAAACTTCTGGAGATGGGAAACCTGACATGCGAGTGTCCGCAACGGGCTGCAATCCGAACCAAACCCTATTGCGAAACTTACAGAATTTTCGCCTCCACCGTGCAATGCCAGCGTCAGCATGTGTTTTGTGCGCGAAAGGGAGCCGAGGGAGCAGCAAATTTTCGCCTCCACCGTGCAATGCCAGCGTCAGCATGTGTTTTGTGCGCGAAAGGGAGCCGAGGGAGCAGCAAAGCGTAGGAATTGTGCAGCTCGAAGTGAGGAAACTGCGAGGCCAACGCAATTTGCAGCTTCTGGGGACATATATAGGTGAGGGGTACCCCAAAGCGGGGACGTCGGTGAGTCTCTCCCCTCGATTTAAAGCGGCCAGCACGGTATTGGGTATTGGGTGGGGCTCTCTCTTAACCCTTAAATGGACGGGCCTGTGACCGTGGAAATTATCCCTTTTGGCATCCTTTTTGAGTAGTTGGTTTAGGAAAACCGTAAAGTGCGCATTGGAGGTGAAACTACTATAGAAGACCTCCCCTTTTCATACAAAAATTTGAGGATGAATAGTTGCACTTCTGTCACCTACACACAAGGATTCATTACCAAAAAATGGTTGTAACGTCATTTATGGGTTAACCCCTAAAGGTCCTTTTTCCCCTCGGTGGACAAAATGGATTTTAGGTAGGTTCCTATGACCTCAATTTTTAGTGTAACTTTCTCATAAGATCTTAGCTTTGTGGGAATATAATTTTGATTTCAATCGGTTCTAAAAAGCAAAAGTTATGCCATCCTAAACATAGTTTTCACATTGCTAGGTGCAAAAAGAAATCCACAAAAAATTTGAATTAAATTTTTTTTTCTCTTGTAGATTACATTTTTGTCTATATCTAATGCTTTTATTCATTCCATTTGGATTAGTGATGTGACAGGTATGAACAATAATTTTGGGGGGTGGGAAATTAGATCACCTTATTGCAAAAATAACTTATAGGATTTATTTTTTAATGCAATTTTCACAATTTGAATAAAAAATGGGTGGCAATGTTAAGTTTGCTTGCTCAAACAATCTCAGTATTGGGATTATTGTGTTTAAATCCCATCTTAGAGCTATTAACAAGTTAGTTTTTTTTAAATCTTGTATCTTCTTCTACTTAAAAGGAAATTAACTGAAAATCAAGCAGAGGAGGATGTGTTAAGAAAAAAATTCCCTAGACTTTCAATGCAATTCTTCAACACCAAAAGTTTTAAATTCAAAGTCTATAGTGCAAAAAATTTCAAGAAGGGTAATCAAAGTCATCTGAAATTGCAAATAAGTGTTTCAAAAACTTTTTTTCCCAACTTTGAATGCAATTATCATTCAATTTGTATTTTGTAAGGTTAAGCTTCATGAAATTTTTATCACATGATCTCAAACAAATAAAGTACAAGATCCTACAATTAGATTTTTTTTTTAATATCTTTTTTTGTGCTCTTGGATGAATGTAGTAGGAATGGCAATTTTGAGTTGTTTTTGACACAAAAATGGCCTTGGTCCTTTAAGCGTTAAAGTAATCCCTAAATGTGCAAGGCACCATGCGATTTTAGTGTCTACAAAATTTTGAAATAAAATAAAATTGTCAAATTATAATTTTTAGTATTTCCTGTTTTTGATGTTTACCTTGTAATTGTGTCTTTAACATTTGGAATCGAATTTTATTTGATAAGTTGTTGGTTAGAGACTATAGTACATTAGTGTAAATCTCATTGGACATTTGTGTGGAAAATTTGTAGGGTTGATTTTGAGAAGTTATATACATTGATTGTGGTGGAGTAGAATACATTTTTACTTGCTTATTTTCTTTATGTCCATAATTGTAGAATTGGCATGTAAAAATTGAGTAGGACTTTAATTCTTTTTCAAATCATTTATCTACTCATGATCAAAATTATAATTTTCCAATCCATATGCATTATCCTTGTGTTTTCTTTTCAAAGTGATCTATTACACATGTAGTTTATGATTGTGCACTTCATTTTATTTGAAATATAGTTGATAAAACTTACTAAACTTCAAATACTTGTTTAGCCTTGAAAATTTTCTAGAAGCTCAAAAACCTAGTTCTATATTCTATTTGGAACTAAGCATTGAAATTTGGAATAAATGGATTACAAAACTTAATTCCATAGTCTATTTTGCTATGTTGCCTCCAAATGGAGTAAAAACTATATTAAAGTTTGCATAAAGCTAGCTAAGATGGAAAATGTATAACTTTATAAATTTAATGAATACCAAGATGTTGGGGTTCTTACATCTATTCAACTAATTATGAACTATTCTATAGTCCATAAATAAAAATGGCTACTAACTTATATTACATTTTTCACTTAAAGCAATAAAAACTCGTGGATTAGAAAGATGAATACATTGATGATACAAAAACAATCCTATGCATTTCAATAAAGATAAAGCATAAGCCAATGGACATTTGTCGACTAGTAGCTCAAGTATAATTAAATTCCAATGTTGCCACATTGCAGAAATATTAATTCTTAAAATACTTAACTATAGAATTATAGATTTTGAACAAAAGAACTCTAGATTGTGAACTAAAGAAGTGCAAGTCTACAACCAACATATTGGTTGGCATCCAATACATTTTAAAAGACTAGTCACCAAAAAATGCCATGCCAATCACGTTGTGCATATTGAATGGATTTTGCCACCTCATAATGAAACCGTCTAGGTCTTCTTGAGGGACTCAATTAATTTGAAACAAAGTTGTAGTTTGCTAAAGGATACATGAATGGAATAATATCAACACACACATCTGACTGGAACAACATGATTGGTATTTGAAAGCAAGAGTTCTCCGACAAATGGTCTAGGAATGTAGCAAGCAATATTTGAGGTCCAAGGAAGCGAAAGTGGGATAACTTCGACCATGAGGACCTAATCCTCCATGCAAACTCCCTAGACCACTATTTGAAAAAAACCATATTAAGCATCTCGTAGTACCAAGGGAATTTTTTTAGTTTTTATTATCAACACAATATTCTCAACAAAAAATGAATGACAATCTAAAAGTGACATTTTGTAGATCACACTACAACAAAAGCAGTGTTTTATGACTGCAAAATATGACTGCAAACAGTCGTAAACGACTGGAGTCAGTCATATTTTCTGATTTTACGATTGCTTGCAATCATATTTCGCAATCATAAAACACTGCTTTTGTTGTAGCTAGAAGTAGGTGTAAGAGTAAGGTTTCATTTCTCGCATGGACATATTTGACTAAATACCTACATAGAATCGATGCAACATCTCAAACAATTTATTAAGCCTAGAACATTTTACAATGTTTTGATGCGGATTGCAATGATCAATAGAAACATGTAGGTCAATATAACATAGCAATCCAGTAACGCAAAGAACCATGCATTTATTGAAGGGATGTCCTAGACCATTGGTGGATTTTTAAATAAAATACATTCCAAAGCCCTTCAAATAAGCCATACATTAGATTCAGTTTTAATGGAGATAGTGGTATTGACTGGCAGCTAATAAGTTAAATTCTATGTCATAAAAGTAACATAAACATTGGTCATTCCATCAAACAAAGATCTAAAGGACATTCAATGAAAGACGCAAATGTATAGTAAGATTTGTTTCATATATAAATTGTCTCTCTCAGTCATGCATTTCGTACAATAAGATTTATTTCATTATGCCTATCTCAGTCATTCCTACCTAAAATCCATTTTGTCCACCGAGGGGAAAAAGGACCTTTAGGGGTTAACCCATAAATGACGTTACAACCATTTTTTGGTAATGAATCCTTGTGTGTAGGTGACAGAAGTGCAACTATTCATCCTCAAATTTTTGTATGAAAAGGGGAGGTCTTCTATAGTAGTTTCACCTCCAATGCGCACTTTACGGTTTTCCTAAACCAACTACTCAAAAAGGATGCCAAAAGGGATAATTTCCACGGTCACAGGCCCGTCCATTTAAGGGTTAAGAGAGAGCCCCACCCAATACCCAATACCGTGCTGGCCGCTTTAAATCGAGGGGAGAGACTCACCGACGTCCCCGCTTTGGGGTACCCCTCACCTATATATGTCCCCAGAAGCTGCAAATTGCGTTGGCCTCGCAGTTTCCTCACTTCGAGCTGCACAATTCCTACGCTTTGCTGCTCCCTCGGCTCCCTTTCGCGCACAAAACACATGCTGACGCTGGCATTGCACGGTGGAGGCGAAAATTCTGTAAGTTTCGCAATAGGGTTTGGTTCGGATTGCAGCCCGTTGCGGACACTCGCATGTCAGGTTTCCCATCTCCAGAAGTTTTGGGTTTTGGAATCAGTGCTTTCTTCTTTAGGTTTTGTTTAGCAGCAGACGCACCCAATTGGAACCGGAGAGATGATATGGTGAAGAATTTTTGGACAACCCGTTCTTTTCCCTTTCTGGTGAAGGCGGTATCGCTGTTCTTCTCTTCGACGGAGTGCTCGGTAATGTGGTGCCTTAACGAAGAAGAGGTCCTAGGCGAAGAGCTGTATGACACCAGGTGCCATGTGTAATGCGATGCATGTGGTGAGTATTCTGCTTTTTGTGACTTGATTTTGGATCCATTGCAGGTGTGGTGGAGAAGCTCTGCTCCCTTGCCGAAGAAGGAAGGCGACTGATACTCGGAGTTGACGAAGCTGTAATTCGTCGAATTGGGAGGAGAACTGGGTGTGGGATGGAAAACCACGGTGGGGATCGGCCTTTGTTTGCATTATCCAATCCAGATCACATATTCTCGAAACATCCAGAACTCCAAGATAGCCATCTACAATACTGTGGAAAGACTCGCTACGCATGGATTGAAATTGTGCATGTGAATCGTGGACAAACCTCTGAGCACTCTCTGGAAGCTTCTGCAAACACTGCACGAGTGACGAAGTATATAGTTTGTCTGGACAAAAGCCCTTCATCAGAGAATCACTCGTTCAAAAGGTCTTGAAAATATGTAGTATTATATAAAAGTGATCAAGATGGCATCGCAATGCACTGAGTTTGTCGCCTCAAAGTCAAGGGATTTGATTTCCAAAGTTCATCCTCAAGACTCCAAGGCAAAGCATATTTCAATTTGTCTAACCTATAAATAAGTACTGACAAACGAGGGCCACTGCTACGGTAGATGCTTCATAAAAGCTCGGCTCGGAAAGGAGCACACTACGACATATCACCAACAATCTCTCACTTCTGTACCTTGAAAATTGAACGTCAGAATCGATTGCAGAGCAGGGAGCAATCCGACGAGAATTCTTACGCTTAGAAAGCTATCCTGAACCGATCAAGAAGCCTTTCTAATCACAATGGTACCTCAATAGTAGGGTGTATCCCACCACGTATCATCCAAATGTCATAGTAATCAAAATTCGAACTCCCCAGTTGCCTGTCATAAACGAGAAGAACACACGTCAGAAACCTGGGGGAATTCTGCAATACGTAAACTTCTTAGTGCCTGAACTAAAATAGAAATTCCACTTCGGATGCCCTTGGTCAAATACGGTGACTCCCTAAAAGACCTTTCAGTTGGTATATTTGGCTACCGTCCTCGAGATTTCGCAAATGATTCGTTTCTCTCCTAAAGATATTGAACCAGCCACAATTGGCCATTCGGGTGCTAGGGGTTAACAATTTTATAATCTTAGGAGTGGTACACCCCAGACCAAAATCTCGTTACGATCTTGGTAAACTCATATAAAATTAGAAACCCAGCATTGGGCTATCAGCATTCCAAAATCATCCGAGAGTGGCCGTTTCGACTGGAAAGCAAAAATATGGTATCATCAGTTGAGATTAAACAGCAAAACGGATTTGAAAACTACCAGTCAGCAGGGCTTAGAGTTGGAAGTCGGTGTCCCAGAATGCCCACCTTTACAAAGAGAATGTCACGATTGTTCAAATGCATGATGCCATCCTTCAAGGTACACTTCCACTTGTTCTTCGACCTGGTAACCTGCTCACAATATTACAGAAAAAAAACTCTCAATGTGCACTTCCAAATCCAGGATTCTGAGAAGATTCCGACCCTGGAGTAGTAAAATGACTTTAAGAAGATCAAATTGAAGATGCTTCCAAGCCTCAGTACTCCAGCACTCACAGAAACAAGGTCGCTGACTACTGACCTTATCAAACTGAGCAAGCACTAAATGGTTGGTGGCCGGTTCTTCATCACCATTGTCAGCTTCATCAACGTCGTCGTCGTCGTCATCTTCATTCAGAGGCGGTTCAGAGCCCTCCGACTCTGGTGGCTCAACATTTGCCGCTGGCGTGGTAGCGCTAGGTGGCGCGTTGTCTGCTACACATGTTGAACGTCAATGTTCTTGTGTCATATGACAGTACGAAGCAGCCGACAACTATCATGGCTAGAAGTAACGAAAAAGAGATCCAAATGGTCACGTATCGAGTACTAGAAAGGACAGGTCAGTTTCTCACCGTCCTCCTCAGGCTCGTTGTAGTCCTCTGCTACAGCCTGACACAACAGCATCGAACACAAGTACATTGTCGATCAGAAAAAAGGGTACCTCTAATCACAGGTAGGGAGTTCTCAACTCCGAAAGGACTAGGGAGTCAGGGATTTAATAAGACCAATTCAATTGATCGTAGTAGAGATATCCTAAAAGTCATAAAATGTCACCTCGATTTGGTCCCCGGTTTCTTTTCTTATTCTAGATTGCATTTGAGTTCTAAGCCAACCTGTATAGTGATTGGAATGACAAGAAGGCAGGATACCATGCAATCGAATCACGTTGGGTTGGCTGGCAAAAAACATTAGGTCACAGCCTTGCAAAAAGAAGCGAAGGGATCACACACAAATTTGCACCACTTGAGGTCATTTGTGTTTGGTCCCCACGTTCGTAATTCTAAAATCTATGTCCGAGGAGTTGATGAAGTACGTCACATCAGTTGGTCAAAACATAAAGAAAGTCGAACAAAAGGAAGTACCGATGTGAACACTCCAAACTGCTAAGTATAATATGAGACCCGATTAGGACCATTAAGAATAAAGCAAAACTGACAAGGTAGTTCTAGTCTCCTCCCAGAATCAACAGAAGAATCGAGAGTCCAGACACCCACATCATCGTACTCGTCATCAATGCCATCCAGTTGAGGAACAACTGCCAAACTCTGCAAAAATTTGGCATGTATCATCCGCTCAATTGCAGCATCTGCACTCTGTCTGTGTTGCACCGACAAGCGTAAATCTTCATTTCTGGCAACACTTCTCTCTGTCGCCCAGCGTGTAACTGCTCCGGGATCCTGATCAGAGCGGGACAAAGAGTGTTGTTATGAAAGAGGGGCATGAGGAACCAAGCCTAACTACTTTCCGAAGTCCATATCAATCTTTGCCCGACAGTCGTGAAGCAGATCATGCAATCTGGGAAGCCCAAAAGTGCAGACAAGAATTATGACTTTAAGGCGGACATGTTAACTTCGGAGCCATCGCATCCTGCTAAGACAGTTCAAGTCAACAGCATATCCGTATCAGACATCGACGACTTTGGACAGGGGAACCAACCACGATTTCAGAACTCTCGCCCATCGATGTAGACAATTCATCGTCTGCACCATCTCGTTGTGGGATAAAGTATCCAGAGCTTATTTCATCATGTTTTCTCTTGCCAGTAGATATAGTAAGAAAATCCTGTTCCAAGGCAGTCACTATAATCAGACAGCATTTCGTGGTTGCCTTTTTCAAATACAATACGAATCCATGGCAACCAATGTGACGGAGAGGAAAAGCACCTAGTAGAATCACGAAATACCTTGGTAATAGGAGGCGCGACTTGTGCTGAAACAGGTATCTGTGCCAGACCGTTGTCGCCTTCTTCCCTTTCCTCATATGCTGAAGCAAGATATAACAAGTTCGATAGAGCAAGAAGCAGCAAAGGACAGAAATTAACAACCGAACAATCGATGAACAATCCTCTTGAGCTTCACCGAAATACAGACCTTCCAACACTAAAAGATTCAGGTACCTCGACTTGGCTATAGCTACCACAAGTACAACCAATCAAAAATTCAGAAATAAAAATGGCAAGTGCGATCGGGTGGCTTCCACAACACGAAAGTTGTAATGGAAAACATTACTGGAAGCACAGCAACTCACTTTCATTCATATTGAGTTCAACCCCACGGTGTTTATGATTCAGCCAGGATGCCGGTTGTTGCTGAAACCACCAACACAGATCAAGCTGTAAGATGCCTTGGAATGGAAGACATTCTATCAAGCTTGTAGATCATGCAACAAGCAGACTTTCAGAAAGGATGAAAAAATGATTCAGCACTGGCATTCTAATGACAAAATCATCGAAAGAGCAATCAGTCGTCTACGAAGCGAATTAAACGACAGGGCTCACCTGAAGTCTACAACTTTAGAACAAAAATCTGCTATACCAGAACCCACGGGACCAAACGATAGGACATGCAAAAAAGAAATCTCCTCTAAAAGTACCATGTATGTACTCGGCGTTCCATTGGCCATCCGAGGAGCATGGTGATGACCAGAGTTTAGCTGCAAGGACTCCTCGCTAGGGCCTGGAGGCATGTACTGGAACATCACAGGCTCACGAGAACTAGTTGACGCAGACACCTGCCAAAGGGAACATACAATACCTGACATTGGTCAATACAAGCATGTAATAGCATCCCTGGGTTTACATACAGGCCGGATTTTCAGGTTGCGTCTTCAGTGAAAAACACAAAAGGGTTATAAATAATAGCCAAGCAACAACCATACCCTTGAGAAAGTCATATCATTGGGTGGAGCCTCGTATTCCTCGGTTGCCACATAAGGTTCATTCAAATCGTGTACAGGAGTGGCAACTGCTTGAGATATCGGTTTGGCCACTGGGTTTGCAGGGGCTTCGTGACCAGAGGCTTCCTGAATTGCACCTGACTGCACTAACTTGAGCTCCCAAAGCTGATCAAAAACATCGGAATCAAGACATCACTCTTCAGATCAGCGGATTGTTGACACACAAAAGTTCCAGCCCATACACATGCATGTTATATGCGAAACCTGGGAGAATATCACCCTAACCAAAAAGTGACGAGGACGTACAAATAAGAGCTACACACTTCACTCCGAAAGGACCAAAAGATCATGGTTTCAATCAATATGACAAAATGGACTGATCATGTTGTGAATAATTTCATTCAGACGAGGCCAAATTTAACATCACTAGAATCAATGAAGATCAATGCATGTCTTAGTCGAAAACTAGGTAAAAACAAACTGCAACAAAAAGCTCCCAAAGGCATTACTTGCATAGCAGTTTTCACAGTCACTAGGGCTAAGCTCCACAACAAGTCCAAACCGGAGGAGAAAAGTTGCTTACCGATTGTAGCTCATTCAAAACATTATCATCTACTCCTTCGCTCTGGAAGTCAGTACGCACATTGTTGATCACATCCTCAACGACGTGCAGGTACACATTAGATACACTCATTGCCATTTCCTTCTCTTTCGCAAGTTGCTTCGTGTTCGCCATCTTGATGAAAATTTCCAAATTGAAAATTCTTCCCAACCCTTACTGAACTCAAGACTTACTCACTCCCCTACCAAAAATCTAAACCCCTTCAACTCCTAGTGAAAGAGGTCGGTTTTGAGCAACAGGCTGAAGCTAAAAGAAAAACCGATGAAGCGGGATTACTCCTTCCGTGAACTCCTCAGGCCCCTGCAAACAAGTATCCGAACTTGGAAAAAGCGTTTGCGAAATTTGGAAATTTGGAAAAGAAAGAGGAAAATTTCGGTATAGGGCGCTTCGTGTCGGGTGCCCTAGTACTTTGACTTTGACTTTTATTTTTCCGAAGGTTTAGTTCTCCAAAGACACTTGCCTTAGTGTACCAACAGGAGTATCCTTGCCAACAAAATTCAAATACTCCTGCACAACATTATAGAAACTTTCAAGCTCTGAAGCTTGGCACGATTATTAAATGCCATGTCAAGATTCACTTCCAAAAAACAGAATGCCAAAAGGTTTCCTCTTGCAGATTTCATTTTTTTGCAACTTAAACGTAACAAGCCTAAAATCTAGTAAAGAATAACTCGCACAGTGTGCGGTGCCTCTGCGGTGGTACGAAATGTTGATCCCAACGCGTGTCCATTTCGTCCCCAAAAATGTTCGGATGAACTTTCCGTTGCTGGATAATATTTCAGGAAAGGACCAACGACCAGACGACTAGGGTTTCCGAGGCTCACAAAAAGTAAACGCGAAGTCACTCCACAAAGAAATGCTATACCATTTCGTGTGGTACGGCAAAAAAAACCACGACGATACTCGACGGAGAATACCCTTCTGCGGTTGTTCTTCCATTTAAAGATCGACAGCACAAAAATTGCACAAAAATTAGGTCAAAGGTTGAACTTACGAAAACACCGCCCAACTTGTCAAGCGCTCAATGCATGGGGGCATTGAGCCTCTTCAAATCAGGTCCTTCAAACCCCGGGCCTGAAAGACAATAATAAACCGTCAATGCTCAGTACCAATGGTCAGTGCTCTTACATTACAAACGACAGCAGCTCACTCTTCAAGAATCACAACTAGAACACACGACAACAGAGAGCTACTTCCCAATCACAAGGCTCTACCTTCTTCACACTGGAATCCAAAAAATCTAAATCAATAAACCGCACCATAAACCCTCCGAAAAAACGCCAGAGAAAGCGACCTGGACTTGGACCAGATCTTCCGTGAAGGTGTGGACTTGGAATACCCGATTACCCTTGGAGCGCTCACCTCAATCCCCGCCAACAGTTCTCCTCCCAATTCGACGAATTACAGCTTCGTCAACTCCGAGTATCAGTCGCCTTCCTTCTTCGGCAAGGGAGCAGAGCTTCTCCACCACACCTGCAATGGATCCAAAATCAAGTCACAAAAAGCAGAATACTCACCACATGCATCGCATTACACATGGCACCTGGTGTCATACAGCTCTTCGCCTAGGACCTCTTCTTCGTTAAGGCACCACATTACCGAGCACTCCGTCGAAGAGAAGAACAGCGATACCGCCTTCACCAGAAACGGAAAAGAACGGGTTATCCAAAAATTCTTCACCATATCATCTCTCCGGTTCCAATTGGGTGCGTCTGCTGCTAAACAAAACCTAAAGAAGAAAGCACTGATTCCAAAACCCAAAACTTCTGGAGATGGGAAACCTGACATGCGAGTGTCCGCAACGGGCTCCAATCCGAACCAAACCCTATTGCGAAACTTACAGAATTTTCGCCTCCACCGTGCAATGCCAGCGTCAGCATGTGTTTTGTGCGCAAAAGGGAGCCGAGGGAGCAGCAAAGCGTAGGAATTGTGCAGCTCGAAGTGAGGGAACTGCGAGGCCAACGCAATTTGCAGCTTCTGGGACATATATAGGTGATGGGTACCCCAAAGCGGGGACGTCGGTGAGTCTCTCCCCTCGTGAAATCGGAGTGGCCATGCTATTTAAAGGGGCCAGCACGGTATTGGGTATTGGGTGGGGGCTCTCTTAACCCGGAAGGACCATATCTTCACGGGTGTGTATAAAACTTTGAAATGAAATGAAATTGAGTATAATCCTACCAAATCACTATTTTTTTCTTTTTCAAACATTTTTCATTTTTGATACACGCCTTTGGATTTTTAATTTAGCATTTGGAATCCAATTTGGAATTGAAAATGATTCTTATTTTTCTATTCAAGATGTATTTGTTTTGCATAGGCGTGCATTGCAAATCTTGATTTCCTAGTGTTAAGGATGTTGGAAAAGAGACTAAAATACATTGGGGTAAATCGCATTGGAATTTCACTTGAAGAAATTATAGAGTTGATTTTGAGAGGCTCATAAATTGATTGTGGTTGAATAAGGTATATTCTTTAATTTGCTTTCTTTCTTTATGAACATAATTATAATTTTAGATTTGACATGTAAAATGTGGTTTTAAGGACTTCAATTTGCTTTAAAATTTTCAATCTATTCATGTTCAAAATTATAATCTTCTAATCTGTATGTTGTATTATTGTGTGTGTTTTTTGAAGCAATCTATTAGAAGTTTAGTTTATGATTGTATAGTTTCATTTCAAAATTAATTAAGTAATCTTATCATACTTCAAATATTGTTTTAGTTTAGGTGAATGCCAAGAAATTAAGAAACATAGTTATATCATCTATTTGGAACTAAGTATTGAAATTTGGAACAAATGAGGTTCTAAATCTACTTTTATGGTCTATTTTGCTATATTGCCTTTAAATGGGGTAAAAAATGGATTTTAATGTTTGTATAGGGCTAGCTAAGATTGAAAGAATATAATTTTGTAAATTCAATGAGTACTACAATGTGGGTCCTACAAATGGCAAAAATGTTAATCCTCTATTCCACAATCATGAGGGTTGCTTTTGGATTACTATTAAAACATTTTGAGGGAATTAGAAAAGGCATAGTAGCATCCCAAAGGACAATGATTTAATCTTCCTCAAGGACAACATGCAATGAAAAAGTATATGTTTTGCCGAAACCACTTAAAATCTTTGTTTTATTATTCTCAAAAGTAGTTGACCAAATATACAAAAAATATTATTTGATTTGTTGTCTTTTGATTTGATTTGTGAAGAAATTGTCAAAGTATGTACAATGACCAAAGACACGACAATAGGTCATAAAAATGAATATTTATTGAGCAACAATCACTTAAAAGCAATACATTTTTTAAGAGAATATTTGATTATATTTTCCTCCTTCTACAATGGATGAAATTGCTTAATTACTACAAAAACTTTAAAGAATATTGCTCTATTTATAAACAACCTATTTACGTTGAGATGAATATATGATTGCAATCTATATCTTGAGTGTTTCATTCAATAAAACACTCATATCTATGATTACAAAGGGTTTCATGATTCTATTGAAGAGAATTTTTTGTATTGTTTCCAAAAACGAAAACTAATTGTTGAAGGCTCTACCATCCTTAGAGGGAATGATTAATGTTATAAAAAGGTTGGTTCACCTAATTTGTATTCATTGAGGGATTTTATAGAAAAAAACATGTAATATGTCAATAAAAAGTAGAAAAAATGTTCCATACAAATCAATGATATAGATAGGTTGGAAGGCTTCAAATGTTTTTCATTAATTTTTAAAAAGAATTCTATTATAATTAGATTGAACATTTAGGGGCAAAAAATCCTAGGTCATTCTATTAAACTTCTATATTCAACCTTTGCAAATACTATCATTTGATCTACTATGTATCATCACAAAGTTTAGACCTTACAATTGTCAACAGTTATTATGTGGTTATCATTGTTTCATGGGTTTGCACGATAATTACAATTTATCGCATCATTACAATGCATTACTTCACATCATTATTGCATCGTTACAATGCATTATTTGCAACTGCATTGTAACGATGCGAAGTAATGCATCATAATGATGCAATAAATTGTAATTATTGTGCGAACCCATGAAGCAATGATAACCACATAATAATTGTTGACAAACTGTAGGGTGTAAACTTTGTGATGATGAAGATCCAATTCAAGAAAAAAATATTGAAATTAAATTTCTACATTAGATTTTGAGTGGTCAATGTGACCCCCAAACCAATCACAAAATGACATATTGCACATTTTACCTAAAAAAATCTAAGGAATGAATTTTAGAACTTCTGTTGCTTGGTAGTCTAGCCTCCAAGAATTTGAACAAGAGCCACTGCCATACTCACCATTGTCGCCACTTCACATGATTTTTTCCCTCACTTTAATAAAATAAAGCAATTGAAGTGAAATTTCAGTCAAAGCTTCAACAAACAACAAATGCATTGATGTTTGGGAGAATTTTGGTTGTAAAGAAGATGGTACAAGATGCAAAGCTATAAATTCTAAACATTCTAGCTAAAGCCATGAAACTACTCAAGTGAAGACCATCACTATTGTGGTGCTCCCAATAAGTTATGTATTCTTGTGATCTACTCGACAAGCAATTTGATTTCACGACTTTTTTTATTTAATTTGGATTTCAAGCCATTAATGATCTATTAGTTCCATTTTTGTATTAAGTGACAAGATGGATTAGGAAAGGAAAGGTTCCAAATTTCCAATATCTTAGGCACAATTCATGGTTGTCATACTGGACAAGTTACTATTCATTTCTTGTCCTGTAGGACGAGTTACTATTCATCAAATGTACCTCTCAAGTACATTTGATGAATAGTAACTCGTCCTACAGGACAAGAAATGAATAGTAACTTGTCCAGTATGACAACCATGCCACAATCTTAGGAAGGCTTTGGAATTGAATGTATTGTACATTTGAAATTGCAAGCTTGAAATAAATCCAATGGGATCATATGATTCACTTTGTTTCTCATGTACCTATAGCAATTGGGTGAACTCATGACAAATTTTCAATCTCCATAATTCTAATTCTATACTTGCAATGTTTGAATTAATGAAAAATTGAATTGCGAGGGTTTGATTAGTTTTAGAATTGAATGATGTACTCCATTTCTTAAAAATTGAAATCAAAGGACAAAGCAATATTTAATAAGAATAAAGGACAAAGGAAAAAAATGATACTAAAAGACAAAGGAAAAAAAGGAAAAAATACAACATGAAAACTAAATTTGAACTTGATAAATGAAGCCCCAAATCCAATTATTTAATATTAAGGCACAAAATGTCACCATTCATTTGGCTATTTTCTAATTCCTATTTTAGATTGCATTTGAATTATGATTCAACTTGTTATTTATTTGGAGTAACAACAAGACATGATTGCATGTACCATTCTCACATGAGTTATCTTCTTGTGATATCTATGTTTTAGTTCCATCCATACAATTTTGAGACACTATAATGGCATGCCCTCTAAACTCATTGAGTTGTCTTCACTTTCAATTGACATATTGGTCCTACTCTTATAACTCAAATTTTTTTTTAAACTTTAAAACTGTTTGAAGTGCAAAAATTTATTGATCTTTGTGGCTTGGAATTGCTGAAGGAGTAAAATCTCAACATGAAGACAACTCAATTTGACTAGAGTGCACGCAACAGTCATGTATGATTGTTATTCCAAAAAAACGTCTTCAAACCATGTTCCTCTACTGATAGAGAGATCATATTTAGTCAATCACCATAAATAATCTTAGACACAAGGCCTTGATATCCCCATTCTACAACAACACATTTTACTTCTTCATCCCCTCAAAACTGGCTGCAATGGCCTTCAGATGAGTAGCTTTACTATGTTCCTAACATCCAATTGTTGTATGGGCTATCAAGATCCCATATCAGCGGGAATAGATCGCAGTTCAATGCACAGGTTCCAGTCTCACGAGTCTCCATGCAAGTCATGGCCTGCCAACGAAGCTAATTACCACAAACTTCAAACAAAGTCTAAAACCTGAAACAATCCAAAGCAAATCATCGAGACAATTCCAAGATATAGCATCGCACATGTATTCAAACATTCAAGCATTCAAACAGAAGTTTCCAAAATTTCATTCATGACTTGAGGGTCAAAAAAACAACCTAAACCACATTATCAGTTACAATTACAAGAGAGCTTTGCGCATCAAATTCAGCCAAACCAGAACCTCAAACGTCACAATAGGGTGTCCGGTCACCCCCGCAAAGACGACAGTTTGGAATACACAGGTCAAGAATACCGACTAGTTAACCTTTGCGAGCCAGAAGGTTCATTACAGAGCTCACATTGAACGAAGCATAATGATTTCAAAACCCTAAAATCATCACATTCATGTCGCTAGTCAACTTCAGCATTATAATTTCAAAGCCCTAAAATTCCTCCAAAACTTGATTGAATTCCTCTGCGCTGCACAATTTGCTCAATTCAGAAAGAATCAAACAATGAGATTTTGAGCTCCTCTTGAACGACAAGATCTCTCTATTCTAGAATTGGATAGATGCGCTAGAGCTCATTACTTCTGTTGCAAGAGTCCAGTCAGTTTCTTTCCATTTTAAGCCTGCTACAATTCTAAGCCCCATAAGTTCATCCCAACAATACTCCCATCATAGACTTTCAGAATCACCTCTTATTGCGGACCAGAAAATGGCTCGCACTCTTAACATCTTAAACTAAAACCCATGTTTAGGAACCGAATTGAATTGCTATATTAACACCCCTACTCAATCAGTAGGATTGTCAAAATCGGCCTGTAAGAAAAAAAGGGAATTCAAAGATGGCCTTCCCAAACCTCTACAAAGGGGCAAGCTCTTGAAAGAAGGAAGAATTGCACTGCGCCACATTTTGGTAACAACATTGCAAAGCAACGGCGAGCTTTAGTTCTTAGGTCAACTATAGTATTCCACAGGAAGCTCCATCGTCTCCGGCTTCTGCCCCCGTGCGTTTTTGAACAAGGCCTCGGCCCGCAACTCCACGCTACTCCTGCCAAAGTACATGGTGAAGTTGAACACCGGCATGTTGTTCCGACTGTAGTTCTGCGGCAATGTGACTGAGAATCCTCCTTCTTTGATGGCGCCATCAGTGTAGCGCGGGTCCTGCTCCGTGGAGCTGTACAAATCGAACAACATCTGCGTCTGCCCGTGCGTGTGCGGCGTGTACTGCTTCGTCACGCACTTGTTCACCTCCACGCGGGAGCCTTTCTTCACGAACGCGTCGAAGCGGTTGCGGCACCACTCCACCCCATCGTCACCCACCTAAACCCCCAAATCGCCAGTCATCAGATGCGCAACGGGCAACAAGACAGGTAATGTAAAGTCTCCATTCACCATACAGCAAGGGAGAGGTCCCTTTCACCGATTGCTAACTACGCCTAAACACGTCTGGATTAGCAATTCAGCACAATTCCGATTATTATGTTGAAAAAGCTTTTGCGGGATCTTGCTGGTAGTCAAAAAGGGGATTTTAGATTCTCTTATTTGTTGGACATTGTATGAATAAACTATGAATTTGCAAAGTGCAGAAAATAGGAGTTTTAAAACTGACCATGAATAGCGGGAGTAAATTTTAGGTATGAATCTGTTGGGGTTGATTTAGAAAGGGTTCACAACTGATTAGGTGTTGCTAACTTTGAGCCTATCCCTACAACAATCCCATGAACTTGTTTTTATCTAAAATCTTGCACATTTAGTAAATATTGAGCTCAAAATCAACTGCAAAAAGCTTCATGACATTATAGATTACGTATTTGCACAATTACCGCAAATGAAAGTTCACTTTATGGTCAATGGAGAATCTAATGTATTGTATGATTAATGGATCCTCTGCTTTTAAAATTTGCAACAGATATAGATTCAAAGATACTGAAATTTCCGATTCACTACTAGGAAGGTCCTTACCTTGAGCAGCTCGGGCGGATCAATCGCTGGGTCGTACCGGAGCGTCACGCTGGTCCCATACGTTTTCTTCGAGATTCGGGAGACGATAGCCTCAGGTGCGCGCGCGAGCGACACGGCTCCTTGACAGATCGCGCTGCCAGGGTTTTGAGGGCAGACAATGTGCCTCACCTCGCCTGCGAACCGAGATCGAATGCGTTGCATGAGATACGGGGAGCCCGCGAATCCACCCACCACGAACATCACTTTGATGTCATTCACGTGCATGAGCTGTGCCGCGACCAGCTCCAGGACCTCCTCCACCACGGGATCGAAAATGGCCTTGAGATCTTTTTGCGTTAGTTCGATCTCTGAGTAGGAGGTGCGCGGCGGGTAATTCCGTTCCCGCTCATAGGCTTCCCATTTGAAAGAGAGCTTCGGGTGGAGCGTGATCTCCTTCGCGTCCGTGTTCGACATCATCTCGTGACCGAAGCCGCATTTGTGATCTTCCCAGTCCTTGAGCAAGCGCGTCCGGTATGAAGGCACGTCCTTGCGGAGAAACTCGTCTAAGCATTCGATTTTCTTTGAGAGGAAGCGCATGAAGGACTCGTCCACGAATGTGCCGCCGCACAGCCCACCGGAGGATTCCGTGAGCTCCTTCACCTAGTATTGAATCAACCCACACAATCTTAGAGCTTAGTTACAGTTAGGTGCTTGGTGACCGGGCGAGGCTCGGATCCGTTATTGGACTTAATCAGTTGTTCATAGCGTAGTGATCGGAAAATGCAGGAAATTTGCCACATGAACTCACGAGTATGGCTTACGGAAAAGCATACGCTTCTCCAAACAAGGCCTCACAAGTTGGAGTTCAACCATCAATAATCGGTAATACAGCCGGACTCATTGCAACTGATGAGGAAAGTACTGACTACTAAGTGAACCCTTGAACGTGAGACCATTAGACCACCTCATAGAGTCTTGGACTGAATTTTCAGTATATTCACCAACGCTGGCAAGAACGGTCATTTCGCATTTAACGAGCATCTTTATGAGGTACAAGTAACTACCACAATGTACATCCGCATTAAATGAGCTGGTGCAGGTGAGCAGAGAAAGCGATTGCCACGTTGCTGCACCCCATTGGCACCAAGCACTGACAAAACAGCACCACATCATTTACCTCAATTTCTCGGTTTCTCATCGTGGCCAACTAAGCTTATAATCAATAATGGTGGTGAAGAATATCGAGCAAAATGGCCTGTAGGAATAGTCAATTGTACAGACAATCCTACAAACCATTTTGCTCCACTTTACAACCACATTCTAGGTCTCTGTAAAGAGTACACGCACTCCAAGGAGGTAAATGAGGTACGTCTTAATGCCTTAACCTTGAGAGGAATAAAGCAGTAAAGCTCTCTCAACTCGAGTACAGTTGAAGGTTCAGATTGGAGGGAAGCACAGTGCAGTTATTAGGTCTCACCCAAGATCAAGATATTCCCCTAGTAGTACCCTAATGTGAATGCACCCTAATTGGCACAAAGTTAGTTGATATAGTGTTAATTAGCGTAGAGTTAATCAGAGACCTAACCACTGAAGATACACATTGTCTTGCGAAGTGACCATTGTCTTGTTTGAGTAAGGTGAACATTAGCAATTCTAAAACCCCTTGTGCAGTGAGAGGAATTGCGCAAATCCAGGACATTACAGGAATTTAGAGCTCTGTAGAAATGGTACCTGATAGTTCTGTCCCGTGCCAATGAGCTCCTGCACGACGATGTCCACGGTGCCTCCCCCGACGTCCGCCACAAGAATCTTATCCTTGGCCCTTAGCGACACTTCCTTGTGCTCCTGGCGCAGAATCTGGTGGCAATGAAACGACGCGGCTTCCGGCTCCAGCACCACTTTCACGGCGTCGATCCCTCCCACGCCGACCAACCCGGCGTTCACCATGCAAGCCTTCATCTGCTGCTTCGCATTCTCATCCCAAATCGACGGCACCGTCACACACCACTGCACCGAATCCCGACAGAAGTTCTTCTCCCCCTCGTGACTCTGGATCACCGACATCGCTAGCTCCCCGATAAACCGCAAGTAATCGATAATCACCGAGTGCACGGACAGCGGTGCCGGAATGCTCGCCTCCAACGCGGGGTCGTTCAGATCCTTCTTCAGCAGCAGCTTGAATTTCGACAAGTAGTATCCGTTGGGACCACCCTTTCGTGACATGAAATCCGAGCGCGCCATATGGCCCCAGGAAGCGCACTGCAACCTGGACCCATCCCCTATCTTCTTGTAATACAACCCTGTCAAGGTCTTACAGTAAGGCTTCTCACCGGTTCGCGACGGCCAGTCGTAGTACACGCTGATCTCTTCCGGGCCGGAAGCTTTCGCATACGCGAATCCCGAGAACGTGGTACCGAAGTCGAAGCCGATCACCCACTTTACGGGAGGCAAGCTACGCTTCTTGTCTACCGACGGAGTGCTCACGATCGCACACACTTTCTCGTCGGTGGGGGCGGAGGTCGGAGAGACGTACTCAGAATTCCAAGCGCCGTTCGAGGAGGGAGGAGCGATGTACTCGGAATTCCAAGCTCCAGGACCTTGTGATGGGACTTGTGATGTGTAGCGGGATCCGGGCCCTCCTTGTTCCACGCCCTCTTCCACGCCTTCTTCCACGCCTTCGTCCACTTTCGGCGACGAGCAGCATATCCACTTGAAACCTGACATTGTCGGATCTAACAACGAATTCAAATCCCGTCACACACGAACACACACGCAAACACACACATACACATTCACCCGCATACACTTCCGAGCTGCCCTAGCTAACACAGTACCGTATTTGGTGGAATCATCGAAGCAAGCAACCTAGAGACTCAAGTCTCGCAACTTGAATCTACACGAGAAGTCTGTCTCTCGCACGCGACCTAGATCACGGAGGCTGGCTATGTCGGTAGCACCCAAACCAGAGATCTGAGATCAAAAACATTTGCGATCTCGTGCTAGAAACACTGATAGAGACGCAGAGTTGTGAGGCAGGGGATTGCTCTAGGAAATGCGCAACATCGGTAGAGAAGAGAGTAGCCCTCCGGTGCTGGCTGCGGAGCCCTGGCGAAAACCTACTACACTCTGAAGACCGACATGGGCTGGCAATGCGAATATGCAATCACAAGCCAAGTAAGTCAAGTTGGGTTACAGGGAACTTCGTCACAACACCTCAGTCATACAGTAGTTCCGAACTTATTATAAAGAATTTTACATTTAAAAGTAGCCCAAAGTTAAAAGTCTGCAGAAAAAAAACAATTGCTGGTAGAGTTTAGCAAAAGGTTTTGTGACTGACGCAAGGTCCCTGGACTGGGAGGCAGTGCAGAGAAAGAGGCAAGCCGTTCGATCGAGCACATGAATGGCATTCCATGATTGCGGTTGGCAGGGTTGGGTCATTTAAGCACTGCACCCCTGCGGACATTTGATTTTTTGCGTCCACAGCACTGGCCATAGTAGCCGAATAATTTAAAGATATAGTAGATGCGAAAGTAAAATGTAATTTTGCAGGGCCAAAAATTGAAAACTTGCGGGTTGTCTATTTACGTTTATGAGGGAGTTGTCTCTGGCGACGACCTTTTATAGGTTGCCCCTTGTGAGCCTATACCAATACTAGCTAATGGCTTAGGGAAGCGGAGTGTCTACTAGACTCAGTTTGCTGTTTGCTTGATAGTAAATTAGTGTGGATAATAGGTGTGCATACCTTATTTACTGGCACAGTTTATTTATATGGTGGAGCCGTTCACTTGCCGTGCCGTGTGTGATTACTTTCCTTCATCAAGTAAATTTTGCACAGGGGGAGGTCACCGAAGGGAACTAATTACCAGAGTGAAACGATTCCCGTCCCTTTTAGTACAGAAGTACAGTCGAAGCTTGAAACTGAGTGTCCTTGCTGATGAGTCTTCAGTTAAGTTTAGATGAAACGTATGCTGCAAAGTCGGGCCCAGTTGTTCTGATGCGCTGTAAAATTACTTTTTTCTCTGCAATTGAAGAAACAAACTAAACTGGGAACTGAATCTGACTTTCAAAACCCCACCCACAAATCGATTTCCTGTACAACCGCGGTGTTACCATTAAAACGACCGGCCAGGAGTCCAGGACGCGTTTAAGGAAGACCTGGACAGGAGGGCCAGACGAAGCACAGAATTTGGGGAAGATTCCGTCGGTGAATGGTATGAATCAGCGCAGACGACTGAAGTCGGAAAAGCGTGTAACTGATTAGGTTTAACTTGTTGCCCGCCTGGGCCAGTCACACCAATTGACGCAACACACCAATTCTCTTACCGACCTTCTGTTTCAGTCTGCCGCTTCACTACATACTGTAAGCAACCCTAACTGAAGCAACCTTGAAGTGCATAAGCGGTAGGTTACTGAGAATCCAATCCTAACCCAATTTTTGTCAAATGTAGAAGAGATTGTCAACTTGAACCCTAATGTCCAAGGGCGTCTCTTCTCCCAAAAATCACCTCCCAATTGTCGTTTCTAAAATGAGAGTATGATATTTTAAACCCATAAACGATGTCGAGGACGTTTACCAGCCGATGAATGACAAAGAATCTCTCCACTTAGGACAAAAGTGCAACTATTCATCCTCCATTTTTGTTTGAAAAGGGAAGGTCCTTCTATGGTCCTTTGATTTCCAATGAGTACTTCTGCAATTTTTTAAGCCAACAATTCACACAGTACCAAAATAGAGGATTTCCACAGTGACTAGCTTGTCTTTTAAGAGTTAAAAATCACTTTTTGAAAAATTTAGACTACAAGATCTCGTTCATCACTGTCAAATTAGTCTACCTTTCAATCTTTCAAAGACTTTAACCATAAAATTTTTGAGATATTGTCAATCAAAGTTTAGTTTTTGAAAAAACAATGACCTCCAAATCGTCATATCTAAAACAAAAGTACAATCTTTTTAAGAATCATTTTTTGAAAAAGCGCAAGATCGCAAGATCTTGCCATTCATCACTATCAAATCAGTCTACCCTCCAATTTTCAAGACATTAACTATATAAATTTTGAGATATCATCAATCAAAGTTTAGTTTTTGAAAGAAAATATATTGTTTTATTTCTTTGGTAGAATGATTTCAAAAGCCGATATCTTATATTTTCACAAAAAAAATGTTTTCCATTTTTGACCAAATGCAATTTTGAATAGTTAAGAACATGCATGTCAACTTTTTCAAAAATTGGAGCAATGGAAGATTGTTTTGAAAGCCTTGCAATCAATTGAGCTACATTGGAAAAAGAAATGTTTTGCTTAATTGTGCCTAATTATTCTATACTCCAACCATAATCAATCCCTTGTCTTGAGTTGCACAACTAAAGAATTTTTTTTTGTACTATGGCCTTTGATTGGCTAGGTTCCCCTCAAAAGACAATCCACATTGAGCATTTTTTGGAATTTTTGACTTTAAAAAATTACCAAAGGTGGAGTTTGTATCCAATTTTTTAAAAATTGGCTACATAATGACAATGTGACAAACTACATGAGAAAATATTGAAATTTCCCCCAAAATGGGATTTAGGCACCCTTGAAGTTGGGCAATAACCATTAAATGGTCGATTGGACATTTAGGGGTTAAAGTTGTTTAAAATTTCTCAACCCCTAAAGTTCTTTCATGTTTAGAAGCCCGACACTACTTCAAAATAGTCTCCAAAACAAGGCTAAAATCTTCATCCATATTTATTTTTTAACAAATTCATTTGTAGGATCTTTTAATTAACTCACTAGAGTACACCCTCCTAAAATTTTAAAATAAAAATCCTTACCAATTGCTTAATTAAGTTGCTTGGATTTCAAAAAAGAATATCTTCAACTCTTTCCAAATGGTTACATTTCATCTTTCAAACATTTTACCCCAATATCTGTAGATCCAACAACTTGCAACTCCATAATATATTGAAAAAATAAGTTGGGACACATATAGAAAAAAAATTTAAAAATTATTTCATATTCATATTTGAAAAAAATAGTACGTAAAAAGAAGTAGAAAATTATTTATTTAAAATACTAAAATTTTAAAAATTATTTATGAAATTAAAAAAATACCAATCCCAATGGTTTAAATACTTCAGTATTTCTTGAAAAAGAGATTATTTTGAGTTGCCCTTAATGTTCAGGTTAAAAAAGAAACTACATATTATACAATAACTATTTAACCATGCAGTCAAAAGTTATGAAAATTATTGTGCCTTAAAGCTACTCTTTAACCACATGTTGTTTGAAAAATTCAAAGAAAAAAATGAAGATTCCATTCTTACTAAGCTACCCAAAATTTCTATATTGACAAAAAAACATTGTTTTCATCACAAAGTTTAAACCCTACAGTTTGTCAACAATTATCATGTGATTATCGTTGTTTCATGGGTTCACACGTTAATTACAATTTATCGCATCATTACAATGCATTACTTCGCATCGTTATCGCATCGTTGCAATGCATTACTTACAACTGCATCGTAATGATGCGAAGTAATGTTCAGATTCCAAATTAAAGTGCTAATAGGCTTGTCTACCTTATTACAATGGTTTTGAGTGTTTTCACCTTACATGCCTCTCAAGTCTCATGTCATGTGGTTTCTCTCTTTAGGGATCCAGAAACAATCAATGTTGGCTTTAGAGGTTCAACAAAATTCGACCCTCCTCAATTTTGTAGCTCAACTCCCACAGTGGGTGAAACACTTTGTGTAGGGCAATGCATGAGGAGGAGGGCATTTCGCAAACTAAAGGGTCAACGAGGTAGGCGGAGCCCGACAAGGAGGTCCTTTATTTCGCAAAGTGCCCAATGACAAGAGACGTTGCCCGGTGTAAACCACAGCCAAGAAATGTTCCGTACATGTAGAACATGATGAACTTTCAGATGTGAGACGGAATAGTCGTAATGCCTGATTGTGTGGGCAAAACTGCGTAACTGGGCATTACGACCTGATTGCGCAACAGAACCCGCGTGCAGAATGTACTAGAAATTTCCTGGTGGTGGAGGGGTTACGACATCGGTCGACCCAGTGGCATGCAATCATACAACTGACTGAAGAGTTCCACTGATTTTCTGAGATGTTTCTGGACTGCCAACTTAACTTTGATCAGTGAGTGCAATTTTTTTTCTTTTTTTGTGTGTGTGAGTGTGTGTGTGGAGCTCAGAAAAAGGCCTGCCACCACTTCAGATGTATACTTTTATTGCTTCAATTGAATGGAACCCAGTCAGGCAATTGTACAATTGAATGATTGGGATCATAGGTGTTGGTTTCCATTTCGAAAAAAATAACAATGTGGATGGAGGGTAGTGAGACTACTTGGGATTGACAACACATAACCAATTATTTCGAATCAAAATGGACCATTTTTCAGTTTAGGCATTGAAACCAGCGCATTTGTTTTTTTTGTTTATGTGACCTTTCTTTCAAGAATGTGTTTTAACCCCTAAAGGACCATTGTCCCTTCGGGGGACAAATTGGATTTCGGGCAGGTACCTACAGGCTGAAATTTTGTCATGATTTTTTGAAACTTTTTTTGAAGATAGAAAAACTGATGAGCTTTGTGGGAATATAATTTTTTTTCACATTTGGTGCCCGGAAACAAAAGTTATGACCAAATAAGCTCAAAACAGGGGACGGGGGGCAGTCCGGGCAGCAAAAAAAAATTTGTAAAATTTTTAATTTTTTTTTTTTTTTAATTTTTTCTCTTGTAGATTATATTTTTGTCTACATGGGAAGCTTTGATTCATTCCATTTGGACTTATTATGAGAAAGTTATGGACAATCTTGTTTTTCAGGTAGTAAGAGCATCTTCTTGAAAAAATAACTTATAGAATTCATTTCTGAATGCAATTTTTACAATTTTTCTGAAGAAAATTTTTTCCATGATTTTGTTTACTTGGTAGAACAATCTCACCATTGGGATTAATGCATTTTAATTCCATATTAAAGATATTAATAATTTAGATTTCCTTCTTTCTCATACCTACTTCTACTTAACAATTTTTTTAAGCATGAAAATTAAGTTTTTTTTATGAAATTTTTTTCCCCTAAACTCTCAACTCAATTTCACACAATAAGGATTTAAAGCTCAAAACTCTGTAGTGCAAAAAATTTAAGTTAAAAAAGTTCAAAGTAAAATAATCCAATCCCGCAAGGTGCTGAAAAAATTGTTTTTTTTCACTTTAAACGCAAATATCTTTTAATCTATGTGGTCAAAATTTCTGAAATTTTTTCCACACACTTTCATACTAGTAAGGTATAAGATCCTATGGTTGGATGTGCAAAAAAAATAATTTTCAAATTTTTTTACTCTATGCTACAGAAATGGCAGTTTTGAGTGTTTTTTGGCAGAAATAAGGCCTTGGTCCTTTAGGGGTTAAAAAAAATACTTATTTGTTTTGGGATTTCATCTGTTTACCATCAAAAAGAAGACTCTGAAACATAATGAAACTTTGTATTTGCCCCATTTTAAAATAACTGGAATCAATTAATAGGATCATTTAAATCCATTAAATTGGGTCATTGATTGGATCCAAAGGCTTTACATGGAGAGCTTATCTAAATGTTCTATTTATTGCATGGCTGATTATGTGGTGTTTAAATGCAAATGTGGTGTGGGATTTGGGGTGGCAAAATATGGACCCATGTGAAAAAAATAGAGGCGCCATAATCCATGATTCCTTAACAGAATTTGAACCTAATTTGGGATGGCTGAATGGAATGTAAATTGGGCCAGCTCCCAATCAGACTCCATCTCGAATATAAAGTGGGCCAAAGAGAAATATTATTCTAGCCTTTGTATTAAATTGGTATGAAGTATGTTCATGTTCATTTGGGATCACACTATAAACCTCAAAAATTAAATTTAGTGACATCAAAATTACATATCTCAATTAAAAAAAGGAGCTTTGTATTTTTTTTGGCATTCATTAGTAAATGAGTGTTTTATAGAGGAAATATTTTGTATAGTGTATATATTAGAAGATATGATTTTAGCATGTAATTTTTGATTTGTCTACATGGTTTGAATTTAAAATGTTATTATTTGTGGTTTAAAGTATAAGTGTATTAAAAAAAGGGGGGATCTATGATGCTAGAAGGAGGTTGATGATTTTCTAGACATAATTTATTAAGTAGTATATAAGTATAATATCTGATAGCAAATTGGTTGATGTTATATAATATTTGTTTGATTATAAATTTAAATATATTAAATATTTGATGTGAAGAATTTAGCAAATGTACATTGTTTTTTTGGTACTTGAAGCTTCTATAGTAATGACAAATAAAAGTTGTATGTTTCTATTGTGATTTTGAATATTTATTAGTTTTTGAACTTATATAATTTTGAAGCTAGGGCAATACCATTAATTTCTTTTGCATATTCAAAGTAGCCAAAAATGGATTTCTTTGCACATTTTAGGAACCAACAATAAAATAAATTGACTTCTAAATTTTCTAGCTCATTCATTTTGGGCCTTGGGGGGGGGGCTTGAATTGAAGGTGCCTAGTTTTGAGGATGCAATTTTTGTATGTATTGACTCTACAAGACAAATGAAATGAGGTCTGGAGGAACATTTGTGGCATCAATGTGCAAGACCGTGAGTATAGTTTAGCATTTTTACATATTTACCCATTTTTCTATAGGCTTGAAGTTGCCTACTTTTCCTTGGAGTAATTGGATATTAAATTGCCTAAAAAAATATTGATTGAAACCTCTACAATATGAGAAGATACATCTACCTGCATCATGTAGTTAACTAATTTATAAGGAGCATAATGAACAATTGTTTACAATGAAGTACAACATAACATTAGTTGTAAATGTTCTTCTTTACTATTTAAGTTATTTAAATTGATATTTCCTAGAGAACTAGTTACACTAAATTATACTAAATTTAGAATAATACAAATTATTTGCAATACTCTAACTTAGATGCTCACAATATTTAGATAATCTACTCTTGTTCAATTTTCATTCACTTTTCTATACAATCATCCAAAATTTATCCAAGTCAATTTTACACTAATTAGACCACATTCTTCTAAATACATTCAAATAGTGTAAAACTCCTTTCCAATATTCAAACTCTTGCACTACCTATGATTGAATAAATGTAAATAAATGATTGAATAATACTTTTCTATGTTAGCAAGTAGATTATATTATTCTACATGAATCTCAAAGACATACAACCTACTACCTCTATTAAACTATGGAGTGCAAATTCATCAATTCTTCTATTATATTGTAAACATACTAGTTGTAAACATATTAGATAACTTCAATCCCTATCTAATGGCACTCTATTACCAATTCAAGGCACAAAAATTGAAATACTCCATTCACAATGTTTTAACAAAATTAAACTACTTGTAAATATTGAATTCAAGGTTCCCAACTTGAAAAGTATTAACGTGATAAAAGTGACATTTTGTCAAATTGTATGTTATTTTCTAATGTATTCTCATTCATGCAATGTTTAAAATATGCTAAAGGAAAAAATCTAAAATATTCTTTTGACTTCCACCTAGATTCAACAAAAAATTAGGCATTCTAATAATACAAACAATGCTCAATTATTTCTTTTTTGGATGCAATTAAGTGTAGTTGACATACTAATCTATGTTGAATATCACATGGATGAGTGCACAACAATCTTTTTTTTATTGGTAGAGCAACATGTGTAGAATGCATATATATAAGGAAAAATGGATAGAATCATTCATGTATATACTTTCATCTATAAAACATCTATTATTAGTTATTTTCATCCTAATATATTGTAAAACTATTAGTTTTTTAGAGTGTAATTTCATCAATGTTAGTGCCTAAATGACATAATTTTTCAATAGAAGTTTGCTAAAAGTATTGATTGGTATACAACATTAGAAGAAAATTGAGCCCTCTATTGAATTGCTTTTCTTTGACTAAAATGTCATGATGTAGATGCAATGTAGAGATAATGGGTGATAGTGTTTATGGAGCATTGGTGATAGTGTTCATTGATAGAACGAGGATCAACAACAAAAAATTAACCTCACACATTTGTTCATTAACTTTGAAATTGACATGGACGACTCTTAAACCATGCAATACACATGACGTGAAGTGTGAACTAACATGATACATGTGGGAATTGACGTGGTCCATTGTCAAACTCACAACCTCTTGAGGGTTCAACTTTCCTTCTAATGATAATACTGCTTGTAGTTAGAAAATAGAGAGATAGTTTGAGTGAATTTTACTTGACAAAAATTCAATTTCCTAGAAGAATTGTCCTTGTGAGACTTTTATTTGTTGTAGGAAATCAAGGCATAATAACATAATATGAAATGAATGTTTAGTTCCTTTAAGCCCCTACAACAAAGTCTTCACAACAATAGAGGAAGTACATATATGATAATTGCTATATGCTTTGGAAGTGTCAATTAAGGTATAGAATTCATAATAATATTTGTAAGTTTATAATTACAATTTAGTAGTGTTTTTCAAAATGATTTGACTTTCAAAGAAACTATTTCAAGGGAGCTTGATGTTCCTTGAGTTATAAACAAAACTATGTGAATTTCTTGAACATTCACCATTCATTAGAAGAGATTTGAGGGCAATAGAAGACTTCGGGTTCCCATGAGTTTCCAAATTGCGAGGAACTCTCGGAACTCTGCCAAATCAGTAGTCTAACATGGCCAAGACCATGCCACGTTAGATAATATTAATTAATTAATTATTGATATTTTAATATTTTAATATTATTAATTTTAAAAATATTTTGACGTGTTCTCAGCTTAGGGAACAGGCATGAATCGACCCTCCCAAGCCCTTAAATCTCTTCTAATGTGCCAATATATTGTAACATTCTTGAGTACTAGTAGTAAAAAATATAGAATTTTAATTTTGATACCATAACCAACTATGAGTTTAGGTAGAAGCACCCATTCTTGTGAATTTAAGTAACTCAGTATAGTTGGAGGCACCTTTTGCTAGAAAAAAAACATTCTTATAGTGTTGGAAATTAAAAATCATGAATTAAAAAAAATGGGATAAGACTTCGTGAATTTTTGAAGGAGAACTTCTTAGGGCATCTAAAACAACACTCCAAATATTATTGCCTTGAATTTGACACCTCTAAATTCCCTCTAAATTCCCAAGGCCTTTTTTCCATAAAAAAACACACTTAAAATTGCCATTTCTATTGTAAAGAGCGAAAAAATTTAAAAATTGCTTTCTTTTACATATCTAACTGCAAGATCTTGTACTATACCAGTATAAAAATGAATGGAAAAAATTTAGAAACTTTGACCACATGATTTGCAAGATATTTGAATTTAAATTAAAGAAAAAAAGTTTTTTCAATACCTTGCTTGACTAGATTTTCTGGCTTTAAACCTTCTTAACTTAAAACTTTTGCACTATTAATTTTGATTTTCTAATTTTTTATGCTGAAGACTTGAGTTGAGAATCTGGGGAAGAAAATTCAATAAAAAAACACTTAATTTTCACTCATTAAAAAATTATTAAGATTGAATGGAAATCTAAACCATTAATAGTTCTAAAATGGAATTGAAACACAATAATTCCAATGGTGAGATTGTTCTAGCAAGCAAATCTAACCTTGCCTAACATTTTTTTTGAAAAATTGTAGAAATTGCATTAAAAAATGAATTCTATAAGTTATTTTGTTTGAAAAGATGCTTAGATTGCTTGAAAAACAAGATTGTACATACCTTTCTCATCACTAGTTCAAATAGAATAAATCAAAGCTTTTGATGTAGACAAAAATATAATCTTTGAGAAAAAAAATCAAAAATTAAAAAAATTCAACTTCTTGTGATTTTTTTTGAATTGCCCCTTGAGTTGTTTTTTGGACTCAAGGTGGCATAACTTTTGCGCTTGAGCATCGATTGAAATAAAAATCATATTCCCACAAAGCTAATTTGATTTTCTATCTTCAAAAAAAGTTTCAAAAAATCATGTCAAAATTGAGATTACACAAGCCTACCCAAAATTCCAAGAATCCCTCATAGGGACTTTGGGATGTTAGGAGTTAAGGGAACTCTACAATGAATCAATGGGTACATGGACTTGAATGGGTACTTCTACTTTATACTATAGTAAGCAAAATAAGAACTCACATTTCCTACAAGTGAAAATCATTGGCTCAAAGATCTTACTCTTTCAAAATTGAATTAAACACTACAAAATAAAATATCAAAGATATATTTCCATGCCTATGTGATTATTTTTCATACCAATTCAAATGCTCAACAATGGGTTCTCAAGTATTCTCTTCCAATTGAATATAAGGAGAAAATATCCAAAAACATCTTTATAACCATATCTTACAAGTAGACTTTTATTAAAAGTGCACCCAAAAGTGCAATTAAATCATTCCCATATTTAAGTGGGATTGGTTGACGGTTGATTCTTTAGATTTTGATATTAGGATTAAGTTATGTGCCTAAAAAGTTTTGCTTTTTAAATTCATAATAATTACATGCCTCATCCAAAAATGCTAATTTCTTTTCAAAAAATTCATGATTTTCAATTTCTACAAAAATATTTTTCTCTCTAGAAAAAGGTGCTTATTTTCACAGTTTCATGTGTTTTTACCTTAAAGCAAGCCCACCAACCAATTCCCTATCCCTATCCCTTGTATTTGTCTAGGAGGATAGGGATGGGGAACCTCCTTCCCACTAGTCTGCCTTTTTTTAATTCCACAGATGCTAGCGGAGGTGGGGGGTAACAAGAACACAACTGCAACAAGAACACAGGTGCAAAAGGAAGCCAACTACTTTTATTATTGAATTCAAGAGAAAAGTACTCACTTTCTAGTGAAAAGGGGGATACAAGTTACCAAAATCGAGTTCCCTATCCACCATCAAGTTTGGGGAATTGGGACCCCTCTTCCCTAAAATTTTAGGGATAGAGTCCTTGGTGGGAGGGGTTCTTCCCTAAAATGGATGATTTTCATCGGGATGTGGATAGGGAATTGCATTGGTGGGGTTGCTCTTAGAAGCAATCTTGATAATCAATCCCTTCCACTACTAGTAGCCAAGATTTCTGTAAAATAATCCAAAGGGTGTAGTTTAGAAGCTGCCCCTTTCTCTTGATGATCTAAGAGAAGTGGCTTACTGACTACATGAGATGAGTCTCTTCATGGCGGCACCTGTTCAAGGTGAGGAGCCGGGTCTGTTGGCCTGTGGCGCCCCTCCAGCTTCCATGCATGCTTCAGTGGTCTCCCCAACATGGATTTCCCTGCATTCCACGAAACCGTAAGCGCAAGCTCCCCGCTCACACATGGATTTCCCACAGACACCAATTGGGGTGTGACGGACTCGGACTGTCGCCATGGTGACCCGAAGGAGGACGGACGATGTGAGCTGGAGCCTCTTTTTTCAGCGTTTCTAGTGCCAGACACTCGAATTAATGAGCAGCTAAGAACTCACAGGTCAGAATCTGAAGTCTTTTGATTGTTGCATCAAAACAGATGCCCCAGCTCATGTTGCCTTGCACAAGAGAGCAAGAGAAGTTGGATTGGGTTGGACATGGACATTGAAGTTCGGGCTATGGTTTGTAACCGGCGTTCCAACAAAATAGATTCACAATTACTAAACAACGTTCGTTCTCAGTGAAATGGAAGCTGTTTCAGGAGATTCTAGATAGCTTCGTGAAGATAATCCTCGTCATGGTTCCTCCTGAAACAGCTTACTTTGACTGAGAACGTTGTTTTGTATTTGTGAATTCATTTTGTTTGAAATCCGGTTACACAGCACAGCTAGAACTTCATTGTCCAACCAAATCCGGAGACAATCACTTACTTTTCTGAAAATCCTTAGCAGAGAGAGCTAGTGAAGGTGTTGCAGATTACGATAGGGAGTGGCGACATGGGGAACAAGCCAGATAAAGGTCGAAAGATGCAGCAACCGTACAACCAAATGGTGGAGGACGCCATCGCCGCTCTGAAGGACCGTCCCGGCTCCACCCAAGCCGACATCTTCAACTACCTGGAGGCCAAGTACGAGGGGAGGATTTCCCCCAAGAACAAGCACAACCTGCAAACCGTGATCAGATCAGTGATCCAGAGCAAGAAGAGGCTCCGCACGGGGATGGGCGGTCGGAAAGCAGCAGCAACTCGGAGAGGGCCAGGAAGACTCAAAGGGAAAGGACGCAAGCTTGGTGGTGGGCGTGGTCTTCCTCGAGGACGCGCTCGTGGCATCATGGGGCGACCAACTGGGAAAGGCTTCAAACTCAAGCTCGTCATGCCTACGTCTCTCAAGACTTCCAAGTCTCTCAAGTCCGGGAAGAAGCTTGTGATGCCCAGAGCCAAGGGCCCTGGAGGTCTCCTCCGGCGTTTCAAACGAGGCGGCACTGGCCGAGGGGGGAAGCTCTCCCTGAGACCTGCAAGGAGGACCACTTCGGAGGGATCCATATGCTTACCACGCATGAATGGACGCATGAGAAGAAACTGAAACTCGAATTGAATTGAATGGAACCCCTCCAAAAATTTCACCACCAAAAGTTTAGAATCATGTATATTGCAATTCATTCAACCAGAGGTAACTAGTGTTTGTCGGCAATGTCCTCCCAACATGTGATGATGCTTCCATGGCTTTTGACACAAGATGGTAATCAAAATCCCGCGGTTGCTGTCGGCACAGGAATGCAGTAAGGTAGGTGGCTTTCAGCTCTTTTGAGTGGCTTGTCTTCTTAGAATGGATATTTTTCTTTTTCAATGTGGTTACTGTTCCCACTTTCAAGAGGATTGCAACACACTAAAACACATAATATTTGGATATTGTATGAACCAGTTATGGGTGAGAATTTTGACTCTCATGTTCGTTGGATTCTAAATATTTGGTTTTCAGTAATACTAGCGGTATGTGCTGCAAAAGTCTTCAAAAGGGAAATGTTTCACTAAGAAGGAGCAGTTTTCAAAGCTCACGCTAACAAAGAGCATTTACACGTGAACGGTTTAGGCCCAACATTACTTCCTGAAAAGTAGCATGAATTAGACTTCATTAGGTTCTGGTTTTTGTGAGTCGATGTTTTAGATTCAATTGAAATTCGCTAGAGTATACTGCTTTATTCACGATCACTAAATTAGGGACTTCATTTGAACTGCATATTAGTAGCCATGCCATGCAGATGCGTCTTAAGAGCCTTAGGATTAGCCCACGCTGCGTTCATGTAAGCATCATCCTCATCCTCAGCCATTCGCTGCCATTGGCACCAAAAAAAACACTTGACTTCAGATCATAGAAGCAGTAAAGTGGAGTTACCTTATCAGTTTCATTCATAATTAATTCAAACCAGCAATGCCTAAATTCCCAAGTGGTACGTGGCATGTTGTCAATCGCTGAGAGTGTTAATCCTATGTAGCATCTTGGAAAATAGTTACGTCGTGTCTGAAAGAAAGAGAGCTAGTTATTTCACGTTAGGAAGAAGGTTTGGAGTGAGTTTACCTTGAGTTGTTCTTGCTGCCTGAAATAGTGTGCCATCATTGCCTTGTGCGTATCTTCGTCTATTGGCTGAAATGACAAACCAATCCTACGCATTAGAAGCGTCATAAATAAATAAATAAATTTGCAACATGAATTTGAATGAATAAACGAGAGAATGAGAGATTATAATAAGTCCTAGATGACCCAACGGACTTCTCAATTCTTAAAACTCAGACTTCGTACCACATGATGACAATCCACAGAGCTGGGCCCTTTTATCAAAATATTTTTATTCATCTACTGGAGTTGTCATATCACAAAACAGATTCAATAAAAAAAAATTTAAAAATGGGGAAAACATATGAGGAAAAAGAGGTGCAAATGGCTCTCAGAAATGAGAAAATCACGTGACGCTTAAGGGTTAAGAGATGCTTACAGGTTCTCGTTCCGGGCAGCTTTGGCCTTGCGCTCGCAGCTTCACAATAATCTGCCACTCATCTACGACTGCAACAGCTCAGGAGAAGCTCAAACAGACCATCTTCATCGTTAATGTGCTCAAAATTCAGAGGGATAATACTGAAGTTAATTCAATTAAAGTTATTCCAATTAGTGCAAGACACACTAGTTGTTTTATATTGCACTTCTCTCCTTGAACGGAAGTTATTTCCAAAATCTTAATGACTTCAGAGCAATGAAGATACTCGATTCTTGTTTCCATTGCCACTTAAAAAACATAAAAAGAAAATGATTTCTAGTAGAAAAGTACAATTAAAAACAATTAGTCTGTCTCGCACCAAATGAAATAACTTGGTTAATTAGAACATAACCACTTTCTCAGTAATTTGCAATGACTGTACTTCAAACTGTAGAAGTCTAAGCAGTAGATGATCAACCTTGGTCTTGTCATTCTTGCCAACATAATCCTTCAAACACTTGTCACGCATGAGCTCTTTGCCAGCCCACCAACAGTGTGTAGTATCAGGATCCAGGGTTTCCTTTGCTGGTGATCAAACACAAAGAATCAATCAGTTGTTTTAAGAAACCATAATCATAAGGAACAGTTTCATGCACAATTTCAACACAATTTCATGCACAACAGAAAAATGTGAAAGAGAAAGTACAGGAGTATTGTATTCCAGAAATTGCTTGCTGGACAGTATCCCACTTCGGTAGCCCTTGGGGATAACAAATCATGACAGCACCACGTATGAGGTTGAGTGCATCTTTTAACATAATTGCAGTGATCGTATTCTTCGCCATTACATTTTCCTGCACCATCTTAGAAGGAATCGTAAGGGCAGAATAATATATTTAGAGACTGCCTCGTGACAGGGAAGTGGGGAAAATGAAAATTAGGTCAAACGAGACATACCTTGGAAACGAGGGCTATGGCATCGTCCACCGTCCCTGTGATTTGCTTGGACACTTCCGGATCGCAGGCTGTTACATGTCCACGAAGCATCCACTCATGAACTTCCGCCCTTTCAACAATTTCCATGCAACAAGGTTTAGCAACAACAAAGTGTTGCCAAGGAATGCGCACCCATAATCGCCATGTGTTGCAATTCAGTGAAAACCTACAGGTGCTCATAAGTTACCGAAAGGAGAGTCCTGAACAGGATCTCACCTTCACCAGTGCGACGGCAGTGCGGGTCCTTGTTGTAATGCGGACCACGAACTCGAGGCCCTCTTTGTTTCTGCACCTCCTCGTCATCACTGTCCTCATCGTCGTCAGGATGCTTGGCTGGGCCGTAGAGAGCCAGTCGCTTGGATTCCTCTTTCATGCCCAGAATTCGCAACTGCAGATTGTTGACCAGCACAAGATCCCGAATCAACGTGTCCACGCACTCTGTGGACGGAGATTCAAACAGAAACTGTCGCTCGTCCTTCGCCTTCACATGAAGCAGCACCATTCTTCAAACTGTGTATAGAGTTCACAGTGAATTCGCCTTCAACACGATGCTCAAACTAAGTCACGAGCAAATGTACTTGCTAATGAGAACGTGCTCAAAGAAGGAAAACGAATGCATTGAAATAAGGACGTTAAGAATCCTTGCTATGGATTGCTGGGATCCAAGAAAGAGTCATCCTCCACTACACAGCATTCTCTGCCAACTCCATAGCACGTGTTCACAAACAATTAACATTCGCAGAAATAATCATCATACAGCCTCAACTCCAAAACCTTGCAAAAAAAATTGACATAGAAAGGACACACTACTATAACAGCATTTGTAGCACACTTACAACGGGGATGCATACTCACAAAAAAAGATAAGGCAACACACAAGTCATCAGACATTAAATGAGCCCCTGCATTTGTACAAGAAAACATAGACTTCACTTACCATTCTCTTGCATTCGTGACTACTCCATAATAGGCTACACGAGAAAAACAAAATTTTGAGAATGCAAGCAACAAAAAGTCTTGACAAATTGAAAGGAACAGCTGTAGTAGACGGCTTACAGCTATGTAACTGATGCCGAAAGCCAGGAACTCTCAAGCAGGATGTTTTAGGGTTCCTCCACCATCATAGTCCAGAAGGTTCCACACACAAGACCAGGGAATGGACATAGATTGACACCCGAAATCTCAGCATTAAAAGCAGTAATAGGCCAATCCTGCATGGAATCTGGCAACTGAAACTTTATAAAAATTGCCCGAACATTGTGTTCAGTTAGTCATAACAACTAACTACGCAAACTCCAGCACAGATTACAAACTGTAGCTTCGAAGAGCTTTACCAATACCAACCACGGATTCCAATTCCATTCCCACCCAATTCCCATAAAAGTACACCATGTACAACGTAATCTATACCTTTATATAAAAAAATTGCAGAAACAATTGGTTGTCGTATCACACACTTTTGAATTAGGTCGTATAACATTGTATCCAAAGAGACGGTCAAAAAAAAATCACCACCTCCACTTACTAAACCCAGTCCCCTCTAAACTCCACTGGCAGCTGAAATCCCTGCACTTCGCCATTTCCAAAATTCTTCCCCACGGCCTTCACCTCAATGGCGGACCTTCCAAAGTACATGGACACATTCACAGTCGGCTTCGTTTCCAAGTGCGCACTAGCCGAAATATCAATCGAAAAGCTGGCTTCCTCCTTGCTGTCCACTCCTGGTCCCCTTGTATGCTTGGGATCCGTTTCATTGGAGCTGTACAAAACCAGTTTCATGGTTTTGGCGCCAGGGTACAGCGGCGTGAAATCCTTCGTCACGCAATGGTCTACTTCGAGAGGATCACCCTTCTTCACATAAGCGCTGAAATTAACGTCACACTTCTTGTTCGCCCCCACCCAGCTGATAAACTCGGCATCTTCAGGGTCACCAGGTTTGAAAGCTCGCGACACTTCGAATCCGAAAGTTTTCCTCGCAATCCGCGACGTAATTCCCGCGGGGTTGAGCGCGAGCATGACTGCGCCTTGACAAACTGCGCTTCCGGGTTGCACGGGACTGATCACCTTCTCCACAATGCCCAGGAAACGCTCCTTGATTTTCGTCAACAAGTATGGTGAGCCTGCGAACCCACCCACGACGAAGATGACTTTGACATTTGAGGTTCGTGAGAGCTGGTCCGCGATCAAGCCGAGGTTCTGTTCCACGACTGGATCGAAAATGGATTTGATGTCGGAGTGCGTGAGCTCGAGCTCGTCGTATGAGCCCCGCGGCTCGATTCCTTGCTCTTGATCGAAATCCTCCCACTCGGCCGCGAGTTTACTCGGGAGCTGAATCTCGAAGCTTTCCCCAATTGTGGTCAAGTCGCCGAAGCTGCACTTGATCTCCTCCCATCGCTTGAAAATTTCCCCCATGAATGCCGAGCTTTTGCGCAGGAATTGGGGGAGGCACTGAATCTTCGCGAACAAAAACTTGTTGAATTGCTCGTCGACGTACGTCCCGCCACAGAGGCCGCCAGTTGAGTAGGTCACTTCTTTCACGCGGTAGTCATCCGGCGTTTCGCTGATCCATTCTTGCACGACGATGTCCGTCGTGCCGCCCCCAATGTCGGCCACCAAGAGCCGGTCGCCGACTTGAAGCTGCAAGTCGGGCATGTTGCGGTGGCAGTAGCAGGACGCCGCTTCGGGCTCAAGCACAATGCTGAGCGGGTGCGGGGAGCCTGCGGGGTCTTCCATGGTGCGGATCAAGCCCGCGCGCGCCATGCACACCTGCATTTGCTTCTTCGCGTGGTCGTCCCAAATCGACGGCACGGTGACGCACCACTGAACCGCGTCCATGGTGAGGTCGTCGCTGAAGGAGGTTCGCAAGTGGCGCATGATGCTGGCGCCGATCTCACGGAGGTAGTCCGCGATGACTTGCGTGACGGTGAAACCCTTTGGGAGCTGGAGCGCGGACGACTCCCCCGCGTCCTTGCTCGCGAGGTGGAGCTTGAAGCGGACGAGGTATGTCCCCATTTCGGGGAGATCCGTCGCAGACTTCGCACGGAGCTTCTGGAGGTTGTTGATGTCTTTCGTGAAGTCGTGGAGAGCAGGGAAACCCCAGGATTTCACGGGCGCCGTGGTCGCGTCACCAGGTTCGTAGTAAATCGCGGTGAGCGTCTTGCAGTAGGGCTTCATCGGTCGAGGCCAGTTGTAGAACGTGAGAATTTCCTTGGGCTTCGACTTGTGAGCGAACGCATACCCCGAGAACGTCGTCCCGAAGTCTAACCCTACCACGATCTTCGCTTCCCCGGAATCGGTCGCCATCGTCACCCAATTTTGTCAACACACACTCCCACCAGATCCTACAAAGCACTAGATCCAAACACTCCCCCAAATTTCCCCTTCAAAACAAACCAAAGCAACACACACAATCCAAACCCACAAACCCTCAAACCCTCAAACCCTCAAACCCACAAACCTAAACCACACTCCGAGTCTCAGCGAAGCTCGGACCACCCAACCTCTGCCTTCCCCTGCAAATGCTGCACCGTACCCGAGACTGATTAGAAACCTGACCTCAAAAATGAAAGCTTTGCGAGTACTCGTGAGCCAAGTAATGCAAGCCAGGGCTGGGCCAGAGCTCGGAATCCGGCCAAGTCTGCAGACGATAATAATCAACACGGTGTGGTTAGAGGAGGACTTGGTAACACGGCAAGTTTACCGACGAAACTCGCGTGCTGCGAAGCTCCAGGGCAAGGGCATGAGGACGACAACCCGACAGAGGAGACGACTGTTGGGATGAAGATGGTAGGATGAATATTCTGGGATGAATGTGTCGGAGTGGAAATGTGGGATGAATATTGTAGAATACGGCGTATCTGGTATCTTTAATTATTGTTTTTTAATTGTAAACAAATGAAGGGACGGAATCAAAGGAATATGGTACTTTTATGGGGGAGTGAGTCCAAGTTGACCTAATATTAGACTGAATGGGTGCATGAGTGGGTTCGGTGGGTGGGGACGTAGGGACCAGGGATATTGCACTACGTAACTTATGTGTCCGAAGTAAGGTAACAGGTCCAGAAATCACCCACCTAAGAGCTGAAACCTAAGAACTGAATTCTGGGGAGGCGAAGCTTCTTGAAATAATTTGCAGTAAATTTTCCTTCAAAGAGAAGTGGAATTGGCATCTAACCCAAGTCGTTTCATATTTTTTGGAGCTTTGTGGAATTAGTTATAAAATTTTGAAGTTGAAATGGCATAGGGCTCTAAAATCGCCCACCCCATAAAATGTACACTTTTTGTACATTGCTAAAGGCTTTGAAAAAGAAATATGTACACATAGTGTACATTTGAGGATGTAGGTGGTTATAGAGCATGTGCAATTTTAAAGCCTATTACCTTATTGGTGGTTGATTCATTCTACACAAGGATGATGGTAATTGCAGACATAATTGACACTAATAGCAATTGAGTATATTTACTATTCCCTCAATCCTGAAATGATCTTTTTGTTGGCATTAATTTTTGTCACAAAATGATCTTTATGTTGCACTTTGTGATGTTGCAATTTGGTTAAATTTGATTTTCAATTGCTATATGGGACCAACAAGACAACTCCAAGTAGTAGTTCCCCCTCCATCCATGCAATCATCAATTAAAAGGTTAATGAAATGACTAAAGGTTTCAATCAACATTGTTCATTTTTAATTTTTTATGTCTTTTTGAATATCGCCCAAATGAAGGGAATGAAGCTATCTGAGGCAAATCAAAGGGCCACTTGTAGTCTTGGACATATATTAAATGCCTACAAAATGCCTACTTTACACTCAACAATTAATTGACCAACGGTGCTCCTTGAAAATGCCCCCTCCAAATCTACTTTTCACTATTTCAAAACTACATTTTGAGAAAGACTCCCAAACTCAAAGTTTTTAAAAATACTAGGAGTGCACCAAATTCTACTTAAAGCTCAAAATTGGTTTTTAAAATGTTACTTTTAACCTTAATCTGGAACATTTTGTTCAACATGAAGATCATTTAAAGATGGAAGTAGTAGTATTAAGCATAAATTGCTTTTATTGAATCTTATTGGAAACTAGAAGAAAATTTCAACATACTTTAGTATGCATTATTTGGATACCATTTAGATAAGTTATGAAATCTTAAAATATTGTTTGTAAGTGTATCAAAAATTGACACTATACTCTTTTAGACTTAGATGCTTGGAAATATTCCACACAAGAATTTTAAGTAGAAGCAATGAACAGAAGTCTTATTTCCTCATTTGGAAGGTACCTTAGAAACATTTGGAGGAAATTTGCAGAAACTAAGTGAAGTTACAAAAGTTTATTTTATATATTGTATGATACACAATTTTGAAGGTTTGGTTTTAATTTAAACACCGCAAATTAGTGTGACAATATTGATGAACATAATTAATTCATCTTTCAAATTTTTATTGGTCATTTAATAACTTCTTGATGGTATTCCAAAATACGTTATTTAACAAAACCAATACTATCAATTGTGTGTATATATTTATCTTTGGTGTAGTGTTTTAGTATTGTCTAAAATTATAGGTGACACTAAATAAAATGAAAAATAAAATTACTGAATCAAAGCTTGTAAAACTCAATAGTGATAGATTTGAAAAAGTCCAAAAGGTAATTATTATTTTATTTGAAATTTTGTTTGTGAAACCATATTATGTTTGTTTTGGTGCTATAAAATTTGTTTTGGTTCACAAATACAAAATTCCATGTATTCTATAAAATAGTGTTGGATTGGATGAGATATATTTTATTTACTTTCCAAAGACAACAATGGTTCATCTCATGTTTAGTACTAATGGCATTTACATTGTGAGAAAAAACAACATACAATGCAAGTGAGAAAATAGGAAGAAAATTTCACACATACATTTCATCCAACATTTTCATGAAGTATATGGGTATTTATACATATATTGTGGGCTCTCTAATTTCTATGCTTCAATCAATTCTTAAGATGTATATGTTCCTATGACAAAGATGTCAAGATCTATTGCAATAAAATGAATACCATAATTAATCTGAAATATTTTTTCAAAAAACTCCTAGATGGCCACAATTACTTTGCTTCCACTTTTATAGTTGCAACTAAAGACTAAATAATATGGTGCACAACTTCCCCAATCTATAATTATGGCTACTTTTGCATAGATAGATTTTGAACATGGAGACATTTATAGGAGTTAACCATTTAAGGATCAATTGATGTTCAAATTCTAAATGACAAATGAATATAAACATATCCTATATATACTAAAACTGATTTTTTCATCTATAAAAATGATTGTAAATTTTTGTATTAGTTCTCTAATAATTGTGCAATATAGATTTACAAATGAATATTTTGCTTTGTGAGTATTGTGTAGTTCAAAGACTAAAAGTATGTTTCACCACAAAATCTAACATTTCAAGTAAGTTAAAAAAAAGCACTTTCAATAATGACTTTATTTAATAGCTAATCAAGACAAAATAAAAATAAAGTCAACTATATTAGAACTTAACATTCCAAATTTATAATTTATACTACATCTTTATATTTATAGAATTTTTATTTTGTGTTTGGTTTTAATAGGGTTAATATCTCCATCTTTATTACCACATTCTCATATTTAGGTAAGAGTCTATTTATTTCAAAAATTAATTTTCATGCTTATAATTATATTCTATCATATTAGAATTATTTTTATAAAAATGTGGTAAGAATGAGTTCAAAAAATACAAAAGAGACAATCAAACACCTAGCTTCATAGATTTTGCATAGTTGCTCTAAAAATAAATATGATAGTTGCTAAATTATCACATTAATTTTAATTCAACTTTGTAGTTCTTCATATGACTAATATGATAACAAAAATGGAAAATTTTCAATAATATTTTATGTAGACACATTTTGACTTTAGAGCCATTGAAATGGTTTATGCTACCCTAATTTGTATCACCACACAATCTAGGTTGTAGTATTTCTAAAAAGCCACATCATTAATCATTTTTCAAAAATATTGTTCAAATAAACATCTATTGAATATATGGATTTATGGTATTTGGTGATTTTAGTTTGTCATAATAAACAATGACCACCCACTATAAGAAACCCGCGTTTTTTACTGCGTTTTTAAAAAACGTGCGATGTTTCAAAAAACGGGCTGCATGTTTTTGGAAACAGACGCAGGGTTAAAAATTTAATGTGACGTTTAGGAAAATCAACGGCTGTCACAGGAAACACGAATGCCTGTCTCGGAAAACGTGTATGTTGGTGACGATATCACAATGAACATTGCGTGATTTTTGACGACGTCAAATAAAATACAATCAGTCCACGTTAGCAATTGCTTGCTTTTTCACTGCAAGTAATTTCGGGTAAGTCAATATGACGTGGACTTGACAGTCTGCCCAAGGTAAAAACACAGTGAACGGGCAGCTGCTAGGCAGAAGGACCCAGAAATTGGGAAAATTAAGGTTCTAGCAATGGTTGTGGCATAGGATTTGTGGCACTTCATAAAAATTTGGCTGAATGGAATTTTGTGCACCACAGAAAGCTTGAAGTTTTAATAAAAAAAGGTTTAGGGTGGGTTTTGGGGGGAGGAGGGGTGGAAAAAAATGGGGAGTAGGAAGGAAATTTGTGGATGGAATAAAAAATAAGAAATTGCTCCCAAAATGGGGAGTGTGGACACATTGAAGGAGAAGGGGGGGAGGAAATGGGCAAAGCAAATAAGAAATGGCCAGTAGGGGGGAAAAATAAGGAGTGGGCTTTGGTGAGAAATGTTGGAAGCAGTTGCTGAATGGAGTGTGCAAAAAGAGTGGACCCCCCTTCCTAAAGAAATGGAAAATAGAAAATAAATGTGAAAATGAACAGAAATTGGGGATTGGTGAAAGAAGTTGGACACGCAGAAGGGAATGCGACAAAGAGGGGGAAATAGTAGAGAAAATATGAATGCACAAAAAAGGGAATGGGAATTACAAAATAAAATGGGGAGTGCAGAGAAAAGAAGGGAAAGTGACAAAAGTGGAGAATACTAG
This sequence comes from Climacium dendroides, assembly GCA_950106755.1. Classification (NCBI taxonomy): domain Eukaryota; kingdom Viridiplantae; phylum Streptophyta; class Bryopsida; order Hypnales; family Climaciaceae; genus Climacium; species Climacium dendroides. The sequence continues at coordinate 24,999,443 of OX467086.1, forward strand.
AGAAAAGGGGAATGCAAAATTAAATGGGAAGTGCAGAAAAGAAGGGAAATTCGAAACTGAAATGGGCACTGCAGAAACAAAAGCATATGCGACAAAAAAGTGGGAAATACTAGGAAAAAAGGGAATGCAAAATCAAATGGAGCTTCAGAAAAAAAAGAGGGAATGCCCCTCCATAGGGGGGAGTTCAAGAAAAGAAAGGAAATGCACCAGAAAGGGGGGTTGGAGGAAGAAAGAGGGAAAATTAGACAACTGAACACCAAAGCAGTTCACATGTTTTTGCAAAGTATAATTTTTCCAACTCACATTCTAAAAAAATGTGTGGCATTTCACATACACATACATGACTTCTGGAATGTTCATCTTCATTAAGGTTCCTTTAAATGACATTAGGATTGTTCAATTTTCCAATGACAACATTACGTTTTGCAAATACTTCCTACAACATAGTCATCAGTGTTGCTTCCACCTCATTTTTGAAGCACAAAATTAACCGCGGTTGGTCACATCAGAACTCAGATGTAGAACATCATGATTTCATCACATGTGTACAACTGTACGTCGCGAGTGACATGAATTACAATGTTCGCATTCACAATTTCAACGACATGTACGTACAATCGTTCAATACATCCAATGCAACATTTATAACGTCTTTGTAGACACTTCTTCAGATGTAGCACTGATCTAGGCATAAACCTTGAATTGCCATACTAGGTGTGTTGTCGTTGTTGCATTCGGGCTGTTGCTGATGGTGGAATATATGTACCACCTACTGTCGATGCCTGTCTTGCTGGCTCAGACTCCATCGCATTAGGTTGAAGACCCACGAAGTTCTCGTCGTTCCCCACATCTATCATAGAGGAAGTGTCCAGGTTAACTCCTAATTCCCCACGTCTCCCTCTAACGTTAGTACGACATATGACCTTCCAACCCGGCCTATGGGGATCATCCGAAAAAAACACCTGCTGACAATGTAGAGGAAATACAAAAGAGTTTGTATGAACCCTTCCATCCATGTGGTTGAAGTTTGCTATGACAAAGCCATATCGATCCCTCTGAACGTGTGGAAAATGGGCATTGTTGCTCGGCTTCACCCAATCGCAAACAAGGACTGTAGTGCAATGATTTCGATAGTCCAACTCCAATATTTCCTCGATGTAACCCACATAGTCATGGGTCCTCTGAATGGGCTGGCCATTATGAAGACCCCATCGAAGTTGGCAAGTGAATGAAGCCACGACACAAGAATCCCGTGTTACAAGGCCTGCTTCGGCACTACGGACTCGTAAGTGCATGCCAAAAGCATACATTTGGCGATGCGCTACTGCAAATCGCTCCGGAGGCTGCCCATATTGCACAACATCATCATCGACATGCACACCTGCTTCACGGATAGTCTTTACTCGTTCACTGAACCAAGTCGCAAAAAGAGGCAAATATGAGAGCTTCGTTGGATACCATATAGCTGCTGAATGATGGAGACGACGGAATTCTCTACGGTACGCTTCTCTCCCTTCCCACCGTTGTCCTCTTGCTGTGGCATACTCCTTGCATGTCATAGCCACTGGGTCCTCTGAAGCCAGGGTACAATCGCAGCTAAGTGGACTGCAACATTCTTTCGATTCTAACGTCTCTTTTGACATTGTTAAAAACAATTACATGTCCAAAAAAACATCACAACTGATAACAAAGACGACATATCTATGAACAACTTCTGTTCTGTGACTGCCTACCTTTCGTAACACATAATACATCAACATCCAAGGATAGTATATGTATGTGAAGGAAGAAATTATTTGACTAAAGATATACGCCAAAATAAAGAAAGTTACAGAGGCAATATTACTCTATATGTAATGAGTTTGCGTACTCACTGGCGCCAACGATCCAAGCACGCCACATTGTCCAATACAAATGCATGTGCGAAGTTCCTAAACTCATCGGACATCTTCCGCTTCCGTTGGGAGTTGGATCGAAGAATTTCGTCAGTCATTGTTGCTTCCTCGTTTGGATCCCACACCCGCTGAGATGTTCCTCTATACTGCCGCATGTACTCGGTACAAAATCCAAGGGTCTCATCCATTCGATAGCCTTCTGCAATGCTCCCCTCTGGATGTGCAAAAGTATGGACATAATCTTTCAAAGTTTTCATGTACCGCTCTATAGGATACATCCACCGGCAATGCACTGGGCCACACCTAAACAACTGCTGCACCAAATGTAGGGGAAGATGCGACATAATGTTCATGAAGGTAGGAGGAAATTCCTTTTCAAGCATGCAAGTGGCCATTACGACGTCGCGCATCATGTCACGTTCGTCAGCCAAGCGGACCTCTTTTGCACAGATTTTTTGGAAAACACGACTCATTTTGATTATAGCAAGGCGCACATTCTCATCTAGTACATTGCGAATGGCGACTGGAAGTATCTGTACAAGAAATGAAAAAAGGGACAGCCACATTAGTGACCTGAACCCAATCCAAACTTTAATACAACCCCGCATGCATTGACAGACCACTGCAATGCAAATTAAAATAGCATTTGTTGTGAAAGACAACTTCTACAACATAAAATAGGATCCATTAATTAGAAAAAACATGGCAAAAAACATTTGCAGTGCCCCACTGAACTTCAATTGACGTTTGCATAGGCAGTGCAAGAGTACAATGGAAACCTGTGCCAAGTTCTAAAAGATCAAGGTATGAATTTTTGGATTTTTTTTCTTTTGGAATGACATTTCCTAATGAAATGACAAATTATGAAGTGAAACACATACTTGCTGCATGAAGACATGATAGTCATGCGTCTTCATGTATTGCAACTTCCCATCTTCAATGCGCTTGTGAATGCTCCCGACGTAATTGGAAGGTGTCCGGATATTGGAAATAATGCCCACAAACTCTTTGCGTTCATGTGGCTTTAGTACAAAGGGAGCTTGGGGCATGTAATATGCATCTTGTTCACGTTCATGAGGCTAAAGCCATATTTCTTCTCGAATGTCCAAATCTTGGGCATCTAAGCGACTTCCTGGGCTATCCTTCATACTCAACAAGATCTTCAATATGTTTTCGCATAGATTCTTCTCACAATGCATAGTATCCAGTATGTGTCTTTCAAGGAGATGCTGCAAGAGAAAGTAAGGTAATATATTGAGTAAGGAATCTGAATTTCCTTCGTGCACATGCAATCTACTAATTAAAAATGCCAGGCACGTGTTCGGGTATCAAATTATACTAGACAGTCGCAGAGGGCACAAACATAGACATGCAACCCTGTACTTGCGACTGATGACAACCACTATCCCGGAAATGAAGCGAACGTCTACATGATATATACAATGACATTACTGAAGACATCTCATTGAACATCATTGAATACATCTCTTTAGACATCAATGAAGACATCGCATTCGACATGAAGAAATACATCTCAATGGACATCAAGGAGGACACCTCAGTGGACATAAATGATGACATTTTGTTTGTGAGCACGGGTCATTCCTCATGCTAACAACTATGTAGTTCAATGGAATGACTGTTATAAGTTGGATGTGGGTATTTTGTAGCTCACCTCCCAATACTCTAGCTCATACAATGCACTCAGCCGCTTCACCCCGGTCACATGCACGGGATCATTTGGGCTATTCTCTCTCCCACCCAGATCCAAGTACGATTGCTGCCACGCTGCATATCGGATTATGTCTTGGCATGTTTGTACTCTTGGTGGTCCACGGTTCTCATTTTTACCATTGAACCTTTTGTTGCAGCGATAAGGATGCTGTCGAGGTAAGTAACGTCGTATGCCATCGTACACGATTTTCGAGCCCCTTGTTCTTTGATTACCGAAAACTTCACCTGTTTTCGTCATTCTTGCATCGATATCAGGTCCACAATGCGGGCATCCTTTGTAACCCTTACAACAAAGACCAGAAATGAGTCCATATGCTGGAAAATCAGATATGGTCCACATGAGTAAGGCCTTCAAGGTGAAGGTATGATTTCCTTCCTCACACGAAAAATCAAGTGCACGAACTCCATGCCACAATTGTTTCAGCTCCTTCAATAATGGACGTATGAAGACATCAAGGCCGGATGAAGATGGAGAGTGCTTCCCTGAAATAAGTATGCAAAGTGATATAAAAAAGTTCTTGGTGATAAACCAAGGCTCCAAGTTGTAGATCAAGATCAAAATTGGCCATGTAGACCAATTTGTATTGTTCAGCTTGAATGGGTTCACATCGTCCAATGCCAAGCCAAGTCTCATGTTTCGAGCTTCAGAACCAAAGTTGCCAAACGCGACGTCTGTGTCGATGTGCTTCCATGTTGGACTGTCCACCATAGAACGCATAACATTGTCGGGGTTGACGTGTTTTGTGTGACTTGTCAACATTGATGCTATCTCTGGCGACCTCCACATGCGTTTCAGCCGCGGAATCAAGGGAAAGTGTCGAATCACTTTTGCTGGAATTCGGTTAGAACCATCCCACCTACGTGAAGAATTGCACTTTGGACAACTCTCCAACTTTGCATACTCATCTTCAAACAGAATACAGCCACTCTCGCATGCATGGATATTGTTGTAGTGCAAACCTAGTCTTCGAATGCTTTTACGCGCTTCATAATGTGTACAAGGCAACTTATTACCCACTGGAAGTAAGTTACCAGACAAGAACCAAAATAATTCATCTGTGAATTTGTTGCTCACGCGAAACACCGTGCACATGTTCATGATGATAATCGTGGCTGAGACCACGCTACTTGTAGACCCTGCATATAGTGCGGTTGTCGCTTGCAAATATAACTCCTCTATTCCATCAAGGGTGTCATTTCCACCGTCAGGTACATCATCTTTTGAGCCCTGAGCCTCTTCATGCAACGCATCTCCTCTATCCAAGGCCTCCATAACTTGCTGCTGTACATAGTGGAACTCATCCAAGGGGGAGCACTGTCATCCTGATGTTGTGGTTCAGCATGTCCCTCTTCAATAGGGAAATCAACAATGTGGACGTCGTCGTGTCCACGAACATCGGCAATGACGTCATCGTCATAAGCAACGTCTTCAATCCAAATACCGCCTGGAGGATATCCATCAATGGGGTCCCCGCCTAATTGGGATTTATCAAGAAATGGATCCCGACCCACTTGTGCGTGGTGATGTCGTATGACTTGTATAGTTTTCCGAAGTCCTCCCTTGCAATTGAGACAAGGACACAAGAAGGACCTCACATTGTGCTCCGTAGCCACACGCAACTCCGTGTGCAAGATTAAGTCACCAAGAGGGACATGTCGTAGGGTATGTCCATCTTCAGCAATGCGAATGGTTGTTGCACGACGGCGAGCATTCCCAGTATGCCGGAAAGCCATCGTCTAGTTTGTTAATGTTTCTTTGTGCTCGCCCACAATGCATACGTACCTGTACAACAAAAACTGACCACTTTGAATGGAGACTGACATATGGTTTCAGTCCGGCAATTCTGTACTGCCTCTGCTAACCTTGATTTAGGACAATGATGCATTCATCATACTTGGAGCTAAAATGCTATCAAGATATAGTTCTAAGATACTTGCAACTGGACTGACCTAATGCCAGTCCCTGCCTATTAGTTTTGTTTCCGATGACGTCGTCAATCATGTCACGGAGGATGTGAACCTCTGTCATCTTTGACGTTTTATGTGACATGCAAATCAACACGGATATACAGACTTGTGTTGAAGGAAAATACGTGAAGCCTAGAAAATTCTGGGGACTTACATCTTTAAAGAAGATGACTTGAATAGTAGTGTAAATTTCGGAATCTCGCCCGCCCCCCTTCTGAAAATAATTCTATGTATCAGAGCATTGGAGGAACATAAATTGCTAATCAAACAAGGATTCATCATCAAATTTGTATCATAGTTGCTGAGAGACAAAGACTTACAGGCCCAATACTTTGCGCTTGCTTTTAATGTGCGTTGTTTCCAGAAGACGTCACTCTTGACAAGGTGATGTCATTCGAAACGTCTCCGATGATGTTGTTCACAATGAATCTCCGTACTCTTATGATTCTAAATCCCACGTGGCTCACGGCTATGACTACATGAGGCTTTCGGCAGAAGGAGCAAGTGCGTTTTGTAGTTACGAGTCAAGGAACTGCACATTCCTAGCACCAAATTCTTCTATGAACATTTAGAGTTCTCCTTACCAGCATGACTTCTACATGCGCAAGCCCAAGGCCTTCCAAAGTAATACGCTTTCTTGAACCGCCAAAGTGTACGCTGGGTTTGTACGAATCCAAGGCTTGATGTCCTAGCCCAGTTTGTTTCTCGAGCATGTATAGATGCACCAACTCCATCAAGGAAGAGTGCAATGAAGCAGTTACGCTCACTTGAAGACGACAACAGTGCCGTTCGTCGGAGCAGTCGCCGACTAGGGCTTCCGAAGCCCTCCTTGCCAACCGCAGCTCCAATTTCTTCAAGTGCCGATGTCGTTCTTCCGCCACATAAACAGGTTCGCCCTCCTCTTCTCTTGACATTTTCTGTGAATTGAAGACGCACAAAATCTGCACGAGGAGATCGGCGTAAGGACGATTCCCTCTTGTTCGGTGGCCGTCGGTGGGAACAGCTGCCGTCGGAACCCTACTACTTGCTCCGCGGTCATAGGTGTGGGAGTCCGCGGGTATAGGGGGGGCGGGCGGATATAGGCCCGTCTCTCCCGTGTGGAAGAAGCTGAGACTGCCCAACGCTGCCGTAGGTGTTTTTGGCAACGCGGACGCCTTTCCTTGCTCCTTGCTTTCTGTCAAGTTTAAAATTCCTATTCCGATCACGGTTGACGGTGGATTTTGTAGTGCCAATTTCTAGAATTGTTGTGGTTTCCAGTGGCGGTAGAATTCATAGCTTATGCATGTAAAATGAAGATCATGTAGTGGGGTGGATTTTGCTGCTATTGTATGTAAGCTTGAGGATATCACTGATTTGTTTTTTCTGTAGTTGGTGCTTCATTTCTCGCATTCTGTAGTCGCAGGAGGTAGAATTCTTCGTTTCCTGGAGAGAGCCTGATCCCACCATGCTTCGGGCATTTGGTAACAAGGGTAAGCGCAAACTCACCGAAGCGCAAGGGAAGGCAGATGATGAGGCGCCGCAGGTGATGAGGATGCGACTTGACAACGAGAGGCGCTCCAAGCTGCAGCAAGACAGGGAAGGAGGCGGCCCTTCGAAGGGAAAGGGGCGGCAGTGTACTCCTTCCTTGAAGAAGAAGGAAATTGTTGTCTCTATCTCTAACTCAGGAGAGGAGGACGAAGATGTGGAGGATGGCAGTGCAGGGGACGAAAAGAACAGCGGAGGGCTGAGGGAACAATCGTGGGAGTAAGATTTTCCAAAACTTTCTTACTTATGCGTTGAAGAAGGTGTTTTCATGTCGGGTGTGACGTTTTCTGTGACGTATGTATGTGAAGATGTTCCATTTGTGGCATGACGCACGGCGTTCTGTGGGATGTCTTATAGTGGAAGGTGATGTTTGTTTTGACGTTCCATGTGACATCAATTGTGACGTGTGGGATGTTTTATAGTTGAAGGTGATGTTTGTTTTGATGTTCCATGTGACATCAATTGTGATGTAAACATATGCAGTTATGGACGAGGCAGTTCTCGGCAAAATGACACGGAATCCCTCTGTGTTCAATGTATTCATTGGAAGTTTTTGTGTTTTCGTTCGCCCTTAGTAGGTCTTGTAGTTCGTGTGTAACTTCTCTTCGTTTCCGGTGATGTCACCGAGGACATGTACTGTGACGTCGTTTGAGGGAGCATGAAATCAGGTGGGGGGGTTCATATACTACCGTGAACCTTCTCCCTCTGTATCAAACGTGTTAATTGGAAGTTTCTTGTGTTTTCGTTTGCCCTCAGTATGTCTTGTAGTTCGTGTGTAACTTCTCTTCGTTTCCGGTGATGTCACCGAGGACATGTACTGTGACGCCATCTCAGGGAGCATGAATTCAGGCTGGGGGGTTCATGCACTATTCTGAGCCCCCTCCCTTCCAAAATAAAATGTGTTAATTGGAAGTGTTTAGTGTTCGCGTTCGGCCTCAATATGTTATTTGGTATGTGCGTAACTTGTATTCGTTTCCTGTGATGTCGCCGAGGACATGTACTTTGACGTCGTTTGAGGGAGCATGAATATAGGGGGGGTTCATATACTACCGTAAACACTTTCCCTAGAGAGTTAGTGCAACTTATAGCTTTCTATATGTTGTATAGGCGAGGATACTCTGCAGGTTCTGCCGGTGGAGATGGTAGTGGTGAAGAGTCAGAGGACACTGAGGACATCATAGAATCCCTGCACCCACGACAAAGACGATGCGCACCAGGTAGTGCAGCCATGAAGAAGCCTGTGGAGTTGGATGGGGAAGGAGAGCCATTCGGATCCATGAAGGACGCCTTTGTGAAAGACGTGAACAAGTACGCAAAGAAACTTGATCCCAGGGCTGGATGGGAAGGCCAACCGCGTGATCTGAGGAGGATGTTATTCCAGAGAATCTACATAGGTATGGTAGTCATTACATATGGGAAGGACTTAGGATGAACATCCTTTTGAAAATGCAGTTCAAGGTATTGCAGTCGTCTTGGAGGATGTGGCGCTGAATGCCTTATGCAACGCGTGGCGCTGCGTGTGGCGTCGACAACGACGTCAAGGAAAAAAACTCGCGTATAGCAGCACCTCCGTGTGGAATACTTGACTTATGTACTTTTACCATGCATGTGCATTGTTATTGTCCCAATAGCATGAGTTAATTAGAGGAAAGTTCCTTGATGAAGCCGAAATAGCTTAGGGAGTGTTGTTCTGTAAGCCAGTTGTTGACTTCCGTGCTTTTGTTTTAGATTGGCAGATGGTAGGTGAATCTAGCCGTGTATCAGAGAAGTTCTTGTAGCCAATTCTCACGAAGTCTCTAATTACAATGCGTTGGAGGTTGAACCGACTCATTGACGTTGATAAGAAGAAACCGGTGGAGCTGAAGCAAGAATTTTGGGATGGACTCAAGGTCATGCGCTCAAGCAAAGAAGCGCAGCAGAAATCAGCCTACATACGCTCTATTTCCATGGGCAAGGGTTCTACCACAGCGCAAGTGAAGAGCATCGAGAGAGCTGTAATTCCCCGTCTGGTAAGTGTGCTGACTAGTGAAGGTGACCTGAAATTTGAGGAAGGCATTTATGTGTGAAGGAAGCTATTGTTTGTGTGGATGAGTATGAAAATGCGTGTTGTCGTCTCCCATGTTTTATCAAACGCCTGGCCTTGAATGAGATGTTACGTGTGACATCACAAGTTTGCCACCTTGTCATGTCTGGCCGCCGGACCCTGAACCCTACGTCTTTCCTTTCAGAATTGTGTCTCTGTGGACCAGATTCGTGAACCACTCTTGTAGAATTCCCTTCTCTCTAACTTCTGGGATTATGTACCTTAGACCATGCAGTTAAATCGAGCACCATTGGACTTGGAGATTGACGCTGAAGTTGCAAAGGAGGTTGACGCCTTAAATGAGGTGAAGTGTCGAGGTCGTGTGGATGTAACAAGGGAGATGGAGGAGGTGCGCTTGCGTGTTGGGGAGTTGGAGTATTCTGTGAATCACCTGAATGTCACAATTTCAGCGGACATCAAGCGTTTGGAGGACATGATCCGCGAGCATGTTTTGGGTCAAGGCCGTAAAGTTGCTGAGGTAGTACGGGACGGAACAGAACCATCTTCGTCTACACCAACTCAGAGCCCCACGGGAAGGGCAGCTTGGAATGTGGTACATAAGGATTTTTTTATGCCTTTGTTGGAGTCAGGGCTCCCAAAAGAGGGAACAAAAGCGGCCCCTGTGCTCGTTGTTTCCAATGTTGTGCCTAATGCTGCAGGTGTTGTCGTCAAAGACATGGAGATTGGTAGTGAAGCTGCTGTGGAGGAGAATCCTTTAGGTGAGCCCGAGGACAATGAATCGAAATCAGGGGATGCCAATTCCGATGCTCCCGAAACCCAATTGCAGGAGTCCTCAGATGCTTACGACATTGGGATTGGAGGAGTGGATGTGGTGGCGGACAGTGTCATTCTAGAAACAGAGTTGCCTGAGGCAGAGCAGGTGAAATTTTGGCCCAAGCATCCTTGAGTATTTCCCTTTGCCCAAATTGTGAGGCTTTAAATTTTTTTTTTAAATTCTTCTATGAGATGATTTTTTGAAGTGTATAAGTGTTCCTTGAATTTGTTTGTTGGATCTGATGTTATCCTCCCATAGACGTGCATTCAAATGTTCTATTTGATGTTCTTCGCAACATCTATAGTGACATCAATAGCAACGACGTGATTAAAATCCATTGTAGTAGCTGTAGAAGTTACAGGGCTCGGAGATTGACATTATGAATGGATTCTGATTCAAGTGGTCATACAATAGTCTCTCTTCAGTTGTAGTAAATTAGGAGGGTCTACTTCCTCCACTACCGTATGAAGATGGAATTTTTTTTTTTTAATTTGGATTTGTGGATGTAAGACACATTTCTTTCTAACTTAGCGAACCGTACCTCTTCTGTAGGAGGAAGTTCAAGCGGTGGTAGAGTCACCAGGAAGGCCCCGACGTGCCACGAAGGTGTCCGAAGGCAGGGAGGTGACCAGCAACAAAAACTACCTCAAAAGGGACAACAGCAAAAACTATTCAAGGGGCAACAAAGGTAACATTCTGTTCTCCACACTATTTTTTGTGATAATGAAACTTTATATGACAATGCTGAACTTTGGTGCTCCCATTTCATTACTTCATGCAGGCAACAAGCGGAAAGAAACAAGAACCATTACGAAAGAAGTGATGATCCGTGTGGTATGTCATTGTAGATGTTACGAAAGGCGTCGTGGGTGTTGTTTCTGTAAATAGGCATTTTTGGAAGAAGTGCATTGTAGAAAGAAGATTAGGTGTAAGTGTTTCAGAAGTAATGCCTATTTCAAAGTTCTGTTAATTATGAGTCAAAGTGGACAAATGTGGAACTTCACATTTAAGATTGAAGAGGTTTCTAAGACTAATGTATTGTTGAGGTCAACATTGTATATTGCAATACTGAATTCCTAGTACCTTTTTTAAATCTGAGTACTTTTGATTAAACCATTTTCTTGACCCTAAACATATTTGCATGCATGCCTTCTGTGATGTTATGTGTGATGTATGTAGTCGTTTTTGTCAAATGTCAGTGGTTGTGTGGTTCCCCATGTCCTCAAAGAATGCATGTAACTACGCTTCTTTTTATATATGTCCAGTCAAACGTCCTCCTAAACATGGTGAATCCTTTGAACAACTTCTTGTTGTCGGACAAAACATCAAGGAGAATAGACGTCTACAACAAGTGTCGTCACAAAAAACACAAAGCCAAGCATGCCTCCATTTTCCCTGATGTCAACGAAAAAAATTACCCGTCCAAAAAGATGTCACCCGAAATATAAACGTGTCACAAAAGACATCTCAACAAACATGAAGGCACTGCAGGAACTGAAATGAGGACCCCACGTGGCAGATGATGTGGATTTGACACGTCATATTCTAGTAGAGTCCACGTCATTTTTCAAAAATCCAAGTCATTTTTCCAAAAATGCACGTCACTTATTCAAAATCCACGTCACTACCCCGGTCAGTTTTGTCTTGGATGAAAAAAAGGCTTACGTGGCAGTGCCCACCCCAAAAGTAGGTGATGTGGACCTCCACACCCCTCCACATGTCAGAATAAGCCGAGTTTGCCCAACCTCGTCAAGGTTGACGTCCAAAAAAACCAAGGCCAAAAAGAGGATGTCACCAGTGATTTTGACACGTTTTTGCGTGTTTTTTATGACGGATTTTTGAGGACGTCAAATTTCATGTTTCATCGCGTTTTTTTAAACGTCAAAAAAACTGCCAGTTTCTTATAGTGACCTTTGTGTTTGAGATTGTTACTTCAAGAAACTATTATTTTAGAAGATACATTAAATGCATTCTTTCTAGTAATTAAAAATTGTATTTTTTATATTTCCAAAAAATGTTCAAATCATATTTTGGAAATCTTCCATATTTTTTTATTTTGAATATGTACCTATCCACTCAAAAGATAGGGTATACCTATGCTTTTGAAAAAAAATTGTGTGTCATGGTTCACACATCATATTAGAAACAACTATTGTAAGCAAGAGTTTGATACGACAAAAGATTTGACAAAGTAAATAAGCAAGAAACACACTTCTTCATATACAATTTGTCATTGGTAGTACTATTTTTACTACTATTATACTATGATTATTTCATCAAGAATCTCGAAATTCATTTTCTATGATTACAATGCCATTTTATAATATCCTTATTATTCTTTATACTATTATATTTTTTTGAAGGTTTTATAGTATAATTTTAATAATGATAAATTGATTGTTTAGCTTCCATCTAGATACTAAATCCCATTTTGACTTTTGAATATATATCTAGCTTCCATTTTAAAAATACCCAGTGTGTATTTTGTTTGTATTATAATTGTGAATAAACTTGAAGTGTGATATTATCAATAATAGATTGTACCAATATATCTATAACTAAGAAATCTACACTAAAATCTATTTTTTAATTTCAAATTGCATGTTTCATTCTTTCACCAAATTCCTTAAAGTTGACATATCTTGTCAAAATTTACTTTTTATTCTAACTATCTAAGAGAAGGGAGAAGAAATTCTACTTCATTCAAAAATGATGTACATTAAGAGTTCGTTCGTTCAAGGTGCACATCAATGTTTACAAGAAAGAGAAATTGACTAGAGAAGTACCTACTATCACACAAGCAATTAAGGGAGTTTGATGAATGTTCTAAACCATTTTTTACACTTTAATGATCTCAAGTATACTTTTAATGCACTAGTAGAAATTGGTGACTAGATCAACAAAAAATTTCCAACTTTTTGTTGATTTGGATACTATATTGTCTATTTTAACAAATTCTTGAAGTTCTTTTTATATGCTACTTTTAAGTACAACACTATGTTTAAAAATACCATACCAAAACTAGAAGGCTTGTTCATCAATACCTAAATTCTTTTTATTCTTCAAAAAATATTTTTTATTTGTAGCAATGATGAAAAAATATTTTTACTCCTGTAGTCCCAATCCCTTTTTTAAATCAAATTCTACTCAAAATTGCCATTTCCATTGTAAAGTGTAAAAAAATTTAATTTTTGAAATTGATCTTGCACTACATTGGTATGAGAATGTGTGGAACAAATTTCAAAACTTTGGCCATGTGGATTGCAAGATATTTGTGTTTGAAGTGAAGAAAATTGTTTTTTTTTGCACCCTGCATGCCTAGACTTTAAGGTATTGAATCTTTTTAGCTTAAAATATTTGTATTTTTTCTTTTCAATTCTTCAATTTGGGTTGCCATTTTTTGTAACAATGGAGTCAAATTTCTAATGCATTCTAATATATGTGTATCTTTTATAGTATTTACCATTGCAAATGTTTCATTCATCATTCAATAAATTTCTATTGTACATTTCAATATATGCTTACTTATAAAAAATATTATACAAAGATTTTAGTCATATTTATTTGAAGATTTATTGAAATTTTTGTTCTGCATTCTATCTAGTACATAAAAATTCTTATAAAATTTTAATGATGAATGCGTAGCATAGCAAGCGCCAACTGCTAGTATCATACTAAAATTTAAAAAATCAACAACTATGGTAAAATAGATCCAAAGTTCAAATTGCAACAAAATATTCAACTTTAGGAATTTTTCAAAATTTTAAATTGGAGTTAAACTAGACTTGATAATATATAATTCTCTAGTATGTTGAGTTAAAAAAATTTATGTAGAAAAATTTAGTTGAAAGTGTAGGAATATATTTTAAAAGCAATTGAGTTTCAATCTTTAAATTTTTTAAAATAGAAGCAGGTCCGAGATAGAACAAAAAATCAGATTGTTAATAGCTATAAGATGTAATTGAAACACAATAACCCCAACTATGAAATTGTTCTAGCAAGTGACTTTAATCATGATAAACAATTTTTTTTTTAAATTGTGAAAGTTACATTTCAAAAATAAATCCAATAAGTGATTTTTTCAAGGAGATGCTTGGCTACTGTTGGAAAAACAAGATTGTCCATAACTTTCATATCACTAATCAAAATGGACAAATGAATTAAAGCTTTCCTTACAAACAAAAATATGATTTATAAGAGTCAATTTTCTTAAATTTTTATTTCAAGTTTTTATGGACTGTTTTTGGTCTTGTAATGTGTAAACTATATTCAGGATGGCTTAACTTTTTTTCCTAAGCACTAATTGGATTAAAAATCATATTCCTAAAAAGTTAATAAATTTTTCTATCTTCAGAAAAAATTTCAAAAAATCATGATGAAAATTGAGATCATAGGAGCCTACCCAAAATCCATTTTGTCCCCCAAGAGGACAATGGGCCTTAAAGGATATAAGCGAGGATAAAAAACCATTGTGCAATAATATTGAAAAAAATGAGAATCAATGATCCCATATCAGGACTGAGGACTTTCTACTCTTAAGTACATAGTTTGTGGGTACTCAATCTTAGTCAATTTACCCATTTCTATTACAAAATTATACAATTTGATTCAATATACATGAAGTGACAAAATTTCATAATAATCATACTACTAAAATCATAACTCCCTCTGTAATATCACAAATGCTATCATTAATACTAGGGGCTCGTGCTTGCTATACTATGCATTCATTGTATCACATATTAGTAAAATTTTGATATATTTGAATAGAATGCATGATAATGATTTTGATAAGTCTTTAAAATAATTATTTTAAATATTTTGTAAAAATATTTCCAATCATGCATACATAGAAATTGTATTTTCACACAATGTGATATTACAAAAATAGAGTAGCAGTTTGCAATCACTTTTGTAATATCACTTTTTACAAAAGGTGATATTATAGAAATAATACAGTCATTGCAATTGATGTGATATAAAGAGGATCCATAGGATGATATTATAGAGGTAGCAAATCCATTGCTTCTCTTGGCTTTACACTTCTTTGCACTTCTATGATTTTGTGCTTTTGTGAGCTTTGAGCTTCTGATTTCAAGTTTCTATTGCTACTATCAAATGATTTGAGAAATTTATTAGATTGAACCGATTTTGGATTTCACAACAATTAAATTGTTCATGAAGCTTTTGAGATTTACAAGTTTTTCCTTTAAATTCTTCTATTTAGGTTGCCATTATTTGTAATAATTGAGTCAAATTTCTAATGCATTCTAATGTATGTGTATCTTTTACTATATTCATCATTGCATGTATTTCATTCATCATTCATTAAATTTCTATTGTTTATTTCAATATATGCTTATTTATTAAAAAGAATTATGTGAAGATTTTAGTAATTTTTATCTAAAGATTTTTTGAAATTCTTGCTTTGCATTCTATCTAATATATAAAAATTCTTATGAAATTCTAATGGTGAATGCGTAGCATAGCAAACGCCAATCGCTAGTAATTTATTAAAGAAATTGAATTCATGATAAAAATCAAAATGGACTTGATGAAAGACTTTCAACCCCAAATTTAATTATTTTGTCACCGTAGTGATGAACCAACCTTTCTATTGGAGGATTGGAATGTGAAACATTTCAAGACTAAACCTTTTGCAAAGTTAAATGTTGGAGGTTGGGCCTGGATTACTCTAGCCCCAATGCAACTGGCTCTAAGGTAAGGGTTAGTTAGAGCTAACATTAGGATGTACTATAGTACATTATTATGTATTCATCCAATTAGGATTTAGAGCTCACAAAACCATAAATCCCCTACTCCTTCCTTTATTGGTGTTGAATATGAATGCTTGATTTTCATTGAGAATGTCTAGTTGCACAAAATGTACTAGAAATTCTCTCACCTGTCAAATTTTTCTATGCTAACGACAAGACAATTTTTATATGAGGGCAAACATGTTGCTCATGTAGCAAGGTCCTAATATGGTCCAAGCATATAAAAAACTTGTTTAATAATCCAGCTTTATAACTCAATCAAACTCATAAAAGTGGAAGGAAGATATTGGAATTTGACAATCATGTACGTATAGGCAATTTAAATGTGTTTAGGAAAACAATGTATACAATTGACTGCTAGGCCTTCAAAGTAAGTTCCTCTAGATTCAAAGAATCCTTGACATGCAAAATCCCAGACAAAAGTCTAAGGTTTCACTCAATGAATTTGAAAGTAAAGCTATATATACATGAACAACATTAGGTAGATAACAAAACTCAAACATGGGTTCTAACACCTCACCATAAACCTATCTCTCCATCAATTGAACCACCATTTCTATTTATCAGAATGATATCATACATACTCCTTTGCATCTCAGCTAGGGAGTCGGTTGGCATGAGATTTAGAGGCATCAGAGGCATCCAATGAAAAAAAATAATCTTGCCAATTGGTCCTTGCCTATCATTGTCTGAGTATGTGTAGACTCTCGCTTCTTCTTCATTCTCTTTGGTTATCTTGCTAAAATTGTTGTTTCTATTTAATTTGTCAATAATGCAAAGCCTCCCTACTGAATCCATCTCTTCATAATTTTCAAATCAATTACAGTGCAAATCAATCCTATTGATGGTGAGTGCATCAATGGGTGTAGTGATGAGTGAGATGATATGAATAAGACGATGGATGTAGCGATGAGTTGTGAGAAAAATATGTTATATATATTTCTTATTAAATAAAGATGTTCTTTATATCCTTAAGGCTTTTCCAAAAGGTATTCATTAATAGTCACAATTCTTTATGAGTGTAAAGCCGCAACTATTAGATAAGTATAAACTAGTGTATTACATCTGTACTATATTATGTATTTAATACTCCTACTAATACACTAGTTTACTTTCCATCCATTTCGATGAAGATTATAATATGGTCATCTAAAACGGTTTTCTTCCTTTCTATATAGGGTTTCTTCTATGGATAGGATTTAGAGACATAGTGGCTCTTTTGTAGCTAGAGTTTAGAGTCTTGTTTATTTTCCTATAGTTGCAACATACCACTGTCGAGTAAAGAGAGGTTTGCATTGGAAAATCACGGGGATTCTAGCTGTAATAAGAAATGGTTTGCTAGAAAGTTTAGTCGAATCTTCAAGTCTTTAAATCTTCAAACTGCTTCCCATTGGCCTATCATGTTGGTGGTTCTAAATAGATTTAAGGGTTAAGGTAGGTGATAAAAACTATAAGCCTTGAACAGGTAAAACGGGATGGCCAGATCACAAGCTAAACCTTTCGAGAGATTGGCTCTTAAATTTCAAACCCACGGTGGCCAACAAACGTACTTCATCAATGGGAACAACAAAAAAGTACAACCATGTAGGTGATCAATCCTACTTCATCATTTTCACGATACAAAAGAGGCTAAATAATAGTTTCATCTATGCCGCCTGCAACAACAAAGTTTACAAAAAAAGACAAGCCACAAGTTCTCAAACTCTCCTTCATCTTCCAAACTTCAACTCCTACTTCTTGGTTGAACTTTGGTGTGGTGCCACTAATGATCTATACACTCAAATGAGATGTGTAATACCCTTCTTAAAAGCTTACACAATTTTCTACTCCTCCTTCAAAACTCAAATCAAACTAACATTCTATCCATCTTTTATAGCCACTCAAAGTTTTAGCTTCAAAAATTGAGGACAACTAATCCTCCTTCACTTCTACCCAAAACTCACTCCTCCTTCAAAACTCAAGTCAAACTAATATTCTGTCCGTTTTTTATAGCCACTCAAAGATTTCGGCTTCAAAAATTGAGGGCAACAGACCCTCTTTCACTTTCACACTCACAACTCACTTATAAATGCTCCAAATACAACAAAAAAAACTACTTGAAAAGCTAACAAAAATTTTCACAACCTCTTCAGATTTCATTGCAAACCAAAGACATTTAAGTCTTTTATAGAAGGTCAAAGTCATTGCTTCTTCATATAGGAGGTAGCAGACCTTTCTCCACTTAAACTAGCACAAATCTCAACTTACAATTTCAATTCAAGTAAAAGAGGACTTTTTGAAAAGATGATAGCATGATACAAAATTCTTCTAAATTTCATTCCAAATTTCTCAAAACTCAATACAATATGACTCCTCAAACATTCAAGCCTCCTAAACCAACAACAGGGAAGAAGATGAATAATGACACTTTATCCTCTACCTCAATAATACAACTCAACAATGCAAATCCAAGTAATCATCAGCCCATAACTTGGCCATAAGATTACCCTACCACTCATTGGTCAAATATTTTACCAAAATATAAAATTCACCTCTTTAACTAGAAAATCAATTACTCTAAAATCATTAAAAGGTTATTAATTTCTATATTTTTCTTCTATGACCTTAAATACACAAAATAAAATTTATAAAAATACTAGGATGTCTTTTAGATGTCTAGTAGAGGTAAAAAGTCAAAGTTTCAAGAAAACCTTATTCCATCTGCAAAAACTTCAGAATATGTTTTATAATGGCAGCAATGTAATTTGCACGATCTACCTTCGTCGAAGGATTGATCGGCCCCTCTAACCATCGTTGGTGATCACAACTTTCCTTTACAAGCTTCATCATACAATAATATTGATCAATGTTCAAACTCTCAAAACCTCCTTCAAATGTCACTTCTCGACTGCCGGACTCAATACATCTGACTTGCAACAAGATCACCAACGCTTGAGCATCATGCTGAAAGTTTATGTACCAATGTTGCTCTACGAGAGGCTACTTTGGTGGTAGAAAAAGCCCAGCTTCTTCTTCAAAACGTTCATGCAATAGTGCAAGATCAAGTGGTAGAAGAGGCTAATCCAACAATTGTGATTAAAAAAACTCAAATTTTGCTTCCAGTTTAGGTTTTTCATCTTGGGATTCAAACCCCCCCCCCCCCCATCTAATTTGACATACTAAAATCTAAAATAAAAAACAAAGAAAAACTAAACCAAGCAGATAAAGTTCAAAGGTGGTTGCATTTCCTTAAATAGACGGCATGCCATAGGAAGAAGGCGTCACCTTGAAGTTATTTAGCATGATGTCATCCTTCTTTCTATATTATTATAATCAAATCTATCAAAATAATATATTAGTATATCTTTTTACATTATATACGTATTTACAGTGCAACGTTGTTGTCCTATTTTTTCATTTTCTGCTTCTGGTCTTGAGTACGATGGAGTCTTTTTGTAGTTCTTTTTGGAATCCTTGTTTGAGTCTATAGTTGTGTCTCCAACCATATTTATGTCTTTGACAATAGTTTCTTCTTTGTGTTTGTACAACATAAGCATGGAATTGTTCTTGAGTATGACGACGTAGTACTTGTGTATGGTCAGGAAGAACTTCAGTGTGGCGGCGAAGTGCTTCTATATTGCAGCGAAGATCTCAAAGATCTCGTCCTCTAATGAAGCCTTGTAGTACCTCATGTATGGCACTTGCTCTGATGACATTAGAAGTTGCTTGCTATTGTGTTGCATCAAAAAAAACATTGGTGGAGGTGAAGGCAAGCTATTTTGTTAAGCGCTAACTTTGTAGAGGTAAGCTGTCTTTGTATGTCTACTTTTACTTACATTGTTTTGATAAAGTGAAATAATTGCAATAATTGTACTGGTATTTGTTATAGGTCAAAGTATTACTAATTGACCGACTAGGAGTTCGATCCCACTACAAGAGAAACGTGTCCTAAATGACAGAAATCAGCCCCTCCTAAATGACAGAAATTTGACAAGTTTCTATCAATTAGGACACAAAACTGTCCGAAATGACAGAAAATTGTCTAAATTGACAAAAAACTGTCAATTTTCAGTCAATTAGGAGGGGCTGATTTTTGTCATTTAGGACCAATTTCTGTCATTTCGGACATGTTTTCTTGTAGTGTCCAAACTTGGAGGAGATGGACCCTGATACTTTTGAAATGGAGCTTATAAGATTTTCTTGTTTTGCTAGATCTTTTGTTGATTCTATTGGATAATTGGTTGATTTTGTTGGTTGTGTGACAAAATGGATCTGTAAAGCATGGATTTGTATGGCCTTTGAAATTTTGATCTGTCTTTGATGTTTATTGTGTTGGACCTCTTGAGCTAGGCTTGTTTTGCTTTGAAAATCTTTTTTAGAGTTTAAAATTTTCATTGGTTTGTATTTGAAATATTAGTCATCTTTAGAATTCTTGAATAATCTACAGCCTGAAGGCTGATAGTGTCTCCCACTCCAAGACTTAGTAAAGTCTAGTGCAAATTATTTCACTAATTGAAACAAGTGATAAAGTAAGGATATAGTTGCTTGAATATATTTATTAGAGATGCTTCTGCATGAGAGGAATGGTGGCATTGGCTTTGTATAAGTCATTCAAGTTTTTATTGTGGATTCTCATGCATGACATGTTTGTTTCTAGAGTGGTATTTTAGATTTTCACTTAAAGCAATGGCACTTTGACTATCTGAATAGATTATGGTTGAATTTTGTTGAATAAAATCAAGTTCATGTAATAATTTTCATAACCAAGTTGCTTCAACTGTAGCTTTTGCTAATGCCATGTATTTTGATTCTATTGAAGAGAGTGCTCCTGATTATTGCTTCTTATTATCCCAAGAAATGACACCACCAACAAAGATGAAGCAATAACCTAAGGTAGATTGGTGGGTTTCTTTGTCACCTATCCAATCTGCATCAGAGAAGCCATAAAAGACATCTCTTTCAGTAGATTTTTGATACTTTATTCCAAAGGATAAACTACCTTTTATATATCTTAAAGTTCTTTTCAATGTTTATATGTGAAATATATTAGGGTTAGATAGATATTGTACTAAGTTGTTGACTGCATGTGCATAATTAGAGTGTGAGTTGATAATGGCATGCATTAGGCTACCTACAACTTGTGAGTAAGGATATGGGTCTTGATGGGATGTTGTACTTTTTCCTTTACTTAAACGAACCCTAGTTTGCATTGGTGTTTGCATTGGTGTGCTTAATGGATTACAATTAAGCATATCAAATTCTTTAAGTTTATTTGTTGAATATTTTTGTTGATGTATTATGACCACTACTAGAAATTTCAGCAATTTCAGTCAATTCGGTCGTGTTGATTTGGTCATTTTTTGACAGAAATTTGCTGAAATCAACAGATTGAATCTCCATTCTTATTGGAGGACCCATTACTTGAATGAATAAAAGATAGCTCACCGTTTCACGATCCTCTACCAAATTGGAGTACTGTACTCTCAGCAATGATGCACAAAAAGTAGTGTGGCTACATTGACTCCTACAAGAACTCTAATATCCTACTTCCTCAGCAGCTCCTATAACAACCAAATCTATCACACAATTCTTGCCCCCATCCTAAGCTAACATCACTCTTCATTGCAATAATCAAGGAACCATCAAATTGTTGTACAATCCGATTTTTCATGCCAAATCCAAGCATATCAAAATCTACTACCATTTCATTTAGGAAAGAATATTAGGAAGGGAAATCATCATTGACTATATTCATACCAATTTTCAGCTAGGAAACTGCTTTATAAAACCTTTAAGTTGGGTGAAGTTCAACCAATACATAATAGTACTAGTTAGCCTATAACAAAATCAATCTTCTTTTGCTACCTACACCTCAAACTACAAAAACTTTAGAATGCAAACTTTTAAAATAAGTACTCTTTGACTTCCACCAAAAACTCAAAGCTCTTATACTCCCTTTCTACCCAATCACGACACTAGCTTGCAAGTTGCATCACAAATGTACACAACATTCACAAATCCACCAACCGGTACAATGACACATTCTCGACACACTCTCACAATGTTCACAATTGTCCTCATTCCAAGTGCACCATCTTTTCTATCCAAAGTACGAATTTGTACAAAATTTACTTAACTCAATGTAAACAACTAATCTCTCGATTGAGAGGGGGTGTTGGCAATAGATGTAGTTAAGGTTACATTGTCTAGGATGACTTTCATCCACTGGACTTCACTAGCTTTGGGCTCCAAGTCTTTTTATAAGTCAGAGGGCTAAACCTTGTTTAATCTTCTTCTAAACTAAGTTGATCCTTGTTTAATCTTCTTCTAAACTAAGTTGATCCTTGTTTAATCTTCTTCTAAACTAAGTTGATCCTTGTTTAATCTTCTTCTAAACTAAGTTGATCATTGTTGTTGCTATATCACAACCTTTTTACTATATCTTGCACCTATTGTCTTGACTTTTGTCTTTGCAACCAAGCTTAAAGGGAAACTACTTGGTTTAAAAAGAATATAGGGTTGATATGCACTCCACAATCCGAGTGCAATTAATATTAACAGTGTGATGCTTTGTGACTATGGACCTATTTGAGAAGAATTTCCGAAGAATTTCAAGTACAGGTGCTATTTGTGTAACTTCGAGTGCTATTATAGCCTAACCTTGCAACATACTGTTGTTTATCTAGTGCGTAGAGGGACAGTCGAGGAGCATGGCACTGAGTGGCATAATGCCACAGTTTGGATTTACAATCTCAAAGCAACTTGCCTCTTATGGGCATTTCTTGCTCATAGCAAGTGTTTTGTTTTAACTTCTAATGCCCAAGACATCAAATTTTGGTGTTGACAATATTTTGAAGTTAAATGAAATCTAATTAAGTTTTTATTTTCAATAGTTTATATTTTTGAAATATCCATTTGAAGTCTAATTTTAGCATCAAAAATCTGATTTTAAAAATGATTGATTATGATTTTTCTATTCAAGATTTTGTGCAAGGTTGTCCATTGCAATCTTGATTTTCCTTAGTTTTGGGGGCTTTTGGAAATGAGCCTTAAATACACTAGATCTTGGAGAAAAAATCACATTAGAAATTCATTTAAGAAAATTATTGAGTAGATTTTGAAAAGCCATAAATTGATTGGGGTTATGCATGTTAGGCCCTTTATCCTCATATTTTTTTGGTGACTAAGTTTTTAACCCCTAAATGCCCAAACTGCATTTTTTGGCATTTTAGCAATTTCGGGTAGCTCATTACGAATGGAGTTTTCATTTTTTTTTCTTTGAAATTTTCACACAACATTTTCCCGGGGAGTAGCTTTAAGGTCCAACAATTTTCATAACTTTTGATTGAATGGTTAAAAAGTTATTGCATGATATGTCATTTTCAACGCTCAACGGGCAATCCAGGTAGCCCAAAAAACTTCTTTAAAAATCACTTTTTTCAAAAAATCCTTTTTGAAATTGGTTCTACATATTTATATACAAGTGGGAAGCTTTGAATCATTCCATTTTCATAGATGACAAGAAAGATATGAAGATTTTTAGTTTGTGAGTAGGTATGATTTTCAAAGACTCCATACCTACCCGCAAACTAAAAACCTTCATAACTTTCATCTCACTTTATTGAAATGGAATGATTAAAAGCTTCCCACGTGTACATAAATCTAAAGAACCAATTTCAAAAAGAAAATTTTGAAAAAAAATATTTTTAAAGAAAATTCTTGGGCTGCCCAAGCTGCCCACGGAGCAATGAAAATCATATATCATGCAATAACTTTTTAAATATGTAATCAAAAGTTACAAAAATTGTTGGGCCTTAAAGCTACTTTTGGGGCACATGTTGTGCGAAAATTTCAAAGAAAAAAAATAAAAACTCCATTTGTAGTGAGTTGCCCAAAATCACAATGTTGCCAAAAAAACATAGTTTTTGCATTTAGGGGTTAAATTGGACATGTGAAAAGAAAATTGAGAGACTCTCATCTCAGAAGCACAGTCTTGAAATGCTTCGGAACTTCTTCTTCTCAAATACGACTGCTGGCTTCGCGGTGGACCGGCAGCCACAGCAGCAACGCGGCTACCTTACTCCAATTGTCCAGATCGTTGTCTCAGTTCATTAAAGACAAAGACAATGGATGCAGGCCTTGTGTCAGAAGAAAAAGGAGAGAGTCCTGCAAAATCATAAGTAGTGCTGTAAGTTGAGCTTTTCCCAGTTCATCATTCACAACGGAAAAGTGTGGCATCGGCAACCCAATCCGTCAATCAAAGGTTGACATTGGGATATCGGAAGAGTCAGACTTCTGCACCCTACAAACCTTCAACCAAGTTGCAAGGTGCTTGAAGCAATGTACGGGGAGTACCGGCATTGAGTTACGAGCTAGCCGGTTGATTTTGAGAATTTCCGAATGGATTTCAAAATCTTCGGAAAAAAACCGATCATTTAAGAGGAAAATCAAAGAATATTCTCTATTTTATAAAGCTGAGAGAATGCTTCAAGCAACCGTTTGGTCTGACTCAGAAAATGTAGGATTTTAGCCGGTTAAGCTAAAATCTCCCTGGACTGTGGCTTGAAGTGGTTGGGGAAATAGTCCACGTGAGGAGTCCCTCTTCAAACAAGGAGGGACTTGAGCGAAAGGTGAGTAAATCGTGTATTTGTATTCAAAGTTTATGGGCAGCTGCATGAGGGCCGCGCACATGAGGCCGAATGGGGCCATACGGGACATGCTCCTGAATGCGCTCCTCGAAGATTCTGACGCAACAAAACGTGGCCTAGTTCTCATAACTTCTGCATGCAGTTGAATTTCGAGTGGAATCGCTACAGTACTGTAGTTAGAAGAAGACGAAGAATATTCTCAGACGTCGACTCTATCCAAAATGACAACTATTCATATTTACTACTACGCCTTGTGGCAATGTACTGATGCCACAATCCAAAGAAAAGTAAAAGTAGTTTTCTAATTTTTTGAAACCAAAAATATCTCAAAAATCCATAACTGTCACACCACATGTACAACTGCCACGAAACCAAGCCTTACACTCCTCCCTGCCAAGAGCTTTCCAACAATACCAAGAATGCAACTAGGGGATGCATGGTCCAAGAGATCTCACCTTAACAAACAAAACGAATAGAACAAAACAAAATAAACAAATAGCCTAAGTTAATGGATGAACTAGGGTGTCTTGTGCCATTGCTACAGTCAAAATAAAAATAGAAGTAATTTTTTTTTTAAATTCATAAAAACTTTAAAATTCAATAACTTTTGTACCGTAGGTCCAAACACCATGAAACAAAGCTTATGTACCCCTCTTTGTTGAGAGTTTTTTGATGGCAGAAAGAACACCCCCAAGGGATGTACAATCTAGGAGATCTCAACGTAACAAATAAAGCAAAGCAACCGGAACTAGTGTGTCCTATGCCATTGCCACAATCAAAATATAAAAATAAATTTCTAATTTATCAATTCATAAAAACTTCAAAATTCAATATTTTTTCAACCTTGGGTCCAAATGTCACAAAATAAAGCCTGTGCACCCATCCTCATCAAGGGCTTTGCAATGGTATTAAGCATGCAAACGAAGGATGCACAATTCAAGAGATCTCATCATAACAAAAAAATTAGAGGATGGATATTATTATTAACTATTATTTATTGTAACAACTTGTCACACATGTACTTGACTGTTAATATGCCTATCATCAAGGCAATCATTCCAAGTATATCCTCAAGTCTTCAACCCTAAGGTCAACATGGAGATAGTATTGTGAGGATGGTTCTGCTAACTAGGCCACGTTAACCAATGTGATTTTTGGGAAATCATTAAGATAGGTTGTTTGTTTTGTATGTTTGTTTATTTGTTACGTTGAAATCTCTTGGACTATGTGTCCTAGTTGAGTTCTTGGTATTGTTGAAAAGCTCTTAGTGACGAGGGGTACATGAATTTTGTTTCATAGTGGTTCAACTCATGGTGTGAAAGTTATTGATTTTTGAAGTTATTATGAACTAAAAGATTAGAAAATTACTTTTACTTTTATTTTGACTCTGACAACGATACAAGGCATACTAGTCCATTCATTAAGATAGGCTATGTGTTTATTTTGTCTAATATGTTGAGATCTCCCAGATTATGCATCTCTTGATTGCATTCTTAATATCATCAAAAAGCCTTGGTGAGGAGGGGTGCATGGACTTTGCTTTGTGACATTTAGACCTATGGTGTGAAAGTTTTAGATTTTTGAAGTATTTTTTATTTTAAAAAATAAAAAAATACTTTTGCTTTTCTTTGGTTGTAGCAACGATATAGGGGTACACTACACTAAAATTGGTAAATAGTGTTGGCTACACTAATTGTCAACGATAACACTAATTATGATTTGCAAAGTTAGTGTTAAAACATTATTTACACATTTTAAGACTATTTTAGCAGAATTTGACAACGAGAGGCAAAAATTAGAGTTTCCCAGGGAAGGGCCAGAGTTTAATGGCAGGAGTTCAATTCCCCAACACTATTTACACATAAGTTGAAAAATAGTGTTGGGGTAAAAAACAGGGAACAACACTAATTATCAGCCATTGAGATGAAAAAATGTCAGTGCTAGGTACGGAAGTATGCCATCATTCGAAGTGTGAGACCAGTCTCGAAAAGACAGATTGAAGAAAACCCTTGATTACCATTCAAAGATGAGTGCTCATAGCCATTATAAGTCAAGTCCAGCTTACAACTCACCTTGCTGATTAAAAGCCAACCCAGTGTGTCGCAAACCAGGATCATTATCAGCTCCATCAAGGTTTTTAGTATCCTCTACCTTAGTATATCACTGAGGAAGTCCATATTTGACAAAACTGGATTCCACCACTCTCCCTGATTCACCTCCTACGTCAACAACAAGACCTGCTCCACCTGCTTTTCGGCGAATATATGCTAATCCTACATGAGTGTGCTCACTCCCTTCCTTCGCCTCCACACAGCTTGTCAACTTCCCCACCTGTCAAGTACAGGGCAGTTCACTTCGAAATCAGTTCCAGCATTAAAGACGATTGCACAGGATTGAGCAGCTTGTGATTTCGAAAGCAAATAGCACATTTTAAACCCCTCAAAGCCCAAACAAATAGTCGATTACAATGACTTCCAAAACACATTAAGAAATGTAGGACATGATTTATTTATTTCTAGTCATACGTTTTATTACGTTTCTTGTGACCTCCCAAATGATTTATTTGAACTCCTGAAATATGGAAGCTCGACATAGGGTTAAATCTCAGAAATACCTTAACACCATCACAAGAGATATCTGTTCCTGGTTCAGCAAATCCTTTCATGTGCACACTCCACAATTGTTGCTTCACACCATCATACGTTACAAGCCTTGCTATAGTCTCTTGACCTATGTAACATCCTGCAGTGCACACCCCTCATTTAGAAAGAAAAGAAGAAAGAGACAATAACATTGAGATCCATTTTTCAAAGAAAGGACGCAATTATACATCCAATCTCAACTGTCTTGGAAAATCCACCGCAACTAATTCAAGCTCCTTGCAATCTAGGCTACAAAGTGATGCAGATACATGTTGACAGCCTTGAAATTGAGAGGAATTTCTTAACGTTGCACGCAAAAGCAAGCGTTTTTCGTGATCCAGTAAACCATGAGGGATAATACTTTAAAAATCTAAGATGGTGCATAACATTGGCCTTTGATAGACATTTGGCATAACAAGTTAATCAATTCTAGCAGGGTCTCCTTGCCTCCTACAAAGGGACCCTGCTAGTGAGTTGTTAGTGGGTGGCCATTATAATTAAAATACTAATGCAAGAATGTCAGGGATGAATATTCCATCCCTTGGTGAGGTGTCACACAAAGACCAAAAAGGGGAAATCTCTAGGTTATGGAATGTCGTGGGAGCCCTTTGAATTTAGCACCTACCTTTTGTCAATGATATGGTATCCCATAGTCCTGCCTCAAGTGCATTATAATCAGAAGTGAGTTCTTTTCCAGGTACAGGCCGTCCTGCATAATACGAACACAAGGTTCGACACTCAGTACTTCTGTATACATCTATAATTTGCAGGAATGATTCTGTCCCCTTTCTTCCATGTCGAAGTACCAAGAAGAAGACGCAAAATGGTGGATACTTAGATACCTAAATTATGACACAGCTCGAAATCTAGAAATAACATACATAAGGAAGGACCTTCAAAAGGGCCACTCTACTCTGAACTATTGATAGAAAAGACAATTGAAAATGACAAATAAACCCTGAAATACTGCTTAAAAAGTTAGAACGTACCAAGAATAAATAAACCTGACTTTTAGAAGGCCATTGAAGTGATTTTTGGCCAAATGAGCAAATAAATTGACCAAGGATCAATAATCCATCGATGGTCTAGATTCAGTATTAAAAAAAGTCTATAATTTGTTAAATTTGAGTTACAGGGATCCCCGCCAATGAGTAGAAATGAAACCTCAAGATTGCTCATTGGAATCAGTGAGTACAGTTAGAGCCAAAATTTTAAGCCAAGAGGTGCATCTTGGCTTTATTCTCATATAGTGGAAAGTATCACCATACATAACATTATTACGCAGAATAGAACATCCCCTACAAATAAATTGCTTAAATAATGTTATTTAGAGAAGAAGAATTTACCGTGCCAAACCCGCAATTGCTCCCAAGCAGCTGCACCCATAGGAACAGCTCCTGCTTTCAAAAGTGCCTCCCATACAATGCCAGCTGTATCTGTGGAGAGCATGAACGAGTAACCTAGGCCTGGCAGGCCACTTCCTACTCCAACTGTCACCGGAGTACCTTCAATCTGAAATTTCAGTTAGGTGACCCCTCTCAATCGTATGTAACAACTAGGAACTCAACGGCTTGATTTGATGAGGACATCAATTGAGAAGGTCTTATTAACGCTACCGGTAGTTTAAACCTTTGTAACACATTATTCCTAAAACACAGCAACAATGCTAAGCCTACACCAACTATGAAGGCATCGAACTTCGATATTTACTGCCCAATCACCCTGTAACAAACTACTAAGCTCTCTGGAGATTCAACAGGTCAAAAAACACGAAATACAAGAACACCACAAAAATTCTCGACAAAAGCTAAGATGCCAACACTAGAACCAATTAATCAAGGCCAAACTAATCAAACCAGATAGTGTGCAACACAAAGACTGTGAAGTTGGAAGCACTGACCGCATAATGCATGAATGAACCATCAGGTTTATCTTTGATTTCTCCAAGTCCCAAGGTGTCAAGAACCTGGTAGAGGAGTAAAGATCAATCAGTCTTTTATGGGTGATGGTTGGCGGGTGATGGTTGGCTTAGGGTATCACTTTTTGGACACACTAATTAGGTGATTCTTGTTTAAAACCTCCAAAGTTTGTCAAATTTGTTTATTTTGATCAAGTAATAAAAACCTAAAATGAAAATAAAAAATTCCTACACCTCAACATGGTCAACATGTATATTTCAATATTTCTATTGAGTTTATTTTTTTTCAAAGTAAATTTTTGGACCTATTGATAGAGGTGAAAAAAACTTTTAAGTTTTGGGTTCTGCAATCATAGTGCACAATTTATAAATTTTTTATTGATGAAATTAACTTTTTTATATGTTGGACCACAAAATGTAAGTTATATCCAAAAATGATATTAAAATAAAATTATTTGACATTCCAAATGCTTGTTTCTAAGGATTTTAGGTACATGTGACAAAAGTTACTTTTTCAATTAAAAAATTAACTAAAAATTCTTAAAATTCTTTGATTGTCATGGATTTCTTTTTCTTGACACATTATAACTGTTGAAAACTAAAATCATATTTTATGAATTCATGAATTTAAAAGATGAAGTCATTTGACACAGTGACATGGACTTATAGACAACCTTTTTGGGTACCCACAGCTGACCATCACCCTTAAGGACAGGCAAAGTTCAATGAAGATCTCCATCTACAGCACCGATGAGGCAGGATCTGAGGCACACACCTCATTGGATTTGGGGCCGACTAAGGAGAAAAAATAAGTTTTATCCGTGATATCCTCCACTTCCACTTTATCAGCAAAAAATATGTACCTGCATTCCTCAGCATCCCAAATCAAATTTTCAAGATCTCAAACATCTCAACCAAAAAGGGTCCTCCTTCACAGTAAGGCATAACTATAAAGAGAAAAGGTTTAGTAAACCAACTTGTTAAGAAGGGTGCAAAGCGATTGGCGTACACTTGGCGATACGAAAAGAATAACAGAATTTTTCTGCAACGCAGAATGACCACATATAAACGCCGTGACTTTCTAAACCTCCCCTTTTATGATGCCTTTTATTATGACAAGAATGTAGCATAAAATGCAGTATAGAAAACCATGGCATTCACTAAAATAAGATTGTTTCAAGAATTTGGAGACCTCAAGGGGAGACAAGAAATGCACAATGCAATTCATGGGGAGACCTCCCCATGATTCATAAGGAAACCTCCCTATGGTCACCTACTTGAAAGAAGCTTATGTCAATATATAAAATACTTAATTCAAAACTTTTCAACAATTTCGATAAAGTGGATGGGGAGGTCTCCCAATGATTGACCTTCTAAACAGCCATTTTCCCCACTTCACCTGCCTATGATGCATGTCCACAATTTACTGGAGAGCTTAGTTTTATTGAGAACTTAAGTAAATTGGTGCCCTCAAGATCTGGAACAAGCTAGTCTATAGCATTGACCTTCTAGAAACATGCTCTCGCACTAATAAATTGACCAATCAGAAGAACCTAACAGAAAACGAGAGTTGGAAGTGCGCACCATAACCCATGCCTTGACCAGATCGATGGTCCTGCCAGTAGACGTAACGAATACTGTGTCACAACCCTGTATCCCCCATCCTCTTAAGTCAATGTTCTGATAAATACTCCTCCGTCCCGAAATAAGTGTCCGCAGTGTTGTTGAAAACGTTTGAAGCCAATTTCATTGATCATATTGTGAAAAGCATAAATTCAGAAGGGTCCAACTTTTATATCACAAGAATCAATGAGGAACATTGCATGTGTTCATTGCGAACAGAATCAAAATTGGGCAAAAATAGCCTCCATGTCATCCACTCAAAACAACCTTAAAAAACATGACGTCCAACTAGGACACTTATTTCGGGACGAAGAGAGTATCTAACCAACCACAATCTAACCACAACACTCCATTAGAAGAGAGAAATAAAGGGAGCCGCCCACCTGACCATCCTTAAGCTTTTGAAAGTCGGCAGTGCTTTGGTTATGAAGGAAACGAATGCGGTCTTCCCCACTGACTGCACACAAAACAGCCGTTATCATTACTACCGATACTATTTCTCCTCAGAACATACTTAATATCTAACAAAGGCCAGTTGTACTATAGGCTACCAATGAAGGAAAACTAGCATAGTATAGTGTTTCTTCCTCCAAACTTGATGCTTTGAAGGCCCTGCAGAAGAATGCCTCAAATCCCAGCTTCAGGGTGCCTTTCAAAGATCTCATAAATCACAAATCCTGCCGAGCAGAACGAGAAGGATTTTGCGATACGGTGCTAGACCATGCAGACCATCCCACATAAGAACAAATCCGAATTCATGACATTCTAAATTTACGAAAAAAGTTCTTCAAGGGGTTTGATATCATCGAACTTTGGTTCTAATAAACACACTCAGGTTCTCTACTCTTCACATAGGACTTGTCGCCTTCAATTCCCTACATAACTCCGGGTCCTCTATACTGCTTCTAACAAATACTAGGAATGATAACACTGACCAGAAAATCAAACATGAAAAGCTCGATTAGTGCAGCAACATACCTCGAATCCTTCCGAAGTGAGACATCTCAACAACCTGCCCCATAATAATATTGCATCCCCAGAAATTCAGTTTACAAAGTAGACCAAAACATCTACCTAACATCATGACCTAGAAAATCCAAACAATGAGTGCTAGATTCTTAATTCACTATGTATAACTCAATGGTTTTAGAAATCTACCAGACAGAATTTAAACATATATCTCAAATTCATATATAATCAACTAATGCATATCAAAGTGTGTTACAATCCCTTTTAATTGCAATGAAGACTCAAAATAAATAAAACATTCCCATCGTCGAAAATAGACTCTGTTGCTTAAACCCACGGGAATGGGAGTGTCTGCGTTATGTCTATGGGATGGGAAAATGCTGTCACACCGAACACGTGCATAACATGAAGACCAAGGCTTGCTTCAAAAGATCCCAGGCAAAGAGGCTTCACCGCTACACCAGTGTCAACGGCTGCAAGAGCCTCCTTGTCATTCTGAAAAGTCTCCACTGCACCATCTTCGGAAAAGGCGGCTCCCATATCACTTATGATAGCCTGCTCAACCGAATGAGATCGTCAGAAAATCACATTGACCTCCACACTGCCTTCAAATGTTCCAGAAACGCATTCCCTTCAAGAGCTTCTGAATATTTGCAATTTCATAACCGTGTCCCACATTGAGGAGAATGTTGTATAGGTTACTTACATGCAAATCATTATCGATGGGTGGTGGGGTGAAAACCTCAGCAGCATTCAATCTAAGCTTCTGTTGCCGCAATCCCAATCCTAGAAATCTTGAGGGAACTGTGAAAAGCAAATTCCTTTGGGTTAGATATATGGTAAGTTTGGCAATCACCATACATCAACCCAAGGACCGCACAAATTCCGCACATTTTGTGATATAAAGAGCATTCCTAAATTCACATAAAAAATGCATAGAGAATCCTTGTCAACAAACGTACACTGACCACAGCGCACACGTCTGATCCCATTGCCAACCAATCTATCATAACTTTTGATGCATAGCTAATTTTACAAACCGACACAATTCATTATTACCAAATGAAATTTGATGAAATTCTTTGGTTAAATTTCAAGAGAAATGGGCTCAAAGCTGGTGCGTTCGGTCGATGCCAAATAGACCATACATGTCCCCAACCTTCTTAATAACTCAATTAGTAGCTTAGGGTTTAAGGTTTAGTGGTATATCAACCCCCTGTGCTCATATAAATTAAAATCACTATTAATTTCATTGAATTTTATATCTCATGGGTTTCAAACCAAAGATTGCCAAACATCATAATCTACCAGTAAAATCTTTCTGAAATATTCCAAACTCAAGACAACCACATTGCCATCCAAATGTGGTAAACCCAACCACAAAAAAAGAAGCAACCCTCAAAAATCCACAACTTCCTAACCTGTTGCTCCAATTCCAACCGCACCAGAATTTTCCCGCAGCGAACACGCCCCGCTCTGTTTCGTTCCATTCTGTCAATACAAACCCAGCTGAAATCAAACATTGCAAACCAATACTCCAGTTATGACAGCAACCCAAAATCCAAATCAGTAAGAAAGGAGGAAACAAAGAACAATTCTTTGCAATGGAAGTGGAATGGAATTGAATTTACATACCCGGTGGCAGCAAGGCGAGAAGGGCTGGAACAGAGGCGAAAACAAAGGTACATGAAGTGCCATTCCAGTAGTCCGGTAATCCAATTGTTTCGAAGTTGAGGTGCAATTGTTCAAGTGCAATGTGTAGTAAATGCGAGGGATAGAGGGTGCCAATATCCAATTCTTCCCCGAGAACACAATTCTTTAGGCCTGATGCGCGAAGGAATGCGATGCGGAAGGGCGAAGAAAGATAAAGAAAAAGTAGAAAAAGAAAAAGTACTTTCTTTTTCTTTTTCTCTTTTTCTTCCAGTTTGTCCCACCTAAGCAACTCATTACTGGTATATTTAACCCTTAAAGGAGTACACAAAATAGTGAAATTAGGTTGCCTTAAAAATTAGGTTGTCTTACTCTGAAAAGTTACTCCTTGGCTCACCTTGTATACATGGCGGTGCATGCGATTGTCTGACTAATCATTTGATATTAGGATTTCACATGGTTTAGGGTTTTCAAGGCCACTAATTTGTTTTTTTGTAACACTAGTGGCTAGGTCCGAACAAACCAAGAGTACTAGTGCAGAAGATTTGTGTGACATTGAAGGGTTTTTGAAGGGTAGCATTACATTAAGAATTAGAAAGGTGCGTCAATGAATTTGTTTTGATTTTGATTTTATTTTCCCTTCTTATTCTTGCATAGGCATTTCATCTTTTGGCAAACGGTACCTATTTTGTGTTGTGTTTAAAAACTTGTTTTTCTATGTGAATCTGAATTCAAGAAGTTGCATCTCTTATTTGGTTGTTCATAATTCACCTGTATTATCAATTGTTGTATTGTACATGGATATTTTGCTTGTATGACTAGTCTCTATTTGAAACAACTTTAGAATGGCTTTGAACAAGATACAATTCAAAATATAGGGAACAAAATTCGATGCTTTGACCCTTGTATTCCACATTTTGATCCCAATGCACACAACATCTTGTTACAGTACAAAGTCTCATTCTTTCTTGGTGTATGATTGAGCAAGGTAAACTAAACCCAAAAACTAGTAGCTAATGGCAAAACAATAAGAAAGTAAGTATTTAGAGGTATTTTGCTTTGCTTTGCAATAGAATTGCACAAATATATTTTGACTCCTTACCATGCCAATTGATTTGTTTACATCCTTGTAAATTTTCTATTAGGAAAAATTTATCTTGACAAAAAATAGAATTGATAATGAGACAATAATTTTTGAATGTTTAACCCCTAAAGGACCAAGGCCTTCTTTCTGCCAAAAAACACTCAAAACTGCCATTTCTACAATAAAAAGTAAAAAAAAAAATTAATTTTTTTTTCTACATCTAACCGTAGGATCTTACACCCAACTAGTATGAGAGTGTGCAGAAAAAATTTCAGAATTTTTGACCGCACAAATTGCAAGATATCTGCGTTTAAAGTGGAAAAAACAAGTTTTTCAGTACATTGTGGGACAAGATTTTTTGACTTTGAACATTTTTAACTTAAAATTTTTGCACTACAGGGTTTTGAGCTTCAAATCTTTATAGTGGAAAATTGAGTTGAGAGTCTAGGAAAAAAAATCCAAAAAAACTTAATTATCATTCTTAAAAAAATTGTTAAGTAGAAATAGGTATAATATAGAAGGAAAATCTAAAACATTAATATATTTTAAATAGGACTAAAATGCACTAATTCCAATGGTGAGATTGTTCTAGCAAGTAAAATAAACCATGTAAAATTATTTTTTTTGAAAAATTGCAAAAATTGCATTCAAAAATGCATCCTACAAGTTATTTTTTTCAAGAAGATGCTCTAACTGTCCAAAAAACAAGAATGTCCATAACTTTCTCATAACAAATCCAAATAAAATGAATCAAAGCCTTCCAGATAGACAAAAATATAATCTACAAGAAAAAAAATTGAAAATATTGAAAATATTTTTTACTGCCTGGACTACCCCCAACCCCTATTTTGAGCTTATTTGGTCATAAATTATATTCCCACAAAGCTTATCAGTTTTTCTATCTTCAAAATAAGTTTCAAAAAATCACAACAAAATTTTCGACCATAGGTACTTGCCCAAAAACGCATTTGTCCCTCGAAGGGACAATGGTCCTTAAGGAGTTAATACATGGTTGACTATTTCTATTTTATTTGTTGTAGATCAAGTCTCCAACACAAATAGCCAAATTATCAAAAACACACATAGGGTAAGTGATGTTTTAGAATGTGGTTCTTCTCTTTTGATAATGCTACTTACATTTTAATTGTGTGGTAATCTATGTTGAACTTGTATACTTGAATTTATTTTTTGGTATTGAATGTACCTTTTTTTCATTACAATCTTTTTGTCCATTCAAATGCAAAAAGATGAGAATTTTTTTCCTCGATATTATTAATTGAAATTGTAAAACAAACTTAATACTAGAATAATTTTTGAATTATTTGCAAGTTGGAAGGGAGAAACTCGATATAGCAATTTGGCATGTTAAGCAAGAAGTGAATTGATGAAACAAAGAAAAGTATGCATGAGGCTACTCTTATAGCTAGTATGAATTGTCTTCCTCTTCATTCTTGATTTTGACCGTTCAACTCTAAAATTCTTCTCTTTTCACATAGTCAAGTCCTAAATTTCTAATGAGTTTATTTTGCAATCACTAGTGGAAGTATATAGTTGTATGTCATATGTAATAGAATATTTTGAAGAGATGTCAATTAAAGAATTCACTTGCAGCATTCATCTTCTTTTTGTTTATTGAATAATTGTCTTTTTTAATTTGAACCTCACAATTCTTATTTAAATTTCTTATGTGATAATTTTGTACTTCATTTCTTTGATTGGGGTGAACAAATTATCCTTCAAAAAATATACCTTGCTTTATCCTAAGCTACAACTTTGTTAATGTAAATTGAAGCTGTTGGTATTTTGGTATCCTTGCTTTAATAATCCGTAATTTGCTTTCAATAACATGAATTCACAATTTATTGTTGTAGTCATTACTAATGTATTCATTTTATTTGAAAAACTTTAAATTCTCAATTTTCACAATTGAATTTTAAAATATTGGATACAAACAAAAGTAACAACATTGGCTTGCGCTACAAAGCTTAAATTTTAATCATAAAATAAAATTAATCACTAATTTACTAATTTACCTAATTTCTTTTGGTAATAAGTAAGTTCAATCTGATTTTTGATTTACTAATGATATTTGAATTTGTTTTGTATAATTTCAAGAGCTCAATAGCGACATTGGAGAACATTCATATCAGAGTGCAAAGTTTTTTTCAAGCCAGGACAAAATTCAAAATTCAAAAGGTATGTATTTGAATTTATTTCTCTTCTTAATCCTCTTTAATTTGTTGTTTCATCTCCTAAAAAGACACCAATCACAATACAAATGCAACTTTTAATTTAAATTGGATTTTTGGATTTGAAGTAGTCTTTGAATTTTTTGTGGAGGTGCTTTATAATTCCGATATTTTATTTTTATTTTTTGCTAGCTATGCCAAATGGGGAGTCAACTCAACTCTTTTCAACAAAGGCAACATGGAAGCATGTAATTCAATGGATGATAAACACTTCAACAAGAAAAGGTGAAGTTGGTCTTATAGGTAAATGTCTAAAGGAATTTCCTCAACATTTTTAACATAAAAACTATCATGCAAACATTACAAAGGCTGAGCTAATATGGGTGAGTTGAAGAGGAGGTTTGACAGTGGTGAATTGAACAAGGACCTCATTGAGAATGTTGAGATTCACTTCATTATCAATATGGATAATGATAGGTCATTGGGATTTCAAAGAAATGTTGGTGCAAAATATGCAGATGTGGTCTCTGGTGGAGTTGGAATTATGATGGTGGTACGAATATTAGGAGGTGAGAATGCTATGATACTCAATCCTTTCTTGATATTTCAAAACAAAATGGTAAATATCCAATTTGAGGTTGCTTAGATGATGTACCAGGTGTGAGCTATCAAACTGATGCAAAGGTTGTCAACTGATGCAACCTGTCATAAAACTTATGACAAGAGTTGTTTGGATTGAATACTTGAATGAGCAAAGAGCCATTCAACCAAATTCATTGGGGCAAAGGAAAGTGATCTATATGGATAATTCCGCATTCCACAATGATTCTACTTAAGTACTTTTAAATACAAATAACTTGAATACTTGAATATAGAAATTAGAAAATTTCTTGCGAATGCAATTGATTTGTGCCAACTAATTGATTCATTTGTCATTTCAAAAATCAAGGATGCATGGTCATTTCAAAAATCAAGGAAAGCTTACAAGTTACATTGTATTCAAAGTGAAGGTTGGCAAGATCAAGTGTATGAAGATGGTAGGACATCGGAAATGTTGAAGAATCCTAGGAAGAGTTTTTTTTAGAGATGGCAATGGCAAGGTGTGAAGGATGTGAATGAGCAAGAAGATGAAAGAGAAACAAATTTTGCCCAAAAGGCATGATTTGAATTGGCCTAGCACGAAATTTTCTCGGTGGGTGGCATGTGAAACAATTGACTCTAGAACTTCAAAGGATCATTGAGAAGTATCCAAACCATTTCCATGAAGCGCCAGTTCCTATTCTTCTATGATGGTATATTTTTTAAATGATTGATTATTTATATCTTTTATTTCAGGCTATTGTTATTTGATAAGGTTTTTTATTTGCAATCATTGACATTTCCATTGTTATGTGGTTCTTTATTAATTTAAGTGTATTGAACCTTGTACAAGTATGTGTATATTCTGAGAAATAATAATTTGTTGCTAATGTGTGGCAAAGCAATGCAACATTAGCTAAAACTTAAGATTGCATTGTTTCATGGATGCATCTTTTGCTAATTGTTTGTGTGTCCAAATTTGTGATAATTAATTCAAATTAGTGTTTGACAATTTTGTTTTAAAAATGTATTTATTGTAATAATTATTGTTGAAAATTATTGCAATAATTATAAATTGTAAATATTTATATAGTGTGGAATGTTGAGAAATTAGTGAGGGTCAACCTAATTTCACTATTTTGTGTAGATCCATTGTAAAATAGTCAAACATCATGTTTAAACTAAATTTTTCCTTTTAAATTGTGTTCAAATATCAATTTTATATTTTTATTACATGACACTATGAATTGTCAATCATTATGAAATTTTTCACTTTGTTTCGTACAAAATTGTCAAAGTTATAATTTTTTTCCCCCAACCCCCCCCCCCCAACAATGACCTTAAAGTCAAATTTCACTATCAAGCTAAATTTATCCTATTATATAATTGATATATAGAATCTTGATATTTTTAGTTGTGAAACAGTGAATTTTTCTATTGACCATGATTTTTTTAATAAATTTTGATGGAAAAATCAAATAATTATAGAATTATATGAATTCTAATATATATTATAATAATCTATGATTTTAACCATAAATGAGGGTTAGAATGAAAAATATAAATTTATAATTAATTTTTTTAATTTATAAAAAAAATTCAAATGAAAAAGACACTTGGAGCTTGAAATTGCAATAATTATTTGAATTTTTAAATTTTTTCAAAATTTTAAAATGGAATTGAACTAAACCTTGTCAAGCTTCATTTTCTTAAGTTAAACACATACCAATAATGAATACTTTGAAAGTTACAATTAAGTTTGACCAAGGTGCATTCACTTTTTGGATGCACAAACCTTAAAGGATTAACTTCCAACAAAGTGCAAATTTTTTAGTGTGCAAAAGCTAAAAAATCTCCATCTTTGCTAATTTTATTAACCATATTTGTAGAAAAAAAAGTTGTGTTGCTAGAATTGTCAAGAGCTTGAAAAATATGCAAATTTTTTTAATGCCAAAGCTAATTATGTGACAATTTCTAGCATTATTGCTTACTTTTCATCCAAAAGATATTATTGTCTTTTTATTTGTAGTACCACTTAAAATGCCCTCAAAACATAACTACATTAATTATCTTGTTGGTGAGGCCACTACAAAATTAGTGTTGTTATATAATTGTTTTCCTTTTACATGATGGTAGAAATTCAAGTAGCCATGTGTTGTATATGGACTGCCCTTGATGGGATGGGAACTCAAGACCTCTTGGTAAGAAGGTTTGAACTTTAACCAATGCACCATGGTTGAAGCCTCTTAATAATATAAGGTATGTGAATTTCATTTATACATTTTCTAATCATTTTTACAAATCAGCAGACTTTGAAGGCCCATATCTCCTTCATAGTAAGTTCGTTTTTCATGAAACTTATTTGAAACGGTGCATATTGAAGTCTAGTTTTAGTGGTAAATTTTTTAATTTAATCTAATTTTTTTTTTAAATCTGACAAGCATTATTTTGAAGTGGTTTGACCAAAATCTAAAACTAAATTGTTCAATTTTTGAATAATTCAAATTTAAAAGTTTTAATAGTTCAAAGTTTACATTTTAAATAGTTTATAAATTAAAATTAGTATTCTAAACCCTAATTTATCATTTTTTCTATAGTCGACAAAATTAACTTGTAGTTTTTTAATTGTTCAACCATGAACCTACTTTTCTTTAACAAAGTATTTTAAATATAAATTTTATAGTGCAAAAAATTCCCACAAGCACTTTCAATTTAATAAAATTTAATTTTTAAAATTTTCAAAATTCTAGTGCCTTGTATATGGTCACTTTGTCAATCTATATCATTGCATATGAATACAAGTCACTTAAGGCTACATGTATGGAGAAAAGGCAATTGTTTTTAAGAAATGGAGAAGCAGGATGTATACCAATCTAGTATGTGAGATATGGAGTCAATCAAACCATTGCCATTAGTCAATTCCACCATCTACAGGATCCTTCCATTTCTATAGAGTGTTTGCCATTGGGTACTATTGTTAAAGAATGACAACAAATTCACATATGTTTATGGACAATTCAAGGTTGATAATGAAGTGGTTCAATCAATGTTAATTTAGGTGGACAAATGATGAATAAATACTTGTCAAAATAAGCTATATATTTAGCCAATAAAAGAGGTGCTTTTAGGATGTAGAACTTATAATTTTGTAACAATCATCAAACAAAATTAGAGTGGTAGGTCACTAATTTTGAACCTTTTTAAGATGGCCATGCCCCCACTTGCTAGCAGTTATATATTTTTGGTTTGAAAATTCATATCAATTCAAGTTCTTATTAGATTAATATGATTCCACTTTAATTCAATTCAACTAATTTGTTCTTTAAAATATATACACTATTGGAGAACCATTGAAAATCAAGACAAAACCAACAAGAAAGTTTGTTGGAATCAACAGAAAAAT
Source organism: Climacium dendroides (assembly GCA_950106755.1). Taxonomy (NCBI): domain Eukaryota; kingdom Viridiplantae; phylum Streptophyta; class Bryopsida; order Hypnales; family Climaciaceae; genus Climacium; species Climacium dendroides. The sequence continues at coordinate 25,039,883 of OX467086.1, forward strand.
GAGTTCCTGTAGCCAAATGCATTATTACGAATCACATCAACAAGTCTTTTTTGTTGATTTATTGCCTTTAAGTCCTATTATTTTGCAATCTATTGAGTCAAAATTCTTGAAATTTTTTCCACGTATTCCAAATGTTTGTCTCTAACTTTTCACCATTTGGATTTCAATTAAAAAAAAGTCCTCATTGCACAAGAAATCATTAAAAAATGACTCATGTATTAACAATTCATTTAACTTCCTTCATGATTTAGTATAAGCTAAGCATCTTAAAAAATTTCATGAGGAAACCTAACATCATATACTTATGAATGGTCTAATCTTCATTTCTATATAAAGAAAAAATTATACTCCAAGAGGGCCCAAAGTTTGCTAACCATATTTCAAAGGAATGAATAAAAGTTTTTTTTCTCACTTCAAATGTTATAATCTTTCAATCTACGCAGTCAAATGGGCTGAATTTTTTTTGCACACTTTGGTCAAACACTTTACTTCAGTTTTATATTGTTGAAGTTTAAAAAAAAAATTCAATTTTCATTTTTGAATATCATACCAAAAAACTACAATTTTTGACAATGTTTCCCTAAAAAAATCCCTCGGTCTTTTAGAAGTTAATTGCTGCTTTTCTCTCTTAATTTTTTTTTAATTAATTGAAATGTGTTTGCTATTTTTACTTAATTATTTCACTGTATACTACAAAATTATAACAATGAAAATATTTTGCATAACAAATTTCTCAATGATAGATACTTCATATTTTTATGTAATGAAAATATAGGATTGATATTCAAATATAATGCAATAGGCTAATTTTAACTTATACATGATATTTGACCATTAGGGTTAACACATCCCATGAATGACATGCTTTTCAAACATGTAGGGAAAGAGGGAGCTCTTTAGTACTCTAGAACCAGCTATCACTTTTATTGGTTGCATGAGAACATTCAACTAGTGTTCGGAAAAATTGGAGGAGCTCTCTCCTCCAAAAATTGGGAGCTCCTCCAACAAAAATGGACTGGTTTACATTTCCAGTGATCACCAGTTGTATCCCCTCAATCACAAAAAATATTGTTTTTTTCCTTGCAATATCAATTTCTCACCAACCCATTTACTCCACACTAAAATTGACACTAGTTGAAGTACTAGATTCTTATAATGTGAAAAAACACAATTTCAAAATTAAAATTGCGGATAATATTGCATCCTTGGTAGGAATTGAACCTCTCATAGCCTTTACCATTTGAAGGCCAAGGATCCTCCCAACTCATCTAAGATGGAGTTGAGAATAGTAATGAAAAGTTTGTACAAACTAACAAATGTTTAAAAATCAAAGTTTTTAGCTGCTTCAAATGGATCTTTTGTTGCTCCTGTAGGGTATTACTTAGGATTGCTGGTATATAAATAAAATGTCTATAGGATAAATGCTTATGGACATTAGGATCCAATGCGTACATGACTTTATCTAACCTTTGAAGGAAAAATGATTCATTATTTGAAAACAACCAATTTAACTTGTTATAATTTGAAAATTATAATTCAATTGAGGCCATGCATATTCATATCATTGGAATCAATGAAGAATATTTTCTGTATAAGTCTACCCAAAAAAATTGAAAAAACAAAGTCACTATATTACCTACTCAAATTTTTGTCAACAAAAATGTGAACTTATTTGGGATTTTTTGTTTGGTTTTCAAGGTTTAGAGTTCAAGTTGAAATCCTTAGTAGGACTTTTGCAAGAACTTAAATAGACTATTACAACATAATTTGAATACATTACAAAAGTTGCAAATCTTAGCCATGGAATTGTCCAAGCATTTTTAGTTTGCATTTGATCCTATTATCCAAATTTCTTAAAACCATCCAAGTTGTTGCCCCCTAGCTAGTTCAATATCCTATTCCACAAGGCAAATATCCAAGTATGATCTTTGCTTTGCCCAAGTATTAGCCAATGAATATGATCCCATGGAATCTAAAATCTACCAAGTGTTAAAAAGAGGTGAGTAAAGTATTCTCCAATTTGGAGGGCATTGGTTGATTTTTGGCCCTTCTAATTTCCTTCTCATTTTTCATCTTTTTTTTCAAAATGCAATTGAGTTTTTTTCCACTTCTACCAGCTAACTTTGAACTAAGATAGAAACACCTATTCCCAACCGAGACCTCATACTCAACTTGTAGGGTACCAATATTTTGGGCTAGGTAGAGAGTGATTTGTGGAATGCCTTGTCAAGACAAGTTATAATTAGGTCCCAAGTAGTATAGCTCAAAGTTTTATACATACCAATTTTGTAAAATCCAAGTGTCACACAATAGTTTGTAGAAACCAACTTTAAAATTTCAATTGTAGGACTATGCATTAGAAAAAAATGAGGTCTCTAGAGGGCCGCAAGAAAGTAATAAATAAAGCTATTAATAGTAGAATAATGAAAGTGATGCAAAGTTATGTTTCATAAACACCCACATTAGAATACCAAAGGTGGTTAATTGGCAAATGAAATAAATTAAGCCAAATGAAGTGGCTTTTGAAGCTAGTTGCCCAACAAATTAGAGAACTCTAATATTTTTTGACTTGCTTCAAAAGCCACCTAGATAAATGTGTTCAAAGTTGAGAAGAAAATCTATTTATATAAGAGGGGTAGTACTAGGTAAAACAATCCACGTGGGATATGTAAATTAGGATTAGTAATAGCACAACCATTCATAGTTAAGTCAAAAGTAGGAATTGCGCTCAAAGTAGAATTTTAGACCTCATTTAGGCATAGTAGAGTGATTTTTTTCTTAAACTTTGAACTAAAAAAAGTTGGAGGATAAAGCTAGTTTTCATCTTCAAAAATCTATTTGAGGTTTATAACCTCTAGTAAAAAGTTATGAACAAAATTTGGAGAGGGGTGTTTGGAAATGTTAAAGAAAATGTCCCTTCTAATACCTTTTAGAATTTTGTCTATAATTTTTTAGTAGAGGCTCTAAACCTCAAATTAATTTTTGGGAGATGAAAACTAGCTTTATTCCCTAAATTTTTCAATTCAATTTTTTAAAAATCATTCTACTATGCCTCAAAAAGGTCTGAAATTTTACTTTGAGCACAATTCTTATATTTAGATAGTGAATGTTCAAACTCTCATCTTCAAGATATTCCATATCCTTTGAAGATTCATATTGAACAATTGATTTCTTTATAAAACAACATCAGCTTTCATTCTCATCAAATGTCAATTACGTAAATTTGGCACATTACCATCAAAATAATTTCTTGATGGTGGTCATTGGACTATTTTGGACATTTTTTTTCCACAACATGGTTAAAGTACAAGTATCCAATAATTAAGTTTAAGGTGCTCAAATGTGCTTTAACCTTGATTAGTGTGCCCTATGTCATTGCCATAGTCAAAACAAAAGTAAAAGTAATTTTCTAATTTTTTAGATCCAAAAAATACTTCAAAATTCAAAAACTTTCACACCGACTGTCCAAACGCCACGAAATAAAGCTAGTGCACCCTCCTCGCCGAGAGCTTTCCAACGGTACCAAGTATGCAACTAGGGGACACACAGTTCGGGAGATCTCAATATGACAAACAAACAAACAAAACAAAACAAACAAATTTAAGGTATGCACTTTAACCCTAATTACTTAACACCTTAGATTTTGAAGCATTAACAAGCATCCAACATCACAACGTAAAGTGAGAAGCTATATGGAAAAAACTAATCCTTATGCAAAATTAAATGTAATTGTGGAGGTTCTTTTAGGGCTCTAGAGAGGCCCTTTGGAGGCTTGATTTTTTTCCTAATGGCATACTACAATTATGTCATGACACATGTCTTTGCTTTTTAGTCCATAAATGAGTAGGAAGTAGTGTCTTCATTGAGTAGAACTAGAAGACTTTAGACCGCATTGGCTATGGGTTTAGACTACTTTTTGGCTCCCAAAAATTACACAAATTCCAATTTAGAATAGAATTACAAAAAAATTGCAGTTCCCATATTTCCTATCTTTCTAGTTTCTATAGAGGAAACCTTTCCATCCCCTCATACTGTTCATGATGTGTCAAAGAATCGCTTAATCCTTAAGGGATGACTAGTAACCGTGGAAATTATCACTTTGGTTATCGTGTAAAAGCACTCATTGAAAGTCAAACTACCGTCCAAGACTTCACCTTTTCACAACAAACTTCCAAAAATGAATAGTGCACTTCTGTCTTACTGCAAGGATTCTCTGTCATCCATGCACATGGACGCCAAACGTGCTCGTTGACGATTTAGGGTTAAGCGATCCGGGTATGGGTGTTTCCACCTTAGCCGCCGGTTTTCCCCGATCATTGCTTTCAACAGAAGTAACAAGATACAATAGTCAATCGTCCTGGTTGAGTTCAATCGCTGCAATTCATGTAGGTGAGCTTGTGGGCCGGGGATGGAGACTTCCGATTTGTGGGGAACCTTCAGTTCAGAAGACTGCAAACATAGTTTCATTTCGGAGCTTGATCAGGTCGGTGATTCGCATATTTAATCGGAAGTAATAATTGGCAACGTAACGAATCTTATTCCCTAGTTTAATTGTAGCATAGCTCCTAAGTTAAATACTCCACCAGCGCACATTCAAAGTGGGCTTCACCCAGTTAATTTTCATTGAGGAAGGTGCGAGAAAATTCCGTCCTGTTGTACTGCTACCATATAAGCTGTGTATGGGATCGATGAAGATAGAATGCTGTCCTGTAAGTGACAAGTGACGGATACAACTGGCATGATATTTTGGACTCGTCGGACGAGGTATACTTATTTGTTATGATTTTCTTAAAGTAGTCTTACTATTTTTAGTTGGAGCACTTGGAGGTCAGCAAGAGGCTTGGGCCACTGTTCGTGAAAAAGATGAGCAAGATTACCAATTGATATATGCTTGGGAAGGAGCGAGCTGTGCATGTGGATTTGTCGGGTTATCTTGGTATATTTTGAAACCAATAAACCAATACATTCTCAAGGGTAGTACTGTGATTCCAAGGCTTTCGAATTGTTCTCCAAGTTCGGGGCTCTGCATGCACGATGACTCGCTGAGTCCAATTTATGGGGCTACGTACAAGCTAGCTTGTAGGAGTTTTTTAATTCAAATTTTGCAATACTGTACAACCTATTCCCCTCTCTGTCGCTTCCTTCACTCCATGCCTAAGAAAGAATTAAGTACGTACTGTATCTCGCCCAATGTGCCTTTTCTAACGAACATTCGATGTACGTTGTGCAGTACGTGTACGCCACCGTTGAATCAATGACCCTCGAGCTCCATGCTCTCTTTTCATGCTCTCTTTTCATGCTCTCTTCTCATGCTCTACCTCAACTGGGAGACTTGCCTTCACTTGAACAGGATCGAAGCACTTACATTTTTGCTTTCGTTAATTGTTTGGTCACGAGTATCTCAAAATTTCAGTTAGTCTCAGTCTTTTATAGAGAACTCCCGCAAAGTGCCTCCTGGTAGAAACATGCAATGATGAACACCTGGTGGAACTTGGCAGGAGCTTGATCTACAACATGTTATGCTGCGACGAAAGGTATCAAGGGCATTGAGTATTTTCAAACAAAAACAAGAGATGGAAATAAACCAGGAGATTTGATCATTGGAAGGAAGTTCAGTGTTCCAAGATCGATCTGGGTGGCATGGTGAAACTCTATAATTGTATCCTCAAGAAATTAATCCTCAAACTCCAGATGACGACTTCTATGTAACAAATTGCACATCCGGGTCCCGTGTTTATTCTCTTGCAGCTTAATGTTGCTGTTTGATATTTCCAATTATCATTCTAAGTTGTGGTGGTGGAGCGCAATGGCAACTGCCGAAGGTTGTTGAGTCACGCACGTTTCGAGATGAACCTTTCAATAGGAGCTTTCCACCATGCAAGAACAAGTCTTGGTTGAGGCACTTGGTCTCATTCATTTGGGACTTCCGAAAGCACTTTCGTTAAGGCACCTGGTCTCATTCATTAAGCAGCTTATATATCAAACAACCATAAGCTGCAAGTACCTAGCCCCCATTTGTTTTTGGGAAAAGAAAAAGAAAAAGAAAGCCAACCTAGCTAGCTCCAGCGTAGATTTAGAGTCAAGCCGACTTGATTGGAAGGTAATACCTCCTCCATCAACCTGCTCGACATCCGGGTACGTAGTCCGAGGATCTTAGTGCAGTATCTACAGTACTCTCCACCAGAGGCTGAGTGGGAGCTATGCACGTCTTCATGATATATGGTATTATTTAGTGGCTTGTGCCGACTGAGGTGCCACGCGTCTGGGATTTAATTTCATCAATCTCGTGCAAGTCTATACCCTCGATCCTTGGACAAGCTGTGACTAGCTAGCTAGCAGACCGAAGCACATTTTGGGAGAATCAGTCCACATTCAACGATCCAAGCGATGTATATATACATCTTGCCAAGGCTACAATTTTCAAGCGGTCTCTGTCAGTTTGTTGGAGGGCGGGAGCGTCGGCCAGCGGTCATTTGTTTGAGAGTGAGTGGAGCTTCAGGAATGGTAGATTGGTTGCAATATATACAGTACATATGTGGTTACTTACGCGAATCTCTCGTGACTTCAGTTTTGATGACTTGCACAGGGGACGGCAGGTCTTGGACACGCGCATCCCGTCGTCTTTGCCTGGTCGATCGACAAGCTAGCGACTTGAGAAGAGACCGTGCCCAAGCAAAACGGAACGAATTCTCCACGGTTTCTCCATCGGCATGGTATGTGACTCAGTCACTTCAATGAGTTAGCTTAACGATCGTAGATTTCGTTAAATTCTGGGCACTAATTTGGTGACACTGATCTGCAAAAAGCTCTAAAAAGTAGGACAGATATGTATTGATTTACGTTACGTTCAAGCTGCCGCACCCTGATTCCCTGAAACGAGCCAAAGTCGTGGAATTCCGCCAGTCCAACGTACGAAATTGGCGCGAGCTCACTCGACGAAATCGACTCATGTGGAACGTTGGGATGCGCGCGTACGGCGTACCCTGCGTCATCAATGCGCTGAAAGCGCCAACTAAAAGAGTGGAAAATTACTGCCAGTACATCTTGCGCACATTCCTAAGGTACGTGTAGTTGACATTTGATCTACATGATGAAAGGTTTCCTATGAAAATGACGTACCGACAGTATTTCTTGACAACGTAACTAACCGGCGCACTGGCAACTAACTGAGGATCTCGCTACCGTGGTATATAGTCCAAGAAATCATAGTTATTGCACAACTTCCAGACTACTTTGGAGCATCACACCACATTGTCGTTAAATATATATTAGCCACAAGGTTATCGGTCGGTCTATCTTTTGTACGCAGTATTAATGTTTGCAACGATATGTTATATACAGGGTCTCCTGCTTCTGGAATCTGGAGGCTTTCATGCATGTCAAGGTCTCCTAGCGCGCCTTTCGATCTGGACAATATTGACGACGCTTGTTACTGTGAAGGTTGAAGGATTATTTTCTAGAGAAAGTTGTAAAATTTTTGCAAGATAGTCGAGCTAAATGTAAGCACAGTTAAATAATTTGCTTTGCAATTGCGATTGAGGTTTTCGATCGAGGTCAATGAGGCTTCAGTTGAGCTAAGTGACAACAACAACTGATTAATGCTGGCTGTGCAGGCAAACGAATTGATGGTCAAGCATGAGCTCTTGCACCGAGAGCACTGCCACTGTGATCATGGAATGTCGGTATGGTTTTTGTTTGAGAACAATGTACCATTTGTGAAAAGTCGATGCAATGTACTGATCGATAATATGAAAGCCCCAAGCAGAGCTACGAAATGGAGATTGGTCATGAGACCTTTACAGTCAAATAGTTTGAAACATCTTTTAAACTGACTTTCTTCATAGTAGATGTAATCGTAAAGTGTGTGCAATGAAAGAGTAAGCCAGAGTTTGATAAAAAAGAAAACCTTGTACAAGTTGGGGTTCACTTTACCATTAACTGTATTATCAGGAACTATTCTCATTCAAGTTTGGTTTAACAATAAGGTACTTATGACATCCACCAATACCTCATTATGCAAAATCTAATTGTATATTTTCTCATTCCCCATTGTATATGGAATTAAAATATATTCCTATCTCTTGTACCTTGTTCAAAAGTTGCATTGAATAAGTGTATATTATGAATCTATTTGTCAAGCAATCTAGAAAATGCATTTCAATTTTGACTTTGGAGGTAATTGTTTTGTATATCACCTAAATTGTGTAATTTGTTAAGTAAGATCGTTCTTTTATTAATTGTTGTATAGGTCTCAATGATCAATCTTCATTTTTCAACTCAACTTGGGTCTTTCATGTTAACTATTGGTAGTTACAACTACTTAATAACACAAATTTGTATATTGATCTTAAACAATAGTCAAACTAACATATTCATTTTGAACCAAAGTTACATATGATCTTTATTTTAGTGATTACAAAAATGAAAAGATCTTACAAGAATTTGTCGATCTCAAAGAAGTCCAGATGTCCAACTTGAAGAATGGAAGACAAGTACATTGCATGAAGATGAAGTATTGTTGTCAAAAGGACAGCAAAGAATTGTTGACAGTTACAAGCGTCTTCCAATTAAGGTACTCCCTGCTCTTGCCTTTGACCTTCATCTTAATTCTCATCACACAGATGTGCTTGTACTCTACATAATTTGTTTTGCAATGTACACATCTAAAAGGCAGAATTGCGACAAGAGTGGTAAATAATCACTTAGGCTGGTTTGCTCCAAGTTTGCTTCATGCTCTACCAATTTTTTGCACTAAGTTACTGTTTCAATTCTTCTACGTGACAAACTGACAATGGTTCTCTAGTCGAGAATCTTAACTTAATTGTGAGCTGTGTGGAAACTTGACTGGAAGTTGCATGCAGAGCATCGACTGTCTCCATTCAAATGAACAGTAAGTTATCCATCAAATAAGAAGCCTGATCAGAGCCTAGTAAGATCAGAGATTCAGAGCCTGGTAAGTTTAAGGTAAGTTTAATGTGGACAAGTCTGTCACCACGCTGATTTGGAATTTGAATAACTTGCAGCCAACTCAAAGAGGGGCACATATCTTTCAAAGGTGTGCACTTGTTTTACAAATAAAACTTTAGTACAATTGTAAATTTATGATGAAAATTGTAATTTTTGTGAATTTTTGAAGTGGTCTATTTTGAAATTACAAAACCATCCATAGAGTAGAGTCATAACCATTCCTTGAACAACCCATAACCACCTTTCTATAAGGTAGAACCACCCATAGTCGACCAGTTAAGGTATTGCAGACATGATTTGGAGTACTATGAAGCAAGAAGAAAATTTTCATAATTGCAGACATAGAAATGAGGAAGACTGCCAAAATTTTGATAATTTTTCACTTTGATATGAAATTACTAGGAATTATAGAAGGTGCCAAAGGGCCTAGACCAATGTTCAAACTATAGAGTCACACAAAATTGCTCAATCAGAGAGACTTTTTCATGTTAATTTAGGCATAAAAACAAGACACATGTGTCATACAATTTGGTAATGAGAATGCCATGTGTCATGTCATCCAACTGAGAAGCTTTGTTAAACCATTCCCCCCCCAAAAAATCTGAAATGTATGTCAACCTCTGCCACATTTCTCCCACTCTACTGGTTGGTAATGAGGTATTGGTTAGTAATGGGTGGTTCTACCTTATATCTAATGATACTTACATATTTACTAATAAAAGGTTGACACATTTACCTTGTTGGCATTATTGCATTGATTTGGTCAAAAAATGAATGGATTTGGATGAGTTTTGTGGCAGAATTAGGGCCAAAAGTAGGATGATGGAATTAGGTAGTTGGTACAAATGAGTTGGTCTACTTGAATGTTTTTGTTTAATTAGCCACACATAAGAGTGACTCGTGGGATTTCTACATCTAGGCAACTTAGTTATTCTTTTAAGGTAGACCTTCCCATATCCACCAATTGCCTAATTCCGCCATCCTACTTTTGGCTCCAATATATTCTTCCACAAAACTCATCTAAATCCATTCATTTTTTTACCAAATCAGTGCATTAATGTCAACAAGGCAAACATGTCAATTCTTTATTGGTGAATATGAAAGTGCCATTAGATATAAAGAAAGGTGGTTATGGGTTCTTTATGGGACGATTAAGACTCCACTCTATAGGTGGTTTTGTAATTTCAAGATGATAACTTCAAAAATTTACAAAAATTGCAGTTTTCATCATAAAATTATAATTTCATTTAGGTTTAATTCATAAAACAAGTACACACTTATAAAAAAATATACACCCCTTTTGAAATTGACCCCAAAATATTCAGATTGCAAACCAAGGTGGTAATAGGATTCTCTACCTTACGGACCTTCAACCCAATTGCATCCCTATGTACAATTGCCTTATATTTTACCGCTTGAAAAATAGGACATTTGATGGAATTAGGTCGAGTGCCCAAAAAGGGTGTGTTGTCCAAATTAGGTTTACAAATTCAATTTTATTACTACATATCTTTATTCTTTACCTAGCATGAAAACCTGTTGATTGAGGATACGAGAGTTGTTAACCCCTACAGTCTTAAGGCCTCTTTTCCATCAAAAACCACTCAAAACTGTCATTTCTATAGCAATGAGCAAAAAGTTTAAATAAAAAGTTTCTTTTTGCATATATAACCACAGGATCTTGTACTAGACTAGTATAAAAATGTTGTGGTAGAAATTCACAAACTTTGACCATATAGATTGCAAGATATTTTTGTTGAAAGTAAAGGAAACAATTTTTTTTGTACCTTGCTCAACTACATTATTTGGCTTTAAAACTTTATAATTTATAGTTTTTGCTCTATTGATTTTGAATTTATAATTTTATTTGATAAAGAATTGAGTTGAGATTCTAGGAATTTAAAAAAAAAATTAATACTCATTCATTAAAAAATTATTAAGTAGAAGTAGGTTCAAGATTGAAGGAAAATCTAAATTGTTAATAGCTCTAAGATGGAATTGAAATAACTAATCTCAACATCTATCAAGAGATCTTGACCTTGTGAAACTTTCTTTTTTAAATTTTTTTTAAATTGAGGTCAGAAAAGAATTCTACTAGTTATTTTTTCAAGAAGATGCTCTAATTGCTTGAAAAACAAGATTGTCTATAACTTTTTCATAAAAATCCAAATGGAATGAATCAAAGCTCGCATGTGCACAAAAATATAATTTATACAAAACAAATTTCAAAAACTTTCTACTTTAAGTTTTTTGAAGTTTTTTTTCTACTGCCAAACAAAAAAGGGCTTTTGTGCCATAACTTTTGCTTTTGGGCTCCAATTGAAATAAAATTTGTATTTTTGGAAAGCTAATGTGTTTTCCTATCTACACTAAAATATTTAAAAAAAATCAAAAAAATATTGAGACCATAAAAGCCTGTCCAAAATCCATTTTGTCCCTTGAGAGGACAATGGGACTTTAGGGGTTAAGTTCACACAGACAATTGGATAAGAGTACATGGATACATACTAAGTAATACTCTTGAATTTCAAAGTAGGAACTCTTTGCTTTCCATGAATCAAGACTCCTTGTATTGTACAATATAAATCCTGAACGCAAGCTTGTACATGCATATACTAATTAAAACTTCAACCATGCTATGGCTAGTGTAAATTGACTAAAAGTCTTTTTATCTTGGGTTCCATGTATTATCTAAACAACAAGAATCAATGACACATGGATTACATACCTCTATTAGAAAGGAGACTCTATATCAACTACATCAAAAACTCATGATTATAGAGTGGCAAATAAAATAATTTAGTGTATTGATAGTTTTCGATTAGAAATTTGAAGTATGTAGATGTAAATAAATTAGGTACATGATATATATATATATATATCTTGTGGATAATTTGGATGGTATATATATGGAGGGGTGATTTATGAAAAGTTATGTTATTGTTGTGATGTATTAGGGGAGTTGTGAAGGATTGGGAGAGATTGGTTATTTTTTTAAACAGTGTTTATGTTGTAAAAATGTATATAGAATATTTAATAGTGATTAATGTTATTGATGTTGTTAAGTATATGTTTGATTGTTGATATAGAGAGCTTAAAGTTTCTTTAATTCTTGAATGTCCAATATGAATCCCAAAATTAGGCTATGGTTGCCACTCAAATAGAGCCCACCAATTAAAAAACAAAATCTACAAGAGGTAGCATTGAAATTGTGAGAGGGTTAGGAAGGATAGCTTCAAAGAAAATTGTGGAAGTTTTCATTATACGGATTATGAGATTATAATGGTCAAATGTGAATCGGGGGAGGTCTAATTTGGGGTACTAGAGCACTTATGGGATAAGTGATTAAATAGATGGAGTGTGAGTAATGCCTCTAATACGTGTTATTAGGACTATGAGTGGGTTAATACTTTATCTAATTACTCTTTTGAATGTTATATATGGAAGATGTATATTTTGTAATTTAGAATGTATAAATCATGAAAACCAATTATTGCAAAACGTGAAATTTATGAATTGATTTTCACCAACAATAGGTGAAGAGTATCAAGTAGGAGGTTATTGAATGGTATAATATTTATGTGCATAATGTTTGGATATAATTTGGCATTGTGATTACATTCAAATGGATTTGAAATCATAAAAACCTATGGGGACCTATCCAAACTTTCATTTGGCTCCAAAGGAGACACTTGGTCTTTAGGGATTTAGGATTTGTTCATTTTGTGTCCTACATGAGAAAGGGTCAAAAGACAAAATGTGTTATCGTAATTTAGACCTATGACCTTAAAAGCCTCATTCTTCTAATGTAGTGAAACTTGTAAGCCTTGTTATGATCCCAATGTGTCAACCCAAAAAAATTCCAAAACCCATTTTTTCCTAATCTTGAAGCTATGTGCATTTTTTCTATTGCAAGAACTATAAGCTCCAAATGTGGTCTCAATACCAAGAGGCCAAATGAAGGCACACTTGTATATCATAGTCTACACAAAAAATGGGATATTAAGTGAAAAAATAATTACTGCATGTGGTCATTTAGGGTTGCCTCAACCGTTACATTACTTATCAATACGAAGTTATTTATCAATTGGTATTGATGTTTTTTTACAATAATTTTTAAGTATAGTTTATAAAATAAATATCAATAAAAAAAATTGAAGTTCATCTTTCATTGTTGATTGATTAGTATTATAAACAAAAAATTTATTAGTTTGAATAATGTTTATAAAAATTATAAAAACATACAACATCATTTTGATGGCTATATAATTTTAGCCTAAGGTATTATATCAAAACTTAAATAATTAATTATATATAATTTTGACATCAAATGCTTTTAAACCTATTTAATACAAACAATACACTTTTAAAAATATTATAAAATGAAAGAACTAAAACAAAAATTCTATAAAATTAATTTTTTTTAAAATTGAATTTTATATAAGAAAATGCTTGAACTTATGTATGACATATCGTTTAAAAATTCAAAGCGCCTTTAAAAATGATGTTCTAAACATTCAGGTTTTCCCAAAAACTACAACAAAAGAGAACATCAATAGTGTTCACTTTTTTCTCTAACTTATCAACAATTCTCCACCACATAAGCAAGTAGACATCAGCCCTTAACTTGCTCCTAAAGCTAACTTACAATTATTGATCTTTATATTTGGCCCCACAACTATTTCTTTATCTTTAACTTAAAAGGAAAATCACTTTAAAGTCCACCTAGAAGGCAAACTACTTCCATCTTTTCCTTTCACAACTATAACCATACAAAATAATTTTTATAAAATACTTCAAATAAAAATATAAGTACTAACATCAAACCAATGCTTATTAGAGGTAAAAACTAGAGCTTCAAGACAACCTTCCTTCCATCTCCAAAAACTTGAGAATGCGTTTGATAGTCACAGCGACATGTTTGGCACAATCTGCCTTTGTTAAGGGATTGATTGGCCCTTTTAACCATCGTTGGTGATTGCAACTCCCCTTAATTAACTTCACCATATAATAATATTGTTCATTGTTTAAACCCTCAAAATACCCTTCAAATGTCACTTCGCGGCTATTGGGTTCAACACATCCAACTTGCAATAAAATCATCAACACACGAGTATCCAGTTAAAGGTTTCTGTACCACCATTGCTTAATACAAGATTATTTTGGCGGTTGAGAAGGTTCAACTTCATTACGTAGATGCCCACATAGCAATGCAAGATTCCATAGCAAAAGCGACTCATTCGACAGTTGCAACAATGAAAACTCAAATTTAGCCTTTGGTTGAGGCTCATCATCTTGAGACGCAGAAAAAACCCTCCAATTTGACATTCTAAATTCAAAGTAGAGAACAAAGAAAAACTACATCAATTAATGAAGTTCTAAGGTGGTTGCCTCTATTATATAGATAGATCATGCTAAATGAGAAGGCGTCACCGTGAAGCTATAAGAATGATATCATTTTTTTTCTATATTAATATAATCAAATCTATTGAAATAACATGTGTGTGTGTGTATATATATATATATATATATATATATATATATATATATATATAACTTTGAATAATTTCATTTTGATTAATGAAATGAAAGTTATGAGGAGTTTTAGTTTGTAGGCAATTATAGATCTACTCCAAAATAAACTTTGAAGTTGTTTATTTATATCAATTTTAGATATTTTGGGATAAAAATAAAATAATTGGATGTAGATTTTTTATTACAACATTATAAGCATTGGAATTGGCATTTTTCAAATCTATAACTAAATTTTTAACAATTTAGTATTTTGAATCATTCTCTACTTCATTCTATTTACTTCTTCTTTTTCGTATACATTGTTTAATTCTAAATGATTTGAAATTTTACAAGAATGAAGCCAACTTGCTTTAAAGAATGATTTCCAAGAAGCACCACCAACATGGACATTTTTTCATGCAAATGTGACCTTGTAAAGTGCATTTGCCTTGATTTTCTCAAGGCCCAAAAAAAAAATTCTTGTCACTTCAAACACTAATATTTTGCAATCTATGTGGTGTATATTTCTGAAAAATTTTCCACATCTTTTCAAACCAATGTATTACAAGATCCTATGGTTATATGTGTTTAAAATGTATTTTTTCTAATATTTGGTACTTGTACTAGAAATGGCAATTTTTGGTAAAAAACATAGTAAAGGAACTTTAGGGGTATTGGGTTTATTGAATTCAAATAAATGTCAATGAAGCACTTGACCTGAAACTTGGCTAGAAGCCTACCTATATCCATGTCCAAGTCTACTAGACATGGCATAACAAATTTTCACCCTAGTATGAATGATCTTGCCCGTGCTATCTACCATCCATTGAAAACAACATTTTCCCCCATAACTTCTCATGGACAAATTCAAATGAATTTTTTTTGGTGGATCAACAAGGTATTTTTCATCTCCACATCTAAAAGAAATTCAAAAAATACATTCAATTTTTGTGTTTGTAGTGAGTTGCCATAATCACTATGTTGCCAAAAAAACGTTATTTGGCCTTAACTATGAGCGGTTGAGCTCTTATTAATTCTAATTTACGTAACCTACATTGGTTGTTTTACCTCCTACCACACCATATATATATAAAGAGCTTCTCTTCTCCATTTTAAGTATAGAAAATAAATGGTTTTTGAAACAAAACATAGTATAGATTGAAATCATTAATCTTCATGGTTTTTCTACTCAGTACTTCAAAGTTGAACTTTGAAGCTTAGATGCTTGTTTTTATACTGTGATTAAATGTTATCCCTTGAACATCCTAGTGCCTCCAATTTGGCCTTCCATAATTGAAAGGATGCCAAGTTTGACTATTATAATCTTTTCAAAGGTATGGTCAAAACATTTATCTATTTCTCCACAACTTTGAACATGTCTTTAGTGTTGATTTCTACGCTCAAATTTTGTAGATCTAGTTTTGGCTGATAGTTTGAATGCAATGAATTCAAAAGGGTCTAGAATTTGGTAAACATGTGCTGGGCACTCGGGTTAAACACCACACCATTTAACATTGATGTTTGTGTGCAGTGCTGACAAGTCTGTGTACACCACTAGCTACTGATGAGTGTGGAATATTACACACCATTCCGTCCAACTGAAGGACGACTGCTACTGAATGTTATGTAAAGCAAAAACTCACATCTAATGGAGATCCTGTATAATTGTGAGAGGGGCAGGGAGACTTCCCACCTCACCTCCAAGAAGACGACCATTCAAAGCTACCGAGTCCTTTCAATGCAAACCTGAGGTCATCGGATTGTCTGCTGTTCTGGTAACCCAAACCCAAACTCAAACTTGAGCAAGTGGACAGAAAATGTAGCCACTCTATAGAGCTGGTGACAGTGAAGCAGTTGTGATTTTGCACCTTCTTCCTCGAATGCTGAAAACTGCAAATCAAGTCCATTCATCAGGAAATGGCGTGGCAATCTTCTAGTCGGAGAGATGAAAACCATGTTCACGGTTGCCATGCACTGGCTTAAATCAAGCCAACGGATTCCTGTAGTCAACTGCATTATTTACAGACAAATCATACCAGACAGGCTACGTTACCTTCATCTCAGAGCAAGCAATTTGAATTCCCAAATCCTTGGTCCATCTGACACCAATTTTATCTTCCAGCAATCATGCTCAATACCAGAACAGAGAAACGAAGTTTGTAATGGCCTAAACTGAAGTTATTGAACACCTACATTGCTTCCCAATCTGCTAATTAAACATCAAAAAGGGTTCTTCAGTTTGCTGAAACCTTGTCATTAGGAGCCTAGAAAACCTTGACTACAGCCATGAATGAAACTAACACCAATGACCAATTTCCAAAAGTACAGTGCAGTTTTGATATGGAGTTTTGTCAAGAGGGCATCCAAATGCTAGGAGTCCATCAATTGAACTCCATATCAAAACTGTTTTTTTACTTGCAAGCTTGAACTCTGAGCTACAAGCATACGAGCCTGAAACAATGTTTGCCAGTTGAGGTATGTTCTCACTTGGTGTTAAGAGTGTTGTTGCTGAGAGTCTTAGGAACAAATTTAGACCTACTTCTGGACTTGATTCACATCACAAACATCACCCCTAACACCAAGTGTGAACATACCCTTTACTCTTAGAAAGTGCAAACTAACTAACTCCACATTGAGCAAGAGTCCAACCAACTTGTTCAGCAGTCACCAATGTTGGTGCAGCTGTGTGCAGAAATTATCATGTTGAAATACCTCATGTAAACCACTAGGAGAAAATCAAAGCCCTGCTTGTGAGTAACTACCCCAAAGTGCTGTGATCAGAGTCTTCAAATGGGTGTTCCTTCTCCTTTATGACTTTCAATTGGGTAACAGATCGTGAGGATCATTTTCTGTAGATGAGTGAAGGGCAACCCAATGCTCAACAGCAGTTTCTTTTGGGTGTTTTTTTTCAATTTGTCAGTCATTTGCACCAAAGTGATGGGCCTAGCACCAAGCCCTTGGAACAAAATGCTACTGAAAGGGTGGAAAATTGCCAAAAAACTTTGAAAGAAAAATAAAATGGGATGAAATTGCTAGATTGTGGATGAAAACAAAATTATGAATGCATGATATGCACTAAATAATGTCATATTTTCTATCCAATACATGGATGAATGTTGAAATTCGGAGCTGCCAAAGGAGCACACATTTTGGTGACCACATCCCATAAAACTTGTCTCTCTCACATACTGTATTCCAGCCATCTTTGATACTGTAAAGCCTTGAGCCGGGCTTGATGAAGCAGAGAAGTGGTCACTGGGCATGCCCAAATTCAATTCCTTACTGTGAGGAGAATCCTGGCCAAACATATGGTAGAACAATTGAGAACGCAGGAGCCTCGGTTATTATAAAATTTGAACGGCATAATATGCATAACCCCAATAAATTTATGGCTTCTTAAAATCTATTATATCATTTTTAATGTGATTTATTCTTCAAAAACTAAAAAAAATTGAGGCTCTTTTCCAAGAGCCTTCAATACTAAAAAATCAAGATTTGCAATGGGCACCCTTGTACAAAGTCTTGAATAGAAAAACCATAATCATTCATTTTCAAAATCCAATTTTTGATGCTAAAACAAGACTTTAAAAAGAATTTTTCAGAAAAATAAACTATTAAAAATAGTAACTTGGTTCAGTTATATTTAACTTCAAAGTATTGTTAACACTAGAATTTGGTGCCTCGGGCATTTAGGGGTTAATCAAAGTGAAAAGCCCTTGGTAAAACAATCTAATATAAGCAACCATAAGTCTTAGGACCAAGGGAGATTGATCCCCCATTGCCCTTGAAGTTTACCCTTGGAAAAAATATTAGAATTTTTATTTTCCACCCATGATAAAACTTGGAAATTTTGTCTTCATATTTGAAAATAGAGGCTTCAAATGGCTAAGTAGGAGAGATGATGAAATACAAAATTAATGTGGCACAAAATAGGGGGCAATTTTTACATTTATCTTTAGTGGGGGGTAATCAAGAGAGATAATTCCCCCACCAAGTCTCTCAATGTTTAGAACTCTTGAACTTATGGACTCTTGTTTTTGGATAAGTTGCTAAAAATATTATATATATATATATTGGTGGAATATTAAGAAAAATTCTTTCCTTTGTATTAGGTGAAATTGTTGAATTGCTACAAAACTATGCACAATACAATATTTTCACGCTATGGATATTCTATAAATCTAGTAGAAAATTGATAATTTTCAAATTTTCAAACTTTTAAACTTTGTTTTGAAATAAAGGCTGTATGAAATACTAATTCATTTTGGATTTTATGTTTGGGTATTGGATTTTAGTGGAAATCAAATCCTCATTAATAATTTTTTTTTAAATTATGAAACCCACCAACTGGAGTTGAAATTGGAGTCTATTTATGACCTGTCACAATGTAACAATGTAGGAAAAAGATGTAGGCAGCCCTTGCCCTTGCATGCCACTTGGTAAAAAAAAATCCACTGTCTATTTATGGAAAAAATTGAGATGTGTGAAACCCTCACCCTTGCCTACAACTATTGAAGATGCTTATAACATACATATTTATAACCATGGAAGGTGTGTATAATATATGTACCTGTAGTATAGACACCTATATTATAGGCATTTATGATATAAATATCTTATAACCATGGAAGGTTCTTATAACAAAGGTACTTATACACGCATCTATAAATTAAACACCTATAACATAAATATCCTATAATTGTGAAATGTACCTATTACATTGTAGCCTAGGCTCCTAGGTTCACATACTCGCAACTATAGTTCTTGCACTCTTACATTGTCGTAGGTGTCTCTCACAAGTTTCTCATTCAAATTAAAAGTGAGTGCAAATTTCCTTGAAGTTCTTTTATAAAGGATGTAATTGAAATGCTTATAGTTTGTAGTTTTTTAGTCTTCTATTTTTTCAACTGAGTTTTGTACTACTTGTACATGAATAGCCATGGATGTGAGCACTCATGTGCTTATGGTTGTTTACAGAGTTTGTGCAGCAACTACGTTTACAACGTGTTTGATAAGTTTGCTTCAAAGTTTGCTTTGAATCTTGTGTATTCAACATGTGTTCAACATAATTTGGTTGTTGTTTGGGTTTAGGTTTCTCCATTTGAGTGAACCTAACTTAGATTTCAGTTTACTGCTATTGAAAAAATGCATATATAAGATTCCTAGTAAGTTCAATTCTACTACGAGGTGGAGAACTACAACCGACTCCCCAAAGTAATGAGACACCATATAAATTGCTCTCATAAATTGAGAAATTGGAATTATGAAGTGAATTTTGAACATGATGTACAAAAGGGATTTTATCCTCGTGTGTAATTTCACTTAAAAGGCCATATTCATTAAAATGAGACAAAGTGTAGTCTCAAATTTATTTTCGACTCGAAGATAAATCGTTATAACTATTCAATTTTGAGACTATTCGATAATTTGAGACTCTCATATATATATATATATATATATATATATATATATATATATATATATGAAAGTCTCATTTTTTATGAGAAGAAGATACATTTTGACTAAAAACACATGTTTCAAATTTTATGAGTTTTGAATTTTATTGGTTGAAATCTTATTGATTGAAATCTTTAGTAATGTTGCTAGACTAAGCCTCAGATGTGTCATTGTAGATAGGCTAGAATTTGGTTCTAAAATCTTGAAGTTAGAAATTTCTATTTGATAAAGTTAAGTGAAAATTTTAGTGGCTTTTAAGTGTTATGGTGTGTTTATTTGGTTTATTTGGTTTTTTTATGCTCAAGTGGGAAAGTGGATTATTGTTGTTAGTTGAATTTTGACTTGGTAGTATTTTGAGGTCCCAATTCAATTCGGTGGGTTGATTTCCAATTGGATGATTAAAGTGCATTCAAGTGTTAGATTCCAAATTGGGGTGATAGATGTCATGGGGTGTAAGTTAGTTGCTAAGTGGGATTTGAAGTGGTGCCTTTGGGTGATATTTAGCCTTGTGCTCCGAATTGGTTGTTACCCACTTTGAGAGAGAGCTCGGTGAGAGTCCCGGCCCAAGTTGGTTGTGTATGTTTATTTTTGTTTTGTTTTGTATGTGAAGTTGTGAGATTTTGAGGAATTATGAGATGGTGCTAGTTTTAGAGATGGAATTTATAGTTCTAAGTAAGAGATTTTTGATGAAGAGAGTAATGAAGCTACTTGGATGTGATGTTAAAGTGTGATTAGTCTCACAATAAAGATGTAAATTGGATAATGGTATTGTATTCGCTATTTGAATTAATATGATGAGAATTACATATTGAATTGGTGTCTAGTGATTGTGTGACAAGGAAATGAATTCAGTTGAGGATGTGTGCAATGTCATTGTAGTATTATTTTTGGATATAAAATTTCAAGCTAGACTATTGAATGTAAGTTGAGATATTTCAATTTTAGAAATAAAACCTATTAGCATAGATTTCCTACTTGACCGCCTCCCCTGGAACGAACTTATTATACTAATGGGTAATTTCCAATTTGGTCATTATCCTCCTTCAACAGTCATGCATGAGGGGTGTTCTCACATTAGAAGGCATCCAATTACTCAAAAGAGCATATCAATCTTATCTCTAGAAGAATGCAACTCTAATGCTACAATGTCGCACAATAATTAAGAATTAAATTGGAATAGAAGGAGCCCAACTTGCATTGGTTATAGCTCTTTTTAAATTGCAGAAGATGCAATTTGAAACAAGGATCTTTGGATGGATTAATGAAGTTCACTTTATAGCCAAAGTTCAAATGACGATCACCCAACATTTGACATCATCTATGATTATCATAACAGAGTAAACATAATTTTTTTACAATAAAAGGAATAGTAGGGATGAAAAAAAGCATTTTCATAGACAATTTTTAGTCTTTGGTTTGCACAAATAAATTGGATCTAGAAGGAATTCTTTCAAAGTTGTATTTTTGGCAATTTTAAAAATACAAGGTTCAATTTGGAATAATCAAGAATACAAAATAATTAGAATGATTTCAAAAAAAATTAAGACGCTTCAAACAATATGCTAATAACATCAATAGTAAAACTTCAAAAGTTAATTCAGATGTTCATTTTTAAATTTTTTGTAGGATCCAATTTGGTCAATTTTGGCTTTCTATTCCTTTAATTTGATGGTGTGTACAGATTTTACAAAGGTTTTTACCATTCTCATTCTTTAAACTAAAAAAATGCTACATTTGTCTTAGATTCCGATACAATTTTTTTAGGGGGGGGAGTAAAAAAAATTATTTGTCTTCTTCAAAAATTTCTTCTCCAAAAGTTTTGTTTTTTTTCTTATAAGTTGATCATCCAAAAAATTTATAATCTCAAAATGCAACAAAAATGCAACATTGAATATTTTCCACAATTAATTCCATATACATGAGACAAAGTAGTCTTTACTTTTGTACAATTGAAATTATAAACTATTAAATAGAGAAGAGCTTGGACTGCCACTCCTACAAAATGGCTTTTTGTGTCATAACTTTTGCTCATGCTCACTAATTGAGATTATATATATATAAAGAAGTTAATGTATTTTTCTATCTTCACAAAAGTTTCAATATTCTTGAAAGATATCAATCATCCTATATAGCATATATCCATACATAGGTTCAAGCTCAACATTTTTTGGGCAAATAATTAATTAAAATTCAAAATATGATTTAACATGTATCTAAAATATTAAATCTTATTTTTTTTTTCAAATAATCATTTTTCTAAAAACAAATATCCTCAAAACTATTGCATATATTTTTTGCCAATGCTAACCATTAGGTGTAATAATGAGAATTCTTTTAAATTTTTTAGGGTCAATTCATGTGGTTAAGGGCCTTCCAACAAGGCTTTAAACTCTATTCCATTGAAAGTGAGAAAAAGTTATCCTAGAACGGCTGACATTGTAAATGACAAAGTTGGATGACAATAATTTGGACTTCATCGTGTCCTTCTACAAACCCTAGCTCATATGTCTCAAACTTTTTCCAAATGAAGCATGTCCTCAAGAGTTTTAAATTTATTGCAAGCAATGCAACCCATGCTCTTTCCGATCCACTGCAGTTCAATTTTGAGCGTGTGTGCAATTCAACAACTTAGTCATTGCCAGTTGTTCCTAAAGTAAGTATATATGTGATGGTAGTAAATGTCTAAATTCATGTTAGTTGGAAAAATTCGCTTGATCAATAATTCTTGTGTATGAAATTTAATTTATAATTTGTTTAATTTTGGCAATTCCACATACAATTTCAATCTTCAAATGTAGATATTCTTTAATTATACATTTAGATTGGGCTTAGTAGGATATAGATGCACATAATCATAACAAGAAGCATACAAATTAAGTACATGGATAAAACACGTATAGAAAGACCCACATTGCTAATTAGATTGAATCACTGAGATTGGCAAATTAAAAGATGGTCATGGATTAGATTATGAATTCATGGATGGATCCAATAAGGAGGCTTTTCATTGTTGAGATCAACCGATTAAATAGATATAATAATCTCAATAAAAATCACTAGGGAGAATTAAGGTTGTCCATTCATATGTGACACTAGCTTTTCATGTTGAAATGTCCATCAACGTCGGTCTTGATATGTTTGGATTCACATCAACCAAAAAAAGATATTTTTTGGACAACTTAGACAACTTGTCCATTTTTTGACAATTAAGCCATCCAAGCATTCTTTTTGGGTTCTTGATGGATGCTTGCTTGGATCTTGACGTTTTGTCTATTTAACGGATGAAATGATGCGATGTGACTATGACAACCATGGAATGAATGAACAAGAAAGAATTTACACTAATAATAATTAGCAAGGATCAATGTAAATAACCAAATAGGATTTTCATTTTGCTATTTTTGGTGAGAATTTTGGATGTTTTACTTCAATTTGATAGTTTGTTCTTAATTTGAGTATCCAATTGGGTCATTTTGTTAAGCTATTCAATTCAATTTAGAATCTTTTTAGTGGTATAGTGGATGAATGTCTAATAGAGTGTTGAGATGGTTTTGCCAAGTTGTTGGTTGTGTGTCCTAATCGGAATGTGAAGTGTGCTATCCAATTTGGTATGGAATTGTCAATGGGTAGTCAATTGAAATTTGAGTTCCAATTTGGTAGTTGATGGTAGTTAGATTGTCATCTTCCCTTCTAGTAACTGCCAAATGATTCTTATTTCGTGTTTTGAATTCATTTTTCCAGTTCACTGCAAATCCTAGCTAGTTTGAGTTGTGTATGTTTTATTGTTTTTGTGTTTGTATCCAAGTAGGTGATGCTTAGTTGTGTGTGATGGTTATGTTCTAGTTGAGATGTTTGGAAGATGAAGAGTGTGTGAATTAAAGAAGAAAGTGTGTTGATAGATAAACTTTGTAAGAATATTTTGGAGACCAAATTGGAGAGTGATATTGATTGATGTGAATGGTGTATTAAGTTGGAACATTGAGATGCAATGTATGCAAAGTTAGTTGAAAGTGATGTCAACGAAGTTAAATTGTACAACGGTGATTTAATCACCAATTCAGAATTATATAAAAGATTATTATTTTTTTACTAAATTGGTGTTCAATGTGATGAACGTGTATGTTGAAAATTATATATGTGGAATTGTGGAATTTATACAGTGAAATTCTAATTGGGTGTATGGAACAATCCAAGTTGGATTTATGTGTAAGTGTCATTGTAGTAATGTTTTTAGCTATAGAATTTCAAATTGGATTGTTGAGCCTATTAGCATAAAAAAATCCTACTTGACCGTCTCTCTTGGAACAAACTTATTATACTAATAGGGTAATTTCTGAACAGGTCATTATTCTATTTCAACAACCAATTGGCGAGATTATATATTTCTACCAAATACCTCCACTTCCTTTGACACTCACATCCATCAGCTCCCTCATCATCTACATAATAAGGGAGCAACTCTCAAGTTCACCTTGTGAAGCTTGCAATTGCAATTGATCAATGAGTTCCAAGCACAATGGATTTTGTATATAATGTATAGATTTCTAATGATTGGGTTTGGCATGTATCAATTAGGCCATAGAGATCATTCAGACTATGTGATTGCATCCCTGTGTAAATTGAGAAGAACTATCACATGGTATATTGTCTAGGTACAAATTTCACAACAAACCACTTGTTGTCTATTTTGTAGTCATCCTCCATTGTGACAAGCAAATTTCATTGTGATGGACATCTTGGAAGTTTGCACTAGATTTTGCACCAACCATAATAGATTGCCTCATTATCCAATAATCAATGAGGTTTCCAATTTTCCACCATTCCTAGCTAGATGCAACTTGCAGAACAAGCCAATGTAAGTAACTATTACTCTAGCTTTGTTTTAATTTTGGAGATTTCTATTTTTGTAATTTCAAGTTGTTATAGACAATTAGAGGATGAATGTGACCCAAAATTTGAATAAGATTGAATTCAAAATGATCAAACACATATGTATGGAGAGACCCACATTGATAATTAGATTGAGTCATTGAGATCAACAAGTTAAAAGATGGTTATGGATTAGAACATGGATTTGTAGATGGATCCAACAAGGAGGCTTTCTATTGTTGAGACCAACAGATCAAATAAATATAAAAGTTTGAATAGGAGTACTATGGAGAATTAAGGTTGTCCATCCCAATGTGACACTGGCTTTTTATGTCAAGATGTTTGTCAACATCGGTTGTGACATGTTTCACATCAACCAAGAAAAGATTTTTTTGAACAACTTGGATGGCTTGTCCATTTGTTGATAGATGGGCCATCCAAAGATTTTTTTGGAATCTTGATGGACACTTGCTTGGATTTTGATAAGACCTGAGAGTTTGTAGCATTAGATTGCATGGAAGAAGAAGCCATAATTTTAGCTTAAGTGGTTAAGTCGAATAAAAAAGAATGTGAAGTAGTAGAGTAGTAACCCAAGCCCTCAGTGATAGCGTTCTAGTTAGAGCAACGTACAACTAAGATCTCAAACATATGGAGGAAAAAAATGCAGCGTGAAAGAAGTTGAAGAAGTTAGTATAAGATAAAACAACCCATTGTGGTTAGAATGAGGAGTTTAACATCATCTTGTTACTGAAATTTTTCAATTTTTTCCCACATTAGTATAAGTATGTGAAACAACAAGTGTAATTGAAATTATATATTTTTTTTGACAAAATATGAATTTGCTAGGAATTTTTGAAGTGTTCAACCCAAAAGAGTATGTAGACTACCTTAAAGCCAACAAAATCTAAATGCATAGTGTTCATCTTATTACCTACTGTAGTCAAAATATTTTCAATCATGGAAGGCCTACAAAATCAATTTTTATTATGAATTTCACATTGAAAAGTCAAAAGTTCCTAATGAGGTCACAAAATTCCACAATGGGTCATTTGACCGCAATGGGTTGTTTTACCTTATATTCTTCCCGCCCTGTAAATATTGAAGCTTGGTCTTTCAAACAGGGCACAGATAGGACAAATTGTTCATCCATCCATTATTGATGAACCCATGACCACCTAAAAGCTAGCAAATTAAATCTTACTATAATGAGGCTTCCATTTCAAATAATAGTCATATCCTCCACTAATTCTCCTTGGGCCATGTTCCATTGATTATAGCATAGTAATTACAGACAATCCCCTAATCAATTACCAAAATCCAATCAATTTTGAACATGCTCATAATCCAAGGTTTAATTTGCAAAATTAGTTGTTGTATCATTATGCAGAAAAACCAACTATTAAACTATTGTATGGATGTGTAAATTCAATATGGTGTTCATTATTTTATATACCAACTATATAACAACATAGCTTATTAGTCCACGTAAGTAGTTTTGGAGTTTATTAAAAGAAAGAGTTGGTGGAAGATTAATTAATTCTTTGAAATTATGGTATAAGATGTATCTCATAGATCCCTAAGCTTTAGGATGTAAGAATCTTTTGTCTTTCGAATATTTTCTTATACAATTCAAATCAAGTCTTTCCATTTTTAGTACAAGTCAAGAGACTCAAAACCTAGAAAATTTCAAAATAATAATAACAATAATAATAATAAAATTAAAATTAAATTCCACCTCTGTCCCTAGGAGTGCAAGTCCTCAGTAAGAGTGTGGCCTCTTACTGAGGTGTACACCATGCATCTTAAACTCTTTTAGGGATAAAGATCAAATAAATATATAGAGATAGATAGAGAATTAGAGATATAGATAGATAGCTATAGATATACATAACATCATGAGCATTTTTTTCTTTTATGCTAAAAATGTTATAGTGACAAAGAATGGGTCATTAAGTGCTACCTGAGATTAGCACTAAGCTGTTGAATATCGAGAAAATTCGTTGTTGATAAGAAAGTCTTTCTCAATTGAGGTCCATAGAACCAATTACTGATCAAAGTGTTGATCAGTATTTTGATCACTTCAGTTCAACTGAGCTTGACAAGTAGAGAATAGGCACACTTTGAGAAATGACGATGTTGTACTGTACAATTGTTTGATAGGCCTGTTAGAGTGGAATTTTATATACTGTGTAAGGTAGGTACACACAAATGTGCCACTGACCTTAAACCACCATCTATACTGTATGTACATCTTCAAAATCAGTTCTGTACCTATGTGGAAGAAACGCTTTCAAAGCCAAACTTTGTTCCTTAATAACTTTTGCATACAGTATCCAAATGCCACGTTCTCTGGTGCGTTGGAACCTCCTTTCACTTGCCAATAAGAACATATGAAAATTTGGCTAGTCTAATGATAGAAAATAAGCTTAGTAGCAAAAAGTGCCGGTTTTGAGTGTACCTACCTTATATGTAAGTGGTAATGTCATACATTTATCAAATTTGTATTTGTATGTAGTATATTCTACAAGGTTGGATTCAGAGACCTTGATTTCCATATTCATAAAATGGGCTTCAATGTCCTTACAAGGAGTTTTAGTTTGCAGGTAGTTATGGTTTTCATATCTACCCGCAAACTAGAACTCCTCATAACTTTCATATCGTTAATCAAAATGGAATGATTCAAAGCTTCCCACTTATATATAAATCTAAAGAACCTGTTTCAAATTTTTATTTTAAGAAAAAATGATTTTTAAAGAAGTTTTTTGAGTTGTCTGGTATGTCCACCAAGCAATGAAAATGACATATCATGCAATAATTTTTTAACCATGTAGTCAAAAGTTATGAAAATTGTTGGGCCTTGAAGCTACTCCTTGGAAAAATGTTGTATGAAAATTTTAGCAAAAAATAGTAAAAATTCCATTTGTAGTAAGTTGCCAAAAATTGCTATTAATGTTGCCAAAAAATGCAGTTTAGTACTTAAGGTATTAATGAAAATCGCTTTTGGCTACATTGTCCCCCCCACTGAAACAAAAAAAATTACTCATTGCTACACTACAATTGGTAAATAGTGTTGGGTGATAATTAGTGTTGTTTCCTGTTTTTTACCCCCAACACTATTTTACAACTTATGTGTAAATAGTATTGGGGCACTTCACTTTTGCCGTCAAAATCTGGCCCTTCCTTGAGAAACTCTAATTTCTACCTTCCGTTGTCAAAATTTGGTTCTTCCCTGAGAAACTCTAATTTCTGCCTCCTATGGAAAACTTTCTTTTTTGCTTGCTTCCTTCCGGTGGCTACCTTGGAAAGATTGTGAAGAGAAGTGGAGAGCTTTCCACAAGGTGGGCAGGTGAATTATACTCTATGGTTTCCTGTTGCTTGATTTCAAAGTTCCGACGCTTGTATCTTTTTATTGAGGTATGTAATTGAACATTGGATGACACCGTTGGATTTGTCTTTCTCTTCTCTATTTCCTCTAAAAAATAGTTTTTTTTTGTTGTCATTTTTTTTTAAAGCTACATTTTTACTTTTTTGTAGCTGACCATGGACCACCTTCCACTTGCTGCAATTCCTCCCAATGCCCCTCCCCGCCGTCTTCAACAAGTTTCTAGCCTTGCTACTTATCAATCTATCACTTCTTGGATGATTGAGGACGTCGCCGTTTACAACTTGGCTGGCCTCAATGCTCGGGTCATTCAAGTATTTCCAGAATACTTCTGTAGCCAATGCCCTCAAAAGGCTAGACTAGGTCGAGGCAAAAAGAAGAGCAAATGAGTTATTTGTACCCTATATTACTTGAAGATTTCAACCACCTTCACAAAACAAGTGTCAAATTTTTCTCTCACCTATTTCATGAATTAATCATTTTCATTCTTGTAGCTCCTGAATTCATTTTCACAACCCATTCTGTCCATCCCAAAGACAATGTTTTGTTGGTCAACAAAATCACAGCAAATTGGGTCAATCAGTTCATGGATAACCACAATATAGTCCTTCCATCCAACGTAAGCGTTTGACTTGTAGCCCTGAAAATGAGCTTCAAATCAAAATGCAAACCACTTATCATTTGGAGGTTTTGCAAAGGGGATTTTCATTTAGGAAATTTGATGAAAATCTTATGGAAAACCTGAATGAAATGCATTTCGTTGTCAATCTTGACAATGGCCGAACTTTAGGGTTTAGGGGAGATACAACTGTCAAACACATTGAAGTTGTCTCAGGTGGAAAGTCCATGACTATGGTGGTTTGCATTTTAGGAGGCCGTCATGTCACAATAGAAGCTCCTATATTCATTTTCTCAAATGAAAATAGGAGCTATCTTATATGGAGTTTGATTGATAATATTCTTAGGGTTTCTTATAGAATAGGCCTTAAAGGTTGGATAGACCAAACCATCTTTCTCGAATATTTTTTGGAACTTCGTGCATATCAAGCCGATCTTCATCAACGCATGAAGATCATATGGCTTGATAATTGTAGCAGCTATATTGTGCCCCCTAGATTGGTTGTTGTCCTAGCTGCCAAAAATACAGTTTTCAAATTTATGTCTCCATATTCTATTCACCTTTGCCAACCGGTAAATACATTCTTTATTTCAAAAATCAAAGATGCATGGACAAGAAAGTGGGAAGCTAAGAAAATTGAGTTGATACAACAAAATGCTTAGCAAAATGCACCCCAGGCAGATGGACAATGGTCAAGAAAGTTGACAAATCTTGGGAAACATTTTTTTCTACAATTGGCTGCTAATAGTGTAGAAGATATTAATCGAGAGGTGGATTGTAACAATATATCCTATGCTAGAAAAGCAATGATTCGTTGTGGCTTAGCATTAGGACTTGATGGATCTTAGAGTGTAGGACAATTGTTTCCACCATCTCCAAGAGATAATTGCAAAACATTTGCAATATTTCTAGGCAAGAACTACTCAATTTCAATAGGGTAGTTTAAAAATCCTTTTTGATATTTTATTATATCTTTTCTTTAATTTTTGGCCTACAACTAGGATTATTATGTTGTGTTTTTTGTTGTTGTTATATTTAGCATCTTATACATATACTATGAAAATTTTCAACATTTCATTGTCTATTTCAGCATTTCATTGTTTATTTCAGCATTTCAACATTTCATTGTCTATTTCAACATTTCATTGCCTATTTCAACATTTCATTGTCTACTTCAGCATTTTATTGTCTATTTTAGCATTTCATTGCTTATTTCAACATTTTATACACCGCCTTTTCCCCACCATTCCAACTTCTATATTTTATTCCCATCTAACACTAAATACACTCTCGTAGAAATGTTGAAATGACCGAATTTTACTATCGAGCTAAAATAGTGTTAGAATGTGTAAATAATGTTCTAACACTAACCTTGCAAATCACAATTAGTGTTATTGTTGACAATTAGTGTAGCCAACACTATTTACCACTTTTAGTGTACCCAACTACAATTCCTTGGTACCATGCTCACGCGTATGGAATGGATGTACGCAGTCAAGGTACGAAACAACTACGTAAGTAATTCTTTATGTAGATTGGCAGTTTGTCTTCCTTTTGGGTACGAAGATGAAATGAAAATCACGTTTGTTGGTTAGTTCATCTTTCCTGGTGGCTCAGTCTGCAGCAAGCCAAATGGCAGTCACAGGGAACCCTGAACCAAAGAGCACAGGAACTTTTTGTCTTGTGTTCCAGTCATACCTTAACTTACTTCTTCGGTCAGGTCAACTGCCATTCTTTAGAGAAGGTTGAGAAGATGAAGATACCCCCATGACGCAATGAAATCCCTTTCATTTGTTTTTAAAATTATAAAGGAAAAAAAAGATGCCCATACCTAAAGAATTCATGCTGGCCCATGTGTGTGTCCTGACTGACAAGGTCTTCACGATCGATCGATCAAACGCAGCTTGCAACATGGACAGAGTTTGAACAGTTTGTCTATTCCAATCATCCCACATGGCTGAGCTGCACTGAGTTGGTGTGCTCTTGAGCTGGTGTGCAGAGCAGATGAGGTAAACCAGCCTAGGACAGGCAGTCAAAGGCGGATTGGCCCTTTTGGCGGCATCGAATTTGAATTTGAATTTTAAAAAAATTTCACATAAAGACACACGCGAGATATGGGGAGAGCAATTGAAGGTTTTGGTTTTTGACAAAGTGTGAATTTGTTATGAATTTTGGAAGTGTGGTGCCCAATTGGACCAAAAGAGTCTTTAACCCCTAAAAATTGTCATTTTTATAGCAAAGGGCCATAAAAAAAATTGAATTTTTTTTTAAAGCACATTTAATTGTAAGATCTTGCACCTAACTAGTATGAGAATGTGTGGGAAAAATTTCAGAATTTGGGACCGCAGAGATTGCAAGATATCTGTGATTAAAGTGAGAAAAACAAGTTTTTCAGTCATTGTGGGACTAGATTTCTTGACTTTGAACCTTTTTAATTTTAAGTTTTTGCACTAAGGAACAATGGTCCTTTAGGGTTAAATTACTCCCAAACCAACAAAAAGTTGTATCTATGATGGGTCATCTTGTGCACTTAAAAAGGTCATAGTATTTCTTAGAATGGCCACAACCCTTGAAGGCCTAAAAAAGTCACTTGGTGTGAAGAATTTACATTCAAAAGATAGAAGTTCCTACTGAAGTCACCAAATAATCACTCCATCATATACATTTAAGACATTGATTGTTGAAATTATAATTCAACCTAATGTAGCCCAAATCTTATTTATTGAAATTTTTTTATAATAGGTTGATGCAAGACTTTTTAATGGGTCATGTCCCCAAAGTCTTCATGTCGAACGACTCTTGAAGGTTTAGGTAAGTACCTATGGTCTCAATTTTTGGCAAGTAGTTTCACCTCCAATGAGTACTTTGGTTTTTTAAAGTAAATAGTTTACTTGGTGCAAAATAAGATGATTTCCATGGTGATCAACCCCGCATTCCAACCTTTAAAGGACATTGCAAGCCTTACCAACATTTTGGAAGTAAAACCTAAAATTTTTATATAGTTATTTATTTTAAATATTTTAAAGTTTAACTATAAGAATGTATCTCCAATAATCTATTTTTTTAATTCAAATTGAGGATTATTTTTTCAAAATTTTTAAATTTAAAATTTTTGCGACATTTTGAAAATAGCATCTTGAAAGTTCAAAATACATCACTTTTAAACTTTAAAAAAAAATTATCTTGGCATGAGCACAATGAGTACACTAATTACACCATAATGTTTTCTACTATTATATTCATTTTTCTAAAAAAAATTGTAGTATTTTAAGCATTTTTGTAAATACTCTGATTTTTACAAAAAATAATTCTTTAAAAAATCACATGAAATTCAATTTGATGTTTTTTAACTATGAAAAATGAGAATAAATTTGAAATACATTACTACATGTGGAAAATACCAAATTTTTGAAATGTGTGTTCTAATGTAGGAATCTAATGAAGTTTGACCAAACCCATGTATAAAATGCCTTTAAGGGATTACCCCTAAGCGCCTCAAGGGACCAAAAGTGTCCTCACATAGTCTACAAGTCTAATTCAAAGTGTTGTAATTTTTGCATCTAATGTCCAAATTTAATAAAAATTTATTGGAAAATCCGTGATCTTTTTTCTAGTTTGTGTGGTAAAATTTTCAAGTTGATCCAAGATATACTAATTTTTTGAAAGCCATTCAAAGTTCACCAGGTTGATTTGAGTTCACCAAACTGCATTTTGATGGTTGAACTTTGGAGGCTTATATCTTCTTCATCCAACATTTATTTTCAATAAAATTTGTTGAATTATGTTCTTCTTGAATTCTAGTTATAATTGTGGTAAAATTTTCATGTCAATCTAAATTGTTTTGAATGTTTAGAAGCAATTCAAAGTTCAAATCTAGACAATTTTTTATTATAGTGAACTTTGGCAACTTGCTTCTTCTTTATTTAGTGTTCATTTTCAATAATATTTTTTGAAAAAGTTGTGCACACTAGTATAATTTGTGTGATTTAAAATTTAACATTAATCCAAGAAGTTGTAAGTGACTGAGAAGCATTTTAGTAGAAGGAGGTTTGGTCATATATGTGCTTCCAACTTTTTTTGCAATTTTTTACAATCCAAAGCCATTTTGTGGACACAATGAATCAATTGAATGATATTTCTTTCACCAGTGTGTTTGAATGATGGTTTCAAAGCACTTTGTAGTTCAAAGTTTTTTCATTTGAGTGAGTTTAGAATTTTAGATATCAAATTTCACCTTAGAATGTCTTGCTCAGAAAATTCAACATTCTTTTTTAACACTATAACATTATAATCTTGCAATCTATATAGCCTGCTATATAGCCAAATGACTCCAAAGTTGATTCACATCATCTATACTCACGTACACTCCAAGAGGTCCAAGGTCTTTGGGGGTTTAAAAACATCATTGCTTTTGAAGTGTTATAGGTCTATAGTCACTAAGGTATAGAAATCTCAACCATAAAATCTTGTAGTGTATATATTGTAGATGATGTGAATCAAATATAGTCATTTGGCCATATAAATTGCAAGATTCTAATATTTTAGTGTTAAAAAAGAATACAATATTTTCCTAGCAACACATTTTGAGATGAAATTTGATATCTAACCCTATTCAAATGAAAAAACTTTGAACTACAAAGTGCTTCAAAACCACTATACAAACACATTGTTGAAAGAAAATATCATTCAATTGACTCAATGTCTCTTCATAATGTCTTTAAAATGTCAAGAAATTGCAAAAAAAGTTGCAAAAGACACATCTAAGGCTAAACCTCCTTCTACTACAATGTATCTTAGTCACTCATAACCTCTCAGATTGATATGAAATTTTAACCACACAAACTAGACTAGTGTGTGCAACTTTCTCCAATAAACATTATTGGAAATGGACACTATATGAAAAAAAAAAAGCCACCAAAGTTCACTATAATCCAAAAATATCTGGATTTTGAACTTCAAATTGTTCCCAAACATTCAAAACAAGTTGAATCAGCATGAATTTTTTTTTTCTCAATAACTAGACTTCGAGGGGAACATAACCCAACAAAATTTTATTCACACAAACTAGAAGAGAGAGTGCAAATTTGCAAACAAGTTTGATTGAACTGTGAACTTGTACGTTAAATGGTACTCTAAGCTTACGTAGGGCTGGAATGTTTTGGGGGTTGGTACTGTGCAACAGTGTCAGCACGTGGTGGGGCCCACAGCTCCATGTTACTGTTGGACATCTTGGCTTGGTGTGGCTCAAGTACAGACAAACAGACATTTTCTGGTTTCACGTACAGCGGTATAAGGTAGTCTGCTCTAAAAGTGACCATTTAAGGGCTGGTCTGCCTTTTTCATAGGTTTCCGAGGACAAAAATATTTTAAAATCATTTGTCAGAGAAAAAAAAGAGATGTGGAACTTAACTCAAGTGGTTCTGTACTTTTCCGAGCATTTTTGAATTACTTACAAATTTCCAAAGATTTGGGGCACAGGCACCTATTTTTGACCATAGGTCTCCCAAAATCAGTCCACTTGCAATTTGTAAAGAGATGTGAGGAAACCAAAGATAGTGATTGGCTCTTGTAATAAGAAGCAGTTTTTTTCTCAATTCATTCAATGGCTGTAGTGGTTCATTTAAGGATCATCTCATCTCCATTCTTTAACTAATAATTGGGGTGATTTGAAAGGAGAGGGGTGGTTTTAGAGTTGACTATCTTATTCAATATCTAAACATTTTGAAGGTTTTTTTTTTTCCCGATTATAAGGACAACCGGTGATGAAAAGGAATGAAAGTACCTTAGATAGATCATTCTAGCAACTTCCACTAATTATTCACACTAAGGTGGTCCCTCCAAATGCACCAATGATCCAAAACCACCATCATCTAAGTCTAGGTACATTACCAAAATCAATATGTACCTAAGTGGAAGAAACGATTGTAAAACAACTACAAAAAAAACTTGAACCCTTTCTAACTTTTGCATATGGTATATATATACAAATGATGCATTATTTGGTGAGTTGAAACTTCTTTTTGCTAGCCAATGAGAAATAATGTGAAAATTTGACTAATCTAATAATAGTAAGTAGGCATAGTAGCAAAAAAGGGAGTTTTTGAGGGTGCTGACCTTAACCCTTAAACAACATTTTGTGTTTGGGCTTGATCAAACTTCATTAAATTTCTACATTGAAACACACATTTCAAAAATTTGATATCTTTAACATATATTAATATATGTTTAAAATTTAATCTCATTTTTTCATAATTAAAAACATCAAATTTAATTTTATATGGTTTAAAAAATCTTTTGTGTAATTCACATTATTTACAAAAATGCTTTAATATTATGAAATTTCTGGAAATAATTGTAACAAACATCATGGCGTAATTGATATACTACTCCTTGAGCTCACATTAAGAAAAATTCAATAGAAAAAGCTCAAAAATGGTGTCTTTTGAGCTTTTAAGATGATATCTTTAAAGTATTATAAAATTATAATTTAAAAAATAAAACGGAATAAATAATAGATTATTGGAACTATATTTTTTCAACGAAGCTTTAAAATATTTAAAATATCCCTAAAAGTACATGTCTATATTGTATCGAAAAACACACTCTAAAATTGTCATTTCTAGTGCAAAGGGCTACTATGAAAAAAATTATTTTTTGCATATCCATCCATAGGACCTTGTATAAAAGTCACATGAGAATGTGCAGAAAAAATTTCATAAAATTTGATCATATAGATTGTAAAATTTTAGTATTTAAAGTGGAAAAAGGTCATTTTTATGTAGCAATCCTAGGTTTTTTGACTTGGAATCCTTTTAACTTAAATTTTTGTGCTACAGAGTTTCAAGGTTTAATCCATGAAGAACCAAGAGTTTAAATTTCAAACAACAGATGAACACAAACACATCCCAAGCATGCAAAAATGCATTTTTTTCATCCATCAACTTTTTTGAAGATTCTTATATTAGTTCTTTAATATTTTTACTATGAAGATTTTGAAGATTTTTCTTTGCAAATACTCTATAATTCAATGGGTATGGGTGGGTTTAGCCTAAAAAATAACATTTTTAGTTTAAAAAATGATCCTTCAAAAATGACTTGAATAAAATTAAAATAAAAATCTTCAAAAATCACTATGATTGGAACTTGTAAAATTCACAAATATTCAATCTAGAATCAAATTTAGAAAGAATTTTTAATTTTTGGTTTCAAATATTATTGAAAAATATTGGTTTATATACTAGTTGATCTAGCTATATGGATATGATTTCTAAACAATATTTTACAGCAATTTTTTGAAATTCATTGTTAAATTATTCTTCTAAGTTGCATTTTAATAAAAACTCTTTATAATTTTGGACATCTAGACTATCCCCAAGTCCTTTAGGGGTAAAATCTTCATGGTGGATAATTGAGTTGAGAGTTTAAGAATTTTAAAAAAAATCCACTCTTTAAATAATTATTAAGTAAAAGTACATGCAAGATGAAAGGAAAAAGTAAATCACAAATAGTTTTAAATGAATTCAAACATGCCAATCCTAAAGATTATTGTAACAAGTAATCCTAATGAACCTTTTTGTTTTGAAAAATTGTGAAAATTGAGCTCAAAAACAAATCCTATGAGAATTGCCTTCATTACCTTCATTGCCCATAAAACAAGACTCTTTGTAACTTATACACGATTCATCAAAATTGAATGAATAAAAGCTTTCCATTTATACATGAATATAATCTATAAGAAAAATAAATATTGTAATGAAATTTTGAGTTCTTTTTTGTT
Organism: Climacium dendroides; assembly: GCA_950106755.1. Classification (NCBI taxonomy): domain Eukaryota; kingdom Viridiplantae; phylum Streptophyta; class Bryopsida; order Hypnales; family Climaciaceae; genus Climacium; species Climacium dendroides. The sequence goes on from OX467086.1 coordinate 25,076,468, forward strand.
GCCCGAATTCGAGTATTTTGAATTTAGGAGGGTATAACTTCTTTTCCAGGTAGCAATTGAAATAAAAATCATCTTTCCAAAAAGCAAGTACATTCTCTTACCGCCAAATGAGATTTCAAAAACTTATTGTAGATTTGGCACATAGGAACTTGTTCAAAATATCTTTAAGACCATTTTAGGACTTTAAACTTTTAGCAATCAATGATGATAATTTTAAATTGCTTAAGGTATGTACTATCATCCAATGGCTATATTCTTAGATTGGTAATACCAAGGCCAAAATGCTCAACTAGATTTGTCACAACCCTCACTACAAAGTATGCCTATAAAACCTTGGTGAGTAAAGAGGACATTAGGGGTGACTTCCTAAGCCTTACAAGAGACTTAGTGATTAGAAATGAAGAGCCCCAAGCAAAAAGGGCATTGCACCACTCTAGTCAAGATGGTTCAAACCCAAGGTGTGAGACGTGGGGAGTAGGAATCCATAGTCCAAATAGGACATGGTGCATATTATTGGAAAGTTTAGAAGACAATTATTTTAGAATGCTAAGGCTCATGATGAACTTAGATACAAGCTAGAAGTTATAGGCAAGCAAAGCAAGTAGAGTCCTAGAGAACTACACCTCTCAAGGGATTGACTTAGACTCTTGGAGGGTCATAATTTGCTCAATACTTATTGCATTTGAGAAAGTGGGTAGTCCACAGTGATCTAAAAAAGAATAGATCATGAAAATGAGATTACACTTTGGATTTAGAACCCAAAGCTAATTGTTATTTCAATGGAAAGATTGGGCTTGGATTTGAATTTAAGGCATGAAATCAAACACTTTTTTTAGGAAAAAGTGTGTCTTAAATGTCCTGTAGGTCTATATGAGTTTTTTTGTTCTAAATCTTATAAAGAATACTATGAAGAGGGGTGGTCTCCTTCCTCTCTCTCAAATGGTGTTATGGTGAGATAAAGTTCCCTTGAGTGGTGAGGTTGATGATGGAGCCTCACTATCGCCTTCATAACATTATGGAGTGCTCTTGGCACTCTTTGACATTGGTTGAAAAGTGTCCAGCTCTATTCTAGGCCATGACATTGAAGCCCAACTAATGAGTCTCCAAGTGAGGTTGTTTGTTCCTAGTTGGGGATTGGATATTGTTGAAGGGTGGTTAGCTCTAGTGGTCAATAGTGCCACTATTAAATGCTTTGACATCAAAGGAAGTTCTATCCCATGTCATCAAATGCCATGCCTGGTGTCTTATAGGAGTTAAATGATAGAAGTCATAGGGGAATAGAAAACCTATGACTAGTGTTGGAACCTAATAACACTATTGGTGTATAGCACGAGCAATGTTAGGAGATCGTGACCCTTGGTATAACTAAAAGTGAAGTTCCATAAAGGCCTATTGGAGAGCAATGCAAAAATTAGATAGTGGTGGCAAAATGAAACAAGTGACTACTATCAAATTTGAAGGACAAGCTTATGTAATCATTTTAGTGGCATCACATTTACAAAAAAATCAAGGCCAAAGAGGGGGTACTAGCATCAAAATAAGGAGACAAAATAGTAGCTTACCTTGATCAAATGCAAGAATGGGGTCATCCCTTAACTCCAATAGACCTTATCCAAAATCACATGAACAAAAGATACACTTTTTACCATTGGAAACCTTGCATAGACATTCCCAATTTATATTGAAAATTGTTCAAAGCCTTGAGATGGGACAAGCCAAGTACAATGTTTTGGGAATGTCAAAACTTTCTATGAAAATCTTTCTAGATTATATACAAAACACAACTACAAACCTTTTAGAATTTGGAAATGTATACTTGGATGGAGGGAGAGGAAAGAGTTCTAGGTAGAAAATGGAGTAATAGTGTACACTTACTAATATTCAATGAAAGAGAATCCTTAATAGTTCTTTGTGCCATAAATGTTGGTGGAGGGTCCATTCCAACTTCTACATATTTAAGGACATTCAATCACAATGTGACTCTGTATTCAAGTGTGAGAAAGATGCATTGTGGGCCATACAACCTAATGCATGGATGACCACATGTCTATTTTTAAATGGATGAATCATTTGATAGAAGTCATGTTAAAAGTATGCATAATTGAGTTTAACAGATAGACGTCTTATGATGCTTGATGGCTATAATTTCCATATTATCCTAGGTATAGTTCTAAAATGTAAATAGGTTGGATTAGAGTTAGTTTTCTTACCCTCACATACATGATGAATGTCTAGAGTTGCTAAGGTAAGTAGTGTCCCAAAAGAGAGCAAGACTAGAACCACACGTAGACTACTGGTAATCAATTGAATTAACAAGTTCTTACTATGTAAGATCCAATCCAACCTATTTAAGAGGGGACAAATAAGAAGAAGAAAGAGGTTGTAATTGCTTAGGAAAAAAAATATTTAGAAAAGATTGATTATGAGGCAACCCAACTCCAAAGGAAAGAAGATTGGATTGCAAAAAATAAATTTAATGAAGGTTGGACAAAGAAAGCTATTAATGATGTTGGAAAGAGGCTACACCAAATAATAAAAGTAAGAAAGTAATTACGGACTTTGTATCTTTTTGTGATATTTAACCTATATATAGCAAGCAAAGCAAATTAACAAGTAGCCATTGCTAGATTAAAAGCTAAAAGATCTACATTAGCAAATGACAATGCAAAATAAGAATTTCCTCTACTACAAGACATTGTTTGGAGTCATGCTTAATGGATGAATTAGGGTGCCTATTGGATACTTGGTCTAACAGGAACTAAACAAAGAACACAATGGAGTTACAACATGACACCAAATGAACAATTTTGGAACTAGTAGGATCTTCCCAATGGACAAAACAATATGGTAGTCACTATACTCGTAAATGATACATTTCAAAACCAACAAAACAACTTCCAAATTTGAAGACATAATATTACAATGTTGTACGAATAGGTTTGGATTAACATAGGGCCTACTCTATAAAATGCTTTGCATATAATTTCCTTATATTCTTAACCTCACAAGGGTTTGTTTTAGACATTGCCAAGAATGCAATTTCAAATGACAAGATGTCAAAATAGGTACAAAATGAGGAGCTTTCAAAATTAGGTCATCATCAACTATGAGGGCCCAAGGTGGTGGCTTTAAGCACATAACATGGCAATTCTTGGTTTGTGTAGTGGTAAGGTAGGAGGCTTGAATTGTGAGCAAAATTTAGAATTGCCCTAAAGAATTGTCATAAATAGTGTAGAGAGTTCAAAAAATGAATCATAGTTTGTTCAATGCGTTTTTTGCTTTTTAATTGTATTTTTAAATCCCTCTGAGTAAAATATACGTTCATATAAGACAAAAAAAAAAAATGAAAGCATGATGCAGATCATTCTTTGAGAGCCAACATTATAGAAACATCCTAAGTTTGAAGTGCTCCATTCAAAGGCTGATTTTTGATTGAAGATTGGTTCAATCTATGAGCACCAATAGCTACCTACGCACCTAACACTTTGAAAATTCATAGTTAATTCATTCTAAGTCAGAAAATTATGAATTAAATTGTCAATGAACTGTTTCTCTTTCCTCTTTCTACCAAAAATATGTGAAAAATGATACACTCTACTGATTTTCCTACAGAGGTCCATGGTCGATTATCCTTTAGATGGTCGGTTTATGAGCCTCCTACCTTACATTACGTGAGGGGATTGACCAGTTCCACTTGAGGTGTTGAACTACCCAATTTCGGGCAGCCTCCTGACAGTTTGGGGTGCTCACGTCTGCGAATTGCATACTTTGTATTAAAAATTTAGATTGCATTGCCCTTGTCCAGGTGTAAGAATTTTGTCAACCCCTACCCCCCATGATCCACATCCCCAATTGTGGCCAGAATAGGGTCAGCAACCTTAACTAATAAATGAAGACAGTTGAAGACTTGAAGGTGTGCAAATCTCTGATGAGTGAGGAGGGTGACTTCTTTGTAAAAAAACTAATTTGGCCCGCTCTTTTTGGCAGCTCCATCAATGTTCTTCTGCCCATTTTCTTGCCTGGACAACTTGTTGCTCACGGTAATCTTTTATTGGGATGCCATTTCACATTAATTTTGACATTAGAAGAGTTGACATATTCCAGGAGGAGGGTACGCATAGCTCAAAAGCAGGTCAACATTATTGAGTCCATTTTCAGTGTGAACTCAAAAATGCGGAGTTGCATATAACTTATTATTATAAAAAACTTGCTGCTGCTGCTTCTGCTGCTTAGATGTAGCCATGAAAAGAGACAAACCTCTATACGTAAGCTTTCATCACCTTCCACCAGGCTGTGAAACAAGAGCTTAGTGGGTGAGGGAATGTGAGAATTGCTTACCTGTTCCTGCACGTAATGTGCAACTCGTTTCCAAACTTTCTGGTCTATCATGCGCCTCTCATCATATGGTTGGTGCTGGAGATGCCCATGTTCTATCCAGCTTAGAATTCAGAATTATACCAACAAGAGGGGTGCACAAATTAGAGAAAATCGGAATGTTGTACTTCGTCATGAATGTTGGACCCTGATATGCACTACACTGGGTGACAAGCTAGCAACAAAATCGATCATGTAATAGAACTGCAATAAACTGTAGCTGTGATGAAAGGCATTTCCAACTGGGTAAATTTGCAAAGTGACAGATGATTTGGTGCAGTGCAAGCTTCTTATAAGCTAGATGCAACAATTGGAAATTCTCAGGTTTAGATCCCACTTTGAATTAGAATCTTTAACTTATAGGAAACATGCTTCATTGCAACTATTGGTAGACACACAATTTAGCTTGTTGCTAACCAGAGTAGTGTCTCCATCTCAGTCTCCATAGTCCTTGTGTGTAACCATCTATGCATCAAAGTAACCAAAGGAATGTATTGAATGACATTCCATGTTAATATCACTACAAACTGTCATTGGAACTACCTTCTCCCTCGTTATTTTAATGAGATTGACGACATATATCGTGAATGCTTAACGCCAATTTCATGAAATTGGTGATATTCCACAAGCCTAAAATTGTAACATATACCTTCACAAAGGTCTAATTTTAGGTCACAAACTAGGACATGTATAGATTTTGGTAGTTGGCCACATAATGGGGTGTTGCCAACTTGGCGAATTTGACACTGCTTGGACTGTGCTTTACCATGTCGGATATCCATCTGGTGAAATTAAGTCAAATTGATACTTTTTTCTTCACTGTGTGTTGCATCTATTATCAAGGCCTGGGAATCACACTCAGGTGCTGCAGAGTCTGGTGACAACTTGTCATTTTCCATGTCCATCAGAAGCAGGAATGACAGACAAAAATTCCGTCAAGTCTTGGTGCAACTTGACAATGATACACACATGCATCCGAATACAAGTACTTGTTCACACTTGTAGCAACGTATAAGTGTATATCATGTGCTTTAATCAAATGCATTATTTTTTTTCTTCTTTTGTATTGGCAGCACTAGCGAAACGCATTTGAAAAAAGCACTTGATGACACACGTATACTTTACTTCACTTGTGAACAAGTACTTGTACTCAGACGCAGTATTTTTTTTCTTTTGTATTGGTGTCACTGGCTTTCGCGTGAACTTTTTAAATAATTCGGAAGAGTACTCTCTTGCCAAGTCTGAGAAGGCACTGTATTATTGCTTCAGTCTGTGTTTTCTCAAGCATATCCCACCCATGCAGCAAAGAGCAAGACGAATGTAAAGCACACGTGCAATCATGGGGAAGCGAACGTATGTCAGCCGAAGCTGGATCATGTCCGTTCTGTAAAAGTAAAAGATAATGGATGCACAGCTCACTTGCGTACCAAGATTACGAGAAGTGAGTACGACTAGGTCTACTCTTCGAGGTTTTCACTTACCTTAAACTGTCTCATGTGCCGCCGAAGAGGATCGTGTTTGAACACAGACAAGGGAGGGCATTGAGCAGCAGCAAAGTGTGTCAGTCTGATAAACATCAAATGATTATTTACATATATTTTACGATTCCAATAGAATAAAAGAATTGGTAAGGCTCTGACAGGAAGAAAATAAAATCATAATGATACAAAACAATCACTTGCCAGAAAAGCTCACACTCATTTTCATCTCATTCTAGTACTTTCCAGAAGATATGGCTGGCTTCACAGCTCATCTCCTGCTCGAGTGCTACGTGATGTCAATTTCAAAGAGTTGAGACTTGAATAACACAAGAAATGAACTGTGCCGAAATGCTTAAGTTAATCATGAAGCTTGCTTGTGGTATCCATCGAATTCACCTTACATTCAATACTTGTGGGAATTTTAGCTCTGGCTTACTCAATTTCCCACGGATCTCAAAGCCCTTAGAGAACACCCAAATAGAGCACAAGTTTCAAAATTGTTGTTAATCATAGCAGTGGTCAGATGGAATTAAGTCGGTACTAACTTACCCAATCAATTGTGTAGTAAGCAAAACCCATAGCAATTGTGTGACACCGGAATGTTGTGAGTAATCTGAAAGTAATGATTCAGTCATTTCAATAATCTGCAGCAGTTAACAAACTAACTCAATGTAGTGTAGAGGGATACTACTTGCCCCTTTTAAGCATTTTGACTTATGCTGAAGTATGATTATGGTATGTGCATGGGGAGATCCTTGGGCACAGAAACCATATTTGTGCAGAAATTTTTATGCAATCATTTCAAGTGGAAGTTGTAGTTTAATATTGAAGGACCAGATAAATCTTATTAGACATCCAGTATACTCGAGAAGGATATCAGACATGATGTGAACATTTTTCTTGTAAACCCTTTGATTTGTACTTTCCCGTTGATCAAGTCTCACATTGAGCAGAAAGGTTATAACCTTGGTCTCACCAACTTCAAGAGAGTGACAGGTACCTTTAAACTTGGATTTGGCATTACATAAGGGACAATACACAACCCCATTTCCATTCAAAGATCAGTGCCTGCACACACTTTACATACAAGTTTAGACACATTTAGCCAAGTCATGCCTACACCCAACTTGAAAACAAGTCTACCCAACCAGTCCAACCAGCCATACGGACAATTTAATTATTTTTCTAATAAGTAACAACGATCAGGTTATTACTAAGAACCTCCACTAAACATTCAAATGAAACACCGGTCAGCCCAAGCTGACAGCAAGCAAAGCCTGTTGCCAAGTCAGTGATACAACACGCAGACAAATTCCAACAGCATTATCCCCATACGAAACTGCTCAAAGCCCAATGAATTCTTATGCGTTCAGAACTCAGAATTTCCATCCCCAAACGCCATCCATTATCCCAAAACAAACAAAGATGCTCCAAGTTCAGTGCATCGTTTCGCGGTCAGAACATTCTAAGTATGATCTCGTCTGTCCGTTTCGAACCTGTATCGCCGGCCAAGAGAAATGACACCGGGGTTCGTTTACCCGAAAGCTCTTCCACCTACTCTAGTTTGCCTTGTACCAGAAGGCTCCTCTCATCAATCACAAAAGCAGGATGGCACACTCAATCATCAGATCCTTCCCTTGGTCGCACTCGCATATGGTTAAAGTTGCAGCGGGTGAACCGGCCAAACACCCATTCCTCCTGTCACGAGAGAAACTCGTAGCTGGTTGTATTGGGTCCATATATCGACCAGCAGTCGCCCAAGTCCCTGACACTGACACTCGAAGGAGCTCGTGTCCTGCAACTCGATCATGAGCGCTGGAAACGTGAGCTGATGACATAATAAGTGGCAAGTCTCAGCTTCTCGGTCTTCGTCAGCTAGAGTTTCTATTTTCAGACTCGATCAGCTGGTCCTTCTGGCGGATACTGTTGCATTGAGTGGGTTGACGAGGAAGCTCAACTGAATTTGTGTCGGATTTCGAAGCAGTCATAGAGCCACGGTCGGTTGAGCAGGCTGGTGTGCACGGCTTTTGAAACGGGAGTGATAGTGCAATGTTGCATTGAAATCTTAGGTGTTGGATTTTGTAGCAGCTAGAGGAGATTCACTGCCAGGGAGCCATTAGAATCTCACCAGCTCTGTAAGACTGACATTCGAGGTGAATTCATATTGTGATGGAAATTCGGACCTGAAGCTTGAGATTTTGAGTTTCCGGATTGCAACTTGGGTTGCAATTTGAGTTGCAATTGGGCTGCGTTTCGAAGGTTTGGGGTGTGTGAAGATGGAAAGCAAGGGCGTGACGATGGTAACTTTGAGCGTGTTGGCGATGGTCCTCTTGACGTGGGCCGGATCCGCCGTGAGCGTCCAAGGGGCGGGCGACTCGTGGCAGATTGTGGTCGCGAACGCCGGCGTGTCTGCAATGCACATGGCGCTCACGCACACGAACCGGGTGATCATGTTCGACAGGACGGACTACGGGCCTTCGCAAATCAAGCTCCCGGGAGGCTTCTGCCGCCGCAACAACAAGGACCTGGCTCTCAAAGTGGACTGCTGGGCGCACTCCATCGAGCTCGACGTGGCGAGCAACAAAGTCCAGCCCTTGACGATCTTGACCGACACATGGTAATCCTCTTACACCAGAAATGTGTATGACAAGAAAAGAATTAATCTTGCAGGCTATCTTGCACTTGAGAAATGATACTGTATGCATCCAGAGGAGAAATCCAATATGGAAATTGGACAAATGTAGGTCGTTACGTTCCGTGTCCAAATTCCATTCCCAGTGTACCCTCTTCTATCATAAATTAATGGACCAAGACTATGGAATTCTTCAAAATTTCCCAAGATGGACATTTCGGAACTCTCCAGTGATCCATGGCTTCTGTAATGGCTCATGTATCCGCCTCTTATTTGGGATTGGGATTGGCATTGTTGTAGGTGCTCCTCGGGTTCGTTTCAGCCGGACGGTTCCCTGACGCAGACGGGCGGCTGGAACGACGGTGGCCAGTCGGTGCGCAAGATCGGCTTCACGGCGAACGACGACTGGAAGGAGCAAGCGAATGCGCTTGCCGCGATTCGGTGGTACGCGAGCAACCAGCTCCTCCCCGATGGACGCCAGATCGTGATCGGCGGGCGACGACAATACAGCTACGAATTCGTGCCGCGAGCGAACGGCGAAGGCGTGCACGCGTTGCCGCTGCTGGAAAGAACCAACGACCCCGGCGCCGAGAATAATCTCTACCCGTTCGTGCACCTCTCCCCCGATGGCAACCTCTTCGTCTTCGCCAACCAGGACTCCATTTTGTTGAACTACAAGACCGGCGCCGAAGTGCGCAGATTCCCCAGGTAATTGGTGATTTGGCACACATGTGGTCCTCAGTCACTTTGGCTTTCCTCACATTTTCTCAAGATTTTCATTCATGCGATGTGCTCTCTCGGTTCTTCTACATAAAAATGGTTAATATGGACTTTGGGGAATGAGATGGAGTTCACAATGAAGGCTGAGTAAGGATCGGATGCCAACATAACGTCTGGGCATGGGGACCGGGTTGAAATGTTCAAATTTGAAATCCATCTCTCTTCTCTATCACTTGGATATAATATCACTGTATTGAATTGCTTGTTGTTGGTTTCATCGAGTATTGGCAAGTTCTGTTTTATAAATCGTCTTAAGAATGTGATACTCACCACATGGGACCCTCAAAGTTTTTCTAGATCAATTGGTGAATGTCGTGATTGGGTTCTCAAAGTTCTTGCGATTGGTCACTGTTGCTTTTTTCCCCCCTTCCATTCCTTCAGGTCATTCGCAACACGTTTTTAGTTGGTTTCAGATTACAGATTTGTGTTTTTGATGTGTTCAATTTTAGGGGGAGCCTTTCACTGATGTGTGTTGTGTGCGTAAAATCACGCCTGCAGGTTAGCCGGCGGTCCTCGCAACTACCCGTCCTCGGGCTCCTCGGTGTTGCTCCCCCTCGTGGCTGCAAATGGTTACAAGACCGCGGAGGTTCTGATCTGCGGCGGCAGCGCCGTCGGCTCCTTCCAGAACGTCGGCCTCGGCAAATTCGCCGCTGCGCTTCAAACCTGCGGCCGCCTCGTGATCACCGCCCCGAACCCCCAATGGCAAATCGAGAACATGCCCATGCCTCGCGTGATGGGTGACATGCTCATCCTTCCCACCGCCGAGATTCTCATCATCAACGGCGCCAAGTACGGCACCGCTGGGTGGGGCGTGGCTCGCGAGCCCGCGCTCAACCCGGTTCTCTACAACCCCGGCTACCGACGCTTCCAAGTGATGGCGCCCAGCACAATCCCTCGTCTCTACCACTCCACCGCCACCGTCCTCCCCGACGGCAAAGTTCTCGTCGCAGGCAGCAACCCCAACCAAGGATACAACTTCGCGGGCGTGCTCAACCCCACTGAGCTGCGCATCGAGAAGTACAGCCCTTACTACACCTTCAAGGGCTACGACGACCGACGACCCCAGATCGTGGGAATCGACAACGCGAGTCCGAAGTACGGCACGGCGTTCAAAGTCTCGTTCAAGGTGCAGACGGCGGTGATGGGCGTCGCGTTTCACTTGTATGCGCCGCCGTTCGTGACGCACACGTACTCGATGAACCAGAGGATGCTCATTCTGGCTTCGGGCGCGCCGGTCGCCACAGGGGGAGGGGTGCACGTCGCGACGGTGGTGGCGCCGCCCAACGGCGTCATCGCGCCAGCAGGCTATTACCTCTTGACGGCGCTCAACCGCGGGACGCCCGGGGCCGCGGCCTGGGTTCACATCAGTTAACGATCCGGTCCAAAGTCCCAAACTGGCTTTGCTCAGGCTTTGGCGCTATGAGGGAGTTGGGTTGGCCTTGAAACTGAGTCTCATGGCCCGATCCAAACTCCTGCACATCTCTCCGCAGAGTTTGCACTCGCCGAAGAATGTCTCCCAAATTTGTAGTTGATGAGCATTTTTGTTGGATGATGGGTTGAAATCTTTAGGGGGTGCCAAGCAATGACACTACATTACATTACGTTTGCTATCTTTCTAGTAGGATTTAACTAACTAATTTGTTGTGGTAGCTAGTCTACTGATTTGGTATTGAATAAGTTAAGTAGTGAGGACCCAGGAGAGAAAATGAAGCAGAGGATCTGTCTTGGACTTCCGGTGTAGACAGAATATGGATGTATGATTTACTCAAATAATTGAGTTCATATACTGTAATTGAGTTTAGTTTGATTTACTCACTGTATGAATCAGTTGGGTGAAGGATTTGTAAGTAGAGTCTGTGGGAGTGATAAAGAAGTCCGCGTAATATCTGAGAGTTAGAGTTGGCATTACTATGATCCCGGTGGCTAATTCAACTACTCAGGGGGGGCATGTTTCATGTTATATTTTTTTCATATCTATATTCTGCCTTCTTGTGTTTGCATCCTCCTGGTTTAACCCTTAAAAGGAACAAACTTGTCCCAGGGTATAGTTTTAGGCTCAAACTTGAATTTCACATAGAACATCTTTGATTTTTTGTTGAAGAAGGATAATTACCGAATTGAAAATTATTCTATTAGTATAATAAGTTCGTTCCAAGGGAGACGGTCAAGTAGGAAATCAATGCTAATGGGACTAATTCCTAAAATAGGAAATACAATCCCAAAATAGAAGACTACAATCCCAAAATAGAAGACTACAATCCAATTTGCAAAATCAATAACCACTCAATCTACAACGGCATTGCATAATTCACTCACACATAGTTTGACTAACACCATCATACTCCATTCTCAAATAATTCCATAAACACATGTGCACATTAAATCATCCCTTAAATAATACACATTAAAACACTCAATTCGGCTTGAACATATTTCTTATTTCCGAATTGGTGAATACATCACCATTTTACAATTTGAGTTTCAACTTGCAATTCACACTCAACTATTAGGATTCCACATTCCTTATTCCACTTCATCTCCACATCACCAATTAGGACATTACATTCCAACTTTCATTGTTCTTCACACATATAGTCACACTTCATCATCCAATCAAAACTCCAACACTCATTTTCATCAACTCCTAAGACATTTCTCCAATTTGGAATACTTAAAATTCCATAGTTAGACACACATACACATTTCCATCTCATCAAACTCCAAAGACTTACTCACATGCACATACACAAAACAATAAATCAAATATACAGCACAACCTGGTTGGGACACGCAGTGGACACTCTTCGACACTGGGTGCCTTCCAAATTGAGAGAGACAACCTAATAGGGACCAAAGAACGGTTAACCAACCGCTCAAACACAAACTTAACCACAAAAGAAAACTACCAAATTTGAACACAAAACATAACTTCCATTAGACTCCAACTAGGACACAAATATCCTTATCCTCTTGACTTGGAATACTACCACATCACTTCAATTTGGAAACTTACTTAGCTAGTACTTAACTTCCAACTTAGCTCACTCCAAACACAATTTGACATGTACTCCTATTTGCACTGACATCTCAAAAACTAATTCCAAAAATCACATTCCAAATTGACAAAAAATACATATAAAATCATCAAATTGAATACAAACATACCAAAAAAACATACAAATCACTCTAAAAAACGACAAACAAATCATGAAAAAAACTTAAAAACCAATCCTAATAGTTCATCTGCATTTAATTTGTCATTAAAAACACACTCAAAATTGCCATTTCTATTGCAAACACTAGTAGAAAACACAGAAATTTTTGTTGTTTCGGTGACGTTGTTTTGGTCATCGAACAACAAATTTCTGCTGAAATTTACAGAAATCTGTAAATTTCAGCAGAAATTTGTTGTTCGATGACCAAAACAACGTCACCGAAACAACAAAAATTTCTGCGTTTTCTACTAGTGAAAGAGTAAAAGAATTTGAAAATCGTTTTTTTTTTCACATCTAACCGTAGGACCTTACACCTAACTTATATTCCCTCTGTCCCAAAATGATCTTCCTGTTGGCCTTAATTTTTAGTCCCAAAATGATCTTCCTATTGCACTTTGTGACATTGAAATTGGCCAAATTTAGCTTTCAATGGCCATTTGAGACTAGCTAAACAACTTGAAGCAATAGTTTCTGCCTCCATCTATGCAATCATCAATCAAAAGATAGATGAAATGACTAAAGGGGTCAATCAACAATGTTTGTTCTTAATTTTTGCATCTCTTTAAGTGTTGCCCAAGTGGAGATGAAGCTTTGGAAGGTGGTACTAAGGTTCATACAAGGTTTTGGAACCATACTAACTATTGACAAAATGATGCCTTACAATCAACAATTAAGTGTCCATTGGTGCTCTTTGAAAATGCCCTCAAAATTTCACTTTTCAATATTCCAAAATTGCACTTTGAAAAAGGATCTAAAACTCAAAGTTTCTAGGATGCTAAAAGTGCATTGAACTCCACTTACAATAGGAAATAGGTTTTTTAAATGTTATTTTCAACCTTGATCCAAAACATTTTGTCCAACAAGAACATCATTTTGGGATGGAGGTAGTATGAGAATGTGTAGAATAAATTTTAGAATTCTTAACAAGAACATCATTTAATCAAGTGAAGGAAACAAATTTTCTTACACATTGCAATTCGCAACATTGAGTTTATTGCACTACAAAGTTTTGAGGTTTAAATATATATGGTAATTAATTGAGTTGAGAATCTAGGACAAAAAGAAAGTTTCAAAATAACTTAATTTTCATTCTTAAGAAAATTGTTAAATAGAAGTAGGTACTAGATACTAGAAGGAAAATCCAAATTATTAAGATCTCTAAGATGGAATGAAAATGTACTAATTCCAATGGTGAGATTGTTCTAGCAATCAAACTAAACCATGAGAAACTTTCTTTTTGGAAAAGTATAAAAAAGTGCATTTAGAAATGAATTTTACAAGTTATTTTTTCAAGAAGATGCTTAAATTGCCTAAAAAACAAGATTGTCCATAATTTTTACATTACTTATCCAAATGAAATGAATTAAAGCTTTCTATATAGAAAAAAAATATAATCTATGAGAAAAATAATAATAATAATTTTAAATTTAAAAAAAAATTGTTGTTTGGTCTCCCCTGTTTTGAGCTTATTTGAGCATAACTTTTGTTTTTAGGCACCAATTGAAAAAAAATTACATTCCCACAAAGATTATAAGTTTTTCTACAATCAATAAAAGTTTCAAGAAATCATGACAAAAATTGAAACTATAAGTACTTGTTGAAATCCAATTTGTCCTCCCAAAAGACGATGGTCCTTTAGGAGTTAAAGTAAAGAAAACATTAGGAAAAATTTGAACCCACAAAAAGTCCTTGAATTTTCTTACTAATTTTTATACTAATTGAATGAATATGAAGGTGGCTTTATTGTCATCAGAACCACCACTTAGTGTGTGCTTCATTCTTTATGATAGAACTATCATGAGATTTATAAGATCATGGAGATGAATTGGGTAATGATGACAAATTTTTGAATTCATCATGCAATTCATAGCCCAAATAGTGAGTTAAGAAGGCTCTTCCCACATAAATTTATCAGATCATGGAGATGGATTGGATAATGATGATGAATTTTTGAATTCATCATACAATTCTTAGCCCAATTAGTGAGTTGAAAGGCTCTTCCCACCCAAGCTTTTGCATTATGAAGCGGCCTCTTTTGGGGTTCAATTTTTCATAATACAATTTTTTTTGCACATTGCAGGACTAGATTATTTGACTCTAAACCTTCTTAATTTAAATTTTTTGCACTATAGAGTTTTGAGGTTTAAATCTTTTAGAAGGAAATTGAGTTGAGAATTTGGGAGAAATATTCAAAAAACTTAATATTCATTCTTAAAAAAATTATTAAGTACAAGTAGGTACTAGATAGAAAGAAAATCTAAATTATTAATATTCTAAGATGGAATTAAAACAAACTAATTCCAATAGTGAGATTATTCTAGTAAACAAACTAAACCATGTGGAACTTTTCTTTTTTGAGAAATTGTAAGAGTTGTGTTTAGATATGAACCCTACAAGTTATTTTTTGAAGAACATGCTTTGATTGCCCAAAAAGCAAGATTGTCCGTAACTTTCACATCACTTATTCAAATGAAATGAATCAAAGCTTTCTATTTAGACAAAAATATGATATATGAGAAAAAAAATTAATTCAAATTCTTGAATTTTGTTTTTGTTGCCCAATTTTCCTTATTTTGAATTATTTAGGCTTAAATTTTATTCCCAGGCACTAATTGAAAAAAAATTATATCCCCACAAAGATAATAAGTTTTTCTATCTTCAATAAAAGTTTCAAAAAATCATGAAAAAAAATTGAGTAGGCCTGAGATCCAATTTGTCCCTTGAAGGGACAATGGTCCTTTAGGGGTTAAATGTCTTGGAGCTTGACTAACAAATGTACTTCCAATAATCTATTTTTGTGCTTTTGAGCCTCCAAAACAAAGTTATGGATAAAATTCAAAAAAGATGTTTGAAAATGTTAAAAAAAAATGTCCCTTCCAATCCCTCTCTGAATTTTGACCATAACATTTGATTGGAGGCTTGAAATCTAAAACAAAGATTTAGAGGTGAAACTTAAATTGATTTACCAAGTTTCTATAATACAATGTTTTTGAAAGAAGTTATTCTACTACACCTCAATAAAGTTTGAAATTTTGTTTTGAACAAAATTTTTACTTTTGAGCTAACTATGAACGGTGAAATCCTACTAATCATAATTTATATATCCCACATGGATTGTTTATCCAACTACTACACCACTTGTATAAAGAGCTTGTTTTTCCTCTCTACATGCTTACTTTAGTCAATTAGTCCAATGTTGTAAGTCACACAATCTTGCCATTTACAAGACCCTTACATTTCCACTAGTCTCCTATCCATTTTTGTAGACTATGTGGGTGCTATTGTGAGATAATGACATTAAGTTCACATCTATTTATAAATAATTTAAGACTATAAGGTTGATAAAAATCTGGTTCAACAAACGTTGATTTAGGTGGACTCAATTGTGAATAAATACTTGTTAGAATAAATTGTAAATTTAGCCAATAAAAGATAATTAGGGAGGTATATTACTAATTTTGAACCTTTCAAAGATGGTCATGACCTCCACCTACTAACAGTTGTATATTTTTGGTTTGAAAATTTATATCAATTGCAATTCTATTAGATTAATATAATTCCACTTGTATTTTAGTGAATTCAACTAATTCTTTCTCTAAAAAATACATGTAACAATTAGCACATTGCATATAAGATATCCAGATTGCAAATGCTATATGACATACTTATCATATTTTTTTGATGCTTTTGAGTATAGAACCAAATTTTTCAAAAAATAATATCTTGAAGTGTTGAAACTTATTTAATTGGTGGTTTAGTAACAAAATGGCAAACCTAGGCCATCATCTTGTCAATCATCAACATTCTTGAAAAGCACTCACAAACTTTCCTAGACGCATCTAGTAAGTGGGAACCTTCAAAATTTGTGAGGAGAGTAGGGATATGGACTAGGCTGAAAAGGTCTTTTAGAGGCCTTAGATCCCATGTAATGTTTCATTGGATTTAGAATCTAAATGCTACTCTTACAAATGAATGTAATTTACAAAAATCTTCAAATGTCATTAATATTGCAACCCCTCTATAAAGCAATAACTTTGTTAATGTAATATTCTCCTTTGGTCTCGAGCTATTATCTTATGGAAGTTCTATTATATTGAATTGATAAATATAGAATTCAATCTAAATTCAATCTAAATTCAATCTAAATTCAATCTAAATTCAATATCAAACCCATTATTAATCCATATGGAATCAAAATGTTGTTTATATTATTTGATTCAATATTAAATTTAAAATTATTAAAACCATATTAGTAAATTTGTAATCAATTTCACTACCAATTTCAATATTATTCTTGGTGCCTTGGTGCCAATATGAATCAATATAGAAATATAACAACTTGAATTTCAAATTTGCAAAAGTCAACATTGATTTATCATTTAATAGAGAACCTTGTGTAGACTTAATTATTTTGAGCCAATTGCCATTTTGTTAATTTACCTCTTTTTATTTTTACTTTGATGTTTCAATTCCCATGTGAAGAAGCAATTTGTTAGAGAATTCATGTAAATGTCAAAAGACCTTAATTTGGATTCTAAAAGAGCAATTTGGCATGATAGAAGGATTGACAAATTGATTTGGTGGCTATTAGAATAAAAAGTAGGACAAGTTGTCATTAGTTTTGGAACTTTATAGTCTAGTCAAGTTGTCTTTTTCCTCCTTAGTTCATATTTAGGCCTATCAAACATTTATGGCTCATTGATGATTTTGTATTAGTGTAATCCTTCAATTGATTCCTATTTTGTAAAAATTGTATGTTTTGGCAATTGTGCATTGTCGAATTGATTATTTTGTGTGGAGATGAAGTTGTGTGTATGCATTGAGGATTTTGCAATGTAGTATGATAATTGTAAAATCGTCAATTAATTTCATTTTTTGATAACACCACAACAATGGGAGAAGTGTTGGAGAGTGTTACGACTATGACCTAGCAAGTCGAATTGCAATTTGGTAGAATGGAATAAATCTCAAAAGATATGTGGGTGACTTGTCTGGTTGATGGCTATGTCGGACAAGAGAGGAGAATTGATTGAGAAGATAAGGGTGTAAAAACAATTGAAGAAGAAAAATTGTTTGTTGTATTGTGAAATTATTTTTTTAACTATAGGTCATTGTAGATGAGTAGCTATAGTCTATTTTAGATTTTCTTTAATTATTGTAAATTGATTTAGGCAAATCGTCAGGAAATCTTGACTCAGGTTCGTTGGAGATGAGTGTCATCTTACTGAGATAGATTCTCCAACTGGTAAATTGTTTGGTGTTGTTTGAGAACTGGTTATTAGTGGAATTGGGCTATGTTGCAATAATAGAATTATCAGTGGTGGGTATCATTGTGTATGTTGTGTGGTGTGTAATTCCAAAGTCAAATTGACCACAATTAATTGGCTTCTATGAGGTAGATTCTGTGTAGTTTACTATGAAATTATTAGTATAGGTTTAGATTGAGCTAATTGATTGTCAAATTGATTTACAGAGTTGTCGTAACATCATTGACTAGGTGGTCAAATTGCGCTATTTGCTAAATTCATATTTGTAACTTAGCAATTGAGTGAGGAAGTCAATAGCCAGTATATGAGGTTGAGATGCGATTGCACATGAATTAAGGCAGAATAGGTATTAAAGTTCAAGTGGAAACAAAAATGATTGGATTCATACATTTTGGGTTTCAAACTTAAATTGTTGAAGGTCAAATTGAACGTCAGTTGTTGCAAATTGTATGTGTGGGTATCTAAGGAGGATTTACCTAGTGTCGTGAGTGATTTCAAATTAAATTTGTGGTGTCAATTTGCATAGAATGAGTATGTACTTGTGAGAATTGATGAAGGCAAATAAGTTAGGGTATGGCTAGTAGCTTTGGGATGGTTGAGTCGGGTTGGAATTTGTGTAAATGGGCAATGCAAAGGATAAATAGTGTGAACTTTTCAATGATCTATAAAATTGTGTTGGTAAGTCTGATTGATTGAATTTGTTTTACTACCTTCATTGATCTTTTAAGTACTTTCACTACTAGAAAATGGTGTCCAAGTCAACAAAAATTTAACAATTTTTTGTTGACTGAGATATTGTATTGACCATTTTAACAATTTTTTCTTAATTTGATCAAGCTAACAAAATGATCACTGAATTTTTGTTGATTCAAATAGTACAATGTCCAAATCAACAAAAAAGTTGACACTTTTTTGTTAAGAAAACATGCCTCTCACACACTAGTGATATAAGAGAGGTGACTTTGGTGACATAAGAGAGGAGAAGATAAGCTCTTTATACAAATGGGATGATAAAAGGTCAAAACAAACCATGGGATATGTGAATCATTCATAGTCTTAATTCACATATCTCATATGGTTTGTTCTACCTTCTACCACTCCATTTCTATAAAGAGCTTGTCGTCACCTCTCTTCTATCATCAATGTCATCTCTCTTCTATCACCAATATCTCCTCTTCTATCACCAAATACTAAGTTTTAAGAAACTTGTCTCCTAAATTAATTGTAAAGTCTAACTTTCTTTTAATTAAATTGTACATTACTCTAATTTTTGGTCTTGTTTATGTGTTGTTTTTGGTCTACATGGTAGTTTGTATTGAGTTGGTTCTTGGCTTGCCATGTGGTAGTCATTCATTGAGCAAATTTTAAAATGAATTAATATTATTATTTTTCTGATATGACCACCATAACAAAACGGACAACAATTTTTTATTAGGTACTATCAAAGAAGTGTTAGGAAAGGCTCCACCACAAGAATAAAATCAAGTAGTCATAGTATTGGCCTATAGGCAATAATAGGAGCCTATAAGACTTGCCTTTGAACTATTATAATATACATTCCATGTTGTTGATTCAAATTTTTCTTGCATCCTTGCACTAGCCATTAAAAGGCTAATCTCATGAGAATTTTTTTAATTTCATTGAGTGCTCAAAGTATCCAATCTGCTTAAATAGACGAGTCTAGGTTTTCCTACCTAGTGCACTCAAAAGAAGTAGTAACTACATTCATGTACATATTGAGACCAATTGCCTTTATTGGACTGATCATGCTTTACCATTTTGCATTAACTTGGCAATTAGGAGTAGTTAATTAGTGTACTAGATTATTTATTACTTAGGTTATTAGGTTCATTATATGAGTAACTTGCAATATAATCTATAATCTATATATATACTTGTAAATAATGTAATATGGCTATTATGTCATAGAGTATACATTTGACAATTTGCCCAACCTTGACAATTTGTGTGAATATTTGCCCACCCTAGATAGGTACTAGGTAGGATCAGGACTACATCATTGTATCAATAGCATTGGTAATGAACAAAAATTATAAGATTTGGGCATAAAGAGTGAAGTATTGAGTAAATACAAATTAGAATAGAACCTACATGAAAAGTGACCTTAGATACCTCAACAATGGTCTAATTGATCTTTTCCTAAAAAATTCCTATATTAGTAACCTTGGGTTCTGTCCTAGGATAAGGAAACCCAACTTACACCTTGGTACTTCGGAGTTTGGACCTTCTTCAAGTGGTGGGAAGAGATTCCTTCCTCAAGACAGGATAGTGAGCAAAAGTATGAGCTACATGTCTCCATAGAATGAGAGATCCCTTGCTTTACATCCATCTATTAAATTACATTGTTTGTTTCTTTGTTTTATTTTATTTGTTTGGTATCATTGGAAAGCCCTCGGCAAGGAAAGGTGCACAGGCTTTGTTTTGTGAAGTTTAAACCTACGATGGAAAAGTTAAGGATTTTTGAATTATTTTTTGTTTTAAAAAATTAGAAAATTACTTTTATTTTTGTTTTGGTTGTGACAATGGTACAAAACCATGTTAATTTGTATAATATCCATCCATTAAGATAGCTTTTTGTTTTGTTTTGTTTATTTGATACATTGAAATCTCCTCGACCATATGTCCCTTGATTGTGTTTTTGGTACCATCAAAAAGCTCTTGATGAAGAGGGGTGCACAAGCTTTGTTTCATGGTATTTTGGCTCATAGTATGAAAGTTATTGATTTTTGAAAATTTTAAGAATTAAATAATTAAATAATTATTTTTACTTTTATTTTGATAGTGGCAAGGACACAGGGCATACTATTCATCCATTAAGTTAGGTTGTTTGTTTATTCTATTTTATTTTATTTATTTGATACGGTGAGATCTATTATATCGTGCATCCCCTAGTTGTGTGTTTGGTATCATTAGAAAGCCCTCAACAAGTAGAGGTGCATGGGCTTTGTTTCATGGCATTTAGACCTATGGGTAGTATAGGGTGAAAGTTATGAATCTTTTAGTTATTTTTTGTTAAAAAAAAATTAGAAAATTACTTATACTTCTATTTTGTGGCAATGGCACATGATAAACTAGTCAATACTAGTATGCCTTGTGTTGTTGCCACAGTAATTGCCAAAAGGGATTACTCATAAAAACTTTGAAATTCTATAATTTTCACATTTTAGGTCTGAACTCCACAAAACTAAGCCGTGCACCCCTCCTCACCAAGGTCTTTCTGATGGTACCAAGCACATAGCCAGGAGACACATAGTCCAAGAGATCTCACCATCACAAAAAACAAAGTTGTTTGTTTGTTTTATTTTGCCACAAAAACAAACAACTTAACTTAATAGATGGATGCTCACAATCACCTTGACCCTCTTTATTGTACCTCATTAATCGCACAAAATATAATTACAAAGCCAAAGATCCAACAGACTAACCTTTAACCTTTAAATGACACCATGGCCTTTTTTTGGTTGATGAATGACAAAAAAATTCTCTCTATGTAGGACAAAAGTGCAACTATTCATCTTTTGAATTTTGTGTGAAAAAAGGATGTCTTCTATAATAATTTGATTTCTAATTAGTGCTCTAGGATTTTTTTTAAGCCAAAATTCACATGGTACAAAAACAAACGATTTCCATTGTGACCAGCTCATCCTTTAAGGGTAAAATGACTCTGAGACTAGAAAGTGTTCAATAGATGACTTAATTGTTCACTATAGAAATAAAGAATGCACCTATTGGTCTAATAATCTAAGCATTTTGGTGACTACCTTGGTCACAGGGGGCCATGTCCTTTAACCCCTAAAGGCCTAAGGCCATTATTTTGTCAAAAAACACTCAAAATTGCCATTTCTATTGCGTTCATCTAAAAAATTAGAATCTAATTGTGGGATCTTGTAATTTACTTATCTGATATCATGTTGTAAAGATTCTTGAAGTTTGACCACACAAATTGAGAGATATTAGAATTCAAAATTGAAAAAAAAAATTGAACATTGTCTTACAATTTCAAATGCTTTTGACCACCATTTGTGAAAAAAATTTGCACTATGGACTTTGAATTAAAAAAAAATTGTATTGGAGAATTGAGTTGAAAATCCAAGAATTTTCTTCACACACACTCACAAATTTTTGGATTTTCAACTCAATTCTCCAACACACACACTCACACACACAATTTTCATTCACACACACACACACTCACACACACAATTTTCATTCACACACACACACACACAATTTTCATTCTTCAAGAAATTATTAAGTAGAAGTAGGTTTAAAATTGAAAGAAAAACTAAATCGTTAATAGCTCCAAGATGGGATTGAACACAATATTTTCAATAGTGAGATTGTTCTAAAAAGCAAGCTTAACCTTGTCAAAAAAAAATTGTGAAAAATTGTGAAAATTACATTTAGAAATGAGTCCTATAAGTTATTTTTTTAAGAAAATACTTAAAAAAACAAGATTGTTCATAACTTTCACATAATTAATCCAAATGGAATAAATCAAAGCTTCATATGTAGGCAAAAATATGATCTACAAGAAGAAGAAAAATTTTAATTTTTGTGGATTTTGTTTTTGTCCGCCAAATGAAAATTTGGACTTTTGTGGTATAACTTTTGTTCCCAAGCACCAATTGAAATTAAAATTATATTCCCATGAAGCTAAAAAGTTTTTCTATCTTACAAGAAAGTTTCAAAAAGTTTCACCAAAATTGAGGTCACAAGAACGTGTTTGCAATTCATTTTGTCCCACGAGGATACAATGGGCCTTTAGGGATTAAGGGCTAAAATGCTTTTGACCAAACCAATTTTATTTTGAAGGATTTTAAATTACGTAGAGATATAGTTGGCAAAGCCCCTATCCAAATTCCAAAGTATTTCCCAGCTTGGTGAAGGATGGAGTGCTTTGATTCAAGAACTTGGTTGCTTTGATCTAACTTGCTAAAGGATTCTTATACGATTCAAAGGATGATTAGCATGTCCCAAGTTTCATTAAACGAGTCATTGAAGAATTCCCTCCTATTGACTCGTACTACTTCTTTGGTGGTGACAACAATATCCATCATGTAGACATATTAGATAGAAACCATTTTCATCTACATGATTGTACTTTTTTCTTTCAATTTTGACAATAATCACCCAAATTTTGATTTCGGTTCAAAAATTTAGTTTATGAAAAAAAATCTCCTAAATTTTTTCTTTTGGTGAATTTTGTTAATGAAAAATCATTGGACCAAACAAGACATGGACCAAACACTTCTAATCAATTTACAAGTTAGAAAGAAAAACTTGCAAAAGCTCTCAAATTCAAACTAAACTTTGGGTGACTCTCACTCACCCCAATCAATTTAATCTCTTCCTTCGTCAACCCTAATTGCATCATGAATTTATTCCATCTTTAGAATGAAATTTTATAAAGGTGGATTATGCTTTATGAAGTGGTATTGTTTGTTATACGTCTTACAATAGATTTCAGTTAGTTCTTTATTTAGAGCAAGCAATTTATCCTTGAAATGTCTAATACACCACATTTTGGTAGGCAAGAGTGAGTTGTCCCCCTCACTTTCCGTACATTTTATCCTTGGGAAAAACGTTGAATTTTAAAAAAAAATTCCCTTTTGATAAAATTGAAAAATTTTAAATTCATATTTATAATCACAAACTCCAAAATAGATAAGAAAAGTGAAAAAATAGAAAATTAAAGCAACGCAAAACACAAGGCAATTTTTTACATTTATCTTTGGTTGGAAGAATGAAGAGGGGATCGAGTTACCTTGACAATTTTGGTGTTGAAATTTTTTGAATATAACTAAAATTTGACCAAATACTATTTTTTGATATTTCTTTTTCAGAAGAACATATCCCTCTAAATCTATCTTAGTTCCAAAATCAAATTTCAATAATAACAATATTAATATTAATTTTCAATGCAAAACATTGTGCAAAAGTATCCGTTGCAAATCTTGATTTTTTAAGTTTCAATTATTGACTATTACACTAAGGTAAAGCATCCCATTGCAATCACCTAGGAAATGACCCATTGTGGGTTTTTTTCAATATGTGAGATGTAGGCCAGAATGTATGACAATAATGAAGTGAACAGTGACCTCATTAGGAACTTCTAACTTTTTAGTGTAAAATTCATTGTAAAAATTGACTTTTTTTTAGGCCTTCCATGATAGAAAATATTTTGACTGCATTAGGTAGTAAGATGAGCATTATGCATTCAGATTTTATTGATTTTAAGGTAGTCTACAGACTCTTTTGGGATGAACGCTTCAAGAATTCCTAGCAAATTCATACTTTGTCAAAAATATATATAATTTCAATTGCACTTGCTATTTCTCACACTTGTACTAATGTGGGAAAGAAATTGAAAAATTTCAGCAACAAGAAGATGTCAAACTCCTCATTCTGACCACAATGGGCTGTTTTACCTTACCACTACAGTACACTAATGATGATAAATAGTGTTACCCATACTAACTGTTTTAGAAATGCTATAAGTTTTTACTACTAATAGTGCACTTACTTGGTGCAATTAGAGAGGGTGGAATTCATAGCACGGTTGGTAGAATCCCCGCTCCAACGATTTGCCATTAAAATATCGGAATCCCGCAAGCGAAAGCCACAGGAACACTTGGCAGCTTCAGAGAGAAAGCCGCTGACAAAGCTCACAAGTACACGTCCCTCCCTGGCGACCTCTCATTCGCTCCACT
Organism: Climacium dendroides; assembly: GCA_950106755.1. NCBI lineage: Eukaryota > Viridiplantae > Streptophyta > Bryopsida > Hypnales > Climaciaceae > Climacium > Climacium dendroides. Next base: position 25,100,951 of record OX467086.1, read on the forward strand.
TCTTCTCTCCATCTGATATAAAAGTCCCAGCGCATTCGTGATTAGTTCAATTTTTCCTCTCTGTGAGCATCATTTGAAGTTTTCCTTAGGTTTTGTGTTTTCGAATCTCACAATCGTGTGCTCTTGTGAGCCACGGTTTCGTATAATTTTGTTCTGATACAAGTGTACTCACCGTGGCGTTCAATTCAATCGTTTACTTTAGAATTGCAGCTGTTGGGTTTTGCTATTACCTTGTTTGCTGCGTTTCGATTATCGCAGCAGTGCTTTCTAAGCCTCGGGCTCGAACGGAGCTACGTTTGATACAGTAGTACCCACCGTGGTGTTCATTTCAAATTTTTACTCTAGAAATTCGCAGTTGCTTGGGTGAGCATTCAGTCTGGTATGCCGTTTTTGGTTGCATTTCGATTCTCAGAATAGTGCTTTTGCGAGTCTCCTTTTGAATAGAGCGAAGGTGTTGGATTAGATGCAAGAGCTCCACCGTTGTGTGCAATTCAGTAGTTTAGAATTGTAGCTTTGGGTGAGCATTCAGTTTGCTATTCCATTTTTTGTCGCAATTCGATTCTCAGAACAGTTTTTTCGCAAGTCTTTCTATCTCAATTTAAGCTCGAATTATGAATCACGAGGGTTTCGGAAGCCCTGCCGCGGATGCAGAGGGTGCAACCACGACGCAACCCGAGCGCGACTTGGAAACTGGCGACCCGAACTTGTTCGGCGCCGCGGCACCGGAGGAGAAGAAGGGCATCAAGGGTAGAGTGAAGGGCCTGCTGGGGCGACATGGCCGGAAAAAGGATGCCCAAAGCTCCTCCGGGATGGCTGGCAAGGTCAAGGAGAAGCTAGCGCACAAGGTTGGCCATGGCGAGGACTGGGAGAATGGCCCTGCCCGTCTTCTGTCGATGTCGTCGAGCAGCAGCTCCATGTCCTCCTCCGACGAAGAAGACATCGGCACGGTAGGCTTTGCTTTGGATCCCACGGGGCCAGCTGTTGCAGGTCGCAATTTAGGTCGGCGCGACTTTACTAGTGCTCCCGCTGGGCCAGGGGCGGATCTCAGTAAGATTGACTTGAAACCGAATGCCAATGCCGCCACGGAACGCCATGCCAAACGTGCAGAGGAGTTCGCGAAGTGGTCGAGTCCGATGAATCCTAAAAACGGAGACGCTCTTCGTGACGAGCAGAGTCACCCTCCTCCGAGCAATTCAAATGAAAGCGGAGATGCTCGTGCTGATGAGCATCATCTCTCTCCTCGGAGCAATTCAAACTTAAGCGGGAGGGAGGATGCTAGTTTTGACGGGGTGGATCATTCTCATCCATCCGAGGCGGGCAATTTAAATTTGAATCCGAGTGAAGATGCTTATGGCGGGCCTCATTCCGAGGTGGGCGATGCAAAGCATACCGCAATCGATGATGGTCAGCCTCGTTCTAGTACTCCCGCCGGGATGACGAAGTCCGCGAGTGGGGCTGTGGTTGGCGACCAGCATGAAGGTCCGCGAGATGAAAATGTGAAGCCGGAAGGCTTCATGTCCAAGATTATGGACACGTTTCGTAGCCCCAAAGGAGAGTCTGCCGCCACCAGCACCACCTCCACTAATTAGAAATTAAATGCATATGAATTCTAGAGACATCGACATTAGAAATGCGTTCTTGGATATGCTGTTACAGTTTTATCAAGGACAAAACATCCCTGGATGCTTAAGATTCTCCGCTCGTTTCAGTTCGTCTGCAGCAGAATTTTTTTTTTCTCCCACATCCCATACGACCCGTGACTCATAACAAGCTGGAGACGGCAGCAGCATGGAGGTCCTGGCGTGCAGACCCGGCGATCTGTAGGACCCTATCGTATTTATAGCGGCCAGGGAGCAATGTGATCACTCTCTGGAGGACCGCTTGATTTTTAATCTTTGATCAGACCCTAAGCGGGACGCCAACATGGGTTTGCAGCCGTTCCCGTCTTTTACCAAATCATCCTCGCTTTGCTCTGTAGGGTTTGGTATCTTCATACCAAGGAAGAACTCTTTTAGTATGCTGGGTTTCCTTCTTCGGGTTCTCCATAGCCAGATGAAATATACTGCACAGTACTAGTGTTTAGTTTTCTAGTTCCGATCTTTGCTGAAAGCCGAATTGGCAGAGGTTCATTCTTCTGCATCAGCTTCGATGGAATGTGAAAACGCAGTAATCAGATGTTAATCCCCGAAGTTTGGACAGATATCAGGGATCTATTTTGGTTACTTCTTGACAGATATGTAGAAAGCTATGTGATATAAATTTCGTCCAGGAATGTAGTCTCTGGTTGGAAACATTCGTACATCGCATTGCTAATATCATTCCCTTGCTTGAATTGAGAATCTATCGTTGCTTATACCTAATTCTGTATGTAAGTCGATATTCTGCATTTATTTGTCTATGTAATTGTTAACCCATTATGTGGTTCTTTGAAAGGAAGGAAATATTATTAATTGCCTTACTTTAGCTTACTTAAAATAATTATTAATGTTTTAGAAATCTCAAGATAATTAGATCAAAGGATAAAGTATGCTAGACTACATGGAAAAAAATGATTCACATGTATAAAAATATTAAAATACAAAAGTTATTAATTTGTAAAGATGACAAAATTATCGATTCCTGTATTTTTTAGTACTTTTCACAATTAATTAAAATTGGTAAAACATGAATAATTGAATTTAATAATGAAGAATATTAAAGTATATACTTTGGACTACAAGATAGAAAAATTAATAATGAGTAAAAAGATCTTAATTCACAAGTTATTAATTTTACAAAAGACCACTTCAGAAAAGACAAGGAAGATCAAAGCGGCAATACAACTTACTTAGTACATAGAGTTACTAGACTAATTTTAGGACTAGAAGTGGTTAGGAAAAGTTAGTTAGGATATTATAGAAGGAATAGACTTGGTCCTATTACCAAAGGCAAAATGGTTAGGGTTTTTTGCTTAGTTCTCTTATGACCGTGGGAAACTATAAATAGGGATTTTTTTCCCATTGTACAATAATGATTTGATACCAACAATACAAGATCAACTTACAAAAGACCAACTTTCAAGCAATTCAAGCAAGACCAACTTTCAAGCAATTCTTCAAGCCAATGATTACTACAAAAGCAACTTTCAAAAGACAATTCTTAAAGACGAATACAAATAGAAGATAAATACAATTAGATAGAAACATTTAGAAACATTGGAAAGAAAAATGTAATTTCATTACTAAAGATAATTTGAAGGAAGTTGGAAAATTGTGTTTCAGTAATCATAGCTGGTGTTAAGATATAATTTAGGGAGTATGGGGACATGGCCACCATTAGTTCGAACGATGAGATGGTGTACATCCTCGAATTCATATAGTACTCATTCTGTAAGATTTTGGAGGTGGTGGAGTTATGAAACTCTACTTTCGCTTGTGAGAAGCTTAACTCTATTGTCACATGTTTGATATCCTCTCGATCGTATAGATCATTCCCATTCCTGTGTTCACTGTAGCTCCTCTTTTAGGACTTTTTCCGAGAGTGGTCCTTCCAGTTCAATTCACAGCCTAGACTTGTTTCTGGAGCTGAAGGATTAGGTCAGAGGTGGTTGTATGGTATATAGTCATGAAGTTTACTCCAAAATGAGGAACTTATCTATATTTCTCTTTGGATGTGATCGAAGCTTGGGTTCAGTTTGAATCGGTCATAGAATTGGGGATTGTAACTTAGTTTCTTTCCTCTGCGCTATGAATGCTCACCGACACATTCTTGAGTAGGTGTGGCATGACATCATTTGAAAAATTTCCCAACCAAGAGTTATTAAAAGCGACGTCATGCCACTTCATTGCAAATCGATTGAATTTAACGCGCTGGCATACTCACATGTAAGGACAATGGCTCCTTCATTTGAAGAGCTCACTTGTTCCTATTTCAGAACTAACATGCGAATTTTCAAAGCCTTGATGTTTTTTGTATCCTTGATCTTTTTTTGTGCAGATGAAACCGGTCTTGAGAACATGCGAAAATACAAGTAAGTTACAATCTTTATTACAAAGGTCTGCATACTGGATAGGTTGTATGCCCTCACCCGTCCATTGATGGAGGTGAGAAACCAACAGAAGTCTCTTTTTGGACTATCAAGTTTCCCTGCTTATTTACATGTGGCTACCGTATCATTCAACCGACTACCGACTGTCTGTAGTCTGCCAATGATGTACTCATTTGCGAACAGTTGCAAAAGTACAGTAGTGATTGATATGGATGGCGTAGAACTCGGATCACATATTGAGTGAAAGAAAAGAGCTTGGCCACAATATGGATAGTAATGGAACATAACAAAGACAATAAAAACGTAGGTGTTGTACTGTACTCTTTTTAGGAATTTATGATGAGCAACCAAGAGGGGTTGCAATCCTCATTCAGGGCCACCAGGAAATAAAATGGGAAGGATCCATTCCCGGTTCGCCTTCAACATCAAAACTCGACTCGTCCGGAAGATTCAACCAATTGTGCCAATTTGGAACATAGGTCTCCATGTCCCAGTTGAAGGACTCGACTTCTTGAGGTTCAGACGGGAATGTGAAATCCTCGCAGGAAGGCGGATTCACTGTCGTGGTGGCAAGCTCTGAATTCGCCTCAGAAGAACTTGCACCATAGGTGGTGGTTGCTGCCGCTGGTACTGCAACATGAGAGGTCTCCTCCCAGGCCATGGCTGATGCACAATCGGATGCGCAAGGCAAAGACGTGACACCAGATGCACAAGACGCAACAGGTTCCGGGGTCGGCTCTTTTCTAACGACATTCTTGCCAGTAATTCTCGGGCGTCGTTGCTGTCCCCTCCTCTTGCCTGTGACCGTTTGTATAACTCGTTTCACCTCTCTGGCAAAGCATGCGGTCGCACGCATCCGCTTCTCTCCCAATTCGAGATACTGCTCACACGACGGGTGCAACTCCCGGTACTCAATACTGATCCTGTGCTGTGCAAAGATCGACGGAGAGTCCGGGTAATTATATGGGAGGTTGGATCCCATATAATAATTAATGGCGTCCTTTGCACGGTCGACATCCTCGGGCTCATACGTCCCGAACCAGAGTTTCTTCTTAAACTTGGGAGGACGTATCTCAATTGTGAGCTTTTTGAACCCGCTACGCTGTCTCGGCACTATTTTCGAACCGCCTTTCCTTCCAGTATCTGGAGCTCTCACCACTTCTGAATCGCTGCTGCTTTGAGCTGAAAGCTCAGGAAGGGGGGTGGCTTGGTCCTGAAGCTGCGGTCGGAACTTCAACCTGGATGGGCAGTTCTCACAAAGACCGTCACACAGCTTCTCTTTCAGGCATAACGGCGGTTGCCCTTGTCGCTGAAACTTGTACAAGCAACAAACCTCCGCATGCGATGTGGGTAATGGGCCGTTCACGGGGCCCTTCTGCGCCGCTAAGGCACAAGATCTGCATTGGCCGAACTCAGGGACACACGGCTTGTCTGGCATAATGCCCGATTCCTAGCGACGGCTCTAATATCTGCTTTGAACACTGATGATTGTTGAACACTAAATGATTGCACTGGCTGATGAAAGGGAAGTCAATTACGTGACCATGCCAGGGAGAAAGATGATCAAGCCAAGGGATTTCCAGACTTGAGAGGACGACTCACAACGCTGACATACAAAGCTCATAAGGATATCCTTCACCGAGGTTCTCTCTGAGTTTGTCACATACTGCATCGTTCCTCACCGAGTCTCTTGCTAATTTGTTCCCAAAGGAAAGCTATCCAAACTGAGCTACGCTTTTGCTAATTGTCAAAAAATGGTTGGCCGGACAGAATTGCAAAAACAGATTGCAACTGGATCGCACGAACAGTGAAATGCGCGAGTGAGAAGGGAAGGCTGCTAAGGATCTAATGTTTTCGAGACTGCACCTCAAAAGAACAACCCGAAGAAATGCAAAAAAGAAAAATCAAACTCTACGAAGGACACTTTGGGGCTGATTCAGGGGTTCCCACTCTTCATCACCACGAATGCCAAGAGGCTCTTGCCAGTGTTGCTGAGAAGCGCTCCCTCCTTGGCGGACATCTCAAATCGCCCAGTTTATGGAGCACCCGGGTTATGCTCGCGAAGAACCCATTCAACACAGTGCTACGCAACTTCGAAACTCCTTTCCAGGACTACGTGGTGACCCAGCTTCGCACCTTCGCGAAAGGATCGTCCTCAGTGCCGCTCAAATTCTTTGACTGATCCAGCTCGCCGAATGATCAAGCACGGCAAAGGGCTCCAAACACTGGGTCCAAGTTCACAACAACACCGGGGTACAACACTCAACCTCCAAGTGAACTTCCACACGCAACAATTGGGCAGGTCACCTTAGCGAACCTCAAAGCTCACATTCGTAGCAAACTGTTCACAATTGTTCACCACGTGGATCCTCACAACTCAAAACCAATTCTGCCTTTCACAATTATCTCAAGACTCCGTCCTCTCCCTGTGCCAGAACCGTCACTCAAAATGAATTTCAGACTTAACACTGAGAAATCGTCAACAGTGGGACTCTCGATCGATCTCAACAAGCCCCAATGAAGTCTAGACTCAAATGAGTTCAAGGGTACAATATGGTTTACCCAAAGACAAGTACTCCACTCTCACACACTGACACAAATCAAGTGCATCCAAACTAAAACGAAATGCACGAAACGGGAATGCGAAGTTTGCTTCAACAATGACTCCAAGAAATACCGACAACCGCCTCTCAAACCCGTCTTCTTCTCTCCAGGAACCAAATTTGGTATCCCGGTTGTTCCTCAACCAGCGTGGAAGCTTAGAAGCTTGTAAAGTGGAGCTTGATCGCACTTCACACTAGCCAAACGGATATTGGATCGCTGCAAGGCTGCACAGTCCAGATCACAAGATGCTCACGAGAGAATGCTCCACTCTCACCTCATCACGCCCGAATGCAAGGAAAACAAGATGGGCCTTGAGCTGTACTTATAAGTGCCGTGGCAGAAATACCAATAGTTGGAATTATTGTTTTGGAAAAACCCTGGAGGAGGATTCGGAGGAAGTTGCGTGGCGAAACTGCGGATGTTACGTGCCTCCCGGTATGGGCAGGGAGGGCAGGTTCCGGCAATGCTCTGCCTGACTTTCCCACTTTCTTCAACCCTGGAGAAAAACACTCACAGGAATGTACCGGAGTATCATTACTTATCACGGATGGTCAGACTTGGAAATGCGGAATCAGAGACCCGAAGCAGGGTTTTGTTTTGTTTTTTCATTTTCTAAAGTGCCAAAGTGAGTGGGAATATAAAAAAATTTAGTGTTAGCTCCAAATTATTGCATTCATCCACATATGAGCACACAATGTCTATAATTAAGTTTTCATCCACGATCTGGAAATTTCATCCAATATTTATTTATAATTCGAAGTTTTTTGGTGAAAAAGCTTCATGGTTTTTTACCATTTTTAGCCAAATTCATTTTTTTCTGGTGCAATCTAGCACCAAAAAGCAAAAAAAAAATGACTTGAAGTCTCTTGAAGAGAAGCAAATTTTTAACTAGTTTAAAATAGAGGCAAATTTTTAATATTCATCTATTGTTTGGGCAATGAAGGAAAGATGCTATGGCAATGAAAAATGAAAAGATAGGCATATCCATTGTGCACCCTCTTCTCAATTGCATCCCTATCTACGTTTGTTCTACATTTGGTACTAAAGTGTTGGACACATGTAGAGAAGAAAGCAATTGGAAAGAAGATGGAGTCAATAGTTAGTGTGTTAAATCACTTGGGATGCTTTTAGTTAAAGTAGTTTGTTCTAAAAGCAACCATTTTTTTGAAATTGCCTCTATAATTAGCTTTGGAATGTATATGAAGTGGTCTTTAAATCCCCCATTGAGTGAATTGAGGAAAAATTGTTATTTATTGCAAGAGCCAATCATTCTCCTTGATTTCCTCACATGTTCCAATAAGAATGGATTTTGGAAGACCTATAATCACAAATAGGTGCCCATGACACAAATCTTTGATAATTTATAAGTAATTCAATAATGCTTTGAAAAATATGAAACCAATTGTATTACATTTTTGCATCTATTTTTCTTTCTTTAAAAAATGAGCTAAAAATCTTTCATCCAAAGGACCCCATGGAAAAGGCAAACGGAAAGGTTTTCGCTAATGAAAGAGGAACAATTGCAAGCATCCACAAAGCCCTTTGGGGCACCCTCGTTAGGTGAGTAGCCCTGCTCAAAACTCATCAAGGAGCTAGGCGTAACCCAAATAACCTTGGGTTACGCCATCAATGGATGAACTTTGATAGGATTTGGACTCGGTCAATGATAATCACTTCTAGGGTTCGTAATACCATTAGTTGGAATGGGCTGGGTCCTTGCATTTTTTAGGCTAATCTTCTCCTCTGTCCTCATTTTGGTCCGTCAGCCCATCCAAGCCTAAGCCTCCTTAGCTGCTTGCTGGTGAGTCCAATGAGACGGAGGAGGCTTTTGCATTGCCCGCAACTACCCTGCCCAAGTTTTGAGTGTACTTACCTTTACCTTCTCTTGAAAAGCGAAGTCTATCATTAGTTGGAAGAGGCAAGGGCCTGTTGCTTGTTCTTTCTATTAACTTGAACCTTGTGCATCACCGAAGGCTCCCTGAGATCTTGCTGTCTTTTTATCAATGGGATTTGCCCATGTGTCTCAACTCTCCAGAAGAAGAAATATATATGTATATATATTAGCGGTTGTTTTTGTGCAGCCTTTGGCTTGGCTGTTGTGTTCTTTTTTCGCTGGCACTGAAAATAAACTAAAAGCGAGTTGGTGCTGCAAGTGCAGAGCCAATCGTCGCTTCCCCGCTTCTTTTTTTCCTTAAATAAACAGGCAATGGCCGAATGGCGAATCTGTGTTGGGTGCAGACGGAGCTTGCCCAGTCAGTTCGCGGCCCACCCAGTGCCGGGCGTGGGGGGTGGGGCGTGGGGCGTGGGTGGGGCGAGGCGGGGAAGGGAAGGCGCTGGACTCCTGGAGGAAATACCGCCAACTGCTGCCTCCCTGACCGTCTGGCGCCGTCCAGCCAGGGCTACCGGAGGAGGAGTGAGATGCCCCCTGTTCCAACGGAAGTGGGGGTCTGTCCCGGCGGTGGTGACGGCCTCCAGCAGGAATCCAGGGCTGACGACGGAGTGGTGCTGTCCAGAAACTGATTCCAGAGGCTGACGACTGAGTGGAAGTGTTTGGATGATGATCATTTCGGAGAAAAGAAATCCCTTTATACTGTGCATAAACAAATAAACAAATTAAAAAAAACACGGAACTAGTGAACTGGATAGCCTTAACTTATCATTAGCCTAGTATCTTATGTTTGGAATTGTTTGGAATCATGGATTGACTGAGGGTCCCAAACTCCCAATGCAAGTCAGCAAGCCCAGCGGAACAGGGAGGAAGGGTGGCTGCCACCCTAATGACGAATTGGGTCCACAGGGTGAACTTACCCTTGCTGAAAATACACTAATTTAGTTGTTTGCCACACATGATAAAATTTGCAAATTTTGAATTCATATTTGCAATCAGAGGCTCCAAAATTAGCTAGGACAGATGAAGAACATAGTGAGAATTAACACGGCACAAAATAGGGGGCCTTTTTTCCCACAATTACCCTGTTGAGCCCCAGTTCCTAGGACGAGTATAAGTAGTGTCCTGCCTCAATTTCATCCCATTCAATACGTTAACAGTAACTTGACTTTACTGCAAAGGTTCAATCAACCTCCCCCACATTCCTTCCGCCCTGACCTGGTTTTCCGCTTTCCTGGGTTGCTCCCTGTTCAGCACAAGACTAACTTACAGGACTTTGGACCAGGAATCTTTCACATGGCATCTGCAAAATATTGTCCACCTAAAAGGCATACAAGATTCGCCTTGTAACATACACGTAATTAATGTAATGGATGGGGAAAAAAAAGGGTTTCAAATTCTACTAGGTGGGTACATGATAGAAACACACAAGAAGTACATGATTACATAAAAATGTGGAGGAAATGGTGTGGGATAATTTAATGAGAGTACTTAGGTGAATATCCTTACATACAAATACAATCACATTGGTATATTACTATGTAATTAACACTTACAAACACACCACATCACACATACATAAACATCAATATTATCAACACAAAGTACTCATATTTGATTTGTTACATATATAGATATTGTTGTGCCAAACACATTGTACAGTCTAGGATTAGTCTCTATGACAGCTAGTAAATGATACAATGGCTCTATGATTTTTGTGCCTTGCATATATATATATAACAATCATAGGATGCTAATAATTGCAAGACACGGTATAATATGAAAGGTAACATGGCCATAATCCAAGCTTGTTACAATGTCATATTTGGAATTTAAGACCCTGAATTAGTTGGAATACATTGACAAAATACAAAATTAACCACTACACTTTATTGTAGTGCAAATTTTCACATTCATCCTTGTGCAGGTAGAAAAGACTAGAAGACTAGATAAGCTCTAGCCTTGACTTTTTGACCCCATTGACATACTTCAAAATAGTTATACAACCAAGAATGTTATTCCTTTCATTTTTTAATAATGGTTTTTACATACACCATAATTATGTATTATCGTCAAGTTTGAGTGTAAGTTTTGAGATAACCTTCTTCAAAACCTACAATATTTAGCAAGACAAAATTTCCTCTTTACCAAAAACTAAAGACAATACATTTTGTACTTCAAAGGGTGAAAATTCAACAAACAAGTCAAGTTGAGAAAATAGACCATCACCAAGCACTCAAGAAACATGCTAGTAGGATTTGATTTTTAATGTTGAAGGGGCATGACACTACTTGCAAACGGTCTTCTCCATCCTCTCCATCAATTATTTTCTTTGTATTCATCAAGGACACAATAACTATTTGACACAATAACAAAAATGTAATGCCTACTAGCCACTCAAAACCACGACTATTCACAAAGACAATGAATGTGAATGTGCAACACCTGTAGATAAATATATTGACAATTATCTTAAAAGACAAAATATATAACATGAAGAATTCTATAAAATTTATCAATAACTCAATGCAAAGCTTAGAAAAAATGGTCCAAGACTTTCCTTCATCTTGCCTTCAATGTATACTATCACTATGTCTTGAATTTTTTGCGAAGAAAACTAGAAGCTTTAGGAGACACTAAGAAAGTTAACCCTAAAGGTTATTAGGATGCTTTGAAAAGCAATATACATAATTTAGAGAAGTTACTAGAAGATTTCAAGTAGTCACACAAACTATATTATAGAAGTTACCTAAGATATTAGGTCAATATATCTAACCTTTTAAAGGTTCAAATCTTCATTCTTAACTTTACTTGTGGCTTTAGGTAGCAAAAACTTTGGCTTTATTAATTGCTATTTACATTGTCATTTTTTGATAACTTTTGATCTTGCATGACAATCAATGTGGCTACTATTTATAATTTATTTTTGGCCTAATACCACCAAACTAGAGCCAATAGTTACTAAAAATCATGCCCCATTAACTCTTAAAGTCCCATTGTCCCCTCAGGATACAAAATAGATTTTGGGCAAGCTTCTATGGTCTCAATGTTTGTCATGATCTTCTAAATCTTTTATTGGAGATAGGAAAACACATTAGCTTTTTGAAAAATTAATTTTTATTTCAATTGGAGCCCAGGAGCAAAAGTCATGGAACAAAAAGTTAGTGGCAAAAAAAAACTTCAAAAAAACTTAAAGTAATTTTTTTTAAAGATTTGTTCTATATAGTTTATTTTTGTGTACATGGCAAGCTTTCATTCATTCCATTTGGATTTGTTATGAGAAAGTAATGGACAATCTTGTTTGGGGGGCAATTAGAGCATCTTTTGGAAAAAAATAACATGTAGAATTCATTTCTAACCTCAATTTTCACAATTAAAAAAAAGAGTTTCACAAGGTTTAGATCTCTTGCCAAAACAATCTCACCATTGAGACTACATCACAAAGTTTAAACCCTATGGTTTGTCAACAATTATCATGTGGTTATCGTTGTTTCATGGGTTTTCACATTAATTATAATTTATCACATCATTACGATGCATTACTTTGCATTGTTATGATGCAGTTGCAAGTAATACATTATAAAAATGCGATAACAATGCGAAGTAATGCATTGTAATGATGCAATAAATTGTAATTAACGTGTGAACCCATGAAACAATGATAACCCATTAAGGACCAGGTCGATGATAAGAAATGAAAAGCTGGCTGAAATTGACATATTTTCATTAGTAGCCAAAGTGAATACTAATGAAAACATGTAAGTTTCAGCTACTTTTTCACTCCATTCATTGACTTGGTCCTTAATGGGTTAAAGCTATTATCAATTTAGATTTTCCTTCAATCTTGAACTTACTTCTACTTAACAATTTTTTAATGAGTGAAAATTATATTTAAAAAATTATTATTTTCCTAAAATCTCAATTTCAATTATTATCATAGAAAATTATAAAATCAAAATCAATAGGCAAAAATAATAAGTTAATATGAAGGCTTAAAACCAAATAATGTAGTTAAGAAAGGTGCAAAAACAAATTCTTTCACTTTAAATACAAATATCTTGCAATCTATACTGTCAAATTTTGTGAATTTTTTGTCACACATTCTTATACCAATCTAATAGAAGATCCTATGGTTAAATATGCAAAAAAAAACTTTTTTTTAAAGCTTTTTGCTCATTGCTATAGAAATGGCAGTTTTTATTGTTTTTTGATGAAAAAGAGGCCTTGGAACTTTAGGGATTAATATAACAATAAATATTTGAAAATAAAAAATTTAGGTGGGTGAGTGCGATCTTACCAAAGAATAGCTAAATTGCAGCCAATTCATATAACTCCAATCATTCCAAGAGATTATTTTGCTTTGAAAATTTGCACTCTTTTTCCTAACTTGAATCTATACTCAATTATGAAGTCCCTAGATTTTATCTATAAGTGAAATTTACATTCAGATCTTGAAAGTTTGACAAAATCACATTGTTAAAAGCTTGATCACATTGTTAAAAGCTTGATCACTTTTGTAAGAAAAGCATTTTGCTACACTTTGTAAGCTTTGTCATCACATGTGTATTTCCCTCAAACCCAATTTCTTAAACCCTAAATGCCCTAGGCCTTTTTTGAGCTTCTTGGAATTTGCTCTAAATTGAACAAGAGACAACTTTGTAATCGATTTTATCAATTTTTTAAAAATTGTAATTGTACAAATTCAATCTCAACATGTTAAAGATCACCGATAAAAAATAAACACAATAATATCACTTATAGATTGAAAGATTATAATGTTTGATCACGACAATGTTAAACTATGAAATTGATTTGAGGTCAACAACATTAGCATGTGAGTCTAGAAATGTGAGCCTTCAAACCTTGAGCTTAGGTGTAAGTAGGTACTTTACAACTTTTTGAGTCCATGAGCTTAGAAGCTTAAACTCCTGAGTTATAAAAACCTATGTTATAGACACCTTCTATGATTATAGGATATTTGTGTTATATGTGCCTATTTATATGGATGTCTATATTATAAACACCTATGTTATAAGCACCTTCTATGGTTATAGGATGCTTATAATATGGGTATGTATAGTATAGGCACCTTCAATATATGCTAGCAACCATATATATTTGATATTCATTTTCAAGAACCCTCAATACTAGAAAATCACGATTTGCAATGGACACCCTTGCACAAAATCTTGAATAGAAAAATCATAATCATTAATTTTCAATTAAAATTTTGATCCTAAAATTAGAATTCAAAAATAATTTCATAAATATATAAACTACTAAAAATAATATTTTGATAAGGTTTTATTTAACTTCAAAGTATTGCTGACACTAGAATTTGATGCCTCTAGCATTTACGGGTTAAAAATGTGACCCCGATAGCAGTCAAGAGAAAGATCCTACAGTTACAAAAACTTAAATGGGCAATCTTGTACTTACCTCACAAGTACAAGTAGAAATCTTCGTGCTAGTGATACTAGAATATGAAACCGATAAAACTTTGCATTGGGATTGCAGTTTAAAGTCAATTTTGGACCCCAAGGCAATAGGCACCCCCTTCCAAGGGGCAAGCTAGACCTAATAAAACAAATACAACAATGAAACTACAGACAGTGTTCTTCCATCCCCATTCCAAGTTTCTCTCATGGTAAGCAGGGGCAGAGCCTCTCGGATAGCATAAATCTTGTTGTTTATGTACAGCATGATCCATACAATCCACAGTCCATAAGGGGAGGGTTCTGAAATTCTAGAGAGGTTGGGACTAATTTCCAAATATGAGTTCTTGATTTTCCCCCATCAATTCCTCCATGCTTTTCATGACACATCTGCTTGGCTTGGAGTGCCAAAGTGAACAAGAAGTAGTCTCTTAAATGAAATGAGCAGTTTTGGAATGGTCTACACATTGGACATGGGTCCAAACCAACTTCTGCCTTCCAAAATTTGTAGTAATTTCAGTTCAAGTGATAAAATTATCACCAAAATTTGGCAAATCCCCCCCCCCCCCCCCCCCAATTTCTACTTCTGCACCTGTGGAAATAACTGTACTCTGCATATGCCTCTGCGGGCATTAGTACAAAATTTCCTTCACCTTACTGTACTCTGCATATGCCACACACAGCTGCTTATTCAGTTGCTTGTGAGTGGTTCTACCTTAGACCATGATTCACTTGGAACTGTGAGAATTTTTTTCATTTTTTTTTCAAAAGAAAAAAAAAAAATTCAAACTCATATGAGAAGGAGCAGCAAACGAGGTTTGGATTTTTGCTGCATATGGTCAGCACGTGCTCTACTACTACCTATTGTGCATCTAGGCTAGTGAGGTGTTGAATGTACGGGAATGATGGATGGCTGGATCTGCTGCAGCAGCAGCAAGCGAAGCCAAAAGCGAAAAGCAATCAACCATCTGGAGAAGAAGGGTCAGGGCTGGATAAATGGTAAGCTTACCGTATCATGATTCCTTGCATGGGTAGGGGCACCGTGGTGGCCAAAGGGGGAAGGGAGGGGGGGGGGGAGGGCGGAGGGCAGGCTGAGGGGGGGGGCTGCAAAGTTTGGAACGGTGTGCAGCTCCCAAACTGTCTGTGCTGGAGCTGGTCAAAATACTTACATCACTGTGACGCACTTATTGCTGCCATTTTCTTTAAGGGTGAAGGAGTACCATGTGAACTAGCAATCTGACAATATATGGCAGGAATCAAACGTGAGTGGAATTATAATTTTTCGATGGAATCTGAAAGTTTGGTGAACTTTTGAAGTGGTTTGCCTTGAAATTACAAAACTGGTTGTAGAGTGGAGTCATGAACATCCTCAATAAACAACCCATTGATAACCACTCTCCCATCTATCCAATGGCACTTAGGGTGGGCTTCCATGTGGAATTGGGGGCCGGTGGAGTGTGCCGATCTTCGGTGAAATGGGCATCCCGTTTTTCGACCAATGATCGGCAAGCTTGACCACCTCCCGACTCTACATGGAAGCCTGCCCTTGTTGAGGTTCAAGATGCCATGTGTTGTCTCTAGGCTAAAGGGAGGCTAAAATGATTCTATCTACAATATACACCCCTCCCCCCATCTCTATTACCACTCTTTTACAAGTGTAAAAAATGTTTTGCCATTGTTGTAATTAAGTCATATAGTCATTGTAGTGATTTTTTTTTAGATATGATTCAAATTTGGATGATGTCTTAGATGGTATTGGGGCCAAAAATAGGATGATAGAATTAGGTAGCGAATGAAAATGTGTTAGTCTATCTTATTCCCAAATCACCCTAATCACCCATTGCAAAACCTACTATTAGGTCCAATTAGGCCCTGTTGCATTCTAATGTTAGTAGTGAAAATTGTGAAGGATTGCATTAAGGTAGGAGGTCCATAAATTGCCCGTTTAAGTTGGTGAGTTTTAACTTCTTGAAATATTTTTTAGTAAGTTTTTGTTGAAAGAATATTGGAATTGGTATGGGCTCCATGTTTTTTCATATTTTTTGGAGCTTCGTAGAATTAGTCAAGAATTTTTGAAGTTGAAGTGTAGTGGTCACTAAAAGCGTACACCTCCTAAAAAATGTACTCCACTATTTATGTATTGCCAGTGCAATGAGAAAGTAAAATGTACCTCTACATTAGAAGACGCTTTTAGAACCTCAACACTTTATGGATGCATTGAAATCTCCTTTCACTTGCCAACAAAAAAATTAATGAAAATTTAACTAAGCTTAATAATAATAACTACACAAAATTATAGTGAAATTAAGTTGCCCCATATTGATTTCTTGACATTTGATACCATATAAATATTTTTAGTTATTGTACAAAAATGCACTATTTTTAAATTGAGTATTGAACCTTCACGTAATTGGGACTCATAAACCTCCACGTGTACAAATGAAAAATATTTTCAGAAATATTTGTTGACTTTGATGGCTTGTAAAGTAACTTTTGTAATGTAAGGCAACCTAATTTCACTATTTTATGTAGGCACAACGGTACAACGTGGCAGTTTGGAGGTACCCACCTTACCTTCAATCTTTTGTTTCAAAGCACTTTCCATTTTATGATATAAGGCTACACATTTAAATCTATCTAGTGTGGGTCACTTTACTTGAGTGCTCTCTTTTGTGCACCAATCACCTTGAGATGTTTTGATGAGAATCATACTATTATTATTTTTGAATCTTTTAAAACATTTTTTCGTGAATGCGAATTATACTATTCACCAGTCTCTTCTGCTTCAATGGCATGCAAGTACAAACCTTATTTTGTATTTCTTCATAAGTAACAAACCACTATTGGACAAGGTCTGTCTGTAGTCTGTACCGTACAACGTTGGCTCGCTTCGGGAGGCTGGAACTTTCCTGAGGGCGAGTTGGGTGGTTTCCATTGATGCAAAGCCTCCTCTCCTTTGGTCCAGAGCCAACAAAAGAGTCCAAGGTACAAATGTCAAGAATGAAAGAGAAAGTCTTTTTGGGGGAGCCATATCAGAAATAGTTGCTTACTAGATGCACTGAGCAAACATCAAATGTTACTCAGCTATTGCATTCCATTATTTTCCATTTCCTACAGTTTTCTTCAACTTCCTGTTTCAGTGCAACTAGATTGCTCTAAAACCACCCATGCTCTAAAAGCGATCATGACACACAAGTACATTTTGCTTTCTAGAATGGCTCAGCAGTGTACAGTTCACAAAGTGTTTGCTTTTTGTGACCACTGCCTTTCAACTTCAAAAATTAGTAACTAATTCCAAGAATGTTTAAAAGAAATAAAACAACTTGGGTTAGATACCAATTCAATTTTCCTTCCTACAAAAATTTACTGAAATTTTTTCCAAAGGAGTTTAGCTTCCTTGAAAAGACAACCAGCTTTTAAATGATTGCTTTAAGAGTATGTTACTGTGAGCCACGCTAATCCTCACCAGTAGTTCTTTCAACCCACAATATAATTTGATGTTCTCAAGATAATTGCAAGGAAAGGTGAACCATACAGTAGCAAACTTTCACTGTATGATATTCTAACTGGTTCACAAAGTCCACAAATCCAGGACGTTTTCCTCAGTCATTATCTTATGAGTATGGTACACCTCTGTCAATTCATATCCTCCTGTCAGTCACTCAGCCTCTGATTCCCTGATGACATATAAGTCAAGAGTTTTATAAGAAATGAAAAACACACATTTCATGGCACCAAGTATGTTTATACCCAACCAATGAGTTGCACTTCAGTTAAACATACTACCAGTAGCCAGTGTCAAATGAATGTAGCAGAATAAGTCATACTAACATCATTCCATGCTACTCCGGTATCTACACTTATTAATTTGAGGGCATGTGGGATTTGGAATGCAGACATTCAACGAACTCTTTGGGGAAACTTGGAATGCAAGGAAGCTCTCAGTGCCGCCGCAGAATCAGGAAACAGAAACAGGGACTGAGGATTTGAAGCATCCATTCTTGGGGAGGTGGAACTTAAATTTAAGCTTACCTCCCTTTTTGTGGACCCTTGCAAATCAGTCATCCAACACTAACTTATTCAGCTACGCTCACTGTTTGTTCCCCAAGCATCGAAGGAGGCGGATTCATGCATAAGAGTAAGATTATTTCTTTGTGGGCAGTGGCTGAAGATTCAACAAACAGGTTTTCAAGGTGAAGGGTAAGGTCTTAGTGTTTCCAATAAGCAAATAAGCAATTCAACAAGGTTTCCATTATTATCATGGAGAAAATTTGGGTGGGGTCTTGTTGGTAGTCAAAAGGGAATTCGAGATTCTCTTAGAATGCGAATAAGGTCCAGGGTATTCATATGCTAGTCTTTGTTTTGTTTTTCCTTTGATCTCGTACAAGTATTTAATGATTAATGGAATGCATCTCTCCAATGTAAACTAATAGACTAATAGACCCTCTACGGGATCAAGTTTTCAATCAATTCAAGCATTGGGGTTATAGAATAAAGGATATGGAAGTTGGAAGTTGATAATAAGTTCATCCAACTTTGAAAGTAGAATGAGAATCAAAGTGAATAATATCCCAGTAGTGTAGTTGCAATTTTGCAAATTCCAATGTGCATTCAATTTCAAAGACCTCCTAAAATATTGTAGTCTTTCCTTTTCCTAAGACAGCTTGTGACCAAAAGAAAAGAGGAAGATTGAACACGGTAGAACATGAAACTCAACACTTACAGTCTAATAAGCCATACTGTATTGACTTTCGGGTTTAATTTGGTTCAAACCTTCCTCTGTCAACACAAGCATTGACAGCACAGCAGTCTGAAATTCTGAACAAATAATTTCAGCTATACCGTATTAAAGATTACGACGACAAAATTGCACGGTACTTACCTCGTAAGTCGTCGGTAACCTTGACATTTTTAGCTTGCTGGAATGGAATAGAAGGTGAGTTGAAATTTCAACCGAATTCTTTGCCCAACCAGGTGACCTGAAGTCATTTTTCAGCCGTACAAAGATTACACAACTATGCCGCCTGTGCAAAACAAAGATTTATTTCAATAAACAAATCAATTAAATTGAAAGATAGACTTAGCAACTATCAGCTGCATTCGAAACTTCCGATACAGATATCTCGACGTGATGAACATTGGGCGAGGAAGTGCTTGTTCCCGGCGATACTTTCGCTGGACGAGACGCATTAATAGATGGATCCATCTGCCCTGAAGCAGCTAATATCAAACCTGCACATTGAACCCGCAGATCCAGTTACCAGCACTACGGAATTACAAGTCTACCTTAAACTGCTGAAGCCCAGACAGTAGAACACAGTTGAGACAAGATTCCATGGTTAAATATGAGATTGATACACTGTACGTCCAAGCATGGTATACTGCTTGAGAATTCAATTCACTCTCAATTAGAACCACAAGTAGCTCAGCAACATTTCAGAACAAACAATAAACATGATTTTCAATAAGATTAGATTGTTTCAAGAGCTCTTAGACAGCATCGTAAAGAGAATCTCTCCTATGATTCATAGAGAGGTCTCCCTATGATCACTGATCATGCAGAAGCCTTTCTGTGAGACTTCTGCATGAGTCATAGGAGAGAGATTCTGTTTATGATGATATCTAAATGTTCGTCAAATGATCTAATTATACTGAAAATGGTGTTAACAGTAATTGGAAAAAAAGTTCAAGCAGGAGATGAAGATACGCGAGCAGACCCCAAGACTCGAACAGACCGTGAGAAACCTAACCTAGGAAAACTGCAGAAGGTTTGCCAGGGCGTGATTTGAATTCTGGATGAAACTGGACGCCCACATAATAGGGGTGTCCTGGCAGCTCCAAAATCTGAACAGAAATTGGTGCACATGAAAATTCAGAATTAGAAGCGTATAATCATCTTTAGTTCTGAAAACCTGCTACTGAAGCTACTAATTGCAGACTACCCTGGTTAGCTGTGAGACACCGACATGCACTTCGGATGGTAATTATCTGTGAAAGCTCAGGAAATACCTCCATCCGACGTCCTGTTTCATCTCTGCCAACAAAGCGAAGTCCTGAGGCTTCGATATTGTCCACCATCTCTGGATTCACCTGCCAGAAAGGATTTACATGTGAGAAGTCTTTGAAAATAAAATAAACGAGTGAACGCCTTGGCAGAAGACATGAAATAACCAACAAAATTTGGAATGATAAATGGGTAATTAATTACCTCATAACGATGTCTATGACGTTCATCAATAAATTTTTCCTTTTGATACCTACAAAAAAAATACACGGATTAAAAAAGTCAAACAAAATAGAGATCTTGATAGCTGGCACAACCATAAAGGAAGAGGTCGCAAAGCGAGAACTGAAAAAAACATATAGCCTTCGCCCCAAACGAATGAATAGATCAAGCACCAAGTGCAAGCCACCTTTCGCGTCAGTTGAACTCAGCTAACTGTCAAATGCAAGCTTAATTCGAACTCTTCTCTTTTCACTGTAAGAGTAGCCGAGAAAAAGATGATTGCTTAAAACATACAGTTTAGCTGTGATGCAGTCAGTAGTTTGAAACAATGTCTTGCGAGCTCCGAGTCTCATTGTGCCACCCATGTGTGTTTTGGAGACCTTCACATCCCAAAAATCAGAACAAGCCATATCGAAAGTAAGACTTACTGAAAGTCGTATCGAAAGGGTTAATAATATATGCCCGTCTCTCATGTAGATAACCTAGTTCTCAACGTCTTTGGTTGAAATTATAAAAAAAATTCTGAGTCATAGAGAGTACGAGGACAAACCTCGGGCATGAAAACAACACATGGATGTGGTGTGGCAGAGTCAAACTCCGTGCTATTGGCATCCTTCATCCCCAGAACCTATTGGTCACAAAGAAATATTAGCAGAAAGTACTAAACTACTTACAAGCTCTGAAGTGTATATCTTAACCCCAGAGTGACCCCTAATTTGTCCCTAGCCAGTCAAAAGTGTCTGCTTCCGTATCAATAGGAGTTGAAATTCACCATCCAGGAGCTTCAGGTAAAAATAAGTACGATAGGAAGATGAAAGCATACATTTTTGTTACTATAGTTCGCTATTAGCTTCCACAGTGGATTTTCTGGTTTTAGCGTGGCAATGACATTTCAATGACAATTCTACTTCAGAAGCATAGTAATGTCCGAATGCCCAATTATCATACATTAACATATAAAGAGAGGAATGTGAGTAGCTTACATTTCTGGCGAACTCCACAACAGCAAGCTGCATTCCAAGGCAAATGCCCAGGTACGGGACCCCATTTGTACGTGCAAATGTAGCGGCTAAAATCTTTCCTTCTACTCCTCTGTCACCGAACCCACCAGGGACAAGCACACCATGGGCATTCTGAGCAAGACAGAAACCGGAAATTAGTACTTATACTTAAGGTCCACACTAACAAGTTGAGATACAATAATACCAACGTAAAACAGATAAGGGGGTGAGGGCAGGGCACAGATGGTACCTTCAGAGTATTCCAAGCAGCAGCATGTGCTTCTGGTGTCTGCACAGGTATAAAGAAAACATTTAGCTTCCAAGCTAAGACTGCAATTTAAACAAGTTGGAAACGTCTTTTGTGCTTAGTAAGCCGAAATGCTAAATCCAAGAGGGATTAGTTAACCATACTTTCCCAGTATTTGAATCTTTAAATCTTCCTAGCCGAACAGACATGAAGCTTCATGCACTAAAATAGTACCTCCTCTTTCGCGTGATCCTCTAGATCAGTAGAAGCAACCCACTCCAACACCAACTTTCTTGAACACGCAATGCACGCATGTTGGAGTGCCTGGTCTCCAAAAAGACATAAACAGGAGTTATATAGGAGAAAAATTGAATAAATTTTCAAATCCTGATTACTGAGTTCTCAATAAAACAGAGTCAAGAGAAGAGAGAAAGAATGGTGATGCCATAGAAGTAGATGGGACTCAATGCTCTATTCGTATTCTACTCGGGAGATTAAATGCGCATTAGGTACAGTCTCTTACAGAAAACCGAAACCCAAAACAAATAAAAAGGACAACTGATTTCATCCCACCTTCAGAACTGAGAGATATGAGTCCGATAAACCAGTATACTTCCCAACCATAGCAATCTTTACCTGCAAGAAAACTTCCATAAGAAATATTGAAAATAAAAGTAAAGACCAAACAATCATCAACCAAAGCTCTTGAAAGTGAAAAGTACCTCCTGTATTCACATCTAAAGGTCTTTAAGAGTACAGGATTTACTGGGATAGAAAGGTTGTCACATCGTTCTGCTCGCGCAGCCCAATTCTTCAAATCAGGGGGTGGCAGAGAACTGAACAACAAGTAAATAGTGGACAAGTAAATCCTCAAAACATTATTTGTTCAAAAACAGAAGTCAACAGTAAATCTCTATGCTGTGGAACTGAACACAACAAACTAACCTTAATTTTAATTTATCGAGTATTGCTAGATGCCCTTGTTGTTCCTGTTCGTGGCAAAACAATTCAACTTAGCTTCAGTGTGTCACAAGAGACTGCAGTAAAATGCCATCTCCAAAGTGAATAAAATCACAACGAACCACCTTTGCCAAGAAATAAAAAGCCCAGAGGCAATGAATACATTTAGAACCTGCTTTTTGCTAATCCACCACTTAGCATGATGCATATGAGGAGCATGGTGCTTGACAAGTGCAACGCAAGTTCCGGAAGAAGAGAATTCATACCCGAAGCAAGAGAGGAATGTGCCAGATGTTCGAAACATCGAATAGGTTAAGAATATGAGAAGCCTGCCGGACATCAACCACCACATTAATTCAAACTGTATACTGCGAGAACTTCTATGCTATTAAAAGCACTTAAAACGCTAGATAAAAAATGAAAATGAAGTTCCTTGCAGACATTTTAAGGCATTCTTAGCGAATAGTAATAAATGGACAGAGTAAATGTGTCCACACTTACTGGAACATGGCAAAATTGAGACAGCTTTTCCTTGGTGGCCTGCTCTAAAGGCTGCATCACAGACCCACGAAAGAAACCGTCAAGATTCCCCAGGCGCAAGTCTCTTGAATGTCAGTTACATGACTCACATGTCATTCATGTTCACTAGCCTGTTTTACATGTCATATACATCTCCCGTTATATGGTGGAGGCTGATCATTTTGCTGAAGCAACAAAGCAGTACATCCATGTATTGGAGAGACTTTCAATGTTGAAAGTTCTAGTGGCCAATGAATATGAGATATGCAAAAGCAATAGAACCATGCTGGGGCTCATCTCTCAAAAGAATGAACTTCCTATGCCTAGTAGAATTGTGACATGATGTTATAGGAACAGTGGCATTCTAAGATTGTCAAATAAGATTTCTGAAATTTTCAATCGGTGAGGATTATACTAAGAAATATATTGAGAATTGTGAAGAGGATTACATGGAAAGAGCTTTATGAAAATCAAAACTTCCTATTAGGTGGACACTTGCAATTAGCCGCTTGTTATCTAATCAACAGCCATCTATACCTATCCAGAACCAGAAGAAAGTTACCTGAGCACTTCGACACGCCAGCAAATGGGGAGTCAGACCCAACGCCCGAAGTTCCCGGACACTGTGCTGTGTTGGTTTTGTCTTCTGTTGAACCATATAAACGTCTATAAGGGCTCCAAGTCAAACTAATGATATGAATGATTGCAGGTATGCGGAATTAAAATTTTCTGAAGTAGTCCAGGGTCCAAACCATCTATTTAAATTAGGTGCACAACTGCAAACCACAATACACGGAAAGGCAACTGTTCTCTGACCTGCTCGCCCACCACACCCAAAACGGGAACTAAGCTCACATGAACCAAACAGAAGTTATCATTACCTGCAAGACAGGAAGTCAAGTGAGAAACCATTCAACAGAGCTGTAACAAAAAAGAGGTCCAACATGTAAATCTAACGAACATACGAAATAAGTAAACAAAACCAGTGGCTAATTGCAAGTATCTCTTAACACAAAAAGAATTTCATATTTTCCATTCATCTATTTCTATATAATCCTCACTACAATCTTCAATATTCAAACTGGAATACAAGCATAAAAAACTCCACTACTTGATGAATGATATCAAAATTTTAAAACAGAAAACAAATCCTTAGTGCAATCCTCAACATTGTCCTCGATATAATCCTCACTATTTGCAAAATTCAAAAACCCTATTTGGCAATCTAGGAATGGCATTATTCCTATGAGCACGTGTCATAATTCTATTAGGCATGAAACAATTCATTCTTTGAAATGATGGGCCACAAGATGCTACTATCACTTTTAACACATGTTAAATTTTCATTGGGCATTAGAACTTTCTATACTATTAAATCGCTGCTTGGTCTCTACCCTCGGGGCAGAGACAATAAATGATCAGAACGATTACCAACTCGGAACTGGAACTGACGAAGAGCTTCAATGAAGGGCATGGACTCAATGTCACCTGCAAAAAAATTCGGATTATCCAGTTTAGAAATTACTTAAAAGATGCCAAAGAAGAATAAGGTAAACGATGAATGCCATCATGGATCATATCCCAAGGAAAATAACCTTTCGGAAGTTCTACAGGTGCACCAAATTACTTCGTACCCTATTGCTGAATTCTCACAAATACAATCACGATGCAATTCCCATGCTTGAGAGGACTCTTCTCGTGGACTACTGTAAGCGCCATTTTTCTCATCCTGGAGTCAGCAATTCGAAAATTTCTGGATTGAAGATAGGTGAAGGTAACATACCAACAACGCCCCCCAGCTCAATGACACAAACATCCGCGCTCCCAGAAAGCTCATCTACAGGCACTGCAGCAACTCGCTCAATCCA
This sequence comes from Climacium dendroides, assembly GCA_950106755.1. Taxonomy (NCBI): domain Eukaryota; kingdom Viridiplantae; phylum Streptophyta; class Bryopsida; order Hypnales; family Climaciaceae; genus Climacium; species Climacium dendroides. The sequence goes on from OX467086.1 coordinate 25,125,726, forward strand.
GTCCTGAATAGCATCTGTGATGTGTGGTACAACCTATTCCAAAACCATCACAATTTAAATGAGGGATGATCAAATGAATGAACTAGATCGATGGAAATAAATCCCGAACTCAAAATGATCCAACAATATAGAGTCACTGAAAGTTGTTTCCTGCAAAAGCACTGTGTGAAAAAGCTGGCCAATTGTTGAAAATAAACTGGAACAACTCAAAATGCTAGCAGTTTTCGAAAGAACAAATTGCGGGAAATTTTTTTTTTAATGATGCAAACATGGACTTAAGAACGCATTACAATTGAGGAATTTACTGACCAAGCAGCATCTGAAAAATCCATGTAACACACCTGTACAGTTTTTCCTAGAAAATCACCTCGTCTCTCCTTTTCTATCACTGCCTGTACAAACAAGGCAATCAAATCATATATCAGCACAACCATGGCCGAACACTGGTTCCCCCTAAAGGACCAAGGATTCATGGTTATCAAATGACCAGTTTGAAAAAATATAATCCAAAGAAAATCAAATTATATACCCAGAATCAGTGAAGAACGTTGCATGTGTTGGTCAATAAATAAATAAAAATTAAGTCCTCAATTGACCTACTCAAAAGTGCTAAGAAAACTTGAGACGCCCAATTTCGGTTTCTACCGGTAAATCATAACTGGTAGCCTGCTCACACCTGATAGATTTTCCCAGTGGTAATATTGTTCTCCCGTGTCAAAGTGACGTCCAAAAAGCGCTCATAGTTACCAAGGTCCAAGTCTACCTGCATGAGTAAACAATACAAGCAAGGCTAAGCAAGTTTCCATAAGGCACACAAAATTGTAAGTTTTTTAACAGTTTTTTTCCAGTCTTGGGACAAGATTTCAACATTTATACCAGATTAATAAATTCCTACACATAACTTATGTCGAAACGACTTCATTCAAAATCACCTGCAAGCTGTCTTGCTTCAGTACATCCAGACCTCTTTAATTGTCACAGCCTAGGAGCCTAAACTGCTCTTGATTATAGAGAGTTCTGTCACATTGTAACAACCAATAACATGGGAATGTAGATATGACATTAAAAAAGTAATTGGAGTCAGGAAGGTGGTCTAAACCTTTTGGTCAGATTCGTTACTCTAGCACTTTCTGTGTATGCACGCTCTTCTGACATTACAGAACAGAGACCAATTGTGGATAGAGTTTTGAACTGGGTACGAGGGTTTGGTGAGAGAACAGGGTATACAATCTTAGAGAATGATATATTCAAAAAATTTGGGAGTACCCTAAATTATGCTGAGAGCTCACCTCACCGCCATCGTCCAAAACAAAAACCTCTCCGTGTTCGAAAGGTGACATAGTCCCCGCATCAGTATTCAAGTATGGATCTGAAGGTACCACGCAAAAGGAAAGCCTTTCAGAAATCGACCTCGCAATTAGAATCTATGAACTCTGGCTCATCAGCTGAATTCTGCATTTCACAGCTATAACCCCAAACCCTAACCCCCCCTAAACCCTAAACCCTTGCACCGACACCTGAACCCACGCAAGAGAAACCAAAGCGAGATCTCAAAATTAGTCTCGCCGGGTTTCCGAGTTCGCTTCAATTTAAGTTTGCAGGTTTGCTTCGGAACACAATTCTCAGTTTCAATGAATTACACACAAAAAACAGCGAGGTAGTAGAATTCAGTATGCAATGTGCGTACCAATTTTGATGGACGTGACGCGCAAACCACAAGCCTTGAGAACAACGCCGATACTACTAGCGGTGACTCCCTTTCCAAGCCCACTCACTACACCGCCAGTCACAATGACATACTTCATCTTACTTCGGGCGCCCTTGCACCAAACCCTCAACAGCAACTACAAAATGATGCGCAGACTTAGCGCAATTCCCACACAATGCCGCAAAAACACACCAAAGACAAGAGTATTCCTCTTCTAAGAATAAAATATACAAAAAATGTCTGGACTCTACTGTAGAAATTCTCACTCGCAACTACAGTAACGTAACGGATGTCCTGCCCTTCGCTGGGGCACAACCAGAGTGTTCTCTTTTATATATTTAGGTTGATGGATGCTCGCGGAAATGGGGCATCTTCCAAGGGTCCTATTCACACGGCTTAAGGAACATTACAGTCTTTCTCCAGCAGTCAATTGGGACCATAACTCAGGAATCATAAGTTCTTGTAAGGTTTCTCTGCCTCTGATGTACGCGCAACTGTTAGGGTTACATTTCGGCACTCGTAACTAGCTGTCCCTTGTTGCTCGTTACTTAAAAATCGATCAGAAGTTTGCGATTTCGTAAGAATTCGGGGAACCGACATTGTTGTTAGGATTTCATTGGAATGTCGATCGGGAATGACGTACCCAATTTTACGTCATTAGGTCCAATCTGGGGTCATGTTTTCTGATAGAATCTTGATCGTTTGAGTCACATTGCTTTGGACTATGGCTTCAAGCTCTTTTGTTTGGAGCCTCGACCTGTGATGCGTTCGTTTCTTATGGCGGGTGTCATCAACATGTTGATGGTACAATCAATATTCTGAAGATGTTATGTTAGGAGCAGGTTTGCTTTGCAGTTGCACTTGCCATTCCTCTGATATGTCGCAATGGCGGCATTTGAAGATGAAGATGTATCTCGTATGGGCATTTCGAAATTGGGAAGGGAGATGACAACGCTTAGTCCTCCATTCTCGCAATGTAAGCAAAATTTGATATACCGGTAGCTAGAAATTTAATAAACTCTTTGCGAGTAGACGGTGTATGTTCTATTGAGAGAATGCATCAGAGGTGTACATTACAGGGGTGGTGTCACCTGAGCTGCACTCATCGTCATCGAGTGTGATTGCGTAAGCCGAAAAATGGCGGAGCCCGAAGCAGACCCGGCCCCTGCAGCAGATGCGGAGACTGTTGCAGAAGGAGTACCAGCGGAAGAGGAGGTAAAGCTTAGCATACTTTCTGTTCTCCATGTATGTTTTCATCTACAAGTCTGCAGTTTCACATTTGCAGTTTTTAAGGAGTATTTCAATTTTATTTCCTCAAGATATAAATGCTATCCTTCGCTTTGCAGGGACCGCCCCCGCCTCCACCTCTTCCTGAATTCTCCATCAACTGGTCAAGCGTGGGTATTCGTATTGAGACTCTTCTGCCTGTAGACCCTGAAACGCTGGTGAACTCTATGAATGAAGTTGGGAGGCCTGCTTTCAGTATGGCCATTGTGGATGTCAACGTTTTGGTCACCGAGGTGTGTTCAGAAAAATGTAAAATTGTTCTTCACTTGAAAGTTGGAGGTTTTTGTTGGTTGTTGAGCTCGTCAATTGGCTAAGTTTTGCAACTGATACAAATTCAGGAGCTGGCGATTGATCCGCCGACAGAATTGGGGGAGAAATTGAAAGCTGCTCAGGTATTTGGGGACTTTCTTTTGTTCAATTCCGTTTTCTTTTTGACCAACGCGTGTAACGTTCTTTACTGATTTGGGTGATATAAAATTTGGCCCTCTTTGAATTTTGCTCTTCACAATATGTTGAATCAAATTGATCGTTTTAAAACCATGAAATATCGGTCGTTTCGGTTTAATTTATCTGTTGAGCTGACAGATGTATGGCAGTGCTCAGCTTTTCTTGCCTAAAACGTCGCCGTTGAGTGGTTGCTCTCCCTTGCTTACAGTTTGGATTTCTGTTAAGATCTAAGATCTTTGCATTTTAGTTGCATTCTACCTCAGTTTGGAGGCATGAAGTCTACATAGTGATATATCTCTTATTCTTTTGGGTGTTGGTCCTACAGCTTTCTCATGGTTCTTTCATTGCTGTTTTCAGGAGACAGGAGAGACAGGATGGCTAACCCCCGATCTTGTGAACGTGGTGCTTGAAGGTACCAAACGCGGACTGGATGGTCGTTTCATACCGATCCTATATTGTGCTTGGCTTATCAGTATATGAAGCTTCTCTTTGACTGCTGTTTTAAACTAGTTTTGAATTGGCTTGGAATACAGCGAGGTCTATCATTGACAGAGATGAAGAGCATCGGTTAGAGGGGCAGCGGAGGATACAGTACGCAGAAACTTGCAAGACGAACATAGAGGTCCACTCACAATAGATCTCTACTGTTGCCTTGCCTTGCCAGCATAGGTTTTAGAGATCGTGCAAACACAAGGCCAACTGCTTAAATACATGCAACAGGAGGCTAAAGTCAAAGAGACGGAAGCTAGGCAGCAACTTGAAGATGCTTTGAAGAATTTAAAAGAATTTGAGGCCAGGATGAAGGAACTGGAAGCCAAACAGAAGGAACTGGAGCAAAGGCCGAGCTACTTAGCAGCAGCTGCAGCCGCCACGGCTGCCGCATTGGGAGGTGGTAGTACAGGCTCCAAGAAGGGCTCTGCTAAAACCTCGGCCAAGGGATCTGCGAAGGCACTGGCTAAAGGCTCTGTGAAGGGCTCTGTCAAAGGTTCTGTGAAGGGCTCTGTGAAGGGCTCCGTCAAGGGATCAGGTATCTTTCCAAGCCCAGTTTGTCTCAAACACGAAGTTGTGGAAATCCCCTTTTAATGTACTGACTTCCTTGTCATATGCATTTTCCTTACCATTGTGGCAGCATCTGCACAAGTACTGAGCTCAGAGGACGAAAGAAAGTTGTTGGAAGACAACGTTGCGAAGATAAAGGCTCTCGTTCAGTCTTGTGAGAAAAAGGTATGGTTATTTTCGCCATCTTTTGGACGTATGAAACTTTGGGGCATCTTTGGGGCATCTTTTGCTAAAACTTTTGAAATTTGGCATGTATGTAAAATGTATGACATAAAATATGGCATAAAATTGTAAGAAAAAAAATTTAGTTCTCAAATCACATTCTAAGAGGATTCAAACTTTGTTAGCTATGTTGGGGTGGTTTTGAGAAAAAAAACATTTTCTTTTAACTTTTCAAGACCTATTATCTTGCAATTTGTAAAGTCAAAGTTCTTGAAATTTTTCATATATATTCCAAATGTTTATCTCTGACTTTTCACCGTTTGGATTTCAAATAAAAGAATTTCCTTGTTGCACAAGGAATCATGAAAAAATGACGAGTGTATTGTCAATTCACTTAACCTCCTTGCATTACAAGGTGATTTAGAGTAAGCTAGACTCTATATTTGCTTCTGGAATTTTGCATGAGTGTATCTAACAATCTACCTCTCAATGGTGGAGAGACTCAAATTCATCAAGAGCAAAAATTTTACTCGAAGAAGGTTCAAAGTTTGCTGATCCTGTTTTTTTCATAGGAATGAAATTTTTTTTTTCACTTCAAACATTATAATCTTTCAATCCACAAGGTTAAATGGGTTGAAGTTTAAAAACAAAGTATTTTCAAATTTGGGCAATGCACTAAAATATGACAGTTTTTGACAAATTTTCTTGAAACACCTCCCGATCCTTTAGGGGTTAAGATAAATGATATCAATGGTTTGCCAACCAATCTTTCACAGTTGAGTTTATTCTTCAAATGATCTTATAAGGTCCCTATGTATAGTCCTCATTTATGTCAATGCGATGGATGTTTGCAGCTAACTTGGACCACGGAAGTGACCTGGAAGTGTTGCTGACAAATTAACACCACCAACACTTCCAGGTCATTCTTTGTCCGCTGGTTCGTAATTACCATATATCAGCAAGACTGTAGGAGATACTTTACAGTTTATTGAATTAAGTAACTCTCTCTCAGACCATCACTTTCTGTTGCAGGTGAAAATGGCCGAATATTTGGACAGGAAACGGGAGGCCGAGAAGTTCAATCCCGTGTCAACCACACGCATTTACTGGTGTTTGGGGTTGGGAGATACAGCGGAGGAGCTTTCCCAACAAGCCACAGTGAAGCACATGTTCAAAGCTATTTTCAACTTAGCAAAGAAGCCCCTGCTTCCACCACCTCCACCACCACCACCTCCCGAGCCTGCCGGGCCGACCCCTGTGCCGCTCTTCGTAGAGGAGCTCCGTGCCCTCGCCCAAGCCTCCAAATTGGACCATCCCTCCAGGAAGATCCCTGTGCTGGATGTGCTATATGAGGATCCACCACCACCCAAAGTGGAACCTCCGGTATGACGGTCATTTACTATTTATGAATGACCACAACAGCTGTAGGCCCTTTGGATGTTTTTTGCCTTTGTCGATTACTAGTTTTCTAAAATCTCTAGTGCAGTTTTCAGAGCGATTTTATCCCGTAGTTGCTTACGCTGACATTGGATTATTAATTTGACTCATGAGCACTAGCTTCTGAATTGCACAAAGAGCATCAGAGGAGTGAACCTGGAAGACTTGGCTGGTCCTCCTTGTCAACTGATATAGAAAGAGTACTTTTGGTATTTTTATCGGATTTCACTCTGAAACTTTTGAAGGTTCTAATTAATCAAATTCATGTGTAGCAGGTTGAGGGTGCAGAGCCGACAGAGCCTCCCTCCCCTCCCCCCGAGCCTCCGCGAGGTGATTTACCGTATGCACAACTTGCTAAGGCTGTGGCGTCTGGGATTGTGTGTTTGCAGCAACAATTTGAAGCTTTTAGTAAGCTCGAGGCAAGCATTACCGGAAATTATGAAATTCCAGAGGCTATTCCTAATAAGGTCAGTAGCTTTCTCCTCTGTATTGCATCTCTCCTAAGGTAAAGCAACTTCGAAATAATATGAAACATATTAAATCTATTACTCTTAGTCTAGAGTTTGTTCTCAAAAGTGCACTGTCAGAATAGTTTCTCACTTAAATCCAGACTAGTGAGAAAATTCTTCATATATTTAAATCAAACCAACTTTTCCCTTTTCGTTTCCCTATTGGTCCTCATGTTGCCGTTGATCTCCAACTCAAACCGAATCGATCGAAAAGCATACAGTGGGCTCATGCTGCTCTTTCTGATCCTTCGCTTGTTTTCTGGGGAGGTTTGTAGTTTGTTTTTTCTCAGTTCTTCGAGTGTCTTGGCCGTTGAACCTTTGATTAGCCGCTAAACATTGAAGCCCAGTACTTCATAGTCCTGGGTTACCTTTATCTGACATTACTTACAAGAACGCAGTGTAAAATCTTGCAGATGTTATGAATATATTGTTTTGAAAGAATCTATGTCTAACGATCATTCTGACTATCGTGGTTGTAAACTGGCTTACCCCAGGATGTCAACGTGACGTATTACAAGGCGCTGCTCAATGCAGTCCCTTCCGAGTGGGTGAGCATCCCCGTGCTCCTCTATTGTATGGTCGAGCAAGTGGCTTACTACGACTGCTCTCTCGAGGATATGGAAGCCTTAGAGGTGGCAAGAAACAATCAGCGTTTGGCGAAGGGGTTTGATAAATCCATCCAGAGATTGGGTGTCGGTCTCTCGTGCATGCGTAGATCCTCCGACCTTCTCAATGAAATTATTGAGGAGATCAAGCTGAAGCAAGCTGAAGAGGACATGCAAACGACTGGAGAAATGTTGACGAACTTCTTAAATATTGCTAGTGACGAAGCTGAACGAAGACTTGAAGAGGCAGAAAAACTGGTAAAGGAAGCTGAGGAAGCAGCTGCAAAGCTTGCTGAAGAAAAAGCTGCTGCAATCGCCGCTGGAGGACGAGAACCGTCAATAATCTCCATTGAGGCGGACAAGAGGAAGTCCTCCAGAAAGGCCTCGGGTTTGAAGCTTCCGCAGCAGTCTGCAGGGGATGAAAAGAAATCCTCAAAGTTAGAGAGGAAGTCTTCAACGGATGAGAGGAAGTCTTCAACGGATGAGAGGAAGTCATCAAGGAAACCGTCGGCTGTAGGTAAAGCTGGAGTGAAGAAATTGTCTCGAACAGGGTCAGGTCTGACGCATCGCGACTCACAACGACGACCATCAACTAAACTTTGGGACCCGGCTGCTAATGAGATTTCAGAGCTCTTAGAAGACTACGCACATCGACAAGATGAGGAGGAGCATTCGCTAGTAGTTCACGAGTTCAGCCGAGTTGGACGGGTGGAGAGAACTCTGAAGCAGAAATCCCTTGATGCCCTTGAATTTCTGGACTCGGTGGACGTTGTATTAGTTGAGAAGCGTATGCAGTCATTGCTTGGGTGTCCAGGTAATTGGTTCTATAAACTTATCATCCCAAGATCCCACAGCTCCAGTTCTTTGCATCAGTATTACTTATCCTTTCGAGTCTAGTGACGAATGTGTTTTATGTCTAGAAGTTGCTTCATTTGCGTTTGCATTACTTGATGCTGAAAATTTGCTATTTGAAAAAATTTGAATATTCGTTTTAGAAATGAAGCTGAACCTCTCGTTCCACCCCTGAGTGCCCAGGCTAAAAAGAAATTCCACTTTGAAAGCTAAGTAATAGTCGCTTAAAGTTTCGTTAGAAGGTATAGGAATGATTTATTCTCTCTATTTCTAGATTTTGTAAATCTCCTAGAAGCTTAGTTAATGGTTTATTTCAACTATAGAAGTGGAAGCGGCCACTTTTGGCCATTTGGCCACTTCGGGATTAAGTTGCTGTATGCCAGCTCTGTTAGTGTACATAACACTCTGTTGACATGTTTAGTTGATCTTGTTTCTTTTCTTTGATGATTGCTATTTGTCTCGCATGGTTCTGTTACATGAATGCTACTGCGTCACAACTGCTCCATCATCTACTGTTTTTGAGTTGAAAGCAGTCAATGGTCGTCTGATATGAGGTGTAGTCATTGTCAATCTCAGGTAAGAATCGGGCATTCATGCCCATCATTCCATTCCTGTCGGATGAAAAACGGGGTGCGTGCTTGGAAGCGTTGAGGTGGTTTGTCGGGGGACAATCAGAACCACCCACAAAGGAATTATATTCAACTCATAATCACGCGGAAAAGATCCACCATGGCCGCTTTCCGATCGAGGAAACCTTGTGGAAGCCGGAAGTAGAGAAGGCCAAAACAGGACCTATAAATCTTGCTGCAATCCAGAGATACAAGAAGTTGGTATGCTTCAAGCCATACCCTCATATATGTACGCTCACACACTGTTTACTTCAGTTTTGTCTGAATCCCGTTTGGACCTAATTCCATGTGTGATCTGCTTATCAATAGTTATGTGGTTGTTTCTTGAGTATGATAGTGTGTGTGAGTTGTCTAGTATTTGCAAAGATGAATTCTCACTCTATTGGAGATTATGCTCTTGCATTCTCTTGTGGTTCCTAAGTCTCTCTCTCACCGTGTAATGTTCTTCAGAAAATGTTCCTGGAGATGTTGCTACAAGAAGAAAAACGAGCTTTCAACTTACAAGATGATTCAGTAAAGGACCTCAGTGAGGGTGTGGATGACGTCACCCCAAAAGAGGAGCCAGATGACGGTCTAACTGAGGAAGAACGGAGAGAATTCAATAAAGGAAACGATTTTCTGGCCGATTGTGGGTGCCAAAATATCAAACCTCCAGAGAAAAAAGATTCTCTAAGTGCTCCACTTGCGTTGGATTTAACTTCGTTGTTGCTTCCATCCAAATCTCGAGAGATGTTTCTGCCGTTTCAGAGCATCATAGACCGGAGGTTTATGGAGGCCTTTCCTGATGGTCAACTGGGTGATATTTATGGCAGAGCAAGGACTCGCCTACCTTATAGAGTCTGCAGGTTTGACATTCTATTAAGCTCAGCAAATGTGAATCAGGAGAACTTGAGAATTCTCTTACAAGTTTAGAGAAATCTATTTCTAAATTTATTTAGCTTACTCTTTATTATCTAGCACTCTGTGTACCTCTATAACTCTGTTTGCCCACCAAGAGTGAAATATTAATGTATCTATATTCTGATATTTGTGTCAGCTCTTGTTTGTGGAGCTTCTTTTAGTCCGAATTTAGATTTATTTCGTCTTAGAAATAAAAAGATGTAAGTAACAAACCATGATCATGTCACTCATTACTGTCAACTCCCACTGTTCGAAAAGGTATGATAGGGATGAAGATTGCATACTTGAGGCTCTGTACGCTGATGAGAGAGACCATGTATGGCAAGGAGTGGCTGCGTCGCAGGTGGCGACCTTTCTTGTCATCATGCAAACTATTGAGATGATTGTTTTTGTTGTGTTACTACCTACCGTTGTATGCTTATATAAGACTCTTCATGTTGAGATGTTGATTCCAAGGAGACGGTTTCCAGATTAGCAATTTAAGCGTCCTTGTCTTACATTCAACAGGGAAGTGTTGATCGAATGTGCTCGTGTTTGGTTCTGCGCTCAGATCGGATTTGGTGATTATGTTGCGAAGATGGACAACCCGTCGCCTGCAATGAAGGTCATCGGAAAGCATGCAACTTACGACGTTGAGGAACAGTATGCAATTGTACTGGAGAGGTTTAAATGCCATCTTACAGAAGATCAGGGACTCGTATGGACTGGTCTCCCAGCGAAAACTGACATTCAATGGGAGCCTCAGACTACTGTCATCAAGGTAACTTTGGACATTATACTATGATTCCTTGCTTATGCCACTTGGATGAAAACGAGTTCTCTACTTCTTCTCGGATGTAGTTTCCATCTCTTAAAGTCTTCTGGTGTCTAAGGAGAATTCTGTTGTGAACGTTTTTTCTCTCTGCTATTCCAGCACTATCGCAGAATCTGAAGTGTCCGCATTCCAAAAACAACTGTGCACAGATTTGTCTTAACGCTAATCTGTCTATCTGGAATATAGTTATGTTGGTGCAGGTTGAGATATCATTGTCTTGTACTAATGTCCCCCCCCAGTTTTGGGTAGTGACACTAATTTCCCTCACTAATAGGGTAACTCAGTGTCGTCATATATAATTATTTCAATATACAGCTACAGTTTTCTTGAGGTTCGTCAAGTTGATGTGAGTGTCTGTATCACGTGGGATTGGAATTTTACCGCCTTTGGTAAATTCTTGTTGTCTTGGAATGCTACCCTTTTTTCTTAGGTGTGTTAACGCCGAATTCGTTCTTAGTGTGCTTTTAGGATGGTCATATGATTCTGCTCCGAGCTTATGGCCCCGATGATAGTTCGGAATCTCCTACCGTAAAAAGCGTGTACGCATGCTTGAGAGATGGCCTTGTGGTCTCCTTTTTCATTGCTGAAGAAGGGACGATTACCATGCAAGTGACCAATCCTGAAAGTCAAACAATCGAAATCACCTCGAAGGGAATTGTTCGCATGTTTGATTCGCATCTCCATGCAAAAGCAGAAGAAAATGAACATTCCGCAGGTAGGATGCCATTTTTCTTTCCTATTTGCTTTTCAATTGACTGATAACTAGACCACCACTTGATTTTGCTAAATGAAAGCTCTGGACCCTTCAGAAATCAAATTGTTATGTGTGGAGATAGAATCCTCTCCATCCTTAGTAACTTTGACCCTCTGTCTGATTGAAGTAAATGTGCAGACGGCACGTGTCATGTAGCGGCACAGCTTGTGCAATTTGTATCTAATAAAAAACTTGTAACAGGGGGAGAGGCACCCGCAGAAGGCGATGAAGCTGCTGCTGCCCCACCGCCTCCACCACCACCTCCTCCACCTGAGGTTAGTTGTTGAACGACATCAGTCGTACTTATCATCAAATGACATAAAATTGTACTTGCAAGCTTTCTGGATACTGCTCTGAAGGAGTTGCTCTTGTGAGTGTGAAGGATGCTGCTGCTGAAGGTGAAGGTGGGGAAGAACCAGTTGAGGAAGAACCAGTTAACAAACAGACCATGCGAGACTTTCTTCTGAAGGAAAAGGGCGACCTAGAATCTTGGCGTTGTATATTACCTTCAGGAACCGTTGTTCGTTATAGGAATAATGGAGATGCTCAGGTAAACCTCTTCCTCATTTCCCATTCGTATGGAAAAGCTTGCTTTCTAGTCCCAAAAATTTGAACTCCTGTGAATTTTCAAATGGGTTCATCGCTAATAAGACCCAGTAATGAATAATCTTGCAGCGAAACTTTGTTGTGCTATTTAACCGATGCATGGCATATCAATTTTTCTTTGATTTTCTTGTTGGATGACACGTGTGTGAGTACTGTACTCATTGGCTGTTATGTTTGTCTCACAGGTCTTATATAGTCAAGGAAATGTGAGTGACTTCCGTAATGACTATGAAGGGGGTGCCTGCTGGATAACCGCAAACAATGAAGGTTTTTTAGTTATCCAGGTGAATCTCTTTGCACGTGAACATGCGCAGCACGTATCTTGGATATTGATCGCCGTGGGTTTATGATATTTGCGGTGATTGTTATATTTGACTTTGTATTCTCGATGCAACTTCAGAAACTAATCTCTAGCGTGTTGTCGGCATATCTATTGCAGCGAGATCCTCCGGCTGGGGAAGCGGCAGCAGAAGGAGAAGTACCTGCCGAGGGAGAGGTACCTCCCGAAGGTCGGTAGCCTTTTGCATTCACAACAGATAAATGCCATCCTGCCCAAGTTGGTCATCATTGCAATATTGATAAATGATAATGGGGAGGTTGTGTACTTTGTCAGTTCTGCAATACTTTGGCAATGATCATTTCAACGACATCGTGATCTTTCTTCCTCGGAGTCGTTTTCATGATCCGGGTATGCAGCATTTGCCTGAACACATGAGGACATGTGGATAGTGAAGTTGATCTGGAAGATTCTCTTTTCTCCATGAACTCGTCTGATTACTAGTGGACAAAATGCACATCAATGGAGCGGTATATGAACATTGTGGAGTTCTGACCTTAATGTGCAGGACCTGCACCTGGGAAGAAAGCATCCTTAAAGAAAGGCTCCATTAAAGAAGAAGTGCCTGCTGTTGAAAAGAAAGTCTCCGTAAAGACAGGTTCCTTAACGGATGTGCCAGCTGAACTTATTCCCGAAGAGACTACCGGGCCCGTACCTGAACCCGTGCATCCAAACAGACCCATACTGACCCAGTTGCCAAACTTGAAAGTGGTTCACTTCTACGACCCGGACACCGGAGATGATGTCATGACGCGGGAGGATCTCGTGGTTGTCATCAAGTCTCAAACGAAGAAATCCACCTTCGTGCAACATGCTGACGGCACGCAGATGTACAGTGAAGTCACAGAGACTTACCCTTCTCCTGAGCATGTCCAGTCACAAGGTGAGCTCATGATGGCTCAGATTACTCAGGTCTACCCAGCTAATCCACCTAGAGTTAAGGACGAACCCAAGCATCCGGAGGGAGAAGGGGCTGGGGAGGGGGAGGGTGTCGAAGGGCATAAGGATGGTGAAAAGAGAGGTAGTGTAGCAGTCGAAGGCAAGAAGGGTAGTGTCGTAAGGGGAGAGAAAAAAGTTAGTTTAAAAGGGACAGAGAAAAAGGGTAGCATGACAGGGTCAGAGAAAAAGGGGAGCGTGACAGGGTCAGAGGAAAAGGGGAGCGTGACAGGGACAGAGAAGAAGGGGAGCCTTGCAGGAGCAGAGAAGAAGCAGTCTATTTCTGAAGCTGGAGTCCCCCAAAAGCCCAGCATAAGACCTTCGCTGCTGCTGCAGCCTCCTCCGAAACCAGAAGTAACAACAACTTGGCATGTGCACAAAGATGGCCTTGCAAAAGTGCAGGGCAAGGTTAGGTTTTGAATGCTCTTAATTTATTCCAATTGTGAGACAAGAAGCTCTTTTGGATCAAATTCGCAGTACGAATCTTGAGTAGTAGAGAACATTGTTCTTTTCGAACCTTGAAACTGTTTGAATCTTCCGTTCAACTCCAGTTGTGGAGGTGAAGCTGTGGAGGTGTGCCCTCTTGTTCTGTATTTATTTGGTTTCTCTTAACATTCAGTTCTTCATATAAGGAATTTCCTGATGTTTTAATGGCTTTTATGGTGTCAATATGCTAGGAAGGGGACCTACTTCCTGTGGCAGAACTGGAGGATGGTTTCTCTTGCCAGGACCAATTTCAATCCAACTTTTCTTGTACACTACCTGTATTTTTCTGGACTTAACGACTCTTCGTTTTCTCCATGGTGCAGTTTGGATCAGAAACGCAACAATCTGGAGTATGTGTTGAGTTCAACACAATGGATGGCCTCTATGCTGCCACATGGTCAAAGGACGTTTGTCAATTAAGCCTGTCAATGCCGGGAGGAGCCACATTGTATGCAGTTGGAAACCGTGTCAGCTTTGATCCATCTGACGGTTCTAAAAAGCACGATCCATATCAAACTGAAGAGGATGATCGAAAACATGGACCCTTCGTGAACACCAATGGTGTTTACGTATTCGATATGGTATATCTTGTTCACCGCACCAGTTTTCCTATTTTTAAGAAGTGAGATGCGTCATGTCCCTGACTGATTAAGATTCAGGACATATGTCGATCATGCTGTCGTATAAAAATGATATCAGCTTTTGATTCTCGTTGCAAAAACACTGCAGGTTGAAGGAAGCTTAACTTTTACCGACAATGGAGGAGAAGGGTTCAAGACTTTTGGTAGAGGGACCGAGTGGGAGACCATCAAAGGTGGAAAGACAGCAACCCAGGCTGCTGAAGAGGCGGAGATCTTTAAGCTTCTGCTATTACAACATGCAGCAGCTGTGCCTGAAGGACTTGATGCGGATATTTATGCCCGCGAGCTTGCAAAGTACTTTCCAAATGATCCTCCTCCGAAAGATGGAGATCCGAACGCACCTCCAGAGGATCCAAATGCACCACGAACTTCTGTGATAGGTGAGGTTTTCTAAGTATATCCAGAAAGTCTAATCCGATTCCTTAAAGCAACAGATCTTCTAGCTTGCCCATCATCAGAAGTCTCTGCGTCTAATTCCAGTATGGTCATTGATTTGCTTGTTGATAAGGTGCAGATGATGACCAGGATATCACAGACCGACATGGCGTTTTTAAGCCGGTCATTTTTAGTATGTAGATCTGTGGAATTTTAATTCCATCGTCTTGTTGTGTAGAACCTGGGACAGAGAAAAAGGGATCCATAAAAGGCGAAGCTCCCAAAAAAGGATCTGTAAAAGCCGATGCTCCTAAAAAAGGATCTGCTAAGGCCGATTCTCCTCGTAAATTAAGCAAAGGAAGCAAACTTGGATCTATGATTGAGGCAGAGGTACAGAACTTAGTAGAAAACACTAAATGCTGATATTGTACTTAAATTCTTGTTCTTCAAGGTTTAGAACTTGAACACTATATTTTACCTTCTTTCCATTAATTAAATTTCGCTAAGATTGAAGCACACTGCATGGGCTCCATTTGAGGAAGTATTAAATTCTTTTTGGTATATCTGTATTTGGTGCATTTTACTGTGAATGTCAATGTAAGAGTTGGGGAAACCTTGCAGATCTCTGGAGAAGATGCGCAACCTAAGGAGACATATATTCCTGTTGATATATATGCAGGGTTTGAGTTATCGCCACTTGGAGAACGTAAAACATTTCCAGGCTCGCGACCAGCAACGGCCACCCCCCCACTATCTGAACCTCCGGAAGAGGTCTTGTTGGGCCCATATCCGCGCCTCTTTGTCATTCATGAAGGAGGCCACGGTTACGAATTTCTCACGGAAGAAATGTATCAGTTGTACGAAGTTGCCAAGTTTTACAACAAGCTGTGCACCAAAAATGTTGAGAATTATATCATCTCGGACGAAGAAGTTGTGTTTCATACGTTTGTGACTGTCGAAAGGAAGAAACAAATGGGTCTGAGTGAGCTGGCAAAGGATGATGATAAAGCAGAACCTAATTTCCCACTTTCATTTACACTGCCAGCTTCGAGACGAGTCTCTCTAGCTGCTAAGCGGGTTCAAGGCAAGCAAAGAAACAATAAATTGCAGGACCAAACGAAATGCAATTGGCTTCAACTTCAGTTTACGTTACCAAAGATGCCGCGTATTATCAACCCAATTATACCAGACGTTGAACCCCAGCAGGACGAGGTTGTTATTGTGTACCGCCAGATTGCGGAATTGCCGTATATTGAAGAGACCACGCGGAAGAAGTTTGACGGAATGTTGGAAGAGTTTGTGAAGTGGCAATGGGTCAATCTCGAATTACAAGAAATTGAGATTATTCCGGACACTAGAACTGATGAAGATATACTGATGGAGAGATACATTGCTTGCCGCATTAGAGAGGTAACTCGATTACTCCTCTTGATATTATTTATCCCATAGAATCGAAGAATCCGCTACTGGCTGCATATTACGTCATTCTTTTCTGCTCCGTCTCCCTGGAATGTGGGGAATACTCTTAACTTCTCTGTGACGCCCCCCACTGCCTCTCAATATACATGTCATTTTGAGATCAGATTTCCATCACTATGTATGCAGATCTTATTTCAAAGTGAGAGTTTGTAGACCACTATAAGTGACAGCATACAGCTCCAATCCCATTCAAAAATCAGTGTCCATAGAGATGTTGCGAAGTCATGCTTACATCAGTTGCAAATAAGTTCAACTAAGTGTATGAACAGATTAGTGGCTGTTGGTAACGGGATTAGGTCCTAACACTTTTCTGTGTCCTCTACCTTAGTTGTATATTTTTTGCCGGTTTTATGACCTTCGAACTCCACTTCAGAATTATAAGAATTTCGAAGTCGACGTCTAAATTATGTGAACTACAAACTTTTCAATACTCTGACTTTTTATCAAATGCATGGCAGAGCAAGAAATACCAGAAGCGTGAAACAATCAGAAAATCAAGACTCAGTGTGCAAGGATGATGCACTGGAGGCAGTTAAAGTTTGGAAGGTTCGTGATATGTTTTGCAGTCAGAAACAAAAGTCAATGACGGATGGAAGTTCTGAATGCCTGAATTCTCAGTGCATAATGCACAAGCTCAGACTTGGAACGTCTGCTCGCGGATTACATCTTCCAGCACTGAGGCCCTTATTTTTTTCGAGTTTTGCTTTTTGTTTTGTTTTGTTTTGTTCAACCCAGACTCGTGTTTGCCAATCGTCCCGCAAGCATACCATACATTTAAACTATGTGCAGGTCGTTGCTAATGAAGCGTATGGTGCTCTGTAAGGACAACAATTCTGATCAGAAATTTTCGAATCTTAGCAGCAAGAGATTGGTGAAGCACTCAAAGATATAGCTCGGGAATTCACTTATATACTTGAGGTAAGACAAGTCTGGAGCACATTATTACACTTGCTTGCTGGACCTGTTTCTGATTGGAAAACGAATTGCTGGACACAGAATTACACAACATTACACTTGCTTACTGGACAATACGTTGGCTTCTATGAACAGATTTAACAGATTTAACCCCTAAAGGACCAATGATTCTTGGTCTGAAATGACAAACATGACTGACGATGATGTGAAATTAAAACTTTTTGTGGGGCCGAATTTGACATCACTGGAATCAGTGAAGAGCATTGCATGCGTTTGTCAAAATATTGATAAAATTAATAAAATGAAAGTCCCCCATATGACGTCAAAAGTGCTAGAAAAATCGCACCAAGGTTTTAAAACCAAAATGAAATAGGATCTCAGATGTGTCACAACCAGGTCAGCACACTTTTCAAGTGTCCATAATAGTCGTTGTAATCTTAATTAATTCGAAGTTGAAGGATCCCGAAGTTTCAATGTTCCTCGCACGTTTGACTGAGAATGAAAGGAGACTTATTTACTGAGACTGGAAAAAGAAACTTGAACGATTTTAGTCGTGCCTATAGACTACTGAAGCTGCACCTCCAGGTATTTTAGGTACGGCTAGTTATATGTGGACAAACAAACATGTGCCAAATAGACCGCCCTTTGGTATCCCCCTCCTTACTTGGTCTAACTTAGATTTTATTGTTGAAGTCTTGTTCTTACATTTTCTAACAAAGATTTTGTTTCATGATTTTTGTCTCTTGGAAGATGCAAAAGTATGGTCCTGCTGGCTCAAACTCTTTTACAGTATGGTACACTTCCCTGAACGAAGGACTACACAAAGCTGGAAAACTGACTGACCTGTTATCTGTGAAAGTTGGTAACTATAAAAAGTCTAGTTCTGATCTGTCTGCACTAAAAATAGTTCGAATTCTGAATTTTTTATTGAATTCTTCGAACTGGTAGCTAGTTTCTCAAATGTCTGCCATGACAAGCTTGGGAATGCTAGTCTGGGTAAGAGGTCCTAACTGGAGAGTCATGAGAAAGACAAACTAGAGCCTTGCAAACAGTATTATTCCGCCCAATTACCAAAATCAGATTTTTTGGCAGTCTGTCTCCAAAGTCTGTGGCTCTGCAATGAGGTCGGACTTGGCTCCTAACTTGTCCCAACTGTCAGCTTGATGTCGGATTTTATTAATTTTATTTGATGCACATTGCCGCATGAAAAGACCCAAAAGTAGAATCCTGGCCCCAGCTGCTGTTGACTTCGAGTCAGATCGGGTTGTGCAGGCATGGAAAGGAGCCTCAAATCCTCGATCTGTGATATGCTATATAAGCTAGCTTATAGAACTCATTATTGTCACGTTCCTAGTGATGTCATACTTCTGCAAACGTAATAGAAGCAGCTGCTGACCCGGGACTATTTGTCTGGTCTTGAAAGGAGTGGGGAAATTGGCGAGAAGGGCGTACTGGACTGTTTTGGACTTCTTCAAACTGTTAGGATGCTGGATTGGTGGTGGTTGGAGAGTTGAAGTGATTATGTCGCGCACTTCATCGGATTCCGGGTAAGATTGCTTGGAATTAATCCCGACACATCCTGGAAAACTCAGATTAAGCCGCGTTTGCGTGAAGGCCTTGTGTAGTTTCAATTTTTGTGCTTCTCCAGCTTCGGCTGAGTAGTCTATGCACAGTGGGCTCCTAAGAAAGGTTTGAGTTTGTCAGATCTTGTGAACCACTGGACAAATTCGATATGTTTATACATAATAGAGGTATTCTTAAATTGAACACTGTTCACTATTCAGATTTGTGATTGAACCGCCAAAAAAGGACTTGCCAACACCTATTTGCAGCATTATTCAATAGATTCACCCCTAATTTCTCACTGAAATAAAATCAGCACCCCCACTTTTGAATGAATTTAAGGATAACTCTAACGTCCCCCAAAAAATTTCAGATTACTTGAGAATAATTGAAACGTGCACAGTTTCCACCTGCTCACCCATGTAATTATCTGACTGTCAAAATGCCAGTATGTGAACTCTCCTTTGGATTTGTTCCGTGCTTTAAATAACGCTCGCGCACATAAAATAGTGATGTCTGAGTGAAAGAAGGCAACCTAGGCTGAACGACGGGTGCGTATTCATGATTTCATGGTAGTCATTTTCCAGTCGTAGGGGACAGTGTCGTACCCATCCAGAATCCCAGTGAACAATTTGCCGCGACAGTGTCAGGTTACGAAAATATTTAATATGTTCAGGAGGTGAATTGTGTAAGTCCTGTCGCGCTTTTTCATATTTTTTGCCCTGTCCACTGATATTGTTGGCGGCTGAGATTGTCGCGTTCTTGTTTTTACTTTTATAAAGCAGCAATGGCACCCTTTGCTTAACAGGTGAAAAAGGACCAGACAGGACAAAAGTTGTCGAGTTTTTTTTTAACTAGTTGCCTGACTGTTTGCTCTAAGTCAAGTGTGACCGTGTATTCCTCCCGGAACATGTTGCCGTAGTGTCTCCAAATTTTTTGGAAGTCTTGCTAATGTTCCAGGCCATAAAAGACTTGGCACGCTTGAGTTCTCTCCCTTCTCACTTCACGTTTGTATGTTGGTACGTTCACTGGTGTGAGAGGCTGCATGGGTCCTGAAATTCTGACTCAACTCGCTGACAATGCATGCAATTCGTTTCCTAATGTAGCAAATCTTTGGCACTCATTCCTATCAACTAAGTTTTTTTTTGGGGTGTGTGTGTGTCATTGCAGAGTTTGGTTACGTGTCTTGATGGACAGTGAGAGCACGCCTAACGATCTGCTCCCTGCAGACCCTGGTCTCACAGCTGAAGGAGATGCTGGCAATAATCAGACTGCTACCGTCCGTGGTGGCGGAAACAATGGTGACAGTCCCGAAGACATTGTGGACGACGTGCTCACTGCACTCCCTATCCCATCGCGTGACTACGTCTTTGAAGATGACTTGGGAGCCGACTTCCACTAATGTGGAATCGGCATACCAGGTCACTAGAATCAAAGAAGGGTCCGTAGGGTTGGTTGAGAGAGAAGGTACCGTATCCGAGGTACCGTTTTAGGATGTTTATGCAAGTTATAATACTATGTTGTCGTTCCGTTGCGTGTGCAGCCCTTTAGCTAGGTTGCCGCTTCGGTGCCGACACATAGATCAGGTTTCAATAAGCTTCCACACTACTATATGTTACATAGAACAGGGAGCTATATGTGTTTGAAGTAGATCAGAGTCTTTTCATCGTTACCTTCTGGAAGTGAGGCTCCAATTGCTCCTACCACCAATATTCAGAGTCGTCTTATTGACAAGGTCTTGACTCTGAATCATGTGGATTTGGACTTGGACTGCGGATTTCGGTTAGATCCGGGTTCCGACTACATATTTTGTTTGTTTCAACTTTCTTGTGTTTTGATGTGAAATAAAGGATTTACCATACATTGTGTGCCTTAAACTTCGATTGCTGTGCACCAGCAGTGAGAACGCTCTCTCCAACTTATTAGGTGTGGTTCAGTTTTGAATGACGTTTAACTTGCATATGCGGAGCTCTGGCTTCAAGCAGCATAGCGTAGCTGTTTGTTTCAAGAATTTCCGCACTAGAAAGAGTGGTCGAGAGATCTTGGGAGGGTTTAGAAGATCGTAACCGTATCGTACCCACGATCCCGCCCTCCCCCTGACTTCTTGACGATTCTTTGTGTTAGTCTTTACTTGTTTGCAAACTTGATATTGTTCTTCACCATATCCTAATGTGGGTATTGCGAAATCGAAATGAAACTTTGGTCATCATTTAGACTGCTACACTACCACAAAGAAAATAAATCTCGGTTAGTGCTAACTTAGAGTGACTCAGATAGCTTCATAGACTCTCGACCGAAGTCTGAGGTTTCATTGTAAAACTGGAGACGGTCGCTACAGCCTCTCTGAAACTGCTTCCCTTCGAAATTCGACTACAAATTATTTCTGTAGGAAGCTCACTCATCACTGTCTCATGATAGCAACCTTGCAAATGCGAAAATAAATATGGCAAGGATACGATTTCTCCAACCTTTTGACCTACTCTGTCTCGATGGGTGATTCCACTTGGAGGAACTTGTCAGCAACTGCTACAGTGCTGTAGAATCCTTCTGTGTAACTACTGTTGTCCTGGAATGCACTCCTTGTCATGCCTCAAAAGAAATTTATACTCCATTGTGTTGTCATACCTTCGTCACTTTGGTCGCATGCAATGCCCAATACTGGAGTTTTTGGATTTGTTGGCTCTGGACTCCTGAACCGAAGAGCGGGGTCTTGCACTTCGCATTGACATCAGCTGCATTTACAGTAAATTCGTGTGAGGAAGTTGAAGCCATAACAAAGGTAGCCTGTTGCAAAAGTGACCCTGTTGCAAAAGCAACTCTCTAGATTCTTGCCTAAAATGTGCACATCTGAACTTAAGAACCGAAGTTTGGTGCTGGGTGATTTTATAATTAGCTCCAAAATTCATAGTTCATTCTTACGGTGTCCAAAGAGTACATACATGCTAAGAGAATCTTGAATCCTCTTTCAACTACCGTCCCATCAAAAAATTAAGACACTGTAATAATAGATATCATTCTCAAATTCTTTTTCAGAGGCTTCTTCTGAAAAGTACTTCTGTATGATATTGGAGCCATAACTTAATCGAATTAAATTTTCAGTGCCATAACCAATGCAATTTTCTTCGTGCTATCTGGGTCCGATGTGACTTAGCTAGTAGAACTACCTCCAGTAATCACTTCATTTGCGTGGGACTTCTTTCCAATTACTTGTTACTCAGTTCAGGTGCAATTCGATGCAGAGGTACCGTACTTGTTGACTTGCTTTGTGTACAAATTATAATTCATGGTCACTTCTGCATGATGGAATTGGGATGTCTCTGCAACTCTTTCAAAGGATATTCGTACAATTCTTCAGAAAACTGAAATTGTAGATTTTCACTTCAATCTACGAACTTGAATTGCAGTTTATTGTTTTTTTTGCCTTTTCTTTTTGGTTTTTTCCCTTACCCTCCCGTGTTTGCTGAGTTCAAAACTGACCAATTCTTTGCCTTGAGACTTGTACCAGCCGACCACCGTATAACACGACCGTCCATACCAAGTTGCAGCAGCCCAAATTAATGCTCAACCTTTGTGTCTATGTTTGACCGAGTGCTTTAAAAGCACAAACAGACCAAATATAGTTTCTCCTACAAGAGAAAGAGCAAGCCTCAATAAGAGTTTAAAATTCAGATACCGGTATCACAATCTCACCGCCTGCTGTGACCAATTTCTGCCCTTTCTTCGTAACATTCGGTAACGTCGCGCAAGAAAAGGTAGAATACAAATTTTGACCACTTGAAATCAATAAGAGTTTAAAGTATGACTCATGTGAGCATAAATAATACTCCTACAACTGATGGTTAGTTCACATAAAGGGGCGGGAATATGATCAACATCCGATTCTTTTGAAGATTATAGTCTCATACTCAGGAGTAAACTATAACCCAGTCGGCCATGTACCAAATTGGTACCAAATTGGATTAGGGTGAAGATTTGACCTTTTCGTGCAAACAGTTTAAGTTGTTAACAGTTCCTCCAACTACGGAACGGTATTTGGAGTTCACTTGAATAATGCCACCAGAGACTTGAAGCGTCCCCAATTCAATTCAGATCCTTCAGTTTCGCCTCTCACGGCGAAAGAGCACAAGAAAGACAATACTTTTCCTGTCCCTCCGTTGCGTCGCTCAATGCGCTTGAATGGATTCTTTTCCATTTATATATTTACTTGGCTGAGAACAAGACAATCATCCCAATCCCAGGTTCTTCGGCTTGGGCGGCGTAGGAAATTGGGGCCTGCTGACGGGGAGATTCGCTACCACAACTGACGTGAACTGCACTCCTCTCCTGCACGGCATCCGACCCCCGCCTTCACTTGTGAACAATGATGAGAGAAGAATTGTCAACCAACATTGGAAGCTTATGCATGATGCCCACCCAGGGCGGTCTTTCCTGTAAACCTAATTTACGCTAGTGTGTGCCCACTGCAGCCAAAATGTACGTAAAACTAATTTTCTAATTTTCTTGACTCGTAAAAACTTCAAAATTCAATAACTTTCACACCGTGGGTCCAAACACCACCAAACAAAGCCCTTGCACCCCTCCTTGCCAAGAGCTTTCCGACAGTACCAAGCACACCACCAAGGGACTCACGGTTCAGGAGATTTCACCACATCAATCAATCAATAATTAAATATATTTTTTAAAAGCCTATTTGAATGGGTGGATGGCAAATTGGCAAATTTAATTTACATTAGTGTTGCCACAAACAAAATAAAAGTAAAAGTAATTTTCTAATTTTTCATAATTTTCATAAAAACTTTGAAATTCAATATCTTTTCTTTTGTGAGTTAGAATGCTAAAAAAACAAAGCCTGTACACCCCTCCTCACTGAGGGCTTTGTAATGGTACCAAGAATGCAACCAAAGAACAAATTGTCCAAAAGATCTCACAAAACAAAACAAAACAATTAATCCCTAAACGCTTAGGACCTTTTGAGTTCAAAAACATCATTGCTTTGGAGTTGTTATAGGTCTAAATGTCACTAAGGTATAGAAATCTCAATTGTACGATCTTGTAATGCACATGTTGTAGATGACTTGCATCAAATTTCTCAATAAGTTTTACTAAATTCAAACATTGAATGCAAAAGTTACAACACTCCGAATTAAACTTCCAGACCATGTAAAAATATTTTGGTCCTATGGTGTGCTTAGGGGTTATTGTATACATTTTGGGGGCCACAAATGGAAAAAAATTATATTGCAAATAGGGACAAACAACCAAGCCTAGGGATCAAGGTTGGACCACATCTTGTCTTGTGGTTTCCAAGTCAATGCAAAAATTCCAAATTTTTCACTTGGTAAATAATTGTAAAAGTTTGCCTCTTATTTTAAAGCGGTTCAATTTTTTTATTCATATCCATAATATTGTTAACCAACATAAAACATTATGCCTTGGAGATTGGGGTAATTCCTCCATAAATCCTTTCGAGTAAATCTGCATAGAATCATCAACAAGCTAGGATGTTGCAACATTAGTATCATTGGTTGATTTAGAAAGTTGCACAGAGTCATTGGTTGACTAGAAAGATGCAACATTGGAAGCACTTGTTTTAGGGGGAACAAAAGGCCCCCCCTAGAGTTGCTTTATAATATTATATCCATGCAACGGTAATTTTGGGTCCCTCATTTCAAATGTGAACTCAAAAATCCAAAATTTTCTAATATTTTCAATAAGATAGAAGCATCCAAAAATTCCACTTTTTTTTATTCCTACTAGACTAGATGGGTATTTTTAATGATGATTTATTTTTTGTAAAATGTTAGCTTCTTCGAGAGAAATCCAATCTAAGTCTCTCAAAGAGGCTAATGTTTTTGGTCCCTCATTTCAAATTCATGATTTTCGCACTACAAGAGAAAGGGGTATTTTAAGTATAGTCCTAGTAGTATAGTCTTTTAAGTAATGACCTTTAAAGTGTCTTTTTAGTAAAAATTTATTGAAAGTAGATGTATTTTCAGTAAAATTTTACTAAAAAGACAATACTACTAGGACTATACTTAAAACACCCCTTTTCTCTTGTAGTGTTTTAACATTCGATCACCTTTTTTCAATAAATTTTCAAAATTGAAAGCACAAGATAACTATTCATGCTACTAGACTCCCTTTAAAATGGCCACCATTTAAGCACAAGATGCTTCAACTCCCACCATTTGCTTCAAAAAACTCTTCAACTTCCATTGGTTGCTCTTGAATCCTTGTAGTATTTTTTTGGATTTGGTCCTAAATGTAATATAAGCTCTCCTAACCGTATTCCATCAAAAAAAAGCTTGAGGAATTAGAAAATGAGGCTTTTGGTTCAAGTACCATAGTTCAAGGTACATTATCATTTGTTCATTTGTAAGAGGGTAGAAACATCTCCATTACCTCGTCCTTGCCCATAGTGGTGAAGAAGAAGTAAATTATTTAGAAGCATCTGAATAAACATCATAGCATAGATCCTATCAATACATGTTGAGCAAAAACTATTAAAAATTGTCATTTTTTAATACATTGAAATTTTTTAAGTACAATATTTTCATTTTGAAATTCAACTCCAAAAAATTGTACAAGACTACAAATGTGTGGAATTTTTTTAGAACCATGATTGTGCGGATTGTAAAATTATAACCCTCAAAGTTACAAGAAAAAAATTCTTTTGGTGATTCCAAATTGGGCCGAGTTAGCTAACTTTGTCTACTCCTTGAGTGAGTGAGATTTTTACACTATGTACATTTTTTTTAATAGTTGCATAATATATCATGTTAGTTATATATTATATTATATCAATTAGATATATACCAAATTTTAGAAGTTGAAGAAGAGTTTTAATAATAATACCTAAAGTTGCCACCTTACTCATTCTCATTTGGAGGAGTCTATTTTAAAAAAAATTAAAATCATAAATTCATGTGCAACTTCTATAAGGTCTTTAAGAAATCATATTCATATATTTAGACCTCATATAGGAAAAATATGGTGCTCTTTCAATACACACACCCCCAAACAAAGTAGAAAAATGATAATTCATTGCAATCAACTTTTTTCATTTTTTTACACATCAGGAATGCTATTGAGAACAAGTAGGAGGGGCTTGTATAAAACTACTATAGTCCTACTTAAATGAAGAAAAACTCTCATTTCAATTCAACATTTCATAATTTATTGTAGCTAGGGTGGTTTAAATAAGGTAGATTCTTTATTTATATGCGTGTATCTAATCAATTACATACTCAATGGTATGAAGATTCAATTTTGAATAGAGCAAAAAATCTCACTCTTAAAAGGCTAATTCAATTTAGTAAAGATGAAAAAAAATTATTTGTATACTTCAAACATTATAATTTTGTAATTTGTACAGTCAAATTGACTAAATATTTTCCATATATTGCCCTAATAGTCTTATATAATACACTTTTGTATGATTGAAGTTTAAAAAATGGATTTCCATTGATGACCTTTAGGTCGGAACTAGTATTGCCGTTTTTGTGATATAACGATTTATATTGATAAATATTGGAAGCACTAGCTATAAAGAGTCACTTAGACACAATTTGCCTTTGAAGTCATGAGACCAAATGACTAAAACAATGAAATGAAGCCATGACTAGGTTATAGAATCATAAAACCAATCAACTAAAACAATGCAATCAAACCACAACATAACCATAGAATCATGACACTACAAGACAATAGTCATAAAATGAAGCCATACAAGTGCAACCGCAATTATTATTTCATATAATTTATATGTCCCTTCACCACATCACCTACAATTGAAATATTTTTTAAATATATAATAAATATAATAAAATATAATTTTGAACTTTGAGAGTTGCAAAGTTATTTCAAGGCCAAATTTATTTATTTATATTTATTGCATAAATTTTTGTACTATATTATATCATTGCTAACGTTAAGAGTAAAAATATTTTGTTTATTGTGGTTTAGATAATTACTAACTAATTACACATGATGAGAATATCTGGCAATGTGAAAACCCTATTACCATACAAAACCTTTTATTCACTTCCATGTTGTCTTTGTGCTACTAGTGACATCAATTAATTAGGGTACATGTTGCTTTCCAAAGAGGATGAGAAAGATTTGATGTAGAGTGGCAAGTGGTTTGCTTCCCAACACTTGGATATCATATTCAAGGTACTCTACAATTCTTGATTACAGAGGCAAGGTTGTGAGTGACATTGGTATTCAACAGACTAAACTGCATGCCAAGTGTTTTTGAGCCTGCACTTAGAATTCATCAACATCCAAGCTGACCAAGATGACACGTACGTGCAAGCCATACACTACTTTTAGGACTTATTGATGTCATTTACAAGGTTGTTGCTATTTGTCATTGAGGATTGTCTAGAAGATCTATTTTCCAACCAAGACAAACTTTCCTACTAGTCATGGTGTATACTACAAACATTGTGTTTCACATTACCTCAAAGATGTTAATTTACGTTGTCCCAATGATGAGGGTACATGAACAAAAGTACATCAAGGACAAGAAGTTTACGCCATTCCCTAAGGCCATTTGCACGGATAAACACTTTCTTTGAGTTCCCACAATCATGTTAGGATTAACTCTATAAAAAAAGACATGTTCGCGATGACTGTAACACAACAATTACTACAAAATGATTGTTTTGCAGTCATTGTGGACAACAAATGACTACTACAGTCATTTATACCCTCATTTCTCTGTGGTGTAAATTTTTGAATTTCTACCACTATACTTTGCTAAGTCCAAAATGATACACCAAAATTTTCAATCTTCAATGGGCATCATTGGTAACGGGAAGAGTAGTGAAGCCCCAATAATAATATTAATTTTGGTCAATGAATCAAGAAAATGCAATTTTAGACAATTTTACTTAAAAAACACCTTTTATCCTTGAGGGTTAAGAACCAATTTTATTCTTCAAACATTGATTATAATTATTTAATTGCAATTTGAACTTTTAAATCATACATACAAATTTCAATTTTATACATCTTTACACTAAAGCATGTGTTCTCTATCAGTATGGAAATTCTCATTAAATCCATCAAAACTTGTAACTATTATAATTTTTGTTTTTACAGAAAAAGAGTGAAAATAAATTGAAAAATGTTAACAAAAAATATCAAATTAATTTAAATTTTTTTTCAATGTACAATAGCAATGAAGAATAATATGAAAAATTTCAAATAAAATATTTTTTTAATACTCTAAACACCCTAGGCTATAAGACTCAAGTCAAAATACTACTATCAAAATAACTTTAATTTACAAATATATAATTGATGGTTGGTCAAATTGAAATATTGGAAAAATACTGTTTTCTACAAATTTTGATACTCTAATAAATATGGTGAAAATATCATTATAATGATTTTATTAAGTATATTTTTAATTTATAAAGAAAATTATATTTTAGATATAATATGTATTGAAATAAACTAAAAATGATTACAATGAGAAATAAAAATTAAAGTTTTTTTAACTTTGCACTACCAATGATAATCAATTGAAAGTTTTGGGACTCCATTTTTGGCTTTAGAAACTTTGGCAATGGAAATTTAAACCCTACATGGATATTAGAGCCTCAAAAGAAGGGTCATCAAAACTAGTCTTGGTAAATAGTTTGTACTTTCAATTTTAATCAAGACAATGTAAATTGACCTCTTTGTGATGACAAAATGCAATATTCATGGCATATGCTATCATGAAGAGTATGCATGAGGGTTGCTATTATGACAATTTAAAATACAACCTCAAAATAGCTCAATGAAGAATTTGATTTTAGCAATATTGCTTATAAATGTACAAAGAGACAAAGTCTTATTGCAGTGAAGAAATTGGTGGCAAAGACAAAGTGTCGTTGGGAGTGTGTTGTGTTGTGGTAAAGAAGGGATTGTATATTTGTATGGATGTTGTGAATACAAGGTCAAGAAGTGACAATGATAGGAGTCTTTGTTGTAATTTTCACCAAAACTTAGAACCTAAATCCTAAACCTAAAAAAGAAACTAAAATTCCAAATCTAAAAAAACTATGCTAAATCCAAGACAACAACAAAGAACTGAGAAGAGAGAAGAGAGAGCGCGCACCATGTTCTCTATTCAACCACACAACAAAAAAAATTCCATTGCAAAATTAATAAAATGAAGTGAATTCAATGGTGCCAATAGGATTGATTGTGTACGCAAGGGGATTGGGATGCAAAGAACAATGAATTGGATTCAAGAAAGGTTGAATTTTCTTTTTGTGATAGATTTGAATTGTTGAAGGTCTACACAAGCTTAGAAAAGACCTATATTCTATAAAAATTATATTGCAAAAAACAAATTCTTACAGGATTTACTAATGAACTTTCCTACATGAGACTTTATGGACAATCTATGCAAAGATTTTTATACACTTTTCTCTCTGTAATGATACTCATTGCATATTTATTGATTATACTAAAAATCTTGTAATGTTGTACATACATGATTGGAGAATTTCCACGTAAATTCATCTAAATAATTAATTGAGTTGCCAAGGTTTTGGTCTTGTTTTTGTTAGAAGTAAAAATGTATTCTAAAGTCATATCTTATGCATTTTCAAAACGTTGAAATGTTGATGTTTATGTTCAAAATAAGTGTATTCAAAAGTGGTTTATCTTTTTATTATTAGACACAATTTCTTTACTAAAACATTCTTATCATTGGGAATAAAATATAAATTTACAAATAAATGTGTGCCTAGAATATTCTAATTACAACCTTTAGGTCAGAACTAGTTTAGATGATTTTTTAATTGACTTTTGGAATTTCTATATTGACATAAATAGGGTTTACTTTATAACCACAGGGGGGCCTTTGTGGCACTATGACTAAAATGAAATGAAGCCTAGATAAAAATGGTGGGATGAAGCCAAAACAAAAATAATAGAATTTTAAAGTCACAAGACTAAAATTGAAGCCCATAGTATCTTTTCAATTAAAGGAATTTAAAGATTTTGAGGAAACCAATGAGAATCTTTGGGGATCAATTAATTTATCACACAAAAGTTGAAAATTTTGGAATAAAATTACAAAAAATATGAGAATTGAAATTTTTTTGAACCAATCAATGGAATTTTTATATAGACAAATGTAGGGTTCACTTTGTGACCCTAGGGCTTGCTTGAAGTCACCAATGATTGCAAAAAATACTTATTCTTTTTAGTCCCCTTGCCCTAACACTAATTTGTTTTGCTCATAACTTTAGCATCATGTATTATGTTTTTGAAATTTGAAATAAAGGTATATGTGATAGTTGTAGATATTAAAAAATTATTTTAAATTATTTTAAAATTATTTCACTATTTTAAAACAGCCATTGATGGATGTTTACATTTGCTATGTGGGAGGGAATTTATTGCTATTTTCAATCCAAAAATGCAAATTTGAAGGTCAAAATTGGGAGACAAGGATTTCTACTAAATTCATATAAGATAATAAAGAGATTTTCTTAAAATAGAAAGATTTCCACCTTTTACATGTGCTCAAAATACACTACCTTTGTGCAAAGAATACAATTTTTTTCAAAAGATGCAAATGGTTGAGAAGGAGCATCTTCAAGTTAGGAAAAATACATCATTTTAGTTAGTTAGTTTTTTTAATTTACTATTTTCTAAAAATCAAATATCAAAGTATTCATTTTTTTGGCATTTTCCATCATTCTTTTTTTCTGCATAACTTTTAAAGATAAATATTTCTAGGCCTGAATTTTCACACATGTATTGTTTATAATACTTTCAAAAATATCCATATTTTATTTTATTTTCAAAATTTTATTCTAAAAGTCATAATGTTATGGTGTTTCTTGCAACGACCGTTACAACTAAGAAAATAGTGGCATGAAGCTACAACAAAGATAATGAAATTTGAAGTTATACAACTAAAATTGAAGGATTTGAAGCCCATAGAGAATCCTATGTCTTTTCAATTGAGGGACTTGAAAAGTTTTTTGAAGGAACCAATGAAACCTTTGAGGTTCAATTAATTTATAAAACCAAGGTCAAAAGAATTTGGAATTTAAAAAGAAAAAAAATATGAAAGTTGAAAGGGAATATTTTGCAACTACATGGACAAGTGTATTTACAATTGAGAGAGTTGAAAAGTAATTTGACAAATAGAAACCTTTAAAATTCAATTAATCTCTAAAATAAGGGCCATAAAAATTTGAATTAAAATTTGGATTTGAAAAAACATGAAAGTTGTTAGGTTCACTTTGCATTTGTAGAGTACACATCATTGGATTTTATATTGACAAATATAGAGTTTAATGTTGGTTATTGGTCAATATATACTTCTAAAATCCAACACAATCAATTTGCAATTGCCAAGACTTCTGTATCAACTCAATTCTAAAAACTTTTAACCTTCAAAAGTCAAGCTTATAATTATTTTTTCAAATTTCATTTTTCAAATACCTATGAATGTGTTCTTTTGTATTTATTTCTTATAAATGTGATTGCATGTCTCATATTAGTTGTGAAAATCTCATGCTATTTGGGAAAAAAATTGATATTATAATGAATTTTGAAATGAAAAGTGAAGCAATTCAGGGTGAGTGCAAGAAAGACTAGTCCTTTTTTGCGTCACACTTTGAGTGATAGAGTTGTCATTGGCTACAACTTTTGGAGGTTCAAAAAAATGAAGTTGAAATTTTTTTTTGGGAGGTAGAGAACTCCATAGCCACGAGAGGCCATATTTTCTAAGAATTAAAAAAAATCAAATTCTAATTAATTTCTAATTTAGCTAATTTGTCACACTTTGTAGTTTAGGGTTTTTTAGTACTAGGGAGTATTCAATTTTGCTCATTTTGAGCTGAAATTTTTATGGGCTCTTCCTATAATGTATTTGCATGATCCTACCAAAGGATTTTAAAGAAAACTCAATTTCAAGTGCGTCACAAGCGCTCGAATAAAGGTCACTTGCGCGCACCATTTTGAACAATATAGATGATTTTTGGGGGGGGGTTGAAATGTAATGAGGACAAAGTCTATCAAAATGGCCATTTTTTATTTTTAAAAATAATGGTTCTCTTTTTTTTCTAAAAATTTAAAAGTGGACTTCACTATTTTCAGTGAGAAACTAGGACCCAGGCTACAACAATACTATAAGACAACATCTAGTAT
Organism: Climacium dendroides; assembly: GCA_950106755.1. Classification (NCBI taxonomy): domain Eukaryota; kingdom Viridiplantae; phylum Streptophyta; class Bryopsida; order Hypnales; family Climaciaceae; genus Climacium; species Climacium dendroides. The sequence continues at coordinate 25,157,400 of OX467086.1, forward strand.
TTGGTAATACTCCTATAGCTACCCGCCTTCATCAAGTTCTGCCCAAGTGTATAGTAGCTAGACACTTGTCAATTGTAACCTCAATCTGCAGTTTTATCAACGGTCCATGTAATGCTTTCCAATTCTGCAGTACAGTACTGTAGTACTCATAGTACTGAGTCGCTGAAACTAGGTACTAAGCAAAACGCTACGAAAACTGGTGAGTCTTTCCTGCACTCACCCTTCAAAGTTTATAGTTGTTTTGGATTATCTACCAAAATACTTTGATCTCTTCAAACTTTTGTATATGATATTTAAATAAGACAATCTTGGTAAGGAAATGTCATAAGGTACCTATAGTAGGTAGGAGGTTCTAAAAGCGCACAAACTCTAAAACTGCCTACCACCTCAAATGTACACTATATGTATATGCTGCTTTTTTGTAGCCTTCAACAATGTACAAACAATGTACATGTTAGGGGGTGGGCGATTATAGAGCCCTATGCCATTTCAACTTCAAAATTTCATAACTAATTCCACAAACCTCCAAAAAATATGAAAAAACTTGGGTTAGATGCCAATTCCATCTGTCTTTCAAGGAAAATTTACTGAAGCTTCACCTCCCCCAAATTCAGTTTCAGCCCTTAGGTGGGCGATTTATAAACCTCCTACCTTAAGCTTATAGAAAGTGGCGATTTTGGGTGTCCGAACCTTAATCAACTGCCGGTACGTGCCCCTCCGGTTTGTCAGGGCAGTGGACATGGAGCGGTCCAGTACTGTGTATAAGTCTTCACAGTAATTCTTCCCTTTTTGCTGAAAGGAAATGGAATGGAGTAAGTTACAATTCAATGAAAATTCGATCGTTGCAAAGCGCCAGCAGTTGCACTGATTGTTGCAAGTGAAATAGCAACTGCAGCCAGAGTGTTATGCAAAATTCACTGACCACAATTAGGAGCCTCAAGCAAATCAAATTAATCCTTAAAGCCGCCCAGTGAATTATGAAAAACTAAAACCAGATGAGTCTGCAGCTAGGACTAATACTGAATTAAGTTAGACAAAGACAATCACCGCAAATGAGAGTTTGCTTGTCTCAACTCTTGCTCTCAAAGGCATCGATCGCTGTCCGAGCTCAACATTTAAATTTTGGTACTAACTTAGACAAATGTTTAATTACATGCATGACAGCATTGGCAGGCTAGGAAGTCCTGACTCCTGACTTCCGTTACGTGTGTATCGATCTCCCCATTTATTGCCAGCTGGCTACGTTTTTTTATTATGACCGTCAGGTAACTACCACGTTGTGACATTTTTCCTGACAGTAGTTACAATCTGATGAGATGTACGTACTGCCCAGCCTCTGATCTGTGGTACGTACGTACGGTCATGAATTCACTTTCGATGTCATGTTTATAATTCATTTTTTTCAAAACTTGATCAAACCGTTATTTGGTTCGTTCTCGCCAGGCCACTTGTGCCTGGTGGGCTTCGAATTTTGCCCTTTGCAATGAAATTTCGTTTCATTTGTTAAAGAAAAACCTTGAACGTTTCAAAACATGGGTAGTTTCCCGAAACCGTACACGGCACTCAAGTAACTGTCGGGACACGCCTTTCAGTTTCCTCAGCAATTTACTGCAAGTAGGCGATTTTTATGCAGAGCCCGGCCAGTCACTGACTGCATCCGTCAGCTTAGAGTGGAATGCTCTTTTCGAGAATGTTGTCTTATCCAGCTGCCTGAAATTCTTCAAGTTCCTCAACTAAGAATCTCCATCACCGCCTCGCCTGCTCGCAAATCAGAGCTAGTCAACGAGCCAGCCAGACCAGTATATATATATACTGCAACTTATATATATGCGCGCTAGAGAGGAATTCCTCGCTACATGCAATCTCGTAGCTTCTTAGTCAACGTATAGTCATTCTAGCTAGGTTCTTCTAACAGACGACGTTTTCTTATCATGGAGCTAAGATAGCCAGTAATTAATCCGGGAATTAATCTTTCTTACGTTTCTATGATTCTGTTGTCTTTGGGATTAGACACGAATCTATGTCGACGACCGAAATCGGAAAGCCCGTCAGTTAGATCGAGGTCGCCGGTGTTTCCTGTTCCACAACCAGATGAGCTAGAGAATCCTTAACTTCACCTTTTAATTCCCCTGCTGCATGTAGCTGGTGTTCCGGGAGGTGGTCCAGACCTGGGTCCAGACCTTCATTCTGTCTCGTTGCTAAGGTGCTTTACAAAACATATATATACATGGGATTGCACTTTAATAGTTAACTTTGATCGATCCTTTACGTACTGGGGAATAATTTTATTTGCTAGGACCAATTTTATTTGTTTCTTGACACATACTGCGTGAAGGTCGATCGGTAACTTGAATTTCTTTACCAAAGTCCAAGATTGATGTAAACTGACGTACATTGACTGATTCTCCACCACAAACAGAATGGGAGGAAAGCTACTAAGGTAGGCAGTAAGGTAGACCAGCCCATTCCTGTTTGCATTACTGTTTGCAACCCAATTCCATCAATAGACCAGTCCAATTTCGTCACCTACTTTTGGCCTCAATTCCACCTAAAATACCCCTCAATTCTCTTCATTTTATGACAAAATGAGGGATTTTATGACAACAAGGGATAAATGTGTCACTCCATTAATAGAGAATATCTAATACTTGATTAGGCGGTTTTTAGGTTGTTTATGGGGTGTTTATGGCTCTAGTCTAGAGGCGGTTTTGTAATTTCAGGGCTGACACTTTCAAAAATTCACAGAAATTACAAATTTGATTGAAAAATTATAAATCCATTTGGGTTTGACTCATGAAACAAGCACACACCTCTGAAAAATTTGTGCCCCTCTTGGAATTGGCCCTAAGATGTCCAGATTCCAAATTGGGGTAATAGGCTTGTCTACCTTATTTGGAAGAATTATGTTCAAGTTGCTACCCCACCTAGAACTTGTCTAGACTTCAAAGGTTCATGCCTAGCAAAGTAGCAATGGGTAGCATTTCTTGAACTCCCAAATCCCAATTTTTTTAGTTTTTCCATATTTGGGGTTTAAATCTTTATTGTACTCCTAACTTAGTTATCTCAATTTAATCCCTACAAGTTTATGACCATGTTTCACCAAAAAAACACTCCAAAATTGTCATTTCTAGTTGAGTTTCTAGTCCAAAGAGCTATAATAGAAAAACTCTTTTTGCATATTCAATAATAGAATCTTGCATTAAACTTGTATGAGAATGTGTGGAAAAAAATTCAGATGCATTGATAATGTAGATTGTACAAGATATGAGATATTAGTAGTGATGTTCAAAGTGAAAAGAAAATATTTGTTTGTATTTTATTTTACTAAGTTTTCAAACTTTGAATCACCTTAACTTAAATTTTTGGCACTACAAAAAAGTTAAATCTTTATGGTGGGAAATTGAGTTGAAAATCTAATAATTTTTTAATTGAAATAAAAAAGCTTTCATTATTCAAAAAATTGCAAATTGAAGCAAATACAAGATGGAAGGTAAAATTAAATTGTTGAAAGTTTTAAAATGCAATTGAAATATGTCAATCTTAATAATGAGATTGTTGTAGCATCTAATCTATACCATGTGGATATCTTCACAATCCAAGCATTGGAAAATAAATAGACTTTAATATAATCAAGTAGAAAAGAAAAGGCAAAATAATAATCTTTGGAAACAAAATTTCACCAAATCTAACATAAATAGGATCTAAGTGGTTTTGTACTAGAGTTGATTCGAGACCTTACCTCACCCAATTCAATTGGAGCTCCTTTAAGGAAAACTTTGAAGAGGCTCTAATTGAATTAGGAGTGAGGTAAGGTCTTCTAAACCATCAACATTAATCTATTAATTGTCATCTATCAATTGCCTTTCTTGAATGTACTATTACTAGTAGAATCTCTTGTTTATCTAAAAATGAGTTGTCTAACTTGATGTTGTTTACCTAGACGTTTAATATAACAACCCCATGTTTTTATATCATTGAAGATGTTACAATGAATGTTAGTGGATGTCAATGTTGACATAATATTGACATAAAAACATGGGATTGTTACATTGATCGTTTAAGTAAACAGTGTCAAGTTAAACACGTGGTTAAACAACTTAAGTCTAGATAAATAGGAGATTCTACTAGTGTATACGCTCATCCAAAAGATGTCATCTTTAAACAATCATCCATCAACTATCATCCACCTACTTAATCCCTCAATTAGCATCCATTTACATTCATTCAAACATCTTCATCCACTATCATCCAATACATATGTATTGTTTTTTATATGAAGATATTAGCATGTACATTTGGTTTTGATAGAGGTCCTAAATTGCATTTTGGCCCAAGAATGATTGCTCCAAATCAAAAACAATAATTTAAAAATTTAGTGTTCATTGCTCACTTGTCACCACTCCCTACTCATGGATTTGTATTCTTGGTATTAATAGGATATGATTTGATACTAGAACACTTGTTTTATGAGGTTTGAATAAATATTGCAACAATTATGAAGGTTTATCATCTTTTTTTAAATTTATAGTAAGGTTGAAAATAGTCAATTCATTAAATTTTTATATGAATTATGTTCATTAAATTTATGGATAGGTGGATAGAATTTTTATTTTTTGTTTGGAATAAATTTGTAGATATTAGTGGATCTTTAATTCATTGTACAATTATTTTTGAGGTAAAACTTACGAAGGATTTTTTTTTTAGGTAGTTATGGCATCTTGTAGTAATAATACAACATATAAGATTTATTTTAATTTCAATTAAGGGCAAGTGAAGGAAACAATTACTATTTAATGTCACATTTTGCTTGGTAGATCAATTTTCAAGCACAACTTTGGAAATAATCCTCCAATGTGGGCAAGTAGTTGAAATTTATAGTGAAAAAAGAATGGAAATTCTATTAGATATCATATGTAAAGATTTCATATATATTTGAATTTCATCAAATGAAATACTATTGATTGAAATATGACATCAAGTATTCAAATTTTTAAAATTCACTCCACAAATCTTTGAAATATAATGAATATGTTGAGAGTAGAGGTTAAAGCATCAATTATTGTGATTTTTTGGAGATTTGTGGAGTAAAAAATGAAAAATGAAAAATGAAAAATTGCATTCGTATTTCAATCAATAATATTTCATGCAATAAAATTAAAAAAATTATAAAATTTTGATCAAATTATCCCTTGAAGTATTTTTTTTAAAAACAATCAAAAAACATCTTAAAACAAATTTCCATACTTTCCATTGAAGATTCTTATAAACTTTGTATTTTCATCATAAGTTGATTTTGAATAAAAAAGTTTGATTATATTCAAAATAGTTTTAAATTTGATTTAAAATATTTTAATATATTCATAGTGAGATATTTTCATGACGTTCAAAATATTTGATTAAGAATGAGCTTGAGCAAGAAAATTTGTTTTTCAAAAACATAAAACTTCTTCATTCAGATGCTATGCAACATTTCCTAATTGTATTATGTATTTTAATTATACTAATTGAATACAATTTTGAAATTAAAATCCTTCTATTAATGTAATTTGTAAAAATAAAGCACCCTTCTATCCTACCAAATTTGAGATACCCTTTCCCAAGAAACATGTTTCTTTTCAAAATCTTGCAAAATTTTGAAAAAATGGTTATAACCCCTCAATGTTTATAACTAGGTTATAACTAGGGTCATTTCTAGTGCAAAGAGCGAAGATGAGAAAAATTTGTATTTCACTGTGGGATCTTACCTCATACTAGTAGAAGAATGCGTACAATTTTTTTCAAAAGCATGGATTGCAAGGTTGTAACATTTAAAGTGTTCAAGAAAAGAGATATTTTTGCAAGCTCCCAAATAAGGATAGTAGAATTCAAATTCTCTTGACTTAATCTACATAGAATTGAGTGTTTTTTGGTCATATTGTAAAATTGAGTTGAAAATCCATAGGACCCCTCTATGGCCTTTTTTCCTTTAGAAAGTTATTTTTGTTCTTTAAAAAACCATTTATTAAGAAGACATGCAAGATAAAATAAAAACTACATTACTAATTATGTTATTATGGAATTGGAATATGTCGATTCCAAATGGTGTCAATGTCATTGCCAATAATCTAAACTAATTTCACATTTTTGTTTTCAAAAAATGTACAAATTATATTAAATAACAAACATCATTAATTAATTTTTCTACGAGGTTCTATAACTGTCTACAAATCCTCATATTTTTTACCTTCCTAATCAACATTGAATGAATCGAATCTCCCTTTGTAGATCTATTCTATAGAAGGCATGTGTTTATTTTTCTTAAATTTCTTTTGCCTTTTAAATAGCATGAGTCCTCTATTTTATATTCAAGGCAACATAATTTTTTTTTCAAGGTCTAGTAAAAAAATATCATACATCAATACATACTCTCTCTAATTTGGTCCCATTGGGGATCATTGTGAATTTTTTAAAGCTTATTTTATAATATCTTATTTTCATCCTATATGTCCAATATTGGACTTTATTCCATACCTATAAATTAGATGGTTGCCATTGTGTTAAATGAGCCTCGATATCAATAGGATTCAACATTAGACATATTTCTAAACCTACAATTAGGTTGGCCACCAATGCTTGGAAGTAACATCTAAATGTACACAAATTGAAATTGGAGTATCTTGAATCAAATTCTTCACCAATGCACAATCATTGTTCTCTTTAGTCAAGCATAAGGTTGGTTTATAAGCAATTAAGTACCATAAATACCTATACAACTATTTTTTAGCTTGTACAATAATCCATCTTGCAAGTTAATAGCCAAAGTCATTACAATTAGAGCTAGATAATTGTTCAACTTTAGGAATTGGTAGTTCTAGATAAAAAATTAGGAGCTCAAAGAGCCCAAGTGATTAAGGTTCCCAATTGTCCATCGCCATATGTACACTATGTGATAGTCACTTATTGATGCTTTGCTACTCATCTTGTATGCTTTGACTTCAAACGAGTGATGCCTCTTAGACACAAAGCGTTTGGGTCCGGTACCAAGTCTATTCTCTAGCTAGTTGGATGCAAGTGGAGTGAACACTACAATTTATGGTGCATGTCTCTAGTTTTACATTATGACAATGCAAGGATATTGTCTTTGTACCAATAGCTAATAAGGTTTCAAGCTCATACACCAAGAGAACATAATAAAAAAAGATAGTGCTAAAAATAGATAAAAAAGACAATTATGACATTCTCATGCTTTTGTTGCAATATGGTTAACAACTAGAGTACTATTGTAGACACCTTGCACACAATCGAAAACTGACTTTGTGTTTATTTTGTGGACATGGGTGCAAGTGAGGCAACTCCCTCAACATTGGCTATGGAATGCTAAGACAATTTTTTCCACCCTTGGCTTTTACGAATTATGTAACTAGTCTTGCTTATCATTCTTTCATATATAGTAGCACATTTTATTTACTTTTTGAAGATAGTTTTAAGTTTAATGGCTTGGCTCCAAATTTGAGTCAATGGATTGAGAGTTTCCCAAGTATAACACTTAATGTATGCCATGACTTTGAAGTATGGTCACTGGATTGAGCAACATGCATAATGTAGCCTTTGACCTTTCTTGTCACTATAGCCCCCTAAGGTGTTTTGGTCTTTTGATTAAGTAGATTGATCAATTTTGAATTACATTAATAGTTGCATGATTATTCAAATGATTGAGTTGATCTTGGAGCATATTTTATTTATACACATTCTTGATCAAATTGATGTTTTTTTTATACCCACCTTCCTGTTCAATATGTTTTGAGTTGTTAAAACTCAACAATTGTCAATTGTGCAAAAATACTGATAATGTTATATAAAGATCATATACAGTTAGAAAATGTCCAATCATGGGATGTACAAATTTACTCTATCTCCCTCTATTTGTACCCTTCAAAAGATGAATGTAATTTTTTTATTTCATTATCTTTCAAAAAACTTCCTAAATGGTTTGTTTGAACTCCATACTGAACGACGACGTAATTCATGTCTTAAGATAGGGACACCCAAAAGTGTCAAGGTGTATAAAATTATCATTTAATTAGAGGTCTCACTTTGTACATCTCTAAAATCAATATTTACCATTGTTGAAGAAGAAATCTTAGAAAATCTATCCAAAAACTTTTATCCTAAAACTTTTATCCTTCTTAACTTTAATATGTGGTATAAATAATGCATACTTTGGTGCATGGAAATCTCCTTTCGTTTGCCAAACATAAAGCATAAAATTTTTACATGTGGCGGTTTTAGGTGTCCTTAGACTCCTTACCGCAAGGACCTCGAGGGGAGAAGAGAATGAAGTTCAAATTTCTGTCCTTGAAGAGGACTGACGCCCCAGCCAATTCTCATTCTCATTCTGGAAGCATGATTCCACACATCCCTTGCATGGAGAACGATTTCTAGGTTGTAGCCTTGAGATCATCAAGGCGATGTAGAAATATTTTTTCTTATCGTAAAGGATATTGATCGTCGAAGGAGAAGCTACCGCCATAGCTGGGATGAACATTTCGAATTTAGTTTTTTTGAGTATGAAATTAGGTCTTGAATTGGAAGCTTGAAATTAGGTCTTCGTCTTCTCGTTGTTGTAGCTGCAGTTGGAGAATCACGATGAGGAAAGTTCTGAGATGGCAACTTCTGTGATGGAATAGAGCACAAGATTCTCCCTCAGTCGAACACAGTCTTCGTTAGGAATTCGAATTCGATCTTATTTTTAAGGAAATGGCAACGCGGGCATTGAATGGAGCCCACGTTTTGGTATTGGAGGGAGTGACAATTGCCCCGAGTATCGTCAGTACGACCACAGCTTGGAGAAGGCGAGGTTCGAGAGAGATTGATTGGAAAAGGAAATTAGGGTTGCAGTCACAGTTGATGCAGTTTTTGGGAAGGCAGGGAAGGATGGAGCCCGCAGCATTTGACGAAGGTCATGTTCAAGGTATGAGCACCAATCCTTGCCTTCAGCTCCGGAACGCGTACACCACTACTGAGAAATTCGTCGGGAGCCGGCAGCCAAATGAATCAAACAAACGACGCTTGATCTTGCTCCGCCATGCCAAGAGCTCATGGGCTGACCGCTCATTGAAAGGTGAAATTTGTAACACTTAAGTCATTCAATATTCTCCTTATTGATTTCCTCCTGAAGCTGACAGAAACTTGGATTTAGGTTAAGTGGATACTATAGTGCGAATGTATGATTAGAGTAATGAGATTTTGTAGATAATTTGATAGCCCGGCAACACTCCTACCAATATGGTCCACTGTTTAGGTTTGGGCTAGCTTTTGAATCCTAGTTTAGTTGCCTCTTGAATTCCTTCCCTTTACATGTGAGCTTTGTATGCTTTCATTGCGTGCAGCATTTAAGAGTGTAAAGATTGTGAGAGTCACTTCAATGACTAACAGTATCCATTATAGAGCATGTACTAGCTTAATTATGGGTTACCCACCCCTCGTGGTGTCCTGGAAACCAGGTCTTGTTAAAATGCTCAAATTGGCCCAAAGTGGCCACTTCTATACCTACAGGAGTTGAAATAAATCATATAGGAGGCTTCAAGGAAGTTAAGCGAACATTTGAATAGAAAGAAGAAATCCATCATTTTTTGACCATAGAAGTATGGTTTGGAAGTAACCATAATCGACTGTTAGCTTCCTAAGTGGACTTAGTTTGGGGACGTAGGGGTTAGCACTGCTATGTTTCCTAGAATATCGCTGGGGGTTTAATAATTCTATGTTCTTATCTCTACGAATTGCAGATCATAACAGGCCGCTGAGCAAGAAGGGCCGTTTAGCAGCGGCCAATATTGCAAGCAAATTGGAAAAGCATAGCTGGATGCCTGAACTCATCCTGTGCAGGTTTGTTTTTGTTACGATTTGTTTTCCTAGTAGAATTTTTGTTAAATTGTCTCTTGAATTTTGGAGTCTGGTTTCACAATTTGAGCAGGATGGGACTGTGGAGGTTTACTGCGTTTTATCAAGGATGATAACAAGTGGTTTGGATGCAGTGATTCGCAGAGGACACGGGAGACATTAGAAATTATGCAAGCACATTACGGTGATTTGACAGATGCAGAGGTCCGGTTCCTTGGCAGCTTCTACTCTGTGGCGGCTATGGATGGACAAACGGCACAGCATATTCAGGAGAATGTACTGAAATTTACTCGAGATGATGTTACTACAATCATGTAGGTGTTACTCTGAATATGTCTTTTGGAACGTACCAATGACTGAGTGTGGTTATGATGACCCTAGTTAGCTTCCTTCATTCATGCTCTTGCTTTGGTGTATAAATTTGATGTATGTTTCTTACTAAAGGTGCGCATCGTCGGTTGCACAGGTGTATGGGCCATAATAGAGGATGGGAAGAGGCTGCCAGTCAGCTTTGTGGCGTTGCTGTAGAGCTGAAGACTGCTAATGCAGCTCTTCTGGAAGCTCCCGGTGGTTCATGGAAAGAAGTGAGCAATTTTTGTGCTGATCTACTAACATGAGGCAATGGCTATGTTTAAGAAATTTAGGATGTTGATAATGAAACTCTAAATCAACAAATGTTGATGCATTTGTTGATTTCGTTCTCAGGATTCGTTGTTGGAATCTTATTCTCAGTTCCTGGAGTTCAGGGATGGTCTCCAGAGTGGCACAGTTCAGTGTTGCTATTCAGTATTTGATGAACTTCATTTTGCACGCATTAGAATATGGCGATGACATTCAACTATGCATTTCAATTGGAAGCTTATTATTTTACCTGTTGATATAGCTCTATATTGAATTGCACAAGGTTTTGGAAGTCTATTCATGATAGTTTGTACCCGCTTCTGCTCATGCTTACGTATTTATGCTCTTGATCATCAGGCATTTGAGAAAGCTGGAATGGGAGGCTGGAGACTAGTAGGTATTATGAAGCCAGATTCAACGTCTGATGTTGAATACGAGGTAGCGTAGTTAGCACTTTCACATCCTTTTATCCTCGGTTAGCATGGCAGTCGGATCACTGGCGAGTTTTGTTGTAGAAGGATAAGTCTGTTGCCAACCGAAACACGAGGGCTAAATTTAGCTGAGCTCATACTCACGACTTGTTCAATATTGGGCAGCATGGTGGTGGGAGACAATTCTTCTCCCTCGTTGTCAACTCGTTGAACTCCATGTTTTGACAGTATCAACCTATGTGTACACTTTTTCAGAGTCAGTCCCTTGAAACAGAAGATTTTGTCAATGTTCATTAGTACCCGGTTTTCTTTTCTTTCTCTTAAACAAGTTTTTATTTCAGAGTATGAGATGTGATAAACAGAATATCAAGCGACCGTCACAGTCTGCTTTGTTGCACAGGATCATGACATACAGTGAGCTTATTTGAATTCCTCACCTTGACCCTGCTGCATCTAGACTAAGGTTGTATCTGCAGGATCACGCTCTGTTTTGAACATTATGCCTTTTGAGGCTCGTCATTAGTGAATCCGGAATTGGCTAATTACTGGCTACAGATCGGTTCGGCCGACGGGCTCCATGAACTCGGTGTCGTAGCGGAAAGTGAGGCTTTGGCTGGAGCTCATGGGCAAAAGATTATTGACAACGCAGGTGGGTCCATTGTTCACTCGTCTGAACACATTTGGGTTGATGGGGTAAGCAAAACTGATCTGCCCACAGAAGGCCATGATTTTTTGAATGGAGCATTTGTGGTGCATGCACGTGTTGGTGATGGCCACCTGGAAACGAGGAGTTCCTGTTCCAGGCATTTGGCGCTGCATAATGGAAATATCCTGAGGTCGGCATCCCGTAGGCGGTGGCCGACTTTTCATCACTGGTCCAGTTGGCTGAGCCCCGCTGCTGGTGATGGTGTATGATCCGACGTGACTGTTGGGTTTCTTGAGATTGTCCATAAGCCATGCGCATCATGGGAATGTAGAAGGAAGCAATACTGTTTGGAGCGAAAATGTGATGAAGGAAACCGCCGTCGTTGAGAGTAGCTGTGACATTGTTTGCTTGAAGCTCCTCCTGTGCCTCGGCTAATTGAGTCAGGTAACCCAAAACTTTGATAAATGTAGTTGTAGTGAGTACTTTTAGTTCACACAAGCAATTCTATGTTTTAGTATGAATCTAAGTACTACCCAAATCAAAGGAGTGACTGTCACATTGTTGCTTGAAACTCTTGTGCAATGGCTAATTAAGTCATGTAACCCAATCATTACTTCTGAATTTATTAAGTAGTGATTGCTTTAGTTCTATGCTTGAGTATTAATGATACTGTATTTCTATCCTAATTCAAAGACTGATAATATGTATCCAAACCAGCGGAATGAAGTTCTGCACTTGTGGAAATCGTGTCCTGTTCCAGCCAAGAAGTTCACCCAAAATGGTTGGAATCGGTCACTGATGACCAATTCCAGTCAATTTGGGTGGAACAGGACACAATCCCTACTAGAGCTGAAACATCATGGAAGCATAAGCAATATGCACAATGTGCAAGCAATGAAATTTCCACAGGTCTAGAGGAAATCAATTATAACTCCACTGGACGTACTGGCACACCCCTCAAGTGCTTTGAGACTAGACATGTGTGCATATTACTGTCTGATGTCTGTGCTTTGAGAACTAAGGTTGAATGATCCGGATGCTGACTTCTACAAAGGTGCACTGAGTATATGTTGTTTGGCAGTGTCTTAACTAACCATCAGTTCTTACTCTCATTGCATGCACTGGATCTGTGAAGGATCTGAATCCCGGTGGAGGGTCGCTTTCGGACTACTGAAATCCAACGTAGAAGTAACATCTGGACAGCAATATTTATGAAGAGTGGGGATCCATTTAGATTTATGTCTTGCGTCAGAATCTACCTCCGAAGGTGGTTAGCTCTTGCTATCTTTGCTCATGTCCCAGTGCACTCTTCATTCTTGTTGATTATGGAACCAAAGCTTTTCATCCTCTGGGTATCCATTGAACACCAAATTTTGCTTCACTATGATGGCAACTTGCACATGCTCTAGTGTCCTCAAGCATGTCGAGAGTGAAGCATTATATCAATTATGCCTATGCTACAAAATTGTTGCTTCTTGATGGAATGACGAGGGATATTTTAGAAGAGAAGTTGTATTGGAGATATCCTTAGTTATGATGTATACATAAATGAGGTAATGCCATATGGAAGTATCCAAGCCAAAATTTGTTTCAAATCTCCAGATGAAATTTGAGAAATGGAATGCATTGGATAAGAACTAGCGGGTTTTTTCAATCTTGACCTACATCCAAACCAGTGCATGTACCAGTTGATGTAACTGAAGGGGCTTCGTGAAATGATCGAAGCACTGGTGATGACTTCTGCTCCTGTCAGACTATTGCACATACAGCTCTCTAAAGGGATCCCATGGTGTGCAGAAGCTGTCCTTACTCTATAAGTTTTCCTCAGGCAAATCTTCTACATGGGGAGGTATTGGATTTGGCGATGTACTGACGTTGAATATTTTAAGGTGTGGATGATTTTAGAGCAGTCCTGTGGATCCAAATTTTCAGCTACAAAACTTCATAATTAATTTCATAGTCTCCAATTTATAAAGGATTAGATTCAACTCCAAATTAAAATGGATTAGATTTACTGGAAATTTATTTCAGGAGGCCTAGCCGAGTCCTGCTCTTTCATTTCTTAAGCTTTGGGGCCTTTTCTCAAAAGATCAGTCTCGTTCTTATCCAATCCATTCCATTTCTCTTCCCTCAGGCCTCAAATCCACATTAAAAAGCTCTGCAAGCAGATACCTTCCAACCACCAGTGCAAAACGATGTTGAAGCATGATGGAAAATATGTTGACCCCTAAATGTTCAAGGCACCACATTTGAGTGTCAACAATACTTTGAGGTCAAATAAAATCTTATCAAATTATTTTTTTAGTATTTTCTATTTCAAGGAATTTTCTTTAAATTCTATTCTTAGCACTATAATTCTGATTTTGAAAAATTAAATTAAATGTGGAATATGAAGGGAAAGAAAATTTAATACTATGAAAATCCAAAATATTTTATTATATCTTATCTATTAATTAAATATTCTTTATATCTATCTATTATATTAAGAAATTCTCACGTTTTCATCCAATAAATGGTTCAATGTCATCTTTATAAATTTTTATCCAAAATTTGGAAGTACTATTACGTTTTGAGTTTTAAATTCAATTCTAACAAACTAAAGAAAATACGGAATTCTACTTAACCTCTAAAGCTCGAGGCACCAAATTTGGGTGTCAAGAGTACTTTGAAGTTAAATAAACCTAACCAACTTATTATTTTTATTAGTTTATATTTTTGAAAAATTCTCTTTGAAGTCTAGTTTCTACATCAAAAATCCAATTTTGAAAATGACTGATTATGATTTTTCTATTCAAGATTTTGTGCAAGGGTGTTCATTGCAATTTTGACTTTCTATGGTGTTGAGGGCTCTTGGAAATGAGTCTCAAATACACTAGATCTTGGAGAAAAAATCACATTAGAAATTCATTTAAAAAATTGTAGAGTAGATTTTGAGAAGTTGTAAATTGATTAGGGTTATGCAATTTAGGACCTTTATCCTCATATTTTTTTGGCAACCAAATTTTTTAGATTTGACATGTGAAAAAATAAAAGACTTCAAATCACTTTTGCAATTTTGACACCCTCATGATCAAACATCATAATCTTTCAATCCATATGAGAAATTATTGTATTTTCTTTTCCTATGTGGCACAATTACAATAAAAAAATTTGATACAACTTGCCAAAATGTTGACTTTTTGTTCAAATTCCTAGAAACTCAAAAAAGGCCTTGGGCATCTAGGGGTTAAGAAAAGTTCAAAAGAATCAAGCAGTTGGATAGTCTTGTACTACACAATGCCGAGAGTCACCAGCTCCTGTATAGAAGTAAGGCACTCTCGAGTTACAGCAGAACACAAATTTGATTGCCAAGGATTTTGTTGCTTAGAGGTGATCTTACATGAGACTTGCGCTTCACTTATGCTTTGAATTTGAGGATCTGTGAAGCCATATTGAACTTCAGGAACTTTCTTATTTTCCTTTCGGAGGCAGAGACCATGCAAGGGATTCATGAAGATATGTTAAAAGGACAAAGTGCTCAACAGGTTAAAGTGGAGTCGTAAAGACTCTGTGTCTGAACAGAAAGGCATTTTCATACACTAGTAGTACAACCTTGTAACATTTGCAACAACACCCTGTTGCATAACTGTTATAAACAGCAAACAGCAACTGTGCTTGTCAATCTCCTTTCTTAGCCTTCTTAAAGGAAACTGCCTCCGTGAATGGATGCGGTGTTGTTACCAGGCGTGCAAGAATGATGAGAGGGACAATGAGATATGGAATATATATCCCAATCAGCAAATTCTGAGTTGGAACTTTCTTCGCCAGAATGTCTCCGAAGAGGGGAAACTGCATAGACAACAAAGTGGTGAGAAAACGTCTTCAGAGTAATGCGATGCACATCAAATTGTCCACGAATCAAGTCATAAGTTAAATCGTCCCCTAACTACCAACCTGCTGGGAAAACCAAAATAGAAAAATGTAACGAAGTCCAAAACGAGCTAAACAGAGAAGTGAATTCACATTTCACAAGCTCTTGTCGATAGGGTGTATGTACCATAGTTGTTGCAACATGAGATGCGAAAATTATGCCGGTGATACGGCCCCAATCTTTACCTGTGACCATCACACATGCTCTCTTAGTGAACTAATCAGGACAGGAGTAGTGCAGAGAACCCCAGACGTTCTATACAATATTGCAGGCAACAAAATCCTATCCAGGGTATAGTATATTTATAAAAAACAAAAATCAATGAGATAGCACTGGGAACAACTTTTTTCATACTTTTTATTAGACCCCAAATGGGACAGCCTGCACACCCATTCCAACCTTACCCACTTCACTCTGCATGGTACGTGATTTATGATGGTCTGGGATAGAGTCTTCATCAGCAGGGAGTCTTTCAAAGCATCAGGCATAGAGGAGGAAACCACAGTAGGCTGGGTTTCCCGGGTCCTCTATAGTACAAACTAGCTAGCTAATTTAGAAAATACTCATAACAAAGAGTACAACAGAGAGAATGTTCTAAACCTCTAAAGCTCTCATGGCTATGGCCATTCCGCTTAGGGTTGAAAAAAAAGTTTACGAAAAACGCTTCCCTACTGGAGTGGATCACATTGACCTTTGATTTTATAATTACCCTAAGGTTTGCCAATCTACTAGTCTCCCTACTAACTTTACTGTCCACTTGGCAGAAATCTAAATGAAGATTCGCTCTTAACGTCAGAGACTTCAACATTCTCAAAGCACAAAATGGCGCACGACATTATAGCTGCAGAAATGCATTTCTCTCTGTCTCTCTCTCTCCTGATTATTCACATTGAATCCGCCATTTCCTCTAAACCCTAAATCTCCCCCAAAGTCAAATGCAACACCCGAACAATGCAAGAAGAAATCCTTACCGGCAATAAAAGCGTAGGAATTAAGAATGAGCAGCGGCAACTGAAACAGAACCTCCGCGAACACCAGACCCTTCAAGAAGGGCGGCTGGTTGCCCACCAAGTAATCCCCGGAATACTCCACATACAAGCGCGTCAAGTCGCGCAGTGGCTTTGGGACGAATTTGGCGGGCACAAGCACTTGGGACTCGAACAACAACACCACGGGAATGTTCATCAACAGAAACGACACGAGGAACAGGTCCACCGGTCTCCTGCTCAAAGGCACAGATCGCCTCTCCTCACCCATTGTTCCGATCCCGGAAAATCTCAGAAGAATCGCAGAAAAATCACTCAAATCACTCAAAAAATCACAGAATAATCGCAGAACATCGGAATCTGTCAGACTCCAGAAAGCAGGCAAGATCTCCGATCCACGCTCGGCATCCACAAGGCAGCAATGGCGCAAGGCTGTGGCTTCTTCAGAGTGGCCGGCCGCCTCTGCCGCATGGTTTGCCGCACACACCGATCGATGCTTTGAAGCCTTTGACGCTTGACTTCGGATTTGAAATTTTGCTTATTTTGGCTTCTGGCGTGCATGACTGCATGAGCCACAAAAGGTAGGAGCATCCACAAGCGCCAATTTTTTTGGTGCTGCCATCTCCAAGTGCAAATGAGAGAATGTTTGGAACAAGCTTGGTAGCGACTTCAAGAGGAATCCAACCCAATTCTTTCATAATTTTTCAATGTTCTATTGACCCATAAACAATGCATAGGACGTTTTGAGGCTGATGAATGACAAAGAATCTCTCCATATAGAACAAAAGTGCAACTATTCATCCTCCAAATTTTGTATGAAAAAGGAAGGTCTTCTACAATAGTTTGTTTTCCAATGAGTGCTTTTTCATTTTTTTTAAAGCAACAATTCATATAGTATCCAAACAAATGATTTCCATGGTGATTGACTCTAAAGATTAATATTCTACAAATTGTTGAAGTTGAAAGCAAAGGGTATATACTACATACACTTGCCACTATACCCCCCTTAAATGGACAACCATGAAGCATGAAATGCTTCAACTCCCATTAGTTGTGCTTGAAAACTTGAGGGAGAATTAGAGGACATAGTGGCACTTTTTCAATCCTTTTTTTTCCTTTTATGCCATGCCATTCATAGTGGCAAACAATGGTGGCAATATTAGGTGCTCCTACATTAAAAAAAACTTTTGTCCAAACAAGCAATTGAGCATTGCTTCCATTTTTAACACCTAAAGTTTTCAAAAGCCGCATTATGGTTTTGAACTTGCTATGGATTTATTTTTTTGTCTTTGGAGAGGACAATATTTTTTACGAATAACATTTTTCATTTCAAATCCAAAAATATAAGTTGCACACAATTTAGGCATTTGCTATGAATTAATTCATTTTCCCAACCACAACTGTAAATTCTTAAAATTTTCTACACCATGTGTGAGTTTCCATGTGGCATGGTTTTGGAGTTTGGTAGTTTGGTAGAAGAGGTTGCCTAGTGTAAAGTTTTCTTTACATACACCATCATTGACTTCTTTAATTATAGGCTTTTCTTGAATTTTTTTTTTCTTTCACCACTTCACAATATGGTGCTCCTCCAATGCATTGTTTGGACTTAGGAGAATTATTTTTTTAAGCATTTGGTCAAGAATTAGATGTTATGAAACATTTCATGTTTATAATGGGGTCATAATAATGCAAGCTACATTATTCATTCATTGTATGGATTCTTGGATTTGATTTTTGGTGTGCTAGTTTTGAACCCAAACATGTACATCATACTAAAAGATGCAAAACAAATTTCACATCCTGACATGAATTTTGAAGTTGTAATATATCCACAAGTATTGAGTGAAAAAAATAAAATTTTCAACTTTGAGAACTTAGATCTCATAAATGATATAGAATTTGAACTTGAAATTTCTAATCCTTATTCAAAATGAAGGTAAGATTAAGTTCCTACATTAATTCTTTTATTCCATCCAATATCTTAATCCAAAAGTGACATTTTTTTACAGAGTTGGGGTTCAAATGCAAAGGAATTTGGGGATAAATTGCTTAATTTTTGGTTGAATCTTCATGAAGTCAAAAGAAATTTTTTAGGATCTACTTAAATGCATTTTTGGACTATATGAATAAACTATGAATTGTCAAAGAGTTTACAGTAGATGCTCAAATGTGACTTAGGCTCCCCTAAATAGAAGTAATATGTTTTAGGCAAGAATTGTGTAGAAGTTGGTTTTAGAAAGGGGTTAGAATTAGGTGTTGTTACCTTAAATATTGTGCACATTCTTCTATATTTAAAAAAAAATCATCTTAAATTTAATATTTTTCCAAGAAATATTGGTCAGATGTTAGAGTAGCAAGTTATGAACAAGCACATGTCTTGGATTTTTGATTTCAACATACATTCATTGAAGTATGCAAGGAGGTACCATAGTATATTCCAATGACACCTTTAGTTGTGAATATAGATTTATATATTTCATTACTTACAAATATAGATACACTAAATGTAAATAGACACAACCAAAGCCATCAAAATGAGGTCAAGAACCATGAGTAGTGCATGAAACCATTTCTATGGACTTTCATATACTGCAAAACATTTTGTGCCATTTTTAAGTGTCATCATTTCATCTACAATTATATTATTTGAATGAATATTTAATAAAAGAGTTGTCAAAGAGTTTTCTAAAGAACACGCTTATTCATATTCAAATTCAAAACACTTCTACTACCATTAAAAAATATAAAAATGTAAGAACTTAACTTAATGAAGAATTTTTTTGAGACACTTTTACAAGCTTCCTACAAACTTCTACAATCAAAAAATAAATTAAGATTTATCCCCAATGATAAGAATGATGATTGAGTGGGTACTTAATGTATCAAACCGTTAATGAATAACTTGAAAACTAAACCAATTTTAATAATTTTTTCAAAGTTTAGGGATTCAAATATTGTATCAACTTATATTGTTAACAAATGATATAGGATAATCTACATGTTTGTCAACAACTATATATATATATATATATATATATATATATATACACACACACACACTTGTGGGAGGGACTCTTGTGTATGTATCTTTTTTAACATTCAACCTAGTTGGATCCCCACCACGTATTTGGATTTTTCATATCTATAACCTCTTATCAACTTGTTTTTCTAAAAGGATAGTTTTGTGAGGAAAATCTATGTCCAATGTTGTTGATTCTGTATGCATGTATTTAGATTTTTAAATTTTTATTTAATGAAAATTTTTGAATGTCTTAAATTTTTTATTGACTTTGTTTTGTCTTCAATGTCTTTAGCCTCCATAACCTTTATCTCATTGATCAAAATAAAAATTAATTAATATTTAGAATAAAACAAAGCTAGTGAAAAGTAAAGTTACTTAATCACTATAGTCCCATAGTCTCCTTGGCAGGGGACTCTTGGAATTTGAAGTAGGCTTGTGTGACTCAATTTTTGACATGATTTTTTAAAATCTTTTGGAAGTTAGAAAATCAAATTAGCTTGATGGGAATATAATTTTATTTCAATTGGTGTCAAAAAAAACAAAAGTTATGCCACCCTAAATCTAAAAAGTAGTTCAACAAGCAACACAAACTTTTTTAATTTTAATATTTTTTAATTTTTAATTTTTTTTCCTCATATATATGTTTTTTTACATGTAAAGCTTTTATTCATTCTATTTGGACTAGTGATGAGAAAATAATGAACAATCATGTTTTCTAGACAATCTAAACATCTTCTTGAAAAATGAACTTATAGAATTCATTTTTTAATGTATTTTTTATAATTTCTTAAGAAAAAAAATTCATGCAATTTAACTTTTTTTACTAGAAAAATCTCATCATTGGGATTATTGTGTTTCAATTCCATCTTAGAGCTATTAACAATTTTGTTTAATTTTGTACCTACTTCTACTTAACAATTTTTTTAAGAATGAAAATGAAGTGCATGTATTTTTAAAATGTTTTTTAAATTATCAACTTGATTCTTCAATTTTAAAAATTAAAAATTAAAAATTAATACTTTAAAATCTAAATTTAGATTAAAGAAGAATCAAAGTCAAAAAATCTCTTCAAGCAAGGTTTACAAAAATTTGTTTTCTTCCCTTTTAAATGCAAATATCTTGCAACTTACATGGTCAAAGTTTCAAAAATTTCTTCCAGTCATTTTTATAATATTTTAGTGTAAGATTCCAAGGTTAGATATTTGGGAGAAAATAAGTTTCTAAACTATTTTGCTCTTTGCAATAGAAATGGCAATTTTGAGTGTTTTTGAGGAAAAAAGGTCTAGGGACTTTAGAGGTTGATGCCCTCATTGAGATAAAATTTGAATTTTGTTTTGTTATTCTATATTTAGGATATCAACACTCCATAGTTATAGGACCAAATTTCAAATTCAATTCAATTTTGAATTTTATGAATCTTTCTAATTTTGAATTGAAGTAATAAAAGACTAAAATTGATAATTTTGAATTGGTGTAATAAAAGACTAAAATTGATAAGTCTCATGTCATTAGTTGGCTACAAGTTCAAAAATGATCATCATTTTCACAAATAAAATAAAATCAAGAAATGCTTAGGAGCAAAATTTGCTAAAATAAATACATATTAATTTGTGAATTTCTTTTTTATATAAGATAATCAGAAAATGACAAAAGGAGGGAATATCCAACAACACCATTACTTGTAAATGGGTTCTCAAAACTCCTCAAAGAATAGAATAATCCTCACACATTTGAACAACCCTCAAACCTTTGAACAACCCTCAAACTTTTGAACAACTAGTTGTCATTGGTAGTATCAAGAATAATGAAGCTCTAATATTTGTTAGGCAATATTTTTGTAGAACCTTTCATGAAGTACACTTGAATTCAATGGGTCTCTTTGTGATATGGAAAAGTTCTAATGACTAGTGAAATTACAAATTAAACTTAAGGTAAGTGTGTAATGATTGACAATGTACTATAAATGGCAATATAAAATTAATTATCCCATTTTCATTTCATTGATCATAAAAGAAGGTTGTCTTCTAAGGATTTTAGTATCTCTTTGAATACATGAAAAAATGATTGGAATGAAACATTGGCTACTAGCACCTTGTTCATCTTCTAGAGTATGGACTTCAAAGCACTTGGGGAATAAAAGGACCACTTTTATTAGAACCTAATTGTTGGTTTCATTTCAAAATATTATAAAAAAAAATTGTTGAAAATGATTGACTTGTATTATGTATGGGGTTCAAAATAATTTATATTGAGTTTGTCTAATTTGTTTTTTCTATGACATGGTTGCTATTATTGTGCATACATAGAAATTTTTTGGCACAAAAATTTGGTCCCAACTCCTAAATGTTATGCACAATGCATTTGCCTCTTGACATAGAGGAAAAACTCTAAAATATATCAATATAATGTCCTATAAGTCCTTGCTGTGTAGGTAAATCAAGTCATGCAACAAGTCAAGGGATCTTTATGCACTACGGACATCTCATTTTGCATCGTGCCAAAAAATGTCCGTTTATAATGTCCAATGATGAGGGAGCATAAAAATGAATCAACAACGGGAAGTTCATGCCAAACTAACTGGTTTCTGCAATGATGTTCTCCAGACTCTAATATCTATGTGACTAAGTCTTAAAAACCATTGTTGGCAATGACTTTAGTCTCTAAAACAAACATTAAAACCTTCACTAAATTTCTATTGGTAGTACAGAGAGTAGTTCAATCTAAATTATAATGAAACCTAATTTTTCATATTTTTTTGGATGTAAATCAAAATTTGATATTATAGTATTTATATGTGATAAAATCAATATGAAATTAAATCATACAAGATATTTAACTATAAGTCCATCACAAAAAATAATTTAAATGCTTTTTAAGACCATAATTCTTCTTGTGATGTATTTTGAATATTCTTAGTTTATCTCAAAGAATGAACTAATTTTGGGAGTATTCACAACATTGAAATTAACAAGGCTCCAAAGCTTAAATCTATATCAAGTAGGTACTGAAATTGTTCAATCCATTGTTTTAAATCCAAATTAGTAACAACACACCATTTTGAAATCTATTCTAATGAATGGCCTATGTAATTTTAAATACCCTATGAACTTCAAAATTTTAGAAAGAAAGGAAAAACAACTTTCAAAAACATGCTAATATAACATATTGATTCGTGGAATATCTTTGTTGCTTTTTGTGTAGCTTATTGGTCTCCACTTTCTTAATGTGAATCTTGCAACTATAAATCATTTTTCATATAGACAATTACTTTGAAAATTCTTGGATGTGTTTAATAATGTTATGGAATCTATCAAAAAAAGAAAAAGGAATAGTATGCACAAAAGAATCAAGAACAAGAAAATGAATGGAGTTAATCTTACAAATGAAAAATTAAACAAAAACATTTCAACAAGTAAATCTAAGAGTAAATTACTTGTTAATGTTTTAGGAATTTTAAAATCTAGTCCTTTAGAGAATCAAATTGACAAATCTAAATGCAACTTCATTGATGGTGAACATAATAAAATATGTTGTCCAAGATCGTTGAAGAAAAATACAAGTAGTGTGAATTTTGGTTTTGACACAAAGACGACAACTAAAGACAAAATTAATACATTTTCTATTAGGTCATCCACAATTCCATATGGTGAAAATGTGAAAAAAGATGAGTCATTAGTAAAAGGAGATTTGACCCATGTTAATGAAAAAAATGTAAATATAAGTGAAATCTTTGTTCCGAGGAATATAAATAGTGCTCCCAATTTAAAAGGTGATGCATTGATCAAAACAACAAGCAAAAATTGCCTCCCAAAGATGGTTATTCCAAATAAGCAAATTGGAAGAAAAAGAAAAGATGCTTTGATTGAATTGTTGCATTCTAGTGAAAATGTGATGCTTGATTCTCGTGAATTAAATGAAAGGTTCCAAAATGACTCAAAAAGCATTTCAAATACAAGTAGGAAGGGTTTTGAAGAAAATGAAAGAGATTTTGAAAAGTTACAAAATCTCAATCAAGATGCACTTACTGTTTTAAGAAGTCAAAATAGAAATACAATGAAGAAAGGAAAGCGGAAGAAGATTGATAAAAGCCCAGAAGAAAGAGGAAGTAAGATACCAAAAGTTGTTACAAAAGAAAAAATAGATAATCTTAATGGAATTTGTAATGAATTTGTAGAATTCAATATTTCAAATTGTAATGCACGTCAATTGCCACTAGCAAGATACCAAGAAATTCCAAAAGAAAAAATATTGCAAATTCAAAATGATGAATCAATTCAAAAATATGAAGTACTTATGGTTCAAAATCCAAAATCAAATCAATTGTTTCAAGAATTAGATGAATGTCAATTATTTCAAGATATAAATTCTAACCAAATAGACCAAAATGTAGACTCAAACCAAATAGAGAATTTTTTTAATCCAGGTCAAATAGCTCAAAATATATCACAAAATCAACTAGGTCAATACAATGAGGTTGTGAAATATAAAAATGTAAATCAACATATAGAAAATGTTGATTTTAAAAAACAATTACATAACTTTGAAAAAAATATGAACAAAAAAGATTCTAATAACAATCACATAATTACAACAATTCATAATATTGAGAAAAATGACATTGCACATGATTGCCATAGTTTTCAAGGTACAAATGATTTAAATATTATGATAAAAAATATAAAATCTAATAATATAAGGAATGAGAATACTCATACTTCATCAATGTATGTAAAAAAAGACACTTCTAAACTTCTAGGAAAATTTTCAAGTGTAACTAGACTATTTCAAAGTGACATTCAAAATGAAAGAAAATTAAAAGAAAAATATTTTCAAGAGAATATGAATGATGTTTCAAAACCATATCATTTGCCTAAGAAAATTAAAAATAAAGGTTCCACAGAAGAATTAAAATTCCAAAATAAAGAAAAGAAACATTTTGGAATTGAATCTAGTAAAATCAAAGTGCAAACAAGGATATCTTATATTCATTGTCCAACCAACCAGAAAAGAAGATTTTATGATAATAGTTCATTTAATTTTGAAATGAGAAGGCAAAGAAATGAAGAAAATATAAAACATGCACAAAGAAAGAGAGGTGATGATGGATTGAATACGTTATTAGATGAAGTAAGAGAAAAGTTTTGTTGTATCAAGAATCGGAAGTCAAGTAAAAAGAAGCCACAATTTATTGAGGCACCTAAACAATATACTATGCAAGTAGATACTACATGTATAAATAGTGATGAGGTTTCTAAATCTAATGGTTTATTTTTATATAAAAATACAAAGGAAATTTTGACCCAAGACAATAATCATGAAAAGTTTGAACCACCATGGTTCAAAAAATACGATAAACATCACAAACAAACAACTCACATAAGTTCTAAAAAGACATTCAATCCTTCACTTCATACTATACACAATTCAAGTGATCTAGAAATCCATGCTAAAAGAATTATGGAGTCATATTTACAAGATATAAATATAAAAACACGATATGGATTTGGGGCTTTAAAAAAAAGCAGGGAGAGTAAGTCATTTCTTAAAACCAAAAACAAATATGTTCATAGTATAGAAAAAATATCAAACAAAACTTCACCTCCAATACTTTTTTTTGACAAATATTTACAAGAATCTCAAGATTTTGAAGCTACTAATGAATTTTTTTCAAAAGAAAATAGTGCAAGACAAATTCCACAAGTTGAATGTCACATGGCATTAGAAGAAGGAAAAAAACAATTTGGAGATAAAAATTTAGATGACTTTTATGAAGATGAAAAAATGAAGAATTTTTGCTATGAAGATTTTATATCGAACTATGTTCAAAAAGGGGTTCAAGAAGAATTATTGGAACCTTCTTCTACTCAAATAAATTTAAAAAATAAAAAAATAGACTTAGAATCTAAAATTGATTTACATTCAATAGCTTCAACTTCAATATGTAGTGTAGTGCAAGAAACCAATTCAAGTTTTTGTCAAGATTCTTGTTCAAAAAAAATATACAATGTAGGAAACAAAAAATATTTTCCAAATCCCATTTCTCCTTTATCAGTGTCTTGCAATAATAAAATTAACACTAAGAAAGTTATAAATGATGAAATTGTACCGTCTTTGCATCGCATCCAAAAAACATCACAAAATGCAGTTGAAATTTTAGATTGTATTGTTAAGAAGTTTAAAAATGATCGAGTTGGAAAAACTTATTTTAGAGAAGGAAATGAAGATGTTTTCCAAAATAACATTCATTCAGAGGAATGCAAAAATGATCACTTTCGAGATAAAAGTACCAAAGAATTTGATGCACCAAATGTCAAACTCCAAGAATTATTGCAAGGTACAGTTCATGTTGGCAATTACAATTGCAATAGTTTAACAAATTTTTGTGATGAAAATGATTTCAATGCTAATGCTACAAAAATGAGTCATATTAATGATTTGGAACACAAATCTGTAAAGTGTACCCAAGAAAAAATTGCATTGGTACCCATTGATGAGTCTTTTGGACAAATATCAGAATGCCTAACATCAAATGAGGTGATACAAAAAAATGTACAACGTATGACCCAAACATATCCAATCATTCAACTTGGTGATGTTGATTCTCAAACAAATACTAGTCCAAATTCTATGAAAGAAAACATTGAACAAGTTCAAATTATTGTTCAATGTATGGCAAAAGTGAATTCAAAGGTACAACTTTTGGAAGTTGAAACTGATACACATGATCTTCCAACATTTTCTAAGAGCTCAAATCCATGTAGTTTCAACATAGATTGGAACGACAATACTTCAAATACAATGAAACACCAAAACAATGAGAATAATAAAAAAATTTCATTAAATCTAGATGAAGATTACATTTGCAATTCTTATTGTAGGAATTGTATGGATGTAGGGGAAGAAAAAGATTGTCGTACAAAAAATAGTAATTTGATTGAAACACCAAATGAAGATTTGCAAAGTCATTTCAAAAACAATCATACATTTGAAATTAATGATGGTGTTATTTGTGATGAGTTTTATAAAAATGAAGATCCCATTAAAAGTGCACATATTTTAGATCACAATAGTGTCATTCAAGATTTGGACAACAAAATGAATATTGGTAAAATAGCTTGTGACTATTATCAATCTGATGTTGCTTCAAAGTGGCAATTTGTTGTTAACAAGGATGATTATTTATCCCAATCTATATTTTTATATACTTATAAAAACAACGCTATCAATGCTAATGAAATAAAGTCAAGTGTATGTATTTATAGAGATAATTGTATTAATGTTAATGGAATAGTAAGTTTACCTTTGGAATTAATACAATATGATAAGAAATATGAGAATTTATTTGTTGATGAACCAAAATTCAATTATGAATGTATTGAAAATGACTCTAATAAGTTTGATTCTAGTATATCATTTGCAAATTTCTTATGTGCAAATGAAAGCATTCTTGAAGACATTGTTTGTCACAATGGTGAAGAAATTGTAAATAACAATTGTAAAAATATTTCAAAGAGAAAAGAAAATCAAAAAAACATTGGTGACTACAATACTACAAAATATAACCATAAATATTTTCAAGCATGTACCTTACCATTAGATTATTCAAATATTAGTGAGAGCATAAAAAATAATCCAATATCACTATCTTGTAGCATTTGGGATAAATTTGGAAATGTCCCAATTGGGAATGAAATTACTCAAGATCATTGTTTTTTGAAACTATTTTTTAAAGACATAAACAAGAAAAAATTTGAAAAATTGAACAATGTTTCAAAAAAAAATTTAAAAATTAGTCCATATGTACTCAATGAAAATGAAATAGCTACAAAGTCAAGGTGCAACATCAATATTGTTTTAAGAAATGCAATTGCCTCCATCCATACAAGATCACTCAAAAACCAATTAGCAACAAGAAAAATAAGTAATTGCATTGAAATTCAACATATTGAACAAATTTTTGAAATACACCAATTAGTGAATATTTTCACTTCATTAAAACTACTTGTAAATTCACTAAAAATTCAAAAGATAATTCAAAACAATGAATATTTTGTTATCAAAACATTGAATTTAAGTCAAAATTTCAAGTTGAAAAAATTAAATGAAATTGCAACTATTTTTTTCCCAATTATGCTTAATGTAATCAAAAACCAAACAAAGATGTTGCCTTTCGAAAAAGAGTATGTAGAAAAGCATAAAGATATTGATTTTTTTAAATTTATTGAAATTATATATACATCTCCAAATTTTGAATTATCACAAGAATGTTTAAAGACCATTCAAAACCAAAGTTTGATTGATCAAATTAAAAACTCTCAATGTGAGAGGAAAATAAGAAACTCAAAAGAAGAATTTAATGGAAACACAACAACACATTCAAAACAAGTGATGTGTTTGTTGAAAGGTTTTCCATTTTTATTAAATTTTAAGAACAAGACTACAAACTCAAATGGTGATTTCTTTGGAGACTTTAAGGAAGAAAAAAAATTGTCTCTAAACAAATACGTTCATTTCAATACATTCAAAATATTTGAAATTCAATGTCTTTTATTGAAACTTTCTAATTAGATATATGATAATGATATTTTACATTTAAACAAAGCAAAAAATCAATCATGTATCAAGATTTCAATGATTGATTGCATAATCGAGAAGGTTATCTCCAATGTTGACCGGCTATAAAGAAGTCTACAATTATGTAACTACATTTGGAATTCAAAATTTGTAAGGTAGACACATTTTATATTTTTGAAATTATATGTCCTTCAAATCATCAATAATAATCATTTTAAAATTTAATTTATTAATGAACGTTTTTTGACAATTTTGACAATGATGTTCTTTCTATACATAAAAAATTTAACATGAAGAATGCTTGAATTCTCAATAAAAAAAACATTAGAGATCTACCTTTATTTTTATATTGTTAAATTATAAAATAAATTTTATATTTTTCATTATTTTAGTTTATAACTCTATGCAATTGTGAATTTTGAAGAAATCAAGTTTTAGGAATGATATGATTGAATGTATGGTTTCTTTCAAAAAATTCAAATGAATAATGCTTCAAGTACATCTACAAAGAAGTTTTCATTTCAAAAACAAATTTATGTAATAGAATGTACTTGAATTTATTTGAAGTAAGAAAACACTATCATTTGAATTTAAAAATATATTATAAAAATTCAAATAGTTAATTTTAATGCATACAATACAAAAGTTATTGAACCAACTCTTACAATTTATAATATTGATCTTACATAAATTATTCATTGCAAGAGTACATATTACTGGTTTAAAATTTTAAATTAGTTATTGAAAATATTGTAGAATTATAACAAAATCAAAAAGTTTAAATATGGATTGTGATTTTAAGTAAGTAAATGTATCATTTTATATTAAATTCATCCTTAAATCATAGTCATAATCACAAATATCATGTGCCAATGTTATTTCATGTTTCTAGAACAAATATATTTTCAAATTACACAATAATTACAAAGGAGTTGCAAAAGGACACTGAAAATTAAAATTGCTACAAACTTTGCATTTATATAGTTTTGATGATGGTGATTAAAGATTCGAGGGCATATTCACCTATTACACGTATAACTTTTAAAATTGAATTCAAACGTATAACTATATATATTTCATCAATTCAATTAAAATAATTATATTCTAATTGTTTAAAGATTATTTGACTAAGAAACAATAATCAATCATTTCTTGAAGGATTCTATAAATTAAAAATAAATCAAAATATAAGGCTTAAAGAATCAAAATTAAGTAAGATTTAATTCAACATATAAAAATCAATTGATCATAAAACTTCCTTATAAAGCATAGAAATTTTAAAAAAAATTAGAAAAATTGGTAAAATTAATGTCATTCAAAATAATAAACTATAGCATCAATCTCCAATGAATAAAACATATTTCAATTTTGGTTTCATTTTGTATTGCATTGTAGGTACTTGACAATCAATTTCATTCAATTAGAGTTGACATCTATGTAGACAATGATTTCAGCTTTTGAACATTGCCAACAAAGCTTTACAAATTCAAAGTAATACAACATCAATCAAATGTTTTGCAAAACCAAGACAATTAAACAAACCCATACACCAAAACCACATCAACAAAGTGTAACAAATTAGCAAAAATGATTTAATATAGTCAATTTTAAATTTGCAAATTTAAAATAATTTAAACATCTTTGTTATAAATTCCACATTGTTTGAACTATTATGGTAGTAGATATGATGGATAAGCAATGTATGACTCTACAATAATGTAAGTGTATTTTGGGATCATCTTATATTAAATTCAAGTAGGAATTTAGTTTATCACACAAAGTATTTGGAATAGAGAGTATATAAGCTTGATGATGTCAAAAGTTTTGCTCTAACCTTATAGTTAAAGAATGATTGGTAGTGAGTACCTCCAAACAAATGGCATTCCACAAATGACATCCTACAAATAAGATAATTTAATTTCTTTCAAACTATGAGTCCATTGGTGTTGAGAATGCAACTTTAATTACAAATCTGTGTAAAATTATCAAACCATGTACACAAATTTTTGTATACACTTGTTCAAGAAATTGTTTTAGGGAATTATTTTCATGCTTTTAGCAGATGATAAAGGAGGGTGATGAGAAAAACGGTTTTTGAAGTTTATGGAACTACATTGATGGAAGAGGTGGCATAAACAAGTATCTCACATCATTTCAAAACTTTAAAAAGCACCAAGTTCATCATCCAAAATATGGATGTCAGAATACTTGGGATTCAGTTAAAGGTTAACACATCTAAATTCAGTTTATCATAGGTATTATAGGCACTTAGGGTTTGCATTTCTACTCCTTTATAATGCTCACGCCCTTGGCCAATTCTTACATTTTGGCCTCTTCAAGAGCTCGTTTGGTTTGCATTTGTAGAAGTGAATGCTCTAGAACTCCAATTTGTACTTCCATGTCTCGAAGCTCCATCTTTAGCTTTTGCATTGCGGCTTTTATGTGCAGCATCGGCGACATATCTGCAATTTCGTTTCCTTTCTCTACCATCTTGTGTTTCACTTGCTCCAACAACTCTAGTGTTTTGGCGTGTTCACTCGTTAATTTCTTCACGTCTTCTTTCATTTGCTTCCGGTTTTCTTCCAACCCTGAGACACGCTTTTTCATAGCCACATATTCCGCAATCAAGGACTCAAATTCATGGTTGATAAAGTTTTCATGGCTTTCAAGCTTATCCAAAGAAGCCGTTACATCTTGCTCTAGTTTCTTGAATTGATGTTTTCCTATATCAAATCGAGAGAATGTGTCCTCATAGAGTTTCTTTGCGCAATCCAAATGTGTTCTCCAATCATTGGCCTCAACAATAGTACTACTGCGAAGTTGTGGAGCAATTCGTTCAAGGTCCAATTTCCACTTATGAATTGCATTCTCTGTCAAGTTGAGGTCATTTGAAACTTGTGGAATTATTGTATTTACTCGTGGAATGTCGTCATCACCTTGCTCATCAGAAATGTACAGCTCAGAGGGATTGTCATTAAGAGATGTATCATCTTGAAGGGAGTCTTCTTGGTGTAAGTGAGTTACGGGAGTGAATTCATATTTGATGGCGTCAAGCACTAAACTGCAAAGTGCATCTAAAACACTACAAACAGCATCTCCATAGCCTTGTTTGAGCCGAGCAGGTGGCCAATTAGGAGTTGCAAAGCCTAAGTTCATAAGTTCCATCATAATTTTGGAGCATGTGATGTTAGGATCATCAACTTCAGAAGGTGGGGAAAATTGACAACCAAGCAATCCAAAGAGCCAAGCTACCATGGTAGAGAAGCATGAAAACTGCTCATTACGGTTGGTTGAAGGTAAAGCAAAATAAAATTTGTGAAGTCGGGGCCATGGAGGGGATCTACAATTGCAAAATTGGATCTCATAGTTGAGAAGTTTTAGTTTGTCAACAATAAGTTCCATTATGACAGTGCATTGCATCTCAGTGTCTAGTACCTTTGACAACTTTGAAAGTTCTAGGGGTGGAGATTGTTGGGCTTTTGACGTTGGAAACTCTACAATTTGTGAGACACTAGATTCCATTGAATACAATACAATGATCTTTCCTACATTGCACTTGCAAAGTAAGCAATACTTTATTATTAACCATTGGACATTCATATTGCATAGATTCTTGGATGAATGTATTTTTCATAAAGTTGCCATGTTCATGAACAACAACCTTTGCATCCGTTAATTAGGGTTAAGGTGAATGGATATACTTGTACTTGAACGCTCCCATTTTACTTCCAAGTTCTCTTGTGACAACTTCAATATAAGTGTGTATGCTTTTTCTTTTAATTATAGGAATTATTGACTATTTAAAATTGTTTGATAAGTGAGTGGTTTGAAACAACTTCTTTAATTCATGAATTCCTCTAAGGTAGAACAATCCATTAAGGCCCAAAGATCCATAATGGACACCTGGGAAATGACCCCATTATAGGATTTTCAATAAATGAGAATTGGATCACAATCAATGTTTTAAGAAATAGCAATGGAATCATTAGTAATTTCTATAGGAACTTCCAACTTTTTAGTGTAAATTCATTATAGGAAGTGACTTTGGGGGGCCTTCCATATTAGGAAATACTTTGATTGTTGTGGGTGAATAAGATGAGCATTAAATACTTTGATTGCTTTAAATGAGTAAGATGAGCATTATGGATACAATTCTGTTGATTTGTAGTCTAGAGATTCTTTTCGGTAGTACACTTCAAAATTTTATAACAAATTCATAATTTGATGAAAAAATATAATTTCAATTGCTATTGTCATTCCTCATACTTGTCTTTCTGTGGATTTTTAAAAAATCAGCAATGCCTTCAGGAGAAACTCCAAATTTTCACATAAATAGGATTTTTTACCTTACTTTCTCATCAATTTATTTGTAAGCTCAATGAGAAAGCACTTTCATTTGACAACATAGACTACAAAATTTGTTCTTCTTCTTCTTCTTTGAAATGTACACATACTCACAAATTTGAATATTGAAAGATATACATCAAAAAGTTCTAATAAGATTTGAAAATGAGTAATATAATTGTTAAATAATCTTAATTTTTGGTGAATCTTTTGAAGAATTGAAAAGAAATTCCAATGTACCTTGAATCCTAAAAAGCACATATATTAGACTTGATGGATATAAATCCTTATTAATCCCAAAAGGTTAAAACTCAAATTCCTCTGTTCCTTCATCTTTGGTATAAATGATATCTTTATTAGTTAAGATCTCAAGTATGGCCACACTTGGACTTTAATGCAAATGAAGTTGGTATTGTTTAGGCAAGCATGAAATTATGCAGTGTTTATATCACTATTCTTTAACAAATGTTGAACCTACCTTGTTGTTGAGGTGGCGTAGACTAAGACCACTGTTTTAAAAGGTTAGGTGCATAATTTAAAGAAACTGTTGACAAACAATCCCTAATATTTCATAACATAAAATCCTTATGAAACATAAAATTCACAAACATGGGATTGCCTCTAGGTAACTTGTTAGAAATTGGATAATTATACAAGAATTGCAAAAGTCCTAAGAATGGAAGGATGACTTTGAATTGTAGATTAGATTTGTTGCAACAACTAAGTATGTCAAAAACTCTTCAAAATAACCTATAATCAATTATAAATCATGACTGGCATCATCAAAAATTCTTATTCTAGATTCTTAGAGTTGATTAGTAGTTCAAATTTTTGCAATTCACAATTTAAAGTAAGTATTATGCATACATATTAATTTCATGTGGATTGTGCTTATAGTGCTTCAACAATCCTTTGATCTTGTTTTCCATTGGTTTGTAACTTCATGAGTTTAGGGTAGATTTGAATCATTAATTTCATTTCATATCCAATATTCTATTGCTTCTACTCTTCTTTGATCTCATGTTCTATTGGTCTATAACTTTATGACTTCAAGATTTACTTGAATTCTATTCTGCACTTTAGATCTAGTAGTGGAAAACAAACTTGACGCCTATTCCTAAGGAATTGTAGTTTGACCTATATAAAGATCTTGACCAATAGTGGCACCAATAGAAAATACATTACATCCTATCACTACATTTCCTGTACAAATTAATTCCCCCATACTATAGCACTCACACTATGATGCCAAGGTCAACATAGTCTTTTTTTCAATTTTTGAATATATTCTCATGACTCTTGTGCTACTATTCTCTAGAGTCAATATTTCTTGCGAATCTATATGAGAATATGCTAGATTTTTTGCCAAGGAAGTCCATTGCCATGTACAATTAGGGTGACACATCTACTCGAAGATTGACAATTGAATTCCTATAGGAGATGAGAATATTGGTAGGAACAAGAGAAAAATCATCCTCAATGAACTTAAAGCTGATGATGGGCATAATGTAATAACTAGAGATACTATCAAATAGCTTTGTATCTCTTAGCAATTCATGCAAGTTAAATTTTGTTCTTACATGCAAAACTAAATGAAATCAAATAGTGTCTAACTACAAATACATTGCTAATTTCTATGTAAGGACCAAGAAGAATGACTTGGAGTATTAGGAACACTTGTCATTGAAGCATGTAGATGAAGACCTTACAAATTCTTTCTCTCAAATTTTGAATGCACAAATACACAAGTGGTTGGCTAGAGGCCCTAGATCCAACCTCCACATGTGAGGAACTTGTTCAGTTCTAATGACAACAACTTTGAAGAAAGTCTAGGAGAGAATGATGATGCATGTTCAACAACAATGGCAATAGTGAGCCCAAGAGCAATGATCTTTTTGAGATCAATGACTCCTAGCCCTTTGCTACAAATGCAAGCACTTTGATAGGATCTTCATGTATAGTATATCAACAAAATGATGGAATTGGCACTAAATCCCTCCAAGTTAAACCTGCACTACTAGAAAATTTAGTTTTTCTATTGTTTTAGTCACATTGATCTGGTCAAAATTTGACAGAAATCTATTGATTTTAACAGATTTCTGTCAGATTTTGACCAAATCAACGCAACCAAAACAACAAAAAAACTAAATTTTCTAGTAGTGTTGCCACAATCCTCAAATTTGGGACCCCTAAGTTTATACTTCCAATAAAGCCAATATATCTCTCTATTTTTTTCCAATTGATCAAGATGAGAGGAATTGCAAGTGTAAGTTTGGTAATATTGTTGTTTATAGAAAGAGTTTGAGTAGCTAGATAGATATAGCTAAAGTTACAAAAGCAAGTAGTCAAATCATGGCTAGCCAAATAAAGAAAATGCTAGAGGCTAGGCATCAATTAAAGAGGAGTAAAATAGGAGTGCAACTAAAAATTTTCAACAAGGAGATGGCTTTTCACCAAAAAAATAATTAGTGATTACATAAAGTTGAAGTTTTTGCCAACATAAAGGCATGGCTATCTATTATGAAACAAAAAGAGGTAGTTAATTGTCTCTCTCGATTGTTACATATGTATTTTTGAGGATTAAAGGTGATTCTTGATCTAGGTACAAGTGCAATATCACAACTAGCATCCACTACAAACAAGGAGGTTTTAGGCTACAAGCCTATAAGTAACAACCCATAATCTAGCTTGATGTGAAGTAATGTAACTGTCACATTTTTATTTCTTTGGGGTACCCGAAGTGCCTTAGTGAGCAAGGGGGACCTTGAGGTGACTTCCCAAGCCTTGCAAGAGGCTAAGAAGGGAGAAATGAGTGTCTCCCGAGCAAACAAGGCGCAATAGCGCCTTGGATTTGAAGGGTATGATAGAGTGTCATATATGCTTGGAAATCCCTTAAGAATATACATTCAAACGTTCAAAGAATGCATGATTTGAACTTATGAGCTAAAAGTTGTTCAAGTTGATGGTGTCCTGATGACGTTGAGACACTTAAAGGGGCTAGGAGTAAGAGGTTCCCAATGAATCCTTTATGAAAATATGGCATGTAGCATATCATTGTAAACCTAAGAACACAAAAAAATTAGAATGATAAGCATTACAAGGTCTTAAGCTATGAGTAAAAAATTATGGTCAAGAGAAGGGCTATGGTGAAAGAATGACGCTTCCCCTAGTGAATTCGAATCTTTGAAGGGCCATAATTTTACAAAAACTTGTCCAAATGGGATGATTGAGTAGTCCATCGGCATCTACTCGTCATGTAGATATCTAAAATGAACTTGCATGTGGAATTTGAAGCTGGGATTGCAAAGTTACGCCATTTTAAAGTTTATACCAAATGTCAAGACCCAAATAACACCTTGCAGCTTCTAATGGGCTCACCACGCTTCACTTTTAGTGTCACTTGAATCGCAACTCATTAACACTGCATATACTAAGCACCTACAATATTAGTTCTCTTTTTTTAACTTATATTAACAAGTCCCAATCCTTGGAATTGCTAACACACACCACTCATGTCACCAAGTAACATGTCTAGTGTCATTTGCGACATTTGGTATTAGAGTAGGACTACGGTTGGGTGCAGTGAGTCTTGAAATCATGGTGAAGATTAAGGCAGTTGAAATTGGAACTTCAAGGCAAGGACGCCAACCACGTAGTCAAGGTCTGGAGTTTGTTGAGTCTTCTCGTAAAGAGATTGAAAGGGGAGACTCACTTTCTTTGGAACAAATGGATCAAGAATTAGAAAGGAAAACTTGAAAACTAGTGCCAAAGAAGGTGATACTCCTACTAGTCCTGGAAAACACACCGTCACCGCAAACGCAAGGGACGTGACCTCATGTTTGAGGAACTTGTCAAAACTCTTCAAGTGATGCAAGGTGAAATCAAAGAGTTTAAGGAGAAGGGCACTAGCTCTTTCTCACATAAGTTGTTCAAAATCAACATACCATCATTTTTCACAGACATTGGTAAGGCCCACAAAGTCAAGAACTTTTTGGTGTAGTTGGAATTGTACTTTGAAGTACAAAGGGCCCTTGAAGAGGACAAGATCACTATCATTGTAATTTTTCTTAAAGAGCATGCTTTGCTTTGGTGGACTCACTTTCGGGATGAAAGCTCAAAGGTAGTAGAGAGCTTGACATAGCCTAATTTCAAGGAACTAATCAACGACCGTTTTACCCTAGATATCAAGACATTCGTAATGGAGTGGCATTGGTGAGGCTGAAGAAAAGAGGGAGTCTTTGGTGTTATGTGTAGGAATTCAATGCATACTTGAATGTGCTTCCAAAGTTAGATGAGTTGACCAAAAAGATTCTTCAATGGGTTGGAAAATTGGGCAGAATGTGCATTGTTCAGAATGCCTCAACTACCAGAAACTTGTGCTAAGTTGTTGAAGTTGACAGAGATAATTGGTGATGATGAAGGCCAACATAAGAAGACTAAAGAGGGGCCTTTCACAAGAGAGTCAAGTAAGCACTCAAAGAACAAGTATAGGGATGATGGAGCTAAGTCAAATAACTTGCTACAACTGTGGTGAAAAGGATCACATGTCCCAAGGTTGCACTAAGACCAAAATGAGTGCCCAAAGTATGCGCTCTCATATTGGAGAGCATGTCCTTCATATCTACAAGTTAGATTTCAATCGCTCAGTAATGAGAGAATGCATGAAATTACAGCCGTTGCGTGTATTCAGGTGTTCGAATCTTTATTCTAATCAGCTAGTCATTTTGTAATCGTGGTGTAGTCATTTGTCTACCCCCCTTAGTCATGCCGTAGTCGTCACAAAGTCATTTTGTACTACCAACAAGGCGCCATTTTGTTGCTCACATAATCTATAAACCTTACTTTGTCGACTAAATTAATGTTGTTTCAGAGTTGTTTTCATACTTGTAGTGGACCTCATTAAAGAAAATTGGCCAATGTAGGCATTGCTCAAGAGCATTGGCTTCACAATAATGCACAATCCTATCAATCGTGATATTCATGCGAGGTAATGACATTGCACCCTACAAAATGCAAAAGCTTATGGTATGCCAGAAGAGTAGGTCAATGGATCAAGTGTTGATTAATCGAATTTCCCTTTCCTAATGCTTCCGGGTGTTGGTCATGCATACTTCACAATATGAAGTCGCTCATACGTTACATTGGATGGAACTTAGTGAAGACGAAAGGAACAAAAGATATGAACTAAAATGGGCTTGGAGGTGGCAATGTGAAGAAATTTGTAGCCAAAAAAAATGGAACAACAATGAAATGAAAAAAATGTAGAGGAAAAAAATGAGCTACTCCAAGCCTTTATAAACTAAAGGCTTAAAATGAACAAGAGGACTACAATTTATGCACACACTAAAGAAATGAACAAGTAAAAAGATAAATCTAATTTAATTTTCCAAAGAAGAAGACCCAGGAGAATTAAAAGGTGTGGAACCCAAATTAAAAAAATTGCAAAAAAAA
The DNA here is from genome assembly GCA_950106755.1 of Climacium dendroides. Taxonomy (NCBI): domain Eukaryota; kingdom Viridiplantae; phylum Streptophyta; class Bryopsida; order Hypnales; family Climaciaceae; genus Climacium; species Climacium dendroides. The sequence goes on from OX467086.1 coordinate 25,195,264, forward strand.
GGAAACACTAGTTTTAAATTTTTGGAAAGAGTGATTTTTTTAGAATAAGTAGCAAGAAAATGTCATAGAACTTTCCATTTTCCATCTGTAGTCTACAAATAGAAGAGTGCATCTATAATGAAAGTAAATTATCTGTGGAATAATATTACAAGGCCCCTAAATGCCATTCAACCACTCTAATGTATAATAGAAGTCCACTTGGTGTGTCCGTCGAAGATAAAGATAACCTTTAACTCATATTGATTATGCAGTCACGCTAAAGTCCTTTGTCAGTTGCGTTGAAGTAAACGCCAATGACAGAGTCATCTTCCAACTTCCTATCTTTCTAGTGAAGCCTCCACGTCATATGGCCAATGACACTATCAATGAAAAGAATGTGGATGAAATGTGGACCCTAGTCATTGTTTGTACACCAGTCGCATCCGCGACTGCAACATAACTCAAATGCTATAGAACATCTCTAGTTGGTGCAAATAAGGAAGCACAATCGCGTAGAAGTCATTCCAAACACGTAGTCATACTTGGCCAGTCACATATGTACACAATTTCTTGTAGTATTCATCTTCAAACAGATGGTCAAACAGAGATTGTGAATGGGGTCTTAAATCAATACCTTAGGAATTATGTGAGTGCTGACCAAAAATATTGGACTTAGTATTTGGCTTTGGCTAAGTTTAGTTATAACAAAGCCAAACATGCAGCTAGATGTGAATTGACATTTAAAGTGGCTTATGGTATAGAGTCACTTATGCCTATTGACCTTGCCTTAGATTGCAATCAGAGTTTGAAAGGAGCTAAGTTGCTGAAGACTTTATTGCTCACAGAGAAGCCATGCTTAAAAAAATCAAGTTACATTTGGACAAGGCACAAAAACGGTACATGAAGCAAGTGAACAAAGGAAAACACCATGTGGAGTATACTGAAGGACAAAAAGCGTGGTTAAATGGCAAAAACTTCACATTACCTAAAAGACTAACATCTAAGTTCATGGCTAAATATGCAAGTCTATTTGTCATTACTAAGCGCTTATTTAAAGATGTCTACAAATTAGAGTTGCCACAAGAAATCAAGGTGCATCCAATTTTTCATGTTTCTTTGCTAAAACCATATCATAAGGATACCTTGAGGCTGGAGTGTAAATAGGTGTTATGGCCTTTTTTAGAGTTAGTTGGAGAACACTTTGAATATGAAGTGGAAGATATTCTCAAGAGTGAAAACACTAAAAAGAGGGGCAAGGAATACTTAGTGAAATGGCGAGGTTACTATGAAAAGGAAGGAACTTGGATAAATGCCAAAGATATGGCAAATACAAAGGAAGAGGTGGACTGCTTTGAACAAAGTAGACAACTAAACAACGAGCAATACATAATTTGATGAGGACATCAACCTTTGTTAGTGGGAGAAGAACATAACACTTGTGTAAACAATGCATTTCTATGTTTGTCTATTGTATGTTGGCTTGGTAATAAAGTTGCAATTTTAAAAATGGACTTGATGTATAAGTTAGCTCTTGATTGGCATTAGCACTTTGAGATGTGTCTTGGTCTCATTGATGTTTAGGTTTGGTAGAAGAGAATGGAATGATACGCAAAATCAATTTCAAGAATGCTGCAAATTAGGGACCTTAGCTTAAAAATTGGAAGGGAATGAACCTTTATAATGTTCAAACTTAGAACTTGCTTGGGCGAGATTAAAATAGTGGCACGGGCTTATAAAAGTGCCCTTTGTGAGTAGACCATTGTCAACACATGGATTAATCATCCATGCCTCAAGAGAGTATACAAATGACAAGTTAAGTGGGACTTGACACTATCTCTAGGCTTGCAAAAGTTCACCACTTGATAACTAAACTATTTAAGAGGGGGTTTGGTGTTGCTCCCAAGTAGAAATTGACAAGCCTTGAATTCGTCCTAGTCAAATAATGAAATAGGCTAGTTGAACCTATATCGGAGCCAAATGAAGGCAAACTGATGGAGTCTCAAAGTATATAAGTTCCATTAGATTAGTTTATGTCCTTGAAAATTATATATCTAAGGTTATCAAAACAATGGACTTATCTAATGCCACCTTTGAAGACTTAGCCATTTAAAATTGAGTAAGTGAGTACTTGGACATTGCAGGGTTAGCTACCTAGAATGCAATGAAAGTATTGAAGGGGATGGCTACCTTATTTCAAACTCAATGCTTCCGACATCAAGTAATGTCAATGAGGGCATCGACCCTATTTGGTGGGGGTGAATGTCACATCCCTATCTCCTTGGGGTGCCCAAAGTACCTTAGTGAGCAAGGAGGACCTTGAAGTGACTTTCCAAACTTTGCAAGAGGCTAAGAAGGGAGAAATAAGTATCTTCCAAGCAAACAAGGTGCAATATCACTCTGGATTTAAAGGGTATGATAGTGTCATACATTCTTGGAAATCCCTTGAGAATATACATCCAAACATTCAAAGAATGCATGATTTGGACTTATGAACTAAAAGTTATGAACGTTTAAAGTTGATGGTGTCCCGATGACGTCGGGACACTTAAGGGCTAGGAGTAAGAGGATCCCAATGAATCCTTTATGGAAATATGGCATGTAGCATATCATCATACTACTAAAATCATAACTCCCTTTGTAATATCACAAATGCTACCATTAATACTAGAAGCTCCTGCTTGCTATGCTACGCATTTATTGTATCATATATATTTTGATATATTTGAATAGAATGTATGATAATGATTTCAATAAGTCTTTAAAATAATTATTTTAAATATTTTAAAAATATATTTTCAATCATGCATACATAGAAATTGTATTTTCACACAATGTGATATTACAGAAATAGAGTAGCAGTTTGCAATCACTTCTATAATATCACTTTTTACAAAGGGTGATATTATAGAAATAATATAGTGATATTAAAGAGGATCCATAGGATGATATTATAGAGGTAGCAAATCCATTGCTTCTCTTGGCTTTACAATTCTTTGCACTTCTATAATTTTGTGCTTTTGTGAGCTTTGAGCTTTCATGATTTCAATTTTCTATTGCTACTACCAAATGATTTTGAGAAATTTATTCATGATTTTGGATTCTACAACAATTAAATTGTTCACAAAGTTTTTGAGATTTATAAGTTTTTCTTTTCAATTCTTCAATTTGGATTGCCATTTTTTGTAACAATGGAGTCAAGTTTCTAATGCATTCTAATGTATGTGTATCTTTTATAGTATTTACCATTGCATATGTTTCATTCATCATTCAATAAATTTTATAAATGCTTCCTTATAAAAAAAATTATACAAAGATTTTAGTCATTTTTATTTGAAGATTTATTGAAATTTTTGTTTTACATTCTATCTAATACATCAAAATTCTTATAAAATTCTAATGATGAATGCGTAGCATAGCAAGCGCTAACCACTAGTTGTAAAACCAAAAATACAAGAAAACTAGAATGATAAGCATTACAAGGTTTTAAGCTTTGAGTCAAAAGTTATGGCCAAGAGAAGGGTTGTGATGAAGGTGTGACACCTCCTCCGATGAACCCGAATCTTTGAAGGGACATAATTTTGCGAGAACTTATCCAAATGGGATAATTGAGCAGACCATAGGCATCCACTTGTCATGTAGATATCCAAAATGGGCTCGCATGTGGAATTTGAAGCTGGGATTGCAAAGTTACACTGTTTTAAAATTTAGGAGCCTTGATACCAAATGTCGCGACCCAATGTCACTTTGAATCTCAATTCATTAACACTACACATGCCAAACACCCACAGTGTTAGTTCCCCTTTTTCAACTTATATTAACAAGTTCCAATCCCTAGGACTTCTCACACACACACCACTCATGACACACTCTTGGTCAACTCAAAGTGTAAAAGTGTCCCATTGCAAATCGTGATTTTTTTAGTATTGAGGGTTCTTGAAAATGAGCGTCGAATATATGACGGTCGCTAGCATATGAATTGGGAGAATTTTTTAGTGTTCAAAGAGGATCGAATAAATTCAATATACCGACAACATGTGCCAACTCTTTTGGAGTGCCATTTCTAAGGGATGAAGAGCATCCCCACCCGTTCTTTCCTCCAACCTAGTTTGCTAAACCTGCTTCCTCACCTGCTTCCTCTTGACAAAGTCCAAATATGGCCATACCTTTTGGAATAATTGTGAAATCATTTACAAATGTGTCCAATCTTGCACAGACGGAGGTCAGTACTGTACCGGGATTACGGGCAGCCTGAAAAAAAAAACTGACAATTGTATGCCAACGAAGCAGCGACTGACTATTGAATTGTTGACCAATCCGAGCATGCGAAATCCGGGATTCCGGGTACCCAAATATCGGACAATGACGGTGCCCACCAAGTGAGCAACGACTGACCGCTTTTGAATTCCTGGCCAATCAGAGCATGCATGCAGTTGCTTGACGTCAGACAAGTGCGTCACCAGTGGCGTCAAAGGCTTGCGTCAGCAACATACGGCAGTTTGGAGGGGTGCATGTACAGTAGACCCCGCTGATTGCACCGGCACCCTGACCGCTACTCAAGATCGGATACGGCCCGTGCGACCGGTATAACTTATTAGTTTGATTCCACAGTCTGTACAGGCCCTGTATTTGAAGCACTAGCCCTGTATTTGAAGGACTGGCCCTGTATTTGACTCCACCAAGCCAGATACCCCCAATTCTTAGAACGGGCGATCGTGGGCGGAATCAAGGAGTTTGACCTGTTTGCTGAAATTTTTTAAATTGTTTTTCCGCATAGAGACAAGTGTGAGAAACAGCTAGAGCAATTGAAATTATATACTTTGTAGACAAGGTACAAATTGGGTATGAATTTTTGAAGTGTACTATTGGCCATCGTGGCACAAAAGAGTTTCTGCATTACCTCAAAACCAACAAAAAGTGTATCTGTAAATGGTCACCTTACTCACGTACAACAATCATAATGTTTTCTATAATGGCCTCAATGCAAAAGTCTAAAAAAGTCATTTTGTGCAATGAATTTACACTCACAAGGTGGAAGTTCCTAGTGTAAGGTAGAAGCATTAGTTGTCAACCACACCTAGTATCCAACTTGTATTTCCAACCTCAAGCTGGAACTTGTACTTGGAATGGGTGTTTTTTGGTCCTTTTTGAGGTTGGGACTAATAAGGTCATGACACATGTCACAAAGTAGTGAGCAAAAAAGGAAGAAGAGATGAGCAAGAAAATAGTTCTTCAATGATTAGAATTAGAATTCTCTAAACATCGACTATGGATTAACAATGCTTTCTAACTCTTGGAATTCATAGTAATTTCAATTTCAGGAATAAAAATTTGAAGAATTAAGTAGCCCCATGTTTCTTATCTTCCTACGTGGGAAAACTTTCCACCATCCCATACTCCTCACCATCTATTCCCAAATTGTTTAAAAAAATCCACTATTGTTGCTTCTACCTTGGTCACTAATCATTCCATTGTTACCACCTAAGACATTGATTGTGGCCCAAATCTCATTTATCAACCTTTAAATGCCCATGGGTTTTTTTGAGCTTTAGGAATTTGCTCTCATTGAACAAAAAGACAACATTTTGATTAGTTGCTTCAATTTTTTTGAATTGTAACTATACAAATTCAAACTGTACACGTTAGAGATCACTTAAAAAAAGAAAGCACAACAATATCACTTATGAATTGAAAGATTATAATGCTTGATCATCAGGGTATTAAAACTATGAAATCAATTTGAAATCTTGCAATCCTCTTTTTACATGTTAAATCTAGAAAGTTAGTCACCAAAAACATATGAGGATAAAGAGCCTAACATGCATAACCCCAATCAATTTTCAACTTCTCAAAATCTACTCTACAATTTTTTTAAATGAATTTCTAATGTGATTGTTTCTCCAAGATCTAGTGTATTTGAGACTCATTTCCAAGAGCCCTTGACACCATAGAAAGTCAAGATTGCAATGAACACCCTTGCACAAAATCTTAAATAGAAAATTCATAATTAATCATTTTCAAAATCAAATTTTTGATGCAGAAACTAGACTTCAAAGAAAAAATTTCAAAAATATAAACTACTAAAAATAGAAAATTGTTCAAGTTTTATTTAACTTGGAAGTTTTTTCAAACACTAAAATTTGGTGCCTCAGACATTTAGAGGTTAAAAACAAATGTAATGAGTCCTTGATGAGTCACAAAAAGTTCCTTAATAATAGCAACATATATTATGTATTTCATCTCAAATTTGGTACGAGATGAAAAGTACTTGTGGTTTGCATATTTTATGTAGATTTTTTTTTATATTTAAAAAATCATATAATTTCCAAATATGTTCTATGCCAAGGCATAAAAATATTCCTTCAAAAAATCACACAAATTCTTCTTCCATGTATTACATGGACTACAACAATATCCATATGTATCCCACTATTTCAATGCAGTTTTTTTCAGAACAACACAAAGCCTTCTATCGGCTATAAAGTTTTTGTAATTCATATAAAAAAACACCTTATTATCTTGCAAAGTTTAAGATGTGAATGCTTACTTGGATGCCTTTGGGTGTACTTATCGGCCTCAACCCCTTACTGCTTTGACAATAAACAGAGAAGTTCCAAGGGGGCACCACAAAACTTTTTTTTCATCCAAACCAATGTTTGACCTTTTAAAAAAAATACTTTTTTTATGATGAAATTGAGGTAAATAATATACATTTTTATAAGGATATAAGCCGGTAAAAATATGCAAAAATTCAGGGACAAATTCAAGCACTAAGAGGTTATCCCTTCAACACTCCAACATCCTTATTATAGATGATGAACATCTAGAGTGTTCTCTTCAGTGTTCTATCCATTTCCCTTCTCATTTCTCCAAACCAATTCTTGAATCCTTACAAAATGACCTTTCTATTAATACTTGAAGGATGCTTCCTCCATGACCAAAGAACTCGACCAAAATGCTCCAATTATAGGACCAATACATGCATCCTTTGTTTCTGCAATCAACAATGAAATCATCCATTAACCACTTTTCAGTCTCAACGTCTTTTAAAAATTAAGAGTGTACCCTTAAAGGACAAGCCGGTCATCGAGGAAATCATTTGTTTGGGTACCATGCAAATTGTTGGCTTAAAAAAATGAAAAAGCATTCATTGGAAGACAAGCTATTATAAAAAGTCTTCCCTTTTCACATGAAATTTGGAAGATGAATAGTTATACTTATGTCCTACATGAAAAGATTCTTTATCATTCATCGACCAAAAAACATCCTCCACATCGTTTATGGGTTAAGACAAGTTTAATGAACTTGATATAGAAAACATATTTATACATAGATAAGGTAGAACAACTCATTATGATCAGATGACCATAGTGGATACCTCCCCATCATGGATTTTTTTCAGTAAGGTAGGTGGCTCTTAAACCGACCTGGTTCTAAAACCGATCTGGTACATTTTACTTCTGAAATGTATTAACTGCGTACATTTCAGAAGGGGGTCGGTTTTAGAAACCACTGCGTTTCAACTTCAAAAATTTGTAATTAATTCCACAAAGGTCCAAAAAATATGAAACAACTTGGATTAGATGCCTATTCCCTTTTTCTTCCTACCAAAATTCACTGAATTGTTTTGAGATGTTTAGCTGTCCCAAAAATGCAATCAGCTTTTAAAAGGTCGGTTTAAGAGCCACCTACCTTATGTGAAATTTTAACTACAATGCATGTCTTATGTGACAGGAATGGAGTGATTAGTGACTTCATTACTAACTTCCATTTTTTCAGTGTGAATTCATTGTAAAAGTTGACTTTTTAGGCTTTCTATGTTAGAAAATACAATGACTACTATGGGTTCAGATTTTGTCGGTACTAAGGTAGTCTACAGACTCTTTGGGCCATGATGCATTGAACACTTTAGAAATTCACAGTAAATTCATACTTTGTCAAAAAAAAAACATAATTTAAACTACTCTTACTATTTCTCACACTTGTAATAATGTGAAAAAAAAATTAAAAAATTTCAGTAACAAAGTGAGGTCAAACTCCTAATTCTGACCACAATGGGCTGTTTTACCTCTAAGGTAGAACTACCCATTACCACCATTTATCCAATTCCTCCACCTACAGGTTCCTCCCATTTCCGACACTAGCACATCTTATTACCATAATCTTACTCATCCATGATCATGATGGCAATGCACTGGGGAGCGGACACATTAGCCCACGCTTCAACAATGGTCTGGTCATGCTTTACCAAGGGTCTACTCACAGTTTTACATTTCAGCTTTGAAAAATCACAAAAAATTCAATTCTTGTCAGAATGTCTTCATTTTTTTTGCAATTGACTTATCTCAAACAATCCAATCTTTGAAAAATATGAGAGCTCATAAATAGCTTCTCCAAAGTACCTAGATAGCAAATCTGTATGGTAATGGGTAGTTCTACCTCTATAAAGGGCCTTTCGCACTTGCTGTTAAGGGAGTTTTAATTATTGCAAATAGAGGGGGTCCCGGTGAATTCAACTGCGATTGCCTTGCCCCATGGATGGACGGGCAACGAGGACCTCTAGCCCCTCTGACTGTTATCTGGGGTCTGTCATTTTTTTGTTGAATCAGACCTGGGTACAGCAGCCCATTCTTTAAGTTTACTTTGCTTCCACACAAAAGCCAGAAAAAAAAACCTTCTCTTATGTAAACAACATTGAAAAGTTGAAAGTGCTAACTCACCAATTTCTATAGACAAGTAAAGCAAACTTCACTAAAACCAAGAGAAATTGATGGACAAGTACCTTCAACTTCCCTTGTGCTCAAATGAGAATGGGAAGCTCTTTACATTCACAAGGGTGGTAGGAAGTAGAGCAACCCATGTGGGATATCTAAATTAGGAGGAGGAAGAGCTCCACCGCTCATAGTTAAGTCTAAAGTACGAATTGTGGATTTCAGACCCCATTTAGACATAGTAAAACATCTTATTTTTAAGAACTTTGAACAAAGAAAAGTTGGAAAATCAATACATCTTTCATCTCCAAAAATCCGTTTGAGATTTAGTTACTCCAATCAAAACTTATGAACAAATTTTAGAAAGGGATTGGAAAAGGAAACTTCATTGACATTTTCAAGTACCTAGTCAAAATGGTCATAAATTAAGGTATTTAAACTTACATATGGACTTGTTGTCTTTAAAGCATAATCATTTACAATTTTTTTTTCTTAATTATAAAAGTTTAGATTTTTACATTTCAAACTATGAGCGGTGGAGCTCTTCCTCCTCCTAATTTAGATATCCCACATGGGTTGCTCTACTTCCTACCACCCTTGTGAATGTAAAGAGCTTCCCATTCTCATTTGAGCACAAGGGAAGTTGAAGGTACTTGTCCATCAATTTCTCTTGGTTTTAGTGAAGTTTGCTTTACTTGTCTATAGAAATTGGTGAGTTAGCACTTTCAACTTTTCAATGTTGTTTACACAAGAGAAGGTTTTTTTTTCCGGCTTTTGTGTGGAAGCAAAGTAAACTTAAAGAATGGGCTGCTGTACCCAGGTCTGATTCAACAAAAAAATGACAGACCCCAGATAACAGTCAGAGGGGCTAGAGGTCCTCGTTGCCCGTCCATCCGTGGGGCAAGGCAATCACAGGTGAATTCACTGGGACCCCCTCTATTTGCAATAATTAAAACTCCCTTAACAGCAAGTGCGAAAGGCCCTTAAGCAACTGAAACGATGCCAAAAATGGATTGAGGCGTTAAATAGAGTTAAATTTTGTGGTACTAGCTGTATGCCTCCCTGGTAAGTTCTGACCGCAACCAGGATCTTCTGAATCTCTTCCTTCTAATTTTTTTATGTTTTTAAATTTTAAATTTTAAATTTTTAAATTATATATATATATATAATATTTTTTTTAAATTGACACAAATGAAACAGTCCTCTTAATTTTTCACTTTTGAGGAAACTCCTGGAGAAGGAGACCTCACTAGTCACTACTGAGTATGTACTGTACAGCAGGAGAGGCAATCTTAAAAAATCAAATCCAGGATCCACCACATGGGACATCCCCAGAAACAGCCTGCAATCCCTTTGGAAAAAACATGCGCTGCATTGTTTAAGAGGAGAAACCCAAACAGTGCCACCAACCTCAACCTCCAAATTATAAGCAACTTATGCCAATTTCCCTTCCAACAAGTGACCGCAAAACAAGTGAATACTAGAACAACAAGTGACCGCAAAACAAGTGAATACTAGAACAACAAGCTCTTTGCAATGTGGGAAGAGTAGCTTAGCTTCATGTAAGACTTTTTGGAATCACCATGGTCCGTCCAATTTCATGGAGCATGAGAGGCAGACATTCTTGAGCTCATGATGCCACTTTGGTTTTTGAGGCCGATTTTGTCACCTTTCCTTTGGATAGTTAGAAAAGTGTTGAAACCCATCATAATGCCTTCCCGCTTTTGACACCTTTAGGTTTGTCAAAAAGGTATAGATGTGGATGTTTGTGATGAATTATTTTGAAATTGGGCGTTAGAATATCTGCAATTTCACACCTATACATGTCAATCTTTGATGATAAATCATTCTACCGGGCCCTTCACGGCATGCAATCCTAGTGAATCAAGCAATGGCCTTTCAAATCATTGCACCTTGAGTTTTTCAAGTGAGGCTTATCCTATATTTCACTTAGTGATTGAAGAATTGACTATTTAAAGGGCACATTTGGTGAAGATGGGTGGAGGACAAGGATTTAAAGGGCTCACAAAAATAGTTGTAAACTTTTAATGTGTCAAATTTGGCAAGTGTCAGTGAAGAGGTTTGAGGGTGATCTAATCTATTTTTTTTTCCTTTGGAGACATGTGTGAACATTTGTCAATTAAGGTAGGATGACCCAAGGCTACAGTACAATTATGAAAAAACTAAATCATTTAAAGATCAAAGAAGGAAACGAAATGCAATAATTCTAATGGTGAGATTGTTCTAAGAGTCAAAGTTAACCACATGGAGCTTTGTTTTTCAAAAAAATGTGAAAATTGAGCTCAAAAATAAATCCAATACATTATTTTTCAATAAGATGCTCTCATTGCTTGCACAACAAGATGTTCCATGACTTTCTCATGACTTCTCCAAATGGAATGTACCAAATATGGTTATATAGACAAAAATATAATTTTTTAAAGAATTTTTTTGATTCTTGTTCTCGATTGTTTTGAGTCTCAAGTGGGCTTAATTTTTGCCTCCAAGCACATGAAATTTTTGGGAATATATTTTCAGAAAGTTTATCTATTTTTCTACCTTAATTTTTTTTTCAAAAATCATGCCAAAAATTGAGATCACATGAAAAGGCTACCCAAACCATTATTAAGTGTCCTCTCATGAAATATTTGGGACTTTGGGGGGTAAATTAGCATCTTATATAGTATCAAAAATTAAAGATGATGGATGGAAATTTGGAAATGTAATTCATCAATGATACATTACATTACTAAGATATCCTTACCCTTTTACAACACAAACCATTTGCCACAAGATAGAATAGAGTTCCACACAACTCCTCATTCACCTATGTATGTCCCCATGTATGACAAAATGTTTCCTGAAACTCAACACTAGTTTTCAAAAAAAAAATCTAGGGATCAAAATCAATGTTTATCCCTAGAATTTTGTACGAAAAGTGACAAGTTCTTATACATTAGTTTGACCTCAAATGAGTGCTTTTGCTGTTTTTTTAACGCCTAAAGTCCCAAGGGCTCTTTTCCATTAAAAAAAACACTCAAAACTGCCATTTTTATAGCAATGAGCAAAAAGTTTTAAAAAAGTTTTTTTTTGCATATCTAATTGTAGTATCTTGTACAAGACTAGTACAAGAATGTGTGGCAGAAATTTCACAAACTTTGACCTTGTAGATTGCAAGATATTTGTGTTTAAAATGAATGAAACAATTTTTTTTGGGACCATGATCAACTATATTATTTGGCTTAAAACCTTCATAACTTATAATTTTTGCTCTATTGATTTTGAATTTATAATTTTATATAAAGAATTGAGTTGAGTTTCTAGGAATTTTTTTAAAAAACACACACTTAATTTTCATTCATTAAAAAATTATTAAATAGAAGTAAGTTCAAGATTGAAGGAAAATCTGAATTGTCAATATCTTTAAGATGGAATTGAAATACGCTAATCTCAATAGTGAGATTGTTCTAGCAAGAGATCTTAAGCGTGCGAAACTTTTTTTCTTTTTTAAATTGTAAAAATTGAGGTCAAAAATGAATTCTACAAGTTATTTTTTCAAGAAGATGTTCTAATTGCCCAAAAAACTAGATTGTCCATAACTTTTTCATAACAAATCCAAACCGAATGAATCAAAGCTTCACATTTACATAAAAATAAAATCTACACAAACCCAAATTTCTAAAAAAATTTCAACTTTAATTTTTTTAAAGGTTTTTTTTCTACTTGCAAAACAAGAAAAGGGCTTTTGTTCCATAACTTTTGCTCCTGGGCTCCAATTGAAAGAAAAATTATATTTTCGGAAAGCTAATGTGTTTTCCTATCTTCATAAAAAGATTCAGAAAATCATGACAAATACCGAGACTGTGGAAGCCTGTCCAAAATCCATTTTGTCCCCCAAGAGAACAATGGAGCTTTAGGGATTAAGCATATATATGATTCACACACTGCCCCAAAGGATGATTTCCACGATGACAGGCCTGGCAGGTGTTCCAGGGTTACCATTGTGATATGATATATTTTTCCCAATTATGTTCAGAATTGCCGGTTTGAAAAGAAAAGTTTTTTTTGTTTTATTTTTTGTTTTTTTGAGGTGTACATACCTCAGTTTTCAGTCTCCCCAGGCTAACCATTTGACAGGCCTGCCCTGCACAATTATACGCATTTCCTTTGTCAGTTTATGCCTTGGCTTTTTGTCTGGTAGAACTCGGTTTCTGGTCAAGTATGCAGCACATGCTGCACAGTGACAATTTTTAAAAATTTGAATTTTTTTGAAACAAATGGACAATTCCCATTGATAAAAAGAAAAAAAAAAACAAAAAAAACACAGAAGCACAACCAGAGGACAAGTCCTCAAGTGACATGGGGAAATGGGGCGATAGGTTGGAAATGGGTCGGCTACTCTACAACCTCAGTACTCCAATTCAGCACTCAAGTGTCGAAATTGAATCTCCACATCAGATTCTTACAGGTCCACATCACTCACAAGATCACATGTGGCACTTTAATTCATTAAGGACCAAGTCGATGACAAGAAATGAAAAACTGGCTGAAACTGACATGTTTTCATAAGTAGCCAAAGTGGATACTCATGAAAACATGTCGGTTTCAGCCACTTTTTCACTCCATTCATTGACTTTAATGGGTTAAAAAAGAAAAGGACTTAATTTATGTCGAATTGAACCTTGAGGATGTAGGGTACTCATCCATTCTTCAGCAATGGAAATCAGGAATCATCCATCCACCCACACACCCGTCCAGAAGAAAGGGCATCTATCGTACAGTATGCAGTCATGGACTGAGTACCTCTACACAACAAACATGTATTGACAGGGGGAGGATCTACCTGCATGTGTCTTCAAAATTTTAAAAAATAAAAATAAAGTAGATATGTCTTGTACTCAATTGGATATGCAATTAGTTGACATCAATAGTACGTGTACGAAAAGAAATTTGGATTTGAAATTTTAGACGGAAAGTCGGAGACATATAAGGTATATCATGGTGGGGAACATCTATACCCAAATGGTATTGTATAGGGTAGAACAACCCAACGTCATCAACCTCCACCCAACATCTAAAGTAGTATGGCCTTAAAGCGACCATTTACTGGCCAGTTCCCCTTTTTTGAAGATTTTTATGAATAGAAATATTTTTAGATCATTTTTCAGAGAAAGAAAAATGGACATATAAGGTATATCATGGTGGGGAACATCTATACCCAAATGGTATTGTATAGGGTAGAACAACCCAACGTCAACAACCTCCACCCAACATCTAAAGTAGTATGGCCTTAAAGCGACCATTTACTGGCTAGTTCCCCTTTTTTGAAGATTTTTATGAATAGAAATATTTTTAGATCATTTTTCAGAGAAAAAAAAATGGATGCGGATTGTTACACGAGTGGTTTCATATTTTTTGAATCATTTTTGAATTACTTATGAATTTAAATTTCTTTTTTGTTGTAGGCACTTATTTGTGACCCTAGGTCTTCCAAAATCCGACCACTTGCAACTTCTAAAGCGATTTCAGTAAATGAAGGCCAACAATTGACTCTTGCAATATATAATGTTTTTCTCTCGATTCTCTCAATGGCTTGAGAGGTTCATTTAAGGATCATCTACTATCCATGTCAGACCTAAATATAGGGGCAATTTGAAGAGGCCACTCGCTTCTAGAGCCTTAGTCTACTGTCCCCTCCCATTTGTGCCAATTACACACCATTACCACGATCTGCTTAGCAACCCTTTGGCATCAAGGCAACATAACATTGTATAACCTTACAATTGTCTTCTCCATGTTGGGAAGAGATTATGCTTTGCTAGATGCCTAACATGAACTTCTCGATTAATTTAAGAATTGGGGTTGGCTAAGGAGCTATATAAAGACAATTTTGTTCAACATCAATGTGAGGGTCACCTATGCTTTACCAATTTATTTTCAACAAACTTTGAAAAATCATAGAAAATTCATTTCTTGTCGGAATGTCTTGGTTCTATTTGCGAGTGGTTTCTTTCAAACTTCTCTGTCTTTGAAAAATATGTGAGTTGACAAATAGATTCTCCAAGGTAACTAGATAGCAAATCTGCTTGGTAACAAGCATGTTTATTTTACATTATAAAACTTAGAGCTTGATGAATGAGAGAGTAATTGCATAACATTTGAAGACACTCCACAAGCTTTTACGTGAATATATGTTTGAAGAATATTGAATGATTGAAAATGGAGGAAATATATGCGAAGGAAATGTATGTGTATAAAACCTCCACTAGAAGAAAACGTGCCTATGACAATCAATAGAGTTCACCAACACTTGGTGGAATTGAATACATTGGTGAAGTACACAGTTATCTCAATGGTTATATCATACATGTTTTCTAGTAGTGTTCATGCTTTCTAGTAGTACTCATCTTTTCTAGTATTGCTCATATTTTCTAGTAGTACTCATGTTTTCTAGTAGTGTTCACTAAAAAGTCAATCCTTTTATGAATCTTGGGCAAAAATCCATGCACCAAAATAAACTTGAATTGGATTTAAGTGCCTTGTAAATATAAGATTGTAATATGATAACCTCTAGAATATTATAAGTATTTAGGCTTCATAGTTTGTCATCATTTTTAGCCAAATTAGTTTTTTAGGTGTAATTTGGCACTACTTTGAAAAAAACACACTTGGAAACAAGTACTTTGGGACATATGAAAAAAACAAAAGGAATCAATATTATAGAATGGAGGTAGTATGTATAAATAAAGCAATTACTGGAAGAGTATTTTGCATTATTAGAATTAACTTGAGTGTTTTCTAAAGGAGGAACCAAATTTCATAGTAAATTATTTTATGAAACATAATATATGACAATCTGATTTGGAAAGGAGGTGCCAAAATTGAAATTCTACATTAAATTATGAAAAGTCACCTCAACCCAATTACAAGATAGCATGTGACACTTTTGAACAGAAATGATTCAATTTTATGTCAAATTTGGCCCTCAAGTAGAGTATATCCTTTTGACCTTAAAGCCTAGTTCAAATGAGCAATTGAAACAAGCATGAATAGTGATACCCTACCTAGTCTTTCATCCTCCCAAAATACTTCAAGGTGCATCATCATGCCATTATCTATCTCATACAATTCTTTGGGCGTGACTTCATACCATGTTGGCAACCTTAATCCTTCTAATGTTCTCCTTTCGCAATAAAATAAAAGCATTTCCAATACTAACGAGGGAGAAGTATAGGAATTTGTCTCCCCAAGAGGCTTGTCATACAACTATAAGCACGACCCTTGCTAACCTGATGGGGTGGGATCACTCCAATGCGGTTGAAGAGAGTACACAAACAATCCCTAGACAACTTAAAGTTCTCTAGGGATGTCATGAGTCATGACCCCTTCAGTGGACAAGGATGCTATTTCAGGCAGTGACCTTTCAAATTATTTTGTCCCAACTCCAAAGCGCTCCGCTGAAATGGAACCCCACCTAATAACAGCCAAACACACAGTCAGTGCATACGACAGTGTGAATGGGTCATCCTGACGTCACCCCCTCCACCTCAGGGGACGGGTTCCCATGACGTCATCGTGAGACCAAGGTCATGATTTTCTTTTTCTTCTCTCCAGGATTCTTTTCCTGTAGAAGATTGTCGATTCCTCTGGCTGAACGGAATACTTCTCACCTGACGTCATCCAATATTTTTATACAAATAACAACAACAATGCAGGTTCAGTTGTTCTCATGGTTTCTTCAGTTCACTTCAAATGTAAAACTATTGGACGACAAAAACAACAACAACAACGACATGGTCCAGACATCAGCAACAAGTTTTGAGGATTTTCCAGTTTTTTCTGGCTGGGTTGTATTCATCCTATCTGAAGTTGGGGATTTTGTGTCTCTCTTTAAAATAAAAAACAAAGTTGTAGTAAACTATGGAACCCAAATGGATCAAAACAGCATAAATACGGGGGATCATCATTCATTCTGTTGAGCAACACACATGGGCGGTCATACTTATGCTAAGGTAGGAGGTCCGTAAATCGCCCACCTAACTGAAGAGCTGAAACTGAATTTGGGGGATGGGAAGTCTCGGAAATGTTTTTTTAGTAATTTTTTCTTGAAATACAAGTGGAATTGGCATCCAATCCAAGTCGTTTCATATTTTGTGGAGCTTTGTGGAATTAGTTATCAAAATTTGAAGTTGAAATGGCATAAGGCTCTAAAATTGCCCACTGCCTAAAATGTACACTATTTGTACGTTGTTGAAGGCTATGAAAAAAGCAACATGTATGAAGAGTGTACTTTTTGAAAAGGTGGGCGGTTTTAGAGCTTGTGTGGTTTTAGAGAACTTTTATTCCATCTCTTTTGACCTTTGGCAATGACATGGCATGCAACCATCCACCTCAACAACGTGGAATTTGTAGTCATAATAACTAGGGGTGATTTTACAATTTGTGTCCTCCCCCTGTCAAGAAATGTCCCATTCATTTTTGCAAGATGATTTCTTGTTATTCTTCTTGGCACAAGAAATTTGTGTAATAGGTGATTACAGATTTTTCATTCATTTATCACATATTTCATCCATTTCTAGACGGATGTTCATGTCAGACAATCTCCTTGTTGTTAGGATCCTCGTTGGGGTGCGCCCTCTTTGTCAACCTCTTTTGATTTTTTTTCCAAAATTCCCTCTACCTCCATGATCGCCCTACACAAAAAATCGCATGTCATACACCCAAAATCTAAAATTGAAAGGCAAAAAAAGTGTTGGAACTTGTCCAAGAAAATTGAACCACTTGTCACTAATATTTTGGAGAACATTAGAAATAGAAAAATGTTGAATTATTTTTTATTTACTCCATTTGCATGGTTTATATTATAGGATTATAGAGGATGAGGTTTATGGGGGGCACAAAAGTAGAATAAAAATAACTCCAATTTTTTTAGAATCATTGGACATTAACCTTTAAACAATAGATCCAACTAGAGGAGTTTGTTTTTAGAGAATCTTCATGAAAACTTCTTGATTACTCAACTATACATGAACTTCTTGATGTCATTCTCTTTGCCTTGAGTTCATAGGATGCATCTATCAATTTAAATCTTGGGTTTTGAATCACAATTTGAACTTGTAGTTTCTACATTGGAGAGTTTGATTAAAAAATTGAATAGCAATGCTTATAGGAAAGATTCTAAAATTTAAATTTGGGCAATGCTTCCAGGATCTCAAATGTCCTTTTAAAGTTAAAAATAACTTTTTTGGGATTCCTATAACAATGTCTATGAGAGAGTGATTGTATTAAATATAAGAATTGCATATTGTGCTAGACAGCAAACTTTATCTACAAACTATCTTCATGAAATCCCATCATTACATTGTAAATGTAGCTTCCTGTTGCATACATATATCTTATCTTGCGATGATCCATTATTGTCCCTTAAGCCATTGCACATATTTAGCTTGGTCAATTTTACTATTTTTTGGACAATAGAACAACAAATAAAATATTTATTCATATGTAATTTGGTCAATTTATTTTTTAGTTAAAAAAAACAAATTATAGATGGTCAAAGCAAAAAAACATATTATTTCCCATGTTGTCCGTAAGGGACAGTAGCTATTTGCATCCATTTGGATTCTAATAAGGTTTTTGGACTCCCTAAAAATCTACATTAGTTTTCAAACTGTAGATGCATGGTAGTGTTTTTTGAAGTTATAAAATTGTGAATTTTCAATTCAATTTCAATCCTTTCAACCTCAATTCCTTAATAAAAAAAAGTTGTCACAATACCAATCCTTGATAATTTTCACTCATTAGGGGTGTGAGGGGAAGCAATTAGGCCCAAAATTAGGTTAGTTTGGGGCTATCAAAGGTCTATAGATCTTAGTGCATACCACTAATTTAGATGCTAGGTTGAAAAACATGTAAAGGAAATGGGTGACCATTCTTTTAAGAAAATCACAATGATTGAAAAGATACAACAGATGTAGGTAAAAAAATTGTCATTTAAAACCCTTAAAAGACTTATAAAACTAGTGAGTTAAACAAGAAAATTTCAAATTAAACAAAAAATCTTGGATGAAATCATCAGATTGTAGATGAAAAGGTAATTATGGATATGTGATATGTGCTAATGTAATATTTTATATCCAATATATGGATGATTGTTGAAAATTGGAATATTACTATAACATTTTATGTCACCACTTTGGCACTTCATTAAAAATGAAAAAAAAAATTCATTATTATTATTTATTTCCTTTACTTCAAACATGATTTTAGAGTTGAAGATGATTTCTTTTGTTTTTGGTATTAATTAATGAAATGAAGTACAAGAAATCTAGTTTATTGTCTACTTTATAGATTAAAAAAATCTAAAAAATGATTTTTTTTTGTATAGCAATTTGAAGATGATTGGATAAAAAAACAATAGACATTTAATTTTTCATTGAATCTATTGAATTCCATGCCATTATTATCGAGATTTAAATATTTGAAGCAATAAGGTAGTTGCATATGAAGTCAACCTTATGTATAAGCCTATCTTTAATTATGTGTGACACTTTGTATTTATTGCATTAAATCATACTTTTTTATTTATTCTTATTTGCAATTAATAGCCACATCAACTTGAGAAGACATATTGCATATTCACTATAGAATTTTTTGATTGTAACATGCATTAAATCATTGGTTACCAAATCCTTAATACTTTCATTATTACAAAAAAGAACTAGTATTATAGGAAGGAAGGGAGTATTAAATCTAACATTTTTTTAATGAGTTCTAATATATATCTACCAAAAAGAAAATACAATTATTTTGACATTTCTTCATAAATCATGTTACAATTTGTCTCTTTTAACACATTTCAAGAAGCTTCAAATGTCTCTCAAAATGTTTTACATACTTACAAAAAATATCATAACTAATTGAAAAATTAGATTTTTTTCAACAAATTTTTGACATGTTGAGGTATAAATAATACACTTGTTCAAAATGATATTAAAAATCATATATCTAGGTGGAATGGTTATGGACAGCTTACATTTTCAAGAGGGGATGAGTTATAGTAAAAATGTTTGGAAAAATATATCTATTTATTTTAATTCAATTTTAGAAAAATTTAGTAATTTCATCCGTTGAAAAAGTATTTGATCCCTTAACACCTAGAGGGGCCTTCTTTCCAAATCACTTTTAAACTTTTGTTTTGAAGAGTCAACAAAAAATGTTTCTTAGAGTCATTTTTTCCAAAGATTTGACTACAAGATCTTGTTTATTGCTATCAGATTTTTGAACCCTGATTTTCAAAGCATTTGATTGTTTGGATTTTGATGTATTTGCACTTAAAGTCTACTTTTTGGAAAACAACAATTTTCTTCTTGGTCATTATGATTTTGGGGCACATATCTCAAAAAAATTATGCATGAAAACTTTTTCTCTTGTAACCAAAATAATACATTAATGGATAGTTGGAAACATACATGCCAATTTTCACAACTATTAAAACAATGGAAGATTACTTTCAAAACCTTGCCTTGTAAAGGTGTATGTATTAGAAAAAACAATAATTCCACCTAATTTTAGTCCATTAACTATTTGCTCCAACCAATCAACCCTTGCCCACTTGCACTATCCATAAAATAATTTTTTCTTAAGATGACCTCTCATTGGCTAGGTCTTTCTCCCAAGACAATCCGCAATGAGCATTGAAGTATTTGAGTTTGAAAAATCACCCAACATAATTTTTTGGTCCAAATTAAGATTTTCTTCTTGATTATAGAAAGATAACTTGGTGAACTACATGAGAATAATATCAAATTTAAATTTTTTTATAGCATCCAAATAACCCTTGAAGTTGGACAACAAATGTAAAATGGTTGCGTGGGCCTTTAGGGGTTAAATTTTTCCCTTCCTTATTTAATGGGTTGATCAATTATTTTGAATTTTTGAAATAGACTAAAATTTCCAAATGGCATTTTAAATAAAGAGATAAGAGAATCCAAACCAAAATTAATTGTAGAGTTTGCAACAAACCACTCCACAAGGGCATCACTACTTGGCTTGCAAACGTGGGTGGTCATTTGACTTGCAAAATGGAGGCACCCACTTTTTGAGATGTAGGAAAGTGGATAGCCCCACCCACGCTTGTTTAAAGACCACCACTTTTTTTTATAAGAGGCCACTACTTTTGGCTAGTCATCACTATTAAGAAGACACCACTTTTGATTGGTCTCCATTTGTAAATATTCCTTGTGTCCTCTTCCTACGGAAAACCTTTTTGTTGTATTCATTTGCAAGCCATTTGCAAAAATCTTTGTTTTGCAAGCTGCATAAGGTTTTGGAATTGGCCTTTCAATAAGTTCATCATTTTGTAAGCCCAATAGGGTATTTATGGAAATTGATTTAAAGAAGATGTCCATTTTGTAAGATGGGTGGGGATGCTCTAATAAGCTTAAGGTAGGAGGTTCTAAAAGTGCACAAACTCTAAAATTGCCCACCTCCTCAAACATACACTATTTGTACATGTTTCTTTTTTGTAGCCTTCAACAATATACAAATAGTGTACATTTGAAGAGGTCGGCAATTTTAGATCCCTATGCCATTTGAACTTCAAAATTTCATAACTAATTCCACAAAGCTCCAAAAAAATATGAAACTACTAGGGGGTTAGATGCTAATTTGAGAGTTTATTGAAAATTTTATTGAAAAATATTTCAAGAAGCTTCACCTCCTTCAAAATCCATTTTCAGCTCTTAGGTGGGCAGTTTAAGATAAATGTACCCATTGTCAATCACAACCCATACCCAACCTGTAGGGGGCATTGTTTCCAACCAAAGCTAGATTAGATTTCCAACCGAAGCTTGGAATGTGTTATTATTTCTTTTTTAAGGCTAGGACTAATAAGATCATGACACATGTCTCAAAGTAGTGCGCAACAAAGTAGGACGTAGTGAGCTGAAAATAGTCCTCAAATGATCGGAATTGGAAGACTTTAAACATTGGCTACGGGCTCCAAGCACTTATTGGCTCCCAAAATTCATAGTAATTTCAATTTTGGCAATAAAATTATGAAAAATTTGCAGTCTCCTTATTTCCTATCTTCCTACATGGCAAAACTTTATTGCACCTTAAACTGCTGATGATCCGGTACTGCAAAATCCCGTAAGTGATCGGGTATGGGTACGTTTACCTTATCAGCATTGAGCATTCTCGTCTCCCAAAGTCACTCACCACCGCTTCTGCAAATTATTGCCATAAATGATGGACCTTCGTAAGCTGCTGACGTTCGTAAGTTCGCGAGTTCGCGAGTTCGTAAGTTCGCGAGTTCGCGAGTTCGTAAGTTCGTAAGTTCGTAAGTTCGTAAGTTCGCAAGTTCGCAAGTTCGCAAGTTCGCGAGTTCGTAAGTTCGTAAGTTCGCGAGTTCGCGAGTTCATCCATTTCCAAAAGGCGCCACCAAGAGAGTGTGCAGCAACTTACTAAATTCAAACTAACTTAAACTACAGTTTTCTACGACCTTGGGCCGCAGAATCCTCCGTTGAATCTTGAAAATGAATACAGTAATAAGAATTGCGAAATTCCGTCCACGGGAACTGAATCCGAAGCACCCGGCCCGCGGGAATTCGGAAGCTACGACCCGTGCTTTTTAAAATTTTACTGTGCCTCTGGCAGCATGTGATTGAATTATATTCGGAGGGAGCATATTTGCTGCTGTTTTGGCGAAATGTTTTCCCCCTGCAAAAGGGGGGCCGCCTATGATAGTGTTTACCAGCAAAACCGCATTATTTACCAATGAGGCAGGGTTCCTTCACATACTTGAAAAGGGGACTCTACAATGAACAAAATTGTCTTTTATAACTTCTCAGCCAACCCTGATCCTCAGTGAACTGCCTAAGAATAAGTCCTTCCTAGGTTTCTAGTAAAACATAATTATACCTTTGAAGCATGGGGGAGGACCATTGCTTGATTATACAATGCCATGCAAGTGGATTATGGGGTTCAATGGTTTGTTTTTGTTTTGGGGTTGGTAAAGTGACACGTATGGATTTACTGGAAGGTGAACCAACCTACAATGGACAAAACGACAGGATTGCCTTGTTGGCATTATTGAAACATTTTTATAAAAAAATTTCACATGAAAAAAAATGGAAAGAAATGGAGAAAGCAGTTGAATTTTTTTTTTGACAAAGTATGAATTTATTATGAATTTTCAAATTGAAATGCCCAATTGGTCCACAGAGTCTTTAGACTCTATCCCAAACCAAAAAAAAATTGTATCCATAATGGTTATCTTATTCACCTAGAGTAAGTACAATAATTTCTAACATGACCACAACATAAAGGCCAAAAAAGGTCACTTCATATAATGAATTTATATCCAAAAGGTGGAAGTTCTTATTGTAATCAATGATCACTCCATTACCATTATTCAAGACATTGATTGTGGCCATTAACTCAAGTTAATATAGTTCAAATCTCATTTATTGAAAAAAGCTTGTTATGGGTTGATGCAAGACTTTAATGGATCGATTGGTACATGGTTGTCATGGGTCTTTTACATAGTATAGGCAATTCCTAAATCACAAGGGGAGCATACAATGATGTACAATTGTAAATGTGCTTTGTCATCTACATTGAGCATTTGTACTACTAGTTGAAAATCCCCTACATCTCCAAAATTTGGATGAAAATGTGCATAGGAGCTTGGCATGTTGTTTAATTGCTTAGGGACCAAGGGATTATCCATATTTTTAAAATTGTAAAGATGTATTATAAAATGAAACTATAAAGAATAAACTAATGACAACTTTGAAACAATAGCTAGAAAATCTGATTCAAAGATCATATATATGTGGTTAGATTAACTAATACACAAACCAATATTTTTCAATAAAATTTGAAGCCAAAAATTGAAAACTTTTAAAAAAATCAATTGTAGATTGAATATTTGTGATTTTTACAAGAATTTTTTCCTTACAAGTTAAAAATGTTAAGTTTTAATTTTAGTGATTTTTGAAGATTTTTATTTTTTTATTCAAGTATATTTGAAGGATCACTTTTTGAATTAAAAAAATTATATTTTGAGACCACACCTATCAATACTTGAATTATAAAATATTTGCAAAGCAAAGTCTCTTTATAATGTAAATTGTACCAATTAAAAAAACTAACGCAAGAATGTTCAACAAAATTGTTAGATTAAAAAACACATTTTTTTTTGTACTTGGGATGTGTTCATCCATTGTTTGAAATTTGAATGTTCGTTCCCTAAGTGTTTAAGGATTAAATCCAAACAAACTAAAGCATCACTATTAGTCCTTCCAAAGTTCCTTGAGTTCAAATAAAGGGTCACAATTTTGAATGATGGATTTCTTGTCTGTGTCACCTATGCAACTCAATATTTTATCAATCAATCACAAATCTCATATTGTTCAAATGCAAAAAGATCTATCATTGTTAATCCAATAAATAATTTGTAGAAGAAAAAATAGTTTTCATAGGGGTGCCAACCTTAACAAAAAGACAATTTTTGTCGTACTAAAGAAAATATTTTAGTAAGGTCAAATATTAATTGCTCACTAGTTTAATTCCAAAAATGATAGAGCAAACTTATTTGCCATACTACTAATTGAGTCAATCAAATTCTTGTTATGTATCACATTCAAGCATCTTGTAAGATAAGTTGAAAACAATTTGGTACATGTATCAACTCAATTTTGGTAATACACATACAATGATTTATATAAACTTAAAAAAAAAATGAAAGTTGCATAGTTCTAACCTCCTTATAGAACCTATATTTTGTAGATTTTCTAACAATTAGATTTCATAGCCAAAAATCCTTGAACTATTAAGGTAAGTGAACCCAATATGAACAAAATTGTAATGCTAGTGTACATTCAAGTTTTGAAATAGACACCACTAATACAATTTTGCTCAGAATGGGCTCGTTTACCTTAAATGCTCAATCATTCATTGAACAAACAATATAACTTGAACATATGGTCACAAGACTAGAGCATAACTTAAGATTTGGTTGAATTGATCATCAACTTAAACTTACAAGGAGGTCACTTAGAAATTTTTAGCAAACAACATGCGGCATAATATAGGGAGAATTTTTTTTTAAATGACGTCGGTTCATGTTGATTTTGAATGCAGTTGAAGCGGATACAAATCCTAGTTGATCAAGTTAACATGTATTTTTTTATTGACATGATATTAGTTGCTAAATCCTAATAAATATGAAAATAAAAAATTGAAGATGTTTGAAAATGTGCATTTCATCCAATTAATAATATTCATTGAAAAAGTTTCAAAAAAATCATCTCATTGTGTCCATGCAAAAAAATAAAAACTCACTACATGAATCATCGTGGAGGAGTTATAATTGGAGGAGTTACTATTATTTATCACGATTTTCAAACTTATCTTACCATCTTTATTTAGTTCGAGCACCCAGGCGGGAGCTTATTGTGCCTCTGTAGACACACATCGCCAATTGTATTGTACCGTAGAAGCGGTAACTTAGTGCGAGAGTCGCTTTTCTGGACTGCGAATACGAACGAGTTGGAGATTTGTTTCTTTCCTTTCTAGCATTGTTTTGAATAGTGATTTCGTACTCATGCTCCATATTAAGCTTAAGCTCTGTTTGTTTGCGAGTTTTGATGAAAGTGAGAAAGAGGGAGAAGAGAGAGACAGAGAGGAGAACTTGGTTCACTTGTCCCTCTTGTTCCTTGAACGAAGTCGTCCTTGGACGAGAGCGGACTTAGTTGTCGTATATCCGTTGAACTGACTGCTTGTGGCGGAGGTTGAGCGCAGTTGCGAGGCGGGTGGTTGTGTTACGTCATTGTTGTTCATCTGCAGGGAATCTGTTTGGAGTGGCGATTCTTAGTTCTTTACTAATGTTAAAATTCTTTTGATATGAAACGGGGAATATACGAGAGTTTGTTCGCATAATGGAAGCTCTCATAAATGTCGTGCGAGTTCGCAATTGCAGACAGTTGTACTTGGAACTTTGGCGTGGCGAAGTTGAGTGATGACGCTTTCTCCTGTTTTGGAATGCGCCGGTTCTTATTTAGTGCGGGAAGTCTTTGAGATGTAATCTTTCTCGCGAGTTGGAATTTTTCTCCTTCGGGTGATCAGCATGCGAAAGCTTTGGAGTAGTGCTGCGGGAGAGACTTTGGTTCTCGGCTCTGAAATCCACGGCCACGTTTCCTGCTTGCTGCAAAATTCGTGAGATGTCTTGAACATCTCTTGGCAAGCCTCAGCTCATGAGATTTTGCTGTTGTGTTTTATCTGCGGTTTTCGTGGTGGTGATTATTATTGAGGTTCAGACGTTCGTGCACGAGCGGGAGGTCGTGTAATGCATAGTTTAATCGATTAAGACACATGTAGGGAATGGTCCGTGATATTATTCGGTTGATGAACTTGTACACAGAATTGCAAGTGAAACGTAGTTGAAAAAGAGAGAACAATGATGCCTTGGATTGCCGCTTGGGAGTGCAACCTCCCGAGTTAGTTCGGGATCGAGAATGCAGTGCAAACTGATGATGAGTTCAAAGGAATCCTCGATTTCGCTCATTGATAGACTCAGTCTGCGGCAATTGCCCTGGACTCATTCTCCAAGTGCGAATCGGAGTTTTCCACCTTTGGTTATTTTTATAACTGGAAGTTTAGAGAAGTACCGCGAAGGACGTCTTGACGGAGCGCAGTAGAATTGGTGAGTGTTGTGGACGAAAGTTGCTGCTGAGGGGATTACGGTGCGCTCATCTAGATGTAAGACAACCTTGGATTTCTGTCAAGTCGGAGGAAGTAGCAGTTGATCTGGAAGTAGCAAACCAACAACAATCTCTTGTGCATGAGCCTGACTTTCTTCAGAACTCTGCTGAAGACGGATACTTGTATTGTGTGCTCTGTCAATACGTGAGTGACTTAGCATGTCGATGCTCAAGAGTCGTAGGATTCTCCCTATCAGTAAAGGTTTGCAGAGGTAATTTGATGACAGTAGTGATTTTATGTCACAGCATCACCAACCATTCTACGGTGACAACATCCTTTGGACTTGGATACATCGCTGACGGGGAAAGTTGACTCGCTCTTGCTATCTACTTCCCGAACTTCTCGGTACAAGTGATTAGCTCTGAAAACAGTTCGTTTGCACTCAGTCTGCCTGCATTTCGCCATGGATAATAGTGATGCGAGGCAATTATTTCCGATTGCAAGAATTTTAGACGATTCCGATTCCGAGGAACAATCAGGGGTATCAGTAGACGCACGGAGGTCATTGACAAATTTCTCGGCACACAGAGGCTCATACGAGCTCCAAGAAGATGTCGCCTCCCGGGTCGCCGCCCGGATCGCATCAAACGCCAAGGTGATGAATTCTAATTCCGACGACTACTTTGACGTTGAATTACATGGCGCCGTAAGTGAACTCCGTTCTACAGAGTCCTTACAGAAAGAAGTGGTGAAAGGCAGCGTCGAGAATGGATTCCATGACGGCAAAGTAGACAAACTTTCCGATGCGCTGACGCCTCCCAGTTTTGAGAATCAGAGTGGAAGTACAAAACTTTCGAGTACAAGAGCAGCTAATGAGAAGAAGACCGTAATGAAACAATTAGTACCTTTCTTCAAGCTCTTCAAGTATGCCGATCGACTAGACAAACTCCTAATGTTTCTGGGGACGATTATGGCAATCTTCGATGGCTTTACGTGGCCAGCTATTGCCTTCATTCAGAGCAAACTTCTCAACTCTTTTGCAGGCTTGGCAACCCAAACTCCTAAACATGGTTATGACGAGATCTGCAGAGTAAGCTCCATTTTCTTTTCCACCATAATCATTTCAGGAAGGAAAGAAAAATGTCTGCTATCTTCATGGCGATTGTCTGCTACATACAAAGTTATTTGTCAAGTCGATTTCCAGCCGTGCCTCGCCTGATATATCTGTGTTCGACATATGGTTTGTCGGAGCTTCTACAATCTGAATTTTTGCAATTTGAGTACTTGCGATAACCAGCTCTTGCGATAATCTGTTTGGCCACTTGTTATAACATTCAAGTCAAACAGATCATACATCTTTACTTCGTGAGCTGGACTAATGTGTTATCCTTGATTCATGGCAGTTTTCACTCTATCTCGTCTACGTTTCGATCCTCTCACTGGTAGTTTCATATTTTGGTACGTGTTCAAAATCCCTTCACCCGAAATAACCCATATCGCTTTTTTTGTAAAGAATAACTGAATCGCTGTGTTCCTGTCATACGATTTTCCTAAAGTTCAGTGGCATCGTAGAAGATCTGGATCGATCAATTATGAAGTTCCTCAATAAAATCTTAAGTTAGTTGGTGTCACTTGTTTGAGATGTAGAGGTCTGGTGCTGGATGTACACGGGAGAACGGCAGGCTGGACGCATTCGTGCTAAGTATCTGCATGCAATTCTTCGACAAGATGTTGGATATTTTGATACAAAAGGAGGCAATACAGCCGCTATTGTGGCAAGTGTTTCCAGTGACACACTACTGATACAAGATGCAATTAGTGAAAAGGTAAGTTGAAGAGACGTTGAAGGGAACCATCTTGTTCTGAGTTAGATACTCGTCAACGGCAGATGGTCTATGTTACTCGCTGCATGCCTGCATCGCATGTGTGTTGGCCTCATCGTTCATCTTTTAAGTACCCACCTTATTTTGAAATCGATTTGATAATATTGAAATATTTTTATGCTTTCTTTTGATGCAACTATGAGGTAGCGTGAAGAGATAAGTCCTGAAGTGGTGCATATCTTTGTTCATTTACTGTAAACAGGTTGGGAACACGGTGCAGAATCTGGCTCTACTTGCAGGTGGCTTAATAGTTGGGTTTACCCTGTGCTGGCGCGTCACACTCTCCGTTCTCCCTTTCCTTCCATTTCTGCTCCTTCCCGGAATAATGTATGGCCGAGCGCTCTTAGGTCTGGCTGTGCGGATTCAAATAGCTTACGGAACCGCGGGGAATATCGCCCAACAAGCGATTTCATCCATACGCACCGTGTATTCATTCGTGGGAGAGAAACGAACTCTTGAGGCCTATTCTAACTCACTCGAATCAACAGTAAGTTTGGGAAAGAAACAAGGAGTGGCTAAAGGGCTGGCCATTGGTCTTACTGCACAAACGTTTTTGATTTGGGCATTTGTGTGTTGGTACGGAACTTACAATGTCACACATGGCTACGCAACAGGGGGAGAGGTGGTGTTTGCAGCATTTATAGTCCTCTATGCGGGTTTGTATGTCTCAAGGACCCTTTCCTCTCTGTTTATTTGAATGTCTGAGTTGCTATTTCAAGAGCATATTGTTCGAACAATGAAGAACGCCGGGAAAAATTGTGAAGTTAGGCCTCGCGATTGCCGTTAGTATCTGTTCGTTTCCGCAGGTAGTAGGTTATCCTCACTACATGTTAGAAACTTTCACAGTATGATGTAGAAACCTGTCAGGCTGGTACCCACTGATTGTGAAGATCTTCAATCACAGCGGGTCTGACTAGAGTATGCCACTTTGACATTGCAGAGGACTAGGGAGTATTACACCCAACATCAAATGTTTTTTGGAGGGTCGTGTTGCAGCCTTTATGATCTTTCAAATGATCTCTCG
Organism: Climacium dendroides; assembly: GCA_950106755.1. NCBI lineage: Eukaryota > Viridiplantae > Streptophyta > Bryopsida > Hypnales > Climaciaceae > Climacium > Climacium dendroides. The sequence goes on from OX467086.1 coordinate 25,224,567, forward strand.
TGTGCCTCCAATAGACATTGAAGACTTGAACGGTGGAACACTTGAAAGTGTGCGGGGTGATATAGAAATTTGCAATGTTAACTTCGCGTATCCTTCACGAATGGAAGCTCCAATTTTCAAAGACTTCAGCCTTAGCATCCCTGCTGGTAAGTTTCTCTTGCACGCCTTCATTTGACTACCAGACGTCGACTTCTAATGTATGTGATAAATTTAAAGCGATATACTAGCATTTTAGGAAATGCAGAATTCTGAAAGTTAGTCGTTGGGTTATAAGATTACAAACTCTACACTTGGGGTACTTTTCTAAGCATGTGGTCTCAACTACTCTTGACTAACAATGGGCTGGGAATGTACTCAGGTAAAACCGTAGCACTCGTGGGCGGCAGTGGTAGTGGAAAATCTACTGTGATTGCCCTCATTGAACGTTTCTATGACCCATTAGCCGGGAGAATATTGATTGATGGCATTGACATCAAGGATATTCAATTAAAGTGGTTGCGACGACAAATTGGTCTAGTGAGCCAAGAGCCAGCACTATTTGCCACAACTATATTTGAGAACATCAGATATGGCAAAGAATCAGCGACGATGGAGGAGGTCGTTGAAGCATCTAAGTCAGCAAATGCGCACACTTTCATCTCAAAGCTACCTAATGGATACGAGACGCAGGTAAGATTTAGTTGCTCTCGGTTGCAGAGAAGTTACGTACATGGTCAATGTATTGAGTACATGGCTTGCTGCTTTGCTCCTTTAAGATCCTGTAAGGATAACCAAGGCCTTGACCCTGATAGGATTCAATGTGTGCATTGCACCAACGTACTTTCTTTTTCCAATGTAACAGGTGGGCGAGAGGGGAGTGCAAATGTCAGGCGGTCAAAAACAACGAATTGCCATTGCTAGGACAATACTCAAAAGCCCATGTATTCTTTTGCTTGATGAGGCAACAAGTGCTCTTGATACGGAGTCCGAAAAGGTTGTCCAACAAGCCCTTGAAAGAGCTGCCGTGGACCGCACAACAATAATCGTTGCGCACAGACTGTCAACAATTCGGAATGCTGATGTGATTGCAGTGTTACAGCACGGTAAAGTTGTTGAAACCGGCAGTCACGAGGTTCTTCTAAACAAGGGCGAAACAGGCGCGTACTATTCTCTAATTAATTTACAAAACTACGGCAAGGTATGGTTCTTGCCCGTCCACAGACTCACATGCTAAAACCTAATCAATTGTATCGATGAACGATTTGTTCTAAATACTGGTTTTGCATGTAATTTACTGGGTAAATTGAATGAAGAGTCCGGTTATGGACAAAGTAATGTGAAAATAGAGGCTTGTTATGAGAAATGACATTCTGAGTCACGAGAGTGCTGAGCAATGCCAATTGCTGAACAAGGCTCAACCTTCATGTTGCCGGACATAATCTGACTGGTTGGATCTTCTTCAATCATGCATTCATGCTCAATCGAGGGTCTAAAAGAAGGCCATGATAATTCCAAAGAAGGACAAGATAATGAGATATAATTATAGTGTCATATTTAATGCTTGATTGTCCCCTCCACAGAAATGACTCCATTGGGGTTATGGAAAAAAATCGCATACTAAGCCAGGCAAACTGAGCATCACAAGTGACGAAGGATGTACTATTTTTTCAACTTCGGATTCTTTATTCAAGATAGTAGCATAATGGCAATGAGAACCCTTGTATCATCGTAGATCAATGATGAAGAGACAAGAGTGTAAAGCAAAAAAAGAGTCCTGGTTATTAGTTAAAACCGTCTTCGTCTAGTGGAATTGGAAGTTGGCCACCTCTACAAAAATCCGGCTCATTGAGATTATTGACTCCTTTGGTGTAAACTGTGTGTGTTGACTGTCAGGGTGAGGCAACGACCTCTTCTGAAAAAGAACCAAAGGCATCCTTCGAGAATGGAGAGACCGCTACAGGAGAGAGTACTGCGCTCTCTGGAGAGAGAGTTACTACACCGAAGCATGAACTTGAAGAACATTTAGAAGAATCTACTTATAAAAAACGAGATGTTTCTCCTGAAGCTAAGGGTAAAGTAGTGACTCCATCATTCACGCGCATGTTACTTCTTAACAAACCTGAATGGAAGCAAGGTGTGCTGGGCCTTTTGGGATGCATTGGTTTTGGTTTTACGAATCCATTTTACGCCTTCATCATTGCCTCTCTAACGGTTGATTATTACAAGGGCCTGAGTGATGCACAGCTTTGGCACAGTATCAAGAAATATGCAGGGATTTTAGTTGCACTAGCGGTGTTCTTTATTGGAGCCAATATTCTCCAACATTACAACTTCGCATCTGCGGGGGAACAGTTGACCAAACGTGTGCGAGTGCAAATGCTGAGATCCATCTTGCAGTATGAGGTTGGTTGGTTTGATAAGGATAAAAATTCGAGTGGCTCAGTGTGTTCCCGCCTTGCAACAGATGCAAACATGGTACTGTACATGTCCACCCTTTGGCTATATTATATGTATGTAGTCCATGCTTATTGGTCCTTACATGACCTTTTGGGTTGCCTCAGTTTGTTTACCAATTGGTAATTACGTCCTTTGTCTTGAAGTGAAGGATGATTGATGATGAAGCCACAAATGGGTGCTCAAAATGTTTCTTGTATTGACCTCACTTGTTGCTTTGCAGGTGAGGTCTCTTATTGGTGATCGGATATCACTGATCACAGGATCACTGAGTATGGTTTTTATAAGTTGGATATTATGTTTTATCATCTCCTGGCGATTTGGGGTTCTAATTATATTCTTACATCCTTTAGTCATATTTTGCTACTACATCAAGAAGGTATTTCAGCATACTTTTTTCCTTCCTTTTCGCATGACTGCTTTCTGTCAAATATTTTTGCTGTAATTTAGGACCGGAAAGATTTTGTTTCAGTCTAGAGTATTCCAGAGGGATGATATTACTTTGTTATCTTTGAATAATCTTGAATGTTTCATTTGTGGACAGGCGCTCTTAATGACGTTTGCGAAGAAAACAGCACTTGCACAAGCTGAAGCAAGTCAGGTGGCAAGTGAAGGAGTCGCGCAACATCGCACGATCACCGCATTTTCCTCACAAGAGAAAGTGCAAGCCCTATTTGAAAGCAAACTCGAAGGTCCAAGACGGCAACAGTTCCACCGTTCCCAGATTGCAGGGCTTACATTGGGAGCAGCCAATTTCGTCAGTTTCGCTTCCATGGCTTTGGTTTACTGGTACGGAGGCTTATTAAGGTACAAGGGAATGGGCACATTCGCAGAGTTTTTCAAAGTATTTTTGATCTTTGTCAACACTAGTCGCGTTATTGGGGAGGCGGGTGCTTTAACACCAGATTTTGCAAAGGCGTCAATTGCAATAAATTCGGTCTTCCAGATTCTGGATCGGAAAACTGAAATCGACTCTGATGTTCGGGAAGCGGAAATAGTGGATGCAGTTAAAGGGGAGATTGAGTTTACAGAGGTTTACTTTGCATACCCGTCTCGACCTGATGTCATGGTGTTCAGAGGCTTTAATCTTCAAATCCACGCTGGACAAACAGTGGCTATGGTTGGTCAAAGTGGGAGTGGAAAATCAACGATCGTTGGCTTGATAGAGCGCTTCTATGATCCACTCAAGGGCGCTGTTTACATTGATGGAAAAGACTTGAAAAAAGTGAACTTGCAATCCCTTAGGCGCCATATCAGTTTGGTCAATCAGGAACCAACCTTGTTTGCAATGTCAATCCGAGATAATATTGGCTATGGAAAGGAAGGAGCGACTGATGCTGAGATCATTGAAGCTGCTACTGCTGCGAATGCCCACAACTTCATCAGGTTGAAATTCTTGAACACTACGATGCTTTGCGCTCTTCGTTTCTGTTGGCTATGGACCGAAGGGATCGAAAGGAGGCCTTGCATTCACAGTGAATTTGTACAATGCTGAAATACATTCATTTCTGACTTTACAGGATCAAAGTCTCTCGTAACTGCTTGTTTTTTTTGTTGGATGCCCAAATAGTTTGCCCCCAGCTTGCTGTGTGGAAACCTGAGAGTAATATTGATACCGTCAGTGTTTTTTTTGAAAATTTCAGTTCCCTTCCAGATGGTTATATGACCTTTGCTGGCGAGCGTGGCTTACAGCTTTCGGGCGGCCAAAAGCAACGAATTGCAATCGCACGGGCAATATTAAAGAATCCAAGAATTTTATTGTTGGATGAAGCAACCAGTGCCCTTGATGCAGAGTCAGAGCGAATTGTGCAAGACGCATTGGATTCGGTGACAGTGGGTCGAACGACCATTGTTGTTGCCCACCGGTACGTATCGAGTCAGAGGGTGGTTTCCATATATTTGCTGATTTTGAAATTTAAATGGGAGTCAATAGTGATATACAGACAGAGATTTACACATAGCACCCACCTGGACCCTATGCACCTGAGATTAATTAATTAATGCACCAGAGAAAAAACACTGATTGTGGTAGGATTGTGATATTTTTGAGAGGACCATTGTAATGAAAGTTACACATCATTAACATCAATACAGATAGATTGAAAGTAGATTCCATTTGCTGTGTCGAACCGGGAGGAACTGCTATGGTCATCAACTAAATAGCTGCAAACCACTTTTAAAAATACGAGTGAATTAGAATTCATGAAATAGGCACATTGAGAATCTAGTCATTGATAGATGTTTCCTTTACATAATGCCAAGTCTAGTCTGTCACCATTCCATTGGATAGTCACAAAAGCATTATAACTCATAACACAGACTCTCTTTCTACAGCCTTAGATTTTCAAAAAGTAGATATGGACATCTCTTATGAACTATTAGACTTACATTATGTCCCATAATACTCTTGAGCATTATCTAGTCCATAACTTGCAGATTCCTTCCATTTGACCAGCTTTAAACACTGTATAGGATATTAACTTTTCTCTTCTTTTTTTTAATGTGTACAGGTTGTCAACGATTCGTCAAGCAGACTCAATTGCAGTTTTACAAGATGGCGTTATCCTTGAGCAGGGAAATCATAATGAACTGGTTTCAAAGGGCCGGGGGGGAGCCTACTACTCCCTTGTCCACTTACAAGCTGGGTCACACTAAAAACTGAAGATTAGACTATCACACTGCTCTTGGAATGGAAAGGTGGAGGAAGAGAGAAAAACTTCCACGGTTTCCAATACAAGGTAACTGTACAGAAAGTCATACCAAAATGTAGAGAATATTCACTCATCCTTGTTTGACATGGATAGAAGTGTATGAGAGAGAGCAACGCTCAATACACACATTTCCAGTCAATTCCAATCTACAGCATTGAATTGACTACGTTTAATTAAGGACCGTATTAAGGACAGAAATCGAAGGTCCTGAATTGTAAACTTTGTCCTCAGCTGGTTTTCAGAACATTTTACTAATGTATTCATAATTGACTAAGAAAACAATATCGGGGTGCGACTGTAGCTTGATGTCGTTTTCTGAGTAGGTTATTCATTGCATTCTTGAATGATAAAACATTGAAGTCTCCTGTTGTTTTTGTTAATTGTTATTGAACTCCCATCATCAACCTCTATATCAGCTACTAAGGTTGATACAGTCAATCATAACTATTTCTAGTAATCTCTGTTGGTGTATTGTAGATGTCATTTACCTGTCCAGTATGTATTCTTGGATCTAAAATCACAATCCACAATCCATTTTCATATAAATGTAAGTGAAGTTGAGCTAAACTCAATGGCAGCTCGAATCGCAGCTGCTTCTCAAATTGGCTTCTGGAATCTGACTCAATAGTAATATTAATACAGCTTCTTCTGCACTTAGATTAATATTAGAAAGTATGCTGAATTGCTGACCATGAGGTCCAAAGTCAAATGGAACCTTCATTGACTCCTGAATTTCTTCTCCATGAGATTCACACACGTGGGAAATGCCAAACAACCTATTGTGGGCTTTCAAATCCCCATAACCCTTAAAAGGACGGATTGGTGACTGTAGAAATCATCCCTTTTGGCATTCTGGAAATAGTTGATTTAAAAAAATTCAACAAGCACTCATTGAAAGTCAAATTCCTATACAATACCTCCCCTTTTCGTGCAAATTTCCAAGGATGAATAGTTGCACTTTTGTCCTACACACAAGGATTCTTTGTCATTCATCTACCAAAACATGGTTGAAGCATTTTTATGGGTTAAATCATTCAATCATAATTGATTGTTATTATAACATCATTAATCCCTAAAGGACCATTGTCCCTTTGGAGGACAAATTGGATTTTGAGCAAATATCTATAGTCTCAATTTTTGTCATTGTTTTTTGAAACTTTTTTTTCAAGATAGAAAAATTGATTATCTTCATGGGAATATTTTTTTTCAATGAGTGCTTTTGCAATTTTTTAAGCATATGGTTTACACAATATCTAAAGAAATGATTTCTACAGTCATCAATTCATCTTTTAAGAATTAAGGGGCAAATTGGTGACCATGGAATCATCCCTTTGGATACCATGTAAATCATTGGCTTAAAAAAACACTAATGCAAATCATTGGAAGTCAAATTACTATACTAGACCTCCTCTTTTTATATAAAATTTCAAGGATGAATAGTTGCACTTTTGTCCTACATAGAAGGATTCTCAATGTCATTCATTGAATAAATTTTTTTGGAGTATATCTAAGATAATAAAATGTTTCAATCCAGAATTGGGATTTGATTATAGGAAGAATAAAGTAGAAAACATAATAGCAAAAAAGGCTAATGCATTGTCAATTCTCTAGGCATTGTATCATTGTAAGCTTTTTTGGGATGTGTTTAGCACTTCAACACATTTTTTGAAGTGAGATTTGGTTCACATATGTATAACATTGTCCTCATAATGGTAGATTTTAAAATTCAAAGTCTTTAATGCAAATTTTTTCAGAAATGGAAGTCAAAATCAGCTAAAACTGTAAGGTAGCATTCAAAAAAATATTTATCCAAATTTGAATGCTCATATCTTTCAATCCGTATGGTCAAAAATGATGAAAATTTTGCCAAATGGCATTGGTCCTTTAGGGGTAAAGAGCTAAGGGTTATGATAATATCATTAAACAATAGTAGGAGATTCTCTTTTGGGTTGGTTCATGCATAGAGAGATAATTTATTGACTTGGGGAGGGGACTTTGAATTGGCAAAGGCAACTTATGACTTATAAGGAAGTTTGCCATGATGGCAAGGTGTAACTCAAAAATTGAGTTAGTGCTAAAGCACAAATTCTCTCAAGTCTCAAAGTATGGCTATTCACTCACAATACTAACACAAAACAAATAGTACACTAATTTGTTGTGTTAGTGAGTGTGCTAATTTAGTGTCATCACAAAAGTTAGAAAAGGTTATTCTAGCAACTATTTTCTCTTCAAATAAGAAATATCAATGTTTAGGCTTTAATTTAAGACAACCATTTGAGTAATGAGTGGTGTTTTAATAGATGATGAGCTAGGGTGTTGAGGCTTAGGGTCTCTATAATCTACACTCACTAGAAGAAAACTATATTGAAGTCAATACAATGTACATGATGTTTTTTTGATTTCTAGCACAAAATTTTGCATTGGAAATAAAAAAACATCATGTAGATTGTGTTGACTTCAACACAATTTTCTCCTAATGACTCATCTATTAGTAACAAATATTCTTTCTAAATTTTGTTTCATTAACCCCTAAATACTCAATCATCCATTGGTAAACAATGAATGTGTTGAAAAGCACACTTCATTCAATTAATATTCATTGAGGAAACTTCATGGAAACTTGTGAATATATATCAATTATTAGGAAAAAAAAAGTGCTTTACATGTATGAAGCAATGAAATTGACATTTTTGACAAGTTACGATTATTTTTTATTATGTTTTAAATAAAATTAATCTTCCTATTGATTGTTGCAAGAACAAGTGATTGATTTTGTTCCATTGTGACAACTTTAATACTTTTTTAGGAAAAATAAAATTAAAAAAATTAATATAAAAATGTGGCCAATGTATACACATGTAAGGAAAAGGTACCCTAAAAAGGAAAAACGTAGAAATTATCTAAGTAGGAAAACTAAAGAAGTGTAAAATCTTAAGAGAATAGGTACTTTGATATTTTAATTTGTAAAAAGTAGGAAAAACAATTTACAAAGAAACTAAAAATTGGTCATTTGTAAGGACTTCTCCATAAAGAGATTTTATGAAAAGAATGAGCTTGAAATCATCTTTAGTGTTCAAATGTACCCTAAATAAATCACTTGAGATTTTTAGAAAACTATGTGAGTTGAAAGATAGGGTCTATTTAATCCAAAGGGAATTCTTTTTATATAATATGTAGAGCTACTATAGGGTTCATGAAATGCTACATATTGTATTATTTATAAATTAGGCTATATAAAAACATCATATAATAGGAATTTTTATTAATAAGTTAGCATTGACAAATTGGGACAATATAAATTTTTATTGATAGGGTGAGTGTAGATGTAGACAAATAATTTCATGTAGATGATAAAACATATACAATCAAATAAATCCAAGGGTTTTTCTGGTAGTTTTTGTTGCTATTAGGCAATTCCAGACTATTTAGACCAATCATTCTTTAATTGTGCCAACAAAATGAGGGCATGTAAGAATCTATTGTGAAAAAAACAACATTGAGTAAATATACAATGGAGGATATATGAAGGGGCTTTATGTTCACTTGAAAGACATGTTAACCCCTAAAGGACCAAACTGCATTTTTTTTGGCAACATAGCAATTTTGGGCAACTCATTACAAATGGATTTTTTTTCTTTGAAATTTTCTCATGTGCTTAAAGAGTAGCTTTAAGGCCCCACAATTTTCATAAAATTTGACTACATGATTAAAAAGTTATTGTATGATATGAAATTTTTTTAGTATTTGGTGGGTAGTCCAAATAGCAAAAAAGACTTCTTCAAAATCTCTTTAAAAAAAAAAAAAAATTGAAATTGATTCTTTAGATTTATATATACATGGAAATCTTTGAATCATTCCATTTTGATTAATAAGGTGAAAGTTATGAGGAATTTTAGTTGTAGGTAATTTATAGGTAGTTATAAAATCTCTATTCTAAAATAAACTTTGAAGTCTTTTATTTAACTCAATTTTCAATATTTTTGAAAAAAATAAAAACTTTAAGTGTAGATTTTTTATTACAACAATACAACCATTGGGATTGGCATTTTTCAATTCCATAAATTATTGTTAACAATTTAGTATTTTGAATCATTTTCTACTTCTTTTTATTTAGTATTTTTTCCCTATATGTTATACAATTTCAAATGATCTAATTTTTTTTAAGAATGTAGCCAACTTGCCTTGAAGAATGAGTCCAAAGAGTTACAACCATTTTGGACATTTTTTCTAATGATCTAACCTTGTGAATAGTGGTTGCCTGCTTTTTTGTAAGGACAAATTTTTTTTTGTCACTTCAAATGCTAATATCTTGCAATCTACATGATGGAAATTTCTCAAATTCTTTCCAAATCCTTTCAAACCAGCATACTACAAGATCCTATGGTTACATGTGCCCCAAAATGTTTTTTTCCAAGAAATTTGATATTTGTACTAGAAATGGCAGTTTTGGAGCGTTTTTGGTGAAAACATAGTAACCTTTAGGAATTAAGGAATTGTTTTAGGATTTAGGAATCCTATGCATTTGAGATTAGTTCAAACTTTGAACTAGTTGTCTTCTCCCATTTGCTCCTTTGCATGGTAAATAGGGGTTCTTGCAATTTTTTCAATTTTCCAATGCAATTTTGAATTTTGGATTGCAAGGTGATCACTTGGAGTTGGAGTTTTGTATAGGCCTTAGGATTTTGGTGTTACATACACTTGGGATTTAGGGTTTAGGACTGATCTTAGGATTTTGTTCTTGCTTAGTGTCAATGCTTTATTGGTGTTGCGTGCGATAAGATGCAAATTGGTTGACAAGGTCTCATTCGTGAATAGTCATTGATACGCTAATACAAAGTCACAAACAACACAAACTTATATACTAGCCCTACTACCCAAAGCCAACCCTACAAAATTAAATGAATTGCTTGCAATTGGGGTTTTGTAGCTTGCCTTACCTCTACGTCCACTATTGATGATTGTATATAGAATGGTGGTTTAGGGTTTGGCAGCTTGGCCACTAATCACAAGTGCTTTTGCATTTTTGTCTCTCTCCCATTACAACTACATCTTGGTTATCTTCTTAAGAGAGAAAAATATAGAGACTTGTCTACAATACATATTACTTGTAAGATTTTTTTATTGGTAAACATTATGGAATGTTGTATTTAGGATAGGTATGTTGTTTTGGATATATAGTGACTCTCCAAAGTAGTGGCCACCATATAAATCACTCTCATAAATTGAAAAATTGGAATTATAAAGTGAAGTTTGGACATGTTTTTGTACAGAGTGGATTCTACCTTCATATGCAATTTCACTTGGAACAAACTATATTTAGGCCTATTATTATTTGAATAAAATTTTTATGTAAAAGTAAATTTTTTGTGAAAAGCCAAAATATTTCATTTTTTTAATATGAAGAATGTACATCTTGATTAGAATCTTGTTACAAGTTTTATGAATTTTGGACTTTTCTTGATTGAAATTTTCTTGATTGAAATTTGACCTCAAATTTTTTATTTTTCACTCTATAAATTGAGTGAAAAAAATGAATTTATTTATTTATTTTTCACTCTATAAATTGATAGTGTGTACATATGAACTTTAAGTGGTGCATTAGTAAGGTCTTTGAACCTCATCTATGAGGTCAAGGATCAAACCTTGGCAGGGTGGACAACCACCTTTACCAAGGTTTGATTCTTAGACCTTGTAGATGAGGTTCAAGGACCTTACCAATGCACCATTTAAAGTTCACATGTGCACATGAGGAGTACAATTTTATTTAATTACTTCTTCTAATTCTTTTTGTTTACTTTGTAAATTCAGAAGACTTTGGAGGCCATTTTTGCATAATAAAACAACTTTTTTTTAAAAACTATGGATTAATAAAAGTTGTATAATCAAGCTAATTTTCATCTCCAAAAATCCGTTTCAGATTTTGAGCCTTCAATCAAAAGTTATGGACAAAATTTAGAAAGGATGTTTGGAAATGCCCCAAAAAATCTCTTATTCAACCCCTCTCTAAACTCTGCCCATAATTTTTGATTGAAGGCTCAATATCTCAAAAGGATTTTTGGAGATGAAAGTTAATTTAACTATACAACTTTTCTGAGTTCAAATTTAAGAAAAAAAGTTGTTTTACTATGTCAAAATTGCCACTAAAGTTTATCAAGTTTATAAAACAATGAATTGTGAATGATTAAGTTAAAAAATCATTTTCATAATATAATATCCTCCTCAAAATCTTGCAACCCTACTATGAAGTCTAATAAAAAAGTTTGTACTTTGAAGGCCATTTTTTTCCTTCATACTTTGTCCATTTTTCATAAAAGTTGTTGGAAAATTGTACTGTTGAAGTTTAGTTTTTTAGGTAAAATTTTCAAGTTTTTCTAGAATGTTTAGATTTATTGGCATGCATTTTATTAGAAGGTACTTTGCCTAAATATCAAATTTAATTATTTTTATTTGTAGTCCAAAACTCAAAATTTTAATAGTTTTATTCTAAATTTAATTAGAGTTTGAATAGTTAGAAATATAGAATTTAACTTTTAAATAGTACCAATTTCTATAGTTGAATTTGAATAGTTGATTTTGAACTTAGAACTATGTATTTAAAGTTGAATAGTATAAAATTTAGTACTCGAATAGTTTATAATTTCAAAGTCAAATGTTGAAAAAATGAGATCTAAATATATAAGTTGGAACTTTGAATAAAATATTTTAGAGTTCAAAATGTATTTTATTTTGAAATTTGAGTAATGTTGATTCAAAATTTATAATTCTAATCAAATTCAAAATGAGAATGAGAATATTTCGAAGGTACTTTTAGAGAAGTCATATTATCAAAAATGTCAAAAGAAACAACCAAAAAAATTCTAAAACTTACTGGATTTGTTGTATTACATTTTACAATAGAAATATGAATTAATTTTAATCAAAATAAAAGTTTGTATTTTAAATAAATTATATTTTGAAGAAAATTCAATTGAAAATGAATTGGAATTTTAATTCTAGTCAAATTAGAATTTTATCAAATTTATTTATTTGAATCAAGTGTAGAATTTAATTCAAATAGTTCAATTAGAATTCAACCTTTGTATTCAAATTTTGAAAGAAATTTCGAAAGATTCAAAAACATTTCAAATAATTTTCAAAGATTCTAAAAAAAATTCAAAAATTCAATAAGATTCTATAAGATTCTTTAAGATTCTTTAAGATTCTTTGAGAAACCAAAAAATCAACAAAGATTTTGTAAGATTTAAAGAAGATTCCCCTATATTTCCAAAAGATTCTTTTAGATTCCTAAAAGATTTCCTTGGATTCCTTCAAATTCCCTCAAATTTCTTTAGATTATTAAAAGATTCCTAAAGAAAATGGTATTAAGAAATTTTCACGCCCCACAGTACCCAAATCAACAAAATAGAAATCTCATTTCAACAGAAACTTGTTGATTGTTGCAACTATTGTTCAATGGTATCCAAAACAACAACAGTTGTTGATTTTTTGTTAAATTGATTGTAATTTTCTACTAATGATTGTTAATTAGTGAATAAAATTTGTTGAAAATTTATAATATTGTTAGAATTAGAGGAAAAAATGTGATGAATTGGCATGTAGTTAATTTGTTGTGTACATGTGTTGGTTGTGTTGTTATAATTACCAAAGTGCAAATTATAGGTGGTCACTTCTCTTGGGGATAGAAGCAATGGCAATGTAATATAGCTATGTAGGTGGTTTATTTTGATTTTTGAGGAGGAGATGGGCTATTGCGAGTTGGCCAACATTGGAGTTGTGCGGGCAACATCAAAGGTGTGGCTTGACCTTGTGAACATGCATATATTATATTGCTTGTAAGGCCATATTCATTAAATTGAGTTTTTTTTTGCAGATTTTGAGACAGAATGCTAGATATTATAAATTCATTTACAAAAATAATAATTGAAACCAAAATAAATAATGCTCCAATAGTGATTCTAAAATGAAATTCTAAAAGTTGGTGTTGTTATCTATTTATAAAAAAATACTAAGAAAGAGATAAAGCAGTTTATTTTTGAGTCAAAGATAAAAATGAGATTGCAAAAAGTCTCAATATAATGAATATGGCCTTTTGTACATATACTTGTAAACGTTTAGAATCATCTTTATGCTAGTATTTTATTAACACTCTTTTATTTTTTGATCCTAAATTCTAAACCATTATAAATGCATATGTAAAAATTAAATATATGCTCTCCATGTTATAGTAAAGGTCATGTTCTTGTAGTGTTTTTTGAATGCCAAATTTTGATATTGTTCATATTATATTGTTGGTATTGTTTTGTTTTGTTTTTAGTTTTTAGTTTTTATAGTTTGAGCATTATGACCATATTTGATGCTTCTATGATGTTGTTTGTTCTTATCCATACTAGATATATTGTTTAGAATGTATGGCATAGAATTTAGAAATAGCCAAAACTATTAAAGTTGAATTGCACATTTTAATTTGAAATTGTTCCATGGTACTAGTATTGCATATATCAAAAAAATTAAGTATAAACATAAAACATTAATTTTATGGTGCATACTATATATGTGTATGAAAAAATTGGACAAATAAGTTTTATATGTAAAATAGCCCAACTATAAAAACTATATGAATGAATTTTTAATAAAATCATAGGATATTGAAAATATGTCCTTGGTAACTTTTTATATAAAAAAACGATCACATTAAATACAACAATGAAGGTAAATAGCCCCACATTAAATACCTTCTTAATTCAGGTGTATATATACCTTAAATTACAAGAAGTGATCTCCTTGGGACACAGGAAGGGAGAAGCACCACATGACTTAATAGTTATTAAGTAGCTTTGTTCGAAGAGCCTAGGTTGTGACTTGTGATAATGACCTTAAAAGAGTGCAAATCAATCTATAACAATGCTTCATTGGCCGCATTTGGTTAATCAGTCTATTGCATGACCTTAAATTTGACCCTAAGCCACTTGAATGTGTGGATTCTACAATTACTCTATCAAACTTGGCTATAAGATAAACCAGCCTATTGTGGTCAGAATTAGGAGTTCGGCCACATGTTGTTGCTGAAATTTTTTAATTTTTTTCCCACATACAAGCAAATGTGAGAAATAGTAAGAGCAATTGAAATTGTATTTTTTTCAATAAAGTATGAATTTGTTATGAATTTTTAAAGTGTTCAGCCCAAAAGAGTCTATAGATCATCCCATCATCAACAAAATCTGACTCCACTATGCTCATGTCATTCACCCAAAGCAGTTATAAATATTTTCTAAAAAGGAAGGACTAAAAAGTCGTTTTTGACATTGAATTCCCTCTGAAAAGTTGAAGCCTCCTACTGAGATCACTAATCAATCCATGACTGTTATTTCTTACATGCATTAAGGCCAAAATTTCACATAATGGAAAAAAAAACACTCCCTAGTTGACCACAATAGGTCATCGGACCACAATAGGCTGGTTTTAAGGTAGGAGAACCTATTTCGAACAAACCCCCCATTCTGGTTTCATAGACTCACCTATTCTGGACAGCAATTGAATGCACTGGTTATTGAGAAAGATTCTCTATTGGTACCTTCTTGCCCAATCATCTCTCTTCTTTCTTGGCTTAGGGAAAAGTGCCAAAGGTAACCACAATAGGTGAATCTACAAAACCAAAATGGATCTAGATGGAAAATCCAGTTTTATATTCAATGAAATATTCATTCTAGGAGAATTTTTTTGTTTTTTCCTGCATTCTTCATCAACCTTATTTTTGCACACCTTGAAATAATACGTTCCATGACTTTCCCAAATAATACACACTGAAATGCTTAAGTTATCTGAAACAGGTACTTCTACCTTACCTTAAAATTGCCTTGGAAAGGAAACCCTCCCTGTCAAAGCTTTTTATTAAGCTAAGACTCCTCAATATCTTTGGCTAAGAATTTAAGCAGGTCACCCAAATTATTTGGGACAAAAGGTGCCTGGCCCAACTCCAATTTTTTCTTTGGTGGATCAATTCAGGTGGTCTCAAAATTCAAGAAACTACTGAGCACATTCTTTACTTGTGCAGGATTGCTCGCCGTATATGGAGAAAGCTACACGTGCAATTAGGTTGCCCCACACTAATTGCTCGACATTTCACACTATATAAATATTTACTTTTATTGTGGTGATTTTCATCAATATTTCGAAAACGCAAGAGGAATGAAGAATGCAGGGATTGCTTGTGAAAGGTCAAGGAAATTTTGTATTTACTTCCCTAGGTGGCGTTGCTGAAAACTAATTAGCAGTACAACACGAGCGCTAAACCAACGAAACCCTAATATAAAGATCTATTGAGAGAGACGCAGTTGCCTCCCTCCATGTGGACGCAGTGAGTCACTCATGAGTCATGGGATAACTTGGCAAGGTAAGGCAACCTAATTGCACCATTTGGTGTAAGTCACATCAAATTCTCGACCTCCACCAACTCTAATTGCCGTGTGGGAGAGAAGTTGTTAAGGTAGGTACACCCAAAACTATCACTTTTTGCTACTGAGCCTATTTTCTATTATTAGACTAGTCAAATTGTCATATGCTCTTCTTGGCAAGTCAAAGGAGGTTCCAATGTACCAGAGAACGTGGCATTTGGATACTCTATGCAAAAGTTATTAAGAAACAAAGTTTGGTTTTAACCCATTAAGGACATTTAAAATTGATTTTGGAGATGTACATACAATATAGATGGTGGTTTAACCCATTAAGGACCAGGTCGATGAAGGTAGTGGAAAAGTGACTGCAACTAACATGTTTTCATTAGTAGCCACTTTGGATATTAATGAAAATATGTCAGTTGCAGTCACTTTTACATTTCTTGTCATCGACCTGTACCTTAATGGGTTAAAGTTAGTGGCACATTTAGATGTACTTACCTTACTAATATCCTCTTAGGCTCACATGACCAAAAGGGGGGGGGGAGAACTTAGAATGTCCATTGAAAACCATGTGCAAACAAAACTTTGGACCCCCTATATACTTTTTGAACTTTAAATAAAATTAAATGAAAAAATATGAATAGATTTTCCTACTTTGAAAAGTTTATGTTTTTAATTATTGATGTTTTATTTGTTAATAATAATTAGTTACAAATTTTTGAAGTAAAAAGATACACTATAGAACTGAAAAATAACTTTCACACCCCTATTTTATACAAGAAAAAATTGTTTAAAAAATGAACAAATAACTTTTTTAAAAATAACTCTCTATTGAAAGCTCATTTTGAGTTGAATATTGATGCAATGTTCATCTAAATGTGTTCTCTAAAAATATTTGAGTTAAAAAAACATGCTATTTTTGTGCATTTTTAACCTCTTCTAGAAATCATTCCATATTTTATTTGAGTTTGAAATTTTGGGAGTAGAATTGTATAGTCATTAGTAAACAATGGTCAAAATTTGAAGTTAAAATTATAGTTTATTAGAAACCATTTGTTCGCACATGGTTTGTTGTAGTAGAACTAAGTGCACCCCCCCAACCAAAACAGTCACTACAGCTCTGCCCACTACAAATTTAACATCATTAGCAACACTATTAAATCAACCACCTTGTGGCACATCTAGTGCACTCGCATTTGCCAACTCTTTGAAGGAATGGCCATCAACGTTCAAGAAATTTATTCACATACATAGAAGGATACCATATTAATAGGCATGGCTCACAGGACCCACTTGTCTTCTATTTACCACAATTGTAGCAATGATAGACAACAATCCATTTGCCAATTAAGAATTCTTTGAAACCTGGTGTAAAAATGACATTTTTTTTGCTTTGGAAGCTTTCATCATCCAAGGTGGCATTTGTCCTTCAACCTTCTTCTTAGATTACCTTGGTTGTAGGATCCTGGTCGATTGTTCCTTTTTCCTCATTTTTTTTAATGCATTAGTGTCCTTCCCTCCCAAAAACAAAACAAAAAACTTACTAAGACTTTGTGATACATTATTTAGCTACACTAATTTATCTTAGTAGTGTGTATGACACTATTTTATCCACTTCACACTACTTAGATAAGTTAGTGCAAGTTAAACATTTTTGTATTGTATTTCCAAAAAAACAAGAATGATATGACTATGAGGCTCTGCCCTAGGTAAACAACAATATTAGTTTACAAATAGTAGATAATGAAAATATTAAACAAAAAAATCCATTGAATCAATGATTTGCAAACAAATTTTTTTTTAATAATAATTTTAAATTAAAAAAGGACCCCCCCACATGACTAGTCAAACTCCCTTCCGACCAAACCCTAACCATGTTGTACAATGTGAATACAATTCCAAACCCTAACCATGTTGTACAATGTAAATGCAATTGTATTCACGCTTGGAAAACTTGGAGTTAGAAACCAATATAAGGTAGTCTGCTCTAAAAGTAAGCGTGATTCATGACATAGAAGTTCAATTTTCTTTCTTCAATGTACCATTAATGTACATTTTAGGAAGTGATTGCTTCTAGTGACCATTGTGTTTCAACTTAAAAAATTTGTAACTAATTCCATGAAGGTCAAAAAATATGAAATGACTTGGATTAGACGCCAATTCCATTTTTCTTCCTACAAAAATTTACTGAAATTTCTTTCAAGGAGTTTAGCTTCCCCAGAAAGGCAATCAGCTCTTAATGGTCGCTTAGGAGCAAACTCCCACAGTCAATGCCAATAGTGTCTGTCCACGGAGCCAATAAATAAATTTCAGTGACACTAATTTTGACCCCTCACTATTAGGTTACTGAACTCCACCGATGCGTTGACTCCGTTTGCCCCTGATATCTGAAATTCTGAATCACGATACAATTCCATTCCATTTCATTTCATTTCCAGAGGCTTGATTCCTGCGTCCCAAAACCAAATCAGGTGACTCACCCATCAGCCATTCCACAAGCGCCTAATTCTAAGAACCCTCCCACCCGCACAATTCCATAAAAATGAAACCTCCCAAGTAAGCAAGACGTGTTTCAACACTCCACTCCTACCCACTGAGAACCACGAATTTGTGGGCCGCTAATCACAAGATTATTCTCCTACGTATCCTCCTCACGCTTCAGCTCACAATTATTCCATGGCAACCCAACTCACATGCTCCCTATGAACACACTCACACACACACAAAAAATAAACTGGCCACCCCCCAGAAATTAAGCAAGAAAAAAAAATCAGTCCGAATCGATATTCTCCAACACTTGAAACAAGCTCAATCAGTTATAAAACCCATCTACGAAACCCCATTCAAAGACTCAATTTCAAACCCAAAATCTAGAGAAAAAAACAAAGGAACTGAATACGTACTTGGGTGTTGATTACTTTGATAGCTGGCTTAATTAGCTTTGTAGTTTTCTTTCTTTCTACAATAGCTCGGTTTGCGTTCTTGTTTGCTGAGTTTGATTTGTAGTTTGATTTACAGTTCGATTTGTTGCTTGCTTTCAATTTGTTGTTTACAAATTGTTGTGTGTACTTGGTATGCTTTGTTGTTTGCTTTGTTGCTTGATTTGTAGTGTGATTTTTGTTCGATTTGTACTTTGCTTTGTTGTTTGCTTTTTTGTTTTACTTTGTTATAGAACCGGATCTTTCCTCCTGATTGAATCGACTCCCCGAATGTCGATTCTGTAGCTCGATCGATCCCATCCCTGCATCCCCATTCCCAGCCCCCTCGGGATCACCATGTCGGTGATAGTGGAGCCCATTTGCAATGAAATCGAGTACACATTTCTTGGCATTGCAGTGACGAACAATTGCAACAAGGGCAACACCCATTTGCAGGACAATAATTTGCGGGACCCTTCTCTGGCCTTGGATGAGCGAGCGGAGGAGAAAAAGGCTCGGTCCAGGCGGAGGACGAGAGCCATTGCCAGGAGGCTTGTGAAGGGCGTGTTCAAGTTTCCTTTGTGTTGTCGTCCTTCCACTTTGGGAGACGAGGACGACGAGTTCACTGTGACAGAGTACAGCAAGCATTTGCCTTACGCTCCACGCAAGGTGCCGGAGGCTTTGAATCAACTGGTGCCATACAAGGCCCCGGAAATAAGGAGCCCGCATCTGCCTCATGTGCAGAGAAAGGTGCCTGCTCTGGGTAGCCAGCTGCAAAGAAAGGTGCTCTGATTCTTTGCTGTTTCAGTTTTCGGTTTTCAATCTTGCCCATGGAGGACATAATTGAATGCGTTTTCATGAATTCTGCACTCAAACCTCTTACCAATTGAGAAACATAATTGCATGAGTTTTCATTATTCTACAGTCAATCCTTTTGGTTCGTCTTACCCAATTGCGTTTTCATTCTACACTTTCACCTCTTTTATTCTTTGCAATTGAGAAACACAATTGAGAAACTTTCATTCTGCACTCAAACCTCATTGATCTTATTAGTTGAGGAACGCAATTGAGTTTTCATTCTACGTACTACACTCAAATCTCTTTCATCTTACCATTTGAAGATCACAATTTCATGAGCTTGTGCATTGTCAACAAGGTATTTTTAGTCATGGCGTTCATCTGTCACCATACAAAATTAAAGTTCTCAAAGCGCTGTAAAACTGTGAATACAAAGTTGGGGTTCGAATGTCTATGGGAAATATTTTTCTAATTGGCTGATTTTTAAGTCGAAGAGTTATATCAAGCAAAACTGGAAATCAATCCGTGTTTAGTTCTTATATAGGAGAATTGTTTTCCCATAGTGCTCTTCAAAATGTCTTCACTTCTTCCAGAAGTTAAAGAACTAACTGTGCGATGGGCTGGTAACTTGTTGGCTGTGGCAGGTGATCATATATCCCCCAAATTCTGGATCCATGATAGGCATGAATGGCCAATGGAAGATCGGCTTTGAAAATGCTAACAGGTCAGAGGTTGGATTCATCTTCATCTAGGCCTAAATAACACGATTCTGTGAGCAAATATTTCAGTGATTCACACTGTCCCAGAGGATTAATTAACACTCTCAGTCAGTCATTGGAAACCAATGCTATTTGCAACTGAAAATTTTAGTCACGACACTCTTATATGAAATGCAAACTGTGTTTGTCACAATTTCATCCAGACAGTTTTTCATTAATTCGTTCTTGCTCAATACTGATTACCTCCAAATCTTTTCTCAATGAGAACTTGAAGAAACCTTGGTGGTGGTGGTGCATTTGCAACAGGCCTCGCTCTAGTTTAGTTTGAATTAATTATGCAAGATACTGACCATAACGGATGGTAGGTACCTTGTTGAGCATTGAATCTGGGAAATTGAGAGACTCTGTTTATCGGTAGTGCTCTTTTGCAAAATCCTCAATTTATGGTGGTGCTTGTGTTCTTAAATTTGAAATGGTGGTAACTTAACTTACTGCAGGTGGGAGAGCCCATTACAGGGATGGTCACTCACAGGTGATGCGTATTTGGGAGTCGGAGAGCCTGGTTTGGACTTTGACAGCAGAGAAGACGCTATCTCTTATGCTAAAAAATATGGCTGGTCTTACAGGGTACGCACTTACTTCCCCACTCAGCATATTGTTGCTTTACATTCCACAAAATTGGATGCATTGGGACCAAGTCATGCGAATATTTGCTTGTTTACCAACAAAAAATTTACGTTTCCAACGATCAATTATAATTTAGGTTCTTTCTATTGTAAGCACACACACAATCAGATCTTAGTGAACAGTTCCATGTGTCAGAAATGGCACCACGATTGATGTGTGACTGCGCACATTTTCCACACATGGAATTCAATATGAACTGGTTGGGTTTCTTTCAGTGTGGATGTTTGCGGAGCGTACATAAAATTTTATTACTCAAAATTTTCCTGACTGAATAAGATCTTGAGGAAGTGATCACTAACTCAATAAAAAAAAGGATCCCTATTTTCATGAGGCAAAGGTCACCAGACCCGGTGGTCTAGGGTCGACAAAAATTATTTCTTGAAACAGATGCCCTGATTTGGGGGATACCATTTATTTATTTTAAATTTGAGTGAGAAAAAAATTTCATTTTTAAGCACTTTCTTAATCACATTTGCCCCCAACTCGAATTTAATGCCGACCTTGACCAGCAGGTACGGTAGTAATGTTACGAATGCTATTTTCAAGCTAAAGCTATTCTCAACTAGTCTTTGGGTGGCTGGACAGTTCACAACCTTCAGCCTAAGATTTAGAACTTTGATTTGGTGCAGCTACTATTTTCACGATTCCTACATTGGTCACGTAGTGCAAGATTTCAGTGATCAGATCGATCGATTGTCGATCTCTCTCTCGCTCTTCTTTCGCAGGTGGACGGTGAGGTTGTGAAACATCAGCGTAACAAATCGATCGGGACGTTTGGGTGGGTGGAGCTCATGAGACCTGCTGTGAGGACCTGATCGACTTGAATCCTTGTATCAACATGAAGAAGAATCGAAAAGTAAACTACGGTCGAAATGAAACGAAGAGTCTATTGGGGAGGCAGTTCGTGTCGCCCTTGGAAGCAGCAGACTCTAGCTAGTATTGTTGTGTTGTTGTAAAACTTTCGCAATTCACGCTCCATCACCTACCCATCACAAGTGACAGAACTAGTACAGTTTATGTAACTATAGGCACGCCTACGACAAAGCATACTGTCTCTGAAATTGAAAGTTAGAAGTTAAGGTGCAACTTAATGTGGCACAAGATTGTTAGTATCGAGCTCGAGGGGTTTTAATTTCGTGCACGCTAGAAGATTCCTTGAGGAGAATGGGAATTTGATGCCATGCCCTGCCGGCTGGAGGGCCCTCAATTCAAGCTTGGCAGATGAATTGGTTGCCAAGTTCCTCTCGTTGGAAATTCAGGAGTAAAGATCATTTACACACACTCAGCCGCTTTGAAATCATATATTCATGCGTAAAGAATGGTGTCTCAATGGTGTGTACCTTTTCCAGGCCGGGCAACATTGGAGCTTTTTAGCAACGTAGGGAACATAAGGTAGGAGGTCCATAAATCGACCAATTCTAAATGCATCTCTTATCTAGGAACGGGTTCTAAATGCATTCCTTATCTAGGAATGAGTGACATGTTTCTTGAAATATCTATTATGCTTATTGATGAGGTAGGTAAGCTTTAATAAGAGGGACAATTTATGGAACTCCTATCTTACTTTTTGACCCCATAACGTTGGGCTAGTCACCCTAAAAATCATCCTTTTGGATAAAGTGTGAATCATTTCCTAAAAAAGTAAAAAAAAGTAGGCATTAGAGGTTAAACTACTCTACAAGACCTTCCCTTTTCACACAAATTTTCCAAGGTGAACATTTGCACTTGTGTCTTACATAGAAGGATTCTGTGTCATCCATTAGACACTTGGTCTTTGTGGTGACATTACAAGGATAACAATCTGCAATAAGGCACTCCAAGTATATTTATCTGGCTTCAGTGCTTGTTGTAATAGAGCATAAAGTGACCACATATTGACATGCTTGATCTATTGTTTGAAATTCTTGTATATTGTTGTTTATGTATGAAATAATTATAACCATTTAACCTTAGAGGGTTGAACACATCTCAAAGATGCATCTTTTTAAGAAAAAGTTGTGGTTGTGGATCTTCAAGATCATAATATTTGAATGAAGATTTTTTCAAACATGAAAAACAACAAGATTTCTAGAGGTTTTCTTGATTCAATGAACAATAGATATATATGAAGGGAACTTTTGGCATTCTAAAAAAAATTTAGTGATTTTTAGAATTTATGATTGTTTGGGTTATACAATGCTTTGCAAAGAATTATACAAAGGACATTTATTTACAAACCCTTTTGGGTGTCATAAAAGATGATATGTCAATTTGAAAATTGACACAATGGTCACTTGGGCACTAAGGTAATACCATCTAAAAGTGACACTTTTTTTGGTCCTATTACCTCAATGGACAAAAAATTCCTTAAGCAATGAGTTTGTTATTAAACTCAAGAAAAATGCAACCTAAATGTTTTGTAACTTTTGGGCACTTTAATACTCCGTAATATTTTATAAATTTTCAAAAATGAAAATATAAGATAGCCTATACAAAATACTAGCAACTTGCTTTGAATGGACACTTTTAACCCCTAAAGGACCATTGTCCCTTTAAGGGACAAATTGGATTTCGGACAAGTACCTATAGGCTGAAATTTTGTTGTGATTTTTTGAAATTTTTTTGGAAGATAGAAAAACTAATGAGCTTCATGAGAATATAATTTTTTTTCAATTGGTGCCTGGGAACGAAAGTTATGCCCAAATAAGCTCAAAATAGGGGAGAGGGTGCAACAAAAAAAAAATTCAAAAATTTGAATTTTTTTTTCTAAATTTTTTTTCATAGGATATATTTTTGTCTACATGGAAAGCTTCGATTCATTCGATTTGGACTTGTTATGAGAAAGCCATGGACAATCTTATTTTTTGGACAGTTAGAGCATCTTCCTGAATAAATAACTTATAGAATTCATTTCTGAATGCAATTTTTACAATTTTTCTGAAAAAAAAATTTTACATGCTTTTTTTTGCTTGTTAGAACAATCTCACCATTGGGATTAGTGCATTTTAATTCCATCTTAAAGATATTAATAATTTAAATTTTCCTTCTTTCTCATACCTACTTCTACTTAACAATTTTTTTAAGTATGAAAGTTAAGGGGGGGTTTTTTTAGAAAAATTCCTTAGACTCTCAACTCAATTTTCCATGATATAGATTTAAAGCTCAAAACTCTATAGTGCAAAAAATTTAAGTTAAAAAATTTCAAAGTCAAATAATCCAGTCCCGCAAGGTGCTGAAAAAATTATATTTTTCACTTTAAACGCAAATATCTTTTAATCTATGTGGTCAAAAATTTTGAAATTTCTTCCACACATTCTCATACTATCAAGGTATAAGATCCTATGGTTAAATTTGCAAAAAAAATAATTTTCAATTTTTTTTACTCTTTGCTACAGAAATAGCAATTTTGAGTGTGTTTTTTGGCAAAGATAAGGCCTTGGTCCTTTAGGGGTTAAAGCACAAATTGTTTCAACCTTCATTTGGCTGCTTTAGAAAACTCCTCACCTCTCATTGGATGATTTCAAAAAGTTGTGGTGGTTTTAAATCATAGAAGTGTTAATTCAAGGACATTTATAGGTGTTGGAGAACGGAAGGCATTGCAATTAGGTGCTTCTACTTCTAGTTTGAAATTTTGATGTATGAATGAATTCTCCAAAAATTGAGACTAAAATTTACACCATTATTTATTTTAATGTAACATTCATAGTTCATTGGTGTGTTGGATAAATTACTTTGAGGGCTTATGATATGGTATTGCCCAAAATGCAACACCTACATTTAGACCCCAAAACATTGTTTTTTCCTAAATATTAATTACATAAGATATACAATCAAAATATGAAAGTCATTGAGAGCCTATCATTGGTTTATAGTACATTTAGAGACAATATTTTGAAATTCATAACCTCATTCATAACTTATTCATACAATGCTCAAATAATGCATGCTAAAGTGTATTGGAATTGTCAATTTTCATTAAGATCTTATATAAATAATTTACATCTCAAATTCTTTAAAAATTTGAATCAATATTTCACCATGATTGTTGAAACAACTACACAAAGATAAACTAGCCACACAAGGTTGTCTCAACAATGTCACAAGTTATATTGACTCAATGTTGTCAATTAAATGTATTGTTTCAATAATTCCAAAATGGTGGTGTAGGAATATTGAATCAACAATTATTCAAAGGTATTGTTTCAACATTTTCAATATGATGGTATAGGATATAATCAATAATTATTCACAATTGGGTTTTTTGTTTTAGACAATCTCATGGTAGTATTTACAAGATGTTTGTTGAAACAATATTGAACAATTTGATATATACACAATACAATCATATTATAATTGAAAAATAAAAATCATTTGCATGCTATTATTTGCTTAGCTATCACAATGATGTCACTTCATATTTGTCAATATGTCAAATCATGATATCAACATTTAAGGTTTTTTACAAGAATAATTCACGTTCAAGAAGAGACTTTCAAATTATTGAAAGCAAAATACTACCGTAAGTCAACTTTTAGAGCATGATTCAAGAATGAAAAAAAATCATTTAGAAAAGAAACAATGTATCTCAATTTGTTCTTTCTTGTGTATTTGTTCTACTTCATTGTGTCCATGAAAAGAAGAAAAAGAAGAAAAAACTAAGTACACTAAGTGGAAATGTTGAAAAAAGAACTGTTGAGCATATTTTGGCTCATTTGCTAGACGCTTGTCACTTGCAAGCCGTTTGAGATATGCATGAAGGAGAATTTCCATGTGATTTATCACCAAAGACCCATGAAGGTCAAGGGAAATTGCATTGTTACTCCTCGTTTCATGTCTCCAAATCCAATACAGTCAAATAAACAAGAAGAAATCACATGAAGCATATTATCACTCATATTTAAGAATAAAATCATTTGGAAAAATTCACTTGTAATTCTTTACAAGCAAAGGATTTAGGTTGGAGTTAATGTAATTGATTGTAGCAATATCAATGGCTAATCAAACCTCGGGGGTGCACTTAGTACTACTACAACAAACCACGTGCGAACAAGTGGTTTCTAATAAACTATAATTTTAACTTCAAATTTTTAATTTTGTTTACTAATGACTATAAGATTCTACTCCAAAAATTTCAAACTCAAATAAAATATGGAATGATTTCTAGAAGTGGTTAAAAATGGACTAAAATGGCATGTTTTTTGAACTCGAATATTATTAGAGAACACATTTAGATGACCATTGCATCAATATTTAACTCAAAATGAGCTTTCAATAGAGAGTTATTTTTAGGAATTTTTTGTTCATTTTTTAGACAATTTTTTTTATATAATATAGGGGTGTGAAAGTTATTTTTCAATTCTATAGTGTATCTTTTTACTTCAAAAATTTGTAACTAACTATTATTAACAAATAAAAACATCAATAATTCAAAACATAAACTTTCAAAGTAGAAAAATCTATTCATATTTTTTTTCATTTCATTTTATTTAAAATTCAAAAAATATATAGGGGCCACAATTTTGTTCGCACGTGGTTTTTAATGAACACTCTAAGCGACCCCGGAATCAAACAAATAATTTTCCACTCACCTCTAATCATATAAATTTGTTTCCATTCCAAGGGTGCAAGAAACTTGACTATCAACTCTATATTCATCATTAGCTCCAAATTTGTCATTCAAATTGCCATTCATAACAAGCAATATCCGTTGCATTTGACTTCAAGACTCCAACAATCTTTTCTCAGCTTCTTTCAACATGTGAACCTCATTGTACATGTCCAAGAGATTGAGATTCTTCCCTACCATGGTCAATTTAAGCTACAACATAAAAAAATCAATTTGGTCAATTAGGTCACTATAACATGATTATTAAGAAACAAATTTGATAAAAAAAAATGTTTCAATTGAAAATTTTAAGTTACCACATGGAGGAAGAAATCACCTTGATCAGCTATTAGACTTACAAGATCCAATTTACTATATTTTTCTCCATGAATAGCTTTTGCTATAGCTCCATAGAAGGCTATTGATCCATAGGGATCAATATGTCCATCAGAATTTATGGATTTTCACCATGAATCATCTTTCATAAACATTCCAAAGATACCCTAAATGAGTATTTAATTGATGAAATCAATAGAAAAGCAACTAATTAACCTCCAACTAATTAGCCTTCACTCGAATTCACAACTTACCATTAACCTTTCATCAAAGTTGACAAATAGGCAATAACCAATTAACTACAATCAAAATTGAGTAACATTTCTATTTGACACCAAAAGTATATTATTGACACCAACAAACCATTGTTAGATTAAAATTAACAAACAAAATATAATCAACATTCACAATTATTGAGTAAGGGATTGTTGAGGTAACACACCTTTCCTTAGCACTTGGAGGTCTTCATGCCATTTGTTGATCATATTAAAAGGAGCACCAAATAGAAGTTTTAGAACACCAAGAAGAAAATAGAACTCATCCTTTGCATATCTTGTTAATGCTCCTCATCTATTGGCAACATCTCTCAAGACCAAGTGTCGCAAACTATTAGCCTCTCCAAGGCAAAAAACACTTTTTCAAGAAAACGGTTTTGATATATTGATCTTGGTAAGCATCAAAATTTGTAAGTATTGCCTCAATCAAAGTTTCATCAAAGGGGTACATGCTTGAAAAACAAGTATTTCTAAGTAGAATCTTGGTAACAATATCAGTAAAGTGTCGATGTAAAAATCCAAAGAACAACTATTAAGATCCTTATAACATCAAAATTCACATCAACAAGAAGGTAATTTATCCTAACAAGGTAGTCTACTAACCTTAACATTGTTCTTGATCACAATAAGGTAGTATATCTTTACTCTTTTCCATAGCAATGCTAAAGGATAAAGTAATTGCTCCACTTATTTACACAAGGACTCATTACCTTTTAACACTCTTTGGTAGTTGAGTCTCTCATATGCAATAAGTGGCAAATGCAAGTTGTCTCTAGAAGATGGGTGGGGTTATGCTTGAAATAGAGGATCTTTGAAAGTTGGGTGGGCTTAAGCTTGAGGTAGAAGATGATAGGCATCGGGAGAACAAGGGTCAATGAATAGGCTACTTGCCTCAACCACTTGAGCAAGGTTGCTAAAATTTGGTGGAAGGTTGTTAATTGGTGAAGGATTGCCCAATGTTTGGTGGAGGATTTGGTGCAGTAGGAATGCGGTGTTGAAGAATGTTTTGAACGCTTTGTACTACTTGCCTTACACAAGCGACATTACTTCTAGTAGATTCCACTTGGAGTGAGGTTTTGTGCTAAACACCAATGCTAGTTTTCAATCCATTATGTAAGTTAAATTGGCTTGGTTGGCTAATGGTTCTTGGTACCATTATTCTTAGTCAAGATACTGCAAAAAGCACAACACCTTAATTGTATCATTGTTTCTCAGTGATGGAAATCATATTTTTACTACATTATTTAAAATCTTGATAGGATTCAGAACCAATATGTTCTTGCAATTTGTATCGGCTTCTCATTGTATACAAACAACCTTGACTTGGCAAAATACTATAGAATATGTTTTAACACCAAGTAGCATGCACTAATCCTAATGGAAAATGCAATGTAGCATCTCCACTTGAGATATTCAAAGTTATAGACCTTTGATAATTGAAAAAAAAGAAAAAAAGACTCTCAATAAGTGCAATTGCCAAAACGAATTCATAATAGGAAAGAACACGTACAAGTAATCTAATTTAACATAAAAATTCACGGGTTAATCTCAATCCAATAACACGAAAGAATACAAGAGATCCAATTTAGCAATCCAATTTAATATAAAAATGCGTGGGTTAATCTTATTTTTAGACTCAATTTCATGCTTAAAAAGGGATACACCTCTATCATCAAATGACGTTCACTAATCCTATTAGAAATTGTAAAATGATGATAGCAAGACTACTAATAACACTACTAAATTGTAGTAAGACACTAATAACAATAAGAAGTAAGAAACAAACATTTATAATGGCTACAACAAATCAATCTAAGAACGAAATAAGGAGAGTCTGAATTATCATCTATCATTGGAGACAAAGGCCAATACCATTAAAAGACCATCGAAAACTCACCACAAATTATTGAAATGGAGTTGCACGGTCCAAATTGTGATTACACAACATCCATCAAAGAGTTGTGCATGCTCCTCATATTCAATTGATCGCAAATACAAACATTGGGAGGTGAGTACTAAAACTATATTTATGATTGTCAATTTTCTTATTAGTAACATGTCAATAGATGTTGCTCTCCGTGCCATGAGATGCACCAAGACAAGGTCCTATGACTGTGTCCAATTTAGGCTATGGCTTAACTTTACCTCTATGCGATGTACTTGCCAATGTTTTAAGAGAATGGTTTTGTTGTGATGCATAAGCTACTCAACTAAAAGGCATTAAGTGTGTAGTTTCTAATGTAGGGATCTTACCTTGTGATCAAGAGTGTTTCCAATTGATTACTAAATGGAGGGCAAAAGAAGAAAGTGAAGAGCAAAGACATTGCAAATCCAAAGAACCTAAGGTATACAAAAATTCATTTTTCTAATCTTATATCTTACTAGGTAGAATTTGCTAACTTTAAATTTTCATAACTAATTCCACAAAGCTCCAAAAAATGTGAAACAACTTGGGCTAGATGCCAATTCTACTTGTCTTTCAATGAAAATTTATTAAAAAATACTTCAAGAAGCTTCACCTCCCCAAATTTCATGGACCTCCTACCTTATTTGGACTATAGTTATATGAGAGTCATTGCAATGAAGTCCAATAATGTAAATAAGTTTTGTCGGTTTGGTAATGGTGGATATTGTGGTTTTATAATAGAGAATCCTAAGAACATATACAAGAGGTGATTCAAAGCCTCAAATGAGATTATATTCCTTGAAGTGAGCATTGTTTTTAACAATGTTACAACAAGTACCAAGAATGTAGAAAGAATGTCTTGGAGCTGCCCTCATTGCGGGTCCTCTGAGTTCAATAGATCCAGATTTGCAACCCATGTAAAGCATTGCATTAGGAAAAAAATGTGGCCACAGGAAGGCTGCCAGTTTAGGAGGGAATGATTTAGAGTGCCAGCCTGTTGACTACCTGTGCATATCTAAGTTGGCACTACTAGTGCCATCACAACTTTAGAAAATCCAAAAACCTATGCTTCTTCAATTCCCCATGTGCCAAGATTGTGGCAATAAATCTATGGTTTACGCTTCTTTTTTTTTTCTAAATCTTAGACCAAACAAACAAATATTCAAAAAAACATTAAGATGATATGCTAAACACTATGAAAATCCTTTGAATCAAAATTCCAATGTCATTTAACCCATCCAAAAAATAATTTTGATAGACGTATGAAGGAATTGAGTAGGAAACATTTGAGGAAGTGAAGGTTGGAGATGTCATTTTTATATTGAAATTGAGTTTTTACCATCAATCCTCAAAAGGATATAGAATAATTTGAAAATGAATGTTAAACCGCTTATTGTCAAAATGTCAAAATTATGCTTATGTAGAATTTTAGACCTCAATTAGTCATAATAGAATAATTTTTTTCAAAAAACTTTGGACTAAAAATAGTTGGAAAATCTATTTAAATTTCATCTATAAAAATCCGTTTCATATTTCAAGCCTTCAATCAAAAGTTATGGACAAAATTTAAAGAGGATGTTTCAAGATGTAAAATGTCCCTTCCAACCCCTCTTTGAAATGTCCATAACTTTTGATTGGAGGCTTGAAATATGAATTGGATTTTTGGAGATGAAATTTAAATAGATTTATCAACTTTTTTTAGTCTAAAGTTTTTTGAAATTTTTAATTTTACTATGACTAAATGAGGCCTGAAATTTTACTTCAAATAGAATTCTTGCTTTAATTTGACTTAACTATGAGCGGTTGAGCTCCTACTAACTTTAATTATTTATCCCACATTGTTTACTTTACCTCCTACCGCCCCATATGTATATAAAGATTTGTCTTCTCATTCTAGATCCACAAATCATGAAAGGTGTTCAAATTACAATGAGGAGACTAAAACATTAGTTTCAATGAGTGTAGAATATTCCACACCATATCATTTGAGTATGAAATGATGTGGAATATTCCACATCATTTTGTCTAAGGGAAGGCAGTCCTTGTTGCCATTGAATGTTACGTGTAGAAGTAGATCAACTGCTATTAGTACGGTTTAGAAATTCTGGACTTGTGGGGCCAGTAAGATTTGTGATTTCATCTAGATGGTTCATTCTTGAGCTTGATCATGAATTGCCTGTCCATCAAACTAAGTGAATACAGTGGAATAGTGCACTTTTAAAAAACATTAACAACAGTCAACAAATCTTCTTAACAGCCTTCTACAGGGCTCAAATTTTTTGTAATGCTCACGCCATATTAATTTGAATCAATGTATACATGTAGTCTTCCCTTCAACCAATTTTGATGCAAGACATGCAGTTCAAGATAGCCCTAATGACCATTTGCATCAAATTGGGGTTCCAATAACCCTTAAAGACAAAGGATTGTACTACAATGGTCCAATTGAGAAAATTCCTATTCCACCTCTAGCCTTTGAATCAACTTTTCATTTGGTTCATACCTACAAGAATATGGAGGGGCTATAAGAACATGATATGGACTCCTTGTTGAATGTACTATTTCATCCCAAATTTGATGTAAAGAAAGTGGTTGTGCGAACTTCAAAGGATGTAAAGAATTTTGAGACATAATTATACAAAGTTGATGATGTAAGTTCTCAATCTTCATAACATTAATATTTTTCTTACTTAATTTTTTTTTTAAATTATTATAAATTAATTATTTGTTGACTTATTCTGAAACTTCATATTCTGTATTTTTATATGAGTGGCAGTTCATGCGTTGGAAAAGAGAAGCGGTGAAAATCAACTAGTATAGTATTACACTACAAGGACACTATTTGGGTGTAAAGTAACTTGTTTTCAGCTCATGAGTATAGGTTGGGCTTCAAACTTCATTCTATTGTAGAAACCAATGAAGATGGTGAACAAATATTTATAACTCCACGTATTTGCAAATGGTGGAGTTCAATGGAGGTATTACAATGACTCAACAATTTTGTCATTTCACATATCCATTGACATGTATTGTGAATCCTAATCCTTGACATTTGATGTGTTTGCAAACTTTTATAGAGTGTCATGAAGCTATTGCAACCCTGCTCATGCTTTATAGTGATCAAACGTCAATGTCAACCAATGAAAAGATCAATGGTTATTCTATGGTTCTGTCAATTTGCAATATTGCTTCTGACTTAAGTGAAAGTAACAAAGGGCATTGTCTATTGGTTTTGCTTCCTACTCTTTTAGGTGAACTTTTAAACTATTTTTTTATTTTTGTCAAAGTGGCTAATTATCCTTTATTGACATATGAGTGCATGTAGTGTTGATTTTTATTAGATTTTCAAATGGAACCACAAAAAAAATTGGAGATCTTTCCAAAATGTCCTGAATTAGTATTGAAACCCTTGAAAGATGCAAGTTCTTTCCAACCATGAAAATCAATTGTTACCATATTTGCATAAAATACTTGTAGATTACGTGATTTTTAATATATTTCTTTTAATTTAAAAACATTTTGACATTATTTTGTTTTATGAACACTTGACTTGCTTTAATGAACCCAAGGGGAGTTCCACAATTTATTTATTCACTTCTATTTATTTACACATGTGACCATCCTAAAGGTTGTAAGGTAAGTATTTTTTTTAACTCTACATTTATTTACAAGATGCTTAAATGCATATTTTAGTAATTTATTGATTGATTTATCATTTTATACATTAACTTATAGTGTTGATGACATGGTGATGTTGAATTATCCTTGAAAGTAGGACAAAAGAAAAATGCAAGAAGTCCTTCACACAATGAAATTTTCTTCTACAAAGGTTTCTCAAGACTTATAAAAAATGGTCACTTCACTATGTGCCTATAAGTACTTGTTCTATTTTTGTTTCAGTGTTAATTGTTGTTAAGGTTTAATTATTTACTCCTAAATTGCTCTCAAATTTGTGATAGAGCTAGCTAGTGCTATGTGGGGATTTAATGGGGGAATGACACCCCTTGTCAATCCATACCTTTCAATGCATGTTGATGTTCTACATCAAAGCTATAGTGGGATTTTCAAAATGTTGGTAGATATCTTACACCAATTGGTTAGCCCTCATATATTGCAAACACTTGATGATAGGTTAATGTTGATAATGATGCAAGTACTTTTTTTGTTTATTAGGTTTGTATAAGGATAATATTGTATATACAATAACCCTTTTTGTTCAGTGGTACATCAAAGCATGTCAAAGTTCTTATCACA
Organism: Climacium dendroides; assembly: GCA_950106755.1. Lineage (NCBI taxonomy): Eukaryota > Viridiplantae > Streptophyta > Bryopsida > Hypnales > Climaciaceae > Climacium > Climacium dendroides. The sequence goes on from OX467086.1 coordinate 25,257,582, forward strand.
CAAAAGGTACCTTACAAGAAATGGAACTTCTTATGAGAAGGTATGAAAGTTTGTTTTGGTGCTTTTAATAAATTTGAAATTTTATTGTATTGTATTCCATATCATTTTTTTAAGCCTTTTCATACCAAATTGATTCTAATCAATTTCTTTTTCTCATATGAACATCAAGAGTAGTGGCTTCTATGAAAGAAAGTTTGGATGAAATTCAAAGGTCAAATTTCAGTACAATAAAAGTACATATGATGGGCCACTTCACCAATTGTCACTACAACAAATTGCGTATTTTATGACTAGGAAGATATGACTAGGGATGATTGGCAACTACTTGTAGTTACATTTTTGGATGCTAAAACTTTGGGAAAAAATATGACTGCAAATATGATTGTCAATTATATTTTACCCTTGTATTTGATGGGTGTATAATATACATTTGTTGAGAACATCAAAGTATTTTATAGGGAACTTGTCTTGGGAACACCTAGTCATATGTATCAGTCATATTTTTGCATGTAACTATGTGTAGTCATATTTTATAGTCACATTTTTATAATAGTTTTATTTTTTATTTGTGAACAGCCCCTAAAAATCGAGCAATTTTTAAAAATATAAGAATATTATTGTTCAAAATTTTGAAATCCTAGCTACTACTTTTGGAAGATTTTGAAATCCTAGCCAACACTTTTTTAAGATTTTGAAATCTTAGCAATCATTTTTTTAGGATCTCAAAACCCTAGCCACCATTTTTAGGGTTTTAAAACCCTAGGTTCCACTTTTTTAAGGTATTGAGACTGTAGCCATCACTTCATTTGCCTTTTCTTCCTTGTCATTTGTTTCTTTTTAATTCTTATTTATTCTTGCCTCTTGTTGCTTTTTCTCTTTTTTTTTTTTAAAATATTTTTGTCTCTTGATTGTTGCTTCTTAGTTGTTGTCTTTAGTTGCATCTTAAATTCTTGCCTCTTATTGTCTCTTAAATCTTGCCTTTTATTGTTTTTTAATTCTTTTTTCTTTTTTCCTCTTGTTGCACCTTAATTCATATTATTCTTGTTTCTTGTTGCTTTTTACTTGTTACCTCTTGTTGCATCTTAGCTCTTATTTGTTGCTACCTTTTAACACTTGCCACCTTTTGCTTCTTATTTTTTTCATCTTCATTATTATTCTCTTTTATTTCTTGTAATTTTTAAAAGACATAGTTGTTTTGTTTTTTTTTCACCCTCAACTTGTGCTACATATTTGTGTTGTCATAAACCTTTGAATATTAACCTTTATTATTCATTCACTAAAATTGACCTCCTTGATTGTATATATAGGCGCTAAAAGTTGGAGCAAAGTCATTGAAGGCTATTTACAATACAAAAAAGTCAACGACTTTACATTATTGCAAGTAATATGAACCTTACAAGCATGTGTGAATTAGTCATTGTAATATTTCTACTATGTTTTGTATTAGTGACTAATAAATGTTTTGAAAAGGTTTACATTTTTTTTTTGCATTTTTTTTTTGCATTTTTTTTTTACATTTTTTTTTCAATATGACTACTTCTTGTACATCTTGTAAATCATGTATACTCATTTTTAATTGCATGAATTCTTTTATTTAATAGTTAAACCATATTAATGTATGACTATATAATTACATTCAATCACAAAATTACCAATGACATTCAGTTGAATTGTTATATCAACTAAAATATGACTCACAATAGTCATATTCCACATCAACCAAGAATATCACTTACAAAAGTCACATTACACATTAAAAGAAAATATCTCTTACACAAACCATATTCCAAATCATTAGGAAAGAAAAGAAGGCCCCCTCCCCTTTGAGAACTGAATCCGGAACTTTGGAACTCGTAATCCGTGCTAACCATTTTTTTAGCTAAAATATTTTTTTTAAAAGAATCTGTCTATAGATTTAAGCTCGCAGACCGCATGCCATAAAAAACGAGTACAAATATGCTATTCTCATTTTAATTCATATTAATTCATATTAATTCATTTTGAATTATATAAATTTATTTTTTAATCCGCAGTTTGACATAGCCGACCTCCGGCCACCTAGGATATTATTAATTATTATTTTTATTTAAGAAAAGCTTATTTGTACTCGTTTTTTATGGCATGTGGCCTAGGAGCTCAAATCTCCAGTCAAATTCTCTACAAAGAAAAAATTTTATTTCAAGAAAATCAGCAAGGATTGTGAGTTCTCAAAGTCAAGGCCTTTTTGAGGCCTCATTCCTTTCCTAATGCAACAAAAACATTAATCATAAAAGTCACATTCAACATCAACAAAAAATATGACTCACCATAGTCATATGTCACATAGCCACAATACGACTCATCGTGGTCATATTCCACGTCAGTAAAAAATATAATTATACAAAGTCATGTGCCACATTAGCCAAAATGTGACTCAATGTAGTTATATTCTACATCAGCCAAAATATGATTAAATATAGTCATATTCTGCATCAGCAGAAAATGTAATTACATTTAGTCACATGCCATGTAGGATTATTTTTCCTTGTCCAGACACCTCAAGAAAAAGTTAAATTATAAAGGTAGTCAACATGTACACCACGTAGGTAAAATACAAGAAACTATACCAAAAAACAAATGACTGAAGATGTGACTCAAAAAAATGTGACTAGTCGATAATGACTAAACCTAGTCATTTTGAATCATCTACAATGATTTCTGCCTCAGTCACATTTTTCAATATTATGACTGACTGTAATCATATTCTACAATTATAAAATACACATTTTGTTGTAGTGTGTATCAAGTGTTCATGCCTACTTTGGGAATATTCAACAAATATGTGTGAACATTTCCATATAGTGCATATGAAGTCAACCTATAGGATAAACAATAAAAAAGATGTCAATGCCCAAATTGTGAAGTATAATCCAATGCCTTGATATACTTCAAAAAATTGGACAAAAAATGGAAGATACAAGTAGAGTACATATTGATAAAGTGAGTTTAGACGAGGTAAGTTTTGGTAACAATGTTGAAGGCAAAATTTTGTAAACAATTATTTAATTCTCTTTTGAATAATTATGTATACTAAAATTTTCATTTTCTTGAATATTTTCTTGAAATACATTTGAAATTCTCTTGAAATTTTGCAGACAATTGCATCAAGTACTGATTTTTTATCATACTCCTATGCAAATTTGCATCATTTTTTGTTAAGACCTTTGGCCTGAGAATTAGACCAAACACCTTTGGCTTTAGTTTAAGATATCCAAAGATGAAGGGATTATGACCTCCCTAGGATACCAAATGTAATACAAGAATTACTAAACCACCAACCTGAAATAGATGAATATTTATAAAGACTGCTTCAAGAGTATAAATATGATAACCACTTGCATTCACATAAAGTGACATTTTATGCCTTTCTTGAGAACAATACTTTCAGATTTTTAATTTTAATTTTAGTGTTTTGTATTTGATTTGAAATATGATCCAAGACAATCTAACAAAGACAATTTAACAAATTCAAATTTTTTTGAATTTCTTTGCAAATTTTGGGAATATGCAAGTCACTTGTTGTTCCTACAAGTCCTAGAGATTGATTTGGTGACTAGCCACTCTATATTAGGACTACATATTGCTTCCATGGGCGTCCTTGGTATAGTGATGTTGCTTTACAAATGGAAAGTGAAAGACAACAATTGAAACTATGGACAAGTAAGACTCTTCATACACCATGGAGATTTTGTCTTGCTCTTGTTCGAATTTATTGTGCATTATTTCCAGACTATTGGGATACTTTGACAAGGTGCATTCAACTTTCATAGTCACTTCCTACAAATTTGACAAGAACACAAGCCAAGCTAATGAAAAAGCCTAAGTACATTGTTGTAGATTTTGTGAATATTTTGCGAGCAATTCATGTAGTCCCACACTTTGGTAACCCAAGTCATTATTTTCTCAACAGATGGAAATTTTGAAAGCTTGTTTCCATATTGTGATAAAGATGGTTATACAATATATTTTTAACAATGTCTCATCATTGTTTCAACAATGACTAAATGTTGTTGTTTAAATATTGTTTCAATGATGGATAAATGGTGTGCTAATATGGATTAATTTTAAATTTAATGTTGTGATTATGAAACATTTTTGAAACAATTTAATTTTTTTTACACATTGAGCCATTAGTTAAACACCCAAAAATGTTCCATTACTATTTCAAATAACAATTGATCAATTTTTAGTCAATGTTGTTACAACTTTGAAAAAATGCATTGAAGCACCAAACGTAGAAACAACATTAAAACAAAAAGGGGGGTACATTTGAGATGTATGTTTAGTAATAGTAACTTTGTTTAGTACTAATTAGTGTCAATAATAGGTGTACATATCTCTATATTCTAGAATATGTGTTTTGTATTGGTCACTTATTCATTGACCATTTGTTGCTTGACTATTATTATTTTTTATTGTTTAACCCCTAAAGGACCATTGTTCCCTAAGGGAACAATTTGGATCTAGGTAGGTTTCTATTGTCTCAATTTGTAGTGAATGTTTTTAAAACATTTTGAGGATGTGTAGTTTTACAAGAGCTTTATAGATATATATTTTTCTTTATTTCAATCAGTGCTTGGGAAAAAAGTTATGGTACAGTAAGCCAAAAATGGTGGTCAACAAGAAGCACAAAAAAATCAAAAAGGATAAAAAATAATAATAATATATTTTTCCTAAAATTTTATATTTTTGTCTATGTTTGAAGCTTTGATTCATTCTATTTGGACTAGTGATGAGAAAGTTATGAACAATTTAATTTTTGAAGCAATTTAAGCATTTTTTACAAAAAAATAACTTAAAGGATTCATTTGTAAATGAAATTTTTACAATTTAAAAAAAAAGAAGTAGTTAGATAGGGTTAGATTTGCTTTCTAAAACAATCTCACCATTGGGATAATTGTATTTCAAGTCCATTTTAGAACTATTAACAATTTAGTTTTTCCTTCAATCTTTAACCTACTTCTACTTAACAATTTTTTAACCCCTAAATGCTCAAATCTTGTTTTGATCTTGGAATTTGCTCTAAATTGAACAAAAAACATTTTGATAAATTGTATCAATTTTTTAAAATTGTAACAATACAAATTCAAACTAAACAATCATGTTAGGGATCTCATAGGAAAAGAAAACACAATAATATCATTGATGGATTGAAAGATTATAATGTTTGATCATAGGGGTGTTAAAACTATGAAAATCTTTTAGCTCTCTTTTTGCATGTCAAAACAAAAAAATTGGTCACCAAAAAATATGAGGCTGAAGGGCCTAACATACTATAACTCCAATCAATTTATGGCTTCTCAAAATCTACTTTATAATTTTTTAAAATGAATTTCTAATGTTATTTTTTCTCCAAGGTCTAATGTATTTGAGACTCATTTTCAAGAGTCCTCAACACTACAAAAGTTAGGATTACAATGGACACCTTTGCACAAAATCTTAAAAACAAAAATCATAATCATTCATTTTTAAAATCGGATTTTTGATGCTAAAACTAGACTTCAAAAAGGATTTTTCAAAAATATAAAATACTAAAAATAGCAACTTAGTTGGGTATTATTTAACTTCAAAGTATTATTGACACCAAAATTTGGTGCCTCGTGCATTTAGGGTTTAATGAGTGAAAATTAAATATTTTTTTGTTGAGTTTTTTTCCTTAGATTCTCACCTCATCTGTTCAACATAAAAATTTAGAAAATCAAAATCAATAGTACAAAAAATCTCAGTTAAAAAGATTCAAAGCTAAAAAATCTAGTCAAGCAAGTTGCAAAAAAAATTGTTTTCTTCACTTTGGATGCAAATATCTTGCAATTTATGCGGGCAAATTTGATGAAGTTTTTTTCCACATGTTTTCAGAATAACTAAATGCAAGATCCTACAATTAGATTTCTTAAAAAGGTACTTTTTAATTTTTTAAGTGAACTTAGTAGAAGTGGAAGTTTTGAGTGATTTTTGACAGAAAACACCCTCAAGGTGATTCATTTACTCTGTGACATGCAATTTTGGTGCTACTATAAATATATTTATTGGAAATAAAAAACAAATTTCATTCATTTGCAAATAGATATGAAGTTCATGCATATAAAATATTTTTATTATTGGTATACACCAATTTTCAAAAGCAATTAAACTCTTAAAGAATTTGAAATTCATTGATCTTCAAGTGGAATGAGGACATAACATTATTAACCTTGTCCTCATTCCCTCCTATATACCTGGGGGGGACCTTTTTGCTCCCCAAAAATCAGGAGCCCTCAACCATAGCCTTGCCAATGACATACCGAGCTCTGACAACTTGGTGCTACATCACCTCTGCCCAGCCAATGACTTGTGCAACATTATAACTAAACTCTCCCCCCATGTATATAGGAGGGAATTATACCTCCACTTGGGGGGGACAAAACCAAGTTGGTTAGCAATGTTATGGAATACAGTAAATTTGGGTAGACATTAATTTTGAATGGATTTTTAAAAATTGGATGTCCTTTGGGGGATGTAATTTTTTTATCACGTGCTTAAATAGTCGAATACTTAAATCATTCATTATATTGCCCAAAGTTTTTTGGCAACAAGGACAAATTTGGGCCATATATCCTGGACTTTTCTATTTAATGGCAAGTATATAACCATCATGATATTGTAAGCCATGATCATAAAAAAAATTGTATGTAGTGCTTCCAACTTAGTGTGATAGAGTCAACACTATTCATTCATGGTCTCTTGAACTAATCAAGCTAAGAGCTCACACCATGAAATTTAGGGGGTCTCACTATGTTAGGAGTCCTCAAATTTAATGATCTGGAGCTGAAATTTTCGTAGTCTATTTGCATAGTGGGAAAGTGCATTCCTACAAAAGGAAATTTTAAAATATATTATTTTCTGTCCTCTACATGAATGCAAACAACACTCCCATTGCATGCAAGTTTTGAACAATGAAGATGGTTTTAAGATCAATCTTTTGGTGAAATCTCATCACTATGAATTCTTTCCAAATGAAAAAAATTTAGTTTAAAAAGAAATATTTTCCTATTTTTTACAAAATAATATGTTAAACTATAGTGAAAGTACTTATTTTCATGAGATTTTGCACTTTTCTAGTTTTCCTACTTAAAGAAAATTTCTAAGCTTTTCCTTTCTAGGGTACCTTCTTTTTAAAGATGTATACCTTAAACATATTTTTCACATTTTTTAAAAATTGTTTTTCTAATGAGTACTATGCAAAATGTTTTTCTAATTGTAAAGTACTCTTGTTTTTCAAAAAAAAAATTTGAAAAAAAATGAGTACTATGCAAAATGCTACAAAAAAGCACATGGTCTTTCTTGCAATGACCCAAGAGTTTTCTTAAGATTTCGTATATTTTAGAAGCTTTTCTAAGAAGAAGCTAACAAATCTATTGACTTTTTATTTTGGTCTTCATGGAATTAATGACACCAAAAGATCCCATGAAGTTGGAAGACCTTGTAGCATACTCTTGACAATCCTACATTTTTTGAAATTCATCATCTCTTTGATGGGTTGGGAAAATAAAAGAAGATATGTGGCTAAGCCCAACCTTGCCAAATGTAAGCACATGTCTAACGCCATGAATTTTAGCTTCAAAATGCTTCAATCTATTTTATCGGGTATTTTGCAACTTCATATGAATTAACTTTTTTACATTTATTTTTCAAAGATGAAATTACATGTGTTCTATCAATCAGAAATTCAGATTTTTTTGAAAATTTGAAACTATTGTGAATTTTTAAAGAAAAAATGAAAAAATCATGTTAAATATTCATGTTAAAATAAAATAAAAAAATTGTTAGCATTGAAGCTAGGATCTTGAGCCCATGAGTCTAAAAGCCTAGGCACCTATGATATAGGTACCTAGGTTATTGACACCTTCAATAGTGATAAAGTATTTAAATTATAGGACACCTCCAATGGTTATAGGTGATGATATTATCCCTTGAAGGCTAGAAGCATATTTTGAGTAGAAATTGTGAAAAACTACTTTAGGATAGTGAGATTTTTAAAAAAAAATGGGTTATCTGAAATTCAATTGTATGAATTTGTACAAAATTACTATAGAAATGTGTAGAATTTTTTTAGAAACTTTGACTATATAGATTGAAAGATTATAATGTTTGAAGTTAGAAGATTTTTTTTTTTCTTTTACCTTGTCCAACAAGGCCAATAACCTATAATTTCTCCTAAAGTGAGATTTTTATACTACATATGGTTATTTTCTTTGACATTTGCATCTTGTATCATGTAAGTTACATCCTACCAAATTTTAGAAATAAAAGAGGAGTTTTGCAAAAGTTGCTTGATAAAAAAGAAAGGTTCAAGGCAACATAACTTTTGATTTAGACATTCAATAAAAAAAAATGATATTCCTTCTAAGGGGGTATATGTTTACACCTTGTGTCAAAATTTTGTGAACATCCAACCAAAATTGACTTCATAGAAACTTATACAGACTTTCAATTATCCATTCAATGTACAATTGGCCTTCAAAGGTCATAGCTAGGTACCTATGTTATATATATGTATGTTATAGGCAACTTCAATGGTTGTAGGCTAACTACTTAAACCTAGGCTGAAGACTCATAGGCTTGCATTTCTAGGCTCACACATTGGTGTCATTTATAAAATGCTCAAAAAATCTAAAATTTTCACCATAGGTCTATTATAGTGTAGAACATCATGGTATAAAATAAATTTACCATGTCAATCTAAACTTTAAAAATTAACAAACCATGGTTATTGACCTAAAGTTCGTATTGTAATAAAATATTGAATTTTAATAATATTTCAAAATTGACAACTAGGTATATATTAATTAAACTTGCTAAAATTTATTTCACTATTTGGACCCAAGTTCAAAAACTATTATTTTTATGGTTAAAATTCACATCCGGAGTAAATCACAAGAAGTTGCTAAAATACACAAGATAGATCCATGGATTAAGTGGGTTTTCTTTAGAAAAGTCAACGATACAATAATGAAGGATTATGCAATACTATTCACTAAAAATTGCATTAAAAAACTTCCAAAAAAATCTAGATGAAATTCTTTTTCCATCCTATCAATGTGCTCATCTCACTTTGTAGAAAAATTTACATCACCTAAGAAGAATTTTATACTAGAGAGAATTTAATTTTAAGGTATTCGCTTTCCAAATTTTATTAAATAAATATTTCTAAATTGTAATTATATTTACTAATTGACCCTTGTATTATGACTACTTTATAGTTGAGCATGATGGATTAAATTGCTTGCCAAACTTAATTATAATTTTTGAAAAAATTGTTGCAAATTTGTTTTTATAAAACTTCATAGTGGGGTTGCAAGACTTTTGGGAGGGAGTTGTACAATGGAATTTTTTTAACTTAATCATTGACAATTCAATATATTTAAAATTCAACAGATTTTGGCAACCATTTTGGCATAGCAAACTTTGCTCTAAGAAAAATTGTAAAGTCAAACTAAATTTTATCTCCAAAAATCCGTTTGAGATTTTAAGCCTCCAATCAAAAGTTATGGGCAAAGTTCAGAGAGGGGTTGAATTTTTTATTTTTTAAAATATTTTTACACATCCTCTCTGAATTTTGTCCATAACTTTTTATTAGAGTCTCAAAATCTCAAACGGATTTTTGTAAATGAAAATTAACTTGATTTTACAACTTTTCTTAGTTCAAAGCTTTTTGGAAAAAGTTGTTCTACTATGTCAAAATTGCCTTCAAAATCTTCTGATTTTATAAAGCAAACAAGAAACAACTAAAAAACTAGTCAAATATAATTTTATACCACATTTGCACATGCAATTATTAGCATGGTACAATGGAAAGATTCTTGGACCTCGACCATGAGGTCAAGGTTCAAACCTTGTAGGTGGCGCTTGCCCATGTGGCAGGCAAGCCTAAATGGTCATGTATGTGTGGGAGGTGTTGCCCACAAGGTTTGAACCTTGAACCTCATGGTGGAGGTTCAAGAATTTTACCATTGTACCATGCTAATAATTGCATGTGCAAATGTGATGTAGAATTATATTAGAGTAGTTTTTTAGTAGTTTTTTTGCTTAATCTTTTGGACAACAAAAAAAAAATTGAAAAAATTAATAATAATAATATTTTTGATTTGACCAAAACAATAAAAAAATCAACAGATTTGAGTGCAATTTTGATCGGTACAATGCAATATTAAGAACATTTAAATAGTTGCTACCATGCCATTTTAGTAATTAAGCTAATGTATGTTGCCTCCAATTAGTTGGAAGGCGCTTTTACATCATATAGAGACAAAATGCAATCAATTTTGGCATGGTAATGGCTATAGCATGTCCCTTTGGGGCATTTTACAAGTAGTGAATGGCAATGAACAAGGTCTATAATAGATAAGTTTAAGGTGGATTTTAATGCTATAGACACTTTTATGTTGAAAAATTATGAAGCTCACATGGATGGTCCCTCTCATTTTTGTTTTTGTAAATCCATGATTTCCATTTGTTTGGTGGAGGAAAATATCCCCTTTCTTCTTACTATAGACAACTCACAACAATGTTGAATTTTTTATTTTGATGGTTTTTGATGTTTCCACCTTAACCCTTAAAGGACTAAACTGTGTTTTTTTGCAACATAGTGATTTTGAGCAACTCACTACAAATGAAATTTTTATTTTTTTCTTTGAAATTTTCACACAATATGTGGACAAGGTTTTTCTTTCATAACTTTTGACTACATGGTTAAAAGTTATTGTATTATATATATGTAACCTTGAATTATTCCATTTTGATGCATTTGTGGAATCTCTTGACCCAAAATAAACTTTGAAGTCCTTTATTTAATTCATTTTTAATATTTTTTGAGAATAATAAAATCATGGGATAAACAATACAGATTGTTTATTACAACATTACAACCTTTGGAATTGACATTTTTCAATTCCATAACTAAATTGTTAACAATTTAGTATTTTGAATCATTTTCTTCTTTGTCTACTTACTACCTTTTTCCTATGTATTGTCCAATTTCAAATGTTCTAAAATTTTTCAAGCATGTAGCCAACTTGCCTTAAAGAACGAATCCAAAGAAGCATCACCAACATGAACCAAAAATTTTTTTTGTCACTTCAAATGCTAATATTTGGCAATCCACATGATGGAAATTTCTGAATTTTTTTTCCACATCTTCTCAATTTGTTTTGTGTACTACAAGATCCTACATTTACATGTGTCCTCTGCCCAAAAGAAAAATTCCTAAAATTTGGTACTTGTACAAGAAATGAAAGTTCTGGAGTGTCCAGTACTTGGTGAAAACACAGTCAAATAACTTTAGGGGTCAAAGGACCAAGATTTCAAAAATTGTGCTTCATGCTTTGGGGGATAAGTTTAACTTAGTTGAGTGCCTGCACCATGATATTCTAGATTTTATTTGTCTGTTTTTTTTTTACACCACTCACAGATTCACTATTTCCCACTAATCCTGGTGATATAAAAATTGACCCTATTTCAATACTGAACTTCACGTGTTGGCTTTGGCCGGTGAGTTGCATTGGACATTTTCAAAACCGTCACTCACTCCAGTCGGTCTTCCACCTTCATATGAGATTGTGGAATCAGCATCGTATTCTATTCGCCCACATTGATGGGCCCAGAATCAAGTTGTTCTTATCTTACAGCTGTCACACACACTTGAAAAACTATATGTTTTCATCCATCCCACTATTTATTGGTTTTCGAGCGAGTTGACGAACTTTAGTGCAACAAATATCTGCATGCCATTCTTTATGATTATATATAAAAATTTCACATTTCACAATTCGAAAAATGACCCAACGGAATGGCAAATAAACAAATGTTCAAGTAAATAAAATATCGAATGATTCATAATGGAAACAATGATCACCATTTCCAAAGACCCATGCCACTTCTGACAAAACCAGCCCACTCCCAAATATTATTCGATAATCCAGAGTGACTGGAACACAGAGTTACATACGGTCACATGAATTTACGGCGCCAGAAAAAGAAACAGACAAGTTGATAAAAAAAACCCAAGTCACTTGCGTTCACAACTATGACTGGAAATTCTAATTAAATGCGTATTAAATTCTAATTAAATTCTTATCAAACCAGCTTCAGGTCTGTCTTCGTAATATAAGCAAAGTTGTGCCCGGTCGAGTACAGTACAAAAAAGAGTAGAAAGACCCAAACAACCAAATCTACCAAAGTACACAAACCTAGCTACGACTTATTCCGTAGTTTACATGTACAGCAGCAACGTACAGCAAGGAAGATGAAACTAGAAAGCTGCGATCGAGAAGTTGGAGACGGCGACGGAACTAATGCACAGACAAGTTACAGAGCTAATACACATACAGTACATGCAGAAGTTGCAGAAACCAGTGCAGTGCAAGCACAGACAGGAGTTGCACAACTAATGCACATACAGTAAATGCAGAAGTTGCAGGACTATTGCATGCAACGACAGAAGTTGCAGAACTAATGCAGGCAGAAGCCAGTTGCATCCCTTAGTTTCGATCCCATCCAAATGCATTGAGGTCCAGGCGGCCACCCGAGCGCGACGACAGGAGCGAGGATCCATCGCCAGCACGGAATGAGTTGTGGCCATTGGAGTCGAGATCGGCAATGAGACCCGCGGCACCACCTTTGTTGTTGGCAAGATCATGATGGCGAGGTGCAGGCCTCTCAAACGCGGAGGTCATGGCGCCATTTTCCAGAGGGCGTACGAAGGTGCCGTGAGGGGGCCGTCCACTGTTGCCCGAGCCTCCTTCTGTAATCCCCCAATTCAACCCCATGCCATACTATAAGCCACTGCAGCCACCAGCTAGCATTGATACGTACGTAAATTGTTGGATGGATTATGCATGCAGGCTTCCCCGACCCTTCCATTCGATCATTCTTGCAGGCAGCAATACGTCACATGCAGCAGTTACGTACGTACTTCATGGTCGGAACCCTGCAAGGACGGCAGTGAGCTCATGGCCACCAGGTCCCGTGCAACACCGCTGCAATTCATTGCATTGATCGCCCTCGGCCCAGGCCTAGATAGCTAGCTAGCTGCACTACTCTTCACTCTATTTAGTGCTATTTAGTGTTGGGGGCTAAAGCAATTATGTTACTTATCATACAACTTAATCACTGGAACGTGCAACTGGCTGCTACAACCAAGTTGCAGGGATAAGTAATATGATTGACCTCACCCCATCATGCAATGGCAGAAGCTTTAATTTTGTTTCCCCGAGGAGCCAGGCAATCGAGCTTGGGCAATGGACACCAGGAGGAATTGAACCAAACACCTCAAGGCCAACAAGCTCAACCATCACCAGCTATCCCCTAATGGTTAGTTTACAGAAATTTTGGTTTGAGCATTTTTTTCACCTAATGAAATATTAGTTGCACTGGTAATTAATCTTCACATGTGTTGTCGTGATTCCGCCAACTCAAACAATAGATCGAAAACACCTCCGGACCTATAAAGCTATAACCTAATGTACCATCAGAAGAAAATCCCCGGTGACATTTTTACGCTATTACTGCGGTAATTCAGACACAATTTATTTCGAATTGGATGAAATTTAGCGGAGAAACACCTCGCAAGGGTTATTTTTTTCTTTCAGTATCACTTCGCATTAAGAACCGATTGCACCATTGAATGAAATGAAGGGTGCAGTAGTGGAATTGATCTTAGCGAGTATTAACAAGTTCAGGAGTATGAAGAGCTTAGAGTTTACGTATTTTCCATACCTGTGAATTCGCCGCCATTGTTGTGTTGCTCCGCGATGGGGTGGGCCGTAAGATTGGTGAGGAAGTTTTTCTGAGACTCACTGATGGGCTGCTGCTGCTGGAGCATGTTGTGGTTTGCCATAGCCGGACCCCCCACGACGTCAGGTGGCGGGTGGAGGTGGTTGCTGTTGTTATTGCTGTTATTGTTGTTGATGTTATTGTTGCTGTTATGTAATAGCTCAGGAGGGTTCAAGCCTGGCAAGTTGAGTGACTCGAAAGAGGGCAGGCCGGGCAGAGGCTCGCAGAGGACCTTGGTGGCGAGCTCCGTGAGCTCCTCGTGCGCGGCTTTGAGCACGGGCGAGGCAGAGGTGTGATCCGCCAGGGTCTCCTTGGCCTTCTCCAGAATCGACTGCAGGTACTTCCCCTGCGCCTCGATCCGCAGCTGCAGGTGACGCTGCACTTCCAGCTGCTCTTGCAGCCGCTGCTGCACTTCCAATTGAAGTTGTCTGGCTTCACTGCTCGGCATGCTGCTGCTGCAGATTTGGCACAACTGTCAACTTTCTCTGTAGTTTCAGGGTGTTGGAACACTAAACGGCGTCACACGTCACAGCCAGCTTTTCAATGTATTTTCGAAAACTGTGACGTTCAAGGGTTAATCTACATTGAAGAGGATACGCATTCACAAGATAACGACATCTTGGATAATTCCCATATGAGAATTATGCATGCATGTGCGTCTTATCCCTTGCGTTTGCTGTGGTTCTATGGGTGCAAATGTTTTCTAGGCGGTTATATACTATTTGCATCCATATCAATTGTCAACATGCATGGGCAGGGAGAAGGAGGCCCAATCGTCAATTTCATTAAATTGCCATAATTTGCTACATATATCTTCACGAAGGTCTAATTTCAGGCCACAAACTAGGATAGATATGTACTTATATATGCTACAAGGCAGCAGATTCTGAAACGTGCCAAAGTATTGAAATACCGCCAATTTAACGAAATTGACGTTCCTATCTCATATGAGGATATCCTATCTCACATGCATGAGAATAGCACATCAGGGAATGGAAATGGGAATTAAAATTAAAGACGAAGTTTGCTGTGGATTTATAAGACAAAGATTTATTCCCTTTGGACTTCTGTGAAACCTCATTAGAGGATGGAATTTTCCTCTTGAAGGGATTTTAAATAGAGTGGGGACTGATACCGTAGTAATGCGAACCCTATTGTCATCGGAGGCCAATGCATCTTGCTAATTACCAACATTATTACAGAAGATTTGAAGCGGTTTGTCAACGTACTCTTGGGGTTTTTGCGTGATCGCAAGTTTACTGTCAGATGCACCATGGCCTGTTCCCTTCAGGTGTGGAGACCCTGAAAAAACTCAAAACTGTCAGTAAGAAGTCATGTATAAGAAAATTAAAATGAGAGCTGACATAGATATTTACTTTCCACAAAAGTTGTAGATTGAAGGGTTTTAATCAACTACCGTTGTTGTTTGCTTCATGCGGGTCTCTCTGCAGCTGCTTCCCAAGTCTGAACTTCTGCAAGTCGAAAACAAATGATTCCAGTGCCCACAATTTAGACAAAGCTCGTGCCGTCGAAACCAGGGAGCAGTACGAGATTCTCTTTTTAGTTACCAGTTATCCAAAAGTACTGATCACTGATGTGTGAGTACGTAAAGC
This sequence comes from Climacium dendroides, assembly GCA_950106755.1. Lineage (NCBI taxonomy): Eukaryota > Viridiplantae > Streptophyta > Bryopsida > Hypnales > Climaciaceae > Climacium > Climacium dendroides. The sequence goes on from OX467086.1 coordinate 25,273,043, forward strand.
GTAGTACATGGCAGAGATCTAACCTGCAGATGGCTTTTCAAATGGTAAAGGGTGAGGCCCTTCACGCCCATCATTCGCATCACAGACTTGGGTGTCGCCTCTACACAGGAACAAAATTTGCATACTAAGGAAAAAACGAAAACAATACGAAAGAACGTGTATGTACAGCAAGCGGAAGTACACACTAAAATATATGCAAGTGCTACCGACAGGCTGCATGTGTGACCTAGACAAACACTGTCTCAACTCAAACATTGTGTTCACGACTTCAGGGCACGCATACATTACGAAAACGGCCATTGGCATGGTGCCTCTGATGCTTTTTCATTACCACGTACACTTAATTAGAACTAGGCCTCCTATGGACTGTAAGTGACGGGACTGGATGGATCTAGGTCCAACTCTAATAGACTCGGCGTTCATCGACACGTCATGAGATTTGAATTCCAAGCACTGGCCCTGCGAAGTATTCTCACTCATTGATGTGAAAGATTCCCTCAAACATGCATCCCTTTTTCGAATAATATCGAATCATGGACGATTTGTCCATCCCCATAATGCAGGTGCGCAGCTTGAGTACACGTACTCGACATCAAACTTCAATCATAGCAGTACCCAAAGATGATCGGAGACTTTAGTCCACTTGTTGATTGATGGAATTTCAAGCGTGGAGGAAGGATCGGAGATGGCACTTACTGTCGGCGCCACCGAGTTGGTTCACGGCGTCCACAAAGCGCTCATGAAGCTCCGCAGTCCATCGAAGCCGTGGCTTCGGGTCTGTAGGGCTGAATTCGCCAGCCATGACGTGGGCGCCATACATGGAGGATCTGTCTTGGTAGGACATGGTCTGCGGTCTGTGCGGGATCAATCCAGGGCTGGTGTACTTCTTCATTTGATACATTGCCAAGTTAGAACTCAGTGCAAATGATGGTTCTTCTTCGATCTAACTGTGTGTTTGAAATTCTCTTGCAAAAGGGACAGCGCGCACTACGGGAGGTAATTACTTCCTTCCAAAGAAAAAATATTCCTTCAGATGGCAATTAATCTTGTGCCAGGGAACAAAACTAATCTAAGGTGCACTACTGTCCAGAACCTATCCAATGGTGAAAGGGATCATTGGCACCCGTGACTACAGCAAAAGTTGTAATGATCTGGGAGGAGAAAGAGGAGAGGGCTAGGTCGGATCTAAGAGATGACCTCACCGAAGTGCATCACCGAAACGGGTTGGCTATTGGGCGCTATTGTGATTTCCTTCACAGCAATCTCCTCAGAAGGCTCCACTGTCAACAATCTCTGGAGTAAGGCGGTAAACAGCACGACGTCGACACAAGGACCATGACTACTGCTGTAATGTACCATATGCTGGCACCGCGGGAACACCAGCACCTCGGCAACGGGGTCGGATCGATCAGCTTGCCAATTCGGACACAGCCAAGCCAATGATACGAGATCTAGCCCAACGAACTCTCGACTCCAACACGAGAATATATCACTTCAGTCGTCGACGACTTTCATATCGGACATGTGCCACGGAATCATGGACGCTTACCAATGCAGAGGCGAGGATCACAACCGCGTTTACACTAGCGACGAAATGGAACTTAGTCCACGACTGCAGATCTACCCTTCATCGAATTGCGGGAAGCTTCACGACCACACCGCAGTATGCCCGGCGACCTGCTGCTTCTTCTTGTTCTTCTTCGTCACACTACGGAAACTTGCACCCTTAGTCGGAATTGAATGCTCTTAATGCGGACGGCATGCGCTCCTTCAAGTTCGGCCAGCACAACGAACTCTCAATACTAAAGTCGAAGTTCAGTTGCGACCTTTTGGATTGATAATTCCTGTAACGGACATACCCTTCAAGAGACTATCGATCTAACCCGTGAAGAAAACGGATGCAGGTGTCTCTGCCGTTCCGACGTAAACCTTGATATCGTCTTCCAGTAGAAATTACACAACCTGCTAACACCACCACCCCCAAACTGGAAACCAAGACTAAACCCCAATGATCGAAAACACCCAAATCTCGATCCCAGTTCAGAAAATCACCCACATGACCACCGTTTAGATCCCTCTGCGAGTGAGTGAGGACTCAGACAGATTCCCAGGGGATCAAAGTTGCAAGAATTGGAAACCCAAGACTGTGAACCCCAATGATCGACAAGCCCCAGCCAGTGGAGATCGAAAATCACCAACAATACCAAATGCAAGACTGTACGTGGACCCCAATGGTTGCCAGCACCCGGCCAAATCTCGATCCCAGTCTACAAAATCACCACCAAGACCACAGTTTGTATCTCTCCACGAGTGTGCGGGGACTACCTTCGTCCGACACCTTCCCAGGGAATAAAAGTTGACAAGGGAAACAGGCAACGTAACGGACCACAGTGAGAGTTCAGGCTAGGTCGGACAGTACTATACGTTACGTGTCTGTCTAGATTTGAGCCTACGGGTGACTGGCTCAGTCACATGGTGCAGGACCAAGAGGAATGACCAAACGAGAGCCGGCAGAGCCAAGTCGCTGGATCCGATCGAAGCTCAAGTGGCAGATTCGATGATGGCAAGAGAAGGACAAACTGGGGGAACGGCGACGAAGCTGAAGAAAGGAAGGCAGTAATAAGCTTAGTGGAGGAGACGCGAGAAAGAGATGGAGGGGAAGAGACGGACGGACTGGTGCAAGGACGACGGAAAGTTTGGTTTCTCGTCGGTCAGCTGCCCGGTCGGGCATCGGGCAGTGTGTGGTGCAAACTTGAGGGGACTGGACTGCTGCTCCACTTTCATTGGAGCAGCCATACTCAGGGTTTGTTTTTTGCAGGACGCTAAACCCGTCATTCGAAGTGGGGCCCACGTGGTGAATTATGTCTTCTTACCGGCTAATTGTAAAAATAAAAATAAAAAAGTCCCCTATTTGTGCCGATTAACCCGTAAAGTGCCAAGGCCTCTTTTCCATCAAAAAAACACTCAAAACTGCCATTTCTATAGCAATGAGCAAATTTTTTTTTTAAAATAGTTTTTTTTTTTTTATGTGTAATTGTAGGATCTTGTATTGGACTAGTATAAGGATGTATGGCAAAAATATTACAAATTTTGACCACATAGATTGCAAGATATTTGTACTTAAAGTAAAGAAAACAAATTCTTTTGCACCTTGCTCAACTACATTGTTTGGCTTTAAACCTTCATAACTTATAGTTTTTTCTTTACTAATTTTGAATTTATAATTTTATATGATAAAGAATTGAGTTGAGATTCTAAGATTTAAAAAAAATTAAAATTAAAATTAAAAAAATTTCATTCATCAAAAAATTATTAAGTAGAAGATTGAAGGAAAATCCAAATTGTTAATAATTCTAAGATGGAATTGAAATACACTAATCTCAATGGTGAGATTGTTCTAGCAAGACATCTTAACCTTGTGACACTTTTTTTTGAAAAACTATGAAAATTGAGGTCATAAATGATTTCTACAAGTTATTTTTTCAGAAAGATGCTTTAATTGCCCCAAAAAACAAGATTGTTCATAACTTTCTCATAACAAATCCAAATGGAATGTATCAAAGCTTGCCATGTACATAAAAATATAATCTATACAGTACAATTTTTTTTTTAAATTTACTTTAAGTTTTTTTGAAGGTTTTTTTCTGCCCACTAAGCAAAAAAAAGGGCTTTTTGTTCCATAACTTTTACTCCTAGGCTTTGATTGAAATAAAAATTATATTTTTCGAAAGCTAATGTGTTTTTCTATCTTCAAAAAAAGATTTTGAAAATTACAACAAATATTGAGACCATAGGAACCTATTCAAAATCCATTGTCTCACGTTGGAACAATGGAACTTTAGGGGGTAATTCTATGTTTTTCAACTCTCCAAGCTAATTTAGAGACTGTAATTGTAACCATGGTTAGATAATACTGAAGAACTAGGAGGCTTGAGAGTATTATGGGACATAATGCCAAGTGTAATAGTTCATCACAAACGTCTATATCTATGCTTTTGCAAATCTAAGGGTGTAGATTTGAGTTATGAATTATAATGCTTTTTCTAACTATCCAATGGAATGGTGACAAAGCTACCTTGAAAATCAAACTTGGCATTCTAAGTTCTAAATTTGTAAATTTTATCTTGTATGGCAAATAAAAAATCCATGTATTATTCCAAGAGTAAATTTACCCTACAAGGCCTACTTCAAATGACAAATGCAGCATCCTACGGCTTTTTCTCCTAGCTTTAGACAAAAAGTTCAATAGTGGCATATTTTAATTTTTTTCAAGATCTACCTTCAAAGTGTTACAAAATTACAATCTTAACAATCTTGAAAATATTAAATTAAAAATAGTTTTAAAAATACTATTGAAATTATATTTTTTTAGTCAAGTTCCAAGACATTTAAAATCACTAACTACGTGAAATTAAGGTTTGATACTAAAACTATGCCCTTTGGATAGGTTTGTCTTTTAAGGATTAAGTTTGGGCCAATTAGGATTTGATCACAAGTAGTCTTGATGACCCAACCAAGTATGTAAACTCCAAATTTTTCACCTCGGCAAATATCATCATGTGTCCCGAAAAATAGACTACAAGAAGTATGCCCCTAATCTTTATTACTGAGGAAAATTGTGTAATGTAAATAAATGGATATATTTTTAAATACATTAAATAAAATTTTGTTGTTGTTATAGCCTTGAAATATAGCATCAACCCTCCAAATGGTCAATGGATAATTTTTCATATCACTCTAGGAATGAAAAATGCATCTAAGATGGGGCCCTCTAAAATGCACCACTAACCTAAAAAAAACACCATCATCACTCCATGCACATCTCCAAAATTAATATGTACCTATGGGGATGGAACGATCTTATAACCTCTACCATAAAAAACACTTGACCTTTCATAACTTTTACATATTAGTGTCCAAATGTTTTATTTTTTGGTATGTTAGAACCTCCTTTCACTTGCCAACAAAAAATTTAATGAAATTTAGTCATTTTAATAACAATATATATAGGAACAATAGCCAAAAGTGATGGTTTTGGAAGTATCAACTTTATTTGTCCCAAAATCGGATCATTTGGGATAAAGTCCCTTGGTGATAAAGTGAGTTCCCACAAATTGCCACTTTTTTATACCTAGTTACTATTGTTATTAGAATGGTCAAATTTTTCATTGATATTTTTGTTGGAACCTGAAAGGAAGTTCCAATGCACCAAAGAATGTGACATTTAGACACTATATGCAAAATTTACAAAGGAATAGAATTTGATAGTCTAAATTCAATTTTTTCCACATACAAGTACATAATTGATTTTGGAGATGTATACAAAGTGAAGGTAGTGTTTTAGATCTTGTCATTTTAAAGTTGGAGCTCTCCATGATGAAGCACGATGATCTATCATCAATGTCGGATGGCAAGGGAAAATTGATCCCCCAATTGCCCCAACCAAGGGTACATGTACAAATTTTCACATACTTTGTGTTGCATAAATTTTACATTTTTTCACCTGTGGTTGCTAACTCAAGGCCACTGATTACAAATATGAATTCAGAATTTGAAAACTTTATTATGGATGGCAAATAAAAAATTCCAGTGTGTGTTTTCTAGGAGTAATAAGGGGATCAATCCTCCTTGGTGTGTTAGGTAGGGGTGCCCTGCTATTACCAATGATTTTGTTTGGCACCAAAAATATTGGAGAATACCAAGTCTTGAGGAAAAATTTGAATTAAAATTGGATGATGATACCAAGTTCTTCCAATTTTTGAAAATAATTCTAATTAAATTGTCAATTTTAAATGAAACTCGTGCAAATATATAAATGGAAAGATCATTCTATCCATAATATAGATGAATATTGAAATATTTGGCTGCATCATTTTCTTATAAGGTAAAACAACATATTGTGGTCAAATGATTCCATAGTGAACACCTAGGGAATGACCCCATTGTGGGTTTATTCCAAGTGAATTCATTGTAAGAATTGACTTTTGGGGCCTTCCATCTTAGAAAAGATTATGACTGTTTTAGGTGAACAAGATGAACATCATGGGGATTATGGAGTAGTCTACATACTCCTTTTGGGCCATGATGCACTGAACACTTCAAAAATCCATAGCAAATTCATACTCTGTTCCAAAAAACAATACATAATTCCAATTGCTCTCATTGTTTCTCTTACTTCTCTTTTGATGTGATGTGGGGAAAAAATTGAAAATTTTCATGAGGCCAAACTCCTTATTCTGACCACAATGGGCTGTTTTACCTTGCGACTTCAGCACGTCTCCAAAAACGGATTTTTTTTCTTTTTTTTTCTTTTTAAAACCGGCCCTTACCTTACCGACGGTTCCGGGCAGGCGGTCATCCGGGCAGGTGCGAGAAGAAAGAAGGGAGGGGACCGGCAGCCTGCCAGGGAAGTGAATGAAATAATAAGAAAATCATCAGGGGCAGGCTCCGCTTTGAGTGGCGGGGGGGGCGTGAATGAGTGGCAGTCTGGCCCAGATGGGTTGGGTCCCACCGTCGCAGAGACGGAATTTGGGAGGGAGGGGGTGTCAGAGCGCCGACCGACCATGAAGCCGCGCTTCAGTGGCCCTGAATACTGCCCTGAATACTGGCCTGCATACTGGACTGGACTGTACACCATTCCTACGTCAGCTTCAACTGGGAGGGGGCGCCAGGAGTTAAGTCGGGAATACTGGACGAAAATTAATGTCGTCTTCAAATCTTCTTTCAAATCTTCTTTCACACAATGTTGTTTTTAAAAAACAATACATTTTCTAGTACAGGTGTAGATTTCAAAAAAATGAAAATGAAGGGAAGGGAGACCGACCTTCGAATATTGGTTGGTTGGTTGGTTTGGGGATATTAGACTTATATGTAGTATGCTCTAAAAGCAACCATTTAAAGGCTGGTCTGCCTTTTTTTTTTTTAATAGGTTTTCGTGGACAAAATGATTTTTAGTTCATTTTTCAAAGAAAGATAAATAGATGCGGAACACAACACAAGTAGTTTCGTATTTTTTCAAGCATTTTTGAATTACTTATGAATTTTCAAAGATTTGGGTCATAGGCACCTATTTGTGACCATAGGTGTTGAAAAATCTGTCCTCTTGTGATTCATAAAGAAATGTGTAGAAACCAAAGACAATGATTGGCTCTTGCAATAAAAAAAATATTTTTTCTTGAATTCATTAATGAACCAAAGAGGTCCATTCAAGGACCACCTCGCATCCACTCTACAACCTTAGTAGCTCTAAAAGTGACCATTTAAGGGCTGGTCTGCCTTTTTATATAGGTTTCCATGGATAAAATATTTTTAGATCATTTTTTAGAGAAAGGAAAATAGATATGGAACCTAACACAAACGGTTTTGCATTCTTTTTTCAACCATTTTTGAATTACTTACAAATTTTCAAAGACTTGGGGCATAGGCACCTATTTGTGATTGTAGGTCTCCCAAAATGCATCTACTTGCAACTTGTAAAGAGATGTGCAAAAATCAAAGACAATGGTTGGCTCTTGCAATAGAAAAAATAAATTTTCCTTGATTCATTCAATTGCTAAAGTGGTCTATATAAGGATCACCTCATTTGCATTCTTTAACTAATAATAGGGGCAATTTGAAGGAAATAGGCGGTTTTAGAGCATACTACCTTAATCAATCGTAAAGGAAATTCTAATTTGAAACATGGTGGCAGAGGAAAGTATAACTAAGAAACACAACACCAAACTCTATCAGACCCCAATTTTGGTGCTTTAGGGAGTTTCATCATGTGTTTTTCTCATACTCCAACTCTTGTTCCCTCATTGCATGTATATTACGATTAACTCTATTGGTCTGCAAATTTAATCCCTATGGTCCCAAAGGCCTTTTTAAAAAAAAAAAATTTAAACTCAAAATTGTCATTTCTATTGCAAGTACTAAAGAAGTTTTAAGATTTGTTTTTTTCTTCATATCTAACTATATGACCTTGCTCTAGATTGGTGTAAAAATGTGTGGAAGAAATTTTAGAAGTTTTGATCATGTAGATTGCGAGATATTCGCATTGAAAGGGAAAAAAACAAGGTTTTGTGCATCTTGTTCGAGTAGATTTATTGGATTTGAATCATTTGAATGTAAAGTTTTTGCACTATTGATTTCAGATTTTATATTTTTCCCTCTTGAAGAATTGAGTGGAAATTTGGAATTTTTTTAATTTTAAAATCTGCTTGATTTTCATTCTTATAAAAAAAAAGTTGATTATAAGAAGTAGGTGCAAGATGGAAGGAAAAAAATAACAAAATCATTAATAGTCCTAAGTTGGAATTGAAATATACTAATTCCTATAGTATTATTGTTCTAACAAGCAAAGTAAACTACATGGAATTTTGTTTTTTGAAAAATTGCAAAAATTGAGTTCAAAAATGAATTGTACAAGTTATTTTCTCATTATGATGCAACATTATTGTTTGTAAAACAAAAAGTTGCATAACTTTCTCTTCACTAAATTAAATCCAAATGAAATGAATAAATGCTTCACTTTTAACAAAGATATAATCTTTGAGAAAATAAAATTAAAAATAAAATTTTTGTGATTTTTTTGTGCTACCAAGAGAATTGCTATTTGGACTTAGGGTGGCAAAACTTGTATTTTTGTGCACTAGTTGAAATAAAAATTATATTCTTAGTAAGCTCACATGATTTCCTTTTTTAAAATTAAAAATGTAAAAAAATGTAAAAAAATGAAGTCTTATGAGCCTACTTGAAATCCCTAAAGTTCTTTGAGGGGACTTTAGGTCTTTAGGGGTTGATCATTTACAAAACCAACATGGATTTAGGATTATCATCATTGGCATAATTTACGTAATTATCCCAAATTTAATAAAACATCTTGAAAAAATATTATTTGTATGAAAAGGTTTTTTTAATAAAAATTTATTAAATTTAAAAAAAAATTCAAATATTTCAAATATTTATTTTATACAAGTACGTTGCTTGTACAACAACATATTTAATTTATAATTCCTGAATTATCTATGGCTATTTTGTAAATGTATGAAACATTTTGAGAGCTACTACAAGTTTAAAAAAAACTTGAACACAAACTAATGATGAATAATTTCACTAACTACGTCTAGCCAATTTTGTGACTAGTCTAGACAATTTTTGAATGACCTTTGGAATTTTTTATTGCCATGTATAGGGGCTATTTTGCAACCATGGAGGCCTTTGAAAGAAGTACGACAAAAATGAAATGAAACTCAAACAAAAAATGGTGAAATAAAGCCAAGACAAAAATGGTAGAATGAAGTTAGAAAAAATTTGGAATTTAAAAAGAAAAAATATGAGAGTTGAAAGGGTGCATTTTGCAACTATGGGTTTGAGATTTATAGATAATTTAGCAATTGATAGAGTTGAAAAGTAATTTGAGGGAACCAACATGAACCTTTGGGATTTAATTAATTTATAACCAAGGCCATAAAAATTTGGATTGGAATTTGCATTTAAAAAACATGAGAATTGAAAGGGTCCACTTTGCATCTATAGGGTTTGGATCTTTTGGGGTTTTGCACTAAAAAATATAGGTTTCAACACCCACTATTGGTCAATATATACTTCCAAAGTCCACAGTTGCTAAGACTTCCATGTCAATTGAAGTTTGAAGACTTTTAACCTTCAAAGGCTAAACTTATAATTATTTTTCAAACTTCATTTTGCAAGTACCTATAAATGCGATTTTTTCTATTTCTTTTGTAGAGATGAGATTAAATGTCTTTTACTAGTTGTCAAGATTCCATACTATCTTGGATTATTTTTGAAATAATCATGATTTTTAAATTAAAAAGTAAAATAATTATTATCAAATGTAATTAATGCTCAATTTTTTGAAAATCTTTCCAAGTTTCTACAAGGATTTATACTGTAGTGTAAACATCATGGTTCATATTTTTTAGTATTGTATCATTCTATAATTAGAAAACTAGCACTCCATGGTTGCAAATTCATTTTTTCAAATTTTTAGTCACTAATAATATTTCAGAAAAAAAATCTATATTTTAAGTAGAATTACAAATGAATAGTTGAAGTCTTGAAGAGTGCTAATAAAAAAATTGGTTTTCAATTGAAATCTAATGCTTTCCAAAGTCTAATATCCATGTAAAAGTTTCCATTGCCAAGGTCTCCTAACCCCAAAACTAGTCCCTAAATCCTTCCAATCAAACATTACTAGTAGTGCATTGGAGCCCTTGGCTAATGATTTTTAAACAAAAATGTAAACAACTTTTTAGATGTGATAGGACAAACTATCCAGGTTTGGAGGATTTATATTAATTTTATAAAATATTTCTTTTATAAATATATGATGTCTTTTATTTTTATTTTTAATTAATGTCCACTTAGAAATGTTTTTTTTGTAGAATCACAACACAATCCCTTTGAGCCACCTAAACTAGTGATGTTCAAAATCAGCCTAGTGACACAATTTCAACATTATTTTCTTTAAATCAACACTAATTTCATGAAATAACCAATAAAGATTGAAGCATTTTGAATTTCTAAAGGTCAATTGTGTATTGGAGGGACAATTGAAAATCTAGGTAGATTCCTACAAAGTCAATTTGGTTTGGACCTTGACAAAAATTTGATACAAGGTGTAAACATGTACCCTTTGATGGGAATATAATTTTTTGTATAATTGGGTGCCCAGATCAAAAGTTATGTTACCATAATTTTTTAAAATTTGACAATTTGGGCATCTTTTGTTGAAATCTTCATCAACTTTTGAAATTTGGCATGCAGGTAACTAATAAAATATAGCATAAAATTGTCTAAGAAAACAAATTTCAGTTTTCAAATCACATTCTAAGACTGAGGAGTCAAACTTTGTTGGCTATGTTCAAGCAATTGCAAGAAAAAAACATTTCTTCTAACTTCAAGCCCTAATATCTTGCAATTTGTGAAGTCAAAGTTTTTGAAATTTTTCCCACATCTTCCAAATGTTTGTCTCTAACTTTTCACTATTTGAATCTCAAATAAAAAATTTCCTCATTGCACAAGAAATCATCAAAAATTGACTAGTATATTACTAATTCACTTAACCTCATTGCATTGTAGGATGATCTCAATTGAATCTGAAATTTTGCATGAATAAACCTCACATCATATACTTATGAATGGTGAAAATCTTTGTTTTTTTGAAAAGCAAAAATATTCATCCAAAGGGGCTTGAAGTTTGTTGACCATGCATTGTAGGAATGAAAAAAAGTTTTTTTTTCTTTCACTTCAAATGTTATAATCTTTCAGTCCATGTTATCAAATGGTCTAAAAATTTTATACACCTTGTCTTATTTGTTTAATACATTTTGTACAATTGAAATTCAAACAAAAAGGTTTAATTTTTTATTTTGAATAATGCTTTGAAAATTGACAATTGTAGACTTTTCCACTTTCAAAACACCCTCTAGCCATTAGGAGGTAAGGGTAGTCTAGTGTCAATAGTTGGCATTCCTATGACCTCAAAATTGAAACTTTTTAGTTTATTCACACAATCTATTAAATTCTCAAACAAATTGCATTCACCTCCACTTCATGTGCTAGATCTTGGTGTGATTTTTCTCTAATTTGTATTCATAGATGTTGGATATAAAAAAAGTGTTTGTTTTAGATGAGGATGCCTTACAAATATGCTAGGTTCCTAGGGATTGGAGTTAATTTTGTAATTCATGATGCCAAAAGGGTTTTTAAAATTTTTTCTTTGGGCATGTTACACCTACTTCACCAAGTGGAAAATCAATGGTTTGACAAGACCTTGCAAACCCTAATCATTGATGCTTTTGAAACCTTCATTTTTCATTTGTAAAACTCTAACTTAATAGTGTCTTTGCCCTTGTGAACTTGAGGTTGTAATTTCTTGTATTTTAGATTGTGACTTTAGCAATGTTTGAGGTTCGGTTTGGACTTTCAAATTATTCAAATTTATTTTTATTAAATTTGGAACCAACATTTTCTTCCATTTTTTTTTTTATGATTTCATATTATATCATATAAACCTAACCTCTCTATGTCATTTTAATGTTGATCATACATGTCTTTAAAATGATACTTGTGTATCCAAGATGTCTCAAAGAGACATCTTGGTACCTCTTTTTAGAGGTAGACTCTATGGACTACCACAAAGAAAACATTTAATGAAGAAGCCCTCTTACAAGCTAGTGGTGTCAACTTTCTTTCACTATAATTGATGCTTGTTCCAAATGCTTCTTGAAAGATAATGGTACAAATGCTTCTTGAAAGATAATGGTACAAATGCATTTTGAAAATATTTAAAATGCATAGAACAAGTGGTGACTTTTACTTGATTTGTTTAATAATAATCACCATGATCTCTTTTGCGTTTTCTTGTCTAATTTTTCCCTTGTGAGTGACAATGCTATGACTTTCCACTATGTCAAAGGATTTTGACACAAGGGAAAGTCACATGGTTATTGTTCACAAAGGAGAAAGTGAGACAAGGAAACGCAAAAGAGACCCTAGTGAATCATAGAGCGATTGCAATAAATATATGTCCTATTTCCTGTCACATGTCACATGTTCCATGTGGAAGTTGTTTAGGGCTATAAATATTGCAAAATAGATTGAATGAACATGAAATTCAAAAGAGAGTTTTCTATAGCAATTTAAAATGTACTTGAATTAATTCAATTTTTACAAAATTAATTCAATAGGTGAGAAGAAAGTTCAAATACATGTTACACATATAGTTTGGGTGGTAGTTTTTACTATCGAGTACCTTTTCTTGAAGAGATTTGGTAGGCTAACTCTTCTAATAGAAATACATCTTCTTAAGAGAGGGATTTCCAAAAACATATTCCATGTGTGTTTTACATCGGCCTAAAGTGTACTATATTTAGTTTAAATTTATATTGAATTAAAAATAATTTTTTAGTTCTAGCTTTGATCTTCCTTCTTTACTCTTAGTTGACAATAATGGCCACTCTAAAAATAATGGTACATTACACGCCTTTCCAATGGTACATTACACACCTCCAAACTCCAAAAATTGAGTTTAAAAATTGAAAAAAAAGCCAGCAACATGTACAGGACTATGGACAAAAGAACCACAATTGATTTTGACTATAATTCTGTTTTACCACATTTTGGTATAGTTAACTATTGCCAATTACCACACAATAATTGCATGATTCAACTACCAATTCAATTGTGATGAGAACAAAATTTTATATCACTGCCTAATGACTGCACACTATGCAATAGAGGGATGCAAGGAATTTTTGACTAGATTTCAAGTGCATCACCTTTAAATTGCAATAAAATTTGTAGGAAGAAATCCTTTAGCATGTTGTTCTTTGAAGGTGAAACATTTAATAATCACGCCAAATTTCAAAACATGCAAGTCTCTATATTTATGTGGAGAAGAATTTGAATTTTGTCCATGAGATGATTGGGGCAGGTTTAAGATAGTAGTACAAAAATACTAAAATGGTGAATATAAAAAACACAACAAATAGTACAATTGTTTCTTGTAATCACTCTATATTGAAATTTTACAATAAAATTTTACACTTTGTTTCTTTACCCCTACAAAATAGGTGCCTACAAAAACTCATTACAACCTATCTATTAGATTATCAATGACATATTCTATTATAAATGCACTGCACATGTAATGACATTGTTGGCCCAAATACTTTTCCAACATTTTTTGAATGATTTTTTTGGTGTTGAATACCAATGAGTAAAATATATAAATCTAAAATTGTCTATTTTCCAATTACATTCTCTATTTATGTTTGTCCAAGAAATCTAAATTGAAATGCAATGTGTATGTAAATAAGAAATGCAATCAATGGAAAGGCATGATCATGCATGTCCCTTTAATCACTACAAAGACTAATTAGATTCAAGACTTCATTTTGCATGAGAATGGCAATTCAAAGTTTTTTGCATATGTATTTTGTCAACTCATTTAAATTTTTAAAAAATAGACATGCTATAGGTGTCAAATGATAAAAACATATAGCTTCTCATTGTTGTCCTTAGGTGGATTATCAACCTTGTCCATTTGGATTCTAATGTATTTCTTTGGATTCCCTACACAAGTTACAATTTTATTCCAAAAGCATCCCTTCAAATTGTGGAATAATGAATGGACCTTTTTCCATGTGCCTAAACCTCGTGGTGGTGTTCCTTGAAATTACAAAACCATAACTTTTCAATCCAATTCCTCATTGAAAAAAGTCATAATGCAACCGGTTACAATTTTCACTACATTAAAATGCAAGAAGAAGTCACAATTGGGTTTAAAAGTATGTAAGGGTCCCAATTGGGTTGGGGCCAATTCATACCATTGTTAACCAAAGCTATTTTTCCAAATCCTAAACCTAAACCTAAACTATTTTCCTTGCTTGGAGATTAGGATAATCCTTCCTTAGATCCTTGGGAATGAATTTCATTTCTTACACAGAGAATCATTCATTTGGCTCATTCGGAAGTTGTAAAGAGTCATTGTTCACAGGGAAGTTGCAACATTGGAGCTTCCACTCGTATACGGAAAGAAAAGGGCCCTATGAATGTTAGGTATGATTACCTTTGCAGCAATACTTACTCCGTTGGCCGCCCTCCCTCGAGGGCACTCAAGTTGGAGATGACTGATGAGCCCATTTCTACCTCAGATTCCAAAGTATCCGTCCTCCTGTTGTTTTTTTCAGCTTCCGCTTCCGCTTGCAGTTCCCCTTCACTCCGTCCCAGACCTTCCTGGGGCTGCTTTTGCCTGTCCACTTGGCTGGCACGAGGGTGCTACCCAGTCAATGATCTAACTGTACCTTCCCCGACCCGACCCGACTGCGCTGCATGACTGTCCTTCATCAGTTCTTCTTTCTCCACCCTAGACTAAGCGGGAGGCGGAGGAGCCTGAGGAGTGAGGACATTTCGATAAGTCCGTCAGATTCGGGCTGGCTGGGTGGAGCTGACTAGCTACACGCGCACTGCAACGAAGCCAATCCCTAGCTGCCCTTCCCTTCCATGCATGCCTGGAATGATCGATCACCTTCCCGGCCCTTCCCTAATTCGCTTCAATTCCTTCCGTAGGGTGGCAATCACTGGAAGTGCAGCCACCCAGATAGGTTGTCGGACTCTCCGACTGGACCTTACCTTGGTACACAAGCGGACGGAGCGGAGCCGAGCTTATGATATATATATATATATAATATATATAATAATAAGAACTGAAATAGCTAGGCGAAGCAGTGAAAGAGCCAGGTTCCGGTCCGACGATCCGTGCCGTGCCTTGCTCGAAATCAGCTAGCTTAGCTTCAGTGGTCCTAGCTTAATTCAGAGTAGCTAGCCAGTCTGGCAAGAGCCTCGATTCAGTTGTGGTCTGGTCCGACGGGTCGTGCCTTGCTGCGGAACCCAGCTACTCTACTGTAGCTTCAGTCTGGTCGTCCTGGCATGCAAGAGCCTTGATTCAGTGTGGACTGTGGACTGTGGAGGGCGAATAAACTCAGGCTACAATTAAAGTCTGCATGCGGACGCAGGGACAAACGGAAACGGCTCTGGCCAGGTAGAAGGGAAGTTAATGGACTCGATCTGCTTGGCAAGTGGAGACTGCAGTGAGCTGCTTATCAACACCCATCCAACTTCGAATTCAATTCCAAGGGGAGAGAAGAGGAAGGGAAGCCAGCCAGCAAACAGCCAGCCACAGAGTGGCTTTTCTTATCACAGGCATGTCCTATCATCAGTTTGGACTATGTGCTGTTGCCATGTAAGGAACAGTATTTTTCTAATTTTCTAATTCATAAAAATTGAAACTTTGAAATTCAATAAACTTTCCATAATAGGTCCAAATGCCACGAAACAAAGTCTATGTCCCCCTCCTCGGAAAGGACTTGCCGACGGTACCAAGCACACGACTGGGGGACACATGGTTTAGGAGATCTTACCTTAACCAACAAAACAATCAAACAAAACAATCAAACAAAACAAACAAACAAATAGCCTAACTTAATGGATGGATGAGTAGTTTGCTCATTAAACCCTCAATTGAGGCTATGGCTGTTTTTCAGCCAATAAATGACAAGGAATCTTCTAGTGTACAACATTAGTGCTATTATTCATCATTGGAATTTTGTGCAGAAAGGATGAATCTTGCACAATAGTTTGACCTCCAATGAGCACTTTTGATTTATTTATTTAGGTACATGATGTTGTACAATGCCAAAAGGAATGATTTCCATAGTCACCAACTAGGTATTCAAGGGCTAATAACCCTTAGAAGGACAAACTCATAGCCACTTATATGGGGAATTTTGTTAAAATGGCGGCATTCCATATGCCATTTTCAAACTGCCCGCTTTGAATTGTAAAAGTGACATCTAGAATAGCTATAGTTTTAGGAATCTTGAACTTTTATAGATTTAAGAAATCCATGACTACTATAGATTTCAAATTGCACAATCTGAATTGTAAAAGTGACATCTAGCAGAGATGTAAATTTTACACATCTAAGAAATGTATAGATTTCAAACATTTAGGACATTCTGAAATGTAAAAACTATCAAAGTAGAGGAATTTCGCCATTTTAACAAAATTGCCCATTTATTTAAAGTTTCATTGTTGATCACTTTTTTAGACCAATGGTAATGTGGCCTTTTTTTCAAGAAGGCTGTGAGTTTTGTGACTCCTTCATTTTGAGGGTTTGAATTGAAAGAGGACAATTTTGAATATATAATTTTCATATGTAATTTTTATATTTGCTAGCTTTGCACAATGTATGAAATGAGGATTTGGAAACATTGTGGCAACATTGTGCATGACCATGATTATAGTTTGGCATTTTTAAACACTTTTTCCTTCTTCTTTCCCTTTTTTGGAGACAATTGGGCATTAATCCCTAAACGTCCAAAGTCTTCTCCAAATTTTGCAATTTGACAAAAATCATCATAAACTGTATTATTTATTTATTTGGAAGAATATTTTGGAATTCATATACAAATAAAAGTTGTTGATCTTGAGTTTTGGATTCCATCAATACAATTAAATTCACCAATGCTATCACCAATTTTATTTACAAATTTTGAAAGGAAAATTTCAAAATTCCTTTTAAATTCAATAACAAGCAAAATATTATTATTTTTTTAGTGTAATTTGTTGGAATGGATTTGAAATGAAGTTCTCTTAACATGATGATTTTTTGAAATTTTTGTGTTCTTTAAATCTATGACCTCAGTTTTGTAAATCTAGTTTTGAATCAGAGTCAATGTAATTTTGGCTTAGTCAACCACTCAACATACTTCCACATTTGTAATTTAAAAAAAATAAATGTACTTTAGTAACACTAAATCCAACCACTAGATAGGACAACAACTTGATAAAATATTACCACAAATTAGGATGACTTTCATCCAAGTAGTATTGAAAATGAAACTTAAGTTCTTATTTGTTAGTCATCTAGAAATTGAACATCATAGTGCTTTAGGAATGAAAATTTTATATTGATTTGATAGAGATGAAGTCATCATAAATCTACTACAAGTCGTAAGATTTTCAAATTGTTTAAGGAAACTTTGAAATTAATATGCTTTCCTTTAGAAAAAAAGAAGAAAATTCATAATGAATACATAATATACTAGAAAAATCTAAATTTTGTTTACCATAGATGTATATCATAGTATAAAACATCATGGTATCATGGTATCATGGTAAAAACAAAATTATCATGTTACTTTTAAATTAAAAAATCAACAAACCATGGTTACATGTCCAAAGTTCATATTAAAATATAAAATATTAGAATTTTCAAAATTTTCAATTGGAGTAAGAAATACACTTAATAAAATTATATTCATTAGCTGGATCCAAATTCTAAAAAATATCATTTTTATTGCTAAAATACACATCAAGAATAAAGAGCAAGAAATGGCCAAAATACACTACAAAGTAATCTATGGATTAAGCGTCTTCTTCTTTAGAAAAGTCAATAATATTATAGGGACAAAATATGCTATCAGGTACAAATTTTCAAAATTTTCAAAATTTTGATAGTATAAATTAAAATGTTTCTTGTTGCCTCTTAGGTTTTTCTACTTCTTGCTTCTTAGGTTTTGCTTCTTCTTCCTACTTAGCTTTTGCTTCTTTTTCTTTCTTAGGTTTTGTTTCTTCTTGCCTTTTAACTTTTATTTTATTTTCCTTCTTAAGTTTTTTTTCTTCTTGCTTCTTAGGTTTTGCTTCTTCTTCCTTCTTAGATTTGTCTTTTTCTTCCTTCTTAGATTTCGCTTCTTTTTCCTTCTTAGATTTCGCTTCTTCTTCCTTCTTAAGTTTTGCTCCTTCTTCCTTCTTGGATTTTGCTTCTTCTTGCCTCTTAACTTTTGCTTCTTCTTCCATCTTAGGTTTTATTTCTTCTTCCATCTTAAATTTTGCTTCTTCTTTCCTTTTAACTTTTGTTTTTTCTTCCTTCTTAGGTTTTTTTTCTTTTTGTCTCCTAGTCATATTTTGCAGTCATATTTTGCAATCATAATGTCATTTATTTTTTGCTTCTTTTTTTTGCTACTTTTTGTTTCTTAGTCCCTCTATCATCATTGTTATTTTTTTTATTATTTATAATTTTTGAATATATAATGATTATAACTTTTTTTAATCTTAAACATGTTTACATATTTTGTAGTGCTTTAAATCTTTGAAGTTTAAAATATTTTGTTCATTTATTGAAAATTATCCTTCTTGTTTATACATGTAGGCATTGGAGGTTGAAATGAAGTTATTAAAGGCTACTTGCAATACAAAATAGGTAATATCTTTACATTTTTGTTGGAATATAGGTTCCACAAGTATGTGGAAATATACATATATAAAGAGCCATTGTGATATATTTTGTGTTAGTAACTAATAAATGTTATTAATAACATTTATTAGTTACATTATTTCTTGTAATTGATTTTCTAATGTGATTAATTTTTTCCCATTTAAGAAATCATATGTATTAATTTTTAATTAAATGAATTCTCTTATTTAACTACTAAATTATGTTGATGTATGACTACACATAGTCGTTTTACAAATCATCAAAAAATATGACTGCAAAGAATTATTTTACACATCATTCAAAAATATGACTGGGAAAAGTCATATTTCACGTTACTAAAAAATATGACTCACCGTAGTCATATTCCTCATCAATCAAACATATAACTCATCGTAGTCATATTTCATGTCATCCAAAATATGACTCACCGTAGTCACATTCTACATGAATAAAAAATATGACTCACCCTAGTCATATTCCATGTCATCAAAAAATATGACTTACCATAGTTATATTCTACATTACTACAAAATATGACTTAGAAGAATCATATTTCATGTCACTGCAAAATATGACTCACCGTAGTCATATTCTACATCACTGCACAATACAACTTACCATAGTCATATTCCACATCATTGCAAAATATGACTCACTACAGTCATATTCCATGTCATCAAAAAATATGATTCACCATAGTCATATTCCACATAGGATTTTTTTTGTCCGAGCAACTCAAGAAAAATTCAAGACCCCCCTATGATAGTCAAAATATACGCCATGTTGGCATACTATGGCTAAATATGGGTATTTATACCCTTCAATCCATATGACTGTCAATATGATTGATGTATGAAGCGATTGCTTCTAAACTACTGAAGTCAATCATATTCCGAGTCATCTATAGTGATTTCTGCGTGAGTCATATTTTTTTATTTTACGACTCACTGCAGTCATATTTTGCAATCATAAAACACTGCTTTTGTTGTAGTATACATATTTATTGTTATTGTACAAAGATGCAATAATGTTCATTAACTTAGAACCATTTGTGTGGCAAGAGTAGGTGCACTAGTTGAAAGAGAGAGTTGCATGCGTCTCCATGTGGTCAAGTGGTCAAGTGGTCAAGTGGTCATACCTATTTTGGATAAGGAACCAGTTTGTTAAGGCAATCTAATTTCACTACCTTATTCGGTTTTGTGTATAGCAGAAGATTTTAGACACAAATAAATTTGTTTTTGAAAAGTTATTGATGAACTTAATCCCTAAAGGACCAAGGCCGTTTTTCTATCAAGAACCACTCAAAACTGTCATTTTTGTTGCGTTCATCCAAGAAAACAAAAAAGAATGTATATATATTTTTAGAGTTTAACGGTAGGATCTTGTACTTTACTTGTATGAGATAATGTGGTAAAATTTTCATGAGTTTGACCATATTGATTGAGAGATATTAGCATTCAAAGTTGGGAAAAAAGGCTTTTGGAAAACTGGCCTGTACTTCCAAATGACTTTAACCACCATTTGTGGAAACATTTTGCACTATGGACTTTGAATTTAAAAAAAAAAAATGTATTGATGAATTGAGTTGAAAGTCTAGGAATTTTTTATAATTAAAAAAAACTTGATTTTCATTAAAAAGATGTTAAATAGAAGTAGGTCCAAGATTGAAAGAAAACTAAATCATTAATAGCTATAATTAGATGGGATTGAAACACAATAATTCCACAATGAAATTGTTCTAGAAAGAAAACTTAACCTCGTTAAATTTTTCTAAAAAAAATATGAATATTGCATTCAAATATAAATCCCATAAGTTATTTTTTCAAGAAAATGCTCAGTCTGTCCGAAAAACAAGATTGTTCATAACTTTCTCATCATTAGTACAAATGGAATGAATCAAAGCTTCACAAATAAAAAAAAAATATGATCTATAAGGAGGAAAAAAATTATTTTTTATTTCAAATTTTTGTGGATTTTTTTTTTGCTCATTGAATGAAAATTTGTACTATAACTTTTGCTCCCGGGCACCGATTGAAATAAAAATTACATTCCCATGAAGCTAATAAGTTTTCTTGTCTTGCATGAAGGTTTTAGAAAAAAATCACTAAAAATTGAGGTCATAGGAACTTGCCTAAAACCCACTTTGTCCCTTGAAGGGACAATGGTCCTTTGGGTAGGTTAAAAGCCGAATTGTGTATACTATCAAGTGAAATTCAGCTAAAATCACATCATCTTAATTGTCAAGGCTCAAGTTAACTCTTAAACGACGAGCCGGTCACTATGAAAATCATTTCTTTGGGTACTATGTAAATTGGTGATTTAAAAAAATGAAAAAGCACTCATTGGGAGACAAGCTATTGTAGAAGACGTTCTTTTTTCCCACAAAATTTGGAGGATGAATAGTTGCAATTTTGTCTTGCACGTAGAGATTTTTTGTCATTCATCAACCAGAAAACATCCTCGATGTCGTTTAGAGGTTAACGGCAAGGCATTGTTCATAATATTTTAGTGCTTTAATTAACTACCAAGATTTGGACAAAGTTGAACCAAAAAATTGAAAGAGAGATTCTCCTTTGCAACATCCTCCTTTTTTTCATTGGTGAATTGATTTGCCCAACTTTGTTTGGGTCACACACACTTTACAACCAAGGCTTTTTTTTCTGGCGAAATTTTGCCAGATTGTTAGAAATTTGACCTCTCTAGCTTTGTCCCTTCCAAAATTGGCCTTTGTACACTAAAATTGATAGATAGTATTGGGTGATAATTAGTGTTTTTTACCCTCAACACTATTTTTGAACTTATGTGTAAATAGTGTTGGGGCACTTAACTCCTGCCGTCAAACTCTAGTCCTTTCCTAGGAAACTCTAATTTCTAGTTCTAATGAAGTATGGGTAAAACTTACACGACTGCAAATCACAATTAGTGTTATTATTGACAATTAATGTAGCTAACACTATTTTACCAATTTTAGTGTAGTAAGGACAACAAGGAGGACACTGGTCCAAAAAAAAGCCTTGTTTACGACCCTCTGGGCACAATATTTCACAAGAATGATTACCTAACAAAGGATCATATGCCATCCCCCCCTTCCCAAAATAAATAAAAACAAAGCCATGAAATGAAATGAATGAAGGTGTTTTTCTTTCCTGGAGCCCACCCGCAAAGAAGGTGGGCCACCACCATCCCGGGGCAGGTGGGCGGCTGGGCCCCCTGTCCGATGGCCAAATGATCATATGGAGTGAGCAGTCTCATCCTCTTTGATGGCCGGTCTCCTGAAGTTTATCTTCTCAGGTACGAGCAGACGCCATCATTGGCTCGGCCATAGGCACACAATGATACAAAATCAATTCCCATTTGAATTCACGATTCTCGGGGATGATTACCTATTCATGGGGGCGGGGCGGTCTTAGGGGCCCCCAATTCCACACAAAAGGAAGGGAAGTTGGTGGTGGGGGCTTCCCAGACTAAGGTAGAACTACCCATTACCATACAGATTTGCTATCTAGGTACTTTGGAGAAGCTATTTATGAACTCTCATATTTTTCAGAGATTGAATTGTTTGAGAGAAGTCAATTGCCAAAAAAATGAAGACATTCTGACAAGAATTGAATTTTTTGTGATTTTTCAAAGCTGAAATGTAAAACTGTGAGCAGACCCTTGGTAAAGCATGACCAGACCATTGTTGAAGCGTGGGCTGATGTGTCCACTCCTCAGTGCATTGCCATCATGATCATGGATTAGTAAGATTGTGGTAATTACTCACCCGTGCCATTGCCACAGTCAAATTTAAAGTAAAAGATTAATTTTTTTTAAAATTCATTCATAAAAGCTTTGAAATTCAATAACTTTTACACCATACATCCGAACCCCACAAAACAAAGCCCATGCATCCTTCCTCGCCAAGGGCTTTCCGACGGTACCAAGAATGTGACCAGAGGACGCACGGTTTGGGAGATCTCAACTTGACAAACAAACAAAATAAACAAAATAAAATAAAACAAACTAACTTAAGGTATAAACAAAAGTAAAAGTAATTTTCTAATTTTTTTAGAACCAAAAACAACTCAAAAATGCATAACTTTCTCGCCATGAGTAGGAATGTCATGAAACCAAGCATGTGCATCCTTCCTCATTGAGAGCTTTCTGACGGCACCAAAATTGTGACCAAAATATAAGAAAAAATAATTTTTTAATTTTTTAGAATAAAAAATAACTCAAAAATGCATAACTTTCTCATCATGAATTGGAATGCCACAAAACAAAGCCGGTGCACCCCTCCTTGCCGAGGGCTTTCTGACGGTACCAAGCACACAACTAGGGGACGCACGGTCTGGGAGATCTCAACGTAACAAAAAAAAACAAAAAAACAAAACATCTCTTCTATTAAGACAGGTGTTTTGTTTTGTTTTGTTTTGTTTTGTTTTGTTTTGTTTTGTTTGTCACGTTGAGATCTCCCGGACCGTGCGTCCCCCGGTCACGTGCTTGGTACCGTTGAAAAGCCCTCGACGAGGAGGGGTGCACCGGCTTGGTTTCGTGGCCTTCCAACGTATGGTGTGAAAGTTATGCATTTTCGAGTTATTTTTGGTTCTAAAAAATTAGAAAATTACTTTTTCTTATATTTTGGTTGCGATCTTGGTACCGTCGGAAAGCCCTCGGCGAGGAGGGGTGCACCGGCTTGATTTCGTGGCGTTTCGACTCACGGTGAGAATGTTATGGATTTTTGAGTTGTTTTTGGTTCTAAAAAAATTAGAAAATTACTTTTACTTTTGTTTTGATTGTGGCAACGCCACAGGGCACTCTAGTGTTGTCTTAATAGAAGAGATATGGCTTTCTTTAGAACTGCACAAGCTTCTCTGGCCAAGGTGAACTGACCCCCTGCCTTGGCCTCTCGGGAAATTGTTGAAGCTTTTCTTTTTAATTTTCCACACATGAAAAAAAATTCAAATCTTGAAACCATATTTGCAATCAGAGGTCCTGAATTAGCTAAGCGGGCTTCTATGTGGAATTGGGGCTGGTGGAGCTTGCCGATTATCAGTGAAATGGACTTCCCAATTTTTCAAGAACACCCATTTGACTGATGATTGGTAGGCTCGACTGGCCCCCGATTCCACATGGAAGCTCACCCTAAGAGAGGTATTGAAGATAAATTGATCCCTAAAGTCTTAAGGCTTTTTTTCCATCAAAACCTACTCAAAACTGCCATTTCTATTGTGAAGAGCCAAAAACTTTAAATTTTTTTTTTTTTTGACATATCTAACCATAGGATCTTATACTACACTAGTATAAAAATGCATGGAAAAAATTCCAGAAACTTTGACCAAATAGATTGCAAGATATTTGCATTTAAAGTGAAAGAAATAAGTTTATTTAATATCTCGATCGACTAGATTTTTTGGCTTTGAAATTCTTGACATAAATGTTTTGCACAATTGATTTTGATTTTCTAGTTTTTGCGGTGAAGAATTGAGCTGAGAATTTAGAAAAAAAATTCAACAAAAAATACATTTAATTTTCACTCATTAAAAAATTATTAAGTAGAAGTAGGTTCAAGATTGAAGGAATAACTAAACTATTAATAGCCCTAAGATGGAATTGAAACAAAATAATTCCAACTATAATATTATTCCAACAAGCAAATTTAATCCTATCTAATGATTTATTTTGAAAATTTGTAAAAATTGCATCTAAAAATGAATTTTATAAGTTATTTTTTCAAGATGATGCTTAGATTGCCCCCTAAATAAGATCTTCTATAAGTCTTTCATTACTAGTCCAAATAAAATTTTCTCAAAAATTATGTTTTTTAATTTAAAAATATTCAATTTTTTGTGACTTTTTGTGACTGTCCCTTAGTTGCTTTTTGGACTCATGGTGATATAACTTTTGTTACCAATCATCAATTGAAACAAAAATTATATTCCTAGAAAGCTAATCTAATTTACTATCTTCAAAAAATCATGTCAAAATTGAGATCACATGAACCTATCCAAAATCTTAAGAGTCCCCTATTACTATTCACTCAATCTAAATTTTCTATTCAAATATGGCTACCCACTCCAAACATGAGTTTCTCAAATAGCTTTGAAAGACACTTATTGAGTGTGTATAGAGATGAGAATACGAATCTTCTATACAAGTGGGGTAGTAGTAGATATAATAATCCATGTGAAATATGTAAATTAGGGGATTAATAGAAGCTCAACCACTCATAGTTGAGTCAAAAGCAAGAATTGTGTTCAAAGTAGAATTTTAAACTTCATTTTGGCATAGTCAAATAGCATTTTCTAAAAGTTATAAAATCAAGCTAAATTTTTGAGCCTCTAATCAAAAATTGTAGGCAAAGTTTAGAAAAGGTTTGGAAGGAATATTTTCTTTGGCATTTTCAAACATCCTCACCAAAATTTTGTCTATAATGTACTTGGAGAGGCTCAAAATCGCAAACTGTTTTTTAGAGATGATAGTTAGCTTGATTTTGCAACTTTTGAAATAAAATATTATACTATGTCCAATGAGGTTTAAAATTCTACACCGAAACACAATTCCTATGTTTTGACAATGAGCAGTCAAGCTCTCATCTTGAAATTATGCCATACCCTTTGAAGATTCATAATGGACAATGGATTTCATTATAAAAGAATTTTTTTGTCCTTCACCCCTAATAAATTCAATGAAGCAATTCCTTCATTTCACCATCAAATTTTTTTTAATGATACATGGTCAAACGATGTATTGGTATTTGACTCTACAAATAGTCAATAGATTCTTTAGATTTTCAGCAAAACGATCTTTAAATTTGTTTGTAGATTTGCTACTCATATGTCCAAATGAACCCATCCACAACAATTACAAACTTACACATTTACAAAATTACATATTTACAAACTTACAAAATTTGTTTTCTACCATCCCAATCATTTTATTAATAGAAATTTTAAAGTGCCAAGAGTTAAGATAAACCAACCCATCGTGGTTAGAATGAGGAGTTTCGCATCATCTTGTTGCTGAAATTTTTCAATTTTTTTCCCACATTAATACAAGTGTGAGAAACAGCAAGTGCAATTGAAATTATATTTTTTTGACAAAGTATGAATTCGCTAGGAATTTCTGAAGCATTGAGCCCAAAAGAGTCTGTAGACTACCTTAAAACCAACAAAATCTGAATCTGTAATGCTCATCTCCAACTTCCTAATGTAGTCAAAATATTTTCTATTATAGAAGGCCAAAAAAGTCAATTTTTACAATGGACTTCACACTAAAAATTCAGAAGTTCCTAATGAGGTCAGTGTTCACTCCATTGCTGTCATGTAAGACATGCATTGTTGCCCACATCCCACATCCTGAAAAAAAATCCACAATGGATCATTTCTTAGGCGACTGCAATGGGCTGTCTTACCCTTAGTTCTTAGATTTTCCCACTCCCCCAAAACGTTATTTGAACATCCACAGCCCAAACAAATTTCACTAGTAAAAATTTGCCAATAGTCTTTCGAAACAATTTGCATACAAGTCTAATTGCCCCCCAAAACATTTTGTTTTTTTGCAAAAACAACTCATTTTAGACAAGTTATTACAAATGCCATTAAAAAACAACACATTTTTACAAAAAAAGAGTTGTTGTGGACAAATTATTCTACACAAGAGTAGTTGTGAAAGACCAAATTTCTACTTGCAATCCTCCATCCACGTTATCCTAACATCTACAATCCAAACAACTACACTACTTACCCATTAGAAAAAATTTGAACCTTGCAATGGTCCTCAAGTTTCTGATTTTTAGCAATCATGTGGTGCAAATTCAAAAAATATTTGAAAAAAAAATTTGAAAAAAGAATATTTAAAAAATTATCAATATGATTTGGTGCTGATGTGGCACATCAAATTCTATATATCTATATCTATTTTTTGAAAAATTTCTATAATTGCACTGTGGGAGTGCAACACTTACAACTTCTTTGAGGCTAAAATTTTTCCTAATAATCCTTGTATGGAATGTAGCTTCTCTCCATACAATCCTCCATACTATCTAAGAAATCATCTAGACATCTAGTCACCACTAACCATCATCACCCTACAAGAAACTAAATTAATAACCACTAAATTCAATCTACAAAATACATATAAGCAACTTCCCAAGCTACAAACTCATTTTCAACAATGTACATGCATCAAGATATATACACTACCACACCCATCAACAAAGATTATATCTCCAAAATAGCTTCCTTACAATTATATTTCATCATATGTATTCCATGGAAACATCAATAAAATTACTTCATTATTTGAAAATCTCACTTTACAAATTATTGAGATTCAAACCCAACCAAATGTTGTAATACACCCTCACTATAAGAAATAAACCCTTGTTTTTTAGACATTAGTAGCAAATACACATGCTTTTCAAAACAAAAGCATGAAGATGGGATTGCAACTATAAGAGGCAAAATTGAATTGTATGTTCCAAAAACATTTAGATATCCTAAGGAAAAGGAGTTTATGTCTTGTGCAATAGTGTTGTTTTAAGAGACATAAAAAAAAAAACCATAGTTGCATTTTGTACAACATCCAAAAAACATAGAACTGCCATGTTGGCAAGGGGTTTTGATTTAAGTCCGGGTAAGTTAATGAAAGTTACTATGGATTGAGGTAAGACTTTGAGCAAATGTGAAAACTTAGGGAAAGGGCATCTACATTAAAATAATTCATTAGATATTCAAATAAAAAAACTTGATATGACATTTGAGTGACATGGCATCCAACAAGGATGAAGTGGCATGCCATATCATCACACTTTAACTCCATTTGAATAATGTTTCTCTAGATATCAACTAAGATGTCAGTTGAAACATCAATTGAGATGTTCAAATCTTTTTGTAACGTTAGCTTTTACAACTTTGTATAATTCATAAAATTCACATATCCTATATGATTTGTCTTCCCTCCTACCATCCCACTTGTATAAATAGTTTGTTTTTTCATGTCAATACATACATAGTAAGTGGTTTTGGCACCTCCTTTGATCCTATCTATGTAGACATTGTACCAAAAACATGGCACGTTTTTTCAAATTTTACTATGTTTTTGTCATGTCAATCTTGACAGATTTTTTTTGGACATCAACGGGACATGCTTGACATTAGAAAAAAAATATCTACACGTTTATGATCTTGTCTAAAAAAACTAGGGTTTTCTTATAGTGCCTACTCATTTATGTCTGCACTCTTTTTCACAAAGATGACATCCAAATTTTTTATCCAAAATACCATATTGATGGTTTCCATTCAAACTTTACAATCCTCATTTCTTCAAATATACATGCCACCTCGCAACCACTTCCCCATTGTCCTACACATCACACCAAACACTTTCCTCATATGTCAATTTCTACCCAGTATATCATACCAACAACCTCAACTACTCATTAGATGAGATTTCGTTGTTGTAAAGGGCTATGAGTTCCCGTATTGTAGGGAACATGGGAACTATGTCAAATCAACGATTTGACTTGGGAAAACCACTACCATGTCAAATAATAATATATATATATATATATATATATATATATATATATATATATATATATATTTTTTTTTTTTTTTTTTTTTTTTTTTGAATTTCAACATACTCACACAAAACATCATTAAATCATTCCATAACACTTGTATTGTGCCAAACCCCTTCCACTAACAATAGCAACAAATCTTTGCAATGCAGTTACTTATAAAAAAACAATCTAAAAAAAATGGAAAAGAAAAATATACATTAATACCACCATGTGTAAAGTTACATATGTGATTAAACACAACAAAATATGGAGACATCACTCTACAATCTTAAATCTATATAGTCAATTACTCATTGACTTACCCTTCATACAAACAACTAATGAATACCTAAACAAATACATGAATAGGTAACATCAATAATCTAGCCATTGATGCAAAAATAGAGACATGTAAAATTTGCACAAGTATGCAAGTAAGAACACATACATTCTCAATATGCACCAATTATTTATAGTAGTTGAAGTTATTCCTTTCTTTCTATAGTGTATTGGGGCCCAATAGCACTCATATAGAATGTTTTGAATATGAAACTTAAAAAAGGTGAACATTTGTACATCATAGTTTGACCAATCAACCTTATAATGAATAGTAGGCATGTACTCCCATATCATTCACCTTGAAAAAGAAGGACAAGTACTTGAATTTAAATTTATTTAGATATGTCCTAATATAAAATACAAGTGCATTTCTACAGGGCTAAAGATCTACTATATCATCCATAAACTCAATTTAGGTAAAATAATTCACTATAGTTACTTTAATTATTGTAAATATTTTGGTCCTCCATATTGCAAATTTTTTCCATTAGAATTGGAAATTTGAAAATATCCTTTTTTGGTCTAAATAATTTAATATAAAATAATAAAAGTGGGCAATAGGTGGTCAAAACAAAAACATATTGTTTTCCATCATGGACACTAGTAGGGATTATTCTTACTATTTTCAATTCTATTTTGACTCAAATTAGATTCCTATAAGATATCTATAATAATTACTTGAAAGAGTCACTCAAAGCCTTAAAAAATTAATGGAGCTAGGTTAATAACTTTTGTACACTATCAAAGGGATAAGTCCCCCTCTCCTTCTACACACTCTTTGATTCTATAGTTAATTCATGGAAAGCCCCAAAATGCATTCTAATGAATACTAAAATCTCCTTCTCACTATCAATAAGACTCAACAAAAAGTATTATAATTCAGTAAATGGATTTTGGGTAGGCTTGTATGATCTCAATTTTTATTGAAACTCTTTGAGACTTTTCCACAAGATAGAAAAACTCACAATCTTTCTGGGAATATAATTTTTATTTCAATCAGTGCTTGGGAGCAAAAGTTATGCCACAATAACCTCAAAATGAGGGAGACTGGGCAGCAAAAAAATCCACAAAAAATGAAATAAAAATTTTAATTTTTTTTCTTGTAGATTATTTTTTTTTGTAATTGAGAAGCTTTGATTCATTCCATTTGGATTAGAAATGTGAAAGTTATGGAGTTTCTTGTTCTATGGGCAATCATAGCAACTTCTTGAAAGAAATTCATTTATTTCACTTTGAATGCTAATATTTTCCAATCTATATAGTCAAAAATCACAAAAAATTGTCACGTGGTCTAAGACAAGTGTAGAACAAGATCCTACAATTAGATTTTTTAAAATATTTAAAAAAAATTATTTTGTAGATGAACGTAGCAAAAGTGATAGTTTAAAATGATTTTGACACAAAAATGGCCTTGGGACTTTAGGGCTTAAGTAATATTACTCAAGTGCTACTTTTATTTATTGGCTTTATCCTTTGGACAGAGACTCTTGCATTGATTCTTGCATCAACTATGTTTTTTGAATTTGAGTTTTCATATCTTATCTATAACTACCTTCACACCACACAACATAGTTAGGGTTGGTAAGAAAGGTGGTCCACTATTCACCTCTCCATGTCTGGTTGTTTGAAAGGGGGAGTCCAAATTTTTTTTTTAATATAAATTTTGCTTCCATATCATTGATTCAATATTTTCTTTTTTTCATTTCCCTGCTATCCACTATCAATAAACTAATAATGTTGTTTACCTAAGACATAGCCTCATGGTCACATTGTTCTTGTTTTTATTTTTTGGAAGTTTTAAGAAGAATGCAAACCCACCTCACTCTCTCTCTTTGTGTCTATTTGTACACTATGGTAGAACCAATCATTCCCAGCTAGGGATCCATATCCAACTTGTAGGATGGAGTTATTTCCAACCAAGGCTGAAACAAATTTCTAACCAAAGTTTGGAATGCGATTTTCTTTCTTCTTCAAGGTTGGGACTAATAAGGTCATGACACATGTCCCAATGTAGTGAGCAAAGAAAGTAGGAAGTAGTGAGTGGGAAAGTAGTTTTCAAATAATTGGAATTGGAAGAATCTATATATTGGGTATAGGTTGAAGCCAACTTCAGGCTTCCAAAACTCATAGTAATTTGAATTCAAAGGGAAAAAAATCACGAAAAATTGGCAATGTCCATATTGTTCTATCTTCCTACAGGGCAGACCATTTACATTGCCTTCTAGTGCTCTAAAACATGCCCGAAAAATCACTTAAGTGGTCGACTATGGGTGGTTCTGCCCTAACCCTTATTCTACTAATATGGGGCCCACTTGTTCGCCTACTTGTTGGACCAGTGGATCTCTGCCATGTGGCAAACAATATGTGGTACGAGTCATCAAAGCGCCGTGCATGGAAACTGACCTACTCCCCCAATTCCTCGACGACCCGCAATTTAATAATTCGCTGTGGTGGGCCCAGCTACATGCAGGCACTCATGACGATCGTACGGACGGAGTCCTCCGTAGGATTTTAATTTTTTTTAAAATGAGACGATTTTAAATGTGCTTTCATTTTTAGAATGTGATTTCAAATTGTCATTTCATTTACAACTTAACTTAATGCGAAGTTTTTTTTTGGGGTCAGTGCCAGTTATCAATTCACTTCTTTTGGTTTTAAGAATTTGAGCGTCTTTAAACCCCTAAAGGACCAAGGTGCATTTTTTTTTGGCAACATAGAATTTTTGGGCAGGTACGTGTGACCAAAAGGACCAAGCTGTTTTTTTTTTGGCAACATAGAATTTTTGGATAGGTACGTGTGACCAAAGATTTCCATGTTTCGAGCCTGAACTGTAACCCCTAAACGATTTGACTATGTTTTCATCAAAAATGCTCCAAAACTGCCATCTCTACTACAAGTACCAAATTTATAAAAAAAAAATCATTTTTGAACACATCTAACCGTAGGATCTTATATTGCTTTGGTTTGAGAAGATGTGGGAAAAATTTCAGAAATTTCCATTGTGTCAAGATTGCAAGATATTAGTGTTTGAAGTAACAAAAATCCTTTCTTTGTCCTTGCGAAAAAATAGGCAACTGCACTTCACAAGGTCAGGTCACTATGACAAAAATATCCCAAATGGTGGTTATTGTTTGAGTTCATTTTTCAAGGCAAGTTGGCTACATGCTTGAAAAATTTCAAATCGTTTGGAATTGTACAACATGTACGTAAAAAATAGAAAATAGAAAGAAGTAGAAAACGATTCAAAATACTAAATTGTTAACAATTTATTTATGGAATTGAAAAATGTCAATTCCAATGGTTGTAATGTTGTAATAAACCATATATACCTAATGTTTTTAATTTTTTTTCAAAAATATTGAAAATTGAGTTATATAAAAAGTTATGCAGAAGAGTATAGATTCCATAACTACCCACAACTAAAACTCCTCATAACTTTCATCTCATTAATCAAAACGGAACGATTCAAAGATTTATCAATTTATAATTGTTAACCAATTTATAAATCTAGAGAACCAATTTCAAATTTTTATTTTAAAAAAAAGTTTTTTTCTTGCTTGGCCTGCCTACCAAATGTTGAAAATTACATATCATACAATAACTTTTTAACCATGTAGTCAGTAGTTATGAAAATTGTTGAACCTTAAAGCTACTCCTTGGGTGCACGTTGTGTGAAAATTTCAATGAAAAAAAATAAAAACTTCAGTTGTAGTGAGTTGCTCAAAATTGCTATGTTGCCAAAAAAATACCATTTGGTTCTTTAGGGGCTAATACAACTGAAATTTTGGACAATTTTAGACATGTATCCCAAGTAAGAGAGTGTCACTTTTAGGTGCATATACCTTACTTTCAACCATTTTAAAAAACAATGAAATTTCATAATTCTTATTTTTTCTCAACTTGAAAACCTCAAAAAGGCTTTAAAACAAGTGTTTTAGTACAACCTTGCAAATTAATGCAGTTAGTGCACTCGACAACAATAACATTAACTCATACTAATTTGAAAATTGTGCAACTTTTTTTAATATTTTTTTAAGAGAGAAGAAACAACTTCAATTCATTAGAAAGATTAAGGTAGTCGGTCCATAAAGTGAGCATTTAAAAACTAAAACTGAATTTTGTGTAGGTGAAAGTTCTCAAAATATTTTTCAGTAAACTTTCCTCGAAAGAAAAGAGGAATTGGCATCTAGCACAAGTTGTTTCATATTTTTTGAATCATTTTTGAATTAGTTATGAATTTTCAAACGAGATGTGGTATAGGTCCCTATTTATGTCCCTAGGGCTTCCATGAACTGTTCACATGCAACTTTTGAAGATAAATGGGAAACCAAAGAGGACTTCCATTCATTCAAGGACTACAAAGGTCCATTTAAAAACCACTTCATATCCATTCACAACCACCTAAGTTCTTAATGCCTGCTCACATTTCAAGCCTTTGCTTATATTTCAAGCCTCCTACCTTACGACTGAGAGCAAAAAGTCAACCAAACCGGACACAAAGCTTGCCAAAACTTGAAGGTCAAACAAAATTATGCAAATTTTAAAACACACTAACATGATATGGAGTAGTTCACAATGTTTTAAATAAAATTATTAGTAACAATATTATAAAATCAATATTGTTGTGGTCTATTATTTTAATATAATCTTAAATTATATTTTGTCATCCAACACTCATCCAAATTTCATTTAATCTTCATTCTAATGTTTATATTGATTATTCCACATTCATTTGTATTATCCTAAACTAGTATAAGGGATCTTGAACTATTCACTCTTACACTATTGTACTTGGAAGGTAGGTTCAACGTTTTCTACCAAATCATTTTTTAATTTGTTGAAAGCTATTAAAAATTCAGGTAATATTTTACAATATTTTTTTGTCCATGTAAATTTTATTTAAAAAATTAATTAATTTCAAAAATTTATGGCATCTATTTTTAGGATTGTTTTTTTTTATCAATTGGACCACCTAATGTAATAATTGAATTAATTAACTTGAATAATATGTTCCATTGTAAATTGTGATAATTCTTCTCCAAAAGAATAGCAACATAATTTTATGAGTTCTTTTTCAACTAAAGATTGGACAATTTATGAAATGTGTCCACTTTAGTTTGGATTGAATAAGTGAAGGGATGAAAATATGTCTAGACTTTATAACACATTGTATTTACAATAATAGATTTATAGTTAAAGAGTCTAAAATTTAATTTTCAAATATAGAATGGCATTAAAAATTGGTTCAAATCATAATATTTTTAGTTTTATAACATGCACAAACATGACAAATCAATGTATTCAACCAACACTTGACAAAATTCCTTTTGTAGTTGTCATGTGACATTGATATAACTTTCAATTTAATAATGATTTAGAAGAGATTTTTATATGAATTTCAAATCTCAATAACTTCATATGATTTAAGAACTTCATATGAAGTTATTGAGATAAATCATTTGAAGTTCATAAATAAGATATGAAGTTATATGAACTTCATATGATTTATCTCAATAACTTCAAATTTCAATAACTTCTTAAAATTTGCGACTACAAAAAATGACAATTATACAAAAAAAAAATTTACTATTTTAACTTTTGGATTTTCTTAGAAAACAAAAAGGTTCAAACATCTTCTTTAAATTGTAACTTTTTTGAAGTTGTAACTCTTAAAAATTTATTGAAATTTCAGATTATATGAAGTTCATACAAAAGTCACATCTAATGTAATATTGGAGTTCATCACCAAAAGTCATATGAATGTAATATGACATTGAAAAAAGAGCTTTTCATGGAAAGATGATTCACAAATGAATGAAATAGGAACATTCTATTGTTTTTACAAAACCCCTAAAAGTCTTTCATTGGACACATTTTGTTCTCAATCACATTACACGGTTAAAGGGCTAAGAAATCTGATTGTTCTCAATGACATTACACGGTTAAAGGGCTAAGAAATCTGATTGGTGTGCTTCTTGCTAAGGATATAGCATTGTACAACCAAGCAATGGTCATAAGATTAAAGGGCTAAGGAATTTATTAGTGTAGTCCTCACCAAGGACATAGCATTTTATAACTAGACAATGGTTCTTCCCATGCTGCAAAGGTATTATGCCTCCTTAGATGCTTGGGAGAACTTTCAATTAATTCAAGGTATTATGCCTCCTTAGATGCTTGGGAGAGCTTTCAATTAATTCAAGGATTGGGGTTGGCACAAGAGTCATATAAGACAATTTTATTCACTGTAGGGGTCCCCATTTCAATAGGGACCTGCCTTATTGGTAAACAATGTTATGGGAATCTGCACACTTTACCTGCAAAAGTGAAAACTGGTAAACTTACTTGAGAATTCTCACAACCATTTTAGTTTACATGGCGCCAATTACATTCTCCAATTATGTTTCGCTTGGTCCATTCTCTGATATTCAAGAGAAATCTCTTGTGACTAATCCTCGGTACTTAACCCTAAAAAGAGTTCGGTTCGATTCAAACCAAGTCACTACACTTGACATCTGCAAAAGGTAACCTACTTTCCAACAAACACAATACCCATACCAAGAATTAATAAGCTTCCAAATTAAAAATCGTACCTGTAAGTAGTCAAATTCAACTGTCCTACGAGTCCCGTTCAGACATCTGGTTAGGATGTAAGTTACGTGAGTCCCATCAAGGATCCAATCATAAACTTCACAGAAGACCTTGTAGGCAATTTTATGAACTGCCCAGCTCGTGAACATCCCTAGAAAACAACTGAAATTCAATTGCATGCAGTCAATGAGAGTCTCGCAAAGATATCTAGCAGCCGAAATAAAACATGAGTAGGACTTCACTTTCGAGTCATATACAACCGCCAGAATGCCCTCCAAAAATTACAGCATCACTGATTCTAAAGTATCGATCGAGTCAAAATAGAGACACCTCATATCGTATATCCAAAATGATTGCCTATGGCTCCTGTGAGGACTAAAATAGTGATGTACGTACTAGGTAACTTAAAAAACCCTACTCCAAAACCCAGCACGCACTCCTCTCATACAACGGTTACAAAATTCAAGTAAAAACGCACACATTATCGAGCATTAAAATGATGAGTTAAATTCAGGTATATGTGGTGACAATAAACGTAGGAAAAAAACTACGTCGTAACTCGTTGAATATTCACCTGACGAGCAAGATTGTGCGACAATTATATACCTGATTTCAAGATAAATATGAGACTAGAGATATGCTGATATGGCTGCGATAACAGCCATCACAGCACACTTGATAGCAGCAAAGCAACCACAGAGCCCTCCTTCCGGAGATTGGTTGATTGTTTCTACTCTACTCCTACAATACGAAGTACCTTCATAATTCAAGCTTCTGATCTCCGGGTCTGCATAGGCGTGAAACAACAGGTCTCCAAAAATATATCAGCAGTGATAAATCTCCGCCATCGGTTGCCAAATCACTTTTCACTCGTCATATCTTCGACATCAAGTTCAACCGCCAAAACTGGTGAATCCGCATGCATAGCATCATCACTGCCATAATGCAATAGGAAGTAGTTCGTCAGTATACATAGATATGCATTCCAAGAAATGCCTATTTAGGATTTGCTTTTTGTTTCTGCAAAGTGGGTCTCATCCTACAAGATCCTTGAGCGAAGACATCAGCGAAACGAAAATATGGTCTCTCGTCCAAGAAACGAATGCTCTTGACACCATGCAAGTTTCTGCAGCGTTGAATACAAATGGCTACAAAAAATTAAAAAAGTGTTCATTTACCTGTTCACCACAAAACCATGATCAACTGGAGAGCGACTGCCATAAATCGCCCTCCCGACTATATTACTTAAGGGCAAGGGACCAAAGCTCCGACTGTCCCTGCTTTCCTGCAAGCAAAAAAGACGCACTCAGATCGTTTTCTGTGTACTGCTCGTGCACACTTTCAGTATACACCCCGGACAGTAGTAAACAATCTGCTTTCCGAGATAGTGGAACATTTCGATGCATGGAATTTCTTATGGTGCTCCAATCTATACTGTATTTGATTTAATGCTAAAATGCATACAGACTCGTGTCTACATTTATGCTTCCTGTGCAGGTCTCCAGAACAAACATGTTGATTAAGAAAAAAACGGTTTTCAATGTGGTAAGTTAAACCCTAAAACATGACACCTAATCTGCGAATGTGACTACGAATTTCGCACAGGTACGCAAGCTGAAGCAAAATTTACGAAGCAAGCTTTTGGAACTCCATACTGCACGTGGTAAAGAGTACGGTAGATATATCCATACCAGTACCTTGGGACTCAAGCTCTCATTGTCACATAGCACCCAGCATGTTCCAGAGGCGAGTTGGAAAGGCTCATCTTCAGCGTTTGAAGAAACCATCTCTTCTCCTTCTAATGCTGCAACTCTTCTTACTAATTTTGTTTCTGCATTTTGCGGATCCTTCAGCATCACCACATCGCCAACAAACACTGATCTGCAGAGTTCCATCATGAAGTTCAAATTGAAGGAATTCTTACGACTGAAATCCAAACAAACCACAAAAGGATCCCGAAATGCAAAATCCTTAAAAAAGACTCACACAAGTGATCCAGCATGAAAAATTGATTACCAATGGTGCAAAGTGAGAAAGAAATTAACAAGACAAAAAGAAATACAACAAATCCTATGAATCATGTCTACCTTGGACTTGGCCGCGGAAGGGAACGAATAAGTAACGTCTCCCCTTGACTCGCAAATGTAGGCGTCATTTCAACGCCTTTCACAAGATGCTTGAAAGTCAGACGACCCTTAAGAACGTTCTTAAAGACATGATCATAAATTTCCCTCTCCTTGATATCTCCCACCTCATAGCTCTACAATCGTAAGCAGCGACTTAATGTTAGAAAAATCTCCACATCAACAATATGGTAGTCACGACAAAAGTAAGAAAACAAATAAGAGGAAAAACACTCGGCAGAAGATGCAATCTACAAAATTTCCGCTGGAAAAAATGTACAGCAGTTTCCCGGAAATAGGCATGCAAATATAACAATACTGCAAGCGACCATAGAAACGGAATTTTACCCTTAGACCTTGTGCAAAAGAAACCCTAATTTTGGTCAAGAAGTAGCGCGCCCAAGTCACAGGAGAGCCCATATCTTTTCTTCAGTGGTTCTTCCAGAAACCGGCCAACCGCATCTCAAAACGAAATCGGCTGGAAATTTCGAATTTCCCTCAAAATGCTCAATCAGGTCGGTCCAACATTCACCTGCTGCGAAGGGTTTTTAGGGTTTTAGACCAAAGTTGCACCAGAATATCAATAAAAATGGTCAAGAACTTCATCAGTACACCACAGCTAAATTCCGCCTTCGCATTTCGCACGGACGCCACGAACCAAAACCACAACCCTAGCAAAACCTCAATCCAGAGCTCCCAGACCCTAATTCTCAATACGAGCCGAGATCAACACAGAACTGACGGGGAGAAAATCTACACCAACCTATACGAGAGATTAATCCAATGGAATCATTCGTAAGCAAAACAGTACCGAAAACAGCCAGGAAGTTAAAGTAAAAGAATTCACTGCACCAAAAATTTCCAAAAATTAATCCGAAAAACGAAGCATTCTAGATCCAAACAGAAAGAAGGAAACATTCGTCCTTGAAACACAGGAATTCGACGAAGAGCAGGACAAGCTTACAAATCGAGCTGATGCGAGGGCCACTGCGACACAGCAGAATGAGGCCCCTGTGCGACAATTGACGAAGGACGCGACTACAGAAGGAAGACGATGACGATGACGACCGGATATAGACAGTCTGAATCCGGGGAGACACTGCTTGATGCTACTGAGGACTCCCGGTCGAGTGACCTGGTGACCGGTCGGGGGCGTCGTTGGATGAAGGTGCTGAAGATGGTGCCAAGTAGGCCAGCTCAAGCCAGTCCATCCTACGTGGCTTTGAATACCCTACGTGGAGGTCAGATTCGGCATAAATATAAGTCATTTTTTAAAAGAAAGTGTTGCATGTCATCTTGTGAATGGTGTGAACTTGAAGTGCCACGGATCCCTAAGAATTTAATGTGGAAATCCAATTTTGGCACCTAAGTGCTGAATTAGACCTTCACATATGGTATGTGCCTCTATGTGCGTTGAGGTTCGATTGTAGTAACAATCAATATCTATAAGTTTTATTTTCACTATTAGGATTGTGTTGTTCTCCGCACTACCATGGACACCCAAGTGAAGGTTTTGGGGCTTAGAGTTTGGGTCAGAAAATGGAAAATTTTCATATGGATATTGAAGCTTAAAAAATATTATATTTCTAGTGGTAATCAATTTTTTATTTATATTTTTTGGATGTTCATTTATAATTCTACTTAAAATATTTTAAAAATTCAAAAATATTGTCAATGACAAACCATTTGGAAAAATGAATTTGCAACTATAGAATGTTGATTTTCTAATTTTAGAATGATACAATAAAATAATGCACCATGACATTCTATATTATAATATAAAATATCTATAGATTTAAA
Organism: Climacium dendroides; assembly: GCA_950106755.1. Taxonomy (NCBI): domain Eukaryota; kingdom Viridiplantae; phylum Streptophyta; class Bryopsida; order Hypnales; family Climaciaceae; genus Climacium; species Climacium dendroides. The sequence goes on from OX467086.1 coordinate 25,312,224, forward strand.
AAAAATTTAGTACATATTGCATTGTATTTGGTATGAATTTTTTCACTTTTTATTCTTGAACTCCACTATACTTGTCAATAAAAAAATCCCTAAAGACCTTGACTCCATGTTTGCAAAGTGGACCTTTTCAACTCTCAATTTTTTTTCCCTTTCAAACTCCAAATTCTTCTTAAACTTTGTTTGGGAAATTAACTTGACCTCAAAGTTTTCTATTGGTTCCCCCAAAACTTTTCAACTCCTTCAATTGAAAAGACTACTTATTTGTGGACTTCAATTTTAGTCATATTACTTCAAAATCCCATTATTTTTGTCATGGCTTCAAAATTCCATTATGAAGATAATCTTCATCTTGGCTTCATTCCATCATTTTTTTAGTTTAACTTCAAACAAATCCCATGGTTGCAAATTGAACCCTATATTCATCAATATAAAAATCCTAAAAGATTGGTCACTCCAAAAATTAGCTAAATTTACCTAAATATTGACATTAGAATTTTATACCAATTAAAACTTGAAGTCTATAACCTTGGGATGATGATTTTCTAATTTTAAAATGACATAGTAAGAAAATTTTCTCTATGATGTTCTACACTATATTATAAACTTATAGAGAAATTTTCAAATTTTTTTGACCATTAATTGCATTTGATATGAATTGTTTCTCTTTTTATTAAAAATTCATGGTAATTTCAAATTTTTTCCAAAAATGCAAAAAAATTGCAACTAATAGAAGACATGTAATCACATCTTTGAAAAATAAATATAAATCACATTCATGTATTCTTAGAACTATTTTCACTAACAAAATCACTAGGCTATGATATTTGTAGCAAGTAAAATCAATTGAGAAAAGTAGTTGAACTTTTATATTTATAAGCACTTCTCTGGCATGTTTGCATTGTAAATTATATACATTGCATTAGAAAGAATTTTTTCATAGATTAGGTGAGATAGATTGTGGATGCAGATATCAATTGTCAAATTATTTATTATGCAATAGTGAACAAGTCTATATAAGTCTATCATGTTGTTTTAGGATTGTTTGATATAGTAGCAACTACAAAACAAGTTTGATCATTGATTTATAGTGACCAATTTTTTGAAGTTAGGATGGTGGCAATGATATGTCTTTATAGTCAATGATTATAGTTACCAATAGTACTACATATCAATAGTTTGTAATTTAGTTGATGACTTTTTTTTTAGAGAAGATCAACTTGGATCAAATAATAACCTAGTGGCAACAACTTTGTTGGCTCCAAAATTAGCCAATGTTTGTTGGATGGCATTTTGTCTCTCCATAGTGCATTTTCAACTCCTAGTTATCGCCCATCTCTCTATGTAAATTCTCTTTTTTCTTTGCTAAGACCATACTCTAGGACTTCATTGGACACAATAAGAGTTGTTACGCCTTCTTTTTCCCATTCTCAATCTTTAGAAAATGAAGATGTGGCACTCTCTCCTTGAATTGTAGAGGGCCCATTCTTTGAAGAACAAGAAGCTTTTTATCTCCTTTGGAAGTGAAGAGTGAGCTTGAAGATTGGGAAACCATGAAGATTAAGAAGTTGTACAGAAGATTAACAAACCTTGTTTATTTTCACTCTTCACATAGTGAAAAAGAAGTCACACCTTTTTTTTTTTATAGAGAAGGGTTCTTAATGGCTCCTCATTTCACTCTAAACATTATCATTCTTTATAGAAGTTTCATTCTTGGAGATAATCTGACAAACCCTTATTGAGATGAGCATTAAAATAGGTTGATTTTTAAGTTCTATAGTTTGTAAGAAAAATTGTTGAATCTAGTTGATAGGTTAATTATTTAATCCTTGAAGGATGCTAAGGCCAAAAAATAGTTGATGGATTTCTTTATAATTTATTTTAGAAACAAAGAATGCATTAAGTGGGCCAATAATCTAAACAATTTTGGTAACTACTTTGGTCGCGGGGGCCATTTCTTTTAAAGGTTAATCCCTAATGGACCAAGGCACATTTTGGGTACAAATTGTGAAAAATTGTCACTTTTTGAGGTGGTGAGATAAAAATGAAAAGAAAGTTTTTTTTCTTTCAAAATTCAACTATACAAATTTGTACTAGACTACTATGGAAATGTGCTTAAAAAATTTAGAAACTCCAATTGCACAGATTGAAAGAGATTTTACACTGCACATGATTATTTATTGACATTTGCAACTTATATCATATAAATTACATACCTAAAAAATTTCAAAATTATAAAAAGAATTTTGCACATGCTACCCAAAGCTACTACGACTACCTTAAAAGTTCATGGCAACATGTTTTTTTATTCATCCACCCAATTGGAAAATCAACTATATTCCTACTAATGGGGATATATTTTCACACCTTGAGTCAAACGTTCATGAACATCCAACCAAAATTGACTTTATAGAAACCTACCTAAAATTTCTTGTATACATTGAATTGACAATTGGTCCTTTGGAGGTTAATGAGGTGGAAATATGGAACCAAGGATAGTTCTTTGTTGAAATATTCATTTAGATTGCAATGGATTGCAATGGAGCATTTTTTCTTCATTGTCATGGTTGAGTGTTCTTGGAGAATAGGTGGGATGCTAAATCTGTCCTATAAAATGGGCCCTATCATGTCAATTTATCCCTAGAAAAAATAACAAGATTTTTTTGTTTGCCACACATGATAAAATTTGCAAATTTTGAATTCATATTTGAAAGCAGAGGTTCCAAATTAGTGGCTAGGGTGATTTGACTCCCTTACTCATCCCTAAGGGAAAACACTAAAAAAATTTATTTATTACGAATGATAAAATTTGCAAATTTTGAATTCATATTTGTAATTAGAGGCCTCAAATTAGCTAGGAGAGCTATAAAAGATAAATTAATCAAGCACAAAATAGGGGGTCTTTTTTTTACATGCACCCTTGGAATGACTTCCAAAGGATGAGAGAGGGGTTAATTCACCCCAACCAAATTAGCTAGGAGAGTAAAGAACAAAGAATTAACATGACACAAAATTGGGGGGCTTTTCTTTTACAATTATCCATTTGAATACAAAATTCACCTTGCAGACCTACTTCTTAGGACGGATTTAGTGTCTTACAAAGAATAGTGGTTTGTGCTATTTGAGGTCTATTCTTGTTTTGAAAGCTTTGTAGAGCTATAATTGGAATGGTAGTGCAAATGAACCAACACATGGAATCATTAGAACGAAACCTAATGTTGTAGATTTTTACGACATTCCTAAACATTCATTACTGTATGCCAATGTCAAATTTGGCAAAAATTATGTCATTTTGTTTAAAAGTGACAAATGTCATGTTATGAATGGTCTGAGGTGACGTGGACCCCTGGGAATCTGATGTGGAAACTCAACCGGTGCCAAATCGGACCTTCACGTACGGTAATAGTTTAAGCAAGAGTTTCTTCACCAGGGTTAAGTTAGCTTTGAAATTTGTTTGCTTCATACATAGCTTTAGAAGTGGAGCGAGAGGGACGAAGCTGGAACAATGGGAGATACATTTGTGTCCATCACTGAGCTCGTTATGTTACTTATTGTTGGAAATACAACCTTTGTCACATCAACTGTGCTCCTGCATTTATTTGCATTACGTAAATCAATTTTTAGCATTGAAAATTCTCAACTTTCGGAGTCCCTTTTAGAATTTCCTTCAACGACATCCGTGGGATCGGACCGAAAAGTATCAAAAGACAAAATTTCTGGAGAAAAGGAGATGATCACATTGATCTTTAGGGTTTCCAAATTCGCCAAAGTCCGCCAATCTACTGTTCTTCCGTTTTTTGTTGTGATTCTTTGTCTGTGGAATACCGTGCAGGAACTGGTATAGTACGCAAGACGTGGCATGGTCTTCACGGCAACCCGTCTTTCAATGCGATTCCAGTATACAGAAGCCTTTGGGATCTTGCTGCCGTGAAATGTATGCGGAATTGGCATTTCTTTGGATCTCAAAATGGCTGCATCTTTCAAATCAAGTTTTAATGACCAGCTGGAACAGATTGATGCGAAGTGAGACTTTTGGATGAATTCTTCAACTAGTGCTCCAGAAACCCTAATCCTGAGTAAGAGCATCCCTGGACCTTATTGCATTCTCATCATGTAAGATGTACGATTCCTATACAGTATAACACTTGTGTTCGAAACTAAGCCTAAACCTGGATTATGGTGAAAGTTGTAACGTATGATCCCTTTCTTTGTGATGATTCTTCCTTTCGGTTGTAGGATGCTGCTTTAATGTAACCACTTTTTCCAATCGATTCTACAGAATTTTGATTCAAGATTGAAAATTCTGTTAGAGAGTTACTATAGTTTGTGATAATATGATGCGATTGGGTTTATGCAGAGTTGCAAGCTTTACTGTTGGTAAATGTGTTAGATCCAGGAAAGGTGTGGTGTGTTGAGTAGCGATTGTCAAAGATTTGATGTTGGTACAGGAAATTTCTCAATTGTCTTGTTATATAGAAGACCTTGAGCATTGGAATTAGAAAGAGTGCTCTGGTATCGGAAGTATTAAGACTTTACAGTTGGAATGTTGTAGTGTATGATCGCTTTCTTTGTGTAGAGTTCTTGTAGTAACTTACAGTGTTTTGAATCAATGTTTTGTGGCATTATTGTACAGGAATATATTTTCAAGATACTACCGTAATTTAGTTGTTGGCATGTGATCTACAAGTGAAGCACATCCAGATTCATTGAGCAAACTGTTTCAAGTATTCAAGGCAGCGCAGTGCTATGAAATGAACTGAAATTTTAACCCTCAAAGATTGTGCCATGTCTTGTGCTTGGACCTATTGATAATAAGTTTACAATCAAAAAACTGAACTTTTATAGCTTCTGCCTTTACAGGCTCTGCATCAGTTATCTCTTGATCTTGTGATTTAATTGCATATAATCGATTCTATTGTCTAATTGCTCTAGAAATAGCAAGCTCCTGCTTCATTTTTTGAACTGAATGCCGATGTTTCCTCTCTGAATTTTAGTAAGTTACGCTGATCGCTTCTCTTTCTTCCTTCAAGGGCAGACCCGCAGCGGCAATCTCAATATCCTTTCCTTTTGTGTGAGCTATTTTGCCAAATAATTTTAGCCCTGTTACTGTTTTCATGTACACTAGAGTGCCCTGTGCCATTGCCACAATATAATAAAATCGAAGTAAAAGTAATTTAAGAAAATTTTAATTCATAAAAACTTGGGAATTTAATAACTTTCACACCATAGGTCCAAGTGTCACGAAATGAAGCCTATCACCCCTCCTTATAGAGAGCATTCCAATAGTCAATACTAAGAATGTACAAAACAAACAACCTAATTCAAGGTATGGAAAAGATATACCTTGTGTTGTTGCTACAATCAAAATAAAATAAAAGTAATTTTCTATCATTTAAGATCCAAAAATAACTCAAAAATCTATAACTTTCCCACCATAGGTCCAAATACCCCTCCTCATAGAAAGCTTTCCAATGGTACTAAAAATATGACTAGAAAATGCAAAGTTTAGGAGATCTCACCATGACAAAAAAAAAACATATAGCCTAACTTAATGGATGGAATGTGCTTTGTGCCAATGTGCCGATGTGCCTTGTGTTGGTTCCACAACCATAATAAAAGTAATTTTCTAATTTTTTAATTCATAAAAAATTTGAAATCCAATATCTTTTCTATCGTGAGTCGGAACACAATGATACAAAATTTGTGTAGCCCTCATTGTAAAGGGTTTATCAAAAACACAACTAGGAATGCACGGTTCCAAAGATTCACTATAACAAAACAATACAAAAAAACAAACACATTTCATATATGGATGTACTGTACAATGGCTCTTAAGATGTTTTGTACTCTTATGAAAATTGTCATATCCAATTGAGGAATTAAAAATTTTCATCACAATTTAGACATGTAGTTGTACAAGTAGTGCACTATGCATAAAATAATTTTTTGTTTTTTAAAAACTTTTAATATAATTGGTAGGTATGTAACTTATATGATACAAGTTGCAATTTTTTTTAAATAACCATGTAGAGTGTAAAAATCTTACTTTAGGAGGAGTTAAAGTTTGTTGGCCCTATTGAGCAAGATTAGAAAAAAAAGACCTCTATATTTGATATTTCATTTTTTTTCCTCTCTACCTTGAAAAGTGGTAGTTTTAAAAAAATTGTGTCCAAAATGTGCCTCGGTACTTCAGTAATAAAGAAACATACCTAGATGATGATTTAGATGTTATTAGAATAGGGTCATTGTATGTACATGTATGCATTTTTTAATTTTTAACATTTGAGTTCTTTGAAGTTGATTTAACTATTTGTAGTTTATGTTGATATTTAAAGACAAGTAAAAAAGATTTGATTGTAAGAATATAATTATTTTTTCTAATAGTTATATATATTTTAACAATTAGGATATAATAATTATTTCTATTTTTATAAATTTAAAAATAATTACAATATTTTAAATTATAAACACATTAATAAAAAATTGACAAAATTTTAGGATAAAGTTTTTTTAATGACATTGAATGTGGATTACATTTTTATATTTTATATTTGTAGAACTTATAATTAATAATACTAGTACAATATTAATATTCACTTAAGAAAGAGCCCATTGGTAGAAAATCAAAAAGTATAACCTATTGTTTAAGTTTATCAAGAGAAATTTTTGAATTTGTCCCTAAATTTATTCAAAAATATAGTTATCAAGGCTTGGTTTATAAAAATCCATAGTTTTTGAACCTTCAAATATGATGATTCTATGGACAAAGCTTTCACAAATAACTTCACTTTTACAAGAGATGATTTTACTAATAAGTTTGCACTAATTGGGATTCCAATCCAAGTGTTCATAAAAAATTTCGAAGTAGACTTAAAAGAAAACAAAATGTTGGCATTCAAATTCTAGGGGTTTAAATCAGTGAATGGTGAATTTGTTGTAGCTTTTCATAAATAAGTATTGAATTCTTGGAATGTAATGGAAACATTGAGATTATTTGGAAAAGAAAAAGCGATCTCCATAAGTTTTTTCAACTATGGAAGAAGAGTTCAGTCAAATTGTTACATTTGTTCATATTAGTAATGATATGATGAATAGAACTAGGAACATCCATTTTGAAATTTATTGCTTTGAATTGGAGGGTTGCTATTATGTGAATTTAGGAATATCAACCCTGAGTTCAAAAGACTATACACCTATATTACAGGTGTTTATATTATAGAAACCTTCCATAATTATGGTGTAATTATATTATAGATACCTATATTATAGGCTCAATTATAGGTGTTTATATTATAAGCACCTTCAATAGTTGTGGGATATCTACTTATACATATGCTCAAGGCTCACACACTAGCATTGTTGCTTTTGAAATACTATTATTTATTAATATGATGTCTCAAGAAAACATATATACAAAGTTGCATTGGAATCTTTATAGAATAGCAAACAAAAATTGAGTCAATGTAATATTTTTAAAACTCTAATTCAATTGTTTTGTAATTTAAAACATTCTTTTACGTTGATATACCATATGATTTTCCATAAAGATTTCTAAAGCCATTCATGACTTATTTTTGTGTAAATTTGTAGAAAAATAATATTTTCCTTTTGAACTTGGTTTGTTATTAAAAACTTAACAAAAAATGCTTAGAAGTTTAATGAATTAATGTACAAGAAACACATGAACACGTATATACACCTCAAGCATTGTTTAGGAGCCAATCATTGTAGGTTCAACCATCTATGCAATGATTGATGATAGTTTTGAAAAATTTAAGTCATAAAACAATGCTTATGGAAGTGCCATTGGCCAATAAAATAACATTTTCCATTCATTGGCTTTGTAGTTTGGTTAGGGTGATCACAGTCAAAGGTCTATTGAAAGCTTCTCATTGACTCACCCTACCTCACATTCCTTCAAATCATCAAATTCTAACTTCATAGTAGTGTAATTTCTTATTGTAAAAATAATAGTATAGTATATTGACAAAATAGTCTTATGTTTGAATAATCTAATCACCTTCAACAAACTCTTCATTGATGCAAGTATAATACCAACATTCCTCTCATTTTTTTGTACAACTACACATTGTTTTTGATTCATCATTTTACTCAATCATTGTACCATGTAGACAATATATTAAACCAAATCATTGAATATTCTAGATATATCCTAAATTAGGAGCATTCTTAGATTAGATATTAACCCCTAAAGGACCATTGTCCCTTTGGGAGGACATATGGGATTTGGGCAAGTACCTACAAGTTGATGTTTTGTCAAGATTTTTTGAAACTTTTTCGAAAGATAGAAAAATTGATTATCTTCATGAGGTTATAATTTTTTTCAATGAATGTCTGGAAACAAAAATTATGCCCAAGTAAGCTCAAAACAAAGGAGAGGGGGCAACAAAAAAAAATTCAAAATTTGTATTTAAATTTTTTTTCTAATAGATTATATTTTTTCCACATGTAAAGCTTTGATTCATTCTATTTTGATTTGTTATGAAAAAGATGTGGACAATCTTATTTTGGGGGCAATTAGAGCATCTTCTTGAAAAAATAACTTGTAGGATTCATTTTTGAATGCAAATTTTATAATTTTCAAGAAACAAAGTTCGACATGGTTTAGTTTGTTTTCTAAAAAAATCTCACCATTGGTATTAGTGAATTTTACTTTCATTTTAGAGATATTAATAATTTAGATTTTCCTTCTATCTCATACCTATTTTTACTTAATAGTTTAAAAAAAAAATTCTTGAATTTGTTTTTCCTAGACTTTCAACTCAATTACCCACAATAAAGATTTAAAGCTCAAAACTTTGTAGTGCAAAATATTTAATTTAAGAAGGTTCAAAGCCAATTAATATAGTCCTGCAATGTGTTTATTTTTATTTTTATTTTTTATTTATTAACATTTGAAACACAAATGTCTTACAATTTGTGTGGTCAAATTTATGAATTTTTTTTCACACATTTTGATACTAGTTAGGTATAAGATCCTTCATAACAAAGTTTAGACCCTACAATTTGTCAACAGTTATCATGTGGTTATGGTTGTTTCATGGGTTCGCACGTTAATTACAATTTATCGCATCATTACAATGCATTACTTTGCATTGTTACAATGCAATTGCAAGTAATGCATTGTAAAGATGTGATAACGATGCGAAGTAATACATTGTAATGATGTGATATCCTCAATATTGTAAAATCAACCATAGGCTCACCAAATATGACTACACAAAGAAATAGTTACCTTGTCTTAATTTTTATTGGTTTTTGTTGGGAGTCAAAAGGCATTTTAGAATGCATTTATTAACATAATGTGAATATATTATGAATTTTTACAATATTGAAAATATCACATCATTACAAATAGGCTCACACAAATATTAGGCAATTTAATACAAAAACAATGTTCCATTACTTATGCAAATGTAATTAGAATTACTTAACATAGTTCAATAATAGTATTTAACTACGTATGTGTGTTCAAATCTTTATTAATTTTAAAAAGACAAGACCTATTACCAAAGTACTTTGCCAAAAATGATCTGATTATTAAACCAATAGGTTCATCTTTCATTTCAATAGTAATCTTGAAAGTCATCCATTAGTCACTTTTTGACCTAAGTGTCCTCCCATGGTTAAATCAATTTTAGGTGTACATTTTAGCAAGATTTTTTGAGCAATATCTTATTTGAAAGTGATAAAAAATTTGGGAGGAATTTCAAGGCAATATATTCCCCTATTTTCAATTGATGAAATTGCTAATTTGGTACTTGTTCTAAAGACTAAGGTAAAACAACCCATTGCAGTCAAATGACCTATAGTGGTCACATAGGAAATGACCCATTGTGGATTTTTTTAGTATGTGAGATTTGGACAACAATCAATGTCTTACATGACTCACAGTGATGGAGTGAATAATGACCTCATTAGATACTTCCAACTTTTTAGTGTGAAATTCTTACAATAGTGACTTCATTAGAACTTCCAACTTTTTAGTGTGAAATTCTTACAATAGTGACCTCATTAGAAACTTCCAACTTTTTAGTGTGAAATTCTTACAATAGTGACCTCATTAGATACTTCCAACTTTTTAGTGTGAAATTCTTACAATAGTGACCTCATTAGAAACTTTCAACTTTTTAGTGTGAAATTCTTACAATAGTGACCTCATTAGAAACTTTCAACTTTTTAGTGTGAAATTCTTACAATAGTGACCTCATTAGAAACTTTCAACTTTTTAGTGTGAAATTCTTATAATAGTGACCTCATTAGAAACTTCCAACTTCCAACTTCCAACTTCCAATTTTAGTGTGAAATTCTTTGTAAGAATTGACTTTTTAGGCCTTCCATGTTAAAAAATATTGTGACTGCATTAGGTAGTAAGATGAGCATTATAGATTCAGATTTTGTTGGTTATGGGGTAGTTTACAGACTCTTTTGGGCCATGATGCATTCAACACTTCAAAAATTCCTAGCAAATTTATACTTTGTCGAAAAAACATAATTTCAATTGCACTTGCTGTTTCTCACACTTGTCTTTTAAGTGGGGAAAAAAATTGAAAAATTTCAACAATAGCGTGAGGCCAAACTCCAAATTGTGACCGCAGTGGGCTGTTTTACCTTACATCACTCTTTTTTATATTAATGCCCCCTCTTGGGGGGGTTACAAATTATCAAAGTTTCCCTTGCATTTTGCACGTTTCCTCCCTTGATTTTGATGTCAACAGCTGAAGATCGGTTCGTACCCTGCCCCAAATAAATCCCTGGTCCTGTACCCTCCTTTTTATTTAATTAACACCCCAAAGACTCACTCAAACTGAAGAGGATGGTTCAGGTGACTTGATGGGGTCCCATGCTGGTCAGCACTCCGCAGGCCAAGTTGCCCAGGCAGCGGACTTCCCTCCCCCATCATGGCTGCCTTCAGTGGCGACTCCCTTGGACTGCCACGGTCGTAGGTCCCCTCCCTCCCCGACACCTGACGCCACTCCACGCCACGTACGCCACTTCAAGGCTCGACACCCAAGACGAAAGCGCCAAAGTCGACGTTCACGAACCTCACCGTCCAACAGGATAACGACGGACGAACGAACCGCAAAAACCCGGAAGCCCTTTCCAGTCGCCAGTCTCGACGAACGAACCCCTCCGCCCGTCCCCCACACTTGCCACCCGTCCCGTTCCCGTTCCCGCCCGTCCTCGCTCGTCTCCGCCCGTCAGTCCTCTTTCGTCCCTGCCCTTCCTCGTCCGCGTTCGTCTGCGTTCGTCCGCGTTCGTCTGTCCGCGTTCGTCCTCTTTCGTCCTGTCCTGTCCTCTGTGTCAGTCCACCAACAAACAACCCCCAGTGCAAGTACAGGAGTGGCAGCACTACTCGAGTAGCTCGTCCTTGCCTGCTGCCATCAAGGTCGAGGAACGGGGTGCGTGGGTATGGCGAGATTTGCCAGAGCCTCCTGCTCTCACGCTTCTTGCTCGTAATAACGAACTGACTCAATCCCCAGTTGGTCGCCCTCGTGCCCCCCGCGGCCCCCTTTCCTTTCCGTTTCGTGCACGCTCGTTGCTGTTTACTCACGAACTTCGTGTGTTTGTTTCCATGGCGTGGGGGAAACGGAGCTTGTAGCTGGGGTTCTGGGTTGCGGTGCCGAACTCGTGGTTGCAGGAAGGACGGATTCTTGTGTGTGTCTTTTCCGTCTTTCCAAAGGACTGGGCTGGGGTATGTGTGGGACGCGGGGTGATCGTCGTCCTAATTTGACTGCTGCTTAACCGTAGCTCTGTGTTTCTCAGTGGCTGTCCTTCTGCTATTGTCTCGTCTCTGTTAGCGGAAGCTCTCGTCCTCAATCGGTAACAAAGGACTACGCTGTGACAGAGAAGGTGGTTTTGAGTTGGATCTTTTGAGATGTTTGCGAAGAAGAAGTGAGAAATTCGACTTCTCCAGCCTTTATGCATCCGGCATTATTAGTCTTGACATTATCCGGAAGCGTATTTAACATAGCCATATGTATGTGAGCCTACAGCGAGACCTTTGACCAAGATACAGAAAAAAGAGCGACAGGGATTTAGGGGTCCTTCACCGTATAAACACGCGAGAAAGAAGTGAAGTGACGAGAAATTTGAGGACGATGGCATTAGTTCCTGTGGGAGCGCAATCGGCGTCCAGCAACCAGGAGCGTCCTTCCGTGTACTGTGCGAGCTTCTCCAGCGATGGGGGCGTGAGCTCGGCGGATCCCAAGCCGCGGTTGCGATGGACTCCGGAGCTTCATGAGCGCTTCGTGGACGCCGTCTCCATGCTTGGGGGCGCCGACAGTGAGTCGTTCTCTCTCTTTAGCTAGTTCAATCGGAACTTGACTTCTGGTACTGCAATTCTCGGTCTGTCTTCACATTTGCTATGATATCATCTGGGGACTAAATGCTAGCAGTTTGTAGGAAAAAATTCAATGCTAGTCCTCATTTTTAGGTGATTTCTCTCTGGGTCTTTTTTGTTTGACTTTTTAGCTTTTTTTGAGTGCAATCTTCGCTCGTGAGGGTGCTCGTTCAGGCGTCACGTTTCTAAGAATATCATCTTGCGACTAAATATTATCAGTTTGTTGGAAAAGATTCAATGCTAGTCTTCATGTCGTAGGTGTTTTCTATTTCAGTCTTCTTTGTTTTAGTTTCTGTGGAAGTGCAATCTTCGCTCGTGAGGATGCTCAGTCAGGCGTCACATTTGCAAAATTATCATGTTTGCGACTAGATTGGAATATGATCATGTTTTTGGAAAAGATTCAATGCATATCGGTCTTAACCCCCATTGTCAGCTGCATTTCTTGGCTCGTGAGTGCCACTTCTACAGTGGAGTGCTGCTCAGGGACACCACTCCTGAAATGTACACGTCGGGTACATCTTCAATCCACTGAATATACACTTGGAGTCCCTGAGCAGCATTAATGCAGCTAGTAATGAATTGCTACATGTTTTTGCTAGTCTTCTTGTTTTAATTGGTTTCTCTTTAGCCTTTTTGATATAACTTTTAGAAGTGCAATCTTCGCTCTAAAAGTCATTCTACACATTCGTGTAATCATTCTAAACATTTGCAAAAATGTTATTATGCAAATATGATCATGTAGTAGGAAAAGATTCAATGCATATGTGCTTGCAACCCCCATTGTCAGCTGCATTTCTTGCCTCGTGAGTGCTCTTCTAGGGTGGAGTACTGCTCAGGTGGTTCCCAGTTTGTAATCAGTGGTTTGAACGTGTACCTGACGTGTACATTTCAGGGGTGATGTCCTCTGAGCAGCACTCGCCCCACTAATACAGCTAGTAATGGATTACTACTTGTTTTTGCTAATCTTCATGTTTTAGGTGCTTTCTGTTTTGTTCTTCTATCATTTCAATTTTTTGTTCTTTTGAAGTGCAATCTTCGCTCATGAGGATGCTCAGTCAGTATTCATATTTTGCAGATTTGATCATGTAGTAGGAAAACTTCCAATGCGTGTTGGCTTGCAACCTCCGTTGCATTGCTTGCGTCGTAAGTCCAATAATGTGGTGGAGAGCTGCTCAGGTGACACCCTGTGTATGTTCTATAGACAGAGCGTGTACCAGGGGTGTACATTTCATAGGTGATGTCCCCTGAGCAGCACTCGTCTCCAGTAATACAGTTAGTATTGGATTGCTACTTGTTTTGCTAGTCTGCATGTCTGAGTTGGCTTCTCTTTGTAGTATTCGTTTTGTTTTGTGTAACTTATGATTGGGCTGTGATGTCCTACTCATATTCTTTGTCCTGTTCTGGAGTCTCAATTAATAATAAAGACCAGAAAGAGGGCTTTGTTTGAACAGGTTTGACCTCATGTTATGAGCGCTCATTCTGGGTTCATTTGAAGTGCAGAGGCCACGCCAAAGTCGTTGATGCGAGTGATGGGTGTCAAGGGCCTTACTCTATACCATCTGAAAAGCCACCTCCAGGTTAGTTAGGTTTTTTTCCTGCCCTTATGGATGGAAGACATAGCATGTCAAAGGAAGTTTACTATTGTTGGTTAATCTTACGGTTTCATTCCACTCATCGTAATCGTTGATGGTCAGGATAGTACATGTCTTCAGCTGTGACTTGTTTTACTTGAGTTCAAACTTCTGAGTTTGCCCAGTCGAAGGAAATATTGAAAGAAAAAAAAATTGACCCTTTCGTGCAAAGGGTACGATTAAAGTTAAGAGTATAGTTGGGTAGCATTAGTTGGGTGGTATGTGTTGGTGAGATGTGCTTTGGAAGTAGATTTGACCAACGTTACAGGAACGAAGGGTGGCATTAATTTAGCAGTATATGGTAGTTAGATGTGATTTGAAAGTAGATTTGGGACAATCACATGGGGTTTTAGTGCTATGTTTACTGCCTCCCTTTCTAAGGGGAAGAAGCTTGTGTGAAGAAGCTCGAGTAGGACCTTACTCAAAATGGGAGCAAGTGCAATTGGCCTTAGTACTTCAAGGATGGAGTTTCTCATAGCGTAGCTACTTATTTGTAACCCCCCAAAGCTTAAACTAAAGATAGTAAGATCACATAAAATCACGTTAACAAGAACAAGTGTAACTCCAACAAAATGTTTAAGCCTAATTCATTATTACTTCTTTTCATTGATATTTATACAATATTTTCTTAAAGCTTCCTCAATGAATGTTAATTGGATGAATTGCACATTTTAAAACATTCAACATTTGCCTAATGGATGAGCCTTTGGGGGTAAAGTAGAAGTGAACTATCCTATAACTTTTAGTTTATATTTTTTGACTTGGTTTGCCATTGTTAAACTATTGAAGCAAAGACCATTTCAAAGATTTAGGTAGAGGAAGAGGTTAACTAACTATAGTAGAGATAGTTATTTATGAGAATTTTACAATGTTGCAGATTGTCTTGATTTAGTAGATGTCTACAAATTCATTTAACTTTTCAAAAGCACATATTCTAAGATATGTTGGAATCCTCTTTCAATTTCCAACAAGATCCAACATAGAATTAAAATAGTTTAATAATACAAATCATGCTCAAATCCTTAATCCTTATTTGGACGATATGTACGCTTTGTCAAAAGTTTCAAATAGAAATCCCCTCTCCTATGTTCTCCTATGTTCAATTGCTCGTCGATTCTTGTTTGTTCGTCTGTCGCTAATCTCAAGTTCTTTTGCAAAGGTTAGAGACTTAGAGTGTATGAATAATATCTTTTTTTTCTGATTTTACCGGGGTCATGTTAGTGTTACACCTACACGGCTGTTGCCATATCTGAGTATGCGGATATGCATGTAGATATCATTTGGTTGAGGAACATGCATATGGATGAATAGTCTTGACTAATTCAAGCCCGACTATGTATTTGACCTGCAGAAGTTCAGACTTGGTAAGCAACAAAATCGTGAAAGTAGTGGGCATGAAAGTACTAAGAGTGGTAAGAGCGACTGCCCTTCAACAGCCCTAGTCTAAGTTTTCTGTTTCACCATTTGGTTACATTCCAATAGTTTTTGATGAATTATGCTTTGAATCATTCAGCTCCTCAAGTTCATGTCGAATTTCTCCTTTGAGTTTAGTGTGTTATGCCATCCTTCATGTTAAATCATTAATCAAATCTTGAGCCATATGCATGTTCGTCTATAGATTCTGCTGTTTTTTTCAGTGGTCTATCGTGGCTTGGTGTTAGTATTTTCGCAGACGTATAAACTATTCAATGTGACATGCTAAAGAAAAATTGAGACTCGAAAATTTTATGTTTCTCACTTTGGAAATGGGTGGGTATTGTCTTGAGCAGAATCTCCTGGTTTGCAACGGACAAGCAGTGCTGGTAGCGATGGGCCAAGCACCCCAACCCCAACAAAACCTCAGAATCAAGAGTATGTACATCTGGAGATTTCACCTGGGTAGCGTTTCCTGAATAGGACGGTTTTGTCATAGACTCTTAGGGTCAACTACGTGAATTCGGGAAGTAAATCAAGTCTGTTTTTGTGTGCAGGGGATTCCAAATATCTGAGGCTATTCGGATGCAGATGGAAGTTCAGCATCGACTGCAGGAGCAACTTGAGGTATTTGTTTCCCTTCTGCAATGTTTGTGTTTGCCACGTTATATGTTCTGACAATTCGCCTGCTTGGAGTTTTATTTTGAGCGTTCCTTCGATTTTCAGTGGTAAGATGTTGCGTTACATTTACTAGAGTTTATCCTTTGAACTTCAGTCCTGATTTCACCCCATTTGATTACTCCCATATAACACAGGTGCAAAGGCAGCTGCAATTGAGGATTGAGGCTCAGGGCAAGTACCTACAAACTATTCTTGAGAAGGCTAAAGAAGCACTAGGCAGTCATATTGGTGCATCCCCAGGACTGGAAGCTGCACATGCAGAGCTCACAGAGCTGGCTTCAAAAGTTAACAGTGAACCCATGAACATAAGTTTTCCGCATTTGTCGATGCCAGAAATGCCAGCTCTCGAGGCAGACGCAAGGATAGACAATCTTCCTCGCCAACAGTCTCGTGTATCAGATAGCTCCTCACAGAAGAGCTACGTGACTACCGTTGCAGTCAACCCTGAGGACAGTGGCGGCGCTTCTGCCAGTTGTGAGAATCAAGCCTCTACTGGTACGATATCTGACTTTTTGTAGTATTTCAATTTGTGCTTGTGATTTGTGATTTCTGGCATACTTGTGAATTGCAGTAGAATGCTAATTTGCCATTACTGTCTTTGTTGTGAGGTAGAATATGACCCCTGCGTGCAAAAGCCAAATTTTAGAATGTGCACTCATAAAGCTAATAGCCAATTATAGTAACTTTCAAAACACATTTCTATTGTTTAAAGATCTAGGGTATGATTTCTTCTTTTTATTGGTACATTTTGTTATCTTTCTTGAAGCTTCCTAAATGATTTATTTCAACTTCTTTTTGTTACCTTCCTTAAAACTTCCTAAATCAATTCCTAACAATTCCTATTTGTTACTTCGGAACTTCCTAAATGTTTTTTTCTACTTGTATAGATATGATATTTGCTAGTTTTGACATTTGAACACTTCTAGCACAACAACACAAACTCAAGAAGTTTAGATTTTTAACTCAACTTAAGTTTTTCCACCAAGGGGCAAAGTTTCACCTTAATCCAGAGATATATCTTAAATTCTTAAAGGTTATATCTTTATCTTTTAGGATTATGATCTTTAAAATAATTAGATGTCAAACAAAATAGTAAGCTTATTTAACCCTTCAAACACCAATGAGGACGTTTGGCGTTCAATGGTTGACAAATAATCCTTCTAGTAGGACAAAAGAGCACCCATTCATCTTTAAAATTTTGTTGTGAAAAGTGGAGGTCTTTTATAGTAGTTTGACTTCCAATGAGTGCTTTGCAATTTTGTAAGCAAATGGTTCATACGGGAACCAAAGGGATGATTTTCAGTCAGTAGTCCATCCTTTAAGGATTAAACATTTGGGAAAGGATGGGATCTTTTGGCCATTCTGACCCAAAAGGAGAGCTTATACCCTTGTAACTTTGATTTTTTTTGGAATAAGGTCCCTTTTCAAGTAAGGTCCTACTCATGTAGTTTCTATTAACACAAAACCTCTTCCCCTTCAATCTAGAGCTAACAAACTCCCAACCCTAGGAAAATACTTTAAAACTCCTTGACTTAATCTAATCCTATGCCTTTTCATTACTAAAATTGGGTTTGAATGTACCCTGCATCCACACTTGGTTGAATTTTTTCTTCCTGAATGAAATTTTCTAGCCTTTTGAGTTAATTCATTTGCAAATTCCTACTTTGCAGGTGTTAAAAAATTCGAGACCTGAAGTTCTCTTGAGAGCGCTCGGTTCAAGGTCCAGAAGATCCCCTAATGTCTGAACACAAAGCATTTGCTCTGCACAGAAGGTTTTTCTGAGGGGGGAGGGGACCTTGGGGTATTATCCTGGCATGTAGAAATCCAATCTGGGCTGCTTAGAGCTGTGGGTTATTCCGGAATGTTTTTTTAGCAGGTGGGTTGTAGTTTTTCATCAGCTTTTTAGGGTTTAGGGTTTCAGGGTTTAGGGCTGTACAGAAATGCAGTATAGTGTAGTATTCTCTAGGTTGTTCTATTCTGGTTCAGTTTATTTTATCAAGGCACCAAGCACGATTTCTCCGTGTTGAGAGCCTTGCATTGAGGGTTGTGACCCGGACGTACATGTAAATAGAAAGCCGGTTTGCTAGATGAGGGATCAGAGGAGATACTTCTCGATTTTGCAGACTCTTAAATTATATTGCAGACTCTTCTGTATGGAAGACCGTGGTGGTTCTTTTGAATATTTCCTTGGAAAGGGTCTTGCAATTATTGATGGCTGTTTTTGATATAGGTAGAATTTCCCTTGCTACATGCCCTCTTTGTGCATAATTTGTAGTAATGGAGTTTGTAGGTGGGTCCAATTTGAAGGATATTCTCTGAAAATTTGTGTTGGAAGTTGACATTTGTTAGGTGACCGTTCATTACACCTCTTTAACATGCATAATATTCGCTTAGTGCATAGGTATAGTCTCAACATCATGCACTAAGAGAGGTTCTACATGTACTTTGAAATTTTTAATGTACTTGAGAGATCTTGGAAGGTCATTCTAATTCATAAACAATGTTGTGGACATTTTTGGGTTATTTGTAGGATAGAAGTGTAATTATCCATCTTCAGAATTTTGTATGAAAAAGGGAGGTCTCATATAGTAATTTGACTTCTAATGAGTGCTTTTGGATTTTTGTAAACCAAGTATTCACATAATGTCCAAAGGGATGATTTCCGTGAGTGCTTTTGGATTTTTGTAAATCAAGTATTCACATAATGCCAAAAAGGATGATTTCTATGATGATTGGCCCATCTTTTAAAAGCTAGTATAGCCTTCAATTTGTAGATCATATGATAGCATAGTCGTACATCTAGGTGCATAGGTATAATGATAAACATGTTGTTTTTCCTCCAATTTACATATGAAAAACAAAAGGGGTATATATGTCATTCTCTCACTAATTGTTAAGCTTTTATAAAAATTCTGAAAGAGGTACACATGTAATTTTTCTACTAGTTGTAAAATTGGTTGTAATAAACACTTGTGAAATGAATTCATGAATAGTGTTTGAAAATATCCAAACCAACCACATATTTGTATATTTGGAGGGAATATATTTGGACTATAATCAATATGGGATATATTCATATGAATGTGAAAATATATATATTTCATATATTTCTATACATATTTTGTATTTATTATGCATCTATATCCATACTTTGAATCTTAGTGTGTCAAACCCTAGTAGTTGGATGGCTAAATATTGTTTGTTCGGTGGCCAATCAATGGTTATATTTTTTTTCATCTCATCATTTGATCAATGACAACGAAGGGGAGGGACATTGTTTTTGTACAAAGATCAACCTCTATGATTTTTTCACATAAAAGGGTGGGGATTGTAGGAACAAAGAAGTAACATGCATCTTTTGGTTGCATAGTTATATAGGTGAATGGAAGTGCTAGACATTCTAGACATTCTAGACATTTTGTCCATTCGATTATACAACATTCAACTTAAGATATGTTTGTACTTGGTATTAAAAAGTGTTGTTATCGAGAATCTTAGAAATTGAACAAATTTAGACCTAATTCTAAACCAAATTCACATTGTACACATCATCCCTGACACCAAGTGTAAACATATCTTTAGGACAATCATTCGTAAGTACATTAGATTGGAATTACATTGGGATGATTCAATGAGTGTGGTAGAGATGGAACAACTCTAGGACCACTAAGGTAACTACACCTAAAATCATATAAATAAGCAATTCAATATGATTCCCATTATTATATTGATTTTTTTCTGGGATCTTGTTGGTAGTCAAAGGAGATTTTAGATTCTTTTATAATGCATTTTTTGAACATTGTGTGAATAAACTACAAAATTTTGAAAGTTCTAAAAACAGATGTTTCTAAAACCAACCATAGACTCTCATGAATAGTGGAAGTACATTTTAGGCAAGAATTTATAGTCTTTGTTTTAAATTAGGCGTAATTACCTTATAGACACTTCTACCTCTTGAGTGTAAATTGTCATATGAAATTATTATTTCAAGACTTTGATTTTGTGATCATTTAAAAAAATAATATGATTGTTTTTAATGAGTAAGATGATCATGATGGATGCACTTTTTGTTGGTTTTAGGAGCTTTAATGACTTTTGGAGTATTTGGACTACACTTTTCAAAAGTTTATTACAAATTCCTCTTGTTGAAAAAATTTAATTTAATTTGCCATCATGTTCTTTAATTTGTCTACTTTTGAAAAATAAAAATAAAATAATTTCAATTGACCCATGTCAGACGAGCCAATTATTTTGTCTACAATAGGTTCATCTATCTTACATTAAAAGTAGAAATGAAAGCTATGTATGAGGTTGAATTACACTAAGTAAATTCTTCCCAAAAATAGAGTTTCTTTTGTCAAAAGTTGTGGGTACTAAAGTAAAGTAAAATGATACTACAAAATCTCAATTTGACATTGTAGGGTCAAAATAGGTGTTGAGAAGGATTATTAAATCTATTATATAGAGTAGAAATTTATAAAAGTGTTGAAAGTAGCCTCCTACTACACCTTTTAAATCTCCACATTGTAGTTGGGAGTGGGAAATCTTTAACCTTAAACAATAGGACCATCATTCCATCACTATGATCATTAGATCCAAAAATATTCTTAGAGTTGTGGCATAATGAATAGTTGCATTCATTGGTTCTAGATTAACTTTGAAATTCATTCTTGAATCTTCTATAGTGTTACATAGTTACAAGTCCAAGGTTAGCCACATTAACATGTTTAATTTGTCAATAACCAATGAAATATAGAAATACACAAAATTAAAAAGACTTCCAACGAAACTCATTGTCAAGCAAGTAAAGTATCTAATTAGGATGGAAATTCTTTTAACCCCTCACTGCCCAAGGCCTAACCATGCCAAAAAACAACCTTGCTTTTTGAGTGTTATAAGTCTAAATGTGAGTAAGTTATGAAAATCTCAACCATACAATCTTGTAGTGTGCATGTTGTAGATGGTGTAAATCAAATTTGAGGTCATTTGACCATATAGATTGAAAGATTATAATGTTTTAGTGTTGACAAAAGATGCTGAAATTTTCCTAAAAACACATTTGGAGGTGAAATTCGATTTCTAAACCTACTCAAATGAAGAAAATTTAAACTACAAAGTGATTTAAAATCAAAAGACAAAAAATTTGGTGGAAAAAAAAGCACTCAATTGACTCATTGCATTTGCAAAATTGTTTTGAAATGTCAAAAAATAGTGAAAAAGGTAGCAAAAAAATACTTCTATGGCTGAACCTACCTCTACTAAAATGCTTCTCAGTCAATCATTACTTCTTGGATTGATATGAAATTTTTAACACAAGAACTAGACTAGTATGTGCAACTTTTCCAACAAAAGTTATTGAAAACAAACCCTGTTCGAAGAAGTTATAAGCCGCCGAAGTTCACTATAATGCAAAAATGTCTGGATTTCGAACTTCGAATTGCTCCCAAGCATTCAAAACAACTTGGATCGACATGAAAATTTTATCACAATAAGTAGGCTTTATGGAGAACAAAATCCAACAAATTTTATTGGAAACTAACATTTGATGAAAAAGATACAGGCCCCCAAAGTTGCAGCCATCTCATTGCAATGTGGTGAACTCAAATTGAACCTGCAAACTTTGAATGGCTTTCAAAAACTCATTACATCTTGGATAGATCTGAAAATTTTACAACAAAAAAAGACTATTATGCACAACTTTCCCAACAAGTTTTTATTGAATTTGGACATTGGATGCAAAAGTTACAGCACTTTGAATTTGACTGCTAGACTGTGTGAGGACACTTTTGGTCCTCTTCATCTCAAATTTAAGGACAGACGGATTATTAACAAATATTATACTAATTCAGTGCCTTCATTACTACATACTATAATTGCATTGATTATGTGCATTTTTACGCACTAAATCAGTGCGAAAACAATGAATATCAATAGCGTACAGTTTATGTACTTTAACTATATGATTGCTATATCCACATTTTGACACAGCAATCATATAGTTAAAGTACATAAATTGTACGCTATTGATATTCATTGTTTTCGCACTGATTTAGTGCGTAAAAATGCACATAATCGATGTGATTATAGTACATAGTGATGAAGGCACTAAATAAGTACAATATTTGTTAATAATCCGTCTGTTCTTAAGTTTAAGATGTTGGACGGTGAAGGGTTAATAAGGACATATAGAGAGAGATTATTTATAAATGTTATATAATTACAAGTCTAAGATTAGTCACATTTCCATATTTAACTCCCAAAGGCCCACGACTATGTTATCACCAAAAACGCTTCAAGATTGATATTTCTAGTATAAGCACCAAATTTTGGGGAAAAAAATCATTTTTTGGATGCATGTAATTGTAGAATCTTGTAGTACATTGGTTTGAAAAGATGTGGAAAAAATTTCAGAAATTTCCAGCCCATGGATTGTAAGATATTAGCATTTGAAGTGACAAAATCCTTTTCATGGCCCTAGCCCTACAAAAAAAAGGGGGTTTATACTTCAAAAGGTCATATTTTTATGAAAAAATGTCCATGTTGGTGATGCTTCTTTGGATTCATTTTTTAAAGCAAGTTGACTACATACTTGAAAATTTTCAGATCATTTAGAATTATACAACATATAGGAAAAAAATAGTAAGTAGAAAGAAGTAGAGAATGATACAAAATACAAAATTATTAAGAATTTATTTATGGAATTGAAAAATACCAATACCAATAGTTGTAATGTTGTAATAAATAGTCTACTCCTAATTTTTTTTCCCCCAAATATTGAGAATTGAATTAAATAGAGGACTTCAAAGTTTATTTTAGAGTTGAAAATCCATAACTACCTACAAACTAAAACTCCTCATAACTTTTGACTCATTGATCAAAATGAAATGATTCAAAGCTTTTCCTATATATATAAAACTAGAAAATCAATTTCAAATTCTCATTTCTGAAAAAAGTGATTTTAAAATCTACCCAAACTACTTGTCTACAAAAAAAAAGTAACATATTAGGCCATAACTTTTGACTCATATTTCCAAATGTCCTAAATTTGAGTGCACATTAAAGATATTCCTTGTCCACATCTTCTACTAAAGTTTGGGCCCAAAACATGGAAATCTCAAGTCACACGTACATGTCCAAAATTGCTATGTTGCCAAATTTAGGAGAATGATACTTAGGGGTTACTTTGTCTATAAGCAAAGACATGTAGAGATACACAAAATTGGAAGGACCTACAACAAAACTTACAACAAAACTCAAATCAACTAAAGAGTTAATCAAATAAAGTATTGAATGTAAGGGTAATAAGGGCATACATTATTTACAAGTGCTAATCAAGTTGGTCTAAAAGACTTAAAGATAAAACATTTATAAACTTTTCACACATAAATGTGTCTAATGTGTTTTAAAAAGATCGATAAATGTTGCCAATATAATTTTAAAAATAAGTCAATTTTTTGAAGGATTTTTTTTATTGAGAACTTAGCCAATTTCATTAATTGACTAAATAACAAAAAATAAAGTATATAAAGCTTAATTATTGTCATAAAATTTAAATATGATAAAAAATTTATATATATATATAAATAAAAATATTTTGTTTTCAAATTATATAAAGGTTAATTTTAACTTCATAATATTAATTTAATATAAAGATAATAGCTTGTGTGTTTAGGATGTAAAAAATAAAACAAATATTGATATTCAATTTTTTTCACTTGCTTTTTTAATGCTATTTTTACCTTATAAAATAAATTTCATAATAATTATAATTTTTTTGGTTATATTCAATAATATATTTTCAACTATTAAAATAAAAAAGTTATGCAATACTTTTTTCTTTGAAACTAGTTGAAATTTTTTAATTAACAGACAACTCAATTATAGTCTCATGTAATAAAACTATGAAAATAAAATAAAAATAATATATAAACCAACTTGAACTTGAAAGTGATATTTGACTATGTAGCTACTAAGCTAATATTTTAGTGGTTAAAAACTAATGACAATATATTATGAGTTCAATAGATTTTAAATTACTTTGATAGCAAGACATTTCTATTTGCTCATTAGTTTGCCTCCTATTCATAAAGGAATTAGTAGTAGAAGTCACTTGTCGGACCTTAATTAAATGAAAAATTCTTAATATACAATGGTCATAAAACATGATTGGAGTTAATTTCTCTCTCTCATTAATGAAATTTTTGTTTGTCAATTTGGAAAGATACTTTATTGACTCATGTAAATGTCTAAGACTCTCCCTTGGACTTTTGCCAACTATGCATGTGCTTGCAAATTCAACCAAATACACTAAAAAAGAAATCAATCTTTAAATTTTCACTTAAGATTGTTATGAGTATAACTAATTTCCAAAGACAAACCCAAAATTTGCCACTATGAGTAGACCCCCCCCCACTTCAAAGAATTGTGTTAATAAGAAAATTAGGCAAATTTGATCAATCCCTAATCCTACAATGAAAGGTCCTTATTTTGTTGCTACTTCATCCATCTTGTCTTGAAAATTGAAATTTAGCTCCAAAATTAGACGAATAATATACCATTGCAAATCTATTAACAATGAATTATGTATCTAATTGAATTTAAAAGGATATATGACAATATGGTCCAAATATCACGCACTTGAAATTTCTTTGACAACACATTAGTGGAAACATGGTCCATATATACTAGGAAAATGATCTACTAAATAATCTACATGACCAATACTTTAAACTAGTTGTGGGTCTTTTCATGGACATTTTCATGGGCAATATAGACTATTTTCCATTTATGCTTCATGAAAAATCCTACTCTTTTTCTTGATTTCTTCCTATTCATTATATGTTTGAAAAAAATTTACAAAATTTATATTCACCTATATGGGAATATGCTTTGACTACTCCAAAATACATCTTGACCTTTGTCAATTTCATTAGCACATATAAAATATGCCCAAAGTCAAGATCTTGATCTTAGAGAATCATGTTGCCTCATACATTAAGAAACTAAGTCATGTGTGATTGTTAGTACTTTGAAATAGTTATTTAGTATGGTTTAAACTATTTAGCACAAGAATGCACTATTCAACATTGGTTGTCAGCAGTGGGGAGGAATGTTGTAGTATTTGTGATGTATAGAGGTGTTGCTGGTAGATTGATTAGAGCATCGCCACTAGTCTCTATACCATGCCTCAACAACATCACTCTAGGCTTGCCACCAGTGTGTAGGCAAAGATGGCTCTCTACTAACACCACATCATATTAAAAGTTGTCATGTTCTTTTTGTCACTTCTACATGTGCTTGACAATTGAGGGTCTTTGTAGTGGGCAATATTACTCTCATGCCAACTTGGCCAACTTTGACTATTGTAGAGGAAGTGGAGGCTAAAGAGAGGACCTATTGTAAGAAGGAATAGGAGAGCTTCAATGAGGACTTTAAGGGTTTGTTGGTGCGATGCATCGTGTCTTGGGTGCACCACCACGTCTCATAAGGCAACAAATGCCTTGCCACTTCTTCATGCCATGGTTCAATTTTGCAGAATTGGTGGTGATGCTGACATTGTCTAATTTTCATGCATTTTGGTGTAGCCATGCTTAGCACCTTGAAGCTTGTTCAAATGGACAAAGTAAGGAGGTTCTAAAAGTGCACAAGCTCTAAAACTGCCCATCTCCTCAAATGTACACTATTTGTACATGCTGCTTTTTTGCAGCCTTCACCAATGTACTAACAATGTACATTCTAGGAGGTGGACGATTTTAGAGCCCTATGCCACTTCCACTTCAAACTTTCATAACTAATTCCACAAAGCTCCAAAAAACATGAAACGACTTGGGTCAAATACCAATTCCACTTGTCTTTCAAGGAAAATTTACTGAAAAATATTTCAAGAAGTTTCACCTCCACAAAATTCAGTTCCAGCTCTTAGACGAGTGATTTATGGACCTCCAGTGTTCGTAGAACAGAATGGCATGGTCACGTTTTTCACATTCGCTTGGGAACTGCTCTCCTCTGCACCTCGGTCGTGAGTTCATGACGCAGCTATGAATCATCGTAATCAGATACCAGACTGTGTAGTAGCAAGCGAAATTTGACTGGCAGTTCAGAAGCCCATGCCACTCTCCAGTCTCTCCGGATGGACTGAAATCACTAAGCTAAGGTGGAACTACCCAATTCCACCACCTACAGGTTCCTCCCATTTCCGTTACTGGCCCATTTATTATCACAATCTTACTAATCCTTTATCATGATGCACTTGGGGAGCAGACACATCAGTCCACGCTTCAACAATGGTCTAATCATGCTTCAACAAGGGTCTACTCACAGTTTAACATTTCAGCTTTGAAAAATCACGAAAAATTCAATACTTGTCAAAATGTCTTCATTCTTTTTGCAGTTGACTTCTCTCAAACAACTCAATCTCTGAAAAATATGAGAACTAATAAATAGCTTCTTCAAAGTACCTAGATAGCAAATATGTGTGGTAATGGGTAGTTCTACCTTACACCAATAGAGAAAATCATCAGTTCTGTTACAGACTGAAGAAGGTTATGGAAGGCAACCCATTCTTGTCACCCTCACATTGTGGCAGTGTATAGTAGCCGACCCATTTTCAACCATCACCCCATTTCTAATCTATAGGCTAGTTTCTTTCCATGAAGTTGTGCTTTCTTTCTATGAAGTTGTGGTGCAGTTCGAGGAATAGTTGTTGCACATTATGATTAAAGCTATGAATATTGCAACCAGTCCTTGGTTGATTTTGCAATCAGCCTATGGTTAGAAATAGAAAGGTCTATATCACCATTACAGATCAAAAAGAATCTTTTATTAAAAAAATTCATAATAATTATTTTTTATATAATTAAATTTTTGGAAAAATATGCAGTCTTTCCAAACTCTATTTTTGTACATGGAAAAAATTCCACACTCAAAAAAATTGCTCTCCAAATATGCTTAATTGCTCAAGTGGTTGGAAATGGGTCAGCTACCTTAATCTTCTCTTCTTTTGTGCAAGAAGAGATGAACAATGATTACTTATGACACAATTCTTAGGATAGTTGTGGTGTGTTATAATTAGCTACAAGACTCTCAATATTGCAACCATCCCTTGGTGGATTTTGCAACTAGCTCTTGGTTGGAAATAGAAAGATCTATATGATAAGTATGGGTCGAACAAAATCTTCAAAAATTCATAGTAATCATGTTTTGAAAAATAAAAATTTGAAAAATTACGGAAACCTTCCAAACTCTATTTCTGCACTTGGAAAAATTTCCCTAGTAAAGAAACCATCCTATTGATATGCATATGTGCTTAAGTAGTCAGAAATGGATTGCCTTCATTTAAATGGCAAATTACATTAGTCCTTGATGCTTCCATTAGCAGGTAGGCCCTTCAAAGAACCAACATGTATTTTTCCTCAAGAAATTTTTAGGTCCCTATATGACAATGAGGTCATTTCAAATTTCAATAGTCATCTACATACTAGATAGAAAAGATCACATTAGCATACTACATCACATGTCCATGA
Organism: Climacium dendroides; assembly: GCA_950106755.1. NCBI lineage: Eukaryota > Viridiplantae > Streptophyta > Bryopsida > Hypnales > Climaciaceae > Climacium > Climacium dendroides. The sequence goes on from OX467086.1 coordinate 25,339,832, forward strand.
TTCTATTTTCATTTGCAATATGGCAATTTCATCCAAGATTTTTTTTGAAGTTTTTTGGTGAAAAATATTATGGTTTGTTGCCATTTTTAGCCAAATTTTTTTGGGTGCAATCTAGCACTATAGTGCCAAAAAAAATCCTAATTTTCCCCCCATCATAGTTGGATGGACTATGGTAGTAAGCACCCTGCTAGTGTCCAAACTTGAACTTCTAATCCTTGCAATGTGGTATTAAGACCAATGAGCCAAGGCAATAGGTACTTATTCCACTACAAATTGATTGCTTTACTTTGGACATTTATTAGCCCTGGCATATCACCAAGGTACCTTGCCAAAAATGATCGAATTTCTGAACCAATTAATAGGGGCATTCTTCATTTCCACAAGAATGGGGAATTTTATTAACCGCTAAAGGATTTTGACTATGTTTTCACCAAAACTGCTCCAAAATTGCCATCTCTAGTATAAGTACCAAATTTTTGACAAATTTTTTTTTTGACACATCTAAATATAGGGTCTTATAGTAATTTAGTTTGGAAAGACGTGGAAAAAATTTTCAAAAATTTTGACCATGTAGATTGCAAGATATTAGTGTTTGAAGTGACAAATATCCTTTTTTAGTCCCTGCAAAAAATTGGGCAGCTACACTTCACAAGGTCACATTTGTATGAAAAAATATCCAAAATGGTGGTTACTCTTTGGATACATGCTTGAAAATTTTCAAATCATTTGGAATTGTACAACATATAGGAAAAAGTAGTAAGTAGAAAGAAATAGATAATGATTCAAAATACTAAATTGTTAACAATTTTTTTGTGGAATTGAAAAATGCCAATTCCAATGGTTGAAATGTTGTAATAAACAATCTACACCTAATGTTTTTAATTCTTTTCAAAAATATTGAAATTTGACTTAAATAAAAGACTTTGAAGTGTATTTTAGACGAGATTTTAGAGTAGAGATTCCATAACTACCTTCAAACTATCCACAACTAAAACTCCTCATAACTTTCATCTCATTAATAAAATGGAATGATTCAAAGATATCCGTGTCTAAATAAATCTAAAGAACCAATTTCAAAATTTTATTTTATAAAAAGTGATTTTTAAAGAATTTTTTTTTTGCTTGAATTGCCCTCTGAATGTTGAAAACTACATATCATATAATAATTTTTTAACCATGTAGTCATAAATTATGAAAATTGTTTGGGCCTTAAAGCTAATCCTTGGGCACACGTTGTGTGAAAATTTCAAAGAAAAAATTAAAAATTCCATTTGTAGCAAATTGCCCAAAATCATTATGTTGCCAAAAATAGACCATTTGGTCCTTTAAGGGTTAAATCCTAAAGTTCCTTGACTATGTTATCACCAAAAACACTCCAAAACTGCTACTCCTAGTACAAGTACCAAATTTTTGAAAAATATCATTTTTGGACACATGTAACTAGAGGATTGTGTAGTATGCTAGATTAAGAAGATGTGCAAAAAAATTCAGAAATTTCCACCCTTAACATTGCAAGATATTAGTATTTGAAATGGCAAAAATCCTTTTTTTGGCCCTTCAAAAAATTGGACAGCTTGCACCTCACAAGATTAGATCATGATGAAAAAAATGTACAAAATGGTGGTGCTTCCTTGGATTCATTTTTGAAGGCAAGTTGGCTACATGCTTAAAAATTTTCAAATCATTTGGAATTGTATAACATATAGGAAAAAATAAATAAGTAGAATGATGTCACTACAAGAAAACAATGTCCCAATTGACACGTCCTAATTGACAAACAGTATCCAAATTGACAAAAAATTGATAGAAAAAACATCCGAATGGACAGAAAATGACAACATTCCCTTGTAGTGTATAGAGAATGATTCAAAATACTAAATTGTTAACAATTTATTTATGGAATTGAAAAATGTCAATTCCAATGTTTGTAATGTTGTAATAAATATTCTACACCTTAATTTTTTTTAAAACTTCCAAAAATATTAAAAATTGAGTTTAATAAAGGACTTGAAAGTTTATTTTAGAGTAGAGAATCCCTACAAATTAAAACTCTTCATAACTTTTGACTCATTGATCAAAATGGATTAATGGAATGATTCAAAGTTTTCTACATCTACATAGATCTAGATAACCAATTTCACATTTTTATTTTTGAAAACAATTATTTTTTTAGATCTGTTTGAACTACCTATTGACAAAAAAAACATATTAGGCCATAGCTTTTGATTCATATTTCCAAATGTCCTAAATTTTAGTGCACATGAAAGATATTCCTCTGCCACACCTTCTATTAAAGTTTGGACCAAAAATATGGAAATCTCCACTCACACATATTTGTCCAAATTTTCTATGTTGCTAAAAAATGTAGCTTCATCCTTTAGGGGTTAAAATAGCAATCATTCCGCAACTTTGGCACTTTTATAGTTTAGACCATGTGGTTTGAAATCTCCTCATGTCCTAGATGGTTTAGACTGTACAATCTGAAATCTATTCTAGATGGTTAAGATTGCACAGTTTGAAAGTAGCATATAGAATATCACCCAATAAGAATCTTTAAAGTCAGCCATTGACTACTTTTCATCCTCAACATACTAAAGCACCTAGGAAAAAGTTTTGTGTCCTTTGGATAATTTTATGGATCCTTTAAAGATGAAATAAATATTATTTACATTCAATTTCTTGGAGGGAGTTCAATTTAAATCCAATGTCAACTAAAGATGTTGCATATTCTCTTCTTGTGAAATTTTTTGACTTCCCTACATAAGAACATGACAAATCTACATTGTGTATTTTGGAAATCTGTGCTCTTTCTTTAAATCTAAATTTAAGCCATAAAAATGATCTTTTTTGAATTTGAGAACAATTAAAGAAATGAAGTTTATCAAGTGTAGTTTTTATTTCAATTTAAAATTTAAAATTTTTATTGCAATTTGAATTTTGGACCTATTATCATAGAGTGTTGCATTGCACAAAATTTGATCCCTTAAAAGGATTGCTTAAGGGAGGTTCCCCAATCTATGAACTAGCAATACTAGATAAATTGTTTATTATTTTAAATAATTAAATATTAAAAAATAATTAAAATGATAAAAAATAATTAAATAATCAAAATATGATGTGGCACTAATAGTATAATATTAAATTTCAAATTTTATTTTTTTTAGATTTATATTTTAAAATCATTTTTATATTAAAAAAATTTCCCACCGTCTAGGTCTTCTAGTTTGCTAAATTTTAATTTTAATTTTTTTTCAATTTTTAATTTTTGGTTTCTTCAACCAACATTCCCCATTGTCTGGGAAGTGACTACCTTCTTCAACGCTTAAACTAATTGTAATTATTTCCTAACTTTAGAATGATATGGTAAAAAAGTTTGTACTATGGTGTTTTACACTGAGGTATGCACATATAGATAAAAATTTCAATTTTTTTAAACATATTTTGTATAGAATATTTGATACAAAAACTCATAGTAATTTCAAAAATTCAAAAAAAAACTGGGATTTTTATGGCTTATAGAAAATATATAATTATTAAGATCTCTAAAAAATAAATACAAAAATTTAATTCAAATATAGTTGTAGAATGGGAGCACATAGAGAGAGGAACTTCAAAGTTTGAAAAAGCGGTCATTGGTCTATCATTTCAAGGTTTCCACTAATTACCTAAGAGGCCAAAAGAATGGCCTTTGGATGACATTTGGCACCTTCATGAGACAACAACACAAGCATGTGTGTTTAGAAATGAGAACCTATGAGTCTTGAGCATAGGTGTAAGTAGTTACTCTACAACTATTTAAGGTGCCTATAACATGCACACTTATAACATTATTTTATAACCATGGAAGGCATTAATAACATATATATCTATAATATAACCACCTATAATATAAATATCCTATAACCATAGAAGGTGCTTATAACATATACACCTATAATACAAATATCCTTTAGCTATAGGAAGAGCTTATAACATAGGCACTTATAAATATCCTATAGCCATGGAAGGTGCTTATAATATATATACCTATAATATAAATATCTTATAATTATAGAAGGTGCTTAAAGCATAAGTACCTATAATATACGAGCCTAGGCTCACGGGTTTAAGATCTTAGGCTTACGTGTTAGCAATCGTGCTTTATGAGATGGAATAAAGAAAAATTCTCATATTCTTTTCTTAACCCTTGAATGCCCAAATTAAGTCTGATCTGGAAGTTGATCAGTAACTTTAAAAACAAGTTGTTTAAAGGGACTTGGTTGAGCACTTTTGCAAAAAAGTGGTATTCAAAATCCTCTTTTTGTGCCATTGTTGGCTTTTTCTATATAGGAAGATATTTAATCTATGGATGATCATATACCATTACAAGAAGTTTGAGCCCTAAAGAAGGCCATCAATTCCTTGATAGCAGAGAATGCTGTTTAGAATTCTTTTAAAAAAAATTAAAATTAAAACTATTATTATTATTATTTTCAGCAAATAGTAGGACCTGAATGGCATGGGATAAGTTTAACAAATATTTTTTAAAATTATTTAAAATTATTTTAAAATATAATTTTTAAAATTAAATCCAAAATTATAAAACTTTGACAATTTGATGTGGCACTACTATTCAAATTGTGATTATTTTATTATTTTTATTATAAATATTTTTTAATTTTTTAATTTTTAAATATATTAAATTAATTATTATTTTTATTTCTATTAAATAATCTGACCAACTTTGTGCATGTTCACAACTTGGGAAACCTTTTTTTAATATGGGGAATTTCATTAAAATGGCGGCATTCCATGTGCCATTTTCAGACCACGCGCTCTGAATTGTAAAAATGGCATCTAGGACAGGTATAGTTTTTAGGAATCTCAGACTTTTATAGACTTAAGAAATCTATGTCATTTATAGATTTCAGATTGCACAGGCAGAATTGTAAAAGTGACATCTATCACGGCTGTAGATTTCTCACATCTAAGAAAGCTATAAATTTTAGACATCTAAGACGTTTGTACACTTCAGACCATCCGCTCTCAACTGTAAAAACTGCCAAAGTAGCGGAATTTCGCCATTTTAACGAAATTGCCCATTAATGGCCTTTTCAAGGCCTGAAATTTTTCCTAATGTATAGTTTGGCAACTTCAAGCTCTTTCTTCTTGATGTGAATTTATGCTCATTCCTAAAGGGATGATCTTCCACATTTAAGGAGAGACTACATCCAACTCTTGCCCATGAGGTAGGATTAGTGAATCATCCCAACATACTCTTCATTCACGATGGTCTTTGCTCCAATCTTCTTAGCTATGATCTTTAAAGTGGATAAATTTTGCTTCCAATTTACCAAAAAAATTTATGAACTACACTAAAGATGATATTTAGTGTTTAGTGACATTTAGTGTTTTTACCCCCCTACTAGCTATAACACTAAATCTAAACTTGTCCACAATTACACTAAAGATGATATTTAGTGTTTGAATTGACATTTAATGTTACTTACTTTCATAGGGTAATTGGCTTTTAGTGTATGCCTTCGTATTTAGTGTACAAGACACTAAATATCATCATTAGTGTACTTTGCAAGTGTGAACAGATCCTCATGTTGAATTTTCAACCACATTATACAATCATCTTCAATAAGTTTACACACTTTCTTGTATGCATTCCTCTTGGAGTTGCCAACTTCACTTAATCATATCAATTAGAATATTGGAGTTCTTTCCTTAAAACTACTTGCAATTAAGAAATTTTAATCTTCAAAAGAGAGTTTACAAAGCTCACTTGGTACAAAGAACTTAACATAAGTGGCAAACTACCTTAATCTTAACCCCATAAGAACCTATGAAAACCCCCGAAAAAGTGTATTTAGAACAAATCTATGCCTAAGAATAGGGAAGGACTTACTAAAGCAAATCAAATCAAATGGAAAGGGGAATCTATGGACATGCTTGAAGTTCTCATTTTGCCAATGCCCTATAGAATGAATGTTGCATTTTGTGCCAAAGGTGGTAGTAGTACTAGCTAGAAGACATGTAGCAATACATTGCAAAATTCTTGTATTCTTTCAAAAAAATTCAACATACAAATGTTTTATATCTTGAAAATAAACTACTCGATCTTTCCAATACACTTTACGGTTTCTGATTTGATGGATTTTTGAGCTAGGAGCAACAATTTCAAATCTTTGGTTCACATGAGTTTTTTGCTTCAAAATAAATAGAAAGCCTGTGAGAACTTATTGAAGGTTAGTGTTCTTGATGTTTTCCATTGATGGAAAAATTGTTATCTGGAAGATGGTTTTTGTAGAGTTCATAAATTCTCTCATTTTGACCCCAAACATTCATTTTGTAGACATAGTTTTCATTAAAGCCATTGAGATTTAGCTTGCTTGCCGCATCTTAACCATTCATTTACAAATCTTAGACCTCTTTTTTTGTACTTTTGTTGCCACCACCAGCTAGCTTATTGAAACTTAACCCCTCTAGTTGATAGTTTGTGGTGAAAACAAATATATTGTAGTGATTGTTGGTGTCATGGCAAAGATCATGAAAGTAGCATTCCATTCACGATAAATTTGTTTGAAGTAGCTAAAGTAAACAAGCCATTCACTGCACACATCCAAGAACCACACAACAACCATTGCCAATTATTGCACAGTAATTGCACAATTTAACTACCGATTCAATTGTGATGGGAACAAAATTTTGTATCATTGTCCAATGATTGCACACTGTGAGAATTTTTGACTAGATTTCAAGTACATTGCCTTTAAATTGCAATAAAATTTGTTGAAAGAAATTTTGTGCATTTTGTTTTTTGAAAGTGAATCTTAACATGACATTTAATAATCACGCCAAATTTCAAAACATGCAAGTCTCAATATTTTTGTGAAGAAGGATTTGAATTTTGTTTGTGCGGTGATTGGCAAGTTTATAATAGTCATGCTTTCAAACATCAATTGCAAAATTCCAAGAAATGTGGCAAATATCAACTATAGGGGTTAAGTTTCAATAAGGGTATCCCAAAAAGTTGTCTCCACTATAATTTCAGTTCATGTTGGTGTATCAAACAAGTTTATCTTTTAATTATAATAAAGTATGACTTCACCAAATGTGGTTTTAACAGTCTACACTTGTAACATATCAAGAAAAAAATTCTTTACAATCAAAGATTTTAAAGTATTTTTAATTAAAATTTTAGTCAAAACAAATAAGTTGTCACTTTCTTATCTAGAATCCTCTAAATCTAGCATTTGGAATATCAAACAATCTCATTTTAATATCATTTTTGGTTATGATTTACGCTTAGATGTACATTGTATAAAATGATTCATTCTATTAATAAATCATATACTATGATGCTTGCAAATGTCAAAATCAAGCAATTTATACCAATAGGTTCAATAGATCCAAAAATAATAAAAGTACAAAAAACAATTCATTGAGAATATACATCTTGATTTCATTTACATGCAGGATTTTTTTCTTCATTTTAAAATCTTCTTAATTAATTAAAATGAACAAAATAGACAAAATTTGGAGGTTTAAGCAAATCACCTAATTAGTATGTTCAAAAAGTAATACCATTATCAAAACTTAACCCATGAAGGGAGAAAAATTTAACAAAACAAACACTCCAAAGAAGGACTAAACTTGTATAGTTGCATTTCTACTATACCAAAATAGAGGTCTATACTAATTTACAAAAGGACATATCCTAGTTGTAGTTGTGGTGTTGAAGCATTTTTGGTGTGCAATGGTATTGTTGCTAGATTAGGCATCCAAATTCTCATGTTAACTAATTATCTGTACAAACAATATAACCGGTTTGTATTAGAGGGCGGATAGGGGTTTGCAGATTCTACATAACAATGAGCCCTAAGGGGAGCCCATAGGGCAAGCGAGTCTGTAGAATTTGCACACCTCTGCCCACTCTTTGGTGTTAAGATTTGGGGGTCGACAAAGCAATTGGTAAAACAATCATATTTTTCTGGTGAATCGGCAAAGCAATTGTATTCTCCTAGCAAATTGGCAGAGCAATTGTATTCTACTGGTGAATTGGCAAAGCAATTGTATTCTTCTAGCAAATCAACAAAGCAATTGTATTCTCGTGGCAAATCAACAAAGCAATTGTATTCTCCTGGCAAATCAACAAAGCAATTGTATTCTCTTCACGAATCAGCAAAGCAAACGTATTGACGTGGTATAATCTTCAGGCTCTTGAGGGATGCCGATTCTGTAAACTAATTGAGCTGGAAATGAGCCGAATACGCACCCAAGAATGGTCTGAACGGTGTGGTGTCGATGCATCTCTGCCAAACTATTTTACCAACTACGAAACCGGCCAGTTCTGGGAACGCCGTACATCGGAGCAATAAGAGCAGCCCCACAGCAACTCAGCAAAGCAGCACTCTAAATGGTCTGATCCATCGATCTTCTCTGCTACAGAAATGTCCTCCATTGATTTCCTTTGCTGAGTAGGTATGATCTTCCACACACCCAACTCATGAACTCACCCAAGTGAGCCTGTCCCAGTTATTATCAACTTAGTCGAATTGTCTGCCATTGGTTTCTGCAAGCGCCTTCCGACTGTCTGCAAGGAGTACTGTAATGTGCAAGCCAGGAGTCATCATCTTTGACCAGATGCATTCCAAGTGGGTTTCGAAAATAGCGCGTCTCTGAGAAAACGAATGCCTGGCTACGGAAAGTCAGAATACCCGGACAAACTCCCATGCCGGCTCCAATTGTGACGTGGTTTTCCGATTTTCGCCAGCAACCGAGTGAAAATAAGAAGACAACGTCTCTCACCTGACTGGCAGGTCAAACGCCTTGCCATTTCAGGCAGATACTGGCAGTCACGCAACCGGTAGTGTGGCGCATCTGGACCCTCTTTTTTTTGGTTTGGAGACAAATGAAAGGGGATTCCATTGCCACAGGACGACATCGAAACCTAATAAACAACAGAGTCACTCTTGAGTGGCGTCCACTGTAGCCATGTCGCTACGGAAACTGTTGGCCACGGGTTAGTTCATCCCCCGCCCTCCCGACGCCAAGCACCATCATCTGATTACGATCTGATTACGCACTAGAGTTAAAGGTCGTACCGAGTTGGAGCAGTGGGGTTCCAAGGAAGGTTCAACCAAGAATAGTGTAAAAGAAACACGGCACCAAACTCTATGGTTGCTCTTATTAAGGGAGCCGACCCATTTCCAACCAATTAAGCAATTTTGCATATTTGGAGTGTTGTTTTCTTGAGTGGAGAAATTTTTCCATGTAAAAAAATAGAGTTTAGAAGGATTCCATATTTTTTCATAATTTTATTTCTCAAAACATAATTACTACATATTTTTTAGTTGAAGAAGATTCTGTCCGACACATTCTTGTCATATAGGTCCTCCTATTTCCAACCATAGGTTGCTTGTAAAATCAACCAAGATTGCAACCAATCATAATGTGCCGCGAATGCATTGGAGATTGTGCCACAATTAATGTCCTGCTTTCTCCTGTTGATTGGAAAGAATGTAGTTTATATGATAGGAATGAGTCCCTAGTTGGGAATGGGTTGCCTCCGTGATACCGTACGTGTAGGTCAGTTTTGGAAATAATAAGTAGGAGAAATTTGGATTGTGTTTAAAAATTTTAAAAATTGTATAACTATTTCTGAAAATCTGAAAAAAAAAATTCATTGTTGCTAATTCTAAGTATCCAAAAATTATTCTCGAGAAAATTTAGAAAAAAGAACACATTTGTACATGAATGGAAAAAATCAATCTGAAATTAGGAATGTTGAAAAATTAATAAGAACAAAGTGTCGAAAGCCAAGAAAAGCAAATCAAGCTAATGAACTATCCAAATTCCAAAATCAAACTAATTTTGGCACCAAAGTGCTGAAACTGACCTAAGCGTACAATAGTTTGCAGAGGGACACAAGGATGAATGTAAAAAAAAAACGTCCCCTATTTTGTGCCATGTTAATTCAATTTCTCTACCCCCCTCATAGCTAATTTGGGGCCTTTATTGGAAATACAAACTCAAAATTTGCAAATTTTTTAATACATTGTAAATAAAAAATTCTTGCGTTCTCCTTAGAGGTAAAATGTGGGGTCAAAATGGCCCTTTGCATTAGGCTTGTTGTGCAAATATAAGCGCAATCCAAACTCCATCACATCCACTTTGGGTGTTCCAAGGAGTTTCATCTTGTTATTTTTTCAAACTCTGGCTCTTGATCTTGTATTGCACACATTTTATGATATACTCTAGTTTATGCTCAAATTGTTCAAGTTCATTGAATTGAAATTTCCATAACCAATGCCCTAGAGTATTTTGATGATGGATGGAACATTATTATGACTCTTTGTTGCATGGATGATAAATAGGTGGCATTGTGTCAATGCAATTCTGTTAGTGGCATTGGATAGTTGTCTTCCTTCTTGTTGGTTGCTTCTCCATAACATCATGAATCAACTTTTGGGAGGGGTTGTTTTGCTCTCCTAAAAAGTAGGAGCTCTAGCATTGCAACTTTCTAAGTCAATCAATGACTCTTTGCAACTTCCAAATCATTTAATGATATTACCATTGCAACTTCCTAACGAGCCAAAGATACTTTATAGATTAAACTAAATTCATTCCTAGTGACTTAGGAAAAAATTATCCCAATTTCTAAAGGGGAATGGTTTAGGCTAGTTAACAATGTTATATCTATGAATTCCACCTTGGTAGAATGTAGTTTTACTTTCATCAATTTAACCTCTAAAGTTGTTTTAAATCCAAAACTTTTTTAGACTATTTCAATGACCTTAACCTTAAAAGGACGTTGTAGATCTAAAAGATTTGATGAATGATTTTACTATTAATTATAGAAACAAACAATGCAATTATTGGTTCAATAATATAGTTATTAGTTTAATTTAATTATTAATTATTATAAAATTTGGTCTAGAATCTTGATGAATGTAGATGAATTGACTTATTAATATTCACTTGTAACATATATATAACACATTTCTATTTTTATTAAATGTTATATCATTGAATTTGTCTTTCAAGGCACTTTCATGAGAGTTTTTGTTCTACAATCATAAATACTTAGAGTAGCTAATTATGCATTTGGAATTTTTATAAATAAATTTTATTTTGACAATAGTTGCCTACCACGGGGGTGTTATAGGGTTAAAACGATTCCTATGATGATATTTGATGGTTATTGGTGTACATAAAAGGTTTGATTCAATATTGGACACTAAAGTTGAATTTCCATGTCAGATTCTCACAAATCCATGTCACTTCACACCATTCACATGAAGACATGTGATACTTATTTTTTTTACAAAAATGACTTAATTTTTACCAAATCTGACCTTCGCATAGGGTAATCACTTGAATGACCCTAAACCTAAACATAGGTGGTCAATGTGGCATGCTCCACTTGGCCGGTCGACGAAACCCCACGTCCACGTGAAGCTCCGGTTCTTCTCACAATCCAAGCTGTTTTGTAAAAAAGTTCCTGCTGACTTTTCCTAAAAAGTTCTCCCCCTGACTTTTTAGCCCTGAAAATGACGACAAAGACTCCCTCCCGGCCCTCTCGCAATGAAGCTTCTACTGTTTCCAAATTCCACGTTCCATCTACTCAAGCTCAGTCTGACCAGCGCTACCCTAGGCCACGAGTCGGTAAAACGGCAACTTGGGGTTCACAGACTCGGGGCTCAAAGGCTACTTATCGAAGGCTCTGCATCGGTATTCAACGTTTGGAAATAATTCAACAATCTAAGGTTCACGAACTACTGAACCTTCTGGAAGCGAATTCTAATTGTAACCACAAGGTAACCAGGAACTACTGACAGTGCAGTGTAACAGGACCAACATTACCAACCTCAAGATCTCATTGCTAACTCACTGCTAGCTTCCCGTAATTATCTGGGGATGTGCCAGTGATGCACATGACCAGCATGGCCATCACATTTGCCATGAAATCCAAACCGTTGTCACGCATTGATCGCTTCATGACGCAAGCAAATTGTTCAGAATCCCTGCGAACCGAATAGCAAGTTAGCAACATGTCTATTAAGTTAAGATCCATCACCACATGAGTGGCTCCTGCAACAGAATATCTTGATTTCAATCGATCTTTCTGTTGTTGCAACAGGAGCACCTCGTGATTAACCCATAAACGACGCGGAGGACGTTTTTTGGCCGACGAATGGTAAAGAATCTCTCCATGTAGGACAGAAGTGCAACTATCCATCTTCCATGAAAAGGGAATGTCTTCTACAGTAGTTCGTCTTCCAATGAGTGCTTTCTCATTTTTTTAAACCAACAATTCACACCGTACCAAAACAGATGATTTCACCTCGTGATCGGCTCGTCGTTAAAAGGGTTAAGTAATGAGATCCACAAACAGACGCAACTAGATGCTCATCCCGAGTTTGAAGGAGAGCACGTGCATCGGCGCAGGCGCTAATCAGCTAATGAACACTTTCCTGGGGTAACCCCTTGCAGTGTGTTGTTCAACACGCTTGTGTAAAAAAACCCAAAAAACCCCCACTTTCTTGGGGTAATAAGGTACGGCGTGGACTAACAAGGGTCCCAAGGTCCGTCAGTGCGCGGAAAGAAGGTTCACCGGCAAGTCCACTGTTTGGTTGCTACTTTTCTATCTTTCGGTCTAGGCCTGTGAGGATTGTGACGATTGACTCGCTTGGTTTTCCCGACAGATTTTTGATCCAGTGATGATTGACCTTGTTACGTGAGGTCTACGCTCGTGCAGGGGTGGACTAGAAATCGAGTTCCACCAATAGGTTTTTCCTGGAAGCGTGGTGCCCACAGGTATAAACATTCACCGCAATCGAGTTCATCAGTAAACTCGCACTGACAGTTTGGGATTCAACTTCGGGACACCGATCATCGATTGTCACATTGCAAAGCCTTCAATTGGTGAGAAATTGTGTTTGTGTCCCTTTCTGATCGATTGAGTATGATAGTTCTATTTGCCTGCAATCTCTAGTTGGAATCTAGAACTGGAAGCCGATCAACTTATATATCTACACTTTTCTACACCACGGTTGAGCCTTTTCCACCTGCGTATTTGGGATCATCCACTTGGAATCGGAAGTGTGGTCTAACCGATTGCTTCTTTGTTCTAGATTTAACTTCTTTGTTTTCATTTGGGTACAATACTGACATTTGCATTTGGTTTTCCGAGTTTTCATATCGAGGGACTTCGTTGGCTTCGTTGCTTTGAATGCCAACACCGTTAGGAGATAATGTCGATCACGGGTCCCAGCTTGTTTGAATTGGGATCAGTCTTGTGCGTGGTGTGGATCTGAGCTTCATCTGGGTCAACTTGTTTCGGATTGATACTGATTGCGTGTGATTGTTGTGGCAGAGATCGAGAGATGGCGTCGACCATTTGTTCGTCCAGTTTGAGGCAGCCGGTGTCTGTTGCGAAGCTCGTCGGTGTTGGGTTTTCAGAATTTCATGGCGGTAGCAGCAATGTAATGCTGGGTGGACACTCCACCATCGCGGGCGGCAACAGCGCGCACTCGCGACGGTGCCTGGTGCGCGCGGTGTCCACTCAAAACCAGACGGTGTTTACCCAGCAGCAAGCCGCGCGTGTGAAGAAAGCCATGCGGCAGCGCACCTTCATCTCGGAGACTCTGTCTTCTCGTTGGCGCGAGGTCTGCGGCGCGAGCGACTGGAAGGACCTCCTGGAGCCTCTGGACGCCGACGTGCGCGCGGAGCTCATCCGCGTGGGGGAGTTCGTGCAAGCAACGTACGACGGGCTCGACAGCGACGAGTTTTCCAAGTACCGAGGCAGCTGCCGCTTCAACAAGGACGCGTTCCTCACCAAAGTGGGTCTGGTGGACACGGGGTATGAAGTCACCAAGTACCTCTACTCCACCACGGACGTGAAGAGCCTGCTGCTGCCGAACGAAAACAGCGGCGCCTGGAGCCGAGACTCCAACTGGGCGGGGTATGTTGCTGTGTGCACCGATCCCAAGCGCATCCAGCAGCTCGGGAGAAGAGAGATCGTGGTGGCGTGGAGGGGCACCATCTTGGAGATGGAGTGGGCTGCAAATCTCAAGCGTAAACTCGTCCCGAACTCGCTTGATGACCGAAGCACGAGTGACGGGTTCTTCAACCCCAAGATCGGAGTGGAGCAGGGGTTTCTCAGTCTCTACGCAACCAAGAACGAAAAAACAAGGTAAGTAGTTAATCCCGCCGTTGCTTGCACATCGAAATATCCTTCATGCAACCTAACATGCCTCAAAATGCCACTCAACATCTGCAAAACGCAACTCAAAATGCTTCCAAATGCAAGCCGAAGTGCAATCCAATGTCGATTTCATTGTATTGGCGGATCGATATTCACGACGGTTGCACTGTTTAAGGCGGGCGTTTCCAAACCTAGGTCTACAAGGCTTATTTTCAGAGATTTTTGCAGTTCAGTGTCACATACAATGATATCAATGAAACGGAATTGACGTTGTTGGCTTTCTTTCGAGATTATAAAAAACTTCGTTTATAATGGGTGTTGAGAGGAGCAATATAGATGGTCTGGTTGTGGAGTACCGAGAATGTGGACCGTCTTACTCCTCTTCACAGCCGTTATCGATTGGTACTCGCCACGGCAAGAAATCGAGACAATGTGGCGCACTCGAATTTGTAAATCGTTTTTTGTGCATTGCCCTACTTGTTAGCATTTCGTGTGCAACGAGGTGTCGTTTAGTAACGTTGGGGTACATTTAATCAGTTATTGGATATTCCACAAAGATGTACAATATGCAAATTGATAGTAGTTTGTAAGTGTTGGTGTACGTCACGAAGGTCGACGATTAGGGTTTAGGGTTTACTCTGTGAAATTGGCGCAAGCCAGAGCTCCAGAATTGTGCCATTGAAGTACAAACCGCTCTAAAAACTTCAATATCGTAGTTTGAATTCTGTTCAAGGCAATCCTCAAACGCCAATTCGTTGAGGATTCGACTTGCCATAGCCATTACGAGTCCGTTACGCGTCCGTTACGTGGGCCATCTCAGTCGTGACATTTGCACTTGTATCAGTTGCAGTTGTCACATTTGCTCTTGCGACGTTTGCGCTTGGTACCAATTGCACTCGCGACATTGATTTGCACTTGCGACTTCATTAACGCCTGGTAACATTTGTGCTTGTGGCAATTGTGCGTCTGGCATTTGCGCTGAGAGACATTTGCTTAGACTCTGACATATATTTTGCGCGTACTCGTGGCCATTGCGAGCGCAGGTACAACAAGAGCAGCGCGCGTGAGCAGCTTCTCCGCGAGCTCGTCCGTCTGATCAAGAAGTACGACAACGAGACTCTGAGCATCACTATCTCCGGTCACAGCTTGGGCGCGGCCCTTGCCATTCTCTCCGCCTACGACGTCGCGGAGTCCGGGATCAACCGCCACTTCCTCCAGAACGCGACCATCCCCAGCGAATGGAACCAACGAACAATGAAGCCCACGCCCACCTCCCATCCCAAGGACGTGAAAGCCATCCCTCTCACAGTCTTCTCCTTCGCTGGGCCGCGCGTGGGGAACACGGCGTTCGTGGACCGCGTCTCCAGCCTGGGCATCAAAGTCCTGCGCGTCGTCAACGCGAACGACTTCGTGCCCAAAGTCCCGGGGCTCTTCATGAACAACGACCTCAAGTTCTTCAACGACGCCGTGGACAAGCTGCCCTGGACATATTCCCATGCTGGCGTGGAGCTCGAGGTCAACAACGAAGACTCCCCGTTTCTGAGGCCAAGGCCCAGTTTGCCGAATTGCCATAATTTCGAGGGGTACTTGCACATGGTGGCGGGGTACGTGGGGAAGAAGAAAGGCACCGGGAAGGACTTCAAGCTGCAGCTGCAGCGGGATATTGCCCTGGTGAATAAATCCTCCGATTTGTTGAAACCGCGCAAGTACTTTCCGAGCTCTTGGTGGCAGCAGGAGAATAAAGGACTGGTGTTGAATGAGGATTACGAGTGGGTGCAAGCGGAGCGCAATACCGAGGATATTCCGAATCCGGAGAACTGAAATCAATCCGCCGAAATGATCCATCTGCATGATGACTGGGGTTTTGTAGGTTTAGGATTATTTACTAATATCAGTTGGTTTCGTGTGCATTGGTGAGTAAATTTGAAGATGAGAAAGTAGGCAGAACTTGCTGTCGCGGTGCAAATGTATATATGTTCATTGTGGATTGATGAACCTTGAAAATGGGTGCTGCTTTGGGCACATCGTGTGAGCTCGCGAAGTGGAAGAAAGTGGATATCGACTTGAAATCCCGTCTCCTATCGAGTTTCCCGTGTTCCCGACTGGAACCTTTATCTGTTCAATCACCTTGTTGGGCTTCAGATAGCACGTTCGATGTAGACATGACTTCGTTAAATGAGCATGGCCACTGATCTCTGGATGGAGATGGAATTGTGTAGTGTCACAGTGATCTGCATCCCTCTCTGAAATTGCATAAGGAATTCGTAAATAAGTCTTCGTGAGAAGAATTTGACTGTTGTGAGATGTCCACTGCTCTATTCATCTCCCAGAAGTCACATATGTAAACTTTTAAGTGGCAAATAGCATCTTCCGCCATATCAGTAATCGTTCTGTTCTTCCTCATATACCCCGCCTCCAACTCAAAATGCAGTGCTCTCAGAAAACTGTTGCTCATATGCCACAACTAAAGTGCATGCCAATGAGCTCTGAAACCAATTTGAGGTGAAGCTACACGTAAAATTAAGAGATCACTAGCAAATTCAAGTCACTTCATGTTGATTCAGATTGAGTGAGACAGGTAATGAAAGCGTGACAACCTACTATTACACCAGATGAATCCGTTGTGCATATTGCATAGACAAAAGCTTAGTAGTAGATCACAAATCATGACTATTTAAGCAAAAGTAGTTTATTAAAGAAATAAACACATCTGGCATTCATGGTTTTGAATTTGACCATGAATGGAATCTTGTTCATCCGCAAACACAATCGTCACAGAATGCTGCACTGTGAAAAAGCTGAGACTATCCCAAGTCTATCCCAAGTCCAGATAGCGTTTCACTTCATGCATCCCTGATTGCACCCAATTAATATTGTATCTTGTGAAATCCAAATGGGCATTCTCACTCAGAATGGTGATTTCGAATCCCTCCTCTGTCCACTCATCCTTCAAACATAGCAGTTGCACATAGCGTGGTGTCCTTGTAAGGTGCTGTCGCCTTATCATGGAAGCTTCAACTCATATGTGAAAGCTTACAAGGATGCGACCTGAAGACAAGATTTGGCGGGCTCAAAGTAGAGAGAACTGTAACCATTTCATTCTGCGCTACTCATTGTTTGTCCCGTGTGTCATTGTTGGTCAGCTCTTCGACATCAAGCTCAACCGCCAAAATAGGAGAATCATCATACCTAGCGTTCTTACTGCAAAAAAACAAAACAAGCAAAGCAAAACGGGGAATTAATGGAACGACACAAACAGATCTCGTATGCTTAGCGATGTCATGCCCCAAGCAGAAGTTCACCAGTTGGATGCGAACCAAAAGTGTGTCGTTCATCACATTTAGATCAACACGAATATGGTGCACAACTGACCTCTACAAATTGGAACGAAAGGCAGCAACTTCCATTCGACATACCTGTTCTCAACAAAACCATGATCAACGGCGGAGCGTCTGTGATATATAGCCCTCCCAGTGATATTACGCAAGGATAGTGGACCGAAACTCCGACTATCAAATGCATCCTGCAAAGGAGTCCATGGTATGTGCAATAGCTCAGTAGAGTCGCCAAAATAGCTCTTCGGTCCAATTAAAATAAAAAAGAACTCAAGACACTGAATGCTTACATATGCTCAGACACAAAAAGAGAGTTAAATTTGTAGTCAAAGACTAGCATCACAGCGAGAACTCATCTATAAACATGAATTTAAATTTCTCACTGCAAACCCTACTCTATGGTTCATCCTTTTCGATTACAGGCAAAGCAAGCTTGGTGCACCTCATTATTTCAAAATCGGAGGCACAATCTGATAGTCAAAATGCACGAAAGCTCCACAACAAGGTGCTAGCGAGGCAAATATGTTCATACCGGTACCTTAGGGCTTAAGTTTTCATTGTCACAAAGCACCCAACAGGTTCCAGGAGCCAGATGGAAAGGCTCGTCGCCAGGATCTGAGGATTCCATCTCCTCTCCTTCCAATGCTGCAACCCTACGCACAAGTTCGCGATCTGGGTTTTGCGGATCTCTCAACATGACAACATCCCCTACAAATACGCATCTGTGCACTTTCGACAACATAGACATCAACCATTTGTGAAAAAACCGCAATCAACAAAAGAACCTTAAGCTCATATCTCAGGACCTGCAGAGAACTTGTTTCACAAGAATGCAACTTACTGCTGAAGCGCACGATACAAGGTATTTGAACACTCAAACTTTCCTGATTATGGCAGAGGATGCTAAAGCCTGAGCCCGTCTCCAATACCGATCAGTTGCTGATCCCATCAGCAACTCATCTATCCATACACTTGGTGGTCTTTCAATTAGCTAGTTAGGTTTAAGGATGACTTAACTAAATGTCTATGGCCACTGATCTTCGAATGGAAAAAAGGTTCTGTGGTGTCGCTTATACCTTACCTTCATTGGCTCCCTCTGAAATAGTAGAAAGTCGCAGCAAATATTAAAAAAGTTCAACGAACAAGAAAGGAAGAAAATGAAAGGAATATATTACCTCGGGTTAGGTCGTGGAAGGGAACGGATGAGTAATGTCTCTCCCTGACAGGCAAACGTAGGAGACATTTCTTTGCCATTCATGAGACGTTTGAAGGTGAGACGGCCCTGTGTTAAATTCTTGTAGATATGCTCATAAATTTCTGTCTCGTGAATATCCCCTACTTCATAGCTCTACAGCCATCACGATAAAAAATTATATGTCAGCGAACAGCTATATAGCCAGTAAAAACTTATCAGATTTCTAGATGAATTGTCTCTACAATTTCTCTGAAAGTCAGTAAAAACTTATCAGATTTCTAGATGGATAGGTGGATTCTTTGTCTCTACAATTTCTCTGAAAGTCAGTCATCAGCAAAAATTCATCCTCTCTCACGCTCCAGGGTTAACACCTAAAAGACCAAGGATTCATGGTTTCAAAATGATATACTTCACTGATTCTGGTGATATAAAATTTGGATGGTCTTGGTCAAACAACAAATAAAAATTAAACAAAAGATGTCTCCATGTGACCTGCTCAAAACTACTAATCAAACATGAAGCTTCTCGATCTTTTAAAGGTTAAACCCTAACGAAGCCAAGCTTTCCAAAGCTTGACTTCGCAATCATGAAGAAATAACACCTAAAACAGGCAGAGGCACCGGCATCTCTTCTTGGGATACAGGTAAGGAATGGGATCCAATCAACTGAAGACAGCAACTCGTGATATGAATAAAAAGTGTGTGAACGATCAACATAGAATGCCACTTGACGACGCCTCGTGTACAGTAGAGATAGTAATGCAAACTTCAAAAAAGGATACGAAACACAGGAGCTGCCATCGTAGAATTGGAGGAATAGAAATATAGTACCCTGATACTCTGTTGCACAGAAGACCTAATCCGCGTGAGGAAGTAGCGAGCCCAGGTAAATGGAGAGCCCATAGCCAATTGCGCGATCTCCAGCACTCAGCAAGCCGCCATTTTCAGAAATCAAAATCAAGGCCTCCAGCTGCGCCTCATCACGATCTCGGTGCTCTTCCTCGAAACTAAACCCCGCAGCTTGAGCTCTAAAGAGTGGGACTAGATAAAACTGTCATAGAAGGAAAAAAATAAATAAGCTAGGGTTCTGCATCACATGAAGCGTAAGTTTCGAAAGAAAGGAAGAGCTTCAGAGGAGAATCAGGGTGCGGGATCTGAATATTGAAGAATCCTGCAGCGGAGGCAGAAAGACCTTTCCGGAACGGACAGAGAAACCCATGTCGACGACCGGTGACCGCCGGTGACGACAGTGTAACCGGCTGTCACCTCCATGTTTTCCAGAGTTGGAATTCCCTTCTTTGAGTTTGGTAAGGTAAAACAGCCCATTGCGGTCGGAATTAGGATTTTGCCCTCATGCCATTGTTGTAATTTTATAAAAAATTCCCATGTACAAACAAGTGTGAGAAATGCTGAATTTTTAAAAAAAAATTCCCACATAAACAAGTGTGAGAAATGACGAGGGTAGTTCAAATTACATTTTTTCAACAAAGTATGAATATAATTAACATCGTGGCCCAAAAGTGAATCTCTAGACTACCAAAACCAACAAAAAAAACTATATCAATAATGCTCATCTTACTCATTTAAAGCAATCACAATATTTTTTTATTGTGGAAAGCCTAGAAAATCCTTACAATAATGAATATACATTGAAAGTTGGAAGTTTCTAATGAGATTATTAATCACTCCATTATTTTCAACTAAGACATTGATTGTAGCCCAAATCTCATTTATTAAAAAACCCCTTACTAGGGTCATTCCCTAAAGTTTTACTATAGGATCTTCTAACTACAATGGGATGTTTTGCCTTAATGCTTTCATAATCCATTTAACCCTTAAAGGTTTGAGAAATTCAATTTGGGTTACATTATGGGTTTTTTTTTTGTACGTTTGAACATACAATGTGCATGAATTAAGATATCAAAACACATTAGTTACAAAAGTTTGTATTCATGACTAGACAAATTCAATAATATATGGCACTTCCAATTTTGATCATCATTGCACCTCCTACATGTTTGTGAAGTTGCAAAATGGCCAAATGGTATTCTATATGTATAGTACTATATTTGAACATGATAAAGTTTAGATATTAAAATGACCTTCAAATGAAAGATATCAGTTGTTGAATTTTCAATTCAACAATGTATGACTTGTCATAATTTATTACATCCTTTGTATTTTAAGAATAAAATGCAAGACCATAAACATGGTTCCTATGAAATTTTTTGTTAGAATTAAACCCTAATAGACTAAAGAGACCATTTTGAATTTTTTGAGAACTTGAGCAAGTTCTATTGACTTTATAATTGGGAATTCTTTCATGAGATTTTAAAAATGATAATCTATGTCATTTTGATAAATAATGAAAAAAGTTATAAGTTTTTTTTCTAATTTCAATGTCAAAACAATCACCTAAAAATATATTCTAAATAAAGATTACTTGATTTTATTTGATTGTATAGAGTCATACCTAGTCAAAAACATTTAAAATACTCAATATTCCAAATAATGACATGAAAAGTATGAATAATATTATTTTGTATGCAATGAAGATAGAAAAATATATGAAGTCTTTTTTTATATTAATTTTTAAAAATTAAAAAATATATATTAAAAAACATTTGTTGGTTACTAGAACATTTCACCATTGTGATTAATAACTCTTGACTTCTTCTAAGAATTAGTAGTTCAGTTTTTTCTTTCATCCAATACCATCTTTTATTTTTAAAAGATGAATGCGAATGTTTTTGGTATTATCATTTTACATATATTTTCAATCCATTTTCCAACACATTGGCTAGTTGGCATAAGTTCTAGATATACACGTTTTTTCTAAAAATGTTAAAAAAACCAAACTTCACCTTCAGGAAGTGCTAGAAATAACTATTTTCTGAAGTTTAGGTACATTGAACTTGCAATTGGTGGGAATTCTTGCTCTAAAGTTGCAATTGAACGAATCAACTAGAGGATCCTATGGTTAGATTTGTTGAAGAATAAATATAGATGAAGATTTAAGTCTTACTTTAGATATGAATGTTTGAAGCAATTTTGCAGGCCTAAAAACACCTTAGTACTTCAAGGGTTAATCTTGAAAGAATTAGACCTATTATCAAGATACTTTACCAAAAATAATCTAATACATGGACCAATTGGTGCATTCTTCATTTCTTCAATAATGGTGAAAGTCATCCATCAACCAGTTGTTGGCCTCAACGTCCTTCCAAAGTTGAACATACTCAAAAATGAGTTGGCGGTTAACCATTGCATATCAATTTGATCTAATATAAGGTATGTATACATATAATTAACAGTACCCAAAATGTAAAACCTACATTTGGACCAAAAATCATCACTTTTTTCCTTTAATATTGATTATACGAGTCATACACAATCAAAGCATGAAGAGATAATGCATACTAAATTGCATTGGAATCCTCTCATCTATCCCTACTATGTCCAAATGATCCTCTTTTGGTTGCTAATAAAATCTAATAAAAATGATTTATGATTCATAGTAATCGTATGCTTAGTTAATTGTAATCAATAGGGGAAATAAATAGGTAAACTTATCTTATCATCTTTTAGGCATTATACAAGGGTGGACAACTTTATAGTGAGGGATTTGTGCAAATTACAAGTAAGCTTACAAAATAACTTTGAAGGGAGTATAAAAATGTCATTTCAAAAAGTACTTTATTGTTTGTAATATTACCACAATATATGGCGACACTAGGCAAAGTGGAGTCTAGAGATATTTCTAGGAAGCAGCTTTACTCATGAGTACATAAAAATGAAAAGCACATGACAAGAGTTGTTGGCCAAGTCACTTGACTCACTCATATACATGTGAACCTTTACTTTTATGTGAGCAAGGAGAAACTAAATTTTAGAAGTAGTTGTGCCTTGTTGAACTGAAAGTAATCCAAAAGTTCAAGTTCAATGTCAAATTTTTTTTTCCCCATAAATCAAAAACTTATCTTCTTGGTTTTTCACAAGTTGTAGTTGAAAATTTGAAATCTATATTGACTAAGAATTTTGATCCTTATATACTATTGTTGTAGACATCTATGTAAAAATCCAAAATTCTTTTTGTCTTGTGGATTGGTTTTGGCCAATTCCAACCACATAGAAGTGTATCCTTGATTCTAAGGAGAATCAACAAATAAATGTCATCATTCTTGAGAACTTGTTGTAGGAGCTTTAAAAATGGATGAAGTACATCTATATATGTTGAAAAAGGTGATTTTGACATTTTTTGCAATCATGTGACTAACTTGGTCACTTAAATACTTCATGATATTTAGTGCAAAGATTTTAAATCAATGCATTACTTTCATAAATGGAATTAGCAAATATAAAGATATTTTTTTGAACTTTTGTCAAGTCAAATTACATTTTGTCTCATACCTAGGCCATGTTGGCAACTAAGCTGAAATGGAAGCCAAGAAATAAGCAAAATGTATTCGTGTAAATTGATGAGACAATGACAACATTGTTTGGAAGTCCACCTTTGTGTAATTCAATTTGATCAACAAAGTCTAATTGAAGTTTGTGAGAGTTAAAATACTATGAATAAATAATTGGCTAAAACTTTGAAGAAGATAAAACAATTTGAAAGAATTGATTAATTTCACCAATCTTTATTAATTCCAATGAGGTTGGGCAATAGCTCGAGATATACATTTTCCTTACTATTGAGCTTTGATGGGGTAAAGGTTGTGTGTCTATAAAACATGAATGTGTCTTTTCAAAAGGTTTGCAACTTCAAAACATTCTAGAGCCAATTTTTTTTAAAACAAATAGAAGTCTCTTCCTACCCATGTTGATTCATACTTTTTAGACACTTAAGTATTGGATTGTTGATGAACCCTTAAAATTTTTACATGCTAGAAAAATTCTACTAATGTGCCTTTCTATTAGTAGACATATTTAGGACAAATGCAAACCTAGCACACCTCACCATACATTCATTAGAAAATCAATAATTCTTTATCTCAAATCCCATATCTTGCTTCATAACATATTAAAATGCCTACAAGGCTTAACCCCTTAAGAACCAAGAGATAGTCTAAATCTCCCAAATTATAAAGATGTATTATAAAATGTAACTTAGGAGAATGATCTAATGATGGCTTTCAACCAATAAATATAAAATATGATCCATAAATCATATCCATATAATTAGATCAATTGCTTCACTAACCAATATTTTTTCAATAAATTTGAAACCAAAAGAATGTTTTGTTTTTCTTTTGCTAAAATTTACTCTAGATTGAATATTTGTAATTCTTAAAAGATTTTTTTGGAGTTCATAATTTAAAATTCTAATTATAGTGGTTTTAAAAGATTTTAGTTTTGCTTATTTTGTTGAAGTTATTTTCAAGACTCAAGAGTCATTTTTTGAATTGAAAAGCTAGTTTTGAGGCTGGACATATTTATCCCTTGAACCATAGGAGATTTGTGAAGGGAAGTTATGAAAATCTATATTGTACAAATGTAAAAGAACTAATAGAAGAATCTCCAAATATTTAGGTGGATGAATAAACAAATATTTTGTATGCTCAAAGACATGTTCGCATTCATCTATTGTTCAAAATTAAACATTTGAACCTCCAGGAGTTAAGGAACTACAACACCTATCTAAGTATGATACTTCTAAATCTTGCAAAATGAATACAAATTGATTGTGAAAATTAAAAATTATTTTGGTTTTAGATTATCTATTAATAAAACTTTGAATACATATAACTTTTTTTTCATAGTATCCAAATACTAAACATTCATTGATGTCTTGGATTCCTCTTTGATTTGTTATTCAAATCAATTAGAAATTTGACCATTTCAATAATAGAAAATATACTCAATATTTAACAAGTGCTACAGTTAGTTATTTTACATGGTTTAAAATTTATTACACTATGTAGTTCCCCTATAATTGTCTTACAAATTATTGTCAATGTATTTAGACAATACGTTGACAATAAATTTGAAGTTTGAATAGGTCATTGTGACTATGATTTCCAAAAATACTTTTCACTTATCCAAAGTTGTTTAGTGAATTTATTAATAATTGTAATCATACTCGATCAATTACATAGCCATATTTTTTGGCATTTATGTGTTTTGTATTACAAATATGTCACACATGTTGTCAAAATGCCATTTCTTTCTAAAATATGAAGATTATTACAATATGTAGATTTTGTTATTAGCAATATTATTGAAACATAGAACATTTCATCTTCTAAGTGAATTTTTTATTGCACCTAAAGATATTTTATTTTGCCATATAATGCCCATTTGAAACCAATAAGATCTTGACTCTTTCCTAGCCATTTATTCTTCCACCATTTTCTCTACTATTCTCTTCATCCTTCTAAGATGGTCTCCTAGTGCTCCATGAATTTCACAAACATTTAGCGGAGTGATAGTTTAACTTTGTTGCAAGAAATGTTGATTTTCATGGCAAGTATTTGAATAAAACAAAGAGAAATCCAATTGGATTTTCCCCAATAAGGGTACAATTCCATGTTTTCAAATTAAGGCAGGATCTCTAAACCTTTTATAAACAGCTTCTATATCTGCGGTCACCTCCTCGGACAATGGCCTTGTTACTGCATAAGCATTTATATTTTCCTTCAGTTGTTCTAAACTAGTCGCACCAATAATATTGCTGGTAACAAAAAATCGATCACGGACAAAAGCCAGTGCAAGCTCTACTGGGGACAAACCATGTTTCTTCGCCACCTCGACATAAGCAGAGACGGCCTCCTACAGTATACCACCAAAAAACAAAGTTAATGCTAACAGGACAATAAATCAAGTATATGTTGACTTCGGGCGAACATGTTAGGTGTCAATGCTAAGTCAAGTTAATGCCAATGACATTATCATCACACTACCATAAATACCACACCATTTGCATTACACTACTACAGAGTATTAACTCAGCATCACAAGTCTTCTGTACAGTGGGGTACAGCTTATTTACGAATTTTGGGATCCTTCTGAGATTAGGAGAACTTTGGGAGGCCTGAGAGTGCTCAAAAATGAATGAAATTTGGAATTTGGAATTGCATTGGAATCAGATTGAAGTCTACTTTATCATTACACACGTGTAATTGAAAATCATACAAAGAGTTTGACATTTTCTATACACTATGTACTACTTAGTGTTGCCAACATTTGTGAAAATTACAACTTGTATTCAATGATACATATAAGAAATGAACCTTCAGAGATACTTAATTTCATACCACTTGAATTGTATGATTTCTTACTTGTTCTTCACCCCATTGCAAAAAATCTTTGACTATCTTTCAACGGTTCTCTATAAAATAGTAGATAGTTCCAAATTGTTGTATGATTTTAAATTATTCCTTCTTCACTTGTTATGAAGTTGAAGTGCACTTCATTGCAATTCCAACACAATTTGCGGTTTCAAAATTGGTTCATTTTTGGGCACGCTAAAGCTTCCTAAAGTTGTTGAACTTTGTAATGAAGCCTGACTGAAAAATTCATAAATGAGCTGTACCCTGCTGTATATTAACATTATTAACTTTGTAAATCTAATGAGGGAGTTTTCTGTGAAGACCCCTCTAAGCAATATAATCAAGACAATGACCAGAAGATAAGGATGAGGGAACATACCCTAGCAAGACTATTGTTGTAACGGGCCATATACCCAGGGAACAAGTTAAATCGTGCCTTCACTGACTTCTCAGGGTTTAGATATTTCCCAGACAAAGTACCTCCAGCGAGGGGAGAGTAAGCAAGCAAACCAACATTGCAATTTTGTGGAAGGCATACTTCCAACAGGTCAACTGCAATAACAGCAAATCCAACTTGCATCAGTACAGGACCTTCAGCCACACATGTCTATTGTCAGCAAACTACTCTAGGCACCTTAAAGAGGCTTAACAATTACTACCTCTGTCTCAAAACAAATCTGTGGTTTCTCTCAAAATAAACTTGGGAAATACTAAGAATACCACAGATTTATTTCGAGACAGAGGAAATACAAGATAGCACCTGCAATCAACGGATAGAATCGTGTCGCTATACACGTTCAGTATCCATATTACCTTCGAACTGTGAACGCATTAATAAGCTGTAGCTATTCTGGATGCTGACGATTTTGGGGAGGTTCAGCTGCTCAGATAGACGAGTGAACTCCATAACTCCCCATGAAGTCTCATTCGACACACCCACATACCTGACCTGATACATTACAATGAATAATTTAATTCATGAGAGAAAAGACTCTGACAGAAAACAAATTGGAAAGTATATAAAATTAATATATGTTCTTTTTCATATACTTTCAGAGATGCTTGGAGTGAAACATAATAACAATAAAAGCTGAAGGTCATGTTTCAATCAGTAAGATTTCAGAAAAATGGATTTTTAGCATATGATTCCAAAATGAATAAACATTCTCGTTAGTAAAGATATTTTTGCATTTTGAACTCATGCCAATGGTTGAATGTTTAGGACAATTTTATTCAATTAACCCCTAAAGTACCAAGGCTTTTATTCCAAAAAACACACTCAAAACTGCCATTTCTATTGCAAAGAGAAAAATATTTCAAAAATTGCATTTTTTTTAAGCATACCTAACAAAAGGATCTTGTACTAAACTAGTGCAAGAATGTGAGGAAGAAATTTCAAAAACTTTGACCACGCAAATTGCAAGATATTTGCATTTAAAATGAAGGAAACAAGTTTTTTGCACCTTGCTCAACTAGGCTTTTCTTTTTAGCTTTGAATATTCTTAACTTAATTTTAGCACTACTCATTTTTCATTTTTTTATGTTGAAAAATTGAGTTTAGAGTCTAAGATAAAAACTTCAAAAATAAAACACTTAACTTTTATCCATTAAAAAATTGTTAAGTAGAAGTAGGATCAAGACTGAAAATAAAAATAAATTGTCAATAGCTATAAGATGGAATTGAAACACACTAATCTCAACAGTGAGATTGTTCTAGCAAGAAATCTTAACCTTGTGAAACTTTTTACTATTTTAATTTTTAATTTTTAATTTTTAATTTTTTTAAATTGTGAAAATTGAGTTCAAAAAAGAATCCTACAAGTTATTTTTTCAAGAAGATGCTTTGATTGCCCCCAAAAAAATTATCCATAACTTTCACATAATAAATCCAAATGGAATGAATCAAATCTTCCTATGTAGATAAAAATACAATCTATGAGAAACAAAATCTCAAAATCTTTTGTTTTAAGTTTTTGATTTTTTTTTCTACCCACTGAACTAAAATTTGGACTTATTGTGCCTTAACTTTTGCTCATGAATATTGATTTTGCTCATGAATATTGATTGAAATAAATTCTATATTCTCAAAAAAAACTAAAGTGTTTTTGAATTAAAAAAAGATTCAATAAATCATCACAAATATTGAGATCATAGGAACCTACCCAAAATGCATTTTGTCCCCCTCCTCCAAGGGGACAATGAGACTTTAGGGGTTAAAATAAGGTCTGAATTTCATTGTTTAAAACTGAAAATGAATTTCATGCATAATGCACCATGTGTATTATAACATGACTAATTTCACTGAACAATTCCAAATTTCCCGAATTAGTTATGACAATTTTTGAGGTATGCAAAACAAAACCTTTTTGAGAGCCAATGTACATGTATGGAGATCTTTCAAGAATCATACCTTCCCTTGGTCAATGACTTTCTTCAGAGCTTGTAGTTGCTCCACGATAGGTACGGTCTCTCTGATATTTTCAGGATTAAAAATCTTCTCTCCAAACAGTGGCACGTAACGATCTGGCCTGCAAATTAACCAGTGCAGAACTAAGTCCCTTTGGCAAGAATATTAGAAGAGAACTTGCACAGTCGGCCTTGGGTTCCAATCAGTAGTTGACCATCCAAGACTTCTGACCGTAATGACCACCAATTTTTAGATATCCTCTACATATCCTCGTAACACAACCTGCATCCATAATGTACTTAACTGTTGACAGGTAACACAAATAGCCATAATTACCAGTGGATCTGAAGAAGATCAATATGATCGGTGCCAAGCCGCTTCAAACTCTTTTCCACACTTTCAGTGATATTCTCTTCGTTCACTCGCACCGTCTTCCCACTATCACGAAGGTACGTCGATCTCTCAGAGTATCCAGTCACTTTGGTTGCCACTACCACCTGCACATTGAGGGAAATACTCAGGCTTCCATTCCTCACAGAAAGAAATCCTGCTTTTGGTCACACAATACATCTGAAATCATGCACAATCAAACTTTTTTATAGGTTGTGCAACAGTGAGCGCAATGAACTGAGAGTCTTGGAGGCCAACTGACAATGGAATTTCTTGTAATGATTAGTAAACAATATTAAAGATAGTTGCATAATGCAGGAAAAATAAAAGCAAAAAACATTGTAGACATCCAAGATGAATAAAGAGTCTTTAATGAGAGTCTATTCTATTGAGGATAGTTCTAGTATCTAAAATATCAAGAAGAGAGACTTGCCTTGTCTCGGGGCATAGTCTTGAGCCATGTGCTTATGTATCGATCAGTTCGTCCTTGCGACTCTGCAGTCATTGGTGTCGGGTACTGCAATAGAAAAGTCCAAATAAGCTCCACAACATTAATCATCACCATCATACCCACATGTACAGATACACTCATTTAACGTACGAGTAATCTCTTCCCACCCATTTGGAAAATGAACAAATTCAAGGGTGTACTATGAGCACCAATGTGCTTCTCATCCAAGTTAATCTTTCATTTTTTATTATTCTGGCACATAATTAGGTAGCCACATACAAAAAAAATATATAGCTAGACTAAACTATCCTTGCATTTTCCATTCATCCATATTTCCCTTAGTTCTAATTGAATGACATCCAGAACAATTTGGATTCTCAAAACTATTTCGTACTAATATTCCATAGACGGAACACTGGAATATAAAAGCATGCATTTTCTAGTTCAAGAGGTGGTTGTTTCATGAACTTACAATTTCATATATTTTTTAAATTTCAAAAAATAACCATATTTAAAATTATATAATACTGAACCCAGTGGAAAATAACGGTGCCAATATTTGGAACATAATCAAATTTTGACAGATTTTGAAACTGGAAGTTTCAGACTCTATTTGTGAATATTAATGATAACGTTGATACATCTTGTAATATAAAAATCAAAATCTAGACCTTGTATTCATACACAAACACCATATTAGTCCTCCAAGTTACATTTCATAATCCACTTTTAAATCAAAAAATGACTTTAACCCCTGTTTTTCAAGCAAACAAATTCTGGTCTTTCAGGATGAAGAGTGCATAAAACACCCTACAAAGATGGAGGCCCCTGAACCGTACAGATTCAGCAGAATCGAAAATGTTAATGCCATTGTCGAAAGCATAACAGAGCTGCTCATGTGCCTCCTTCTCTGTGTTCTGATTGCCCCATGTCATCTGCACACCAATGCATTGCCATTTTCACATTATTAGTTGCATCCTCCAAGCTCTGCCCTAACTCTTTCAGAATCAAAACAAGTCCACAAAACCCCCGCAGAAAGTACGGTATGGAATGGTGGTGAACAGTTGAGGAGCGGCTCTTACTAAGAATTCATTACCATTTTTAAGAGCACTCCATATAAGCGAATTTACACCATTCAAAAACGATTCATACAGAAAGGGCACAAAAAATTGCTAGGGAACCATAATGGTCACGAAATCATACGTTCGATTGGTATACATCCCTTAATCATCATTACGTGCCTATACCTATTGTCAAAGACGTTATTCAAGAACAACTTTGACTCTTCGTAATATACCTATTGTCAAAGACGTTATTCAAGAACAACTTTGACTCTTCGTAATTTTTTGCATCTAAATAGGTGCATTGGAATTTTCTTTTACTCACTAACAAAGACACCAACAAAGAGAAAACAAAAATTGATCGGTGTAATAACAATAACTATGCAAGAGATTTTGAGTGTCCCATATAATACCTACAGTTGGACTTAAGGTAACCACACCGAATTAGACTCATACCTAAATGCAGCACTCGAAATCTAGTTCA
This sequence comes from Climacium dendroides, assembly GCA_950106755.1. Taxonomy (NCBI): domain Eukaryota; kingdom Viridiplantae; phylum Streptophyta; class Bryopsida; order Hypnales; family Climaciaceae; genus Climacium; species Climacium dendroides. Next base: position 25,370,625 of record OX467086.1, read on the forward strand.
ATGAGTACGTTGATTCATCTTGAGAATGGACATCCTCCCCCATCCAAGCTCATGTCATTCTAGGTCACTTATCAATAAAACTTTGCACACGTTCTCTGAAGCATTGGAATCCACTTTGATAATGTTAACAAAATAATTTAAAAGTATGAGCATTCTAACAAAAGCATGAAATGCTCAGCACTCGAAAAAAGTCGCGATTGCCTATGTGCAATTGAAGAGCAGTGGCAGATAACAAGCATAGCTCACCGTCCCGAGTGTAATTTCGCTAATCAAAAGGTCGGAGTCACCAAGCTTTTTGTACTGCAAGGTACCGGTTCTCGGAGGAGACGCAACTCCCGCCCTAACTTGGACGCCACCAACACCTCTCCCAGTTCCATTGCGAAATCTCGAAGCTCTCACTATAGACGCAGGCGACGACGACGACGTCGTCGTCACATTGGAGCGATTCCACGACAAGGTTGACGACGGCCAGAGGTTGTGGAGCGGCTCCGAGGTGCACGCGCTGAGCGCTCCTACGACCGCCGCCGACACCATTCTCGCAGCAGCACAATGCAAACTATAACTTGTGCGGAATTACAATCAGCACCGACTTCCAAGTGGAAAAACCGGCCGCAGCATAATGGATCCCAACACAAGAAGCTCGCCATGTGATGAACAGTGGTGGCGGTAGGTTTGGGTGAGAGAACGATGAGTGGTGAGAAACGTGGCTACGTGGACGGGTGTGACCTGGCAATGCCATTTGGACTCTTTTTGCTATGCCACCACGGTTTTGCTCCTGCCGTGTGCAAAGCAGGTCTTTTTTTTAAATTATTTTAGGCAGTGCAGAAAGCGAAAATCACTAGAAGGATGAATCTATTTACATCCATATAAATGAATGAAACTTGCAATATATGGATGAAATCGTTTATTCATCCAAAACAATGTACGTTCATTCTCAATATTGTCCCAAAATTTTGCAGCAAATTAGTGATTTTATCCATTGAAAAACAAGAATATTTTGTCAAATATTCCTTATAAAAAAGGTTCATCACTTTTTAATGCTAAAAACAACCCTATTGCCCAAAGCATCACACTAAGGTAAGAACCGTGCTGGCAATATATGGAGTTGGGATTGGCAAATAGGTGGTCCGGTCACCAAAGCACCCTCATTTTCATTGTAGTATGAGAAGCATGAACTGCATCCAAAGTTGCAAGATTTTTTGATTTTTTCATTGAGCAATTGAATGTGAAATGGTAGGGTGTGGTCGTGGTATGGTATCCATCACTATGGTGACTTCCAAAGAGAATTTGGATCTTTTGAAATTGGCAATTTAAAATTTGTGAGGATGAAAGACTCACCAGTCGAATTTCCTAGTGAGGGGAAGTAGTTGGCAACAATGGCCAAGTTGACATTGCATGCCAAGTTGCCTATATCATGGGGGATTGGCTAGCCCAATGGTGGTAGTGTTTTAAGAACATTGTTAATTTGCCACTCTATTTGACCATGGCATTAAGAAGTGGCGAGGTACTTGCTACCTCATAAGATGTGGCTATGTACAAGCCCCTGCACTTTGCACAAATCACTTCTTAAAGTCCTTGCTAAAGGTTCTTTCCTTTTTTCTCATACCTCTCACTAGCCTCCATGTCTTCCACTAAGACCTAGTGGCAAAGTTGACCAAGTTGGCATGAATGCAAAACTACATGCTACAAAGGTCCTCTATTGCTAAGTAAATGTCGAAGTGACAGAAAGAACAATACAAATTGTATTATGACAAGGTGTTTGTGGGGAGCTGTTTTTGTCTAGACAAGTACAATAAGCTTGAAGTAGCGTTGCCAAGGTCTAGTGGCAAGGCTCTAAGAATATCTCCAATGTGAACACATAGAAATAAGGACAATATGGAAATTTTGAAGTGGAGGGAGGCAAACCTCATTTTATTTTATCAACTTTTAAAAAAAATTAACTCAATGCAAAGCCAACAATCAAAACTTCCAACAAACTTTTTCACATTATAAAAAAAAAAGAGGAAAAGATTGTATGTCAAAAAAACACTCATGCAAAAAAAAAATAGTTTCAATTCATTGGCAACCATAAAAAAAGCTTGTTGCATGCCTATTGCATTGGGTTGAGAATTTTTTAGTGGCTCATCATTATGCCTTTGGTGTATTGGGCCTTCGTTGCATTGGAGTTGTTGTAAGAGCATCTTCAATCCAAGTGGTATATTGGCCCTACAATTGTATATAGTCAACACTTGAAGTTATTATAATTGTAAGGAATACATCCAAAAGTAATTGGAATATACATTAAAAAATTCAAATATAGGTATTGGACAATCACTCCAAAAACAAAATAAAAGTAAAGAATTACAGCAAGTTATAGTTACTAATGCAAAATTTGACCATTTGCCAAGACCTCTAAAAGTGATTTGTCCTAAATGTGATTTGCCAAGACTTCTATGATTTCTAATTTTTACATTGCTTTTGAATCGATTTACTGTCATTGTCAAATGTCTAAATTTGAGTTTTCTTGTACCTACTCAAAGTGCTTTTGGATGTGCTTCCAATTATATAAATTTCAAGTTTTTATTATATACCATTCAAAGTTAGAAATAAACTTCGAAGGTTCTAAATATCTAGTTGGATTGAAGGTGCTTTGGAAAAAGGTAATTGTTCATGATCCTCATCCATTTCTAAAATTGATCCCTGCTAATCCCTACTAATCCTTGATTTAACCTTAGAAAGATGCTAATCCCTAAAAGTAGCCAATGGATGACTTCAAGATTAGTATAGAAATGAAGAATGCACCTATTATTCCAAAAATTGAATTACTTTTAGCAAAGTACCATGGTGATAAGTCTTGTTGTTTCAAGGTAAAATGTGCTTTTGTGCATGACATGAGAGTTTTGGGTGCTTTTAGATTCAAATATTTTTTATAGTTTTAAATTTCATTCTTTGCTCATATGAAATTCAGTTTGTTTTTTCTTTCTAGTGCTACATTGCACTAGAATAAATAATCTGCTAAAAAATGCCAAAATTTTGGATGAAACTTCCAAATTGTGAATGAAAACTGAATTACAGACATGTGATATGTGCTAATGTGATATTTTCTATCCAATATGTGGATGAATGTTGAAATTTGGAGCACCACTATAATATTTTATATTTCCACTTTGGCACTTTTTTTAAAATGAAAAAAAAGCCTTGATGATATCTACAAATACATTTGTAAGGAATCTAAAATACTATTCTATATCTTGATTTCAAACAAGATTCAACAAAAAAAATTTAAATCTAGGAATAAAAACAATGTTCAAATGCTTAATATTTGGATGCATTTATGTGTAATTTTCTTAATTGCATTTGAAACCATCGAATGAACATTAATTTTATTATAGTTCCCATCACTAAATTGTCTTAAATTTTTTAATCTTTCAAGGAATAAATGAGATTTTAAATTTTCTTTGCTTATATTATTTAGACACAAGATGAATAAACTATGAATGTTCAAAATTGCTAAAAATAGGAATCTAAAAAATTGTTCCTCATATTTAAAGTGTTTATAATTTTGATGAGATTGATTTGCAAACTAGTCACAATTAGAAGTAGTTATATGTAAACATTACACTTTGGGCACTCTCATTCATCAAGTGCTTCTACTTGACCAATCAAAAAGTGCTTAGAATAATTTATTCTCATGGCTTGACTCCAAGTATAAAGCGTCCCTACTTTTCATTCAACTTTATTTATTTCAATTATTTTAAATATTGGACATTGGATTCTTTTTTAATAAAATGATGAATCTATGTAAATTCACATGTTGGGATGAGTGAATATATCGAATGCAAGTGAGATGTCATTTATGCAGCCCAAACATATACATTCATTAAAACAATATTGAATTTATACAAATACTTGGGAGAGTTTCAACAATTTCATTTATTCAAGTCAATTAAGATACAATTGTCCATTTACAATTTCATCCAATAATTTCATCCATTTAGAAACCACCACACTATCATTTAGAAACCAATAATTTCATCAATTTAGAAACCACCACACCAAAGCCATAATGATGGGACAATTCCAAAAAACACTATCTAATGCAAGTAGCATTGGTCTCTCTTTATTCCAAAGTACACCATTTTTTTTCTTCCAAATTTGGCAAGTTGGTGAAACATAAAAAGCTATAGCTTGGCTCACTATAGGAAGATTCATAATTGTCATACCTTTTTTTTTTAATGTTATCGAATAGATAATTTCAAAGTGGGCCAAATTATCAAGAATAATCATTAGTTAGGACCTACCAAGCCACAAGCAACAAGGTCGGTACTAAACTACAATTATTCTTAATGACTTGGCGTACTTTGCAATCACTAGACATAATATCAATGTAGGAGAGTTGATCCATTCAACTTCTTTGATTGTTTAACCAATCAAAACATGCCACAACGACACAAGTATCGTGCATTCAGATTATATTAGGTGGATCTACACTCCCTTGGTTAATATTTGTTGGTAATAGTAAAGATTTCTCACATCTCTGACTTTCAAACCAATGGAATTTCTACTTCATACCCACCCTATTGAAAATTTGCACAAGGCATGCCATGACAACAAAACTTTCCTACATTATGTGTGCCAATAAATTGGATCTTCCCTTTTTTGCATGAAAAATCTCTTGAAACACAAAATCTTTTCCTCTCCTTTTTATAATGGTCAAAAGAGGTTTGGATTGCCAGCTTCGCACTTGCAAGTCCCCACTCACCAGAACGGAATGAGGTCCGCGCCCTCCACGTGAAAATTCCAGTACTGTCCTGTTTCCGCTCATGGATTGGGGATGCTCTAACTACCTGACAAATCTCTAAAATTTCAAAACGGCAGGATGATAGCACGGAGGAAAATAATGAAGCAATAGTGCAGGTCGAGCACAACCATGATTGGACTAGTCTTCAGGAATCCATGTTTATCTAAGAAAATAATTTATCTAATTTACTGACATCGTCACTGATGGTAACCCGGCAAGTATTTCAAGATAATTCATCTACAGTGAGGACACTACAACTCCAAAGTTTTTTGATTGCTTCCCTGATGGACCTAATCGTGTTAGCACCGTCAAGGGAGCTGTTGCAACGTAAAATGGTATGGTTCAGCTTGCCAGGAGGCGAAATAGTGGCATGCCCAATCCAGGAGGTCTAATTTGTAGCGAACAGAACAAAGAGATCTAAGAAAAAGGGTAATTTCTCAATATACGCTAAAAAATGCGGCAAAGTGCTTTTGACGAACTGTTTGGCATTGTATACAAGATATTCGATACACTTGAAATGACACCCTAACGATCAATGGCGCAGCGTGTCAACTGTAGATCTGGGAACATAAATGCGGGCCATCCCTCGGAATGACCGGTAACCTTAACCAAAATGCTCTTATGTACAGTAAACTTTATCCTGCTGATTAGATAGCTACAGTAGGACGTTCAGGATCCAAATTCCATTAATCACTTCTTCCCTCTCAACTTCACACCTAATGCTCGTTCCATTTTAGCCAGAACCTGCTGTGAAGGAATGGCTTTCCCCGACTCGTACTCCTGCACAACCTGTGGTCGCTCATTGATCATCTGCCCAAGCTGTGCTTGTGTGAGCTTCTTGTCCAAACGGGCCTTCTGAATTCGATGTTTGACCTCCAACGAAACACGTTCAAGCGCCGCGGGCTCAGTTTCCTCGTCAAGCTTCCGGGTGTTCAAAGAAGGCGCACCAGACTGCTTCTTGTTTGATCCAGCGTCGAACTTCCGGACAGTTTGAACCTCTGCACCCGCTCGTATTGCCGCGGCAATGACTTTAGGGTCGCGTGCGTCAGTACCCTTCACTGGTCGCTTGTGCACAACAACAGGGGCCCAATCCTGAGTGATAGGTCCGACTTGTCTTCCAGACATGTCTACTAATACCTAAGACGCAGAAAAAGTATAGATCGGTCACCAAAAATTTAGATCACAGATACCTGTCAATCAGAACGAATGGCATTAGCACGACTCAACGAAAACAGTAGACCAAGCTTAAATTTAGCCTTCTTTAATGAAGACAGAGAGAAACAAACCCTGAGAACCAATCCCAAACTACGAAATCAGTCTCCGACACGAACTGCAAAGAAAACAACCGAAAAAATAGGCTGGCAACAACACGAACCACCTCAGCATCGAAAAAAGACCAGACAACAACACCAAATACAGGAAAGCGTCTCCAACAGACAATCCGACTCCTAAACAGACCGCGATGAAGAATAAACCATTAATGCTCGCGAAGTACAACCAGAAACCGCTCTAAAGCTTAACAATTGAAAGAACTGAGCCACCAACACCAAGTCCCAGAAAAACCGCCCCAAACAAGACAATCCGTCTCCAAAATAAACCGCAATGAAGAAAACAGAATCGACGTTCTCAAATAAAAACAAGAACCTCCAAAGTAACAAGGACGTGACACATACAAGCTCGCCTAATACCGCAATCTCCTGCGTCACAAAGAAAAGAGCGACGCAATCACTCGAGAATCATCTACAGCAGAGAGAATTTTGAAAAGCCGACAACTATACCAAATCCAAAAGAACCCGTACGATCCGACTCCGAAACAATCCGCGACGACGGAAACAGAACCGACAACCCCTCAAATGACAGGAACAGCAACCCGAAAGGAGAGAAATGCAGAGAGTAATCATAGAGCAGAGAAGAGTCTCACCTGAAAACCGATGTCTTCGAATGTAAGCAGCAATTGCAGGAAAGATGGTGATCGGCAATGAAGCGAGCGAAGCGATATTTGATGGAGAAGGTAAGCTTAGTCATGGAGGGCAAGAAGCAACTTAAAGCGAAAGGGACGTGGAGTGGGCCTCACGTTGGAAGGGTCTGGAATCTGGAAGCCTCGTCTGCAAGTGCGATCTGCCACCCCAGCCCGGAGAGGGCTGCCCGCGGGTGAAGTGAAGGGATGGCCGGGTTGGGTTGCGGAAGAGAGAGAAATAACTCCAATCACTCTAAGTATTTAGTGTACAGTAAAAATCCTCTTTAGTGCATCCTCTCTTAGAGCATCCCTGGAAATAAGGCTGGGGAAATGGGTAGGCCCATGCCCGGTAGCTCCCAGGTTGTTTCCTTCCCCCATTCATTCACGGGGAAGCGAACACACCAAACCAAGACAAATGAATGCATTCATGACTTGTCATAACAAAGAGCCAATCAAAAATGCTAATTGAATTAAAAAAAGATAAGAGATGGCCCATAAACCAAGTGAAGTCAATCAAATTCATTAATGACTTGGAGGAATGAAGAGCAAACCCGACAACATCAAGCCTAGGTCAAAGTGTGGTGGGGATGGGGAATTAGTGTTTGGAGAGCTCATTTTGAAGTGATCGGTCTTCTTTTGTCCTTCTATGGGTCCACGGTGGACCACTTTTCCTTGGTCGGCCCTGTCCAAGCCTCGGCCCTGTGAATGGGTGGCGATGCTCTTAGTATATGATATTGCATGATATGCATTGATGGAGGTTAGTACATGGGTCCAATTTCGAAGATATTTTCTCAATAGTAGTTTAGTTAGAGGTCACATTAGTTACTAGCCATTATTATACCTTTGCAAATGCATAAACCTCTCTTCATGCATAGTCCCAACACCATGCACTAAGAGAGGTTTTACTATATTTGAAGAGTTTGTTAGTTTAGGGTCTTCTGCTCGGCTCAAAAAATTCAGTTTGAATGACACCTTAAATTGCATACCTTTGTAAAAAAAAGGATTTTATACTAACTAATAAGTTGAGAATTGGATCATTAGTTAAAGTTGTAAAAGGAAGTACCATAAGAGTAGGGCTAGGATTGGGATAAAGGTAGTGTAAAGTCAAGGAACAATTATTAGTCATTAGGAAGTGATTGAGGTGTAATTGAGTTCAAATCTCAAATCCAAAAATTGAAGGGGGCAATTGATGTCTATTATCCTAAAATATGAAATAAATTAAACATTTTAATGACAACCATGTAATAGAAGTAGGATTCATTGGTGCCATTTTGTAGTCATTATTAGAATATCCTAGCATTAATTGTTGAGTTCATAATAAACCAATCTTTTTCAAAATTTGATTAACTAAAAATATGTAATAAATCAAATTAGCTTTCAACTCTAGAATTCCCTTTGTGATTTGGAACCTCTATTTAAAAATTATAAACAAAGTTCAAAAAAAGAAATGGAAGAACATTGTCATATACTATCTCTATACTTGTTCATAATTTTTTATTAAAGGTTTCAAATCATGAAGGGAATTTGGAAGCTCTAAATCTAATTTGATTTCCTTTATTTTTTGAGTTGATCCTGTTTTGAAAAAATCAAGTTACAACATTTAACCATGTACGGACATTGGAGCCAAAGACTAGCTAAAGGATGACTTTCATCAATTCACATATAAAGAATACAACTATTGTTCAATAATCACATCATTTATGGCCAACTCCCTTGGTGACAAATCTCATCCTTTCAAGGTCAAATGGAGTCTAAAGTGCTCCCCCATCTACACAACTACAATTATTGTTTTTATGTCATTAAGCAATCAAACTTCCACTTTTCTTTTAATTATCCCATATCCTTTAAAGATTGATGAAAAACAATCATTTTCACTATAAGGACTTCAATGAAATTAACCCTAGACCGCCCAAAGGGACAGATTCTGACCGTTCATAGTTTGGAAGTACAATTCAAAGTGTTGTAACTTTTGCATCCAATGACCAAATTTAGTAAAATTTGTTGGAAAAGTTGCACATACTAGTCTAGTTTGTGTAGTAGAATTTTCAAATCAATCCAAAACGAATTGAATTTGTGAAAGTCAGTCAAAGCTCACAGGTTCAATTTGAGTTCAACACACTGCATTGTCATGGCTGCAACTTTGAAGGTTGTATCTCCTTCATCCAATGTTTGTTTTCAATCAAATTTGTTGGATTTTGTTCCTCTAGAAGTCTAGTTATTGTGGTAAAATTTTCATAGCAATCCAAGTTGTTTTGAATTCTTGGAAGCAATTCAAAGTTCAAAACCCTAACATTTTTTAGTTAGTATGCACTTCGGCAGCTTGTTACTTCTTCATACTGTATCCATTTTCAAAACTTTTTTTGGGGAAAGTTGCACATACTTGCCTAGTTTATGTGACTAAAATTTTGTGTTAATCAAAGAAGTAATGAGTGACTAAGAAGCATTTTAGTAGAAGTAGGTTTAACCTTAAATGTGTTTTTTGCACCCTTTTTGGCTATTTTTTTGACATTTCAAAGTCATTTTGCAAACACAATGAGTCACTTTCATGAATTTTTTTTTCCACCAATGAGTTTGTGTGTTGATTTCAAAGCACATTTTAGTTTAAAATTTTTTCATGTAAGTAGGTTTAGAAATCAAATCTCACCTCCAAATGTCATTTTAGGAAAATTTCAACATCTTTTTTCAACACTAAAACATTATAATCTTTCAATCCATGTGGTCAAATGACTCCAAATTTGATTCACATCATTTACAATCCACATCATCTACAATATATACAATACAAAATTGTACAGTTGAGATTTTAGATTTTCATACCTTAGAAGATAGACTTATAAGGCTTGAAAAGCAAGGATGTTTTCATACTCGAAATGGCCTTGGGCCTTCTAGGATTAATCCTTTATATCACTATACAAAACTATCTTCATCTTGAAAATCCATGTGATACTTCATTGAAATTTTAAAGTTATTAATAGTGAATGATTGAAATCTCTCTTTTTGAATTGTTATCTATTGAACTTGCTCCTTGGCTATAAAAGTGGAACTTTTAACATACAATGATCATTTTCATATTTCACAACTTCAACAATATTGTCTTTACTACCATCTTGTAAAATGTATAGAAGGATTTAATAATCTTTGCATAATTTTTTTTGTAAGTAAGGAGATTCAACAAGAAAATCCATGAACTTCAAAATACTCTTATATGCTTGAAAATGCATGAATTTTCAAACCACAAATTGCATTGGAATCATAGGCAAACTAAGGAATGAAGAAATCAATTTGACCTCATGATTCACAATAACCTTGAAAAGATAGTCAAGGATTTGTTGCAACACTAAAGCAAGTTGAAAAACAAACAAGAAATAATACAAAGAATTCAAGCAATATGGGATAAATATATTTAGAATGACTACAAAGGCTCATTTCCAATATGCCCAATAGATTGCAATCTATAATGTCAATGAAGGGTGGCAATACTAAATGGTATAGAGTATATAGAAAAGATTCAAATTGTTATATGATTTTAAATGTACACATATAATTGTTATTATGTTCAAGTACTCTTCACTATGATTTCAACACAATTTAAAGTTTGAAAATCTATCCGTTTTTTTTAGTAAGCTAGAGCTTTTATTGAATCTGGCTACAAACAAAGTCTGTAAAATTATTGGACCCTACTGTACATAACCAAGTCCCTCTATGCTTAAAAAACAAGTGGAAAGTGACATTTGAAATTATATAACTGAAAGGTATGTCTGCACGTGACACTAGGGTGATGTTAACGAGCATTAAGAATGAAATAGGTACAGCTTTGACATAGATTGGATTTGTTAACACCAGTCCTAAAACTAAATGCAAAAGTAACTTTCCAATAACAGTCTTAGTTCACAATTGAAAGAGGATTTCAAATGCATCTTACGTCTCATGTTCATGGTCACTTCCGGTAGTAAAGTTACTCATCAGCTGCCAGTGTACTGTAAAACATTAGCTCGTTGAATAGGTATGGTGCACCTTACAATCCAGTCAGTATTTTCGCCCTGCTGCTAAAATAGGAAGGCTTCAATCTGAATTAATTTTTGCTACTATATCGGTAAAGTGCGCATAACTAACGCCTGTCTCTATCAATACAGATTGGGTCTGATCACGTTCAGGTTCAAGTCCAGCCTAGCAAGTCAACCAACCTCTTCCAATACAAGGTCTCTCTACAATGGGGCCATAAAGGGGTAGAACCCAGAGGCAAATGCGTTGTACCTCGGGATAGCTTAATCGAAGGAACACACGCGTCAAGGTAGCGCAATAACATCTCTCCCATAAAACGTACCAGGAAGAAGTTAGAGTTGATAAAGCGAACTGGACACCTGCACAAATACACTTTAACAGAGCATCATACTGCACTGCAACTGAAAGCAACTTCTTTCAATGGCTCTCAAGCAGACATGTCACACAGTTGACACTACAAAACAAAAGAAGATGGAGATTAGCAGTATGGAGAAATATATTGCACCTTGTAGAATTGTTGTTGAAAACATAATCAGTCTGGACTACTTCAAATGCATAGCCATGGCACAAACTCTGCTGCTGCTTCCGTGTTCACAGACTACACCAAAGTAGATTCAGAAAAATGAAACCACAAGCAGACTTCAAATCTGTCTTTTATGAATCCTGAATAAGCCATTCACTATGATCTAAACGAAAACTTGAGCAGTTAATAAAAGATCGTCTTTCTCTACCAAGAACGATAATACTTCGTAATTACAAGATTTAACGTACTTTGCTCCCAATGGAGTTCATTGTCGCTTCCAATATCAAGCAGTGGTTGCCACGTACTGCACATACACCTCCGCGAGAGAACAACCAGCAACTCGACCGATATCTTAATAACGATATTTGGTAGAATAGTCCTTCGGCGAGACCACCAAACCCCTCCCCTTCCGCGCTCCTCGATACACAGTTTCCACAATATCAATGAACTCCTGCTTGTCTTTCAAGGCCCAATTGATCTTGTTATTATTTCCTGTCCCAAGATCGATCATGATATGCTTGTTGCGGAAGAAGAACATTATCGTACAAGGATCGTACAACTCATACATAGTATTGAAATCTGGAACCTCTGAAATATCGACCAGATGTATAACAGCAAAATTCTTGATCGTCTCTGCCACAGACGCTAGTACTTCATCCATCTGCCAAAAAACACAGAAAAGAACAAAATTAAAGAACATCAGCCGCAACCTTCCTAATGGTCAAGACTTAAAGGTTCAAAAGAACTCACGAGACCGAAACAGAGAAAGTAAAGAGTAAGAGATGGCCCGATACAGAACATGCGCAGTCACGCGGAAGAGCAGAATTAACATAGAAAGGAGGAGGAGGAGAAGAAGGGGGAGAAATACCTGCATGCATGTCTCATCCCAATCGTGTCCGAAGCGGATAACAACCGCGCGCTCCTCCTCCGCCAGGATGGACTGGTCGACGGCCCACCCGGAATGCAGATGCGGCAAGAGGTACGACATGGCCGGAGCAGAGATGGCAAGGGGAAGAAAATTAGGGCGCCGAAAACCACGAGGAAAAGCGAGTGGAGGAAGAGAAGAGGGAGTGTTGAAATGAAACCCTAAGTGCCAACTCCGCATCTAAAATATGTGGTTGAGGACGACGACTGTTCTGCAATTGAAACTTCTCGAAAGTGCCTCCTTAAAAACGTAAAAGTTGTATGGAGGAAAAGGAATCTTTATTTGCTCCTACGGAGTATTTATTTTTTAAATCTATCAAACTTTATTTGTATCAAACTCTATTTGTAGAGAAAAATCCATTTCACTAAGATGAGTCAATCTTTTTCTTCGTTTGGACTATTTACATTAATTAGCTTTATTTTGAAGCTAATTAATTTCTAAAATTATCATTAGGACTCTACTCTTCTCTACACTATTAGTGATATTCGGATGAAGGTAAGGGAAATCTACTTTTAGATCCAAGTCTTTAGAAACATCATTTTATACATAGATATCAAAGCCCAAAAATGATTGGTTGCCATAATTGACCTTAAAAAGTAGCTTGAACCTTCTATCATTGATACACTTTTGTGATAAGGCATCGATTTGCTCAAATGCATATTACAATGTCCATATAATTGTAATGTTTATAAATTAATAAAAATTTATTAAAATGATGCATTGTAATTGAAATGACACCCTAAATGACATACAAAATAATCAAGCATGAATAACAATGTTTTAAAAAAATTATGTAATATATGAAAGAAATACATACAAATTATGAATGTTTAATCATATTGCGTCAAATTACTTGACTTTAGTTGTATGGGGAATTTCATTAAAATGGCGATTATTCTGTGACTTTGGCATTTTCACAATTCAAACTGGGTGATTTGAACTCTACTAATGTCCTAGATTTTTGAAATCTATATCATTATTAGATATCTGAAATCTAAAAAATATGTAGACTTTTTAAAAACCAATTGGTCTGAAATCTACAGTCTTTCCTAGATTTAATATATCTAATAGTGGTATAGAGTTCTCAAATCTAAGACACTAATAAATTTCAGACTGCCCCGTCTGAACTGTGGGAACAGCACACTGTGAAAATGGCACATGGAATATTGCCATTTTAATGAAATTCTCCATTTGTGTGAATTCATTCATGGCTTTAGTTTTGAGGTTTTAGTTTATAATTTGGTTTTTGACTTCAATCTTCTAGCTTCATTTCATGATTTGGGTGTGGCTTTATTTATGTTGCTTCAAATTTCATGGCTTTGGTCATGGCTTCAAACTTGCCTATTCACACCTAATACACTTTATATTCATCACTAAAAGAAATACATATAAAAATATCACTCAAACCAATTTCAATCTAAAAATTACCACTCAAATTATTTTATTGTCTATCTTAAACCTCTATTTAACTAATTATGGATTAAAAAAATTATTTGATAACTCCTCCCAAAGCCAAAAAATATCAAAACATAAAATTTGAAAGGAGAAAAATACAACACACATTTCCTTTTGCAAAGGCATTTATAGTGAACTCATATAGGAGTATTGATTGGCACCAACCAATATATTTTTTAAATGGTGCTAGCCATCTTCACATAATATATTTCTAATGCATCGTACAATATATTTACATTGATTTTCAAGATTGCTATTAGAATTAGTATATAAATTTCAAGAAATGACATCCTAAGCAATAATTTAAATTCAATTGCATGATACACAAGTTGTGACAGCTTGCCAATACAATTGCAAACATAGCTTTTAGTGAATGAAAATAATACAATCAGTAATTTATTTTTCAAAAGTGAAATGTATAAGACCAAAGCCAATATCATGGCCTCAAGTGAAGGGATGAAATTTAAATGTAAACAAAAGTCATTTGTACTTATTTAAATGATAGCAAACTATATATTTTCAAGTAGTCAACAAGATGATCAAACTCATGATAGAAATGTTTCACATCAACCATTGAAAGACCACGCCTTATCATTCCTAGATTAATAGACACACTGAGAAGGTCAAACAAACATTGGTTTGCATCCTTCGCAAGACAATTTTTGATGGTGTAAGTGATTAGGACATCAAATTGATTTCAACTTTGTAGGCATATTGTACGGTATACAAGATAACAACCTGAGCCACCCCTTTTTCCTTGATGTATAAACTTTAAGCAATCTTGCCCATTGAATTCGAGGTGCAGTTACTGCGTATCGCTATTGATGAAAGACTAGACAACACTATGTCTTTGAAGGATTGTCTAGAGTGATTAGAGGCCTTAAATGAGGCTTGGAGATTGCCATCTCAGCATGTAAAGGTCATACAGAGCATAGGAAGGTGGCGTTTGACAAGAAAAGTAAAGTATGTACTCTTAAGCCAAATATGTGAATCTTAGTCCAAGATGTTAGGAAAATGGGGTTTCTAGGGAAATTTGATGCCCTTTTGACCAAACCATACATTATCAAGGATACCTTTCCTAACAATTCACTTTAACTAAAAAGCTTGGATGGTCCGGAATTTCCAACATAAACCAATGGAGGTTAATGCTACAAATATAAAGTGTAAAGATTAACATTCATGCCCAATCATTTTTCCAACAAACCCTTTCCTAAGGACTTAATAGTTGTTTTCTATGCCTCCAAATAAAAACATGTGGTTGTCATCTTATCAACACTTCCATCTATAGACTATCAAATGGATTAATCGTAAAAACTCAATAAAAATCCTAAAAATCTAAACCTTAAAAAATTGACAATTAAACATCCAAGTATTTTTAAAATTATGTTGAAACAAATTAGAGATTCTTGATTGCTCGTTTCTTAAAGTTAGAACTTTTGTAAAATTGGCAGGCAATGCAATTTAAAAGACCACAAGTTGAATTATACTTGAGCAACAAGTTTAAAACTTAAAATACTTTTTAAGGATCTTAAAACAAGTCAAAATAGACTCTTGGTTGTTAATTATTAATTACCTCATAGCAATGTTGTAAAGCTACTTAAATCTCACAAAGATAGTTAAAATTAACATAAAAAGAAAGACCATTGTTCTAACCAAATAATAGGACTTGAATTGTTATCTTTAAATAATAGGTTTAAAACTTAATCTTTGCATGTCACCTTGCAATTGTTTTGAAGATTGTAAAATGATTCAAATTAAAGATTTTTTTTTTTTTTTTTTCTTAAAGTTAGAACTTAGAAGTAACGTTAAACCAACCAATGAAGTATACCAAAAAACTTTAAATTTGAATACTTTTACCTTTAAATATGGCCTCTCAAAATTCAAAGATCTTGTTTAACCATTATAATCTTTTCAATGGTACGGTCAAAGGATGTGTCCCTTTCCCTATAGTTCCAGTCCTATCTCTACTATCAATCAATTTATGTAGATCTCATTTTACGTGATAGTTTGATTGGAATGAATTGAGAAGGGTCTGGATTTTAGCAAATATGGTCTGGGTGCTCAGGGGTTAAACTTTTTTGTTGCATCTTGCATGATTTAGGTCAATGTTTTTTATGGCAAAACTTCAAAGCGAAGTTCTCCATACTACATCAACTACTGTTAGAAGATAGCTTGAATTTGAAGCCAAAATTACTTTTCAATGATGGTTTACTAAAAATGTTAGATTGTCACAATCTTGGATCTTCTTCTCCAAGAGGAATGGGGTGCTAGATGTGAGGCTAGCCAAGAATTTTTTAGATCCTATCTTACAATGACATATTCATCCATGCACTGACTTATAACTTTAATAAATTGAAGCTTTTTCTAGTTCGAGCAAGGATCATCATGGTTTTAGAATAGGACATCAATGGCCACATTTAGTATATACTTCATTTATATTGTATTAATTTACATTCGTTAAAATTGAATGATTTGAGTGTATAGAATGGAAAATGTTTATGCATTCATAAATTATGGGAGTATGTCTCATTAGTCAATAGTTTTGAAGTAACAAAGTCTAAATGGCTAAAAACTACAATTATAATCCGGATTTTTTACTTCTAGTTTTTTAGGAGTGGTCACTCTATTAGGTTGGAATATATATGCCACAGGTTCTTCAGAGCAATGAGACTATCATATGATGACTCGGGTTTGAATCCCATGAGGCCTCAAATTCTATCAATGAACACAATCTCTACACTAAACTTAACCCCTAAAGTCTTAAGGCCTTATATCCATCAAAAACCACTCAAAATTGTCATTTCTATAGCAAAGAAAAAAAATTAATATTTTTTTGCATATATAACCATAGGATCTTGTACCAAACTAGTGTAAAAACGTGTGGAAGAAATTCTAGAAACTTTAACTATATAGATTACAAGATATTTATATTTAAAGGAAAGAAACAAGTTTTTTTGCACCTTGCTCAACTACATTTTTGGCTTTGAACCTTCTTAATTTAAAACTTTTGCTCTAATAATTTTGAACTTCTAATATTAAATGATGAAGAATTGAGTTGAAGGTCTAGAAAAAAATTCAAGAAAAACTCACTTAGTTTTCACTTATAAAAAAATTATTAAGTAGAAATAGATCCAAGATTGAAGGGAAAACTAAACCATGAATAGCTTTAAGATGGAATTGAAACATTCTAATCTCAAATATGAGATTGAACTAATAAGAGATCTTAACCCTGTGAATTTTTTTTTTAAATTGTGAAAATTGAATTCAAAAATTAATCCTACAAGTTATTTTTTCAAAAACATGCTCTAATTACTTGAAGAATAAGATTGTTCATAACTTTCACATAACAAATTCAAATGGAATAAATGAAAGTTTTCCTTGTAGATAAATATACAATCTATATGAAACAATTTTCTTAAAGTTTTCATTTTAAGTTTTTTTGAGGTTTGTTTTTGCCCAACAAACTATAATTTAGACTTTTTATGCCATAACTTTTGCTCCCGGGCACCAATTGAAACATAATTATATTTTCAAAAAGCTAATGTATTTTTCTATCTTTACAAAAAAATTCAAAAATCATGACAAATATTGAGACTGTAGGAGCCTACCTAAAATTCGTTTTGTCCCTCAAGGAGACAATAGGACTGTAGGGGTCTTGGTAGGGGTTCATATTTGTGTTGAAGCATAGATAAGCCTATGCAGAGACATAAGCCTATGCAAAAACATACATTTTGTAGCAACTTTCCTATGTCTTTCTATACTTGCAGCTCCTTCAATGCAAACCTTCATAATCATAGCAATGTAGCATATCAGCCATGCATTACTTTGTCACGTTGGTTGTGTCAAGGAGTGCAATAAGTTGATGACCTTAATATTCTTCTTTTGCTCCTCCTTTCATTGATATTCACCAATCCATTGAACTACATCTATTCCATTTTTTTTAAATGGACAACATTGTGATCAAAACAAAGTCACTTTCAAAACAATTTGTTCAAAGTCTAGTTCTATTGGATGTTGTGCCCTTGAATATCTCTTCAACAATAATTTTACATTCCATACAAAATCAAGTATCCTATTGCTTAGAAATTGATTGAATCTTATTTTATTAATGTCTTTCCACCATCATGAATGATTTTTTTGCTTTCAACATGCTTTGGCATAATTTTATCTTGAATTTGTTGATACAATCCTCATTATACAAATGTACTTATTGTGCAATGCCATCATAGTATTTTGCTTGTAAAAATATGGTACAAATTCTACCCCCAAAACCTTGTACTACAACAAAAGCATGTCCTTTACTAGGTCCTATTTTAGTACCTTCAAGATCAACACCTTTTTTTTACCTTTTGATATTGCAAGTGTTGCATAAAGTTTAATTCTACCAAAAAATGGTGACTTTAAAATTTCTCTTTTATCTGCCTAAAGTGAGGAGCCAAAAATGGTAGATTGATAGGATTAGCCTTTGCCAATCCGCACCGTACTTGTCTTTGTACGAAGGGGAGTTAGGGAGAATAAAAGTGAGGAAAAATGGCCAAGCAATCAACTTATGTGTCCACCCGAGTGATCGCCTTAGTCAACCAACACAACGTATTTGGGTGTTTACTTCAATCCAACAATCCATTGTAGTCAAACAATTGCCGTCAAACCAGGTGGTGAAGGTGGAAAAACTAAATAATCAACACATCCATATAGGCCATGACTATGATTTCCAATTTGGTAGAAAAAAATGTTTCAATTTTTTTTGCATCACACATTCATGTAGATTTTAGAAAGAATTTCCAATTTTTGGCTTCAAATTGTATTGAAGAATGGTTTGTATACCAATTGATCTACTTGAAAGTGGGTCTACATCATTCAAAGGTCACTTTAAGTACCCTCTTTGTCATTATTTTTTACAAAATGTTGACAAATATAATTGTTGTTGTAGGTTTGCCAAAAAGAAAACTTATTGCACTTTTAGCACAAGCAACATGCTTTTGGTGGTGATTTCTCCTCTACATTTGAATACTAATGACTTGTACTTGAATAAGTTTTCCAAAGGATCTCACAGTTGGATTTTCTAACTGAGATTACATTCAGTTCAAGTTCTCACCCTTGCTTTGGATGTGAGTTTTGGGGAAAATTATCTTTATGGTCTCAAAACATCACAATAATTCACATGTTAAATTAACACATTTGTACTTGTAAATTATAAAATGCTAAGGAAAAACTCTTCTTTCCAAGTTCCAAATGCAATTCAGTTATTCAAGGATACAATCATGTAAAATTTACAAAGCATATTGTTGTTATTGAGAATTTTAACATTGTGAAAGTAAACCACTTTGGGAGTTTGGGAGAGTTCAAAATAAGTTACTTCTTCAAATTGAACCCTATTTCATGATCTTTGAAGAGTTCATTACTTTGAAATTGAAAAAATAGTCCTTTATAAAACTCACTAATATATCTCAAAGAAATACAACCAATCTCAATACTTTGAGGACAATGTAGGCCTATGGCTTTGTGAAATGTAAACAACGTCTGCATCATTTGATTTGTGCTCTATTTTGCAAATATGTTTGAATGGAAATTATTTTACTTTTTATTCCAAACATAGAATCACATGTTTCATCTACATATTACAAGTTCCAAAATATTTTGAAAGAATCTAAAAAAATTACTATGATTTCATCAAGTAAGAAAAATAATATCAAGTAACATATATGCTTGAAAAATGTAAAACTTTCACTAGAAGTCTACAACCGTATATTGTAATGTGCACCATTATGATACAATCCAATTCTATGTACCTCTTCTAATTAAAGGACCATTAGTAATTTGGTATAGAGCCAACGTTAAAATAGCCACAAATAATTTTCTTTATAAATATAATAGGTAAAAACGAAGGAGTAAAAATAGGACTCCCTTCACCACATTTTACTAATTTCATTCAAATTCAAAGGGCATTAATTTTTTTTATTAAATTCTAGTTTACTATGAGGGGGTAGAAATTGCCAAAATAGCAAGGGAACCTTTTTTTTAATCAGTTTTATACGCATCTTCTTCTATACATAAGACATTGACACCTCAATGAGGAAATTCTAGCAAACATTTACCACAAATTGAGCCAACAAATACTAAAAGAAAGATTTTGGATGGAAAACACTATTCTTCATCTAATTTTGCTCATTCGAAATTATGCAAGTACAACTTTGTAGCTTATTAGTCCTCTAATGTTAATACATAACTTATAGTCTTAACCCTGAAGCACTCCGACATCCAATTTCTAGATAACTAACAAATTGGAACTCAAGTTTCATCCTCATTATTGCTTGGATGGAAGTCATCTTAATTTGTGGAGATACTTTGTCAAGTTGTTGTCTTGTTGTTGTATCTTTGATGTTATTAGGGTAAATTTTTTTCTAAAATTACAAATGTAGAAATATGTCAAGTGGTTAACCAAGCCAAAATGACATTGACTCTAGTTAAAAACTGGATTTGCAAAAATGGGGTCATAAATTTAAAGAATACAAAAATTTCAAAAAATCATTATGCAAAGAGAACCTCATTTCAAATCCGTTCTAGCAAATTGCATTCAGAAAATGATAATATTTTGCTTGTAATCAAATTTAGAAGGAATTCTAAAATTTTTGTTTCCAAATTTATAAAAAAAATATTGGTGATAGCATTGGTGAATCTAACCATATGGATGGAATCTAAAACTCAAAATCTACAATTTTCATTTGTATATGAATTCCAAAATATTCTTCAAAATAGTATCTTATGATGATTTTTTTCAAATCATGAATTTTGAAAAAGACTTTGGATGTTCAGGGATTAAAGGTATATAACACAAATAACAGATATATCCGCTCGGTGGTATCCACTCTTGTACTCACTATAATTTTTCAATTAAATTAAACCCTCAAAGGACTAAATAGTATTTGGAGGTAATGGAGGACAACAAAGCATTTAGATTTTAGAGCCATAAATTTATGGAATTTTCAATTTTCTTTTTTAAAATTTTCACAAAACTTGTGACCAAGGAGTAACTTGACAGTACAATAATTTTTGTAACATTTAATTACATGGTTAAAAAAATGTTCTAAAGATTTTATCTACAATTAAGGGATCAAGCTATATTATAAACTTGGTATCACTCATTAGACAAAATTCAAATCCTTCTCCATATAAAAATAGAGACTTGTTTGTTTTGAAAAGTGGTATGATTATTAAACGTCATGTTAAGATTCACCTTTAAAAAAATGCAAAAAAATTTCTTCCTACAAATTTTATTGCAATTTAGAGGTGATGTATTTGAAATCTAGTCAAAAACTCCTTGTGGCCCTTCATTGTACAGTGTGCGGTCATTGGGCACTAATACAAAATTTTGTTTTCATCACAATTAAATTGGTAGTTGAATTGTGCAGTTATTGTGTGGTGATTGACAATGGATATTGTGTGGTTTTTAGATGTGTGGTGATTGACAAGTTTACTCTATATGTATGTGTGTGCTCTTTAGATTTTATCAAGAGTTAAGCAGTTACACCAAGTAGCCAAAGTAAGTATGTTCACTAGATTTTATCTAGAGTTAAATGGTTACACACTTATTCCAAGTAGGCATGTCTTCTAAATTGTATTTTGAGTTTACCTGAAAACCTGAGTATCTATGTAGGTATGTGGGCATTGTATGTGCAAATAGAAAAGTAGAAAAAACAAAAAACTATAATCATAAAAATTAAAATTGGAATAAAAATTTAAAAAATGAAAGTCATATTTTAAAATAATAAAATAAATTTCTTAAATGGAAAATGAAGACAAAGCCACACATAGTAATCAAAATACAATTAAATATAAAACACTTAAAGTAGAGATGCAAAAATTAAATTACTTAACCCCTAAAGGACCAAACAACATTTTTTGGCAACATAGCAATTTTGGGCAACTCACTACAAACGGAATTTTTATTATTTTTTGCTGAAATTTTCACACAACATTTTCCCAAGGAGTAGCTTTAAGGCCCAAAAATTTTCATAACCTTTGACTACATGGTTAAGAAGTTATTGTATTTGATGTAATTTTCAACATTTAGCGGGCAGGCCTGGCAGTAAAAAAAAATTCTTTAATAATCACTTTTAAAAAAATTTGAAATTTGAAATTGGTTCTCTAGATTTATATATACATAAAAATATTTGAATTATTTTATTTTGATTAATGAGATGAAAGTTATGAGGAGTTGTAGTTGTAGATAGTTTGTGGGTAGTTATGGAATCTATATTCTAAAATAAACTTTGAAGTCCTTTATTTACATTAATTTTAAATATTTATAAAATAAAATAAAATCATAGAATGTAGATTGTATATTAAAACATTACAACCATTGGGATTGGCATTTTTCAATTCCATAAATAAATTGTTAACAATTTAGTATTTTGAATCATTCTCTACTTCTTTCTACTTTCTATTTGTTTCCTATATGTTGTACAATTCCAAATGGTCTAAAAATTTTCAAGCATGTAGCCAACTTGAATTAAAGAATGAATCCAAAGAATAACCACCATTTTACTATGAAAGCCGTGATTAATTGTGCGGGGAACACAAAGCCCCCTTCAATAAAACACAAGCAAAATTACAAGAGAGAGCTAGGCATGATGAAATTCTAGACTTTAAGTCTTGGGTGACAGAACACCAGAGCCTATAAGGTTTTGAATATTGAACCTTGATTTACGCCAACTTATCTATGTTGCTAATCCTAAAAGAAATGTCTTTTTGAATTGCCATACCAGTATGAATGGTTGAAGACCAAGTGAGATTCATAACTCTCTTTGTACTAAACTCCAAGGAGTCATACTTAGCATTACACCTTTTCCACCCAAATTTGCCATAACAAAAAAGACCTAAGAATATTCCAAGGTTGAAAATCATAAATATATTTATCCAATTTAAAATCAGCTCCTAAACTAATCCTTCCCGACAATGCTTGTTGAAAATTATTCAAAGATGGCATATTGAAGACAATGTTGAAAGCATTAAATTTATCCCACAGTTTAGCAGCAAACTTGCAATCCCAAAACAAATGGGTAGCCGTTTCCATGAAAAACCATGTAATGGACACCTATAATTGGCTTAAAGGATCCTCCTTGCCAACCATTCTCTTGTTACTACCCCTCTATTGACAATTTGCCAAATCAACATCGCCTTCTTTCTACGGCAAACTTGATGCCAAAGTAGTTTGGACATTAAAACTCGTTGCTCTTTTGTAAAGCCTTGGTTGACTAATACCTGCATTTCAATGGATCGCTCTTTTTTTTAGCCCTTATAAATAACGTCTTTTCACAGACTCTCTCTCAATTTTCCCACTTTAGTCCACGACCACTCTCCCAGATCCCAAGTAAAGTCTTGCAAAATTAAATTTTAGAAATGCAAAACCGAATTGGGAGCCTGTGGCACCTCTGTAGGGTTACAATCTTGAGAGGATCTTGAGGGTGATTGCAAAAAACACTTGTATTATTTTCTATCACACGTTGCGGGCTGAGTTGTTTTTTGGCCATAACTTTTGTGTTTTAACTTCGAATGACTTAAGATTTACAAGGAAGGTACTCATGACTATCCTACAACTTCCTTGATTTTTTGGTAATTTTCAAAAATAATTTACTATCCAAAAATAGGCCCGAAATAAATGTCACACTTGCCAATTTGGAGGTTTTTAGTACTTTTGAGTACCTTTTTCATATACCCTACATCAAGAGAATTATATGGAGTTCTTCCTTACACATAAATACAACTTTTCACCGAAGGGTTTTTAAAAATAATTAATTTTGTGTGGTGTGGAAGTCTATGAAGAGAGCTTCCTTCTGCTTGCATTTTGAAACATATAAAATATTATTTTTGTAAGTTTTTTGGTGAATGACCATCTTCATAAAGTTCTTAAAAATGAAAACTTTTTATTTTTTGTATTTACTTGTTTTTACTATTTTTAACTAATTTTCACATCAAAAGTCCTATTTTCTTGAGATTTGGTACTTTTCAAGTTCTCCTAGTTAGAGAATTTTCCTACACATTTCCTTCCCTGCAAACCTTCATTTTAGAAGTATATACATAATTCATATTTTTTTAATTTAAAAAAAATTACTTTTCTATTTTTAAAGTACTACAGAAGAAAAACCATGAGTACTGTGAAAACGCAACAAAATCGACAGGTGTTTCTTGCAATCACCCTTGAGACTAAATCCCATATAACAACCCGGATTGGATATAAATCAAATTGTGGTAGCATACCCATACCTCCAACCAACGTAAGTAGCTCTCTACTTGGGAGTTTGGAGAATTCATATATCTTCTCCTTTTATTCTAGATCATATTTGTATAAGAAAATTCTCTGATGTCATTCCTCATGTAGCCACTCCACCTTTTTCTTCTCTGAAAATGTTCTCAACTCCTAAGAGATATGTGATAACACCTTCAATCTTCCTATCTTTCCCTTTTCTGCCACGCCCCTTTTCTGGATGACTTGTTTTGAATCTCCTTGGCTGAAAGCCAATCCTCTTTCTAGGAATCCTAAATATCTTTGATTTTGTTAACTCCATTTCTAGCCCAGAGGTATAATTTCCAAGTTGGGACCTTTCCCTAGAGGAACCTTTGGACTTTCTATTATCAATAATTTACCTAATAGAGGTTGTTTTAATATTTTGCTAATAATCTCTGGTTCTCTTTGCAACAAATTTCCCTACTGCAAAGAATGCTTTTAAACATGCTATAACTAAAGGAGAATGATTCTTTCTTTTCAGTCCTTTACTGAAGAGGAGTTAGGTGTGTGTTGAATGCTACTTTGCATCACCTAAGGGTCTTCCACGCTCGCTTCCACATTCAATTTTATACCTCAATAATGCCTTTCAGGGTTCCTCTCTCAATGCCAAACCTTTGATCACCAATTTACCTAGAAGAGTTTGTGTTTGAAGGAATGGGTCTATTAGTCCCAATCCTCCTTCTATTGGTAGAATATAGGAACTCCATTTAATTCTAGCTGTTGTTCAACCATCATCTTTACCAGTCCACAAATATTGTGTTATCAGATCTCTAATTATGTCTCAATTCCGCTATGAGATCCTATAGCAAGCAACTACATACCAACAAGTTGCAAGTAATATTTGATTGCAAATCAGTACCCTCTCTACTTGGGAGACAGTTTTAGCAATCTAAATACATAGTTTATCTTAATTACTTCCATTAAGGCGTTGTATTAGTTTCTTTAGGAAGATAGAATCCAATTAACAGACCAAGATACCGAACTCCTTTGCCTCTTGGAACCTATTTGAGGCCTATTTCCTCCCCCTAGTGAATTTTTTTTGGATTCCTAGAAGCCTATATGGCACTAATTTTCTCCCAATTTATTTTCGATTCCAAGGCTAAGCAGAAGAATTCTAATATTGTCAGTGCTCTATTTAAATTGGTAACCGTACCTATTTAGTATAGAAATTCATCGTTTGCAAAACGACATCTATGACTTGTTTCCTGTTTGGAAGACAAAAGCCCTATAATCCATACTGCAAATCCTCTAGTATGAAGCCTAATGCATCAAAAACGACTATAAATAGAAATTGTAAATATACTATTTGAAATTATTTTTGTGATTTTGTTGCTTGTTTGGCATGTATTTGGTTTGCTTTTGTTAAGTTGTTTGGTTGTTTGTGTTCTAATTTGGTGATTTTGGGTGTACTTTTATCAATGTGGGAGTGCTTTTTCAGTGTTCTTTTGAAGCAAGCTTATTAGGATGAGGTGGCATCTTGACCAAGTGGCTAGGTGAGGTGGCCTAGTTGGTATGCAATTTGGGTTAAGGAAGTTGAATGGATTTGGGGGAATGTATGTGTGGTTGAATTTGCGGTTCCAATTAGGTGGTTTGCAAGTGGTTAGGTTGTCTTTTCCAATTTGGTAACCGCCTCGGTGTTTCCTATTTGGGTTGTGTTTTCTCTCATCTTCTTTTACCGTCTATTGAGTGAAAGTCCTGTCGTGTCCCATCCAATTTGTGCTACGTATATTTGATTGTTTGATGTATGTTTCCAACTTGGTTGCTTGGTATCTTTGTGTGATTGAATGATGAGTTTTGTGTGTGTCCTAGTTGGAAAGAGAGGAAGATGTAGAGATTGTGAGTTACACAAGGGTGTGATCAAATTGGAGAATGTGCTGGAAGTTGGAAGGTGATCTATACTCAATTGAAGCTTTGAAGTTATTTTGAATCCTAATTGGAGTTATGGAGTGATAAGAATGGGGTGTTCTAAGTCAAAGAGAATCTAAATGTTAGATGTGAGAAATTGAGATAAATGGTGATGTTATAAATGAAATTATAAGTTGTAATGGTGATTTGTCACCAAATCGGAGTTAATACAAAATATATTTTCATATGTGATGGTGTTTGAGCGTATGTATGTGTACTTGGTTGATTGATTTTATTTGCTAAGTCTAGAAGTTTCATCTATGAGTCAAGTTGGTATATATGCAATGTCGTTGTAGATTGAGTGATTATTGATTTTCCAAATTAGATCATAATCTTCTATTTTGGGATTGTATTACCTATTTTAGGTATTAGTCCCATTAGCATTGATTTCCTACTTGACGCTCTCCCTTGGAACGAACTTATTATACTAATAGGGTAATTTCCAATTCGGTAATTATCCTTCTTCAACAGAAATGGAACTAACGAACAACTATGTTTGACCAATCTAATTAAATTGAATGTATCGCCTATTTCTCCATTGACTAAAACTGATGACAACACATT
Source organism: Climacium dendroides (assembly GCA_950106755.1). NCBI lineage: Eukaryota > Viridiplantae > Streptophyta > Bryopsida > Hypnales > Climaciaceae > Climacium > Climacium dendroides. Next base: position 25,397,021 of record OX467086.1, read on the forward strand.
TTTGTATAGGAACATCACCATTGAGATAAGATTTGCATGAAAATCCCTTTTTCTAAGATGCACTTCATAAATGGCCACGAAATTCTATCATATGCCTTTTTGAAATCTAATAATATCAAAACTAAATCTTGTCTCGACTCCTCTACGAAGTGCATAGACTCATATGCAAGAAATATATTATCTATTATACATTGACTTCTCATGAATTTGGTTTGGTTTGGCCTGATTATGTCCGGAAGAACATCCTACAACCTTCTCACCAAGATTTTCGTGACTATTTTATAAAACGAGGACAACAATGTTATCGGACGATAGTTCTTGATTAGTGAGGAGTCTCTACCTTTGGATAGTAGAATTATAATATCTTTATTATGTGCCCAAGACATACCTCCCCTTTTGAATGCTTCTCTTACAACCTGTAACAATTCTCCTTCCATCTTGTCCATGCAAACTTTATAAAAATTAGTAGGGATCCCATTCTCTCCTACTACATAATTCAAGATAAGATCTTGAATCGCCTCTTGAAGTTCCTTTAGGGTCACTTCTCCCTAGAGCTTACTATTGTGTTTATCCATGATGTTCCAGGGGACACACTAGAAGAAAAACGTGTCCGCCACAACCGGCCGTTCTGCGACTAGTGTCCTATACAACTATCCTGCGACTGAAATCCTCTCTATTTGCACCAAATTTAATTTAATTGTTTTATATTATTGTTTTTCTCGCAAAGCAGTCAATCTATAGTTGTAAAAATGACTAGGAAACAACTAGAGAAAAATTACAACTATAAAATGACCAAAGTTATTTCTTAGTCATTTTCTAGTCGTTTCCTAGTTGCTTTCTAGTTGTACTTTAGTTGTATGGCAAATTTCATTAAAATGGTAGCATTCTATATTTCTCTGTGCAATTTTTCAAACTGCAAGGTTTCAATTGCAAAATGACATCTAAGACTAATATAGATTATGTACATCTAGAACATTTATAGATTTCAAAAATCTAGGACTGATATAGATTTTAGATTGCGGGATTTTAAAAAATTAGTAAAAATCTAGATTTTAGATATCTAGGACTTTCATAGATTTTTGAAATCTAGGATGGATATAGATTTCAGATTGCACAGTCTAAACTGTTAAAAGTGCCAAATAATGGAATGTCTCCATTTTAATGAAATTGGCCATTTGGTTTTTAGTCATTTTACACTCTTAGAAAATTTAGCTATTTTGTTGATTTGATTGTATAGATTTGTTTCACTTATCTGCTGAAATCAACCAAAAATTGAGTTTTGTAGTAGTAAAACTAGTTGTTTCCTAGTCACTTTTAAGTCATACATTAGTTGTCTTAGTTGTTTTTTAATATTTTAGTTGCTTCTTAGTCATTTTTTAGTACCTTAGTTATTTTGAAGTATCTTAGTTGTCCCATATCTATTGTCAAGAGTACCTTAAGGTTGGACATATAAGTCTTGTAAGCTATTGTTGTCTTACGCAATGAATTGTGTTGATAGAATTCTAAGATTTCTACAGTTTGTAGATTTCTATAGAATACAAAATTCTACAACGTATAGAAATTTCAGAGAAATTGAAATCTAAGAAATTTTAAAATCTATAAAATTATAAAGTTTTCTAAACCAATGAAATCTATTAAAAACCAATATTTGAATTTTCAAAATCTAGGAAGAAGGTAGATTTGAAATTTTGAAATCTAAAAAAGGTAAGATTTGAAATTCTAAAATCTAGGAAAAAGTTACATCTGAAATTCTAAAATCTATAAAAAAGGTACATATGAAATTCTAAAATCTAGGAAAAAGATAGTTCTGAAATTCTAAAATTTAGGAAAATGCTACATAGATATGAAATTCTAAAATCTAGAAAGATGGTACATAGATGTAAAATTTTGAAAATTACAAATTATAAAGATTGAAATTTGATTGACTTGCAACTAGTTTGCAACTAAAAAAGTTGTCCACAGCAACTGAAAATATTTTTTACCTCTCTAAGCTATCACTGCTCATTCTAGTCGCAAGTGTCCTATGCAACTGAAAAAGCAGTCACAAGTGGCAGTCGCAAAACCCTTGTTTTTCTTCTAGTGACATTGGCTAAAACCTTCCGCCAAATTTATTTGATCTCCGTTGACTCTACCATCTTTGAGTACAAATCTCTGAAAAATTCTGTGACTGCAACCGTTTTATTCTGCTGCTCCGTTAACACTTGTCCTTCTACTCTTAGTTCTAAAATGGTTGTGTATTTGTGAACCTCTTTGAAGACGTTAAAAAATTATTTTGTATAATGTTCATCTTTCTTCATCCATTTAGCAAAAACTAAATGGTATTGGGTTTCCAAGGCCTCCAATGTACACTCTTGTAGCTTGGATTTGGCACTGTTGAATTTTTGTAAAGCTTCAAAATCTCCGAACAAATCGTGTAATAAGCTTTTGGCCTCTTTGATCTCTCTAATAGCCTTGTTCTCTTCACGATATCTCTTAATGCTTGTGAGTCCTAAGTGACAAAATTGACAAAATTGGTCTAAGGGAACCATGTGAGATCTTTATAAGTGAGTTCCAAAGATAGGTTTAGTTTTTTCATTTCATCAATGAAATAATAGAAACCTCAATTGTTAACCTACAAGTGAAGAAAACTCAAGATAGACCAGAGGAGATCATCTACAACCCAAGTATGGTGATTTGAGGTAGGAATCATGCTAAGAGTCCAACGGCGCAATCAATTCATCAAGATTCCTTTCCATTTGAAAGATTCTTTATTTATCAAAAATTAAAGGAGATAGCAGGATTTGATTCTCTTTCTTCAATGTGCAAAGTAAAAATATGAGCTTGCAAATCTCCTGTGGAATTTCATGAGAGGTTTCATGAAAAACCTCAATTTTTTCTGATCTCCAGAAGATCTTTTGCAGAGCGGTCAACCGCTAAATGCCATAATGAAATTTTTTTAGAAATTATCTAGGTTGTGGTAAAATCTCATTAAAAATTATCATAATTTTTTTTATGTTAATAATGCAATTCAACAAATTTTGTGGCATTTTAATAGTCAAAAGAATCAAAATTGACAAGATCCTCCAAAATTAACAAAATTGAAGATCAAACATGGAGTTGACCAACGTATCTGGAGTATATGGAGTTGGATTGAAGTCAAAGTGGGGTCTTTTTCTTACTCCCTTATTCCTAATTAAGAGCTTAGACTAGTTATTTTTTTTTTATAGAAAAGTCAATCTCCAAAAGTTGAATTTTAATCCCTTTTAGTCGTTAAGTTGGCACTAAGATTCTTTGCGTTTTTGGTATAGGAGAAAGGGGTGGATATTTCCTTCAATTAAAAATAACCTTTTGAAACCAATGGCGCAATTGGTTTGTGATTTAGAGCATTTCTCCAAAAGTTAAAGCGTAGGTTCAGCGTAGAAACTTAAAAATTATAAGGTGGTTAGATAAAAATCTTATTTGATAAGATTACCTCCGTTAAAAAGAGGGGAGTGAGTGCCCTTGGAGTAGTATATATGGGCATTCTTCCCTTCTCCAAAACACCCTTTAGGTTCATTTTGAATCGTCTCATTTCATTTTGGATTCATTTAGTTGGATTCTAGCCATTTTAGGCCATGTTGCCAAATTTTTGTGTTTTTGGAGCATTTCGAGCTCCGTTGTTGAAGCTCTCTTGAAGGACTTGAGGTCTCTTCAAGTTTGGCTAACTTTTTTGTTATCTTTGTTGAGATTTTGGAACTTTGGTTGAAGTTTTGTTGAAATTTTAGAGTTTTTGTTGAAGTTTTTGGTGTTTTGTACTAATGTTGTACTAATCCTCGAGAGTTTCCACTATAAGAAATCAGTGTTTTTTTTAACAAGGGAAAAAACGTGCCGTGATGTCTAATTTAACAAGGACGATGCCTGTAGTGACGTCTAAAAAAATCCGTTTAAAAAAACGGGCCAAAAACGGGCCATGTTATGTGCTAAAATGTGCTTAAATTTTTTGTGACATCGAAAACAACAGGGTCACCCAAGAGTTTCTGAGAGTACCATGTGGAGGGGTTTTGGCATCCACGTAGGATTTTTAACGATGGGCAGGGACACGTTGGACAACTTTTTCATCCAACAATGTTGTAACGTGTCCAATGACGTGGACCCCTAAATATCCGACGTGGAAAATAATTTCCGGTGCACGCAGCCTACGTGGCAGCTGACGTGGCACTTTTCTGCGGTACATGCCGATGTTCTGTGTGATGTTCTCTGGGACGTCACATTTGACAAAAGGATGTTTTAAATGACATTAGAGTCAACGAGAATGTGCTTTAGGAAACAAGCTGGGTGGACAATATTGTGGAATTTATTCGTTGCTGAAATCGCAGACATTGTCCACATACACGTCTATTGTGACATTAAGTAGAGCAACCCGTGTACTGAGGTATGCATTGCTTTGCGCTCAGTGTTCCGTTCGACACGCACAGTGACATCTGCAGTGTTTTCTTGAGCATTACAGAAGACATACAATGCGAGAGGAAGGATGTTTTCTCGAACAAAATGAACAACGTGAATCATAAACCTCAACATTAAAGACGATGTACTCTATAGCCCATATACATGAGTGAATGGAAGATTGAGATATGCCATTAGAAGATGAATTATGTGTCTTTGTAAGAGATGTCCAAGCATAGAAGCATGTGTTTTCAATGGCATTGGGATTATAAGGCCACTTGCCAACTTCTGCACAAAATAGCTATGCACATGCCCATAGTCTAGTACTATGAAGAAATCCACAACAACATTAACTACAACACTTTCGATGAAAACATGGTGCGTTCTACTCAATGTTATGAATAACATGCTTGACCATCATATATGACGTTCAGTTGGACACGCTGTGGCAAACAAGGACTCACTTCTTCCGAGGTGCATCCGATTTCTTGACAACAGTAGCCTGCATCGTACCACACCAAGTCAAAACTAGCAGTACCTACTCGTGCATGTTTATTTCTGGGACTCTTATACAGCCACAACAAATGTCAAGGAATGCTACACTTGCATTACTCTTTTAAGTTGCATACAGAAACAAATGAAAGTATGGGTGAATGGAATGCAGCCTTCCTAACCTTTTTAGTGGGTTGGGTAGGTTTAGGAAGACCCACCACTTTGGGAATTGCTGCCTTCGGTGTAGCCTTCGTGCCCTTCGCAGCTTGCGTGGTCCTCACAGCACGCCGAGGCCGGCTTGAGGACTCACCAAGGACTTCAATGTCTTCCTGCAACACCATCATACAATTATTATTCACTTTTGACATCCTCTAATCACCTACACTTCCTAGCCTTACTTGAGCACCATTGAGGCACTTGCTTTCCTGTAAGATGTACATAGTTATTGTAAAACATACCTGCGCATTCAATGGAATGGGGGACTGAAAGGAAACTTTGACTTCTGTTTACATACTATTCTGATGTACTCGCTTTGAAAAGAATAGGCTGAGCCCTAGAGTGCATCAGCGTCTGCCACTAGTGACGTTCACTTCGATGTCCAATTTGACACGCACTTGTAAAAAAAAATTGAAGCATTGCAAGGCATCCGCTACTACGCTATGACACCATCCTCATACAAGGCAATTCATGGAAATAACGTCACTAGCCTAACAAAGGGAGTGCTTCACGTCAATCACTTGGCACTTAAAATGGAAAGAGAGATGTCGCATCACCTGTTGCTCCGTAGAGGTCTCCATTGTGCTTTCTCTCCTCTCAGATGTTGCCTGCGCCCCGGAGTCTTTGACTATGGCGTACACATCTTCCACTCCTTGCTGACCTTCAACAGTTTCAGGGATCGCAACTTCACCGGCGCCTTCTACCTGCTCCTCCTCAACGTTAGCTACAACGTCGTGAACAACATCGTCTTCAATACTTTGTTTGTTGGAGTTAACGTCAACAAGAACATCATCTTTGACATCGCTTTGGCCAGCTAAGGAACCGTCTCAATAACAGTAAGGCGACTTACACTGCTCTCAAGCTCATCCATCCGACTGCGCATCTCTTGCAGCTCTTTGCTATGGGGACTTCGACCTCTGCGCTTCTCTTCTTCCAAACGCTGCAACTCCTTTGCCACTTCTGCGTCCACCTCTGCTTCAAACGGTGCTCTGTTCCGCAACAAAGCCTACAAGGGGAAGAAGAATATGCACTTAGAGTTCACATGCAAAGGTTACATGCTTCAATGGCACCGTACAAGGGGAAGAAGAACAATAAGAATATGCACTTAGAGTCCACATGCAATGATTACATGCTTGAATGCCACCCGACAAGGGGAAGAAGAATATGCACTTAGAGTTCAGATGCAATGATTACATGCTTCAATGCCACCCCACAAAGGTCCTTCCACGTGCGAAGAAGAAGGCTAAGTCCTCCACATCTACCATCATTTCTGACATTTTTTGGAAAAACAAACGCAACATGTGATGAAAGTGATGTTGACATGGGCAAGTAGGTGGACGTCAGTTACTACATACTTACCAGCCTCGAGATGACTTCTCTCTCTACGACCTTATGCTGGGCTGTGCTGGATGTCTTCCCCTTAGAAATGGCAGACATATGGGCTAACTTCTCTTGGGAAGCATCGGTAGCATAAGCCTCCTTCAATGCCTCCCACACATCGTCATCCATTCCGATCGGCTTGGGTTTTCCGCCATCAATCAATCAATTGAGCTTCCAACGAACATGAATGAGCGCTTTTGTGATGAACGGCTGCATTCACTTCTTCAACACTCGCTCGGACTCTCCCTCTATACGCCAATCTACAAGCCAGAGAACTTAGTATAGCTACCTCTGCATTGTGTACGACATTGATGTACCAAAGAATAACAAGAGAATTTACATGGACACCCCTATGTCTCCAGAAAACACTAGGGGATACACACTGCACGTCCTTGTGGTGTGGATGACCATAGGGACCACCTCTCACTGTAGAGGATCCTACACTGACGTCAGTCGTGACATTATATTCGACGTTGTTGTAGACATTACAGGTGACATCCACTGCCCCGCTTCATGGCCAATGAGCTACCTTCCACAACATTTACAATCTTCTGAACTACATGCAACAGTGAACTACAAGGTCTATAGTCCTCTTCATTTCATAGAGAAGGACTGAATACAAACCTGTATATAGGCACCTAAATAAGCGTCGTCTGTCTTTCTTGGGCTGACCCTCCCATCCAAACCTAGGGTCAAGGTCTCTCGCATATTTCTTGATGTCGTTGAAGAAAGGAACCCTCATAGGTCCGAATGGTTCCCCTTGTTGGTCTATTTCCACAGGTTTCTTCATTACAGTGCTTAAGCCTTTTTCGCGAGCCTGTTCGGGGATCAGTTGCTTGATCATCTCTTCAGTATCAGCATCCGAAGCTGGTTCATCAGACCCTGTGTTGTAGCCCTTACTGTAAAAGGTCAAATGCACTATCAGCTTGGAAAGAAAATGGGGCTACGTTAGTACAAACAAATCACTCCCGCAACTGGACCCCCGTAAAAGAGATCCACATACGCTATTTGCGGCTTCAAAGTTCTCTACATGTTCCTCTGTTGCTCACGATGTTGAATCTAACGTCGATGTAGACACGCCTGGACGTTGTTTTGAACATTACAGGAACTTTCTCTTGACAGAAACTGGAAAGACGCCGTAGTTTAGGGTCTGTCACCTTTGCAGGGGGCTGACTCCCATACGCCCTGATTGATCACTCCTGAATTCAATATGATTGCTCTTTGACCAAGGAACAAACAATCACTTTTCTTTGTATAGAGTTCAACTCAAAGAACATGTCCTCCGTGACGAAGACATGAACGTCACACAATTTATGCGAACGTCACATTAAACGTCTATGACGTTTAACATGATAGAGTCGACGTCATAAGAAACAGGGTGTCCGTTGCACTTGACGTCCGTACCAACGCGCGCCTCCCCCAAAACCTTGAATACCACTGGTTCTATACTCAAATTATTTCTTCTTCCAAACTTACCTCCAAGACTGCTCTCTGAGTTCCTCCTCTTCCTCTGCGTCGTGCCCTGCCTCCTCCGACAACTCCAATAGCACTTGAGGGGTCCTCTTCCTCTTCAGTGGAGGATTGTTGTCCCTGTCTCGTCCCTTCCCCGCTGACGCCGCAAGCCAAGGGTCTCCTCTGGCCTTGGAGCGGCGCTCATGCTCCCCGCGCATGCGCATTGGCCCTAGCGGCGGCGTTACTTCATGTTCGCTGGAGTCCTCTTCACGCCGTTGACTCGCGTTCCTCTTCCGCGCAGGGGCCTGAGGGCGAGGCATTTTCTCACCTGCCCCTCTCCACTACATGCAGAACTCACCGTCCTGCACCCTCCTCACACACAAACGCACACAGAGCATCCATAACAAAGGTCACACATTGGGGAGGCATCCTGGCAACCTGAAGACCTGCGCGCAATCGACTTACTGCAAGACGTATTGTAGCCTTTGATGAGGCGACTTAGCAAGATTGGAACCCTTGTTGCTCCTGATCGGTGGAGAGTTGCGCCCCTTGCGACTGCATGTAAGAACGCCGCCCTTGCCAAATTGCCACAAAAATGAAATTTTCAATAAAACCAGTTTCCAATGAAGGAGGTGTCAATTCAACCTCAAGAAAAACAAATTCAAAAGACCCACGCAAAACTATGTTACCATCTTTCACCAAAAAAATGAATGCAGGAACAGTAGTTCGAGAGTATATACAAAATACGTCAATAGCGACCTGCCTTTGTACTACGGAAGGTTTAATTCTTGCAAGGGCAACAAGCTCTTGAAGCTCCACTTTGTTGAAGTTACTGACCTGCAACATTGTAAAGTTCTTCAGCAAGTCTAAACTGTAGAAGGATCTTGGCTCAGATTGATATTACATATTAAAAGTACATCCAAGAAGTCTCTAAGAGCTTGGTGCTGAATTAAGTCTCCAGTAAGATACGTATCATCGGCAAGTTTTGACAGTTAACGGCTTGGGTTTTAGGATGCAAGACGATTCGCAGACATAGTCCTTACACCGATTGCCCGTATTTTGAGCTCATCATGCAACTCTTCCAAAGCCTTCCACCTGCAGATAGGCCATAAGTTAGTATTACTGCACAAGTTGGACACAAGAACTAGCGTTCTGCCCTAAAAACCATACCCTAAAACCCACACTTCGATCGTAGCTTGAAGCTGACAGTTGCAACTACAGATTACAATTATGCAAAAGGTACATTAAGTAGGCACACCTTTCCTGCCATGATCCAGCATGCTTCATGTCATGACAGACGGCCGAAAAGCACCGAGGATAGTGAAGTAAAAAGAGGTCGACGTACGAGGTTCCCAAGTCCTGTAAGGACGTGCTGAATTGCTGCTTTGTGACCTCATACCCCAAGTGCCTTGGATGCAACTGATTATTTAACACAATTCTTTTGTTGGTTTCTCTCCAAAAACCATATATCAAGCTTTACACAAAACCCTAAACCCTAAGCCCTTAACCTCAGAAAAATGCAGAACTCTACGCTAAACCATCGGGACCAAAAGAATGCACATCGATATAGAATGACAGAAAAAGAGGAAACAAGTTCAGGTGAAGCGGACAACCGAGTTTAGGGCTGCGGATGCAATTGCATGAAAAATTGTTGCAGCAAAAGGAGAGAGACGAAAGCAAGGCATCCGAGCAAGGAGGAGATGCGTGGTTGGACCAAACCCCGGAGACGCCATCGCCAATGCGCACCGTTCTTCCTGATCGGCATCTTCCGTCGCTGCTGGAGACGCTCAATCTGCAACAAGGAGCCAGGTTGCAAGAAGGAAACCGCAAGGCCAAAGCTGGCCTGCGGAAATCCCACAATCCCCATTTAAAATCAGTCCCTTTGGATCCAATATTCTTAAAAATGCCTTTGTACCATTCCAAAAAATTTGCATCACACAAGGTAAACCAGCCCATTGTGGTCAGAATGAGGAGTTTGACATCATCTCGTTGCTGAAATTCTTCAATTTTTGAGTGGACATTAAGTACTTGAAGTATATAAAGTACCTTGGTAGAAGTACCATTAGAACTTAAATAAACTTTAAATGGATGCTTGTAGATTCTTGCCATTACAAAGTAACATACTTATAAACAAGAATTTCTTAATGAACATCTTCATTTGAACTTGAATTTATTGGAAGTGCATTTTAGTGTGTTAACACAATTTCTAGTTATTCATGTCACTTCCAACCTTAAGAAACTTATATGCAAATTCTACTTCCTACAATAATCTCACTATTGGGATTAGTGCAATTGAAAGCTATCTTAGAGGTATTAATAATGTAAACTTGCCTTGTATCTTGATCCTTCTTCTATTTAAGATTTTTTTGAAAATGAGAATGAAGTATTGGGAATTTTTTTCCTTAGATTCTCAACTCGATTTTTCAACATAAAGATTTAAAGTTCATAACTCTGTAGTACCCAAATTTGAGATTAAGATTAATATTCAAAGTCAAATATTCTAACTCTAGAATACATTAAAAGATATTCGAAGGCAAAAAAAACCCACAAGTTCCTTGAAGTTCCTAGATTGTGGGAATTCGCCACATTAGCATTTTATGCAAACCATGCCACAATACATAATATTAATTCATAATTTTTTTAAAATAAAATTATAATTTTTAAAAAGTTTTTAAAATTTTTAATTATAAGAAAGTAATTAAAATTATTTGACAGTAGTGGCTAATTCAAAATTCTTAGGCAACAAAGGGAAATTAAACAACCTTGAAATTCCCCTCCCTTGCCTTCAGAAATCTTTAGTAGTGTTGAAGAACTTGTGTTTTAAAATTTGAAAACGAAGAGTGGAGATGAAGTTGAAAGTTTAAAACTACCCTAAACCATAAGTAATTCTTCACGAATAGAAGCAAGGAAAAAAGTCAAACAAATATTCAAAATTTTGGAGATTTAAGCAGTAGCCATGCTACAGTATGTGAATGTAGTGCTTTACTCATCAAAAAATGAACGTAAATATTATTTTTTGTGTCTTTTTTCCTCCTCAAAAGATAATGCCCATCTGACTTCCACATTCCAATAGATATTGTAATTATAATTCTACTATCACCAAGAAGCCCTTGCATAGTATATATATTCTATCTTTGTACAAACTATTGTGCTTTTTTGATCATTCATTTGGCCTGTACAAAGTCATTTGTAATTATTTTGCAAATCTAACAAGCTTTTGCTATTGGTAAAGTACTTTGTAGAGGATGGATGAAACACTAAATTGAATTAGAATGTGGTAGAATACCTTCTCTACATAAGTACCTACCAATTGGATCAATTGAAAAGTGAAAATAATGTTTATTTGATCTAAAAAAAATACGTTATATAAATACATCCTCAAAAAGTACTTTTCTGACGTACTTTGTAGGGGGGCGTAATGTGCTTTCACCCTATGGAGACTGCAAGTCACTCCCAAATTGTTTGGGCCATCCCTAAACCCAGGTGGGAAAGCACTTCCTGGCACTGCCCACATGACCATTCACCCCAATTTGGGGGGGGGAACCCCCGAGCCCCAACCCAATGGAATGAACTTGGCCATAACACCCCCATGTTCTCCCCATTTAAATTTTTTCCCAACTCCCTAAATCCAAAAAGCACTGGGAAGAATTCACTATGGGGACTACAAATTACTCCCAAATTGTTTGGGCCATCCACGAACCCCCAATGGAAAGCACTTCTTCGCACTCCCCGTACTACCATTCACCCCCATATTGGGGTGGGACCCCCAAGCCCCAACCCAATGGAATGAATTTGAATTGGACACCCCTATATTCTCCCCATTTAATTTTCTCCCCTTTTAATTTTATTCCAACTCCATAAATCCAAAAAACATTGGAAGGAATTCACTATGGGGACTGCAAGTCACTCTCCATTTTATGGGGCCTAATTTGCAATCCTAAAGCCAATGGAATAATGTCACATTGATCCCAACACTCCCAAGTAATCCCCATTTTCTGTTCTCAAAACCCATCTCCAAATAATATTGCGTAACTTCACCTCTATGATAAGGTTATCCCAATGAGTCTCCATTTTTATTTCCCATATTTCATGTTTTAGGACCTAAAATATTTAATTATGTACATCCTTTTTATTTTGGCATACCCTAGACTTGTAACACCAAAACACATTTGTTGAGTCATTACATGTGTCTATGTCACTTTCATCCTACCTTGTATCCATGACTTCACATCCTCCCAGAAAGCCTGAATTTTACAGCCTGAAGCTCTTTCCTATACTGATCAGGTGTTTTCCCTGTAGGGCAGCACCCCCCCTGCCCTCTCAATGACAGCAGTGCACCTGCCCGCAGTGAAAGACGCACCAGTGGCTGACGTGGCCGATTCGTGTTTTTTTGGACGTCATCTGAAACGTCCTTTATTTTTTTGGACATAGTGAAAAACACGTCCGTTCAAAGTGACATCCCTATATTTCCTGACATCTATTATGACGTTTCAGATGACATCACAAAAAATTGTCCCTGATCTACGCGTTCGTCCAAAAACGTAGTGACGTCAAAAATAATGGTGATGTCACAACGTAACGCAGTAAAAAACATGGGTTTCTTATAGTGTTCCCTTCCATATGACTGGCAATGCCGCTTTGGGGGACCTCTAGTTTGTAATTGCAAAGTTCTAACCCTCCAAGTGGGAAATTTCTTAATTGTAAAATCCCCTAAAGTTTGTGTGTACATACTAACTTGTTATAGTGGATTTTTTTGAACTAATAATTGTTTTGTACTAACATCTCTACTTTAACATGTCCTTGTGTGGGTAATCTTGTTGAAAGTTTCTATATTTTTGTGCTTTTGCAAAATATGGCGAAGCTTTGACTTTGTGTGGTGGGAAATTGTTTAGATTTTTGTGTATTTGTCAACCTACGGCGAAGCTTTGAACCTATAGGTAGAAATTCCTTTAGAAATTTAGCAAACCTCTCTTTAGAGACTTCTTTAGTTTGCCAAATTAGCTTCTAGTATTTGTTCATTTCTTTTCTAGCTTTTCTTTTGTTGAGAGTTTTTGAGTGTATTCCTAAGAGCTTCATTTTTTTTATTGTGTTTTATCCTTTAAAAAAATTATTTGTCGTAAAATAACCCCATAAAAAAATCCAATTTTTGTTGTTTTTTAGGGCCAGTCCCAGTCATTGTAACCATTAGGATAGCCAAGTCCTTAGTAGCTAGCCAACTAGAGTGGTCAAACCTCCGAAGGGGGTGGCAGCCAGGACCCATGGTCAAACCCGGCCAAGCAGGCCCAGTCCAGCCACCTACCAAGCTAGCTCGCCATGCTAGCCAGGTAGCCATGGCAGGGCAGAAGGAGGGCTTAATCACCCTCTTATTATTAAACAAGTTGTTTATTTATTTATTTATTTATTTTTAAAATTAATTTAGTAAATGTTTGTTTGAGTTTTTTTGTTTTTTTTGGTCTAATTAATTATTCTAAAATAGAAAAAATAGAAAAAATAAATAAAATAAATAAAATTAGACATAGATAGGAGAGAAGAGAAAAATTAGATAGAATTAGAGTAGAATTAGGGGACAAAGACTTAGAATTTGTGTAAAAATTAGAGATTGGAAGAAGGAGGTTGGAATAGTACAAGCCAAAATTAGAAAAAATGGAGAATTAGCATTGCAAATTAGCACCTACAAGTAGCAATTAGCATTTAGAATAGTAGAAATTAGCATTTTAAACTCACCACTCTATCTCTCCCTAGCCACTACTACTACAATAAAAGAAATGTAATCTCCAAACACCCAAAATTCGAATGCTAGAATGAAGTAGGAATTCAAAGTAGAGTTTTTTTATACAAAATAGTTGTAGGATTTGAAAGGAGGAAGAAAATCTTAGAGAATTCCTTCCATCCAAACAAATTAGGATTAGAATAGGATAGAATAGGATAGTAGTGAACCTAGACGTATGAATTATTTTCTTGGAGTTTGAAACATTTCCTTTTTCCATACATAGTTTAAACTATGTATCTCGTAAAGTCAGACTTATAGTCCCAACTTCTTTGAAAAGGTTCAAAGCATTTTAATCAAGGGTGCATTGAATTTGTTTAGCAAGAAGTTTGTTCCTTTTATCTACATCTGAATACTAAGAAGATGTTGCTTCTATAGTTTGACACAAGGTATATGCTCTTGTATTTTCATCTACTTTTAATTTTTTTGCTTGTTTATTACCCATTGGCCTTTCAAGAAATGCACTTGGACTAAAACTTGGGATACTAGGATTTGGGATATTTGGAATACTATGTTTAGGAGATGAAGATAAGAATGGAAGTCTAGAAGACTAGCCGTTATAGTGAGAAGACTTCTTTTTACTTGTTGCTCTAGAAGTGGCAGCTCTACCTAGTTCAAAAAAACAAGGAAGATCTTTTACAATTATCCAACAATGCATGTACAAATAATTCTTCTTATCATTTTCATGTTGAGTCTTGTAAAGTTTGAAAGCCTTATCAATGATATCAGCTTCACTTGTGCCCAATTCGTCAAGGTCTTGAATTGTAGTAACATAAGCATTGAACTTTGCAGTCTCCATTTTGATATTATTGAATTTGGCTTCCAATGACTTCATTGTTCTTTCAGTGGCACCTAATGAAAAAGAATATGAAGAAGTTAGAAAATGAATAATTTCTCAATAATAAACATCAAGCATGTTTAAATAAAAAATTGATGCATTGTAATATAATGCATACCTCCTCCAATTCCGGTCATGTAATGGTTCTTCATGCGTTCCCAAAACTTGCCGACTTTTTATTGTGCTTCTACAATAGGGTCTTGGCTAATGTGCATCCAACTACGACATAGTTGGATTTCATCGTTGTTGTTGTAGTTCTCAGACCTCCTTGATGGACCTTCATCTACCATCTTTACAATTTTGCAAACTTACACCTATTACTTTAAAAAAATAAAAAATAAGGAATATTTGATTATGAAATGCTTTAGAGAATAGGTATCAAATGAATAGTGCAATAAAGAATTTAGTAGAGCAAAACATGTTCAATACAAAGACCACTTTCAAAATCTAAATCTAATATGCAACAATTGAACAATTTAGATGAGTACCTTGCAAAACTATGTAATTGAAGTGTATAACCAGAAGAAAAAATAAAAGTAATGAAGAAGAGGTTTTAAGATTTATTAGACTACTTTGTAGATGATTCTATTTATGATGCAAGGCTCTTTCATCAAAGGTTTTGTATGTCAAAACGTTTGTTTTTGAAATTGGTAGAAAATGTTGAAAATTATGATAGTTATTTTGCACAAAAAACAGATGCAACTGCCGCACCGGGATTAAGTGCTCTTAGAAAATGTACAATTGTAATGAGGATGTTGGCTTATGGGATTGCATTAGATGCTGCTAATGAATACGTGCGCATAACATCCAGTACAATCATGGAAGCACTAAAACGATTTGTAAAAGCAATCAAAGCCATTTATGAAAGCACATACTTGATACAATCCACTAAAGAAGATATTCAAAACCAACTATGAATCAATGAAGCAAGAGGGTGGCTTGATATGTTTACATCATTGGATTGCATGCACTACGAGTGGAAGAATTGCTCTATTGCGTGGCAGGGTTCTTTCCAAGGAAAAGATGTCTTTAACTCTATAATACTTGAAGCCATTGCTGATCAAAGTTTATAGATATGGCATGAAAATTTTGGAGTACCTGGAGCCAATAATGATATTAATGTCTTACATCGAAGTCCATTGGTATCAAACTATTTGAGGGGAAAATCCCAAGGCATGAGTTTCGAAGTTAATGATTATTACTATCCATAGTACTATTTACATAATATGATAATCGAAGATGAAAGAGACCAAGACTTAGAGCCAGTGAACCCACATACTGACATGCAACCATTAAGGCATGGATTATCATTTCAAGATCTTTTACGTGGAAATCAATTAATTAATGATGAAAATTCACACTACACACTTAGAAATGACCTCATAGAGCATTTGTGGGCATTAAAAGGAAGTTCTTAGGATTTTAGGTGCATGTTTATGATATGAGTTTATATTCCTTTTTTTTGTGTGTGGGGGGGCAATTAAATAATCATAAAATTGTATTAGGTACACGCCATAATAATGCTTTTGCTTTGTTGTGTAGGATTTTGATCATTAATTTATTGAGTAAGAGTATAAGATTTTGAGTGTTTAAAGTATGACGATGCAACAATAAAAAATATTACATGAGTACAATTTCTTTCCATGGTATTTTTAAAAAGTACCTAGTAACAAGATTAGTTCATCAAAATTGTAGTTTAAGAGGAAATTTTGTTGTTCATGTTATTTTGATATTTTCCTTTGACCTTTAATCCCTCTAGGCCTAACTTTTTTTTGATAGTGGAGTTTTTCAATGAATCATGGTAGTTTGATATTTTTGCATGGTAGGGATGTTCTTCAAATTTTCATCCTTGAGCATACTCAATTGAAGAGTAGTTTTTCTAATGGGTATATTATTGGTCGTGATAAATATTTCTTGTTCTATCTATAGATTATAAAAATATATACAAAGAAAAAATTATAGGTAGAATAAATATAAGAACAAAGATAATGACTTTGTATAATCCCCTCAAAATTGCATGAGAACCTAAGGCAAAAGTACTATAATTTTTTTATAAAAAATAGCAATCAATTGATCACTCCCTCAAATGTGTATAGAAAAAATTGAATATTTCTCACATTGAAATTTCTAAATTTCTAAATTCAACAAGTATGTTAAATTGTTATTCTTCAATTTAATATTCTACAAAATGTTAGATGAAATATGCTATGCATAAAATAAATTGATGGATGACTTGACTATTCATTGTAGAAACAAAGAGTGCACCTATTGGTTCTAATCAATAGTCGAAGCATTTTGGTGACTAATGAATTTGTAGGGGTCATGTCCTTTACAAGTAAATGTTGAGAAGTATAATGTTGAACTCTTTGAAACAAAAATTAATTATTTATAGGGTTCAACATTTTTAGGTATGGTTTTCAACCTTTTCAATTATTATTATAACGTTTCACATCTTCCAAGTAAATCTTTTTTTCTTTAAATCTTAAGATTAAATTTTTTTTAAAGTAAAAAAATATTAAATTTGATTAGGAGTTTGATTAATATTTTGCTGGACGCTTCAATCCGATGAACCCAAACTTTGTGTTTAAAAAAATCAAGTAGGCAGAAACAACAACTCCACTCAACTAGATTGCTCAGAGGAACCCATAGTGTGGTGATGCTCAGAGGTTTTAAGGTTTTAACAGGGTGGTGATGCTCAGGGCCACACACAACCTAGCCAGTAATTTTCTTTACTCCTGCAATCTTATCACGCCAAATCTTAACCCAGAAACGACGACGAGGCCATTTTGTGGCTTTTGGATGAATGTTTCTTGAACTGTAGAGAGCTGGGAAGCAGTTTTTCATCCACTTCTTTCTTGATGACCTTCCATGTTGGGTTATGAAGATAATCTAGTTGAGTTTGGAGTTATGCTATTGTTTGTCTTCACATAAATGAGAAGTCCCAAAAAAACCGGATCACAAAATATGCTATTTTAATGTATTTTAGAAAGTTGTTGCTCCTTGCTTTAAATCTGAAATTTCTCTACAAAAATGATATTTTTTGAATTTAAGACCAACTAACAAAATAAATTTAATTCACTCTAGTTTCTACTCCAATTTGAATTTTGAAAAAATTCCTAATAATCAAATTTTTATTGGAGTTTGAACTTGGGATGAATTTTCAATGTCTACTACGTTCTAATTATAAAGTGGCACGGAAAATGAGTTTACACCATGTTGTTCATCACTATAATATGCACACATGGTGAAATTTTCAGATTTTTTGAAATAAATTTCTATTTGATATGATTTTTCTTCATTATATCTACAAAAATTCACAAAAAAATAAATTATTTACAAAAAAATCTAAAATTTTGGTGCAACAAAGAAGACATTTTGTTTCATCTTTGAAAAATAAATTAAATTTTTTTCATACATATCTTGTTGCAAAATGACAACAAACTGAGTGATGACAGTGAGGCTTGAAATCAACGGTCATAGGTTCGTCATTTAGGAGTCAATAAATTGCCTCTAACTAGGGCAACAATTACACACAGACTCATTTGATGATCACTTCACCCGTGATTACTAATTATCTCTGGTTTTATTTTTTGCAATGAAATTCTGATTCATATGTCACCAGTATGCTCTGAAAATTTATTATTATAAAAAAAAGAATTCAAAGAACACATTAGATGAAATCTGAGGCCTCTAAAGGGCCGTTTCAGCTTGTTCCCAAAACTGTTCCCGAAACTGTTCCCGACCCTCCTGTCTGCTGTCAGACCAATAAATTTAAAAAAAAAAAAAAAAAAAAAAGTTTAGTCCTGAAATGCAAAAAAAAGTCCATTTTTTTTTTAAAAAAAAAAATCGATGACGTGGCAGGCTCTCGACCACGTCGGATTCGGGTTCCCAGGGCAGTTTCGGCGTTCCCAAGGCCTGATAACTCACGGCCCTTTAGAGGCCTCAGATTTCATGTAATGCATGGAATTTTAAGACCCTCGGATTCTTATGTACCTGAAAATGGAATATGTCTATGTGTTTAAAAAAACAAAAACATTTTAGTGGTGATCAAAAAATAAAAACAAAAAAACTCTCTCCAACTATTATATTAGCAAAAAAAAATTTGTTTTATGTAGATAAAAACAGAAACTCTCAACAGTTTCTGTCACTCCAATGAAATTCCCTTACCATAATTTATTAAAAAAAGAGAAAAGTCTCTCTCCAAGTTTCATATTTGCAATGGAATTCCATTTTATTTTTATTAAAAAACAACAACTTTCTCCAAAAGTCCAAATTTTATCTTTGTATTAAATTTCTGTTTCATTTGTCGTGTAAAAAAAGAAACCCTCTTTGGTAAGTTATCAACTTTTCATTGCTAGTCTGTAGTGATAATATTTCTGTCCACTTCACGTTTTCTATTGTATGGACTTGAAAGTATAAATTCATATCTAGCCCTGGAACAGATCCCATCTCAACTTGCAATGTCTGCCTATATTCTGAGCCTCAATTTACAAGCATCTTTCTGAGCCTCAAATTCAAAAGTGTTCACATTTATATGCCAATTTTCTTAAGAATTAAGGACAAACTTCTAAGTAGTTAAAATTGGCCAAAACCTACCCACAAGCCAAAATGAATTTTGGAATTTTGCATGGGTGTCTACAACAATAGTGTATTGGAATCAAAATTCTTGGCCAACGTGGATTTTAGATACAACTTGTAAAAAGCCAATTAAGTATATGATTTCCGAAAAATTGTTTTTTACATTGAACTCAAACTATTTGGTTGCTTTTAGTTCAACAACAAGGTATAACTACTCCTACAATTTAGTATCTTCCTACTCATATAAAAGTTAAGCCTCATTTACACTTATACATTCATGAGTCAATCAAGTGACTTGGCCAACATCCTTTGTCACTTACTTTTCATTTTCATGTACTCATAAGTCAATCTACTCTAATAGAAATATCTTTGAACTCCACATTGCCTAGCATGGAAGCATATTGTGGTAATATTGCATATAGTAGAATAGTTTTTGAAAAGACATTTAATAACCTCCTAAAAGGCAATTTATAGGCTTGTTCATGACTTGGACAAATCCCTCATTATGAAGTTGGCCTCCCTCACATGGTGGCTAAAAAGACGATAAGGTATGTGTACTTATTTATTTCCCCTAATTACAACTAAGCTTGATACTTTCTATTATAAGCCATAAATTACTTTTATGAGATCAATTTGTAATTGAAAGAGAATTCCTATTCACTATAGCATGCATCATTTGCATCATTTTGATTGTATGAATAAACGAGAAGACTGCGGCTTGATGCACTTTAGTGTGCATTATTTGAACACCTTCTGAACCTTCACAACAGTGGGTTCTGATAGACTTTCATGTTTTGATTGTGTACAGCTTGTATAATCAATATTTCAATATTTAAGGGTTAAGGATTTGGTTTTCTGGTTTAGGTGATGGGATCGAAGGTCGGTAATGGAGACGGGCTCAGGTTTTAGCATCCTCTGCCTTAATCAGGGAAGTTTGAATGTTCAATTACCTTGTATCGTGCGCTTCAGGAGTAAGTTGCATTCTTGTACTTCAGAAACAAGTTCTCTGCAGGTGCTGAGATATGAACTTAAGGTTCTTTTGTTGATTGCGGGTTTTTTCACAAATGGGTGATGTCTATGTTGTCAAAAGTGCCCAGATGCGTATTTGTAGGGGATGTTGTCATGTTGAGAGATCCGCAAAACCCAGATCGCGAACTTGTGCGTAGGGTTGCAGCATTGGAAGGAGAGGAGATGGAATCCTCAGATCCTGGCGACGAGCCTTTCCATCTGGCCCCTGGAACCTGTTGGGTGCTTTGTGACAATGAAAACTTAAGCCCTAAGGTACCGGTATGAACATATTTGCCTCGCTAGCACCTTGTTGTGGAGCTTTCGTGCATTTTGACTATCAGATTGTGCCTCCGATTTTGAAATAATGAGGTGCACCAAGCTTGCTTTGCCTGTAATCGAAAAGGATGAACCATAGAGTAGGGTTTGCAGTGAGAAATTTAAATTCATGTTTATAGATGAGTTCTCGCTGTGATGCTAGTCTTTGACTACAAATTTAACTCTCTTTTTGTGTCTGAGCATATGTAAGCATTCAGTCTCTTGAGTTCTTTTTTATTTTAATTGGACCGAAGAGCTATTTTGGCGACTCTACTGAGCTATTGCACATACCATGGACTCCTTTGCAGGATGCATTTGATAGTCGGAGTTTTGGTCCACTATCCTTGCGTAATATCACTGGGAGGGCTATATATCACAGACGCTCCGCCGTTGATCATGGTTTTGTTGAGAACAGGTATGTGGAATGGAAGTTGCTGCCTTTCGTTCCAATTTGTAGAGGTCAGTTGTGCACCATATTCATGTTGATCTAAATGTGATGAACGACACACTTTTGGTTCGCATCCAACTGGTGAACTTCTGCTTGGGGCATGACATCGCTAAGCATACGAGATCTGTTTGTGTCGTTCCATTAATTCCCCGTTTTGCTTTGCTTGTTTTGTTTTTTTGCAGTAAGAACGCTAGGTATGATGATTCTCCTATTTTGGCGGTTGAGCTTGATGTCGAAGAGCTGACCAACAATGACACACGGGACAAACAATGAGTAGCGCAGAATGAAATGGTTACAGTTCTCTCTACTTTGAGCCCGCCAAATCTTGTCTTCAGGTCGCATCCTTGTAAGCTTTCACATATGAGTTGAAGCTTCCATTATAAGGCGACAGCACCTTACAAGGACACCACGCTATGTGCAACTGCTATGTTTGAAGGATGAGTGGACAGAGGAGGGATTCGAAATCACCATTCTGAGTGAGAATGCCCATTTGGATTTCACAAGATACAATATTAATTGGGTGCAATCAGGGATGCATGAAGTGAAACGCTATCTGGACTTGGGATAGACTTGGGATAGTCTCAGCTTTTTCACAGTGCAGCATTCTGTGACGATTGTGTTCGCGGATGAACAAGATTCCATTCATGGTCAAATTCAAACCATGAATGCCAGATGTGTTTATTTCTTTAATAAACTACTCTTGCTTAAATAGTCATGATTTGTGATCTACTACTAAGCTTTTGTCTATGCAATATGCACAACGGATTCATCTGGTGTAATAGTAGGTTGTCACGCTTTCATTACCTGTCTCACTCAATCTGAATCAACATGAAGTGACTTGAATTTGCTAGTGATCTCTTAATTTTACGTGTAGCTTCACCTCAAATTGGTTTCAGAGCTCACTGGCATGCACTTACTTTAGTTGTGTCATATGAGCAACAGTTTTCTGAGAGCACTGCATTTTGAGTTGGAGGCGGGGTATATGAGGAAGGATAAAACGATTACTGATATGGCGGAAGATGCTATTTGCCACTTAAAAGTTTACATATGTGACTTCTGGGAGATGAATAGAGCAGTGGAGATCTCACAACAGTCAAATTCTTCTCACGAAGACTTATTTACGAATTCCTTATGCAATTTCAGAGAGGGATGCAGATCACTGTGACACTACACAATTCCATCTCCATCCAGAGATCAGTGGACATGCTCATTTAACGAAGTCATGTCTACATCGAACGTGCTATCTGAAGCCCAACAAGGTGATTGAACAGATAAAGGTTCCAGTCGGGAACACGGGAAACTCGATAGGAGACGGGATTTCAAGTCGATATCCACTTCCTTCCACTTCGCGAGCTCACACGATGTGCCCAAAGCAGCACCCATTTTCAAGGTTCAACTAAATTCTCAAGAATCTAGTATTTTTAGTACTTCTTTTACCATTTTCAACTTGCTCTTTTGTCAAGAATGTATATGAAATTGTTCTGTGAAATTTTGTATACGTATTCCAAACTTAATTCTTGACATGTTATGGAGAGATATTCATAACATTCAGTAGCAAAGGGAAGGACTGCCTTCCCCTACAAAATGGTGCTGAATATTCACCATTTCATCCGCTGGATGAAATGGTGTGGAATATTTGGCACGATCAGTAGCTAACTATCCATGTGTCGATATTTGTCAGAGTTCTGCTCGGTTGTAGGGTCCCGACTGCATACTCCAAGTACTAAAATAATTAAATACTAACAATTCAATTAAGGCACAAAATCTGCAGACTTAAGGTAATAAAAACTCAAATACTTTCAATTCAAATAGTGAACAAAATATAAGTTATAAACAAAGTGACTATTTAATCATTGAGGTAATCAATTTCAATATTGGAACTTCCTCATAAAACTTTGTAAGCCATTCGTGTTTAAAGACTTTGAATGAGAAGACAACTCTTTATATATCTATGGGGTAGTAGTAGGTAGAACAAACAATGAGGAATATGTAAATTAGAATTTATAGTTTCTCAACTGCTTATAGTTTAGTCAAATTAAAGCAAAAATTATGATTGAAGATTTGAAGTAGAATTTCAGACCTCATTTAGGCATAATATAAAAAAAAAATTCAAAAAACTTTGAACTAAAAAAAGTTGGGAAATTAAGTTATGTTTTATCTCCAAAAATCCATTTGAGATTTCGATTCTCTAATAAAAAAATTATGGACAAATTTCAGAGAGGGGTTGGAAGGGAATTTTTTTTTTACATTTCCAAACATCCTCTTTGAAAAATGTCCATAACTTTTGATTGAAGTATCAGAACCTCAAACAAATTTTTGGAGATGAAATTGATATCAATTTATCAACTTTTCATAGTTCAATTTAAAAAAAAAGTTAATATACTATACTTAAATGAGGTTTGAAATTCTACTTCAATCACAATCCCTACTTTTGATTTTAACTATGAGTGGTTGAAAAACTACAAATTCTAATTCATATGTCCCACATAGATATTTCTACTTCCTACCACCCCATAGGTATATAAAGAGCTTCTCTCCACATTTGAAAATTGAAAGTAAGTTATTGTGATGGCCACATGGTAGATTGCATTAATATGCTACTCAATGGATTCTAGCTTAGGATTTTAGGCAAATCATTTTTCTTTACAAATCATATTGACTTATATGTTCAATCCTAGAATTAGCAAAAGAAAATGGAGCACGCCAAAAGTCTACTGGCACACAATCCCTGTACTGCAGCTTAGAGTAATGATGCATGGATGAATTTTGTGAATGACGCCTCCAGGGAGGGAAAGGCAGCCTCCCTGAAGGGGACTGAATGTTATATTCTTGGGTGAAAAGTTTGAAAGATGAAACTTAACATTCTGGAAGAGTTGAAAATGCTTCTATTTTAAATTCACGCATCATGATCAGAATTGGTAAGCTTTTTCCTCTGCAAAACACTGAGGACAGTAATTTTGGCTTTTGAAAATTGAATTAAGCCCTGGTGACTTGAATTTGTACATGCGGTTTGAGAATAGCTACCAATTATTCAAATCTACGTACATGTGAAGCTTTGAGCTAAAGACTCAGCTCGAAACAAGAAAAGGAAGAGGTTACATCTCTGCCATGATAATCGTGACAACCTGTTACGAGACAGTGCACACATTACAAGCAACACTTCAAATTTCGTATAATTTGAGTTATTTGTACTGAAGAAGACTTAAGGATTTCACCTTGAGCGCCGTATTGAAAACCTCCTAACTTTGAAGTGCACTACTACTAACTGTACGTATTTAACTAAACTATTACGAACGTACAGAACACCCAGCTGGAAATAAAAAAAAGAACCAGTCGCACTTACGAAGAGGTTGCATCACTGCCATGATAATCGTGACAAAACCGTTACGAGACAGTGGACAACTTACGAAAACTTCTAACTACATTTCATCCATGCCAGTGAAACCTCCAAGCTAGATAGGTCTCACGCATATATGTGCACTTACAATTATGTTGCTGTGATCGATCAGGCTCATGGTCCTGTACTCAGGCGTTACAAGGAATGGTACCGCTCATTCAGAGATCGAAGCTGACGGAGTGATAGTGGAATTGGGTATTACTTTTGGTCCATAATTGCCTGAAATTCATTGATCTACACAGTTCGGCCACAGTGCACGCCAGGGTCTCCGGTCCACACACCAGCACCCCCACTTCCGCACCGCCGAAGTTGTCATGCAGGTCACGGACCTCACCCATCACCTCTGCGAACACACACAACATGAAAATTTGGACGTAAGTTTCAAGTACTAAAATTAGACTTGCAGCAATGGAGCATTGATGTGATGCAGCGTAGGAATTAGAAACCCTAGTAGGCGAATTCGTATGGATTATCATGATAACGTCATAATATTTCAGGCGAGAAAGGGATCATGGATTAATCATACCAGTGAAGTTGGGGCGAGTGCCGACGACAATGGTGCTGCGGTCCAGAAGCGTTTCCAGGCGCCCGGTCTCCTCGATGTCTGCACCATGAAGTTTGTCTTGGACCACCTGAAGCTCGCGGCTTTGATCCGTCGCAGTAGGTGATTTGGACACGAACTTCGAACCAAGCTTGGCGCCGTACACAACCGCCCCGCCGAAGATGATGACGGCGATGGCGATTGTGAGTAAGAATAGACTCACGTCGTAATAATTAGCAAGTTCATGCGTGTATTCCACGATGTCTGAGTTTGGAAGGTACACATACACTCGGAACAACGCCAGAAATAGCGTCAGTCCGAGGCACGCGGCGGCTGTCACGCCTGCGAAAAGCATGAGATTGCTCCCACTGCCCCCTTCCTCCACTCCTCTCCACGGACCGGTCTGAACCGTATCTCCGTTGTCAGTCGGAATTTCTACGAAGTCGTAGTTTTCCGCACCTCTGACCTCGTCCATGCCCTTGGACACGACAGGTTCGGCACCAGGCTTCTCTGCGGTGAGGAAGATCTTGACGTTCACCCGAAACTCCGAGTCCCGGGACCCGTAGCTGGTGAAGATTCTTGCAGGGTCGCAGAACTGGTCTTTGAATGCATTCAGTTCGGAGCGAGTTTTCACGCACCAAATCAAGTCCACTGTCGTCGGTAGCCCAACCTCGTCGCTCTGGTGTCGATATAGAATATCCGTGATGATGGCCATGAACGGCGTCACGCCAATTCCGCCAGCGACCAGGAGCAGATGCTTGTACTTGAGGAAATAGTTGGACTCATGGCCGTATGGACCTTCAGCGAACAGTTTCAGCGAGATTGGGCACTTTCCACCTGAACTCACTTGGCTGTGGGGATTGGCTTTATTCTCCTCGATGGCCTTGCGAAGACTCTCCGTCCAGTCGCCGAGTGGTTTGATCAAGATGGACATGTACTTGGTGTTGTCCAGCGGCGTTGAGGCAGAGCTGAAAGGATGCCAATGCAATATCGCCAAGCCGCGGAGGTTGACGAACATGAAGCTCAAGGGATTGTACGAGTTGCCCGGGGACACGGGAAGCTTCAACTCCACAATGCCAGTTGGGAGTACTCTGGCTTTGACCCCCCGGATGGACCTCCTCGACTGCAGGAAGCGTAGAAATCGGTCGATGAAAAACAGAAATGGTCCGGCTAGGAAATAGCCAGTCAGCCAAACGCCCAGGTGATACGCTGCGAACGCAAAGAAAATGATGTACAACTGGTGCACACTGAAGAAGAGGTTGAAATGACGCCGTCGGACCCACGCTAGAGACGTCGGCCACATGAAAAGGCCAGCGATAAGCGAAATCACTCCAGCAAGATTGGAAATTCCCGTTTTCTGCCATTTCACAAACTGCAAATGACAGTATCACAGTTCCAGTCAGACTTGCCAATATTGGGCTAAAAACGTAAGTACGTAACCGCACAGGATACTAATATTGTTGCGAAGCGAACCACAGAACCATGCCACCAACTGCCAGCAACTGATCTACTAATGCATACGGTTGGACTCATGCCTTGACTTAGTGTGTATGCACTGAGTTCTCTACTACTCACTAGCATGCCACTGATCTAGAGCGGTCCTACTTGGAAATTGTACCAAATATCTCGTGCACGCATGCATACTGATGAAATTTGATCTCGACAGACTTGACTACAGTTGCCGAAGATCTCGAGACAGATGCAATTACACAAGTTTGGCGGGTTGCTTACCAAATGCGCTTCATTCATGACACCGTAAAAGATCCCGTAAGCAACTCCGTGACCTAAGACGAGGATGAGCGTCAAGTGCCCGAGCCAAACATGATATTTGACAGCGTGCTCGAAAGGGATGTCAATCAACTTGAGGATTGGAGAGCCCCTCGTGACAGGCAGAAACAGGAGAGCAATAGGAATCATCGACACCCATCCCAGCATCACCGATATGTACTCGAATTTCATCATTGCACTGCATCATTCATGATCCCCAAACAGTCAGTACGTTACCCAGATCAAGAACATAAATGGTGTAAACATAAATGAGTGCAGTCACCGAATTGCAGACATGCAAGATTTGAGCTGTTGAATTTGACCGAGTCGGAAGGCAAATTCTAGCTCAAACGGATATATCGTTAGAATGGCAATATCCCACAAACTTGGCACTTTCAGGTTCAGACCATGTGGTCTGAATTGTAAACCGGTCCTAGAACCGGTTCTGAAATGGTTCAAACCATGTGTTCTGAAATGAATGGAAAAATGGCGGAAGAATATCGTCATTTTGACAAAATATCCGTTCTCATCTGTACATGGGACTTACTCGGTGTATTTGGGATCGGTATTTCCGGTCTCTCCAGCGTCGATGACCTTGAACCAGTCCAATGTATACTTCCAGAATTGCCACAAGACAACAAAGAGCACCATGGCAAAGCCCACTATTTCGACGGTGTTCATCATGCCCATTGGTCCCCTCACCACCAGCGGCTGCGTAAACAAACCATCCCACACCCGCCTCAGCCATCCGTTCCTTTGCTTTGATGCCTTCCTACTGCAGTGAGCAAATTGATCAGCAGTACGTGAGTCAGTGTGTCATCTCCAAACGTGACATTCTCTATTAGTTTCAGGAATGAGAAAATCAAACTCATCAGTTTCACGACTTAGGAAACTTCATAATTAAATATTAATTGTACAGCCGACAGAACAGGCTAGGCTGGGGGGAATGTCACCTGGTGGGATAGGCTTTGTCAAGTTCAAGAGACACGCAAGCGACAATTACCAACACCAGAATTGGTGCTGAGTACAGAACCAAGACCGACCCTGCATACCAAGCCAGAACACCACATGTCAATTTTCAGCCCATTGTTAAATAAACCAAGGATCGAAAGAGTTGAATTAATACACTGAACCCCGGCTTTAACCCCGGCTTTAACATCATGGTACGACGTCATAACGTCGACCAAAACGTCAATTTCGTTGTATTTGCACGATTCAGACCGCGAAATTTGTTTGACAATCTCACTGCACAAAGCTCTTGAAACGTTTAGAGCTTGTACGAAGAGCTTGAATTAGCCTTCAAAGCAATAAACTCGAGACATATAGAAATTGGCGTTCTAATTTCCAGGACATCAGCAGGACTTGCAGGTGTGTGTCGAAAGTTTTCTTGCACGGACCGTGCTGTCAGCGATGAAGATTCTAAATGCATGGATGCGGGCATACGTACTGCCAGGCCTAGGATTTTGATGAAAGACATAAGCAACCTGACCTCAGCACGCACCCAGTCCATGGAATGGTCACGTGAGTGAAAGCTGCGTGTTTCGCTACTCCAGCTCATAAATCCAGGACTGGTCCTTACAGAGCTGACCATACTAGTGGAAACCGCCTGTTCAAACAACATAGTATTCTGTCTGAAAATTAACAGTGGGAAGTTAATTCAACGTGGTAGGTGGTTGAAACAGCATCCGACTGTTGGTTCCTTCATGCTGTCTCAACAATTGAACGGTGATTTCAGTCGGAAAACTGAAACCTGTCAATTCAACTGAAACCTGTCAGTTCCATGAACATGAGGTTCAGAAGTCAGGAAACCAAGTCAATTGGAACAGCTAGCTTACCAGGCCCTCCCCACTGCTTGTTTTTTTCGAATGCGTAGTACACTTTGTCGGAGAACTTATAGCCAACCTTCTCATCAGGCATGCTGATCCATACAAAGGCGTAGAATGTTGTGATCAGCCACGCAAACCCCCACAGGAGGTGCTTGACTGGCATCACCCATCTCGGTGTCCCGCTTGCAGAGGAGAGACCGGACTTCGTAACGGCTGCTGTCATTGCTACGTCGATTGGAACTTGGAACCAATCTCCAGAAGAGAGGAGAGTCTCCAAACGGTCTCCGAACAGGCAGTCCCAAGGTCGAGGACCTCTTAATTCCTCATCATATGTGCAAGCTTTCGTGCTGATCACTCACAAGTCAACACTTAGCGCTCCTTTCGAGAAGTAATCGCGCCGTACCAACCTTGTACTACAACAACTTTGATCGTATACATTTATACGTTCGATTTCTGATTCCCGAAATCAAATATTATTAAATTGAAAATGTGCTTCGTGAGGCGCTACCGTACACGACAATCACATACGACATATTTTGCATGAAATAATATGCCAACTTGGATACTTGAGGTCGGTATTTTAAGAATCTGAGGATCGAGATGAGTCAAGTGGACGGAATCAAATTTTCGACTAGGTCCAAGTCAACGCATAATCGAATGGATTCTGGCTAAACCACCTCTTTAATCACTCTAAATTACTGCGAATGGGGGACTCCATCAGCATGTGCACATTTCGATCTGATCCGATTGCAGCGCTGCGAATTTGTAACCTCTTGATTCTGCCCTCTGAAATGAAACCAGTCTAGAATTGGATATGCCACACACTTGCCACAATTTCACTGACTACAGCACACTTGTGACACATGCAAAATCACGTCGCAGTGAAATAATAGTAGGGACCCCATGCACGAGGTAAGATTAGAGCGATTTTATCGAGGGTGGCCTTCGCCGCGACAAGATTCCGTCACGACACCGGATTCGTAACGTGAGGCTAGGTGTGCGTGAAAACATTATCAGCAGCAGGCCGGTTCGCTCCAATCCAGGCTTTTGCAGCGCGTTTGTCAGATGTCCATGTAAAGTCCACTGAGTAGATTTACAGGTGAATTGCATGTAGCCGCTGAAATCAGCGGAAAAGATGGTGACCCCCGTCCCTTCAGAGCGCAATTCCAAACACACGTGCAGTCGGCGAGCTCACACATGCAGGCACAGGCAAACCGGCATCCACCGCATCGAAGTCTCCCAGCGGCGCAGCAATCGTGTCCGTCGGATCGTGCATGGACCTTGGATTGTAGCTCAAGTGGAAGGAATCCCACCAAGTCTGTGGTGCGAGTGCTGAGTCGAGGTCTCACGCGCTCCACACGAAGGACTGCCAGGTCGGAGCGTGTGCACGGTGGAGGCAAGCGAGGTGAACGCACGCTCACGTCTG
Source organism: Climacium dendroides (assembly GCA_950106755.1). NCBI lineage: Eukaryota > Viridiplantae > Streptophyta > Bryopsida > Hypnales > Climaciaceae > Climacium > Climacium dendroides. Next base: position 25,426,873 of record OX467086.1, read on the forward strand.
CCGTAGCGCAAATCTACGTTCCAATGCACCTACAGTGACCTTTAATTATTTTTTAAAGGATATTATTACTGTAGCATGTTGCGTGGGAAGTTGTGAAAGCGCCTCGACGTCTGCTTTCGTGCCCAAAGCCCCAAACTAAGCCTCGCGAGGCCGGCAAATGAGGCTGCACAAAGTGGAGGTCTCGATTGCTCTGTGTTGACCCTTGAGGGGCTCCAAAGGCAGTCCCTCACCGGAAGACCCGCACTCCGGCAATTCAAGTGTTGCAGTGGCGGCATTTCGATCTGCTGGGATGCATTCAGTATATCGATCAATCACTCAGGAAACTGGAACTTACAAATGTAGACATTCCGGCCTGGGTCGATCAGGTTGATGGTTTGGTTGGATAGAACTTAGAGAGGACGTCAAATATCGGCGCAAGGATGGTGTAGTGGATCATGTCATCGTATGCTAATGATTGTAGACAATAAGAATATGTTCATGTCATCGGAAAGTGTACTATGTAAATGAAAGAGAAATAATGAAGGTTGAACAACACTTTGTGTCAAGATTCCATAGACGATAATAGTGTAGGACAATGTAATTTCATGGGACAGTGAATTATGTCATTCTAAATGAAATGAAGGTTGAATAATACATGAATCCATGGACTATAATATTTGAGACAATGTCATGTCATGGTAAAGTGAATTATGTCATTGTAAATGAAACTAAGGTTTGAATAAAGATTGACTAGACGATGAAATTGCACTATGAAGGTTTAGCAATAGCTAGCATCAATATTGAATAACAGTTAAGTATGGTTGTCATATTGGACAAGTTACTATTCATTTCTTGTCTTGTAGGACGAGTTACTATTCATCAAATGTACCTCTCAAGTACATTTGATGAATAGTAACTCGTCCTACAGGACGAAAAATAAATAGTAACTTGTTCAGTATGACAACCATGCAGTTAAGTAAGCAATGTTATTATCCACTTATGAATTATGAATATTAGAGAATATTATGTCAAGGTTTTAAAAATAAAACAATAGTTAAGAGAAACAAATTGGTAAATGGATAGCATCGTGATCATTGCTTCATTGGTAATTTTGTCAACAATGTCATTGCATCGTGAAGGTTCAAATGTTTATCAATAATGGACGTCAAATGCAGTTTGGTGAACTCAAATTGAACCTGTGAACTTTGATTGGCTTCCAAAAAATTAGTACATCTTGGGTTGATCTTGAAAATTTTACAACACAAACTAAATTAATATATTCAACTTTTTCAACAATTTTTTTTTATTGAATTTGAACATTAGATGCAAAAGTTATAGCACTTTGAATTGGACTCAAACTATATGAGGCCACTTTTGGGCCCCTAGGGCATTGAGGGATTAATTGTAGAAATACCAAGATTAAAGATTTTACACCTTCAAAGACTCAATTCTAAAGTTGCACCAACAAAACATTAAATATAGTGAAAAAATAGAAAAAAAATTGAATGGAAGATATAGAGAAAAATGCCAAATTCCAAAAAGACTTTCAAATTATTTCTTTTTTGGATAGTTTTTGCAATAATTCAACTTTTTTTTAAAAATCAATTTTTCTCTAAAGTAGACAAGTAGTTAAAATTTTGAAAACCACAAATTTAAACATTGAACCCAACATTGTACCACCTACTAATACAAGTTTATATAAAGGGGTCATAAATATGTGAATGGAACTTCAAACAATCAAAAATAATATTAGCACTATATTATATTCATTAATTTGGGACTTTTAAGAGTCTCAAATATACATCACTTTAGTCTACTTTGAACCCTTTTAATCTACATATAGACTTAGATGTATATATTCATAATACACATAATTTATATATAAGTCTAGATTAGTTCTAAGCTCTTAGGTATGGAACTCCTATGTTATGATGTTATATGGATCTTATTATAATCATTTACAATTCATTTTAGTCTAATTTCAAGGGATATAATTTGTTTTAATGTAGAAAACTCTTATAGCCCTTTTAACATGGAATCCAAAATTATAATTATGTACATGAAATGAAATATTTTGTTAAGATAACAATAGCATTAAAAAACTAATTATATAATTTTTTTTAATATATGTATCATAGAACAATTGGACAAGTGAGTGAATTTATTACAATGTACCCAATAGATGTAGATAGCTCTATCTTGCCCTCCACCCCACTCTGTCCTTGTCTGATTGAAAATTTCTATTGTCAATTAGAGTTTCAAAAAAAATTAAACCTCCTATTTCAAAATGTTTTTCAAATTATCCATATTCTATTGCATTGATCTCAATTTAACAAAGAAGATGTTCTTAAACCTCTGCTATCAATATTGAATTAAAAACATAGACCCCCTTGTAACCTGCAATGTGGACACCCCCCTAACTGTTGATCATTGATGGCATTGATCTTAGGATAGTTGCAAGAAATACTTGCTATTTGGGGCTCAAAATGGCCTCAAAACTAGAATACTATGACTTTTGAAATAAATTTTTTTAAATAAAATAAAATATGTATAATTTGAAAAGCATTTTGAAAAATAGTATGTGTGTAAAAATTTAGGCCTAGAAAAATTTATCTCTAAAAATTATGCAAAAAAAAGAATGATGAATTTTTTTTAAATTGCGTTTTTTACACATGTGCAAAGATAGTGCATTTGAATACATAGAGAAGGTAGACACTTTATTATGTTTAGAAAATCTTTTTGCAAGCTTGTGCAATTTTAGTAGAAATAGTGTGCCCTGTATTGTTGTCACAGTCAAAACAAAAGTAAAAATAATTTTTCTAATTTTTTAGAACCAAAATAACTCAAAAATGCATAACTTTCTCACCGTGAATTGGAATGCCACGAAACAAAGCCCATGCACCCCTCCTCGCTGAGGGCTTTCCAACAATACCAAGAACATGACCGAAAGACACATAGTCCAAGATATCTCAACATGACAATCAAACAAACAAACAAATTTAAGGTATAGATCTTTGACCTTCACATTTGCATTTTTGAGTTGGAAACAATACTACTTCCAAATGGCCAAAGTATACATCCAATTGGAGACAAATTAAAAATAATTAATTAATTAATTTTTATTGAAAAAATTACTCAATGTCTACAACTACTACATGTATCTTGATTTCAAATTTTATATAAAACGGACATATGAAAAAAAAGTTATGAAAAAAAAACACTTGTCCAAGGTCAAGAGGACAAAAAAAAGGACAAGTGCTTCTTGCAATGACCCTCAGCCATTTGTAGCTTAGGGTTTATCGTGCGTGAATAGAATGATCTTTTGAGCAAAGATGTGTTTCGAGAGGGTTTTTCTGGGTCAAATGTTGAATGAAGCTCGCAGGAGGACGACTAGACTGTGGTGGACGACGGTCATGTGTGAAGTCCAGGAGCCTCAACCCTACAAACCCAAATGCTTGATCAGTTTGTCGATCGCTAGCAAAGTTTCGTCAGTTTGTTTGAAGTCTGCAATCTACACAACAATCCAGCATCGTCTGCTCTTTGAGGGAGTCTTTGCAATTATTGGTGAGGAAGTTTGGAGTCCATATTTGCATTCAGATTTGCAGGATTTGAAAATCGATTCGCGCTGCAACATGGATTGGCTGGATTGAAACTTGTGATGGCCATTGCTTTCGCTAACGATGTAAGAGAACAATCGCATTTCTTTCGAACCTTCCTTGCTTTCTCGGAGTGACTCAGAGTCTGCTTTAGGGTGTGGTGTCTATGAGTGTAGTGTGGAGTCACATTTGACAAGTGCAATAAGGTTTGTGAATGTCCTTACTTGTAATCGTTACAAGTCTTTTTCTTTTTCCTTGTGTATGTTCCCTCTTTCCTCAATTTCCAATGGTTCCTGTGTTCCTGGGCATATGATTTGGTTTTCTCATGTTTATTTACATCAAGACCTCACTTGATCATTGTATTGTGGTTTTGGTCAGGTGGGATTTTCACAATGTGCAATTCTTTTTTTCGCTTGTTTGCTGCCTTTAGGTAACCTTCCTCATTTTCTTCTCCAGCAATAGATGTATTTAGCTCAGAGACCTCCATTGTTTATGGCAGAGATTCACACTTTAGTTACCTTCAATGGCTATGTGTTGTATTCAAGCGTTTTTCCAGTTATGATTAATAGAGTTTCAGAAATGTATTCTTTCAATATTTGTTAGCATTATCTTATTTGGGTGTGGGATGAATTTAGAGCCATGCTGCTCTTCTGCTTTTGTTTGTCTTTCGTCTAAATGAGATTCAAATCGGTGTTCTTTTTTGGACGTTTTAGATTTGAGAGCTCTTGTTTGCTTCATTTTCAATTGACAAAAGATTTGTATAAAACACATGTGATGCATATTTATGTTTGTTTTTAATATTTGCAGATGTGTACATTGTTGCTCAATATTCTCACTATGAGTAGTGGCTAATGAAGAAGGTGATTTCTTGAAATTGTTTGAATCAATTGAGACTCTCAAGCCAATGCTTATATCATGCAAAATGATGTTCACTAAGAACCTGGAAATGTAGAGAGGTTCTGTTACAATTTTGTGGTTTTTGTGGACCTTGACTTGGCCAACAATTTTGTTGTACAGTGTTACAATTTTGTGGTTTTTGTGGACCTTGACTTGGCCAACAATTTTGTTGTACAGTTCTTAGCATTGAGATGCTCATTGGTTGTATTGAAAATTTTGAACTTTTTTTTACACGTGTATCTCTTTGAGAATTTTCAAATGTAAAACTTTTTCAACCAAAAGAAAAATTACTTGTGTACCCCTTCCAAATATTCTGTAAAATCTTTACAACCAATGGAAAAATGACACATGTATCCCTTTTGATATAATTCATGTGGTTTGGACAAAAAGAAACTATTTTGTCACAAAATGTACTCAAAAGATACGAAGAAGTTACACAAAGATTGTAAATTTTTTATCTCTAAATTTTTACTTTGAAACATATGTCAAGTTCTCAAGATATTCAAATAATAAAACGCTTCATACTATTAAATGCATGTTGAATTTGGGATAAAAAAAATTGGGTCTATCCAAGGTACATAATCACATTGAAAAAATCAATGAAAAAATCTCTATATGAACTAGATGAGGAAATTTATACAAAGGGGACTTTGTCATAGTGCATTGTGTATAATAAAATTACATACCTCATTGATGAAAATTGAAAAAAAATGGATTTTAATTGTGTATACTAAATTTAGATATCTCATTGATGACAATTTTTAAAATTTTAATATAGATAATTACCTTTATTATCTTAATATAGATTGATTTTTTCATGTTAAAATTATTTTAGTATTTTTTAATATTTAATATTTAATTTAGATGTTCAAAATCTTTGATTGGCCTTTGGTACATCCCAAAAATTGATACACCATAGTGCACAATTACCTTCTACTATTTCATTCAATCTTCCTCCTATATAAGATACAAATAAAAACATTCCACCAACTTTGGAGATATCATAATTAGAAATGTGCTATGAATTGTCAAGGTTTTCATTAGTTAAGTGAAATACATGCCACTTTGTTTTTTAAATGATAGTTGAACAAAGCCATTATGGTAGCTTTCTAGTAAGTTGGGCAGCTTTCTACCTAATAGTTAATTAATCCTGAAAGACCTAACAACGTTTTTGGCAACATCTTGATTTTGGGCAATTTACTACAAATAGAAAAATTCACTATATTTTTTGGATGTGGGAACAAGGAGTACCTTGCCACTCCACGAAAATTCATTTGAATTTGTCTATGAGAAGTTATAGGATAAAATGTCGTTTTTAGTGTAGGGAGAGCATGAACAAGGTTATTTACACTAGAGTGAAAATTGCACCATGCCCAAAAAAGCTTAGATAAGGATATGACAAACTTTTGCTAAGATTCAAGCTTGGTATTTCACTAACACTTTTTTGAATTCATAAATTTGTCACAATATACAAAGAGATGGTGGTAGGAAAGCAATTTTGTGTGACTTTCTTTGACTTAACATGGTAGTTATGTTTAACTACAAAATTTGAAAATATAGAAATTCAAACAATCAAAGAATCCATTGAGTCAATTACAAATTTGTCATTTGACAAATTACCACCTAAATAAATTTAGAAGGCAAGATGAAACAATTGTTTTATTGATATTTGTGTAAATAGAAGGTGGAGGGTGGTAACTCCATTATGCATCATGATTCCTTTGAAAAGGGTATAGGATAATCTGAAGATGAGAATTTGACCGTTCATTGTCAAAATATTGGAATTGTGTTCAAAGTAAAATTTCAAACCTCATTTTGGCATAGTAGAATAACAGTTTTAATAAAAATTAAACTAAAAAAGTTGAAAATTTAAGCTAGCTTTTATCTCCAAAAATCCGTTTATAATTTTGAGCCTCTAGAAAAGATATGGACATAATTTAAAGAGGATGAAAAAAAATGTCAAAGAAAATGCCCCTTCCAAGTTCCAACCCTTCTCTAAAATTTGTCCATAATTTTTTATTGAAGACTTTAAATCTCAAACAAAATTTTGGAGATGAAATTTAGCTTATTTTTCAATTTTTTGTAATTCAATGTTTTTTAGAAAAATTTATTCTACTATGCCAAAATGAGGCCTAAATTATAATTTGAATGCAATTCCTACTTTTAACTTAACTATTACCAATAGAGTCATAAATGTCCTATAAACAATCTATAACCACCTTGTTATGTATCTATTGGCACTCAAGTATTTACCAATCAAGGATTGACACAATATCCTTTTTTGGCATCAACGCACTAATTTTGTTATAATATAAACAAATTTGGATGGCTTGATGGTTGAGATAGGGCTAAAAGTAGAGTGGTGGTAATAGGCAATTGGCGGTTATGGGTTGGTCTACCTTAGATTGATCAAGTTTGGCAAGCTTGATATTTTGGGAGATTTTTTTCCCTCCTCTAAGTCTAGTTGATATTTAGAACTTTGTTGTTCATATTTTTAAGAAATTATTGTATGTGCAAACCATGAATTGTTGAAGAAAAGGGCTTTATATATTATTCTTTTCTTGAAGCTAGTTCCCTAATGGAATTTTTTAGTACATGTTCCCCAATTTGAAATGTTATGAAAATTTTTGAACATGTGGATAACTTTGTCACAGAAAGAAAATAAAAAAATTTCAAGCAAAAAAGTGAAATTAACTTGTACAAAAGCCTCTCCAAATCAGAGCTACTTGAAATTTGGATGCCCCCCAAAACACTTTTTTCAACTTCAAACACTAAAATCTCCCAATCTATGTGGTCAAAACCTCACATTTTTTTTATTACAATATAATGAATTAGTTTACTACTAGATCTTGTGGTAAGATGCAATAGGATTTCATTCTTTATTTTTGGAGGGCCTTTGCCATCAAAACACCCGCCACTTTGAGTGTTTTTTAGTGATTGAAACTTCTTCAAAGAATTTTAGGGGTTAAAGTACAAAAAACAATTAGGCAACCCCAGAAATAATATATTAAAATTGAATAATTTTAAAATGTAATTAAAATAAGCTAGGCATTTTTACAATTTTGGGATGGTTGTTGCTATTGTCATTTAAGGTGGCTACGTTTACCCAAACTTTTATCTTTACCTCCTAATTCTAAATTCTCTACCTTGTGTGTTAGGGTTTTATTAAGTGTCAGGATTTATTGTGTGTAAGAGATACTTTTTGTTTGTGAGATATTGTACTTTCAAATAGTCAAGCAGGCAAGGTAAAATGAATTGCAATGTATATTTATTGTTATTGACAAAAAAGCTAAAGATACAAGATTAAGTGAAGTAAGTTAAATTCCTATGAATTAAACAGTCATTTAATATACATATACATATAAACAAGCAATAGAGACATCTTAAAGAGTCAAATTTTATTTACAGAATTATTTTGGCTTCATATTTATTTATTTAGATTGAATGCTCCTATTTCTTGTATAGTTTAAGGACTTTAACACTTGTCCCCTTTAAGTGGCCTTAGACGGGTGTCTTTTCCTCATAATTTCTGCATTATATGTCATTTTTTTGTGTGAAATTTGAAATGAAGGTACATATGATAGTTGTAGACATTGAGTAATTTTTTCATTTCTAAAATATTATTTTATTATTTTTAAACAATTGCAATTAGATGCCTATTTTTGCGATTTAGAGAGGGTAATCCTATTTTTGACCCAAAAATGCAAATTTGAAGGTCAAAATTAAGCTACAAAGACTTCCAGTAGAATTCCATAAGCATATGAAGAGATTTTCTAAAAATAATAAAATAGCCACCTCCCTCATGTGCTCAAAGTGTACTACCTTTGCACAAGTGAAGAGAACACAAGTTTTTTTTTCTAAAGATGCATATGGTTGAGAAAGAACACCTTTAAGTGAGAAAAATGGAATTTTATTTTTTAATCTCACTACCTAACTTTTGCATAACTAATCCATATGGCAATCCAATTACACTTTAGATCCACAAGGCCAAAAGTAGCCTTATAGATCCTTTGTCCCTTATTTACCAGCCATTCATGGTCACAAAGTGCAAATTTGAAAAGTCCAAATTCCTAAAAAAAATGGATAGGGTGGAATTTCAACTTTTAACCTCTAAAGTTCCTTTACTATGTTTTCACCAAAAACACTCCAAAACTGTCATTTCTAATACAAGTACCAAATTTTTGAAAAAAACTTTTTTTGACACATATAATTGTAGGATCTTGTATTGTGACGACTTGAAAACACGTGGTAAAAATTTTCCAAAATTTTCACCATGTGGATTGCAAGATATAAGCATTCAAATTCACTGAAATCATTTTGTTAGTCCTACAAAAAACAAGGCAGCTGCACTTCACAAGCTCACTTTCCTATAAAAAAAAATGTTCAAAATGACGGTTACTCTTCGGATTATTTTTCCTAGACAAATTGGTTACATGTTTGAAAAAATTTAGATCATTTGGAATTGTACAACATATAGGAAAAAAATAGTAAGTAACAATAGTAGAGAATGACTCAAAATATTAAATTGTTAAGTATTTAATTATGGAATTGAAATATGCCAATCCCAATGGTTGAAATGTTGTTATAAACAATCTACATCGTATGATTTTATTTTTTTCAAAAAATATTGAAGATTGAGTAAGATAGAAGACTTCAAAGTTGATTTTAGAGTAGAGAATCCATAACTGCTTGCAAGAAAAAATCCTCATAACTTTCATCTCATTGATCAAAATGGAATGATTGAAATCTTTCCATGGATATATAACTCTAGAAAACCAATTTCAAATTTTTGTTTTCAAAAAAAGTGTTTTTTTCTAATCTGCCCCTATTGCCCAACCGGTGAAAAAAGTAATATATTTGGCCATAACTTTTGACTCGTATTTCCAAATGTCAATGAAATTTGATGTGTTTGAAAGATATTCTTCACCCCCACCTTCTATTAAAATTTCAGCTTGAAATATGAAAATCTTTAACAACATGTACATGCCCAAAATTTCTATACAACCAAAAAACGCATGTTGGTCCTTTAGGGGTTAAGGAAGACAATAACTCAGAGGTGTCAAATGTGTTTGACAAAGTACAAATAAACTTATCTTGCACTTAAATGGAAAATACTTTCATATGAGTGTGGAACATAGATTGCAAGTAATTTTTTTAAAGTTTTAGAATTAGAAATGTGAAGCTTTCGCTACAAGAAAAAGGTGTGTTTTAAGTATAATCCTAAAATTTATGACCTTTTAGGAGATTTTTTAGTAAAAATTTATTAGAAATACAGGTATTTTTAGTAAAAATTTATTAAAAATCTTCTAAAAGGACATAAATTATAGGACTACTATATACTACTAAGACTATATTTAAAAAAAACATTCTCTTGTAGTTGGTCAAAAGCTTGTTGAATACTTAAAATTCTAGCATTCTAAATGTTTTAATACTATGCATCCTATAAACCAAGTTCGCCTTTACATAATCATTCTCAATGGTTTTCCATAGTAAAGGAGAACAACACATCATTCAAACTATAGAAGTTTTGAAGCAACAACTCAAGTTATTATTTACTACATCATGGAGATTTAGAAACAATAACATGCAAAAAAAAATTATATATTGATAGCATTTATAGCATTTCAAAAAAAGCTTTGGTTCCATAGGTTTAAATAAAATGAATTTGAGGGTTGCTATTATGTGAGCCTATAAATATGAGCCCCTTAACCAAAAAGACTATACACATATGTTATAGGTGTTTATATTACTGAAACCTTCGATGATTATAGTGTAATTATGTTATAGATACCTATATTATAGGTGTATATTATAAGCACCTTTAATGGTTGTAGGATATCTTCTTACATATGTACTCAAGGCTCACATGCTAGCATTTTCATGCTCACATACTAGCATTGTTGATATGGATCCTATCCAATAATGTCAAGTTAATTTTTTTGATTAAAATCCTTTTGATATAGTTTGGTAATACCTAATGTTCATAGGGGTTTTCTTAAACAAAAAACATGTGACCACAAAAATGGATTTGATTTTCATCTAGCAACACTTGAGCCTCAAATTTTGGGTTCATTCATTTTTGTCTCATGTATGTTAATAATATTCATTTAAGTAACAACTTTATTCATTATAAACTACAAAAATATAACTATAATTGTCTAGGATGTGGATTTGGATGACATAAGACTAATTTCCATTCAATCATCAATCATCTTTATTTGTCTACTATCAAATCATTTATCTTGCTATTTATTGAATACAAACTACTTTTAACCTCTTACTATCCAAATGAACCAAAAGTACCCTTACATAGTTTAGAAGTGTAATTTGAAGTGCTATAAATTTTACATCCAAAATTCAAATTCAATAAAACTTGTTGGAAAATATGCACCATGTCTTTTGGTTTAGGTGGTAAATTTTTCAAATCGATCCAAGATGTAATAATTTTTTGAAAGCTATTCAAAATTCACTGTATCACAAAGATTTGCTATTAGGTTCGAAATAGCATGGGGACTTTGCTATGGAATTTTTTTGTATATATATTTTCTAATACACTTAAAACATTCTAAATAATAATAAACTTACCTTCAAACTCCCTTAACCTTTAGATCCCTATTCTACAATTTTGACAATGCCCTAGAGACTACTATACTTAGATTTGATTTAGCATAAATGATGAACAATAGCTCTAAACAAATTAAAACTTTGCCAAAATGTAAATCAATTACCTAAATATTTTTATACTAATTTTCATTTTAATCTAAAATATTGCCCAACTTTAGTGAACATTTTCCTACTACTAACTTTTTAATCCTTTACTACCTCCACACCAAGGTTGTATTCTATGCATAACTCATAGAACCCAAGCCCATTGAAATTACAATTTTCATACAAGATAGTAGATAAGATAGAACAAATACGCTTTAAGTTTCATTGCCATAACACAAAATCTCTATAAGAATGAAGCTCCTCAATACACCCTCCTTAGCTACCTTAGAATTCAAACCCCTTCACTTCAAAGCCTCATAATTTATTTTTTCATAATAGAATTATATTCCAAAATTGGCATCATAATATACCAACTATCTAGAAACTCAGATCCAAAAGCTTGCATTCATTCAATACTTTTCTAAAATGCAACACAAAACTCCCTTTCATCAATACTTTCTTCAATATAAACCTTCATCAATAATACAACTTTGTACCCCAAGTACATTCCCCACCTCAAAATCACGAAGAAATAAGAAAGAAAGAGAAGCAAGGGCCAACCCTTGCCTCTAAATAGCTACTACAATCAAGGCAGCTAGCAGCTAATCAATCCTAATTCTAATCTCACTAAGTTAAGTATCAACTACTACCTAACTGGTTATCAACCGGCAACTAAAAAGAACAACTAACACAAAGCTTTTAATGTAAATTTTTTTTAATACAAATGCTCCCTTCTAATAAATAAAGATGTCAATTTCAACCAATAGACAACCTACATTATGACAACAGATTCAATTTGAGTTCAACACTACATTTTGATGGCCGCAACTTTGGGAGCTTGTATCTCCTTCATCCTATACGTGTTTTCAATAAAATTTGGTGGATTATGTTTCCCTTGAAGTCTAATTATTGTAGTAAAAATTTTATGCCAATTCAAGGCATTTTGGAATGTTTGGGAGCAATTCAAAGTTCAAAATCCCAGCATTTTTGAATTACAATGAACTTTGATAGCGTCTTTTTTTTTTCTTGCAATGTTTGTTTCTAATAAATGTTTCAGGTAAAGTTGTGCATATTATTTAGTCTAGTTTATGTGGTTAAAATTTTTCATATCAATCCAAGAAGTTATGAGTGATTGAGAAGCATTTTAGTAGAAGGAGGTTTAGCCTTAGATGTACATTTTGCAACACGTACACTACAAGATTATAGGTTGAGATTTTTAAACCTTAATGACATTTTGGACTATAACACTTCAAAAGCAATGATGTTTTAAACCTTAACAGGCCTTAGGCCTTAAAGGGTTAAGGTTGAAAGTGAAGTGTGATTGAAGATTACAATAGAAATCCAAGAATTATTGTAGCTTCAATAGAAAACTTGAGTGGGAAATTAATTTTTTTTAAATTCCGTTAAAAAGTGTTCAAATTTTTAGAAAATTTAAAAATATTTTGAATTTTTTCTAATTTTAGAAATAAATTATATCTATGATTGTAGATTTCAAATGTCCTAAGACTGTGGAAAATAAAATATTTTATAAATTTCTAATATAAAAACATGAACCTCATCTTCCATTGATATATGGTAGTCATTTTTACAATGCAGACAATAAATGGAAATAAAAATTCTAAAAAATGTCACACCAAATCCTTGAACCTATGTAAGATGGCTTTTTAGATAAAAGGATAAAATTAGCTAATTATTATAATTGTTGAATGTACTATTATATGCAAATCTTTTTGTAATGATATATTAGCATAATTATTTTTTGGTATAGAAGGTGCTCTAACTATGAATCACATCCACTTAATGCAATGCAAAAAAAAATTTAAGCACAAAGTGGATGAAACCATAGAAAACAAGAATCAAATAGTCTTTCATGGTCTAAATAAAATAAAGAATCATAAAACATGAGATACAAAACAAATGAACCTTATAATCACTATTGTTGATATTATATAGCTAACTACTTAGAGAGAGAGAGAGAGGATGAGATTCAAGAAGTTCAAGCAATTTTTTCATAGATTTTGACATTTATTTTAAGTTTCAATGGATTATAAAGAGTTTAGATGAAACTAGCGGTTGGTGCTTGCTTTGCTACGCATTAACTATATTACTTTCACCAATTTCTCATGTGATAGAATGTAGATTAATAAAATATGTATAATATTTAAATGAAAATATTGACATCTTCATACAATATTCTTTGGAAATACATATATTGTGCAATAGAAAATAATTAAAGAAAATCTTCATATCATAATTTTCACAAAAAAAATCTTTGCAAACATGAAAACATTGCAACAACAACACCACTTGATAAATTTCTTTACTCACAACAATGGTCACCAAAATTGAAGAATTGAAATGCAAATTTGTCAAATTGCAAAGACTTTGTAAATACTTTGTTGTAGAATTTAAAATTGCTTTAATTTAACAAAGCTTCAAATCATTTGGTAGTAAGAAAAGAACATTAGAATTGAGGACATTCAAAGCTTAGAAAATCATTGAATTGTAGAAGTAAAATGAAGTGTGAAGCCAAGAAATATGAAACCTCCATAATATCACTATACTTTTGTAATACCACATTTTTACACTTTATGATATTGCAAAGGTGAAATGGCCATTAGAACTCTATAATATCACATTATGTTAAATGCAATATTATAGAGGGATTGGAACTCTGTAATATCACACAATCGTGCAAACAGTGTAAAAATATGATATTACAAAATGCCTTGTGATGTTAGTAGTATGATAAAGTACTCCAATTTTATTTTCCATTAACTTTAGGCCACTTTCTAAGTTCTTCTAATTTTATTCAACCTTTGTAAACACTTTTTTAAGATTCTAAAACAAATTTTCTACATTCTCATTCACCCATCCAAATACGGCAAAGGCCACGTAAAGAATTAATCAATATTAGTTGAGTTAGCAAGGTTGAGATTAAAGTCTATAATGATGAATTTGTTTCGTTGTCCTTACTTTTTCCAAAATGTCCTTGAGGTAGTCAACATCCTCCATAAGGAAATAGACATGAACATCATTTCAAAAAATATATTTTCTATTATAATTTCCAATTAAATAATATTATTGCATCTATTCAGCCCCGAATAAATACTTGTTGGTATCAATATGTACTCTAGTGGGCTACAAAGATATTGATTTTTTCATAAAACAAAAATTGACCTTTCCAAAATTGACCTTTCTAAAATTGACCTTGTAAATCATTTGAGCCCAAAAATAGTGCCCCTCTTAGCACTCATAGTAAAGGTAGTAGCATCCGTAATCATAAATTTAAAGGTTTGGGATATGATGTCTATAAATAGACATCTAAAAAATTATTGGACCCTACTAGCAAAAGAAAACGAATTCCTATGATCTTTCAAATGTATTTTAAGGACACTAGGAGTATAAGTTGTGAAATTTTAAAGAGTTGACTATAAATGCACTTAGTACCAATACTAAGGTCTAATATTCAGATGTAGTACATCCTTGTGGTCACATCTATTCACTTCCCTAAGATTTTCCAAGATTTTAGAGGAGATTTTTATAAGTATAATGAGGGTTATGCATGCTATGACCTTATCCTTGGATGACTTAGAAAATTAAAAAAATGTAAATCAAACTTTCTTTGTACATTTCCTTTATAAAATGCTTCTTCTTTCAAACACTCTAAAACCCTATTCTAACTTGACCAAGAGACAAGCACAAATTTATAAATACATATTAAATAATAAAAATATGATTTAAATTCAAAATATTTTAAGTTAAATTGCTCATCTCTAATCTTTCAAGGAAGAAAAAGTACTTGTTATTGACAATTTACTTTGGAGGCTACAAAATAGGGATTAAATTTTTTTTTTAATTATGTATACATATATACACACACTTTACAAGAAAAATAGTGTAACTATTTCCAAGGGTTCCTATTGGTTGAAAAAGGTTTCACAAAAGAGACATTGACTTGCAATACAAAAATTTCAAAAATCAATTTTCTTTGAATAATAATGTTGCAAAAGTAGATGCCTTTAAGAATAGCCATAAGTGCCAAATAATACCCTGCAAGATCTAAGACCAATGACATTTTTCCTAAAGAACATATGAATAACAAAATATTTAATTCACAAATAAATTATGGTTGAATCATGAGCTTCAAATTCTTTTTGTTAGTATTGACAAAGTCCCTATAAGGCTTGGAATCCTTTCAATATTTATTTTTCAAAAAACAAAAACAAAAACATCAAAATTTATAAAAAAAAATTAAAAACTTGTGGTGTGAATCTAAGTCCGTAGGGAGCCCTATCAATACTAACAAGGTTCCTATAGGGCCCAAAGTTCTATAATAAATTTTGAAAAAAAAATCAAAATTGTTGCATATACAATTGTGCTTAAAGTGGGTAGCCCCCCAAATCACCACTTGTTGCTTTTGTGCCTAGTTACTACTATTAAATTGGTCAAATTTTTCATATTTTCTTGTTAGAACTTGAAAGGAGGTTCCAATGCACCAAAGAATGTGATATTTTGAATATTCCAATGCATTACAAAAGTTACAAAGTTTGGTTCTAAAACAGTTTCTTCCACATAGGTAAATAATTGATTTTGGGATGTTCCACGGTAGCAAAACTACTGAATAGAATCGGATGTGATTGGGGTTCTCACCTGCCCTTGGCAACCACAAGAAAATCTAACTATCTAAGCCCATTGGCTCCTGCATTGTTGTGGCCTTGCCTTGCTTGGAATCCATCATAAATTCCATATTGCAGAGGCATCCATCCCACAACCTTTATTAGAGTTGAAGTTTGTGCCTGTTGTGTCTGCCTGTTGTCTCTGTTGTGCAAGAAAGATACTCAAACGAGTAGTACGGGTACTTGCTGAATATGTAAAGAGTCCAGACAAATGCCCATCCAAAAACATCAATCCAAGTCAAGAATCAAATTCAACTTTTCTACAAACAACAGCAGTCTTGGTTATTGGGGTGAAGAATTTGCATTACCTTACCTGGCTGGGAAGATGTTGCATTCACACACCAGATACCTTGAGTTACTAATAAGCCCCCAAATTAAGTGCTAGAAAATTCAATTGACTGATCAATGGAATGTCATAATTATTTTTTTATGGTGGTGACAAATACAAACTACAAGAGCCTGAGGGTATGCACCTCCCTAACAACATATTTTTCTTATCACATCTGTACGTGATTCATGCTACCATTTAGACGCTGAGGCACCCAACTGTAAAAGTACAAATAAATTTAAAAAAACTAAACTTTGGAGGAATGGATGCAGATACAATCATACAACAACCCCATTTCTCAAATCAACAATTTTGTTAAACCGATGCAATTCTAGGCTGGGGCAAAAACTGATTGTGACTTGCATGCACTTGCTCAAAGCTCTTGGAAGTAGATTGAACTGGAATTAACAGATTTTAGTTTCATGTCACTCATCCTGAAATTTAAAGCGCCATTAGTTGCCGAAAGACTTCTGCCAATTTTTTATTGGAAAATTTGCCTTTCAGGCTCCAACACTGCTGCAGATTGACAGGATGCTCCTACCACCTATTGGATAGGCCACATTCAACACTTTAACACCAACAGGTGGTGTTTGCAACACTTGTGCAACCTTAAGTAAAGGAAGTGGTTGGTATTCACGATCATGATTGTAAAGTATCAAATTATGGAGCATGTGCTGAGAGAAACATATGCACCGACCATCTTTCAACTTGCTTTGTCAGAATTAGTGTCACGTCTGGTTTGAGAATACCACCACTTGCGTGGAAAGATGGTTGTGCAGTCAAATGAGAGTTCCTAGTCACAAGAAGCAAAATGATTCAGCTTGTAGTTTAATTTCCCAACTTGCTTGAGTACCTTGCTTGTCGGTTGAAAACAAAATCAGAGGTGCACAAACCCAGTCAGTTGGTTACCAAAGATGGCTACAAACCTGCGAGTGCCCATTCTACTCAGTCACCGCATGGTCTCTCCCCTGCTAGTTGCCAAAATTTTGCTCCAGATGCTTTGTCTCTAGTGTTTGACTTGGCCTTGGCAAGCAGTCACCTGAGCATGAAAGAGTCACGGCTGAGGGAGGGGGGTGAAGATGAAGATGATGTGAGATTTTTATATCGATACGTGGTAGCCACATGCATACTTTGGAATAGGGGCTAAAAGCTCTTTTTAACTCAATCCATAATTGTTGTGTTGTGTTTTGTGCCATTTGTTGAGAAGAGGAAGTACAGTACAACTCAAGCCTGCTTTGTACTTCAAATAATGCCTGGAAAATGGGTTGAATATTTGCCTCTCCCGGAGGTTTCCTCCTGGTTTGTTGTGCGCTTGGTTTGAAAAGAAAAAAATGGGAGAAAACGTATGAAATGTGTTCATAATTATTGAGTTCTGGTCAATACCAAGATGAGCGGCCTAACTTTACATACTTGGAGGTTGAGAAAAGATTCATGAGACTGAACAAGGCCACTTAATTGGCAGATGCTTGCCTTGGGAGTCAAGGCAATAACACTTGTACCTGTGGAAGTGGCTCTTTGATTGGAATGAAAGCCCACGATCTATTTCACTCTTGGAAGTGAACCTGGAGGGCATGATGATCCAAGTTTAACATAGAAGTACCTGTTTCAGATAGCTTCCGGTGAAGGCTTTTTAGGGTGCTGTTGTGGACAATAGGTGGATGCACTATTCATTGAAAAATAATTTTTTTGTTTGTACCTTCTTGTCCACTCATCTCTCTTCCTTCCTTGATTGGGGAGAAGTGTCAAAGCTAATCGTAGTAGGTGAGTTTATGAAACCGAAATGGGTCCAAATGAAAAATCTTCATTAATGTTGAATAAAATATTCATTGTTGGAAAAAAAAATCATTTTTTTTTATGCATTTTCCCTCATCCTTATATTTGCACATTGAACTCAATTTCTCCACAATTGCCCAATACCATATAGGTTGAAATACTTAAGTTATCACAAATAGGTACTTGTATCTTAACTTAAGCTTGAAAGGAGTTCAGTGCAGTTAGAATGCACAACCATAATTCCGTCTTATTGACATCAAATAGCTTGAAATTATTTTGTCCATTTTCATATGGCCAGCTGTGCGATGGATACTTGAGTACTGCAAGAAGACCATGTTGTGGAGATATAATTGAAAATTAATAATAAAGTTGATAATTTGGTTGACACAAAAAACTATATTACATTATCTAGCAGTTTAGCACCCATAGCAATGCATTTTGCAAAGTTCAAAGAAAAACATTGGAAGGGTACAAATCATTATCAAAGGGGTACAAGTGGCATTTAATCATTGGCCATTGAAGTTTTCAAAAAAATGTGAAAAGGGTACACATGTCACTTTGCCATTGGCTAAAAAATTGACATAGATACTTGTGATATATTTGGAATGTTTCTACCACTAGCTCAAATTTCATCTATATTTCCTCTTGCCCTCGACAGTGTTGACATGGTATTATCTAGCAGTTTAGCATCCATAGCAATGCTTTTGCAAAGTTCAATTGTTTAAGATGGACATTGTGAGGTCTTGTAAGTGGATAGTGAGAGAATGTGAATTTCAGACAAAAACATTGAAAAGGTACAAATCATTGTCAAAGGGGTACAAGTGGCATTTAATCATTAGCCATTGAAGTTTTCAAAAAAATGTGAAAGGTAACTTTGCCATTGGCTAAAAAATTGACATAGGTGTTTGTGAAATATCCCCCTCAATACCATACTTATATTTCTATAACATGTGCTTCATCTGCAAACAATATGGAACAATGTATGGCCGTATCTGTATGGCCGCATGTATACATTTATATCATAAGTATTTATTCATATTTCATATGCTATACACATTCCATATTTTGTATCTGTCTTATATATTTGTATCTATATCTATATTATTTATTTTTCAAGATCAATAGTGTTGGAAGGGAAGGGATTTTTTATTTATGAGATCAAAGGTTCTTGATTTTTACAAAGAGTGTGTGTGTTAATTGCAATCAGAGGGGATGCATCATCATAGGAAATAGTAAGGGGGTTCATAAGATTGTCCACAAGAATTAGAGTGATCCTATAAGTTCTAGATTGACAAAGGGATTTTAAAAGAGAATTTGGTATTTTTTGGTGCATTGATCAAAATTGTTTCTTTTCAAATGGGTTGAAATTTTTTCTACTCATTGTCCTCATGGTCTGCAACAATTTTGTGTGGTTGGAGTTCAAAAAAAGATTTAATTTTCAATTTTAGTCCATACACCAAAGAATTGCATACTTGGAGGCTTCATGCAGTTCATAGACTGAGTTCTTTTTTTTGCTCTATAATTGATATTTGAGTCTTACACCATTTGGTACCACATCAATTTTTAAGCTCACACATACAAAATATTAAAAGCATGTGTGTACATAGTTGAGTCAAGGACCACTTTTTTAAGTCACAGTGTTTTTTTCAACAATGATCTTTGCATTGCAAGCCACATTGTAAACAATTCACTACACCATTGTAGCTATAAATTTTGAACATAAATTTTCAACTTGAATGCAAAGACAACAATGTAATTTTTTTTAGAATGATGGATTCAAAAAATTCCATATAATACTATATAAGAGTCTTTTTAAACACGAGAGCATTTTTATTATTATATTAGTCACTCATCAGGTATTGTAGTGTAGATTGAGGCACCTAGTAATAATATTGATATACTTAATATTAAAATAATAGTTATGGATTTTTAAACATAATGAATTGAGTCATATTTTCAAAAGTCTATAGAAGAGTGAAAACAATGTGTTTTATCAATTGTTTTTGGAATTTTGCATCTTATCAAAAATTGTAGATCAACAATGAAGATTGGATCAATTTTGAACCATTAGAATTTTTTAGATTTTGCTTAACATGATGGGTAAATGATATCATTGGGCATTTTTGTGTTTGTCCCTTTGGATTACTGTATTCACCTCCCATGTTTTGTTAGGTCATATGTTATTGACCAATCTTGTAATAAGTTATATGGATTTTGACTTTTGTTGCACTTGGTCCACTCAACCATGAGCACACCCAAGCAAAGAAAGGGGGTGCTTTACTTTAAATCACCCTACAACATGAGGAGGTCTAGCCATTTTTTTAATCATTTCTTGTGCAATGAGTATTTTTTTAAAATCCAAATAATAACAATGTAGTGGTAAATATTTAGAGCATGTAGAAAACTTTAAAAATCTTTGACTATATAGATTGCAAGATTATGGAAATTTGAAGATAAAAGAAAAATGGATTTTTTTCCAAAATTGCTTAATAGGGTTAATAAAATTTGACTCCTCTTCCTTAGAATAATATTTTTGGACTAAAATTAATATTTTTTTTACAATTACATACAAGCATGCAACATCACATTCATTTTTTATATGCCAAATTTGAAAGAAGATGGCATATTAATAACAGAAATGTCTTGAATTTTTCCAAGTATTATAACTTTTCACTTGGGCATCTGATTAAATTATTTTCCTTCAAAATCAATTAGTTTATAACCTTGTGTCAAAATTTCAAAAACATCCTTTCCAAATTGACTTTGTAGTAATCTATATGAATATTCAATTGTTCATTCAACAAACAACTCTCTTTAAGGGATTACGATAATGGCACCTAATTGTAAACCTTTTCTATAAACCATGTCCTAAAAATTTTTGCTTAAAATATTCAACCTCTCTATATGAAAGTTTAGAGGCCAATTTTGGATTACATCTATTATCAACATTCATATGCCATCTACACCTATTCATTTGCACAATGTTTTAAAAATGCAAGCTTATTGAATTTGGAATCCCCTCTTAGAATTTTCTGTGACTTACAACAAGATCCAACAACCAATGAAAACCATACTCAATTGCTTATTTGGTCAATTTTAGATTGTGTTATTAAATTTTATTATGTAGTAGGATAAATTGACTTTTAATTCTTTAGCACTAAAAGTCTTGACATTTGAAAAAATATGATGTGGCCTTGTTTCATCTATAAATCACTTGTAAGATACCATTGTATTTTTTTAGTATTTAATATTCCTTCCATCCAAAAATGATCTTCCATTTGTTTAAAAATGATAATTTTTTTTCTTGAAGATTCAATGAATGGATATTAATTTCCTTGAAATACTTATAAATGGATTGAAATTATATCATTTTCAGCCTTAATTCCAAACATTTACCCAAACAAGAAATCATTTTGAGATGGAAGGAATAGAATTTTTTTAATTTTGTGTGTAAAATTTTATAAATAATATATTAGATATAAAATATAATGGATTAATTAATTCTAGGTTTTGTCCTAAAAGCTTCGGATATCTTATTTTGTTGAATGTAAGGATTCAATGAAGACTTATCAACCAACTAAAGGTGCAATACAATGTCAATCTAAGATTAAAGGTAGAATTTAGCATAGTAGAATCAATACTCAAGGAAGATGGTTGATACAAGTTTGGCATCATGTTTATAAAAGGTACTCATGGAATTAATTGTTTATGACCTGCCTTCAAGTTTGGTTATGTTTCTATCATAATATAGGGCGCTTTTAGTGGCTCTAAGAAACTTGTCCTCTATAGTCATCATACATGCAAACAAAAGAACTATTTGTTGATTTTGTCAACATTATATACAAAGGAGCATTGTTTGACTTTTATTTCCTTCGTAATAATCTGAAATGACATGATTATCATAGCGGATGGTACTCCATTGCATTGTAGTTGTCTATATACTAGGTAGAAAGAAGCTCATAGTATGACAAAATTAAATTGGCTACCTAATTCCCGATATTTGATTCCCACAAAGAAACTATAGAAAATTGTGAAAAAACATATTCATAACGAGTATTGATCACAAAATATGGAGCAAATAGATGTTGCAATTCAATGAATATGGAAAGAAGTCTCCAAAGATGTGCTTACTAATGCTCTCATTTCCAGAATGCCTCATACAATGAAGATTGTTATTGATGCTTAAAGTGGTACTACTAGATGGTAGACACCATGCCAAAATAATCCAAATTGATGTATATTTTATACTTTTTTATATAAAAATATTTAACAAAATGAAACTATTCTCTCTACTAGAAGCTTTCTATTGTACTTTATAGTTCTCAATTTCATGAAATTTTGAATATTTGACAACAATTGAAGTTTCACAGTCTTTCTAAGGTTGGAGCTCAAAAATCATCTTCTTGTATTAGTAATCCCAAAACTAGTTTATGGAATTTTCTATAATATGCTACCTTCAAGATAAGCATGCATCAATTTTGGCTACCTTGAGAGTGTGTAGTATTAATAAAAAATAGGAAAGAGGGAATTTTGCAAGCTGCAAAGGATTATTGGGAGTAATAAAATACAAAATTGACTAAATAGATGCTAATTCCAATGTAGAGGACGTTAGAAATTGACTATTATATTCTATAACATTCAGTAGCCTTTAGAGAGGTTGCCTTTCCTTCCCTAGAGGCATCATCCACGAAAAACATCCACATGGAGAATTAAAGTAAACTCCAATATTGGGTGCCAAGACCATGACAGTAGACTTATGGTTTATGCTTTTTTTTCCTCCTAAATCTTGAACCATCTAAACAAATATGCAAAGAAACATTAAGATGATTTGCCATATACCATGAAAATCCTTTGAATCAAAATCCCAATGTCATTTAACCGTTTGCCATCCAAAAAATAATTTTGGTAGTCCTATGGAGGAATTGAGTAGGAAACATTTGAGGGAGTGAAGGCTAAAAATGTCATTTTTATATTGAAATTGATTTTTCACCATGAATCCTCAAAGGATATGGGATAATTTGAAAATGAGTGCTAAACCGCTTATTGTCAAAATGTCAAAATTATGTTTATGTAGAATTCCAAACTTCATTTTGTCATAATAGAATAACATTTTTCAAAAAACTTTGGACTAAAAAAAATTGGAAATCTATTTGAATTTCATTTTCAAAAATTTGTTTCATATTTCAAGCCTCCAATCAAAAGTTATGGACAAAATTTAAAGAGGATGTTCCAAGATGCAAAAGAAAATGTCCCTTACAACCCCTCTTTGAAATTTGTCCATAACTTTTGATTGGAGGCTTAAAATATCAAACGAATTTTTGGAGATGAAATTCAAATAGATTTTCCAACTATTTTTAGTCTGAAGTATTTTGAATTTTTTTATTTTACTATGACTAAATGAGGTCTGAAATTTTACTTCAAATAGAATTCTTGCTTTAGTTTGACCTAACTATGAGCAGTTGAGCTCCTACTAACTTTAATTTATTTATCCCACATTGTTTACTTTACCACCTACCACCTCATATGTATATAAAGATTTGTCTTGTCATTCCTAAATCACAAATCATGAAAGGTGTTCAAAACACAGTGAGGAAATGGAAGCATTAGTTTCAATGAGTAGAATGCTAATTTCATGAAATTTTTAATTTTAAACATTGATTTTGTTTCTAATCTAGTTGAATGCATTGTTTTTTTAGTAATTCATTTTGTTATTAAACTTAATTACAATTTTGTCCTAGGTACCTAATTGAACAAGCTTCAATTTTAAGACAATTTGTAACATGTGAATTGTTAGCTATTGATGGATGTAGAATATTCCACACCATATCATCTGGGGGATGAAATGGTGTGAAATATTCCACACCATTCTGTCTAACGGAAGGCAGTCCTTCTCGTTGCTACTGAATGTTATGTCCATTGTTTGTTGCAGTCTTGGCTAACATCCAATTTTTTCAAGAATTTTCTGCAATGTAATGTAGAGTACTGTACATTTTGCTCCTGAAGCTTTCAAGTAGCCAGCCATGGAGCGAATTTTTATTAGCCAGTTCTGTGAAGGCTGGCCTGTATCTTAGCTGCCTGGGTACCGTACTGTACAAGCTTCAGTGCGTTCCTTGGATATCAATAAATATTTTCGAACTGCGTTCCCTTTTCCTCCCCTGCCTCCCCCAATTCCTCCAAAGTGGCGAGTTTTGACATTGACCTGCTGCACCCACACTGGTGCCAAGTGTGGCAACTTCATCACCCCTGTGGCGAGAAGCCATATCCATGGCATCAATCCAGCAATAAGATTTTGTCAGGGCAGACGGACCTTGGAAATGGTGTTTCCCATGCATGGTCATCTGAATATGGTTCAGGAATGTTCCCTCTTACTCACCTGCAGGTTCACCTGGTCAGCCCTCTCCAGAATTTGCTTCTGCTTCAATCCGCATTAAAAACACTCACACACACACACATCATACCACCTCATTTATGTATACAGTAGCGACGGAGTGACTAACAATCGGTAGACAGACAGACAGTGTAAAGTTTTTGCGTATGTAAGAAGAAGATACACCACTTCCTTGTAACCTAACCCCAGCCTAGCTAGCTGGATGGAGTGCTAAAATCCCATCATTTTCTCAAAAGACGTGCAACTCTAGAAATAATGTAACGCTGCCTTTTCCTCCAATTACGTTACAAGTAAGGTACCACCGCTATCTAAAACCAATATCTAGGACTTGGCTTGAAGCTTTGCGCCTGGACGATTGCCATTGTCCATCTTGACTGCGAAGCCTCTGATATTAATGCTGTGTCCATGATCCAGCTAGCTAGGCCAGGTAGCAATCTACGGAAGGACGTTTTGGGGCTGGGGGCGGGGTTGGAACAGTCTTTTGGGTGCCCTTGCCCTGCCTAGCTAGGGTACGCTACCAGCTGCTACTTAACGCATCCCTTTCTCAGATGCTCTCGTATGGTTCCAGTCTTCCAGATGCCTGGGGTTCAAATCCAAGTAAACCCATTGTTTATTCCACTCCAAGTCCCAAGGACCTACCTGGGTGTCTGGCCCTCCTCGTCTGCTGTGTATCACAATCAACAAATTAAGGCTCCTCTGTCTGCACCAAATCATTGTACTTCCTTCCGTGCCCATGCACTTTCATTGTCAAAGTGGTCACCTTGACCAAATGATGAAATAAATCAAAGCGCTGCCTTCACGTTCACACAACCCCAGCTAGCTAAAGACAGCTCGATCCATGTTTCATGTTTGGATGCACTGCCATCACTTGGAAATGAAGGTGGGGTGGGAAATCTATCAAGGGTAGCTTCACAAGGAGTTCATTAATTCCTGGCGAACTTATGGGAAGCTAGCTAGTGGTAAAAACAGTACGCTGTTCCCAAGCACAATTATACTCGGCCTGAGGGGATACATACATACTTCTGTACTGATTTCAATGCTTCAACGTCACACCTGTGCATCAGCAAGTTAGAGCTTACCACCATGTAATATCTGACATTTACATTAGAGAGCATTTAATTTAACTTACTTGTGAATGAGAGAATGGGAGACACATAACCTCAATGAAGTACATTTCTGCAAAAGTGGCATTCCAAGCAAGCACTGGACATGGGGGTCGGGCATGGTCACATTTCATAATCTTGTCCTTTAATTATTAGCCAGATGGCTTTCAATTTAAACCCTTGATGTGCATGATTGAACACGATCTAGCCACTGAAAGTACGTGCTAGCTTGGTAAGATGAAAGTACATCATCTTCTGTGGAAAGGACATCATACCCGACCATCCCATGACTCAGCACGTGTTTGTTTTTTCACAATGTCAAGAGAAACTTGATTACCATGGAAATAGCAGAAGAGAAGAATCAAACTCGTTGAATTCATTGGCACGACTCTGGGCGCGCAAACTTCAGCACTTTGTTTTTTCACAGTATACGTAAAATAACTGCAGAGTAGCTTGCAGAGTAGCTTGATTGCCAAGGAAATAACAGAAGAGAAGAATCAAATTCGTTAAATTCGTTAAATTCGTTGGCACGAATCTGGGCGCGCCAACTTGAAACATTCGTAGAATTATCCAAAGCTCTAAAAGGTAAAAGGGAGGACTAGTATAAGTTACATTTACGTATGTTTGAGGGAGTGTGCCGTGAAAAGTGTCAAAGTCGTGAAATTCCGCCAATTTAAAGAAGTTGAAGTTTACATCGATATGTATATATAAACTTAATTGTTATAAAGACATATGAGAATTCGAAGGCTACTATAGTACTCTGGGTACCGCTCATTGCTGGCGTTGTTAGTTTTTACAGTCCAAGAGCTAGAGATACTATTCACCAGTACGTCGAAAGTAAAGTCCATCGATGATCGAACGCTGACTGGAGGCCGGAGCAGATTCGCACTATGTTAAGGTCCCTAGCTAGCTCCTTCGGTCCTTCCCGGCCTCGATCGGTCCCTCCTTTCTGCCTGCAGTTGCTGGTCCTGGCTGCACCCAGCCTGCCGCCCCCAGATGCTCCAGAACTCTCTAGCTGTGTGCTGCAGGCTCTATTGCCTTGGATCTTGAACTTAACTTATCAGTAGTGTAGTAGCTGAAGATGAAGTCCAGGTCTAGCTAGCTAGCTATTGTAGCTTGCTTGCTAGGGACCAAAGCCACAATGGGCGGTGCAGCCATCTTATCATCACTCTTACAGCCCCCACCAGC
Organism: Climacium dendroides; assembly: GCA_950106755.1. Lineage (NCBI taxonomy): Eukaryota > Viridiplantae > Streptophyta > Bryopsida > Hypnales > Climaciaceae > Climacium > Climacium dendroides. Next base: position 25,453,512 of record OX467086.1, read on the forward strand.
TGATCCTTTCCTAGCTTGCAGCGCCATGCTTCCCATCTGAACTGCTAACAAGCATTGGACTGCACGCAGTCTCGAGTCGTTGCCTTTGACTCTCGGTATTGCGTCCCTTGTCACGTACCCATCCTCTGCAATATGTCCCCTGGGGGTACATTGCGTCGGTCCATTTCCACCAATTCTAGCTGCACTTCAGTTGGCAGTCAGAATGACTGGCATGTGTGTGACACTACTTTTGGAGTTTTGAATCTTTACTCTGATTGAGGCAACTATGGAACCGTAGAGAATATTCCCATTCAAACAGCATGAATGGTGCATTGGTGCAGTTGCTTTTGTGTAAGAACAAATAAAAGTTTACTTTTGAAAAGGGGGCGTTAACATTTTGGAGTAGTGCTGACAAGGTCTCGATCGATCGTTACTTTAGGAGTCTTCCCCAAGTTTTAAGACTAGTTTACTGCTGTAGAGGGACACCCAAGCCAGTAAGCGGTCAGGAAAGCTAAGGGAGTTGATCAGAGGTCAAAAAGCAAGCCAATCGACTTCGAATTGCCCTCTTACTACGGAGATCGAGGCTTTTGTAACTTAGTTAGATGTTGAAGGGATTAAAATTCAATCAACTTAATTGATGTACGAGATGATGTACTTATTGCATACATGCATCTAACAAAGCCAGAGTCCTATTATTAATTTCTCAGCGGGGCTGAGTCAACATGAACTGACTGTGCTGTGCTTCATTCCCAAATCGATCCTTAATGAGTAACAGAATGTAAGCCTTTTTGGAGGAAAGTTGTCAGCTGAATCATGCCAACGTCTCCACCATACCTTGCCCCCTACCATTCCTTCAATATCGCTGCAAACCCACGTGACCCACAACACCCACTTTGGATGTGCGAGCAAACTACTTCCTTCTGCCAAAACTTCTAATGTGAATTCAGACTGTTAAATTTTGAATTTTCGCAGATTTTGCAGTACTTTTAGCAAACATCAATTTCGTTCGATTGGCGGTACTCCAACACTTCAGCACCTTCCAGAACGCGGGTTCTGGACCATGAATCCGTGCCTGTCCTAAATTTTACATCGTTCTGTACAACTTTCGGCGCCGGAATCGTGCCAATTTGAAGAAACTGACGTAAGCGAATTGAGGTAAATGTAAAAAATCACATTTGAAACCATTGATTCGTCGCCTTCGGACCTGCAATATAACAGGATTTATCTTATTACACTTACCTGATCAAGTTGCTGGGTGGGTACCACGGGCGGAGTTCCCGAGGTCGGCATAATTAATCTTTCAGTGGGGTGGAGTGGGTGCGTTTGCTTTTGAACGAGTATACTCTGAGTACTTGCAGAAGCCAGCCCTGCAGGTGGCCAACTGTTCGAGTGTGGGTGAGTGAGAGAGAGAGTAAGCAAAAGGCCCTGGCATGCGCTGGAGGGTTTCCATTCTGAGTAAGTCTTGAACCCGGTCTTGAGTTTGCATGATGAATTGGTTTCTTTGGAATTATAGCAGATGATTCCGTGCCATCAGGTTGTACAGTACGTGACCAACATACAAAAAAATTTGGAGGCTCCCAAAAGCTTCCACCTGCAAAATATATCCTCAGGGAAAATTCTAGCGCAAGCCAACTAGCCAACTGAAGACTTGTGCATGATTTTCGAAAAGGCATTATCCACGAGTCCTTTGGATTTAAAACTTGGTTTGAATATGTACTGCAACTGCTTCGGTACATGGATCTGTGGCTTGTGTTCACATTCCATTATTGTAAAAGATCATTTAAAGATGAGGTTTTCACGGTGTAAATGAATGAAAAGTTACCTGCTGGTCATTTCGATCATTGGTGCTATAAGCTTGCGAGAGGTCTGAAAAATTGGTAGCTGCACCAAAGGTTGCACTTGCGATATCTTTGTCCATGTGGCATGGACTAGATAAAATGAAAGTAGAACTTCGTTATGAGAAATATCACGCCGATAACAGTCGGAGAACGTGAATCTCGTTAAATTGGAGGAAGTCCGATACTTTGGCACCTTTCAGAGCACCTGTTCCGATTCATAAATCCGTACTGGCCCTAGAAGATTTTTGACCTTCATGTTCACATATGTCACGACTTTTGACTCCGAAATTGCGCCACTTTAACGAAATTGAAGTTCGAGTCTATGGAAAGGCCAAGGTGGGGTACGCCGGTGTTATTTCCACAACAAGGTTGTAGTTTCTTTCATGTAACCTCAATAGTTGGATTCTCTTTAACCAAGTTAAAATCAAAAGATTCAAACGAAAGCCACCACCATATCACAAAAGATAGAGAAGATTATGATATATAATCATGTTCTCCAAATCCAATTCTTGACTGTTAACACCACAGAAATGGGCTTCGAGTTTATTGCAATGTTGATCGAACTGTCATCCCCAGTCTCTTTAATCGGACCAAACCGACCTTCTTCGCTACTTATAAAAATCAAGCTTTGGTAAACTCAAAGTGTACACACAACCTGGATTCTAAAGTGGGGACTACGAAAAATTGTTTCAAGTTTATGCATCATTATTGTATTAATTCAACGTGTTTCACACAAAGAGACGCTTCATTCACTCGAGTTCTTCTGGCAACAAACGGACCTTAATGAGGGGAATATAATGCGGTTTAGCAACTTCATTATTGTGTGACAAATAACACATTGACACTTAATGAAGGTACTAAGACTAGTTTTTAGTTTTATACTTCTTGGAAATAGGTTCTCGTGTACATTGAACAAATTGGACTATAATCTATTTTTTTTTAATTTTTACTAATTTCAAACTTGATGAAAAACTAATAAAAATTATTACAATCTTCATAAGTCATTGCAAGAAAAACTAGTCCTATTTTTTGTCACAACAAGGGAGGACTTTATCATCCTCTCTAACTTTTGAAACATAAACCTCATGAACTTGAAATCTTCATGGTCTATTTGTATAGTAGGAAAGTATATTCTTAATTTTCTACCAAAAAAATATTAAAATATATTATTTTGTATCTTCCACATGAGTGCAAATAGCACTCCTATTTGTGTATAATTTTTGAACAATGAAGATGGTTCTAAGATCAATCTTTTGGTGAAATCTCATGAGAAATCTCATCACCATGAACTCTTTACAAATGGCCAATTTTTATTCTTATTTTTAAAAAATTCTATATTTTACAAGTTAAAATGTGAAACTATAGTGATAGTACTTATTTTCATGAAATTTTGCACTTTTCTAATTCTCCTACTTAGAGAATTTTTCTATATTTTTCCTTCTTAGGGTACCTTCTTCTTAAAAGTATATATAATTATATATTAAACATATTTTTTACTTTAATTTTTTAAAAATCTTTTTTTAATTATAAAGTACTATTGAAAGAAAAAATGAATATTGTGCAAAACACTACAAAAAATGTACAATCTTTCTTGTAGTAACCCTCATTATTTCTATTTTCTAGCTAGAAAAAATTATCCTCTCACCATCGCTCAATCGGACATATGCTAAAATATTTAACATTGTCAAAAACAAGTCATATATTGTATTGTAAAATCTAAAATGGTTGTCATACTGGACAAGTTACTATTCATTTTTCGTCCCGTAGGACGAGTTACTATTCATCAAATGTACTTGAAAGGTACATTTGATGAATAGCAACTCGTCCTACAAGACAAGAAATGAATAGTAACTTGTCCAATATGACAACCATGTAGTAAACTAAGGCTTTGTATTGTTCCACACACATGTCAATGATTGTGTTGCAAGTACAAGATATTGGTTTTTATTTCTTATTTATCTTTTAAGAAATAAGTTTTGTTGGCGCCGACAAAGGAAGAAACATTGCACATACATACAAACAAATATACAAACACAATTTTTTTTAATCTCACCCTAATTGTGTTTCTATCTAGGACCGGTTTACATTTCAGACCACAAAGTCTAAACATGGGGAATTTCATTAAAATGGCGAATATTATGTGACTTTGACATCCCACAGTTCAGACCAAGCGGTCTGAAATCTAGTACCCTAATAGATTTTAGACTACCCAGTCTAAACTGTGGGAATGGCACATGGAATATTGCCATTTTAATGAAATTCCCTATAAACCTAAAAGTGCCAAGTTTGTGGAATATTTCTATTTTAACAAAATATCCGATGATATACTAATTTTTGTCTTTTAGCTACTTTCTATGGGTTCTATTTCTTTTGATTAATTTCTTTTTTAAAATATTTAAAGAAGAATTTGATATGCTTCTACAAATACTAATCATAAATTATAGTTTTACACCAAACAAAAATTAGAAATATATTTAGTGAGTTATTGAGAGTGTGTCCCATGAAATATATCCCATCTATATTAACCCACTCTCTAAATTCAGGCCACCTTCATCCCAATGTTAAAAAAAAAAAAAAGGAACTAGTTCAATTGTTCAAAATTAGCAAGCAAAATTGGGGGAAAAATGGTTTACTTACAATTTGAAAACATCAACAAAAATCCGGTGAAAATTTTATTTTGAGTAAAAAATAGAGAAAATAACCAAACTCCATTCTTTAAAAAACAGTGAATATGAGAATTGAAGAAAATTTGCCGGTAAAACTCAAAAAAAATCCCAAACACTGCTTCATTCATCAACAAGGAGAAAATTTAAGGGAGTCTTTGAATTACATGCTAATGATTCTTGACCCACCGGAAATAAGGAGCCGCTAAGCACGGTGAGTCTTGGGATTAATATAAGTAACCCAACGCAAGATTTTTTTGAATAGTGTTCTAAATGAAGGCTTGATTTGAGTGAGGCACACAAATATGAGTGAGGGACACTCTGTAACTTACATTTTATGTTTCTAAATAGAGTCATGTAAGTAAGTTATACAATGGCTTTCAGTTGAGCTGCAGAATAATGGTACAGTGATCTGTTGGCTAAGTTAAGTTAAGAGCATCTTTGCCGTTGTGAAACGAGGGGACCTGTCTCCACATCTCCCCACCTTTTTGCTCTTTTCTTTCTTTTCTGTAATATAGTTGTGCACGATCTCTTCCAAGGCAGGGAGGGTCAGAGGTTCACAGAGCTGGAAATTAATTTGGGGGAGGTTCTGACTTTTTGAAATATTTTTTTAGTCGATTCTTTCCTTGAAAGACAAATGGAGTTGGAATCTAACGCAAGTCGTTTCGTATTTTTTGGAGCTTTGTGGAATTAGTTATGAATTTTTGAAGTTGAAACTCATTGGTACACTCTTTGGGTACACTGAAAGGATCCTTGATTCGTTGGAAGCAATGCCTTAACCTTTGAGCGCCCCAAGTTTGAAAAACATTCTTGTTTGACTACTATAATCTTTTGAGTAGTACAGTGAAAAGACGAGTCCTTTTCTCCACACCTTTGGGGCTCTCTTGACTACCAATCGGTACGGTTGGATTATGTGAATCTCTTCTTAAGATAAAGCTTGAGTGGATTGAAGTTGAAAAGTTGAAAAGGTCTGGATTTCATTGAATTTAAGTTCAAGAATGCCTTATGTACTAAAATACCGTTGACATTCATAAAATACACACAAATGGTAGATATTATATTGTTATTTTTGAAGTTTCATGTCTAAACTAGTGTATTCTAACATTTCAAAACTAGTGTATTCTAACATGTTACAACATATTGAAAATGAATATGCATAAAATAGACAATGCTATACTAAGATTTAGGTGTATCAATTTTACAATATATGCTCTAGTAAAACATAGAACTACCTTGCTCCAAAATAGACATTCTAAAATTAGTTGATTCTTTTTTCTAAACAATTAATAGAGTGAAAAGTTTCAAACAACAATTGAATTAAATAGGTAGGATTGTGGGATTTACAAAAAGAATTGAAAATCTTCATATTTAGGGTATTCTTGTAGACTCCATGTTGTTTGTTTTTAAAAAATCTAAACTCAACCAAATTTAAAATACCAATAGCATCATGATCACTTCTAATTCAAAAGCACATCGGAGCTTGAGATTCAAAAATCTATGTATCTTGTGCAATTTTTTGTAAATGCACTTTGAATCTAGGAGTTTCCATAGTGTAAAAACACTTAAGTATATTTTTCAATGTTGATTGCTATATTCAAATCATGAAAGCAATGTCTATTGAATCTAAATGTCCTTGAAGTGAATCTTTTATAAGGTTGCTAGTAGGCCTATATTTACACATTTTTCATATGTTAATGTCAACAACATTGTATACACTATAAAGAAACTCTAAATTCTTGCAATACCAATGGTGGATCATCCTAATTTTTTGTCATTCATTCTCCAATGTGGTATAGTTATGTTTTTCACTTTGTCTCTTTTATCCTCAATAATTGGACATATGCTCAAAATTTTGTCTATATTCTCACTTTGACCAAAACAACCCTGGGACTTAATCCCTCAAGGCCCAAGGCCTTTTTGTATATAAAAACATTATAGCTTTTAAAGTGCTATAAATCTAAATGTCACTAAGTTATACAAATCTTAATCGTACAATCTTGTAGTGCACATGTTGTAGATGGCATGGATCAAATTTGAAGTCATTTGACCGTGTAGATTGAAAGATTATGATGTTTTAGTGTTGAAAAAGGATGCTAAATTTTTTCTAAAAACACATTTGGAGGTGAAATTTGAATTCTAAACCTTTTAAAATGAAAAAACTTTAAACTACAAAGTGCTTGAAAATCATCATACAAATACATTGGTGAAAGAAAATATCATTCAATTGACTCATTGTGTCTACAAAATGGCTTTGAAATGTCAAGAAAAGTTGCCAAAAATTACACCCAAGATTGAACCTCCTTCTACTAAAAAGCCTCTCAGTCACTCATTATTTTTTGGATTGATATGAAACTTTATTGACACAAACTAGACCAGTATGTGCAACTTTCCCAAAAAGACTTATTGAAAAAGGGCATTGTATGAAGAAGACATAGACCGCCAAAGTTCACTATAATGAAAAAATATTAGGGTTTTGAACTTTGAATTGCTCCCAAACATTTTGGCAAATCTAGGTTGCTTTGAAATGTCAAGAAAATTTTGCCAAAAATGTCAAGAAAAGTTGCCTAAAACAACCTAAATTGATATGAAAATTTTACCACAAGAACTAGACTTCAAGGGGAACATAATCCAACAAATTTTATTGAAAAAAAACTTTGTATGAAGGAGATACAAGCCCCCAAAGTTGCAGCCGTCAAGTGCAATTTTGTGAACTCAAATTATACTTGTGAACTTCAATTGGATTTCAAGAAACTAATACATCTTGGATTGATCTAAAAATTTTACCACATAAACTAAATAACTATGCGCAACTTCTCCAACAAGTTTCATTGAATTTGGACATTAGATGCAAAAGTTACATTACTTTAAATTGGACTCAAACTATGTGAGGCTATTTTTGAGCCCCTTGGGCATTGAAGGGTTAAAGGGATAATCCCTAGAGGGCTAAACATTCAAATTATGAATAATAGATAAATGCAAACACATCTTGAGCACACAAATTTTTTTCCTAACCATTTAAATATTTATAGATCCTTGTTTTTTATTCTTTCATTTGTATAGTATCAATTTGCACAAATTTTCTTGTATTATATCCTATAATTCAAAAGATATAAGCAAGTCAAACCTCAAAAACTAACCATTTTTTCAATTCAAAAAGTTGTCTTTAATAAATGACTTCAATATATAAATAAAATAAAAATCTTAAAAATCACTCATTGGAACTTAATATTTTGCACCCAAAGAAAAGTATATCTTGTAAATTTTATAATATTCAATCTATAGTCAATTAAAATTTTATAATATTCAATTTATTTTTTTATCACACGGTACACGCTAATTTATTTTTTGGCCATAAATTTTGCATTATGGCTTCAAATAACTCAAGATTGGTATTTAGGGAGACGTTACTATTAAAAAAAATTACTATTTAAAAATTCTAATAATAGTTAATTGCATATTATATGGAAGTTCATGATGTGAACCATGGTTGTCATTCAATTGTCATACTGGACAAGTTACTATTCATTTTTCGTCCTATAGGACGAGTTACTATTCATTAAATGTACTTGAGAGGTACATTTGATGAATAGTAACTCGTCCTACAAGACAAGAAATGAATAGTAACTTGTCTAGTATGACAACCATGATGTGAACTTCTTTCTGATAGTCTATTTGCATTTTGAAACATGTAAAATATTATTTTGGTTGGTTCTTTTGGTGAATGACCACCTCCATAGAATTGTTATGGATGGTCCATTTTTAATTTCATTTCATCTTTTTCTTTTCTAATTTTTAGAAATGAAAACATTGAAATATGTATTTTTTTGAGATTTAATTCTCCTACTTAAAGATTTTCTATACTTTAGGGTATAGATTGTTCACATTTTTTTTTAATTAAATTAAAATTTTTCTAATTTTAAAGTCCACCAAAAAATTTCATTACTATTGTGAAAACGCAACAAAATCAATCACCCATGAATGATCGTGAATGATCGTGCATTGGAAAAGCCAGGTCTTCCGATCCGTGTAAGATCTGTCACCCGCTCCTGGGAAATGGTGTACGTGAGAGTAGTCATAGACGACATCACACTAAATAACTGGAAGTGGATAGCTGAAAGGACGTTGCAGAATCACAGTACAATTCTGCTTGACATGTCTTGACGGCAGCAATAAACTCGGTTACGAAACATTTCCTGCAGCCTGAGCAAATTTAATGAGCTCCTGAACACACTCTAAGAGCAGCATAACATGCTCATGGAAGAGCCAGCAAGGTGTGCACATCACATAAAACAGAAAGGTTACGCTTGACTGCGCGTACTTTTCTGAACGGAATTAATCCAGACTGAACTTCACAATCAGGGTCTTAAATTCGCCCGTCAAGGGCTCAAGAAGCGAGATCCACTTCGTGGTCGAGTACTCGAGTCACTCGATTCAAGATCTCGAACCCTTCTGTCTCCACAACTTCTGCCAGCTTTTGGAATTCCTGATATCGTTTGGGGAGCTGGAGATATAGCTACGCAATTGAGTGCAAAAGCCCAGCCTCGCGCTTATGAACCAACGGCAAGTTAGAGAGGGTCTCCAACAACTGCCAAATTTGTTCGATTTGCCATGTCGTGATCGAACTCCGACGGTGTCAGGAGCGACCTTCTCAACCAGTTGTTGGGGTACAACCTTCGACAACCCTGAAACACCGGAGCACCGCCAGCCCCAAAGGAGATGATCTTCTGCGCCATCTGATCGTCAGAAAGATCTGCATGGTGAGAAGAGACCGAGTAAATCATATTCTCGATTGTACGTATTAGTAGTTGGAGCCTCCACGACACGGCTCAGTTGCAGTATCATGGGCATACGGCCAAACATTTGTGGCACGTACACATGCTTAGACAACCACTACTGGTTGTCAATGGTCGTCACTTCATCTGCCGACACTGCAATGAAGGAGGCTTCTGTAACTCGAGGTCACACGATCTGAGCACTTCGCGCATGGACTCCGTGAGTTTTCATTCCGAAGGACAGCAGTCCTGCGAATGTTTGAAACATTCAAGTGGATCAACAAATCCCGAGCACCAGCATAGTCAGACATCGGACGTCCTTGATTAAGAACATGGAACAAGGTCTTCATCTGCACAAACCGTTTCCTTCTCTCCTTAGCAATGCTTTGAGTCACTTGCTGCACAACTCTGTCTCCGACCCTGGCAAAGTAAATGCGTCATGTTTGACGTGCTGGCTACCAAGGTTGTAATACTCGCCCCATCTCACCTTTCCCATATCGCAGATATAGTGCCTTTCTCCTTCCTGCATGTTTCCACAACGAATCGATATTTGGGACAAGAAGTTTGGCCCTGCTTACAACGTCACTACAATCCTTACAGTGGACTTTGCGTAATTCGGTCATCAACACCAACCACAGCCTCTGCCCATGGCAGCTTGGCTGCCCAGGATTCCTGGGAGTGCCGATTTTGGTCATACATTTTTTTGCGTCTTTTGGCCAATTCGTGACTTGCGGATGCAGGGACCGGATCCAGAACCACCGGATCAGGGTAGCTCGGGTGCCTTCGATGGTGTGGAGATCTCCGACAGAAACACGAACTCGGAGCCACTGATTGAATGCGCGCGGTGCACTGCAGGTAGAGCCAACCTGCGACCCCACGGCCCCACGGCGTGCGATTCAAGCTGTGATCCCACATCCCAATTCGGATTGCACCGATCTCGCTCGGCCCAGCCTCCTGCGACGGAACTCTACCTTCGTAGAGAAATCTACAGAGTGAGGATTGCGCCTTCGACACGACTACTCTAAAGCACCGAACCGGTATACAGTACGAAAATTTAGTGCCACCCTCAAGCAACAGCTAGCTGCGATCTCCAGCCCCCAAGAAATTCACAGACTCGCACCCTACGCCCAAGAAGATAGAGCCATGCAAGCAACGTCAATGAGAATTGAAGAACATGCATGAGAACATGAGAAGGTGAGAAAACTCCCTCAATGCTGCACTGAAGAATGCTTACGCTCCCAGGAAGAAGCGTCGGCTCCGTCCGTTGCAGTATCGCTCCACGCCTCATCCTACAGTAAACGCCGCGCGCCCCAAAACTAATCCGCCTCTACCTTTGATATGTGATTGCCAAAATTCCAATGCGCACACAATTGAGACGCAATCATATTTCTAAATTAAGCCGCAAAGGCTGACACTTACTGCAGTGTGGGCAGCAACCGCAGGTAGGAAGCATGGAAGAGCGCGCTGAATGAGAGCAGCAAGTGGCGATTCTACAAAAAGGTAATTGCAGGCTTTGGCGATTTGGCAGGAAGATTAGACAACATCGTGCTGAACGCAGAACGCAGGCGGCGCGCGAGGTGACGTGGTAGAGCCCCTGCGGCGAAGGGTAAGACTGCACGGGTCCGGGTATGTACAAAATATCCGGATTTATACCCCTTTTTCTGTATGTACACTTCGTGGGCGCCTCAGGCAGGTAAGGTATTGGCCAAGGAGCCACAGTCAAAATTAAAGTAAAAGTATTTTTAATTTTTTTATTCATAATTTTTTTGAAATTCAATAACTTTCCCACCATGAGTTAGAATGCCACAAAACCAAACCAGTGCACCCTTCCTTGCCGAGGGCTTTCCGATGGTACTAAGCACGCAACCTAGAGACGCACAATCCGAGAGATCTTAACGTAACAAAACAAATAGTTAAATTGAAGGTATTGATCATTGCAACTAAAAGAGTTATAAAAAAATGGATGCCTACCTAAGTTAGATTTAGATTTTTCTTGTAGTTACTGCACCATAAATTCTTCATCCTAAAGTTCAATTATAAACTCAAATTGTTCAACAAGTAGCCTTGAAGCAATGCTTTGTTTTGTTTTTTCATTTTGAAGAAGGAGCCAATTGTTTCTTCAATAACCCATATAATACTTGGGTAATACTTGGTGATATCTATATGAAAACTAGGTGATACCTAGGTAAATACAATAATAAATTAGATATCTTGAATCCTCAAAATGAAAATCTCCTTCACAAAAAATAGCCAACAATCAAAAGTTGTTGGCTACCAAAAAATCATGCATAAAAAAAAATTGCCCTAAGTGGCTCCAACTCTCCAAGGGGCAAAAAATCGTACATGAAAAAAACACTATCCTAAGTGGTTCCAACTCTCCAAGGGGGCATGTAAAATATGGTGATGGTAATAGGGCCCACTTCTTTTTTGACATATTTAACAAGCTCAAAATAGGTTTGCCATATTTTCATGCAATTTAATTCTATTATTATTTTTGAATTTGGATAAACAATTGTCTATATAAATTAATCCTTTCAAACATTTGCTCCAATGCTCAAACCAAAGGGTGCATGAAGTCTAAGATGGTGGGTTCATTGAATCCACTTTGCCTTTGTTCAATTCTGTAACAGGACAAGGGAGTGCTAGCTTGTAAATATAGAGTGTATGAGTCAATGAACCTAGGAATCTATATTATAAACACCTTTAATAGTTACAAGTGTTTATGTTATAAGTACCTATATTACATAGTCTTTTCATGTTGTAATGTACTTATATTATAGGTACATATGTTATAAGGGCCTTCAAATGGTTGTAAGTACATATTGACAACTAAGTTCAAGGCTTGTAGGTTTAGGTCTTTGTACTCACATGCTAGCATTGTTGCACCTAGATGCACCATTGACATATTTCAAAATCTAAGATGTTTAGTTATCATGGTCATCTCAAGCTATAACTCCAATCTTGAGAGGTGCGTGACAATGGCGTAACACAAAACCTATGGCAAATCTATATTTACTATTGAACAATAAAACAAGAGTAGATCGGGACCCTATTCAAAGGTCAAATTTGGTAGAAATGAAGTCGGTTTTGTAAAAAGATGCCACGTGTCATCCTATGAATGGTCTAAAGTGACATGGACCCCTGAGAATCTAATATAAAAAATCAATTTTGGCAGTCAAACCTTCCCATACAGATGTGGAGTTTTTAGGTAAAAAAACTTACACATGCTCAGATGATGGGCACTTGTGACTTCAAACTTAGAGCCTTTCATGTGATTTTTGTAGAGGCTGCTCTAAATTTCCCACTTAGCCCTCTCTTAGTGGGAGATTTCATGTAGTCAAGTCATGTATCACAATTTATAGAGGCCCCATTTGGAGAATGTTGGTGCAAATACATTTAGGACCAACTCCACAATGATATTGGGAAATATAATTTCCAAGTTTAATTCATCTTTTTAAATTATATACAAGTTAAGATTTTGCATTTTTACCACAAGAGACTTAAGTGTGTTTCTATCATCACAAAAATCGTGAGTTAGTTTTGTGAGAAAATATTTTTTTTATAATTTATATATCCTAAAATGATAATGAATTGGTAAATAAAACACGATAAATGCAAGCACTTAACATAACAATCAATAGCAATCAAGGAGACTACCTTCCTCCAACAAAATGATGTGAAATATTCCATATTACTTCATTAGGGATGAAATGATGTGGAATATTTCTCACTCCATCAATAACTACAACTCCACACATCACAAAGTGTCAAAAAGGCAAACACAATTCAATTGAATTGCATTTGCATAGGTCACAATGACACATGACTAGGTAAGAAGCAAAAAAAAGTTTCTAAAGTTTTGAATAAAACTTCGAAAAAGCACTCATTGAGAATAATAAATTTAAAAACTCAATTACCTCAACTTGCTTCCCAAGCCATTCATGATTTCTAATTGTTATGGCAAAAACAAGCTCATTATATACATATATGGTCGGAGGAGGTAAAACAATCATAACATTTAGTAGCATTCATAATGACTGCCTTTTCCTTCTCCATAGTACACATCTACAAAATTCATTCACACATCATTGTTCTATGTTTTAATACTAAGATAGTAATAGTACGTTTGTGGTGTATTCTATTTTTATGCTAATTCTAGGACTGAACATACCATGAACAAATAGCAAAGAAAGATGGTTGTTAGTAACATACCCAAAGAATTCATTGAGTAATGTACCAATGTGATTTAACCATTTGTCATCATGAGCTTAATTTAGTTAATTAGAATGTTTTAGTGAGAGGAGAAGCACAAATGAGGTGGTAGGTGGTAGGAAGTAGAACAACCCATGTGGAAATGTAAATTAGGATTTGTAGTTTTTCAACCACTCATAGTTAAATCAAAACTAGGAATTGTGTTTGAAGTAGAATTTCAAACCTCATTTGGGTATAATACAATAACATTCTTTGAAGAATTTTGAACTAAAAAAAGTTGATAAATTAAATTAAGTTTCATCTCCAAAAATCTGTTTGAGATTTCAAACCTTCAATAAAAAGTTACGGACAAAATTCAAAGAGGATGTTTGAAAATGTCAAAGAAAATGTCCCTTCCAACCCCTCCCCGAAATTTATTCATAACTTTTCATTGGAGACATGAAATCACAAATGAATATTTTGAGATGAAACGTAATTGAATTTAACTTCATTTACCAATTTTTTTAGTTCAAAGTTTAAATTCTTTTTATTATACTATGCCTAAATGAGGTTTGAAATTCTACTTCAAACACAATTTCTAGTTTTGACTTAACTATGAGTGGTTGAAAAAATAAAAATTCTAATTTACATATTCCACATGGGTCGTTCTTCTTCCTACTACCCTACGTGTAAGGTAAAATAGCCCATTGTGGTTAAAATGAGGAGTTTGACATCATTGTCATCTTGTTGTTGAAATTTTCAATTTTTTTCCCACATTAGCACAAGTGTGAGAAATAGTAAGTGCAATTGAAATTATATTTTTTTGACAAAGTATGAATTTGCTAGAAATGTTTGAAGTGTTCAGGGCATCATGGCCCAAAAGAGTCTGTAGACTACCCCATAACCAACAACTCTCAAAATTTTGTCCATAACTTTTGATTGGAGACTTAAAATATCAAACAAACTTTTAGAGATGAAATTTATTTTGATTTACCAACTATTTTTAGGTCAATTTTTTTTGAAAAAAGTTATTCTACTATAACTAATGAGGTTTGAAATTCTACATCAAATTGTCATTTAAATAAATTCTTCTTTGAGCCATCAAAATTTGATTTTCATGGCAAAGGATTTAATGACATTGGTGTTTTTATCAAAGGATTCTTAAGATTTTTGGCAAACCGTCCTAACATCTCTTAGTTAATTTGTTTGGCTAGTCCAAGATTTAGAAAAAAGAAAAAAGCACTTCATAGATGTTCTACCACAATCCCAACACTTGATACTAAAGCTTATTTTAATTCCCCACATAGTTTTTTTTCGTGAATTAGGCCTCTTGAGAGGAAAAAGCAACCTCTTTGAAGGCTATTAAATGTTATGAGAATTTCTACACAAAATCTATTCAGAAATGAAGTATAGTGTGGGAAATCACTCTAAAGTAAACAACTTGGACTCTAGTTCTCTTCATATTACCAGTGATGACTAATTACAAATGTTGCAATGTTTCAATTTCAAATTCTTAAATTTTTTTGAAAATTGTGAAAATTAAAATTATACACTTAAATTTTCTTTAATTATCTAATTTATATTTTGTAAAATTTTGCCAAAAAAATTGTCATTTTTAAATTATGAAAAAAATCTAGGGCTCCACTACTCTCCATACTACCAACAATGTCCATTGAAGATTCAAAATTTTAGGGCCCTATTTTCGACTCAAGAAGACCTTGGCAACAAAAATTTGGACCTCACAAGGATGTGGGGGACTTAGAAAGAATAGTCATCTAAATAGATTGCATTCTCGTGGAGAACAAAGATGGAGTGGATCAACAAATTGAACGACATGAAGTAAAGCCACAATGGTCATGGAGGTGAATTGATTACATGCACCTATGGGTAAAGCATCTTCCTTTGGAAGTAATCATCGTTGAAGGTTAAATTTTTCATTCTCATCAAAATTGTGCATTGCATATAATAGATTCTTCACAATTGTTAACAAAAGCATTTGCAAAGTTACTGGCATGATATTTTTTAATTTAAAAATCATCTTTTGGGGAATATATTTTGATTTAAAATGCATAGGAGAAAAAATTATACTACAAGAAGCTCAATATAGTCAAGCTCTGATATAAAAAAAAATCACATAAATTGAAATATGCTACATTTAACTACTTCTAGACTTTTGAAAGTCCAAAATTCATAATGGTCATTGGGAGATGCATCAAAGGATCTATCCAAAACATCAAGGGATCTAAATTTTCATTGGGGGATCAGTTCAAAACATCAAGAGATCTATACCAACATCAAAAGATCTCCCAATCTATACAAACATCGGGAGATCTCCCGATGTTTTGAATTCAGTGAATAGTCCAGAATTCAATGAATAGTCCAGAAGTAGATAAATATGGCATAAATAATTTATTTTTAAACTTATTTTTTATAGATTATATTTTATTCTACTCATAAAAAATGACTTATTCATTACATTTAGATTAGTATTGGAAAAGTTACAAGCATCTTCTTTTGCACTCAATCAGAGCATCATGTCAAAAAACTAATGGATTAGATCCAATTTTTAACTTAATTTTCACAACTTTTGAAAAAAAGTTATTTCTAGAAACTTTTGAACTTTTGAAAGAATTTCTAGAAGTTATAGTTTTAGAGCTCATAAAAACCTACATAATATTGATGGATACTTAGTGAACTACTCACTTTAATTCAAAACTCCTTTTGCTCAAATGAATCACCTGAATTCCAACCCTATCAATTCTCCTATGATATTATTTCCTGAGAAAAAACAATTTCAATACATTATGATTCTTTTGGTAATTGATGTCAATGTCTAAATCAGTAAATCACAATCATAATCAAAGATACACATAAAAGAACTATGAATACAAAACCAAATAAAAATGAATTGAAAGTATTGAGAATGGAGTACAACATGCATAATGGATCACATGTTAAATTGAATTGAAAATTTCCTAAACAATTTAATGCATGACACAACTTCGGGGGGGGGGGGGCATTGAGCATGAATTCAAAGATAGAATATCCTAAATATATTGAAGCAAAAAATTTTAATTTTTGTTTCTTTAGGTCTTTGTATTGGAGTTTGTTGTAATTCAATTTTGCACGTTCATGGTGTTGTTTATTGAGCTTTTTGAGTAGCTATGGCACAACATAAGGTCCATTTTTATACCATAGAGGTAATTGATCATATTTCATATTAGAAAGAGTCCTATTCGGATTTGAGGGTGCGCCTTGAAGTAGCTCATTCTATGGATTGGAAGTTTGACCTTTGGGAGTTGGATGAGCAATGCTACATAAAAATAGGAAGGGGGTTTGGACACCTTTAGAACATGACTCTACATGATTTACAAGGTAGACTTTTATGACCACAATCTAGTCAAGAAGAGGAAAGTTGTAGACACCAATGGCAAGTTGAGCTTGTTGGAGTTGGGGTCGCTTTGCAATATTTTGGCATATAATTGTACTATCTTTCACAAGAAATCGAACAATTTTGTTGCAAGAAATGATATAGTACTTTGGCGCAATCCCATTGTTGCTAGTAGAATGTGAATTGTGTACAATTGGACCTTAAGACATTCAACAATTGTCTAAGAAGATTGTGTTGTATATGCAGTGCAAATATAAGGATGACATTCAATGTACTTGGTGTCACTCTTTATTATTACAACAACAGACAAGGGGAATTCAATTGACTTTTGAAATTAAAAAAATTTAGAAGTTAATAAGCTTATGTATGGAAACCAATGCAAGTTTCATTCGTATTGGGAGTGAGAGGAATGTAAGTATTATAGATACAATGAGGTTGAAAATCATTATTCATGTCATGTAAAGTCCCCATATTCGAGCATGCATACGTGTATTTTAGTTTTAACTGTGCGTTCCATTTTTCCATGCTAGATGGAAGAAGAGGATCTCAGGGCTCTCCTAACCTTCTTCCTAGTAACTTTTTAGACACCAAAACAATAGAAGGATTGTTGGGATTGTATTATAAAAAGAATTGAATTAGATCACCAATATATTTTGGAAATTAAACCTCTAAATTAAACCTTCTCTACTTCATTGTTATGTATATAATCATTACATGCATACATGTTGGTAATCATATAATATGTTTATATGTTTTTATTGCTCAAGCATGAGTTGTCTCTATAGGCATGTCCAACCACATCCACCATAGACCTTTGTAGAGCAATCAAACAAGAGTGAATGTTGTGTAGAGGAAAGAATATGTGGTGTAAATTTCACTAATAGAGGTCGCTATGAGAAGCTAAGGGCTCAAAGATTCAATAGGATAGTTGTAAGAAAGACTTGTCATTTTTGTAGTATTTTAAGAAAACCAAGGATTTCAATGGCCAACATTATGAGTACTTTGTAGCGAAATGATCTCAACAGTTGAAAAGAAAAAAACAACAATTAAAAATATTGTTGCAAATACCATGAACTACTTGCAAATATAGAAATAATTCTATGTGAAAATAAAAATAATTTGTCATAGAAAATAGATGTAGTGAGGTATAAATTAATAAGAGATAAAAAAATCATGAAAATTTTTAAAAATTAAAAATCATGAAAAATTAAAAATTAAAAATCATGAAAATTAAAAATTAAAAATCATGAAAATTAAAAATTAAAAATCATGAAAAAAATAAAATAAAATAAAGTTTGTGAAGATTTATTGGTGATAAGATTTTTTCTAAAGAATAAAGTTAAAACCATCTTCAATATTCAAAAGTGTGCAAGTAAGAGAGTCCTATTTGCATGAATGTGGAGGATACAAAATAATTTATTTTTAGATGCCCTTATTGTAGGAATAGACCATAGAAATTTCAGCTTTAGACCTATATATATAATATGTATGGAGCCTCCTTATATACTACTACAAAAAAAGTTCTTTAGTTTTCCTCACAAAAAATATTACTTCTCAAGAAAATTTATTTTCTAAGCATATTCAAAAGGTTGCAAGAAAGTGTACAATGAAAAGTGTACAAAGAAAAGTGTACAAAGAAACTCTAACTTTTGAAAAAAACCCTTCAAATTACAAACCAATTGTGCCATACATTTAAACGCTCAAATTAGACTACAAGACCCTTGTTTCTTTTTTCCTAGTCATTTGATCTCGCCAAATATGCAAGTGGACTACTTTGAACACCGTAAAATCTCAAATGGTAGAATTTTCATTTTCCAAGGAATCTGGCTTAATCATGGTGTCCATGGGTGTTGATGGAATAAAAATAGATTCTTTTTGGATTTTTTACCCATGTACTCATTGATAAAACCTTGGACCATGTATTATTAAGTATTGTTGATAACTATTGAAGTTGTCCATTCAAGTCCTTGCCACTATCTAAACTCTTTGAAACTTGGCAGGGCTCTTCAATACTACTAAAAACTTCTATCTTAATTTTATCAAATTTTTGTTGTTCTTTGGAAAATTTCTAAGAATTTCCCATCAATGTTTGTAACGGTTGACTTTTATTAAGACTATTTTATACAACTTAAAAAATCTTGAAACTTTACATGCAGCTTCTTATTAGTCTTAATGACTCTATCTAAAAATACAAGTTTTTCAAGTATACTTCAATACAAGGATGGTTTTCAATTGTTGCTTGTGGAGTAATAAATTGAAAGAACATTTTTTTGACAAGTGTAGAATCATAAAAAAATTGATTGTGTACCTTGTTCAAGTTTCATTAGGCATAAGATATCCTTTTTTCTTTAGTATGGTTGGTAAAATTGTACAACTTCTAACCTAAAATCTAAATATGACACACCAGTCTTGCAAACTTCCAATCATTTGGATTATATCTCTCTTTACTATGACTATGAACCCAAAAGATACAAACAACTCTTGTCATGCAATTTCCCCTTTCTTTGAAAAATCCATAGCCATGGATCTTGATACAAAAAACTACCCCCCTCTCCAATGCCATTGATCTCCATAAAAAAAAATAAACAATTGCCGTAGATTGCACTGTCATGAAAGATGATCTTGACAATTGAGAAGATTAGGGTTTGGCACTCTTGGATATAGAATATGGAATACAAAATATGAATACAATATATTTTTGATATATGAAATGCATACAAAATACATATACAAATACATGGAATATGTATGTATCTACACGAAATATAGATAAAAATTCATGTGTATATATAATACATAAGGCAATTGGTATCCCATATCAATTGCAGTCCAAACAACTATAAAAAAATACAAACATGGAGGTGGGATTTCACAAGCATCCATCTCATTTTTACAACCAATGACAAAATGACAATCAATTATTCATATATGGTTTTCACAAAAAGTAGTATTTTTTGACTATGCATCCAAAAATGTAATTTTTACATCTTATATTATCACAAATTCTCACATTTGCTTTAGCCAATTTGGTCACATTGGCTAATTTGGTTATCTGTTTCCTAATTCAGTTGAGATCTTCTATCTCTTGGATTTTGGCTTTCTTTGACACTAAATTCTACCCTCAAGTCTCTAATAAGGTCTTTAAGGCCCTAAAGACCATTTTGGAATTTTGGTATCTATAAACTCTTTTCTTTTCAACTATGTTTTTGCATATTTTGACTAAAAAATTATTATTAAGATGTATTACTAAAACAACCCAAGTACTTTACTAGCAATTATTTTAGAATTAACATGAGACCTACTCTATGGTATATTTTAAATGTTGAAACTAATAATTTAAAAAAATATTCAAGTTACTATAGCATCATTTTTTTGAAGCATATTGTATTACAACTATTATATAGTACATAGTAATGATCCATAGTATATAATTTGTAAACCTATCCAAGGGGTAGTCTAAAAGGAAAGGAAAAAATCCATATGAGGAGCTTCCATCTACAAATAGACAAATAAATAAACATCTTAATTTGGATTGTTTTCTATTTGTTTACTCCAACTCAACTTTGTGGTGGGTGGTTTTCAAGGAGGCATTGTATAAGTCAAGCTTAGCCAAATAGCCAATATAATATTATTTTTAAAATTTAAAATTTTTATTTTTTAAAATATTGTATATAGATTATTCATTTGTATTAATTATTTAATATATGATGTCTATATATGTATTGTTTGTGTACGTTGTGTTCAATAGTAGTTAGACTAGTAAAGTATATATGTTGTACTGATCAACTCTAAAACTACAAATAAATTATTGAATTACAATTGGGACATGTTTAAATGCCTGAAATTTTAGATTAACTACAACAAGGTGTAGGAAAATGGGTGAAAATAGAAGTAGAAAAAAACTAGGGACACATCTATTGTGAAACAATAACTAAATAGCGCCCCAAATAAAAAATTTCAACACACATATACATGGATTATAAAGTATAGTGAAGTACCTGGATAAAACAAAGAAAATTGGAGTGTAAAGTGACAACCTAGGGACTCATACCTTTATAAGATTTGGAGTCACTTTACAATGACATTGTTTTGATTGTAATACTCCATCAAAATTTCATTCCTCACTTTACCTATGATTTCTTCCTTAAATCCCATGTCATGTTCTATCAATACATAAGTCAATAAAACATGAAGTACCAAGTTTGGTTTTTTTAGTGGTTTGAGACTTGTGAAGCATTAATGGAATTTGTTCATTGCCTATCACAATACAAATATGCCAAGCTAATCATTGTATATTATTAGCCCTAATAGCTAGCCATTTCCAAAAAATACTATCCACAATTCCTCTCAAACAATGTATCATACAATTTCTTATATTTATCTACTATAATGACAACTTTTCAACTAACTCAATCTTCTTGGAAACTCAATAAATCCCAATCTTTAGTCAATAACACCTTCTATTACATATGGAACACTAAATTGCTCATTATCATTACAACTAGAACCCATGGAACTAAGCATATTATTCTTTTAATGTGCTCCATGATATTCTAAGCACTTCAAATCTACAATGCAAAAACACTCACTACCATCAACAATGTAATCATTGAATATTCCACCTAAATTTTATTCATCAAAAGAAAACTAAAAAACAACAAACCTAAGTTATCCAATTTCCTCAATAATGAATGTGTGATTTTTTTCAACCTGATACTTCCCTCCCTCGTCAACCACCCCTCACAAACACTAGTAACTAGTATACCTTCCATCCAACTCTCCAACATTTCTATTTGCATTCCTATTAACTATTGTCAATGATTCACTTTATCCCCCTTTTTTATTTGTTATGTTTTTTAAACTTTCAAGTAGTATAGTGTCTTCCTTCTAGTGAAGATATAAAACATTAGTATAACTCATCATGTCTCAAGTAGAGGCAATGATGGGATTTACAAAGAACAAAAGAACTTACAAAGAATTCTTCATATAAACCAATCATAAAAATAAATGGTTGGTCTTCTTCTCTATCTTAGCACCAATGACCTCATTTCTACTATAAAAAGGAATCTATCTGGCATATGCTAATGGCACATATAAAAGCTTCAACATGATCACATTCATGTACCAACTCCTTTTACACCCTAAGGTTTCACACTAATATTTATCAAGCATGTACATGTATTTAAAATTAAAAAACTCTAATAAAGCTTCATATATATAATGTAATCACACATTAGATGACCGTTAGTTGTAGCAAATAATAGGGTAAAACATTTGTGTATTCTTTTGTTGTGTTTCATTAGGCAAGAATTTTTCAGTTGATTCAACACCATATGTATATTTTTAACAAGGATGCGCTCTTTGTTGTAGTACACATTGCCTCTTTCAATCCCACACTTGAGATTATTTCAATAAAATACCACCTTCTTTCCTTAATACTTTTTGTGGTAATCAAATTTTGGTACAACCAATTATTAGTAACCATTGATAGTAGCTCAAATAATACACTAAAAAATTGTAGATACCATCATCAATCTTGCCTCATTCCTTCTATCATTCTATGCAAGCCAACAATCTAAAAGAGAATTGATACTTGAAGAGTGTAATTCAATGACTTAATATAAGAACTAAATGGGATTACAATGGTGGCCAATAGAAAAAAAAATCTAATCTTTTAATAATCATTTATGGCTTCAATAATTGATGCCAATGTCATGACAATCACAAATTCTAACTCTCAAACAACTTTGGTGTTCAAAAAGGTTGAAGAGTGTACTTGCTAATAAAAGTTGTTTCAATTGAGCACTATTGCTCAAGTACAAGTTTGCAAAGAGAATGATGGTCCAAATGTGGGCCTTAAGCTCTTCGTCAACAATTGGCACATAAAGTAGCCACTCATTATCTAACGTCTAAAAAAGGGCTTACAACATTACATAACTATTAGATACATTGCACCCCATTTGACAATTATCATGCTAAATGTTGATCTCAACTACAAAAACTAGAAAATTTTTAATCTTTATAATTTATAATAATTTTTTTATAATTTCAAATTAAAAAATTTATTGCAATTGAAAGTTGAGTACAAATTAGTTACCACAATTCCAACACCAAAAAATATAACCTATCAAAATCTTAAATATCTACATGATGTTTGACCCTACCCATCAAAAACATGTCTTGAATTAATTGATGGGTGTTTTTATTTTTATAAAAATCATATCTTGTATAAATTTTCTAGGTTTTTAAATACATTGTATAATTAATGCGAGTACTCTTGAAGTCTTGAATACCTTCAAAATTCACAATAATTCAACCCTAAAAGACTTTGTAAAACATTCATAAAATTTTGAGAGCATATGACTTTGTTATGGAATTTGTTTAGTTTGTGATTAATAATGATAGCCAACAAAAGACAAAAAAATGAATTTTGAGCATATGATAATTGGCTTATCCTTTAGAGATGAAATCCTATTGGTTTATAAACTAATAAGTATTTTATTATTATTTTGTGATAAATCTTGCAAATCATACTACTAAAATCATAAGTCCCTCTATAATATCACAAATGCTATCATTAATACTAGAAGCTCATGCTTGCTATACTACGCATTCATTGTATCACATATTAGTAAAATTTTGATATATTTGAATAGAATGCATGATAATGATTTCAATAAGTCTTTAAAATAATCATTTTAAATATTTTATAAAAATATTTTCAATCATGTATACATAGAAATCGTATTTTCACAAAATGTGATATTACAAAAATAGAGTAGTAGTTTGCAATCACATCTGTAATATCACTTTTTACAAAGGGTGATATTATAAAAATAATATAGTCGTTGCAATTGAGGTGATATTAAAGAGGATCAATATGGTGATATTATAAAGGTAGCAATTCCATTGCTTTTCTTGGCTTTATACTTCTTTTGCATTTCTTTAATTTTGTGCTTTTGTGAACTTTGGGTTTCTGATTTCAATTTTCTATCGCTACTACCAAATTATTTGAGAAATTTATTAGATTGAACCGATTTTGGATTTTACAACAATTAAATTGTTCACAAAGCTTTTGAGATTTACAAGTTTTTCCTTTAAATTCTTCTTTTTGGGTTGCCATTGTTTGTAACAATTGAGTCAAATTTCTAATGCATTCTAATATATGTGTATCTTTTACTGTATTCATCATTGCATGTATTTCATTCATCATTCATTAAATTTCTATTGTTTATTTTAGTATATGCTTATTTATTTAAAAAATTATATGAAGATTTTAGTAATTTTTATCTGAGGATTTATTGAAATTCTTGCTCTGCATTCTATCTAATACATAAAAATTCTTATGAAATTCTAATGGTGAATGCGTAGCATAGCAAGCACCAACCGCTAGTTTAAAAGAAAAATAGTTAATTATAAGATAGATGAATGAATAGTAGTAAACATAATTAAAGACAAAATAAATTAGTAACTTCTAGATTCACAAAAATAACTTATATTTTTATAAAATAATAATTGAGTGATTTATATTTCTAGTCAAATTTTTGTGTATTCCCCTATTAAAAGTTTTAAAGATTGTATATAATTTTATAGTAATCAACATTGTTTCAACGACCAAAATGAATTATAATTATTAAAAATTAAATTAAAATTTCAACCAAAACATCCATAATCTAATTTTAAGTGGTAGCTTATTGAGTTTGTTGGCATTGCATAGGCCCATCAAATTTATAGCGCAAATTTTCTTACTATTGGTAGTTACTATTGCCTAAGTTTGATAACTTACTTTAACATGAAAATGTAACTCCTAACTTGAACCCATGTCAGTGGTACTTAGCATATGTCCATTACATACATCTCAATGCATAGCAAAAGAAATTATTCTTGTATTTGAAAGTTTTTTCATGCATAAAAAATATATATTTTAGTGATATAATATTCTTCTATATACAATTTTAAAAATAATTATGTAATTGGAAGTTATTTTTTCTTGTAAAAATTCTCCTATTTATAGTTACAAAGTATTTTTATAATTAATAATGCTTTGTATATAGATTAAAATGTATTTTCATTTACAAGAAATAAATATAATAACTGAAAATACAAAATATAGGTGGTTTTGTACATTTGCTTTGAATTGTAGCACAGAGAAATCAATTGAAACTAATAGTAACATTGTGTAAACATTCTCAATACTCAAATCATTTTAAGTTTTGTCTTTTTAGTTAATTCCTAAAGGACCAAGTGGTCATTGAACAACCAATTGAAAATTTAGAAAGTTTTCTACAAAGTCAATTTTGATTGACTCTTTTTGAAAATTTGATACAAAGTATGGATATCTATTCCCTTTTTGGAAATGTAATTTTTTTTCAATTCTATATTTGAGTCAAAAATTATGTTGCCCAAAGTATTTTGGGCAATTTGTTCAACTTATGAAAAATCGTCTTTTACTTTTGAAATTTTGCAAGCATGAAACTAATATCATATAGGATGCAATTGTCTTAAAAAAAACTACAAATAAAGCAAAAAAACTCACTCTAGAAGGAGTTAAGGTCTATTGATCCTATCCAACAACTTCAAAAAAAATTCTTCTAACTTCAAAAACTAGAATCTAAAAATCTATATGATTATGTATTAAAAAAAAATTCCACAAGTTCCTATACCAATCTCCTAGCCTTTTATATGGTTGATTTCAAAGATAACATTTTTCATTTTTGTGGTCTTGTCCTAAAAGAGGTAGTTTTTTTAACAATTTTTGCAAGAAATATATTTGGTCCCTTAGGAATTAATTTCTAAAAGACCAAGTATTCCAAATTGCACATTAACTAAATTTATTAATGATTTTTTGAAAATATGATAAAACCAATGCAATAAAAATACGGTCCTATTCACAATCTAATAATATTAACCTCTAAATTCCCATTGGCCTTATTGGGGCCAAAATGCAACCTCAATTGGACTCATACAATCTCAGTAATCATTGAAATTTTTAGAAACTTTTTGTGAAGTTAGAAGAACACATGAGTTACATAAGACTATAATTTTTATTTCAATCAATGCTTGGGAATAAAAATTATAGCACAACGAGTTGAAAAGAGAGGTCAACAAGAAACATTAAAAAAATCACCAAAATTCAGTATTAAAATTTTAATACTAAAATATTATATTTTTCTCTAGTTGTGAAGCTTTGATTCATTCCATTTGGACTAGTGATGAGAAAGTTATGGATAGTCTTGTTTTTCAAGCAATCTAAGCATCTTCTTCAAAACATACTTTTAGAATTCATTTTTGAATTCATTTTTCATATTTTTTCAAAAAAAATGTTTGACAATGTTAAGTATGCTTGCTAGAACAATTTTACTATTGGTATTATTATGTTTCACTTCCATCTCAGAGGTATTAGCAATTTAGTCTTTCTTTCAATCTTAGACTTACATCTACTTAACAACTTTCAGAGAATCAAAATCAAGTATTTTTTTTAAAAATTACCTAGACTTTCAACTCAATTCTTCAACATGATAAATTTTTAATTCAAAGTGCGTAGTGCAAAAAATTTCCATAAATGGTGGTCAAACTCATCTGAAATTACACACTAGAATTCAAAAACACTTATTTTTCTAACTTTGAATGTTAATATCATCCAATTTGTTTGGTCAAACTTTATGAAATTTTTACCGCATGATCTTAGACAAGTCAATTACAAGATCCAATAGTTTGATTCTAAAAAAGTTATTTTTTTTGTTTTCTTAGACAAATACAGTAGAAATGGCAGCTTTGAGTGATTTTTGCGAGAAAAATAGCCTTGGGACTTAGGGGTTTAAAATAGTTGCAAGTATGTAGTAAAAAATGTTCTAGTGCATAAAGAATCAAAATAATTGTTAAAAATATTTACAAACAACCATTTATAGTTATGTCTTCATGTTACGGCCTGAAGGAATGACATGGTCTGAAGCGAAGACATGAAGCAATGACATGAAGCTACAGCTTGGTCTCGTGTATGGCCTCATGGCAATTTTCCGGAGGCTATAAAATTGTGTTTTGGATCCCCTTTTGCATTTGTCTTTCCCTCAATTTATCTTAATCAATTTTTTCTTAAAGTTTTTGGAAACTTTGGTAGGGATTCTTGGTAGAACTGTCCAAGGGTCCACCCCATTGTTCGGGAAGTTTTTGAATTGAAAACGGACAATTTCCATGCTTCTTAAGGCTGCCTCAGTTTTTTACATTTTTAGTCGGGTGTTAACCTGAGAAGTGTGTGTTTTTTCGGTTAGAATCCTCCATTTTGAAATTTCATTCAGTAAATTGCCGAATTTCTATATTTCCATTTGGCCATTTTCCTTACTATGCAAAATAGAGTTAGTTTTTTGTTTTCCTTGTGTAGGGTTTTTTTTAGCTCTCCATTTTTTTTGGATCATTGGAATTTTTTCTTTCCCTCTCCATTTTTTTTGGATCATTGGGGGGGGGGGGGGGGGGGGGGGTTCTTTCCCTCCCCAATTTTTTTTCTAGTATCCTTGGCAGGAGTTGAACGTGTCCAAGCCCCTACCAACCTAAGGCCAAGGATGTAGCCTTCGAAAAATACAAGGATCCAAAAGAGGGCCCAGAAATGCCAAAGTGCCAGACTAGCAATTAACCAACAGTAAAAGTCTATTTGTGCAGGACTACATGTTAGTGATTCATAGGGAGGCATAATTGTGTCACTAATTAGACTTATAGGTATACTATGTAGTATGTACATGTTAAAAAAAATTCCTAAAAAGTATGTGCCTGGTCGGCTAGTTGCCGGAAAAGAGAAGTTTCAATCGGTCACTTTCCTACATACTCCTCCAAGGGCAAACAGCCAAATTGCCAGGATTTTTTTTTCTTAACCGGCCCATTTCCTAAAACCCTATTTTTTGTTCAGAACCTCATCCTAATCATTTCAATGTCATTTGGAAATCTTCAAAAAAATTTGGCTAGCTTGTAACTAAATGCCGGTACTTCCCGTTCATTGGTCCACCCTCCACCTTCCCTTCCACACTCTTTGATATATAATAGATTATAGATGGAAGAGTCTTTTTAGGAGAAAATAAGGCCAATGTGGTCACTAAATTGTTTGCACTTTGGTTTAAATAGCATGTTTTATAATCTAAATAACTATCATATGTTATCCTCAAAAAACCATCCTTGAAGATAGCTTTCCATCAAGCTTAGGCTTGCCCCATTTGGAGCTTGGACAAGGTAGTGGTGGTGGTTGTTTTAGTAAGAGGTGGTTTGATGCCATAGTTGTAGTGAATTGTCTTGGTTTGTGTAGGTCATTTTAGTTTTTTGGATTGTATCTATTATGATGTTGTAATCAAATGTGATGTGAATTACACATACCTTTGTCTTGCAATGTTAATTGCATGGTTTCATTTGGCTTGCAAAGAATTCCTAGTTTAGAAGATTAGGATGTAATTTTGTATGGACTAGTACCATGCAAAAGCATTGTCCAAAAATCCTTCAAAAAATAACACCTTAAATTACCTTTGGTGATTTAGGGTTCTAAATTGCATGAAGTAGGAGTCTAGGTTAAATATGAATGATTTGAAAATGGCTATGGTGAATGGTCAATGCATTTGTGAAACGCAGTATTGGTTGTTTGAATGAGTTGTATTGTAATTCTTCGTAAAGACTCAATTTAGACCATTTTGAACTCCAATCTGCACATTTGGGTTACATTTTGGCATATAAAGTTGTCCTAATCCATTTAATTGTGTATATGGGTTTGAGGGGATATTAGGATGCATGTTTGGGCGATTTACGGGTACGACCCTCTTTTCACTTGAGTTTTCACCTAAGATCATTTGACCAAATAATTGATCAAAATATTGTTGGAGTCCATTGCTTGAAAGGAAATTTAGGTTAGTATTTATATATACACTCCCCACTAGCCAACTTTAGGGGTGTTTTTTCCACTTGTGAAAATCTCTCATTTAACAACATGAACTTGAAAACCCCTACAATTATGTTTCATAAATTTTTAATAGGCTTTCCAAATATATAACAAATATATTTTGGTCTTGAAAAGCTTTAAGAGTGATTATTTTGTCAAACTAAAAGAAAATTGGAGACAATATTTTGTGCTCTAATCCCTTTAGGATTTAAATATTGCAAACTCATACCAAAAGTCAAAATCAACAAGTTTCACTTGCAAATCCTAAAAGAATTCTTAGTCATCAAAGAATAAATAAGAAGTTCACATAGGTTCTAGCAAAATCATCTTTTGATGGATCTTTCTAAATTATAAAATATGTATATTTTCAATCTAATGCCCCAATCAAAAGTTAAAATGCACGAAGTATTTTGGATAATACATGCTACTTCAAGCAACATGTGCAATGTTCCTCTTTTTCTTCCCAAATTTACCAAGTGTGTAACTAATATGATATAGGTAGCAAATGTAATATATGAACTACCTTGTAGTACAAAAAAACTCACCCCAACAAGAATTGAAGTCTACTGGCTATGTCAAGTATTGTTGGAAAAAAATCTTCAAATGCTATGTTCTTCCAATCTACATGATCAAAGTTTTTGAAAAAAACAAACCATAGACTTCCATAACAATCTAGCACAATTTTGTACAATTGAGCCTTTTCTAATTTTTCTCCTTTATCCTGAAATGAGTTTTTTAATTTAAGAAAAATTATACTCCCTTTGTCCCATAATGAAATTTTTATTGGCCTTAATTTTTGGTCCCACAATGACCTTCTTGTTGCACTTTGTGACATTGGAATAGGTCAAATTTGGCTTTTGATTGCTTTGAGGGACCAACAAAACAACTATAAGTAGTAGTTCTCCCTCCATCCATGCAATTGTCAATTGAAAGACAAATGAAATGATTGGAAGGATCAATCAACATTGTTCATTCTTATTTTTTTTCATTTTTCTTGAGTATTTTCCAATTAAAGGAGATGAA
Source organism: Climacium dendroides (assembly GCA_950106755.1). Lineage (NCBI taxonomy): Eukaryota > Viridiplantae > Streptophyta > Bryopsida > Hypnales > Climaciaceae > Climacium > Climacium dendroides. The sequence goes on from OX467086.1 coordinate 25,483,277, forward strand.
GCTTTGGGAGGCAAAATAGAGGTCCAAACATAGTCTTGGGCACGTACTAAATGCCCTTAAAATGAAAACCTTACACTCAACAAATATATGTCTAATGGTGCTCTTTGAAAATGACTCCAAAATTCCACTTTTCAATATTCCAAAATTACCATTTGAAAAGGGCTCTAAATCTCAAAGTTTTTTGGACACCAAGAGTGCACCGGACTCTATCTACAATGCAAAACATGTGTTTATAATGTTATTTTTAGCCTTAATTTGGAATATTTTGTCCAACCAGAAGATCATTTAGAGATGGAAGTAGTACTTGATATGTATCATGGTTCTTTGTGGGTTAAGTTTGAGGCACCAATTATCAACCATACCCAATACCTAACTTGGAGAGGCGCAATATTTTTAACCAAGGTTGGAAATGCATTTTTTTTGTCTTTTAAGGTTGGGACTAATAAGATTTTGACACATGTCCAAAAGTAGTGAGCAATAAAATAGGAAGTAGTGAGCATGAAAGTAGGAAGTGGTGAGCAAGAAAGTAATTTTTGAATGATCGGAACGTGGATTGGAATTGGAAGACTTTGAACATAACATTGTTAACCAACGTTGGGGGTTCCTTTTTACTCCCCACAAAAGTGGAAACCCCCTACTATGAACTTATTGCAATAACATACTATAGCAAGTAGTTGTAGGCACTCTAGAGTTGCCATGTAGCACCTTCACTCTGATTGCTTTGTGTCAGTCATTAACATATTATTGAATCACCATTTGGCACTACAAAAAAAACGAGGGTGTAAATGACTTGTTCACAATGACTGCAAGCACAACAATGTCAACTTCTATTTTATAACTATTGTAACCTAGAGTACATAGTGATAGGATTATTAATTTCAAAGAAAATCACACATGATTTCCAAAAGGGGTTCACATGGCATTACCCCATTGGTTGTTAAGATTTTATAGAATTTCTACAAGTGATACACACTTAATTTTTCTATTGGTTATAGAACCTTGAATAGAATATTAAGCAAATTACTTGTGGAAAAGAAATTCATGAATTCAACATGGAAAATCCACCCCAATGTCCATATTTGTATTCCTAGTGAACTTGTGAAACTTGCAAACCATATGGGATATATGTGTGTATTTTTTGCTTGTGAATACGTATATATTCTATATTCATATTTCAATGCATTTATATTTTGTGAGCATATCTATATCCATATCCTATATCTATAGCCTAAATTCATATCTTGTACCATATTCATATTTATATTTGTATTTTGTATCCAAATTTGGATGGACAAGATTGTCTATTCCTTCACCATCAACAACTTTGGGTTTTTTAGAAGATTGGCGGTATTGAAGAGGGGGGGATTTTTTCTTGAACTTTGATCAATGGCTCTTGATTTTTCTAAGGGAAGGGGGAGAGGAATTGAATTGCAAACATCATGTTTGCATCTTTTTGGTACATAGTCTATAAAAAGTACTATTTTGCAATCATTGTGGACAAGTCATTTATACCCTTGTTTTTTTGTAGTGTGAATAGCCAATCGTGTCATTTAAATTATAACTATACATTTCGCTAGGCATCCAAGGAGGGTTTATTCCTCCTCCAAGGGGAAGGAATCCTCCCAAGTAACAATGTTATGGACATTGGCTACTAGTGAAGTTCACTTTTTGGCTCCCAAAATTCACAATCATTTCAATTGGGGAATAAATTTCTGAAAAATTTTCAATCCCCATATTTCCTATCTTCCTACATGGGAAAAATTTCAACCACCTCCTACTGCTCACCATCTGTTCCAAAATTGCTTAAATGATTGGCTACTGATGCTTCAACCTTAAAAGCATAAGATGGATTTGAACAGCACAATCATGCCAAAGTGCAGGTTCTGGTTCTGAAAGAGAAAAGTTTTAAAAATAGAAAAATGATTTGGAAAAGAAAAGTGTAGTTCGAAATCAAAGTGCCAAGTCCATTTTGCCCCATTACCACAAGAAGATCAAAATTATTTTCCATTCATCAATGAAAATGAATGTACCCATCCATCCATCCATCCATTCTTCCTTCCTTCCTTGCCGCCACGGATTCTTTAAATGCTTGGGCATGGGACCGATCTACTCCTTGTTGCAGATGAGTGCAAAATCAGGGAAGTTACTTTGTACAGATTTTGTGTGCCCCTTCTCCCTTTGGAGCTTCAAATGGGGTCACTCCTCTCAAGAACCTCACTCACTCCCTCGCCCAGGGACAGTTGATGAGCTTGCATTATAAGTGTTGTGGCTCGAACTCCAGTTATGACTTGGTACCCAAGGCTACCTTACATGGCTCTCCATTATGCCCCTTCTTCAACCTGTCTCCGCAGATTAATACCCCATCATTCATTGCAGTAAGTAATTTTTGTGGGGGAGTTACTTTGTACGTTGTTGTGCATGGATTCTTTTTTCTGCAGTGTCCGAAGAATTCAATCTCTCTCTCTTTCTCTCTTTCAAAGAAATTCACCTCCTTGTGTGTGATAAGCCTTGAGTAACTTCCCTTAAATGCTCCCCCGACCGACCGACCCCACCCCCCGGCCCCCATGTGATAATTCCACTTGAAATATTACTACCCGTGGCTTTGACTGGGCAGCTGTTTGTTTTGAACGAAAACTGTTGTAGAATAAGGGCATTTTCCCCAGCCTGGCTGCACAGAGAAAAATCAGTCCTTCTTACTGACTGACTTGTTTTGTACTGGTGTACGTTAGGCCTCCAGGCAGCCTCAAAAGTTTCCCTTGGGACAGGTGGAATGAGTCGAGGACAGACACCTGTCTGTCTGTGGCTCCAGCTTCACCACCCCGCCGTGCAGCAATCCCAGACGGAATGGCTTCAGGGCATAGTTTGGGAAACTTTTTGAGTTTTACCGGCTAATTTCCTTCAATTCTCATATTGAACCGGTTTTTTCAGAATTGAGTCCGGTTATTTTCTCTATTTTTTACTCAAAATAGAAATTTTATAGATTTTTGCACCGGTTTTTTGCCGATGTTTTCAAATTGCAACCGGTTTTTTTCCCAATTCCTCCGGCTAACTTTGAACTAGCTGCCGGTTTTTTCCGAACATTGCTTCAGGGTAATGACCCAAATGTTCATTTCTGGAAGATTTTTTTTCTTTTTTGAATTTACACTGAGTGTATGGGAAAAAAAATTTAAGAAGTAGAAACCAAGCAAAAAATTTAGCCAGTTTGGGGATCGCTGCCGTCGTGACAATGTTGCATTCATAGTAAGCAGATTACATGATAAAGGTATGTTCGCACTCAACGGTAAAGACATTGTTTGGAATGTGAATCTTGTCCAAAACTAGATCTGAATTCATTCCTAAGACCCTCAATAACAACACCTGAAATTCATAGTAATTTTAATTCAAGGCATAAAATTGCAAAAAAAAAAAAAAATGGCAATCCCCTTGATTTCTATCCACAGGAATTTATTTTATGTTGCCTTACACTGCTCTAGAACATATGTGGAATTGCTTCAGTGGTCAAACTACTCTATGGGGTGGTTCTACTACAGTAGAACTGAACTGCAGTCAAAACCGACTGCGTGAAGTCTTCCATTCTACAGTGGGAGTCCCCCTCCTTGCTATTTGGTTGGGATTTCATCCTCAGCTCCCAGCCAGTGTGTACTAATGTATGGAACTAACCAAGCGTACATATCGTAGTCAGTTGCTGTAGATGTAGGCTTGGTAACATCCACAGTATTTGCTGGGAAGAAGAAGAAGAAGAATAACAAAGGCAATCAATGTCTCACATTGCTCTGTCCATTACTGGTATAACTTAAGAAAGGGGGTCCCCTGGTCCCCCCCAAAACTGAATGCCACGTTTGGCTACTGTGCCCAGTTACTATTTGCAGTATGAGATTGGTCAAATTTTTTTCTTGCTGGCAAGGCAAAGGAAAGGAAAGGAGAAGAGGTTCCAATGCACCAAAGAACGGGGCATTTGGATACCATATGCAAAAGTTAGGAAGGGTCAAAGTTCTACACTATTAGAAGAGGTTCTATAATCGTGTCAATAAGTCATTATTCTTGAAGAAATGATTCTTGAACAAAGACCAAGTTTTATTCTTTTTTACCCATCATTACTTTTGTATACAATACCCAATTCATAAATTCTTTTGTGCATTCAAATCCCCTAACTTATTGCTTGCCCATGATAGTTTCAAATCGTTGGTCTAAGAACAATCTAATAATAGAATGTACATGCCAACAATAGAAAAGGCAAGATGCTAAATTTGTCTCACAAATAGTGTTAGAATGGGTTAATTTTCATCTAACACTAACCTTGTAAATCACAATTAGTGTTAGTGTTGGCAATTAGTGTTGCCAACACTTGTACCAATTTTAGTGTAGTAGTAGAATGAAAATACAAGCTCTCCAAGATAAAAATAAAATCTTGCCCCCCTATTTTGTGCCATGCCTATGGATAGGTTCTTGCCCCCTTCAAGCTAATTAGTTCGGAGTCTCTAATTGCAAATATGAATTCAGAATTTGCAAATTTTTTTCACGGGTGAATTTTTATTTTTATTTTTTAAAATCCTGTATTTTCCCTCAGGGGTAAAATTCCTGTGTTTTCACCCTTCTGGTCCAACTTCGTGGGCCAGGTTTACTGTCCGTCCGTCCATCCTCCATAGAAAAGTCGGTGTCGCTTTTCCGCATCCCTAAGTAAGTACCTTCCCTGAAGCCGTCTAGCTTAGCTGATACTGTAACTAGAGTTAGTCCACTGAAGGGCGGAGAATAACAACTGAAGTTCGCTGGATGAGTGTTGTCAACTCTGTGGCGGTGGTAAAAAAGTCAGCAACTGGAAGACCATCCTACCTGACTGGGCTTGTAAAACTGGAGTTACATGGAATGCTCACAAGCTGAACTGGTGGCGGGGATGATGAGAAGCCTGGCTTGGCTAGACGGGGGGAGACAGGGCTGCAGCAGCTTGTACACAACAAATACAATACCCTCCAGAACATGAGTGGCAACGTAACGTACAGGGAGAGAGGACAACTCGGAAAAACATCAGAGGGCCCCTTGTTTTTACCACATGTAGCTTCTACTGGCCTTTCCTTACCTTGGAGGGGTAGAACTTGTTTTTTACTGCCTGTAGCTTCTACTGGACTTACCTTGGAGGGGTAGAACTTGTTTTTTACCACATGTAGCTTCTACTGGACTTACCTTGGAGGGGTAGAACTTGTTTTTTACCACATGTAGCTTCTACTGGACTTACCTTGGAGGGGTAGACCTTGTTTTTTACCACATGTAGTTTCTACTGGCCTTACGTTGGAGGGGTAGAACTAGTTTTACCGTGTGTAGTTTCTACTGTCCTTGGTCCCTACTCAATCACAAAATCTGGACAACCTTGACACTAGTGGACCTAAGGTAAGAGGTCCAGAAATCAACCCCACCTAAGAGCTGAAACTGGATTTGGGGGAGGCGAATGGAAGCCTCTGGAAATTGTTTTCAGTAAATTTTCCTTGAAAGACAAGTGGAATTCGCATCTAACCCAAGTCATTTCATAATTTTTGGAGTTTTGTGGAATTAGTTATGAAATGGCCTAGGGCTCTAAAATCGCTCACCTCCTCAAATATACACTATTTGTACATTGATGAAGGCTACAAAAAAGCAACATAAACAAATAGTGTACATTTGAGGATGTGGGCGGTTTTAAAACTTGTGTGATTTCAGAGCTTGTTACCTTACAAGGACTTACAAGCACTACGATACCTCACTAAAGTAATAAGGATAAGCCCAGATTGAAAGCATCTTCATCGAGGCACGCCACATTGCCATGGTAAGAGCTTTGGCACAGTTGCATGACTTGGTAAGTCCCACTAAGGTAGAACTACCCATTACCACCATTTACCCAATTCCCCCACCTACAGGTTCCTCCCATTTTCGTCACTAGCCCATCTTATTACCATAATCTTACTCATCCATGATCATGATGGCAATGCATTGGGGACCGGACACATCAGCCCACGCTTCAACAATGGTCTGGTCATGCTTTACCAAGGGTCTACTCACAATTTTACATTTCAACTTTGAAAAATCACAAAAAATTCAATTCTTGTCAAAATGTCTTCATTTTTTTTGCAATTGACTTCTCTCAAACAATTCCATCTTTGAAAAATATGAGAGTTCATAAATAGCTTCTCCAAAGTACCTAGATAGCAAATCTGTATGGTAATGGGTAGTTCTACCTTAGTAGTGCTATTCCTTATAATTGTTGAGCCTTAGGAAGTTGGTTCTACCGAGTCATTAGCTCACTCTAAAGGCGTGCTGGTGGGAGCTTTGAATCTAAATGGGGCCATTTTAGAAGAAAGGCACATGCCAAATTCCATTTGGCATGCTCATTTTGGCACTTATTAGTGGAAAAGCTTTTACTATATTGTATTCGAGAGGTTATTATATTAAGGAGGCTCATTGCATTAATGTTGTTTAGTATGCGGCTGATGCCAGGACTAGGAAATCAATATTTCCTTAGAAAGTTTATTATATTAGAGAAGCTTTGTTGTATTAGATCTATGAGCATTAGACCTATGGGTACATATTGTGGGTATGTCCCAAATTGCATCCTAACAAAAATGCCATCATCACTCTATGTACAAAAAATAATTTAGAACATCTATCAAAAAACTTTGACCCTTATAACTTTTGCATATAGTATCCAAATGTCACATTTTTTGGTGCATTGGAACATTCTTTCACTTGCCAACAAAAAAATTTAAAAAAAAATTGAATAGCCTAATAATAATATCTAGGCACAATATCCAAAAGTGGAGGTTTGGGTATCCACCTTTTAAAGTACACAAGTAAAAAGAGATTTCTTCATGGTCCTAGCAAGGCAATTTCAAACTTTCTTTTTGATGAATGTTTTGAAAAGCAAACTTCATCAAAGTAGTATGCATTGAGGAAGTTCCAAGGCATTTTCTTTATCAAATAATAATCAAAATTGACATTTCCATTGCAAAGTGAAAAAAATTGAATTTAACCTTTAGAATCCTAAAGCCTTTTTTCATCAAAAATCATTCAAAATTGTCATTTCTTTTGCAAAGACCAAAAAATTTAAAAATTGATTTTTATGTATCTAAATATAGGATCTTACACTAGACCAATATAAAAATGTATGGAAGAAAGTTTAGAAACTTTGACCATGTACATCATAAGATATTTGCATTTAAAGTAAAGAAAATTGAGTTTTTGTACCTAGCTTGACTAGATTATAAAGCCTTGAATCTTCTTAGCATCAAATTTATGCAGAATATATTTGAATTTGAATAGTTTATGTTGAAGGATTGAGTTGAAAGTCTCGGAAAGAAATTCCAAAAAAAATTTGATTTTCATGCTTTAGAAAAAATTTAAGTAGAAGTAAATACGAGATTGAAGAGAAATCTATATCACTAAAGGACCAAGTGTTTGTTCAATATACGCAAGATATTTTAGGAAGGTTCCTATAAAATCAATTTTAGTTGGATGTTTACTATTTTTTGACAAAAGGTGTGAACATGTATCACTTTGGTAGAAATATGTTTTTTTTATCAAGTGCCAAGATCAAAAGTTATATTGTCTTGAACTTTGGGGGCAACTCAGGTAACTTCAAGCAGCATGTGCAAAGTAACCATGTGTAGTATAAAAATCTCACTCTAGAAGAAGTTAAAGCTTGTTGGCCCTATTAGGCAAGGTCCAAAAAACATTCTCCTAACTTCAAACATTAGAATATTTCAATCTCGAAGGTCAAAGTTTTTGAAAAAATTTCCACACATTTCCATAGTAGTCTAGCAAATTTGTGTAGTTCATTTTGAATAATTTTTTCATTGCCCTAAAAAGTCCTAGTTTCTTACAATTTTTGCCCAAAATGTACCTTGGTCCTTTAGGGGGTAAAAATTGAGTTAAAGAATGAATCCAATATGTTATTTTATCAAGAAGATGCTATGATTGCCTACAATTCAAGAATCTCTATAACTTTCACATCACCAGTACAAATGAAATGAATCAAATTTTTCCTTACAGAAAAAAATACAATCTATAAAAAAAAGATTAATTTTAATTAGAAGTTTTTATAGATTTTTATTGTTGCTTCAAAAGTTATATTTATATTTAGGATGGCCTAATTTTTACTCTTCAGCATCAACTGAAATAAAAAAGATATTTGTAAAAAGCAACTATGTTTTCCTATCCCAATAAAAAAAATTAATTATACCAAAATAGAAGATCATGAGAACCTACCCAACTTTATTTGTCTCTAGAAGGGGGACAATGGGACTTAAGGGTTAATTCAATTTTTTGCATATCTAATCCTTGGATCTTGCATTGGACAAGTGTAAAAAATTTGAGAACAAAATTTCAAAAACTTTGATTGTGTTGATTGCAAGATATTTGTGTTTAAACTAAAGAGAATATTTTTTTCTTGCACCTTAATTGATTTGGTTGTAAACTTTTTAACTTAAAATTTTAGTACTACACATTTTGATTTTAAAAAATATATACGTTGAAGAATTGAGTTGACAATTTGGAGAATAAAAAAAACACTTCATTCTCATTTTAAAAAAATTGTTAAGTAGGCATAGGTACAAGATCAAGGAAAAGATAAAATTATAAATAGCTTCAAGATAGAACTAAAACATATTAATACTAACAATTTGATTGTTCCACTAAGTAATCTGAATCTTCTAGAACTTTTTTTATTTAAATTATGAAAATTGAATTCAAAGGCAAATTCAATTTATTATTTTCTTGAAAGATGCTATGATAGCTCTCAAAATAAGATGTTGTATAACTTTTACGTCATGAATCTAAGTGAAATGAACCAATCTTTCCATATAGACAACAATATTATCTGCAAGAATCAACTTTTTAACCATGTAGTTAAAAAATTATAAAAATTGTTTTGCCTTAAAGCTACTCCTTGACTACATGTTGTATGAAAATTTTAAAGAAATATAAATAAAAGCTCACTTTGTAAATGAATGATTGAAAATGCTATGTTGCCAAATATGCTACTTGGTCCTTTAGGAATTAATTATTTGACATGAAAACCTTGATAGTCTGGTATAGTAGCCTATAGAATCACTACTAAAAACATAGTGTGCATAGACTAGGGAAATGACTAAAAAAAGACCCACCAATAGTTAAATTTATCATGTAGGTTTCTCATGAGTCATCCCTCTAGTCTATATGGACCATGATTCTACTAGTAAATAGTTGAGCTATAATTAAAAACTTGAGTGGAGTTTCAAAGAACATAAACTATTGCCAAGAAATTGGCCATTCATTTCTCAAGTGGTTTGTGGGTTGGAATTAGGTTCTAATCCTTGATTATGTGATTTTGTGTAGGCATTACCATTTTTTCATCAAAATTCAATCTATTCTATAAATGAACTCTAATTTCCAAGTAGTTAGTTTACATTGGGCAATGTCCTTGTCATCAGGGATTGCTCTATGTGTAAGCTTAAGGTAGGAGGTTCTAAAAGCGCAGAGGCTCTAAAAATGTACACCATTTCTACATGTTGTTTTTCATAGCCATCAACAATGTACAAGTAGTGCACATTTTAGGGGGTGGGCAATTTTAGAGCTTTATACCATTTCAACTTCAAAATTTCATAACCAATTCCACAAAGCTCCAAAAAATATGAAACGACTTGGGTTAAATGCCAATTCTACTTGTCTTTCAAGGGAAATTTACCAAAGAATATTTCAAGAAGTTTCACCTCTCCAAAATTCAGTTTCAGCCCTTAGATGGGCGATTTATGGACCTCCTACCGAAGTTTCTTCTTGTTGCATAAAAATTGACTAGGGTTGGCTGCTACATGAGGCCCTTAGGATATGTTCACACTTGGGTATAGGGGTGCTATTTGCAATGTGAACCTGGTCAAGAAGTAGGCCTAAATTCTTTCCTAAGACCCTCAATAACAACACTCTTTAACACAAAGTGAGAACACACCTTTACTGACATTTCCAAGGCTTGAGCATGATTTTTTTTGCCATCTGTTATGCAACTTGTTTTTTCTATAGCAATCAGTGGTACAGTTCAGTTTTTGTACTCCTTATATTTCCCAATTGTAAACCACCAGGCTGGCTAGTTGACAATTTTTGTGCACTGCCTGCATGAGCAGGCAATTCTTCACTTAGTACAGCCCTTGTAACTTACAATGTGCTGAGCAATGAACAGGCAAACAAGGAAATTCTGGAAGCCTCACAGTGCACGTGTTTGACTTCCAGAGGCATGTTGTAAACCCACCAAGAAATTCCCAGTTCATTTGTTGGGTAGGTTATTTTGTTTGCATAAGGTGGGAGGCTCTAAAAGCAACCATTGAAGGGATGGTCCACCTTTTTCATAGGTTTCACTACACAAAATATTTTTAGATCATTTTTGAGAGACAGAAAAATAGATTTGGAATCTAACACAAGTGGTTTTGTATTTTTCTAAGCATTTTTGAATTACTTATAAATTTTCAAAGATTTGGGGCATAGACACCTATTTGTGACCATAGGTCTTCCAAAATCCGTCTCCCTGCAACTTGTAAAGAGATGAGTGGAAATCAAAGACAATGATTGGCTCTTGCAATAAAAAAACAAATTTTCCTTGATTCATTCAATTGCTAAGTGGTCCATTCAAGGATCACCTCATGTCCATTCTCTAGGTAATAATAAGGGCAATTTGAAGGAGGGGGGGTGCTTTTAGAGCCTCCTACCTTAGTCCATGTAGGTCCATTTGTGTATTTGAGCATTATGGATTCTTCATCCGGAAAGTTTTATATTCATCCCAATCTCCTGCATTTTCTTGCAAGTGATTTATGCCAAGCAACACCCTTGTCATTGAGAATTGCATAGGAAATTTGTCTCCTTGTTGGGCTCTGCCTTCTTTGTCAATACATTTTTTTGCGCACTTCCCTCCTCTACGGTCATTTCCCTATACATACCAAGAAATAAAAAGTAGCCAACAATGTAGGATAGCCTATTGTCATTCCTTTGATCATTGCACATATTTAGACTTATGTTATTCATTAAAAAAATTATAAATTTATAAAAGAATGACAAATCAAAGAATATTTCACATGTATTTTGGTCAACTCATTTATGGAAAAAAATTGATGAATCATAGGGTCAAAGCAAACTATAGGAAGGGACTCTTCTTGTCATTTTAGATGCTTATGCAAGTCTCTGAATTTCCAACTCCTTTCCAACTCCTTTCCAACGATAATCCAAAAGTGTCCCTCAAGGTTGTGGAGAAAATGAATGAATCCATTAGCATATTTTTAAACTTTTCTATTTGTGATGATATTATGATAGAACAAAGTGAAATTGGATCCAACTAAGGCCAAAGGGCTATAAAGCTATCAAGTTCTTAAAGCCTTTTTTTAACAAAAAGGTTCATATAGCGAATACTTGTACTGTTTTTTGTCATCTATTGCAGGGCAATATGATTTTTGGTCATAACTTATGCTTTATACCTCCAATGTTCTTCAAAATTCATTAAATAAGGTACATAAAAATATGGAGAATTTCTATATTTATAAAAATATGCTTATATATTTTAAAATATCCCAATTGGATGTCACCCTAACTATTTTGGAGGTTTTTAGTACTATCTTGTAATCCAAAAAACAAATTTGAAGTTAAGAAATTGGAATTTGAGGTCATCTACGAGGATGATATAAAATGGGCAAAATAATTATCTAAAAATCGCATTTCTTCATCTTGCTCATGTGTTCAAAGTGACCTACCTTTGTATCAATGCAAGGATCGTAGAATTTTCTTCACTGAGATGTAACTAATTGATTAGAAGCCCCTTTAGGTTGAAAAGAATTTTTTAAAATTATCTTATTTTTTGAATATTTTTTCTTTTCTAAAATAAAAACATAAAAATACCTATTACCTTGAAAATTTTAGTTTTTCTATTTTGTGCATAACTTTTAGAAAATATTGTTTTAGTCTTGAATTCATTTGGAAGTATACTATTTTCAATGTTATACTAAATTTTTTTCTTGATTTTTAGAATTTTTTCCTAAATTTTTTTCCACTAGTACAATAGTCAAAATGCAACAATAGTTACAACTATTTCTTGCAATTATTCATATTAATTTCTTGAATGTACCAATTGCATTTTCATTGTTTTAATATTGAACATATTGAGGGGTGGAAAAAAAATTATTGAAAAATATTTCAAGAAGTCCTATCCAAATTGCAAGACTTGTAAATGATCACTTCCTAGACTTCCTACCTTATTGGGTTGCAATGGAGGTAGGGGCAAATATTGGACCATTCTATCTTAATATAAGGACAAAGCTTATGACTACATATTCAAACATCAAAATCCTTGAAAGAGTATACTCCTTTGTGCCACTATACATGAATGAATTTTTATTTTATTTTATCAGCAATGAAATCACATGTCCCATAATAGTCATAAAATTTCCAGATTTATTAATGATTTTAAAATTACTATTAATGTTGAAAAATAAATAAATAAAATTCTTATCAACTATATAAAAGGCTAAAAAAATCCAATAATTCCAACATACATCTATTCTATAGTGAAGAATGTTATTGCATAATCATGATTTTAGTGTCATTCTATAAACAAAAAATCAATAAATTAAATTGTGGTAAAAGGCAAAGACTTCAAATTGAAATAAAAATTAAATTTTAGAACTTTTAGAATTTTAGAATTTGGAGTAGAAATTAATTTCAACAAACTTCAATTCCTAAGTTAATATTTAAAAGCCAATTGAAACTACAAGTGCAGAGTGTTGTAGGCCAAATTTTGCTTGGTAATCGTGATTTGCCAAGCCTCTATAGTTTTTGTCTTTATCTAGCTTTTGAAGCTATTTAATTTCATTGTCAAATGTCTAAATTTGAATTACCTTGTACCTACTTAACCCCTAAAAGACCAAACGGCATTTTTTGGCAACATAGCAATTTTGGGCAACTCATTACAAATGAAACTTTCTTTTCTTTTTTGTTGAAATTTTCACACAACATGTACCTGAGGAGTAGCTTTAAGGCCCAACAATTTTCATAACTTTTGACTACATGGTTAAAAAGTTATTGTATGATATGTAGTTTTCTTTATTTGGTGGGTAGTCCGGGCAGAAAAAAACTTCTTTAAAAATCACTTTAAAAAAAATAAAAAAATAAAAAAATAATTTTCTATATTTATTTATACATGGATATTTTTGAATCATTCCATTTTGATTAATGAGATGAAAGTTATGAGGAGTTTTAGTTGTGGGTAGTTTGAAGGTAGTTATGGAATCTCTACTTTAAAATAAACTTTGAAGTCCTTTATTGAACTCAATATTCAATATTTATGGAAATAAAATAAAATAATTGGATGTAGATTTTTTATTAAAACATTACAACCATTGGGATTGGCATTTTTCAATTTCATAAATAAATTGTTAACAATTTTGTATTTTGAATCATTTTCTACTTCTTTCTACTTTCTATTTTTTTCCTATATGTTGTACAATTCCAAATGATTTGAAAATTCTTAAGCATGTAGCCAACTTGCCTTGAAAAACGAATCCGAAGGGTAACCACCATTTTGGACATTTTTTCATAATGATCCAACCTTAAGAAATGCAGTTGTCCAATTTTCCGCAGGAACAAAAAGGGATGTTTGTTACTTCAAATGCTAATATCTTGCACTCTACATGGTGAAAATTTCTGAAATTTTTTCTAAGTATTTTCAAGCCAAAGTAATATAAAATCCTATGGTTAGATGTATTAAAAATGATTTTTTTTCAAAAATTTGGTACTTGTACTAGAGATGGCAATTTTGGAGCATTTTTGGTGAAAACATAGTCAAAATCATTTAGGGGTTAAAGTGCTTTAGAATGCACTTCCAATGTTAGAACTTTCAAGTTCTAATTACATACTAGTCAAAGGTTAGAAATAAATTAAGGGGCCAATATACTAGTTGGATTGAGCATGCTCTAACTCAACTGGTGTATGTGGTAATTTGTTGATACCATAAACTACATATATACCACACTTCACATGCTTGGTAGATTAGACTATGCTTTGCATAGAATACAAATATATGGTAAAAAAAAATCTCTAGAATGCATATATATTAGAATTTCTACAAATTTTTGTAGGACTCCACTGGTTCTCTACTTCTTTTAGGAATTAAGGATCAATTTTATAAATGATCTTTTTTTAAGGGTGAATTTCAAATTTAGAAAAAAGAGAAGAAGTTGCCAATATGCAATAGAAATAGTGTCCTTTGTAATCTGCAAATTAAGCCTCTTCTTTAATAAAATAACCTATGATACCCCTATAAAATTCTACCATCACCCATAATCCATAGTAAACATGCTCAAATAATTCTCAAATCTTAGAAAAAAAATTGTAATTCTCCACCTGTAATGTTCAATCAAAATCATTAATAAATCACTTTGTGGCTCAGGCAATCTTTTGAGTTTAACCCCTAAATGCCCAAGGCACCAAATTTTGGTGTAAAGAATACCTTTAAGTTCAATAAAACCTAACCAACTGGTTTTTTTAGTAGTTTGTATTTTTCAAAAAATTCTTTTTGAAGTCTATTTTTAGTATATAAAATGAATGATTATGATCTTTCTATTCAAGATTTTATGCAAAGGTACCCATTGCAAATCTTGATTTTCTAATGTTGAGGGCTCTTAGAAATGAGCCTTAGATACACTAGATTTTGGAGAAAAAATCACATTGGAAATTCATTTAAAAAAATTTAGAGTAGATTATGAGGAGCCGTAAATTGATTTGGGTTAATATTCATGTTATGCTTTTTAACCCCTAAAGGACTAGATTCATTGCAAAATAATCAAACAACATGTCTAGGTTTAAATTGTCATAGTTATAATTATGTGACTAGAAGTGAAAATAAGTTTGTAAATGTAGCAAAAATAGTTCAATTAATTTGAAATTATTTGATAAAATACATATAGCAAAGGAAATTAGACAATGTAATTTTTTTTAATTAGTTGTTTTATTTTTTGCACCCAAAACACCCTTAGCAATGACATTCAGGTCAAGTTTTACTATCAAGCTAAATTTATCCTATTATATAATTGATATACAAAATCTTGATATTTTCACATATAAAAAAATATATTTTCTATTGTCACTAATTTTTTTATAATTTTTGATGGAAAAAATCAAATAATTTTAATTTTAAAAATAACAAGTAGAAATAAAATTATCTTATTATAATATTTTAGAATAATCTAGGATTTTTAACATAAATGAGGGTTAGAATGAAAAATATAATTTTATAAGTTAAATTTAAAGAAAATTTTAATGAAAAACACACAATGTAGAATAATATGGATTTTGACATTTGGAGATTGCAATTGCAATAGCTCTTTCAATTTTTTCAAAATTTTAAAATGGAACAGAACTAAAACTTGTCAAGCTTCATTTTTGTAGTTTAAAATACATAGCAAAAATGGATATTATGAAAGTTACAATCATAGTTGACCAAGGCGCATCTACTTTTTGGATTTGCATACCTTAAAGGATAAACCTTATATTTCTTTTGTTGACCAATTTCTTAGATTTGAGATGTGAAAAGAGGATTGAAAGACTTCAAATCACTTTTGTAGTTTTAACACCCTTGTAATCAACCATTATAATCTTTCAATCCATAAGTGATATTGTTGTGTTTTTTTTCCCATGTAATCTTTAGCATGTTTAGTTCAAATTTTATATGGTTAAAAATTGACAAAACGTATCCAAATATTGGCTTCTTATTCAATTCTTTTCCAAAGAATTTGTCTATTTTTAGAAATATGACCAGCTAGTACAATATTGAATATTCTGAAATCTAATAATGAATTGACTTTCTCCACAACATTAATTCTTATTAGCTCTCATGCATGTTTTACTGAGTTTCAATTTAGAAACATCAATCTTTAAGGACTACATGTTCAAATTTTGAACAACAAATGAATGCAAACACATCCCAAGCACACAAAGTTGTGTTTTTTCATCCATCGCTTTGTTTGCAAAATTTTATGTTAGTTCTTTATTATTTATATGTTAGTATAGATTTTGAAGACCTTACTTTGCAAATGTTCTATGATATGTAGCATATTAGTAGGTCTAGCCTCAAAAATGCTTATCCATGATGTGCAAAATTGATGTGGTGATGCTCCACTTATACAAAATAGCAATGATGCTAGTGTATGAGCATAGAAATGCGAGCATGTGAGCCTTGAGCATGTATAAAAGTAGATAGTACAACCATTCAAGGTGCTTATAATATAAACACCTAATAACATATAATAATGATATTTATAATACTATAATCATGAAAAGTTTCTATAAAATAGGCACTTATAACATAGGCTCACAAAAAGCAACCTTCTCTTAAAAAATTGTGGAATAATGAATTGACCCCTAATTGCCCTAGAAAACCAAAAGTGTCTTCACATGGTTTCAAGTCCAATTCAAAATGCTGTAATTTTTACATCCAATGTTCAAATTCAATAAACATTGTTGGAAAATTTGCACTTATTTCTAGTTTGTATGGTAAAATTTTCAAATCAATCTAAGATGTATTGAATTTTTGTAAGCCTAACAAAGTTCATAGGTTCCCACACATGTTCAATTTGAGTTCACCAAATTGCATTTGATGGCTTCAACTTTGAGGGCATGTGTCTCCTTCATCCAAAGCTCATTTTCAATACAAAAAATTGGATTATGTTCCCCTTGCAATCTCAATATTGTAGTAAAATTTGATTGTCAATCTAAGGTGTTTTGAATGTTTGGGAGCACTTGAAAGTTCAAAATCCCGACATTTTTGGATTACAATGAACTTTGGTAGCTTGTTTATTCTTCACACAATGTCCGTTTCTTATTTGGGGGGGGGGGGGGGGAAGTTGCGAATACTAATCTAATTTGTGTGGCTAAATTTTCATATCAATCCAAGAAGTTATGAGTAACTAAGAAGCATTTTAGTAGGGGGAGGTTGAGTTTCATATGTGTTTTTTGCAACTTTTCTTATCCTATTTTTTGACATTTTAAAGCCATTTTTCAGACACAATGAGTCAATTGAATAACATTTTTTTTAACCAATGTGTTTGTATGCTAATTTTGAAGCACTTTATAGTGTAAAGATTTTTCATTTGAGTAGGTTTAGAAATCAAATTTCACCTCCAAAGTGTTGCTAGGGAAATGATAGCATCCTTTCTATACCTTGGTGACATTCAGATCTATAAGTTTATAACACTTCAAAAGCAATGATGTTTTTGAATCCTAAAAGGCCTTGGGCTTTTAAAGGTCAATCTTTTTCATATATAGGAAATGCATGGTGTTGTTCAATAAAGTTATAAAGTGGTAACTATTCAATCCAATTCCAATCTTTTAAACCCTAATTCCACATTGAAGTTGACATAATGACAATCTTTTACATTTTTAACTACATTAGTATGTAAGAATGGACTAATTGGGTTTAATGTAAAGGATGTGATTGGATTGGGACAAAGTTGGATCTATGTAAGGTAATTACACCTAAGTGTGTCCAAATAAGCAATTCAACATGATTTTTATTATTATAGAAAATTTTTGATGAGGTCTTGTTGGTAGTCAAAAGGGAATTATCTTAAAATTCATTTTTGACATCATATAAATATACAATGAATTTTCAAATTGTTGAAAATATGTATATCCATCCAAATGTAATTCCCACGCTATACACAAATAGAGACTATACATTTTTAAGGCAAAACTTTGTAGGGATCGATTATAGAAAGGGGTCACATTGAGATGTTGTGAACTTAGTTTATATTGTACCTAGTTATAAAGGTTTTCATGCCAAGTAGTTAATTAAAATTGAAAAAGTGGTTTGCCAATCACTTTAATAATTAGTAATAAAAAATTTAAATTCTTTTCCAAAAAAAATTCCAAAATATTCAATGCCTTAGTTATAGAAACATCAAGAGAGTGGAAATTTTTTATTATTACTCTAAGATTTACATTTGACCCAAATATTTTCAATAATTTGCCACCTACAACATTCATTTAAAAAAAAATTCCAACCCACTTTCTAAAAGTAATTTCTAAAACAAATTCAACTTCTTCTTCTTTTTCTTTTTTTCTTTTTTTTCATTTTTCATTTTTCATTTTTGCCAAGCATGGTAGCTGGGTACGGTATCTTCTTTTTTTTCTTTTTTTTCATTTTTTCATTTTTACCAAGCATGGTAGCTGGGTACAGTATCTTTTTTTTTCTTTTTTTTTTCATTTTTTTCATTTTTTCATTTTTCATTTTTACCAAGCATGTTAGCTGGGTACGGTATCTTTTTTTTTTCATTTTTTCATTTTTCATTTTTGCCAAGCATGGTAGCTGGGTACAGTATCTTCTTTTATTTATTTTATTTATTTTTTTCATTTTTTTCATTTTTCATTTTTACCAAGCATGGTAGCTGGGTAGGTATCAATCCATCAGTGGGATGCTGGAACCCCCTCGCGGCTGCTGTACGAGTGTGTCCCAGTACGGTTAGTGGCAGGGCAATTGATGAGCAAAGTTGGTTATAATTTCCAGAGGAGATAAAAACATCCACAAGAAGCCATGCCAGGGAGGTAACTTTAGTTTCAAGTAACAGCGCAAGAATCTTTTACCGGGGATGAATGAGTGCTGTCTCCGTGAATTAATTCCGCAAGGAAAAGGACATTGATGCACTCGACTGACTGCAATTGTAGGCAACTGGCCAACGAATTCACATTTGAGAGGGAGTGAATGCAGGTTGGTTTGCTTGTGCGCATGAATGAAAAGGAGGTTCCGACGCAACAAAGAAGGTAGCATTTGGATACCATATGCAAAAGTTAGGAAGGGTCGAAGTATTTTTTTTGTTCGAGGTTCTAAAATCGTTTCTTTCTTCCACATAAAGTAGCAGCACCCATCACCATTAATTTAAAGGGATTTGGACATGATGTCTATTAATACACATCCAACAAATTGTTGGACCCTACTAGGAAGAGAAAAACGATTTTTTGTGCACTTTCAAATGTATTATTTATCTAAACAATGTGAGAGTAAGTTGTGAAATTTTTTAAGAGCTAATTATACATGCAATTAATACCAACACTAGGGTATGATATTCAAATGTAGTAAATCTTTGTAATTACATCTATTTACTTTCCAAGATTTTTCAAGATTTTAGGGGTGACGGTTATAGGTGGTGCTACCTCAAATGTGTATTGATTTTGGAAAGAGTGATGATGGTATTTTGGAGTCAGTGGTGTAGTTGGGTTACCAATCTTAGATGTTGAAGCCAAAACTTTGGAGATAAAATTCAAATTTATTATCAATGAACTTTGAGCTAAACAAACTTTGAGAATAATTAATTCAAAGGAATGCTAGCATGTGAACATAGAATCTATGAGCCCATGAACCTAGGAGTCTATATTATATACCTCTTCTATGGTTATAGGTGTCTATATTATAAGTACCTATGTTATAGACTCTTTCTATGTTATATTATACACGAGTTATAGGTACATTTGTCATAAACACCTTCAAATGGTTGTAGGTACATACCTACAACTAGGTTCAAGGCTTGTAGGTTCACATCTCTGCACTCATATGTTAGCATTGATTGTTGATTAATTTACAATGTTTGAATGAGGTCTAAAGCTACCTTGTATAGTATCATGAGTTTATTGCATTTGACTTGAATTTGTGTGGCTAAACTTGCACGTATCTTATTTACATATCTTTTAAGAAATGGAGTACTTAATCACTAAAATACTACAATGTTTTGAGGTCCAAAATTGCTTCAAAACACTTCTACATAAAGCAAGGTTAAAATCTTCATCTATGTTTATTCTCTAACAAATGCAAATGTGTGATTTTTTAGTTAACTTATTCAATTACAACCTCCCAAAATCTTAGAATAAGAATCCTCACCAATTGCAAGTTCGATGTACCTAAACTTCATACAGTAATATTTTCTTGCCCTTTCTAAAGATGCAGTTTTGTCTTTCAATATTTAAAAAAAAACCATGCATATTTAGATCTTGTACAATTTAGCCAATTTATTGCCCAATTTGACAATAGTTTTTTCCTTAAAACTTTTAAATTTTGTAATATTTATCAAAATGATGTGAAACAAAGCTTCATATATAGATTAGAATGATTAGTAACCATTCTAAAAAATTCATGCAAAACTCCAAATTCTAAAGTCAATAAGGCTTGTCCAAGTTTTCAAAAAAACACTAAAATGGACTTCTTAGTCTTCAAGGAATCAACAATTAGTATTTGGAATTATTGACTTGTTTGATTTTCAATCATTTTCTTAAAAAAAAATTGTTACCTTGAAAATGATACATTACATATAAATTTTTTATATTGGAAATAACTCATATCACATAACAAAAATTTATCCATAATTGATAGTCACAAAATACTTTTCTTGGATAAAACTCTAATTTATTCAGTTTGAAATGTGAATTTAGAAGATTTATCGTATTAACTATATAATTATCTAAGTTACAAGTATATCATGTCTATTTTAGTTTGTAGGATGCTCTATACTTGACTTGTGAGTGATGACCACATAAATTCAATAAAATTGAAATTTGATTTGATTTAGTACTCATAAATGCATTTTTAGCAAATATTTTTAAGGGATAAATAGTGCTTGCAAGAAAGACTGCTACTATTTTTCATTTCACCTTGTATGTGAAGATGTTTTTCAAGAATAATTTTGAAATAATAATGCAATGTAGTTGACATTCATATATTGAAGGTGGATGTAGGCATTTTTAATTCATCTCTAATTTTTCATAATTTTTAAAATTAAAATAGTAAAAAATATTGGTTCTTAAAAATATATGATATTTATAGTTTTCAAGGTTGTAGAATCATTGAGGTTATATTGTAAGTAACTTAGGGCTCAAATTGGAAGGGATGATTTTTTTATAGATTAGTAGCTATTTTATGATGCAAATAGTTATATCTATATTGCATAAAAGTTTACAAAGTGAGCTTCTTTCTACATGCATTCCTAAACATTGAAAAAAAATTTGGTACTTTTTTTGTTAATGACCATCTTCAAAGAGTTTCAACAAATGCTCAATTTCAATTTCATTATTGAAGTATTCTTTCCCTTTATTACAAATTAAAACATCAAAGCATCTTGTTTTATAAGATTTTGCATTTTTATTTTTCTACCTCAATAACTTTTTTATGCTTGATCTTTCTAGTATAAAATCTCCTTAATTGTTTATACATTGGCCTATTTATTTTATTTTTAAATGTTTTCTAATTATAAACAAGTCCAAGAAAAAACATAATTATTAGATCAATGACAAAAAAGAGCTCAAGTGTTTCTAGCAATCATCCAAAAGTTTTTAATAATGAATGCATTTTTGGTGTTTATTATTAAAAGATTTGGTGACTTTAACATTTGTCAAGTGTAACATTTGTAGTATTTAAGTCAATGGAGTATAAGAGAGGGTGATTCTAGCAAAAAAAATTCCTTGAACAATACCAATCAATTCATTATTTAGAGAGATTATGCCTATATTTTATAATTTGTTGCAAATGAGTAATACATATAAATGCCACCATGTCTTTGAAACAATTGTTAACTAACTTATTAATATATTTGAACTATTTTAATATTGAATATAGAATATTTAAATCTATGACATTTAAAATAATTCAATTTACAAATTGAATGTTGAGAAAGTAGACTTTGAAGTTGCAAACACTAAAGTGTTATCACGGAGTGTTATCTAAAATGTTAATTGTTGCTTCTTGTGGGTAGAGATGTAGATGCATTTAAGATAATGAATGCAAAATAGGTGAATCATGAACATTACATAACACTATATGCTAAGATAAATATAAAATCAATACAAGAAATTTAAAATTAAACATGTAATTGTAACAAGGTGTTTATTTTTAAAACCTATGATATTTAGAAAGTATTTGATACTTTCAAATATTTGTTTTTAATTATCAGTAATGATATAGAATTAATCATGTATTTTGAATGGAATAGTAGTAATCTTTTAGAACCAATTATAGAAATTTGATGTAAATTATCTATAAACCTTAGGACTACAAAAATACATTATTTTGCCTTATAAATCTTCACTTTCATGAGTGATTGTAAGCAAATTGTTGACATTTTTGCAAGTGATTTTTTTGGTCAATACATAGAAAAATAATGTAAATTATCAATCTTCCAAGCTATATATTATATTTTGAAAGATTAGTGGAGAGTATGTAATTGAATCTTCTAATAAAATATTCTTTGTATATTTGGCTACATAATGCAAATGGTGTGGTTTTGAATGCATGGTGTAAAAAACTCCATATACATATATATACATATATGTGTATATTTTCTAAATTTTATATTTGCATAAAACAATTTTTTTTGTGAAGACCTTTATTCAATTATTTTGTAAAGGTGTTTATATTTACAGCATGAGCTTCATAAACATACATATGTACATGAATGCATCGTTGAATTTGACATTAAGTTTCTCAACAAAAACTTTCATTACATATGAAGCAATTTTATTTCTTAGAGAGTCATATTTATTTTCTTGTAGACTACTTTCTATATCTATACCTTAAATTAGGATGTTTGTTTTGTTTGTTTTGCTTGTTTAATTGTCATGTTGAGATCTCCCAGCCTGTGCATCCCCCGGTCACATACTTGGTACCATTAGAAATCCCTCAGCAAGGAAGGGTGCACCGGCTTGGTTTTGTGGTGTTCCAACTCATGATGTGAAAGTTATGCATTTTAAAGTTATTTTTGGTTCTAAAAAATTAAAAAATTACTTTTACTTTTGTTTTGACTATGGCAATCGCTCAAGGCACACTAGCGTACATTAATTCACTTATTTAATATACAAAAAAATGCCAATTTCTTCTTAGACCTACAATGCTTTGGAATTTAAATATACCACTACAAGAACATAGTTATAGAATAGGTTGCAAATTGATAGGTAAACTTCAATTTGTTTTAATTGTTATTCAAATTTTATTATGATCTTCCTCTACTTTTATAGTTGGCATTTGCTTCCAATACTTTTGTTAGCCTAGTGATTATGTGGTGTTTCTAGAAGCTTGGAGTATAGTATTACTTTTCTAGACTAGACATGGATTAATCTATCCTCCAAAGTCAAAACATACCTTGTGCCTAATTTGGCCATCAATTCAATTTCAATATTTTTCAAACACTATATATTTTAAATTTGTGGCCAACATTGAAATTGCTAAAAACAACCATCTAGTTATATGAATTTTTTGGAAATTTGAAAAGTCACTATTAGAAAATTTGATGCCAAAGACAACAAAATAATACACATGTATATTAAAAAAATCTTTAGATGGCTCAATTCAAATAGTAGATAATACAAATTTGTTAATCAATTCCACACCAACCTACTTCTCTTATGCATATGCTGTGTCATATTTTGAAATTTGATGTATATAATGTTATATTTTGAAATTTGATGTAGATAATGACCAAGAAATGTAGGATGTCTGAAATTTGATGTGGATAATGACCAAGAAATGCTTGATGTCTCTTTGTAAGAGAATTGTAATGTACAATAATGGAAGATTTTCAAATGTACATGATAATAATCATAATTTCCAAAAATACAATTCACACAATAAACTTGAAATCTGCATTTTAAAGAATTTTGACAATATAAAACATTGTAAAATTTACCATCAAGTGTTGGCATCTTCATAGTCATGTAAAAATTTATACATTTAAGGAATTCTATAGTAACGAAGAATGTTCATCCTTTGAAGAAATTTAAACCATAATGTATTTAAATTCTATGCAAATTCCCAAAATATGTGAAATCTTGTATCTATGATCATCTTAATAAATAAAATTACAAATCTATGAAGTTCTAAGTTCCTAATCAAATCTTCAAATTCTTGACAAGAAAAACTCAAATAATGCTAAATAATACAACAAGACAAAAAATAGCCCCCCAAATTGAAAGTTGGTGATGATTGAATGATACTCAATTTTTTAAAGTCAAACTTCCAACCTAAATAATACAAGATTGATAAAAATACAACTAACTAAAAAAGATATAACACAAAAATATTAATTTAAATCAACACCAAGTTGCAATTGAAATGGCAATAGATTATTGTGTGTAATTGCATACCTATGTACAATGTATATGAAACACTAATAGAAAAGGATATCTTGAAGCACCAAGCTATAGTGTCATAGCTTGTGCTCCAAGACACTTTTTTTACTAGTGGAAAGATTAATTCATTACAATAATTATTGTGCAAAAACATCATTATGTAGATTTAAAATTGAAACAATGAATTTTGACAACAATTGCATATTTGATTGTAAACAATTATATTTGATTATCACAAGCAACAAAACCATAGTATGTGACTACAAGGAAGGGAATAGGATAGTGGCATGAGAGCAAAAATCTATTAGCAAAGCCCAAAAAAACTTATGATGAAACATTGTGTTAATAGTAAGAAAATGTTGTTGAAACATTGAGCCAAAAGCCATAGTTCTATGTTGTTTGAAACATTGAGACAAAAACAAAAACAAAAAGGTAGTGAAGAGTGAGTAAAAAAGAACTCTATAAATCTATTGCCCAAATCTTGAAACCATATTGAAATACTGAATTATTAAACCAGAGTTATACAATACTTTACTAAATCATTGATCTAAAATTTCAAGCCCATGTTGTGTAATCAAGTGAGTGGTTAAAGACAAGAAAAGATAAGTTGATGTTATAGAGGTATATTTTTCAAATAAATCTTTCCATGTGGAATATGCTCACATAAATTTTTGTTACTTTATCTTTACATGCACTAAATCATCCAAATATCTATTCGTCATTTGCTTAAAAGAAAACATCACCATCTTGTTGAGTTGACAAAGCTTTTTACAGATGGAATGGGACATGTTAGCTTACATGTTAGCAAGGGAATATGAGATTGCAATGCTTGTACAAACCCTATTCATTGACTTTTCATTGCTTTATAGAATTAATAGAGTCAATTTTTCAATGTGCATAACTAACATGCACTCATTGATTTCCTATTGATTAAGGCCTATGTTTTTATTTGCTAAGAAATATGCCAAAGTAGTTTGTCATTGACTTGTATAAGTATACACTTCATTTTTCTTATGAGGGCTTAGCACTTTCATGTATATATGGACCAAAATGACTATTATTATATTGTATTATCCAAATAGAAGAAATGTCAATGTTTTTTTGAAATTGACATAAAAATTATTGGACAATGAAGAAAAATCTTTGTACAAAAGCCATATTTTTTTTGTTCATAAGTACCTAGTCAATCAAGGAATGGCCTTATTGTCTATTAAACCTCCATGGACTCCTTGGATTGTGCCAATTCTAAAAATTGCCAATAATAGAAGAATAGAAAAATTAATTGAAAATAAGAATGAGCAATCCAAATGGTTATAAAAGATTTAATTCTATTTAAAAAAATTTGAGTACATGGGAGGAATATTTAGATATTGTAATTACGAATAGTTGATTTTTCAACCACCATTAGTTGTTTGTTTGCTACAAGAATATGAAATCAACTTTAAGAAAAAAAAAATTATTGTTAGAAATCAAGCTAATTTTAGCTTTAAAAATCCATTTGTCAATTTAAGACTTTAATCAATGGTTATGGATAATGTTGATAGAAGTTCACTTTATTTTGCAAATTGTTGTAGGAGATTCATAAGAAAATTTGCTTTTTAATATAAAGTAAGAACCCTATTTGAGCCTTATGATTATTTGTGTTGCTCTATAGACACTAAATATAAGTAGTGTACATTTGAAAATTTGAAATACACATTTTTAATACATAATGGCAAAAATAGAATGACTTTTTTGAATTGTAGTCAAGGTTGTAGTACAAATAGGTTCACTTACTTGATTGTGACCCACATAATTTTTATGTATTTCTAATCCCTAATTTTAATTTCAAACAAAAAGGCATTCAAATTGTGTAGAAATATATGTGGGATGTGAGATGTCTTTGAATATGATATAACAATACTTTCACATATCAAACTATGGCTTTTACTATGTATACAATTTTAATATGGAATTTTTATCCTTGACTCTACTCTTGTACTTTTGAACTACTTTCTAGTTTGAACTTTTTTCCCATACACATTTTATTTTTTGAGATAAATTAAAAACTAGCATTAATGGCATATATATATATATATTTTAATTTTTCTAGGAATAAAATAGATATGCTCAAATTCTAAATTACAAGTGAATTAACCAACAAGAAGCATGCAAGATCCTCAAAAAATAATGGTTTACAAACCTTATAAGCTCAATGACACCATTGGCCAATTTAAAATGGACAAAGTAGAATTTTTATACACTTGCAAATATTAAAAAAAAACATGAAAGTGGTTATGTAAGTTGTGGATATAATTATCAATTTTTGAAGGTCAAGGTTACAGGAGGCTCAAAGTGAATTTTAGGTGAACTCAAGATCCATCTTGTACATCCTAACAAAATACATTAATGATATCTAGACTATATCAAAGGAAAGTTTAAATTAAAAATAAATTCTACAAAAAATTCATCCCTTACAAAGTTGCCACTCACCTTCACATCACCTTAACCTTTAAATGTCCAAGGCACCAAATTTTTGGTGTCGACAATACTTTGAAATTAAATGAAACCTAACAAACTTTTATTTTTAGTAATTTATATTTTTGAAAAATTATGACTTTTTTATTCAAGATTTTGTTCAATGGTGTTTATTGTAATCTTGACTTTCTTTAGTATTGAAGGCTCTTAGAAATGAACCTCAAATACACTAAATCTTGGAGAAAAAATCACATTAGAAATTCATTTAAAAAAATGGTAGAATAGATTTTGAGAAGCCAAAAATTAATTGGAGTTTTGCATGTTAGACTCTTCATCCTCATATTTTTTAGTGACCAACTTTTTAGACTTGACATGTAAAAAAAAGACATCAAATCACTTTAATTTGCAGTTTTAACACCTTCATGATCAAACATTATAATCTTTCAATTCATAAGTGATATTGTTATGTTTTCTTTTCCTATGTGATCTCTAACATGTTTAGTTTGCATTGGTATGGTTGCAATTCAAAAGAAATTGGTAAAGTTCATCAAAATGTTGGATTTTTTTTTCTAATTTAGAGCAAATTCCTAGAAGCTCAAAAAAGGCTTGGACATTTAAGAATTAAATGTATCCATTTATAATCTAAAAAATTCCACTATCAACTTTCTCCTTTTTCTTCTTCTATTATTCATTATTTTGGATATTTAGCTTAAATAATATTTTATTCTAAAAAAATAAGGGTCAAAATTTTATAAGAGGTCAATTTGTAATATAATTTTCTTCTCCAATTAGATCCTAAAGTAACCCAAAGAAGTCAATCCAAGCATATAATTTTTAGTAATATGAAACCAATTTAGATCTAGAACTTCATGCAATTTTATAAGGAAGTAAAAACATCTTGAACAACTTCAAATGGTACACGAATTGTTATATAATGCTAAGTTGCAAAAGGTCTTCAAATACCATTAGACACTCATAATATGTTGATATGCAACAAAATGATATTGCATATGAATATCATACGCATTGAAATTTGTAGGTTTTATTTTTTGGAGATTGTCAAAATTGATGTTTATCTATTAAGGTTGACTTTCAATCTTGCAAAAAATACATGAGTTCAATGCTAAAGGCAACCCTTAATCTCTTAACTCCTAAATGTCCAAGGAAGGTCCTTATTTCAAAATTACCTCCTAAAATTGCCATGTATGATAATGTTTTTAGTCTCCTCACAACTATCAAATTAGCCTACCCTCCAACTTTCAAGGACCTTGATTATATACATTTTTAAATATCTCCAATCAAAGTTCAATTTTTGAAAATACAACAAGTATAATGACTTAGAATGACTTTAGGGGTCCAAATTTTTAGAAAAGAAGAATTTGAATTTTTTGACCAAATGCAACTATAAATAGTTAGGAACACACATGGATATTTTCTCGTAGATTGGAATAGTGATAGATTGTTTTTAGAGCCTTGCAATCAAATGAGGTGCATTGGGAAAACAAAAAATTTAGGTAACAACATCCATTCATTGTATGCTACACCCAATCACCCCTTTGCTTACTTGCACAACCATGGAGTTGTTTTGGAGATGTCCTCTAATTGGTGAGGTTCTCTCCCAAGACAATCCACAATGAACATTTTTTGTAGTGTTTGACTTTGAAAAATCATTGAAGATAAATTTTTTTGTCCAAATCAAAAGTTTTTTTTTTATGGTTATGGATAGACAATTTGATAAATAATATGAAATTTCCAAAAATGAACAAATATGAAAATTTCCAATTTTTTTTGGTTTGAATCCAACCAAAAACCCGCTAAAGTTGGATAATGACCATAAAATGGTTGATGACCGTTTAGAGGTTATCAAAAAAGGGATAGTCCAAATTTCCAAATTTGTAAAGATGCACTATAACAATACAACTTAGAATAATAATTTAATGACAACTTTCAAACAATAGTTGTACCATATGATCTATAGATTGCACAAAGTTAGATCAACTACTCCACTAACAATATTTTTCAATCAAATTTGAATTCAAAAATTGAATTCTCCTTCTATCATTGATTGTAAATTGAATCCTTGTGATTTTCACAAGAATTTTTTTCCTTCCAGCTCAAAATGTTAACTTCAAATCATAGTGATTTTTGAAGATTAAATTTTTTAATTTTAAATTTTATTCTAGTCATTTTGGAATGATCATATTGGAACTAAAAAAAATATACTTTGCCTACCAATACCCTTACCCTTAGAATTCTAAAACAGTTGCAACTGAAGCAAAGTCATCTACTGTACAAAGGATCATACAGAACTCCGTAGTAAATCAATTAAAAGCGAAAGCGTCGCCCCCCCTTTCCTTCCCTTCCCTTTCAGTTTATTTATTTTTCAGAAAGTTGAATGTCAAAAGTTTTGCAGACCTTTTGGTGTCGATCCAGTGAGCAGAGAGGCTCCGCATTGGACCCCAGCCCCGGCATATCATGCTGGCGTCACCCTCTCCCCAGCGGCTGCCGGCACTTGTACGAGCAGCTCCACTTGCCTGCAGGCCAACGTGGCAGCAAAAGGACAGGCGGCCTTCACTGGCTCCGAACGGAAGTGCAGACACCAAGCGGTTCCAGATTCCACCAAAAGAAAAGGGAAAAGAGAGAAAAAAAAAAAAAAAACCCACCAAAAAACCAAAAAACCCACCCACCCCCATCCAGTGAAGTTCATTGAAAATAAACAAAAATAGATTTTATAATATTTTTTTGGAGCCCGGACGGACTTGAAAGTCTGTCTGATGAAACCACCCCAGCCAGAAAGTTACACCGTGTGATCAGCGTATTATTAGTTTGTTTACTCCCCCAATTACAGGCGCAGGATAACATAATATAATAATACTACTCAGCAAGGGCGGGTGCCGGGGGCGGAAGCGCGGAGCCCTCAGCAGTCGGCGTCTTATAAGCCGCACCCGGCCGCGTCGCCAGCTCCGTCCCACGCAGTTTTCTAGCTCCACCCCAACAACAACGCCCCCGCCCCGCCCCGCCACTTGCATTGATCTTCGTCATGGTGGATCCATCTAGATTCATAAGTTTGTGAGCATTTCGAGTCAGTGGCGTTGCATCAGGCAGCATTGATCGAGGTCCGGTCGCAGTAATCTAATCGCGCAGCTAGCTAGCTAGCTAGCGCAGGGACGGACGACGGGCAGAGCGAGTGATCGAGCGAGCGAGCGAGCGAGCTTGGCTTGCTACGAGCGGTGGGAGGTGGCCATCATTATCATCTTGTTGGGCTCTCCTGCGCGGCTAGCTTGCCCTTGCCCTTGTAGCCCGTTGCTACTGTCCTTACTCCGGGGGCCTCTAGGTTTAATGAGTGCCCGCGGCCGCGCATCATTAGCCTGCGTCTTCTCCAGGAAAAAAGCTTAAAAGGGATCTAGCCTTGTAATGAATCGCACTGTCTGTCGGAGTCAGTCAGGCGCCTTGGTAATGAGCGAGCTGGTCGTCGTATTGTCTCTCTAGGATTGGACCCCGGTACGAGCCTTGCGGTTTGCTAACGGTGGGGGTGCAGACAGAGACTCGAGTCTTGAGAGTTTTTTCTTTTGACGACGGGGACGCAGGCACGCAGGCTAGCTAGCTAGCTATCTAGGCAGAGCGCTTGAGTGTGGAGCGAGCGGAGGCCAGGGATTTCGTTGTGAGCTGGGTGTAAGCTTTTCTCGGCATTATCGCGACAGTGCACTCACGGCCCTGACTGGGGCGCGGTTGCCTTTGCAGTTGGTTCACGGCACTAGCTGAGCGCCACTTCAGTCTGACTCGGGTTTTATAGTCATCGAGCAAAAGAGGCTCCGGGAGCAGTGCCGGTCGGTGTCGTATTGAGCTCCGCGTCTGATCCAATCTTGGCATTTCGTGCCCGCATTCACGTCCCTGCCCATTCAATCCACTAATTCCAGCACCAGTTTTTGGCTGGGACTTGATTCTGCACCGCATTGCTGTCAATCGCGGTTGAATGCTTTGTAGATGTCTAGTGCCACGGCGAGATTCATGCTACCAGGCGCGACGCTGCCAATCTCGTTATTTTACGCTATTTTTGGCAGATTGCTGCTCCCTTAGCGTTGTTAGCCCCATTGTAGTCGACTCAGCATAGATTTCTAGTGTTCATGTTCATGCCCGGCCGCACTAATTGTGATGACCCCCAGTGTCGCATGAGGTGGAGGAGAGTTTCAGAACCGTCACAGCGAAGGTTTTGTAGGTTGAGAATCTGGAGCTTCGTTTACTGTTAAGAGAAGAACTGGTAGCGAGTTTGAACAGTTCGTGCCACTCTATCGAAGATGCACTCGGATTTCCTGATCTTCACCTGAACCTTCGGATCAAGTCGGTGGGCTAGAATTTGATTCCCAGCAGCAAGCGCGAGAGTTCATTCCAGTGCGGATCTTTGAGTTTTGAGCTCTGGCAGCTTTCTCCTGAGCTTCATCTTGATGGCGGTGTAAGCATTGATCGACTTGCAATTTTGATTCATCTCCAAAGGGACTGAGGTACCTGCCATTGGCGGTGAAGACGAACTACTGAAGCATCACGCGTTGCAAGCATCACAATGGACATGACGAGGCAGGGATTGCCAACGCTGAATCATTTGCTGCAGCACACGCTGCGCAGGCTGTGCACGGAGTCGCAATGGGTTTACGCTGTGTTCTGGCGCATCTTGCCTCGGAATTACCCTCCCCCACAGTGCGTCCCTTCCACCACCCCTTCCCTTGCAAGGATTCAGACACTGGAACCATTGTCTTAGCAAAGTCATGTTTTGTGTAGTCCACCAGTACCTCGACCAGTGTCCGCACCAATTGGCATGTATTCACACGGAGCAACAACCATTGTTGCACGCCGTATATTGTCATCTGGTCGAGGTGTATTCTGTTTCAACTTCTGTTATAATGTACATAAAACAATTAGAGCCTCTAGCTTAGTTTAATACTTTTTCTGCTGATTGAATCTGGGACCCGTGACCACAAGCTTCAGGAGCTCCAGCATGATTTCAGATGTAATCTGAGATTCCGATCTCCTCTGTCATAGTACCCCCCTTGCGGCCTTTACTGGGCTCTGTTTCGGAAAGAGACCCTTTCAGAAGTTGCGAATCACGTGTCAGGAGATTTGGGTGATCTCGAATTGTCAATAAGTTTTGTCGCGTGTATTGGGGTGCACTGATAACTCACACGCTTAGAGTTCTCTGTTTTTTCTTTCTAGTCAACGACCAAGGGAGTTCCTGCTAGCTGCTACTGTTCGTTGGAGTAGAGCGGGTCTAACATGTACAGCTAGCAATCCATACTTGTAGCAATTATACGACCGTTTCACTCATAAAATCGAGGCTCATTGCTTGCAGATGGGACACCGAAGGCGGCATGATGGACAGATCCAAGGGTAACAAGCGCAACTGGTGAGTACTCCGGCACTCAAATATCCTCGCAACTTGCTATTCAAACGAATGTGTTCGAATAGACTGAAGTGATTTTGGTTGATGATCGATTTGCAGGATTCTGGTGTGGGAAGATGGCTTCTGCAACTTCTCAGCGTGCGCTGCGTGCTCCGTCAAAGACACCAGGGGGGGACCGCCTTTCTTCCAAGGCGCCCAACAAGCACCCCCACCCCAACGCGGTACCAGCAGCGACGATGAATCGGAAGCCATGAGTCCCGAGCTTTTCTTCAAAATGTCTCACGAAGTCTACAACTACGGGGAAGGGTACGTATTCCCTGTTTAAGCTTTTAACACTCCGTCTTAGTGCTCCTATTTTGAAAATTATGCAATGCCGTCCGTTGCCATGTGCTTCTGGGTACATGTCAGAGGATGAAGGTTAACAGAGTTTTTTCGTGGCTTTATTGCGACAGGTTGATGGGTAAAGTCGCGGCGGATAGTAGCCATAAGTGGGTGTACCGAGAGCCGGTAGAGCATGAGATTAGCTTCCTCTCGCCGTGGCAGGGCTCCCTTGACCCTGTAAGTCTCTTCGTATTCCATTGCAAACTTTCGACGTTAAATGTTATGGCTATGGCCACCGCAATAGCCTCAAGCTGTGATTTAGGGTTTGACGTGCAAGTACCGGATGTTTGTTGTTTCAGCATCCGCGCACATGGGAGGCGCAGTTCAAATCTGGGATCCAGACCATCGCCGTGGTGGCCGTGCAAGAAGGCGTGCTTCAGCTGGGATCCACCAAGAAGGTAATGCATTTGGCTGTTTTTCCGTTGTACTGTTAATTCTTTCCTCGTGATATCACAAGTGCGAGCAAGTGCAAGCTCTTACAACATTACTATAGTACGCGTTAGGGCGGATTTTGCGACAATGTGGTTCCGAGTGTGGTTCCAAGATGCTCTCCCACTAGTCTGAACCCCAGCGTAATCTCAATGTGTGTTACTTTGATGGAGCAGATAATGGAGGACTTAAACTTCGTCTTGCTCATGCAAAGAAGGTTCAACTACCTTCAATCCATCCCAGGCGTGTTCGTGCCGCACCCCATGTCGTGCGCGGGGAAGCGTCGCGACGGGAGCTCCCCCCCCCCGGACCGCGGCCACTGGATGAGCGCGCCAGACGACACCCACCGCGGCGTCTCCAACCCGCATTTGACCGCGCGCTCCATCGACCAGTTCCTCTCCCCCCGCATCGGCTCCCAGCTCTGGCGCTCCTCCAGCGACACGACCGTGCTCGGTGTGAAGCGCCCCCAAGATTCGGAGCCCCTGTCGCTCAGCTTCAGCTCCTTCATGGGCGACGGCGTGGGCTTCCACCACCGCCCTGAGTGCCCCTCCCCTCCGAAGTCGCTCAACACGGGCCACACCAGTCCCCAAGGTGGCGCTGCGAGCCCTACCTTGCCGCCCAACTTGCTCCCCTCCATGTCCAGCCTCCAAGCGCTCTTGTCCAAACTCCCGAGCGTGACGCCCACGGAGCGCGACACGGGCTTCGATTCGGGGACCTTCGTGAGCAACCACCGGCCGCCCGTCAGTCGGTCCGTCGTGAAGCTCCCCCTCGAGAATGTAGTCCCCCACATGCACCAAAATCCCACGAAAACCGAGACGGAGTCTCTGCAAGGCACGCTTGGCGTGACGGTCACCGCGGCGACCTCGAGCTCTCCGAGCTCCGGAAACTCCGATGTGGCCTCAGTGGAACACACCTCGGAAGACACGGAAGGAGGCCAGCACACGGGCACCTCCCAATGCAAAGACGCCAGCCAGAAGTTCAGCTCCTTTCTGGATACGTTTGACAACCTCGCGGATTTCGGCACGCTGCACGACTCGCTGGGCGAGAATGGAGACTCCTACAACTCGTTTTTGAGCGAAATTTACAGCTGATGATGCGATGTCTAGCCCTCTTTCGTCCAGCACCACCTGTACAATCCATCCACACAGACAGGAACCGGGATCCACTCAGATGGGGATCCAAGGCTCCAACCCCCCTATTCATGTAAGAAACAATCACTCTATTCAATTAACTGGTGCACTAATTCGGATATGCTGGGATGAATCCACCGCTAACTCATGTTCATGAAGATCGGCGCTTGGTATTATTGCAAACGACGGTATTTCTAGAGGATCCTGGGTAGGAAGACCTTTGCAAGGGGAGCATTACGGATCAATCCGCTCTTGCATTGGTGGGACGACGTAGACATGGAACTCAGGATTTTCTTGTACAGCTTTTTAATTAGTTCGATAGTGGAGCCCGATCGACTGATTTCGTCCTTTTTTCTCCCCTAGTGTGGGGTGTGCTTACCAATTTAGACGATTGAAAATTGGTCTTTTGTGCCGAAGGCTGACAGAGCACACTTCATTATTTTCTTCTCCTCCTAGCTTCGACTCGCATTTTCCTACTGTTGCTTTTCCCAATTAATTTGAAGCTTGAATTTTGTGCCAATCTGACAAAGAAAGGGTGATGTGATGCAATGCAACCGTCCATGTTGTTCTATGGGTCCATGGTGGTCGGGCAATGGCAGTGCATGCATGTGGTGGTCTCCCCAAGCTTCAGTCTGCTGTCTGGGTCTTTTGCTTAGATTCCCGGCATGGTTGGTCTGCGTGAGCGACTACATTGACCAACATTACACGTTCTGGTTTTACTCTTTTTTAGTCCTTGGTTCTGAATTTCGAGACCAGTGTGGAGAGCTCCTTGCTTAGTGAGTGGAATTCACAACCAATGCGCTCTTGGTAATCCGCAGTGGCAGTGCTCCTTGGGAAACGCGAAGGGGCACAGGCGGTTGTTAGATTGTGTTGGGGTGAATCAGAGGAGCCTTCTGATGAGATTCGAAGGTAGATTTGAAAGGGCTTGTACTTGTGGAAGATGGAGAGTTCAGTCCCATGCAACTGGGTGGTGGCTCTTGAGCCTATAACTGGTTTCCAAAAAATCTGAACCCAGAATCCGGTTCCACTCTCTCTCCCTCTCCCCCCCCCCCCCTCTCTCTCTCTCTCCCTGGGGTACACTGAACTGTAATTTTCTTACTCAGCAAGCTGGAATGGTAAAGTGCACTGACGTAAGCTACACATTAGATAAAGTAGCAGAAGTCTGCCTGCCATGGTTCTTTTTTATGAAGAGGACTTCAAGCTGGTCCTCGTTTCTGTCTGCAGGGAGGACTTGGTACTGAAGTGAGATACGGTACATTCTGTTTTGTGTCGAATATAAAAGTAAAAAAGCTAAAGTGATACTGTAGAGCTGCAGCTGCTGCTGCTGCAGCAGCTTGAACTTGTATTGGTCGCGTTCGAGGATGACCTTCGAGAGAAGACAAAAGCCCCAACGCCAGCTTAACATAGCTATTCTCACGCTGGCGGGCTTCCGAGAACTGAACCCGGCCCGAAATTACAGCTGATCTGGGATTTTTTTTTTCTCGGCTTTTGCGTCATTGGTCATCACCACACCACAGGCACCGCCCTGGCTTGCCCAATGCCCGCTTATTAATCAGCTTGTAACAACAAACTTTTATGTTTAAATACACTGAAAAGGGCAGCTGCACCTGGTTCTTTTCCTAACGAATACGGATAGCGACCACCTTCAGGCAATGTGGGAGCCCACGGCAGGCATCCTATTCTAATTCAATGGCATTTAGTGGCCCTGACTAGGCCCTAGAGGAAGAAGATATTGCAACCCATCTGGCGCTAACACACATTCTATTTGGGGAAGCAACGGAAGGTTGAAACTGGGATTGGCAACGATGCAGGGCGAACCATCTGAAGCAGAAAAGTTGTTGAAACATTGGAAGCCTAACTTAGTTGGTGGGACAATAGCTATGTTAGGCAATTACACTGTTCAGCCCGTATGGGTTTCATTCAAGTCTTATTCTCTGGTGATAGGTGGCTGTGCAATTAAGGTGGAGACTGAAGCACACTGATTTCTGTAATTCTGGTAGAACAAAATTTTATTTCCAAAATATGTAAGACTTCAGAGGAAAGAAGATGTTTCCTTCTTATCCAACGAACCATTCAACAGATTAAAATAAAATGATTTTTAGTGGAAAAAAAATGCTTTAAAAAAATAATTAGTGAGTCTCACACTGATTTGAATTATCTTGAGGAGTAAGGTAAGTGCAATTTTTAGCAACACCTCTTCTATGGATACATCTAAAAAAGAGGTCTTCAAACACCTAATTATGACAAAGTTTTTTTTTTTTAAAACTCAACACAAGTCTTCAAATGTAGTCAATGGGAGTTGACGAGTTGGGAGAACCAATGAGAGTTGAAGGGTCAATAGGAGGTGTTTCTACAAATTCAACTTAAATTTTTTGTAGCTTGTTTATACAATCTTTGAATTATGTGGTAAGATGAATCTCACTTGGAAAATCAAAGAGCAGATTTAATTTTTTCTAAGATTGCATCTATATGTCATGGGAAGTGTCAAAAAAGTGAAGTAAATGCTTCTACATGGATGTACATATCTTGATAGTCATATTCATTGTTTTAGTGTACATATCTTGATAGTTATATTCATTGTTCTATTGGTTCTTTTGTGGAATCTCAACTCCATTAAGTTATCAATAATAGCCTATTTTTATTTCATTTTTGATGTTTTCACTATTTTATAACGATTCAAATATCAAAATATTTATTTTTTTGAAATTTCCAATACTTATAGTATTCTATTAATTCTCCATTATTTTTTTCTTGTAGAATTATTTTCCAAAAGTTCATTGTCCACTCTATAATACCTCTAAAATACAACAAAATCAACATGTATGAAATGCTTTTGCCTAAAGACCCTTTACCAATTAACATATTTCAATAGTATTTTGTATAATTTTCTAGTCATGTGCCATTATTGGCTCAACCACTAAAACTTGATTTTTCGATTACTAAACTAAAAAAATTTCTTTTCTAGGTTGTCATTATCAATGTTTCTTGTTATCATCATTTGAAGGAGAGTTAGATGATTATTGGTTCTATTGGTGTTGGATTCTAGATTATTTTTGCTAAATCAATATACTTTTGAATTGTTAATAAAGTCATACTCTGTTCTTTTTTCCAAATCATTATATTTCTAATTTTCAATAAATTTGTACTAAAATTATCATTAATGTAAGATATTAACTTTAGTGACAATCAAATTCAGAGATTCCATTTCTACCCGCAAATTAAAACTCCTCATAACTTTCACCTCATTAATCAAATTGGAATGATTCAAAACTTTTCATGTATATATAAAACCAATTTCAAAATTTTATTTCTCAAAAAAGTGATTTTAAAGAAGGTTTTTGGTTGCCCAAGCTACCCACCGAATGTTGAAAATTACATATCATGCAATAATTTTTTAACCATGTACTCAAAAGTTATGAAAATTGTTGTGCCTTAAAGTTACTCCTTAGGTACATGTTGTGTGAAATTTTCAAAGAAAGAAATTAAAAATTCCATTTGTAGTGAGCTACCCAAAATCACTATGTTGCGAAAAAACAATGTTTGGACCTTTAGGGATTAACTAGATTTAGAATTTTGGGATTTCAATTCACAAGATTTGAAATATTTCATGACCTTAAGCAAGGTCCTAAATAAATATACCAAGGTGATTGCTTTATAAATGTAAAAAATCTATAGAATACATAAGCTTACTGAGCTTAATTTTTTTCCCTCAAATTAAGAATGTGTTCATTGAAAGATATTGAAACTTAACCAATCTTTCTATTAGCTTACTAAGTTGGGAGAATCCTATTGCTAAACGTCATAAAAGATTTAGTATAGCTCTAAGTACCATGGTAAAAATTTACTATTTTTTATAGAATTTTTTTTACAATAAAAATTATTTTTTAATAATATGATCTATGCTATTATGTTATTCCATATTATAATTTCTGAAAATTTCACTACAAACCCTATTTAATTATATTTTGAATAATTTTTTAACGAATTTGACCTAAGTGTAGGATAATTTGAAGAAGGTAAAACTAGCCATGAAGGGTAATTTAATTTTCTTCAAGGTAATCATTATCTTTTTTAACTAAAACACACATAGGAATGGCCTTCATTCAATCAGCACTATCAAACCAAACTTAGCATTTACAAAAATGGAATTCTAAAACTTTGATCATTTTTATATTTGAATAAATAGTTATTTTATAGATTATAAATTTTCTTGGAAATTTTGGTAAAAAAATAAAATTAATTATTATAATTTTCTATGATAAAACATGTATATAAAATTGTATCAATTAGAAATTTATTAGAATGAATTGGGATTTTGACTGGAAATAGAGAATGGATTGGCACTACTAGAAATTGGCACCAAACGCGACTGGACAGCATGACTCGGCGACTACAATGCAACTGATCCTCTCTAATAGCACCAATTTCAGCTTACTAGCATTGTCACAGTCGTAGAATGTGACTACAAGATGAGAAGCCTAAGCGATTGAGTTCCATCCATCCACTGCAACTACAGACGTTGATGTGGACTCCACCAAGCAGCAACGATTGGAGTTGATGGCCTAGATAGTAACCATCTGCGACTGTGCGCCACTCGAACGCGACTATGCCACGATTGGAACACCACTTCATTTCACTTGACTAGAATGTAACTCCCTAAATTGGGTGCATTTACTACGCAGAGAAGATAAAGAAAAAGATGGCTTTCTACGATTTATATTGCGGTTGAACTGCCGGCTAGGGGCTACTGCGCTAGCACTAAAATGTAACTGCAAATTGTCTGAACGGAGATTGCTGCTTTACTAGTACACCATGTACCAAGTAGAGACGTGTTTTTCATGTCTTGGGGTTGAAGATTGGACTTCGTTGACATCAAATGATAATGTGGTGAAAAATGGGAGGGGACATATAGAGTGAATCATGAGGAAGTGACACAAGAACATTGAAAGGAAGTTATTATTGGGCAAAAAAGTGAAGCACAATTGACATAGGGAGAAGTAAAAAGGTTAGTGTTACATTCATTTATCATTTGGGAAGTGGTCACATGTTGAGTGTGACACATGGCAAGGGTGCAAACATATAAGGGGGGCTCTTAAAAAACATGAGCTAGTTGAGGGAGCTAGTCTTCTGTTGCCTTATAGGATTGAAGCCAAGAAAATGGGGAGTGCAAATCAATTTAACCTTTAGAGGACCATCGTCTCCTTAGGGGACAATTTGGAGTTTAGGCAGGTTTATATGATCTCAATTTTTAATGAAACTTTTTGAAATTTTTACATAAGATATAAAATGTGATTATCTTTGTAGGAGTATAGTCTTTATTTCAGTTAGTACCCGAGAGCAAAATTTATACCACAAAAAGTCCAAATTTCAATTTGGCAGACAAAAAAAAATTGTATAAAAAATTTAAATTTAAATTTAAATTGATTTTTCTTTATAGGTCATGTTTTTGTTTACATCTGAAGCTTTGATTCATTCCATTTGGATCAATAATGAAAAAGTTATGAACAATCTTGTTTTTCCGTCAATTTAAAAAAATAACTTATAGGATTCATTTTTGAATGCAATTTCAGCAATGTTTCCAAAAAAATTGTTGGATAAGGTTGAACTTGATTGCTAGGTCAATCTTACTTTTGGAATTATTGTGTTTCAATCCCATTTAAGAGTTGTTAATAATTTAGATTTTCTTTCAATCTTGAACCTACTTCTACTTAACAATTTTTTAAAGAATGAAAATCAGCTTTTTTTGTGTGAATTTTTTTCCTAGACTTTCAACTCAATCCTTCAACACAGAAATATTTAAATTCAAAGTTTGTAGTATAAAAAAATTCTATAAATGGCAATCAAAGTCATCTAAAACTGCAAACCAAAGTTCCAAAAATCTTTAAAAAAAAAATTTGAATGCTCATATCTTCCAATCTATACGGCTAAAAATTTTGAAATTTTTACCATGTGATCTTAAACAAGTAAGTCACAAGATCCTATAGTTAGATACTAAAAAAAAATTCTTTTTGGTTTTCTTGGATGAACATAGCAGAAATGATAGTTTTGAGTGTTTTTGATAGAAAAATGACCTTGGTCCTTTAGAGGTTAAGAATTCGCTTGACCACTACAAATGACTACTATGCTTGGAGTCATCAACCATGATTTACCTAATATAAAAAAGGCTACCTAAAGCATGTGTCGGAAAGACATGCCCCTCAGTCTAAGTAGTGCAATGCCTTCAGAAGTGATTGATGTGTACTTAAGAGTCCCATGCATAGCTGTGACATGTCTTCCCAACTACTCCATAATGACTTCATTGTTACTCCATTGTCACCTAAAGGAGAGTCCACCAATCACCACTTACTCGGTGCCACTTGCCTATGATTCAATAGATACTTCCCTATGACTCCGTAAACCAAACTCTTGGATCTACAACAACTAAGAATATATCACGTGGAGGACACTATCCACGTTTTAGCAACCATGTGCATCGGAAAAAGTAATACATGTAATACATCTTAAAATTTAATTTAAAAAAATAAAATTATGGATAGATTTTACTACTTTAAAAGTTTATGTTTTGAATTATTGGTATTTTTTTATGCTAATAGTAATTAGTTATAAATTTTTTAAGAAAAAAGATACACCATAAATCTAAAAATAACTTTCACACCTCTATATTATATTAGAAAAAAAATGGAAAAATGGAAAAGAAATTCTATAGAATAACTTTTTATTGAAAGTTTATTTTGGTTGAATATTGATGCAATAGTCATCTTCATGTGAGCTCTATAAATATTTTAGTTGGAGAACATGCCATTTTAGTTCATTTTTCAACCCTCTCTAGACAATATATCTTATGTTATTTGGAATTGAAATTTTTGTCAATAGAAACCTTTAGTCATTGTTAAACAAAGCTCAAAATTTTAGGATGAAATTACAGTTTATTCAAAAGTAAATAGGGGGTCAAAAAATCACTCCTCCACACGTGGGTACCTCAAATGTAGTGAGAGTGTCCTCCCCGTGGAATATATGCATCAATCATGGATGAAAAATGGATTGCCATTTTCTCAAATAGTGGTTATATGTTGTTTTTCCCTTATGCTAAATCCATTGCATGATTTAATTATCCCCCTATTAGTTTGCTAGCATTGACTTATAAAAATTTGCACCATTGTTATGATACTACTTGGAAGTACTTGAGATAGTTGAATTTGAATTACTAAGGGTACCAAGAAAATGTGTTGTGGTTATAACAAATATATATTGATGCTAAAAAATTGACTATTTGAAGGATTCAACATACATACACAAAGGTATTTTTATGGTGCTAGAAGTAGTTATTAAATGTTCTTTCCTGCTAACGTAGACAACAATGTTGTTTCTTTGTTGCTACTATAAAATGACTATTGATGACTAAAGTATGACTTCCTACGACTTCAAAATGACTTCAAAATGACTCAATATATTGTACACCTACTCTTCTATAACTTCAGTACATCTATAGCACAATTCCTATGTTTTACAAATCCCATGTGGTTTGTCATGCCTCCTACCAAGTCACTTATATAAAAGGCTTGTGATTTGCATTCTTCACACTTGTACAATGGCTTGGAAAGTCATGTAAACATATACAAAATAAAGTGTATGGCGTATTATATATTTGCCTATATTGTATGGCTTATGATGTATGGTGTATAATGTATGATATATATTGTATTGCTATAGAATTGTGAATGTACTAATAAAACTATAAAATGACTATTCCTTGATTTTAGAAAATAATCTTCAAATTTCCTAGATTTCAAAAGATAATTCTAGATTTAAAAAAAACCCTTCAAATTTTCTAGATTTTAGAAATAATCTTCAAATTTTCTAGATTTAGAAATAATCTCCAGATTTTCTAAATTTAGAATATAATCCTAGATTTCAAAAAACAATCTTCAAATTTTCTAGATTTTAGAAATAATCTTCAAACTTCCTAGATTTTAGAATATAATCTTCAAATTTTTTAGATTTCAAAAAATAATCCTAGATTGTAAAAATTAATCTTCAAACTTCCAAGATTTCAAAATATAATCTTAAAATTTCTTGACCCATGACCTTGCCACAACTAGAGCGTAACTGTCTGACGTGGAATTTTAGTTAATTATTTATATTAGGGTGCACTTTCCACATGGCAGCTTGTTGTCCATTTTCTTTAAGCCCAAGTTTCTTTATCCCTGCTCATCAACCTGACTCTTCATCCATTTTCCAAAATGGATGCTCATAGTATATTGTCACTTTGACTATTGTGTGACTTGTTCGCTATGACTACAGGGCCAAAAGTCATCACCCAGTCATACGACTCATTAACAACTGCTACGCAATCACGTTTGGTGCCAATTTCTCGTGGTGTGGGTCATAGAGATGACAATTGCAATGAATCATTGAATTTTTAGATTTTTCCAAAGTTTTGAAATAGAATAGAATTACAATTTATTAGGCTTCATTTTTTAAGTTTAATCAAAATAAAAAATAATATTTTGATTTTAAAATCAAGTTTGATTAAGGTGTGTTCTTTTCTAGTATGCTTGTGAGCATCTTTACAAGTGAAGATTCATAGACATGGTGAATCAAGTTATTTTACATAACTCTTGCAAAATCGATTTGGTGGAGCTACTAGTAGTTGAATTCAAAATCTATGGTTGTTTATATTGGCATTCAATGATTTATTCTAGAAAGATTCTTTATAATTTGCAAATCTATTTACAAATGTGCATCAACTTTGTTCAATTTAAAATATTGGCACAAATAAATAATTCGTAAGAGATAAAAAATATGGAGTGGATTGGTTGATGATTAGATAAAAGACACAAATATAAGACCAGACCTCAATATAAAAGACACATCACAACGGCCCATGAGGCCTACTTCATCAAGTTTTTGTCCTTGTCGTAAGTACCTAGTAACCGTCAACCAAGCCAAAATTTTATTTTGTTTAGTCCAACTGATACCATTAGATTTTTTTTCATTTCTTTCAAGCCATAGCATCCAAAGAAGCATGGTTCTTAGGAAGCTCTAGATAAACTTTGTCAATCTTCTTAAGTTCATTTACAATAGAAGTTTTGTTTTTAGTTGAGTTCACCAAAAATGGTGGTAGTTTCGAATAGTGCCTACCCATTTTCTCCATATATTAAGTATCTAGTGATGGACCTTGAGTATAGGTTCCTTTTAATTTTGGTTGTATAGGATGGGAATTTGAATGTCATTCTAGAAGATCTTATCTAGAACAAATGTGAGCTTATTTGGTGTCTACTAGTTAGTTTAATTTGTAATATAGAAGGATTTTTGTCTTCTTTGGGCTTCTTGTAATCAATATGAATTTCAATCGTCTAAAGATCTCATATAGATAGGTTGCAACACCTTCGGCATTTGATAAATAGTTTCAGTATTGCATTTGGTAAAAGAGGGGAATTCTAGATAGACTTTGTATTTAGTAATTGACTACCATCTCCAAAAGATTAAGGGCAATGTAGCAAGAACTAGGTTCAAAACAATTTCTAAGCAACAAAAACGCATTCACTAGAAGAAACTCATGTTTTTTTTGACAAGCTCATTAACATGGAAATACATTTTTTCTAATGTTATACATGCCTCCATGAATGTTCAACAAATTTGTCAAAATTGACGTGGAAAAAACAAGAATTTATTATCTGACTTCCATCAAGTGAATTTTTGATGGCAAAGTCAAGTAATTACTTCATTGACATTTACTGAATATGAAAGGTAGAGAATTCATTTTTATACAGAAATCCATTGTCTATCTATGGTTAGACAAAGGATATGGAATGATTTGAAGATGGAAATTTGACCAATAGACATTTGGAAGTTGTTTTAAACATCTTAACCCCTAAAGCCCCAAACATGATTTTTTGGCATTATAGATATTTTAAGCAGCTCACTACAAATGGAATTTTTATTTTTTTTCCTTTGAAAATTTCACACAACATGTGGTCAAGGAGTAGCTTTGAGTCCCAACAATTTTCATAACTTTTGACTATATGGTTAAAAAGTTATTGCATAATATGTACTTTTTTGCAAGGTCGGGTAGTTCAGGCAGATCTAAAAAAACACTTTTTTAAGAAGTAAAATTTTGAAATTGGTTCTCTATATTTATATGTAGGTGGAAATCTTTGAATCATTCAATTTTGATTAATGAAATGAAAGTTATGAGGATTTTTAGTTGTGGGTAGTTTGCCAATAGTTATGGAATCTCTACTCTAAAATAAACTTTGAAGTCCTTTATTGAACTCATCTTTCAAAAATTTAAAAAATAAATAAAAAACACTAGGTGTAGATTGTTTTGTATGACATTACAACCATTGGAATTGGCATTTTTTAATTCCGTGAATGAATTCTTAACAATTTAATATTTTGAATCATTCTTGATTTTTTTGTACTTATTGGTTTTTTCCTACATGATGTTCAATCCCAAATGATCCAAATTTTTTCAAGCATGTAGCCAACTTGCCTTGAAAAATGAATTTAAAAACACACCACCATTTTGGACATTTTTTCATACAAACGTGACCTTCTGAAGTGCAGCTGCCCGGTTTTTGGCAGGGCAAAAAAAAGGATTTTTGTCACTTCAAACGCTAATATCTTGCAATCTACATAGTGGAAATTTCTGA
This sequence comes from Climacium dendroides, assembly GCA_950106755.1. NCBI lineage: Eukaryota > Viridiplantae > Streptophyta > Bryopsida > Hypnales > Climaciaceae > Climacium > Climacium dendroides. The sequence continues at coordinate 25,527,847 of OX467086.1, forward strand.
AATTTTTTCCACACCTTTTTAACCCCTAAAGGACCATTGTCCCTTCGGGGGACAAATTGGATTTCGGGCAAGTACCTACGGGCTGAAATTTTGTCATGATTTTTTGAAACTTTTTTTGAAGATAGAAAAACTGATGAGCTTTGTGGGAATATAATTTTTTTCACATTTGGTGCCCGGAAACAAAAGTTATGACCAAATAAGCTCAAAGTAGGGGACGGGGGGCAGTCCGGGCAGCAAAAACATTTTGCAAAATTTTGAATTTTTCTTTTTTGGAAGTTTTTTTCTTGTAGATTATATTTTTGTCTGCATGGGAAGCTTTGATTCATTCCATTTGGACTTATTATGAGAAAGTTATGGACAATCTTGTTTATCAGGCAGTTAGAGCATCTTCCTGAAAAAATAACTTATAGAATTCATTTCTGAATGCAATTTTTACAATTTTTCTAAAAAACAATTTTTACATGATTTTTTTTGTTTGCTAGAACAATCTCACCATTGGGATTAGTGCATTTTAATTCCATCTTAAAGATATTAATAATTTAGATTTTCCTTCATTCTCATATCTACTTCTACTTAATAATTTTTTTAAGCATGAAAGTTAATCTTTTTCTTAAAATTTTCTTTTTTTCTAGATTCTCAACTCAATTTCCCACAATAAGGATTTAAAGCTCAAAACTCTGTAGTGCAAAAAATTTAAGTTAAAAAAGTTCAAAGTCAAATAATCCAGTCCCGCAAGGTGCTGAAAAAATTGTTTTTTTCACTTTAAACGCAAATATCTTTTAATCTATGTGGTCAAAATTTCTGAAATTTTTTCCACACATTTCCATACTAGTAAGGTATAAGATCCTATGGTTGGATGTGCAAAAAAAATAGTTTTCAAATTTTTTTACTCTTTGCTACAGAAATGACAGTTTTGAGTGTTTTTTGGCAGAAATAAGGCCTTGGTCCTTTAGGGGTTAAACCAACATACTACAAGATCCTACAATTACATGTGTCCAAAAATGTTTTTTTTCTAAAATTTGGTACTTGTACTAGAAATGGCAATTTTGGAGTGGTTTTGGTGAAAACATAGTCAAAATCCTTTAGAAGTTAATGTTGTTTTAGACATGTGGATGTTTTTCCCAAACATTTTTCTTTGAATGCGATTCATGCTTTATATATCCTAAATCAATTGTCTTGTTTCCTATATTTTCTTGGATGTTGTATAAAATATGCCTATGTTTTTTTTATGTTTTTTAGAACATTCTTGTTGCTTAAGACATGAACTCATTTTGCTTATGACATTAGTACATTTTTTGAAACATCCAACTCAATTTTGCCTCCCATGGCAATAATCTCATTTTGTGTTCATGTTTTGAAAAATATACTTGTTTGTTGCTAATGTCCAAAAAAAGGCAAGTTTTTTTTATCATGATTCAATGCAAATTCAACTATCCAAACTAAAAATTCATTTGTGTTTGATTCAAAAATACTAATTTAGTGATGCTCTTGTCCTACCTAATCAAATCTATTCATGTAATTCCTTTAGTAATTGCCAATGTCATTGGTAGTTGCCTCTCAAGCTCAAGATTTTCTCTCCTTTACATTGAACTTGTTTCAAACCTCCTAGATGTTCATGAATATGGTTACTATTGAAGACCAAACATCATATATGAACTAAGTGCCTATTGCATATATCATCTTGTCCCTTTCTCCAAAAAAATCCAATCCAATAATCTACACAAATCTGTCTACCAAAATTTAACAAGTAAAATCTTGTCAAAGCATTCAAGTTCAATCAATTTATATTCTACTTGGATTTAGGCCTATGTTGTGACTACCATATTTCAATTGATTGATCTTCTTCTAAATTGGAGGTTGAATAATATAAAAAACTCCATACTAGTTAGGGCCCAAGTTAGCCCCATTTGTATAGTTGGAAATGTGCTAGGCAAAATCTAAGCATGTGGTGGAGGTTAAAAGACCAAGGTTCACATGCCTTCAAGATCCATTGAAAGAAAGAGAGTAGTTAGAATATCTTCTAAGTTAATAATATATTATTTCATTGGATTTTGTTTATAATAATACAAAGAGAAAGATGACAATACTTTTAAGAGCCCCATTAATTTGAAGTAATCTTTTCAAGTTGTAGAATTTTATACGTTTTATTGTTGTTGAATCTTCTTCCTAGGATGTTGAGCTTAAAGGCCAAAGTTGGATCTTGAGTTTTCTTTATCACAATTCCTAGACTAATATTTTTTGCCATTGGATCTTACACCACTATAAAAGCATCCACAATAAGAAGCTAGGTCTTTTTGATGTCTAAAACAACCTCGTATGGAGAAATGATGGCATGAAAATCTTTAAGGTAACACTTGGATTTTGATCATCATGTTGCAAGTTCAGGGTTGCTATTCTGTGAGCCTGTGAGCGGGAATGTGTGAGCCTGTGAGCATACAACTTTTTTGTCTAGGGTTTGATGAGGTACCTATGACCGTGGAAATTGGAAAGAGGACTACACCTAACGATGTATGATGGAAAAAAATAAAATGTGATATATATGTTTTGATTGTAGGGTAACGCAATCCATTTTCAATGAAATTCATTGCAAATTTTATTGATACTATGTTAGGATTTTTAGGATTGAAAAGATATTTGGTCCATAGTTCACGATTGTAGTGAAATAAGGTTATTTATTTTTGGGGTTTATGATGTGAATTTCATCCCTTCAAATATAATGTTCATGATGTTTGGCTACATATTGAAATATAGGGTTTAAAATATGAAAATGTAGTTTAGGGTTCAACAAAAGATTTGAATTAGCGTTTAGGGTATGAAGGTACTTTCCACGATTATGAAGTTCTACCTCTAAGCATTCATTCTTGATCTGGATTTTGTAGGTAATCCTAATTGAAATACACAAAACAACGTACAATAAACAATAGAATAAAAATCAACATGTGAAAAGTAACTAGAAACAGAGTCACATAGATGATAAAGACATAGACTGAGAGTGGTCACTACTCTCAGTGGATGAGGTCTCCTGCTTTGATTCTACAACTGTCTCATCTACAAATTGCAGAATTCTAGGGTCTACAAATTTAGACTTTCTCTGTCTACAAAAATCCTCTTGACAGGCCAATGTCCCAGCTAGAGCCTCTGCATACGATGGCAACACAAAGGGCTTCTTTGGGCTTGATAAAAAAGAGGATAGAGTGAAAAATGGCCGGGGAGCAAGTGGATTGCAAGTTACGCTGCAAATGAGAAAATGATTATTAGGAATGATAAAAAGATCATGTTCATGAAGAAAGAAACTTGTAGGATAAAGTCAAATTAAAGTGATTGAATAGTATACAGCTATTTGTAGAAAATGTAGAAAAAACAAGCAGGGGTAGACTTACTTACTGAAACGAGACTTCTTCACGATGTGGGGAACTTCAAGTTCTTGAGCTCCATCATCGTCAGAATCTAGTACGACAGGTGTAAGTGATGGTGGAACATCTCTCTCCACGCGAATCATTGGGGCCAAAATAGCCTCAAAAATGCCCTTGTCTTCTTCAAGTGCAATGATGTGTCTGCTCAAAATCCTGCAAGCGTGGATGGAAGCCCCTAATCCCCAAACAAAACAAAACAAATTACAATAGCACTCAATAAGAATAGAAGAACAAATAATAATCAATCTAAACAATAAAAGACAGTAAATGCTCAAGCAAATACCTGTCGTTGTAGTGCAATCAATAACAACATCGTTGGCAAATGTTGATGCTTCTATCAACATCTGCATGAAACGGGGATCCTTTTCTCTTGCACCCCTCCAAGGTTTGAAATTGCTATCCATGGTCAACGTCTCTCTCTTCGTGAAATTCTGAATAACATCATCAACTGCCACGTCTATTCCTAGCTCCTTTAGCTTGGGGCATGGCTGGAATTGAAACTTGGAAGGACCAATACCATCCAAGTTCTGGACCAGCAACATGACACGGAAGAACTGTGTCTGCAGAAGTGAAGTGGTGCCAAGTGAATAAGTCCAAATTGAATGAACAAATCTAAACTATTAGTTGCCATAACAAACCCATTGAAGCACAAATGTAATCAATTAAGACAATCTAAAGAAAAGTTATCCAAAAAATCACTACTTGAAATAGAAGATGGAAAATTGAAGAATGAAAGTATGCACGTCAACAAAGGATGAGTACATGAATAAAACAAGGAACAATGAAGGATGTACATACCGTACTTCTAGTAGAGATTGGTGAGGCTAGGTGAAGCCAATTGGTTCCCCACCAATCCTTCATCTTCTGAAACGAATATGTTGCAGTGTACTTCAAAATCGTAGCCTTCGCAAGAGGACTCCGAGAATGAATAATAAGTAATGCACCATCATCGTGCAAATGACCATCAGCAAACTCAAAGACCGCCTCCAACCAAGAAGGGTCGGCTGTGTTCCATTTCGGAACACTATTTGTAGGTACTGATAGACTTGGGACAGGCAACCCCTCAGGCATGTCCGCAATCACAAGGTCTACTCGGGGTTTATTGCTTGGAGCACCACGGAAGAAGCGCACCTTCTCTCCTTTGTGCTGCAAAATCATTCAATTGATTAGGAACCAGACCAGAAATGTTTGAAAATCCCAACATAAAAAAAAATGGATGAAAATGAAAATGCCAACCTTGTCAACAAAATTGACAATGTCGTGGTATACTTTGGGAAGAGGATCGGCCAGGACATCCGTAAGAGAGTAATTCAGAAGCAACTCGTGAATAGAAATCTCTGAATCCAGCAAGTACTCCACAGCGGATGGACCATGCTGTATTTCGTCATTGCTGAGTGAAGCATATTCAGCATCACGCTTAGTGCCACGTGAATTTGTGCGTTGGTGCTGGGAAGCCGCGTCATTGCAAGATGAAGGTAAGACATCCTTTTGGGGCCTCTTCCCCTTCTCCTTCTCCGCCGTTGGTACCCGCTCGGACTCAACAACCTTCTTTGTCTTCTTCGTGGCTCTCTCTTTTGCCTTGTCCACCGCCTCGAAGTTCTTGAGTGCAATCTTCTTGTCTGCGTCGTCTCTCTTTTTGATTGCCTTTGCCTTTGCATCCTCATCAAGGCCAGCAAACTCATCAAACTCCTCGACCACGTTTTGGGTATTGATTGAACGCTTTAGATGCTCCTCAGGCAACGGTGTGAATTCCGGCGGACAGTCCAAGTACCATGCACCGGATTTCAAATGTAAGCTCGTCCACCATCTCAATTGTGACGCCGAGAACATGCAATGCTCTGAAGTGACATCCAACCATGTTCCTAAAAATGGAGGAAGGTCGCGCTTCGCAATTGCCCCCTTGGATAACAACTCATACTTGAAATACCTGTAAGGAACAAATACTTCAAAATACAGAAACTGATTCAACGGCCGCAATCAAAAAACATACTCAAGCATATCACAATGGCATTAAGATATCAGATGTTTACCGATAGATCACCCGTTTGACAACTAGGTCAGAGCCTTTGTGTTTCTTGAAGTCATCTGACTTCCTGAAGACATCATGTCCCCTGAACTGGGGCAAGAAAGCATGGTCCCAAACTCGAATTCTCCAATCTTCAACATAATATGGAAAACTGTCGGGCTCCATGGGAGAGTCCAAAGCCAACTTGAGTTGGTCTTTCTTCACAATGTTATCAAACATTTCAGCTCTCGTGTCTTGTATCTGCAAGGCCATTAAAAGTGAAGTGGTATTCTACAAAATACTTTGCACTCCAAATTACAAAAACGGTCAAATGTCACAACGGAACAGATGACAACCAAAAAATGAGATGAATGAAACATGATAGAAATGAAAGAAAAACACTTACTCCAGCATACCAACATGCCTTCACTAGGAAAGACTTCAGTTCTATCTCTCTAGCTGGCTTTAATGGAAACCTTCTTGCCTCCCTTGTCTGAACTGATGAGTTCCACCATCTGAGCCACTTTACCTTATGCTCCTTGCTAACATTGCAAGTTGCCACGGACTGCAACTTTTCTAGAGTCATCTTTGGAGTGATGTTTGAGCTCTAATGACGCTCGATCTGACACCACAAATCACATCTAGTTAAGTGAACAAAATGAGATCAGAAGAATAAAAAAAGGTAAAGTCTAAAGGGATGTTATCATACCTCTTGAAGCCACTCATTTCCCAGGTTGGGATTGGCAACGGCAGTCAATTTCCCCAATTTTTGAACTAACTTAGCTGTCTTCTCTTTCGTACCTAACCTCATGGCATCCAAGACACCCTCCTCTGATTGTAGGTCCTTAGGTGTCTCTTCCCTATACAACCTAACTGCTAGGTTAGTGGCCGCTGCTATCTCATACTGCAAAACCACATGGAAGTGAGAAAACCATTGAAAGCATTGATGTTTCTAAACACCTCTACTATAGAAAAAATATGCACATGATTTGAGAGAATCGTTACCCGATAGATGAATGAAGTGAACACTTCAACCGACATTGAGTACCAACTCTTACGCAGATTTTGTTGGCATTGAGTCATCTCAGTCTCATTTAAATGCTTAGAGAACTTCTCAAGCGGCAGCATGCCATATTTTTGAACACGGTATAGCATATGGACAAGACTGGTCTTGATGAACGAGCTTTCTGTATGCCTGAAACGGAGGCAAAAACACATCAATTTCTTCCTATACGATCACATAGAAAAGACAAAATGATGAACTACTTGCAAAGGAGCACTCACTTATTAATGTCGTGCATAGCATGCATGACATCACCAATCCTCCCCTTAGTGTCAAGAATGATGGAATCCACCGAAATATGCCAATCCCGGTCACGGTTGTGGTGTTTGTTGATGTAAGAGGTCCATGCCAGAAGTTTGTGGTTGCCGTCGCAAACGAAGAACTTAGACCCTTGAAAGTTTTGGAGGCCTGGGGTGGAAGACAATATTGCATTGAATTTGTCGTTCTCTTCATTCCACATCGGCCCCCAAGCCTCTCTTTCCGCATCAGACACCATCTCAGTCTCCCCCTGCTCATTAGTGAGGGACACATAAAAAACATTCGATCCATCTCTGTACCCATGAACGAACTCTTGCTCCAATTTGGTAAGATTGCTTTGAAGTGCGGGTCTAACCATGGGCATTTGGGCAAGGCGACACAATGGAATCCGAATCCGAGATATAGAGGTAGGTTTTAGGCGTAATTCGGCAATGGAGGCTACAGAGTTCACCTTCTGAGACCTCCTATAGGCGTCCTCGGTTTGGAATTTTTCTTCATCTTCCCCTTCGTCTTGGTGAATATTCTCAACCTCAATGTCAACATCAGCAGTGGTAACAAGCTCCATTGTATCCTCCAAAACTTGAATTGGTGAACCTACTTCCACATGAATCGAAGACATACAAGCCATCCAATAATGTCATTAGTAAGAAACAAGTCGAAGAAGTGAGTCACTCATGAAGTACATGAACAATGAATGAACTACATATCCCGGGGTCCCCCAGCTCACTGGGTGACCTAGCTGATCAAACGAATGCGCTCCCCCCTCCCCTTGGCGCCGAAGGCAAGGCCGGGGCAGGGGAGTCCTGATCCAAACACATACAAACAGGAATGAAATGGAGAGACCCCGCGGATGAATCCGGGGGCCTTGGGGCTCACCCTCGACGAAGCAAATCAACACGAATGCGCTCCCCCCTCCCCTCGGCGCCGAAGGCAAGGTTGGGACGGGGGAGTCCTGATCCAAACACATACAGACAGGAATGAAATGGAGAGACCCCGCGGACGAATCCGGGGGCCCCGGGGCTCACCCTCGACGGAGCAGATCAACACGAATGCGCTCCCCCCCTCCCCTCGGCGCCGAAGGCAAGGCTGGACCGGGGAGACCTGATCCAAGAACATACAGACAGGAAAGAAATGGAGCGACCTAGAACCCTAAACCGTCTTAATTTTTCTGAGAGAAACAAGGATTGACAAGAATGCAAAGTTTGAATACCTTTGAGCTCTGAGTTGTTGGTCCTTCCGTCGACTTCATGGGATGGGTCACTTCTTCTTGATCATTGTTGTTCTGATCGTGTTCTTCGCTTCTCTGCGCCTCCGCGGCTGTGCTCCTAGTTTTCCGTTTCTTCGCCATGTCCGCTTTCTAGGTTAGAAGAAGCACAATGGAAATGTGTCGAGAGTAAGGAATGAGCCCTGTCACAAAGAGATACAAAATAACGTGGACCCCTAGTTGTAACGGGGACTTTCTCGAGTTTGTATGGTCATCAGCTGATTCATTCTTGGATATCCTAATGGTACTTCCAAGATACAATATTGCAAAGGGAAAAGGAACTGCGAATACCGAGTATATTTACTTACCAAATGATGCAATCTCTCTTGGCCAATGCTACACCTTGGCGACTCTTCCTCAGGGACACTTACAATATGCTCACTCTTTGAAATGAGATCTATATTGAAGTCGTCTACATGCATTACAGCACTTTGAGTTTATTCACGTGACTGGGACTCAGTCAATGATACAACCTTCTTACTTCTATTTCTTGACCTCTGCAACTCTTTCCTAGAAGAAAATAATGTTCTTCCTCTCTTCTTCCTTTTCCTAGAACCATGCCGAATTCCATTGCTCGTGATATCTGGTGTAAGCATATGACTAACACTACATACATACGACCATTGTATGTAGTGATAATTATCAATGAGAAATAGGGTAGTGTAGTTGGATAGAACCATCTCTGCGTTTAGGGTTTAGGGTAACCAATCATATTATTGGGACTACTTTCGTTCTCAAAGCGTCAGAACTATTCAAATTCAAATTCCTCTAATCAATTCATGATTTCACCGTACTCAACATTTGAACCCCAATAATTGTTTTTGGAAGTACTTCATGATTTTCTAATTTGATTTATGAAATCCCACATCACACAAGTACCCTCTTTTATAGGCTTGTGTCCATAATTCAGTTATTAGAATATTGGTGACTGTTGGTAATTGAAGCTAAATCTGCATAGTCTACTCTATTCGATTTGATGAACTAATGGTCCAATTTTTATAATGTTCGAAACTCGCGTACAAAGAAGATCTACATATTTTCATGTTGTTATTGTGCCACAATCTAACTATTAAGCTTAATAAAGTTCAATTCATTTGGTGTTCGTGTTACTTTCATTCAATGGACAGTTGAGCGCATTTCCTTAATTCCAAGCGCAACCGTCTATATCAGTAACTCTTTAAAGTATATTATATACGGGTCGCTATTATATTAATGAATATTAATTGTAGATGCTAACATTGCAAATCCTGGATTGTCAAATCCATTTTAATCTCATTCATATGGCCATGCAGTACGCTTAGGAAGGGTGCTCAGTTCAAATGTACTTGATCGTTGAAATAGTGTAGGTCATATTGTTCTTGTCAATAGTGGGATTCGATTTTGGGAACATGGCCTCCCTTCGAGCGGATGGCCATGAGGTTCCTCTCTTTCTCCCTCTTGGAGATCAGGATTTTATTGTGGTTTCTGCTCACCTTCTTCATGTACGTTTTGGATTTGTCATGTCTAGTATCTATGTTGAAGAGGAGGTATTCTCTGAGTCTGGAACTTTAAGAGAGTCAATCCATATGCAGAGAATGGTAGTTGATGACAATCATTTCTGGCATCTTCAGGAAGGGCGCTATCGAGCTTACGGTTTACCATTTGTTATGAGGGTAGATTCCACTGAGATCTTACATCGGCATTTCGAACATTCTACAGTGGACATGCCTCCTTCCCATCGTGACAACCGAAACACTTCTGAAAGTGAGCATGTCATAAATATTGTCATTCCTTTTCCTTTATTCACTGTAAAGCAAGAATCCAATGACCTTGTTATAGATCTGTCGAGTGAGTCCGAAGGAGAGTCTCCAAACCAGCCAATACTTCCTAGTACAGTCTCTAACGATGCCCTCAACACATTGTCTACGACAAAGCTAATGCCTTCTAGTAGTCCTGCTTTGTCCTCGTACTCGCGTCCACCAACATATCCCGGTTGTGCATCCACAATTAGTATTGTGGGTTGCCTACGGAAGCTAGCGTCTATATGTGGTTCTCGAAATGAAGTAGCATCATTAGACTATGATGCACTTATCCATCACAAGGTTCAGTACCTTCCTACTAATTTTGACGGAGATGTAGTTTTTGAGTTGCCTTCTCTTTTGATGCCGACTTCATCATTTGCTGCTGGGAAGTTACAGGGCATGGATAAACATTATGATGGACACGCTTGGTATAGGACAATGACATCTAACATCAACAATCACGATGGCTTGAAGTTTAGAAAATCTTCCTGTGCAGACCATCTTATTTGTAAGAATTCAAAATGCAACTACTTGAAGCGTTCTTCTCAGCCAAACGAGACTGAGTGGTGTGGTTTCACTCCTGGACCATTTCGTATTGGTGCCATTCCTCCAAAGGATTCTACCCTCCTTTGTAAGATATGCAAATGTCCGCCTCATTGCATCAATGTCTGTGATGCTCGAATCTATTACGTTTTTGGTGATTCTGCAAGCATGACAAGAGCTTGCATTCATTTGAGGAATCATGTGCATCCGGTCGCTTCCGGAACATGTAGAGAGTCTTTAGGTGTTGTGTCCGAACTCATTGCTGGCAAGGTTTCCAAAACCCCTAGTGCCACTAACTCTGCCATTGCCCTAGCAGCTAGCAAGCAATTTCTTGATAGCCACTTGATACACAACGGTGAAGGTCCAAAGCAGATGTTGCAAGGGAATTCGTTAGATGATGTAATGGACAAGTTCCAGATACTAAGTTCTCCTAATATCCGAAATGTTATTTCATCTTTCCGTTCAAGTGGCAAAAGTGGGATAATAGATAGTATCATGAATATGAAAAGGAATTTGAGGTTTGAGTACATCCATGATAGTGTATTTCCTGGTCAAGGCAAAGAGAAGGTTTACTTGTTTAAGATGCTTGTAGAAGGGCCAGGGAGTGGTGTGGACCTTGTCAAACGGATGCAACCGGGTGGAGATCTGGAGAACGCATGGCTCATGTTTGACCATGTCAAGCGAGTTAAAGACTGGACAACCATGGCTTGCCATGTTTACGATACATGATGACGGAAAGTGATGATAATAGCTGTGTATGATATGCAATCTGAGGACATTGAGGTTCAATGCATCATGTGGAGATCTTTGAACAGAGTCATGAGACGCAATGGCATTGAGAATCCGAATTTTAAAGGCTTTATGGCTGATAGCGCACAAGCGAATTGGAATGCCGTTCGAATTGTCTATGGATCAGGAGATCCCAAAACAAAGATGGTGAACCGAGAGCGGACATGTCTTTTACATTGGAGTACCTCTTTGCATTGCCATACACAGAAGCTCATCAAGCCGGACTTGCAACACCAACATACTCAACTTTGTAAGCAATACAAAGACTCCAAAACTATGGACGAAGCTGAGACGCGTTACTTAGTGATACGATCTTGGTGGCTTTCATCTGGAGCAGCCTCGGAAGATGCTATGAGGGAACTCGAGTTGTGGCTTGCATTTTGGCACTTTCGATATCGTCAATGGGGCAGGTTCATGCAAATGGTAATTTTCCTACCTTATCTTTCTTATTTTGCAATCTTTTAGATCCACTTTTATTTTACTGAAACAAAGCTTGGAGCAAATATTGCTACCTTCTTTGAAAATATTGATCACTCTAGAGTATCGGGGATTCTCCCCTCGGCACCGAGAAGAGCCTTGCCCGTATAGTAGAGAGATTAAAGTTTAAGTATTTCATTGTAACTCAGAACTGTGATGATACATAATTTTGATTTGATTTGTCATTGATATTGTTATTTCAGGAATTAAATGTTGAGGAGATGGCAGACATGCCATCATGCAACTTATCCGAAACAGTCCATAATAGGTGGTTGCAGCAATCGGGTAATGGGGTAATGATTTGTTTGCCGCAACTTCTGATGACTGCATTCGAGCTTTCATGCAAATGACCAATTATCGAGCTTTTCTTAAAGGCAACATATCAAGGTCAAGGCCATCTAAAGAGGAGTTAAAGTTACGAGGTGCTAGACGTAGCGGGGATCCTAAGAAGATTGCGGAGGCGCTGAACGACCAGTTGGTGTTGCATCACGTATTCCCCATTTGGAAGGCGAAGAAGTATTTGGTAGCAGTAAGCGAAAGCTTGACCTCCCCATTGGGTCAGATGGTGACTCCCATCGTCCAGACAAGGTCAACTTCTCTCAGCCTCGAGTACAAACACGATCAACATGTTCACCCACGGTTGCTTCTAATGAAGCAGACACGTTGGTTGATTCTACGCATGTACCACATGTGACATTTGCAATGGAAACTGACTGTGATACTTTACAGTGGCATATCGCAAGAATCTCACTTAAGTCCAGTTGCAAATGTCACGCGCAACAACGGAATTCAAACATCTGCTGTGTTGCCAAAATTGTGAAGGGATCTAGAGGTACTCCAGCTCCGACCTACCGTGGTAGAAAAAAACAGTATGGCGGAAACAAAGAGATCATGACTGACTTCTGGTTTTGCCCAGATGATATTGAACGATGTGTACGAGGCTCCAAATGAGTTTGGGTAATTGATTGGCCCCAAGTTCCGGATGTGTGGCCTGTACTAACAGGCACAAATTTGACCCGCCAAGAAACATTGTTGTTGCAAGAGGCTGGTTTCCAGCTACAACAACGACCATCTATGTCTCCTCGACGTTTATTCACCATGTCCAATGTATTCCAGGCCATCTACTATGATCATCCTAGTCCTTTGCATGCTAACACATATCCAACTACTCGAAGGAGCAAAGCTATTCACCGTATTGCAAATGCTCCTACAACAGAGCACCGCAATAAATGGGAGAGTGCTGGTAATGTCAAGGGAACAATTCTAGGAGTAACCTTGCTCCCCTTCCCTGGACTTGGAGCCATAATCTCCCTTCAATTCGGACTTGAACCTCGGCAAAAGCTTTATCGCATTACACTTGGCATGTATCCAAAGTGCACTTGTCCTGATTTTGTCGACATGGCCGTTTCAGCAATTGGTAGACGCCAGCAGTACGTGCATTGCAAACATCTTTATTACTTACTTCGCTACTTCAGCAAAATGAATCCGGCAGAGGATAAGTTTATACATTCTCCAAGCTTCAGCTTCAATGAAGTGAAGCTCCTTCTCACAAAGGCCAACATCATCAAAGTTTCAAGGGACAATCTTTAACATGTTTAGAAGTCCAAGAATCCCTAGGTGATTGGTATTAATGATTGAAGGACTATAGACTAAAGTGAGATGTATAGCTTTAGAAGTACCAATTTGTATGTTTGAATACTGTAATTTCTTGAAGTATTCAATACAACCTATTTTCAATCTCGACTTACTTTTTCTTGTAGGTCATTTGTTTGCCTTTCGCAACATGCACTTCTATTACTCTAACGAGTAATTGAAACTCAAAATTGTATACAAATTGTATATAACCACGGTAATGTATCCACGGTAATAGGTCCACGGCAAAAGGTCCACGGTAATAGGGTACGAATATCCTAAAAATAGAATTTATTTGAATCCCTTTCTTGAAAATTCTATTTTTATAAATATTATTGAATTTTTTACAATTCCAGAACTCCACGCTCACATACTTCATGCTCAACGCTCGTAGGCTCACACTCACATGCTCACAATCTAGCACCGTTGGTTGCAAGTTGAATGTATCGAGTATGATAAATGAGAAGTGGCATTTCAAGAATATTTTGAAGCTCTTAACGATGAATGATATTATTGTATGGTTAAACCTATTGAAAGAAGTTGTGGCCACCAACATTGGTTAGAGAGTCTAGTCAATCCTTTGACTAAAACAAATTGTACAGAGTATACTATTGCTATTGTTAAACGCATCCTCAAGTTTTTATAGATAAAGTGACATTCTTTTTTAAAACTTTATTTTTTTACCTCTAGTAAATAACTGTTAAATTGTGATTTTTGAAATGAAAATTTGTGAGCTTCTTTTTTTCCTTCTTATGATTACAAAAAACTATAACTCACTTCACTTGAAATTTGTATGAGAAAGTTATATTCAATGGAGTGAGAAAACATTAATTATTATAAAATTTGAGAGTAGGATTTTGGACACTTATAATTATGTGATGAGGAAGTATTTAGTTTGAGATTTAGTGTACTTATGCCTTATGTATTGAATTGTTAGCTTTCCAAAAAGATATCATATTCTTAACTTGGATTAAGAAGTGGAAGTTATGAATTAGGGAATAAAGTAGTGACGAGTTGCCTTTGAATTGAAGAAAGGAAACTTTAATTAGCTATAAAAGTTGGAAAATATGAAATTTTCATTGGAGGTTTAATAGGTTTGTACTTTGTAGATATTTGTGTTAGATTTTCAAAAAAGTATTACACTCTTATTTTGGAGTTAGAAAATAGAAGTTATGGATTTGGAAGTGAAAGAGAGAGGAATTGACTTTGTCTATAATATATAGACAATAACTTATTTGATTTTGATAGTTTATAAGATTGTAAAATATTTTGTTAACTTTCCCAAAAGCTTTTAAATTCTTGATTTGAAATAATGCAAAAGTTAAAGGCTCTAAAGTAGAGAGATGTACAATTGCCTTTGAAATTGAAAGAGTGTCAAATTCAACAAATTATAAAATATGGATGAAAGTACATGAAGATGGGTTTAGGATATCAAAAAAACCTTGGATGAAAGAAGTGTACAAATATAGGTAACAATAGGTTTGAGATATAAATAAATCATATAATTTTCATCTTGGACTTTGCTTCTAACAATAGGAAAATGTATTGACAAGTGTAGAAAAAATGATAGGGCTAGTGGTTTAGGGTGACCTACACACATTACAATTCTAGTGTGATGCGCTAAGGTTCCGCAATCCTGGTGGGGTCTTGTGACCATTTGAGATGAGAATTAGGATTGTGGTTTCTTATTGTATATAAGTGGAAGGAATAGGGTTTAGTCAGCATCTTCGTAAAATGACCTAGTGAATCTAGACTTAGGGTCATATATGGTATTCCATCACGTCTATAATAGCGAGCTAAAAAATGACACATAATGTGAAATGCGCAATTGTAGGGACACACGGTTTAGGGCACTTTAGGCTAAAGACCATCATGAATTCATCACAAGAAATGTCATTGTCTTACAAAAGTTGGGTGACTTCGGTGTGTAATGCAAATAGTGGCTTTTCTAGTCTCACTATATTTTCATTGATGATTACAATACAAACTAGTAAAAACAAAGAGTACTCCTCTCTACTAGAAAGGAAATTTGATTAGATTCCAAATGATTTAAGATCCCACTAAGTAGAACTTGCTTCACTTAATTGAAGTTGAAAGTAGCAGCATGGATGAAAACATTTGACGTACACTGTAAATTACAAATTACAATGAAAATATAATAACAATGCTTATAGTTTGCCTAACTTCCATGCTTATCCAAAGAACTCAACATTATTTCTTTCAAATTCAAGTAGCTGCACTCTAAGAAAGACAAAATTGTGAGCATATAATTGTCATTTCGAGGTTCTTCCCCGGAATTCAATGAAACAATGCAACCAAATCCTAGATGGGGAACCATTGTCACTCTTTGAATGTGGGCATTCAAAGTGAGTGCCAAAGCGTAGTTGTTTTGATGTTTTGTTGTTGGTACTTTTAGATTCCTGCAATTGACCTTGCCCGCTCAAAGTCTAGGATGCTCATTGAGTAATAATGGAATAGAATAGGTACAGACTAGATCTATGCTTGCTCCTCCACCAAACAATTGTTGAGGTGAAATGACTTGACATTGTGGAAGCATGAAATTTGCTAATTCTAGAGCTAAAATCTCAGCTTTTGAAAGTTTAGTGCCCATTTTCATTAGCCAGATGGCAGGCACAGGTGGTACAAATAACACCCACTTGTGCCGTGTTTCCTTCACACAACATTCAATGTCATCGTTGCAAAAGAAAAATTGCATGTGCTCATTCTGATTCTTTCTGTAATTCACCATCATACCTGTGTATGTTGGTGCTGCTGTTGCAATGTTGTTTTGGATGATTCGAGTTGTGCATTTCTTCTTTGTAATTGCTTGAAGTGTGAAACACGCTTTTGTTGATGTTTTTGCCAATCATACAATGTGCCATTGTGTCTCATCACACATACTTTCTTGTATGATTAACACATGAATCCACTCGCGTGTACTAGTTTGTTCGAGATTTTCATTAGTTGACCTCGCATCATAGTCTTCCACGTACACAGGTGCAACAATTTCTTTTGAAATTGAATTCAATTTATGTGTACTTGTTGCTATTGACAATCTTATTTGGATGCGTAGATGGGAAAAATTCACCTTGTCAGGCCTATGTGAATCAAATTCACAGCCAAGAGGCATGTCAGCCTTCTTCTTCTACGATCGAAATACTTCTTGACCTTCGAGATGGGGCTCTCTACTAACAAATTTTCTAACTCCTGCAATATTCGAAATAGCTTCAGTGAGGGACTTTGGATTTCCAGTTCTCTCTGCTGAACACTGGGCAACTTCACTAGTAGAAAACAGGCTATCAATGACTGCTGTTTATAACTGCGTAACCAGTCATTTAGGACACTAATGTCAATAGAATGACTAAAATTGGATTTTGGGCTCAGAGTCATTTAGGACAAGTAATTACGGACAAGGCAGTCATTTGGGACAAGACCATTCTTTTTCATCTTATGCTGATGTGGAACTTCATTAGGGTGTAATTATATGGAGCACCTCCAATGGCAGTTTGCCACGTGGCTACAGATCTAACATGTTGAGTTGGTAGTTTTTTATTCGTTGGTATTGGAGTGATCCTATTTGATGTCAAATAGGTTGTTGGAGTCATATTATAGGCTACTGGAGTTATTTTGCAGGTTGTTGCAATCATTTTGCAAGCTGCTGCAGTCATTTTGTAAGCTGTTGGAGTCATTTCGCAGGTTGCTGCAATTAGTTTGCAAGTTGCTGCAGTCATTTTGTAAGCTGTTGGAGTCATTCCGCAGGCTATTGCAGTCATTTCGCAAACTGTTGCAGTCACTTCGTAGGCTGTTGCAGTCATTTAATAGGCTGTTGTAGTCATTTTTCTGGTTGCTGAAGTCATTTTGTAGGTTGCTGGAGTCATTATATAGGCTGTTGGAATCATTTTGTAGTTACTATGTAAGCTATGGTAGTCATTTTCAAGTGATATTCATTCCAAAAAATGATTAGTTCGGTCACAATATTGTAAGTATAAATGACTACATTTATACTATTACTACACTATGTTTGCACTATGACTACACTATAATTGCATTATGTCAAAATCTGAATTGCTTTAGTTGCCTAAATTGCATGAACTACCTAAACTCCTTAAATTGCCTAAATTGCTAGAAATCAAGAATTGCTTGAGTTGCTTAAATTGCTTAAATTTTCTAAACCACCTGCATTACCTGAACTATCAGAATTTCCTGAACTACCTGAATTGCTTGAACTGCCTAAATTGCCTCAACTACCTGAATTGCCTAAACTACCTGAATTGCCTGAACTGCCTAAATTGCCTGAACTACCTGAATTGCCTGAACTGTCTGAATTGCCTGAATTGAACAACAACAAATAACAACAAACAAGAAGTAAATAGTAGAAAGCACTAAAGAAAAAGTAAATTGCTACATTCAAGAGATAAGGTTGGAAGTAGACCTAAACCTTCATTTACAAGCAAGAGGAACAAATGAGAGGAAGTTGATGAACAAGATGCAAGAAGGAAACAAAAACAAGAAGAAGAAAGAAGCAAAGAGGAGGCAAAAGCAAGAAGAAAATATGAAAGAAGATGAAGCTTGAAGAAGAAGGCAAAAATAGGAGGAAAATATAAGAAGAGATGAATCTTGAAGAAGAAGGCAGCAGCAGCTGCAATGTGTGTTTGACAGCTGCAATTACAATATGCCACATGTCAACCTACATAGAAATAGAAAGGCGGATGACCTAAAATGTGGCGGCAGACCTAAAATCTAAGCCCTCCATTTACTATCAAGATACAATCTTATCCATCCATTTAAAGTCTAAACTATTCATTTTCAAATTGCCCATCTGATTCCACCATTTCAACCATCCATTTGATCCATCCATCATTCCATCTAAGCCGTCCATCTGATCCATTCATCTAAACTGTCCATTTGAAAAGTAGTTTGTGACTTAAAAATGACTACAATGCAATTAGCATTTTATAGAGAAGCAAATAATAAATTTAATAAGTTCAATTTCCATGGTGTCCTATTGTCAGTCATTTTTCAATTTTACTGTAGTCATATATTGTGCTCATTTTATGACAGCACAACTCAAATATGACTCAACGAAAACTGCATCAACAATAAGGCCACAGAATACAGACTGAACTGTGGATGACACTAGTTCTGGTCGTTTGTTTCATCTGGTCACCATCCACTGCTCTGGGAAATCACTACTAAATGACTACTGATTGTGATAGGTCAACTTTGGCACCATTTCCATGACTGTCAGTCATTTTTCAGTAGCCTTTTAGTAACCAGTCATTTTTTAACTGGTTACATTTGACCATGTTTTCTACTAGTGCTTGTAGTAAGAGTTCTTCTTTTTCTGGCCCGGTCCTCGCTTGATTTCCCTTCAAATATTGGTCATACTTTTCCATTTGCATGAAAGTTCTTACAAAATTATCTACAATGGCAATGTATAAATCATTTCTACAATTTCCAAATTGTTGAAGCCACTTATTGTAGATTGTCTCTGCAAGGTTGTATGATGGCATTTCAGTTTTTTCAGACAAAGTTAGATCCTGCAATGGAGGAGATTTAGTACAAGATTTAGGGTTGACCTAGAACATCACATTACTACAATATTATATAAAGGTATACATATTGTCAAATGAATGCACTTAATATAGCAATCTATAAGCAGTGTTGCCCTACAATACCTCAATTGAAGAACATAATGTTGCGTAACTTGTCAACTAGGATCGATATCTCAGCAGCAAGAGGGATTTAGGAGGTGCCTTCACCATGCATAGAAGCCTAACATACAAAACATCCTACCTCATTGCTAACTGCTAAGCAACCCAAACAAGATTGTGGTCATGCATGATAAGGAAAAGTACGGTACAATTTAGATGACATGACTCCCATGTGATTACAAATGATAGAAAAGTAATCAAGAAACATACAAGTTGCATAAACCCTCTCCATTGTTGATAACGAAAATGCCAAAACGAAAGCTAGAGCTCCAATCATCGTAGCCTTTTTTCCGTAGTGGCACTTGATGACAACCACCATACTTTAATAGCTAGGTAATGCTCTTCGGATTCATTTGACAACATGGTGTTCTTATGTTATTTGCATAGCAAACAATGTTGATCTTGTAAGTCGCCTCAAATGTCTGCCTTTGTATGCTTCTCCATAGATTGAGTCTAGTAGAAAAAGCAAGTCCTTTCCTGGTTAAGCATTGGTTTGAAAATGTCCCCCGACCCATAAACCGTTCTTACAACATCTCAATTGGCTTGTGCACTATTTGCCATAAAGCCCTTGAATTGAATCTCTAGTACACCATATCGATCCAAAATTGAGTTCAAGTTCTTCTAAAAAAGAACTTGTGCTATACAGTCCTCAAATTGCATGTTGCAGCATGCAATTGTCATAACACGATAATAAAGAGAGTCGTATACATGGCATGCCATGGTCGTCTAGTCTTTAATACGTTTGACATGATCGAATATCATCCAAGCTTTTTGAAGGTCCCCCCCGTCTACATGTGCTTCACCAAATCAACTCCGCTCCTTGGACCTACTTCAAACATTTTGAAAAGAAAAACTTTATTTTGGTCCATCTCTTGACCTGAAAATTTACTTTCTTGTACAAGTACCCACGTACTCATAATGCTATTAATCATTCCAAATTTCCTCAAGTACTTGAACGAAGTTACCTCATTTTGTATATTCAGGGAGCTCAAGTATTTGCATTTATCTAGGACTTGAATTAGTTCATCGAAATCCAAGGTCTTCGACTGCTCTCCATTTGGATGGAGAAGTAAGCCTCCTACAAGTTCCTTTGTAGACTCCATGATAATGGCGGAATTCTTAGCCAATGGTGTTTGCTTCAATTGCTCTCCAATAAGATTTCGGCTTTTTTCTTGCATATCTCTAAGTTCACCATCCTTGACTGGGTGCTTGTGACTACTAAGATGAACAAATGAACAAGATGAACATTCCCTTGTGACAAAGTAATTTCCTATAACATAATACACTTGTACACTACACTGCACAATATACGCGGGAGGCTGTTTGCAAATCTTGTAAACAAGCGTCGAACCAAGTGGATGTGGTTGTCCAACATTGAATGTTGTAGGTGCTAACCCTTCCTATTCTAATTCATTTACTTTTTTTTTTTTATGAGTACAAGTAAGAAACTTGCACTTACAATTCATGCACTGAAGATTCCCGAAGCAAACAAACTTTTGGAATGACAAACCCATATAGTTGAGTATATTGGTGATTACCATGTTCGACCTAACATGTCTATCATACCGCTTATCCATCCTGGACATCTGTTTCGCTTAGGATAAGGTGCCACTAGTATCAACATTAGACAACTCAAATATAACATTGCCATTGAAAGATGGAGGCAACACCATCACTCTATTAATTTCAATACTATCATAGTCAAGCTTAGACAGGACATTCCGACAACCTTTCACATTATGCAATTGTCTCAAGCAATCAACTACAGATGGTCTTGACCCATTGGAAACACTTGGGTTCAGTATCAATACTACTTGCAAAAAATGATAGGACGACAAAATTGATACCAAAGATGAAGTACCCAAGTCCAAGAATATTTCAGGAGAATTGGCATCCAATTCAGAACTCAAGAGTGTTACAATGTTGGAACACATTTCAACTTTGACAGGGTTTAATTTCAATGTTTGAAATAAAGATGAAGAAGACCAAGGCAAGGTTACTGTATTTTTGGAGTTGGAGTCAAGTACATTTAGGACTCTGTAAGCCATATACTTCCCAAGCTTTAGGTTCCACAATGTATTCTCCCCAACTACAGAGGGTTTGTGGCCAACGGTGTGAGTAAGGGTTCCTAACTAAAGATCGAAAATATCTTCATCAAGATGAATAGAATCAAGTTTCAGTCAAAATCTTAAATTTAACCTCAATAACAAAACAACTGCAAGCCTATCAGATCCTACTGGAAAAATGATAGGTACACCCTTGCCCTCTTGTCGAATGACCACCATATTTGTAAATTGTGCCATTTGAGTGGCATGAAATAGGTGGGTACTAGTTGTACTATAATGCTAAGCAATGCAAGCAATAATTTCAAAATGTACAAAAATAACATATGGACTCTGAAGCAAACAATTTCTCAAAATCATCAAATGTAGGGTAATTATCTAATAGTTCCAAAAAATAAATATTGTCATTCTAATTATACAAAGTAAACTGCTGATCCCGAATGTCAATGTTTACATGGTGCTAGTCATCCATAGTAGTCTTGCAATACCATACAAAAGCGACCAAAATGATGTTATGGAAATAGCTATAAGGTTATGTATATTCTAATCCTGGCTTGATAAGTCACGACTCATAATCAATGTTGATAGATATTTCCACGCAGAAAAAAACTAATATATGTATGCAATACCATGAATTCCAAGACATGACCTACTTTACAACATTAGACACTAGACAAAATACTATAAAGATTACGTATAAGATGTGTTGTTTGCATTCCCCCGGAAAGAAACTATCTACTAAAAGCAATTGCATATTCCTATGTAAGGCCTCAGTGTGGACTCTTCAGAAATACATTTATGCATTGTCATGATGGTAATGTGCGTCACTGGGAAGAGTAAAACGGTATAATTTACAAATGTCAGATTGATCTACGCAGAATCAAATTTAAACAACAATAGTATCTTAAATACAAAAACTCCAAGTTAGGACATGTAGACATTAATGGAATCATCAGACAATACAATTCAGGTAGCATATTATGAAATACATATAGCACTCCAACCACCTTGGGCGCTTAGCACCTTGACAAAATGGCAGGGCGGTAACCGCCCTACCTTGGTCAGCTCGGCTTTCTTCGTATTGTATTGTATTTTGTTTTGTTGCTTGTCCCCCCAAGTCGCTTGTAGTTGGGTCTTGCTTTTTCTTTATTCTTGTAGTAAAAGCTTCTTTATTCGTGTAAAAAAATACATATAGCAAACCATAGGGTTTTTAATAAATATGTCAAAGACCATTATAAAGCAATATAGCTATGTGAAAATAAAAAGCAAGGATGAAAAGGGGTTCATGGACGTGGACCCCACAAATGATATTGAAAACTATTTGGATATTGTGGAAATTTTTTGAAATCGAAGGAGGAAGTAATTTGGCACATTTCCTTAGTAGTGACTAAAGTGACCAGTGCCCCGGAAGAGCAATAATCACAACTAAGGATTCCACATTGGAAATTCTTGAAGTTGATGAATCATCAAAGTCTTGAAGAATTTAGGGTGAACAATTAGTAGAGTGTCATCTGATTAGAGGGCCTTATAATCCACGAGATTGCAACATGACAAACAATACAAACAACCTATTTTATATAAGTATACATAATAGCAACCTCAAATATTTCAACATTTGGGGTGAAATATATTAACAACTTCTATACCATAAAATGAAAAACACAAAACTAAGTTCAATAATTTAGAAAGTAAACTATTTTGCTAAGTGCACTAACCTGTATTTAATAGGGTTAGTGTAAGCTATGACATATGAATTATTTTTTCCAATATGGAATGTGTTACTAACTGAACTAACCCCCAAAATACATGTTAGTACAATTAGTATCAAATGATTAACTTTTTACCATATTATGTGTAACTAAGTAGACTAACCCTAGAAATACATGTTAGTTCAGTTTGTGACAAGTGATTAATTTTAAGCATATCTATGTGTCACTAACTGCACTAATCCTAAAAATGAGGGTCAGTGTAGTTAGTGTCACATGATATATTTTTTTCAATTGAGATAAATTGACCCCTCCCTCAGCACCCAAAGAAGAAACAAAAAAAGAAAACTATAATTGACCACGCCTAAGTAATTTGCGGGGCATTGTCACAAATACGAATTTGAAATTTTTATGAAAATCAGATGTAGAATATAAAAAACAACAGCATATGCCCACTCGGCCTAAGGAAGGGGGCACGTCACCCTACCTATTGCTTCTGAGGGGATGTATTGTGGCATAACCACGTGGCAGCTTTATGCTGCAAAGTCAGGGCCAGGCTAGGGCTATTACCCTAATACAGCTGCAACTCTCAATTGCTACAATGTAAGAAGTCGGTACCGATTTCCCTTCCTCATTTTTGTAAACATAGGTTTTGAATTACTATTGCTGAATTTATGTATGTCGTGCTACTTGGTAGGTTGGTTTTGGAATCGACAAGGAGGGTCTTCGAAGTGTTTGCAAATGGCTGACCGAAACTTACAGTTGTGGAAGGGGCATGTCGGAGGAATAGGATCCGACGCAGCAAGAAGGACGGTCGCAGCTACAAATCCTTAGGTACATCAGTAACATCCTCTTCACTTCCATTTCGTGAACATTATAGGCAATACTTCGTGAGAGGAGAGAGTCAATCGAGAGGAGTCAATCAATCGAGAGGAGAGATTCAATGACAATTTTTGCATGAACTTCCTTCTATTTGTTTGGTCTCGAGCTCGAGAGAGTAGCATTAGGTCCTATTGCATACACAACAAACTTTTGTGAGAAAATAACATCGGAAAACCTACGACTACTCTTCCAGAGCCAAGGAACTTAGGGAATGCTTGCGAGCTTGAATTATTGCAAGCCTGTTTGCTAGTATGCAATAAGCCAGATAAGAGTTGCAAAAGTATACTTAGCACTCCGGCTTGGTCATGCATGCCGGCTTTATTATGGAAGGTCTTTTGATGCTGAAAGATAGCCTTATGCTATCGGCGCATGCACATGACAGATTTGATTGCATTATTGTCTAATCGCATTGAGGTTTGAACGCATTGAAGTCTGATTGCCATCAGCTCTGATTGCATTGGGATATGCATGCTTTGATCGCGTTGGGGGTAGACATGCCTTGAACTTCATATAGGGCCTCTTGAAACCAAAACAACCTTAAGAAAGACAATGTAGTGAAAGGCCGATACTTCAAAACTGTAGGGTGAGCAGTATATGGAAATTGTGATCTGTGCATGATCAAAACTACAACTCTCTCTTCTTGGGCCCGAGAGACTCATACTTAGTCCCGCCTCATGCAAAAGTATCGATAATCTAGACTCACATCTGCGTCTGCTGAAAATCCTAGAAATGGATCACAATTAATGCTTTATATATGTTGTGCATGATTTGAACAACATATTGGTCTTCTCGGTCTTGAGACACTATCCCGCGGAACTAATGCCTGTGTAGAGAACAACATTATTGATTTGCTCCTTAGGCCTCATAACGCAGTAGTAATGCAGTAGTGATAAGACAATTTGAAATGTGCATGGTGAATAAAGATGACTTATGCATGTCTAGGA
The DNA here is from genome assembly GCA_950106755.1 of Climacium dendroides. Taxonomy (NCBI): domain Eukaryota; kingdom Viridiplantae; phylum Streptophyta; class Bryopsida; order Hypnales; family Climaciaceae; genus Climacium; species Climacium dendroides. Next base: position 25,552,381 of record OX467086.1, read on the forward strand.
TGCCTCAGGCCCAAGAGGACACCCAAGAGGTTACGTATTAGCCATATATTATGCACACAACTCAATTTAGACATGTTCACAAGACATTCTTGGATTTTATGACTTGAGAGTTCAAGTCAGTGTCACAAGGTTTTATGATTAGGTTCGGAATAGCATTGAGCTTTTGCTATGAAAGTACTTTGTATACATCAATAATCTCCCTAAACACCTTAAATAATCATAAACCTACCTTCAAGGTTCTTATATTCCCAAATCCCTATCCTATATTTCCTTCAATAACCTAGAAATTGTCATATTTAGCTTTGATTTAGAATAACTTTTGGATAGTAATTCCAAATGACTTGAAACTTTGCCACATTATAGATCAACTACTTAAACACTCTCATGCCAACTTTCAAATCAATACAAGATATTGTTCAACTTTGGTGGACATTTCCCCAATACTAACTTTCTAACCCTTGTCAAAATTCCTAAACTCTCATACCTAACTTTGATTTAGCATAACTATTGGACAGTAGTTTCAAATGACTTAAAAACTTTTTCACATTATAGATCAACTACTTAAATACTCTCATACCAACTTTCAACTCAATACAAGATACTATCCAACTTTGGTGGACATTTCTCCAATACTGACTTTTTAACCCTTCACTGCCTCCACACCCTGGTTGTATTTTGTACATAACTTTTAGATATAAAATCCATTGAAACTAAATTTTTGGCACAAAGTAGAAGATAATATAAGAAGAGTATATTTCAAGTTTCACGTTCATATCATAAAAATTTAATAAGAATGACGCTCCTCAATATACCATCTTTGGCTACCTTAAAATCCAAATACCTTCACTTCAACGCCTCATAATTTTTTCTCCATAGTAGATTTAGATTTGAAACTTGGCACACTTATGTATAAAATTTTCAAAAGTCCAGATCCAAATTATAGAATTCAACCAATATTCTTGCAAAATGTTATACAAAAGCTCTCCAAATCAATACTCTATTTTAAATAAACCTCCCCTAACAACAACACAACTTACTCACTCAAGTACCCCCACCTCCTCCAACCCTTCAAGAGACAAGAAAAAAGAGAGAGAAAGAGCAAAGGATCAGCCTTTGCCTCTAGTAGCCACCACAAAACCCGCCGGCTAGCCGCTAGCTAACCCTAACCCTAATTCCACTACCCTAGTATTAACTACTAACAACCGGTTATCGAGCAGCAACAACATAGTCAAGACCAAGGCTCCTAACAGTTACATACTCCATCACTAGCAACTTACAACACACAATACTAACAACTAATTTTTCAACTAACAGGATGTCTAATTCAAATAGTAGACAGTCCACATCACGACACCAGACTCATGCATTTGTAAATTTATGTCAATTATGTCATTGTAGAATGCATAACTATTTGCCACTAGTGACTCTCTCGGACTCAAGGGGATTGTATTTGGAACAATAGCATGGACATCTTTCATTTGTTGGTCATGTTGACTCATTTAATAAAATTAAAAATAAAATCTGTAGATTTAGATCATGGTAGATTAGTACTCAATCATCACAAATTCTCTATAACTTGGTGTCTAGAGTTTAGGTGATCTTGCGCTGAAGTTTATATAATTTGTTTTTCTTTATTAAGGATTTGTAACCCCCACTTCTGAAAAACCTCAGTTTTAGGCATTGGAGCACCTAATTTATCCTCATGATTATGAAAAAAACAATGTTTGCAAATGTGAATTGCATTTGTGAATTATCAATTAATTATTGTTAACTAGAAGTAAAAGAGGGAATTCTGCATTAACAATATAGTTCAAAACCCCTCTCAGACCCAAGAACAACTTCCTTAGGACTCGAGGCTACATGTATTGTGCAAAAATCGACAATCTCTTATTGTATTGCGTATTTTTGTTGTGCGCCTTCTTTAGTAGACTTTGACTAATTCCAATTTGATTCTATTGTTCGGTAGATAAATCTTGACATTGCTCCATCCTTGAGGGCTCCGCATGCAACGCATGTTGAGGTTCCTCTAGAGATGATTGTGACTAAGGACACCAACATCTTAGCTGTACTTGCATCAGCTAATAAAACTATGGTATGCCTAATTAGATTAATCCGAGATCTTGAGTTCCTAATAGATGATATGTATGGAAGTCCTATATGTTTAGAAGGGTTTCTCCAAGAGATTGACCAGGCCATAGCTCAGATGGCCATGGATAGCTTGATGTCCCCTACTCATTCATCTTGTACATCAGTAGGAGAAGACCAAGTTGTCATGGTCCTTCCTGTATTACAGTTTACGATAGAGTTTTATACATGATCCCTCAATAATCTAGAAGTTACTTCTGGATTAAACTCAAAAGATGACACTCTCATATATTGCTGCGGATTCTTTAGATCGGTTACTACAGCTTGCGGTTGTGGCTTATGATGTTATATATACTTTGGTTTCATGAATGACTTCGGTTTTGTATTATATGTATTCCATTATCAATCATACATTATCATTTATATCTTTAATGTGTTTCCAAGTACTACTTGTGAATATTAAATTTATCGAATGATTGAATATGATGCAGTATGCTAGGGAGGGCATCATTATGGAGTCACCAACCAAGTTGACTGGATATTCCATGTTGGTAGCAAGATCACCATAGCGGACGGGATTGGGAGCAAATATGTCTAAAGGGGAGGACGTGCAAATTTTGGAATTGCAGTGTCGGTATATAGAGGATGACATCATGAGAGCCCAAACAATGGATTTTGTATTTATCATTTCTAGTCTGAGGTTAACTACGTCTGAATCGTCTCAGATGTGCATACCACTTTGTTGGCTTGTCCCAATGCCAATGGTCTGCCCAACCTTATCTTGTGATTTGACCTTGCTCAAAAATAAATTGATCTAGGGCTATGAGGAGTGAGTGAGAGTCTTCTATGGGTCTATTTCGGATGAAGACGGCCAAACATCAATGTTCACTAGTAGTGAAAAAGAGATTCAATATGGAATTTAGTCAACAATGAATTTAACAAAAGTTGAAATCTCAAGCCATACTGAAGCACCTAGTAGATTATAAGTTTTTTGTTTGTGGTGGGAACCAGAGAAAAATTGCGTGGATGAATCACATTGTGCAATGTCATCCGACAGATTGAGATTGGCACATCTCAGTTGACTCTATTGTTTTGGACATGCGGGGTTGAATTGGGGTGGCTATGCAAGCGATACATGCATGATATCAATAAGTAAGTTTCCTATGATTCTTGATGACACTTTCATTTAAGAGTCTTTTTATTTATGCACTAAAATTTATAATTGAAAATAAAGATTTACTGTTTACTAATTAAAGAGTGGTATTGTATAGCAGACATACTGAGAACTCTCATGTCAAGACGAACCTTGTCTACACCTTGTATTGAGTTCAAAAGTATTGTGTCATGGAGTTGGAGAAGTCCAATGAGCTACTTAATCCAGAGACCAGAGGAAGCCAAGACCTGCCAATAGAATACAAAGAAGATGTGGTACTTAATGCCACTTGAGGTCTTCACCTCCTTTATATTCAAGGTATGATATGAGTCGTAAATGTTAAATTCTCTATTATGGACCTTTCTATACTAGTATCTACTAGCTAGTTTGGATCCCCTTTCTAATGTGTTTTACTTGGTCTCCCAACAAGAGATTGCAACAACAACAGATGTTGCAATTAGGAAGGTAGAAGGCTCAGAAAGCGCTCATCTAAGGAAAAAAAGACCTTTGTACAAAAATGAGTGCATCCAAAGTATTTTTACATTTTTGTGGAAGAAAGAAATGAAGAATACAACAGTGGAAATTTTAAGTTTAATTTTTTGACTTGAAATGAATAAGATATGATCTTTCAAAGTCAAAGGTGAATAGGTCCCTATTAATGCTCATAGGTGCAATTGTAATCAATCAAAACATGCCATTGAATGGAGCCAATGAGTGTAAGAATGATCCTAACCATGCCTTTAAATGGAACCAATGAGTCTAAGAATGATCCACTATACGTTACCATTCAATTCACTCCCAATTGGAAATCAAAATTTATTACAATTGCTAAACACCCTAGGTTTTCTTCACATAGTATCAAATCCAATTCAAAGTGTTGTAACTTTTGCATATGATGTCCAAATTCAATAAACTTATTGGAAAATTACATTCTCACTTCTAGTTTGTGTGGTAAAATTTTCAGATCAATACAAGATGTAATGATTTTTTGGAAGCCAATCAAAGCTCATAGGTTCAATTTGAGTCCACAAAACTGCATTTGATGGCTACAACTTCAGAGGCTTGTATCTCCTTCATCCAATGTTAGTTTTCAAAAAAAAATTGTTGGGTTGTGTTTCCCTTGAAGTCTAGTTATTGTGATAAGATTTTCATATCAATCCAAGTTGTTTTGAATGTTTGGGAGCAATTCGAAGTTTAAAATCCCGACATTTTTGAATTACAGTGAACTTCAACGGCTTGTTTCTTCTGCATACAATGTCTGTTTCTAATAATTTTGTTTGGAAAAGTTGCACATACTAGTCTAGTTTTTGTGGTTAAAATTTCACATCAATACAAGAAGTTATGAGTGACTGAGAAGCATTTTAGTAGAAGGAGGTTCAGCCTCATATGTGTTTTTTGCAATTTTTCTTGCTATTTTTTGACATTTCAAAGTCATTCTATGGACCTCACCAAATTCAGGTCCTTATTATGAGTAAAATCACTCATAATGATGAACCATTTGACCTACTCAATAACCTAAAATCACACACATGGGTTGGCAATATCTCACCACATGAAGTCATTTCCATTTCTACATCCCATGCATGTGCACTATTTTGGACACTTGTGTAGGGGCGGTTCTTAATGGCCAAATTGTTTTCAAGCCTCCTCCTATACAACAAAGATACTCCAATTGACCATGTTACGAAAGGGAGCTACATTGGCTATGAGATGTTCCATTAAGGACTCGACGAAGAAGTCATACAAAAAAAATTCAAAGATCATAGTAGTAGTTACACCTGCACTTGGGGTTGAGTGGCTACAAGAGATACAATTGACTCACATCAATAGTTTTGTTGATTTATTCACTCCATGTAATTTCATTGAAGATTCTATGTTCAATGAACTACTATAGATCAAATGTCATTGGAGCCTATATGCTCTATCAGAGTTGACCCTAGAGAAGTTGCAAATGATTGCAACCTTGAACCTCAACCCAACATACAAGGTGAAGTGGTTGAAATGGATAAACAACTCAGGCCCATCTTGAGAGGCACAACATTTTCCAACGCGTCCAATCAATGAAGAGAAGTTATTGCTCTTTCTAACAAAGGCATGTTGGTACACAAGGATAGAACATCAACTACATCTATCCATATGCTTTCCATGGGAAAAATTCCATTTATTTTGTTGTTTGGTATGTTCCTTCTTGAAATAACTTTGTATCATGTGATGACTATTCAAGTGGATTCACAATAATTTTTGTACAGATGGAGGAGGCAGCTACAGAAATGTTTGATTCTATCACTATAACAAAACATGGTAAAAAAAACCGCAGTCAAAATCAACTACAAGTTTTTTTGCCATGGTTTTGTGCAGGCCGACTATGCGCACAGTCAACATTTTTTGCAATTTCCCACTGCAATTTTTGGAATTTTTGAACATGAAATATATTGTTGAAAAGATATTTTCAATACCTTTCCAACGGTACATTACACGCTCAAAAATTCCAAAAATTGCAGTGGGAAATTGCAAAAGAAGTGGACTATCCACTACTCGCGCCTGCACAAAACCGTGGCAAAAAAACCGTAGTTGATTTTGACTGCGGGTTTTTTTGCCATGTTTTGTTATAGTGTATTAACAAAAAGTATTAATAATTGGCTTACGTCAATCCAAATACAAACTCTCATAAATAGTGCAAGAAAAATTAGGCAAGAGTCTACACTCTACATTTAAAAACAATAGTCTAGAAGTACAAATAGTTGCCTAGTACTATTATTTCAGTCTACCTATACAATAAATCCTAAAAACTTCTATATTTAATAGTAAAATTAGGTTGCCTTACCAATTAGGTTGTTTTTCCTTCCTAAAGATACTTTACAAGCCATCAAAGTCAACAAATATTTCTACAAATTTTTCCATTTACATACATGGAGGTTCATGAGTCCCAATTACAAAAATACTTCATTCAAAAATAGTAAATTCTTGAAAAAAAAAGAGGGAATATTTATATATTGTAGACTATTGAAAAATTAGTGTGGAGCAACCTACTTTCAATAATCCTTGTACATTATTATAGAACCAATTACATATTTCATAACAATTAATACCTACCTCTTTTATATTCCACTTAGCTTCATAAGAAAAATTGAACAACATTGTACATGTCCATGTTTTATTTGCAAAGCCATACTTACCACAATGAACCATGCCCTTCTCATCAATTTCAATGGATGAAAACCCATTTATTCCTATGCATAAAGAATTTAACTTCTACACTTATAATTTCTTTGTTGGTACCTATAATTTGATTTATTTTTGACTCTTTGATTAATAAACCTCCATTTTTCATAAAGAAAACTGAACTGTATTTTCAAGAATGGCTTTCCATTCCTACATCACACATTATGCTTTATACTCCATCAACTTTACTAAATTGAAAATCAAACTGCTCTCACCTATATGTCAATACTTTTAACACTTTTGTTTCTATTTTTATTCATGGTATTCACTTCAAAATTATATATCTACATGATTTTGTTCATGATTAAATAAGGAATTTCTAATTTTTCTCATATTATAAACTACAACATTATCATTTCTTTAATATTCAATAATCATTTCCATTTGCAAAGAACAAACCTAACAAAACCCATTTCAATGTGCAACTTCACTAAAATAAACGCCCCAAAGCAACTGCAATCTCCAAAGCTAGGAAACAAGGATAGAAATACATGCCTATAGTAGGAAACAAGAATGCTAGAGAATGATGAAACATACCTGTTGTTCATTCAAAAGCTTTATTCATCATCTTCTGATGATTCTCCTATATCCCTATCAAACAGTACAACATGCTTTTCTTCTAAGTCACCAAAAAATTCATTTACTTGAATGTTTCGTCCCCCTAGAAGTGAATTTGGATACGTCTCTGATACTTTCATTGCCACTCTTAGTCCTTCAAAATCCACATCTCTACCAATGGCAAACATTTCTAGCTCTTCCTCATCCTCCAATTCAATATCAATTCTGCGTCCTCGCACCTCTGTTCGTAATACTATTTTCCAACCTGGTTCATCCTCATTGTCTGAAAAAACACACTTGGTGACAGTGAATTGGGAAAGCAAATGCTTCATATCCAAAAGGCACAAGTGCTCTAAAATTTGCCATAGTAAACCCCTATTCATCTTTTTTCACTGTCGCATTCCTACCTTTATAGTTGGCCTTTACTCAGTCCCAGACTAAAAGCACTATGCAATGTCTCCCATAGTCAAGCTCTACTATCTCCAAAATTTGACCTATATACTCCAAGTCTGCATTTACTACATTCTGATCTCACCTCTTTAATCGACATGGTTGTCGAAATACTGTAGCAACACCAAAATTACAAGTGTTTTTTATGCTTTGCTCGGCACTCTTCGCCCGAAAATGATATCCATATGCATATATGCTTTTGAAGCTTTTGGCTTGAAGAGAAGGTAATTTTAAAGAATCTTGCACATCTTCAGCAATCACCTTTCCCTCCTGCATAGTACTTTGAACATCCTCTTCAATCCACTTAGCAAATGATGGAATCTCCTCCATCCCTACAAGATATGGTGCTCCTCTCCTGCCATTCTGGTGGGGGTATCTCCTTCAAAACTAAGCTCTTACATTTGACCTCTCTTGGCAGATCTCTTGATACCTCCTACAAATAATAACACACCCTCCTTGGTCAGTTTGTGTCATTTAACATATTCTACTCATTTGTTGCATTGATCTAGTATCAACATCTTAACAAGTCTTCATCCCCAATTTCAAAATCACATAATCATTTTGAAATTCATCATACCATTCAAGCAATCATGTAAAAAACATTGTTTGATCTAGAAATAATTCTTTTACTAGTTATAAGACTACAATGATGCCATTCCATAACGTAGTGTGCATGTTTACATGTTTGTCACATACAAATACTAAGAGCAACCTTGCTTTTTTACTTTTGAAGACAATGCAAGGGTGGCAATTACTTAAAATTTCCTCTAGCATAGTATTTCTACATTGATCCATCCTTTGGACCATAAAATAATTTTCAATCACATTCATGCACCTTTTCATTATATTATTTCAAATTCATCCATTTTCAAACTACAAAAAAAATAAAATAAGCAAACTCATATTACATTTATATAGTGTAAAGTAAGAATTTACTTTGAAAAGTTGAAATTAGGTCCCATCATGCACAAAATAAAAATATTACTATACATACCTAATTAGATGGGTGCTACGTATCCTAAAATGCTTCATAATTAAAAAAATCCACATAATCTTAACTTCTACTAGAATTTCAATTTCATTTGCAATTAAATGACGTGATGTCTCATTTCTCCTACTCACATGACATTATGCCATACCAACCCTTTTCTAATATGGTTCATAGTTCACCATAGAAATTCTTTAATGTTTGTTTGAACTATGAATTTTACTCTCTTCTTTAGCATCCATAAATCATATTGAAATTTGTGTCATACAACCTCCAATATTCCTTTTAACTATTGAGCTACACAACTATATTTTTAAATCAATCAAATTTTTAGACCTATGATAACAATGATGAATTTGAATAGCATCAATAAGGTAACTACATAAAAAATTACAAAAATAAGCAATAAGCACAAATTCAGTATAAAGTAGGAGTTTTTAAAAGTACTCATGATGAAATATCGCCCACCTCCTCAAATGCACACCTTTTGTACATGTTCTTTTTGCATTGTATCAACAATGTACAAATATTGTACATTTGAAGAGGTGGACAATTTAAGAGCCATATGCCATTTCAACTTCAAATTTTCATAACTAATTTAAAAAAGCTACAATAATATGAAATAACTTGAATTAGATGTCAAATCCTCTTCTCTTTCAAGGAAAATTTATTGAAATATATTTTAAAAACCTTCACCTCCCCAAATTTAGGTTTCAGTTCTTATATGGATGCTTTTTGGACCTCCTACTTTAGTTCCCATTATTATACTGAAACATTTTTTGTGTGCTTCATTTGTAGTTTACAAAAACTATATATTCTCTTAAAATGCATTTTTGAGACTCCATATAAATAACCTACACAAAATAGCAAAAATAGATTATACCACGTACAATAGTTTCTTGACATTTGACTTTGTATAAATATTTTCAATTATTGTACAAAAATGCACTACTTCTTAAACTAAGTATTGTTGGAATTGGGACTTATGAAGCTACATGTGCACAAATAAAAATATTTTTAGAAATATTTATCAACTTCAATGGCTTCTAAAGTATTGTCTAGACAAAAGGCATCCTAATTTCAACATTTTGTGTACAAATCCTTAATGGGATAGAAATAGGTATAACCAAAATCAATAGTAAACTTCCATTAAAAGTATAAACAAATTTCATGTTCCAATCTACAATATGTAATTACAGAAAGCAATCATATTTTGGATGTAGTTACCTTATTCTCTTTGACCAACAAAAAACCCTATAAAAACACCATTTTCTCAATTAAGCTTACATAGAGCTCACCACTACCATACTGCCTCCATTAACTTTCTTGTGGCCTTATGGTTTCCACCACTCATTTCTTTTTGCTTTATTAGAGAAACTTTGATAGCATCTTTTTCCTTCCTTTCTTTTTGCTACTACATTAGGACATATATAACTCTAAATCACTTAAACATTCTTTAATATTAGTTAAGATAGATGGCATATAAAAATTTGGATCTACATCTACTATTTTAAAATGTTAACTAATTCTTATTATCACCACTTCCTGAAATAACTTTCATCGATTTCTTTATTTACTTTCGAATTAGTTTCATTCTTTTATTACCATAGGACTTTGAACTGACATCCTCCAATCTCCATATAATAGAAGACAACTATCTTTTTAAACAAAACAATGAACACCTTGTCCTTTTTTGAAATGGACCAAGAAAACTCACATGCAATATGGTTCAACATGGGATGCATTGTCGAATACAAACTCATGCATTGCATCTCTCACCCATTTTAACAGCAACTTAGGCTTCCATTTTCCCTCCAAAATCTTGTCTATCATTGTTGGTTCTTCTTTGTCATCCCAAATTCTCCGCGATGTGATGTTGTAGTCAGCCATATACTCTATAATGTACCCCAAAGCTTGGTTTGTTTGATAACCTTGTGCAATGCTCCCTTCTGGTTTTGTTAAGTTTCTGACATATCCTTTTAGTGTCTTAAAGTACCATTCATATGGGTACATCTACCTTGTATGAACAGGTCCACAATAAAAAAAGTTCCTCTACTAAGTGATTTGGCATGTATGACATGATGTCAAAAAACGATGGAGGCATCTCTTTCTCCAATATGCACATCGTTTCTGCAAAGTTTGCCATCAATTGTTCCTTGTCATCACGATTTACTATTTTAGCACACAACTTTTGGAATACTCTACTCAATCGTGTTACTACAGCTGCAAGAGCCTTCTTAATTAGACATCTTCCTATAACATAGTGGTAGAATTTGCTGTAAAAGAACATGGAAGTCATGAGATTTGAGGTTGCTCAATTTTTCCTTGCTAATTTTTGTATGAAGTGCTGACACATAATGTGAGGGGGTCCTCAAGTTCTTCAACACTTGCAGAACTTTTGCCTTATCTTCTACTGTCAAGAATATGAGGCATCTGGCATGCGGAATCTATCACCATTGGAGCCTACTAGTTGAAGGTGCAAATGTGGACGAATACCACGTGCTTGCATGTCTGCTCTAACTGCTGCACTATCTTTCTCACCGAACGTTGTTTTCAATAAGTTCTTTGATATGTTTTTCTCGCAATATATCACATCTAGAACATGCCGCACCAAAAGATCCTAGTTCATAGAAAGAAAGCATGTTTTTAGAACATAAGTATTATACAAATTTCTATAAAGATAATCTTTCCATCTTATTTATAAGCTTCCTACAAGGAACACAAATTGCAACCATATACACCAATTACTGATAAACTTTTTATAGGGAACAGAAATCCCAACTATGTATACAAATTACTGAAAAATTCAGCTATGCACTTTGTGCTCTAAGTTATGGGCCAATTATGATTCAATGTACTTGTAATTTAAGAAAAGTTATGATTCTTGCATTCCCAATTTCCTTGAAGCTCTGTCACTCTCTTTCTGTATAGGTTAAGTAAAAGTTAAGTTCTTCTATAAGCATCTCTTTTTAGAAAATCCATTTAAAATAACTTAAAACTTTTTCTGTTCACAATTTCAAAAACATTTCAAAAATTTGTAACATATTTTTCTAAACCTTTCTATAGTAGAGGCAACACTTATCAACTCTAGCCAATACCTAACTACAGAAGTGACATTATTTCCAACCTTAGGTTAGAATTCAAGCTTCAAATGTGTTTTTGTGTCATTTTTAAGGTTGGGGCTGATAAGATTATAACACATGTTCAGAAGTAGTGAGTAAGACAAAAATTCTTTAAAGATTGGAATTAGAATACATTGACTACTTCTATAGTGAAATGTACTTTTGGCCTCCTACAATTCACTATAATTTCAATTTTTGGAATAAAATTCTAAAAAACTTTCCATCCCCAATCCCCCATATTCCCTATTTTCCTACATGGGAAAAGGAAAAATTTCAACAACTGTGATATTACTCACCATTTGCTCCATAGATACTTAAATTATATGCTATTAGTGTCCCTACCTTAGTTCTTAATTTACAAGATTTTAGAAATATGAATCTTAAATATAGTAGTATCACATTTCAATTAAAAATACTATTAGAAATATATTTAGTTGTACCTCATTCTGGCACCTTCTACTTGCCAAATTCATATGAATTACTCATTATTAATTCATGTCAGATGTTTTGGATTTACATCTATATAAATCTATGACCTAAAAAAATTGAAGCAACTTATAGACTTCCAAGAAGTTGTTATAGAATAATTCATGTTAATATTGTCTCTCATGACTTTTTACAAAGCCTTTAAACTATAATAGAAATATATTCATATATATTATGCTTTATATAATGTAACCAAATTGCACTCTTTTGTATCAATGACTTTCAAATGGAATAGTGTTGGAATGTCCTAAATGTCTACATTTTTAATCTCACTTGGTATTAAAGATTGTTTTACTTGAAGGTCTTAAAAATGAATGTAGACCTACTTCTAAACCATATCCACATTGCCAAAACATCCCTAAAACCAAGAGAAAATATATTGTAACTACTTCAAAAACAATAAATGAAAGCCATTCATCCTCTCATTGTACAATTCTAGTTTCAAAAGTAAGAAAGAATATTTTGAAATTTGTATCTATTTCTTTTGTTCTTAAAAAAATAAAAAAATCTTATTAATGATTTGCTACCTTTATAAGCATATTACCTTCTACTAAAAGTCTTTTTTCACAATTAACAAATTTACCAAAATAAGTGATATCATTCTACAAAACACATCAACATTCAAATACAATAGAATTCCTTCTAAATGCTTTAGTGAATGACCAAATTAGACATATTTCATGTCACTTCCCCAAAACAATTCTAATTACCATTTATTCTCTTTATCATATTCGGAGAGTAAAACAAATTGCAAAGTTGGAAATGAAAAAGAAAACAAGTACCTTCCAATAGGGGAGATCATAAAATATATTGTGACGCTCTACACCGTAAAGTTTCACAGGGTCGTCATGTGCATTTTCTACACCACTATCTTTAAGAAAATCTGATTGTTGTATTCCCCATCGAAGAACTTCCTTGCCTATTGGTCTTTCTGGAGGCAATTGCCACTCTGTTCATTATTAAATGCAGCCCTTGCCTTGCGAAACCAATGATCTTCCTGAAGATAACGTCTACTACCTAGGTATATCACTTTTCCTAGAAGTGATGCATGCTCAGCACAAGTCTCTGGACCACATAGTGGACATCCTTTATATCCATGAATTTGTTGTCCTGGTAGAAGTCCATAGGCAAGAAAATCATTTACTGTCCACATTAATATGGCTCAAAGGTTGAATAACCTTTCACCAACTAGCTCTGATATATTCACTGCCGGTATTCCTATCCAAAGTTTTAGCAAGTCTTGAACTAGAGGAGCTAGAAAAACATCTATATTGTCAGTTGTAGGTGCTTTAGGACTTGGAATTAATACAACCAATGATATGAAAAATTTCTTTGTTAACAACCACCGTGGAAGATTGTAAATGGTAATAAAAAAAATCCATGTAGAGTGCTTTATGGCATTGTTTTTGAAAGGAATGATGCCATCTCCTACAAGCCCAAGACGTAGATTAGTCAAAACCTCAACAAAATCAGGATATGCTCTATCTATAGCTTTCTATTGCTCATTGTCTACTATAGAGGGCATTTTTGGTCCATGGGTCATGTGAGTATCATACCAAGTCATGTGCTTTGCTATCACAAGACATCTAAACATCTTCAAGAGATGTTTGATGATGGCAAAGTACCTTACTACTTGTACAGGTACTTTATTAGAGCCTTGTATATAGCGTGGCTCATTGCATTTTGGACATTCCTCCAGATCTTCATGTTCCCTTTCATATAAGATATGACCTTGTGGGCAACAATGCACTTGTTTATGTTGTAAACCCCACTTCATTAGCATGCTCTTTACCTCGTACGATGTCCTGGGGAAGCAATTTGAGGTAAGTACCAAATCTCTAGCTATCCATGTTAAGAGGGCATCTAAAAACGTATATGGCATTGAATAAAGGCTACACAATGAGAACAAAACAATGCTACATTGTAAACAACTAACTTTGCTTCCTTCAAACACTTTTTCAGTAGCCTCTTTTAGCAAATTTTCCATATTCACTTCATTAATTTGTTCATCAACCTCCATGTCAATGCCGTGAATTGGCACTTGTCCTTCTTCATTTATAAACTCATTATGAATCTCATCAATACGAGTGAAGGCATTTCTAGCCATATTTTCAAGGTCAATGCCCGTTGTCTCTAGCCAAGTAAATGCACCACCCATTTCGTCATCCATATTATCAGGTTCTTCTTGACGGTAATGCTCTTCTTCTCTATTTGGATGAGGAACAGGACCTTGAACATTTCTCCCATCTATTGTCTGTCATTCAACAATGCCAAACAAATTCAAATTTGGTCATACTTGAACAACCTCCTCCTAGGCATGCTACTAGTAAATCAATTGTTTATATCTCGAGATAAAATTGCCTTATAAAAAAAGACCTCCATTGTAAGTGTCCATAGTTCTTCACATGTACATGTTAAATAATGCAACAAATTAAATGTATAATATACTATAAATAACTAAATTATAAAAGAATTAAGTGCTAAAAAGAATCAAAATACAAATGTTGTCAAAGAGTCAAAGAATGTCCATTCACTTATTATGATTGGATACTTCAAGTAAGGATCTCATCCATAGTTCATATGGTGCCTTACCACAGTCTTAACTTTTTTAACACACCCACCTCTACATTGATTGCATGCACATGGATATTTAGCTAATCCTAGCTTCTTTGCTGTAGAACGCTCAAGGTGATAAGCTGAATTCAATCTTTGATTCATCTTGCAAGAGAATGAAGTAATTAAAATTCAATGTACAATTTCAATTAGTTGGTTATAGATCCATTATATTCTTTGTTATGAACTAGACCATTATGTTCCTAAAAATGATAATGATGTACCATCTCTATGAAGTATGAACCGCAATCCATTTCATACTTGCTTGATATGCAAATATTTTCAATAAACAAGTTACTATCTTCATCATAGATCCCATTCTTATTCTACATTCCATGATATTCTTTTAAGAACTTGTAGGACATTGCATTGGAGACTACATACGACTCAAAGTTCTTCAAATCACACTACATTACTTATAAATCTGTTCTTCCCTAATGCTTCCAAGAGATGAAGCCTAGAATACTTAATCTACTATGTGATTCAATATTTTAAACAATGAAAAATATAATTTTTACGTAATAAATCTTTCCCATTTCTTTGTAAAGGACATAGACATTGTAGACCACATGGTTCACACGTAGGATCAAAAACTCTATGAAATCACAATATCATAGAAGATAAAATGAAATGTTTAGAATATGTTATGTTTACTAAAACTTCTATGTGGGATGTCTAATTGCAATTGCAATTATCTTTATGCAAATGCCTTACTACTTTCAAAATGACTTTAATATTAAGAATGCAAGATTTACACACAAGATTGCCAAGTTCTAGGAGTACTGCCAATTCATTGAAATACCAACTAGTTTTCATTATTGTCTACATTGTGAATTTGATTAAATACACAACATTAATATGTTCATGGATTGATGACAAATTAATCATTTCTAATGTCATTGAGCAAGAGCTAGGAATGCAAAGACATACCTAGTGCACAACAAGAGTTTTACGTTGCAAATGATCCAAATCTTCCTTAATGTATATTAGTAAATTCTGTGAAACATACCCAAAGAAATAAAAGAAATAATCTTACTTTGCATGTTTCAACAACAATAAACATTTGACTCCACATGTAGAGTTATACATAGCACATGATTTGATAATAATAATACATGTTTATTTTTTTAATATTCTTGATCTGTTATAGTAGAGGAACAAACTTCTTCTCCATTACTACCAGAAGAGAAGTTATTCTCTGTGAAATGCTCTTGCACTATAAGTCTAATCTGTTCTTCCAATAAATTAGCCTTCTGTAGGATTCTGTTAGATTCAATCAACATAGCTAATAGTTGATTTTTGATGTCACACTTCTTATTGGGAATCAAAAAAGGCCCCTTGCAACTTTTTGTTATAACCTTCTCAAGATGCTTTGAACTACCATGCACTCGTGCATGATGAGAATATGGGCAGTGTTCACAATGTCTACAACAATATTCTTCTAATATGCAAGCATCTACCTTGTTCTTGACATTGTCTCTAACATTTATTTCTACATCTAGAGTCTTGCTTATAGAGGCCATCTTTTTCTAGATCTTCAACTAACATGAAATCCAACCAGAACTGCTTTGTTAGAATTATCAAAATCCTTTGCCAATCACTTCTAGAACAAACAAAACTCCATCCTATTACATGTTTACATTTCTTCCTTAGATGGAAGTCACCCACTTTAGAGAGTTACTTTATGAAGTTCTTGTCTTATCTAATGGTTGTATTTAGTATTATTAGAATACATTATCTTTTAAGTGGAAGTGTGTCAAGTGGTCAAATTGCATTGAATTTGATTGTAATTTAAAACATAATTTGCAAAAAATAGATAATAGATGTAAAGAACACAAAAATTTCAACAAATCATCATGTCAAGAGAACCTCACACTACTAGAAAATTTCATTTTTCTGTTGTTTTGGTCGCGTTGATCCGGTCAAAATCTGACAGAAATCTGTTGAAAGCAACAGATTTCTGTCAGATTTTGACCGGATCAACGCGACCAAAACAACAGAAAAATGAAATTTTCTAGTAGTGTCATTTCAAATCCATTCTAACAAGTTTCACATAGAAATTTTTAATATTTAGAAGGAATTTTAAATTTTGCATTCGGAATTTGTAAAATAATATTAGTAATAGCATTGGTGAATCTAACCATGTGGATGGAATGTAAAACTCAAAATCTACAACTTTTCTTTGTATATCACTTCCAAAATATTCTTCTAAATTGTGCTTTATATTGTTTTTTTCCAAATCATCAATTTTGGAGAAGACTCCACACATTTAGAGGTTAATTCTAACTAACAAAGGTGTATTTTTGCACATTTTTTTTCTCTTTGACAATTGGTTGATGTAGGAACCGTTAAATAAAGAGTCCATGACATTCATCTACAAGGGACATGCATCACGAAAACTACATTCATCCACGAAAATGGAGGATGGAAAATGTTCTTTAGTGCTGTCCAAAGCACTAAACGTTGAAGCTAGGATTAGCATGCTCACACCTTCGTTACAGTGGAGGATTTTCACACAAGCATCTCGGTAAGTTACATTGACCTGATTGTGTTCCAATCTTTGTGATGAAGTTGCTAAAGAGAGTCAAGAAGCATCCATGTAGTGCGCTTTCAATGGAGTAGCATGATGGTGTGAAGAAGTGTATAGCAGGTTCATTAGTTAAATCATGACTTTCACGTCAACCTTAGTGTCCTTTTGTATGCTTGCTCCTTGTTGTCCTTTCTCAATTCTTTTTCTTTTCTGATAATTATTTGTATGCGTTGGCTAGGTTACCTAGACTTTTCATATGAAACTGAACTTTGAAGGTTTGGAAAAAGACTCTCAACTAGAAGTGGAGCACTTGTCTGAAAACTTTGACATGTAAAGTTTTAGAGATGTAAAGTTCCAATAGGATAAGAAAAATCCCAACTAAGTATTTGAAAGGCACGATTTATCAGGGCTCATTCATAATGATTTCCAAGATAATAACTATAAGGTTACTTAATAGTCAAGGAGGAATGTATAGAATCTAAGATTGCATTGTCATTGGAATTAGGGCTTCTGAGATTGCCAAACTAGAGAAGGAAGTAGGAGTTATGAAGAAGAATGTCAAGACAAGCAAATACATTTGCATGCTCACAAATGAAATTTGAAGTATGATCAACAACTACACCATCCTAACCACCACTCTGTTGGAGCTAGCCTAGATCTTAAAACCCAACAATTGCAATATCTAAATACCAAATGAAAATGGTGACACCTATAAGCTTACCTTTGAGATTGAAGAGAAGACTGTTACATTTATTTCGGGTTACACCACCATCCCTAGAATGGATTTTTAAGTTCAACATGTGAAGATTTTTAACCCTAAATCAAATAATCAAACAATTTCAAAGTTGAGTTTCATATTATGTGAATGTTGTCTTCTAATCTACATAGCATTAATTATTAAGCAAATTGGATTTGGGAGAAATGTCCTTTGCCTTCCCTTAGTCACATCCATGAATTGTTGTTTTCCTCCTTTTGAGCTTCACCTTCCATGTGCTTTTAAATCTTAAGTGTTTAAGATCTGATACTGATGCAAAATATTCTAAGTGCCTATTAATTATTCTAATCTTTTAGGAAGAACTCTAGAAGGTTGTTGAAGTGATTTTGATCTGTAGTTATTTCCAATTATTTTGACTTATAAGAACAATAAGACTCCTTTTTCTCATAACCTTGGTTTTCTGTAGTCTACATCATCTCTTTTGCTGATTGGGCACTCTGGAATGGTTGTGTTTTGCAGTCTTATGTTCTTTTGCCACATAAGTCTTTGTTAGGGTGTTTGATCTGTTAGGTCTTTCATGCATGGCTTAACAATTTGGATTGTTTCTTATTCTATTGCTAATGATCATGCAAGTGAAAAGCATAGAAGAGCATGTGAAGGCTTTAGCTGAGTATAAGGTGGATGTTGCAAATTAAAATATCATAGTTGAATTTTTTAATAACAAAACCAGGTGAGGCTATGAAGGGATGAACTCCCTACAAATCCAGTCAAAGTGTTAGGGTGCTATAGTCAATTTCAATCTTATTTTGTGATCTGATTCTGAAAAGGCTACTATACAATAATCTAAGTTCTGTAGAAGGTAATTTTAATGAGCTGATTATTAAGATAGTTAATTAGACCTTGAATCTTTAAGAGCAGTGACCATAAGTTATACCAGTTACAGTTGTGCTTGTAATACCATGTAATTTTTGCCATCTCTATTGTGCATGCTTGATTAAATATTCAAATAATTTCTGCATACAGTGTTGAAGGTCCAAGGGAGTATCTTGAGTCTTTCTTGAGAGAATCCAAGAAAGAAGAAGTGGCCCTTTTGCGGGAGATGTGGAAGCACTAAATGATATCTTGGCGTGAAGGTTGTGGTGTTTATCTATGCCCAAAAATTTCATTTGCTACATTGAATATATGGTTTATGGTTTCATTTTCAATTAATGCTCTTGATTTGGACGATTAAGAAAAAGGTCATTTAATTGAGGACAATTTATTTTGAGCATAGTGCAAAGCAATTTGGGTGGGGTACATTGATTTATCATAATAAAAGTGATAGCACCATGTTGTGAGGGGGTCACTACTAAATTTTATTTTTGCGCAAATTGGTGACACTAAATTCAAAATAGCATGATTTTATTGAATTTGTGTCACACACACTATTATGACAAATCAATGTACAATTAACAAATATTCATGGCATCTACTACTTTTCATCTCCCATCTACTATTAGTTTCTTCTTATTGAAAGCTTGACAAGAGCAAGCTTTCATCAATACCTTTGTATATTGAGTTCTATCATTGATTTTTTCTTTTGATCCATTTTATAGTAATGTAGAAATAGATATCCATTTGACGCTGTGAAGAATAAGTAAGCTCATGAGAAGCACATTCCACACAATCTTCTTTGCGTCTAGCTCTACCTTAGGTATTTGCAAATGACTACTCTATCAAATGAAAAGTTGGTTTGTTTGAATTTGGATGGTGGGTCAAACACAAGAATTCATACTACTTCTAGAAGTTCTTTTATTTCCAACTAAAAGTTGTTAGCTTACTCTATATTGTTTCTAGATTTCAATTTGACTTTATTCTTGTTTCAAATGAGGAAGTGTTGCATATTTTGGAAGGAACAAAAGGATCCCCTTTAGAAATTGACACAAATTAGGATGCAAGAAATCAAGTACAATACATGTTGAAAATTAGTACACATCTAGAGTGAACTTCCATGTTGTATTAAAAAATCTTTTCCAATTTATTTGTTCACCATTCACACCCATATTTTACTATATGTTGATATTTTTATAGGGTCACTAAGTAGTGCTCACAATACCTCAAAGCATTGCCACCAAGCTCACCACTCAACCTTAGCAACACCATTCTAGCCTTGTTGTGTTTGTCCAAAGAAAAATGGCTTCACACCAACACCCCTTCACAATACAAGTTGTGCCATTTCTCCCATCACTCCTACATTTGCTTGGCAATGGAGGGTCTTTATAGCAAGCAGGTTTATACTTATGCCAACTTTGTCAACTTTGACTATAATCTTAGTTGGAAGACATAGAGATTAGTAGAGTTGTGAGAAGAAAAAAAAGAACTTTAGCAAGGACTTGAAGGGATGGTTGTTACAAAGCATTGGGTCTTGAATGCATTGCAAAATCTCATGAAGCAATAAGTGCCTTGCCACTTCTAGATGTTGTGGTTAAATTGAGAGTAATTAGTGGCAATGCTTTTTTGCATAAAACCAAGACACAAAATAATTGCTCACTCAAATATTAAATACAAAAAAAACTAGCTTAACCTATAAATGATGTTGCAGCCATTTTTCAGCCGATGAAGGACAAAGAATCTCTCCATATAGGAAATGCAACTATTCATCCTCCAATTTTTATGTGAAAAGGAGAGGTCCTCTACGTAGTTTGACTTACAATGAATATTTTTGGATTTTTTTCAACCAATGATTTACACAATACCAAATATAGATGATTTCTACAATCACCAATTTGTCCTTTAACCCTTAAACACCAACATGGACATTTGGCATTCAATGAATGATATGGAGTCCTTCTAGTGGGACAAAAATGCAACTATTCATCCTTAAAATTTTGTTGTGAAGAGGGGAAGTCTTCTATAGTAGTTTGACTTCCAATGAATATTTTTGCTATTTCTTAAGCCAATGATTCATACAATAATGAAAATGGATGATTTCCAAGGTCACATGTACGTCTTTTAACCCCTAAAAAGCCCAAGGCCTTTTGAGGTTCAAAATATCATTGCTTTTGAAGTGACATAAATCAAATTTGGAGTCATTTGGCCACATAGATTGCAAGATTATAATGTTTAGTGTTGAAAAAGGATGCTGATTTTTTCCTAGCAACACATTTTGAAGTGAAATTCAATTTCTAAATCTATTCAAATGAAAAAACTTGAAACTATAAAGTGATTCAAAACCAACATACAACACATTAGTAAAAGAACATGTCATTCAATTGACTTGTTGTGTGTACAAAATGATTTTGAAATGTCAAAAAAATAGCAAGAAAAAACACATCTAGGTTGAACCTCCTTATCCAGTCACTCATAACTTCTTGAATTGATATGAAATTTTAGTCACACAAAGTAAACTAGTATGCACAACTCCCCTACCCCCCAAATTATTGGAAACAAACACTATATAAAGAAGAAACAAGTTGCCGAAGTTCACTGTAATCCAAAAATGTTGGGATTTAGAACTTCGAATTGCTTCCAAACATTCAAAACACCTTGGATTGACATGAAAATTTTACTGCAATAACTAGACTTCAAGGGGAACATAATCCAACAAAGTTTATTGAAAACAAACATTGGATGAAGGAGATATAAGCCCCCAAAGTTGTAACCATCAAATGTAGTTTGGTGAACTCAAATTGAACCTTGAACTTTGATTGGCTTACAAAAGATCAATACATCTTGGATTGATTTGAAAATTTTACAACACAAACTAGAAGAGAGCACAAAGTTCCCTAGAAGTTTTGTTGTATTCGGACATTGGATGCAAAAGTTATAGCACTTTGAATTGGACTTAATCCTTAAACATCGAGGCGGACATTTTGCATCCGACAAATGACAAAGTATCTCTCCATGCAGGACAAAAGTGCAACTGATCATTCTCCAAAGTTTGTGGGAAAAGAGAACATGCAACTATTCATTCTCCAAAGTTTGTGGGAAAAGGGAACGTCTTCTATAGTGGCTTGTCTCCCAATGAATGCTTTTTCATTTTTTTAAGCCAAACATTCACATGGTACCCAAACAGATGATTTCCACCATGACTAGCTCGTCGTTTAAGGGTTAAAACTACGTGAGGACACTTTTGGTTCCATGGGGCGTTTAGGGGTTAAGGGTTAAAAATACCTTTTTGGAATAACCATCTTCACAAGTAAGGCAGAAGTGGATACTTGATCCACGGAGAACTTGCAACATGGAACTATACACGGAACGCCAGGTGGAAGCTCTCAAAGATATTGTCAAGCAGATATTAACTGTGAAGCCCTCACCGACGGGTGGCACTTGGATACTTTCAAATGATGTCATACTGATGGACTGCAACTATTTCCCTTCTTTTTAAGTATGAGAGTTGAAAGACATGCACAATTTCCATTGATAGAGGAAACAGTACATAGATACAGAGCAAGTCCCGGGCGGAGCATTTTTTTGAAATTTTCAGAGTTCTAGAAAGAGTAAACCGCAAACACAACGTAACAAAGCAACAAGAGTTCGGGTGAAAACCGGAGCACCACCACAGAAGGGTCAAAGCCACTCACTTACGCAATTCCAACTTGTGTGACGATTAACTCGAACTCCAAAGAATGGGGTCTGTATCCACACACTATCAATCGATTGAGAAATAATCCAGCCTTGTCTGGATAGAGAGCGCACAGGTTTGAGGTGCGCGTCCATGCGAGCCGGGCATGATCGACAAAACCCTCCCAGAGCGCAATTTCAAGCCTTTGAGGGGTCCAAGAGGAGTGGTTAAAACAGATGGCATTTCTTGCCAACCAGAAGGGAATTATTTTGAACATTTGATCTTGTCAGGTAATTGAGTTTCTGAAACCTTTGCTGTAGTGAATAGAGGACTCTAGACAATTGTTTTGTGTGCATGTAGAGTGAGACACTCAAATTCGTATGAATTTGATCATTTCGGCATCAATGGGAGATTGCTGCAAGTTCGTCACATCATGATGTATTTGAGAGCAATTGTAAGTGAGCATTGGTACCTGGTTTTGTGAATTCTGCAGGGTCGCGCATGGTTTAGGATTTCGGATTGTAGGGGAGAAGAGAGCTCGATTTTGTTGTTGAAGGCTGTGCCAGTCGTAGCACCATGCCATTACTACCCAAGGTAACGAAGATTGGAGGAGCGCTCTACAGCGCTGGAAGTGCGGCTGCCACCGCTTACAAGGAGCGAAAGCTTGAGCTCACTCCGAGTGAAAATCATGATAGTGGGGAGGAGAGATCAAACCAGGAATCGGGGAGGAAGGAGCCCGGGCAGCAGACCGAGCTTTACGAGATTCTGTCCTCTCTCATCCAAGGCGTGTACGCGGCCGATCGCGGCAAGGCAAATGCATCTCTCTTCTGGGAGGCTTTAGGGTTCGAGAAGGAAGCCTTGGAAGACGAAGCCGCGACCGCCGAAGAAATCGCCGCCGTTGGGAACCCCTCTTGCAAAATTCGATTAATGGTCTTCCGGCGGCGACAAGATGCCAGAACGGCGTTGCCGAATTATGTGATCGCCATCCGGGGAACAAGAAAATTCTGCCAGCGCGACATTCTGGCCGACCTGCAAATTCTCTGCGAGACCTTGCACCACAACCCGCTGTACGACATCGTGAAGACCATGACGAGGCGGGTGGTGGAGAAGCACAGCCACGACGTGGTGTGCGTCGCGGGTCACTCCCTGGGAGCCGCGATCGGGCTCATTGTCACGCGGGAGCTCGCACTGGAAGACATGGCCGTGGAGACACACCTCTTCAACCCGCCGTTCTTTTCCCTGGAAACCCTAATGGAGAAGTTCACCACCCTAGGCGCCAAAGGAATCAACAAGCTGAACCAGGCGTTCCGATCGCAGGAGCGACCATCCCACGGTCAGAGCTGCCGGGTGAAGGAACTAGTGAAGGCCAAGAAGAGGAAGGGCGACGCGGAGTATCTCGAGGCCATGGCTATGGAGTTTACCAAACTAGGGAAGTGGTCACCGTCTTTGTATGTGAATCCTCATGATACCATTTGCAACGGCTACATCCATTACTTCAGGATGCAGAATGTCTCCCTCCGGGAGAGGGACGCGCTTGCCATTTCCCTCACGGCGGGGCCCCTGCGACGGTTCTTGTCGCTCGACTCACACTCGTATCACTTGATCCCTGCGGCGCATCTGTGGATTAACCACAGGGGCGACAATGTGCTCAAGGCGCATCCTCTCGATCAATGGCACGAGCACCCCACCGTCGAGCTACTCCACGAGAAGCACGACTTGTTGGCAAATGTCGCTGCTTCCGAAAATCTCCTCCAGCAAAAGCAAGAATTTACGGATTCCCAGTCACTGGTTCCCCTCACTTGAAATCAACTTCCTCTTCGCCTCACTGCACTGCGGCATCAAACCCGGCGACAGTCACAGAGGTTGGAGTTCTTGTGGTCGAATTGTGACATGTTTGTTTTGCCGTTGCATGCAAAACTGTTTTTTTGACTTGATTTCCGGTCTCCAACAATAATGATGGTGCAGTTGGGAGTAACAGCAAAATCGGCAATAGAGGGATGAAACCATGGAGTGCATGATCAAAAATTCTTCAAGAAATTTTCTTGATGCTCTATTCTTCACCTCCAGGGGAGAAGAATAGGAGCTTTGCAAGCCACGGATAGCCAACAAAAAAGTGCCATGTCCCCATCCTCCAAGAATTGAGAATGGGTGAAGGTGTGACTACCTTTGTAAATATTTTGAAATTTGAGTAGGTAGTTTGTTTATATTGGAAAAGGATTGTTTTCATTTATTTTTGTGTATAATTTATTGGCTCTTACCAAAGAGGAGGATGCTTTGCATTTAAAAAAAACTACATTTATGTGATGAAGTTTGATAAGACCTACTCGAAAAGCAAGCAAGTATTGAATCTCACACTATGTATAGTAGGGTTTCTTAATATTGTAAACCTGCAACTTGGAACTAGCTCTATGATTTTAATTTTATTTCATGATCCATGTAATTTTGAAGCCACTTCAATGGATGATTTTAATTAAAAAATGGATAATTTTGATGAATGCTATGAGTAATTGGGATGAAAGATGTAGTATTCTTTGAAGTTTTGGAGGTGTCCTAAAATTGTGCATTCTATTGAAGTGTCAATCAATCAAGAAAATCATATCATGAGCTTCACAATAACTATTCTTTATTTTTTTGAAAGGTACCCTAATATTGTGCACTTCTTTCTAGGTAAATCAAGTGCATGCATTTAGGGGACAAGTAGAACCTCTCTTAGTGCATGGTGTTGGGACTATGCATTGAGAGAGAATATGCATTTAAAAAGGTAATAAATGTCAACTTTCAATACTATTTTTTAGAAAATGTGCTTCAAATTGGGGTTCTACCTTTATTAGGACACCCTACGTTACCATAAACTCAGAGAGGAGATGTTGCTCTCCCCGTCTTTTCACTGTCGTCTTTAGCATGTTCGTTGTTTTCGATGATTGTACAGAAATCTCTTACAACTGAAAGAGTCTCTCAATTCTGTGTTTGAGAGTTTTTTTTCACGATGCTCCGAGGTATTCCATCTAATCAGGAGATTGTATCTTGTCATTCCCCGTTTCTAACTTGTGGAATTTTTTTTTCCTGAAACTGAATTCAATACAAAATGACTCAAGCAGAGCTATGAATGACTCGATTACGTACTAAGTTATTCACAAAGAAAAGTAGAGGACCCTACTGAAGGTAAAATCTATATAATCATGGTATCAAGCAAATTTGTAAGCATTCTCAAAAAGCATTAAACCAGGTTTGAAGCGTTGGACATAAAGTCCCGTATTTCCAACATGCATCACTCTAGATCAACCAGTGCACGAGAAAGCGAGGGGTAACTTAGATATTAAAAATTTCTTTGACATGCCTCAAATTTCTATTATTAAACGAATCACTCTCACAATTTCATACATAAAGCAAAATTCATAAACAGAAGCAGAATAAGAAGAATAACTCTAGTCCTAGTTCGAATAAGAATCCCAAGATGGGCTTGAATGAAGAGTTGCGGATGCTCAGTCACCTGGACGTAGATAGTGAGTCCTACGTTCGATGCCTCGTGCCTCTTTCTGCAATATACTGTACTGTACATCCTGTGCTCTTCCTTAATATAGAGCAACAAAAGACAGTCACTACAGAAGCTTGTGGAACATTCAAAAAACAATATGAGATCTCTTTGAACATGTGATGTCACCCGCAAGGAATATAAAAATCACTGCAGCGCCTCCCTTGGTCGAGAGCCTCCAAACTCACCGTCAACAACCTGCAGACAAAACAAACCAACCTAATGGTGGGCATGAACAATTCAGACAAATGTCCATGTCTACCTACAGTATGAAACAATGCGACCTTTAGTGAATCAGTCGCTTTATAATTAACCGAGAAAATCCAAAAACTATTAAACAATGTATTTTTAAATATCAATCGACTGTTTCAGGAACTTATAGACGAAATCATAAAGATGATCTTTGCCATGATTGAAAGGGAGGCCTCCCAATGGTCACAGAGCTCATAAGAAGCTTTCCCCAGACTCATAGAGAGACTTTGTGTAACTTCACTGTGACCATAGAAAGATCTCCCAATAAGTTATCACCCAAAGCATTACACTCCAGTTTATTTTGCACAGGAACTTACGAAGCTGGAGATATGGAGTTCGGCCTCAACAGCATGTGAGCCCGGCTTGCATTTTGGGGGAGTCTCAAATGCTGCAAGTGCAAGTCGTTTTGTCAAGACCCCAACCTCAAAGTAAATATAGGGTGTGGCTGGAACATCCACATAGATGCCTGTCACTGCCAACCAGACGAAGAGCTGTTTCGTCTCGATTCCATCCAGGTTGCTGATGGAGCCGAACTTCAGCGTTCCAGTGATGTTTGGGCCGTAATATGCCAGCTAAGAATAGCAGGATACAACACACAGAATAACCGTTAGTAGAGATTATATATGAATCTATTGGCGACGCTGAGGCTAATTAATGAAAAATTGGGGCGAAATCCAGTTTCGTATATGCTCTGAGTCCAGATGCACAAACCCTAATTTCTGAGGCTTAAAAAAAATAAGCATTGCAACCACAGCAATACTAACGGTTGCTCTTGCCTCTTTTTTATCAACTGCAGCGAGGGATTTCAGTTTGCAATTTCCAAAAAGCCTCCAAACGATATACTTTGAAGCCATTAGGTCAATCCCAGAAAGACGGACATTCATTCTCATAACTCAAACAAATTCAAAAAGAGAGCAAGAAAGTTAGAATTGACAAACGAAACGAACCACCTAACTCTGGCGAAAACAATCCTAAATCAATGCAGGAGCGAGACAGAACTGTGCGAGTGACAAAATTGCGAACATAATTGCGCCTATCCACGACCGATGCGGGCGTTGCAATCACTCAACCAATCCAACCTCCACAAAACAATCAAGAAATCAAATCAATTCAATTCCAATCAAAAAAGAAAGGCAACGACACTCGATCGGTCATGACCACCCCACCTGCAATTAAATTAACCCCAAGTTTCTTCCGTGAGACAAGAGATCGAGCATACCTGATCCTCGATCTGGGTGTAGCAAGGCGCCTCTAGGGTCACCCAGAAGTCGCCGTCTTTGCCAATGGAGTAGCTCTTCACAGAGCTCGGAAGGAGCCCCCCCGGCAGTCCGTTCTTCTCCAGCTCCTCCACCACGGAATCCGCCGCTGTCGTCGCGATTAGTAGCGACGACAGAATCACGAGGATAAGCGGGGGCTTCATCGCCAAAGCTTCAAATTTCCGTAGCTGACGGAATGGCGATGAGGGCTCTTCGAATTGTTGAGCGTTTCGAGAATTTTTGGCGATGGCGACACCAGGAACCAATATAACTTAGCTGCTGGGAACATCCAGAGCTTACTCATCAGGGGGGGGGAGCGGAGAATAGGAGCCCTTTGACATTGTCATACAGTATTATATTCACATGACTTTCGCTGTAAGAACTTCAATACCGTTTCTACGGTAGAGTTTCGAATGCACTTCCTCTGATTTGAAATTTCAGTAACTTTGTAACAATTCCAACTTCAGAAAAATTGCAATTTTATGCGTTTCCTTGAACTTTGAGCTTTATTTTCAGTTCCAGAATACCAAACTTCCATCAAATCGTATGAAGTTGATATATAAGTTGAATGAGATTGGGCACCAAAGTGCATACACTGAATGTCGTATGACAACGTTTTTCCTACTCAGTGAGGATGGTGCAGTATGAGGAGTCATAAAATGACTGAGGAATGATCATGAAGACCTCCGTCTTTCAAATTGGCATTCCAATGTTTTTCATCCAATTTTTTGTCAGCAAATTTGCTGACTGTAGTGGGAGGCTACCAAATGTACCTTACCAAAGCTACATGTGAGGAAACTTTCACTGTATGAATGTCAGTTGATAGTGATAGCGACTAGGGCTTTTTACTTGATGTATCCCATAATGATCTGAGGAGGCAAGAGGAGGCTTACGTCTCTTTCAAATTGACATTCGGATGTTTTTCATTCAATTTTTTGTGAACATGACAAACACTATCTGTGAAGAAGTTTGTGAAGAAGTTTGAATAGGATATTGCTTGAAAAGCAAGTCAATGTTGTAAGGATAGAGACTCTCTTAGCCTAGCTTCACATTAGTGGTATACTAAGGTTTTTATAGAGTAGCTTGCTTATTAATGGCATGTACACATTAATCCCTAAAGTTCTTTGACTATGTTTTTACCAAAAACGCTTCAAAATAAGCATTTCTAGTACAAATACCAAATTTTAAAAAAGAAACATTTTGGACATATGAAACCATAAGATCTTGTAGTATGCTTGATTGAGAACAAGTGGAAAAAATTTCAAAAAGTTTCTACTATGTAGATTGCAAGATATATATTAGCGTTTAAATTGACAAGAATTCCTTTTTTTGGCCCTACAAAAAACAAGGCAGATGCACTTCACAAGATTACATTTGTATGAAAAAATGTCCAAAATGGTGGAGCTTCTTTGGGCTCATTTTTCAAGGCAAGTTGGTTGCATACTTGAAAAAATTTAGATCATTTGGAATTGTAAAACATATAAGAAAAAAATAGTAAGTAGAAATAAATAGAGGATGATTCAACATACTAAATTGTTAAGAATTTAGTTATGGAATTGAAAAATGCCAATCCTAATGGTTATAATGTTGTAACAAACAATCTACATCTTGTGATTTTATTTTTTCCAAAAATATTAAAAATTGAATTAAATAAGGGACTTCAAAGTTTATTTTAAAGTAGAGATTTCAAAACTACCCATAAACTACCCACAACTACAATTCCTCATAACTTTCATTTCATTAATCAAAATGGAATGATTTAAAGCTCTCTACATATATAGAAATCTAATGAACCAATTTCAAATTTTTGTTTTAGAAAAAAATAATTTTTAAAACTTGTCCCAATTGCCCGGTTGGAGAAAAAATTACATTTCAAATACTAACTTTTTAACCATATAGTCAAAAGTTATGAAAATTTTTGGGCCTTAGAAACCTCACTCTCAGGTTTTGTGATAATTGTAAAGAAAAACAAATTCCATTTGTAGTGAATTGTTCAAAATCACTATGTTGCTAAAAAATGCAAGTTGGTCTTTTAGAGATTGAAGATTAAGTTATTTAAAGTCTTTCACCATACATGTTCCTCTTTGTCATTATTCTTTGGTCTTTAAAAGATTAAAGAGAGCACTATGTTTTTCTCAGTAATTATAGATTGAATGTAAAATATTCTATAATTATTAATTACTAAAACTTGAAGAAGGAAATTAATAAAAGAAGATAAATTGACATGTAAGTTACCATACATGGTATTTACTACCAAAAATAAACAAAATGAATGGATGGTTGAAATGATATAAAACAGAAAAGTTGATATATATTTCTTAAATCCAGGAAGATAGTATTGAATTAGAAAGGTTGTGTAAATGTCTTCTAAAGTTTTTATAAGACACTAATGCATTATAACACATCTTATGCACAATTTTTTAAATACTATTGTATCATTCCTTTTAAGGTTGAATGTTTTAAAAACACAAATTTGTATTAATACTTTGTCATGTTTAGTACTATCTAGAATCAAATAATATAAGGAATGAATAATTCTTTTTACCACTTTAAAAAAATGGAGGAGATATGCACAATGACTTGTCTTCAAATCTTGAATGTAAATCTAATTAACAATTTTTTAATGAGTGAAAATTAAGTTTTATTTTGTTGAATTTTTTTTCTTAAATTTTTAACTCAATTCTTCACCATAAAAAATTAGAAAATCAAAATTAGTAGTATAAAAAGTTTAGGTTGAGAAGATTTAAAGTCAAAGAATCTAGTTGAGCAAGGTGTAAAAAAACTTATTTTCTTCACTTTAAATGCAAATGTTTTGCAATCTATGCAATCAAAGTTTTTCAAATTTCTTCCATGCATTCTTATACTAGTCTAGTGCAAGATAATACAATTAGATATGCAAAAAAATAATAATTTTTAAAGTTTTTGCTCTTTGCAATAGAAATGACAATTTCAAGTGTTTTTTTGATGAAAAAAAAGGCTTTGGGACTTTAGGAATTAAACTATTTAATATTTGTTTGGATCTTGTTGGAAATTAATAAAAGATTCTAGTACATCTTAGAAAGATACCATATGAATAATCAAAACATTCAAAACATCTATTAACTTGGAACAGGTTACAATCATGTAAAACTCTCAAAAATACTATGAGTTATATTTAATTCTATCATCAATTAACACTCCTTTTTAGATTCTTTTGGTATACATAGTAGGTCTTTGAAATGCATCCTTTTATATGTCTTTTGTATCATAATCTTCTTGAAATTTTGCCTGAAAGATTTTTATTTGATTTTTGATTTAAGCACTTTCTAAATTCACAGGATTGGCCAAATTAATTTACTGAACACACCTATTATAATTAGTTTACATATAAAAATATCCCCTAATTAGATTTTATCTATGCACATCAACTTGAGTGAATGATTTTAGGTATTTTTTCCTTACTATACAATCCCATCCTTTTCAAATAATTAGTATACACACAAAAATACTCCCTGATTCTATCTATGTACATCAACTTAATGAATAATTTTAGGTATTTTTCCCTTACTACCTATACAATCCAACCTTTTAAAAAAATCAAATTTCATAGGCCAAAAAATCAATTCAGGCGGGTATCAACTTTCCGAACTCACTTTTGGACCGTGGATTCGTTGGGCTTCCAATCGCAGCCGCCCAAGTGTAAAGCGGTGCAAAGAGAGCAATGATTCTGCCGAACTCTTGACCGCCCAGCAAGTCGGGCTCCCGGGCAGCAACCGGCTGGAGGGAGTTTTCGTCGTCCTCCCGCCGTCTTTCGTCGACGATATATTTGGTTCTCGTTCGTCTGTCGATGAGGGGGGCTTCGTCGTGGTGGAGAAGCCTTTTTCGGGAATCCTCGCCCTCGCCATAGCCCGGCATTTCTAAGTTTCGGTTCCGCGCTCTTGTGTTTGCGAAATTTTGCGGACAAGTTCGTTGGCATCCCGAGGAGCCTCTTTCGGTGACGTTGCTGGCCGTGCTTCGCTGCGTTGCAACGGGAGTGTGGTTTGATTTCATCTCTTTTTGTTTGATTGCAACAACCGTAGGGTTTGGCTACGGTGGGAGTTTTGCGGAGTGATTGTTTTTCTTTGCTGGATTGGGAAGGGCATGGCTGATGGCGACAGTTTCCGTCGTCATGTTGCGGCTTACGAAGTGCGGTGACGGACTTTCTGATTGAATGGGCTCCGTGCGTCAGTGAGGGACCCGAGTAGGGTTTTTGTTCTTTTGGTGTTTGTTTTTAACTTCGGGGTACAAAGGGCAGGTCTGGGACGTCGGTTGTTGAAGCGCTAGGTGTTTGGGCCATTGCGAGCTGGGGTGATTGTATTAACGGAAATTCATGGAAGGTGAAAGGCAGTTGTGGTGTTCTTGAGGGTTGAGAAGCCTGCGAGGCTGTGACGTTTTAGTTCAAGTTGCATTGAGAATACTAGGGTTTCGAAATTCTGGAGAATCAGGGATGAGCATAGGCGGAAATTCTATGATGTTCAGAAGTGAATTGGTATTCCTAGGTTGAAGACCCCATTCTGCTGTCGGCTGAATCGCAGGTGGTTAAATGGCAAGTGAAACTGTGAGACTGGTTCAGGAACGTCAATTCAATCAAATGCCAAACTATTTCAGGGAATAGGAAAAATCGCAATTTTTCTTACATTCATGCCTGGAACTGCTCCGTGGAGTTTCTATCACAGTTGTGCTCCTGGGCTTACTAGTACTTTCTGAAGGCTGCATGAAAAAGCACAATATTCAGCTGTCGATTGCTTCTTGATAATTGATAACATCTCCAGAGGAAGTTGACTCTAGCTATCAGGAATATTCAAAAGTAGGTTGCCAACGGGATACCCTGTGCGTGGACAAGGTTGAGGCGGAGAGCACTTCTTGCACATAAGGTGCTCGATATTGTCGACTAAGCTTTTGATGGGATCGTGTGCAACATATGGTTAAAAGGCATGTGAAGGGAAATTGAAGTTGGGAGTAAACGATGGTGGGGTTGGACAGACAGCATATTTTCCAGCCCGGGCTGTTGAGAGAGTCAGACTGCAGAGCTTGTGGCACGTCCTCCAAGGTTGCGGTCTGAAGTCAAAGGCGGAAGCAGAGAGACTTTCCATCTCGCCCTTGGTCTAGCAGTTTTGAATCGCGCGGGATTTTATTGTCCCTGGATACTTCTTACCTGGACTCTGGATTTGGAGCGATCGCTTATGATTGATTCAGCAGCTCGCTCAACTCACATGGAGTTCAATTACCTTCAGGTTCTGCACTTTTCCGTGTGGCGGGTGCATTGCGTAGTTACACTTTGTTCTGTTTCTTTATTTACTAGAGGAGTTAATACTTCTGGAAGAATGTAGCGTGGAGTACTACTGTACAGATGCTTGTGAAAAGTAGATCACTGATCTCGATACATTAGCTAGTCGAAGGGTATGTCTATGATGTGAAATTCTGGCTTCATTGAGTTTCGACTACATTACTTAGGATAGCCTTAGACGTCGTATACAGACTGGTATTGACTCATTGATTTTGATTACGTAATCATTTTGCACCCACAGTACATTGGGTACCTACTGCACCTAATTTCGGTTTTGATAATCCTAATTCATGGAGCTTTACATTGAACGTTGGTCCGTCCAACTTGTTGTGAGGGCCTGCGTGATAATTTTTTTATTGCAACAGCACTCGAATATTTTTTTTCTAGATGAGAATTGGTATTTCATCAAACCATGATGGGGTTACCGTATTATGGTATACCCATGAAAATCATATTGTGGTCAAGTTGTTACTATGAGTGTAGTTTATAGCTTAGGTTTGTCTTGGTTTTATTTTGAGAACCTGAGAAATTTCAAAGTTACGTGTTTCAGTGCGCACTATGCTGCTTCCCGAGCAGCTGTAGCTTCCTCTGTTGTCTGGCAATATATCTCGTTCTTCTCAGTGTTCTCCCTTCCTCTCGATGCTCTTGGTTTCACTCTTTACGATGTCTGGGTAACTTCCGCTAGACCCTTGCTTTGGTACGTGACCTGATTGTCCTTTGTGTTGACAGAGAGTGAAGGTTTATCGACTGAATGATGAAGGCAAATGGGACGACAAAGGCACAGGTCATGTGTCAGTTGAATATCTCGAGGTAAATTCTTTAATGTATTCAACATGTCCAATATCGAGAATGTAACTAAATCTGGTGTCAAACACCTGATGTCTACAGAATGGTCAACCGAGTTTTTGCTGTTTTGGAACTACTTGACTGACATAAGAAAACCTCTACGGATTCGTGTTTAGGGCTTATTGGAATAAGGTAAAGGATTCAGGGTCTTGATTATTATCAATGTTTAGATCTGGTAAGTCTTAAGAGATGACCATATCGTGACAATTGTGTCTTGAGTTGCCGCAGCGTTCTGATGCGGTTGGCTTGGTAGTCATCGACGAAGAGGACAATCAAACTCTTTTGGTGCATCGAATATCAGCTGATGACATCTACAGACGCCAAGAAGGTTAGTGATTGTTTTGGGCACGACTTCGAGGTAGATCATTCAGAACGTGGATTTTCCCTGTCTAGTTTCGCTGTTAACATTTCCGGACATACTTTTGTACTAGCTGAACTTCTACTGGAAACTAATAGTGGTGGAAATTTTGTCCATTTATGCACACTTTATTCCATCTAAAGCCAGCCCGAACTCTTAAACCTTAGTGGATAGTACAACACTTCCTTTAATTGAAGATGTTTCTAAGTTTCGTTTTGCAAATGAGGACATTGGGGCTGATATCCTATGATGTTGGAATTTTAGCTACAGTGGTATTAAACCTTGTTTGGAATATTTTATACCTTTTTTTGTAGACTAAAATAATTAGAGGATTTGTTTGTTTCAGACACAATCGTATCATGGACAGATCCAGAAGTGGCTACAGATCTAGCCCTCAGTTTTCAAGAGACAATGGGCTGCACTTTCATTTGGTAATTTCATTGTCGGCAATTTCGTTTTCGATGGGGTTCATCTCAGATTCCTGTATGCGATCTGTCAAACGGAGACTAGTTTTGTTTTCTGAGCGAGCGGAGACTGTTGAGTACTGCGATTGGGGTTATAGTGATAGCAGTCACTGTGTCTGGTTATTATTTGAGATCCAACACGTTTGATCTAAGTTTAACTCTGTCAGACACATTGGTTTTGTCTACCTCCTGCTGAAACTTTTTTCCCTTCTCAATTTATGCAGGGACCAAATATGCAGTGTACAAAGATCTATACACTTCCCTTCTGTAGCTGGTATTATCTTTGAACTTCAATCGTGATTTGGTTGTCTGGTTTCTTAATGACATGTCTCTTACTATTTTATGCCTTGATACTTTTCTCCTTGGTGGTATGTTGCTAATTCCTTTTTTGGTTTCGATGTGGAGTACATTTGATATATATTTTTTGTTCGCTGGGTTTCATCGAGATGGGCACGCTTCTGAGCTTTTCATAGATGAGATGCGTTAAAGTCTTGTCTGATGGTGAAACAGGGTTGAATGGTTCTGTTCGTCCAGGTGGTGACGACTTGGAGCATTCTGGAACTTCTCAAGATGATGGTAAGCTAGTTTCTGTTGCCTGAGATTCTACGAGAATTTAGCGATTAGCATGGTCGCTTTTCATCTGATTGCTAATATATAAATCCTAACATTTAAACTTGGTGAGCGGTTTTTTATTCTTGCACAATCTCATATAAGAATTATCATTGATTCTTGGAATCAAATATTTGTAATTGAGTCATTGGTAGGTCGGTGTATATAATAATGCATGATTGTGCTATCAACTCAGGCATGATTTCTAACATAGCACATTGTTTTGAAGGTGGTACTGAAGGATTTGAGCTCCCGCCAGTTGAACTTTCTACTCTTCCTCAGATTGCCAAGGTGTGCTTTAAGTAATTTTGATATACGGCAGAGTTTCGGATCATTTATGATCACAGCATATGCCACTCAAATGCTACATCATTGCATTTGTGCCTTATAATAATCGTTGACCATGAAGTCACCGGTGAAGGAGGGAGGGGCGACTTTTCTGTGCGAAACTGTTGAGAAATCGATCAGAAATTATGAGCCATCTTCAGAGATATTCTGTTTCAAATAGTAGTTGTGTCATTTTCGAGTATAACTTTTCGATGCATTGCTGCCTGCAGGCTCTTGGAGAAGTTTCACCTCTCGATAAAAATAGAGTGGCTTCGTTGGTTTTGCTTGACGTAAGTTAACAATTCATTTATTGATTTGAGAGCAAGAGCCTTGGTAGCTTGTTCCTCGTTTTAGCACATAAATTCATTTTCAGTCATGAATGTTTCTAGAGAAATTATTGCATACGGGAAGGATGATTGTTCAGACTGGATGGGGCTATTTTGTGTCAGCAAAATTATATTCGCAAACTGGTGGAGTTATTTCGCACTTGTGAAGACTTGGAGAATGATGAAGGTCTTCAATTGATGTTCAAAATTGTGAAGGGAATCAGTAAGTTGAATCGCCCGTTTGTTCCTTAGTGTGAACTTTGAATTATTTCTAGTAATTCTGGTATTTTGGTGTTTGTTTTGTTGCAATTTTATGTTATGGTGTTTAAGCTGATTCCTGAAGTATTGACACCTAGTCTTCTTTGCAATTCTATTTAAGCTGATGTTTGGAATGCACTGTTCTTCTTGCAGTCTCACTCAATGATGCACATATTTTTGACATCATCTTCAGCGATGAGTATATTATGGATATTGTTGGAGCCTTGGAACGTGAGTTCTTTTACTTCGCCCTCAATAGTCATTTTTCCTGTTACACCTCCTATTTCCATGTGCTTAGGTGTATTTTACAGATGAGTGCAATTACGGACGTATTTGATGACGTCAATATCAGTCCAAGTAAATTACAGTGTCTACGACAGGGTCCGGAGAATGCATCAAGAAACGGAATTTATTTCCAAATATCTGCATAAGATCAACTCTTGAAAGAGAACTAGATGGTATGTCAAGAGTGAACATGATGTCGGGTTCTGCATATGCTCGATTCTAGAACCTACACACTGAGATCGCTAATAATTCTTCGTAGTATGAAGAGAGTCAATTCATGTAAGTTGTACGGGTTTGGACTCTATCTTACAAATATGCAGTGTCAACATAATCTGAAATCTTGGAAGTACAGTAGAACTTCTCTAAGGTGAACTTCTCTAAGGCAATGACCTCTCTAAAATGATGGAGTATTAATTGCTTGGTCCCGCACTAGGCTCAATCCCAACATACATATCACAGAAGTTCTTTGAGATTCGTGAGCATGGGGGCTTGAGCCCGGTCTTGGGGCTATTACTTTAGGAAAGTTCTACTATATGAGAGAAATCCCTCTTTATGTTATTCTTTGTTTATTTTATTGATGAACAGGTTTTATTTGTTACTAACACGAAGAGATTCAAATGTGTTGTATTGAAACAGATGATCCAGAACTGACCACACGCCAAAGTCACCGGACATACCTTACAGAGCAAGTTACTTTTAAGGAGGTAGGAACTCACTAGTCATGAGAGGCGATGCTCAGTTCTTAACAATCTCTCAAACTTGCGATTCTCATGGAATCTGTATCCTGGAAATGTATAGTGAAGAAGTATCCATATTTTCTGTGGAAGCAGATATGCGTTTGGGCAGTATACCTCTTCTCTCAGAAATGAGCAGATTGAAGACGTCATGATTGAAGTACAAGGTTAAAGGCTAGAAGCTTACGAAAGGGATGTCTCTTTTGTATACACAGGCTGTTCCTATTCGTGACCCGGCAATATTGTCAAAGATTCATCAGACATATCGTATTGGTTATATAAAGGTTAGTCACGGACATAATATCTTTTGAATTTGCGTAAGGTTCTCTTTCTCACTGGGCTTTTGTTGAAGTTGTTTTAATGGTATCAAACTGCCGGCTACTTTTATACAGCATCCAAGAATGTCTATAATATGCCTTCATTCTTTTGTCAAGCCATTTCTTTGATTCACTTGTTTTGTACCAGCAAGGAAGATGACAGTTTTTTTTTTTTAACTCCAGCCTGTATTTGTTTCTAGAGGTATTTCATTGGTCGTTCTGTATTTGATACTCGCGAGACTTTGTAATATGACTTGTGGCTTCACAACGTTTAATAGTTTGGCCATCCATTTAACCAATACTCTGTTTTTGAGTTAGTTGATTTGAAACTAACATTGAATTTCATGTGCGAAGGATGCAATTTTACCAAGGGTTCTGGATGACCAGACATTTGCTTCGATGAACTCCATTATTCTCCTCAACAATGTCTCAGTAAGTTCGTAAAGTCTCTGTAAGATGTTGACAGGGATTCGCAAATTGATGTCATGCAAACGTCATGTTTGCCAAATGGATTTGATTCTTGGTCTTTTCCGTTTTGTTTTATTAATCGCCGAGTGATTTTCATTGTATTTTTATTGTCGGTTATCTACAAACAAACCTTATGAAAATTTGTTACTCCAAATACTGCTTTTGATGACATGTTTGTTGTTTTTGATATTCCTCATGTGTGGGCGAGCTCTTCTTTTGGCACTTATTGTTTACTTTTTAATTCTGAAATTGGGCACGGGAGAGAACTGTTTTTGTGGTCTTGCTCCAGCTCAAGTGGTCTAAGAATTAGGATTGATGTTTTGGACGTGTTTAATGTACGTAGGTGGTGTCGTCTCTTCAGAAGGACTCAGCCTTCTTGTCGGAACTCTTTTCAAAACTGCGGTCACCTGAAACACCAGAAAAAAGCAGACGGGATTTGGTGAGTCTTCAGTATTGTTAACATGCTCACTGTTTGCTCAGGTATCAGTTCATGCTGAGGCCAATCAAGATATTATGTGTCTTTTCTTCACCTGTTCTCACTTTTTGTCTTCTGGTTTAGGTGTTCTTTATCCAGGAGTTTTGTAATTTGAGTAAACACCACCCTGGAGTTCGAAGTCAGCTCTTCAGGTACAGAATTTAGTTTGGAGTCCGCGCTCTACAGTGGTTTAATGTAAGATTCCATTTTTTCGTTGCATTTTTATATGATTGTCTAGTCAACGGCTCTCATGGTCTAATCTCTATGACCTAGTGATCGGCTTGAATCAACTTAAACTCACAAAATTTTCTTCAGTTCTGTAAATGCTCAATAGCGTTTGGAAGTGTTTTGAGGTTTTGCAGAATATCTTATGGACTTTACTTATCAGATGACTTGCTTAATTCAAACTTTTCTTTGCGTATGGCAGTGCACTCGTCAAGGAAGGTTTGTTTGATATAGTTAGGGACATTCTCAAGGATGCTGAAGAGAGTGTTCGATTGAGCGGGTATTTCTCTTGATATTTTTCCAGTTGCTTCTGTGTGTTCTACTGTTTTGCACAGGATAAGCATATTATCTGAGAGGTGTCTCTTTTTTTTGGTCCGTCCAAGTTTAATGTGTTTTACCAACTGTGAGTACGTTTTTGAATTGACTGTAGATTATATTCAGTTTTCTCTTAAGACAGAAAGCCGTTGTTGTTTTTCAATTCTAACTTTGTTGGCTACTGTATTTGGCAGGTGCGATATTTTGATCGTAATCTTGAACAATGACCCGACACTGCTGCGCTCCTTTTTGGTGAATCAAACTTCTCACGCTTTATTCAGTGACCTGGTGCGTGTTGCTTTAAATCATTAGGAGACCACCTATTCATTGAAGCTCTATGTAGCCTGAATTTGTTAGACCTTGTACAGATCTCATGTATTACTTTTTAAACTACCAAATTCTTGATAGTGAGTTAACGACGGACCAATCGTACAACTATTGGAATCAATGATAATATACTACGTTCTTGAAATAGTGGACCAAGTGCTGAGCTGAGTAATTGTTGCTCCTGGTTTACTGATAAAGTTCGTAATTTACAGGTTTCAGGCATGTTGACTCAAAGTGAAGGAGGACTTCAAGCACAACTTCTAGCAATCATGCGAATGCTTCTGGACTCTGAAACTATGGACGCCGTATGTGAAAAAAAATTGCCTCTGATCTCTTCATGGTCTTCTTTTCATTATTGCTGTTTTGGCTTCTGTTGTTAGACCTTTGCTTGTTTCAATTTCAACTTGCTCGGGGATGTTTTGTGCTATTTTACTCTGCTCCTTGGGATCTTTTATTACCAGCTTGTAGCCGTCTTTACCTACTTAAATACGTCGAATGAAGTTGCGTGTTCTTGCGATGTTCCTTCCATATCTCAGTATGATTCTAAAGTGAAAAGTTTCCTTCCTGCAAAGCTAACAGGAGGACTGCTAAGGCAGTTACTGATTTCTTTGATGGGTTTGGGTTTGGGTTTCAGCCACAAGTTGAGAAAAGTCCTTTCTTGGAGATTTTCTATGAGAAGTACATGGATCAAATGGTCGAGGTCCTTACGAGTGACTCCCCACCTGAATCGGGGGTTGTAATGTCCTTTAAGGAATCTGGCAATGATTCCGGAAATACGAAGAAACTACCTGTTTCGCCTGAAATTCTTGGGAACATCTGCGAGCTTCTGTGTTTCTGTGTCCAACATCATCGTTTCAGAATCAAGTGCGTGCAGAGTGAATCCGTTGCCTCTTCATAATTTATTCTTCGTGCTATCTTCCTCTAAATAGTCTCCACCTGGCTTTCTATGCTCAAATAATTGTTTGTGTGCAGGTATTATGTGATGAGGAAACATGTGGTGGAGAAAGTTTTGTCGTTGACACGCAGGAAGGAGAAGTACTTAGTCGTGGCAGCAGTGCGTTTTTTAAGGACGTGTATTTCTTTGAAGGTATGCGACTTTGAGCCGCTACTCCTTTTCCTTGCTCTGTGATGTTTGTTTGAAAGATGACTTTTGATTGTTATTGAGGGCTTTTTACATGATCCCATGATTTAATAAATTGATCGCTCAGAATGTGAGATACCGTATCTCTGTTTGTTCTCATCATCATCAATGAAGTTGGGTCTACGGTGTATTAACAATAAGATTGCATCTCGGAAATTTCTTTTTATCGATCCTATTATTTAAGATATTCAAGTGTGTGATCGCATTAATACCGTTCCTATGCTTACAGGAGGAATTTTACCACCGATATATTGTAAAGCACAACTGTTTTGAACCTATTATTTCTGCCTTTGTGGCAAACGGGAACCGTTATAATCTTCTGAATTCAGCTGTATTAGAGCTCATTGATTATATCCGAAAGGTAAGTCTTATCAACATTCCCTTTCTATTTGTCTTAGATTTATAAGGTTTTACTTTGCATCAAGTGGAGGGAATTTCATTTCTAGACATCTCGTGATTATTTTCGGCAACAGCCTGTGTTAGGCTGTAGGAAGCATTGATGGTCGAAACCGTGGTTGAAAGAATTCTGCTCATGAGTGTACTCATGTTTCTTGCAGGAGGGTATCAAGAGTCTGATTGTACACTTATATGAAACTTACTCTTCGAAATTGGAGTCCGTTGATTACGTGGACACGTTTCAGGCTTTGAAATTGAAATATGATCAGGTGAATATGCGGTTGTATGATCTTACGTATACAACTTGGTATATGGATGACCGTCTTGTGTTGTTTCAGAGGATATTTTAAGCCGTTTGCTACCTTCAGAATGTCAAATGCATTTGGTGTAGGCAGTTTTGCAGTGTCCTTAGAAAAGTGGACGTTATGTGCTTGGTGTTGAGTGACAGAAAATTTAGTGGACCAGTTTGCAAGGCTTTGTTACATTAATTTATTGGTCAACAGAAAATTCAGATTTTAGATTGTTTTAGATATTCTGATTTGAGAAGGTTCAAAAGATCTTGAGGATGAACTTCGATGGGTTCACATTTAGAATCATTGTTTTTTATGTTTGGAGACAATGCAGATGCTGGAGCCTCCTTCCGGATTTCCGGGAGGAACTATGATTAGCGGCGGGCTTGATCATGGTTCTCGCGGCATGCATGATAAACTCAACCATGTTGGCCTATCCGAAAATCGTAAACGGAAAGATGAGCGTGCTTTGGACAAAGATGAAGAGGATTATTTCAATGAAGATAGGTATGCATTGCATTGCAGCAAGTTTTTGCATTGTTAGGAGATCATTTGAGTTGGGTTTTGGTTCAGCCTTAGCTCAACACTGTTGGAACTTTTAGTCTCCGTGTTTATCCGTTGTAACTGTATGATATTTTGTATTTTCTGCTATTTTCTGCTGTATCAGTCCATGAGATGCCGAGTCATTTCTGTTTACTTTCTCACGCAGTGATGACGAGGAGGACACATCTACAGCTAAATTGAGGCCATCCTCGGAACTGAAATCAACCAATGCTGGATTACTCAACAAAACCGGTTCTCCAGGCCAGAGATCTCTGAGGTGATTTTGCTGGCATTCTGTGCATTCTAGTGGTTGTACTATTATATTAATGGGACATATGCCATTTTACCTGTTACACAGCAGCTTAGTGTGTTCTATATTTTCTTGTGCACCACGTAAGTACTTGGCATTAGAATCTGACCTAGCAACCACTTTTGACCAGCTTTAAGTACCCTTTCCCAGTTTTTCTTAAACATTCCTTCGCATAAAGTTTTTGTAGCTGACGGCGCGTGACTCTATGGTTTCGATGACTTGTTTTTAGTGATGAGGAGGAGGATTCAGCATCTGCAAAACTGAGGACATCTGCAGGTCAGCAATCACCTAAGGCAGTGATACTAATCAGCAAAAACATTGCAGTGAGCAATGTACCATACAGGTCAGTTTTGTTGCAAATGTCTGATCTAACCAATCAGAGACTTTGATCGGTTATTCTTGCCATGTGTCATTTCTATGGTAGACGGGTCGGAAGGGCGTCCTTAACCCCAAATGCCCAAGGCCTTTTTGGAGCTTCTTGAAGTTTGCTCTAAACTAATAAAAAAGCCAAAGTTTTGATAAGTTTTGTCAATCTATTTTGAATTGTATCCATACAATCTTAATTATAGATTGAAAGATTATTATATTTATCATGAGGGGGGTAATAACTCGAAAGTGAATCGAAGTTCAATCCTCTTTTTACATGTCAAATCTAAAATTGAGGTCATGAAAAAAATGAGGTTATAGGGATTAAGTTCGCACTTGGTGTCAGTAGTGGTGAGCAGTGACTTTAGCCAAAGGGGTACTACATGAACCCCGCCTAGCCCAAAATAAGAAGTTCACGTTTAGAAATTCATAATAAAGATAATTAACTTACAGTGTGTCATCTTTTATAGACATGAGTTTGGACATTTCACATTTACTACGTATCATTTTCTATAGACATTTGGGGTGAAGGTTTGGGCTGCTTCTCAGCGTTGTGACTTCTCTAACCCGTGAGTGTCTATAATGCTTGAATCTAATTAGATATATGTATCATGAGCTTGACGTCGGCTTTGCTTTAATTATGATAGGTGAAATCGACTCAAAAAAAATTCTTCAGCCATTCATGGCCACTCAGGCAGTAAGGGGCTAAAGATCTGTTATTTTTTCAGGGGTAACATGTTTGGCTTAGTAGATTATGAAGATGAGGAGGATGACGTTCCCGTGAATGTGGGTAACAATGGAAAAGATGGAGGCGAGGTGTTGGAGAAAGAGTCTAATAGCCTGCTCACGTCAATCCCACTTTCAGATCCAATCTGGTCAAATTTAGAAGATGCATCAGCTGCCAAACGGAAGTCACCTCCTGCACCAGATTTGGAGCAGACTGATGCAGTTGTCTCAAAGAGACAGAAACCTGGAATTGGGCAGGCAACTGAACGCTCCAGTGACGTCAGAAATTTGACTAGCATTGATGATGCAGATGAACTGGCGCCCTCTGGGAGGGGTGCTGAGGTTCAAGAGTCAGCAGAACTGATGAGGAAGTGTTCTCAAGGACTCACGTCCTCCGAGGGTCCCGCATCACGATCAGACAGTCCCAAGATATTCCCCTGCGAGGAGCCAAAGTCAGTAGAGCTTCCAGGAAACGGTGCTGTCATTGGCCAGCGGACCTTGGATTCAGATTTGCATCCTGTCACAAAAGCAAACCATGTTGATGGAGACAATTCCTGTAGCGGTGGGGATGCAGGAACTGCTGGAGATCTCTTATGTGCAAATGGTAAAGCGAACACGCTCCCACAAAGTGCGGATTGTTCATCCATGGTGGCAAATAATCTAAGCAGGACTGCGAACGGGTCTGCAAACTCTTCAATTGTGAAAACCAGTGGCCATGAAGGTG
Organism: Climacium dendroides; assembly: GCA_950106755.1. Lineage (NCBI taxonomy): Eukaryota > Viridiplantae > Streptophyta > Bryopsida > Hypnales > Climaciaceae > Climacium > Climacium dendroides. The sequence goes on from OX467086.1 coordinate 25,596,021, forward strand.
AATTCGCAGGACGTCATGAGGACCCAAGCCTGTGCAATGGGACACGCAGCTTGACTAGAGGTGTCGATGGGAGTGGTTCAGAGATTCGAGTCAATTCAGATGATACGTCGCTCAACATAACAGCAGTGGGATGCACAAGTGAAAACGGAAAAGGCAATTCCTGTGGGCAAGATTGCAATGGGACAGCAAATGATGGTGTAAAGAGGGAAGATCATGGAACTGGTTCCATCAAGGGTAACTCTGCTACTAGTGGTGTCACCCAGGAGCTCCCTAACGGCAGCTTAGAAAGTGAAAATAAAAAACTGACTAGCTTAAGTACCGACCTTCTGAGGGCTGTCACACCAACATCTCCAGGGCCCTTCACTGTTCGATAAGGTGGGCCACTTCTCTGCAGTTCTGCACCACTCGTACATAGCTTCTCTTGAGCTTTATCTCAATTGTAATTGTCTTTTGTCTATTGACGAGATTTTGTCCTTGCTACCAATTCTATCTTCACTTGCTCCTTTCTCTTCCCAGCACCTGTTTTAGACACGGCATGCTTGGGAGTAATATTTTGGAGCGCACCATTACAGTTCTCAGATCAGGCTGGTTTTCCGGGGTCAGTCTAGCACCGATTATTAGGGCAGAGCTCGTTGTAAGGAGCCTCAATTGAACAATGACATCTGTGGTCCCTCGAGGCAGATTTATTGTAACGATCAGGGTCAAAAACTAATGTCTACCAAACTGATTCTTCTGCTCTACTTTTTTTTCTGTCTGACATTGAGCTTCCATAAGTATTAGAGGTGGGACAATTCTGTTTTACTTTACTGTGTTTCATCCATGTGCAAGATTTTCAAGTAATGGTAATTTAGCATGATCCGGAGTCCATAGATCCTTTTCGTTCAATGAACGACCCAGAAAAAGTTGTCATTTCTTATATCTCATCCTCATCAACGGGATTTCCATTGCCCTGACATCCAGAAGTGACCTTAGCAGTCAACGTGAAACAGTTTCACGGTGATCTATTGGATTCTTATCTTCCCATTGTGTGGTTCCTTCTATGAAGTCCCTACCATTTGTTATAGATTTTGAGTAGGCATTGAGAGTGTGCAATTTACAATACTCTCCTCCCTACAGGACGCTAAATCCGTCTCACAAGGGTAAAAGTAAAATCTTGCCTCCTATTTTGTGCTATGTCTAGGGTATGTTCTTGACCTCTCCTAGCTAATTTAGGGTCTCTGGTTACAAATATGAATTCAAAATTTGCAAATCTTTTCATGTGTGAAATAAGAAATTCTTGCAATTTTCTTTGGGGTAAAATTCCTTTGTTTTCACCCTATTGGTTCCACTTTGTGGGATGGGTTTCTCCTCCCCTTCCTTCCCTTCCCCTCGCCTTCTAAGGTGAATTCAAAATTTGCAAATCTTTTAAATTCTTGCATTTTTCTCTGGGGTAAAATTCCTTTGTTTTCACCCTATTGGTTTCACTTCATGGAATGGGTTTCTCCTCCCCTCCCTTCCCCTCGCCTTCTAAGGTCCAGAAATCGCCTTATTTGTACATTTGTTGAAGGCTATGATAAAACATGTACACACTGTGTACATTTGAGGATATGGATGGTTTTAGAGCCTATTACCTTACAGAAGTAGGGATCTTTCCAATGTGCAATAGTAAGAACTAAGGTAACTAAGATGATCCATTGTGGTCAATGCACATATTCATATTTATTAGATTTACAAAATTATTTTTGCAATCAAACAGAAAATTAGAGAATATTTCACATATATTTTAGTCAATTTGTTTTTGGGTAAAAAAAGATTCATTGTAGGTGATTAGAATAAAAACATAGTATTTTTCATTATTGTTCTTAAGAGGGGACTATTCTCATCTACTTGAATGTTAATGTGGCTCTCTTAATTCCCTACATGTTTGCAAGTGTTTCCTAGGATTGTTGAATAATGCTCAAATGAACCTTTTGCCAAGTGTAGAACTCACATGGTGGTGTTGATTGAATTCATATTATCACTATTTTTAAACCCAATTCCAACCCTTTCCTTCCCAATTTCACCTTGAGTTGAATTAATGTATACTTAAATATTGTTTTCACTACATTAAGATGCAACAAAGGGCAATTGTGTATTGTGGTACATAATTGAGTATACAATGTCCCATTGTGCACTTGAGGTGCTTAAAATGCTTGATTTTCATTAGTTTTGCATTAAACTTTCAACAAAAATTTATAAAAATATCCACTCCTATTTGCTAATGCTAATATATGGTCTTCATCTAAAATTTCTAGACAATTTTACATGATAATTTATATCACATGCACATTTAGAAAAACAAAAAGTGCAAAATATGCCTTAGTAATTAATCTAAGGTTTTAAACTTCAAAGTCAAATACAAAACTTCAAAAATATCCTTAAATAATACGAATTTGAAAAATAAATCATTACAGTTGTAAATACATATGCTATTTTCTTTTTTAAATGATCTCAATTTTTACTAATATTTTTTGAACTTAGTATCAGCAATGGAATGTCACAAAGCACTTTCTAGAATCTAGATGTAAAATTATCAAGTTTGAGTATGTGGATTTTTTGAATGGTCATATACCTTGGATAGACCATGTCTTCCAAAAAAATGTTCCACCTTTAGTTCAATGTGCATTTGTCACAAGCATTTTTCAAATTTATCAAAACACTACTTCATAGTGCATTGTGACAAAGACCTTGTTGACTATAGCACAAAAAACCCTTGCAAAAAACTTGGATACAATACACTTAAATAAGGATTAAGATACCTTATGTGTCAAGATATATAATTGCATCAAGGCCACACAATTGCTACACTCATCATCCTATTAGTGGATGTGACACTAATTAATCCCTAAAGGACCAAGACCTTCTCATCAAAAAGCATTAAGAATTGCCAGTTCTTTTGCAAAGAGAAAATCTTTTTTTTAAATTCATTTTTGCATATCCAACCATAGGACTTTGCCCCAAATTAGGATTAAAATTTGTGGAAGAAATTTACAAAACTTTGAAAGATTGTTGCATTTGAAGTGAAGAAAAAGTGATTTTTGCACCTTACCAATCTAGATTACAAGGCTTTGAATCTTCTTAACTTAAAATTTTGAAATATAAATTTTTAATGTTGAAAAATTGAGTTGAGAGTCCAAGATTTTATTTTTATTTTTAAATACATTAGATTTTCTTTTAAAAAAAAATAATATTGGAATAGGTACAAGACACTGAGATATAAGACAAAAATTAATCATTAATAGTTCCAAGATGGAATTAACTCCTAAATGCCTAAGGCACCAAATTTTGGTGGTGACAATAAATTGAAGTTAAATAAAACCTAACCAAATTCCTATTTTTTGGATTTTATATTTTTGGAAAACCCTTTTTGAAGTCTAGTTTTAGCAAAAAATTGATTATAAAATGATTGATTATGATTTTTCTATTCAAGATTTTGTGCAAGGGTGTCCATTGCAATCTTAACTTTCCTGAAGTGTTAAGGGCTCTTGGAAAGGAGCCCCAAATACACTAGATCTTAGAGAAAAAATCACATTTGAAATTCATTTAAAAAAATGGTAGAGTAGATTTTGAGAAGTCTTAAATTGATTGGAGTTATGCATGTTAGGCCCTTTATCCTCATGTTTATTTGGTGACCAACTTTTTAGATTTGACATGTAAAAGAAGATTGGCTTCACATCACTTTTTCAATTTTAACACCAACATGATTAAACATTATAATTTTTTTTCAATCCACAAGTGATATTGCTGTGTTTTCTTTTTGTATGAGACCTTTAATATGTCTAAATTGAATTTATATAGTTGTACTTTAAAAAAATTGATATAGCTTATCAAAATGTTGGCTTTTTGTTCAATTTAGAGCAAATTTCTAGAAGCTCAAAAAAGGTCTTAGACATTTAGGGGTTAAAAACATACTATTTCCAACTATGAGAATGTTCTAGCAAGCAAAGTAAACAATGTTGGACTCTTTCTTTTAAATTGTGAAAATCAAGTTCAAACACAAATCCAATACATTTGTTTTCTTTGACCCCTAAAGGACCATTGTGGACAACTAGAATTTGGGGTAGGTACCTATAGTCTCATTTTTTGTCTTGATTTTTAAATCTCTTTTTGAAGATAGAAAATTTATTAACTTCATGGGAATAAAATTTATTTTTCAATTAGTGCTCGGAAACAAAAGTTATGTCTAAATTAGCTCAAAACAAGAGAGAGGGTACAATAGAAAAAAATTCAAAAATTTGAATTTGAATTTTTTTTCCCTCATAAATTATATTTTTTTCTACATGGAAAGATTTGGTTCATTCTACTTGGATTTGTTATGAGAAAGTTATGGACAATCTTGTTTTGGGGCAAATAGAGCATCTTCTTGAAAAAATAACTTGTAGGATTCATTTCTAAATGCAATTTTTACAATTTTTCAAGAAAAAAAGTTCTACATGGTTTAGTTTTTTTCTAGAAAAATCTCACCATTGAAATTAGTGCATTTTAATTCCATCTCAGAGACGTTAATAATTTAGATTTTCCTTCTATTTTGTACCTACTTCTACTTAACAATTTAAAAAAAAATTAAAATTAAATTCATTTTGTATTTTTTTTCTACACCTTGAACTCAATTCTCCACCACAAAGATTTAAATCTCAAAACTCTATAGTGCAAAAAATTAAAGTTAAGAAGGTTTAAAGTCAAATAATCTTGTCCCACAATGTATTGAAATAACTTGTTTTTTCACTTTAAACACAAATATCTTGCAATCTATGCAGTCAAAATTCTTGAAATTTTTTCACACATTCTCATACTAGGTAGGTGTAAGATCCAATAGTTAGATGTGCAACAAAAAAACAACCAATTTGAGATTTTCTTACTCTTTGCTATAGAAATGGCAATTTTGAGTGGTTTTTTGCAGAAAAAGGCCTTGGTCCTTAAAGGATTAAAGATGCTCAAATTGGCCAATAAAACAAGAAGCTCTACAGTTTTCTCATTAGTCAAGTAGAAGGACCTACACCTAGATACTTGAGCTATATAGATAAGTTCCATCATTAGATTGTCATAAATGCTTTGGGATCTTATTGGCAATTCAAAAACAAATCTCAAACACTTTCACTAGAAAAAATCAACCCTAACAACTTTGCAAACAACTACAATTTCTATTGTTTCAAACAAAAGTGACTATTATAGCACTTTAGTTGTAGTAGACAAGTCATTCTAGACACTCATTTGTTTTTTGTATAAATCATCCATTTCATCCAATGGTTTTATGGTATGGATGCTTGACATGGTATTTATTTACCCACTAGTTATCTGAACATCCCTATAACACTACTAGAAATTGCAAATTTTATGACTGTAAAAATATGACTGAGGATGACTAGCGACTAGTTGCAGTTATATTTTGACCTTGTACTCCATGGGAGTATAGTATACGCCCATTGGGAACGCCAAATACTTCATAGGGAACCATAGGGAATGCATTTGAGAACATGGAGTCATATTTTACAGTCATATTTTGCAGTCATATCTCCATAGTGATTACATTTTTTTGTTTTGGGCAGCCCAAAGTGAATTTGGGCAAGGAAATTGTTGAAAAAGTGCCTAGTCATATTTTGGGTTTAGTTATATTTTCAGTTATATTTTTTAAGGTAGTCCTCAAAAAATATGGGCAATTCAAAAAAATATGGTGAAGACATTGTTTTAAGATGTTGAAACCATAGCTGCTAATTTTTTAAGATTTTAAAATTCTAGCCGCTACTTTTTTAGGATTTTAAAAATCCTATCCGCCATTTCTTTAGGGGTTTAAAAACCCTAGCTACTACTTTTTTAGGGTTTTAGAAACCCTAGTCACCAGTTCTTTAGGATTTGAAAATCCTAGCTACCACTTCTTTAAAGTTTTGAAACCCTAACCGCCACTTCTTTAAATTCTTCTTCCTTACCTTGTATTGTTTCTTACCTTTTAATTCTTGTTACTTCTTGATTTTGCTTCTTAGTTGTTGCTTTTTGTTGCTCTTGAATTCATAGTTTAACTCTTACTTCTTCTTACTCTTTAGTTCATGATTCTTATTTCTTGTTGCATCAAAATTCTTTTTTCTTCTTGTCATATTCTATGTCATTAAAAAATGTGACTCACCACAGTCACATTCTACATCAACAAAAAACATGACTTACCATAGTCATATTTCCGTATCATTAAAAAATATGACTCACTGCAATTATATTCTAAATCACTACAAAATATGACTCAGAAGAGTCATATTTCATGTCACTGCAAAATATGACTCACCATAGTCATATTCCATGTCATTAAAAAATATAACTCACTACAGTCATATTCTACATAGGATTTTTTTGTTTGTCTGAGTGACTCAAGAAAAAATCAAATCCCCCTTAGGATAGTCAAAATATATGCCACATTGGCATACTATAGCTAAATATGGATATTTATACCTTCAACCCATATGACTGCCAATATGACTAATGTCTGAAGCAACTGCTTTTAAACTACTGAAGTTAGTCATATTTCGAGTCATCTACAGTGATTTCTACGTGAGTCATATTTTTTGACTTTACGACTCACTGCAGTTATATTTTGCAGTCATAAAACACTGCTTTTGTTGTAGTGTAAGTTTTGAAACCACCAATTGGAAATACAAGTTAATGAATTATTGAATGGTGATTGTAGCATTTTATTTCTTCACCTTGCACAAAAGGATATACAATGGTGTACCCCAAAGACTAGAAAACATTGTACATTATTCTTTAAAAGATCACCAATAAAGTCTTTCATCTGTAGCTCATCAATGTACTCATTTGGAAACATTTGAAGGGATTGAAGCTACAATCCCACCTTGAAGACAACATATAGCTCTCTCTTAGATCATTGTACTATTCAAAAATGTTGCATAGATAGATGTTTGCCTTAGAAAATTATAGGGATTTTGGTTGCAACTAAAAATAACTTAGGAACAAAAGTAAACGTTGTCGTGTAAATCTTTGATCTTAATCATTGAATCTTCTACACCATTGTAGAACTATTTTCCATTGGATTATCTTATTTTGGCTCTAGTTGGCTCATGGGTTAAGGTAGGGATAAAAATCCACAAAATACGAGACAAATAGAACTGATGGTATACCATGAGATACTATTAGCGAATATGGCTCCTAAATTTTCAAACTCGTGGTTTGTTGATCATCAACCCAACCTTATTATAAAAACAAAGCAAGTCTCAACCATGTAAGTAAAAAATCCCACTCTTTGTCACCATGATATAAAATGAGGTTAAGCAATGGTTTAACCCATGCTAGCCACAACAACAAAAGTTTATAATAAAAAAAAGTCACAACTTACAACACACAAGTCTTCAATGTCTCCTCCAACTTCAACCCTAAGTTCTTCAATTTCAATTCCAAGCTCTCAAACTCCAACTTCAATTTCAACTTCTTAGCCACACTTCGGTCTTATGCCACCATTTCTTTAGGAATTCAAATGAGATGAATGATAGCTTCTTGAAAAGCTAGCACAATTTTTTATTTTTTTATTTAAATCTCAACTCATTTTAATACTCTATTCAACTTTTATAGCTTGCCAAAGTTTTGACCCTAGGTATCAAAGGCTACAGATTGATCTTCACTTTGACATATACAACTCACTCATAAAAGAGTTCCAAATAGGACGAATAATAACTTCATAGAAAGCTAACAAAATTTTCCACTCTCTCAAATTTTCATTGCAAACAAAAGCCATATTCATCTTCTATGACCGGTCAAAATCTCTACCCTTCACATGGAAGCACTACAAAAAAACAAATCATTTATACCCTTGTTTTTTTATAGTAGAGGCAACAAACCTTCTTCCACTCAAACTAGTACAAATCGTGAATGTCAACTCTAAATTAAGCAAGTTAGTACTTTTTGGAAATACCAAACTCCTAACTCCTCATATTTTAATTACCAAATTCCTTATACCACACAAGATCTCTTTTCTCTAACATTCGATTCCCAATTTCCCCTTCAAATCCCAAACTTCACACACAACTAAACCTTTAGGGAAACTTCCCAAGTCATTTTTTAAATACCAAAAGCCACATGGACTAGCCCATATTTCTCCTTTACATGGGTAGACCTCCAAATCTAAGCCAAATGGTTTTCTTTTATTTTTCTAACTATTTTGCAAAACTCAAACAAGAAAGGTAAAATATTCATTGTCTTTCAACTAGCTAGGTAGCAAAGACAAATCAACACAAATACTTGTGAAATTTTAATATGATTCAAATAAATAAATAGAATTAATATGAATAAAGACTAAAATACCAAATAGAAAGGAACCAGTCGACAGAGGTGATAAAATCAATTGACAACTAGATTCAATCACCAAATTGTAGATTTGGTCGATTGGTTTGAAACATCGGTGATTAATTGACCAGTCCAGATTTTGATTCTCGTCAAGCTCATTAACTGGTCTAGATAATTTGTAACTTGGCATTGCTAATGAGGTAGGAATAAATAGTCGACCTGCTACCCCACCTCTAAATTGTGTTGTGACAAGATGTAGGGCATCCTAAAATTATTAACAAGTTCTCGTATTGATTCCTAAATCATGGTTCTCACTACAACTCCACCTTTTTCCCTGTTTGCTTGGTCGTTTGATTTATTGTCCACCATCTACTTATTCAAATTCAAATGAAATATATATATATATATATATATATATATATATATATATATATATATATATATATATATATATATATATATATATATATATATATATATATATATATATACACATATATATACATATATATATAAATACATATTTTTATATGATGCAACACTTTGCATCACGACAATGCATAGCAATGCAATGAAGAACCAATTCTTAAGGTCTCATTACACATATATAGTGAAAGTCTAAATATAAATAGTGTATCAACTATGGTTAGAAAAATTGAAAAGTCATAGTAAAACACAAGAAATACACAACCTAATTTATGTATCAAAGAACAACAAGAAGCCAAAACAACTATATCTTTGGAACTCACAAAAAACAAAGAGAAAATAAAGGGAATAAGAGGCTAAAGGTTGCAATTTACTAAGAGGCAACTAGAGGTAACAAGAAGAAAGAATTGAAAGGTAACAAAAAACAAAAGTTAAAAAGCAATAAGACTAAGTATGAACTGGGATGCAACAACAAGGTGTTGCACTTAGATGAGGTGGTTAACAGCTAGAGTTTCAAAACACTAAACCAACAACTATCATTTTATAAAGTCTTTTTAGACTACTTTATGGAACTACTTTTTAGACTATTTTATAACTATTCAACAATTGATAAATGATTGCATTGCAACTTTCCTAATCTTGTTAAGTGTTAGTCATGACAAGTATTAATGGTTAAAGAAAAAAAGGCTTGATTAATTTTCAAAGCTATTAAAAAATTGATACACACAGACAAACCAATTGCATTGAAATTGTTCTTTATTAGTAGTCGTTGTTTAGTTACAAAATAGCAACTAAGTTCAATCCATGTAAATTAAAGGACTACTACTCAATGATATTTTTTAGTTATTGGATGAGAATTTGGGTGGTTGCAAGAAAGACCAATTGTTTTTGGTAGCATTTTGTTAAGATTGCAATTTCTGTACTTAGTATTAGAAATACTATGAAATAGAACAATCTCTCAATTAGATGGCTACTCCATAATTATCTTCAAAATTTACCTCCTTCCATAATTTTGCCTTCCTATAGGTAACATTTAAGGTAGTTGAAACAATTTCTTTTACATATGTCTTTAGTCTATGTGGTACTAACCTTCTAATAAAAATCTCATTTACATTTGATCATTATAACCATGACTAGCCGGAAGCCTTAAAACCAAGTCTTCCAATTGACCATAATATAAATCAATAGATTCACCTATTATCATTGTAATGTCTTGTAATCGTTCACTCAATCTATCCTCATAAGCTATAGGTCAAAAATGCACTAAAAATATTTCTTTTAAAGTATTCCAATTGGCAAAATGGCCGGGTGGTTGTCTTTGGTACCATTGTTTGGCATGGTCTTGCAACATAACGGAAAATATACTAAGCCAATAGGCTTCCGTCCTAGCATTATTAGCATTACATACAACTAAAAATTCACACACATGTCTATTGGGATCACTACCAATTTGTCCATAAAAATAACAAAATTGGGCTAAGGAATACAGTTGATCGGTGATTTCACCAACATGCATAGTTATAGGCAATACATCAGGTTGAGTCATTGTTTCATCTTCTAATTATGACTCACTATCAAACCAATTGATTTGAAAGCTTTGTCTTAGAGAATTTAAATGTGATGGAGAGTCTGAATTATAAACTATACGTGAAACATTAAAATCCTCCCCACTCCCAAATGATTCACTATCTCCTTTTTTACTATTGGGATGTGGTACTTTCGAAAACTCAATTGGATCAATCGGAGGAAATAAAAGATTGTTTGATTTCTCCTCAATATCCTTTTCAAATCCCGAATTATAATCTTCTCAATTGGGACTATTTGATAACAAAACTGACTGATTGGGCTCAAATTGATTGAGACATCAACAATACTATGATTGTCTTTTAGCCCTTTCCTCTTGAGCACTAATAGTAGACTTGGGTTTTCCATTAAGACTCATGAGCTACCTTCATTGTAAAATAAACAATCATTCCAATTGATCAAATAGGTTTTACAAAGTCTACTCTTTTTGATTGAAGTAAAATTATTACTTCTCCAATATGGTCGCCAAAATGTAGATGGATTTATAAATTATTTTTATATTAAAAATAAACCACGTAGGAAATGAGTTCAAGCTTTAGAAGGTAAATTACATCAAATTGGAATCTAAATTTCATCTAAAAGATCCAATTGCAAGATTGTGAATGTCTAATTCTTGCACTACATATCAATATTCTATGGTATAGAACTAATTACTATACATTAATTTTCTACTGGTTTGTATTCTTGTAGCTTTTTTTCAATTCAACTTTCTCCAATTGACTCTTGCTCCAAGGAACAATCAACATCAAATTGCTTCCAAATCCAATTGATCTTCTATTTTATACTCAACAATTATAGACAATAGACATTCGTGGAGTGAGAGTTGCTTGACTTTGTGTGAGTAGATTGTTAGTTTCTTACTTGACAAAAATGTCTCTTCTTCAACATTGTGGTGGAGTAAAGCATTGGGGTGGAAATTGAAGTGATTTATTGAGTGTGGCTCGTATTTGGAGGTACTCCCAAGTGTTTACAAGAAATTTGTATTGTTCATAAAGTGATTAGAAGTGGTGGAGAGAACTTAAAAAGTTGTAGGTGTTTTCTCTCCTAATTTCCAATTTCCTTCCTTGTAGTGGCAATTGTGAGTGGAAAGACAAAATTTCAAGTTCTAGTTTGTTGCTCATAGATGTAGGACTTGTAGAGAAGTTGCATACAAATCCAACGCTTTGAAAATCGCGAGATTTGAGTGATTTTTGAGAAAGTTAGAGGGTTTTAAAATTTACAAGTTTTTGAGGATGAGTCCCTGGATTGCACGCTGCTTCGATTTCTGAAATCTAAGAATTTCGAAGATTTTATGAAATCTAATCAAAACCTATATTTCAAAATCTTCAAAATTCCTAGATTTTTGAAATCTTTTAAATGTCTAGACTTTACTTAATGGTAAACCACCATCTCCAAGCAAAGCTCCACCACATCTTCTTCTCAAAAATACTCACAAAACTTAACTTGACAAGAATGTCAAGTCAAAAAGCTTTCTCCACCTAAACACTCAAATCCTAGGATGAAAAAACTCCAATACATGGATGAAATTCATCCAATATTAAGATGAACTCTCAATGGAGTCCATCTAACACCACCATTCGATGTAGAATGACCCCGATGTCACTTCACATGACATCTGTCGTGTAAACAAAGATTGTAATATACAACAAATCGAGCACCACAACAAACACAAACATATTATGAAAAACAAAGCAAAATTATGTAACAAACACATTCTTAAAATTTTAAGAATGTGTTTGTTACACATTTTTACTTTGTTTTTACATCTTCTTGTATCCAATCATTTGCATTTGGATCTTGTTGTTATTCTATTTTATTTTTAGAGAGTCCAAATTCAAAAGAGTGGCTAGTGAATAGTGGCTTTGGTGCTTTACATGTATGAATTTAAATCAAATTAAGGTCCCTATTTAAGGCCACTCTAAAGGGCACTTCTTCTCTATCCAACGTCATCTCTACTTAATAGATATTAATATTGCATCAGCCATCTTTTGATCCTCTCGAACTTACATCTCCAATGTTTTTGATTCCAAACTCTCAATTAAAGCCTTTGCATAGAAAGTGGTTCATTAGGGGTTCAGTGGGTAGAAATACATTTAATGAGATTATTTGTGTCTAAGTAGAAGCAATTTTGTCTCTTAAGTACAAAAAAAAACAATGATACTAATATGTGAGCACGGAAATGTGAGCCTACAAGCCTATGAGCCTTAAATATATGTATAAATAGATATTCTTCAAATGATAATAGCATGTGTGCCTAAAAATATAAGCCTATAAGCTTTGAGCCTAAGTGTAAATAGATACTTTACAACTATTAAAGGTGCATATAACATACATACGTATAACATAAGTATCCGACAACCATGGAAGGTGCTTATAACATTCGTCCTTGTGGTATAGACATCTATAATCATGAAAGGTGTTTATAACATATATATCTATAGTATAAACACCTATATAATACATGTACCTATAACATAATTTTTTTATAAAAGACCATATTTGTTATATTGAGACTTTTCGCAGATTTTGAGACAAAATGCTAGATATTCTAAATTCATTTACAAAAATAAAAATTGAAATTAAGAATAAATAATGCTCAAATAGTGATTATAAAATAAAATTTTAAAAGTTGGTGTTGTTACCTACTTATAAAAAAATACTAACAAAGGGATAAAGTGGTTTATCTTCAAGTCAAAAATAAAAATGAGACTGTGAAAAGTCTCAATATAACAAATATGGCCTTTAATTATAGGAGGTAATTATAATATAGATACTTATTATATAGGTGTTTATAACATAAATATCCTATAATCATAGAAGGTGCCTATAATATAAGAATTTAGGCTCCTAGGCTAACATGCTAGCAACCTTCGATATTCTTTCACCATTAAAAGTGTTTATAGTATAAACACTTATAATATAGGTATTTATAACATTGTTACCCTAAAATTATGGAAGGTTTCTATAATACAAAGAAGTTTATTTGTATTACCAAGCTTTTTTATGTTGACTACAATGTTTTGTAATGTCTTCTAGACTTCTAGTAAAGCATTTCAAGTTCCATTTTGTATCACATTTGAGATTTTAAATGGCTTGAATTTTATCAAATAAATTTGGATAAATACTTGTGCAATTGTGTGGGTAATCTTGTCGAATTGATATTGAATGTAGTTTATCCTATTTAATGTACAACTAGTATATTACAAAGAGCTTGAGGGCATGTGAATATGATATGCATTGAACTACTATCAAGATAATATGTTGCCAACCTCCATGCCAACTTGATATGATTGGAAAAATAACACTGAAATGGCCTCTGTTGTCAAAATGGCATCAAAAAAATCTAGCCCAACTTTTGTAATGATGAAGTGGTTTCCACAAGTTTTTCTCATGGAGGCTTGTTGTGCCCTAATGCTTAATCCTTAATGTCGAGGAAGATGTTTCGCGTGTAATGGATGAAAGAGAATCCTTCTAGTAGGATGAAAGTGCAACTATTCATCCTCAAATTTTGTTGTGAAAAGGGGAGGTCTTCTACCCTAGTTTGACTTCCAATGAATTCCTTTGCAAATTTTTTAAACAAATGATTCACACAATAACCAAAGGGATGATTTCTAGGGTTGCCAGTCCATCCTTTTAAGGGTAAATGAAATAATCACCATGGTTGTCAGGTGCAAGTCAGACTCTCCGGATGGAATCAAGCAAATCCCAAGAACTTTTCACACAAAATCAACTAAGTATGAGTCCATGACACAAGAACTCCCTTCGGCTTAGCATGCGAGATGCTTCGCTTATTGCACCATTCTTTGAGAGCATGGTCAACGTTTCCTTGTCAAAATGCCACGCCAATGCAGCTTGCCCAGGCTCATAATTTGAGAATGTGGGGCTGGGCAACACCCCCACTCATGCTCGGTGTGATGGCCCGGCAAAAGCTGGATTTAGTCTGTTGCTTGATTCTGACTGTATTTTGGTCTTCCAGGCTGAGGCATTAAAAAGCATTGCGTGAATACAATCGTGTGTGCAGGGATCAGTAACACAAGGGACGTTGTTGTGGCACTGGACAAGCGCTCCATCGGCACCTGCAAAGATGCAACTCCATATCTCTGGTGGGACGTATTCCATCCCACTGAGCACGCCAATAGTCTGCTTTGCCCAAGCAAATTGAACCCATTCTCGTGGACCCAGCGCAGCCTTGAAGGAATTGATTCTTGTGAAGCATCACGAATTAATGTGAGCACATGATACTCTAGCTCGATAGAGCCCATTTCATTGAGTGACCAGGTCATTGCAATTGTGCACATTGAATGGTCGGAGACAATCAGTATGGCCGCAAATTGCTGGCAAAGTGTGAGCAGCAAAGGAAATCAAAGAAACAACGTTAATCATGATTCCAGAATTAATGCCGACAAGGCCTCACTGGAGTACGTAACCATGGATTCAGACTGGAGACGCGACCTCCGCTCAGTGAACTCTACAAATCAATGAAAAGAGATGAGAGTCGTGTAATTGTATATAGATGCTGTTGTTGTCAACTTGGCTGTCGAGATTGTTTGAGCGAGGGGCCATAAAAAGGGAAAGTGGTCGGTTGTAGCAGGCCCTGCAGAGAACTCAGGGGAACGTTCAGGTTCGTGATCCCTCCACCACGAACAGGGATGGCGTCACCATGAATGCAGCAAATTCATAGATACATTTTTTTGATTTCAGGATTCTGATTTCTGAAGCCTACTTATGACAAGATTACAACCCCTCCGACTTTGCCCATGTTCGTACCATCTTTCCTGCATTATTTGCCGATTGCAGGTAAACTTCAAAGAATCCATATCAGACAACTTTCTCACAATTGCGATACTCCAGACCAACAAAGGTATAAAGGCAAGAGCTGCCATGACTGCTTAATTCCAAGTCTGATAGAAAGAAAAACCCGACAATACATAATTTCTATAAATGTCCTCACAAAGGATGATGTACAGTGTTCCGTTGCATGGCTTATGATCTGGTCGTTCCTTCTGAAATCGAGGAGATGTTTGGGTTCAGTTCAGAAAGTTCGAGTGCAGACACAAGCAGACCTCTTCCAAGCTTCAGATCAAATTGAAGGCCGCATGTGCCTCCTTCTAAGTAGTACTTTCTATGTAAGCCTGTCTAAAATTGCAGGCAAGTCTGCAATTACAACGAAACGAAGCATATGCATAGTTCACATGCGATATTCACTGGTGGAGTTTTGCAAAGTGACACATTGCAGAGCAAATACTGCAAACCTACGAGAAACGTGATGACATAAATGATTTACATCTAGCCAAAGCTCAAGATGGGGCCGTCGCAGGTGGTGACCAGGCCCTGATCCAGTTGCCGAGAACCTCCACGTTATTGCTCATGTCTTCTATGGTATTGCTCGGCAAGGCTCGAACTATTTCCGGCACATAATTCTCACGAGCCTCCTCCAAAAGTACTTGGAAAATTTCACATTCCATGTTGTTCTGAAGTTTAGGACCCGTGTAACCTCTGTTCATCCCACATGGCAACAAGCAGTTCAGAAATGGGGAAACATCATCGCAATAGCTGATGGTAGCTGAATCTCAGGAGCACATTAAAGTCGCTATTTAAACTAAATATAAAGTATCACAGAAAATCGATTTCGGTTTAGAAACAAAGGTCCTTCACTCCTTCTAAGCGTAACAGAAAAAATCAAGACTGCCTAGAATCTCCTGAATCTCCTGTTGTATTAGACACTGGAAATTACACATGACCGCGCAAGACCACTCAATTTCATATAAAAAACGTTACAAATTCCTGGACATCGTTCTAAATTCACGACGATTACTTCTTCTCAATTGAAATAATCTCAATTCTACCACATGGAAACATAAACGAACTAAAAACCAAAAACTAAAACGTACAAGCAGTCGAAATCTTCAATCAGGTCATTTTGCCCAAGCTTAGCATACACACTGACCTGTTCGTGAGGCGCTCATACAGCACTCCGTTGTCCGTTTGCAACACCACGACAGCGTCAAACCAACGTTCCGGAAAAATGTCACAACTATGGTAGTCCACAAGATTGCCACCGGCCTTCACCATATCCTCCATCTCGTCGATAAGCTGAACATCCATCATCAGATCAAATCAACAACACCAATTACCACAAAAGCTCCCCTCCCAACCCTAAACCAAAAAATTCTTCTCGATCCACTCCCCGCAGCCAAAGACCTGAATTATCTGAATTCTCACCAAATCATCGTTGACGATGAAGCATTCCAGCTCATCGTCCCAGCCGTCGTGAAGCGTTTTCGATTTCACCAAATCCCCGCAATTGATGTGATTCAGTCCCACGGCATCGGCCAACAAGGAGCAGGTGGAGGTCTTCCCCGTCCCGGGCGTCCCCGTAACCAGAATATTGGGCTTCGACCGCGACATCTCGTCTCTTTCTTTCTCGAATTCCTCTCTCACAGTGGCTGAAGAATTTGCTTCGCAACACCTTCACGACGACGAAGGCGACAACCTGCATGGATTGGGACGCCCCATCCGTCGGTACACTCCCGCAACCTGTGTGTGCATTCGACGCTCCCCTGCCCTAACCCTAATCCTGGACATAAAGCTGACTCATCAGATCAGAGACACAAATACGCGTCTGAAATGCCTTTTCCATTTCGGATCCTTTTACTTTATCGTAAAAGTGTGTGCAATGCGGGAACCGGAACACAGAGTTTGAGAAAAACACAGGACAAAACTTCTTGGAGCACCAAAAGTGGGATCTGATGGAATTTGGGGTTGTGTTTTTTTATACTATTTTTAGTCAAATCTTTGTCTGACACCACTATTACAACCACAGTCCGGGGAGTTCTGTGAGCCAGACGGTGGATTTCCGTGAAAGTCTCATCTACCCCGGATTTTTTAAAATTTGTTCGGAAGTGTGCCGGAAAGTTGCAAGATTTGCCGGTCAATTTTCTAGACCTTGAATTTTCTCCCGGTGCCTAAACCGCCATTGCTCAATTCCAATCGGATAATTTCTGTGAGAGTCAAAATGTACTCAGTTCCATGTTTTTTTTGGATGCTTTGTTTGTTTAAATATCCCTGGCATGATTTGAATCTGGCAGTGCCCCTACCAATTTAGGGCCAGGGATTCAGCCTTGAAAAAATGCAGGGATCCAAAAGGGGTCCATGCATTTTTAGAAGGTTGGTTAGTACGACATGTCCACACAACATTTATAAGAATTTAAAGAACATCTATCAAAAACATGGAGAACATACAATCCACCATTCATAAGCAAAACACAACACCAAAAAAAAATGGGGAGAGGAATACAACACAAGCTGTCAAGAAATTGGTGTCCCCTGCTCATCTAAGTATGAAGATGATGCATTGCTTGCACTAGGACCAGGGGCAGAATTAGATAAATAAGTTGATGGATTAGTATAAAGAAACTTATATTTGGTTTCATTCTTCCATATAGATATGGCATCTTCAATTATACCATCATATTCTTCATCTGGACCCTCTAAAGCAACTCTAAGCAAAGCTTCTAAGTTTTTGCTTCCCAATTTGTTCCTAACACGAGTTTTAATTAAGTTTTGAATGTTGAAAGCTCTCTCACAGGTGGCAGTGGAGACACATTGTACTCTAGCAATTTCAGCAAGGATAAGCAAATTGAAGTACCTTGTTTATAGGGCATGATTCCAAGTAATCATACCCCACAAATCCTGAAATGTTTTATCCCCCCATTCAGTTGTGTACTGTAATTTAAAGGACAGAAATTCACGTTTACAAGCTTGCACATCAAGGAGGGGGGAAGGAGAAACCTAAGTGTGATCTGTCTACTCCATACAGCTGCAACAATCTATCCAACTCTGAGACCCCCCAGCTCTGCAATCCAACTTGTTTAGAAGGGTTAAGCACCTTAAAGCAAGAAATGATGTCATTGTCTCTAAATCGAGAATCCAGACCATCACAGACAGCCTCCACAAATGCTTGTTGAAACTCAAGAGCTTCCTCCAAGTCAAATCCTAGCCTAGACCGTGACATTTGAAAACTGTGGAATATGTTCCCTCTAATTTGGCTTGGAAGCTTCTGTAGATGCTCCCTGAAAGGGCCATACTTTGGAATAACATGAAAACTTGTACTCTCGTCAAAGGTATTAGCATTCAAATCTATAGTTTCTACAATGAACAACATTCGGATTTGGGCAATTTCAATGCGTACTATGCTACCTATGGAAGTAACATCCACAAATTTACATTGGAACACTTTAGATAACATAGCAAGGGAATGTAATATGTCAACCAGAAAAAACAGAATATATATGATTTTGAACTGCGACAATTTTTCAATGATGGATGTGGCCTGACCTGATTCAGCGTCCTTTGTATCACGGAAGTAGCACAGGATAGATTCTAAAGAATCGCATAAAGTGCTTACCGCTTGCCAATGGCTCAACCAACGGATTTTATGGTACCGTTTCATACATCTTTTGGCATCAGAAATTCCTCTTGTAAGGCAGTAAATAAGTGCTTCTGCTTATTTGACTTATGGAAGAAAGAAGCAATTGAATTCAGAAGGCCATCAATGTCGGAAGAGATTACCTTGCAGTTGGATGCCTTCGCAGCATCAAGTGCCGCCAAATTCGTGTGGTGCGCTATGCAATGACAGGCCAGCAAGTAAGGGTTTACCTTGTTCTTTATGCGTGTAGACACCTCATTGTGGCAACTAGTCATTGTGCTTGCCCCGTTGCTGCCAAAGCCCACGAACTTCCGCAAGTCCAGATTCCACAATCGGAGGTGTGCAATTAGGGTTCGGTAAATGGCAGCGGCGTCCTTCCCACCATCGACTGGCAACAGTTCCAAAAAAACTGTCACCGGTAGACCCTCTTCAACAATGGTAGCAAACACGACAAGGTGCTCTGTCACACTAATATCAGTAGACTCGTTGACCATCACCCCAAAGAAAGTTGAATTTCAGACACGATTCAGAATTTGCTTTTGAATTACAACCGATAAACAAAGCATGAGAGTTGCACATGATTTCTCGTCCTAGTATAAAGACAAGGTCATCGGGGCTTTGACACTTACCAACAACTTACATAAAGAAAGGAATTTAGAATAGGGTAAAGATTGCTTTTCCAAAAAGTAGGCAACTCGCATCAAAGAGGCAACTGCCTCATCACACGCCCTCTGGCCATTTACGATGATTTTCTCCATCGTTTTGCCGCCGCTCTACAATGCCTAAGCCAAACATCTGTGCTCATTGGACCGGGAGTGATCCTAGAAGGCACTTACCTTAAAAATTTTGGAACCGTGTTTGGCATATGCTGATTGACCGCCTTTTTCACTACACACTTTGCAAAATACTCTACCAACATCTGGAACAAACTGCAACCATTGAAATTGAACAGACCACTGTTCTTTCCAGTAGGTTTGAGCAATCTCTGCATTTGAAGGAGGAGGTCGATGCACCCCTGAATCAGCGGTATCAAGGAAGGAATCATTTTCAGTCCTCGAAGATAAGATTTCGACAACATCAATTTCCTTCGACTTCGCAAAGTAATGGTCCCTCAAGGACCTTTGGCGTTTAGCCATGAACCCTACAAGATTATAGGAAGCCCCAAATGTATGAGTGATTTAACATTGAAGTAAACACGCAAAAGAAAGCAAGAAAATACCCTAACAAAATTGAAAGATGGATTGAGCGTGAAAGTGAGTTTTGTTTGCATACCTGATACTTGATGCAGAGAGAAGCAACAGCAGTAGCTGCAAAGCCGCAACTGTTGTCGTAGGGTGGCAGGCAAATGAGATTTACAGGAAATTTTAAAACAATCCAAACCAAGTAACTAAGCTCGAGGAGCATTGGCGCCGCCGCGTGAGAGATTTTTCCGCCAATTCCACCAACGCCAACATCACCTGCAAGGCTGCAATACTTTGGAGTTTGCAATGCTGGGATTCTTAGAGCAATGAGATGTTTGCAACTTTCTAAAACTACACGATGTTGTGCAAGTGAGCCCTGATCAGTACTTCACCCAGCCAAGGAGATGCAAATTCAAAATACCTGAATACACCATGAACAATGCAGTTGTCACTCGTCCTTGCCACTACAAATTTTTGAGTGAAAAAATGACAATTTGGGAAACCAATTACCCCAAACCTCAAGCGATCAATAGACTGAGTGACTAACAGAGTGTGATTGTGAAGTTCGACACTTCGACTGCGAAGTTTGGCTGCGGCAGCTGCCAAGGTGTCAATTGGGCCCCACTTTTTAGTCGCATTGCCTCTCGCAGAGTCAGTTTCACGTCAAAAAACCCAAGCCGTTTGATCCAAAAAACGGACGATCCAGATGTGCCGTTTGGCTGGGTGAAGTACTAATTACTGAAGCATACAACGGTGAACTTTCCAATTGCAAGCTGCCAGCAGGGGCATAGGGCGGCAGGTGCATTAAAACTAATTTTCTTAAAATCTTATAGACATTAAGTGCAGTAAATATACACTAATTCTCCTCTTCCAAATTTCCTACTTCTAGAGTCCTAGACTCCTAGTAATAAAAATTTCCGACAAACCTTAAACCTCGTTGGCTATCCGCTGAATAAAATGATTTTCAATCGGTAATTTTCCTACACATTCCTTGGGTGGACGGCCAAAAGCCGACATTTGATATTCCTATCCGGTCCATTTTCGAAAATCTTTTTTTTTGTCCGGAACCTCTACCAGAACTTCTAAATCTCATTCGGAAATTTTCAAAATCAACTGGCTAGGTTGTAACTAACTGCCGGTACTCCCTGGACATTGATTACAACCACTATTACAACGGATGGGGATGATCTTTATGATTAAATCTAAACTATGCAATATTATCACACAATCCACATACTATCCTCATAACCATTTTGTTCTAAGATCATTGGTTCAAATCTTCAAACATTCATTTAGATTTTCAGCATAGGCTTACAACTAGGAATGAGTAGCAATCATTTTTTGGTGCATAGTTGGATTGTCTATTATTAATACTTAGAAGTTGCACAAATTGCATATCAGGGTACATGGTGACAAAGTACTACTTTCTATGAAAACCACACATGAATAATTGAGGGAGATACACGTGTCATTTTGCCAATGCACTAGTAGAAAACGTAGGAACTTCAACAGAATTCTATTGTTTCGGTCAAGTTGATTTGGTCACTAAACAACAGATTTCTGTTGAAATTAACAGAAATCTGTTGTTCAATGACCGAAACAACGTGACCAAAACAACAGAGTTCTATTGAAATTCTTGCGTTTTCGACTAGTGGTGGTTGTAAAAGTGAGACAAGTGCTTGTAAAATACTCCACCTCATATTTGTATTTTTTTTAAAGTTGTTTGGATTGCAATTGATATAGAATACTGATTGCCATATGTATTTTTTTATGTATTCATGTGAGTTTATATCTATATTTTGTATGGATATGCATGTATTCCATATATTTCCATATGTATTCTATTTATTTTATATATTCCATATCTTGTATCCAAAAGTACCAAACTCCATAATCTTCTTGACGTCCAAGATTGTCTCTCACAACAGTGCAATTTAGCAGCAATTGTTTATTTTTTTAATTGGAAACCAATAACATTGGAGGATGAGTATTTTTGTATCAAGATCCATAGCTATAGATTTTTCACCCTAGGAAGGGACTACAAGGAATAAAAGTTGTTCACTTCTTTTGGATGCATAGTTGGACTCTTTTGCTTGAGCTTGTCCTTCATATTCCCCTCAATGAATTGTATACTATTCTTTTAACAAAGTGCCCATTTGCTCCAAAGAATAAAATGCTTCATAGTTTACTCTAATTAAGATTCAAACGGTGTTCAAAAATGCATTCTAAGATAATTTAGAATCTCCTTTTGGCTATTAACAAGATGACATGATCCAATAACATTTTTATAATTTAATAATAGAAACAATACTCAAACTCTTATATAAACAATTTTTAATTGTTTTTTACTTAAATACAATACACAAGGACTTTTATCTATGTCAAAAAATAGTTCATCCATAATTTCATGAGATTCATCTTAGAAGGCATTAGTTACACAAATTTTCATTCAAATACAAAGTTGGTTATGTCATGTACCTATTTTGCACATCTCCTGAAAATTCAATGATTTTCTAAACAAGAATCCTATTTTCTTGCACATATTGAAAGAACCATACATTTCCAAGACATGTGATGGTTTTGATTTAATTTGGAAGCCAAAAAGCTATTACCAATAATCAACTCATGTTGCCTAATCAACATCCAATTACACATTTGTTGTAGAGATTTTGACTCCGAGACTAGGGTCAATGACTATTATAGTAATATATATATGTACTACCTTGTTGAATTTTGCCTCATGTCCCAATTTCATTAATGTATACTGTAGTAAAATCCACCAAGGATCACCTAGTGAGATTATAAATCAAGATTGGAGAGGGTATGCTTGGGAGTGTACTTCCAAGATGACTCAATACTATTATTACATCAAGAACTAAATGAGAAATTATAATGACATAATACTTGGCATAATTATAGATTTGGCATCTAAATAATTTCTTTTCACTATAACAATGGTAGTGTTTTATGACTACAAAATTATGACTGAGGATGATTGGCGACTGCTTGCAGTCATATTCTTGAAGGCCAACACTTTGGGGAGAAATATGACTGCAAAATATGACTGCCCAGTTATTTTTACGCCTTGTACTTCACAAGCGTATACTATACGGCCATTAGAAATACAAAGTATTTCATAGGGAACGTAGGGAACATGTTTGGGAACGTTGGGAACATGTTTGGGAACATTGAGTCATATTATCACTAATATTTCCATATAATAGTGATTTTTTTTTGTTTTGGGTAATTCCAAAAAAATATAGAGAAGTCATTGTTTAAAATTTTGAAATCCTAGTCACCTACTTTTTTGGATTTTGAATCCTAGTCACTATTTTTTTAGGGTTTTGATACCCTAGCCGTCACTTTTTTAAGGTTTTGAAACCCTAGCCCCCACTTTTTAGGGTTTTGAAACCCTAGCCGTCACTTCTTGTGGCTCTCCTTCCTTACTTTTTATTGTTTCTTAGCTCTCACTTGTTGTTGCTTTTTGTTGCATCTTAACTCTTGTTTCTTATTGCTCTCTAGTTCATGCTTTTTGTTTTTTATTGTTGCATCTAAATTCTTTCTTTCTCTTGCATTTGAACTCTTTCTTCTTCCTAGTTCTTGTTTTTTTGTTTTCTCTTGTTTTATAGTTCTTGCTTCTTATTTCTTCTTGTTGCATTTATACTCTCATTTCTTGTTGTTTCTTGTCATGTCTTAGTTGGTGCTTCTTGTTTCTTCTTGTATCTTAGTTGTTGCTTTTTATTTGTTCTTATGTCTTAATTGTTGCCTCATATTGTGTCTTAGTTGTTGTTTCTTGTTTTGTGTTGCTTCTTGTTTCTTATTGTGTCTTAGTTGTTGCTTCTTATTCCTTATTGCATTTTAACTTTTGATTCTTGTTATCTCTTAGTACTTATATTTTTTTTCTTGTTTCCTCCATCATCAATCTTATTCTTCCTATCCTAAACTTGAGTTACATATTTTGTGTTGATTGTAAATCTTTCAAGGTTAGGCTTTGTTGTTCAATAACTAAAAACTAACCTCTCATTTCTTTGATTGTATATGCAGGCATCAAAAGTTGAAACAAAGACATTGGAAGCTACTTGCAACTTCATGAAGCCAAAAATATGATTTACAGAAGTCATATTCCATAAAATATGACTGACGAGAGTCGTATTCTACATTACTGCAAAATATGACTCACCTCAGTCATATTCTATGCCATCAAAAAATATGACTCACTGCAGTCATATTTCATGTCATTAAAAAATATGACTGACTGTAGTCATATTCCATGTCATCAAAAAATATGACTCACCGAAGTCATATTTCATGTCATCCAAAAATATGACTGACCGCAATCATATTCCACGTCATCCAAAAATATGACTGACCGCAGTCATATTCCACGTCATCCAAAAATATGACTAACCGCAATCATATTCCACGTCATCCAAAAATATGACTGACTATAGTCATATTCCACGTAAGATTTTTTTGTTTGCCCGAGCAACTCAAGAAAAAGTCAAGACTCCCTTAGGAAAGTCAAAGTATACGCCATGTTGGCATACTATGGCTAAAAATGGGTATTTATACCCCTCGAAAAATATGACTTCCAATATGACTGATGTTTGAAGCGACTGCTTCTAAACGATTGGAGTCAGTCATATTCCGAGTCATCTACAGTGATTTCTGCGTGAGTCGTATTTTTTGATTTTACGACTCACTGCAGTCATATATTTTGCAGTCATAAAACACTACTTTTGTTGTAGTGTTTGTTTTTGAAACAAATTAATAATGAAGCTTATAATACTATTGAAAACATGGATTGTGTAGACTAGAAATTAAATCTATAAGAAGACTCCACATGACAAACTTGACTAAGTTAGGGCCTTTAGGGGCATGCTTTTCTAGTCTATACAATTCATGTTTACACTAGAGAATTACAATCTATAATTTGTTTTCCACTTTGAAATTTTAATTTTTTTTAAATTAGATAATTATTTTATTGAAACTTAAAGGCTAGAGGATATAATCACAACTTTTTTATTTTCCAAATACAAAATAAAATAGATTTTTTCAAAATAATATTTTGTTCTAAAAGATATGCAAATGGTATAAACTCATATTTTTCAAGAAGACAACAAATTATGTTAAATTGACAATATTCCATTACTTTGGCAAGTTTATAAACACATGACATGAAACCAATATCTATACCTAGCCTATCCTAATTTATAGCCTAAAACCAAACCTTTGTGAAGATATATGTCACAATTTTTTCCTTGTGCAATATCACCAATTTATCAAACTTGATGTTAGTGTATTATGCAATTGGTATAGGATTTACTTACCTTTCATCAATTTGAATTCACAATAATTTCAAATATTTAAAGATAATCTTTGATTTAATTAATTTAAAAATATGTGCTTGGTAGAAGATGTCATATTTCACTTTTGAAAGTGAATAATTTTATTGATATTAGTGATAGTGCCTAAATAGAATTCACTATAAAATCAAAATTATTGAAGGTTCTCAATTAAATTGAAAATATTTCAATATTGGAACACCATTCAATGCATATATTTGGAAACATAAATTCATTAACCCTTTAAGTCTTCTTGCCATTTTTTTGTTGAAAAACATTCAAAACTGCCATTTCTATTGTATTTGTTCAAGAAAAAAAAAAAAATATATCTTTTGTAGAATCTAACCATAGGATCTTGTATTTGACTTCTCTAAGATCATGTGGTAAAAATTTTATGAAGTTTGATTGTACAGATTGGAAGATATTAGTATTCAAAGTTGAAAAAATAAGATTTTTTGAATTTTGGTATACAATTTCAAATGACTTTGACTGCCATTCATGGAATTTTTTTGAACTTTATACTTTGAATTTAAAATTTATTACATTGAAGAATTGAATTCAAATTTTAGGAATTTCTTTTTATAAAAACACACATTTGATTTTCATTCTTTAAAAATTGTTAAATAAAAGTAAATCTAAGATTGAAAGGAAGATTAAATTGTTAATACCTTTAAGACAGAATTGAAACACAATAATTCCAACGGTAAGATTGTTCTAACAAGCATACTTAACTCTTAAAGGACAATGGGGTGACCTTTGAAATCATTAGTTTTCATTGAATCATTGGCTTACAAATTTGCAAAAGCACTCATTGAAAGTCAAAGTACTATAGAAGGTCTCTCCTTTCCACATAAAATTATGAGGATGAATAGTTGGACTTATATCCTACATGGAGAGATTCTTTGTCATCCATTGGATACCAAATGAATAAGTCTCAATATAACAAATATAACGAATATGGGCCATTATGGGACCTTAGGGGTTAATACCAATGTTAGATTTTAGAATTCCAATTAGATTTTAGAACATTGTCACAATTTGGATGTCAGAATCTTGCCAATTTAACAAAATTGATGAGGCCCTTATGTATATTTCTAAATAAAAATAGAACCTATTGTATGTTGGCCTTTATTCTTAAAATGCTACTTCAATACTACCCCCAAATGGTCATTTGATGACAATCTCAAAGTTGTCAATGACAAAAGGAGCAACAAAATCTCAATCACTTTTTGGGTGAAATTTTGTTGATAGCGATGCCAATCATCATGCCAAATCTATTGTAAGCTACTTGATAAAAAATTGTTTTTTTGTTATCCCAATTCAAATCAATTATAAAAAAAATAGATTGCAAAGTTGTGTATTTTTGAAACTTTGTGCATTTCATAATATTATCCATTAATTTTTTTTAATGTAAGCTTAATTAATGAAATGAGGTTTACTAAGTGTAGTCTCTAATCCAAATTTTAAATTTTAAAAAGAGCTACTTAAAAGTTGAATGTTGCAATTCCAAGGCACAATGTACCCAAAAGAAGTAGCTTGCCTTGCCTAGTGCCACCCCTAGGTGCCAAAAAACAGGGACCATTGATTAACATGAACAAAAATTTTGGCCCCCCCAAGCATTGTTGATTATATTTAAAAGTGAAAAAATGTTGGACCATTGATGCAGTGGATTGAGATCCATTGATCTTGATACATATATGTATATGAATACAAGATACATACAAAACTATACATAAATAATATAGAAATATATGTAATATGTACAAATTCATATAAAATACAAATACAAAATACATATTGCATCTTCACAGTCATATATCCCATATGGAATGCAGACCCTACTGCATCCTAAAAAATATATGAGGGATGGGGAAGAAGGAGGTGTTAAATTAACACACACAGAAAACAAGTGATTTAAAAAAAAAATTGAACTAATGGGAAACACAATTAATTCATTAATTGACTTTTGAGCTCATTGTGCAATTTGACACACAATGAGCTCAAAAGAGACAGTAACTGTCTCAAAGAATGAATTCCAAGGCATTGTGTTGTTACTTGGTAGACTCTCCAGATTTTCTTGTTTCCAAACATAAATTGACTCTAGAATTTTGGCTTTACAAGCTTCAATGTTCTTCACAATCATTTGTATCACATACACCTATGGAGATAAGTTTTAAATTCTTTTGGTGTAATGCCGAATTGATATGAATTGTCCTCAATTTCACTGCAAGAAGTCGCAATAACTTCAAATTTTAAAAAACAAATCTGAATATTTATGACTTGCAGAAGACATGTGATTTAACTGGCAATGAACAAAATGAACTTGTTTTCTCTCAATTGAAATGCCCAAACTATTGAGGCTTCACACTGTTCACAGCATGGTTCACTGACACGACAAAACAACCGGACACTGAAGCATTCTGAGGTTTCAATTGATATCAAATTGGAACCTAAAACGGAGGACCATCATTGAAAGCGCATCAAAACTCACGTAAATTAAACACAAGAAAATTTGAATACGGAAATTGGATGTTGGAAATGCACCTAATTAGAAGCAGATTAATTTAAGCAAAAGAAGTTATAGATGCCACTGCTTTAACAAAGAAAGATCATGCAAATGGCAAAGCAAGTCAACCTTTGCAGTCATGGCAGCTGTGGTCTTATATTCGAAAAGTTGTCCAAAAGTATTTCAATTGTGAGACAGTTTTCTGACAAGGACTCAACATTTTATGTAAGTTAAAACTACAATCAGCATTTCAGCAATTCCACTTGAGGGGGCCGGGCTGGTACCAGATGGACAGGAAAAGAGTGTGATTGACTGGAGAATCCAAACGTCAAAAAGATGCAACTGCCGAATATTATACTACGAATTTGCAAGATTCATGGTGTCTGACTCCAACCTGCACCAATCGTTTCAGTTATGAACTGTCTGGGTCTTTCTTAGAATCAGCCTTATCTTGCCTCAAAAATATAACCTTCCATTTCTCTTGTTAGTCTAGACTGAGTCTCGCAATTGTGAGAAAGATGCCTGATGTGGAATCTTGCTATCACTACAGACTGGGATTCACCCAGGCTACAGCAACGTTTGTAGCAACGTTTGAACAATGCTGATAACGCGAAAACGTGATTCCCAAGTCGACATCCAAGGTTGCTACTAAATGTTGAATGTCCAAAGTGAACTACGTTTTCGAGCTTAGTTGCATATTTGGTGACAAGGTATGTTAAAAAATTCTCATTTAAATTGGCTTTGCGAACATCGCCAGTTTAATGAAATTGACGTTACATGCTCCAAAACGAACGTTGTTAACAGCTAAAAACTTTCCCAACTGAAGCCCTTGAATTCCTGGAGGTGAAACCTGGTACAGGAATTAAAGATGGTATGGCGATGGGCAAAGCCGGACACACAGCTAGCAGTGCCGCTTGGGAGAATGGTAGGGGTGACCAGTAACAGATGCTCAGAAGATGCTTGTCATAAGTAGGCTTCAGGAATCAGAACCCATAAGTCAAAAGGCTAGCTAGATGCAACTTACTGCCGAATAGTGCACCCTATGAATGTTGCTCCATGATTCATGGTGACGCCATGCCGTCCCTGTTCCCGCGCAGGGCCTGATCGAGGTACAGTATGACAGAAAACACCACATCATTTGGCAGAGCGCAAAATACCAGCTCCATGATGTACCATTCTTGACTGACATGGACATCTCGGCATTATAGCGTCTGCCTGTGACCCGAGCGGCTGAACTCATGGATCGTGCGAGGGTGGAGCTCCGTCCTCCACGCCACAGATTCCCAAACAGACACGACCTGGAAACCGCATCTCTTTTGAAGCTAGGGTTCACTCAGCAGAGGCAACTTCTCCACATGCCTTGGACCCCAGTACGTGACGCTTTTTTGACATTCTAGTAGCGTCAGTAACGTATAATTTTGGGTTGAGATTTCTACTTTCACTTCACCAAGCCTTGAGTTTTCTTCCAATTGCTCAAGAACGCAAAATAATTCCTTCAACCAAGCTTGCTGGAACAACTCATTTACCCGAAAAGCATAGACGTAATGGAGGTGTCCCACTACAGATGGCTTTGCATATTAGCAGGTGAGAACGGAGATCTTGTTGCATAAAGATCGAGTCTAGATTTATCCAGTGCCACAACAGGTAGCCTTTTCCTTGCCTCACTCATCCCTCCACACACGATTAGATAATGGGTGAAATCATTGCAGCCACTGTCTTCATATTAACGTACACTCTGCGTTAAAACTATTGACACATGTGAATTTGAGTAGTCATGGGCAGGCACGCGGACAGCCTGTCCTTCAGATCTTGTCGAACACCATAAATTGAAGAAGCCTTGTAATTTCGAACTCTTATTCTGTCCCTTCGTTGAAGGAAGCTCACAATGTTTATGTAAACTTTGGAAGGAACTAAAATTCAAGATTCTGTAGATTTTGATGCTTGAGGGTCGAGTCTTTCCAAACCATGAAAATAAATGGATGTTTTTTGGTGTTCAAAATACATGAAATCGACTTTGAGCAACCAAGACAGATTTTGAGTCCTGGAAGGATGTATTCATTTTGAACCGCGCGTTTACCTTCGGGGTTTTGACCACATTCTCCAATGGAGAACACTGTCGAGGTATTGGAGACGCCCTCCGATCCGTGGAAATTTGGCTTCCGTTCATCCTTCATTATTAACAACTCATTGAATTTCAATTCAACAGGATCGAACTCTAGCTATGCGGCTTGGCTTCCCTTTCCACGTATGCAAGGTGATCTGATAGCGAGA
The DNA here is from genome assembly GCA_950106755.1 of Climacium dendroides. NCBI lineage: Eukaryota > Viridiplantae > Streptophyta > Bryopsida > Hypnales > Climaciaceae > Climacium > Climacium dendroides. Next base: position 25,626,060 of record OX467086.1, read on the forward strand.
AGGCAAACACCGAAGCCGGAGCAGGCCCAGAACTGCCGTTTTGAGACCGCCCAAACCAAAGAGCTCCTGTTGCATGCAGTATCAACCTCCAGAATCTGTCACGAAATTGCACAGACGTCATCAGAAATGTAATCGGAAACGCAATCAGAAAATATTTGGGCAGTTGCCAAACTGAAACGGAGTGGCTTTTGTTTCCATGTGGTGCACCAGGAATAATTTTGACATGAGCTATGTATACCAGTCGGGAAAGAGGTATCTGCTTCAATTCTACGGGAATTTCAATGATCAAAACCTGCTTTAAGAAGTAACTGTTAAGCCAGTCATTGGAACCAGTGCTAATGATGTGTAGGGAAATTCGTGGTGAGGAATTCTCCTCTCTCTTGGCCAGCCAGGGACATTAACTCCTTTCAATTCCTCGGGGACTCGATCACTACATGTAAAATTTGTACACTACCTGCGTCCAGTGTTTATTTTAGGGGGGAATTTCTTTTGGAGGGTTGTATCCTAAATTGCTAACATTGCAGAATTAAATAGGGGTTGGTTTATTCAAACAAAAATCTGGTTCCTTATACAGGCAGGGGGTATGTTTGTTTGAACTTTAGTTATCCAGCACACCACAACAAACAAGAACAAAATTACTCACTTCTTGTTCTACAACTTCAATCACTATTAAATTTTACATATGTATTTAGGAAACATTGTGGTAGTTTCATTACAATCGTAAACCATTCACGGCTTCTCATTCTCAACCTTGCTACAATCTATATACTTCACATTGCACATTCAATGTTGACACATATCCGTCTCACTGATTGACTAACTTCGGATTAGTTCCGGTCAGGGAATAGTGCTGATTTTAAATCCAGGATCGGAAGTACCTACAGCTTGGAATTACAGCTTGAAGTTCAAATTCGAGAGTGTGAGATTGACTAATTATTGCAATGTTTTCACGGAGGAAGACATCGCAATTTCAAATTGTACTGGACGAAGTTTAGGGAAACGTGAGACTCACCAGGAAAATCTCAAAGGGAATTCGTAGGGAAAACTTGATTCACGGTAATGAACTAGGGATGAGTTAGAGTAATCTCGGTGAATGAAATTGGAATGTAAATGCATGGAGTGGATGACTTTGCTTCTTTTTTATGAATGAAATGCAGTATTGAGAGTGGATGAAGAATGAATGGATTTCTGTATTTTTGGTTGATGAAATGGGTCATTGATGGATGAATTCTAGAATATATTTGATGAATGAAAATTGAAGTATGAATGGATGGGGATAGATGATTTCTTGTATTCCTAGGTGATTAAATTACAGCTTCCCATGGATAGATGATCATGGATGCTGTATAGCTATATTCTTCATAACTAACATATTCTAATCATACATGGGGAATTTTGTTAAAATGGCGGTATTTCATGTGTCATTTTCAAACCACTTGGTCTAAACTATAAACGTGCCATTTAGGACATGTATAGATTTCAAGAATATAGGACTAGAATAGATTTCAGATTGCCCAATCTAAACCATTAAAGTAACATTTAAGACATATTTAGATTCGAAATATCTAGGAATAGTGTACATTTCAATTTGTTTGGTCTCAACCATAAAAACTACCAAAGTTGCAAAATGGCACCATTTTAATGAAATTTTCCATATATATACTTTGTTGTAAATTCCTACATAATTATATTTTGATTGCAAAAACTAAATCTATGCTTTATTCAATTTTACTCCATACACCATACATTGAAATGAGTGGACCAAATCCAAATGAGCAAACATGAATGTTGTAATACAAATTCCAAACAATGCGAGGAGTTTCATAAGGTACTCAATTGCATGAGTTTTTCCAACTCTAACAGATATACAAGCTAATGCATTCACTTCACTATCTCTTGTGATTACAAAAACGACTGCACTATATCCTATGAAAAAACAAGGCCCCCTAGTAGTGAGAAAAAACAAGAGCCATCAATTAAAAAACACCTTCCCCAAAGAAAAAACTGAGTCGTTGATTAAAAGAGGGAAGGAAATACCCCCCGCCCCCTTGTCGTCGCTTTCAAATTCTAAAGGTAGAATCTAGCCATTGATCTCAACTTAGTTTGAAGAATACAGATATGGATACGGATATTGATATATGTACAGAAGATAGATATAGATACAAATATAAGTACAAATAGGGTTACAAAAGATGTATACATATATAGACTACAAATACAAAACATCTAGTACAAAATCCCTACCTCAATTGCAGAATTCCATATCAATCTGAAAGTACAAATTGTAGGGGGTAGGATTAGGATTTGGGTTGGTTTGGGTTTTGGGATGGGATTGGGTTGGAGAATTAAAAAATATATATTTAATTTGGATTGGGGTTTTTAAATTGTAGGGGGTAGGGTTTGGATTGGGTTTGGGTTTGGGTTGGGATGGAGTTGGGTTTAGGGGGTAGAGTTAGGGAATTAAAAAAATATTTAATTTGGATTGGGGGTGGAGTAAACCTTTGCCTCACTATCCACTCAAAAGACAGCCTACATTGGACAAATTAAATGCAATAACAAATGTATCCATTGTTGTTCAAGCAGTGGTTTTCCAAACAAGCCAAAGCAACAAAAAGTTTATGGACTTGCATGCCAGAAATGTCATAATTCTCCAAAGTTGCATGGATGTAATAGTACAATATTATTAGTAGAAGTTTTCATGTGTCTTCACAATGGATCTTAGACAACAAATGGCCATAGAGTTAGGGAGGATTGCCTATGATTACTTGCAATACAATTAGTGAAGGCAATTTGGCTTAACCCCTAAAGTCCTTTGACTATGTTTTCACCAAAAACGCTCCAAAACTGTCATTTTTAGTACAAGTACCAAATTTAAAATTAAAAAAAGTTTAGACAAACATAACTGTAGGATCTTGTAATACACTAGTTTGAGAAAATGTAGAAAAAATTTCAGGAATTTCCATTGTATAGATTGCAAGATATTAGTATTTGAAGTGCCAAAAATTCTTTTTTTGGCTTTGCAAAAAATTGGGCAACTACACTTCACAAAGTCACATTTGCATAAAAAAATGGCCAAAATGGTGGTGCTTCTTTGGATTCATTTTTCAAAGCAAGTTGGCTACATGCTTGAAAATTTTCAAGTCATTTGGATTTGTACTACATATAGGAAAAAAATAGTAAGTAGAAAGAAGTAGAAAATGATTCAAAATACTAAATTGTTAAGAATTTCATTATGGAGTTGAAAAATGTCAATCCCAATGGTTGAAATGTTGTAGTAAACAATCTACATCCTATGATTTTATTTTATCCCAAAAATATTGAAAATTGAATTAAATAAAGAACTTCAAATTTTCTTTTAAAGTAGAGAATCCATAACTACTCGCAAACTAAAAGTCCTCATAACTTTTATCTCATTCATCAAATGATTCAAAGTTTTCCATGAATATATAAATCTTGAGAAGCAATTTCAAATTTTTGTTTTTGATAAAAGTGATTTTTTCTAATATGCTTGGACTACTCAGCTAAGAAATAAACCTACATATTATACAATAAGTTTTTAACCATGTAGTCAAAAGTTATGAAAATTGTTGTACTTCAAAAAAAACTTGTCCCCGTGTTGTGTGAAAATTTCAAAGAAAAATAAATAAATATTCCATTTGGAATGAGCTGCCCAAAATTGCAACTTGGTCCTTTCTCGGGTCCTTTAGGGGTTTATGTCATGGGTTCACATACAAGACGTTTCTAACCCCACAAAGATGGCAATGAAAGCCATTGGTACCCACAAGTTCACTATTAACTAGTTTAAGTATAGTTGGAATTTTTGAACTTATGCAATGTTTTGCAACTTTTAGCTTTGTGGAAAACGATAGAAAATGTTCCATTTGTGTAATAGATTTGTCCCTAGGGGTGGTATGCACTTGGGCACATGTGAGCACATGTACCACTCATTGTGCTTGATCAACTTGATATTGTGCTATAGGTGGTACATACTATACATGTCTCCTTTCCATGAACATTTGTACAAGTTATTTGGTCTTGTTCCATACATGCCAATAAATTGGGAGCTTAGTCAAAAGAATTCTTTTGATTTTTACACTAGGATGGAGAAGCAGCTTGGTTTAGAGTTGGCATCTCAATTGAACATTCTTTGTAAAAGTCCAATCTCAAAGATCAATGGGATTAGGAGGACAATTCTAAGGAAATTGTTAGAGTGTATTGCAATTTGATTAAAGGAAAAAATAGATCAAGTCTTGGAAAATCATAAATTTCTACCAATGCTTTAATAAACATTGGGATGAAACTTGTGAATGCTTTGAATTGGGACCCCATCCACTTAGGTGGATGTAGGGCATAGATGGAGCCTACTTTACTAATGACAATGGAGTTTGTAGCATTGATGAATTTGGAGTTGAAATGCCTACCATTTGAGAGAGTTTGGCACTATTAAAGTTGAAGCAAAGGGTAAGGTCTTAGATTTCTCTGTGGAAGAACACATTCCACAAAATCAACAAGCTCTTCATAAGGCTCATGATTTTTGAGGGTCATATTGGATGCAATGGTTTACCAAAACAAACCTGATTCAAAGTTCAACAATTCTATTTAAACTTGGATAAAATTGATGGTACCTTTGGCAATTTGCAATTAGAAACAAATGACAATGAAGTAGGCCCCAATGGCACAACAGAGAACTCAATGACTATTAAGTAAGTAGAGTTCCATGTAGCCTAAAGGCTCAATGTCATTGAAGTTCAAATAGAACTATTTGACATTATCAATACATGTTGTTGCTATTCTTATCATTAATTCAATTTAGAGAATTTTTTTCTTCTATCTATTTTATTATATACATTGATGTATAAATTAATAAACTTAATACCTCATGCAACTTTGCAATTATGTACTTTATGATGAATATTAAGTAAATGTACATTTTCTTTTTCATTGTGAACAAGTATTTTTCACTAAATGACTCATTTCTTATATATTTATGCAATCTACAAAAGTATTACAATTTCTAGTTATGTGGCAATATTCTTTGGCATTTCCCATTTGTAGTTCATTAAATATGATTTGCAATGCATATGTAAATCCTTAAAGATTTCATGTTCATCTCTAAATTAGTGTGTCATTATAAATTTGTAATTGATTGTATGGGAGTACATATTCAAGTATAGTAGTATAATGAATGTTTCTTGTTTTTTTCTAAAAATTTATTCATGCAATATTTAAAATGCAATTCTTTATGTATATAGTATACTTGCTTTTTGATGTCACAGGCATGTATAAACCCAAAAGATTTCCAAATGCAAGAGTATTTTTTATATCGCACTTTGCTAAATATTTCATTCTCTATCAAATGAATCATTTATATAAAAAATCAAATGTTTATTTATTTTATTTTTGGATTACTTACTATTTTAGATTTATATACCTTAGAAGCAAATTTTTGGTTCTTTGGGAGTGAAAGGGTTAAGAGGGTGTTGACACACTCAAACTTCTTTAATTTACCTTAAATCACATTTTTAAATACCCTATACACTTGACATACTATCATTTCTTAAAGCACACTTTGTAACTATGAATGTATGTTTGGATGATTATACATGACTTTAGACAGACAAACATCATTTCACCCACACTATATATAATTCATCTATATACATAGATGTAAATGCATGAAAGATTGCAATTGCTTGTTCTCTTAGCCCCTAAATGCTCTAAAGCAATCTGGTCATCAAATCCATTATAAATCCCAACCCAATTGGGATCTTTAATCCTCAACTAACATTTTTTTTAATCTTAATCTTCTAAGGGTGAAGGAGAATACTTCTAGGCCTCATTTTATTTCAATAGTTTTGAAGTGTATGTTGATATGGGGATTTCTTTCTACTAAAATAATTAATTTTTTGAGCTAGCACATATTATTTTCTTCACTCAATCTCCTAATATGAATATGTTTTACATGTAATTTATACTTATCACAATATGAACAATCAAGATAAGCATTTTAAAACCATAGAGTTGTCATTAATAAAGGATTAAACGCAAGTGAACATTATACTTAGTATGGAATTGGATTGAAAAGGCACCATTTGATTAATTTAATGAATAGTCACATCCAACTTCTACACATAACAAGAGGTTCATTGTTTTTTCCACAATCTCATAGGATACTTTTGGATTATAATTGGAACTATGCAAGAACTTTAGCTCAAAAGTCTCAAGGCTTTAAACCACTTAGAGATGCCATTTCTAGTACAAAGAGAAAATAATTTAAGAATGGTATTTTTATATCTAATCGTATGATCTAGTATAAAAATATGTAGAATTTTTTTTAACACTTTGACCACATGTATTGCAAGATAAATGTGTTCAATGTGAAGAAATCATGTTTTTTTGGCACTTTGACAAATTAGAGTATGAGACTTTGATTCATCTTTACTTTAAAATTTTCTACTATAGATTTAGAATAAAAATAAATAAATTGTGAAGAATTGAGTTGAAAATATAGGAAAATAAAAATTAAAAAACTTATGTATTTTTCATTCTTTAAAAAATTGTTAAGTACAAGAAAGTACACGATAGAAAGAAAAACTAAATCATTAATAACTTTGAGATGGAATTAAAACACACTAATGCCAAAGCTAAGATTGTTCTAACAATCAAAGTTAACCCTACGGAACTTTTTGTTTTGAAAAAGTGTGAAAATTGAGCTTAAAACGAATCTAATATGATATTTTTTCAAAAAGATCCTTGATTGTCCACAAAACAAGATCAATTGCCCACCCACAAAAATCACATCAAAAATTGAGGTCACATGACCCTAATTAAAATCCATTTTGTCCCCTTGAGGGGACTTAGGACTTTAGAAGTTAAGATCATCCCAATAACTATTGCAAAATTTAAAATTTTAGAATTTAGAATTTAAGATATAATTGGAGAAGTATAACTAGGACTTTTACTTTAGTAGATGGTTCTAGATAGAATCAAAGATAGAAAGCCAAAATGTAGAAAAGAAGTCCTAGTCTATCTTAAAGACTAATAGTCTTTATTGATTGTTTCTATTATATAAGATGGAGTTTGGAGGTGAAGAAACTCGATCTCTTTAGAGATGGATGGATCTCTATGGTCGGGTGGTTTGAGCTTCTTCTAAAACATTCTTATTAATAAGTATATTTTGTGTTTGTATTTAGAATCCATTGTCGGAGGTATGTAACCCCCTATTATTGAGATAAGTAGTTGTCATGTTTCTTTAATATCAATGAATGTATTGTCACATCCATTAGACATTGTTTGGTTCAAAGGGGATTTGCAAAGTTGAAATTGTATGATTGTGGATGTATGATTTTTTTTCCTTTTACAATCTATGCTTTTATGTATAGACAAGAAAAATTATCTCTAATTTGTGAAGAGTGTGGTACTACCTTTGAAAGGGATTCAACAAAATTTTATTGTGAATGCATGACACCAAGAGGGACATGCTCAAATGGACCTCAAATCACAAGGCAATTGGAGTATCTCCAACTATCTTGTGATTTGAGGTCCATTTAGACATGTCCCTTTTGGTGTTGTGCATTCACGACAAAATTTTGTTGTATCCTTTTCAAAGGTAGTACCACACTCTTCACAAATTGGAGATATCCCTTTCAAAGGTAGTACCACACTCTTCACAAATTGGAGATATCCCTTTCAAAGGTAGTACCACACTCTTCACAAATTGGAGACAACATTTTTTGTCTACACATAAAAGCACAGATTGTAAGAGAATAAAATCCTACATCCACAATCATACAATTTCAACTCTACAAATCCCCTTTGAACCAAACAACATCTAATAGATGTAACAATACATTCATTGAGATTAAGGAAATATGACAACTACTTATTTTCAATAATAGGGGGTTACATACCTCCAAATTGATGTTTATTAGCTTTCATTTTGTTTATATGAATAAGTAATATCTACATCTCAAAATATTGACATTCTTTTGCAATATAGCTTTCATGGTCATTGATGGAATCTTAGGGCCACTCTCTCTGTCTTAATTCATGTGTGTGCACTTTAGTGATAGAGGTCCAAGTTGCATCTACAAGTTCTAGCAAGGCATTTGCTTTTGGGTGTTGAAGGATGTCTTGGAAAAACTTAATCATGAAGTTCTTAAGTAGATTTAGATTTGCTATATGTATAATATCATAGACCAAATTTCATGATAAATTGAATCTATTTAAATAATAAAATAAATAATAGAGTCATTGCAATTTTGAATCTCTAGATACTCCAAACTCTATGCTATATTCATTTATAGCCTTCTTGTTGTTTTTCAATCTTATTAGAGTATCCACACTTTGATAATTTGACGTAATTCCTTAGTAGTTTGCCTTTCCGGAGGATGTACACACTGCCTTTTATTCTCACTGTATACATATTAGCCATCAACCAACTCAAAATGCATTTCACATCTTCAAAAAGTTGTTTTTCCTCAAGATTTCAAATTTGATATTTTACATTGAGTTGGATGATTTCTAGTCATGAATATGAAGATTGCCCTTAAATTAGGTGTTTTAGATTGTGAGTTAGATTGAAGTAAGAGGTTACTGATTCCACATGTTGGATAGTTGAATATGCAATGCATTTTGTCTACAAACAAAGCTTCATGTTCTTCAACAAACAATGTTATGAAAGCAATATTATTTTCCTTCATTTGTTTTACGACATAAAGATGGTTGCCACCTAATGGGATGAATAATACAAATAGTAGAGATAAGCTTAAGGATGTACTTGCATTAATTACGTCAATCTCCTTGGCCCAACACCCTTGTTGTTTCTTTCGAGATACTTGAAACCTGTCCCATTGGCTAGCTAGAGTAAAGTTTTGGGGATCCCCTTGTACCATTTTTGGGGGTACCACTACTTGCTTCTTGTATAGTTTGCACTTAAATCTATAAGAACTTATTTCTAATTGCCAATGATTTTGATTGCATAGAATTTTGCATTTTATTGGAAAAACACAAAATGATCTTTGACACTTTGTATTGGAATATATAACGGTAAGTTCCCACTTGACCATTGGGTTCCAAAAGTCCTTTACTTTCTCACCATGCCAAACATTCACAATGGATGGAGGGGCTTTGTGCACATTCAACCACTTTGTATTAGCTCTTGACATAGTCAGCATTTAGTAGTATAGTGTTCTAGAAGACATTGCACTTGAAAACTTGTCTACAATATTGAGATAGTCAAATGCAATCATTTTGAACCTTGTTATAGTGAGGGCATGTTTTTGCACACTTAGGACATGTTCATTTTCATTAGGTGGTGTACATGAACAAGCTATATGTTTGTTGCCATCAAACCATCTTCTTTAGCAAGTAGTAAAATGAAAGGCTTATAAGAATATTTCCTAGTGCCTAGGTGCATCTTCCATCTCTTAAATTGCATAAAGCCCCACCTTTTATATAAACAAACTAGTGGTTTAAAATATGAAGAGGTGGAAGCAGGCTCCTCTAAGCTAGCATTCCAATCTTCAAGCATCATTCTAATTAAAGGGACAAGCCTATCTTCAATAGAGATTCTAGAAGAATCATTAGTCTTAAAATTCCAATGGCATGTTTTTATTGTTTCATTGTACTTGCATTTTAATAATGAGGTTCTTTATCTTCATTTGTAAGTACAGCCCGCAATCCTGCATTACATCAACATACAACAATCTTGGTTATTGTTGAGGGTCCTCATCTTGAAAAGTTTGTTTTGGAAAGTGGGTCTTCATTTTGCAAATTTAGCATAGATGGAACATCCCTTTAAAATTATAGTTTAGTGTTTCTTCTATGATGTCATTGTTGAGTCTTATAATTCAAGATTTTAAATCCAGCTTTTTCATTATTCAATCTATATTTACTACATCTATACTTCACTTGTTTCTTGTGACGTGCAAAAATTTGCACCATTATAGAAGAAATCAACTTCCCCAAAGAATATGTGTATATGAATGAGCTAAAATATAAGCAAGAATTTATATTATAAAATGGATGGAAAACATAGATAATTGAAAAAATTAAATATAAGATATTTAATTTTTATAAATATATTTATATTAGAAGTTTCAATGATTAATATTTTATATATATATATATATATATATAATACTAGACATTAGAATCCTATAGCCAAAATAAAAGTGTTTTTTCTTTTCTAATATTGGACTTATACAATAAATGCCTTAGGACTACATATGTATGGACTATATTTCATAGAAGACTAATTGGCAATTCACTTTGATAATAAAGTTGAATAGAGTGGCAAATCTTGCATCAAAGTCTATGGTGAGTACAAAGTGACTGATTATACGATATTTTCTAATTTCTATGGTACTTATAATTTGTATGTCATTTTATAGGATAGAGTAATCTAATTATATAATCTAAGATGAAGAAAATAGTAGTTCATCTTCCAATAAACACATGCAATAACAAAATGAACCCCTAAAAGACTGAATCTTTTTTTCTATCAAAAAACATTCAAAACTACCATTCTATTGCAAAGAGAAAAAACTAACTAACTTTATAAATTGTTATTTTCTACATATCTAATTGTAGAATCCTATATTAGACTAGTATAAGAATATATGGAATAAATTTCAAAAACTTTGACTTCATAGATTGTAAGATATTTGCATCCAAAGTGAAGAAAGCAAGTGTTTTTTAACTTGCTTGACTAGATTTTTTGGCTTTGAATCTTCATAATTGAAATTTTTGTATTGTTGATTTTGATTTTTAAAATTTTTATGTTGAATGGTTGAATTGAGAATCTAAAAAAAATTCAAGAAAAAAAAACTAATTTGTACTCATTAAAAAATTGTTAAGTACAAGTAGGTTCAAGATTGAAGGAAAAACAAAATTGTTAATAGTTCTAAAATGAAATTGAAATACAATAATCCTAATAATGAGCCATTGGCCTAGCAAGAAAACCTAACCCTGTCTAACAATTTGTTTTGAAAAATTGTAAAAATTGCATTTATAAATGAATCCTATAAGTTATTTTTTCAAGAAAATGCTTATCCATAACTTTCTCATCACTATTTAAAATAGAATGAATCAAAGCTTCAAAAGTAGGCAAAAATATACAATTTTAGGATTTTTCAAAAAAAACTTATTTTGATTTTTTTTTGTGTTACTCGCCAACCTCCGTTTTTAGCTTATTGTGCCATAGCTTTTTCTCCTAGACATTGATTGAAATAAAAATTATATATCCACAAAGCTTTTGCAAAACCACACATCTTCAAAAAGTCAAAAACATTCACTACAAATTGAGGGATTTGAGGCAATAGGAATCTATCCAAATCCATACTGTCCTTCAATCAAACAAATGGTTCTTTAAGGGTTAATGTTAGAGGCAATGGTTGCCATAGAATAGGAAATAGAAAAGATCTCAAAAGGCTTGATCTATTCCATTTCAGAAAGTTCCTATAATCAAATTCCTACAAGTATACATGAAATGGAAACAACAACAAAGTCATAGCTATCCATTGATTTGGGTGTATAATTATGTCAAAGTACTTCACTTTTGCTAAAAGAAATCCTAGAATTGATGAAAATTTAGTTATGTAGAACAAGAAGGAGGAACATTAAATCTTCCTAAAAACACAAAAATTTGTAAAAAATAGCCTACATATAATGTATAGAAGTAGATTTGAGGTATATGTGAAGTTTTCCTCAAGTGTGTGGAGGTTGGTTTAAAGTTAACATGTAGTCTACCTCAAACATGTTGAGGTAGATTTGAGGTTTATCTAAAGTTTGCCTTAAGATTCAATCCATTCCATCTTAGAGCTATTAATGATTTAATTTCTTGTTCAACATTGACCTATTTCTACTTTATAATTACTCAAGGAATGATGATTATTTTTTTATGTTTAAATATATTTTCTAGATTATTAATTGAATTTTTTAACATAAAATATTTTATTTTCAAAGCCCAAGGAACAAAGTATGAGGATAGAAGGTGGAAACTTTAGCCTTGCCCAACATATAATTTGGATCCACAAAATTACATAGGACTTTAGTCCCAACTAAACCTTGGGGTGTAAAGTGGGACAGTTTATGCCCTCTAATTAACTTTAGACCTAAAACCTAACACTGCCAAATCTTTTTGTATGCGTAGATTGAAATGGAAAGCTACACTAAATAGGGGTTTTGAGGGAGCCTATACTAATTAATTGACATTACACACTATGTAAATATCTCCTTTTTTGTACATCAATAGTTACTAAAGTATATGAGGGTTGCACATTATGTTTCAAACATCTACAATTTTCCACAATAAGTCCTTTTAATTTTTTGATCCGCTTAATACTCCTATTCAGTATAGGTGATTACACTTTTGGACTATGATTGATTGAATAATTGCACAAACATTGAACATGGAGATCTCACTGCAGTGAGTGTTTTGTTTTGTTTTTCTTCACTCAAATGAAACGAAATTCCATTGCAAAGATAACAATACAAATCTCCTAGCCACAAGTGTCTTGGCAAGAAAAAGACCCAATCTAACAATGAAGGTTGTTTCCATAAATAAGTTGAAGGTGTCCAATACTAACCGGCACCCCATCAACAAGTAGTAATCATCAAATGCATAGGGTGCAATATTTCCAACCAAGGCTGGAATAGATTTCCAAGTAAAGTTTGGAATGTGCTTTTTTTCTTGTTTCCAAATTTGGACTATTAAGTTCATGACACATGTCCTAAAGTATTGAGCAAGAAAGTAGGAAGCAAAGAGTTGGAGTTTTTAAATAATTGGAATTGGAAGAGTCTAGACATTGACTATAGGTGCAAAGTATTTTTTGCCTCCCAAAATTCACAGTAATCTGAGTTCAAGCAATAAAATTACCAATTTTTTTGCAATACCTGTCATTTCTATCAACTCACCTCTAAAAATATTTGCTTTGCCTTGTACTACTCTAGATCATGTCTAGAATTGCTTATTTAATCGGTTACGGGTGCCTTCACTTTAAATAGTCGCTACTACAATCATAGTGAGACGGAACATGTACTGCAACAAACCACCAAAGACAAGCCAGGAGGGACCTTTCCATGATTAACCCTTAAACATCGAGGCGGACATTTTGTGTCCGATGAATGACAAAAGATTTTTCTATGTAGGACTATTCATCCTTGAAATGTTACAAGAAAAAAGGAGATCTTCTACAATAGTAACTCGTCCTACAGGACAAAAAAATGAATAGTAACTTGTCTAGTATGACAACCATGGTCAAAACCATCTTCAATGTTCAAAGTTGTACACACAGGGAGCCCTATTTATACAAATATGGAGGCTACAAAATAATATATCTTTTGGTAGGCACATGTCACTCTAATGAAGGAATAGACCACACAAATTTTAGCTTTACATCATTAATTTTGGATACTCCCCAATACTAAATTAAAAATCCCTAAACCTTAAAGTGTGATAAATTAGCAAAATTGACTTTTAAATATAAATTTTTTAAATTTTTTTTTGAAAAAATAAGGGATATGATTATAATCAAGTTAATCATCATACTACTAAAATCATAACTCCCTCTGTAATATCACAAATGCTACCTTTAATACTAGGGGCTCGTGCTTGCTATGCTATGCATTCATTGTATCACATATTAGTAAAATTTTGATATATTTGAATAGAATGCATGATAATGATTTCAATAAGTCTTTAAAATAATTATTTTAAATATTTTGTAAAAATATTTTCAATCATGCATATATAGAAATCGTATTTTCAAACAGTGTGATATTACAGAAATAGAGTAGCAATTTGCATTTACATCTATAATATCACTTTTTACAAAGGATGATATTATAGAAATAATATAGTTGTTGCAATTCAGGTGATATTAAAGAGGATCCATAGGATGATGTTATAGAGGTAGCAAATCCATTGCTTCTCTTGGCTTTACACTTCTTTGCACTTCTATGATTTTGTGCTTTTGTGAGCTTTGAGCTTCTGATTTCAATTTTCTATTGCTACTACCAAATGATTTTGAGAAATTTATTTAATTGAAGTGACTTTGGATTCTACAACAATTAAGTTGTTCACAAAGTTTTTGAGATTTATAAGGTTTTTTTTTCAATTCTTTAATTTGGATTGCCATTTTTTGTAACAATGGAGTCAAATTTCTAATGCATTTTAATGTATGTGTATCTTTTATAGTATTTACCATTGCATATGTTTCATTCATCATTCAATAAATTTCTATTATACATTTCAATATATGCTTATTTATTAAAAAAAAATTATACAAAGATTTTAGTCATTTTTATTTGAAGATTTATTGAAATTTTTGTTCTACATTCTATCTAATACATAAAAATTCTTATAAAATTCTAATGATGAATGCATAGCATAGCAAGTGCCAACCGCTAGTCGTCAATAAAATTCCAAGTTCATGGGGTTCTATAGTCAAAATTTTTAATAGAAAACAACTCCATCACTTTGAATGTGATGCAAAATAGAAGTGGTCTTTCTTGCAATCACCCATTAGATGAAACTTCCACTTGTCTTTCAAGGAGAGTTCATTCAAAAATGCTTGATAATGTGTAAATTGTCCTAAAAGCTAGTTTTGCCCTTAAAGTATAACACTTTTTTTTTTTTAATCATATTAGCACATGTTTAATATACATGACCAGCAATGTGGAAGATTTAGAGATAATCTTTTCTACATGTAATTAGACTTGTAGCCATTAATTGTGATTGATTTTGGAAAAGGAAACCTCTATTCATCCACACAAAAGAGAGGCAAGCTCTACACTAGCTATTGGACCCAAGGGCATCTAAAAAAGCATACACATTCAATGGTTTTCCTCAAAAATTTGGAATCTATTCAAAAACTTGCAATAAATGCTAGGGTCTAATATATATTGAGTCAAGGGATTTTTATCGATATACATTGTTCTAATGATCCATGAATGTTTCTCAAAAACTAAAACATTGAGAGGCCCCACAAATTAAGGTAACTGAACGAAATTGCACCAAATAAGCAATAATTGTGCAATGCTCCTATTATTCAATTTCTTCAATTTTTGGTTGATTCACTCGATCAACACAATATTTTGGATTCCCTTCTTATGCATTTTTTAGAAAATGTATGAATAAACTATGAATTTTCAAAATGCTTGAAATGAATGTACATAAAAGCGACCTGAAGCTCTCACGAATAATAGAAGCTGTACATTTTAGGCAAAAATTTGTACCTGGCTCATAATTAGGTGCAGTTACCTTAGTAGGTGAGACAGTTACAGGTGCTAGAATATTCAATAACACAGATCGACTGCAGTCGAGCACTTCATGACGAAAGTTATCAGCTATTGGAAAAGTCTCAACTGGTGACTCAGACTGAGGCTAGCTCCAGAAGGCAGAAGCACGTTCCATCCCCCTTGAGTGTACATATTCATTGGAGTTTGCTTCTATCAGATTGGAAAATTCTGTACGCATCCTTCAGTTCGGCAGTTTGGCAGCTCAATATCATCATGGTCGAGATTTTTTTGGGCCACATGCACAGATGCACTGAATGATGCATGATGTGGATGTGTTGAGCAGGAATTGTTCATAAACTGTACTCCAATCCCAGTCTAGATTCTTGCTACTCTGATTGTAGTGTATAAGCTTCAATCGGTTGATAAATAAATACATCAATTGCTCTAATTAACATCTGCCAGGAATTCGATCGATTTGTCTGCACGAGATAGCGTGTTGAGCATATCATTGCGTAATATTTAGATGTAATATTGCTGAGTTCGAACCTCTTCGATCATTCAATGAATTGGGTCATTAATTAGTTGATTACAGCGGTCTGTATTGCAAATCTCAAATTTGTAATGTATTGAAACGACGTTTACAAACTAATTCACGGCCAACTTGCTTCCTCTGCGTTGTACTAACTAGCATGTTTAGTAAATAGTAATGGACCGTGTGCTCTGCACAAGCCTTGGATGACAATATATCTCACACGAGCTTTTCATCTTAGCATTTGGACACCTGCAATAATGCATAAACTTTCAATGATAGATTCTATCCACTCATTCAAGGTTTCTGTTGAAATGTAGTTTTCAACAACTTCTGCAAGCGGGAAAAAAATTAAAGGAGTCAAAGTCTTTTCTCCTATACATATTTCACTAAAAACTTTACAATAACTTTTTTTTCTAGTGGAAAATTGCAATATAAAACGGTAGATTGAAATGACCATCACAGCTTTATATCGCATCACAACCCCCTTAATAATGTACAAAACTCTAAAATATAGATTGTGTCCATTCACACAAAGTTTTTGTTGACAAGATTGCTATCTGCACGAGTCACGAGACCTCAAGTGTCCGTATTTGGGTCCTACATCTTAATTTGCAGACTGGCTTGCAGTACGTCTAAAAATCACGCAGATTAATGACATTGATGACGTTTGAACATTCCCCACAAGAACCGGCCTTTGAATTCCGGGAGGCAACGAACTGGTCTAGCTGCTGAATCCTATATAAACTTCACATTGGGACACAGTTTCTCTCATGTTCCGGCATGCTACCTCGAGTTTGGAATTTCTGTTGCATCTCATGTAGTGAGAACTGAATTGAAAACAGTTGATCTTTTCTCAGAGCTCTTGTTTGCTAGAGTTTCTAGTTAGTGAACCAGCATGGGTACCTCCAGAGGTGTAATGGCGGAGGTGCTATGCATGGGAGCTTTACTCGTTGTGATGTCAACCATTTCTATAACAAGAGCCCAAGAGCTGACCACTGATTTCTACGACGAGTCATGCCCCTCCTTATACGCCATCGTCCAGCAGCAGGTGAAGATAGCTGTGAAGGCCGAGAAACGAATGGCTGCTTCCTTAGTTCGCCTTCATTTCCATGACTGCTTTGTCAATGTGAGTACACCTTCAGCTTGAATTTTTTTTGTTTTTTAATACTGGAAGTTCATTTCTATGGTCATTCGAAATGCATGATCCCTCCTTATCTTACAGCATGAATCGCCACATCAGTTCTTGTATTAGGGATAGGAGCACCATATCTTGAACTTGGAGGATATAATTCAGACCAAAAGTATCCACCACCAACACAAGATGGCCGAACTGAAATAGAATGGGGTTTTCGAAAGAGCCTTTTGACTGTATTTCATCGACATAGATGATAATTAAATTGATCTGGAGTGAGCTTTATTTTTATTCCGGTGGCAATTAAGTCTCACTTCACGATTTAACGAAATTGACCTTAGTTATTCAATTCCTCGAGCTCTTGCACTGTTGCATGAATGTCTCCATTGCGCTGCAATGTACCGGTACATGTTTCAAACTTTCAATGAGCAGTAGAATTAAGCACTCCAGGATATGGCTTCATAGATACCGTCTATGTTTGGTATACAATTCGTTAGTTACACTCATGTAATGTTCTTGCTGCTTGAGTTCACCATCAATCGTGTTGTGAATTGTGACCAACTCAAAGGCGAAATGAATATGTCGCTGTACGCCCGGGTGTACGTCATTCACATAAGCAACACAAATGAGAGATCACCGGAAACCACGCATGTCACTTATTATTCCGTCGATCAACAGCTCCGAGGTCATTGCCTGGGATCGAAGATTACGATGTGCTCAGTCTGACGAAGGGAAGACGTACAGTACGAACTGAGCCGGCTGGTTATTGTGCAGGGATGCGATGGGTCCCTGTTGCTGGACGATGCGCCCGGCATCACCACCGAGAAGAACATCGGCGGGAACCTCAACTCTGCAAGAGGCTTCGAGGTGATCGACACCATCAAGAGTATACTGGAATGTGCTTGTCCCAACACCGTCTCCTGCGCTGACATTCTGGCCATTGCATCTCGAGACTCTGCTGTTGAGGTACGAGACTTTTCATTCGTGCAGCTTAATCAATTAGTTTGACTTAGATTATGGTCCCTGTAGCTAGCATTTATATATTATATATTTTGCACGCATAATTTGAATTAAACCTCATTGGAAGGAGTTAGAGTTTTGGGCTTGAACGGTTTGTTGCTCCAGCCACCCCACGGTCTGAGTTTAATTGACGGTTGAATTTGGAAGGCGGGACTGACCGACTCGTATCCAGTGTACTTCGGTCGTCGCGACAGCTTGACCACCAACGCCTCCCTTGTCAACGATTTTCTGCCGAACCCAGATATGAATTACACTTCCCTGAAAGAGAATTTTGCCACTGTCGGACTCAACGAAACGGATCTCATAGCACTCTCAGGTAACTCCTGATGCTCGTGCACTAGCTTTCTCCATTAATCAAGGATATAAGCAAATTCATATAATCAGAAAATGAATTTTTGCAAACTAAAAATGTGGGACTCTTCAGTAAGGATCCTTGTTTAATTTCGAGTTTTCAATCCCCGATTGGTTAAGTAGTTTCTTGGATTAATCGTTCTATCAATGTTCACATACTGCAGGTGCTCACACAATTGGTAGAGTCAGATGCCAAATTATAACTGGCAGTACCATACTTGACACCAACATCAACGCTGAATACCGGGAGAAGCTTGCCAAAGCTTGTGATCCCTTGATTGCAGATCCATTACTCACTTTGCAGAACTTAGACCTGAAAACTCCAAATAAATTTGACAACAACTACTTCAAAAATTTGCGAAGAGCGGAGGGCGTCCTCCCAAGCGACCAAACCCTACAGAGCACTCCTGGCTTCAATGTGGACATAGTCAAGGATTATGCCCAAAACAAGGAGAATTTTTTCCGTGACTATGGGCTCAGTAGCATCAAGATGGGGAACATAAAACCCCTCACCGGCAATCAAGGAGAAATCAGAAAGAATTGCAAAGTAGTCAACTCGGCGTCACCTCTCAAATTGGCGAGTGATCTGCATGTTGATTACGAGTGATCGACGTACACTCCACTTCCGAGCGACCAAAGGCTCAATCCTAAACGTGCGTACGCATGAAATTACTTGTACTGCCCAGCTTTCTTTATTATCGACTTGACCTGTAGACCCACTTGTTAATTAATCCTACAACAGTCCAACTTAGTGAGTTCGTAGACTTAGCTCAGTAGATCGATCAACTGCAATAATCTCGATCTAGACGGAACTAGCTGGGTGTCAATTATGTAAGTGCTGAGTTCGGTGAAAATGGTGCTGCTGTGAACCTCTCCAGTGACACCGCGTGCTAAGAAATTGTCGGTGACTGTTGCTCTTCCCCAGCTGCAATTAATCTCAATGTTCAATAATCAATGTCCTGTCTATTGATGTTCAAATTTAGAGCTTTTGAGTTTTGAAAGGTAACAACTTCAGTCTAAAAATTTCTTCGAGTTCGCTTATGACCCCAATGATGCCATGATTGTAAATTTGCAATCTCTCTAATTATTTAATTTCCTTGATCTATCGAGTACGTAGAGCTGTCACGAGTAAAACTTTTACGTGACTTCGAGGTGCATATATAATGCATGCATGAATAGTGCCGATTTTAGATGTACAATGTGTTTCAGATAGGAAGTACCCGTAAAGTCCCATCGTTCCCTCTACGGAAAAAATGGATTTTGGTCAGGTTCCTATATTTTCGGGCAGGCTCCAAAAAAATTCACACATTTTTATACCAGTCTACTACAAGATCTTATGGTTACATTAAAAAAAAAAAAAAACATTTTACATTTTTTTGTGCTCTTTGCACTAGAAATGGTTTAAGCTGTCCTCAGGGGTCAAGTTGGTAGATATTTCACGACTCTGGACTTTTCAAAACAGATGCCTGGCACAAAAACCTGAAAAGTAAATCTTTACGTACCAATCCTAGTTTTAAGAGTTTGTACATTTGAAGGCCACAATTTTGAAGCTCTGAATGCAGCCAGCGTAACAAGAACGTCTCAGTGTTTCACCAAACTGATTGAAACTTGTGCATGAAGCATTAGACTGAGTCTGCAGAGACTCAATGTGATCTAGACATTTTGCATGTACTGTACAGTGCGGTAAACAATGGCACAGAACCATATAACAAGTTTGTAGCTAAACATAAATAATTTATGGAGCATGTCTTGCAAGAGTGTCCTATAGTGTGTGAGGATGATGCGAAAGGTACTGACGTTGTGAACCTGCACAATGTAACTTAGCGTGCTCTAAAAACTACCACTAACACATACATTTTGCTTTCTTCAATGTATCAACACTGTAAAATTTCAGGAGGAGGTCGCCTTTAAATCTTTAATGACCATTGGGTTTCAACTTCAAATTAAAATTTGTAACTAATTTTGCAAAGGTCCAAAAAATATGAAACAACGTGGGTTAGGTGTAATTTCATTTCTTTTCCTATAAAAATTTATTGAAAATTTGTTCCAAGAAGTTTAGCTTCACCTCAAAGGCAATTAGCTTTTAAAAAGATTGCTTTATGCAGCAAACTACCACAACGCCAATCTAGGTCAATATTATAAAAAAATAAAAATAAAAACTAACAAGGTAAAGCTTACCTATTTCCTTGTGCCAGCATTTGGGAAGTTTTCAGAGTTACCCCTTATTTTGCCTTGTCTTTATAGAAGGAGCTAGGGGTACAATGGGTACCAATTGTATCTTCTCCTTATAAAAAAACCCAATTCATTTCTTCTAGTATCAAATTCTTATGGACCACTTTATTCAACTTCAAATGTGCAAAAGACCACATTCCTCCCATGGTTGTCATACTGAACAAGTTACTATTCATTTCTTGTCATACTAGACAAGTTACTATTCATTTCTTGTCCTGTAGGACAAGTTACTATTCATCAAATGTACTTGAGAAGTACATTTGATGAATAGTAACTTGTCCTACAGGACAAGAAATGAATAGTAACTTGTCCAGTATGACAACAATGATTCCTCCTCTGTAAAAGATATGTCAGTTTTGAAACTAAACTCTAAATTTCATTACATTGGGTAGAATTAGACAATGAAACATAGGCTAGCCACCACCACCAACTCTAAAAGCAATACTCACCTTGTCCAAGAATATCCCTACTTCTAGCTACTTTAATATTAACCTTGGATTCAAAATAAAAAACAATTGACACGGAAAATGGAGCATGAACTAGTCACCACAACCAACCCTAAAGCAATACCCAACTTGTCCAAAAACACACCTACCTCTAGGTACTTGGGTACTAGCCTTGAATTCAAAATGACAAGCAATTGAAATTTGACAATTTCATGAAAGTGGTAGCTACGTGTCCACCTTTTATTTTGCACACTAATTGATTGCTAGTCCTACCAAATTTTTGCTCGATTTTGAATCCTCCATTTTCACACTCCAACTGGCTGACAATGAACTAAGCAGCGGCTCGAGCAGCGGTTCTCCCCAACCATTGCCCTGTCCCAAGCTTATAAAGTACAATTCATGCAACTAATAATGCTATCATTGTGTCAAAAACAATCAGATGTGCATTAAAACGGCAGTTAGAAGCAATTAAATTCACTATTCAGTATTGTCCATGTCCTCTCATGGCCTGTACCGTAACGGAGCCCATGGAAAGAATGCCGTGTTTGTGCCCTCCAGTACAATCTGAAACTCTCTGTCCAGAGTGGAGCCTTCGCCCGGGGTTCAGGAAATTAAAACAAATAAACGGCAACTGTATATATGCACAGACATACTGTAACGTATATACTCCAAGTATTGCAGCTAGCTAGACCTGAACTAAGCTTACCACCAAGTTGAGTTGCACAGTCGGGGTGCAGTACTACTGACAACAGCAGTAACTCTGAATTTTCTCTCTCCGACAGTGCAAAGATGTCACCATTCCATTAGAGCCAGAGTCCGGAAATTGAATGCGGAGTTGACAGAAGCTGCAAGTCACTTATTATATACAATGCTGTGACTTCAGAGGCGACTTTAGTTGGCACACATTTTCCACGCTCACTAAGATACCCCTACCACAAAGCTATTGCATGCATGCACTACGGCTCTTTTTGAAAGTTGCGAATGTCGATCTTTGTGCTCCCGTCCCGCCAGGCCACTTGTGAATGGCGGGCTTTGTAATTTTGCCCTTGCAATGAAATTTTCGTTTCATTGTTTAAGAAAAAAAGAAATTGTGAATGTCAGCTAAGCCTTATCTGCGGGTGCCTGCCACGTGATCTCTTATCAACTTAGTAATCAGAAAGTACAAACACCGCATGCAGCCACCGTCCAGCTGCAAATTAACATAAGTAATAACTCAGGGGCTCCAGGGTATTGAAGAGCCTCTGCTGATACTTGACCTCTGTTGTAGACGAAGGTTTTGTTACTCGAGCGAAGCTAGCTATGGCGAGAGAGGGTGCGATGGGGCTGCGCAGTTTGGCGGTCTTGGTGTTGGTGGTGGTGGTGGCTTTCATTGGAGCTGCAAGAGCTCAGCTGTCACCGAACTTCTACGCCAGGTCCTGCCCCCAAATCTTCTCCATCGTCAAGGCCGAAATCCAGAAGGCTGTCAAGGCTGAGAAGCGCATGGCTGCTTCCTTGGTCCGACTCCATTTCCACGACTGCTTCGTCAATGTAAGCCCATTTGACAATGCCACAATTAAAAGATTGTCTTGGAACCATTAGCAGGATGATGATGATCGAACAGTCTGTTTATTGAGTTTCCGAGTTAGAACGAAACAGTACTGCCTGGCTAATATAAACAATTTGGCGGGCAATTTGGCCATGTACGTTGTTGCGTGCGTTCGATCGACAATTAATTACACTTGCTACAATTGAACTTTCCAGTAAAGGTCAGATACTAGCTTGGTAGCGCCATGACATTGAAAATTTTGGGTTAACTGTGTTGATTTCTAGGGATGCGATGGATCAATTCTGTTGGACGATTCACCTACTATCCAGACCGAGAAGTTGTCGCTGGCAAACAACAGGTCCATCAGAGGCTTTGAGGTGATCGACAGTATCAAGACCGCTCTGGAACTAGCTTGCCCTAACACCGTGTCGTGCGCGGATATTCTCGCCATCGCATCCCGCGACTCTGCTGTTGAGGTACACCATTAACTCTACTTTCGCTCGCCATGTCCACAATACATTACAGATCATATATCCCAGGGCCACACAAGCATAATTTGATCGAGACCGACTGCCAGACAGTCTAGCTTTGTTAAAATCTGAGTTTGGCAATTGGACATGCGTCCAGACAGCATATTGTTTCAACGGTGCAAGTTTTCTTTGGCATGATTCGAGCTATTTACGAATTAATGGGTTCACTAGCTAGTATTCCCATGACATACGTGCTGACGTTTGAGAAACTCACAGCTAGTTTGAAGAACTCAATAATGATAAATTAACTTATGGCATTTACCCACTTCGCAGAGATGCAATGCCAGTCAATTTTCCAGCCTTGCGTGCGTGGCCTTCTATCAGTCACTCTGAATTGAATCATGTCAATGTCACAGTTCCCGGTTTCGAAAAATAAATTTAGCAAGCATGAGTTGGTGAAAGAAGCGAGATTTTTGTGGAGTTAGAAAACATCTATCATTAACTAGTATTCATGCTCCTAAAATATGATCTTCGCTCTGTTCAGGTGGGATTGACAACGTCGTATCAAGTTCTTTTTGGTCGTCGCGACAGTTTGACCGCCAACCGTACCGAAGCAGATTTAAGGCTTCCAGCACCAGTCTCCAATTATAGCGTGTTGAAAGACAATTTCGCTTTCCAGGGCCTCGACGAACGAGATCTTATCGCACTTTCAGGTACGTACCTTCAATTGAACTGTGTTCTCTAGACTGCTGCTCAGTAGGCTCTTGTGTATGCCACATGGAGATATGTACCAGTACCGTACATATCTGTAGGTGGTGTCACCTGCCCAGCACGCCCACACATACATAAGAATTAATCATGTTGTTGTAATACTTTACAAAGACCTTACTGTACATATCATTCCAACATCAAGCCAAATCTATTGTTCAACCTAGCTAACTTAGACAGCTCAGTCTTTAACAAGTCACACGAGAATTGCTGAAACCCGCAATCATACAATTCTCCTCATAATTAGCTAAGGTTAGTACGTCCTAAGGTCCACAGGACCAAAAAGTGCAGATACCTTTGAATGGTCTTGATTGAGTAGGACTTGACATTTATATATTTGATAATACCCATGAGCCTTTCGACACTTGAGCATTACCTAGCTAGACAGTCCATAATGTCGTGATTCAAACCATACATGTATTTACAAATTAGCAACTAGCTGCTCCTACTCGTGACGACTCATCAAGGTTTTGGCGCCTTGCTAGCCTTTGTCAATGCACAGTTAAATAATCTTTGCGAATATCCTGGCGTTGTGGTGCATGTACATTTTCCAGGGGGTCACACCATCGGCCGAGTCCGATGCGGAATCGTTCGACTCTTCCTGAACGACACCGACACTAACGCGGACTTCAAGGCCAAACTGGCCAAGGCGTGTCCCGCCGACGGCGACGAATTCGAGCTGCAGAACCTGGACATCAAAACCCCGAACAAGTTCGACAACAACTATTACAAGAACTTGCGAAGGGGCGAGGGCATCCTCCGCAGCGACCAGACACTGCAGAGCACCCCGGGGGACAATGTGGACATCGTCAAGGACTTTGCCAAAAACAAGGAGAATTTCTACGCCCAGTTCGCCATCAGTACCATCAAGATGGGGAACATCCGACCCCTCACTGGAATTCAAGGCCAAATCAGAAAGAATTGTCGGGTGGTGAACCCGACCCCGACTTCCGAAGCTGGCATTGCCTATGAGTAGCGGCAAAATCCCAAGGACAGGGGGGATCGCTACCGGTTTACAGACCGCTTCGTACACGGCAAAAGCGTAGTGCACACGGCAACTTGCACTGGAGGGTGCAACGCCTTCAGTGCAATTGAGCGACTCATGCATTCCAGCGAAATTATGAGTAACGCGGATTTCCATACATGTTCATCCAAAGTTAAGTTTAGTGCTTTCTACGTGTTTTTGTAGCTGGTCTAGACGTCAGGTGCTGGAGCTCGTGCTCCCGTGCTGGTTGGAGATGAGTTCAAATCCTCGTGCTCGTAAATTTCTCTGCTTTCGCTATGTAATAACTAATGTAAAGCTAGACCGGATATATTATGTAAAGTGATATACTATGTCTAAATCCTGGAAGAAGTACTCTTGTTTTTTAATATAACGTATAGAGCGGACTAGCTATTATTGGGGCGTAAGTATTCCAAAAAGTAATCAAGAAGGTAAAGTGGGGCTAGTAATTTTTGGTTCATCGAAGGTGGGGACTCGCATTGAATTGTTACGAGTTAGCCTATAGGGAATTCGGTCCCTGGAAGTTGAGGACACAAGCTTGCACGGGACTCTATTTAACTTCTGAAGGACCAGAAGGCCACCTGCAACTAAGGTAATTATACCTAAAATTGCACAAATAAGCTATATGGCATGACCAATATGTTCTAGAAAATGAACAACAATTTTTGCACATTGGTGAAGGACTATGAATCAAAATGCAAGCGGTTTCATCATTTTTAAACACATTGTGAATTAGTTACAAATTGTCGAAGACACAAGGTGTAGGATGTTGAAAGTGTCATGTAGGTGATGCCAAAATGCATTTGATGCACATGAAGAAATGACACTAGAGAAGAAGTTGAAGCATCAAAAAGTGTATCCAAAATCATCCACTTTTAAGGTTGCCACCTCCATAGTACTATAAATAAAACTGCAAAATATTCAAAATTCACCTTCATGTTCTTTATTGTAGGTATCTTCCCTATCCAGTTTCCCTTTGAAAATAGGGATCAATTAAGAAGAGTGGTTCATTTTAAGTGTAGTTAACTTACATTTGTAGAAACTCAAAATGTAAATCCCACTAACAGTTTGTGAATAAGAATGAGATCCTAGACAATTTTTTCCTTTGAATTTGTCAATGGAATCCAATCAAAAAATGATTGATTGTACTATTTTCAGTTAATTTTCTAAGAATGGAAGAAGAGTCTATACTATAATTATGAGGGGTGGTTGTATAACAATATGAGCAACACTAAATGTAACTTTGGGATCTTTGGGAACTAAGTTGGAGTTGAAGTAGTTTAATTTTTCAATTTTTTTTTCAATCTTTTTTTTCCAATATCTCAAATGATTTGAAAAAAATTGTACATCAAAATAACGATGATATGTATACATGAAAAAAATCAAAAGTTTTTGGAGCACTTTTGAGCATTTTCACATATATATATATATATAAAGTACCATTTAACCAAACATCTTTCATCAATCTTGTTAACAATGACATTTTCTCAAAAATTGTGTGATTTCATCAATCTTTTTTTCATAGGAAAACTACATAAGTCTTATTTCATTTCAATAGGGGCCATTCTCAAAATTATTCCACAAAAATGAGGAATTATGCTTGTTACAAGAGCTATGTTGCTCAAATCCATCTAATCTTTTAGCCTGGATTAATTCAATGTACCTAATGCATAATAAAAAGGTAGTTGGCATTCAATAAGGCTATTAAATGTTATGTGCACTCTGAATTGAAAGGTAGAGAATTAGAAATTCTTCCCTCTAATTTGGAAGGTATTGTCAAGATTTCAATTCCATCCTCATGCTACAGCCACACTAGCTAGCAATAGTAGCCAATCTTGGTGCAAATAAAGATATACATATATTTAAGTGGAAAGGGGATAAGACATTGTCTTCAATGTAACATATAGTGTTCAACTATAATTAAACTTAATCCCTAAACATTGACAAGGATGTTTTTTGTCCAATGAATGATAAAGAATCCTTCTAGTAGGATAGAAGACACAAAAGTGCAACTATTCATCCTCAAAATTTTGTTGTAAAAAAGAGAGGTCTTCTATAATAGTTTAATCACTTCCAATGAGTGCTTTTGTATTTTTAATTCTAACAAAAAAAGGCTATTTTACCTTAATAACTTCAAACAATAATAGATTCAATTTGATTGAAACTTCATTCATGGTATTACTTTGTTGACTTCTTAAATACTAAGGAGGCCAAAAGACAACCTTTGGATGATTCTCTAGTGGACTTTTAAAAACCTTAAATAAGAAAATAAATTTCAAATTCTCATTAAAAAAAATTGTGCATTGTCTTAAAGATGTTGAAGATATGTAGTGGTGAAATTTTCTTCATATATGGGCAATTTCATTAAAATGGCAAAATTCCTCTACTTTGGCAATTTTTATAGTTCAGAGCAAGCAGTTTGAACTGTACAAATGTCGTAGATGTCTTAAATCTATATCATTCTTAAATGTTTGAAATATATATATATATATATATATATATATATATATATATATATATATATATATATATATATATATATATATATTACATGTCACTTTTATAATTCAGATTGTGCAGTCTGAAATCTATAGTAGTCATAGATCTCTTAAATCTATAAAAGTCCAAGATTCCTAAAAACTATAACTGTCATAGATGTCACTTTTACAATTCAGAGTGGGCGGTTTGAAAGTGACACATAAATGCCGCCATTTTAACGAAATTGCCCATATATTAGTATTGTTGACCTTTCTACATAAAAAATGTCTAATTTACAAATATGATTACAGTGTATTTTGATAGCTTCTAGCTTCTTGTTCTTGATTATATGAGTTTCACTCATAAAAAATATATTTTCTGAATTTGAGCCCATCATTCTAAATGAACTAATTACTATTTAAATGAAGTTAAAAACATTTTAAAAACATAAAGATTTCAATTTAGTCACTTTGCAAGCATGACATGTTAGAGTGTGCATATTAGACAAATGTAGATAGGGATGCAATTGGATTGATTGAAGGTTCATAATAGGAATGTATACCTTAGTTAGCTTATTTTAATCTTTTACTAGCTTATCCTAGCTTGCCAAAGTAGTAGAGAACAAATTTGTGGGATTCATGACATCTCAAATTACTCTACTCACTATTAGGAGTATTGAAAAAAGATGGAAGATTTACATTAGTCTAATTATATAAAAAAAACTTTAACAATCTAGTATAATTGTTTTATCAAATAAAGCTCTAATTTTTTGCCTTGTAATAAAACTTCAAACTTCTATCATTGGAAAAGCATTCAAAAATACTTTGAATAGGTACAAAAAAAACTCAAATTTAGACATTGAAAAAAGAAAATAATCCACTTCAAAAATACACTAAAATACAAAAAAAATTATAGTATTCTTAACAAATCGTAGTTATCAATGCACAATGCACTTTAATTTGCACCCAATTTAGAGTGAAATGTATACTAATAACGTGATTTGTTAAGATCATTATAATTTTTGTCTTTTAATGCCCTTTGAAGTGGTTTATTTTCTTTTTCTAATGTCTAAATTTGAATTTACTTGTACCTATTCAAAGTACTTTTGAGTGCCCTTCGAACGATAGAAACTTCAACTTCTAATTCCAAAATAGTGAAAAGTTAGAGTTATATTTGGCTTTGCAAATTTTGGAATTTATTGAAGACACCCTTATTTCTATATTCATAGAGTAAGCTTGTACCTAGATGGTAATTCAAGTGTAGGTTAAAGTTAACTTCGTAAATATTGGGGATGTTTATAGAGAGAAATTGTCAAAAAAATGCCATTTTTAGTGCATTGTCCAAAATTCAAATTTGAAATTAAAAAAAAATCAATCATAAAAAGTGTAGTATATTGCTATGAAAATGCAATGGAAAAATTTCATTCCATTTGATTGTGTCAGTTGAAAGATTATAACATTTGAAGTGAGGAAAAAGCTTTTCTTCATTACTAAAAAAAGGGATTTAGCAAACCTTGGGCCAACTTAAACAAAAAAATTTGCCCTTTATAAACTTGAGTCTATCTACCATTGAATTTTAAATCTTATTAGGTACACAAGTTGCCAAAACAAATATAGAGTCTAACTTACTTTTAACCTCCTTGAAATGCAAGAAAATTAAGTGAATTGGAAAAAGACTAGTCATTTTTTAATGACTTCTTATACAATGTATATATTTTTTTTAAATTGAAATCTAAGAATTCACAAGTTAGAGACAAAAATTTGGAATAATTATATGAGAAAATTTTCAAAAAACTTTAACTTCACAAATTAAGGGACAATAGGGCTTGTCTGCTTGAAATTAAAAGAAACTACCTTCAACCTAGCTAACAAGATTTGATTCCTTTTAAAATGTGATTTGAAAACTAAAAATTTGATTTTCTTTTTTAATTTACAGTTTTATGCCATATTTTATTAGCTATATACATTCCAAATTTCAAAAGTCCATAAGGTTTTTAGCAAAAAATGCCCAAAAGATTTCCAAATTGCTTGAATTTCCCAAAGTTTTTTGGCCACATAACTTCTAATTTAGGCATTTAATTGAATTTTTTAAATTTAAATGTCTATGAAAGGGTGAATGTTCCCAACTTGATACTTGTATTTGAGAAATGAGAACATTTACTAAAAATTGACTTCGTAAAATCCTATCCAAGTTTTCAAATGTCTCTTAAGGACCAAGAGACACTTGGTCCTTAAGAAGTTAAATCATTTTTTTTCTTTGGTACACACCTTGCTTGAGTATTATTCACTTGAATGAGCCTCAACAATGTAAAGCTACAATAGTTTGGATAGAATCACAAAATATCCATGAAGCATCTAAAAGATTCTTCAATGTAACGTACCAAGGTAACATACAAGCAAGCTTAAGTATGAGTGACTCAACCTCTAAAAGGACAATTATCTTGGGAGAGTGAGAATTCAAGGTTCAAGAATTTGAGTGACTTTAGTGTAAAATGTTGGACTTAGCAGAATTCATGTTGCAATGGAAGTTTCTTAATCCTGGAAAGACATTGCGGATGCAAAAGGTACTTTACTATTAACTATAGATACATACTTGAATGATTCACTAATTAGAATATTTTGGTGACTAAGGACCACGTCCTCCCATGCCAGTGACATGTTTCATTTAATTTGCAGCCAAATTAATCAAATTTGATGATTAAAGGAATTATTCTGCACTGTGTGGGTACCAAGTATACAGTATATTCCAACCTGATTAGAACTGTAAGCGTAGTTTGCAAAAGCCTGTTGCCTGGTCTAAAACATCTCGATCGAACACAGCAACTGCTAATCTATGTGGCCTTCCAGCCTTGCAGACAGGTACGATGGACCATGTCTTCGCAAACTGGACCAGTGTCTTGAGAGTTGAGCGTGTAAGTTAATTAACGTACTTCCTGATCGAGGACTGCGCGCAAGCCTTGTGCAGACCACACAGCGTCTGGTCTAGTCATCAGCTCAATTATGAAATTAAACGACAGAGGCTAAGTTAAGGTAGTTGCAGTAGAGATGCCAGGTTGAGACCTCATCCATGACGTAAAGTACCCAGAATTCCAGAGCTAGTTTATCAGGTGTACAGAGTACGTCAGGTGTGCACAGACGGAGAGAGTATATGCAACAGAACAGAACGCTACATTAGTGAAGCTCGCCGTTACGTTTGGAAGGTGTAAGGTAGAACCACCCAATACCAACCAGTGTCCCATTGGTGATCAATAGGGTGTCAGAAATGTAGGAGAGGTGGGACTCAAATCCATTTTTTTCAATTGAATGGTTTTAATAAGTTGTGTCATTTGATGGCTTTCAGTATTAAGAAGAAATGGACCCAAATAGCCAGATGTCACTAGAATTCGTGCACAACATAGTACAAATGGTGGCATGTACAATTGTGAACATAAATAGCTGTGTATTTGTTTATGAACTGAATGTATTGTATGTAAAATCCATACTAGATCAATTTCGACACATGTCTACTAATGTGAATACATTTTTGGGTACATTGTTTATAGAACTTAGATTAGGTTTTCAATAGTAGTGCACTTCTAGATTTAGCATCCTGTGTTGTTGAATTTGTGGATGAAGGAAGCTAGCATACTCTTTACTTAGTCTTAGTATGCCTTTTCTATGTCAAAGCTCAGTGAATTTTGATGCAATAGCAAAGAAGAAGTGTCGTGGAAGCACAATTGGCGTCAATTGTAGTCATGGCCAAAAGTAACATCGTGAACAATTAAGACATTGTGTGTCTTCAAGATCTGATAGTAGTTGCATTCACTCATTTTAGTAGAAGCTACCAACATTATAGTCGCAGAGAGGAACGTCGAAGGAGGTGTCGTCAAGAAGCTTGCAACAAGCCGCAGTAGTAGGGCAGGAGCTACAAGGAACTACATAGTGCAAGTAATTTATGGTCAGCTTTGCCTTATTTGATATTCAAGTTTTACATGACATTGTACAACAACAACACAAAGGATAGCACTATAGCAGTGAGTCTACATGTTCTGACTCTTACAAAATAGCTGCACTAGTAAGCTTCATATACTTCAAGCTAATGACTAAAAATGACAACAATGAAAGGAAGAAAGAAAACATAGGCAATTGCAATGATTGATCTCAGTTCTTGGAACGATGGAAAAATGAAGTACACATTGTCCTATACTAAAAACCAGAAACATAAACTTCACCAATATAATAAAGTGCATTCGGTCTTCATTGGAAATAAACAAAAAGCTTGTAGATGGAAAGAAATAAAATGTTGATATGCACAATAGGCCTTCATTACTTGCGATTACAAACACAATATTTGTTAGCTAGAAGGTGTGAAAAAATTGTAAATTAACAAAGATGCACTTGCATTCTTCAAATTCACGAGATTGTCCTAACTATGTAGAACGTAATGTTTACTTATACAAGAAAAATGGAAAGGAGGCAATCGCAGTATTGCAAGAACAATTGTGAACACTTTCACAAATCCGCACGGTCTAGGCTCTCAGACTATGTTGGCGCAGAGGATGTCCCGGCGTACGTGGCAATCAATACCTTCTGTTGTAGAGCGGACAGCATTGGCTTCGTAGAGGAATCCGACTAGCCCTGACGAATCCTAGAGGCAACAGAAAAAGGACACATTGTAGAGGAATGCAAGACAACAGGAAGTGGGAAAACAGGTACGAAATAGAAAAAACGGCAACTAAAGCAATGACCTACTGTAGCAAGCATTGGTTGCTGCTGAAAATGGCAAAAGTATGCAGCAAGCAGCCCAAGAATTTGGCATACCTTATTCTACCCTCCAAGAGTAGTACTTCGGTTTGCAAACTTCAAGGAAATAGGGACCTCCAACAGTTTTGACCCTCGTAGAGGAGTAACAAATCATGGACTACGTGCTAGCCATGTGCGACCTTGGATTTGGATTGACCACAACAGCCTTAAAACTGAAAGTGTATGACATCATAAGTGGCAGGTAGACTCTATTTCAAAATGGAATTCTAGGAAAGAATTGGCTGAAGTAGTGGCATTGACGACATCCAGAATTCTTTCTCTCCGAGTGGCTGAGGCTCTAGATTCTACCAGGGCTCAAGGTTTGAACTTTGCTAACACGAAGACATTCTACAATAACCTCGACTATCTGCATACAATAGAGTCATATACTACTAACAGAATCTGGAATTGTGACGAAACAAGAGTACAAGCAAGATTGCATGGAGGAGTACGAGTTATCACTCACAGAGACAACTACAGTGTTCATACTATTGTACCTGTCAACAGAGAGTGGATGTCAATTTTGGTGTGCATCAATGCAGTAGAGGCAATGATACTGTCATTCTATATTTTTGTGGAAAACAAATTCGGAACAACTTCATTCATAGATGTGAGCTAGATGCTGCTATGGCAGTACAGGAGAAAGTCTGGATGACATCAACCTTATTTCTAGAGTGGATGCCACATTTCAAAAAAAATGTTGACAATATTGGAGGAATCTCACATGACCGGCGTCATCTGCTCATTCTAGACAGACATTACAGCTATGTGATGTTGGAGGTGGCCATGAAAGCTAAATCATTTGGGCTTGATCTATTAACATTGCCATCACATTCCTCTCACGCTCTGCAGCCTCTGGACTGTAGCATATTCAAACCATTCAAACCACATTTTAGGGCATATAGAAACTACTAGACCAGGAGGAATGCATGAGACTCAGTATCCAAGGAAACTTTAACATAGTGGGCTGCTTTGGCGCTGCATTGGACCCTATCCGAGAAAAACATCAGAAGTGGCTTCTAAGCAATGGGAATCTGGCCACTAAACCGCGAGGTTGTTGCTACTCAATATCAATCAACAGAAGCATTCACAGACATTGTACAAAACATAGCAGCAAGACTACCGAATGAAACAATGTCGAAACATGAACCCCCGAGTGTGTCATCAGATGACGAGGGAACAGGAGAACTAGCCCAAGCGAGGAACGATTTCGGTGAAGAAAGTTTACCTGCATTGGTGGACATTGGTGTAGATTTGGCCAAAGAACCATGCCCATCTATGCAACATTTTTTTGTTGACGTGCAGCCTCCCGATCATGACGTTGTTATTGAGGAACCCATCAATCCGATTGTCGTCACCTAGGTTGACAGCATGCAATCCATTTCTCGATTCCTGTGCCTGCCAACAGTGAGGCTATGTGTCAACAATAAGCGCAATCACCCAGACTTGGACTTTACAAAATCATTGATGCTAATGTCGAATGCATATTTAAATGCCGCAGCGTAAAGACAAGAAGCGAAGATTGAAGCTATAAAAGAACGTGAACGTGTACAAGTGGAGAAGGAAAAAAAGAGAAAACGCAGAGCTATTGAAAAAGAACAAGGCAAGCAGCGCTGATTGGAGGCACGCACGACAAAGACTGCACAATAGCAGAAGACTCAAGCTCGCCGTGATATTGAGAAGGCAAAAAAATCACTAAACACCTGCAAGCCAAACTACTGAAGACATTACAGAGTACGCGAGTATGTGGTTCACAATCACTCCCCGAAAACCATAGAAGCCAAATACCTTGTATAATAGGGTTTCTTCTTCCAAACCCTATGTCATTTGCATCATTTCCGTCCTCTTCCCAATACATATTTCCTTACCAACAACATCTGAATTCACTACACACTACATCATCCTTGCCATCAAAAGTATAGCTGCCCTACCCATTTCCCATTCAGTACTTCACCCCACTAATCACTCCGCAAGCCCTCCGACCGAGTACATCAACAATGCGAGAAAGTGCTTCTCTACTTGCAGTTACAGTTGCAGCCGCTACTCCGAATTTCAACAGCAATCCAACAACTTTCGCGGACAAAGAAGCCCTCGACGTTGGACGCAACGGTCACTACAATACTCTGCGAAACCTTGAAGTCGACGCAAATGGGCAGGAGATTGTGGCAACAACTTCACAAACCTTCACTGGCATCAGGGATGGGCATCAAAGTGAGCAAAATGGAGGCGCCTTCAGAGTGGTTGAGCGAGTCGTTGATGCCATGTGAATGCATGCCGTTGTGACTAGCAATCCATTCCCAATGTTGTCGTTACTAGCAATACAAGCTGCTAGCTTCAGGGACAGTTGTTAATGGCTTCTAATTCCAAAAAAATTGGTTATTAGTACTAGTATAGGTCCAAGTGTGCCATGCCACCTATTTCTCTTTTTGTGGGCCTTAGTCAGTAACTACTCGTACGTGATTGAGTAGTTTTTTGTGACTATAATTTGATTATGGATCCAGGCCCTCTGGCACCTTCCATAATTTGTAGTAATTCCATATCAAACTGTAAAAATATCATAATTGCGACAATCTTCCTCATTTCTAAGCATGTATCCATGAAAATATTGTTCAAGACTCATAGCAATCCACATCATACTTGCAATACCTTAACTGGTCGACTACGGGTGGTTCTACCTTAAACATAAATATAAAATCAATGAAGATTTAGAAATTCTCGTACAAATCATGCATTTTTCAGAGATATTGGAGGCCTATTTTATCAGATATACATGTCTGTGTATTGTGTGACAAATAACACATTGATACGTAACGAAGTTGTTAAGATCCACTAGTTTTTAGTTTTGTACTTCTCCAAAATAGGTTTACGTGTAAACTTGAGAACAAATTAGATTGTAATCTACACCTCCTTAATTTCTACTAATACCAAACTCGTTGGAAAAGTAGCTAAAAATAGTGCAAACTTCGTTACTGTATTTCTTTGGACATATGCTAAAAACGCTTCAAATTGTTGGAAATAGCTAGGTTGTACAGTATGCCTTTACGTGAGGTGAAGAATTGAATCCTGGCTGCAGGACCCACTTCGTATGCATGACCACTTCCATGTCCTGGCATGTTTTCTCCTGCAAACCCAAGGATTGAATCGAATCTTGAAAAGCTTGCTGAGCGACTGGCTGAACTGCACTACCAACAAGAGCTAGCGAGCTACGGAAACTGTAGAGTGTGAGTCAACTAGCTAGTTTCGTACTGTTCGTATTAGTTGGTTGCATGCATGAAGGACGGAATGGACGGAAGACCTAAGCTCTTACAGTCTGTATTTTACCCCTGCCAATGGCTGGCAGTTTTGTATTCTACCTCTCTCTGCAATGAAGTTTCGTTTCATTTATTTTTTTAAAAATTTAAGTTTTAAAATTCTTACAGTCCTAGCTACTGCTGTAAGATAAAGGCATGCAATTCGCAACGAAGACCATGACAAAGAGCTTTGTTGTAAGTTAGATTCATGACGACTCTGGCTAAATACGATCGATTGGCTAGCCAGTCGCTGCTCTGGCGTGATCCCGGGGACATGATCATGAATTCATGAGTATGCAACAACTGACAACACTTACATATATTTTTTAATATTTGTCGTGGGCTACTTGTGGCTGGCTGTATGTTATCCTTTCTTGGCAATGAAATTCCGTTTCATTTGTCAAAATTAAGTAATTAATTAATTGTCATGGCTAGCCCTTAAAGGATGGGCTGCTGACCAATGATCCTAATGATCCTAGAACTAGTTCATGGAATTTATTAGTGCAATAAGGTAAAAGTACCTATTTCTCATAACTTAAGCATTTCAGCTTGTAAGTTATGGGAAATTTGTTGAGAAACTAAGCTCAATGTGTGCATATGGATGAGGAAGAATGAAAAAAAGAAAAAAAAATGGATTTTTTTTTCAAGAATGAATATTTTATACAATATAAATGTGAATTTTTCATTGGGACCCATTCCAATCTCATAGACTCATCTATTGTGGTTAGCTTTGGCACTTCTCCCTAGGCAAGCAAGGAAGAGAGTTGAGTGGACGAAAAGGTAAAACAAAGAATATTTCACAATGAATAGTGCATTCACCTATTGTCCACAATAGGTTAGCCTAAAAAGCCATGACAAGGAGGCTATCCGAAATAGGTACTTCTACCTTAACCCCTAAAGATAAAAATTGCATCTTTTGACAACATAGCAATTTTGGGCAACTCACTATGAACGAAATTTTTATTTTTATTTGCTAAAGTTTTCACACAACATGTAAGGAAGGAGTAGCTTCAAGACTTGACAATTTTCATAACTTTTGATTACATGGTTAAGAAGTTATTTTCATTGCTCGGCAAACAGCTTAGGCATCTCAAAAAAAATTCTTTAAAAATCACCTTTCAAAAAAATATAAATTTGAAATTGGTTCTTTAGATTTATATATAATTGGAAAGCTTTCAATCATACCATTTTGATTAATGAGATGAAAGTTATGAGGAGTTTTAGTTTGTGGGTAGTTATGGTTTTCAAAGACTCCATTCCTATCTGCAAACTAAAACTCCTCATAACTTTCATCTCATTAATCAAAATGGAATGATTGAAAGCTTCCTACTTATATATAAATCTAGAGAACCAATTTCAAAGTTATAATTTTTTGAAAGGTGATTTTTAAATAAGTTTTTTGAGTTGCCTAGGTGCTTGCCGAGCAATAAAAATGACATATCATGCAATAACTTTTTAACCATGTAGTCAAAAGTTATGAAAAATGTCAAGCCTTGAAGCTACTCCTTGGATACATGTTGTGTGAAAATTTCAACAAAAAAGAATGAAAATTCTGCTTGTAGTGAGCTGCCCAAGATCACTATGTTGCCAAAAATGTAGTTTAGTGCTTTAGGAATTAAGCTACCTTCAAGACAAATATGCATCAACTTTGGCTACCTTGAGAGTGAATAGTATTAAAAAATAGAAAAAAAAATTCAAGTTGTAAGGGATTATTGGAAATACTATAACACAAAAAGTAACTAAATAGATGCTAATTCTAATGTGGAAGAAGTTGCAAATTGACTATCAAATTCTATTTTTTGTTGCAATCTTTGTTAAAATCTATTTTTTCATGGATTTTTTCCAATATACATTTAGCTACTAAAAATTTGAAGTAGTAATAGAGCAAATTTTAACCAATTTTGTGAATGTTGTTAGTAAATCATCCATTTTGGTATTGTATAAATCATTGGTTTAAAAAAAATCTAAAGTACTATTAGAAGTCAAACTACTATAGAAGACATCCCCTTTTCACACAAAATTTGGAAGATGAATAGATGCACTTTTGTCCCATGTAGAAAAATTCTTTGTCATTTATCAACCCCAAAATGGCCACAACATCATTTATGGGCTAGACTTTTTTAGAGCATTAATTTGCACTGTATCAATTTTAATAATAGCAAATGGTAGGGCACTTCATGAGGCACGTACACTATCGGATTTTTTTGGACAAATTGACCCAATGCAAAGCTGTCAATCTAAACGTCAATGGACTTTAAAGTTGGCATTATGAAAAAGAGAAAAGGAAAAGATACTACTTTGAAAAAACACTATTCATATAAACAAGGGAAACTTGAATTTATTGGCACACATTAAATTGAGAGGAATGTATGACAATAATAAATTTTTGTATTGTGAGGTAAGTTGCATGCAGGTGCCTTTATATTTCAACAAATTGTCAAATTTGGAAAGGAAATTAACAAGCCTGGCAATAAAGAGAAACCAAGTCATTGCATTGGAGAGTGTTTTGGGGGGTGATTATTTACTATGCTATTAATGTCTTTAATCCAAGAGCCTTGTAGTGCTCTTAAAGCATCCTCAACTGGCATGTAAAGAGGCACAACAATAGTGAGTGTTGTATGGGTCCCAAAATAGTAAATTTGCCCTAATGCATGTTATCTTCCTAAATGGAGTACTTTTTGGTTCTTGCACAACATGAATTAGTCTTTTGGTATGCCTTCTTCCAAATGCCTTGGCACTCCTTGGTCTCTATAGTCAATATGGCAACAATGGAAGTTAAAGGACGTGAAAGAAATAGAACATTACTATTTTGGCATTTAGAATATTGTCACTATTTTACTACAATCCAACACAAGGCATTCTCAGCCTTAATTTTGTCCCTTAGTATTTACACTCTAACTTCCAAACTCACCCACAGGCCCTTAACCCCTCAATGCCCAAGGGGCTCAAAAGTAGCCTCACATAGTTTGAGTCCAATTCAAAGTAATGTAACTTTTGCATCTAATGTCAAAATCCAATGAAACTTGTTGGAAAAGTTGCACATACTTTTCTAGTTTATGTGGTAAAATTTTCAGATCAATCCAAGATGTATTGGTTTCTTGAAATCCAATCAAAGTTCACAAATATAATTTGAGTTTACAAAATTGCACTTGATGGCTGCAACTTTGGGGGCTTGTATCTCCTTCATGCAATGTTTTTTTTTAGTAATTTTTTTTGAATTATGCTCCTCTTAAAGTCTAGTTCTTGTGGAAAATTTTTCATATCAATCTAAATTGTTTTGAATATTTGGGAGCAATTCGAAGTTCAAAACCCTAATAGTTTTTCAAAATAGTGAACTTTGGCGGTCTATTTCTTCTTCATACAATGCCCATTTTCAATAATTCTTTTTGAAAAAGTTGCACATACTGGTCTAGTTTGTGTCAGTAAACTTTCATATCAATCCAAGAAATAATGAGTGACAAAGAGGCATTTTAGTAGAAGGAGGTTCAACCTTGGATGTATTTTTGGCAACTATTCTTGACATTTCAAAGCCATTTTGTAGACACAATGAGTCAACTGAATGATATTTTCTTTCACCAATGTATTTGTATGCTGATTTTCAAGCACTTTGCAGTTTAAAGTTTTTTCATTTGAGAAGGTTTAGAATTCAAATTTCACCTCCAAATGCGTTTTTAGAAAAATTTCAGCATCCTTTCTCAACACTAAAACATTATAATATTTCAATCTACAAAGTCAAATGACTTCAAATTTGATCCATGCCATCTATAACATGTGCACTACAAGATTGTATGGTTAAGATCTGTATGACTTAGTGACATTTAGATTCATAGCACTTTAAAATCTATGATGTTTTTATATCCAAAAAGGCCTTGAGGGGTTAAAAATTAAGCTCTAAATGCTATCATGTCACACTCCTTAATTTAATTGACTTACTAATACTAGTAAGTCAAGGAGTATTATCACTTGTCAATCTTCTATTTCTTGTCTGAGAGTGCAAATTTATGCAAGCAATGGCTTTAGGATTCAAAACAATGAACAACAATTCCTCCAAATCAATCAAGAATCTGATTTCAACATTTGCTTTGATTAAATCTAGCTTTTTTTGGATTATGACACTGGGCACAAGTAGGGGATCAACCCAACTTGTCCTACATACTAAATAATGAGTCCAACCATGCTACTTTGAAGTGCCATTATAACCATGGAACAATAAAGATGCTTTCAGAGCTTGATTTTTGAGGGGCCTAAGGTGAGTTTGGAAGTTAGCATGTAAACACTAGGAGACAAAATCAAGGCCATGCACACTCTACGAAGGCCTAAACTTTCATTTAGAGAAACAATGGTAATGGTCTTACTTTTAGTATGTTTGGAAAGAATTGGCAATTAGTTCAAAATTAGCTTGGTGGAATTGGGAAAAAACCTGATTGCAATTTAAAAACATCAACAAAAAAATTAATGAAAAAATCCCTTGGTGGCACTTGACTCTTAGCCTCCCTCCAAGGTTGAATTGACTTGAATGGATTGGTTTCCTTTTCTGCCTTTTAATTTCTACTATTTTTTTTAATTGATGAAAAATCCATAAAATTTCTATTTTGAATAAAAAATAGTAAAATTAAGTGGATTCCATGCTTGAAAAATGGCTTAATATGGGAATTGTAGGAAATTAGCCAATAAAAACCTAAAAAAAATTCCTAAACATTGATTTTATCATTTTGTTCTTACAAAAAGTATAAAGAATGTTGAATTAATCAATATTAGATTGACTCTTTCAATTCATAACCTTGCCAGTGTGCCTTGTACTATTGCCGCGATCAAAATTCAACCCCTAAAGGCCTAAGGCCATTTTTTTTTGTTAAAAAACACTCAAAACTGCCATTTTTGTTGCATTTGCTCAAAAGGAAACAAATTTTTTTTGGAATTTAACCATATTTAGGATCTTGTACTCCATTTGTCTAAAATC
This sequence comes from Climacium dendroides, assembly GCA_950106755.1. Lineage (NCBI taxonomy): Eukaryota > Viridiplantae > Streptophyta > Bryopsida > Hypnales > Climaciaceae > Climacium > Climacium dendroides. The sequence continues at coordinate 25,666,291 of OX467086.1, forward strand.
ATGTGGTAAAAATTTCATGAAGTTTGACCATATAGATTTAGAGATATTAGCATTCAAAGTTTATTTATTTATTTATTTTTGAACACTAACATGCAATTTTAGATGACTTTGACCACCATTTGTGAAAAAATTTGCACTACAGACTTTGAATTAAAAAAATTGTGTTGAAGAATTGAGTTGATAGTCTAGAATTTAAAAAAAAAATGCACACTTGATTTTCATTGTTTAAAAAATTGTTAAGTAGAAGTAGGTTTAAGATTGAAAGAAAAACTAAATCATTCATAGCTCCAAGATGGGATAGAAAGACAATAATCTCAACGGTAAGATTGTTCTAACAAGCAAACTTAACCCTATCAAACAATTTTTTTGAAAAATTGTGAAAATTGCATTTAGTAATGAATCCTACAAGTTATTTTTTCAAGAAGATGTTCAAATTGCTAAAAAAAAAAAAAATTGTTCATAACTTTTACATCACTGATTGAAATGGAATGAATCAAAGCCTCACATGTAGACACAAATATAGTCTACAAGAAGAAAAAATTAATTTAATTTCGAGTTTTTGTGGATTTAATTTCCTCCCTATTAAATGAAAATTTGGGCTTTTTGTGGTATAAGTTTTGTTTCTAGATATCAATTGAAAGAAAAATTACATTCCCATGAAGATATAAGTTTTGAAAATTTTTCATAAATTTTCATAAAAATTGCATTATAGAAACCTACTTGAAATCCATTTTATCCCTCAAAGGGACAATGGGCCTTTAGGGATTAAGTAAAAGTAATTTTCTAACTTTCTAATTTGTAAAAACTTTGAAATTCAATAACTTTCACACCTTATATCCAAATGCCACAAAACAAAGTCCATGCACCCCTCCTTGCTGTGGGCTTTCCGGTATAACCAAGCACACGACTAAAGCACATACAATCTAGGAGATCTCACTATAACAAATAAACAAACAAACAAATAAACAAATTTAATGGATGGATAATCACTTGTAGTGAAACAAGAGGAGTATGAAATTGAACACCTAAATAAGGTATATTCTCATTTGGTCTTAAAGAGCGTTATTACTACAATTTTAGGAACAAATTTAGACCTACTTCTGAACCAGATTCACACCCCTAACACCAAGTGTGAACATACCCTAAGAAAAGTCTTCTCTAAAAGCAACCATATTCTAAATACAACCCCTATCTACAGATCCGTGACATGTTTCTTGAAATATCTATTACTCATGAGTTCGGTAGGTTTAAATGGTCGCTTTGAGAGCATAGTATTTTTATTTTTTATATATCCTGTAGAACCAGAGTAGGACTGCCTGCAGGGCTCACAAACAAATGAAAGGAACACCGGCCATTATGGCACCTAGGGAACCGGACTAGTTGTAACTTAGTGACTTACTCCTTTTTTCGGTTTTTAATTCCACCGTCCTTTGAAAAAAAACTTAAGAAGAAAATGAAAGGAACCTGGACCGGTTGTAGGCCTGGGATGACTGTATTTTCTAAGGTGAAGTCAGCTTATCCCTGCTTGTGATCAGTTCCAGTGTGATCATCAATGAAGGCCCTGACGGGAAACACTGGCTCAATGTACGGGGAGTACCGGCATTTAGTTACGAGCTAGCCGGTTGATTTTGAGAATTTCCGAATGGATTTCGAAATCTTTGGAAAAAAATCAATCATTTAAGAGGAAAATCAGAGAATATTCTCTATTTTATAAAGGTCTAGCCGAGAGAATGCTTCAAGCAACTGTTTGGTCTCAGAAAATGTAGGATTTTAGCCGGTTAAGCTAAAAATCTCCCCGGACTGTGCACTGGCTGACTCGGTGAATGAACCGACGGCCAGTGTACCTCGCATCTTCGACCCTTCGATTCTATTAACTGAGCCCTTAAACGTCAAGGTGGACGTTTTGCGTCCGATGGATGACAAAGGATCTCTATGTAGGACAGAAGTGCAACTATTCATCCTTGAAATTTTGCAAGAAAAAGGGAGGTCTTATACAGTAGTTTGTCTTGCAATGAGTGCTTTTATAAATTTTTTAAACCAATGCTTCATACGGTCATAAAAACTAATGACTTTCAAAAGTCACCTCGTCGTTCTTTAAGGGTTGATGGTGTTGTTTTGCCAAGTGGAAATTGACCCTGAAGCGTGCTTTGATGTTCAGTTTTTGGACCCACTAACAGATTGAAACTTAAGTTTCATCGTTGTTGCTACTTGGATGAAAGTCATCTTAATTTGTGGAGATACTTTGTCAAGTTGTTGTCCTATCTAACGGTTGGATTTGGTGTAACTGGAGTTCATATTTTTCTAAAATTATTAATGTGGAAGGTAGGAGCACTTGATGGCCTCACTTTCTACACATGATAATCATTTCAAAACTTAAATGTAGATAAGTTGTAGATAGCTTATTTTCATTGAGTAAAATAATAAGTTATCTATAGTCTATCTACATTTATGTTCTACAATCGTTACCTTACTTAGAAAGTGACACGGTCAATGGGTACGTTGATGCCATTGGGGGCTCCTACCTTATGTCAAGTAGTTGATCAAGCTAAAATTGCATTGACTCTAGTTCAAACCTGAATTTGCAAAAATGAGGTCATAGATGTAAATAACACAAAAATTTCAAAAAATCACTATGCAAAAAGAACCTCATTTCAAATCCATTCCAACAAATTGCACTAAAAAATGATAATATTTTGCTTATAATCAAATTTAGTAAGAATTCTTAAATTTTCCTTTCAAAACATATATATAAATATTGGTGATAGTATTGGTGAATCTAACCATATGGATAGAATCCAAAATTCAAAATCTACAAATTTTATTTGTACATGAATTCCAAAATATTCTTCAATATAGTATTCTATCATGAGTTTTCCAAATTGTTAATTTTGGAGAAGGCTTTAGACGTTTTAGGGATTAATTCTTGACTAGAAATAAATTATGGAATATAGTTGTGAAATATTACATTCTTACATTCTTAAAAGACACTTTAGATGAATGAAATTAATGATGTTTCAACCATAATTAATATATAGGTAGAACCTCTCTTAGTACATTGCATTGGTACTATGGACTAAGAGAGGTTTATGCATATTGGAGAAGTGTATTGAATGGCCACCTAACAAATGTCAACTTCCAACACTAATTTTCACAAAATGTCCTTCAAATTGGACCCACCTATAAACTCCATTATTGCAAATTATGCAAAAAAAGATATGCAGTAAGAGAGGTTTTACATGTATTTGTAGATTGCAGTGGATCAAGGTTGTCTTGTTAGACACACTTTAGTCCATGTTTGTTTTGTAAGATGCTTGTCGAACAGTGTCGTGTTGGACATGGGTCTAGTGTGCTAGACGTGGTTGTAGAATATTTTTGGATATTCTTTGAATATTTTTAAAAATATTTGAAGACACTACCTATAAGATGGACATGGGGTCTACTATCTGTCCTTGGCATTATATTAGATGCCATATTGAGGTGTGTAATAGAACAATTTTGGAAGTGTTTATGTTCATCATATCACAAAATCATTAAATGTTTTGAATGCCCTAGCTTATAAGGCATCATGTTTTTATTTTTTATAAATATTTCTAGATAACAATAAAAAATTGAAAATTAAATAAAAAGTCATCCTCTAGGATTTTATAGTTTCTGGTTAGGATTTGATAGAAAGCTCTAAGTGCATTCATTACAAAAACAAGTAAGAATGCGTCTTTAGAGTCTACATCATATAAATGTTAAAGAATTAGCATACAAGTTTTAAAAAAATGATGGATGAAAAAATGATTTTTTTTGTGTTTAGAATATATTTGTGTTCATCCATTGTCCAAAATTTTAATGCCTCATCTTTTAAAAGTTAACCCTTATAAGACTAGGGATAATCTAGATTTATAAAACTGTAAAGATGTATTATAAAATAAAACTTAAGAGAATAATTTAATGATGACACTCAAACCATAGTTGTAAAATATGATCCGTATATCATATCCATATCACTAGATCAATTAATATACAAACCAATATTTTTCAATAATATTTGAAGCCAAAAATTAAAAATTTGTTCTAAAATCAATTGTATGTTGAATATTTGTGAAATTTTGTTCACACAAATGGTTTTTTTTCTAAGTTTAAAATGTTAATTTCTAATTATAGAAATTTTGAATATATATTTGCATTCAATCGTTGTTTAAAATTTGAATGCCTAGTCTTTTAGGGGTTAAAGGACAAACTTGCTAAAGTAGTATAGTTTTAGGATCAAATTTGAATTTCACATAGTTCTTGATTTTTAAATGTTTTAAAAATTGACTAACATAATGTAGTTCTAATATCCTATTTTTAAATTTTTTAAATTTATTTCCTTTTCAAAAATGATTAAGATTATAATTTTTGTGACTTTTTGAAGGTAACATCTTGAAGCTTTTGAACTTTTCTATAATTCTATCAATTTTCAATTAGTGTGAGCTCAAGGACTTCTCACCAATTACACTACAATATTTATCACTATTAGCTTCAATTTTCTAAAAGATTTGTAATATTTTAAAGCATTTTTGTATTTGCTATGATTTTTATAGAAAAGTTATTTAAATTTAAATTTAAATATTTTTAATGATGAATTTCAACTTTATATATTTGTACTAGTATATGAAAAAAATATTTTAATATTGAAAGTTATATTTTAATATATAGAAAACTAATGAAGTTTGACTAAGTAGAAACATGGAATGTCTTTTTAAGATTTCAACCTCCATCTTCTAAGTATAAGTTTAGATGAATTCTTATACTTGATTACACTTGTAATGAAATCTTATCCTACATTCTAACTAAGATGATACATGATGTGTGTGTTTCAATTCCTCCCCCTTTCCCTTAGAAAAATCAAGAGCCATTGATCTGAGTTCAAGAAAAATTCTCCCTCCAAAATGCCATTGATTTTTAAAAAAAAAAGCCATTAATGCTTGTGGAATAGACAATCTTGGTCATCCAAATTTGGATACAAAATACAAATATAAAATGAGGATATGGTTATAAGATACAAACACAATTTCAAACTATGAAATACATGACAAAAGACATATTATCATAAAATATGAATACAGATATGGAATACATACATATTCACAAGCAAAAAATACAAATATATCCCACATGGTTTGTAAGTTCCATAGGTTCCCTATGAATACAAAATATGGGCAGTTGGGATGGATTTCACATGTTGACTTCATGAATTCATTTTATAGTGTTTGTGATTGAACGAGCAATTGATGAATCCTAGGATTTTTGCGTGTCATAATTCAAATTTGTAAACATGGCGGTAATTTACATGAGCGAGTAGATAGAAACTAATCGTGGTTTGTTCAAAATTTTCCACAAAAGTTTAACAACCATTAAGAAAATTGCTTGTGTAATTTTTTTAGAAAATTTATAAAAGCTTAACAACCAATGCCACGTGTACCCTTTTTAGAAATCATGTGTGGTTTTCTCTAAAATTGTTAGTTTGTCACTATGTATCTAGAAGATGCAAACATCTTTTAGGTATTAATATACTAAAATTACTATCAAATACTGATATTTTGTTATAATATACTAAAATTATTATCAAATACTGATATTTTGTTAAAATGGCATATTCCACAAACTTGATGCTTTTTAGTTTAGATCGTGTGCGGTCCAGACTCTATACTAGTCTTAGACGTTAATTAGTGCTAAAGAAGGAATTGAATGGAAAATGGCGTATTTCATGTGCCTTGAAATGAAATTTCCCATCAAGCTTGATTGGGTCCTCTGAAATTGAAGTTTGGATGAAACTGAGTTTACTTTGAAGTGCAAAATGTATAGAATCCATTGTTCCTGGGATGCTGCAGCCTAATTCTGCATTGGATGGTTGCTTCCTCGAAAACAAATGAGGGCACCGACAATGTCATTGTTCCGTCAGAAGATATTAGTTAAGTTATTAGATTTTGGTAGATGACCTAAATCTCATGTTGACCTTTCGAATGGCTCGTTCACTGCTCCGAGAGCACTGCTCCCTGTCATGCGTTACGTGACGTAATTCTCTGATCCGCGACGACATAAGCAGTCTTTATATACAATTATCGGGATTGCACAACACGTGGGTCCCGTAGTCTAGCGGTCAGGACATTGGACTCTGAATCCAGTAACGCGAGTTCAAATCTCGCCGGGACCTCTTGCATTTTGTATTTTTGAACTTGAATTACAACTTAAGGTAAGTGATTTCCTCTCCTGCTGCAGAGGTAAAACGCCGACGAAACGGATCCAAGTCCGCAGTTAATTTAGTCCACAGGTCTCTCAACACCGACAGTGCAAAATTCAATGGAACTTCTTTGCAGTCCACAGGTGTCCCAGTTGATATCGCCAGTGTTATGCTTTGAAAGTAGTCATAACATTACTAACTTTGATGAAAATGAAAAGTTATGTGGAATGGACAAAACACTCTTTGCTTAATGACCAAATTACTTTTGGGTGCTTAGGAACTGATAATCTTATTAGTACTTGCTTGGGTGAGAGTGGAGGTTGCTCATGAATATGCTGAGGCTAACCCTTACTAGACTAAGGTGTGCACACATACATAACAAGAACTCCATTCGCTTTGAGGATCAACGTGAATTAAGAGTAACTTTGAGGCCCCACGTCCAAATTAGAGTGAGATAAGAACTATGTATGTACCTCTGTTGAAGGTACTAGACTCTATACTGCATGCACTATGAAGTATGAACTAAATACATGTTGTATGATTCCAGAGGCGTAACAAGAAACTGTGCTGTTTTATCTGTAAATGTATGCAATTGCATGACCAAATTATGTTCCATCTGTGGGTTATTTTTAACCCTCGACCATCGAGGCGGACATTTTGCGTCCGATGGATGACAGAGGATCTCTATGTAGCACAGAAGTGCAACTATTCATCCTTGGAATTTTGGGAGGTCTTCTCACAGTAGTTTGTCACAGTAGTTTGTCTTGCAATGAGTGCTTTTATAATTTTGTAAGCCAATGCTTCACACGGTCATAAAAACTGATGATTTCCAAAGTCACCCCGTCGTCCTTTAAGGGTTAAACAAATGAGACGGAATTCCATTGCAGGGCACAAAACAAGCCTACCAGCCACAGGTGGCCTGGCAGGGAGCAACCAAACAAACAAGGACACGACGGGAACAACCAAACCAGCCCACACCCGCGGAAAACCCACGATCCGGAGGCCAAGCGCAGTACCGAGGGGCCGTCAGGGACCCGCCCTGGCGCGTCCAGGGCGAACTTCAGGAATCATAATTCATCTTAATTCTTAAGGACAGTGTGAATGATGAGTGTGTTGGACATAGTTTTTCTAATTAAATAGCCAGGACAAGGCACATGAACAGCATGATTCGTTAATGATCGATCTCGCATACAGCTTGCAAGATCGCAAATGTTATCGGCCATTTCCAGCGACGCATTCGTTCCTCTGTCAAACGTTCAAGCTGCTCGTTGAAGATGACACCATACACATAGGGACGGTCTACTTCGTTAATCAACGGTTTAGATCAAGCTCAAACCTAGTTAATCAATAATATTAATAGTTGTTAGCTGACACTTGCGACAACTTCGGTTCACAGAACCATCATCCAAATCCTCTTCACATCAATTTCGTTGTATATGTGCAATTCAGAGAGTCAAAATTGTAGAATTCAGCTTCGCAATCCCATAATTACGGACTAGCAAAGATTTACATTCCAGAGAGCTTGGGTTGACATTATTAGTATAATTCTGCGGAAATACACTCTCAAGGGAAGTTGAACAGTCGGTGCTGATATTCATACACAGATGGGGCCAACGCGTCAGGTGAGTGTTCTCTTCCTTTTGAATTGATCACACTCAGATTGATCCCGCAACTTTGAAGCAGAGAATACAGTATGACTGATCATGTCCATCGACCTAGTAAAATAATCGTTTAACTGCTGGCTCTTAATATATATTTATATCAATTCAAAAGTCCATATTACATTCCACGACAGGCACTAGTACGTGCGATATAGCCCTAGTATCTGTTTCACTCACAGCTGCAACTTCACAAGTGAACAGCCAGGAAACATCCCGATCGAGCTACGTCCAGACGGGCAATGAAATTGAGCTGATGAGGAACAGAAGGACGTAAAGCTAGACACATGTGATGAAACAACTTATGAAGGTTTAACTGCACGATGGATGATACTTCAACGTCAAATTGTACGTAACAACTTTCCAAATTACTCGTATTCGATGAGGGACTGCGGGTTGACCACTCGACAATTCCTGCGCACCTCGCTTCGCCTGCCTTCAGGAGGTCCCTTGTTCCCCATTTTGACGGAGCTTTTGGCGAACTGGGCGAAGAACTTCTCCTGATTCTTTGCGAAGTCCTTCACGATGTCCTGATTGGGTCCCTCCGTACTCTGCAGCGTCTGGTCACTGCGGATGGCGCCTTCGCCCCTCCGCAAGTTCTTGTAGTAGTTGTTATCAAACTTGTCAGGGGTTTTGTAGTCTAAATCCTGCGTCACGTTCGGCAGTCCATTGACTGGGCACAACGTTTCCAATCGCTTAATGAAGTCGGGGCTGGAACCGGTGTCGTTGAGGACTCCCGGGATTCGGAGGATGCGGCAGGTGACTCTGCCGATTGTGTGCGCCCCGGAGAGCGCGATGAGATCGGTTTCGTCCAGACCCTGAAAGCGGAAGTTATCTTTCAGGGTAGTGAGGTTGAAGGTAGGCGAAGGGAGACGGAGGTTGGCCTCGTCGATATCGGCGGTCACGCTGTCGCGGCGGCCGAGGTACACGGAATACTCGGGGACCAACCCCACCTAGACATCAAATACAAACAGGGGAAATCAGTTCATCATTTGATCACAGTGTCTGCAATGTGCTAAAAGTCTCAGTAACAATGCTGGGAAGAATAGACGCGCCAGCACGCTAGTCTAGACACTCGGTCGGGTACCAACCCCTCCTAGACATCGAAACAGGGGAATTCAGTCCAACATATGATCACAATGTCTGCAACAAGCTAGAATTCTCAGACTGAATCCCACACATCGTCAAAAGTAGACAAGGAGTACATGGTACTTACCGCGACTGCAGAGTCACGATATGCGATGGCCAGAATATCGGCACACGAGACGGTCCTGGGGCAAGCTTTTTCCACAGCTTTTTTGATGCTGTCAATCACCTCGAAGCCTCTCACTGACTCCACGTTACCGAGTGCGAATTTCTCGGACACGAACTCTGTTGAATTGTCCAACAGCAGAGACCCGTCGCATCCCTACCGGCCATTATCCCCACAGATTAGCATTGTGCCTTTTCGCAAGACAGGCCATGGCGGAGTTTAAGTTAAACAAGATTGCTAGCTAGCTCGCTGTTTGGTACCCAGTGTAATTGCGAAACTGCCTATTTCTAGAACTGCAACAGATTGATCTGATTGAAGAGCAACACTTGAGCAACGTAAACCTCAACTCATCAGGAGTGACATCTATTTTAATTTGAACAATGAGAGTAGAATTGAAACAGGGGTACACCATTCAATATGGATCCGATGATCCGGCTACTCGCAAGTGCCGGTATGTCCGTCACAAGCGAGGTCAGAACCCGAACAGAGTTAGACTGAGTGTTGAGCTAGAGACCTCAGTTCCATTCATGGGTAAAGCTCCAACTAATGAACTACAGGAAGAAGCTCGATCAAAGAGTTCGTCATGTATCCATGTCAAATGCACATCAAATACACATCGTTCAGAGGATAGGAGCTACCGATACTCACATTGACGAAGCAGTCGTGGAAATGGAGTCGAATTAAGGACGCCGCCATGCGCTTCTCAGCTTTCACGGCCTTCTGGACTTCCGCCCTGACGACGGAGAACACCGTGGGGCACGACTTGTCGTAGAAAGTGGTGGTGAGGCCATGCGTAGCTCCAACATTGGCTATCGCCACCAGTACCATGAGACACAGAGCCACGAGAGCTCCAGCTCCAGAGACACCCATCCTAGAGCGAGTTTGGCGAGAACTTCAGCTAACAGTGACCACGAAGTTGAGGACAGTACGGTGGGAGCTCCAAGGAACGTGAGCCCGGCACACTTCGAACTGGTGCAGTTAATCGACTGTGTCTGGATGGATGCTGAGCAGATGTTTAATTATATAGGGACCCGTTCATGCTTGGTCAAGGGACAAAGACCAGGCACGTGTGCCTTCCATTCACCTACCATTCAAAAAATCCGTCGTGGTAAGTGTCTGACAATGGGCTTGAAGGAAGTATATTTCCTGGTAGCTAGTCCACAGTTGCTTATTTGGTTGGTTATAGGTGGTTCTATGTTAGACGGAGCTAGAAATTTGTGTGGAAATTAGCCCTGAAATGCTCCAATGTCCAGATTCTGGACAATGGATAGAGGGCTTGTAGGCATTGAGTTGTCCAACCAACTTCACATCCATCCAATGTAATACTTGATGACCAATTTCAAGAAATTGCAATAGATGATATTTTTGTAGAAAGATATAAGCAAAAATGTGCCAAAATTCAAAAAAGGATCGAGACGTTTCAGGGTTAACCCTTTAAGGTTTGTGCATCCAAAAAATGGATGCACATTGGTCAAACCTGATTGTAACTTTTAAAACAACTATTTTTAGAATTTGATTCAAACTAAGAAAATGAAGCTTAACAAGTATAATTTTTAATCAATTTGAAAAATGTCAAAAGTTGAAAGAGTTATTGGAGTTGAAAGCTCCCTATGTTAAAATTCAAATAATATAGTATGGTGTGTTTTTCATTTGCATTTATATATTTTTAAATGAATTTGAAATTCAAATTATACAATTATGTTTCTCATGCTATTCTTCATTTATGGTAAGAATTACAAATTATTCTAATATATTATCTAATTGATATCATTTTATTTCCTCTTTTAGCTTTTAAAAATCACAATAATTTGATTTTTCCATCAAAATTATTGGAAAAAACAGCATAAATAGAAAATGTAGTTTTTTCAGTAGTAAAAAATATCAAAGTTTTATACATAAACCAAATAAAAGAATAAATTTGGTTGAATAGTTGAATTTGACTTCAAGGTCTTTGTTGTGGTTGTGTTCAAGTGTAAAAAACAATATAAGCAATTGAAATTTTTCTACACTAATCTCCGTTGCTACTTGTACCTCTTCAGAAATTTTCAAATGATTTGGATTGGTTTTTTCTATTTTTTACTTGTTTATGTTCAATTTTTTGCAGCAAAAATTGATAACAATTTTCATGAAGCAAATCAAACTGATTTCTCACATTGATATACATTTCATAGTTTCAAGTAACAGAAATATATTAAGATTGTTGTTTGAACACAACTTGAAAGGCTAAATCTAACTTAGATACGATGTTTGACCATTTCAGAATGGATCGATTGGAAGTCTGGAATGTGGAGTCTCTGACAAGCTTGAGTCGGAGTGACGTGTAGGCTCTGCCGGAAAGAGGGGAAGTTCGATCTAATTATCTTGGGCTGCATGGGGGCTGCACGTTTCATTTTCCCGACTGTACGGAAGCATATCTTGGGTTCCCACGGCATCAATGGTCAACCTAAAGCGGGCTCGTGACTGTCAGCAGAGAGTCCTAGCGGTGAATGGAGGTAAAGGGTTCGGAGTTTCTTTACCTACTGATTGCTTTGCACTCGAGCTTCTATACTCTGGAAACGTCACAAGAGCTACATACAAAGGTTTGACAACTGCGAAAAGGGTTGTAGACCACTCTCCTGTATTAATTCCTCTGTCCCCAAACGTTTCAGAAAACTAGTTAAAATAAGCCTTAGATTTTAAAATAAGCCGTAGATTTAACCAGAAAGCAATGGTAATGTGTGCTTACAATATGTGACTGTTACAGTACCGTGAAAAACAATGATACATGTCAATTTGTAGCTTTATCCAAGGAGTCTGTAGTGTAAAAGGAAGGGGAAGAACGTACATGAAAAGCTTCGACTTTCCATCCATATGTAGACAAATTGATGAACTTGTATTGGATTGTTCTTTTTGCTTATTTGCTCCAACTGAAATTTATAGTAAGCAATTTTTCAAGGATGCATATGTCACACTTAGCTAATATACCCAATAAAGGACCAAGGTCTTTTTTGCCAAAAAACACTCAAAACTGCCATTTCTATTGTAAAGAGTAAAAAATTTTGATTTGATTTCTTTTTTTTTTTTTTTTTTGCACATTTAACCATAGGATCTTACACCTAACTAGTGTGAGAATTTGTGGAGTAAATTTTAGAAATTATGACTGCATAGATTGTAAGATATTTGCATTTAAAGTAAAGGAAACAAGTCTTTTTTTACATTGCAGGATTAAATTACTTGACTTTGAACCTTTGCAACTTAAATTTTTTGCACTAAAGGTCATATTTATTATATTGAGACTTTTTGTAGTCTCATTTTTATCTTTGACTCAAAGATAAATTGTTTTATTTATTTATTAGTATTTTTTATAAATAGGTAACAACACCAACTTTTAGAATTTCAATTTAGAATCACTACTTGAGCATTATTTATTCTTGGTTTCAATTGTTATTTTTGTAAATGAATTTATAATACCTAGCATTCTGTCTCAAAATCTGTGAAAAGTCTCAATATAACAAATATTGCCTTACTACAAAGTTTTAAGGTTTAAATCTTAATGGTGGGGAATTGAATTGAGAGTTTAGGAAAACAAGATAATTTCACATTGCTTAATTAAAGCTCCCCATGTAGACAAAATATAATCTATAAAAAAAAATTATAAATTTTTTTTTTATGCTCCCTTATTTTGAGCTTATCTACACATAAGATTTGTTTCCAGGCACCAATTGAAAAAAATTATATTACCACAAAGATAATTAAATTTTCTATCTTCAAAATAAATTTCAAAAAAAAAATGACAAAAATTGAGACTGTAGATACTTGCCTAAAATCCAATTTGTCTCTCTAAGGGACAATGGTCCTTTAGGATATAATACTGCTTGTAGGATTTTTAGTTTTGTGGGTTTTTTTCCTATTATACATGTATGATTCATTTGCATGAATTGTTTGATATATGATGTCTATATATATGTATTATTTGTGCAGATTGTGTTTGACACTCTTTAGAATAATCAACCATAAAAATGCTTATAAATTTTGGAATTATGATAGGAACATATTTAAATGCCTCGAATTTTTGTTTTAACTACCATAGGGTGTAAAAAAATGAAAAAAAATAGAAGTAGGAAAAAGAGACATATGTATTTTGAAATAATAAATAAACAACCTCCCAAATAAAAAATTTCAACACATGTATATATGGATTATAAGGTATAATGAAGTACCCAGGTGATAATCTACCCTAATTATACACAAAACTACAGTGTCAGGTAATACTACATCAACTCAGTTGAATTGTATTGTACTTACCTATACAAATTCAAGGATACTTTGCTACTATCATTCCTTCTCAAAATTTGACTATTGATCTTCTCGAAATCATTCAACATTAACAAGGCTATTTAAAGGTAAGTCTTGGATGCCTTCTACTAATCCACCTTTTAATATTGTGCCTATTAAAACTCCTTTGATCTTAGATTTAGATGCAACTTTTCATATTAATTAGACTAAGTACACTAGCACATGAGTGTATGTGATAAAATGTGTAGAAGATCACTAACAATGTAATTGTATGCCATGCAAATAAAACTCCACAAGTTCACATGGTCCAAATGTTGGTTCTAAAGGTCTAGAATGGAAAGAAGTATAGTTGCTAACATGTGAGCCTAGGATCTTGAGCCCATGAATTTAAGAGCCTAAGATCCTATATTATAGGTACCTATGTTATAGGCATCTTTTATGGTTATAGGATATTTTTATTATAGGTGTTTATGTTATCAGTACCTATGTTTTAAGCATTTTTTATGGTTACATGATATTTATATTATAGGTGCTTATAATATAAGTATATTTGTTACAAGCACCTTCTATGGTTGTAGGATATTTATATCATAGGTACATGTATTATAAGCACCTTCCATAGCTATAGGGTACTTATATTATAGGTACATATGTTCTAGGTGCCTTCAATAGTTACAGAGTATCTACTTACATCCATGCTCAAGACTTGTAGGCTCGCATTTGTAGACTCACATGTTGGTGTCATTGTGGAAAAAACTGTAGTGAGGAAGTGAATCTTGGTTATAAGGGTTTGGATTGAAAATGTACATGGTTCATTTGTAACATTGTCTAAACTGTAACCCAAAATGGAATTGAAGGAGTCAAAGACAATTTAAAGTGTCTAATGAATAGACACTAATGTCTAAAAGAACTAATAGATAGAAAATTTTGTGTAGCACCCAACATATAGAAGCAATATTTTTTAGTGGATGGTCCAAGCTGATTACAATGTCAATTGCCACTACCATTTTTACTTCCACTTCCATGGTTTTTAAGCTTATATTGATGTAATGTAATGAGGCAGGTTACTGCTTCTTTTGAGCTCATTGTCAACTTTGCTAATGATGGGGTGAAACCTTATTGAAAAGAACTAAAAAATCAATTAGATAATAATGATATGCACTTCAATTTTTTTTAAATATATATTTTAAAATCTAATCCACTAATTATAGTTAATTTAGTATTTTTCTACTAGCATTTCACTGTAGATTAAGATTGGATTGAATTATTTCATAAAAAATATAATTTCTTTACTAAGTTCCAATTGAAGTTTGAATATCATCCTATCAATTTTACTCACATTTACATCTTTTTTGGTCTCTCTTGAACTTCCACCCTATCCCTAATTCCCCATTCAACTCTTTCCATTTTTTACCTCCCTCTAATCCTTCTTGATTATAAGAAACTTGTGTTTTAGATAACAAGCCCTAATTTTTTTAAATAGATTTTAAATGACATCCAATGCAACAACCCCATGTTATTCTGTTAACAAAAAAATCCAACATAACATCAATGTTGACATAAAAACATGGGGTTGTTGCATTGGATGTCACCTAAAATTCATTTTAAAAAATTGAGGTTCATCACTTAAATCATGGTTTTTTTATAGTGCTTCCTCCCCACCTCACCCTACTATTGTCTCTACCCCTACACAAACATCCTCTCCTCTTCCCTACCTCATGATCTAGTTGCCCATTTTCTCCTAACTTATAGCGCTCAACCTTGCAACTATCAACCTCATTTCCAAAACCCACAACTATTGCGAGGTAGTTGAAGATGCTAGATGGCGACATGCCATGAATGATAAGATGTCTTCTATCACCAAGCGTAATGTATGGCATCTTGTTGATCTCCCACTAAATCATCAAGAAATTACAACCAACAGAGTTTTTATTTTTATTTTTTATGAAGTGCCAAAGTGAAAATATTAAATGTTATCGTGGTGCTCTAAATTTCAACATTCATTCACATACTAGATAGAAAATATTGCATTAGTGTATATAATATATCCAAAATTCTATTTTCATCCACAATCTAGCAATTTCATCCAAGTTTTTTTCTTAGTTTGAAATTTTCTAGTGTTTTTTCATGTGTTTAGTACGCTTAGTACCATTTTGTTCCAAGGGCATGGTGCTGGACTAAACACTTTGGTGCAAATGGCCGACAAATCATTAGAAAAAAACAAAAAAACAAAAAAAACAACTAACTGACTAACATCAACTAAGTGGATTTATCCTCTCAAGTGTTGCTTGTGGCTTCCAAAATCATGAATGTGATAGTTATGGTGAGACCAAGGCCCCAATTGCAAAATACAACAATCTTTATAGTCTCTTTACTTTGATTGTTTACAAATTCTAGACAATTTTCCATCTAAATGTCAAAATGACCTCCTTGAACGAAAAATTATGCAAAATTCCATAGCTATAAGGTCCTAGGTTGTGAACATTAGGTTTTTGAATTGGATTACACCTTTTGTAGGCTTATACAATCTCTTTGAATGTGTTATAATGTGCATAAGTATAGACTGAGACATGAGCCTTTAAGCCCTGAACCTAATTGTAGGTATGTACTCATGACCATTTATGGTGTTTAATTGTTTATTATATATAATAAACACCTGTAACTACAAAAGTGTTTAAAAGACATTGAAATTAAGAATCTCAATTTTACTAAAATTACTATCGATAAAAACCTCTATTTCATTTGCAATGGAGATCAACTCACCATCTTAATTACTAATCTATGTCATTAATGTCTACCTCACTCACAACAATCATTACCAAAAATTTGGATTCTACCGGAAGAGGAATCTAAGAATAATTATGTTGATTGGGGGGATTCGGACAAGTTAGTTTGGACAAAAATGAATAGTTATTTTGGTTGGTTTTAATTTAAGCAGGAGAGGAGGTCCATGTCAGTAGGGGATTTTGGTGCCCAATGCCATGTTGACTAGTGTGCCTTGTGCCATTGCCACAGCTAAAACAAAAGTAAAAGTAATTTTTTAATTTTTTAGTTCATAAAAAATTCAAAATTCAAAAACTTTCTCACCATAGGTTCAAACATCATGAAACAAAGCCTATGCACCCCTCCTTGTCGAGAGCTTTCCGACGATACCAAGAATGCAAATAGAAGATGCACAGTCCAGAAGATCTAAACAAAACAAACAAAACAAAACAAATAGCCAAATTTAAGGTATTGATACATCTAAGAGGGATGATGAAGGATGACATTCACTATAGATTATTGGGATTTTGTTCATCCAATCACTATATGGGAAATTGGAAATGCAATTGGGCAATGACATCTATTCTATTGTTGTCTACATTAACTTGTTGAAGTAGCATCCAATGCCATAGTGGCACATCGAGCATGGATGAAGGTTTAGGAGGATGAATGGAATTGTTTTCTGTTGATGTACTAATTGATTGTAGTCCCATTGTTCATTGACTATCTCCTACAATTACAAAATTGATCTCTTGCGAAAAAACAACGCCCCCCCACTGGTGAGAAAAAACAAGAGCTGTCAATTAAAAGACACTTCCCTTGGAGAAAAAAATTGAACCATCGATTAAAAGAGGGAAGGAAATACCCCTCGCTCCTATCGTTGATTTCAAGTTTTGAAGGTGGAATTTGACCATTGATCTCAACTTTGGGGAATACAAATATGAATATGGATACATGTATAGAAGATGGATATAGATATACAGTGACTCCAAAAACCGAGTCTATATGAGGAATAAGTACATTCAAATGACAATGCTGCAAACAAAAATGATTGAAATCAAAAAGTTGTAAAAATAAAAAATGTAGAGTATGAAGTGTTGAACAATACCACAACAAGAAAAGATGATTTGAATTACATCAAAACAACAAAGATGATTGAAGCAAAGTATATACATTGACTCAGTTTTTGCACTACATCTTAGAAGCCACTTAAAAATTTGTCCACCGTCCTTTTACAACCAAAACTGCTGCAATTTGATCAGGCATGTTAACATACAATCTCTTACACTCTTCTAAACTAATAGAGAAGAAAACTTCTTGCACTCACTCCCATAATTGAAGGATACCACTAGGAGGAGTAGAATAGGAGTTCAATCGCCGTTTGAGTGAAGTCCATACATGTTCAATAGGATTTAGGTTCGGGGATTGTGCTGGCCACTCTAAAACACAAAATGGTTGCTTCCCAAACCAATTTTGAACAAATTTTGTTGTATGCACACCAGCATTGTCTTACTGAAAAATCATTTTTTCAAGATTGAATTCAAATTCAGGTAATGTAGTGTATAAATCTTGCTCTAAAATTGCAATGTAATCTCTAACATTCAAACGCCCTTGTATATTGTGCAATGACCCCAATCCTCTACAAGTCAAACAACTCCAAAGCATTATGCCGCCACCACCATGCTTAATAGTTTGTTTTACTGCATGCTGTTGAGTAGAGAAGCCTTGCCTTGGAAAATCGCAGGGAATCTAGATTTGGCTTGGAATAATGAAAGAATCCCAATCAAATACTCCCATTATATATATATACTCACAAATGCCCCATATAATGATATATAGGCCAAGTAGAGTAGCCTATTCTCATATAACTCCCATAATATGCTATAGAGTGTAAGAAAGTATCACATGTTTGTAGAAAATGGTAGAAGATATACCAAAACCTCTATAACTTATCTTAAAAAAGTACTTGACACTAAAATGAATGCTACAGAAGCTTCACAACTCCAAATCAAGAATGTGGTATTTCTCTGGAAAGCTAACAAACATATCTACAAACCCTGAAAATCTCAAGTAAAACTAAGATACTGTCCGAATTCTACAGTCGGTTGAGACCGAGGAGAGATTGTGAGGAAACAAGACATGCGGCTAGAAAAGAAGTGAGGTAGCAAATCGGTGAAGAGACGGATGCCACAGCTAAATCGTCCTAGATCTCAGGGACAGGCAAGCACACCGAAGGTAGAAATCAAGGTCAGAAAGGTGACGCCTTTAGAGCCTAGTGGGAACCAGGAGAGAGTGGAGTTGATGGAGGATCTCTTCGATATGGGGTGCGCAGGTTTCTACGGGAAATCCTAGGGCTTCAAAAATAAAGCCATAGTTAGGGAGCTCATAGAAGGAGCCCCTAATCAATTCGATAACACCCTCCGGCCAGTTCCACCCATGTGGATGAAGGAAATATGGAGAGGGGTATACGAATTTGAAGAAGGCGGCATGGCACAGGCCAGTTGGAAAGGGGACTTCGTGAGGAGGAAGTTCAAGGGCGCGGCCAATCCCAAGGACGGATTTGCCATAGAAGATTGCGTTGACAAGCAACACCGCTGACTACTAGAGTTCCTGGTGCCAATCTTGCATCTGGAAAAACCCACATGGGTTACGTCCACAATTGGGAATGCCATCTTCGGAGCCTTGAGCGGGGAGAAGAAGATGGATTGGGCGGATTTCATCTACGGACTGGTGAACGCCCTAGTGGCCAACGTGGGAAAGAGTAGGGCTACTCCGGTATGCCCCTACCTTTTCCACCTATACAAGAACCTTAATTAGCCTTCTGACTATGGAGGAGAATAAGGAGTGGAGAGCACAAATGGCTCTCCTGAAATTCGGAGGATCGGATGAAGAGGGATCCGAGACCGAACCGGATAGCCCAAAGCCGGAGGATGTGAGTGCCCATTTGGTCACTTATGACTCAGGAATTGTTTTTTTTGGATTTTGTTAGTTTTCAATATAGTTTTATATACAAAAAGCCCCCAAAAGAGTGAATAACCAGAATGGAGATGTCATATACCAATATAGCAATTGGTCCTAGATGGGGCATTTCCTGCTATTTGTAACCAAATATTTCATGTAGATAGGGTAGAAACCAAGAAATTGTACAAAATAACCATGTTTAGTAGAAATTGTCCAACTTGTCTGAACCTGCCTTTCAGTGACAAATCTTAACCAAATTGGTCCAAGGGAATTAGGTGAGAATCCTAGTATAAATTTCCAAAGATAGGTTTTAGTTTTCCCATTCCATTGGTAAAATAGTAGAAACCCCAATTGTAAGCTTGTAGGTGAAGAAAACTCAAGACGGACCAGAGGAAGGCATCTACGACATAAGTATGGGGGGTTCTAGGTGGAAATGCCAAGAGTCCAATGGCAAAATCGGTTCATCAAGATTCCCCTTTGTGTGGAAGATTCCCTGTTCACTAGAAGTTAAAGGAGATAGCGGGCTTTGTATTCTTCTTCCACATGTGTAAAGTAAAATATTAAGGTTTCATCTCTTGAGGAACTCCTTGAGAGGTTCCCCAAAAAGTTTCAGTTTTTTTTTATCTTCTAAAAATCTTTTTCCGAGCAGTCAACCGCCCAAATCCAAGATGGTAAATTCATAGAATTTACCATGAGTGCGGTAAAATCTCACTAAAAATTAGGTTAGCTTTTTTTTATACTAATAACATTCTCCAAAAAGTTTCAAGACATTTTGATAGCCAGAAGACTTACAACTAGGAAGATCCTCTCCGAATCGACAATTTCAAATATTATGGAGGGGTTGACCGGCGCATCGGGAGCATATGGAATCGAAATGGGGCCCAAATTAGGTCTTTTTTTACTCCCCTAAGCCTACTTGAGACCCTAGTCTAGTTACTTTCTTCAAAAAAGTCAATCTCCCAAAGTTGGATTTTTACCTTTTTTTTGTTTTTAGTTGGCGCTAGCTTTAGGTGGTTTTTTGACGGATGAAAAAGGGGTGGGAAGTTCTTGTAGACTAAAAATGGCCTTCTAAAGCCAATGCCACAATCCGTTTGTGATTTGGAGCATTTCTCCAAAATTTAGAAGTTTGGACCAACGTAGAAAGTTAAAAAATTAGAATTAGGATGAAAATCCAAAGGGATAGGATTGCTTGGAGTGCACTCCAAGTCTTCTTTGATTTGGGGGACCTAGGGAAGGTATATAAGGCCTCCCTTCCTCACTCACTCCATCTCTCTTGTAGTCTCATGGTCTTCTAAGTTTTGGCCTTTTGGGGGCATAGTTTGTGTTTCTTCTTTGTGTCATTTGGAGAAGTTTTGGTTGGAACAAAACTCTCGAAGTCTAGTTGTGTACTATTTTGTAGATCATGTCTTAAAATTTGAGGTTAATTCCTCAATACGGCGGAGCTTTGACTTCAAGTCCTAGGATTGTTATAGAAATTTAATGATTTTCTAAAAGACAGCGAAGCTTTTGCCTTATCACTAATCTCAAGTGTCTTCCTTTTTATTAGTTTTTTAGGAACTAAAGTTTAGAATTGAACAAGAATTGTTTTGCAAGTGTAAGACATTTATGACACTTAGAAAGATCCATTGTTTGGAAGGTACAATGGACCGACGTTAGAACACCCATAGGATAACACTACTAGAAAATTTCATTTTTCTGTTGTTTTGGTCGCGTTGATCCGGTCAAAATCTGACAGAAATCTGTTGAAATCAACAGATTTCTGTCAGATTTTGACCGGATCAACACGACCAAAACAACAGAAAAATGAAATTTTCTAGTAGTGTAAAACTAATTAAAAGAACCTAGTTGTGTTACCTTATTTACCAAAGGTGGGTAAATAAGTGTTCACAGAGGACAAGGGTGAAAACCCGAGGGAGAGGGCTTGGGAGGAAGAAGAAGCTCCCCTTAGCAAGAGAAGGAGCAAGCGGACGTCCAATCTAAGGGGATCCCCTTCTAGACCAAGCAAAGACAAGGAATCGGAATCGGTGGTTAGAGTGGAACCGGTCATTCCAAGGAAGGTGGAGCCAGTGGAGGTGGTCAAGCCAAAGGCAGCTCCGTTAAGTCAATTTACAGACCTTACGGGTCCGTTCAATGATCTGATCCGGATTCTCAGTGTAGTGAGAGCGGATTGGAAAGTCAAGAATACCACGCTCCGTGAAGTGGCGGACTTGGTGGGTGGTAAGGTGAGTAGTGCGCTACTGAAAGCGGTGGCGAACTGCATCAGTAACTCGGATGTAATCCAGGAGTTGGAGGATCAAGTGCTAAAGCAGAATATTAATCTACGAGAGATGGACGAGTTGGCGTTCCGATTGCAAGGGGAGATTCAAAGCTTCCAGAAGGACCTGGAAACCAACCGAGAGTAGATGAGAGCTGCAAGGTCATTGCAGGAGGAGACCATGGCAGCAATCGAGCGGATGACTCTAGTGGTAGGAGCATCTGGCGATGTGATGGCGAAAGCCAAGTTGTTTGACGAGGGAGTGCAGAAAGACCAAAAGCTTTTCGGAACCCAGATTGCCCACATCCTCGTTGACTTCGCCGGGGAGATAGAAGATACTATGAAGGAGTTCTGGAAGGATGCTAGAAGGATAGAGGAAAGCATCCGAAAGCTCTAGAGTGATCCGATCTCTCTATCCGGGATTTCAATCTCGGATGAATTAGATGACCTTGAGATCCTGGAGGGGAAGTTTGAGACTCTGGTCTCAAAAGAGAAGGAAGGAGGAAGAACTTCTACGTCAGGAGCTCTAATGGCAAGGACAGGGAAAAACTTCCCTGTGGAACTAGAACGCGTTTCGGAAGAGGGAGACAAGAGTAAAAACCTTAGTGAATTATCGCCCCTTGCTACTCCAGATAGTAGTGGACCCCTTTAGAATGAGTAGGTAGTCAGGAATTTAGAAGTAGGAAATTTTGTTATCCCGGAAAAGTAGGAAAAGTTCAGATCCAAAAATCTCGGCCGGATCAGTGCCAGATTTCCTGGAACACTTTTTTGTAAATCTTGTATATAATTCAAGTCTCAAGACTGAGACCAGGAGTCTTTCCCTTGCAAATCTTGTGTACTTTTGTATTGTCTATTGTTTTTCTGCCTTCCTAAAGAGTGTCCGGGTGAATAAATAAGAGATTGAGTACGGATGAGCAGATCGTGAGAAGAATTTCTCCCCTTAGTGTTTTCCTTTGATTGCATGTGCATGTGAATGGGTTGTAAGCGTTGGGAGTGAATCATTGCACTTTAGTAGATTTAGGGTTCATTATTCCGAGTGAGATAGTTAGTGTTAGGCTAGGCAATTAGGGAAGGGATTCTTAACTGTGCTAGAGCTACCAAATGGAATATCTGGTTTAGCATCCGATCGCTTGAGAGGTCTCGCTATCTGAAATAGTAAACGGAAGAACTCTGGATTGCTTGGTACGGGCGGATATACTTGTAACCACCTTAGTTTCGCACGGATTAGAGGAGGTATTAAGGTTGTTGTAATTAGAGAGGATTGTACGGGGGATTTTTGTGTGACCTGCAGGCAGGATTCATTTTTGGTCTGTTGTGAAAGATCAAACTAGGTCTTGTTAGAGTAGGAGATTAGACTAGTCAAGTGAGTCTTCTGTCACTATAAGTTCCGGAAGGAGTGGTAGGCTTACCTCTCTAAAACCAAGTGGCGTATCCCTCTGAAGTGCCAACAAAGGTTAAGCAAAACAAGAACGGAAAGAGGAACGGAAATCGAGGAAGAATAGATCCTTGGATGTAGTAGCAAAATCCGGACGAATGTATTGGGTCCAGTTGGTCTTGAGTTGATTGAGTGACCGGATCTTGGTTCGGATCAGGTAGAAATATAGTCCGGATTAAGGATCATTGGTCAAGGGAGTTATCCGATTATGGGGGAAAGGAAAGCCGGAGAGGAAGGAAAGGATTTGTACTGATATTCATCCTCAAACTACCTAGCAACACGAAACACTTCACAAAGTCTCTTGGGTTCAATCTTTAGAGTCACTTTGTTATGCTTTAAAGTGGGTTTTGTGAGCATAATATGGAATTTCACTTACCTTGTGTTGCGACACCACAAGGCAGCAATTAGCTTTGTGTGCCAATCTCTTTTGTTATCTCTAATGGTTTTCTTCAAAATTCTTACAATGCTTTGGTTTGCTTGCTCCGCCAACCCATTGGTCTGGAGATGATATGAGGTAGTTTTCCTATGGTCAATGCCATAGGTTCGGGTAAGCTCTACAATGAGATCATTGAAGAAGTGAGTACACTGATCACTAATCAAAACCCGTAGGACGCCAAATTGGAAGAAAATGTCTTCAAACAAGAAGTTGGCCATGGTCTTTTTATCAATAGTTTTGACTACCTTGGCCTCAACCCACTTAGTCAAGTATTCTACTATCAAGATGATGTAAGCTTTTTGGCGAGATGAGCTAGGATGGACCGGCCCTACATAGTCTATGCCCAATTTCTCAAATGGAAGAAATGGAAGTGAGGGATTAAGTGGGAGTGCCATATGAAGGTCATTTCTTACGTATTGTTGGCATGCATCGCACTGATTAACATGTCGGTGGGCATCTGCAAATATAGTGGGCCAAAAGTATTTGGTCCTAAGGATCTTTTGTGTAGTCAAGCGCCCCGAGAAGTATCTTCTGCAAGTACCATCATGGCATATTTTAAGGATCTTCGTGGTTTTGGGTTCACTTACACATTGGTGAAGGACACCATCAATCCCTCGCCGATATAACTAGTTTATGGGGAATTTCATTAAAATGACAATATTCCATGTGCCATTTTCATTGTGTATCATTTCCACAATTTAGATTGGGCGGTCTGAAATTTATTACTGTATTAGATTTCAGACTGCTTGGTCTAAACTATAGGATGTCAAAGTCACAGAATATTTGTCATTTTAATGAAATTCCCCATATTTGCAATAAGTGCATAATGCTGACTGTTCACTCTAATCTTCCTTCTCTTGTTAGCATCTAAATGCTCAAGGAAAGTTTGGGTGCTCAAGAAATTGGAAATGTAGGTGTCCTATGTAGTAGCTATCGTGATGGTAAAGAGGTTGGCATTGGGGAGATCATCCTTCATATCCACTATGTCTATTTTATTCAATATCCAAGAAAGATGGTTTGCTTGGAGGTGCAACCGGCCAGGTATATGCACTACAATGTAATCTAACTCCCCCAGAAATAGTACCCATCAAGCTACTCAGTCATTAAGGTCCAGTTTATTGACCATATACTGCAAGGCTAGGTGATCAACAAAAAATACCACGGGGGTCATGAGGAAGTAGTAGCAGAATGTTTGCACGCTAAACATCATGGCTAAGTATTCTCTCTTTGTAGTACAGTAGTTCCTCTCTGTAGCCATGAGTTGCCAACTAGCAAATGCAATGGGATGATCTTTGTTTCTGGGCTCATGTGCTTGGCACAAAGTGGCTCCAACGGCCATTGCTAAAGCATCACAATACACATAAAATGGTTTGTCCCAATCCGGTAGAACAAAGTAAGGTAAGGTGGTTAATTTGGCCTTAAGGGCATCAAAACCCTCTTGGCACTCCGGTGTCCAAACAAAAGGCGTATCCTTTCGCAAAAGTTTTATTAGAGGGAGAACCAAAGTGGCATAATCTTCCATAATATCGCAGTACCATCCAAAATGTCCTAAAGCTCGTTGGATGCTTTTAACCATGGTAGGAGGCTCTAAGTTGGTAATCACTTCTACCTTCTCTAGATTTGGTTCCTTGCCAGCCTTTGATACCACGTATTCTAATAGACCTCACAGCCTAAAAATTGAAGGATTCCAAGGCCTAGTCAAATATTCTACTTTACTATGGTAAGAAGTAGTTAATCTCCCACTAGTAGAAAATGCAGGAATTTCAACAGAATTTTGTTGTTTCGGTCGCGTTGATTCGGTCACTGAACAACAGAAATCTGTTGAAATTCCTGCATTTTCTACTAGTGTTCCTTCATCCATTCACACATCCAAAGTAGTTTGGAACCATATCAAACAACTTTACAAAAATTCAAACAAAGAATTTCAATTTCATCTCTATAAACAATTGTACCACTTACAAATGAGTGAATTTAATGATACTATAAGTTTCCTTGAACAATGGTAGTCCACACTATAAAAGGTTGCTATTTCAAGATGTACATTTATGGATTTCCATCAAGTTAATTTATTACTTGTTGCATCACCACATTCATGGAGTGCTTTTATTACCACTTAAGGTGAAATTACAAATTTGACATTCACTGATTTAATTTTCAATATTCTACAATTAAATTCAATCAACTTATCTAAGTTTAATACTGCACAATCAAGTACATTTTATGTTAAAGGAAAATTTACCAAAGCTTTTCTCTCTAAAAATGGTCAATTTCAAAAGTCAAACTTTCTTGGAATTATTTCTCAAGTTCATCCTCTCAACGTCCCTCATCCTCAAAGAAGCAATCTCCGACACCCATTATTTACTACTATTGTGGTATTCCAAGTCACAAGGCCCCTAATTGTCAGAAGAAAAACGAAATTCTTGTAATTCAAAACCTCATGTTGACAACATTATTACTGATAATTCAATCTATTTGTTTTATACTTTGAATATTTCAACTCTTTCACAATCCTCGTACTTGGATTTGAATTCAAGTCAACACATATTGCCCATGCAAAATCTATTTTGAGATTACTAAGCTTTAGATCCACCATGACTCATCTTGTTAAGAAATAATAGTTCCTATAGTGCCACTGGTTTTGGACCCAAACTTCTATGACTCTTTACATGACAAATGCTATTTATTAAATATATATTATCTTTACTTGTGATCAATGCATCATCATGACAGTTTCACTAGCCTTACAAAAAAACATGATTCTCCATATTAATAAAGATGAAAATCATTTTTCCTTCAAAACTGGTGTCAAACCTTCTAACTCTAATTATACTACAAGTTTATCTAAATCTGAATTTGAGACAATTAGATGGCATTACCATCTTGACCACTTAAATATTTGTTCTTTAAGCACCATGCACAATCATACATTGGTTGTTGGCTTACCTCCTATCATGCATTTGCTACTTTTATACAAAGGTTGTCTCTTTGGGAAGCAAAGAAAAAAAAAAACTGTCCTGTAGACCTAGTGACTTGAGCTACTGAAGTTTTGGTGTTAATTCACACAAATTTGTGTGGACCCATATATACTCTATCACTAAGGGAAACAATTTACTTTCTCCTTTTTGTAGATGATTTTTCCAATATACTCATGTTTATTTCCTTTAGAAGAAATCAACAGCAATGTCTCATTTTTACAATATAAATCTCTTATTGAACAATGTACCAATAAAAAGATTTTTACATTTTGTTCAAATAACGGTGGCAAGTTCACCTCCAATCAATTTAACAAATATTGTCAAGATGAAATCATTCAAAGACAACTTACCAATCCATACAGCCTAGTTCAAAATGAAGTCTTAGAAAGGAAAAGTAGGACGTTGGTTGAACCTTCTCGAGGTACGCTCAGAGTTGCCCAGTTAAGTAATTCCTTCTAGACTAAAGCACTTTACACTTCATGCAACCTTCAAAATTGCTCCTATACTTCAATACTTGACAATATAACTCCTTATGAAGTGTAGACAAGGTTAAAACTTGACTTTCAACATCTCATAAGTTTTGGGTGTCTTGCTTATGCTCATTTATCAAATGAGAAAAGCCAAAAACTTGATACAAAAACTGTGAAGTGCTCTTTATGGGCTATAATGAGCCTCTAGATGTCAAATGGTATTGATTGTATCATCATGATACTCAACACGTCTTCTTAAGTTATGGTGTAATCTTTTCTAAAGACCATTCACTGCTCGGGAGAGTTATTCCATCATCTGGACCAAATATATGTTATAATATTAGTTTCGATGACTATTACTTGGTTCATGACCCAAGTTCTCATATTCAATCTACTGTCCCAAAACCTTTTGATCCTGACAACTTGACCTTTGACTCTCCACCATTGAGCCCTAGCTATACCTCTGGCTTAGTACCTCCTATTACTGAACCTATTAGTTTCAAATAAGGCTCACACTCCACTAGGACCTTATATCTCACCTTATTTTCATACTCACATGAAACAAATTCAATCTAACACCTCATCTTCTTTGCAGACTTCACAACGCCAAAATAAAGACGAATGAAATTCTACAAAATTTCATAATGAAAATAATTATGTTTTTGCTTTTCTGACTCAACTCTCTAAACCCACTTCCATTAGTGATGCCCTCTCTAGTAATGATTCTTCACACTAGAAACAAGCTATAGATAAAGAGTACAACTCTTTAATTCAAAATCAAATACAGATATTAGTAGATCCATCCCAGATCATTCTATAGTCAACACTAAATGGTTATTTCATCACAACTACAACTTAAATGGTTCTCTCGCACGCTTTCACTACTACAAAATCTGGGGCCAAAATAACAAAATTTCAACTGAAATCTATTGATTCCTTTTGTTGTTTCGGGCGCGTTGTTTTAGTCAATAATCAACAAAAATCTGTTGTTTTTTTCTGTTGTTTTGAACAAATCAACAAAAAAAAATTGAAAAAAAAAATCAAATTATGAACAAAAATCAGAGAGGTTGTTTGAAAATATCAAAAAAAATGTTCCTTGATATCTCTCTCTGAATATTGTTCATAACTTTTGATTGGAGGTTCAAAATCACAAACGGATTTTTGGAGTTGAAATTTAGCTTGATTTAACAACTTTTTTTAGTTGGAAGTTTTTTGAAAAAAGTTGTTCTACTATGCAAAAATGGCCGCCAAAGTCTACTGAATTGAAAAACACTGAATTTTGAATGTTTGAGCTAAAAAAAATTCATTGTACATAGAATTCCAATTATGGTGTTTTCACTACTAAAAGACCAAGGCAACAAATTTTGGTGTCAACAATATTTTGAAGTTAAACTAAAAGTTTTGAAGTTACTATTTTTTATAGTTCATATTTTTGAAAAATATATTTTCTAAGAAGTGTAGTTTGAGCATTAAAAATTTGACTTTGAAAATTAACAATTTTGATTTTTCTATTCAATATTTTGTGTAAGGGTGTCCATTTCTAATCTTAATTTTCTAATGATTGTTGAGTAATCTTGGAAATAATTCTCAAATACACTAAAACAGTAAAACTTGAAGAAAAATTGTGTGTTTCTATGACTTCTAACTTTGGAGATTTTGTTAACAATCCTTTTGAAAGTATGTCAAAAAAAATTTCAAACCAATTAAATCTATTTGTCATAGCTACGTGAAACTATCCATTTAAAAAACAACCCTTTGGAAACATAACACTACAAGAAAATAGTGTCCGAATTGACATGTCGTAATTGACCAAAATGTCCGAATTCACAAAATTCTGTCAAAAAAATGTCCAAATTGACAAAAAATTGACAAAAACATGTCCAAATTGACACTACTCCCTTGTAGTGTAACTTTTAATTGCAACTTTGAATAGTTTGAATTTTCTAGGCATTGAATGAGTAGTAAAACACATTTTTGGCAAAAATTTTATATGAATCATATTCAACAAATATTGCATTGTAAAGAGCATACCCCAAAGTAGAAAATAGATTGAAACATGCCTCAAGGCCGTAAGAGTTAATTAATTATTTGACATCAATAGGCCAAACTTAATTGTCCTAGATAATGCTAAAGGTATGAAAACATTCTAAAATCTTCCAAAATATTATAAAATGTATTAAATTGAATGTAAAGATTTCCAAAGATACCCAGAGGTATCCATATTCTCTAAGATTCTCTAAGATTCTCTAAGATTCTCTAAGATTCTCTAAGATTCCCTGAGATTCTAAAAAAGATTCTCTAAAATTCCAAAAAGATTCCAAAAAGATTTTGAATTCAACACAAATCTGTTGATTTGGTCATTGTACTATTTGAATCAACAGAAAGTTGTTTGCTTTCTGTTGGCATTTACAAAAACAACAGAAATTTGTTGATTTGGTCATTGCAGTGCTCCAAACAACAGAAATTAGTTGATTTTCTGTTTATTTGGTCGTGGTTTTCTAGTAGTGTTTAAAGCTTGCTTGGTTGTTCAAGGCTTCTTCCAACAATTTAGGCTTCATTATTCAGTGTCATTTTCTCCTATTGAAAATGACCTCAATCCCTTACTATGATCTACAACTATCATATTCATCAAGTGGATGTTACTACAACCTTTTTAAATGGTGTATTGCAAGAAGAAATTTATATCTTTCAACTTGAAGGTTATATTTTACCCAGCAACAAAAAAAATAGGTTGCTTGCTCAAATCACTTTATAGCCTTAAGCAAACACCACGCTTGTGGTATAACTTATTTGATACTTTTCTCATCAACTCAAAATTTCATTGGTATTTTATAGACACTATTAAAAAAAACATCTCACTTATTGCTAATTGGCTTATATTTCGATGACTTTATTCTTATATCTAATGACTTCCAATATTTATGTACCCATAAAGTTTCATTCTCTCAACAATTCTTTATGATTGACAACCAAGACATTGAATATATTGTAGATATACAAATTTTCCAGGATTGTAATACCAAAACTCTCATTTTAAGTCAAAAAAATATACTATTGATCTATTAAGTAAGTTCAATATGATGAATTATCATCCTATTAATACACACTTTGTAGCTAGGTGGAAGCATGCTAATAGGAGCCAACTTGGTTGTAACTACTGCTTTTTTTTAAGAATTTTTGTTTTAACTCTTGAATATAAGTTGAAATATAAAAAAAAATTATAGAGCATTGTTTTTTAGTTATGGCTACATGATATAATGTAAAACAAAATTAATTATGTCAAATTTTTAAATATCAAAAGGGCCAAAATGTAGCTATAACCATTACTTAATTCTACTTATTTGAATTCAATAAGGACCCATTATAGATGATTTAAAGACTATTTTAGATGAATAAACAACAATTTTTGGTAGAATATTGCAATAAGAATTCATTACAAATGACTTAAAGACTATTTTAGATGAATAAGCAACAATTGTTTGATAGAATATTCTATTAAGAACCTCTATAAGCACCTCACTAACGTCTAGAGTGGCTCCTATTAGTGTACTTGAATCCATCTGGTATGTATTATACTTGAGAAACAAGTGACACCTTAACTCTTGCAAAGACTACATTTATATCTACAGTGCCTTATTCTCTGGCCCTTGGTAGACTTCCATATTTAGTAATTATGACTTAGTGGAACCTCATATTTTCTATGACTCATTTGGCCAGTTCATAATCAAACTAGCTCCTAAACACTCATTAGGTGTCAAATGTGTTTTACATTATCTTTATAGCACTATCAGTCATAAACTCACCTATTGAAGGACTACTTTCAAGGCATCTCATCATCACATCTTGGCCATGGTTGTCATACTGGACAAGTTACTATTCATTTTTTGTCCTATAGGACGAGTTACTATTCATCAAATGTACCTCTCAAGTACATTTGATGAATAGTAACTCGTCCTATAGGACGAAAAATGAATAGTAACTTGTCCAATATGACAACCATGATCTTGGCTAATTAAAATGATGCTAATTGGGTCAGTGATCTTGACAGTTGCTATTCCACTTTTAGCTATGTATTTCAACTTGATTCCTTATATATACTCTCTTAGCAAAACCATCGGCAACCTGTTGTTGCTTTATCCTTAGTGAAAGTTGAATATATCATTGTTGCTATTGCCACAAAAGAGCTTATGTAGTTGCAAATTCTATTCCATGAACTTGGCTACTCACTTCATCTTTCCAACATGATTGTTCCAAACATATTGATATACAGTATCACTTCTTACATAAGAAAGTTATGAGTAAATTTTTGAATTGAAGTTTACTCCCACTTTTAAGGTGTAGGCAAATATAATTACAAAAGCATTATCTAAACTCAAGCATCATACTTGTCTTACCAGACTCAGTCCTAAGGCGTACATTGCAACTTCATCACATTGATGTAGAGGAAATTCTAACCATATGCTTTATATCAACCTGCTAAAGTTATAAACTTGATCTATTCTAATGACTTGATGTATTCTAATGACTTGATGTAGTTGAGGGGGGCATATTAAATCAAATTGATTTTATTTGTTAGGTTAACATCATAGATTTAGAATATACTAGATAGTCACACCCTAAGATTAATAGGTAGTCACACTTGTTAAGATTCCATTTATACCTTTCTTATCTTATAATGATTATTCATTATTTATTAATATATTCACTTACTTTCATCTTTCATTGTGTATATGATTAGTCTTATACCAAAAATGTTCAAGTTGCCTCTTGAAGTTGTCAAATGATGACACGGGATAATCTACTCTATTAATCAATAGTGTAGATCAAGCACAAACCTAGTTAATCCATAATATTAAAAGTTATTAGCTAAAACTTGCAACAATTTCAATTCACAATACTATCATCCAAATCCTCTTCAAATGTCAATTTTGTCACAAGGGAAGTAGAAGGGATTACCATGTGGGAAAATTTTGACCATCACCACCTCTTAAGTGATGAAGTAGTATGAGTTTAGCACTTAGAAGGTGGTAATGGTCAAATTTTTCCCACATGGTAACCCCTCCTACTTCCCCTGACTGTGCGTCAACTTCGTTGTATAGGTGCAATTCAAAGCGACAAAATTGTGGCAGTCAGCTTAGCAAAGCCATAATTACGGTGTAGAAAAGAATTATTCCAGAGCGCTTGGGTTGACATTTTCAGTAAAATTCTGTGGAAGTACACTCTTAGGGAAAGTTGAACAGTCGGTCCTGATATTCATAAACAGACGGGGCCAATGCATCAGGTGAGTGTTATCTTGTCGATCATGTCGATCGACGTAGTTACACATCGTTAAGATGCTAGCAACCGATATTTCGTTGAAGTGGCGGTTTTCCACAAACTTCTCACTTTCACGTCTACGTTCAGACCGTGAGGTCTGAAATCTATACCTACAGTATCCTTGAAATGAATGAAAAAAATGGCATATGGAATACCGCCATTTAAACGAAATTTCCCATTAGCTCTTATATAATTGGATATTCAAAAGTCCATATTACATTCCACGACAGGCACTAATACGTGCGATTAAGTCCTCGGGGGAAATACAAGTATCTGTTTCACTCACAGCTGCAACTTCAGAACAGCAATCCTTGAGGAAACATCTCGATCGAGCTACGTCCAGACGGGCAATGACATCGAGCTGACGATCGAGGAACAGAAGGACACATGTGATGAAACAGCTTGTGAAAGTGCAACAATTTTCCAAATTACTCGAACTCGATGAGGGAGGGCGGGTTGACCACTCGACAATTCCTGCGCACCTCGCTTCGCCTGCCTTCAGGAGGTCCCTTGTTCCCCATTTTGACGGAGCTTTTGGCGAACTGGGCGAAGAACTTCTCCTGATTCTTTGCGAAGTCCTTCACGATGTCCTGATTGGGTCCCTTCGTGCTCTGGAGCGTCTGGTCACTGCGGATGGCGCCCTCACCCCTCTGCAAGTTCTGGTAGTAGGTGTTGTCGAACTTGTCCGGGGTTTTGTAGTCGAAATCCTGCGTCACGTTCGGCAGTCCATTGACTGGGCACAACGTTTCCAATCGCTTAATGAAGTCGGGGCTGGAACCGGTGTCGTTGAGGACTCCCGGGATTCGGAGGATGCGGCAGGAGACTCTGCCGATTGTGTGCGCCCCGGAGAGCGCGATGAGATCGGTTTCGTCCAGACCCTGAAAGCGGAAGTTATCTTTCAGGGTAGTGAGGTTGGAGGCAGGCCCAGGGAGACGGCGGTTGGCCTCGGCGATATCGGCGGTCACGCTGTCGCGGCGGCCGAGGTACACGGAATACTCCGGGACCAACCCCACCTAGACATCAAATACAAACAGGGGAAATCAGTTCATCATTTGATCACAGTGTCTGCAATGTGCTAAAAGTCTCAGTAACAATGCTGGGAAGAATAGACGCGCCAGCACGCTAGTCTAGACACTCGGTCGGGTACCAACCCCTCCTAGACATCGAAACAGGGGAATTCAGTCCAACATATGATCACAATGTCTGCAACAAGCTAGAATTCTCAGACTGAATCCCACACATCGTCAAAAGTAGACAAGGAGTACATGGTACTTACCGCGACTGCAGAGTCACGATATGCGATGGCCAGAATATCGGCACACGAGACGGTCCTGGGGCAAGCTTTTTCCACAGCTTTTTTGATGCTGTCGATCACCTCGAAGCCTCTCACTGAGTTCACGTTACCGAGTGCGAATTTCTCGGACACGAACTCTGTTGAATTGTCCAACAGCAGAGACCCGTCGCATCCCTACCGGCCATATCCCCACAGATTAGCATTGTGCCTTTTCGCAAGACAGGCCATGGCGGAATTTAAGAACTGCAACAGATTGATCTGATTGAAGAGCAGCACTTGAGCAACGTACAGTCCCATAAACCTCAACTCATCAGGAGTGACATCTATTTTAATTTGAACAATGAGAGTAGAATTGAAACAGGGGTACACCATTCAATATGGATCCGATGATCCGGCTACTCGCAAGTGCCGGTATGTCCGTCACAAGCGAGGTCAGAACCCGAACAGAGTTAGACTGAGTGTTGAGCTAGAGACCTCAGTTCCATTCATGGGTAAAGCTCCAACTAATGAACTACAGGAAGAAGCTCGATCAAATAGTTCGTCATGTATCCATGTCAAATGCACATCAAATACACATCGTTCAGAGGATAGGAGCTACCGATACTCACATTGACGAAGCAGTCGTGGAAATGGAGTCGAATTAAGGACGCCGCCATGCGCTTCTCAGCTTTCACGGCCTTCTGGACTTCCGCCCTGACGATGGAGAACACCGTGGGGCACGACTGGTCGTAGAAAGTGGTGGTGAGGCCATGCGTAGCTCCAACATTGGCTATCGCCACCAGTACCATGAGACACAGAGCCACGAGAGCTCCAGCTCCAGAGACACCCATCCTAGAGCGAGTTTGGCGAGAACTTCAGCTAACAGTGACCACGAAGTTGAGGACAGTACGGTGGGAGCTCCAAGGAACGTGAGCCCGGCACACTTCGAACTGGTGCAGTTAATCGACTGTGTCTGGATGGATGCTGAGCAGATGTTTAATTATATAGGGACCCGTTCACTGCTTGGTCAAGGGACAAAGACCAGGCACGTGTGCCTTCCATTCGCCTACCATTCGCGTGTACCATTCTTACAGTCATGGTAAGTCTGAAGCTTAAAGCTGACAATGGGCTCGAAGGAAGTGTATTTCCTGGGACCTGGGTGTAATTATTTAGCTGTCCAGAGCTCTGTTAGGAAAGTAAATGTGGCAGCATTGGAATCTGGAGTCTCTGACGGGCGTCTGTAGTGGCCAGCGTTCACAGAACTGCCTAATTTCGCTCCAGTGCCTCCTACCACTTAAGCACTGGAACTGAATTTTGGGCAGGTGAAACTTCTCAAAATATTTTTCAGAAGACAAGAGGAATTGGCATCTAATATTTAGTTATGAATTTTCAAACGAGAAGTGTCATAGGTCCCTATTTATGATCCTAGGTCTTTCATAAAGTGTTCACTGCAACTTTTAAGAGAAATGGAAAAGCAAGGAGACTAATTGGCTCTTGCAATAATGAATAATATTTTTCTCAATTTCTTCAATGACTATGGAGGTCAATTTAAGATCCATTCCAATGCCATTTATAGGGGTGGTTCAAAATGCCCGAGTGGAGTTCGAGCCTCCTACCTTACTTAAAATTTTCAACAACTAAATGTACAGTAGAAAAATTAAATCCTTGACAAAATTAGATTTTAGCCTAGAGTGCAACAAACAATAGAATTTGACACCCAATTACCAACTTCCTCCACATTGGAATTAGCATCTATTTAATCAGTTTTTTTTATAGTACTCCCAATAATCCATTAGAACTTGCAAAATCCTTTCTTTTCTATTTTATTAATGGTCTTAATGTAGCATATTGCACTAAATTCCACAACCTAGTTTTGGGATCATTGGCAATGACATGTGGGCTCTGTCAGAAGATGAGAAGTTCGATCTAATTATCGTGGGTTGCATAGGAGTTTCAATTCCCTACTGCATGTAAGGTAGAACCACCCATTACTAACCAGTACCTTATTACCAACTAGTAGAGTGGGAGAAATGTGGCAGAGGTTGACACTCATTTCAAATTAATTTTGGGGGAAAATGGTTTAATAATTAAAGCTTCTCAATTGGATGACATGACACATGGCATTCTCATTACCAAATTGTATGACACATGTGTCTTGTTTTTATGCCTAAGTTAACATAAAAAAGTCTCTCTGATTGAATGATTTTGTATAACTCTATAGTTTGGACATGGATCCAGGCCCTCTGGCACCTTCTATAATTCCTACTAATTTCATATCAAAGTGAAAAATTATCAAAATTTTGGCAATCTTCCTCATTTCTATGTCTGCAATTATGAAAATTTTCTTCTTGCCTCACAGCACTTCAGATCATGTCTGCAATACCTTAACTGGTTGACTATGGGTGGTTCTACCTTATGGAAACATATTTTTGTTCTTGAGGCATCAATGGTCGGTGTAGAGCTCGTGACTATCCCGTTCTCTTATACAATATCAAAGCCGCTGTTTCACTCAGCGAGCCCCAGTGAATGGAGGTAATAAAAGGGCTCAAAGTTTCTTTGGTGATAGGTTTGCACCGACTCTAGCTTCTATACCCTGGAACATCACAAGAAGCTGTATACAAAGTTTGACAACTGTGGAGGGTTCTAGGCCACTTTTCTATACTCCTCTGCCTCCAAACATTTCTGCAGTTTGAGAAAACTTGTTAAAATGAGCCTCAGATATTGTCTATTAATCCTTTAAGGATCAAGGTTGTTTTTGTTTTTTTTCGCCAAAAAACACACAAAACTGCCATTTATAAAAGCAAAGAGTAAAAAAGAATTTAATTTTTTTGCACATCTAACCGTAGGATTTTACACCTAACTAGTATGAGAATGTGTGGAAAAAATTTCAAAAATTTTGATCGCATGGATTGAAAGATATTTTTGTATTTTAAGTGGAAAAAACAAGTTTTTTAGCACATTGCGGAACTAAGGACATATTCATTAAAATGCAACATTGTGGATTTTCAATTTAATCATGAACTTATATTTAGTGCATAGAAGTGTATGGGGAATTTCATTAAAATGGCAATATTCCATGTGCCATTTTTACAGTGCGTCATTCCCATAGATCAGACTGGATAGCTTGAAATGTATTAGTGTACTAGATTTCAGACCGCACGGTTTGAACTATGGGATGCCAAAGTCACAAACTATTTGCCATTTTAATGAAATTCCTGATGTGTTCATTAAATTGAGACAACTCAATAAATTGAGATTGTAATATGCCAAGTAAATTATGAATTTCTACTAGAATAAGAAATTACTTGTTACTTTAGTAGTAGAAGATTTACCAGCAGGCCACCACTTCTCGATTGCGTACTCAAGGCTTTTCATAGTAGCTTGCCATAAGGAGATTAAAACACGTTATTGAGGAGTTCTACAGATTCTAAAACCGAGTTACAGATGCTGTTAGACATACGTAGAATACAATATAGTACACTTAATAGATTTAGTGAACAGTCATGTCTGTAGGAGAACATGTGACTCTTACAGGAACACTTCTCCTCCAATACATATAAACACTTGTTCATAATAAAATACTCACTCATTATCTATAAATCTAACATGTTATCAGAGCGATAAATCGATAATGCACAATAATGTGCTTTCCTCAAATAGAATCCTCAAGTGAGGAAGAATCTCAAGAATCTCAAGTAGTTGAATTTCAAACTACTTTACCATTTGCAAATGTAAATCTCACAAATGCTTTCTTACAAACACCAATAGATCTATTTCAAAATCTTCCAATTGAAGAAGAACAGTATTTTTCAATTGAAGAAGATGCACAACATCCAGAATCAACACATACCACATATAATATTAGCAATGCTCCTGAAACATACATACAAGCATTAGCTAATTCTATTGAAGATAACATTGAATATATAGTTGAAGATGAATGTGAAATACAAGCCATATTAAGACAAGGCTATTAGAATGGCAAAACATAAAATTAACATCAGCCATGTTCCTAAATTTGATGGAACTTATTTTAATATTTGGAAACACAGATTAACATTAATTTTCAAAACAGAAAAATTATGGTCAATAGTTAGTGGTGCTGAACCTTTGCTAGTGGCACCTATTGCAGCCCAAATAACTGTAGAATCCCAATCTTTACCTATAACAGGTGAAGGAAGTGTTAGTCATTGGGAGGAAAAAGAGTCATTATTTATCTCTTACGATCATTAATAATTGTTTAGAAAATAATGTAGTTTCACACATTCAATCTTGTACCACCACAAACCAAGCATGGCAAGAATTAAAAAGAATTTTTGAATCTCAAGATGTAGTGACCAAAATGCATCTTAAAGATAAATTACATACCTTAAAAATGAAAGAAAGTGATAGTGTTACTAAACACATCTACTTATTTAGATCTCACTTAGAAAACTTAGTTGCAGCAAGGTGTTCAATTGCAGATGAGGAAGCAATATTGGCCTTGATGCGAAGTTTACCTGCCAGTTATAAGATATTCATCAGTTCATTGAGAAGACAACTAGGTCTCATCCTTCAAACACTGATCACAGATTTAATACAAGAGGAAACTCTCATGAAAGACATGAGTCTATCTAATGAAACACAATCAGCTCTTTATATAAAGAGAAAATTCAATAACAATAGTAAAAAAAAATACTTACCTAAAAAATTCCAAAAGGGTGAAAATTTTAAGCATTTTGAAAGAAAAAATGAATCAAATGATGCAAGAAGTTGTTTCTATTGTAAAAAGCTAGGTCACTTGATTAAAGACTGCAAGATTAGAATAGCAGCAGAAAAATATAACAATAATAAAAGACAAAGTAATGCAATTACTAAGTCAAATAGGCTTTATGTGGTAACTGCATTAATTACAAAAGGAGAATCAACTTCAAGTTGGTATGTGGACAGTGGAGCCACCCAACATATGTGTCATCAGTTTAAGGCCTAAGTTAACAATTATAAAACTTATGGAGATAAACAAGTGGTTTATCTAGGTGATGATTCAACATCATTCACGATTGAAGGTTATGGAGATGTTACAATTAGACTCATAAATGGTATTGAAAAAGTCATACCTGATGTACTCCATGTTCCCGAACTTGCTAAGAATTTATTTTCTGCAAAACAATTGGACAAAGTTGGTGGAGAAATAAGGATTAAATCTGGGCAGTTGGAATCGATCAATAAATTTGGTCAAACAATAGCTACTTGTACTTTAAATCCTGATTTGTATGAGTTAGGTACTACAATCATACCTCACAAAAGAATAATGGCAATTCCTGCACTTACAAATATGAATAAAGCTGATTTATGGCACTTGAGAATGGATCACATTAATAAGCAGAGACTTAAAGAATTACAAACAATATCTAAAGGAATAGATTCCTTTAATGAGAATGAATTGAGTTTTTGTCAATCTTGCACTATCAGAAAACAACACAAGCACATGTCCTTGTCCAAAAGGAAATTAGAAGAAAGTTAGACTCCCATTTAGTAAAAGCAATTTTACTAGGCTATTGTGAAGAATCAAAAGCTTATCGTCTATTGAATATACAAAATCAAAAAATTATCATTTCACGTGATGTGATTTTTAATGAAGCCCTTCACAATTATCAAAACATTTTTGAAGAAGCTAAAGAACAAGACCAATTACTAGATCCTCATTTACTTACAATTCCTCCTGTTATTTCAACCCATCAACAGCAATAGCCCCTGCCAATACAACAACCTGCAGTGCCTTCATCTAATACAAGCAGTCCACAAAGTATGCCTTTACATAATAATATTTTAGAACAATTTTCACAATTATCCTTAGAAGATAATAATCAAGATATCTCTCATGAGGAGGTAGAAGTCACTTCTACATTACAAGCAAGTACTCCTACTCCTAGTTCAACAAGACAAAGAAGAAATGTCAAGCCAACAAAAAGATATCTTGAATACATTCAAAATCAAACCTCAACAAAAAGAAGTAAGCCTTGTCACACTCATAGGTCACATCAAGAAAATTTAGTTAATACTTTAATAGAAACCCCAAATACTATCCAAGAAGCCTTATCAAGGCCAGATAGTTAAGAATGGCAAGCTGCAATTACAACTGAATTGAATTCCTTAGAGAAAAATAAAACTTGGATACTAACAACCTTGCCTCCTAATTGAAAGCCCATTACTTCTAAGTGGATTTTTAAAATTAAAACCCATGCTGATGGAACAATTGATAAATACAAAGCTAGATTAGTTGCAAGAGGTTTTACACAAATTCAAGGTGTTGACTATTACGAGACATTTTCACCTGTTGTCAAGCTTAATTCTATTAAAGTCTTATTAGTCTTAGCTACACAATATGACTTAGAAATACACCAATTAGATGTTAAAACTGCATTTTAAAATGGATATATTGAAGAGGACATATACATGTCTATCCTTGAAGGACTACCAGCCAATCCAAACTTAGTATGTAAATTAATTAAGTCATTATATGGACTTAAACAATCCTCTAGAGCTTGGTACATGAGATTTGATACTTATATCATTCTTCAAGATTATCAAAGATTAGAGGTTGATTCTAACATATACATCAAAAGAGATAATAATGAAGGATTTGTTATTATCACAGTCTATGTAGATGATTGTTTAGTAATCAGTAATAAACTCAGCCTTATTCAAAATATCAAAAATATTCTTCAAAATGAATTTGAAATGACAGATGAAGGAGATATTCATTATATACTTGGTAATGTTGTTCATAGAAATTGCAAAGAACATTGGACCATTTTACATCAACAACCATATTTAACATTTAAACTTGAAGAATACAATATGCTGAATTGTAATTCTTTGAGTACACCAATGCCGTCTGGCGTTAGACTAAGTAAAGCTGAAGAATCTCCTACTAAAGCAGATAATAATTTTATAGAAAATTATCCTTATTCTCAAATGGTCAGCCTTATGCATGCTCATGTAAATTCAAGACCAGATTGTCCCTATACAGTTAGCACTCTAGCTCAATATCTCTCTAATCCAGGATTAGAACATATTCAAATTCTCAAACAAACAATGAGATATATTAAAGGCACATTAAATTTTGGGATTAAATATCAAAAATCAATTCAAAGAGACATTCTCCATGGTTTTTCGAATGCTGATTGGGCTGGAGATAAAGATACAAGACGTTCAACATCTGGTTATTGTTTTTTATTAGCACAAGGAGTCATTTTTTGGGGAAGTAAAAAACAACATAGTGTTGCCTTATCTTCTACTGAGTCAGAATATATGGCTTTAGCTAAAGCTACAACTGAAGCTATTTGGTTGAGAAAATTATTAAGTGAATTAGGATTTTTACAATCTGATCCTACAATCATCTATTGTGACAACCAAAGTGCCATTGCTTTGGGTGAAAATCCCAAATTTCATTCTCGCAGCAAACATGTTGACACACAATACCATTTTACCCGTGAGAAAGTTCTTGCTAAGGAAATTCAATTACAATATGTTTCAACCAATGACATAACTGCTGATATTTTGACTAAGTCTTTACCAAAAATCAAACATATGCATTGTACGCAAAGATTGGGTATGAGTCCCATTCCTGATTCTAGGATTCAAGCTTTATGCACATATGTTAAACCTTTGCCTTCATCCCAACCCTCTCACTTATGTGGGAGTAGTTGTCACTTTGAGCAGCCTTGAAGTGGGAGATATCGATATCCAATTTATAGACATTCCAAGCCTCCTCAAAGTTCTAAGGAATTTTTATCACAATCTAGCAAACAGAATTGGTTGAAGAATCTATTATTTGAAATATTCGAATTAAAACCAAAATCCAACTATAAATCAACTAAAGTATACCAAACACTTTCTTGTCAACAATCAAAAGCTGGACTAAAAGATAAAAAGTTAACTTCAAAACTATCAAACTGCAATAATAATATGAATAAGTATAAACCACTTACCACAAAATACTCCTATCGATATTGTGGCTTTCAGCAAAGCCAAGCTCAGCAAATAAAGATGCCACCTTCATCAAGTCAGCATTATCTTGTGAAAGAAATACCTGAAATAAGAGATACTAAAATAAGACATCTAATCAATGATATTAATTATGAACTTAATCAGATCATTTATAAAACAAAAATATTAACTACTTATTTAGGGTTTAAAGAACAATGGAATAAATATACAAAAGAATATGCCTTAAAACAACAATTTCAGAACAAGAGCTTACATACTCAAAGACGAGCAACTGTACAAACAGGAAGTCAAAAAGCCCAACAAATGTGGAAATGGGGGCCACGAAAAGGGAATCAAATCCAATCCATTTACCAAGGTGATTGGAGAAAAAAGTACCGCAAGCTTATGAAAGACTGAGGAAGTTTCGAACTTGAAACGGACCTTGCTAAAGATGTCGAAACCAAATGCGGAAACCGAGGTCATCATCGCCATCGTCCAAGCTTCATTTCAACTGATAATAATCAACCACTTCAAAGCTTTGCATACGCATGGACAGTCAAGAAACATCAGGAAGAAATC
The DNA here is from genome assembly GCA_950106755.1 of Climacium dendroides. Lineage (NCBI taxonomy): Eukaryota > Viridiplantae > Streptophyta > Bryopsida > Hypnales > Climaciaceae > Climacium > Climacium dendroides. The sequence continues at coordinate 25,708,120 of OX467086.1, forward strand.
CTGCAGAAGCATGGGCAACTAGGGAGCAACAGTTCGAAGCAATGTCGATGAGTGAGGAAACACAAGGGGAACTACAAACAAAACCCTCAAATCCTTCTCCAGCTGCCGCTCGCACAAAGCCCTCAAACCCTAAAACGAAGTTGGAGATCAAACGGGAAACTTGAGATGGATGATAAAGATTGGATGAATGCTATTAAAGTGTACTAGTGGAAGTGTTAGACATACGTAGAATACAATATAGTACACTTAATAGATTTAGTGAACAATCATGCCTATAGGAGAAGATGTGACTCTTACAGGAACACTTCTCCTCAAATACATATAAACACTTGTTCATAATAAAATACTCACTCATTATCTATAAATCTAACAGATGCTGTGAAGAGGTCCTAAAACTCATGAAAATCAGAAGCTTTGTGCAAGTCTATTTTCATTGTAATAAACCAAAAAAAAATGAAAAACAAGCTCTCTTCACCGCATGGTTGGTCCAACTGTCCACTTGATCAACAAACAGACAGCGTCACATGACTATCTTAGATGGAAACGAAACCGATCGATGGATGTCAACGATAAGAGCACTAACAAATATGGCAATACTAGAAATACACAACATCATACACACCAGCAGTATTGCGGGTCTGTAATTGAAAGAACGAAACTAGAAACAAAAAGCTACTTGATTTCTTCGTCTCTACTTGTTGAGTAGGATTACACATGATAATAGATTTCACTGAATCCAAAGCCATCCTAGGGCTCCACAGCAGATTGCAAGAGCAATGAAGAAAGGTTGATATGCTGCATATTAGAAAAGTTGTTATGTTCAAATCAGCCCCACTGGATCCTGAATTGTCAATTAGGAGCTAATACATGGCAACTCCCCACCACACCGACTCCAAACCCTAGTGCAGCAAAGAAAAGCTGAGTTTTGCATCAACAGGGTCATGTGAGAACACTGCATTTGTTGGGCAAATATGAAATAAAATTGGAGAAAAACCATTCCATAAATGACCTACTTCATTAGATCAATAGAAGTAGGACCATGACAAAAGTCCATGACAAAACAAGGAGTGCTCCTCATCCTTGGTAATTTCCAAAAAGAGGATACTCACCCAATTTACAAGAGCAGAAGGCAGTGTTTGTTGGGACAATTCCCTCACCTCCGAATCTGTGGAAATATGTAAACTTGAAAACACACTCCATGCATTCGCAGATAACTGAGTTCGAAAAATTACCCATTCTTCAAATTTATCACCATGTTCTTCTACAAAGCATACTAGTACATACTGAAGTAGCACATTAATGAAAAGATTTAGCATATTTTGAAAATGGCATGGTTCAATTGGTACGTAACCAACAAGCTCCACAATAAGTTTTGACTGTCAAGTTTAACTTACTAGCTGCAATGCCTAGCATCACAATGCTTTACGCGTGTGTGAAAGACTCTTTAAGGAAAAAAAAACTTAGACACTTGCAATTCTGCAAGAACTTGGAACATATCTCCTGCTATCCATAGCATATTTGCGTTGGATCTAGCCTCGTGTTCACCCTGCTCACAATAAATGTCATCATTTCACCTTTGTGAAAGACATAAGCGAATCATTTCAATTGAGGAAACTCTGTGATCACTAATGCATTGAGGCATGTTAGGGGTTTCGAAATGTAGAGAAGCAAGCAAAAAAGTACAAGAAACCTCATGGGAAGAAAAAAAGCACTTACTTCTTCGGTAGCAACTCAATCCTCCTGAAAGCTACTTACACAAATCACAAATGGCAACTTCCGGAGAACTACTTGTCTCAATATTTGCACCTTCTTGAGTGCATTTTTGCAACTTAGTAGGGGCAATGAGAACTGCTTCAAAGATAGGTCAAATGTACAAATCTGTTATTCATACAAATCAAAGTTTAGCAAACCTTCAGCAAGCCCAAATAGCACATGATACCAAGACAAAGCAAGATAGAAGAAAGAATACTTGCCATAGAGGATTTATGTAAACTCCCTGAACTACCCAACTACCTCAACATCTTCAAGTCATAAAGCGAACCAAAATTGGGAGATTGAACGGGAGAGGCAATCTTCTAATAGTTTCTACATCCCAAAAATCCTGCAATTCAGATCAAAAGCCACTGTCTCATTGTTTTCATTTGTTTTCATCTAGCTAGGGCCTTAAGTTCCGAATGTTGATAATTTGAAACATGAAAGGATTAGTCACCTGACACTCATCAAACTCCTCACGGGCTTGCTGTGGTACCAATTGTATTTTTTTTATCTTGGTCTTAAATTCATGCACATTCATTAATTGCCAAGCTGCCTATTACATAAGTCTCGAATAGATCTACTGAAAGAAGTGAATCTTTACAATATCTCTTGCTTTCTAAGAAACTTTCATTGGAAGTCATCCAGACTCTTAATGTACCCTGATCTCCTGTAAACATGTTGTCAAAACTAAAAAAACTAATATAACAAAATCCTGAGTCTCAAATAGTAATTCTAAAAGTGAGAAGTGCTTCACACAGTCAATCTAATGATAGTGATACAAAAATTCATGCTCACACCCATTTAAAGAGGAAACTAATATATCTGAAGTTTACATACAGTCCCATAGAGCCCACTTCACAATTCATTAGAGGTGTAGCTTCATTGACCTCACTTGCATACTTTGAACCAATCATATATAGAGAAGTCCTCCTCTTGATTGGCTTGCTGCATTGATTCTCTGCAGGGGGGGTGAAGTAAGGGACCCTGGTGTGGTATACTAGACGGAGTTGAGGTACTAAGCTCATTGCTGCTATTGTAATTGGTTTCAGAGTCACCATTGTCGAGAGTTTTAAGCATCGTTGACAAGTGGTTCGTGCTCTAATGCTGAAGTTCTAAAGTCATGGAATGAAAAGCTCAAATTTGCGACTCTCTATAAAAATAAAAATAAAAATTTAATTAAGGACTCAATCTTAGGGAGTCGATTGAGTATTATCGCAAGCCTAATAGATGCAGGAATAACAATCTCAATAGGCTGCAATTCTAAGATAAAAAATCAAGTAAGGATAAAGAGTGAAATGATGATGAAAATGGACAAAAGCTCCAAAAGAGATTTCAATTGCTAAGTACCATAGCTCAATCCGTTTCTTAAAATCCTGTAATTGCCATCTTTCAAACAAAAGATCACTTGACAGTGCTTTCACTTTCGACTTGAGCACCGCATTTCTCTTTTTAGCGTCCTCTCTTGCCATCTAAAGGTAATGCAGGGTCGACAATACTAAACATTGTTGTACTCAATTAAATTGTTTGCTATATGTAGTATCCAAAAAGTACATGCCAAAAGTATAGGAAAATTAAGGCCATGCTTATAGGTTGATGGTGTAATGTCAATTTACGTTGTGGCCTATAAATTAAAGATCAGAGTAACACTTTCAGTAACTATAAAAGACTAGAAAATGAATGCACTTTCTCATCATGCAACCCTTTGAATGTCTGTTGAAGATTGATTTCCGAATCCTCCGCTCTTTGAGACAAGAAATCAACATATCATTAAAATTTCTAACCTATAAATTGATAGTGTAACTTAGAGACATTATAAACAAATCATGCAATATCTGCGACAAATGAAATCAACAAACAACAATACATTGTTTTCAAATTAGAGAACCTAATGTACCTTGATAGCATCATTTTTCAGCTCTTCTTAACAAACAGCTCCTTCCTCGTAGTGCCTCAAACTTTCCACTGGTTCTGTATCTATGTACTTCAAAAGTGCCCTAATATCTTTTGCTTCTGCGTTATCCATGCTTGCCTTCTAAAATAATGCACTAAACAAATACCTGGTGACAAAATCTCACCAACATTCAATTTTCATGCGGCAAATGATTTCAAATAACAATTCTCAAAGACCTTTGCTTAAAAATTTTCATTTGCCTACATTCTAACCATGCAAGTCGCTTATAACGTCGGGTGGACTACAAAGAGTTGCAACAGTAGTACTATTTTTCATCCTTCTGCCGAACCACGGACAGGTCTTCTAAAGCATCCAAATAAATCTCTTCCACTGAAGCTTTGGAGCTTATTAATATATTTTTTTTCTACAGAATCTTTGCATGAAAAACAAAGCATCATTACTTGCCTTTTTAAAAACATTAGAGTTTGTCCAATCTGCAATATAGAAAGCCTTCTCAGTTCACTAGCTACTCTGTGCATGACATGAGATGCTGGCTGAACGAGTTCGTCTTTGTTTCTTGAAAGTTCCACGATATCAAACTTTCAACCATGTCTCCGCAAATGTGTAGGCAAGTACTTCTAATGAAGATAATTTGAAATGCACTCTATTACCACCGTTAGTTAAGGTAACATTGAACATGCACATTCGGTAATGGAGCTTAGGCAGAAATTGAGTTACTCACATCTTAAGCTCAATTGAGAACAGAGATCGAGAAACTCTTCATCGCCTAAGCATTGAACTCACATCTTTCAAAAGTAGAAAAACGAAGAATGGAGGAAATGCAATGTGTCCTGTGTCTTTCCTTTGGTTTTATGCACCAAATTCTTGTAAACGGGCCACACAGCTTCCGTGGTAGGCTGTATCAAATGCTGCTCCTCCAGTACAATGTTCGTGTCTACCAAAAGATAGGAGATATCTCATGCGGCTTGAGGATGGAAAATGAATATTGATTCATTTTGGCAAATCGGCAAAAGCGTGACAACCTCAATGTAGTCAATTCCTGGTTCTTCAAAGATCATAGAAGAGGTATGAAATGCAAACGATTGTGCATAAGGAACTAGAATAGATTGAAGTCAGCATGGGTTGTGAACTCTGCGGCTATGGTGATTTTCTTCACATAGAGTGAGGAAAAGTGGCGAATTCAAATTTGAAAGAACCAAAGCGAGATTCGCGAGAGAGATCGATGCCCTCAAAAAGTGCTCAACTGTCCGATTGAGAATTTGTAGCACTTGAACAGGGTTGGAATTTCTCGTTCATGTCACGATTCAAATGACACTTTACAGCTTTCAACAGCTCATTGGGTTCATCACAACCCGCTTACAGCATCACTTGGTCACAAATTATTTAACATTGCACATGCCAAGCACACACAATATTAGTCCACATTTTCAATTCATTCTGCCAAATCTCAATCACTAAGACTATTAGTACACACTCTCTTCATGACACCGGACATGTCACTTAATAACATGGGATAGAACTTTTACTTTAATGTGCAAGGACCTACGGTGGCATTACTTACCATAGTTCTAACTGCCCTTGAATATCATTCCATTCCATGCCAGCCCTTTTTTGCATTTACTATTCATTCACTGAAGGTAATTGACACTCATAATTTGAGAGACATCCAAAGAGGCTTAGTAAGGAGTGAGACTTCACTCAACTAATGTCATAGAACACACACATGTGTCCCATGGTACCTTGAAATGATGGTGAAGTTATCACCACCAACTATAAATTACTGGGACTCACGAAGACTTTGAAAGGGAGAAAGGAGGGAGACTAATCCCTCTTATAATACTCTTTGGAATATTCAACAAATTCCCCGTCTTAAGTCAAAGGAGAACCCCAAACACACTTGAATTGTGGAAGACTACCTGTTTTCAACTCAAATTGCCAAGTTATCTCACCATTTGGACTCCCGAACTTCCAAACGGCGTAAATTTGTGCTCATAGCTCCAAATCCCACATGCAAATTCATTTTAAACATCTACGTGACAAGTAGATGCCGATAGACTACTCACTACTCTTATTCAAATATAGTTCTCACAAAGTTATGGCCCTCCAAAGATTCGGATTCACTAGAAGAGGCGTCACGCCTTCACCATGACTTTTCTTTTAGCCATAACTTTTGACTCATGCCTTAAAACCTTGTAATGCTTGTCATTTTAAGTTCTTTGTGTTCAAAGCTTACCAATGGTATATTAAATAACATACTTTCTTATGGGATTCATTGAGAACCCCTCACACCTAGTCTTTAAGTGTCTCGGCATCACCAAGACCTAGTCAACTTTGAATGGCCATAACTTTTAATTCACAACTTCAAATCACACATTCTTTGCGCCATTAAAAGCATATTGTCAAAAGCTTTCCAAGCATGTATGATACTCTCCCATCATCTTGAAAACTAAAACACTATTGCGCCTTATTTGATCGAGAGTCTCTCAAATCTCCCTTCCTAATTTATTGCAAGACTTGGAAGTCACCCTAAGGTCCCTTTGTGAGTGTCCATTTAGTCACTTGGGACTTGTAAATTATTTTTTTTAAATTTTATTAGTTTTGAACATAGTTTTATATACAAAAAGTCCAAGAAAGAGTGAATAACTAAAATAAAGATGTCACATATCAATATAGCATTTAGTTCTAAATAGAGCATTTTTCTTTAATTATAACCAAATCTCGCATATAGATAGGATAGAAACCCAGAAATTGTACAAAATAAGCGTGTTTAGTAGAAATTGTCCCACTTATCTAAACTTGCTTTTCTGTGACAAATTCTAGCTAAATTGATCTGAGGGAACTATTAGTTTACATTCCCAAAGAGCGATTTTAGTATCCATATTTCATTGGTGAAATAGCAGAAACTCCAATTGTTAATCTGCAAGTGAAGAAAACTCAAGACGAACTAGAAAAGGGCATCTACAACCTAAGTGCAATGACTTGAGATGGAAATCATGCAAAGAATCTAATGGTACAATTGGTTCACCAAGATTCCCTTCTATTTGGAAGATTTTTTTGTTACCAAAAATTAAAGGATAGCGAAATTTGATTCTCCTTTAGATGTGCAAAGCAAAAATATGAGCTTGCACATTTCTTGTGGAATTCCATGAGAGGTTCCATGAAAATTCTCGATTTTTTCTAATCTCCAAAAGATCTTTTTCCGAGCGATCAACTGTTGAAAGTCATGATGAGAAATTTCTAAAAATTACTTAGGACGCGATAAAATCTCACTAAAAATTAGTATAGATTTTTTATGTTAATAATGAGCTCCAACAAGTTTCGTGGCATTTCTAGTGTCAGAAGACTCAAAATTGACAAACTCCTTCAAAATTGACAAAATTGAAGATTAAACATGGACTTAATCAGTGTATCGGAAGCATACAGAATCGGATTGAGGTCAAAGCAAGGTCTTTTCTTATTCCCTTACACCTACTAAAGAGCCTATGTTAATTATTTTTCATAAAAAAATTAACCTTCAAAAGTTGAAATTTTATTCATTTTTAGTCGTTTAGTTAGTATTAGAAATCTTTGTGGTTTTGACATAGGAAAAAGGGGGGGGGAGATTCTCTTTGACTAAAAATGGCCTTTTAAAGCCAATAGCACAATCCGTTTATGATTTGGAGTCTTTTTCCAAAAGTTAGAATTTTGGACCAACGTAAAAAATCAAAACTTGAAGATTAGGATGAAAATCTTAAGTGATGAATTTACCTTATGAAAATGAGAGGAGGTGGGTTCCCGTAGAAGAGTATATAAAGGCACCCCTTCTCTTCTCAAAACACCCCTTAAGTTCATTTTGAACTACCTTGTTTTCATTTGAATTCATTTAGTTGGATTTTGGTCATTTAGGCCGCATTGCCAAATTTTCTTGTTTTTGGAGCATTTCAAGTTCTGTTGTTCCTCTTTTTCAAGCTCTTTTGAAGGACTTGGGGTCCCTTCAAGCTTAACTAACTTCTTTGTTGTTTTTCTTGAATTTTTGAAACTTTGGTTGGAGTTGTGGTGTTTTGTACCAATATTGTACTAATCCTAAAGAGTTTCCTTTCCATATGACTAGCGATGCTGCTTTGGGGGACCTCTAGTTTGTAGTTGCAAAGTTCTAACCCTCCAAGTAGAAAATTTCTTAATCGCGAAATCCCCTAGAGTTTGTGTGTACATACTAACTTGTTGTAGTGGTTTCTTTTTGTACTAACATCCCTACTTTAACATGTCCTTGTGTGTGAAGCTTTGACTTCGTGTGAAGGGAGATTGTTTAGATTTGTGTGTATTTGTCAAACTACGGCAAAGCTTTGAACCTATAGGTAGAAATTCCTTTGGAAACTTAGCAAACCTCTCTTTAAAGACTTCTTTAACTTGTCAAATTAGCTCCTAGTATTTGTTAATTTCTTTCTTAATTTTTTCCTTGTTGAAAGTTTTGAGTGTATTATCAAGAGCTTCATTTTTATTATGTTTTATCCTTTGAGAAAAACTATTTGTTGTGAAGTAATCACATAAAAAATCTAATTTTTTGTTGTGTTTCGGGATCAACCTCAATCACTGTGACCATTGGGGTGGTCAAGCCCCCGGCAACCAACCAACAACCCCCATGATAGTCAAACTCCCGGAGGAAATGACAACCGAAACTGGGTAGCCACGCCCCGACCGGCAATTGTTGACTGGGTGGCCAAGCCCTAGTAGCAACTGGGTAGGCCAACATTGGAACTGAGTGGCCAAACCCCAATCCAACAACTGCTAACCAGGTGGTCAATCTTAGCACCAACTGGGTAGGCTTATGGAATGCCAAAAGGGCCATGATTTTCCCATCGAGGAACCACTGGAAAGAAATAGATAGAAATGGAAAGATTCCATCGACTAGTGGAAAGATTCTTCCAAACCAGTGGAAAGATCCTTCAAAACTAGTGGAAAGATCCTTCAAAACCAATGCAAAAATCCCTTCCAAACCAGTGGAAAGATCCCTTCCGAACCAATGGAAAGATTTTGCAAATGTTGTACTCAAAAGAATACCATACGTATTTCGTATATTCTACATTGCAAATGTTTAAATTTTGTTCACCCTGCCCTGGGGCAGTGTACGAGCCGTTGATGGAATTGTAATCGACGGTCGAGATGATCGCTTGGTTGAAAGATCTTGACTGTCCATCTTAGGTTTCCAAGGGTTGAGGGGAGAGGGCACTCAAAGTGCGGGTTTTGGCAGACGAGGAGGGCGAACGAGGCGAGCTACACTCTAGCAGGTTGCAGCTTCTGCAGCTGCTGGGATTCCTCCACACGTTGGTGTTCCAAAATGTCGAAGTTGTTGTGAAGGGGGGTTACTGGCTGGGAGGCGAGTCGCTTCACGATGAGCTGAAGATGAGTAAGATGAGTTGCTGCACGAGGTAGAGGGTCACATTGTGATTGCGGAGTTGAAGAGCGACAAGGTTTATCGTGGCTCGTTGATCGAGAGCGAGGATAATTGGAACTCGCAACTTGAATCCATCACTTACACTGCGAAGGTGAGTTTTTCGGTAATTCTGATGTAGTGGCGGGTGACCTAGAGTAAGTCACTCCGTAGTGAGGAAGAAGCCGGGCTGCGACAAACTCGATCCAATAAGCTTGCTAGACCAATATTCTTGCGTCCCACCCCATTCATTCACTTGAGGAGGTTTTTAGGGTGGACATGGAGACTGATTAGGGTTTCTAAAGGTGAAGAAGGGACTTCGGAATCGTCTGCGTCGGGAACGAAATCTCGAAGGTCTTAGGGTTTTCGGGCGAGATCGCAGCCAGATGAGGTTAGGGTAGTGATGTCTCGGACAATTGCTGGGTTGAGGGCAGATTCGACATGTCTGGTGCTTAAGTTGCTTTTTGAATGCCTTTTTGATCATGTCTCAACCTGAGTTTTGTGTCTCAACCTAAGATTCGAAGTTGGAAGTAATTTGAGAGTACAACGAAATCTTTGTAGAGCGCATCAGAAGTGAAGCCCTAGGTATGCATTTTGAGGTTTGGGAGTATGTAGTGGAGTTCACCTTGGAAGAGAATTCCTCAGGTTTGTAGAATTTTCAATGTTTTTCCTTCCTTTTTGAAAGCATCGCGATCGAGTCTCAAGCACTGATCATCGTAAAAGATTTACTGATGGACAGTGTGTGTTTCAGAGGCAGAGAGTTGCGCTCCAACCAAAAAAACCTTGGTGGGAAGATAACTGATACGCCAAGGTAGCAAGTATTTGCAAGATTGCAAACAGACTCTCAACATTTTCAGGATCAGGTCTCCCAATACATCACCCATTCAAAGATCTCAAACTGCAATCTTCATGAGGTTTGAATGAAGAGACGATGACCACAATGATGCTTTAGAAGAAGGTATGATATCATATTGTATTGGAAATTGAAATTGAAGAGGGTTTTTTTTAATAAAATTCTCTGCAATGAAATTTGGATCGGTACCGGTTGTGAACTTTTGGATCTGATCATCTTATGTGGATGTTTGCAGTGTGGACTAGGTGACGCAATTCGTTGTTCTGGATGTCCTTACAAAGACTTTTAAAACATTTTTTACAGGTTTATTTTGCTACCTTCTTACTGATTCATTTTTGCTTTCTACAATTATGAAAGCTGTCACTTTTGGCCACTTACGCATTTTGTTGCAGGCTGAGTTTGTTTAGATTCTTATCTTCTCCTTGTGTCTTTTGTTTTCCATTCCTCATGTGCAGATTACACTTGGAGGTTCACTCTTGGTGGCTGATGCATGAGCAAAATTATTGCAAGTTGTGACAAGTGTAGTGAATCAGCAAGGTTAAGTTAGGTTAGGCTTGAATACAAGGAGAAAAAGTAGCCCTAAATTTTGACTTCGGAAAACCTTTAGCAGTCCATATTGGGGCACATCCCTCACAGTTGAAGCCATCGTGGGAAGATACGATCACTTGGTATCAGATTCGTTCTTTTTCTATTTTTCTACATACACTACAACTGAAAGATGTATGCTGACTATCTAATGTCGTTTTCTAGTTTTATGTTTGAATATCAGAGGTCGAATGACCTTTTTGAAGCAGTGGTTCTATCACAAATGAAACCTTGATAAAGTTTTTGATGCTAACCTAATAGTCGTTGGATTCATATAGTCTTTGTGTTGAAGTGATATGATTGTAATGCATGGGGTGTTAGCAGTCATCCGATCAGCCAACCCTCACGCCAACATTATTTGGAGAGAAGACATCGACTAAGGCCTTCCGTAACTAGTATCCATGGTAGAGTACCTCATCATCCTAATCATGATTTTGTAGGAGCTGTATGCTGGCAAGTAGAGCTGACTGAAGCAGACTAGCTTGGAGGCATGGGTTGTCATCTCTGTCCAATTTTCCTACTGAAATTCTAGATCCTCCAAAGAATTTCCGCCCTGTTGTGAATACAGTAAGCCTCATCCGCTCTACATTCGACATTTCGTGAATGGCTTTCCTGAACCACTCTCGGTGAGTTGTGTTGATTGTACTCTCAAAATCGACTGATGCCATGAATTTTTCTGCTTCGATACTGTAGGATCCTGTGAAGGCGATCTTCAAACAGTCTGGAGTTAGCAGGGAGATATGGTTCTTGAAACGTTCTTTCAGAAGATCTGAAACAGGGGCTGTCTCAATTGCCAGGTAAAACCCTTCCCTTAGGGATTTGCCAACAAGCTCTCTTCCTTTGAAAAGGTGACTCCAAATAATGCCTCCCAACTTCTTCTCTATTTGTTTTGTCCAGTTTTCTTCATCAAGTGTAAAGTTCATGAATGTCCAACCCAGCTCCTCATTTATGTCTTCATTTGCTAATTTGGACACTAGCATTGTAGCATGTGCAAATGATTGGCGCAACTATTGGAGGATGTTCCACTTTGAGGGGAAGCATAATCGAAAATCTTTCTCCAAACTCAAACGAAGTTGTTGGTCTACCCCCTTGGTCAGATCTTCTGATGTAGGTACTTGGTTGCATATCATGAACAAGGTAGAAAATGTGAATGGTCTATTGACCTCCAAGCCTTTGGATGAAATTTCCCAGATCAAGTGGCCAATCATACGTCCCTGCAAAATCCAATTCAAAACAGGTATGTGTCAATTTTCCATTTGTTTTGGATATTACATTACACTCATGAATGAAGTACATTACACTCATGAATGAAGTACATTACTAGTTTGTAGAGATGGAATTACCATGTCTAGTTGGATATCAGGTCGTACTATGTCAGAATCTTTCATGGGATGTAAAATTGCACCTTCTTTGTTGTTTGTGTACTCTAGAATACTGCTGTAGACCTAGACAACACAAGTCAATCCAATCAACAGAAATTAAAATTTTAGAACTTAACACTATAAGAAACCATTGTTTTTTACTGCGTTACGCTGTGACATCCCCGTTATTTTTGACGTCACTACGTTTTTGGACGAACGCGCAGATTAGGGACAATTTTTTGTGATGTCATCTGAAACGTCATAATAGACGTCAGGAAATATAGGGATGTCACTTTGAACAGACGTGTTTTCCACTATGTCAGAAAAAATAAAGGACGTTTTAGATGACGTCCAAAAAAACACGAATCGGCCACGTCAGCCACTGGTGCGTCTTTCACTGCGAGCAGGTGCACTGCTGTCACTGAGAGGGCAGGGGGGGTGTTGCCCTACAGGGAAAACACCTGATCAGTATAGGAAAGAACTCCAGGCTGTAAAATTCAGGCTTTCTGGGAGGATGTGAAGTCATGGGTACAAGGTAGGATGAAAGTGACATAGACACATGTAATGACTCTACAAATGTGTTTTGGTGTTACAAGTCTAGGGTATGCCAAAATAAAAAGGATGTACAGAATTAAATATTTTAGGTCCTAAAACATGAAAGATGGGAAATAAAAATGGAGACTCATTGGGATAACCTTATCATAGAGGTGAAGTTACGCAATATTATTTGGAGATGGGTTTTGAGAACAGAAAATGGGGATTACTTGGGAGTGTTGGGATCAATGTGACATTATTCCATTGGCTTTGTAATTGCAAATTAGGCCCCATAAAATGGAGAGTGACTTGTAGTCCCCATAGTGAATTCCTTCCAATATTTTTTGGATTTTTGGAGTTGGGATAAAATTAAATGGGGAGAATATAGGGGTGTTTTGTTCAAATTCATTCCATTGGGATGGGGCTTGGGGGTCCCCCCCAATATGGGGGGAATGGTAGTACGGGGAGTGCGAAGAAGTGCTTTCCATTGGGGGTTCGTGGATGGCCCAAACAATTTGGGAGTAATTTGAAGTCCCCACAGTGAATTCTTCCCAGTGCTTTTTGGATTTAGAGAGTTGGGAAAAAATTTAGATGGAAAGAACATGGGGGGGTTATGGCCAAGTTCATTCCATTGGGTTCGGGCTCGGGGGTTCTCTCCAAAAAATTGGGGTGAAAGCACATTACACCCCCCTACAAAGTACGTCAAAAAAGTACTTTTTCAAGATGTATTTATAGAACATCCTTTTTCTTAGATAAAATAAACATTATTTTCACTTCTCAATTGATCCAATTGGTAGGTATCTATGTAGAGAAGCTGTTCTACCACATTCTAATCCAATTTAGTGTTTCATCCATCCTCTACAAAGTACTTTACCAACAATAAAAGTGTGTTAGGTTTGCAAAATAATTACAAATGACTTTGTACAGGCCAAATGAATGATACAAAAAGCACATTAGTTTGTACAAAGATAGAATATATATACTATGCAAGGGCTTCTTGGTGATAGTAGAACTATAATTACAATATCTATTGGAATGTGGAAGTCAGATGGGCATTATCTTTTGCGGAGGAAAAAGACACAAAAAATAATATTTATGTTCAATTTTTTATGAGTAAAGCACTACATTCACATACTGTAGCATGGCTACTGCTTAAATCTCCTAAATTTTGAATATTTGTTTGACTTTTTTCCTTGCTTCTATTCGTGAAGAATTACTTATGGTACTTCAGGGTAATTTTAAACTTTCAACTTCATCTCCACTCTTTGTTTTCAAATTTTAAAACACAAGTTCTTCAACACTACAAAAGATTTCTGAAGGCAAGGGAGGGGCATTTGAAGGTTGTTCAATTTCCCTTTGCTGCCTAAGAATTTCGAATTAGGCACTGCTGTCAAATAATTTTAATTACTTTCTTATAATTGAAAATTTTAAATTTTTTTTTAAAATTACAATTTTATTTAAAAAAAATTATGAATTAATATTATGTACTGTGGCATGGTTTGCATTAAATGCTAATGTGGCAAATTCCCACAATCTAGGAACTTCAAGGAACTTCTCGGGTTTTTTTGGCTTCGTTTATCTTTTAATGTATTGTACAATGAAAATATTTGACTTTGAATATTAATCTTAATCTGAAATTTGGGTACTATAGAGTTATGAACTTTAAATCTTTATGTTGGAAAATCGAGTCGAGAATCTAAAGGAAAAAATTCCCACGTGGCACTTCATTCTCATTTTCAAAAAATTCTTAAATAGGAGAAAGATCAAGATATAAGGCAAATTTACATTATTAATACCTCCAGGATAGCTTTCAATTGCACTAATCCCAATAGTGAGATTATTGTAGGAAGTAGAATTTGCATATAAGTTTCTTAAGGTTCGAAGTGACATGAATAACTAGAAATTGTGTTAACACACTAAAATGCACTTCCAATAAACTCAAGTTCAAATGAAGATGTTCATTAAGAAACTCTTGTCTATAAGTATGTTACTTTGTAATGGCAAGAATGTACAAGCATCCATTTAAAGTTTCTGTAAGTTCTAATGGTACTTCCACCAAGGTACTTTATATACTTCAAGTACTTCATGTCCACTTGAAAGTACTCCTAATTTTTGACGAACGTGTATTCAGTGTTGTGTGTTGTCACCCCATAGTGCATTCCTTCCATTGCTTTTCAGATTTAGGGAGTTGGGAGGAAAATTAAATGGGGACAACATGGGGGGGTTCCGGCCAAGTTCATTCCATTGGCTTCTAGGTGGGGAGATCTCTGCCTACAAAAAAATACAGAGCACATTATGTACTCAGCCCAATCTGATTCATTACTATTTTCCACTCTTAGAATATGGTAGAACACAATAATTACAAGTACAACTCCTCTCACTACTACGGAACATGGGGTGTGACATTCCATTCTATACAAGACATTGATAATCCTTCTATTCAATGCATAGACGACTTCTTCCATTGCATCACCATGCTCCACTAAACAATCTTCCTAAGATCTATGAGAAGGTCTTGGGCTAGCACATGCAAGTACCTAGACCTCGCTCTGGGGTGAAGGCAACAGCAAATATGGTGTTTGAAACATTCTCCATGCAACTTTCACCTCAGAACTCCATGGGAAGGAAACAAAAAACTTTTTTACTGTAGCGAAAAGAACATTCAGAATGGAAGGTGCCCCAATTCGAGCGAGTATGCCTGCAACCTTGGTTTAAATGTGTCCATTGGAATGTTATATCCAACGTCCTTTTCAACAAGCGTGTTAGAATGGGCGTCCTCCTTGACATCCATTCGCACATCATGTGCAATGTCAACATCGACAATGAGTGTGTAGCGGCTGTTTCATAACAGATTAGCCTCCATTTGCCTACTGCCGTCCATCTCTCTCCTACTCACTTCAAGACCGCATCCACGGTCAAATGTATGTGCCACCATCTTCGGCCGGTTGCCTCTGAGGCTCCACGTCCACCAACTGAGGTTGCAAACCGGGGAAGTCTGTGTCATTGCCAACATTAATTATGGTAGGCATAGGTTGGTTCACCTGTAGCTGCCCACGTCTGCCCCGGACATCTGTGCGACACACAATTTTCCAACCTTGCCTGTGCGGATCATCGGAGAAGAATACTTGTTGACAATGCAATGGGAAAGCAAAAGAGTTTGCGTGGACTCTGCCATCCATGCGATTGAAGTTTGTTCTTGTAAACCCATATTGGTCTTTGTGGATGTTTGCATATCGAGCATCTTCGTTTGATCGAACCCAATCGCACACCAGCACTGTCGTGCAATGATTCCGGTAGTCCAACTCCAATATCTCCTGAATATACCCCACGCACTCATTGGTTCTCTCTATGGGTCGCCCATTGCGAAGGCCCCAACGCAGTTGCTCAGTGAATGAGGCCACAATTGCGGAGTCGCATGTGACACGGCCCCTCTCTGCACTACGAATACGGAGGTGCATGCCAAACGCATACATTTAGCGATGTGAGACTGCATACCGCTCTGGAGGTTGCCCATACTCTACAACATCGGGGTCAACATGTTCACCGGCATGTCGCAAACTCTGAACTCTTTCACTCAGCCACAATGCAAACGGAGGCAAATCGGAGAGCTCGCTGGGATACCGCACTGGCACTGACGGATGTTGACGACGAAATTGTCTTCGAAAGGCCTCCCTTTCTTCCCAGATGTGGCCTCTCGCTAACACATACTCCCTACAAGGCATTCAGATCATGCATTGTTAGACGACGCTTACAGTGCCAAGGCACAGTGAAGAAGCATTGTGAAGGTACCATATGTCCTATTCGACATGGACTGCAAGTTTTATGCATTCACAGAGATGTTCACAGTGACGTCGACACAAACACATATATAGCTGAAACGTTATAATAAATGTTTATCAAGACATGATCTCTGACATTGTGCACATTACCGTCTAGGTCCCTAGACAACAGAAGTACAAATATGATCTCATAGTAAACTCCCGGGAAACAATGTAAAGAAGGTTGAAAAGAGCACTCACTCCCGCCATGGTTCTAAACACGCTGCGTTGTCCAAGACGAAGGCATGCGCGTAGTTGCGAAATTCATTGGACATTTTCCGCTTTTGCATCTTCTTGCTTGAAATAATTTCATCAGTCATGATGGGTTCCTCGGTAGCATCCCACACCCGTTGCGTTGTTGCTCCATACTGCTGCATGTACTCTGTGCAGAATCCTAACGTCTCATCCATTCGATAGCCTTCAGCAATGCTACCCTCGGGGTGTGCATACGTCCGCACATAGTCTTTGAGTGTTTTCATATATCGCTCAATTGGGTACATCCACCGGCAATGCATAGGACCGCAAGTGAAAAGTTGCTCTACTAGGTGCACAGGCAAATGAGACATGATGTTCAAGAACGTTGTCGGAAACTCCTTCTCAATCTCGCATGTCGCCATGACAACATCGCGCATCATGTCTTCCTTGTCATCAGGTCGCACCTCCTTTGCACATAGCCTTTGGAAAACCCTATTCATTTTAATAATAGCTAGGCGGACCCTCTCATCTAATATGTTCTAAACTGCAATGGGAAGAATCTGCAAAACATGTGGACGCACACAAACAAAGTTATTGCATTGTTGGATATTGTCGACATTGACGTGTACACCAAGAAAGGAGTGTAGGTGGTTCCCTCACTTGTTGCATGAGGACATGATAATCATGTGTCTTCATATATTACAGCTTCCCGTCCTCTAAGCGCTTGTAAATGCTACCCACATAGTTTGTAGGGGTCCGAATGTTTGAGACAATGGCTACAAATTCTTTGCGCTCATTTGGTGTGAGTATGAAAGGTGCACGTGGCATGTAGTATTGATCATTTTGCCGTCGTGGAGGTTGTAGCCATATCTCTTCTCGAATGCCCAATTCTTCTACATCTACTCTACTTCCAGCACTGTCCTTCATGCCCAACAAAGTTTTGACTATGTTTTCACACATATTTTTCTCGCAATGCATGGCATCCAAGATGTGAGGCTCCAACAGATGCTGCCACAAGCAAAAAAAATTGGGAATTAAAGAAAAGAAAGCAGAGTTCCAAAACATGTGTACCACTACTGTCAAGCATGTACTGTTCAAGTGCTGACGTGCTCTTCACTTCTCAAAACAGAGTGCTGTTCATCGAAGGTAGTGACAACTACGTTACTCCCAATGTCTGATATAACGTCAACCATAATGTCCCAATAGACGTCAGGAATAACAACTGGGATATACAGATGGTTAGAAACCCACTGACCTTCCAATACGGCAACTGGGACAGAGGACACAAGTGCTTCACCCCAGTGACATGAACTGGGTCATCAGGCCCATTTTCTCGCCCTCCTAGATCCAAGTACGATTGCCGCCACGCTGCGTATGCGATGGTTTCCTCGGTGGTTTGTTTCCGGGGCCTATCACGAGGCTCCGTTCGACCATTAAACCTCAAATTGCATCGGTAAGGGTGATGCCGCGGTAAATAACGACGAACACCACCATACACAATCTTTGAGCCCTTTGTTCGCCTATTAGGAAGAACGTCTCCCAGTTTAGCCATCCTTGCATCGGTGTCTTTTCCACAACAAGGACAACCCTTGTATCCCTTACAGCATAAGCCGAATATGAGGCCCAAGGCCGGAAAATCAGAGATCGTCCACATCAAAAGAGCACGTAAGGTGAAACTGCGACTCCCTTGTACTTGGGAGAAATCAAGGGCTGGAACACCGTGCCATAATTCTTCGAGCTCCTTCAGCAATGGACGGATGAAGACACCAACGCCTTTAGATGTAGGTGAGTGCTTTCCCGAAATTAGTATGGATAGTGAAATGAAAAATTTCTTGGTCACTAACCAAGGCTCGAAGTTGTATATTAGAATTAGCACTGGCCAAGTCGACCAATTACTATTGTTCAACTTGAATGGATTCACACCATCTAAAGCTAGAGCCAGCCGCATGTTTCGGACCTCAGAGCTGAAGGTGCCGAACGCGACGTCTGTATCGATGTGCTTCCAAGCAGGACTATCGACAACGGAACGCATGATCCCATCATCACTAACATGCTTGAGGTAGCCAGTCAACATCCGAGCTATCTCTGGTGAGCGCCACATTCGTTTGAGTCGAGGAATGAGTGGAAAGTGCCGAATGACCTTGGAGGGAATGTTATTTGAGCCATCCATCCACCGGGAGCTACGACAATGGGGACAAATCTCCAATGATGAATATTCATCTTCAAAAAGGATACAACCATTTGGACACCCATGCACGTTGTTGTAATGCAAGCCTAATTTTCTAATGGTCTTTCGTGCTTCGTAATGGGATCCCGGCAACTTATTACTTCTTGGGAGTAAGTCCACAGACAAATACCGGAACAACTCATCACTAAACCTATTGCTCACCCGAAACACCGTACACATGTTCATAATTATGATGGTGGCTGAGACAACACTTGTCCCTGATCCATTGTACAACGGGGTAGTAGCTTGTCTGTAAAGGTCCTCCAATCCGTCCACACTATCACCACCAACGTCATCGTTTTCGGGAAACTCCACACTACCTTCAGCCTCTCCGTGTAGTGCGTCTCCTCTGTCCAATGCCTCAAGGACCTGCCGGTAGACTTCGTGATATGCATCTAAAGGGATGTGGGGCTCCAAATCAGCTGGCCCTGCATTTTCAGGCTGTACGACGTTGTGGTTGATGTCAGGCTCAATGTCAGAGGGAGCATTGTCAATGACGTCATCGTCATAAGCAATGTCCTCTACCCACATTCCCCGCTGTGGATAGCCCTCGGGGGGGTCTCCACCCAGTACGGATTTTGTGAGAAATGGATCCCGACCAACCTCTCCGTGGTGCCGGCGAATAACCTGAATGGTTTTTTGTAAACCGCCCTTGCAATCCCTGCAGGGACACCTGAATGATCGAATGTTTTCCTCTGTGGCGACTCTCAACTCAGTGTGCAAAATCAAGTCACCAAATGGAATGTGGCGTAACGTGCGTCCGTCTTCTGAAATACGGATAGTTGCACCTTGTCGGCGGGTTTGGGAATTGAGACGCCACACCATCTACGAAGTGAATACAAGGTCGCAACCAAGTGTTAAAGAGTGTTTAGGTTCAGAATGATACAAATGTGAGTGACAGACAACGCACATTGCTTCCATGGCCAAGTTCCGTCATTGCAGAACAACCTCGATCTTCAAATCACAACTAAAGACGTGCGTTAAGATTCCTTCACAATTAGTGTGCCTTTCTCAATGCAAGCATTACTGGAAATGAGTTCATTGTTTTACTTCTAGGCCCATACTATGTCATCCAAGGATCGAAATGTAAATTTCCATTGATGGCACTTCGAGCCCTGTATTGACTATCAAAGAGGATGTCAAAAGTGACGTCAACAATGACGTCAACCTGAGTTTGTATAAACACAAACTGCAGATGCCTCATCCGATGTCCTTACAGAGCATGTTGTAAGTGATAGCATTGTGCACAAGAAGACATATTCTTCAATACGAATATGACAGGCTGGATGTCCATTGTGACATCATCGACAACAGGAGTCCGTACGAACAGAGTCCAAGCTTAGGACTTTCCCCACGTGTTTAAGGGCTGGCCCACAATGACAGAGGTGACCACATTGCCCATGACTACTATCTTCTGTGTCTCATGAGTTGAGGGCGCACCACCTTGTACCATAGAGTGTACACGTTCCTCACCAATATGGCCGTATACTGTGAGGTGCCACTGCGTCGTAGGGTGGTACGCTTTGCGGAGCCTTGCCAGGAGGCGTCTGTCGTCCCGGCGGAAGACTCTGAGGCAGCTTCGTTGCTCACTAGTCTTGTCTGTGGGCATATATGTACCAATCTAGAAGGTCAGTCTGTGAAGACTCCATGAAGAAGTACTGCTGGAGGAATCCTTCGACGCAGCTCTCGCCACACCGTCCAGGATGCTCTCCCACTTCAAACATTGCCTCCAAGGCATGAGGGCATTGCAAAGGAAGGTGCCGTCCAGTAGGTACTTTCCAATGTACACAACTTCTTTAACGAAACGATGAAATATCGTGTAATTGGGATAATGGCGAGCCTCGCAGGTCACATTAGGGTTTGCAGGGAGGACTGCCGCTGCCGCTCCGCGCGGAGTTAGGGTTTCCCTATACGGGCTTCCGATGGCAGGTTTGCGAGTGAGGCCTGCGCCGTGACGGCCATAGGGGCTCGTAGGGGGCTCGTAGGGGGGCCACCTCAGCTGTACGCGGGGGCGGGCCTTCAATTCCACAGCACACTCACTTCCGCCACGCTACGTTGCTTTGAACGCGCGGCCTTGCACAACCCTGAAATTTCAGCGTTTGTGTAATCCTTCAATTGCGTTCGTCTTTGGAGCCAGCCTTGCTAATGTGAGAGAGGTGAGGTAGGTGCTCCCCAATCGGCATTGGTTTTGTAGTTTGCAATTTTCATTTTTGTGTCAATTTGGCAAGGGCGGCGTTCTTACATGCAGTTGCAAGGGGCGCAGCTCTCCACCGATCTGGAGCAACAAGGGTTCCAATCTTGCGCCACAGCTTCATCGGAGGCTAGAACACGCCTTGCAGCAAGTCGATTGCGCGCAGGTTTTTAGGTTGCCAGGATGCCTCCCCAATGCGTGACCTTTGTTGTGGACGCTCATGTGCGCGTTTGTGTGTGACGAGGGTACAGAACGGTGAGTTCTACGTGCAGTGGAGAGGGGCAGGTGAGGAAATGCCTCGCGCTCAGGCCCCTGCGCGGAAGAGGAATGCGAGTCAGTGGCGTGAAGAGGACTCTAGCGACCATGAAGAAATGTCGCCGCCAAAGCCAATCCGCATGCGCGGGGAGCATGAACGACGCTCCAAGGCCAGAGGAGACCCTTGGCCTGCTGCGTCGGCGGGGAAGGGACGAAACCGGGACAGCAATCCTCCAACGAAGAGGAAGAGGACCCCTCAAGTGTAGTTGGACTTGTCGGAGGAGGCAGGGCACAACGCAGAGGAAGAGGAGGAACTCGGAGAGCAGTCTTGGAGGTAAGTTTGGCAGCAGACATAATTTGAGTATAGAACCAGTATTATTCAAGGTTTTTGGGGAGGCGCGCGTTGGTACGGACGTCAAGTGCAACGCACACCATGTTTCTTTTGACGTCGACTCTATCATGTTAAAAGTCATAGACGTTTAATGTGACGTCCGCATAAATTGTGTGACGTTCATGTCTGCGTCACGAAGGACATGTTCTTTGAGTTGAACTCTGTACAAAGAAAGGTGATTGTTTGTTCCTCAGAGAGCAATCATATTGAATTCCGGAGTGATCAATGAAGACGTTCGGGAGTCATCCCTCTACAAGGGTGGCAGACCCTAAACCACGGCGGCTTCCTAGTTTCTATCAAGAGAAGTTCCTGTCATGTTCAAAACAACGTCCAGGCGTGTTTACATTGACGTTAGGTTCAACGTCGTGAGCAACAGAGTCGCATGTATAGAACTGTGAAGCCAAAAATAGCGTATGTGGATGTCTTTTGCGGGGGTCCAGTTGCGGGATTGATTTGTTTGTACTGACGTAGCCCCATTTTCTTCCCAAGTTGATAGTGCATTTGACCTTTTTACAGTAAGGGCTACAACACAGGGTCTGATGAACCAGCTTTGGATGCTGATACTGAAGAGATGATCGAGCAGCTGATCCCCGAACAGTCTCGCAAAAAAGGCGTAAGCACTGTAATGAAGAAACCTGTGGAAATCGATCAACAGGAGGAACCATTCGGACCTATGAGGGTTCCTTTCTCCAACGACATTAAGAAATATGCGAGAGACCTTGACCCCAAGTTTGGATGGGAGGGTCAGCCCAAAAAAGACAGACGGCGCTTATTTAGGCGCCTCTATACAGGTTTGTATTCAGTCCTTCTCTGTGAAATGAAGAGGACTACAGACCTTGTAGTTCACTGTTGCATGTAGTTCAAAAGACTGTAAATGTTATGGAAGGTAGCTCATTGGCCATGAGGCAGGGCAGTGAATGTCACTTGTAATGTCCACAGCGACGTCGAATACAATGTCACGCCTGACGTCAGTGCAGGATCCTCTACAGTGAGGGGTGCTCCCTATGGTCATCCGCACCACAGGGACGTGCAATGAGTTTCTGGAGACATAGTAGTGTCCATGTTAATTCTCTTGTTATTCTTTGGCACAACAATGTCATACATAATGCAGAGGTAGTTATACTAAATTCTCTGGCTTGCAGATTGGCGTATAGAGGGAGAGTCCGAGCGCGTGTCGGAGAAGTGGATGCAGCCGTTCATCACAAAAGCGCTCATTCATGTTCGTTGGAAGCTCAATCGATTGATTGATGGCGGATAACCCAAGCCGATGGGAATGGATGACGATGTGTGGGAGGCATTGAAGGAGGCTCGTGCGACCGATGCTTCCCAAGAGAAGTCAGCCCATATGTCTGCCATTTCTAAGGGCAAGGCATCCAGCACAGCCCAGCATAAGGCCGTCAAGAGAGAAGTCATCTCGAGGCTGGTAAGTATGTAGTAACTGACGTCCACCTACTTACCCAGGTCGACACCACTTTCATCACACATGTTGCGTTTGTTTTTCCAAAAAATGTCCGCTCTGGTGGTAGATGTGCAGGACTGGACCTTCTTCTTTGCACGTGGAAGGACCTTTGTGGGGTGGCATTGAAGCATGTAATCATTGCATCTGAACTGTAACTACATATTCTTCTTCCCCTTGTCGGGTGGCATTCAAGCATGTAATCGTTGCATGTGGACTCTAAGTGCATATTCTTGTTCCCCTTGTACAGTGCCATTGAAGCATGTAAGCTTTGCATGTGAACTCTAAGTTCATATTCTTCTTCCCCTTGTAGACTTTGTTGCGGAACAGAGCACCATTTGAAGCAGAGGTGGACGCAGAAATGGCCAAAGAGTTGCAACGTCTGGAAGAAGAGAAGCGCAGAGGTCGAAGTCCCCATGGCAAAGAGCTGCAAGAGATGTGCAGTCGGCTGGATGAGCTTGAGCTCAGTGTAAGTCGCCTTACTGAGACCGTGAACACGTCCCACAAAAGCATGGAGGAAATGCTACGTCAGATCCTCGCAAGTCAGTGTAAAGCAAGTGCTGGGGGGACCCCGGAGCCATCCTTGCCAATGGAGGCAGGGAATGCACCACTTCTAACGTCACCTAGGGCAGAGGCATCGAAAATGGCACAGAAGGACTGTCCTATGCCCGTGTTGCAGCCCACAGCTCTTGTAGATGTCGTTGAGCCAGTCCCCATAGCTGTCCAAAGCAATGTCGAAGACGATGTTCTTGTTGACGTTAACTCCGACAAGCGGGCTGTTGAAGACGATGTTGTTCACGACGTTGTAGCTAACGCTGAGGAGGAGCAGGTACAAGGCGCCGGTGAAGTTGCCATCCCTGAAACTGCTGAAGGTTAGCAAGGAGTGGAAGATGTGTACGCCATAGTGAAAGACTCCGGGGTGCAGGCAACATCTGAGAGGCGAGAAAACACGATGGAGACCTCCACGGAGCAACAGGTGATGCGACGTCTCTCTTTCCATTTTAAGTGCCAAGTGATTGACGTGAAGCACTCCCTTTGTTAGGCTAGTGACGTTATTTCCATGAATTGCCTTGTATGAGGATGGTGTCATAGCGTAGTAGCGGATGCCTTGCAATGCTTCAATTTTTTTTTACAAGTGCGTGTCAAATTGGACATCGAAGTGAACGTCACTAGTGGCAGACGCTGATGCACTCTAGGGCTCAGCCTGTTCTTTTCAAAGCCAGTACATCAAAATACTATGTAAGCAGAAGTCGAAGTTTCCTTTCAGTCCACCATTCCATTGAATGCGCAGGAATGTTTTACAATAACTATGTGCATCTTACAGGAAAGCAAGTGCCTCAATGGTGCTCAGGTAAGGCTAAGAAGTGTAGGTGATTAGAGGATGTCAGAAGTGAATAATAATTGTGTGATGGTGTTGCAGAAAGACATTGAAGTCCTTGGTGAGTCCTCAAGCCGGCCTCGGCGTGCTGTGAGGACCACGCAAGCTGCGAAGGGCACGAAGGCTACACCGAAGGCAGCAATTCCCAAAGCGGTGGGTCTTTCTAAACCTACCCAACCCACTAAAAAGGTTAGGAAGCCTGCATTCCATTCACCCATACTTTCATTTGTTTCTGTATGCAACTTAAAAGAATAATGCAAGTGTAGCATTCCTTGACATCTGTTGTGGCTGTATAAGAGTCCCATCAATAAATATGCATGAGTAGGTACTGCTGGTTTTGACTTGGTGTGGTACGATGCAGGCTGCTGTTGTCAAGAAATCGGATGCACCTCGGAAGAAGTGAGTCTCTATTTGCCACAGCATGTCCAACTTCACATCGCATATGATGGTCAAGCATGTTATTCAGAACATTGAGTAGAACGCACCATGTTTTCATCAAAAGTGCTGTAGTTAATGTTGTTGTGGATTTCTTCGTAGTACTAGACTATGGCATTTTTGTGCAGAAGTTGACAAGTGGCCTTATAATCCCAATGCCATTGAAAACACAGGCTTCTATGCTTGGACATCTCTTACAAAGACACATAATTCATCTTCTAATGGCATATCTCAATCTTCCATTCACTCATGTGTATAGGTTGTAGAGTACATCGTCTTTGATGTTGAGGTTTATGATTCACGTTGTTCATTTCGTTCGAGAAAACATCCTTCCTCTCGCATTGTATGTCTTCTGTAATGCTCAAGAAAACATTGCAGATGTCACTGTGCGTGTCAAATAGAACACTGAGCGCAAAGCCCAGTACACGGGTTGCTCTACTTAATATCACAATAGACGTGTATGTGGACGATGTCTGCGATTTCAGTAAAGAATAAATTCCACAATATTATCCACCCAGCTCGTTTCGTAAAGCACATTCTCGTTGACTCTGATGTCATTTAAAACATCCTCCTGTCAAATGTGACGTCCCAGAGAACATGACACAGAACACCGGCATGTACCGCAGAAGAGTGCCATGTCAGCTGCCACGTAGGCTGCGTGCACCGGAAATTATTTTCCACGTCGGATATTTAGGGGTCCACGTCATTGGACACGTCAGAACATCGTTGGATGAAAAAGTTGTCCAACGTGTCCCTGCCCATCGTTAAAAATCCTACGTGGATGCCAAAACCCCTCCACATGGCACTCTCAGAAACTCTTGGGTGACCCTGTTGTTTTCGATGTCACAAAAAATTTAAGCACGTTTTAGCACATAACATGGCACGTTTTTGGCACGTTTTTTTAAACGGATTTTTTTAGACGTCACCACAGGCATCGTCCTTGTTAAATTAGACATCACGGCACATTTTTTCCCTTGTTAAAAAAAACACTGATTTCTTATAGTGTAATCTATTATAGGGCTTAAGACTGATAGATTAGAACTTAATCTATTTCTAGGTTTCTCAAATAGAAAATGATGACTTACAAATGGCATGGAAATGAATTGTTTCCAACAACTTGTGAACCAGGAATTTCAGAGCCCATCAACATCATATGTATATTTCTCTTCAATTCCAGAGCTGTGGACGAATTTCACTTTGACTTTGTAGCATGCTAAATTTGTGAGGCTAACCTCCCTCCATTGCTCACAAAACGCTTGGTATTCTTTACCTTGGTAAACTTTGATGTCAACTGTAGGAATGAGATTGGAAGATTCCAAAAAGTGTCCATAGGTTTTGAAAACTCTGTCTTGCAAAAAGTAATGCTGGAATTCAATTAGAGCTGCCTCAACCTCTTCTCGTCTGTGCAGGAGCTCTTCTTCTTCCATGTCCTTTGCAATGGTGGTTTTACACATAAGTTGTAGTAAATCTTGGGAGAGTCTTTTGTTGGGATCCAACGTAAAGAGATTGTCTAGTTCACTAACTCTGTGCATCCCTTCTTTTCTATGTGTGTGCAGAATGGTAAGCGCTGCATCAAGATATTCAGCTCCTTTGGAAGCTTTTGATACAAGGTATTCAAATCGATTCCACTCCCTCCAAAACGGTCTAGCATTCATCTCAAATTCCAACTTTAAATTTGCAGGTGTGAACATCCGCATGGCAATATTTGTGGTAATTTGGTTCAGATCTGAATCGCTGCAGGTGATGCCTCTTCGAAGATTCCTCCTTGTGATCAACCCTAAGGTGATGCTTTTGAGTGCAGAGTTGGGAGCATGGAGTACCTAATTCTCTAGTTCTTAGAATGAATTCCAAAATGAAGCAGTTCGTTGGGAGTCTTCGATGTCTTGCTGAACGGAGCACATCTTCTTATTTTTCCTTTGAAGGGCTGCAAAGTAAGCCTCATGCAAGCGCACCCATTCATCCGACAGAAAATCAAGGTCGTTTTCTTGTTGATTTTCACTTGCCTGGAAGGTTAGATCAATTACTGGTGTAGATGAGGATGCTGCAGATGACCCCATGTCTTGTCCATAGTTTTGATTGACTGCAGAGTTGGAGTTTGGTTGCACAAGGATTGATTGCGCCCTGTTGGAATGTACGAACATATAATCCATTAAAATTAAATTCATCTCAAAATAAATTTCACACCAAATTTTTTATGTAAATGAATTGAGAACATTTCTAATCACATTACTAATCTGTTGTGATTGTGCAAATGACTTACCAAGATTGGTTGCATGCTGGAGTTGAGGGTGTAGTGGGATTGCTAGAAGTTGCACCATCATGTTGAAGAATGACCCCTGATGTGAAAGGTACTATAGAAGTCTGTAGCATCCTGTTGTAGCATGCTAAACCTTCATGTGGCAATTGTTGTGGATTAGGACAAAATATTACTTTTGCATTTGGGGGTAGGATTTCAAACAAAGCACTTGGGGATCTATGATAGGGTTCCAAGTAGTAACCTCTTTCTACACCAAATCCTTTTCGTTTACCACTCCTCTTGTAGAAAAGTCTTGTGAAGTTCAAAGTCTCTTGCTTGAACTATGACAGTTCATTGAATGCTTTTGCCACACCATGTTCAGCTGTTTGAGGTGCAAAGATGCTGGGATATGCAAATCTTCCCCATGTAGTACTCGATGGGAGTGAAACTATAACTGAAGGTGAATCCAATCGCCAGTCTTCAAGAAACGGTAAGAATTCTTGTCCTCTTGGTTTCCAAACAACATTGTCAGGGAGACTATATATTGACCGTGTCACTATGTGCACTGCAGAAGTTAATGCAGGTGGTTCCAGTTCTGGAAGAGGCGCAGATGAAGGTAATCTTCTACCCCTCCCCCGTCCAACTCTACTTCCATGAACGCCCCTTCCTTGATTGTGTGATCCGGCAAATTCCTGAATTCGATTTACAATTGCTCTCGGGAAAACTGTCGTGCGTGGGGTAGCTAGTGGGGGAACATGTGAGGATTCCCTGTCGTTTCCTGCCATTTTCTTTCCCTGAAACTTTTCAAAGTATTGAACTCATGAAACCTCTCAAGAAGCAAATCAAGAAACCTCTCTAAAACTTAAGGAATGCAAACCTTTCATAAAGGCAGCCTTAAAGTAATAAACATAGAGAAATGCTTAGAGTTTACCTCACAATGTTGTGATCGTCATCCACTGCTTCAATCGTTGTATGGCGTCAACCCTGTTGCATTGTTCAAACCCTCCAAACCTTGTTGCGTGGCAAACCCCGTCAAATGTTCCTTATGCAAACCTTGTGCAAACCCTAAGTAGTGGATGAAAGCTCTGTCAATGGATGAAACCCTAGTCAGTGGATGAAACACAGTTGTCATGTAGTCTGATTCTTCCAACGCTTTAAACTCTCTCAAGTTGCTTGAGAATAATTATGTATTGTGGCTGTGAGAATTTTTGAAAATTGACATGGGATTTTAGGATAATGTTAATGAAAAAAAAATTGTACTTGAGATCAGATGTTAATAAATCATTGCTTTTTAAAATTTTGAGGTAGATCCATGTCGTTCTGAGACCAAACGAATTTTCTGTGAGTACTTGATAATACAAATGCATTGTACGAATGTACTCCTTAATCGTCACATTAACGTGCATGTCAGAGACTCAAACATAGTTTTTGTTGCTTTGCAACAGACCCCAAGTTGGGAGTTCCTTTTGCGAGTTTCTTACCTTGAGATCTACAATGAGGTAGACATACAATTCCACAAGGATCTCCTTCCCTGTTTGATGTGTTGAGCATTTGAAGTTCTGAAACTACAGTTTATCCTTCACATTTGTTTTTTGTCAATGTCGTTACGGATTCACCCCTCTGATAGACACGAACTGAGCGTCTTACCAATCAGTATGCAAAGGATCTAATGAACATTTTTTGGGAGTTAATCGATACTTGCCGTTTGGATGGCAGGTTATCAATGATCTTCTTGATCCTATTGGCCAAAATCTTCGAGTGAGAGAAGATAGCCAGGTATTAAATATTTAAATTCTTATTATTGTGTTCGTTTGGGGTTGTTTGCTTCAGTGTTTAGTATAACATTTTCTCCATATTTAATTAGTCACTTTATTTATTTTGTGGTGTAATGACAGTCCAGCACTTATGTAGAGGGCATAAAGGAGGAAGTGGTTTAAAATAGCCCAAAATTTTGACTTGGGCGATTTTGAATTCGGGAACCATTTCAGCGTTGTGATTTATGTGAGTTTTTGAAATAAGGTTTGTAGATCATTTTTGAAATTAATTCAGTTCAACAGTTTTTGTTGTCTCTTGTTGATGATATTAGGGATTGTAGTTTTAAGGGATAACATTTTGTGTCAATTGGAATCTTTTTTGCAAGGCAGGTTTAACATGGAGCAACCTGTGGATTTAGTAGAATATGTCCACAACATGTTGGCTGAAGGTGTTCCTTTGAAACGAATTTCAGAGGCCTTGAGCATCTCTGATTCAAGACACTTGAAGAGGCTCATGTCAAAGGCATTGGATCGGAAATTTTGAGTATTTGACAATTCCACAGTTGAAGAAATCTCTGACAAAATTGATGCCCTTGTTCCAATTCGGGAACATGGGGCCAATTAGGGCATTCTTCACGTTTGAGTGCACTTGCACGTTTGAGTGTGAGGCCTCCAAGGAGGAAGATTGCAAGAGCTCTGCAAATCTTGGCAGGTACATTCTACTTTACTACATAATATAAGAATTGAATACAAGTGTTTTGCTTAATTTCCATCTTTTTGCATATCTTTGAATCTTAATGTACTTCATTAACATTATGAATTGATTATGTAGGTGGGCATTACGAAAGGAGACAGGAGCTACCTTTAATACGACGACAATACAATGTCACAATGCCCATGGCATTGTGGCATATTGATTGTGAGTCCCATCAACCGCTTCGGTTGCTTTTTTTTCCTTTTTTCTTTATCATTCTTGAATTGCATTGTTAAGGTTTGTATATTTAATTTTTCTAAGTCTATGTTTTTACTCATTTTGCAACACTATTTTATGTCTACAGCCTATGATAAGCTAGCCATGTATGGATTACGAATCCACGGTTGCATTGATGGGGCGTCTCACTATGTGCTATATGCGAAAGTGGCTTCTAACAAGACTCAAGAGACAATCTTTGAGCCATTTCGAAGAGCTGTGGAGAAATTTGGGGCTCCATTACGAGTTCGTTCAGATTTCGCAGTGGAGCATGCCCTCATTCGCCGTTTAATGGAAGAGGCTCGACCTGATATAAGGAATCCTTTTCTTGTGAGTTCTTTAGTCCACAATCAAGTAAGAAGTTGCTTTTTGTGCGCTTTTATGTACATACGATGCATCAAGTGAATTATTGTGACTGTATTTTAAATGAATGTGATCAAGGCTGAAATTTCCCACCTTCATGCAGAGAATTGAACATTGGTGGAGACACTTGTGGGAGAAAGTGATCTGGTTCTATAAGAACGCCTTCAAGGATTTGATTTCCGATGGCTTATTTATACATGATGACCCTTATCAACGGGCTTCCTTTGTAGCCGTCTTTCTTCCAATATTGCAGCAGATGAGTACATAGGTGTTTGGAATTCACACCTTGTTCGCCAAATCAATGAGAATGGCAGATTCAGACCTTCCCACGTTCCAGCTCGCTACTTTCGTGAATACGAGAGGTTGCATGGGTGGGTTTTCAACAACGTGAACTTTTGGTTATCTTTTTAAAACAATGTAATTCATGACAATTTAAATGGAATTTGATTTAATATGTATTGGTGGGTTACAGATGGACTTCACACATCGAAGATGTGCATGCTGCCGATAATCTTGATCGGATTGGAACGCAAGATTTAGGGCCTCCTGGTCTACAGACATGGAGAGTCCGTCAACGAGCCCCGGAACCCACTATGTTCTAAATTCCGGAGTTGCCGAATGGACTTTCTATCTTGCGAGACTTAGCGTATACCAAGGGAAAGGTAGGACGAGATAACTTACAATGCTTTCATTTGCACTATTACTTGTCCCATTATTGTTACCAAGCCCATAGCAATCATGTGTATGTGAATCAAGTGCCTATTGCAGATCATTCCATTGAAAGTAGAGATGCTTATGCTCTCTTGTTAGATTTAGTAAGTACAACTGAAGATTGAAGCTATTTGAAGTTTTTTTCTCTGAGTTGTGAGTTTATACTTCTATATCATAGAATGCGTGGTTAAATTGAGGAGAGGTTTGAGGAAGCAAGCAACGACTCTTGAGCTTCTGGGTTCTGTCTGATACTTATTGCAATGAATAGGCAATCCCATGTTACTTTGAGTTTCAGTTTAGGCATAGGATTCTATGTGTGTCTCTTTTAAGTGTTTTTGTGTATGTAGAAATGTGATTTTGGGGGGAGGTTTGAGTGTAATGCAGAAAAGTCAATTTAATATTCTTGAAAATGAACGCTTCACATGACATGAGAAGACTAGAACTAGGCAATTGTGAAGAATCTCTACGTGGTGGGCTTGGAGTCGGATGCAGAGAAAATGCCCTTGTGGGCAAGAAGGCGAAGGAAGCGTCCTAGTTTCTGAGCAGCGTCGTGAGACTTGCGAGGCAATGGGTCTACGATATGTTGCGGTGTGAGTGAATCCTCTGGTCCTGCTACTACGAGAATGTCAGGAATTTTAAGGTCCAAAGCCGCTTTGAATGAATTGGGGTAAGCGTGAATGTAGATGAGCTCCTGAATGATATAGAAGGCCTCTAAATCCTTGGGTCTCACCTCCATTGTCAGGAATTCGGGACTCGAGGTCTTTGCATTGTCTGCACTTTGCAGGCGATTTGAGCAACTTGATATGAAATCTCTGCAAACTGAGGTGCACCACTTCGAGAATAGATAATTCTTTGGGTGCACAAACATGATAGCCTCAAAGGAGTAAAGTGCAATGCTGAAATTGGGTTGTAGCCTGGTAATCATCTCAACCGTTGATTGCACTCCATCAACGGCTTGTACGCTGCCCTAGGGCAGGGTGTTCAAAATTTAAACATTTGCGATGTATATGCTCATGTAGAATATACAAAATACATATGGTATTCTTCGGAGTACAACATTTGCAAAATCTTTCCATTGGTTCGGAAGGGATCTTTCCACTGGTTTGGAAGGGATTTTTGCACTGGTTTTGAAGGATCTTTCCACTGGTTTGGAGGAATCTTTCCACTGGTTGAAGGAATCTTTCCATTGCTATCTATTTCTTTCCAGTGGTTCCTCGATGGGAAAATCATGGCCCTTTTGGCATTCCATACAGGCTAGCCTTGCAGCACCAGCCCATTGGTTGTAGTAAATCAGGAAGAGAGGAATTCATCTCCTCGTTCCTCTCAACTAAAAACTAAGTTCTTTTGTTTTGTTTGTTTTGTTTTTTCTAAACTTTTTGTAACAATTTGTCTCATCAAGTAGATAGAAGAGCATTCAAAAAAAACAAAATAGAGTTTGGAGGAAGAATTTAGCAAGAAGTGGGATTTTGATTAAAAAAACATCATAATTAGCAAACAAGTAGAAATCATCACTAATCTTGCCACTCTTTCTCTCCTAAGTTTGTAGCAATTGCACCAAGAGAAAGTTGGAGTTCAAAAACTCAAGTTTGAATGAGAGAATGGATGTGAAGAGACAAGTGAGAAGATGAAGTGGTGTAGGAAAGGAAGAGGAGAAGTTAAGAAATCTTAAAGAGTTGATTAGAACCATTAGAATAGGATAGATTAAATTATTGACGTAAAAGAAGGAAGAAGTTGGTGCAATTATTTAAGTAGTTCAAAGTCAACCCTTGGCATTAAAATAATTGAGAGGAACAATAGCAAAGGGAAAGACAAAGAAACAAAGAAAATAAATGAGGACTTGAGGGAATTGAGAATTGAAGTTGTACAATAATTAGGTAGGCAAAGCTCTAGATAATAGTTAGGGGTTTCCGAAACCATATCACACTTAAGAATTAGAGCTAAATTGAGAAAGATACAGATGGATGAAATTTAAGTTAGAAATCAGATGACTTGTAGCAAAAATCATTCATTGAGGTTAAACTTGAAATTTAATGAGAACATCATAACCTAAAGATAGGAGTAAAATTTCAAGGTAAATTGGAATAGGAAAGAAGGGTAAAACCTTGAATGAAGTTTTTAAAGCCTATTAAAGGCTAAACTTCATCCGTCCATAACTTTTGCTAGGAAAGTTAGAATAGGGTGAATTTTATGTTTTTAGAAATAGCATGAAGTGTTCTATCATTTAGGATGTCTAAATTTATATTGTATTTCAATTAACTAAAAAACACCGTGGCCTAAAAAAACAAGTTAGTAAAAAATATACACTTTTCAATTTGGCTAGGTTTTGTTAGTTAATTTCAAAATAAAAGAGTTAGTACAACATTAGGAAAAAATCCATTGCTTGGAAGACACAATGAACCAACGTTAGGCACTCACATGAATTAACTATGATTATTAGAATCTGGTTGTGCACACTGATTTACCAAGGGTGGGTAAATAAGCGCTCACACCTCCCTTGCTCACTAAGGTTCTGTGGGCACCCCAAGAAAATAGGAGCATGACAGTTAAGAAGAAAAGTGCTCATATAGCGTGCGTATATTGCTCTAAGCAATATACTCATCACAATACGGATTGTGATGATTGATGCATAATTCTACATTCAATGATGTTTTGGATGAAAATCCACCTTTTGTAAACTTTTTATAAATTTTTTATATTTAAATTTGATCATTTCATTAAAAATTCTAAGAAATAATGAAATTTTCTATATGTAAAGTAGAATGTAAAATTTGATTGGAATAAGAATTTGAATAGGAGAAGACTTCTAATACTAATTTGGATGAGTATTAGATGAATGTGGTCTAATTAGTGTGACCATTTGGATAGATTTAAAATGAAAATTTGGTAAAAGTTGGATAATAATTGTAATACTTAAAATTTAAACAATATTATAAATCATATTATGTTGATTTTGTCTACTTGAATAATAAGAGCTTTTGTAGAAATAAAAGCTTTCTTTTCAAATTGGCCCTTAAAACACTATACTACCACATTCTAAGGCTTTGAACAAATACTTAAGAAACCATTGAGACTTTGGATGCTTATTAAAGGTGACTCATATTTGGGGGCATTTATACTAATTAATAGTTGACTTTGCAAATGGTATAGGTTAATAGATACTACAATTCAAGAAAACTAGTAAATTGTTGGTGAAATTAAGATTTATTGGTTGATGTTTTTTACAAATGAAAAGCAATAATTCAAACAAAATAATTAGGGTTTTTTTTTTTCCTTAATTCCTTTTTTTGATCCTGATTAAGATATATCCTTTTTTTTAAAACTGATTATTTCCACAAGTTTGGAAGTAGTTTATACAATGTCCATTAAATTAATCCAACAAGTCATTTAGCCCATAAGCAGTCCAGTCTATTTTCTATATTGTTCAAATCTACATCCTCATTTTTGCAAATCTATTTTTAAACTATAGTCAATGTAATTTAAACTTGGCATTCTTCTACAATTGTAATTTTCAAAGATTATTTATGTTCTAATTAGACCAAAATCAATCAATAGATAG
Source organism: Climacium dendroides (assembly GCA_950106755.1). Taxonomy (NCBI): domain Eukaryota; kingdom Viridiplantae; phylum Streptophyta; class Bryopsida; order Hypnales; family Climaciaceae; genus Climacium; species Climacium dendroides. The sequence continues at coordinate 25,742,463 of OX467086.1, forward strand.
GACAAGAACTTGATAAAATATCTTTGTAAGTTAAAAAGACTTTTATCTAAACAATAATATAAAAAAAGAAAGACATGAATTTGTTTCTTATCAAAAAATAAGATGTCAAAATACTTAACCTAGTAATAACACAGTAATACTATGAATTAGACTAGTTTTATAAATGACTATAATGTCAATGGTAGATAAAGAGAATGTACCTATTAATTCAAATATATGAACATTTTGTAAACTACTTTAGTCTTAAGGGGTTGCATCTTTACAAAATTAAGAGGCAACTTTGAAAAGAACTAGCTTCATAACCAAAATAATCATTAAATATTACAACTATTATATCAATAGGTACCTTCTTTGTTTCTAAAATTAAGTGAAAGGCAATCATTGAACCTTTTAAATTTGTAGTAGTTTTATGAGATTAATTTTGAAATCTAATAAAAAAAAATCTTTTATATTAATTAAAAAATATAGATTTATAGTATGATGAATTAGAATATGAACATATTATATTAGTATTTGATTACAAGCCACCGTTTTGTTTAAAAATAATTGAATAACTAAAAGACACTATTTTCCTACAATTTTTTTTATTATATGGTTAGTTTAATAATCATTGATATTGTTTTGAATTAAACCTAGGTAAAAATAGAAGTTGCTAGATAAAGATTTTAAAGTCTCTAAACAACAATTTAGAAATGAATTAGTGATGGAAATAGGATCCTGTATCTTTTAAGAACCTATTAATAACATGGTAAAATTGAGGTGGTAACATTAAAAAATTTAGGATTATATAATACCTATTTAAGATGAGTTAGATGTCTATTATTAAAATATTTTTCATTGGTTTTGGAATAACCTAGTGGTGTAAGTCTATTTAGAAACAAATTGTAATAAAGTTGCACTTTGTTAAAAAAATATACATTTCCTTGGTATTCATATTTTCCTACATTTTTAGGTGTAAAGAAAAGTGTGGAGAAAAATCAATTTTCTCCTACCATAGAATTCCTAAATGCCTACAGTACCATATTTTAATACCAACTAAACTTTGAAGTTAAATTAAATCTTGCTAAACTATATTTTTTGATATTTTTAATTGAATATTTTTAAATATATTTTCAAAACAAGAAATCTAATTTTGAAAAAAAATCATTTTAATGATTTTTCTAGTAAATATTTTTTCAAGGTAATCATTTCAAAATATCAATGTTTTTAGCAATAAAGTTTATTTCAAAAAATTGTAGAATACATTTTAAAAAGTTGTAAATGAATTGGAATTATGTATGTTATGTCTTTTAAACTCATTTTTTTATGACCTCTATTTCACACTTGATATGTAAAAAGAGGAATTTACACAACTTATACAATTTTTAGATTATATTTGTCAAGCATTACACTTTTTCACTTTATAACTTTTTCACTTTTTCAAATTATACACTTTTTCAAATCATAAGTGATATTATTATGTTTTTACTATTCTCCAATATTTCTAGTTTGGATATGTATAGTTACAAATTCTTTTTAATTGACAGAACTTAGGCTTTACATATAATTTTTAGAAAGCTCTACAAAGCTTTAAATGCCAAGGGCATTTAGAAATTAATGAAAGTACAATAGAAATTACATTATAATTAGGGCCACTAACCTAAAACCTTTTTTAAAGTTCAAATCACTAAATGAAATTCTAGTGGCTTTTACTCAAATTTTATGGCTTGCCAAAGTTAGAATAAGATGACGACTCTGAGATGTACCACTAATCCAAAATCTCCATCATCATTATATTCATATTTGTAAAATCAATACATGCCTACGTAGAAGAAATTCGAAAAATGGCGTCTAAATCAACAAGTTTTTAACAAAAAAGTGTTGATATCTTTTGTTAATTAGGACGTGTTGATTTGAACGTTTCGTAACTAGAAAGTGTTAAATTGGATGCTATCATTTACAACATGTTGATATCTTTTGTTAATTAGGACGTGTTGATTTGGACGTTTTGTAACTAGAAAGTGTTAAATTGGATGCTGGACATAAGTTGATAATTCACAACATTTTGTTTTGTAGCAACAAAAAATTGTTCTATATATTGATCATTTCCACAAAAATGTGTTGATTTTTAACAAAAAAGTGTTGACAGAGGTGATGTGCGCAACAAATTCACGCTCTACTGAAATGGGTAAATAGTTGTTTGAAACAGGTACAACTTAGTGGAAAAGAAGGTCCCTTTTTTATTTTTTAAGAGAAATCTTTTATTTACATCCTTGCAATGCCTTCATGTTGTAATCTACTACAAGCCATTCAGGTGATTTCATACCTCCTAACATTTACACTAGAATCAAATATTCCTATCAAATTTTTTAATTTAAAAGAAAGAATTCCTCTACCAAGATGTATGCAAGGTTTTCTAAATTCTATAGATGCCTTCATATACAACATACATTTGAGATAGCATGAGGCCTAGCCTCAGACCTGCCTATGATTCAACATCATTTGTACTTGTACTTGTACTCCAATCCACAAATGTAGCATCTACCCACTTCATTTCTTCAGAAGCTTTGATTGGTAGAGAGCTTCAAGTGTTGGGCATTCACATAGACAACACAACCCACCAACAACATTAGCCCATTTTCCAAACAATGGTTGCATACAATACCAACACATATAGTTCAATTCATGTAAATAAACATTCATTCATGCTAACTAATTTCATAACAATGTCCTGGTACTTAAATAGAATACAATTTTCCATAAAGCACTAAAATAGCCACCACATAAGTATAAGGTCACTTACAAATTGAATCCTTCATCACCTTTCAATTTCTGAATCGGGAAATACTGAGCATAGTCGAGCCCAAAATTTACCCCCACGTTCTCCTGAAATAGAAATATCAGTTGTAAGGTCATGCTCCACTACAACATTCTTTCTCTATGGCTTCTCCATGACACTTGAAATTGAACTTTCTTGTAGCTCTAACAGTCATTACACCTTGGTTGCATACTCTCTTCAAAGCAAACAAAATTAAATTCCACGCATTTTGATTTTCAAAGCATTTGTTGGTCCTAGCATTTCAATTGGTTAGGACTTCACTATATTCTAGGAATATTTTGTCACCATAGAAAACACATAAAATTCATTGTTAGTTAATTACATGAAGCTTGTCATGGCACACTGCACATCATATAGACACATGTTTTGAAATACATCCATGATTAGAAACACAACTTCTCACTCAAGCAAGAAACTCTGAAAACATAAAGTCCGACCTTGACATGTGGAACAATTTATCTTGCAGCATTAAATCTCTCTTATCAAAACAATTCCTAAAACTCATTGACACGTGAGTTTACATCAAGCACTTAAAGCATTTAACACTAACCAATACTTCCATAACCCACACCTATTGCTTCCTTTCACTTCTATTATGATTAACAGTGAATGTGTTTAGGATTCCAGGTCCTAAAATTATATGAAAAAAAAAACTCTAGAAGTTTACCCTTCCCTACCCTTCTTTAATGGCAAAATCGTTAATGAATCAATCCATTACCTTTAAGTCAATGATATTTCCTCGCAAAGCTGGCCTTTTCAGGACTATTCATGCTCTCTTCTATTTTCCACCAAAAACATCAATTCACAGGGCTGAGGTTAATACCCTTCCCTGAAACATACTAGCACATGTTTAAAATTCCTTCACTTCCTATGTTTTACACAAATTTAGTCTCCTTTTTTCTTAACAAAATTCCTTATTTTATGGAAACCAATACAACATTCCAATGAAAAGCATACACATACTTAGTATGCCTTCAACTACAACTCCTACATTACAGTGAGGTGCAGCATGCTCATTTGAGTACTCAGTTTACGCTAATGAAGGCCAAATCGTAAACATACACCTCAGACTTCTTGCACATCTATTGAAGCATCCACCTTCTCATTTAAGGATTCTTTCACCCTAAACATAATTTATGAATAGTAATACAAAAACAAACCTTGGTTAAACCCACCCTTCAACCCTCCAAATAAATTTTTTTACCCATCACTACATTAAAATTGATAAATAGTGTTGGCTACACTAATTGTCAACAATAACACTAATTGTGATTTGCAAAGTGAGTGTTAGAATATTATTTACCCATTCTAACACTATTTTAGCTCTATAGTAAAATTTGGTCATTTCAACATTTTTACAAGAGTACATTTAGTGTTAGATGGGAACAAAATATAGAAATTGAAATGATAATTTAATAAATTAAGACTATGATCTAGTTCACTACAATACTAATTATCACCCAATACTATTTACCAATTTTAGTGTACTTACAAAGCATGACCGACTGTTCAACATCAAACCGTACGTAAAATACATAGCCATCAATTCCCGAACATTCTATTTTTTTATACGAGATGATTGTACAAATTCCCAATACGGTACATCTTGTACTATCTGCTTCAAAAAATATGAACTAATACTTCTTTGTGCTTTATTTTATTCAGGGTTCAAGTACTAATAACAATTTACTTGATTCACGTAAATGATACAAACTTCGAAACCTCTCTTCATTACAGTAAACACAACAGGATTAAAGGCATTCAGTATCCTAGACCATGAAAAAAATTCAGTAGGGATTGCATTTCTGACTACTATAGTACTATGACGTCTGATTCTAAGAAAGTTCTAACGACTGCCTTTCGAAGATTCCTTCATATGCTCCAAAATTTCATTTAGTGCTTCTACTTCTTCCAAAGTTGCAGCTACTTCATACACAACATAATTCTGCAGATGTGAGAGCTTATTTATCCACCCTTGATAAATCAGCGTGCACAACCAAGTTCTAGTAATCACAGTTAATTCCTATGAATGTTTAATGTCAGTTCATTGTGCCTTCCAAGCAATGAATCTTTCCCTAATGTTGTACTAACTCTTTTATTTTAAAATTTAACCAGTGAAACCTAGTCAAATTGAAAGTGTATATTTTTTACTAACTTGATTTTTTAAGCTATAGTGATTTTTAGTTAATTGAAAGACAATATAAATTTAGACATTTCAAGTGATAGAAAACTTCATGCCATTTCTAAAAACATAAAATTCACCCTATTCTAATTTTTCTAGCAAAAGTTATGGACGGATGAAGTTTAACTTTTAAGAGGCTTTAAAAACTTCATCCAAGGTTTTTCCCTTCTTTCTTATTTCAATTTACCTTGAAATTTTATTCCTATCTTTAAGTTACAATGTTCTGATTAAATTGCAAGTCCTAACCTCAATGAATGATTTTTACTACAAATCATCCGATTTCTAACCTAAATTTCATCCATTTGTATCTTTCTCAATTTAGCTCTGATTCTTAAGTGTGATATGGTTTCAGAAACTCCTAACTATTATCTAGAGTTTTGCTTAATTGATTGTTGTAAAAGACCTACTCTAAGTACTCTGACTTAGCTTTGTAATTCGGACTTACTTTAAAATGTCTAATTTCAATAATTGAAAAGTAAGGGTTGTAACTAGTAACTCACCTCGAAGTTGGTGTCATTTTTAAGGTAGTCGTATACTCCTTCAAACTCCCCATCGTTTTCCATCCTTCGAGATTGATTGATATTTTCTGCTCATGGCTAAAGGGGGTTGAAAAATACAAATTCAACTTCAAAATCTTTCAAGTTCCCATCTCTTTCCCTTATCTCCTCTTTCTTTCCCACTATTCCTTTCAATTATTGGAGTGCTAAAGATTGACTTTGAACACTAAATAACTGCACCAACTTCTAAATAATAATTGATTCTTGATATTTATAAGTCATTATTATTCTACCTAAGTTTTTGATGATTCTAATTGAATTTCAAGGATTTCCTTCTAAATCTTATCAACTCTACTTTCTCTTCATCTACCAAATGGACTCTTCAATTCTCTCACTCATTCTTCACAAATTCATCACTTGAGTTTGGAAACTCACTAGATAGACTAGAAGAGAGAAAGTTTGTGAGATAGTTGCTAAACCTTGCTCCTTCTAATTCTTCTAATTTTCTTTCCTAAGTATTTTAGCTCTCGGTCTGACTTTTGACTGCTTACTATTTTGACACTTCTAGTATATTTTCCTTGTAGAGGCTAAAACCAACTTTCTAAGTTGATGCAAAACTTGCAAATCGGACTTTCCTACTAGAAGTTATGCATGGATGAAGTTTTGATTACTAACTAGTATTTAAAACTTCATCCGCTCACATCTTACTCATTTTAGCTCGGATTTCTTTGTATTTTATGTTTTTGGAAATCTCTTGACCTCTATTATGAGATTATAGACTCAAATTTGTATTTCCACCCCTTCTTAGCGGTTTGGCTATACCCTTGGTCTCAACTTCAAAGAAAGATTAACATAAAAAATAACAAACTTCAGCAAACTTCAACAAATTAAGGCCAAAAGGCCTAATTATATAGAAATGATCAACGAAAAGGGGGAAGTTCAAAGCTTCACCATTAAAATGAAGATAAACAAAAAATCAAAACCCACGAAGTCAAAGCTTCGCCGTGGTTTTGAAAACGAGCAAAGTATTTAATAAATTAAGATTCATGAAGTCAAAGCTTCGCCGTGGTTTTGAAAACGAGCAAAGTATTTAATAAATTAAGATTCACGAAGTCAAAGCTTCGCTGTGGATTTGGAAATAGACAAAAAACACTATAAAATACTTCCTACAAAGTCAAAGCTTCGCCACCCCAAATGGAACAAGGAAATATTTAAACAAAAACAACAAATACTTGTTAGTATAACAACTATAAATGTTAGTACAAAGATTAAAAAGACTCAAAACAAATCAGAACTTCAAGAATACACAACAAGTTAGACACTAGAGGCTCCCCTAAGTGGCATCGCCAATCACAAGGAGAGGGGGCTCTAGAATTAGTATAAGTTAGTACAACACCTTTAAAATACTTCAGCAAAAATTCTAATTAATGTTTCAAAAACTCAACAAAGACAACAAAACAGTTAACCAAGCTGAAGGGACCCCAAATCCTTCAAGAAAGCTTGAAAAAGAACAACGACAAAGCTTGAAATGCTCCCAAAACACGATAATTTGGCAATACAACCTAAATGGCCAAAATCCAACTAAATGAACTCAAATGAAAACAAGGCGGTTCAAAATGAACCTAAGGGGTGAATTGAGAGAGAAATGAGAGACTTTATATACTTTTCCAAAGACTTCACTCCCCCCCAATTCCTACAAAGTAATCTTATCATCTAAGATTTTCATCCTAATTCTAAGTTCTTGACTTTCTACGCTAGTTCAAAACTCTAACTTTTAGAAAAAGGCTCCAAATCGCAAATGGTGGCTTCAAAAGACCATTTTTAGTCTAAAGGAACTTTCACCCTTTTTTCATCCGCTAAAAAACCATTAAAAACTAGCGCCAATTGAAATCCAAAAAGGGGTAAAAATTCAACTTTTGGAGGTTGACTTTTTTAAAGAAAGTAACTAGTCTAAACTCTTTAGTAGGTGTAAGGGAGTAAGGAAAGACTCCGTTTTGACCTCAATCCAATTTTGTATGCTCCCGATACATCAGTCAACTCCACATTTAATTTTCAATTTTGCCAATTTTAAAGGATCTTGTCAGTTTTGAATCTTCTGACTATCAGAATGCCACGAAACTTGTTGAATCTCATTATTAACATAAAAAAAGTTATACTAATTTTTAGTGAGATTTTACCACACCCTAGGTAGTTTCTAGGAATTTTCCATCATAACTTTTAGTGGTTGACTGCTCAAAAAAAGATCTTTTGAAGATAAAAAAAACCGTGAATTTTCATGGAACTTCTCATGGAATTCCACAAGAAATGTGCAAGCTCATATTTTTGCTCTGCACATCTGAAGAAGGAGAATCAAATTCCGCTATTTCCTTCAATTCCCGGTAATCAAAGAGTTTTTCAAATTGAAGAGAATCTTGGCGAATCAATTGTGTTGTTGGACTCTTAGCATGATTTCCAACTCAAGTCATCACACTTAGATTGTAGATGCCCTTCTCTGGTTCATCTTGAGTTTTCTTCACTTGTAGATTAACAATTGGGATTTCTACTATTTTATTGATGGAATGGGAATACTGAAACTTCTCTTTGGGAATCTAAACTAAGATTTTTATATAGTTCTCTTAGACCAATTCAGCTAGGATTTGTCAGATTTAGACAAGTTGGACAATTTCTACTAAACACACTTATTTTGTACAATTTTTGGGTTTATATCCTATCTATATGTAGAATTTGGTTATAATTAAAGAAAAATACTCTATTTAGAACCAAATGCTATATTGGTATGTGACATCTCTATTTTGGTTATTCACTCTTTTTTGAGTTTTTTGTATATAAAACTATACTCAAAACTAATAAAATAAAATAAAAAACATTTACAAGTCCCAAATGACTAAATGGGCACTCACATATGGCGGCCTTTTGGGAATGATTACCAATCATAGGACCTTGCTATCTATGGGCACACGGTCAATCTTGTTTTGTACAAAGGTGATCATATTGGGGAACCAGACTACTGCCACGCATCGGGCCCCAGTCGTTATCTTAGATTGACTACTATTTTGTAATTCTATTGAAAACTCCTTACACATCCCATTGTGTATATCTCTTTCAAGAGGGTTTACTAAATTCTACGTTTTATACAATATAAAAGACTTTGATTGGAACCAACTCTCAAACTAAAAGATGTTAATAAAGATCTAGGAGATCTTTATCGGACAATTTTTTTTTATAATTAATTTATTTTTTATCCCATCCGCCTCAATTAGAATTGACTTGGATCTATAGAGAAAAAATTGTAAAAATCCATCCTTCCGCCCTTAATAGAATAAGTTTGGAACTAAAAGGAAAAGATAGAGAAAATAAAAGAAAGAAAACCTCTATCCTCCTTTGATGAAACAAATTTGGACCTATAGCCCAAAAAATTTCAAAACCACCTTCTTCCCTCAACGGAGTGAGTTTAGATTAAGAATTGAAAAAGAGAAGCAATAAAAGAAAAAAAATGGAAGTGGTTCAAGACCTCAATGCATAAAAGCTCCAAAAGGGGGAGCTCCAAAAGGGGTGTTTCCAATTGCGGTTATCAGTAACGTTTCTTGTATTTTTGACTTTTTCACTAGCTCAGGGGTAGTGCCAACCGGCCTCGGGATTGAACCGTCGTTGTCGAGGAAATAATTTGGTAACTTGTAACCACCGTTATCGCATTCTGACGGCTAGAGATATTTGATGTACTGGTTGAAAGGTATAAATATCTCTGCTAAGCTTTTTTTTTACTATATACACTATGTATAAAGAGGGTTCAATCCTATAACATTCCGAAGAATGTAAAAAGATGAACAAAGGTCTCCAAAACATATATGGCACGAAAGTAGGCTGGTAAGATCCGGAGTAGACCAAAAGCCATGATTTCTTGCCGATTGCCAAAAGACCCTCTCTTAATGGTGTCAAAATCCTCTAGATTGTAAAATGAACCTGTGAGTGTAGTTTGTTCACTAGTAATTTTGTTTTTCTGATTTTGCAAGTAGATCATAATAGATCTAGTTCCTGAGGCCCAAGGCCCAAGGCCCATCCCAGCTTCCCTCAATAGGATTTCGTCGCAAGGAATGTGGCCGGTTAGGCTACTCCAACTCCTCTCGACATCATCTTCGTGAAGCAACCAACTACGCCAAGCTCACTAGCTTTGTAGGCATTTCTTTCAAGCTATCAAAACGTGGGTCTATTGGTTCTTCTTTTCAACGGAACGAAAGGCTATTTCGGTGGCAGTCTGTGTCAATGGCTCCTCCATTGAATCTGTTGTTGCTTTTGTCCCTTGATCTTTCATATACTGAGATATAGTTTCGATGTTGGGTTGTGTGAAAGGATATTGACTGATTGTCCAACACATGCCCAATTTGTTCGCTTTGCGAACAAAGAAAGGCGTGCGTAGCGCCGTTACGTTTCATATTTTATTTTGGAGAAGAGGGCAAAGCATGTTGCTTCCTCCGTAGGCTCAACTAGTGGTTCCTCCATGGGTTGTGTTGACGACCTTGAATGTGTTGGCGAAGATGGTAATGCTAATGCTCTTGGAGCATTGTCTTTCTGACCTGACATGATGATCTACTCTGAACTACTTCCCTAATATCTTCCCCAAATGGAGTTGTCTTGAACCTATAGATAATAAAAATTTCAAGCCTGCCTTCTTTCCTTGATAGAGCAAGTTTGGACTAAAAGATAGATAGAAAGAGATGAAATGGAAATTTGGGTTCAAGTCCTCACATCTCGCTCGTAATGCTAGAATGCTAGACTAAGATGTTAATTACACAATCCCAAGTTGCACTATAGCTAACAACTAGAATGGAAACAAGTCATGGACAACGTAGGATTTGATTGAGGAATTGTAATCCAAAGTGGGTAATGAGAAAATTTGTAAAGCTACGTTTCTCCATTCATTGTATACACTAGTAGAAAATTACATCCAAATCAACAAAAAATCAACAAAAATTTGTTGATTTGGGTACTGCAATGACCATTTTTACAGTTTTTGTTGATTTGGACAGTAGTTAACAAAATGGTTAACAAATTTTTGTTGATTTGAGCACAAGTTAACAAAATGGTTTAACAAATTTTTGTTCATTTGAATAGTGCAAGTGTGCAACAACCAAATCAACAGGTTTTTGTAGAATGATTTAGGATTGTTTTAGGATTGTTTTAGGATTGTTTTAGGATTGTTTTAGGATTGTTTTGGATTGTTTTTGGATTGTGTTTGGAATGTTTTTGGATTGTTTTTGGAATGTCTTTGAAATTTTTTGAAATTATGAATTTAGAGTTTGAATTGTATTTTATTTTCAATTAGATTTTGAATTCGAGTGGAGTTCTAATTAAATTGAATAGTTCCAAATTCAAATTGAACTACTTAATAGAATTATTCAAATTTGAAGTATTAATCTCCATATTCTTTCATATGTTAAGGCCCATAATTGCTTTTAAATATTAGTCTTTATAGCAAGGCTGAAATCTTCATTTATATTTATTTTTCCAAAAATTTAACTAGATAATCTAGATTATACTTAATTTGACCTATTACTTCCTGAAATTATAAAATAAATTTTTTTACCAATTGCAACATCATGATGCTTGATTTCAAAAAACCTAGTGTTTCATTCATCCCAAATAATTAGATTTCATTTTTCCAACATTTTATCCAAAAATTAATGCATATATCAATTCTACAATTTGCAACTTCTATGTGTGCATGTAAGCCAAGTATGTGTGCACATACAATAACTTTCTCATGATGTAATCAAAAGTTATCCCTTCATCATATTTAGTCAAAAAAGGCTACTTCATTCTTAAGGGGTCTAAATTCTACTTTTAATTTTTTTAAATTCAAATTCTAAATTCATAAATATTTAAAATTCTATATTAAGAATTTTCAAATTCTAATTTAGAGCTATTCAAAGTCTATGTTTTAAATTAGAAGAACTTGAATATAAATTGTGAGCAAATCACCTCTTAGTAAAATATTTGCCAAATACTCATAATATCTTAAATTAAATTGAATTTTTTCTACTAGAATTTCATGCAAGAAATGTTTAAACCACCAAGTTTGACAATCTACGTGCAAATAGAATTTTTTTAATGAACTTAGTAATTTTAAATTCAGTGTTTTTTCAATTCAGCCCACTTTGGGGGCTGTTTTCGCATAGTACAGTACCTTTTCTCAGAAAACTTTGAACTAAGAAAAGTTGGAGAATCAAGCTAAATTTTATCTACAACAATCTTTTTGTGATTTGGAGTCTCCATTGAAAAGTTATGAACAAAATTCAGAGAGGGTTTGGAATGAAATTTCTTTTTGACATTCGTAAACACCCCCTCTGAACTTTGCCCATAACTTTCAATTGGAGACTCCAAATCACAAAAGGATTGTTGGAGATGAAAGTTAACTTGAATACCCAACTTTTCGTAGTTCAAAGTTTTCTGAAAAAAGACACTCTACTAAGCGAAAACAGCCCCCAAAGTAGGGTGAGTTGAAATAATGAATAACAAAAGATTGACAAAAGCCAATAAATAATTTTTAGGTCATGAAATGTTCATATGTTATTACATGTGGTGCAATGGTTAGAAACTTGCACCCCTAAGCAAAGGGTGCAAGGTTTAAACCTCCTTACTTGCACCCCTAACCACGTGGTGGATTGCCACGCAGGGATTTGCCTACATGGCAATTCGCCACGTGGTTGTGGATGCCACATAGGCTGCCACATGGCAGCCTCCATTGACTGGTTTTTAAAAATATTCAATTTATTAAAAAATATTTGAAAAAAAAATCAACAAATTTTTGTTGGAATCAAATCAACAAGTTTTAGTTGAAATTTTGTTCAAATTAACAAAATTTTGAACAAAGTTTTGTTGGATTTTGTCCAAATCTAAAAAAATCAACAAAAAATTGTTGGACAATGTCCAAATCAACACGTCCTTTTTAACAAAAATCAGCACGTCCAAATCAACACTTTTTTGTCAATTTGGACGTTGATTTTTCTAGTAGTGATACGAATGGTGAGAACTCCTATCGATAAGACCACTGGTACCTATGTGAGTTTACTTGTGCACAATAGGCATAAATAACTTTCAATTATATATATGTATATATATATATATATCACTGTCTATATGAATTTGGGACTTTAGGGCTTAAATCTGCCCTCATGGAAATGGTTGGAAGCAATTATCATGACAATAGTTCATACTAGACATCTCAACAATTGATTGTGGAATGAAAAAGACCTCTTTCTTCGATGGGTTTGTAAGGTCGATCCTTTCTCATGACCTCTCATAGAAGCAAACTACAAATCAAATACATTGTTTAGATTTGTTCACTACGATATTGAAGAGATTCATTTGGTCGTGATCATACATAGACCCTCGAAATGTGCTAGGAGTGCATTGACCACATTCACAAAGACAAAACTTTAGCCTCATAGAGAAACTCCGCACTATGAATTGCGACCTGATCGTCACCAAGTAGTATTCCGTCCATATCAATGACAAGATCTACATTCATGTTGTGGCAAATTCCTTTTGCCACCTCTACTCCCTCTTCATTTGTAAGGGTGACACATTTTGTACACCATGAAGTGTAAGGGATTTTCTCACATGGTACAACACTCAGCAGTAAAGTTGATGCTAGAAGAGCAAATTCGTTTGTATTATAAGTGTCCATTCTACAAGAAGAAAAATACAAATTAGTTCTACAATATTGTTTATCCTTGAGTCAAGTATACTAAATTAGTATACTACAAGAACTGCATAATTAGATTATCTTGAACTTGAAGATACATCCAAATACTAGGCAATGTCCTATATCAATAATTTTTAATGATGTAACTAAATTTACTTTTATAATCATCTAAGCAATACTGTGGAGGTTGAGGATTGCATACCGAAAAACAAGCAATAGAAATGTAAGGTAAGGGTTACCTACACCATATTGTCCTTCATCTTTGATGTAGTGCATATCCATCACTTCAAATTCTTTTTCTTTCAACAACATGCAACCATTGCACTGTAGTGATTTTCTAATAGGCTGTTTCACAAAGGTTGTACAAGATTGCACCTAAATGAGTATGCAATAGACATTTTATCATAACACAAGGCCTCTGTTATGTACTACTTTAGGGTTGTGTGCAGTACTGTCTTCCATAATATGCTGCTTCCTTGGCACTGTTCGGCACTGGTTTATTGGAGCCTACGGTTTGGTAATTCCTTGTTCTTGGTATGATGCAGTCATTCATTGGAGCTCTCCACATTTAGTTGCAAGAGAATAGGGACAGTCGCCAAACATACTTTGTGGGCACGACATAAGTTAGTGGAGGCCAAGGAGGAAGTTCAAGCAAAGGCTCTGAATATAATGCCAGAGCTACATTTTCAGAGGTACGCTTACACTGAGCAGTTTGTCATGAGCATTTCTCTTCCTTGCAATGATATGAATTCAATGCACAGGATGAACCAGCGTCAGTATTATGACAGTGCAAACCTCTCAAAATCAGTATAGTTTCACTCACACCTTATTCAATATTTTGTCGCATAAGATCAGAACTATTGTTGCACTGTAGTCCAGAAATTCATATATAGTCCGTGTTCACTGATGAAGTCTTCAATGCTACCTTAGAGGTAGTGCTCATATCATTTATGTTAGTTGTCTTCATCAGAATCACCTCTTGTAGTGTTAAGTATTAAGAGTTTAAGAGTTTAGGGTTTAGGGTTTTAGGGTTTAAAGGGCTTAGGGCACTGTGTGGAGTGCACAACTTTTCAAGGTTTCAAGGTTTAGGGTTTGACTGTGAAGTGTCTGAAGCTGAAGTTCAAATCCGAAATTCTAAGTTCAGGAGATGACAATTTGAATTTCAACGTAGCATAACCGTGTCAGAGCGAAAATTGATAAGGACAATTTCCACTCCTGGCCCCTAAAGCTTATGAAGGTCCAAAATCTAAGACCACCTGCATCACATTCTCCTCTGAGCATCACAATAATTTCTTTGAAGTTCACATCACCTCAGTTTCAAAGACCATACTGTACTGACTTCAAAGTCATAGAGATAATTTTTTGTGTGAAGCATAAAGCATCATTCACTATAAGTAACATATCCTTCATCTTCAGATTAAATTGTATTAAGTAATGTGGGTTTTAGCAGTCGTAGAAACAAAGTATTCAAAACATTCAAGCACATCGCTCATCTTCACAACGGCTCAACGTGACAAGTGCTGATGTTCATAACCGATAGAATTGATGTGATGGGCTGCGTTTCATATAACGAAATAATTAATGCTAATTCAAGACTGTCCAAGCAATTCTGCAGGAAAAGAATGCTTGCTCCTTTCACTAGGTAACTCGAGGCTAATTTCGGGGCTCCTCTAAGTTGATGTACTAATACAGTAATGGAATGGACACCACATTACTACATTGTTGTAATTAGAGAGAAGAACCTATTCCCACTTGGGTCCCAATTCTGTCACCTACAAAATACTGTCTCCAATTCCACCTTCCCTTAGTTTGTTCATAACCTCTTGTTGAGGTGAGAATGAAATTTGAAAGAGTGGTGAAAATGGATAACAATTAGCAACCAAAAAAGCAGGTGTCACCTGCTTACTAAGTAGATGACACCTGGTTTGGGTAATCGGAGCGTTACATTTAAGAAGTTGCATACAACATCTCTCATTACAGAAGGAGAAGAGACACACAAACAAGCACATATAGGAACAATAGAGCAAGTAACGCTCGTGGTGCTTCTTTGACGAGAAGCTTTCCTTTGTGCTTCTCAATCTCTTTCGAACAAGCTTTTATAGCTGTTTTCAATACTGCAATCCCAAGTTCCTGCTAATTGTGAAAAAAGCTCAGAAACCCGCCCTAGGCATGGCACAAAGATTGCACTATCAATCATGCTCTTCGATGACTAACCATCAGGTAACTACAATTGCCATATATATCAATGACTAACAACCAATGACCAAGTTTCCAGCGAACATCAGACTGCTGAGGAAAGATGTAACAAATAAATCCTCATTCAAAATATAGATAAAAGCTGTTATCATGAAGAATAAGCAAAGGCTGATGTAGGTAAGTTCAAAAAGCAGAGGCACGTATCCCAAACACTTGATTTAAGGAATAGAGAAACTTTCGAACCTTCTCGAGAGTCTGAGATACGTAGTGACAGCAGCCACTAAGTTGAATCTTCATAGTCGGCGCTTTTCAGTTCCAGGAGCCTCGACCTTTCTCATTGCACCCTGAAAAAAATGTTCTGAAGAACATGATTTAAGTGGTATAATTTAGGAAATCAATTGAATGCTATCAAGGTGAGATGAGTACCGGTAATAGATGATGCGGTTCCCTTATTGACAAAGACCATTACTACAGAAACTTAACCATCAGCCAACACACAAATGTAGCAACATCGACTGCTGTAACTGCAGCAATTGTATCACATTATGTACAAGACTCCATCGAACTGAAAGCATTTCAGCTCTATATCCGCCCGACTCTTCAGTGGCTAGCCTTTATCGATCAGCCTCTTAATATTCTTGATAATAGAGCATCTTCACAGCTTCAGTCATTACTGTCTTCGTTACCTGTTTTATCAAAAAGAAATATCCAAAAGCCATTAGTGTACACCAAAAAGGAATAGAACTCCGCAAAGAAAACATTGTTTAGCACATTTATCATAAACTGTTAGACATCAATGTGTTGTTTCCGACTCGCCTCTTCTTCACCGTTCATTTCCTTCACTTCCTTGGTGAGCCCATTGAGCATCGCACGGGGATCAATGGCAACCACCATTTAAGACAGTCTCAACGTAACTTGTCTGAACAGTAGAATAAATGAAAATGAAAATGAAAAGATTGTTTAAAATCTGGAAAATCTGTCTACATCCGGGTCACTTTGTGTGAAGAAACAAATCGCTATCCAAGAAATTATATTAATGAACATTCAATAGTCACCACATGTCATCACAAAGCAAAAATTAGCACAAATGATGCGCAGCTATCTTTGCATCCTGAACAATACCTAAGATGCTGAACTGCACAACGACAATCCCCCACCTCAAAAGCATGTCCATAATTATGGTCAGGCAACATGATTGTAGAGGTCCTGTAGAGAAAAGCATGTGATGAAGAGTCTATCAATAATTCTTATAGACCTGTCAAAGAGTGCACTAAACTAATAATTGTAAACAGTTCATACTAGATTATAAATAAACATTCTTGGTTCAAAAGACTTTGTTGTCAACCCTAGGTCAGAGTGACGATTCAAGAAACCTCAGCGAAACCACTGCAGAAATTCTCGCTTCTGCATTACCTCCAAGTTAGTCATTCCGTAGTATCAGCAACAATTCACATAAATGAAGTGCACCAAATTTCACTTATTGTGATCCTACACCCTAAAACTTAAATTTCTAAAACCACAACCCGCAAGATCCTCCTCGGACACCCAGCGCTTGCTTAGTTCTATACACTCCTCCTTGTCCACTCTGAGAATCATGACAAGCTGTTGAGGTCAACGTTAATCAAGCTACTGATACTTCGACGTACAAGCTCCCAGAGCAGAATCATAACACTCGACATTACTGTATTCAAGGAGTGCCAAAATAATGCACCCTTCTCGAAGATAGTTTTCAACTTCCATCCCCAAAAAATCTAATTGGATTCTCCACAAAAAAAACTTGGCAATTCTCCAATTTCATACTCGTATAGTGAGCACCTACATGACAAGGAGAGGCAACCAAACTCTCGAAGCCAGAATACAAGTACTGAAAACGAATAAGTTCTGTTGGAACAATACCTCATGGATCCAAAGTGACTACCTTCCTTCAGAATTTCTAACACGAATCCCATTGCTCTCTGTGCCGTTGCCATTTTTATTAAAGTCCTAGTAGGTGAAAACATATACAGAGTATATGTCAATTAACGTTTGCACCGGTTTGACAATCTTTTCTGGGTCCAACAGGTTTGCTATCTCCTCAAATGAAGCTTGCGCAGAGCGGAAGTATCCCAAAAATGAAGTGCAACCTCAGCAATGAAATGAAGGCCTTCAAGGTTAGAGCTGTAGATTTCTTCAGGGTAAGATGCATGACCTTCTACATCCATAAGTGTCGGTGTCATGGGAGTTAAGAGTGGACTATGTCCTTAATCACTATAAGTTCTGACACAGCAAAGGCTCATTTTAGGGGATGGAGGACATTTAGAAAATTTAAGAAAGAAATTGCAATTATTTTGCCAGATTTCACAGGAAGTATGTTGAAGTTTTGTTGCAATTGCTAAAATTGCATTACATCTTCCAAAATAACAAAAGATATTATGCAAAATTTCCCAGAATTCGTAAGCTGAGGCTAAATTCTTGGAGTCGCCCCAGCGAAAAACGAAAGATGGAAATCGAAGGGCTGCCTGTGCTCTGCCTAACTTCATGCAGATGAATCCCGATAAGGAGCAGAACCTTCCAAACTGAATCATATCCAAGTTATGTATGTATTTGTATTCCTTGGCACGGGCAAGCAATCATGCTCATTCTGGACAACCAATTCAACTGCATTCACTGTTTTTGAATAATACATTACAAACTGCACTCTCACCAATTTTTTAAGCTTGATGTGGTCCCCTAAAATGAGGAATTGGTCAGGAAGTCAGAACTGCGAGTTTTTCTACTGTTATGCACTCATGCTCTTAAGAAACTGCTCAGCTTTGCAGACCAATTGTGAACTATGACGGACTTAATGGAAACCTTCAAACTGACTAGTATTGATCTAAAGCTTCAGTTAAGACCCGTTTGCATCTGTTTCACCAAAAAGCTTGGCTCATTGGGGGAGTGGGGATTCCAGGTGTTCTTGCAATGAAAAACCTTCATCTGTTATGCAGAATTAGAATGAATCCAATGACTTCAGTATTATTTTCAAATTTTGACTCTTATTGGAGAACATCCAATGCTCATTTCCAATTTGTACTAACATTCAAGCTGGTCCAGGTTCTACAATTCTAGCAACATGAGCCTTCACGGTGAACAGTGTGACTAAATTACAGGGAAAGGTTTTGAAAGAAAAGTTCGAAGTTCTCTAGTTATGCTTGAAAATGGCACATGCGCTCAGCAAAGGCTCTTAATTTTCTCACTCACTGTTTTGGGGAGATAGAAAAAAAGGACACAACTGTAGTTTTGCAAGCCACTCAAATTCTCTACTAGGTACTTGAAAATCTCGCTTCATTATTGCTTCAAAGAATTCATCATGTGCTCTTGTATGCAATATTAGCCTGCACGTATTGTGGGGAAACGCGTGTACGACGAATCACAAGATTGCTCGTTGTGCTCTAGGTTTTCATTGTGGCCGTCAGTCAGATGAAATAATTGGATACTATTTCTTCGGGATGAAAACGTGACAGCTTTTGTGATAAGAGTCCGTGACGGGTCGTGTCACTGCGTACTCAATAAAATACATGTCTTTTTTTCTTTCTTTGGAGTCTATTATTCCAGTTCTCCATCTTCTCATTGTTAATAATTTGCTATTTGCGTCATGGGACTATTTGTATCCGTTCATGGCCACCACATCAGTAGAGTAGCGGCATTTGAAAACTAGAAATGTACTGTACACCACGGATATACAATGCATTGGGACACAAGTTAGGATGGTTTACAAATTGTGACGCAAATACGTCTGAGAAAGCCACAGCTAGCAACAGAGTCTACATATATCCATCTTGCACTTCAATCTGCGCTCCTTGATGCAAGCGTATACTGTAGATCTGAGCACTCCTTGACAATTAATCACCGTTGTGGATTTTCACAAACTTGAGGTGGTGATCGATCGAGAGCTAGAGAGAACTCGTCCACCGACCTTTCACGTACGTTACCAACCCCGCAGCAATTCAAGCGATGGAGAAAAGTGCAGACCAGATATTCAGCCCAATGCAAAGTCAAATTAAGAGTGGACCCATTGCGTCTGCATTAGCTTATTTGAGGGTGGAAAAGACGGGGGGTCCTTTGACTCCCTTCACAAGATCACATGGAGAATCGAGACGGAGGATCAAGCTTGTGACTTTGGGAACTCAAGGGAAGGGAAGGTACTGCAGTGCAGTACAATGTCAACCACCGGTGGGTTACCTGTGTGCTGGAGCTTTCACCAAGGACTTCGGTCAATTTAATTACACTCAGGTTAACTTAAAATCTTAGTTGGGTACAGGACAATTAACCCATAAACGTTGTGTCGGACGTTTTTTTCTATCCAATGAATGACAAGGAATTCTCATGTGTAGGATAGAAATGCAACTATTCATCCTCGAAATTAGGGGTGGAAAGGGGAGATATTCTACAGTAGTTTGACTCCCAATGAATATTTTTGGTTTTTTTAAACTAGATGATGTCACACAATTCCAAAAGGGCTGATTTCCACAATCACTAACCCGGCGTTAAGGTTAAGGTTGAGGCACTACTACGTTGTCAACCACACCCAGTACCCCACCTGTAAAGTAACAAACTCTGAAATCACACAAACTCTAAAGCCTTCTACATCCTCAAATGTATACTATGTGTACATGTTTCTTTTTCATAGTCTTCAACAATGTACAAATAGTGTACATGTTAGGAGGCGGGTGATTTTAGAGCCTTACGCTAGTTCAACTTCGGAATTTTTTAACTAATTTCACAAAGCTCCAAAAAAACATGAAACAACTTGGGTTAGATGCCAATTCTACTTGTCTTTCAAGGAAAATTTATTGAAAATTATTTTAAAAAGCTTCACTTCCCCAAAATTTACTTTTAAATCTTAGATGGGTGGTTTTTGGACATGTTACCTTAGATGCGCTATTTCCAACCTTAGATTGAAATTCTAGCTTGGAATGTGTGTTTTTTGTCCTTTTCAAGATTAGGAGTCATATAGTTATGATACATGTCCAAAAGTAGTGAACAAGAAAGTAGTTCTTGAATGATCGGAATTGGAGAACTCTATACATTGGCTCCCAAAATTCAAAATAATTCTAGATTTAGGAAAAAAAAATTATGAAAAATTAGCAATCCTCATATTTCCCATCTTCCTACATAGGAAAATTTTCCATCACCTCATACTCCTCACCATCTACTCCATAATTGCTAAAATGAATGACTATTGGTGCCTCAACCTTAAAGGCTTGGATCAATTTAACACTAGAAAGAGGTGACCTTGAACACTCTAGGCAGAGGATTGTCCCATGTATTGTCCCTTATTTTACCCTTGTAAAAAACTTTAGAATTTTTTATTTACTGCATATGATTAAATTTACAAATTTTGAACTCATATTTGCAATTAGAGGCCCTAAATTAATTGGGAGCCATAAAGAAATATAAAATTTAAGAGACACAAAATAGGGGAAATTTTTTGCATTTATCCTTTGATAGAACAATACATCAGACAATCCTCCGTAACCACTTGAGCACTCCAAGGAAAATTAGTTGATGTTGCTAGAAGACCCCCTAACTCTCCAATTTGGGATGCCAAGGCCTTCATAATTTTTTGTCTTCTAAGCTAACTTGGAAGTTTTTTATCTTTGTTGTTTAATATCTAAATTTAAGTTTTTTGCCCCTATATAAAATATTTTTGAATTTTTGAATGCATTGACCATGATAAAAAAATTCCAAGTTCTAATTGTAAACTAGTCCAAAATTAGAAATTCATCTGGAGGGGTTCATTCCAAAGTGGATTGAGGATGTTCTAAAGTGTTAAAATTCACACACTTCATTACCTTAGAAAAATTACTAGTACCCAAGGTCCTCCATTAACCCCTAAAGGCCCAACATGCTAAATTTGGCAATATAGTAATTTTGGGCAGGTATATGTGATTGGAGATTTCCATGAGTTTGGCCCAAATTTTAATAGAAGATGTGAACAAGGAATATATTTCATAATCACTAAAATTTAAGACATTTGGAAATATCAATCAAAAGTTATGGCTCAACATGTTACTTTTTTTTTTGTAAACAGGCAATCTAAGCAAATAAAAAAAATTACTTTAAAAAAAATTGAAATTGATTTTTTAGATTTATATACACATGAAAAGCTTTGAATTATTTCATTTTGATCAATGAGTAAAAAATTATGAGAAGTTTTAGTTTACAAGCAATTATGGATTCTCTACTCAATTGTCAATAGTTTTTGAAAAAAATAAAATCATAGGATATAGATTGTTTATTACAACATTGCAACCATTGGGATTGGCATTTTTCCATAATAAATTGTTACTAATTTAGTATTTTGAATCATTCTCTACATCTTTCTACTTACTATTTTCTTCCTATATGTTGTACAATTCCAAATGATCTAAAAATTTTCAAACATGTATCCAACTTGCCTTGAAGAATGAATCCAAAGAAGCACCATCATTTTGGATATTTTTCATACAAATGTGACCTTGTGAAGTACATCTAACTATTTTTTCATAAGGCCCAAAAAAAGGTTTCTGTCACTTCAAACACTAATATCTTGCAATCCACGTTGTGAAAAATTTTGAAATTTTTTTCACATGTTTTCAAGTCAAAATACTACAAAATCCTATGGTTACATGTGTCCAAAAATGATTTTGTTTCAAAATTTGGTACTTGTAGTAGAAATGGTAGTTTTTGTTTGTTTTTGGTGAAAACATAGTCAAGGAACTTAAGGGGTTAAACTTTACTTCTGGTACAACTCACTACCAAGTAAGTTTAAAGGAGTCAGTCCATTTCCAACTATCATCCCATTCTCACAACTTAAACTTATTTATTTCCAATTAGTTGTATTGTAGGTGATAACCCACGTACAACATGGCCAACATGAGCAACAAAAATGTCCTAGAGGTGTACATTGAAAGCATAAAAATGATCACAACATGTAGTACATTGAAAGCCACAATGATCACCTACATCAGTTTTGTAAGCAACCTATGGTTGGAAATTGGTTTGCCTATGAATTGAAAATGGGACAAACAAAATCATCATGAAAAGAATTCATGATAATTTTGTTTTTGAGGGATAAAATGTCAAAAATTATGAAATCCTTCTTAAATCTATTTTTGTACACGCGAAAAAAATTTACTCAACCTTCCCCATGCCACAGACGTACTTCTACCTGCAGAGAAACCCAAAATTAAAAACATTTTACAAGGCGATAAAAAAAACTGGCCAGGTCTCACTCTTGAGTCTTGACCACATCTGGTCTTGTGAATAAAATTTCCCCTGCAAGAACTTATGATAAAATTTTGAAAATTGGAAGTCAAACTCGAAATTAGGGCCGGGTACCCCAGAATTAAGAAGAGAAGTCCCTCAATACAAAATTAACCACTCCACAATACCTAAGGTAGTGTGGTTTTAAAGCAACCATTTAAGGGCTAGTCCACCTTCTTCATAGGTTTTCACAGACAGAAATATTTTCAGAGGAAAAAAATTAGATGTGGAACTTAACACAAGTGGTTTTGTATTTTTTCAAGCATTTTTGAATTACTTATAAAATTTCAAAGATTTGGGGCATAAACACTTATTTGTAACCATAGGTCTCTCCAAATCCATCTACTTGCAAATTGTAAAGAGATTATGAGGAAATCAAAGACAATGCATGATTGGCTCTTGCAATAAATTTTTTTTTTTATTCATCTAAAGTGGTCCATTAGAGAATCACCTCATTTCTATTCCCTAGTTAATAATAGGGGTGATTTGAAAGTTATTGTATAATATGTAGTTTTCGATGAAGTGTAGGTAGCCTAGGCAAATTTTTTTTTTTTAAAAACCATCTTTTTAAAAATTCAAAATTGATTCTATAGATTTATACATGTATAGAAATCTTTGAATAATTCCTTTTGAACTAGTGAGATGAAAGTTATATGAGTTGTAGTTTGTAGGTAGTTATGGAATTTCTACTCTAAGATAAACTTTGAAGTTCTTTATTTAACTTGATTTCAATATATTTGGAAAAATATAAAAACATCAGGGGTAAATTGTTCATTACAACCATTGGAATTGGCATTTTTCAATTCCATAAATAAGTTGTTAGCAATTTAGTATTTATACTAATCATTCTCAACATTTTTCTACTTACTATTATTTTTTTGTAAGTAGTACAATTCCAAATGATCTAAAATTTCTCAAGCATTTAACAAACTTGCCATGAAGAATGAATTCAAAGAATCACCACCATTTTGAACATTTTTTCATAATGATTTGACTTTGTGAAGTAAAGTTGCTTTGGATTTTTATGGGGCCAAAGAAAGGATTTGGGGCACTTCAAATGTTAATATCTTGCAATCTACACAATGAAAATTTCTGAAATTTTCTAAAATTTGGTACTTGTACTAGAAATGACAATTTTAAAGCAGTTTGGTGAAAACATAGTAAAAAACCTTTAGGGGTTAAGACTATAAAACTCAACCTAGCCTAAAAAAAGAAATTCTTTCAAATTGAATCACTAGATGTTTGTAAAGGCCAAGAAAAGAGGAAAAAAAAAATCAACCTCAATTTTGTAAGAAGAAGTCGTGGAATACAAATTAACCACTCCACAATACGGGACAAATCTTTACATGTATCCACTCCAAAAAAAAAATAGGAGTTTTGCATCATGGATCAATCAAGACTATAAAACTAACTTTAGTCCAAACAACAAAGAAATTCTTTCAAATTGCATCATCAAATGCCTATAATGACCAAGAAAAGAAACAAAATCACACTAAAAGAAATTTGTGTTAATCTAAATGACAATTTTTTGTTAGATTTAACACAATTGTATTGGAAACAATGCAGTTTTAGCATCATTTTAGTCATAGTTCTATAAATTTGTGTTATTTCCAACATAGCTATATTAGATTTAACAAAAAAAATGTTGTCTAGATTAATGTAGATGTCTTCTTTACCCCAATTTAATAAGGAGATGTCACTAAATACAATATTAACCACTCCACAATAGGGTAGGTCGATCTATACATTGGTAAACAAAATTAGCCTTCGGCTTCCCCCCCCTAAAAAAAGAAAAAACTTTAAAAACTTCTTTCAAACTGAATTATCAGGCGCCCATAATGGCCAAGAAAAGAAACGAAACCAGCCCCCAATCGCCCCAAATGATCTCCGTGAGAACCGACCCACGCCAGTCCAATCACGCCCATTTAAGGGAAATTCTGAAAAGCGTCGTCCGGCAGACATTCGCGACGGAAGTCTTCGTCACGTCCGGATGGAAGGCCGGCAATGCGGCCGGAACGCTCGATTGCATTACTGCAGCCGTCGCAAAGAATTAATTTAATACTCGCAAACTCAAGAGTCGCCAATTAACATTGGGCACAAATCCCAAGGAAACTCAAGCCCATTCACTCAGACGTGCTAGCTTGTCGTCCCCCACGCTTGCCAACGTGTGGGTATATGTCAGTTTACTCACCTTGCTTAGAAATTCCAATCCTTGCCGTTACCTCCATCCTTGCTCGTGACAGTTTGGCAAGGGATCCATTTTCAGCTTGGGTTTACTCGGTTTGGGTTTGGGTCCAGCGCTTCGGTCCTGGTTGCATTAGTCGGCAATCATCGCCGTTGTGACCGGACTGTTAGAGTGCAAATTAATATACCCACTTTGGTTAGGTATATAGCTGGAGAGGTTGAGACTGGAGATTGTGTTGGGTGAGACTTGGAACCGATTTCTTTAGGTGGGGGTCGTGAGAAATTGGAGCTGTTGGAGTGGAGTGGAGTGGAGCTGGTGAGTTTTATGGTTGCGGAATTGGGAATTGTTTCTGGTCTTTCTTTTAATTTCATGGTTGGGACAAGTTCATGTTTACGACAATTCCATGTTTCAGTGGAGCTGGTGAGTATTTTGTGGTTCTTGTAACAGAATTGGGGTTGTTTCTGGGCGTTTTCGATTTCATGTGTGGGACAATGTGGTTGGAGACTTGGGAGTCAGGGGTGCAGGAGACTGACTGCATGGGGTTCTTGATGTTTGCAGAGTGCGGGTGACAGAGTTGACAGAGGATTGACGACGTGCATGTTTTATGAGCGTAATGTCGAGACACGAGATGAGTCTCTGTGTGATTGCGACTGTGCTTCTTGTTTACTCGCAGCCATGGATGGCCGCCTCCGCGGCTGTTCTTGTGCCGCCGAAAGGATACAGGTGTGTGAATTGCGCCTCAGAATCTCACGCTGTAAGCGCGTTCCAGTGTTCTGGCCTGAGCTTTGAGAATTCTGGGTGACGCTCGCATAATTTACAAGAGAACTGTTGGTGGTGGATTGTGTGCAGCGTGGGATTCACGGGGACGACGCAGAATGGTTTGCAGAAGTATGTCTGTACGCGCGGCGAGTGGAGCAAGACTGGCGCGTCCGCCGATGTGTATGCCCCGGATGGTACCAAGCTTGGAACGTACCGGTCCGTGTATGACCAGGCGACGCGGGAGAAGACGTATTACTGGAATGTCATCAATAGCGAAGGGACGTACTTCGAATCCGGGCAAGCCATCAGCGGTCTCCAAGGTAAACAATCTTGAATTCCTGGGTGTTACTATTATTTTCCTCTCTGTCTTTGAATTCTTGCTTGCGGCCCATACTCGTTTTCGCATTCCCATGAGCACCTTCGCCAGCCTACAAGGTTACCCGAATCCTGAATTCTTGGGTGTTACTCTAATTTTCTACTCCGTCTTCAAATTCTTGCTTGCGGTCCATGCTCATGTTACTTACCATTTTCATGTGCAGCTTCGCCGTTGAGAGCTGTGGAAGTTCCCACTTCAGCGATTTCGGAGTACTTGGCGATTATCAAGGTGCATCGTTACGCAGGAGACGCCGCCCAAGTGGCGTTCGTATCCCTTACGGGCACCCAAGGCGGCTTGCCTCCTCGCAGTGAGCTTTGCTCTTCCTCCGGGGCGACGTGCAGCGTCCCGTTCAAGGGGAATTTCACCTTCTACAACCAAGATCGGCAACCGCCCACGGGGATTCCGGCGTCTCTGACACCGAAGGCGAAGTTTATGCAGGTGGTGTTCTTGGAAGGGAAAGTGCAGTACAAGTTCACAAGGAATGGGCAATGGCGGTACCGAGGCATATTTGCCACTATTGCGGATGTTGCAGGGGGAAGCTTGTTAGGGAAGTTTGGGACGGGGAAGGAGCCGGACAAGTATGGAAGCAAGCTTTACTTTCAGTTCCAGGATCCCAATGGATTTTGGCTGGCGGGGCAGAAGACGACCAAGCCTGTGCAAATCACGGCGGATGGGTTCCCATGGCAGTTGCTGAAAATCACCTCTTCCGGGGGTACTGTGTAAGTCTCTCTGCTCCTAAAACCCATTCAAATAGGAAATTCGCAAAAATTAATGGGCTCAAACCCACCTTTCTGTGCTCCATTTTATCATGGAATAGCCCATGTTTTCGCGAATTTCACGTTGATTCTCGTTCTTGTCCTTGATTTTACCTTATCTCAATGTGTACTGTCAGTGAAATTTCCCTCAAGTTGGAGCAACTCCCAAGACACTGAACGTGGTTGTGCCCTAGTTTTATGTTTTTTGCTATTCTTAACTGGTTTATGAATTCGTTTGCTTGTGGTGCAATTGTTAACGGTCGGTCCTTGGTGTTATAACGGCAGATTTCCGGCTGGGAAGATTACATACGTGCTAATTGGTAGTACAATTGGAGGATTACCACCCAGAATTGCTGGCAGAACCTACGGCATGACATGGGGTTCTCCCTTCACAGCTCAATGTTACTTATTCTCAGGATAAAACAGGAGAATGTAATAAGTTAGGGTTTTGAGAGCTACCTTGCAACTGTAGGTGCGTAAATAGTTAGTTCAATACCACACCACCCTCTATGTTATATTTACGTGCTGCGTGCATTGGGAGTGCATCAGTTATCCCCCCATCAACTTGTACAACTGAAAAGACTCAGATCTTGGGCAGGAGCTGCCTCCAATGCATGGTAGTGGATGGCCACAGGCAAGAGGGTAGGCAAAATAAAAGAAAGTGATAAAAGGAAAATGGATTATTCTTCCCATGAATAAGTGCGTGGCTGCCGTATATATCTTAGCTTGCTGTAATTTTAAGCCAATAACAGTTTTCTAGAATTGAGGATGATTGCGGTAGTCAATTGAGGTCAGTGTGGTTTTCTTTTTATCCTCACTTGATCTTATATATACGTATATTGGTCAATTTTCATTGGCTTCTGCACTTTGGTGTCGGCTCCCCTTAGTGACAGTGCCGTTTGTTCAGAACAGAAATTAGATTTTTTTTCATTCTGGGTCCCCATAGTCGAGCACAATTATGAGTGAGTCAAGGACTAACACTATTTCCCTGTCAGGAGGGAGACTGTATACTACCAAATGACTATCTTATTACTCGTAATAAAGGTCGCAGTGTACGTTATGCGAGGGTGTAAATAGTTGTGATATGAGTACTGTCGTGTGTATCATATCCTGTATGCACCCATTTCTTTTTTTGCTGTTATAACTCCCAAAATATGTCCCCCACTGCCAGTGCAACTGCTTTTGATTAGTAGTCGAAGCCTTACTATCATCTGTAAAAAACTAAACCCTAAACACCTCCATTCTTGCAGTTGTAGTTTTTGTTCCGTAGAGATCGATTATTCTGGTTACCAAAGGTTTGTAATATTCTTCATTTGAGATTCTTGATTCTTGCTTTGTGAAAGTAAAGCCTTGTTATGGAAATCACAAGTGTCACCCTCGAGGCTCCGTTCCAACAACGTGAAAGTAAAGCCTTGTTATTTGGAATAACACGTCACCATTGAGGCTCTGTCCCAACCAACAATGTGAAACCACATAATGAAGCCTTGGGACACAGGTGTCACGATTGAGGTTCTGTCCAGCACTGTGACGCCAGAGTTGTGATATTATTCCTCACAAAAAAACTATACTATAGCACTCAAAGCTTGCTTCAATTCCAGTAAATCTGGGGTCCCAAGGCTCCGTTCAGTTTCTATCTGATAACATATCTCACGCCCACGTTTTACTGCCCCGGAGGACACTGATCATCCAAGCGTGTTCAAAAGTCATGCCTGACTGGTTTGTGTCACTGGCATGTTCGACAGGACTACAGGAGTCTTGAGTCTCGCTTGACTTGAGTCTTGACCATTAAGTTACCTCTTGACTCCTTGAGGCTGCTATTTATTGAATTGGAGAAAGTAGTTACTTTGCCATTACTGCCGAAGGATAGGGTTGCACCCACTTTCCTACAAATTCATTCGTGTCCATCAATATTTGGCAGAAATTTCGAAAGGAGATAGAACCCTAAAGTTTTTTTTAGTTTTTTTCTAAAACAAATGAAATGAAACTTCATTGCAAGGGGAAAAATCCAAACCCAACCAGCCACAAAAACCCTAAAGGTTGAAAGGTTGAAATCATCGTCAAAGCAGAACACTCCACTACCGTAATCATAAGGCAGGATCGCCGGAAAATAATTAGTTTTACCAATGTTGAAAAAAATATAATGAAAAAAGAAAAATTGCCAAATTTAGCAAGATATAATTGACCAAGTTGTCATAAAAAAATAAAATTTTCAGTAAAAGTTAAAATGTCCAAAGACCATCTACCATGAAATAGATTTTTTATGACAAATTGAAGGATATTCTATACTAACATTTTGTGGGAGTAAAAGGTGGAGAGGTTGTTTTTATAGTGAAATTTATTATTCGTCATGAACCGTCAAAGGATATAGGATAATTTGAAGATTGAGCTCCTACTAATCCTTACCATTCACATATCCCACAAGGGTTGTTTTACCTCCTACCATCCAATTTATATAAAGAGCCCTCTACTTCCACAACTTCATGTACATCAAAGTAAGTGACTTTTGAATCTTGTTGTTGAATATTTTGGATTGTTTTCAATATATTGTCAAATTTTATAAAATTAGATTTTACATTGCTAAAGCTACTTTGAAAACTTTAATTAAATATTTAACATCAATATGCCACCCCTATCCTATGGAGTACAATTGTATTTGGGATTTTTTTTTAATTTTACCAACTATTTTCCTTCCATTACCATATTGAAATAGATTTTCAAGGATCGAGTTCAGTTTTTTCCCCTCACCAAGTTTTTTATGCTGGTTTCTAACTACAATTGGGATTTTTTTTCAATTCCATGAGCTAATAATAAACTAACTAGTAGTTCTCCTTGAATATTAATCTCCAATGAACCCTCTAAAGCCAAAGAAGACTCAAAAAGTTCAATGAATGACCTTCAAGGTTCTTATAGAAACAAAGCATATATATATTCATCCTAAAGTATAATTTTGTGGCTAATGATCATAGTGAGGATTTGGCATTTCAAGATTAAGTCCTAAAAGAGTCAATTAGTAGAAGTTCACTTTTGAGGGCAAAGCATTTTAAAGTAAAGAAAAACATCTTTTAAGAAACATTTGTAAAGAATGTGTATGTCATGTTAGTAGCTTTTTAGTGCACTAATTTGTGCCCAATTTGACTAACTAAGTTGTTGTAGAATTGTGAAGTGAAACGTATGTTCAATGTCAACAAAATCAACTAAAAAAATATTTATTTATTTATAAATATTAATCCAATTTTAACATGGTATAGCTAAGTCTTTGAAGAATATTGTGTTCAAATTTCAAAATGATTCACTTTATTGATTGTAGGTGTGCAAGCCAAGCCACTAGTTTTGAAATAAGTTCTTTATGCACTTGTGTACACTCAATAAGCACTCTTATTAATTTTGACAATATTTTGATTTCTAAACCATTCTTCAAAATGTTTAGTATTGTATTATTACAATATTAAGAGGATTAAATTTTAGACTTATATATCATACTACTAAAATCATAACTCCCTCTGTAATATTACAAATGTTATCATTAATACTAGGGGCTCGTGCTTGCTATGCTATGCATTCATTGTATCACATATTAGTAAAAATTTGATATATTTAAATAGAATGCATGATAATGATTTCGATAAATCTTTAAAATAATTATTTTAATTATTTTATAAAAATATTTCCAATCATGAATAAATAGAAATCATATTTTCATACAATGTGATATTACTGAAATAGAGTAGCAGTTCACAATCACCTCTATAATATCACTTTTTACAAAGGGTGATATATTATAAAAATAATATAGTCATGGCAATTGAGGTAATATTAAAGAGGATCAATATGGTGATATTATAAAGGTAGCAAATCCATTGCTTCTCTTGGCTTTACACTTCTTTGCACTTCTATGATTTTGTGCTTTTGTGAGCTTTGAGCTTTCATGATTTCAATTTTCTATTGCTACTACCAAATGATTTGAGAAATTTATTAGATTGAACCGATTTTGAATTTCACAAGAATTAAATTGTTCACGAAGCTTTTGAGATTTACAAGTTTTTCTTTTAAATTCTTCTATTTGGGTTGCCATTGTTTGTAATAATTGAGTCAAATTTCTAATGCATTCTAATGTATGTGTATCTTTTACCGTATTCATCATTGCATGTATTTCATTCATCATTCATTAAATTTCTATTGTTTATTTTAGTATATGTTTATTTATTTAAAAAATTATATGAAGATTTTAATAATTTTTATTTGAAGATTTTTTGAAATTCTTGCTCTACATTCTATCTAATACATAAAAATTCTTATGAAATTCTAATAGTGAATGCGTAGCATAGCAAGCGCCAATCACTAGTAAATAGTAAAAATATTGAAGTTTTACTTCACTAGAAGATATTCTATTGAAGATATAGAATTTTTGAAACCTCTAAATTAATAATACTTTGACCTAATAAGGACAATATTTTAAAGTATAAAAAATCCTAATTTTAATTCTATATTTGAATTTTCATTACAAACACCACCTAAATATTTGAACTCTAAACCACATCCCAAAACTAAAATCATCAAAAAAAAAGTTTTTTTTAACCTAGAGATATAATAAATCAACAAAAAAAAACTATTAAAATAAAAAAAACATTGATTATCTACAAACTTAAAAAAATGAATATTTGATGTATTCATTTTACATATTTGTCTATTGGAAAAATTTAGAGATAGAAATTTCATTCACAAACTTCTTTTCTGTGTGGATTTATGAATTTTAGAATGCATCAAGGTAGTGACACAATGCATTTATCTAGTCATTTACTAAATGGATCATTAAAAAATTTCTTTTTTAAATTCAAAAATTCAAAAAAATTCAAGTAATTAATTAGATATTTTGATTATGATACAATATATCACAATTTAATGGGTGATGTTTTGAAATTTTGAAAATCCTAAAAAATAATGTAAAGTATTCCATTGCGATATAAAAACTAGTGCACCATACCATGTAAATGCCCTTGGAAGATATTTATATTGTAACATTTGTTTTGAAACTTTGGAAAAAAATTTGTTTGACTTTGCATACACATAGTTCATCTTTCAAATTTATTTTTATTGAAATGTAAGATTTATAGTTGTACAATTTCAGGACTTAGTTGAGAAATAATGGAAAAAATCCAATATAGAAAAATTTAAATATAGAATTTCTTTTGGCCACCCAACTTGCCTATGTTGAGAGGAAAAAACAAACTAAATATGATATAATTTTGTAACCACATATTCAAATTCTATAAAATTTGACTTGCATTCAAGAGATATCTTTATGTGCCATCCATATGCAAATTTCCAACCACATGTTCAAATAATTGACTTCACAATTGCCTATTCTAAATTAATTAAACCCCTTTCTAATACCCAAATGTTCTTTAGGGATTACTTCATGTACCAAACTATTAGGAGGCAAACCAAGCATTTTATTTGGTTACCTTCTTCTTGTTGTGCAAACATACTTGTCCTAAACAAAAGTGGGGAGTGCAAACATGTGAGCATAAAATCTATAAGCCCATGAACTTAAGAGTCTATATTATAGACACCATCTATGGTTATAGGGTACCTGTGTTATAGATTTTATGCTCACATAAAATCTATAAAGTCTAAGTGCAGCAATGCCTTAGTAGGCCAAGACAAAATGGATTTTGGGCAAACTTCTACAATCTATATATTCGTTGTAATTTTTAAAAATTATTTGTGAAGATAGAAATATACATTAGCTTTGGGAGAATATAATTTTCATTTCAATTGGTTTACGGGAGCAAAAGAAAAGAAGTTGTAGCACAACAAGCCTAAAGTACAGTTCGGTAGATAGAAAAAAACTACAAAAATTTGAATTAATTAAATTTTTTCTCATAGATTGTATTTTTATCTACATGGAAAGTTTTAATTCATTTCAATTGGATTGGTGATGTGAAAATTTATGGTCAATCTTATTTTTAAAACAATTAGTGCATATTTTTGAAAGAATAACTTGAAAGATTTAATTCTTATAATTTTTCAAATAAAAATTCACAAGATCAATATTTTTTGCTAAAACAATCTCACTACACTAATGATGATAACTAGTGTTATGTTGTGATTAGTGTTACCTGGATTTTTATCCCGATCACTCTAAACTTCAATTAGTTGGCATTTAGTGTTGTGTTCACTTTTATGAGCAATAATTTTTTTGAGCATGTAATAGGTTTCTTGAATTCATACGTTTTTTTTTGCATTTTGATGAAATAGTTAGGTAACACTAAAGTAAAAAATTTATACCCAATAGTTGACAAATAGTGTCTATGTTGACATTTAGTGTTGGTAACATTAACCGGATTGTTGACAATTAGTGTTATGCTTCATGATTGGTGTTGCCAACACTATTTATCATCATTAGTGTATTGAGATTAGTCTATTTCAATTCCATCTTAGAGCTACTATTGGTTTATTTTTCACTTCAATCTTGAACCTATTTCTATTTAGATAATTAGTTAATGAGTGAAAATTAATTTTTTTAATAAAAATTCCTAGACTTTCAATTCAAATTTGCATCAAAAAAAAATTGAAAATGAATAATACAAAAGTTTTAAGCTAAAATGATTCAAAGTTAAAAATCTGGTAGAGTATGGTACAAAAAGAAAATGCTTTACTTTAACCCTACAGGGATGGCTTGGACCTAAGTGGTCTAATGGATGACAAAGAATCTTTTTATATAAGACAAAAGTGCATATGTTCATCCTTGAAATTTTGTGCAAAAAAGGAGATTTTGCACAATAATCTGACAATAGTTTGGTCTATAATGATTTTTTTTTAAAGGACAAAATTCACATTGTACCAAGATGGATGATTTGTATTTTAAGCAGCCCGTTCTTACAAGGTTAAATGAAAATATCTTGCAATCTTTTCAATCAAAGTTTCTAAAATTTCTCCCAAAAATTCTTACACTAGTCTAGTACAAGATCCTAAGTACAATATGGAAAAAATCAAGTTTTTTGCTCTTTGCAATAGAAATTGTAGTTTTGAGTTTTTTTTTTATAGAAATAAAGCTTTGGGACTTTAGGGTCTGAATTTTTGTTCATGTTGACCAACACAAAATGATATGGTGCAATGTTGTTTTTCCCTTGTATAGGATTTTTTTTCACTATAGTTGATTTTACAATAATTTGATAGGAAAATTTGAATCTTTAAACAACAAACCAAACACCTTAGATTGGATTTCAATTGAATTTTAACAAAAATCGACTTTAAGGTTTATTTGCAATGTTTCAATATATTAAACCTGCTTCACTGAATAAGGCTTGTTAAGCATTGCTTTAGGTTGTGAAGTCAAGACATTGTTCATTGATCAATTGTATATGTCATGACCACACAAAACTTGGGCAAAGAGCAAGCTCTATGTCCTATTTCAAGGAAATTTCCATTTAAAAATTAACATGATGCAAAAATTTATTCTAACTAAAATTTTATCTATTTTAGAGATTTTTATGAATCATTCTATTTTGATTAACATTATGAAAGTTATAAAGGGTTCTATTTTATTAAAAAAACTTATAGTATGCAATGCGCTTTAATTATACAAAACTCTAAATTCAAACTATATTCAAATAGTTTTTCATGTAAATTTAAATATAAAAATTAAGTATTTTATTACTTCTTTACAGAAAAATGTACTTTAAGAACAAGGTGTAATCTTTGTGTTGTCCATTTGGATCAAGTTGTTATGAGCTATAATCTCATACAACTACCGCATAAAGTTGGTATACAAATACACTAATTTGTTCTATTAGTGAGGGGGGGAATTAGTGCCACCTTGGAAATTAGTGTCACTATAAAATTTTGTTTTTATGGAAATTGCATTCTACAATATAATATTTCAAATTGTACTAATTCAAAATAATATGACTTTATTAAATTAGTATCAAACACAATCTTCATTTTAAAGAATTTCAAACCTTAACTTTGCATAGTATGAACTTTTCACTCGACTTTTCATATTATGAGGAATCAAAGTTTCTTTACACTAGATTTATTAGGCATAAGACAAGTCTCGTTGCACTTCAAACACTAAAATTGTCTTGACATTCATGCAATCAAAGAGGCCAACATTTGTAAAAAAATTAAACAAAATTTGATAGTACTTTACGACAAGGTTTAAATCTGAAAGAAATTATATATATATATATATATATATATATATATATATATATATATATATATATATATATATATATATATATATATAGTTATATTTATATTTACATAATTTTGTTTATTCACTGCAATGAAGGAACAATGGTCAAGCAAGAATAATTGCTGAACAAATGTTAAAAAACTCTCTTTTCCAAATCAATTTTCTATTTTTTCTCCCCTTTCTTTTGACTCTTTGCACTAGAATTTAATGATGGTATTGTAGTAATTTTTATGGTCATGAACAATAATAAGTTTATACTACAAAATAGATGAAATAAAAAACTTCCTCTTGATTTTTTTATTACTTATTGTCTATGCACACCTTAAGTCAGGCTGTTTATTTTGTTTTGCTTATTACGGTGAGATCTCCTAGATTGTGCGTCCCCCAATCATATTCCTAGTATTGTCAAAATGCTAGGAGGTGTGCATGGACTTTGTTTCGTGGAGTTCCAACTCATAGCAAAAAATTGTATTGAGCTTCAAAGTTTCTATAAATTAAAAAATTAAAAAAAAGAAGTTTTTCTTTTCTTTTCTTGGTTCTTTGGTTCTATTCAAAATATGTGACCGACTCTAGTTTCAAAATTTGAGTTTTCAAACCCTATTTATAACCCCATTCATACTGCACATCACAGTTATGGTTTATTGAAGTGAAGATATGGAGTCTGATTGGTCAATAAAGCAACCTACAATAGAACCTCATGGTTATACCAATTCTATTAAGGTAGGTACACCCCAAACCACCACTTTTTGCTACTGAGCCTATTTTCTATTATTAGAGTGGTCAAATTTTCATATGTTCTTGTTGGCAAGTGAAAGGAGGTTCCAACGCACATTTAGATATTGTATGCAAAAGTTATTAAGGAACAAAGTTTGGTTCAGAAAGTGTTTCTCCTGCATAGATACAGAACTGATTTTGGAGATGTACATATAGTGTAGATGGCGGTTTAAAGTTAGTGGCACATTTGGGTGTCCCTACCTTATGGCAAAGGCATAGTAGCATGAAAGTTACTACTAATTCCCAACTTCGAACTTTGTCGAAGAACCGACGTCAACACATGGACGATTCTGTCCATGGGAGCGCACGCAAGGTGGGTGTCAATCTACCCAACATGACAGCAAAAACTCTTGACGGAGCTGCCGCCAAGCTTCGCTTCCCAGACACTTTCTCTGCAAAATAGAGTTGCCAATTTTGTACCCAAAATGGCCAAATTAGCAAGCACGGAGCCACGGAGAGGAGTGGAGTAGAGTGGAGTGGAGCTCCGCAGGTGTCTGTCCCGTACAGAACCAACGTCCTTGATTCCTCCCAACTGGATGAAGTGGAGCTGACACGCGTGGACTCGTGGACTCCGTTTGCTGCTCTCGTAACTTGAGGCGGATTTTCGGTTTTCGCCGTTGAAAGGGGTTTCAATACGTGCAAGGAAAAAAGGAAAAAACTAACGTACTGAAACTTGGCCCTGAAACTTGGTTGGGGTGGGTGGGTGGGTGGAATATCGTCACCTGTAGCTGGAAAAGCAAGACGCCATGATCGCGGCGAGGCTTCCGCTACAGTGATCCCAGAACTAGTTTACGGAGTTTAGTGCAATACGCTACCCTCAAAGACAAACATGCATCAATTTTGGCTACCTTGAGAGTGAGTAGTATTAAAAAAAAATAGAAAAGAAAGGATCTTACAAGTTGTAAAGGATTATTGGAAGTACTAAAATACAAAATTGACTAAATAGATGCTAAATCCAATGCGGAGGAAGTTGCAAATTGGCTATCAAATTCTATTGTTTGTGGCAGTTTTGGTTAAAATGTCTCCATTGAAGGCCTTTTTTTACAATGCATTGGTAGTGCAAGGAGTTTTTGGGTATAAACTTAACTAATTTTAGCTAGTTTAGGGATCTTTGTTCTGGACTAGTCAAGTCACCTCATTCAAGGTCAAGGGAAATTTTTTTGCCAATAAATTAAACAGAAAGAGAGGGGAAAAAAAAGAGTTTTGAAATCAACGTTATGCTTCATGGCCCATGGAGATTTGGATTTGGTAATGAGCCTAAACTATTCCCCCATGGAGATTTGGATAATCCCTCGTTGAATCCTTGGAAGTGAATTTAGTTTAATTTGTAGAGTCATTGGATGGCAAAGACATTGCAATGCTAGTGTCATTGGTTGACAAAGAAGTTGTAATGCTAGGGATTTTACTTTCTTGTGGGAGCAAAAGGGACCTCTCAATGTTAGTTAATAATGTTATGGATGTGAGGAGAAAAATTACCATAAGTATTTCTTCAGACGATGAAATGACATATGTAGGTGAATTTGCCTAATCCTGCTTGTTTAATCTCTAAAAACTAGACCCATTCAACTTGAGGGGCCATGTTTGTAGCAAATTTTGTAGAGAGCATATCTAATACCAACCATTCAAATTTTGGATATCATTTGCTTTTCTCCAAGGGATGCATCTATTAACGCTTAAAGGACAATACACGCCCTTTGGGCATTTTAAAAGCCAAAACTTGAATTTTCATATAGTTATTGATTTTAAATGTTTTAAAGCTTAACTAAGGAAATGTAGTTCCAATGATATATTTTATACTCCATTTGAATTTTTTTTTAAATTGTTCAAATTGTAAATTTTGTGACAACTATGATTTTTATATAGAATTTAAAAGAAAGATTATATAAAATTCAATTTGATGTTTTTGTTTATGAAAAAATGAGATTAAGCTTTAGACATATGTTACTATACGTGAAAAATATCAAAATTTTGAAATCTATATTTTACTATAGAAATCTAATGAAGTTTGACCAAGCACAAACATGAAATGTCCTTTAAGGATTAAGCTAAGGCTTATATGTCAAATTACAATTCGAATGTATATTTTTGCATCATTAAGTTTTTCAAGAAGTTTTGTATTACAACTTTGAGATTGTCCCTTGCCTTCACAATCTATTTCTAACAATTGAAATCTTTGTGACCCTACGAGAATTGCATGCCAATGCTCTCTTAGAGGCTATCCATTCAACTCATCAAATTTGATGCTACCCCAAAATTGTGGATCGACTCGCCACATAGCTTTCATTTTGAAGGCCATTGTAGCCCTTGACTATATAACATTACTACTAGTTGTTTTCTCAATAATTTATGTTTTTTGTGGTGACTGTTTCATTAATGCGTGCTGGTCATGTTCTCCTTTCTATTTTATCCCAAAGATTTTTTTTCTTGTGTTGACAAGGTTTAGATATGATGGTTGCCAATATGAAAAACTTTTATGGTTTTTAAAAATTATTGTTTCACAAACTTCTACTTTAGCATTGCAAAGTTATTCTTATTGCGATCACCAAGGTATGCTCTTAGAATTAAGCTATACCCTATGTAGATGAAATTTAGCATGAATTCTAGGTGATAAGGACTATCCCATCTAAATGATCAAGCTCTCTTTCTTCTAGCTTTTTTCATGAATTGGGAGGATGTTTGGAACAAAGCTCGACTAGTGAAGATGGCAACTTTATTTGGTCCATTTGGCATAATGCTATTACCATTCATTCATAGAGAGCACAAATTGACCTGGACATTGATATTGCATGCAACTGATATTTTCTTGAGATTGAAGAAATACCTTTTTACCAGGGGATTTCTTGTCCTCGTGTCCAAAAGATATGGAATTGTGCCCAATCCATTCTTCATCACAATGTTAAATTCAACTTCACTCGATGTGTTTTTGGATCCACATTCCCTATTGGCTTCACTCTCCTATCCTTGCACATAGGGATGGAGTTCATATCATATGGGCCAAGAGTCCTCTCCCTCCTAGCTCATTTTTATAGCTTGTTTGGTCTCTTTTCCTATCTGTCCTCATTTCTCTTCATTGTCCATCCTTTTGGCTTTGGCTTGGTTGTTTTGTATGTTTTTTTTAATGCAATGGTTCTTCCATTCATTCATTCATTCAAAAAAAAAAAATTCAGCATAAATTAAGTAATTTTTATTAAAAAGTTCCACATGTCATCTTGTGATTGGAAAAGGGTGACATGGACCCCTCAAAATGTGACTTGGAAATTCCATTTGGACACTTCCTTGTTGAATCTGAGGACCCTCTCTCCCGGTATTGTATGAATACAAATGCAAGAAAATATTGAAAATTGCATAAATAGACGTTTGAATGTTGCACTTGCAGACTCCATTTCGCTGATGAGGACTTCCGGTGTAGCCGAGTGGTTTGTTGTCGGCGGCAATCAAGCTCCAAATATCGCAAAGTGGCGTGTGCTCACAAAGTAGATTGGATAGCAAGCCCACTTAAAAAAATAGCCCATTCAGAATAGCCAGGGAGCCATCAATCTCGTGGAATGCACGTAATAATAGTCGGCTGTAGCTCACAGCCCGCGGCCCCGCGCCAGCGCTTGCGAGTTTTTCCAGCTTCACCGCCAATTATCCTGCAATTCTCGTACAGAATTCAACCGGTTTTCCACGTACCTACCTACTGCTCTCATCACCTCTATTTTTACCAAAATTTCAAACTTTCTGGAAAAAATTGGATGGAGTTTCCGATCCCCCTGCCCCTGGAGTTTCAAATTTCAACCCGTTTTTTTCCTTTTTACATTTCACTAACCGCCGGCTCCCGACGGCGGGTTCTCCCCGATTATTGCCCGCGCTGATATACACCACGGAAACAAAGGATCTCTGACTTGGAGTCTGTCACTCATGATTTTCTATAAGGTGCAGCTGAAGTCTGATGAGATCGATCATCAGTTGCAGTTTGAGCTGGGACGAGTTTGAGATGGGAGCTGGACTCAATCACTGGTAAGTTCTTCAGCATTTCGAGAGGTTGAATTGAACTTCACGGTCCGGTCGAAGAATGTGTGAGTGAGTGAAATGTTCAATTGTGTTCGCTGGTCATGAATTTGACCTTTAGGTAGAGGTGTCATACAGTGTGGGCTGAAGTCAAGGTGTAAGTTGCGGGATTTATGGCAAGTTGTTGGAGTTTGTTGCAGTTGGAAAGAGGGAGGGGGTTCAAGGTTGATGGTCGAATTGTTTGTTTCAACATTATCATTTACGTTAACAAAGATTTTATACTAATGATTCTCTGCAAAAGTTTGAAGTGCGCATGAACGCAACCAGGAGTTTTTTTTATGGTAGTACGTGCTCATGAATGCTCTTGTTTGGGGAGCCTGCAGATACCTTTTGTTTCCAGGGTGAAGTCGATGCACAGGAAGAGCACTGGAAAAATGTCGAGAAATATCTTCCTTTTGAGTGTTGTCGCTGTGCTTCTTCAGTGGCAGCCATGGAGTGCTGTCTCTGCCAGTCTGGTTCCTCCTAAAGGCTACAGGTACGTTGTCAAAACACCTTCGCGTACTGAAACACGAAATAGGACTTATAAGTACAGGAGTTACATGCTTCATTATCAAGGATGTGTTTCAGTACAAGAAATATATGTAGTTAACTCGGAGGTTGCGTGCGGCACTGGGAGAATTTCTGCATTTGTCTGAGTCTGATTTCACAGTTCATGTCCCGGTCTAAAAAAAGTACATGGAGCCTAATACACGATTTTTAATGGATAATCTCCTAGTGTTTTTTTTTCTTTTTTTTTTCCTTTCTTTCTGAAGCTGTGCTCTAGCTAGTTAGTTACTCACAACATTCACTAACGTAATATGTTGCCACACGGTGCAGCGTGGGATTCACTGCAACGATAGCCAAAGGAACAGCAAAATATGTCTGCAACCAAGGCACCTGGACCAAGTCCGGCTCCTCTGCAGCCCTCTCTGCTTCCGACGGTTCCACCCTTGGCACCTACGGCTCGATCACTAACCCACTAACGAAGGCTGTAACTTACTACTGGACCCTCATCAACAACCCTGGAGACTACCAAGAATCCGGACAAGCCAAGAGCGGCCTCCAAGGTAAAGCACATCTCCATAGAATTCTGAATCTGCGGCATTTTTTCAAATATTTGAAAAGTCTGTAGTCCTCTGTCTCATGGTGTGTAGGTACTCGTATTTTTTGGATTGATTTATACTAATCTATCGTAAATCCGAGAGAGTGCCGGAAAAATGATTCAATTGAATCTAACTATGGATGCGTTAGCACACTACATTCACTAGTAAGGAAAGCTGACATGTATTGCAATAGTTTTTGTAGTGGTTTGGCAATGGTTGAGTATAACACTATGCAATGTATTTGCAACTGTTTGAGATTGCAATGGTTTTTTTTTAACACTGTAGGCATAGATATGCATTTGTCACGTGCCTAAGACTTTTGCAACAAGTTTGCAGCCAACTTTGTCAATGGTTCGCTGTAAACCATAATTTTTTTTTGCAAAGTCCATTTTTTCCGCTGAAAAATCATTGCAAACAATAGTTGATGTGTTGCACCTGTACTTCCTGTTGTTAATAGTGATTTCCATGCAAACCAACCACCGAATCCCATTCTTTCTGCCTTGATCTCACACAGTCAAACGCACCCTTGCTTGCAGCCATTCCCGTGAAGACGGTGCGCATGTTCACCCCCTCGACTTTAGAGTATCTCGCCATCGTGCGCGTGCACCGCGGCGCAGGAATGGGAGACCAAGTGGCCTTCGTCTCTCTCACTGGCACCAAAGGTGGCGTTGCGCCCCCAAAGAATTTGTGCAAAAAGTATGGAACCGTAGCAACCGTGAAGTTCTCAGGAACGTTCACATTCTACACGCAAGATCGACAACCCCCAGCGGAGGTGCCTGTCTCCCTGACGCCTGTGGCAGCGAATTTCCTGCAGGTGGTGTTTTTGGAAGGGAAAGTGGTGTACAAATTCGCCAGGGGAAGGTGGAGGTATTTTGGTGTGTTCGCCAGGGTGTGGGATGTGGCTGGGGGAACGTGTTTGGGCAAGTTTGGGACGGTGAATAAGGCGGACAAGATGGGGAGCAAGCTGTTCTTTCGGTTCAATGGGCCCAATGAATTCTGGATGTGGGGGCAGAACTGTGCGAGGCCGGTGAGCATGACGCCGGATGGGGTGCCGTGGCAGCTCATGAAGATAACCACTACGGGAGGCGCCGAGTAAGTGGCCTGACGATCTCAAGCTTCCTCTGCTGTTCAGTTGTGCAAATATATGCCTGAAACAACATGAAACAAAACATAAAAAAATACATCTACAGAAGTTTGAAATGATTCTCTGTGAGATTCTGACGCCTGTAAATGACTCTGGACATTGTTACCGAATTGGCTTGCTTTTGAGTAGCAACCCTTAAACTTCCTTACCCAAACTTCAATTTTCATTGTTCAAGTGAATAACAGGTGCTATTTTGTGGTATAATGGCAGATCTTCATTAGGGAAGTACAAATATGCTCTGATGGGCGCGACTATGGGAGGTCTGGCACCTAAAATTGCTTCCAAAGCTTCTGGCACGACTTGGAATTCGGCCTTCACGGCGCAATGTTACATGTACACTGATTAGAACATGTCAAATGAATTTATTTTGGGGGAATGGGAGTACTCGAACAGTGATGTTGCTGTGTCTTATTTTTCTGTCGACCGCAACTTCTGAAGGTGGGGAAGCAGGGTGCCAGATTGGTGCTCCTCCAATGCCTGATTGAGCTGGATGGCCGCAGGCCTGGAGCCATTGTGGCAAGAAATAAGGGAAGTTGATAGCTGGAAATATGACCAAATGGTCCCGCAATGTATGGCTTTGGTCTTCTGTAATTTTTATTACAGTGAAGCAGCTTGCAATTGATTTTTTTGAACATTACCTGATTTCAACAGTTGCTGTGTTTGAGTGTCTGAGTGAGCATTGAACTGATTTTATTGTTATCTTTTGGGTTGTTTGCAATGAGTTCCAAAATCTGCATTCGTTTTGCTATATTAGATACATAGAGCATCTTGTTAGTAAAAAAATGGACCACCTGTTTGCTTATTTAGATCCTGCTATTATGGTTCTGAGAGTGTCAAAACAATGGTTGGTGATGCAAACAACTTATTGGGTACAATGAGATTGACCATCTGAAAAGTTGTGGCAAAAGAATGGAAGCTGAAGCAATCTATTTATCCCCATTTGTTGAGGTGACCTCGGATCACATCTGCGTAGCGAGTGTTGATGGATTTATGGGCGGCCATCGTCCTCAGTGATCCCTGGTGTGGTCGTGTATGGTTGTAGTATTGCTCTGCAGCCATCTGCGAGCAACAACACCCTCACTAGATAATTTTAGCGCCCGAATCATTTTTGAATTTTTGTACATTTCCCTTCAGTCTTTCTATTTTTTGTATTATATTATTTACTTCAATTTCATTTCACTGGTCATGAGGAAGGTTGTCTTCTGAAGATTCAAGTAATACTTTAGATGAATGAGAAATTATTTGGACGAAACAGTGCCATGCAGCACTTTGTTCATTACATGGACTTGGAACTTGCCAAAAGAGGGGTTAAGGTTGCTCTGTGATTTTCTTTTTGTCAATTTCCCAAGGAAGCTCGCAAAAATTAGCAATCTAGTGATACCGAGTTTTGGGAGTTTTTCAACAGTTTCATCCTTAAAGAAGGAGAATTTCTTGCCAAATGTTCCATTTTCATCACTAAACAGAAACTTACTTTCAGTGAGTTGGTGCAAAATTCAAGATCCATCTTTTAATTTGATAAACAGTTGGAATGACTTTTTGCATCTTTGAAAGATGCAAAATTGACTGTTCATTAAGCTGGTGGTGCATGTTCTCTTACTTTGCCTTCCGCAGAGCTGCCAGGATGAAAGAAAGTTTTTGTCCCCCGTCCCTCGTGCTGCACACATGCACAATCAGCATAAATGAATAATTGACAAAGAATAATTGAAACAGGAAGGAGGTATGCTACCTGGGATTGAAGGTTAACCGTGTTATCATTTCCATCTTTCCGGCACAAATACAGACCTAATCTACTATCAGTGGTTGAGAATGTTAACAGAATGAACATGTAGAATCTGCATTGTATTGTTACGGTGAGAAGGAAATGGAAAATTTCAAAGCAAGGACAAACACCGAGGGTGATTCAAAGGATCAGCCTGGATGATTAATGAATAAGCGTCCCTCACCTGGAACATGTTGCTGCAAAATTCAGGACCCAGTTTGTGAAGAGAAACAAAAGGCGTGTAGATTCTTGGACATGGAACTCAAATCAGGAATTGTCGTCAGGATCATCCAAACATTCTTCAGCAGTGGAGATGGTGGAACGGAGCCCAAACCA
This sequence comes from Climacium dendroides, assembly GCA_950106755.1. NCBI lineage: Eukaryota > Viridiplantae > Streptophyta > Bryopsida > Hypnales > Climaciaceae > Climacium > Climacium dendroides. The sequence continues at coordinate 25,786,544 of OX467086.1, forward strand.
TTATGTTTATGAGAGAATAAATTTGCAACGTGCGCAAGACTATGGGTAACTACTGATAAATTGTTATTCAACAGTAGTTTCTCATGGGCAATCTTTTGTTTTTTTCAGCGCATGAAGACTCTCATTCATGACGCCAAGATCATGCTACGAGGCAACTGATGAATCAAAAGTTTCAAGATTCAATGAAATGACTTGATATTTAGTCTCATAACCTTCTCAAGGCTTTCTGTTCTCCAAGTTTATCTAGACCATAATTTTGAGCATGTTTCCCAGGTGCTGAGGATCCATCAAAAGTCCCGAAATTCAAAATGCTTTTTGAAAAACTACCAATACTTGTACAACGGGACTTACGAATGAGACACCGCCTGCTCTATCAGTGTGCCGGTCAACTTTCTTAATCTCCTCCATCCATGGAGGCTTATAAGCATACAAATCTGCAGCAATGCTTGGGTCTTCGAAAGCCACATTCCCTCCGTCAAACAGGTTCTTTGCCATGCCGCCGTACGCCATTTCAAAGTTTTGTTTCAAGTCCCGATGCCGCAATCGAGCTCTTCAACGCTGGTGAAGCAGATCATTCGTGGTGGGAAGTTGTTGGGCAATCAAAGTTTTTTTAATCATCTGCAGCAGATAAATCTCTACACCGAACACACAAATCAGTTGGCACTAAATCCGGACGGACAAGCAACGCCAGATTAGTTGAGTCACATCCTTCAAAGGTTCCAATCCTGGTGATGAAAGGATGCAGTTATCTGTATTGTCGCATCCAATCCCATGAACGCACAGAACTGAATGAGCGGTATTCACGTGGACCTCTCTAATGTCACAGACTCACAGCCTACGCGTCAAAATTGCAGCTGATTTTGTTACGTTGGGAGTTGGGACTTTAGTGTTTGTAGTGATCGAGAACCATTTTCACACTTCTCATTCAAACTCGTACTTCACACGTGACTTCACATTTACATTCAACTTCTTGAGACATAACATGGACTGCAGAATGAGTTTTGAACTGGGTGCATCCGTTTCCCAGGGTTTGGTGAAACAAAACAGGATGTTACAAACTTACGATAGAGTAGGTCATACTAAAGAGGGCTGGGTGTATCGTCACAAAAGCATTCACGAGCAACTACATACACGTTTCATCTGCAACTGTCAAGAAAACCAGTTATCACGTGAGACGAAGACTGTACAGCATGCCACTTAAAAAAAATGTTTGTCAATCCATGTTTAATGATTCGCAGAACATCAATTTCTGTGAGGGTTACACAGAGGTATCATTTTGTACAGTACTGTACAATGTTCGGCCATCAGACCAAAGTCGCTCCATGAATCTCTCTGACCCCGAGTCAGTTATGTATATTACAGAGACCAGAGAGCAGATCGAACCCTTCAACGAATCTATCAATACACCCTAAACTATCCCAACGATCATCTCTAACAATCACAGACCTCCAATATACAGAATCCTTATTGCTGAACCTGACAATACCGTACCCTAAACCTCTCCTAACTTACACAGACTCCCGTTTCACAATATGCCGTCTCTTCCAAAGCTCATACATGACCGTATGAAAAGCATCATATTCTTGCGGAGGCGCATGCCACTGGAAGTGTTTTCGTGCGTTCAACACCTGGCTATGCAGCTCCGCGTACTGCTCCGGCGTCACCTCTTCCAACGTCTTCTTCAGCTGCGGGATGTCCAGGGACGAGACTACGATGGAGAATTTGCGCCAGTCGAGAATGTCCTGAAAGGGCAGGTCGTAGTGATTCGCGATCACCACGGGGACGCAGCCGTAGTACATCGCGTCGCCGAGGCGAGCGGTGTTCACTTCGTAGCCTTTGGCGTGCAGGCAGAACTTGGAAGTGAGCAAGGCCTCGGAATAGGGGTACGGGACACGACCCTTGTGGACGAGGATCTTGTCGTCGCCAGACCATGTTTTCTTCAGGTCTTGGCGCACGGGAGAGTTGAGAGCGCCGGCGAAGAAAGCTAATCTCGTTCTGGACAAGAAAATGCACAGAGATTTCGTGGTGAGGGATTCGGATCAGTCCATCCACGGAAGAAATTTGGAATTTGCTTATGCAATGTCCATATACAATATACAATGAAGTGAAACCCGAAATGCTCGATGTCAATCTCAATCTCAACCTTCTCATCGTCAGCTCTGTTTTGGGATGAAAATGAATGGATCTGACTGACTTACGTCGTCGTGGATGAATCTCGTGAGATTACCGACGAACTATTCTCCACGAGGACGGCACGCGCACAGACACATTACCGGTAATAAGATCGAGAGTAAGCAACTGAGGAAATTTGAGAATGGCGCAGGAAATGCTCACCTCTGCGCAGTCAGTCGAATTTCTTTGGGTTCTTCCCCAAGCCGCGGCCAGATCTGCGGCACGGAAGCATCCTTGTGCGTGATGTACGAGGCCAGGAAGTAGCTGGCAGGGCAGAGCAGCTGAATGGCGTTTTGTTTCACCTCCGGCACTTTGTCCATGGCATTTCTTGCCACGGAGTGGCACGACAAGTAGAAGTGATCGGCGCCGTTGGTACGGTTCCAGTAGCTCCATTGCGAGCGTACAGCAGTCACGTACTTGGCACAAAAGTCTTGGAGGCCGCCAACATCGATGCGCTTGTCCATGCGCGCTTTCGTGATGGACAACGGCATGAAGAAGAAGTCGGCCTTGGAGGGATCTGAAGTCACCATGCCGCTCGATATCAACGCTTGTTGGAAAAACTCCTCGCTCGCGTAGTTTCCGGAGGGCACCTGGCTCCGGGGCTCGAAGATCAAGTGGAACGGGTCCTTGTGGTCGTGAGGGTAGATGAAGATGCGCAAGCTGCGCTTCATTTCCGCGTAATCGGACTCGAAGATGCGACGCGAATGGTAGGGTCCGTTGTCTTCCTCCGAACCTGTAGAAGAAGGAGAACGCGCTAGGGTTTCAAAATCTTGGTTACTGGAAACAGAGGGTAACTCATTCATGTTCTCACAAATTTTCGATTGAGGTCCTGATTGCCTTCCACTGCGGGGTTTTAATGCTGTTTTGAAAGACCCTGTTCTTAATTTAGCTGCATGAAAATACTCAAACAAAGATTGGAAACTTCCTTCTTTTCCGACCATGTTTTTAAAGCTTCTGTGCTCAAGCTGTAAGTAGACATAGGAAGATTGACTGATCAAATAGTTGCTGGATAATTAAAGGAGAACGAGAAAACTTCGTTGTTCCTTAATCCGAAGGCAACAACAAAAAGTATGCAAAAATATCCTTCGATTGTCGTGCTACTGACCCGTCTTTGCAATATCTCCAGCAAGCCGTTCCAGGTACGCCACGGCGTCGGTCAATTTTCTCTTTCCTGCCGTGCCTTCGTCCTCGTCCTCTGGGCGCGCTATTGTTTCCTCAGAGTCGTCTTTCTCGTCGCCCTCCGGATTAGTCACAGTTTCGTCACTGATCTTTTGATCGTTGCGTGCTAGTTTCGCCATTTCTTCGCTAATCTTCTTCTCATCGTTCCATATTTCCTCCACCTCTGCCATTTTCTCACCTTCAACTTCGTCTCGTAGCCTCCCTTCGTTGACATCCTCGTTGTCATCAGCAACTTTTTCTTTGATCTCGAGCTCTGCCTCTAGCTCATCGTCCTCCTCATCACTCGCCTTCGCTTTCCGGCCCCATACCCGCACGCCCATCTCGCTTTCCTTGATTCGCAAGTTTTCACCGTGGACAGCAGCATCCGTACTGTGAGGCTCAACGTAAACTTTTGTTGCTGTACCAGTGATGAGGTACGTGAAGCAATACAGCAGCCGACTTGCAAGAAGCACACTGCACATCACAGTCACAAGCAATAGGACTAAACCTCGTCCTGACTTCGAAGACTGGACTCCTTGTCGCCTCCGAATTCGTCCTATTTGGGAAAACATCGAGCCAGCTTCCAGCAATCCCGGGTTTGTCATCTTGCCTGAGATATATATTCCGCGTGACTGTGTCTCTCGCTTCGCAGGTTCAATCGATAAATCCTAATTTGGCCGAACCTTCTACCTATTCATTCAATTCAATCTAGGAATATTTCTCCGTAGCTCCCTCCTTCGTCATGAAGTTGCCCATGTGCTGGATGTCCATCTTCCGCCTACATGCAAGAAAATAGCAAGTTAGTCCCAAAACGTCGACAGAGCCTTAGCGAAATACCTCCAGCAAGCCCAGCAGAATCATCAGCTGAAATTGAATCACTGCACTTGAATTTACAGAAATCCGTTCACCAGAACCATGTTGTGATACATAGAGCAGACAACTGAAAAATCTAAAAATTAACAGTGAAGGAAGATGGATCGTTCTTGACACAAGACACTAAGGCTGCAGGTGACCTCTGCTACACGTAATGAATTCAATCGGTGCCGATTTTTCATCACTTGACAACACCAATGAAACCATCTCAGCTTACGAGGAAACCAACTTAAAATTTAAGGGTTTCATAGCAAGAACAAAAATATAGGTTCGAACAATCAAAGGCGGCGATCCGTTACAAGATACAATTCACTAAACCTTGAAACAACAGCACTCGCAGAACAGTTTAAATTATGCGCTGAGATGTTATCCTTAATAAACCAATTCTTAACCATGCATGCCGCTCACAAGCTCAAATTCGTCCGTGATGGATCGAGAGTGACCTAGCTCCTCGTCAGGCAACCCATGCCACTGTACTTCGATCGAATCCCCCCAAAAATTTTGGTCGATCACCCCCCACACACACACAAACCCTTGAATCCCAACAATAAATTGCGACAGACTCCCAAGGCAGGAGCTGCTAGTAGTATATCCGGCCTACCTCTCTCCTTGCATCCCCTGATGCCTGGTCCCAAACCAAATTCTGATCGACTCCCGGATCGACGTGACCCTTGCAGCTTCTACGTTCCCCGTGAGCTAGAAGTGCTTCCGCACCAGCAAGAGCCGCAAACCCAGGAGTCCGTCGTCTTTGACTTGGTGATGGATTGCGATGCAAGGGAGTCCGTCTGCGTGCATCGATTGACGTTGAGGCTGATAACAGTATATGCACAAGTTGACAAGGTGGCTGTGCGCAAGAGTAGTCGGGGACTGGGTTATGAACTGCTGGCTAAGCTGCAGCAGCTTCCGTTTGGAAACAATAGGTAGCTCGACAATCGGGGTCTAGTAGACGTTGTCCACTTACGCAGGCAGCAAGTGCCTCCGCTTTCCCGTTCACCAAAAAAGTCGCGTTCGTGCCGAGGATTCCTTCGCCCAGGTTCGTCACCAACGTGGCGAGCTCCTCCGATTCCACTCGCTGCATCAAATTGGTGGGGCTCTTTCCAGCTCTGGATTGGTACAGTACTGGCTGCTCATACCACTCGGAAAGTGGAACCCGGGCTGCACAAAACTCCAAATTTCTCCGTCACATGCAAAAAATTTTCAGGAAAACACAGGAATGAACATAAGCGGTGGGCACTTCCCGAAACTCCGCACCCAGTCTAAAACCGCCATCATCACTCTGTGTATCTCAAAAATCAGTATGAACCTATGTGGGAGAAACAGTTTTTAAGAAAAAAATTTGACCTTTCATAACTTTTGCATACAGCACCCGGTCAAACGTCCGGGCTTTGGTGGGTTGGAACCTCCTTTCGCTTGCCAACAAGAATATGGAATCTTGACCAATTTAATAATTGTAAATATGCACAGTAGCAAAAAGTGGCGAAAAGAGTAGCGGTTTAAGGAGGACCTAAATTTGGTGATAAAATTTGGAACCTCTGAATTTTCGATGGACTCAAGTATCCGTCATACGCAATGGTAAACTGTAAGGTCCTGTGTTTTCTCCGAAGTGAATGTGAAAAAGTTGAAGTTGTGGCACTCCAGGTTACTACTTCCTGGTTTTGAGTACTTCTCCCACGAATTTTATGCTCTAATTTTAAAAGTTGAACAGACTCTATTTTATTTTGTATTTTATCCTGGGTTGACCTCAATTTTTTGCATTATTTGTCATTGAATTCGGAAGTTTTAACATTACGTGTGAATGCAAAGAGTGACCCTTTTAGTTGGGAGAAGTACGATAAGGAAACACAATCAATTGCAACATTGACACAACCGATATTCGTCAAAAGTTTGGAGCTGTCAGTGCACCCTTTCTGGTATGAGCAGTACTGTACTGAACATGCAGGGCCTGATTCCATATTTGTGCTCCCAAAATTTAACCTGGAGCGTCTGGACTCTTCTCCAGAATTGACGATTTGGAGAAAATCATTATAAAATACTATTTAGAAAAATATTTTAGAAGTGATATACAAAGGAAAGTTGTAGATTTTGAATTTTAGATTCCATCTGTACGGTTAGATTCACCAATGCTATCACCAATATTTTTCTATAAATTTTGATAAGGAAGTTTCAAAATTCCTTCAAAATTTGATTATAGGCAAAATGCTATCATTTTTTGAGCAAAACTTATTGGAATGGATTCAAAATGAGGTTCTCTTGACATGGTGATTTTTTGAAATTTTTGTGTTCTTTACATCTATGACCTCATTATTGCAAACCTAGTTTTGAACTAGAGTCAATGCAATTTGACCACTTGACACACTTCCGCATTTGTAATTTTAGAAAAATTTGTATTCTAGCAACACCAAATCCAACCATTAGATAAGACAAGAACTTGATAAAGTATTACCAAAAATTAGGATGACTTTCATCCAAGAAGGAACGAGACAGAAACTAGAACTTCAATCTGTTCATCGTCCAAAAAATGGACGATGGAGCGCTCCACGAGCCATGGGGTCGACTGAATTCCCGCAACTGTGACGCGTGTCTTGCACATGCTCCTGTACTTAGCGGTATTGAGGGCATGTTTTCTAATCAAATTTAGATTTTTCAGTGAAAATTGAAAGCAGCTTTGTTTTCAAGTAGACACTTTACTAGAGTTCATTCAGGGATCATATGAAATTCTATTTTTGTGGAAATAATAACATACAATAATATTTCAGCCTAGCCAGTACACTGCACTAGTTTAATGTACTTTACAAATTAGTGTCCCACGCACATTGAAATCACTGTAAGTTACCAAATCAGCAGCACTTGCAATTGCTGATAATCAGAACAGCAGGCAGGAAACTATTGTGATGAGCAAGCTTCATCAGTTAACGTATCCAATCCATGGCCAACAAGTTTAGAGCTGCGATCCCCTTTCGTCCCGCCTTTCGTGTGCAACACGTTTCCTTGCAGGCGGCCCACCTCGCACCTACTGTACAGTGCAGTAGCTGTACTGCATGAAGAATGCAATATCCCAACTGATGCCTTTTATTTTTGTGCTCATCTGGCAGGGGAATGCGACGGAAAGTGGCTATCCAAGTCCGCACTTCCTCGTTACCAGTGACGGACCACCATGGCTGGCCGGCCGGGAGCAAAAGCTCCGTTCAGTTGCACACTGATCGATCGAGTGGGCGACGTACGTTAGTGATCGAGAACGAAAGTCTCCCAGACTCCAGTTTTTCTCGCGAAAGAGCAGTAAAATTTTCAAACTTTGGGAAATTCTTGGCCATGAGTTACGTGAAGAAACCGGAACGATGGAGAAGCAGTTGCAGTACGAGTGGGAGCGAGACCTTCGTGAGGCCCTGGTCAAACGAAAAGTCTCCCCAATTTCAAAGTGTTTTCTAACGCAAAAGTTGGAGCAGTAAAATTCCAAACTTTAGGAAATTCTTGGCCAGAAGTTACGTGAAGAAACCGGAACGATGGATGGAGAAGCAGTTGCACTACTACTAGAGTGGACCTTGGTGAGGCCCTGGTCAAACGAAAGTCTCCCCAATGTCAAAGTGTTTTCTAACGCAAAAGATAGAGCAGTAAAATTCCAAACTTTGGGAACATCTTTAGCCGTACCTCGCGAGAAAACGAAACGACGAAGAAGCCGTTGCAGAAGGGGCCCTGAGTGGGTCGCGAGGGAGCTTCACTACTGTTTGGGGGTCTCTTCGGACGTTCCTTTCAGTCAACAACTCGCGGAGCGAAAATGAGTGTCGAGGGGGAGACTTCTTTTTTATGTGGACTCCGCCTGTCTTGGTCAATTTCAGTTCGCTCATCTGCCAATAGTGTCAACTAGTACTCACATCAGAAAGCATTGCCAATAGTGTCAAATAGTACTCACATCCGAAAGGATTACAGGCACTTCCAGAGTAATAAGGTAAACAGAACGATGGGGAATTTCATTAAAATGGCAATTATTCTGTGACTTTGGCATTCTTACAGTTCAGACCGGGCGGTCTGAACTCTACTAGCGTCCTAGATTTTTGAAATCTATACCATTATTAGATATTTGAAATCTAGAAAATATGTAGATTTTTAAAACTGATTGGTCTGAAATCTACATCTTTTCTAGATTTAATACATCCAATAGTGGTATAGAGTTCACAAATTTAGGACACTAATAGATTTCAAATTGCCCAGTCTGAACTGTGGGAACGACACACTGTGAAAATGGCACATGGAATATTGCCATTTTAATGAAATTCCTCGTTACGGGAGCCAACCCATTGTGGGCAAAATTGTAATGGTGGTGTACATTCAAGTTCTGAAATGTACATCACTATTTTAATCCCCTAAAGTTCCATGGGTGTTTTTTTTTTTTGTCAAAATCCACTCAAAAATGTCACTTCTCTTGCATTTACCTAAGAAAGCTTTAAAAATTGCCTTTTTAAAAAACCTAACCGTAGGATCTTGTACTTAACTTCTTTAACAATATGTGATAAAAATTTCATCAAATTTGACCACATGGATTGCAAGATATTTGCATCCAAAGTGAAGAAATCAAGTATTTTTTACAACTTGCTTGATTAGATTTTTTGGCTTTGAATCTTTTGAACTGAAAATTTTTGTACTATTGATTTTGATTTTGTAAGTTTTTATGTTGAATAGTTGAGCTGAGAATCTAAGGAAAAAAATTCAACAATCAACACTTAATTATCACTCATTCAAAAATTGTTAAGTACATGTAGGTTCAAGATTGAAGGAAAATTTAAATTGTTAATAACTCTAAGATGGAATTGAAATACAATAATCCCAACAATGAGCTTGTTCTAAAAAGCAAACCTAACCTTGTTTACAATTTCTTTTGGAAAATTGTAAAAAATTGCATTCACAAATGAATCCTATAAGTTATTTCTTAAGAAGATGCATAATTGGCCAAAAAACAAGATTGTCCATAACTTTCTCATCACTAGTCCAAATAGAATTAATCAGAGCTTCAAATGTAGACAAAAATATTTTAAAAAATTCTAAAATTTTAAGAAAATTATTTTGACTTTTCTTGATTTTTTTGTACTACTCATTGACCTCCATTTTGGCTTATTGTGCAATAACTTTTTTTTACAGGCACCGATTGGAATAAAAACTATATATCTAGAAAGCTCTTACAAAACTGCATATCCTTGAAAAGTTTCTAAAACATTCACTACAAATTGAGACCATAGGAATTTATCTAGATCCAAATTGTCTCGTGAGGGGACAAATGGTCCTTTAGGGATTAATTCAACTCACAATGGGCTTGCTCCTATTTTGTTCGTAACGAGGTAGTTTACCTTACATTTAATAAGTACAGTAAGGACAGAGAAGGAACTCCAACCACTTTCATAGCACATTTTACCAATGCAGCAAAAGGTTCCTTTTTCATCCTGAAAAAAAGAAACTTTTATAATGACAATGAACAAAAAAAATTTATAGGGCTCCTTTGTCAACACCCAAAATCTTTAAAATTCTTGAAAAGTCCCTCCCAAGTATCTAGCAAAGCATAATTATTACACCTTTCCAATATGAAGAAGACCATTGCCTAGTTATACAATGTTATGTTTGGGCTCTTATAAATGAAAAGCTTGTTCATCTAGGTTCCACACTACTTTTTGAAGATTTTTAATGGATATAACAAGGAGACTTCTTGGCAAGTCACCTATTTGGGTACTATTTCGGCCCAAAGGTACTTAACCCCTAAGTGCTTAAGCAATCATACATGGTTACTCCATTGACAACATTGAAGTAATAGATGTAGGTACAAAGAAAGTTGATTTATATTACAAGAATATCTACATTTGTAAAAAAATCTTGATAATTTGAAGATATAGAAGTACAAACCTATAGTAAGGTAGGGAATCCATACAATGACCATTACATTTGGTGGAAGCTAAACTCTTTCAAATATTTTTCTAGAAAGTTTCTTTGAAAGGTAGATAGATCTAGCATCTAATCCAACTAGTTTCATATTTTTTGAACCTTTGTGGAATTAGTTATGAATTTTTGAAGTGGAATGGTATAGGGCTCTAAAAGCATTATGTTCACAATTGGTACATTTGAAATTGCAATATGTACTTTTGTGCTAAAAAAAGCTTTTAAAACTTAGGTGCCCCTTTTGGCACTTCCTACTTTGAAGTTATTTCAAAACTCAACGGTGTGTTTTGGTTTGTAATTTGTAATCTTTCTTTGGCATTTGTTAAACGTATGCTGATTTTTTCCTAGATTGTATTTGAATTCTTGTTCACATTTTTGCAATAACTTCTAGGCTTGGCTCTTCTCATAAGTGAAATATAAGACTCACTCTACTACTCATAGGCCAATCAAGGAATAGACTAACTTTTTGCAACTTAATGGTAGCTAAAATGTGTTGAGTCTTGAGTTTCTTGCCATTAGTTAATTTTTGTCCAAAGTCAAATACATAGGCAATTATTTCAATTCCATTGCCTATGTGTTAGAAATTGGATTAATAAACAAGAAGACATTGTCAAACACAAGCAAGATTTTCTACGTACCTTTAGTTATTTAAAAAAAATTAGTTGAATTCTTTTTTTTAACAACATTGATAAGCAATTTACTGTATGTTGATATATATTTTTTTTGCCAAAGTTTTATTTTAGCAAGGTGTAGTTAACTATTACAAAGTAAGTTATCATGACAACTACATAGTATGATTGTTTGATAGTGAAGCCGTTGAGCAGGAGTTTAAATATTTGATCATACATATATTAAGCTAATTGCAACTAAAATTAATCAAAGTCCAAAATTCATGTTTGAGTACTCTATATAAAAGATATAAGAAGTAAAAATTTGATTGATATATTGTCTAAATCTATGCTCTAATTTCAATGTTGTTGTATTCAACATCATGCAATGAATAGTTTTCTTAAATCTAAATTTATTAGAATACAATTTGGATATACAATCAAAACTTGTTGATCTTTCCTAGATGAAAACCAACTTTCAAGAGAATGAATGCTACAAACATGAAGAGCACAAATAAGGATGCCAAGGATTAAATGTATTTGACATAAGGCTTTTAATAAAACTTTTGGGAAAAAAAAATGCACATATTCATCCAATAATGAAATCGTTATGTGTCTGACTATCTTGGTGTTAGGTGTCATTCTTTCATAATTAACCGTGTAACGGCATTGCAAACACTAAGCTAGTGTTTGATGGATGACAAAGAATCCTTCTATGTAAGATGGAAGTGTAGATGTTCATCTTTGAAATTTTGTATAAAAAAAGGGAGGTTTGTCTTGCACAGTAGTTTGTTTATTTTAATTTTTTTTTTAAGCCAATGATTTGTGCAGTACCAAAAATGATGATTTCTATGGTGAGCAGCCCGAAGTTCCAGAGTTGAATGTTTTCCTTCATTGACTGGAAATGGCTCAAATGAGCAGCTTGGAATTGTAACCACCAGCTTCATACACGTGTCAAGCAACCCAAGCCGCCAGACCCCTTTAGAACATGTTGAATTTGTCCTCAAGCAATAACTTTAAAAATGTCAAAAGTTGTGCTATCCAATGCAAATGAAACATGTTTGAAAAGCTGAATAGTAGCACTGTTGGGCTCATCCTTCCAAAGAATGAATCATATATATAAGTGGAATAGATTTTGTTGTGATATGTGATTTTAAAAATTGTGAGATTCTAAGGTATGGGCATACTTTGAACCAAGGTATGGATAATATTATTAACCTTCTAAGGACGGGCTAGTTTCCACGGAATTCATCATTTTCTAAAAACGTGAGAATCAATCACTTCAAAAAATGGAAAAGTATTCATTGAAAGTCAAACTATTGTAGAAGATGTTTCCTTTTCTCAAGAAAACTCCGAGGATGAATAGTTGCATTTCTGTCTTTTACAGAAAAATTCTCTGTCATCCATCGGACACTGAGTGTCCACGGCGGCATTACAGGGTTAATCCATAAAGGACGGATCTATGACCGTGGAAATCATCCCTTTGGGCATTTTTGTGAGTAGTTGGTTTAACCCTTAAACGTCAAAGCGGACATTTGGTGTCCAATGGATGATAGAATAGAAGATCATTCCTTGTAGGACAAAAGTGTAACTATTCATTCTCAAAATTTTGTGTGGAAAGGGAAGGTCTTCTACAGTACTTTGACTTCCAATGAGTGCTTTTGCAATTTTTTAAGCCAATGCTTCACACGCTCATGAAAACTAATGATTTCTAAGGTCATTCCATCGTCCTTTAAGGGTTAACCCCTAAAGGTTTTTGACTAAGTTTTCACCAAAAGCACACCCAAATTGCCATTTCTAATACAAGTACCAAATTTTAGAAAAAGAAATAGTTTTGGACACACAAAACCATAGGATCTTGTAGTAATTTGGTTTGAGAAGATGTGGGAAATTTTTTAGAAATTTCCACCATGTAGATTACAAGATATTAGCATTTGAAGTGACAAAATCCTTTTTGGCCATGCAAACAACTAGGTAGTTACACTTCACAAGGTCACTTTTTTTATGAAAAATGTCCAAAATGGTTGTAACTCTTTGGATTCATTCTTTAAGGCAAGTTGGCTGCATATTTTAAAATTTTCAGATCATTTGGAATTGTACAACATATAGGAAAAAAATAGTAAGTTGAAAGATATAGAGTGATTGAAAATATTAAATTGTTATCAATTTATTTATGGAATTGGAACATGCCAATTCCAATTGTTGTAATCTTGCAATAAACAATATACACTTAATGTTTTTGTTTGTTTTTCCAAAAATATTGAAAATTGAGTCAAATAAAGGACTTCAAAGTTTATCTTAGAGTAGAGATTTTGTAATGACCTACAACTAAAACTTCTCGTACCTTTCATCACATTAATCAAATGGAATGATTCAAAGCTTTCCACGTATATATAAATCTAGAAAACCAATTTCAATTTTTTTTAAAGTGATTTTTGAAGAAGTTTTTTTTGCTACCTAAGTTACCCACAATCTCTAAAAATTACATATCATACAATAACTTTTTAACCATGTAGTCAAAAGTTATGAAAAGTGTTGGGCTTAAAGCTACTCCTTGGTCATATGTTGTGTGATTTTTTTTTTAATTTAAAAAAAAATCCATTTGTAAAGCGCTACCCAAAACACTATCTTGTCAAAAAATACAATTTAGGGCTTTAGGGGTTAAGATAATCCTAAAGCACTCATTGAAAGTCAAACTACTATACAAGACCTCCTATTTTCATACAAAATGACATGGTTGAATAGTTGCACTTTTGTCCTACATACAAATATTCTCTATCATTCATCGACCAAAAAATAGCCATAGCATCATTTATGAATTAACCAATGTTGCAAGGATGTCCCTTTCACTTCCATAGAAAGTGAGTGCCTTCAACAAGACAACTTCATGGCTACGCCAATGACTCTCTTGCAACTTCCCACTCCAATAAAACAAACATTGCAACTTTATTTCTATCCATCTAATTACTCTTTGCACATTAAACTAAATTTTTTTCTTAGGTATATAAAAAGGGATCATTTTAATCTCCAAAGGGGAATGATTTAGGCAAGTTAATAATATTATGATGAGTGAGCAATGTCAACATTGTTTGGGTGTCAACACCTAATTAAAGATTGTCATTAGATTAAGCATGTTAATGAACAAGTTGACATGTTAAGTTGTGAACACAAGTACATACATTGATAGTGCAAGGTGTAATATGAAAGATGTTTATATGCAAATAGGATTCTTGCATTGGATATTTAATAAAGAATGTATTGAGAAAAGTGATATGGAGTACATAGAAATAGATATGTGAAAACCATACATTTTCTCTATAGCCTTTGGATTAGAGACCTTCCTATAGCAAAAATTTCAATCTACAAATGTTCACAATAATATTTAAGTCATAACAACCTATTCAATATAAGACCATGTAAAGAAACCATTGTAATTCTTTAAGCTTGGATTGATCAAACAAGAAGTTTTTGTCTATGTTGGATTTATAGTGGTTGGTTAATTTGTCTCTTTTCAACTTCTTAGAGAAATCATGGGTCTCTATGTCCAAATATGAATTTAAATTAAATTTCTAAATTTGACCTTTGAGTGGTAAGTAATAAAGTCCCTTCATTTTCCTTAAGGCATGGAAAAATTAGAAATCTACACCTTCAAGGACCAAGTCCGCCTTGAATGTATGAATAGTATTTAGAGCAATTTTAATAAACTTTGCATCTAAAATTAAACAAGAATGACTTTATAGAAAACCATGGTAGATCAAGTATTGAATGAAATTAAGATTTGATACCAAAAAAGTTATATTTATAAAACCATACACGTTAAAAAAAAAATAGGTTGTATAGATGTGCCAAAGAAGATTTTATAAGATTGTCTTTTGAGTGGATAGTGAAGCAGGGGTTCACCCCACCTCACTACCCAAATTAAATATATATTTTTTTATTCCCCAAATCCAACCCAACCCAAACCCAAACCATCCCCCCCCCCTAATTTGTAATTTGAGATTGACATGTGGTTGTACAAATGATATGGAATTTTAGTGTTTACATGTATATGTCTTCTGTACTCATGTTCGTAATCGTATTCATACTTATATAGTATATATTTTCTATACTCATATCCATATTCTATATTCATATCCATTTTCTGTATTTGTACCTGTATCTATTTTTTGTACAAGTATCCATATATGTATTCTAAATTCGTATCCATACCTATTTTCATATATGTATTCGTATCCCAAATCAACGGCTTAGAGATTAGTTTTATTTTTTTTCCTATGAGAAGAACTACGGTCTAAAATTATTTTAAATAAAAAATGAGAAGGGGGGGCAAGGGGAAAGGGGGTGCATCTTTTCACTAAATAGTTAATTAAACACTAGCTCTACTAAGAGGTACTTACTATAAACTACATTTATTCAAAGGTAATCAACATAAGTGTAATTAATGTTTGTTATAATTATTTTTTCTATTCAAATGTATAGGATGACAAATGTTTGTAAGTAAATCAGAGAGGAATTTAAATCAAGGGACTTTTTTTTAAAGTAATACAACCCAAAGGAGAACCAATTCTATAGCACTACTATCAATATTTAGGAATGAAAAATATTATTGTTCTTTAGGCTATATCTCTATAAAAAAATTGTCCTAAAACATGCAACTTTGAAGGAGAATCAAAGAAAAACCATACTCATCTAACCTAAGGAACAAGAATAAACTTTTATCCAAAATTTGGACAAATTACAAAATTTTCCACATGCATTGAGAGCTTCTTATACTCACATTTAGGGGATTTTTCCATGGAAACCTATCCCTTGCAAACCTATTGTTGCAAGTATTTATGAATGTTTAAAAAGATTCAGTCTTATACTCTTATTTAATGTTGTTTGCTTTTGCTCTCTTTGCTCTTCAACAACGAATTTTTTTCTTGGCAAATTATCACCAAAATCTTATTTGATTTACCACTCTATATTAATAGTGTTTACATCAAAATTTGAAAATGTGCACTATTGGTACATATTTGCACAAAAAAGTCCAAAATTGAATTGTAATACAAATAGGATAGTATATCTTATTCCATCACCATGATCATGAATTGCAAAAATTTCATTTGCCAAGATGAGTATCTACATTCTTGGTCTCTGATAGTCATTCATTGGACACTTTTTAATACTCTATGGTATTGTAAGATTAACCCTATACTAACATGGCAGCCTTAAAGTATCCAATGGATGACCAAGAATCCTTCTATGTAAGACTCAATTGCAAATCTTTATCCAAAAGGATGATTTCCACAACAATGTTCTAGGACTAAGATATAATTAACCTTTAACCCCTAAATGCTCAAGTGACCATTTTACGGTCACTACTTGACTTTGGATAGCATTTTTGGGCAAATTTTTTTTAATTTAAGAAAAATTAAAATTAGGTTGTCTTTAAATATTTAAAATCAACACAATCAAACAAAAATTATAAGAGAAATAATACAAAGTGTTTAAAATTTGTTTAGTGTTGAAAAACTTACTATTTGGGGAAAATGTTGGTGTTCTCATTATTAGACCTTATGCATTTTTTCACAAATCAATAGAAACCACAATTTTAATCAATCAAAAAACATTCAAATGCTAAAGATAGATATTATATTTTTGGTGTATTTTTGAAGTTATATTTTCAAAATTCATTTGAAGAAAATCTAAAAGCAATTCTATAATTTTGACCATACGGATACTTTCTACTTTTCATGCCTCACATTGTCTTCTTTAATGCAAACTCAAAAAATTATAGAACTTACATTTTATAACACATTTGTGATTTTTTGGAACCCCTTGGGTTTTTAGGGTTTAAAGGTCATGACTCCTAAGACCAAAGGTAGTTACCAAAAATGCTCCAATTATTGAATCAATATGGACATTCTTTGTTTTTATAGTGAACAATGAAGTCAGCATCCTTCAAGGTTTGACCCCCAAAGGTTTTTGACTATGTTTTCACAAAAACACTCCAAAACTGCCATTTCTAGTATAAGGACCAAATTTCAGAAATAAATAAATAAAAACATTTTTGGACACATATAACCGTAGGATCTTGTAGTACACTAGTTTGAGAAGATTTGGAAAAAAATTCAAAAATTTCCATTGTGTTGATTTCAAGATGTTAGCATTTGAATTGACAAAAATCCTTTGGGGGGGCCTTGTAAAAAATTGGGCATTTGCACTTCACACGGTCACATTTCTAAAAAAAAAATGTCCAAAATAGTGGTGCTTATTTAAGGCAAGTTGGTTGTATACTTGAAATTTTTTTATCATTTGGAATTGTACAACACATAAGAAAAATAATAATAAATAGAAATAAAGAATTATTGAAAATACTAAATTGTTGATAATTTATTTATGGAATTGAAAAATGCCAATCACAATGGTTGGAATGTTGTAATAAACAATCTACACCTAGTGTTTTTCTTTAAGAAAATTCAAAAATATTAAAAATTGAGTTAAACATAGGACATCAAAGTTTATTTTAAAGTAAAGAATCCATAACTACTCACAAACTACCCACAAACTAATACTCCTCATAACTTTCATTTTATAAATCAAAATAGAATGATTCAAAGCTTTCCAAGTATATTTTATAAATCTAAGAAACCAATTTCAAATTTTTATTTCTTTTTAAAGTGATGTCTAAAGAAGTTTTATTTGGTGTCCAAGTTGCTGCCGAGCAATGAAAACTACATACCATACAATAACTTTTTAACCATGCAGTAAAAAATTATGAAAATTGTTGGGCCTTAAAGCTACTCCTTGAACACATGTTGTGTGAAAATTTCAAAGAAAAAAATAAAAATTCCATTCGTAATGAGCTGCCCAAAATTGCTATGTTCCCCCAAATGCAGTTTAGGGCTTCCTGGGTTAAGACAGCAACTGAAGATAGTTGTGGTCATGCATTATTTTCCTATCCCGAGACAAGGAGTGAGGTATTTGTAGGTACTTTTTTCACAACATCAAGGACTAGGTTTAAATCTATAAAGCTCAAGCTCCGGTCTCGCTGTTCCACATCGACTGGAGGTAACATACTGTAATACAATTACCAGTTGACAAAACAAAAAATGGTTTGCAAATTATATAAATATGAATCACCCCAGCACTTGCCTTTTATTCATCCCCGAAAGGATCCTCTAAAAGTTCAAAATTGTCCACTCAACAACCACAGCGCAACGGCACCTTCCATTTGGAATCCACCGTTCCTTAATAGTGTACACTACTCTCAGAAACGAAACGAAACAATTATTGCAAAGCCTCCACAAACCCAAGCAAAGCGCTCACTTCGCGGTTCTCTGACGGATACTTAATAATTTGGCTACTGTTCTTGGGGAAAAAGAGGACAGTCGGATAGCTTTGAAGCTGCAGATTCTCCTTAGCGTATGATTTCTGATCACCATCAGCATTGAACTTGCCAACCTGCTCCAATTCAATAACAAAGTCAACATTTGGCACAAAAAACCCTCACAAAAGCAGTGAATTACCTCTTACGCTACTACTATATTTCCAGTTTATAGCAATTACGAGAACCTAAATGTAAAGTAAAGAGATAACTCAATGTAAAGAAAGAGTAGTATAGGGGAACTATTGAAGAAATAAGTTAGTAGTGTATTAGAACTAGAGTCCTCTATGCTAGGTTTTCTTATCAACAGTTTGGAAAGGCTTTCACATCTTTGACACAATATCGAGAAGTCATGAACGATATTGCCGCTTACCACAACATTTGAGCCCGCCAACTTGTCTGCAACAGCATTGTAGGAATCGTTCATAGCCTGAGAGAAGGAGCACCAGGGTGCGTATAACACAACTAGAGATGACTTTTCGCGCTTCTCTCCCTTTGCCAACGCTTCCATATCTTCACGAGCGAACGTGGTCACATTCTCACCGGTGAAAAGATCAGCAAGTTCAACTTTCTCTCCTAGAGCACTAGAGGGCTCCGTCAGAGCATCGAGGTTACCCTGCAAATAAGAACGGAAAAATAGTTTCAGTTACACATATAAAGAATGGCTCCTGAAAATTTTGTAGGTTCTACTTTGCCATATCCGGCTGAAGCCAAGTCCATTTGAAAGCCGTACAAAGTTTCAAACGACTTTGTTGTTCGACATGCAAGAAGGTCCAGCAAAAACCCTAAATTTTGATTTTTCATACCTTGTGGAGACCACACTCCTTAGCCTTGGCATCTTCCCACCACCATCTACCTTCTCTCTCGTGTTGGCCTGGCAGTACAGCCCTTGTGCATGGCTCGCACCCAATTGACACGTAACCCTGCAACAAAGGATGCAAATCAGTACAGAATATCCAGCCGACCTTAAAACTTGACTGATTGCACCCATTCAACTAGTGCTCATGGAGAATGCAAGGAAGGTTACGCTATCTTCCAAAACGAAAGAGTAGACAAACCTTGAAGTGCAGTTCATTGACAGGCACGTCCATAGTGCGAAGGAAGGACCACACAGCGGTTCCCGAAACGTTTGACAGTGGGTTCCACTTAATTAAACTTCCAGGACCCCCGTCCAAGCCCTCAAAAGCAGGATCCACCTGGTCACAATACAGTAATAACTGTAAGGATAAAGATATCATACAGATTTCTAATAAGCTGGGCACGGATAGGACATCATTATTCGCCAAAAGGAATCTGAATTCTAGCCACTTTTTAAAGTTCCTGACACGAACATAAGACTTCGAAGAGTTTTCAAGAATTTCAGTTCCATAGTCAACATTCATTGTGCTAGTTGCGAAGTAGCAATAAGCACCTGAACAATTGGGACATTCGCACGCGTTCCAGGCGATTGATCTTTGCGCTGTCCCGTAATCCAGGCCTTCAATCCCTTGAGCGCCCGACGCAGAGGTCGCACTTTTCGCACCCTGCAGCACTCTTGATGCCCGTCTTCATAGAAGGAGAACAAGCCTTTGGCACGCACAAGCTCCTCCACTTCTGTCGCGTCAGGAAACATGTACTGAATGTGAATGTTGTACCGTTTCTCCACTTCGGCAAACAAGCGGTAAGTCTCAGGGTTTAGCCTTCCAGTCTCCAAGCTGAACACCCGGAAGGGACGGCCTGTCAGATGCGCGTATTCGATCAAGGCCACGTCCTCAGCTCCACTGCAACCACCAAGCCACAACAATCAGCTGAAGTCGAGAAGCGCAAGCTCCAGCCGCAAGTGGAAGCTGGATTGTCATTTCAAACAGAGGGACACAACGTCTAGGTGTTCCGCCAAAGCGTCAACAAGACCCTCCAGTCAGTAACACAAGCATATTCTTAGAACATGATCGAAATAAGCAAGAAAATTTTAGAACACCCGTCTAATAGATATCAGAAATCTCACAACGTCAAGTAGGCCTAACCTATCGAAACAGAAAAACCCTGATTATAAATGACTAGAAAAAATCAAAGAGTACTGGATGAATTACTCCACTTGTCAATCTGGTTGAGGAAATTAGACAATTGCGCTTGATTCGTACCTGAAAGCGATCGCAATATCGTCACCAAACATAGACAGGGCTTTGTCCATAATTTCCAACGGAGATGCGGAGTCTAAGTCTTCCGCCAGCTTCGGGAAGTCCACAGTACTTTCCACAAGCTCTGCACACAAAAGTTTCCATCAAACATGAGTTCAACCCACTAATCGAAATCGGCCTTCAGTATTCAAATTCGGCGGAGCTCATAACCAAGTTCACATACCAGGGGCCGCGGTAGTCGGGGAAGCGACCCGCACTCTTCGCTTCGGCAATCTCTCACCACTCGTCATCAAACCCAAGCTCCGGGACGCCCCTCCGGCGGACGACAATCCTCCGAGACGGCCCCCATTCTGCCCTCTCAACCCTGAAACATCCAACACCACTCAGTCTCCGAAACTTCACCAAACTCCATCGAATCAAAAATCCCAACAAAAATGAATGAGAGCGCACCCAAAGCTACCGATTGCCTAGTCGAAGTGGACGCCACTGCCGCAGAGGAGGGCGCACGAGCCGCGACCATGACCTCCATGGACACCACCTGAGCCATGTTTCCCCAATGCAGAGCACCCCAAGTCCCCAAAACCTAAAGAATAAGAATGAACGCCCACAACGGCCGCAGCCTCTGAAGTTTGATCAGCCGAGAGTGTGCAGAGCTCAGCCGAGAGTTTGTTGCCAAGGACGAGAAGTGGAAGCGCAAGCTAAGGTAACTCAGAGATTCCTCTCTTTATGCGCGGAGGATGCATCTGGACGGTAGGGCACTGGGGCAACCATTCTTATCAGAGTTAGAGGATCGGCAGTTTGAACTGTCGCACTGCAGGCACACTCCCGGTTTCGTATTCTTCGTTGGGATTGCGTGCGGGCGATGCCGGGCAATGGCTGCAGGTGCCCTGGCAGATTCCGCTTTGGGAGTTTCGAGGCCTGGCAGAGCGGCTGTGACGCCAAGGCACGTCGCGCCCAGCAGGGGGCGCCACCACGAAACTGCCGGCATGGGGGATCTTTGGGGTTCCGGGATAAGGGAGTGGTGGAGGTTTATCTTATTAACCCATTGTCCATCACTCTAAAAAAATATGAATTCATTCCTGGAAAAAAAAATTGAAATTTTTTTTTAAAAATTTTGAGAAAATTTGAAAAGAATTCTCAAAAAATTTGAAAATTTGAAAGTATAGTGAAATTTTAAAGAAAAAATGAAGAAAATTCATGTCAAATACAAAATATACTCGAAAAACCTGAAATTTTCATTGCAGATGTATATTATAGTGTATAACACCATGGTATAAACCAAAGTTACTATGGCACTTTAAAATTGAAATATCAGCAAACCATGGTTATAAGCCCAAAGT
Source organism: Climacium dendroides (assembly GCA_950106755.1). Lineage (NCBI taxonomy): Eukaryota > Viridiplantae > Streptophyta > Bryopsida > Hypnales > Climaciaceae > Climacium > Climacium dendroides. The sequence goes on from OX467086.1 coordinate 25,808,097, forward strand.
TCACATTGCTATAGAATTTTAAAACTTATGAGTTTTTTAGAATTTCCAATTGGAATAGAAACCACACTTGATTTAAGCTTCATTTCATTAGTAGAACTCAAATTCAAAAAATATCATTTTTATGGCTAAAATTAACATCAAGAATAAATAGTAAAAAACGGCCAAAACACATTACATTACAAGGGTGATCCATGGATTAAACATCTTTTTTTTTTAGAAAAGCCAATAAAAATTTTGAATACTATTTAGGAAAAATGTACTCAAGCAACTTCCCAAACAAAAATTAGATGAAATTTTTTTTTGGCCATCCTATAGTCTTAGGTGAAGCCATCCCAAGGATATTTTGCATCCTTAACAACATTTCAAACTAAAGGTAATTATACCTCATTGAAACCCCTTTCCTAAATTGATCCATATAAATTCTTGCTTAAAATGTACTTCCACTAAGGTAATTATATCCATTTATGACCTTGTAACAAATTGTCCCCTTTCTGCTTTCAAGAGACATAATTGATTAATTTATGTTGATTAGCCTTTTGGAAAAAAATTCAAAAGGGGGGTGATTCTTTTTTAAATTGTCCAAACCTGTTCTTCAAAAAGTAGGAATCCAAAGGTACATCAATACCTCAAAAAAAGGGATCCAAGGGTTCAACAATATCTCAAAAGGTGAATAGACTTAGTTTAATTGGATTATCGACATATTGGAAATGGATCCAAAAGAAAGAATTATGATTAGGAGGTTGGGGTGAATGGGTATGTTTATCTTATTTATAATAGTCTAGGTTTGGTTTTAAAAACACCTATTTTGAGTTCTTTCGAAAATTCACAGTTTAATTATATGGTGCCCAAAAAATGCATTCTACAAGAATCTAGAATCCCCTTTTGACTTCCAATAAATCCCTATGGAAAAAATTCAACATAATAATGAGAAATATGAATAATTGCTTATTTAGACTCATTTAGGTTTTATTACCTTAGAGCATTGACACCTTTACTTGCCAAATTTGATGCACCACATGCCTCATGATGGACTCAAGTCAAGCTCTTCAACGTGTCCACATGCCAATGTCCCAATGTTACTTGGAATATCCAATATACTCAACAATGTCTTTGCTACTATTTATGTAGTCAAAACTATTATTAATGCTATTATTACTACTTGTGCAGTGAATTATTGAAATAGTGAGATCTCAATAATAAATCCAAAATTGAGAGGCATTGCAAAGGTAATGAGTAATATGGTATTATTCTAAACCAAGATTGATTTTTGATTGAGATTTTTTCCTTAGTATGTGAAGGTGGGAGAACTTTGACTATTTGGATATGCTAAAAGCTAGAGCAACTAGCTTTAGCATGCAAGGGTGGGGATGCTCTTAGAAAATCTTTTGGATAACATATAGATAAACTATTAATGTTTATATTGATGAAGAGAGGTGTGTCTAAAATTGATCCTAGGCTCTCATGAAAGTTGTACATTTTATGCAATAATTTATTGGGATCAATTTTAGAAAGGAGACAATTTGGATGGTTACCTTAAAAACATCATCAATCTAATGCATAAAATCACTTACTAATTACATTACTATCATTTGAATAATGCTAATTTAGAACTTGGAAGAGTGTTAAAAATAATTTAGAATAGAAAGAGTCTTATTTGGATTTGAACTTTAGATGACCTATATAGAATTCATTCATTGCAAGCTAAAAAGCAAAAATTATAATGTGCCATAGTAAAATATGCTAAAGAGATTTTTGGGTTATTGAATGTTATATACCTTATTTAATGAGTCTTGAAAGATTTTGGATAGCTATACATACAAAAGTTTGTCTAATATTTTATTAATACTAACAAAGTGACTAAGAAGTGTTTTGTAGAATTTGCTTTCAAAAACTACTTAGTAAATGGTACATTTTTCTAGTAACACAAGAGTGGCATTGTGTTAAGTTGATAAAGTGCTTGAGTTGAAAATAAACTAATACTATTTAGCAAGTACTAAAATGTATACGAAAGTCAATTGAAGTTTAGCCTCATTGTCTCATTGTAATTTTTTGTACAAACAATTGATGGAATAAACAATTAAATTCATTGCAAATGTAGTCAATGAACAATTTGTGTTGTATACATTTTATACTTCTTTTCAATTGGTTGTGGTATTTGTAGAAAAAAGTCAATCCTAGAAGTTAGTCATTGTTGTGGGTGTAATTTAGTGACTTTTGAAATCTAAGGCTTGGAGGGCATCTAAAGTAGACCATTGAGCATAAATTCCAATCTTCTCTTGTTCTAGTTTTGTGATGGCTGGGAAGAAGATGACTAATATTACCAGACAAAGCCTCAATATTTCATTTATTCCACGTTCACAATTTCTAAAACAAATGCTTGATGAATATGGAGATGAATGAAATATTTGGTTTATACCATATAAAATAATATAATACAAATAATTTATATCTAATGACATTCATCAAAATTAATAAAATTAATCAATAATATACATATATTATTGGTTACTAGCGCTCTTCATCTTTGAACAAATTTGGAAGTGGAGATATCTTGGCTTCCACCTCTAACTTCAAACACAATAATTTTTTATCACTAAAAGTTAATGTATTGGAGTTAATCTACAGTAGATAAAGTTTCTAATGACAAATTATTAGTTATTTCAATTAATGCATTGAAAACACCTCTAGATCAAAAAGCATCAAATCTCTTCTATTGGTCTTGGTTTTTTAGGTTCTTTAAACATCACTATCTCATTCTAAGACAACAATTAGAGTAACAACTTTTTAACATTTTTTCCTTCCTCCTTAAAACCCTTTCCCAAGTTCCCAATTGCTTTTAGTAGGAATTGCTTATTATATCAATGTTGTGAGGCAGAGATTGACAATTTTAGTGTGAGTGAGGTCAATTGGTCACGGAGCTATTTCAATAAGTGATAAATTGTTGTTTAGAAATGGAGTGAGTCAATTAACTAAATTAAAGGGGATCATTATTTTTTTAGGAGCCAAATTGTCCTTGTTGACAGATGTGTGTAGGATAAGGTAGAATTGTCCATCACCACACATATTTGCTATGTAGATACTTTGGAGAAGTTGCTTGTTAGCTCCCATATTTTTCAAAGATTGAAAAGTTTGAGAAAAGTCAATTGCAAAAAGAATGAAGGTATTTTAATAAGAATTGAATTTTTTAATGATTTTTCAAAGCTAAAATGTTAAACCACGAATAAATCTTTGTTGAAGCATGGATAGACATTTGTTAAAGCGTGGGTTGATGTGTCAACTCCCCAAGTGCATTGCCATCATGATAAAGGGTTGCTAAGATTGTGGTAATGGGTGGGTCAATGATGCAAATGGAAGGATCTTGTAGGTGGTAGAATTGGGTGGATGGTAGTATTGGACAATTCTACTTTAAGTAGTGAAGCACAATTGTTCTTGTGTTTATTGAGTCTAGTTGTCATAGCAAGAAGATTGGTTGTATATTCTTAAACCCAATGTGTGTTCATGTTAAGAATTGGCTATTATAATTAATTGACTATGTACTAAAAAGAGGCAAATGATGTATTTTGTATTAAACCCCCCACTTTTCGTTTGTAAAAAGTTGAGGACCATCGATCTGCAATGGAAATTAATTGCTCCCCCTCTTATACCATCGATCTTTGAAAAAATTGAAGCCATTGATGTTAGCCATCAAATCTTGGCCATTGGATATAGGATACAAAATACAATATGAAATAGGGAATTTCGATTCAGGATACAAATACAGATATATGACACAAGACATAGATACATATGGTATATGTATGTACCTACTCAAAATACAAATATGGATATAACACTGCCATATATTCGATATCAATTATATTCATCTTGCATCTTAGAAGATACAAGTATGGAGGATGGGGTGGGGTTATGTAATAAAAATACATTTTGTAAAATACAATTAATTCATTCATTGTTTTGATTTCATTTTGACAATTTGTCACATTGACATTGAGCTCAAAAGAGGCAATAACTACCTTTCCAATTTGAATATATTGTATGTGCATTGATAGACAATTTGCCAAGGGTTGGTGATTGTAAATAATTGACAAATTGCCTTAAAAGGAATGTTGAGTGTTAATTTATTGGTTGAGATTGAGATAGTCAAGTGATTGGAGTTGATTAAGTGTGTAGAATTAGCATTGTCTAATTGTCATTAATAGTTTTAGTAGGAACTAGTGTGAAGACAGATTGGAATTGGACAATTTGTAGTAAGTTGGACACTATTAACCCATAAATGACCCTGTAGCTTTTTTTTGGTTGATGAATGACAGAGAATCTTTGAGTGTAGGATAAAAATGCAACTATTCATCTTTAGAATATTGCATAAAAAGGGGAGGTCTTCTACAATAGCTTGTCTTTCAATGAGTGATTTTGCATTTTTTTAAGCCAACAATTTACATGATACTCGAATAGATGATTTCCACGGTGACTAGCCCATTGGTTTAAATGATGGATCCTTGTGACAAAGCATCCCTCTTGATAGGCCAATAAATGATGAATGAACTTAGGCAAAATGGGATTCTTCAAGATATAATGGATTGGGTGTAGAAATAAGATGTTTAAACCCTAAAGGATCAAGGTTTTTTTTTCAGGGAGACATTGTTGAAAATTGTGGGTTTATTGGAATGTTATTCAAAAATGAAAATTGAAACTTTTTTTGAAACTTCAACCATACAAAACTGAAGTTAATAATTTTACTAGAATATGGAAAAAAATTCAGTCCATTTGACCACACAAATTGAAAGATTATAGCGTTTGAAGAAGAAAAAAAAACTTCTTTTATTCCAATGAAACAAGGTCATCAAACTTTGGGATCTTTTGGAGTAAAATTTTTGTTCTACACAACAATAAAGATTTTGACCATTCATATGTATATGATATTTAGTTCATTCATGAAAATTTTTAGAAGCAAATATGGAGTCTAACTTATTTTAAATTACCTTGCAATGCTAGGAAGTTAAGTGAATTGGCAATACACTAGTCATTTTTTGATGATTTCTTGTGCAATGAAGAAATTTTTTATTTGGAATTGGAATGATGAAATGTTAGAGACAAAAATTTGAAATAAAGTTAGAGAAAATTTCAAGAATTTTGACTTTGTAGATTGCCAAATAAATGAAATAATAGGACTTGAAGTTAGATGAAATTTTATTTTTTTAAATACCCCCAACATAGCTAACAAAGTTTAACTCTTCTTAAAATGCGATTTGAGGAATAAAATTTGTAAATTTTTTAAACAATTGTATGCCATATTTTTTAGTTACATACATGCCAAATTTCAAAAGTTGATGAGCTTTTCTACAAAAGATTCTCCAAAAGATTTCCAAATTGCTTGAGCTACCCTCAAAGTTCAAGGTAGCATAAATTTTGATTTGGACACCTTGGGGGGCACCTACCTAATCACAAAAAAAATTAGTTTTTCACCAAGGGGGTAAATGTTTACGCATTGTGTCCAAATTTCATGAACATTTGACCAAAAATAACTTTGTAGTAATCTACTTGAAATTTCTTGCATATGTTGAGTAGACACTTGGTCCTTTGGAGGTTAAATTGTCTTGTTTGATAATTGATCAAATTGAAGAGCAAAGATGATAAGTGCTTGAAACAGTGTCCATAATTTATTATGAATGGACGATTTGTCTCACTACGGATTGACTTGAGCATGGAAAGAAGAAAGAATTTGTGACTAATTGACCGGAGTGTGATTTTACTAGAACATTAATCAAAACTTTCATAACCATACATATAAAGCCAATTTGACTATAGACTGATTGTAAATTTTGCATACATACACAAGTAGCAATTAGGCTAGTTAATCAAAATACCAAACAAAATGGATAAAAAGCATAAGAAGTAATTAAAGAATGTACAAAAATAGAGAGAAATAGTATCTTGGTATTTTGATCAATTTGATAGTAGTATACATAGCATATAAGGAATATTTCAAGACTAACAAATTGACCTTGAGACCCTAGAATCCTAGTGTAAGACCGAAACAACATTCATGCATGTGCATTCATTGGATTTGGTTTGATTACTAAGATAGAATAAATAATTAACTACACATTTCCTTATTAATTGATAAAAGTGACTATAATCCCCTAAATATCAAAAGCTTTTTGTCCAAGCTATTTCCACACTACATATTCACATCATGTTTAAACATTGTCATGTCCCAAAATTCCAATATATTTTCACCAATTTGAGAGTGATAATCTGCAATTTGTATGTAGTCTAGGAAGATCTGATTGTATATAGTCTAGGAAGATCTGATGCCATTTGGTCTTGTGTAACCGACCATTCTAAAAACATGGAAAATAACTAATACAAATTATAACAAGAGAAATGTGTTTCCATATGATAGAATATCTTCTAATCAAATCTTGCTCATCTTTAATGTTAAGTTTATCAAGGTACAATTCTCTCTTCACAACCAATAATGCCAATATTTCATACCTGATCCAATTTGGATCATGATCACACTTTAGTCTAGAAGTAGGAGGTGCAAATGTAAGTTGTTGAACTAGACACTTCCATTGATTAAGAGCTTTTGTTTCCATTGCTAGTGGATTTTTTGCCATAACAAGAAGTTGCACTCTACCTATGGAAAAATTGCACTTGGAATTCAATAGAAGACAATGGAATGAGGACTTACTTTATCATTAGAATGTGGTCTATGTATTGTATAGGGATGCATAAAGATGTTTTGTGCATGGAAAAGAGCAAAAGTCCTGAAATGAAATTGTTAATCAATTCATTAAATTGCATGAAAATTCAATATATTCTAGGTATGATCAATCACAACAATACAATACAATATATTCTAGATACATATTTGTGGACTAATACAAAAGCATTATAAATGTGTAATTTAATCTAATAAATCTTTAGATCAATGGAAGTCATACTAAATAAAGACTTGTTGTTCATGCCTTGTGGACAACCAATAGTTTGGTTGAGACTCCAAGTGGCCATTGTAATTGACCAATCACAAAAATACAATAGAAAAGGTGTGGTGAACAATTGAACATTTGTATTTTTCAATTTGCAAGTTCATGAGTTTATACTATGGAAGCAGTGATTGATAATAGTATTTGAATTAGTCATCTCTGTAATCGACAAGTTCTTTTCTCTTAGAACCTTTGCATGCCTTTTCAATCTTAGGTAGTAGAAAAGGCTAAGTTGCATTAAAGGTGGCAATATCTTGTAGTGGGCTAAAATAGATTGAAAAAAAAAACAATCTTTTTAGTTGCTAGTAGCTTGATTAACCCTTGCCTTAGCAGCCATCATGTAGGCTTAGTGGATACTTACAAACGCAAGTAGAAATTGGAGATAATCACCTCTTTGATTATCTCTCATAATTGCATCAACTCAATTAACTACAAGTGAAAAGGGATCATTAACAATCCATTTAGCAAGCATTTTTCTTGCTCTTGCTATGGTTACTCTATTAAAAATGAAACTCCATATTAATCCGATATTTTCTTTGACAACCTAATAATATTGTTGGAACCTCACTCAATCTTATTATAATGAAAAGTATATAGTGTATGCACTAGTTGGTACTTCAAATACATTGATTGATGCAACTAGTTTTACACGATTAGATCTACCACTTAATACCTACATGCCTTAAGTTGCGTTTACATGATATGTTAGATAATGATTCTAAAGGATGGAAAAGTCATCAAACATAATTACATAACATACTCTTTTACATAAGGATTTGATTGCAAGCCATGATAAAATATATAGAAATGTTAATACAAACTTGTATTTGCCAAACTTGGTCAATTCCAAGCAAAAACAAATGGGATATTGTAGCACCCAAGGATGAATTGGAGATTGACATATACCACACCACTTTGCATCAACTAGTTCTTTTGAAATAATCACTATAAGAAATTGGAGATTTTTTTGACATTTGAGAAAATAGAATCTAGCGTTTAGTTTAACATGGAGTGATCAAAATTGATGTCACTTAAAATATGGGTAAAAAATGTCTGAAAATCCAAAAAAATATGCCCCATTTTTTCTAACATGGTAGAAAACATGGTCTTTTAAGTTCTCCATAGTGCAGGATGTGGATGCCACATAAGTGCCATGCGGGTGAAGAAAGTCATGTGGAATTTTGTTCATCCAGCCTATCTATGAAATGGTGGCAAGAAAAGTGAGTTGGCAACTAGCGAAAGTGACAATGGAATTATTTTCACTACCAAATCTTCTAATGCATATTGTATTCATAGGGTAGGACCAACAAAAAATAATTATTTAAAAAAATATATAAAATAAAATGAACAAAAAAATTGTTGAATTCAACAAGGATTAAAGAAACTTACCATCTACCATCAAGAGGATTTTTGATGGCTAAGTGACAAAATTCCTTCCTTCAAAGTTAGTGAGAATAAAGGATGGAAGGGATGTATTTATATTGAAATTCATTGTTTGTCCATGGTTAGAGTGTCAGACAAAAGATATGGAATAAATTGAACATGGAAGCTTGTCTTCTAAACATCTAGATATTGTTTCAGACATTTTACATTGAACACAATTTTTACTTTACATATCACCCCACTTGTATAAAGACCTCTTTTTATCTATAGTGTACATCCATCAATTTCCTTTTTTTTTTGCAAAGCATACCATGTGGTTCTCCTTCTTTACATTTGAATGGTGTTATACTCTAAATCACAGTAATTTTTACTAACTTATTTACAATCAAAATGGATATGCTCACTAACATAGTAGTCTATGTTTTTTTAGAAAATTTAAAAAACAACAATATGTCTTCAATTATGTGAAATAAAACATCAATGCCAATAATAGTATCAACTTGTTTTCACATTAATGCATCAATGTTCTATGCAACGTTTACAAAAATCTACCTTTTGGGACCAATTGCTTGATTAATGTATTAATTGGGTCACTACAAATTATGATCTTATTTAATGAAAAAAACTAGTATTAACAATAAAAAATTAAAAAATTAAAGAAAAAACAAATAGCATGCTATCATAAAAAGTAGACATACAAAAGAAAAACCTGCAACTTTTTATTGAGAAAACTTCATTGCTACCTAACTTTCATTTTCATTGAACCTGCAACTTTTTATTAGAAAACTTCATTGCTACCTTACTTTCATTTTCATTGACCCTTTCTAAAAACTTTCTAACTAAATTAAATAATTTTGATCCAATCTTAAGAAAAGATAAATCATCAAAATCGACTTTGCCTTTCCTTTTGATTTCAATGTTAGAAAAAGGACCATCCAAATCAACTAAATGACTTAAGCCTTTTTTAATTCTTGAATTCTTGAAGAGTAGAAAGTAAATCCAGATCCCTTTGACAGCTTCATATTTGTCAAACATTGTGTGTCAACGGTAAAATATGGGAAAAAACACAAGTTTTATTATAGTGAATGCACACTTAATTTTATCCAAAAAAATTCTCTCAAATTCTTAAAACTTTGATAACTTGGACTTGCAATAAAATCTTAGGAAAACTCTAGGATTTAATTATTACATACAACAATTATAATCTTGAAGCAACAAATGTATTCCATGTATTACTTTATCCCTAATTTGTTACTATATAAGATGTACACAAATGAGAAAAATATCAATTCAAGATCATCATATCACTTGCATAGTTCAACTTTGAAGCTTGTTTAGTTGCTTGCAAGCCTCAATCCTCACCAAACATTTAGCATCAATTGATAGTTAGCCCCAAAAATCATCATCATTATATTGACATTAATAATTGATAGTTTTTGAGCATTTATACAAGCATAAGCATGCTCAATGATAACAACTTAACCTTCTTTGTTCATCCATGATTTTTGTAATCATAATATTGACAATCGATTGAAGAAAAGATATTTGTCACAATTTTTGTGCTTCGACAAGCTAGTACTACCAACCTACAAGTCTAGCATAAACTTTGAAGCTTGTTTAGTTCTGAACAAAATTCTACAAAACTGCATCCACATCTTGATTGGACTTTGTAGAATAGAATTGTCATATTGAGATGCTTCTTGATAGCTTTGAGAACAACTCTAACCATTGCAGCCACCATCCCAATATAAACCACAAACTATAAATTTGGAGCAAAACATCTTAATTCAACAAATCTTTGAATTTTGTGCAAGAAGCAACACTAGCAATGATGGCTTTCCCATTATTTCTCTTAGTAAACCTTCTTTGAGGTATGTTCATTGATAAAATTAAAAAGAAGGAATACAAAGCCATGATTTGGAATATATTTTCTATTCCTTTGGCTTTAGTTTCATCTTCAATATACTTATATGAAATCATTTGTTTGCAATGATACTTTGGGCTACATTACCAATCTAAATTACCAATTTTAATTGTGATCTAACTTCTTATTGCATATATGTTCTCTGCAAATGAACTAGCAATATAAACAAATCATATTTTGTTGAATCTTTGGTAATGTACACATATAATCCTTGTGGCTGTCAAAACAAAATCCAGATTCATAAATAGCTAGAAAAAAAGTTTAGAAAACTTAAAACCCAATAGATTAATCAAGTACTTAGTAGACTTCAAATCCATGTAATTCTACATTCCAATTTGATTTTGAATATTTTATTTTATTTATATTTTAAAAAAATTGTATAATTTTTAACATTGAAAATCATTCCAATCAATGAAAAAAATCTAAAATCCTTATTATATTTCTAATTGAAACTAAATGCCAAATTAAATTCAAATTAAATTAGAGTATTTATATATTCAAAATTTTTTGACTTAAGTTTTGAATGAATGTGAAAAAATTATAAAATTATTTTTTAAATATAGAAAAATCAATAGTAAGTATTTAATAAACTAACTATTTTATATAAAAAAAATGAGGCCAATCAATGATTGGAACCTTTCAAATGAACAAATTTTTTAGCATAAATACATATTTCTTAAATGATCTCATTTAAAAAAAATTAATGAGTAATTAATAATTAGCACATTTAAAAAATAATGATAATTTTTATACTAATATGCAATGTAGGCAATTATCCCCTCAAGTCCCAATATCTTTTTTTCATCAAAAAATATTCAGAATTGTCATTTTTTTTAGCTAAGAGTAATTTTTTAAAAAAAATTGCAGATCTAACCATAGGATCCTATATTAAAATAATGTGAAATTTTAATGGAAGAAGTTCTTAAAAAATAGATTCCATAGATTGCAAGAATTTTGCAATTGAAGTGAAGAATTTTTTTTAGTACCTTGTGTGACTATAGTATAAGACTTTGAATCCTCTTTACATTTAATATTGCAATACAAAGTTTGAGGAAAAGCTTTAAGATGGAACTAGGACCTACTAATTCTAAAAGTGAGATAAAACTAAATCATTAATTACTGTAAGATGGAATTAAAACATACCAATCCTAAAGGTGAGATTTTTCTAGTACGCAAAGTAACCTTGTACAATTATTTTTTAAAATTGAGTTCAAAAACAAATCCAATATGCTATTTCTCAAAAAAATTCAATGATTGTCCACAAAAAAGAATTTTCATAACTTCCACATCACTAATTCAAATAGAATGAATCAAAGATTTTTTTTATAGAAAATAAATATAATCTTCTAAAATGACCTTTTAAAATTTTTATTTAAAATTTTTGAATTTTTTTACTTGGCAAATTACTTTGGGGGCTTAAGGTGGCATATTTTTTGCTTCCATGCATCAATTGAAATAAAACTTTATATTCTTCAAAAGCTAATGTATTTTTTTGTTTTCAAAAAAGTTTTAGAAAAATGATGTTAGAAATTGAGGTCATACAAGTTTATCCAAAATTAGAAGTGTCTTCCAAGGAAATGTTGGAACTTTAAGAAGTATTAGAGACAAAAATGTAAATTTTCTTCTCTAAAATATTTACTTGCTAAAGCTTTGTTCATTTTTGGAGGTTTATAAGGCTATCCCAAATTTCATTTATTGTTGCAAAATTATATTTTAATTGACATAAATATTATTTAGTAATTTTATGCAAAATAAATTTGTTATGATACAAAGTGGTCCTCTATTAAAATATTGATTATTAATAACTTTTTTAATTGTTGAGATTAAAGTAAAAATTTATTATAAATAATATAATTATAAAATTATTTTATACATGTAAGATTATAAGTTATAGATTAAAATTTTTTTGACAATTTTGATGGCTTGGATTTAAAATTTGAATTGTTATTATTTCTTTTAAACTTTAATTTATATTTTATTTAATTATTTAATTATTATTATTTTAAAATTATATATATATAATTAGACAAATTAAAAAATATCTTTTTTCAAGCAAAAATGTGATTTTCTAATTCTTAAGATTAAATCCAAATAAAACTATACATTTAGCTTATTAAAATTATGATATTTTTGAAATTGCATCTAAATATTTTTGCCATAATATAAAATAAAATATTAGAATTAATTACAATTTTTTTAATATTAATAACAATAAAAAATTATATCATCAAGTAAGTTATGAATGCAAATTTCTTGAACAAAATATCTACAATTAATTTTATTTTTTGAAAATCAAACTTGGATCTTTCTTCAAAAAATACTCTAAATTTTATTGGAATTATTAATAGTACATTAAATTTGTGAAAAATCCATGTATTTTTATATTAATATTCAATAAAATAAGATATTGTACATTATTGGTACAACTTGTGGTCCAAAAATGATTTAATCAAAATGCCTCTTAAAACTCTTAAAAAATAATTCAATTGAATAAAATGATACAACCTAAAGTTTTAGAATCTTTATTATAATACAATATTGAATTTTACAACATTGATTGCAAGGAATCACAATTCATTTCATTATTATTTAAAAATAATTAAATTCAAAATATGTCTTGTAGCCTCTTGGAACAATATATAATCTTATAGCTAAATGTTGCATGTTAGCAACAATAAAGAGTACAACCAAGAACATAATTATGTTGTTTTACAACAAGTTTCATAAAAGCATTTTTCACTATCAATCAATATTTGAATTTACCTTGAAAAAATTTCACAAATTGAAAATGATTACATTAAAAATTTGATTTTGAATTTTGTCATGTAGGGTATCAATGCTAAATTTCCACAAATGAAGGAAATTTAATCCATAAAAAACTTGATGTACCTAATAGTCAAAGAATTATTTGCATTAAATTGTTGAATATTAAATAATTGGTTGAATATATTTGATATTAAATACAAATATTTCTTAACAAATACATTCTATTTATTGTGATGCATGAAAGCCATGTAAATACCTTGATAAATTTTTTTTAATGATGGATTGAATTTTGTAGTAAACTCTTAAATTCCTGTATCATCACTTAAAATTAATATAGTTGAAAATGTCACATAAATTATTCAACTCTAAATCATCAATTGGTTTCAACAATTTCAATATAAAATTTTATTATTAAATGTTGTCATACATCAAATGAAGTTAAACTTTAAATCTAGTTGTAAAGATTTTTTACATCTTAAAAGTTGTGATTGTATTTTTGAATACAATTTCAAATATCTAGTTGATGAGACTTTGTTTTCATGTATGCATGGCAAATAATTTGTTGGTTTTCAAATATTGGTGCATATATCAAATTCAATGAGTCATCCCAATTGTTTGTAAAAAACTAAGGATGGCTTCAAAATTCATGACCCAAATTTTTATAAGTAATACACTATTGATATTATATTGGCCAATGTTGGTGTAGCATGGAAGGAGGGGGTGGCCGGGGCCTCCCAGTTGAATCAACTCCTGAAAGGAACAGTTGCTACAATACAACATATACATATAATTAGTCTAATATATTATTAAAAGTGATTTTAATCAATGCATTTTATTCATTTGTCTATTAATTTGATATCAAAAAATAGTTTAAAAGCATTATACCGAAGAATTGTGAAGAAATGGATGAAGAAGAGGTTGTGAATCTATTTTTTGAATTTTGAAATTTGCCATTGATGGCAATGATTGTTCAAATTGATAATTTCCCTGCATGAACAAAAAAGTTATTTTAAAATCTCATCTACACAACAAAGATTTCAAATTGAACTATATAAAACAAACATTTTGGTATTTGTTAATTTTATGGTATTGAATCAATTGCACATAAAGATTTTGAAATAACAATCCATTACTTCAAGATCCATAGAACATTTCTTTAAATGGTCTTCCATTACGTCCTGTTACAAAATCCAATGGAAAAATTATTCTTCAATTCATTGAGAATTTTCATGATAAAAATTTTGAGATTCAAAATCTTCTAAAGTATTTACAATTTGTAAGATTAGAATTTCAAGAACATTAATTAATTTTATTAAATAAAATTTTATTAAAAAATTAAAATCTATCAAAAATATTATTAGTAGTGATTTTTATTAAAAGTGTGTATGATTCACAAATTATTTCTTATAGAATATTAAAACATGTATAACACATGTAATTTCATATATTAGAAAATTTGAACAATTACCTTTTCCCTTCTCAAACAACTATTTTGTGCTTCCAAGTTTTCAAATTTGTTCAAAGAATAAGATCCTTGCAAATGTTGCATCCTATTGTGGTTATTTAAGAGCCTTTGCAAGTCCACAATTTGAAGATTAGCATTATTACGTTCAATTGTAAGTTGTGCTAGTTTCAATTCTGTTTCTACTAGTTCCCTTTGCAATCGGTTAATTTCCCCTGCTACACGATCAATTGTTGAACGTGATTCTAGAACACTTTTCATCAAATTATCTTTATCTCTTTCAGCTGCAATAAGAGTTGTATGAAGTTTTTGACATTCTCGTTTAAGAGTAGTCATCTCTAAAACTAATTTTTCCCTTTGTTTTGTATTTGTAATGAATTCCTTTATTAAAATAGCAATTTTTTTTGCAAATTTGTTAAATTTTTCTTTTGGAAATGCTTTTATTTGAATTGAGTCTTTTTCATCCATTGATTGATCCACCATTTTATGTGGTTGATGTTCAACATTTGAAATTGTAGACAATTTCACATCTTCTAGTGATGCAATAGTTGAGAAAAGACTATCACAATCTTTTGAAAGTGATTCGGCCGTGTGCTCCATGAATTCATTTTCTTGTAGTACATTGTCTCTATCCAAAACAAGTTGATTATACTTCTTATCAAGAAGCATTAATTTTTGCTTTAGTGTCTCTATTTCTATACTAGTAGTATCAACATGAACTTGTTCATGTATTTTTGATAATGTAACAAGATAATTTTTTTCATTTCTAAGCTCATTTTTTTGTTGTTTGAAGAATTCAAGATCCTTGTTTGGTGACTCTAAGTCAACATCCATAAAATTTGTATTGGAATATTTATTTTCCTTAATAATTTCCCTTTGGAACTTATGAGTGGGTTCCATATTGCAAAGTATTCCAATTTCAATAGCATTAGCCACACATATTTGTTGTTCTTTATTCATTGGTATCGTTGCATTATTAAATTCATTGGCTTGCAAATCAATATGTGACTTTTCATTTTTAAGCAAATGGGGGTGTTGAATTAAAGAATCCTCATCACTGTTTATTTGAATTTTCTTGCTTATTGGTTTTGACAACTCATTTTTAAGTGAGTTCAATTGAGCCATTTCTTCTCTAAATATCTTTTTTATTTCTTCATTATCACTTTTTAATAATGATATTTGTATTAAAATATTCTTGCACTCACAAACAAAGTGGTTTTTAGTTTGGACTAGAATTACATTATCCTCTTTCAATTGTGTATTTTCTTTGATTAAATTTCCATGTTGTTCATTTTTCATATGTAAATCACATTGAGCCTTATCAAGAGCATTTTTATAATTTTTTAGTGAAGTATAATTTTGTTTAGTAATTACATCAAGTTTTTTTTCAATATCTTCTTTTTCTTTTTTAAGTAATATGATTTCTGCAATGAAATTTTCATGTTCTTTCAAGAGTGGTATTTTTTCATACATTAAAGAGGATGAATCATTAGCATCTTTTTGAAAACTATTATTTTCAATTTTAACAACCATTTGTAATTGTTTTTCAAGTGTTGAATTCTTATCTAATAGGCTATCACGTTCAAGGGTAACAACTTCTTTTGCATGCAAACTACAATTTTTTTCATAGGATAAAGACTCCAATTGTTCATTTAGTAATTGTATAGTGATGGAGTAAATCTCAAGCTTTTTGTGCAAAGATTTTTCAGAAGTCAAGAATTGCTCTTTCTCTTTTGCAAGCAATGCTTTGAGAGAAGAAATTTCCATGTTTAAGTCTTGTTCAAATTGCTCAAATTTTTTAAACATTGCCTCCTTCTCGGCCTCAAGTTTTGCAATTTCAACAATTAGACTTTTTTGCTCATGCAAGAGTGATTGGTTTGCAAATATGAGTTGATCTTTTTCTCCAATTAAATCAAGCAATTGTTCATTCAAAATTTTCACTTTTATTTCAAAATCATGAAGGTTTTGATTGAGAGTGGTCACTTTAATATAAGATTTTTCTTTCTTTTCACTTATTTGGATATTGTGGTTTTTGTTCAATGTAAAAGAACACTCTACATAAAAATCAAACCAATTATTTTTGTCATTTCTCAAGATCTGCACTTAAAAATAATACATATCTTTTAAAATTAAAATAATTTTAAAAAACCAATTGTTTTAGAATATAATAAAATCTTTTTGTAAATTTATTTGCTTCAAATATGTATTGTTCTATTTGTTTCATAATATTATTTGTTGAACCCACCTATTTTGTCTTCACATTTTGGTGCTTGAATCAAACTACCATTGCAAGAACATGTATCTTTGTGGTCACTTTGGACATTCTTCTCCATTTTGAGTTGTGAAACAATCAACATTAATAAATCTCTTTCTTTTGTCACAGCCATCAATTCATCATTATCTTTGTCCATTATTGGAGTTGTTTCTTTTGTTTCATAATTTATTTTCTTAGTTTCAAGTTTAAATTCTTTTTGTAGCATTACTTGTATTCCTTGTTCTAAGAGAACTTTGGGAACAAAAAAATTAGATTGATTTGCATCTTCAATTGTCCAACTTGAAAATATTGAGTCCTTCGTATGTCCATTGTATTTGACTATATTATTATGTGTATTTTCTTTTCCAATTTTTTCCAAAATTTTATTTTCATTAAGCTCTTTCATTTCTTGTAACAATAGGTTTATTTCTACCATAATGTATTCCATTTCTTTGGTGTCAAGTTCAAATTTTTTATCAAAAAAATTCTTTGTTTTAGATAACTCATCTTGAAGCTCTAATACTTGTGCATGTATTCTTTTTATTTCATTTTTTGCTATCAAGTCTAGATGATTTTTTGTTTGCATTGCTTCTTGGATATCATCTTCCATTTTCTTTTTTATCATGTCTTGTGCTTCTCTTGTATTCATTAATTCAACTTCAAGTCTTCTACATTTTTCTTCAAAATTAATGCGTTCTTTTTGCCACAATTTTGTTTTCATTATCAAATCATTATTTAAAAATAGTAATTCATGTTTGAGAGTTACCACTTCCTTTATATTTCCACTTTCTTTAACAATTGTCATTGATTGATCATTTACCTCAAATGGTAAGGTTGTATTGTCGCTTCCATCTTCTAATTGAGTTTTAAAAGAATATTCTATTTCTTTTTCTAACTTTGTAATTTTTTCCTTCAATGAATTAATGACTTTATCCCTTTCATTTGCAACATTTGTAAGTTGCTCTTTCTCTTTGATTGCTTTAGTGAGTTGTTCTTTAATTAAATCTTTTTCTTTTAAGGCCTTGCCAAGTTGATCTTTTAATGAGGAAGCTGCAGAGTGAATTTGTTCAAGCGAGGATCTTCTTTTCAACTCATCGAGTGTGATATTCAAATTTTGATTTTCATGTTGACATCGTAAAAGTGCTTCATTGAGTTGATTTAGTTCTCCTCTTATAGATTTATTCATTTCAAGCAACTTATTTCTTTCACAAGTTTCACTTTCTAATTCTTCTTCTAATGAACTAACCATGGACCGAAGATTCACAATATCTTGTGCAAGCAATACTTCAGCATCATTTCCATTTTCCTTGCAACCTTGATTTGAGCATGGTAATTCTTTTCGCAAACACTCAATACTTGCAGTAAGTTGGAGATTTTGAACCTCAGCACTACACATTTTTTTGTGGGCACTATCACGTTCTTGCAACATCACTGCTTTTTCTACCAAAAGAATTTCATATTCTTGACGTGACAAAGTTATAGTCTCTCGACCATTAGATTTTATCTTAGGACCCAAACAAAGTTCATAATTAGAAGCTTGTTGATGTAGCCTCTCAGAAAATGTGGACTCCAATTCCACTATTTGTCGATTCAAATTATCAATGGATGTTTGGTAGTCATTTCGCTCTTTCATTCTTTCAGCTTCTTTTTGCTCTTGATCCTTTTGTAAGCATTCATTGGATGTTTCTAATATTTCATAATTGTACTTTTGATCATTATACAAGGTCAACAACCTTTCTTTCTCTCGGACAAGCTCCGCATTTTCAACCATGCTTGATAGATGATCTCGTCGAATACTTTCACATTCATTTTCTAATTCTTCTATTTTGATCTCAAAAGCTTTCATATCTCCTTGGAGAACATCCCATTGTTTATCAAGTGCAATTTGATGATTTTGGCATAATTTCATATTTTCTTGCTCTAAACTAGCAATTTTTTCCAAATATTCTTTGACATTGTCATACTCAACATTAGTCGAGTCTAATTCGTGTAAAGAGTTGTTTTGTTGTTCTACTTTGCTCTCAATTTCTTTAAGATTCTCAAATCCACATTCAAGAATATCCATCTTCAATTTGTTTAAATCATGAAATTCATTATTTTTAATACATTTCTCTAATTTTTCTTTAAACTTACAAAATGTGTTTTGATCTTTTTCCAAACAACTAATCTTTTGGCAATGTCTTTCACATTCTTTTTCAAGTTTGGCTTTACATTCACGTAAGCTTTTGCACTCTTCTTCATAACAATCGTTATTGTTATATGTACTTTGACATTCTTTGTCAACAGTCTCAATGCTTTCATGGAGGCTTTGATATTTTTCTTCAAATTCTTTTGCTTTAGATTCCTTGATTTGGCATTCAATTTCATGAGCTTCAACCTTCATTTGGCGGTTGTGCAAATCCTTACATTCCACTTCAAGTGCTTCTGCCTTTTTTTTCCAATCTCGCAAATCTTCACACTCTTCTTCCAATTTTTGTGTCTTTTCTTTCCATTGCAATAAGGCCATACACTCATTTTCAAATGCATTCGCTTGTATCCTCAACTCTGCTAGCGATTCTTTTAATGATACATTCTCAATAGCCAAAGTAATTTTTATTTTTCGTAGTTTATTCCTTTCTTGAGTCATATTGGATAATTCTTCTTCAAGATTTTGATTCTCACTTCCTCCCAATCCCTTGTAACCTTTTTCCGTTGCCCTATCCAATTCATTTTCAAGGCGATGTTTTTCTTTTACCAAATCCTAAAGGGAATAATTTATCGCATCAAACTTTTATTTTTTGAAAGATGCTAATACTTTATCAACTTTAATTAAGAAGTTTTTATTTAAAAAAAATTAAATTTATGACATTGTAAAATATTTATAAACTTTTAATTTCATTAAATATTTTATTTTATTTTATTTTGGTTGTAGTAGTAAGAGAAATAAAAATCAAAGAGAAATACTTTTTTAGCATGTCGCAATAATTCATAATCGCCTTCTAATTTTTGTAATTTCTTTTCCCATTCATGAACAATTAGAGATTCTTGGTACCCTCCTTGTTTGCCAACTGATTTCCACTTAGCTTCCTTTAAAAGCCTCCTATTTTCTTCACGTAGATTTCTTAAGCTTTCTTGAAAATCTTCCATCTCTTTTTCTAAATTTTTTAATTGCAAATTCAATGTAGATTTTGCATGTTTTAATGAAGACACTTCTTGTTGTAATCTAGAATTATCTTCTTGAAGACTTTTGTTTTCTTCTTCAAAGACTTTAATTTTCCACTGAAGTGTTTCTTTTTCAGATTCTATATTTTTAAACTTAGATGTCATTTCTTTTCCCGCCATATGCATTTGACCTTTATGACTTTTTAATGCTTGGTGAATAACTTTTCTTACACTACTAATTTCAGCCATTAGATTCTCATGTCCTTTAGTTAGCTTTGAAATAACAGATTTTGTATCTGGAATACCTTTATATATGTTTGAACTTGTTCTTTCAAGATTTTGAACAGGATTTTGTTTAATATCACTATCTAATGATTCAATCATTTCATCGTCATTCTTAGTTGAAAAGTTAGATTCAAAATTATTGGAAATCAAACTCTTCTCCAATTCTTCCTAATTAAAGCAATGCAAAATATTAATCACATTATTTAAGATTTAAAATTTTAAAAATCTCAATAAATTAATTCATTGTTTCTAATGTGGTACTCCCTTTATCTCAAAATAAGTCTATGATACTCCCATAGTTTTCTATTAGAAACAACAGACTTATTTTGACACTAAGGGAGTATATATTATAGTGTAGTATAATATTATATCATATTGTATCATTCAAAAAAATTTGGATGGTTTCAATTTTCAACCTCAAAGTTTTGTAAATCATTTGTTAATTTAGCCATGCTCTCAAAAGTAGTAGATTGTAACGAATTGATTGTTGATATGGTTACTTCTACTTCACTTTCTAATTCATATAATGCTGCAGCCAAATTAGAACGTTGTTCTTTTTCACCTTCACTTTCTGCCTAAAATACTAGCATTAGATAGTGATTTTTAGAAAATTCCTTAAATTTTTTATATTATCAATAAATTTTAAATTTTAAATATTGAAATTAAATATTATAGAATAATATAAGAGTTAAATAAAATAATCTAACCCCAAAAGTTTAATGATTAAATATTGATGAGACTTTAGAATTCCACACCTCTAACCTACGTCTTTTTGCTACATTTTCACGAAGCTTGCTTGTTGTTCGATTGAAATCATTATTAACCTTTTCAAGTTTTTTCTTTAAGTTATCACGTTCTTTGACTAAAGATTCATAATCAACTATGTGATCATTATTATTCTTATTAATACTTGAAGATGATGTAATCTTCTCTTGATATTGTATCTAGAATCACATTCCAATTATTACACATTATCATAGTGGTAGTAATAATAATAATAACAATTTTATTTGTATAATTTGAAAGGATAGTTTACTTTCAAGCTTTTATAATTTTACAATTTTATTAAATCTTTTCAATTTATTCAAAATATAAATATAAATATAATTTTAACAAAAATATTTATTACTGTATATTTTAATTATTATTTTAATAGATTGAAATTCAATCAAATATTATACTTGTACTATTATGCAAACTTATACTTCTTCTTTTTTTAGTTCTTCAATCTTCAATCTAAGATTATCATGTTCAAAGTTCTTAAAAGTTAGTATTACCTCTTGATTCTTTAAATATTCATTATCAATTAACTTTTGAAATTCACATTGAATTTCTTGATCTTTCGATATGATTTTATGTTGTTCTAATGCCTTTGCCAATTCATGTTCTAATTCTGTGATGCGTTGTTCTATTTTGGGTGTCTCTTCTTCATTTATGATATCATTAGATTTTGTAATTAGTTCATCACTTTCATTTGCAAGATTCTCAATCCATAATCTTCTAATTTCTTCTGCTTGATTTGAAATTTGATTTTTCAATTCTAAAATGATTGCTTCAAGCTTTTTGCAATCTTGATTTTGCATATCTTTTTCTACTTTGATTTGCTTTTCCAAATCACTTTGCTTTTCTAAAAGCATATTGCATCTTTTTTTTTCTTCCTCCTTTTCTTCCATTACTTTTTTAATATTTTGTTTCAAAAATATTATCTTATCTAGAGCTTGAATACAAATTTTAGGCCACAATTCATTGCAATTTATTTGGTTTTCTATACAAATTTGTGAATCTTCAACCTCACCTTGTTTTTCTTTATCAACTAGAGAATCTTCAACCTCACCTTGCTTTTCTATATCAATTAGTAACTCTTCACCCTCACCTTGTTTTTCTATACCAATCAGTGATTCTTCAATCTCACCTTGTTTTTCAAACCAATCTTTTTCACAAAAATTTAAAGTATCTACATCGTGTATAACTTGATAAAGTTTTTTCCACAAATTCATGTGTTTTATACATATATTTTTCTTATGATCCCTATTTTCAATAACATTACATTGAGTAGAATTATTCACTACTGGATGGGCTAGTGATTCTACTAAATTAGGTCGTATTTCGATCAAAATCTGTAAAGCCAAATTTAATATATAAGGATTATAATAAACTAATTTAATAAAAAAAATTATAAAAGAGCTTAGAAGTCATTTTTATATTCTTTAAAAATACATGGAAAAATAAATAAAAATAGATAGTTAATATCTATAAAATACTATTTGAGATATTTTAAAATATAACCAAAAAAACAATTCAATTTTTAAACATTTTATATATTCTATACAATATTTGTATTACTTCTATTCCTCTATAAATAATTGTATGCTCTCAAATGTTCCCTTACTTCACAAAAAATAGCCCCTCAATATTAAAAATTTCATGATTTAAATATTGAACACATATGATTATTTTTAATTTAACAAAAAAATTATCAATAATTAGTATTTTTAGCACATAGTATTGAATCATGAAAATCTTGATCTTCTTATACTTACAGGTTCTTCTAACATTGTTGTAATAACAAGACGTCTTTTTTTAGGATTTTTGGTATTATTGATATTTGTCAATTTTTGTTCCCAAGTCAAATATTCTTCTTCATCTACAACTTTAGATGAAGGAAATGATATCAATTCATTTTCTTCCATGGATACAGGACTTTGCTCTTCCATTTTATAAAACCTACAATCAATTTATGGCATAGATAGTAAATCTATCCCCAACAAACTTTTCATTCACGGTCTTCATAAGACCAAAGGTCTTCTTTTTCTTTTCTACAAACAATGGTACAATCATTGACATTTGTAAAATCTATAATTATTTTCAACATCACTTACAAAACTACTATATTATAGAATCTTAATTATACTTCAAAGTAATAATTTAAAATTAGTTCATTTTGATATTTTAAAAACAAGTTAAATGCCCATATAATAATCTACAAATTTAAAAATATTCTAAATAAGTTTTAGAGAACAATGAAACTTATAAAAAAAATGCATAATTTTGTAATATCATTTTTTAAATATAATGTACAAATAAAAATTAAATACTTTTATATTAAAATAAGCCATATTTTTCAATAACCAAAAAAATTTGGTGCAAAACATAACACTTTGCTATACCAAAAATGCTCAATACAAAAGAACAATTTTTTTAAGAATCTAAAATCATTTAAAAATTAAAATCTAGCAGCTAAGGGTGATAAATTTTTGGAATTAAAATTTGGAACAAAAACAAGTTGAAATTTTTAATTTGATATAAGAAATCTAGCAATTTTAATTCATATTTATATAAATGAACCTATCTTTAATTTATAAAATATCAAAAGTTAATTCTAAATGAAAAATCTATTAAAATTTTAATTTAGTATATATTATACATTAAAAATTTATAATCATTGTATTATTAAAGTTATTTTTATGATTATAAATATCTCTATAATTGATTTTTATATTCAATAATTACATATTTAATAGGGATCTAATATTTAAATTTGAGTTCATTTTAAATATTATTAGCTATGTACTTTATTTTATATTAAATATGATGCAAAATAACATTTGAGCCTCTTTTGAGCACAAGGTTGCATTGGTGAAACCAAGATCTAAATTACAAATCATGCAAATCACTCGAATCACATTGTATGGAAATAATGCAAATGCAATTTAAAAAAAAATTCAAATAAAAATAACATTTCAAAACTTATTGGATTTACATAATATTAAAAAATAATGTTTTATATTTTTAGTTTTTTTTAAAATAATTTGAAATTATAAATTCATATCTAAATAGATTTAATATCTTGTTTGATCATTAAAGAATATATAATATCCATTTATATTCTTAAATAATGCTTGCTAAATATTTGAATGTTAATTTTTCAGATTTTTATAATTTTATAACTTGAAACATGATTGATATATACCATATAAAGTATAAAATATTGCATCTACAAAAATTATAATATTTAGCTTATCTCATATGTATTTTTTAGACGTCTTTAAATCTACTACAAAAATAAATTATTAGTTTACTAATATTGAAGTAGTAATTACAATATATAGAAATAATAATTCATCAGTATTTTAAAAAAATTACTATATATTTTTTACCTTTTTAATTTTCCATCAAAGTCTTCATTTCAATACATTCTCCAACCATATTTGAAAAACAATCAATTTTCTAACTTTTGTAGGGACTCAAGGTATCAAAACTACAACAAATGTGTTAAAAAAATTGCAAGTTTCAAATCTCAGAAAAAACAACAACACAAGTGTATACTACATAGAATGATAGAAAATAGAAATTTTTTAAATGACCTCTCATTCACAAATAAATTTCATAAATTAAACTTTGAATCAAATAATTATTTTTCCTACTTGTTTGGTTCAAAAGATGAAGACAAGACCAAAAAAAATAAAGGTCTAATATATCAAGGCTATTTTTAAACCCAAAGCCCTACAAAATCAATACTTTCAAGAAACATTTAATAATTGATATTGATTAATGGAAATCACTATAATCAATACTTTTAAATAATGCATTATTTTATTGAAGTGGAATTCATTGAATTGTATCAAATACAATTTTTTTAAAGACCATATTACATCTATTACATTGACAAATGCTATAACCACCATTTTAATATCACATTATTGATTGTTGATATAATTGTGTATATGATAAGCATATTTGTTGTGAGTTTATAAAATAATCAATTCAATATTGACCATTTTTACACTCACATTAATTCTAGTTATCGTTAAAGATGAAAAGTGGCTTATAAATGATTTTAAATGAATAATTGTAGATGATATATTATAATTTGTCATTTAGTTTTATTTTGAGAGTTCCATGAGTGTATTTGTATTGAATGATAGTAGAAATTCTTTCATTAAAATAAAATGTTCTTGATTTTAATATAGAGTAAGATGTTTAATCCATGGATCAAAAGATATGTATTCTAAAGTATTTTGGCAAATAATAACTTCTTGATATTGATTTAAATTCAACGATGTAAAAGATATAAAAGATATTTTTAAATTTGAGTACAATTCCTAGAATGAAGTTGATTAAGTATATATGCAATTTCTATTTCAATTCGAAAGTTCAAAATATTTCTAAAATTAAATAATTTCTTGACATTTGAACTTTGGTCCTGAAGCTCATTCTATTGATTTCTAAATTGTAGAAAGATATAAAAATTTGTTTTCAACCATGAAAATACCTAACTATATTAGAGCTTTGATGACCACCAATTAAAGATTTTAGAATTTTTTGGAGCTGAATTTTAATATTTTTAATTTTTAAAATCTACAAAGATATAAATTATAAAATTTGAAACTTATATTTTGCTAAATTTAATATCTAAAATATAAGAATTATGGTTTATAATTATTTGATATATATTTAAAAAAAATTAAATTATTAATTCACATAAAGTCCTAAATACTTGTAGTTTTATCAAATTTGAGATTTTCTTCAAAACAAATTTTACCATCTAGGGGTCTACTAAACTTTAGTCTTTTAAAATTTTATTTTTTGTTTTTATTTTAGATTTTTTAGTTCTTTTTTTATATATAAAAAACTAGTTAATAAACTTTAGTATTTTAATTTGATATAGATTAAAATTTATTGCAATAATGATCTTTAGAGTGGAATTGGTTTAGTTGATTTTTTGGAGGGACTTTTAAAATTTATTTATTTTAAATAGGATCAACTTTACAACCATGGGGTGCATTTGAAGTAACGATCAAAATTGAAGTCATGACTAAAACTCATGAAATGAAGCTTAAACTAAAATAATAAAATTTTGATGCTAAGACAAAAATAATGGAATGAAGCTATGCTAAAAATAATGGAATTTCAAAGTCACACAACTAACTTTGAAGTCTTAAAAAAGTAGTATTTAAAATTCTCAAATGGTAGAAAATTGTATTGACTAGGCATGCCATGTCATCCTCATTGAATGCCACATCACTTTTTCCACTGCCAAGTTAGATGACACGTCATGGATAGGATAAATGAAATAATTCCTATGTAGCTTCTCATGCCTGCATGGTAGTCACATGGCAAACTTTCAATATCCTTTTGACCTATATTTTTGTGAATGTCAGATCAAAAGCATCAAATGTTCAACAAGAATTTGAACATTTTTTGGATGTTAATCTTGACATGATTTTTTGGATGTCTATGTAGTGGACCTCCCTACACAATGTGGACCCCCCTACACAATGTCCCTACACAAATTCAACACACCATCAAAAACATAGATTTCTTACAGTATGAGTAATCTAATGGAAACCTTTAGGGTTCAATTAATTTATAAAACAATTTGGAATTTTAAAAAAGAATAAAAGAATTGAAGGTTTTTTTGAGGCAATCAATAAAATTTTGATCTTTGGAATTTTTTATTGATATATGTAGGGTCCAACATCACCTATTGAGTAGCATTCACCTCCAAAGTCTAGTATAAGGATAGTTGGGTTCATAATTGCCAAAACATCCATATCGATTGAAGTCTAGAAACTTTAAACTTCAAAAGATGGGCCTATAATCATTTTTTCAAACTTCATTTTGCAACTATCTATAAATGTGATTATTTGTATTTATTATTTTAGAAAAGTCAAATTATTCATATGAAATAAAATAAATACTCAAAAAATCTAAAAATTTATTTGCAGGTTTATATTATGGTGTAGAATATCACCATGCAATATTTTTTCCATGTCAATTAAAAATTAAAAAACCAACGTTCTATGATTAACCCCTAAAGGACCATGGCCTTATTTCTACCCAAAAAATGCTAAAAATTGCCATTTCTGTAGCAAAGAATAAAACAATTTGAATTTTTTTTTTGCACATCCAACCATAGGATCTTATACCTTACTAGTATGAGAATGTGTGGCAAAAATTTCAAAAATTTTGATCACATGTATTAAAAGATATTTGCGTTTAAAGTGAAAAAAAAATTTCAGCACCTTGCGGGACTGGATTATTTGACTTTGAACTTTTTTAACTTAAATTTTTTGCACTACAAAGTTTTCAGCTTCAAATTATTATCATGGGAAATTGAATTGAGAGTCTAGGGAATTTTTTTTTTACAAACCTTAATTTTCATGCTTAAAAAAATTGTTAAGTAGATGTAGGTATGAGAAAGAAGGAAAATCTAAAATATTAATATCTTTAAGATGGAATTAAAATGCACTAATCCCAATGGTGGGATTGTTCTTGTAAGCAAACAAAATCATTAAATTTTTTTTCAAAAAAGTTGTAAAAAATTCATTCAAAAATAAATTCTATAAGTTATTTTTTCAGAAAGATGCTCTACCTGCCCAAAAAACAAGATTGTCCATAATTTTTTCATAACAAGTCCAAATGGAATGAATCAAAGCTTCCCATGTAGACAAAAATATAATCTATAAGAAAAAAAATTAGAAAAAAAAATTCAAATTTAAAAAAAAAAAATTGCTAACCCCCTCCCCTATTTTGAGCTTATTTGGGCATAATTTTTGTTCTTGGGCACCAATTGAAAACAAATTATATTACTATAAAGCTCATCATTTTTCTATCTTCAAAAAAAAGTTTCCAAAAATCATGACAAAATTTCAGCTTGTAGGTACCTGCCCGAAATCTAATTTGTCCCCCGAAGGGACAATGGTCCTTTAGGGGTTAATTAATTACATAAAAACAAATAACTTCAAATTTGACAAATTACAATAGTTAGGTGCTCTGAGCATTTAGGGTTTGAAATTTCATATTTTAAATACACAAGAATAAATATGTACTCATTTTTACATATAAAATAATTTATATTTAGAAGAAAATGTGATTTAAAAAAACTATTTTTTAAGGAAAATTATATGAATCACAAAACAAAATTTATAACTTTATTTTTAATCAAAAGTGTAGATTATGGTGAAAAAAATTAAAAATGTAATATTAGAAAATTTCTTGATTAAAAAAAATCAAGGAATCCACTTTGGATTGCAATTATTTTTAGAATACATTATATTAGGTACTAGTATGAATCCTAACTATTTGATATTTCAAATCATCATATTTAATTATTAATTTCTAGGAAGATTGGCCATCTATAGCCAAATTATAAACTCTTGTATACAAATACATTTGAAATTTTGATGTCATCAAACAATTAACAAAAGAAAGAAGGATTTTGAAGAAAATTCAATAGTGTGTAATACCACAAAAATTACATTTAAAATTTGTCATATTCCAATCACATGTATCTAGTTGTACAACTTTTGCATATCAAATTATGAAGACATTTATGTAATTAAAAGTTCATTTGAGCCCCGAAGCAATGTCATTCAAAGAGATTGAGAGTATGTATATTGAATTTATGATATTCAACCAAACAAGTTTTATAAATTATTCAAGATTAGAACACTCTGCAATTATGACTAAATATTGTTTTTCTTTAAGATTAATTATCACCAAGTTGAAACATCTTAGTTTTCAAAAAGGTAAACTAATTCTATTACAATGAAGGCTTAAAATAAGCCAAAAACCAACCAGTGTCTTCCTTCCAATTTCAGTGATCCCTAAATGAAGTGTTAACATTTAGCTTGGTATCATAAAATGGCCTCATATGCATACAATAAAAAGCATGCACTTTATAAAAAAGTCATATGATGATGAAAATTTTTGTTCATTAAAAAAGAACCATACTAATTTTGTCTATTTTTTATATTTATTATGATTGTTGTTGTTGGAAAAAAAACAATACAATGCAATAGGCAAAATAGGAAAAAAATTCATATATGATCCATATTTTGAGTTCTTTACTCATACATTATACCTATAAAATAAATAACATTAAAATTTTATTGATTTAATCCCTAAAGTACTAAACATAGTGATTTTAGGTAGCTTACTACAAACGGGATTTTATTCTATTTTATTGAAATTTTCACACAACATTTTCCCAAGGAATAGCTTCAAGGCATGACAATTTTCATAACTTTTGACTACATGGTTCAAAAGTTATTGCGCAATATGTCATTTTCATTGCTCAGCAGGTAGCTCGGACAACTCAAAAAACTTCTTTACAAATCACTTTTTAAGAAATAAAAACTTGAAATTGGTTCTCTAGATTTATTTATAAGTGAAAAACTTTGAATCATTGATTAATGAGATAAAAGTTATGAGGAGTTTTAATTTGTAGGTGGATATTTGGAGTCTTTGAAAACCATAACTACCTACAAACTAAAACTCCTCATAACTTTTATCTCATTAATCAATGATTCAAAGTTTTTCACTTATAAATAAATCTAGAGAACCAATTTCAAGTTTTTATTTCTTAAAAAGTGATTTGTAAAGAAGTTTTTTGAGTTGCCCAGATTACCCACCAAGTAATGATAATGACATATCATGCAATAGCCTTTTAACCATGCAATCAAAAGTTATAAAATTTTTTGGGCCTTGAAGCTACTCCTTGGGTACATGTTGTGTGAAAATTTCAACAAAAAAATTAAAAATTTCATTCATAGTGAGCTACCCCAAATTGCTATATTGCCAAAAAAAAATGCAACTTTTACCTTTAGAGGTTAAAAAATTGATTTGAAAAATAATTTTATCCTTTTTTCAACTACATATGAGTGAATTTTTGAAATTGTGTTATAAAAATAAGAATATTGTATTTATATATTTTAAGTTAGTGTGACAAGTAGAAACAAAAACACTAAGAAAAACAAATTTTAGCAAAATATTGAAGGTCTAGCTCATTGTGCTCTCGTTGTAAAGGTTAATTTGAATAATTGATAAGGGGCATTTTAGTTCTTCATATAGATAGACTATCAATTCATAGCCATTTATAGAATCCTCTAAATAATTATGATTAATCTTGTAAAAAGTTGAATATTATATCAAACCATCTTTACATATGGGATAATTCTTATCCCATTCACACTCCAACTTTAATGGTCTTACCAACAACTCTCAATATCCTTACCAAATAAACAATTTCCACAAATCTAAAGGATTTTTTATACCAAATTAAATTCTATGATTTTTTAATAATTTATATTTAAAAATAGAAATAATATCTATTATTTGAAATTAAGGTGAAATAATAATTTATAAATTATTATAAATTATAATCAAGAATATTATTATAATTTTGCCTCAAATGAATATATAGATGATTTTACTTTGAAAATTTTAAATTTAAAAAAAAAAAATTAGCATTTAAAAATTTATGTGGTTATCCAATATTGTAGCTTCAATTGATTTCTTAAAAAATGTAAACAAAACATGCATAAAAATGACTTGTGAAAATATCAAATTATTATGAATTTTTGAATAAAAAGTGATAAAAATTCATATCAAATACAAAAACTCTGAAAACTCCTAAAAATTTCTGAAAAGAAGTACATTATAGTATACCAAAAATTGTGTATCACTATATATTTTTAGAAAAAAGGTTATAGATTATAGTGATAAAGTGTTCATTTCTTGAAATTTTCCAAAATTTTGAAGTAGAATAGAAACTCCATTGCAGAAGATTCAAATGATTAGTTTTGCTCAAAAGCAAAAGAAATAATCTTGAATGTTGAAATCAAATTTTAAGGAAAAATGCTCAAAATACTCAAAAATAGAATAGAACTAAACCCATTCTTTGATACACTAACCTATGTAATAAAAAAAACAATTAAAATGACTTGAAATGAAGTATTTTAAAAAGAAAAACTATTCCATATTAAATAGAAACAACAATTAATATGACTTGAAATTAACTCATTGATGTAGAAATAGAAATTACCCATTCTTTTTCTATATGAAAAAAAGACTATTTATCCAATTTTAAGAAACTACTAGTCTTTGGCATTCTAACAAGGTTTATCCTTCAAAGATGAGTATTTTTTCACAAAATTGAATAAAAAATGGGGTTAAAAAATGAGTGGCTTGTGTCAAGCCAAAGAAAGTTGAAATTGGAATCCAACTACAAGAATGGATAAAAACATTATCAAGACAATACAAGGACAATTCACTTTTAAGATTGGAGGAAAATAATACTTATTTTCATATGAATATGTAGAATATCACCACCATTTTTAAGATATGTCAACATTATTGACTAGATATTGTGGGCATATTTGAACATATTTCATGTAGTAAGCATGGATGCCAAAAAATGATTGGAAAGGACTTCGAATGGTTGTGGTATCAAAAGCATTGGCTGTAAATTGAAACCTAGAGCCAATGTAAAGTGGTGAAAGCATGGCATATTAGGACTCACATATAATAATGTTATAAAGAATATCCATTAAACCATGATGAATTTATAAGAACCATTCGATTAGACATGTAAAGTAGTACATGGATTATTCTAGGTCAAAATCAAAATTCTCGCCAAAACTATAAAAGCCTACATGTATTTATTAAATGATAAAATATATATTTTGAGTGTTTTATACATTAAATTCTACTTCACTAGATACCAAAAAAATTTATATTTTTTTATATTTTTTATATTTTTGGAAGTTGTCATCAAGCATTCTTTCCAAATAATCACATATGATGGGGTTATCTACAAACTATGGAGTCTTTATATGCAAGTTTTGAGTAAGATTCTCATAATAGCTAAACCCTATTTCTTTTACCATAATCATAGTGTTTGTATTTTTTAAAAATTAAAGTTGTATAAAGCTTTCTGGGATACAGATACCCAAACTCACCACCTTCGATTTACAGTCATCTACAAGATGGCTTGAAAGGATTATAGAAGGGTGACAAAAGAGCTACTAAAGTATCTACACCAAAAGCAAACATATTTTTCCAAATAAACTATTTTGAATACAATTTGGGAAAAATATCATATCATAATGTTAGAAAATCAAATCCAAAGTGAATTTAGACTTTGTGTGATTATACTACTATGACCCCTTAGTGATTGCTTCAAATAACTCTTCAACTTCTACTGATGTTAAGAAAACTAGTGTTGAATTTGAACAAATGCTGTCATATTTGGGTCAATAAGCATCATATTTGGATCAATTTGAGGTTGTAAAGAACTTTATTTTAGTGTTGCAAAAAGATGAGGATACATCCTCCAAACCATTACATTTTCTCAAGAGCAACTTATAGGAGCAAAAGATAATTCTTTGAGGCAACCAATGGGAGTTGAAGCATCTTCTACTTCAAGACAAAGTGGGCGTTTTAAGGATGAGTCTCATTATGTAAGTATGTACTCTAATGCTTCCAACTTTAGAAATTCACAAAATATTACTTAAGTGTTGAAAAATTATAAAACAACTTAAGACAAAGTTCTCTTGAGGTCACAAAAAAACTCATGAAATTTTATCTTTGAAGAATTTGACCTCAAGAGATGGTAGATCCCCCCCCCCAAAAAAAAGTAGTGGTTTTAGGTGGAACTACCTTAACTCCATAACTCTTAGGTTATTTATCCACATCATGTTGTATTTTTCTTGTTGGATGCATAATCCTCATCTACTAAAGTGTTCTTTATAGCTTCATTACCAATCTCACAATGTTCTCTAAATTGTTCACTTTTCAACCCAAAATGGTTATGTGGTCTTTAACCCTATAAAGACACTTTGAACCTAAATGGTCTTATAGAGGACTTCACTATTAATTGAAGTATAAAAAAAATGCACCTATGGATCTAATAATTGGAATATTTTAGAGACTAAAGTCATCCATAATTAAAGGGTTAAGCTATACAATATTTGAACATTTTTAATCCAACTCATGTACTAGCATTCTCAAGGCATGCCAATGGTGATGCTCTCATATTATGCCCTTGTAACACCTTAAGTACTCAAAAAAGGATTGTGGCGTTTATGAGTTAACAGATAGCCAGAGGGAGCAGCACTGCAAGCTGCAGCTTTTTATGGATATTCAAAGTGCAAAAAACATGATCTCGATCCAATTTCTGTAATTTTTCAAATTATCAAAATCTGATCCTAAAAACCTCAATAAGGCATGTACAATTAAACATGAACCTCTGGAACCTCTGGAAGCACCGTGTTCTGTATGATCCGAAATTCTTATTTTACACTTAGCCTAGTCAAGCCATATACTCAGATTAGAGAAGGGGTGAAGATCCCGTCCTTATTCCAAGGACGTTCTTCAAAAGCCTTTCCAGCCATGCTACGTTGCTTAACAATACCCCCATCAGCTCCTCTATATTCAGGGAAGTAGTCTAAAAACTCTTTTCTCCCAAGAGTATTTACCCCATTAAACAGGAACTCAGTTATGTACTTCTGCACAATGCACCACACAAACGTATACAAGTCAGAAATTCTGCACACAATGCATGCTGAAGTAAGGTAACTACGCCTATTACAGACACTATCATAGCTAAGGTTTGCCGACTGTATAAGAGGCTTTTCATTCTGATTTTAAAATCTTGATGCCATCGTCTTCTGTGTCGCAATTAGGTAAGCGTCACAATTTGATACTGTAACGGTCTCACCTTAACCCTAAACCGACACTTTGCATGGAGCACAGATCCTACTATTAGACTGATGATGTGTTTATTCATTCTCCTTAGATATTGAAAGGAGTCAGTCAGCACACCCATTACTGCGTGCAAAAGCTACGGAGGTTCGAAGATTTTTGAAGCGACCCAAATGTGAAGGTTAAGTGGTGTACATTCTCATAATCCAGAAGTGGGATCTCCAAGATTTTAGGATGTTAAAATTAGGAGACTGTTAGACTTGGGTTCTCCTTCGATCCTACCTTAGAGTCTACATGACAACCTGGATAAGGAGGTTGAAGTACAAATAAAAGATACACTCTAGAGGAAAATTAAAGGAGCTTCTTGTATCTAATTGATTTTTCATTTTAAGACATCAGAGACCTAGAATCTATTTGGCGTTTCGTTCGAAAATGATGGGCATGCCTACAGTTGGTCCAATTACGGCACCGGCACTACTTTAGACCGATTTCCAATGCCAGACACACGATGCTCCAATGGGATTTTCTCATATTTAGTTCCACAAAGAATTCCAACGAACTCAGATACCATGACACTATAGCAAGGGAGTTTACCTCGCATAGTTCCTCCCCATATAGACGCATCAAGATATACCTTCCAGGATCCTGCACATGAAAATTATTCAGGATACAATCAGAAGCAACACACTGACGCTAAACACAACAGAAGATTTGTCAATTTAGTTCGCGGGTATCTTTGACGCCTCAAAAATTATTTGCTTGAGCTTGATGAGAGTACCTTCGTAGCACGCCACGTCAAGTAGCGATGATGCGACTCTCGGTTCTCGGCAATTTCCACTGCATCGTCGGATGGTTCTGCTTTCTCTGCCATGTCTAGCCAAGCCTGCACACATCCAATAGCCAGATCTTTACGTGTTCAAAATGAATAAACTTATCAAATAAAGTCGCAGTTGTGCGCTCTCCCCATTCCCTCTTCTCCTACTCGACATTAGTTAGCCTCAGCAGAGTCCTCCACTTAGTGGCTTCAACTAACTCGTTGAAATCCAATGCATTAAGCAAAATGGGAGACAACGAAGTTTGCATGGAGAATATATTAGAGCTTGGCATTTTGTGTTATGAAATAGGGATGAAGTTTAGAAATCAATGACTTCACTGATATCTACTGGGATTAACCATACTAACGAAAAGCACCTTCAAAAAGTTCCATAATAGTCAGCTCCTTAAATATTTCTATCATTCGTAAGTCCTAAAACCTTCTTTCCATTCGTCCAGAATGGTGACAGTAGTATTGGAGCCTTCAGTAACTAATAAAGGTTTGACCACAGTTCAGAAAAGGAGCTCGATCCCATACCGAATATAAAATCGTTCTTCTGATGCGATCACAGCCAGGTCATGATCAAGACAATACATGACCACTAACTAGAGGTCTCTAAACCTTCACAATTCCAACATTATATTGTAATTTACCACAAAAGCTAGCCTCGTGTTCCTTGCGTCCTGTCTTCTATGTGAGCTACATCATTATAATCAGGCCTTGTATGAACAAATGGTTTCTAATTTAAAGTCCAACTTAAG
This sequence comes from Climacium dendroides, assembly GCA_950106755.1. Lineage (NCBI taxonomy): Eukaryota > Viridiplantae > Streptophyta > Bryopsida > Hypnales > Climaciaceae > Climacium > Climacium dendroides. Next base: position 25,843,364 of record OX467086.1, read on the forward strand.
TGTGTGAAGGTGTACCGCAAGGTATTCTTTAAAAGCAGAGAACACTGTCCCTTGGATGTCTTCACGACTTCCAGGCCTTGTCCATACCACAATCGGTGAAAAAAACTGGATCGACTCTGATGTAAGTTTGTCACCCCATGGTAGCAACTGCATTCACAGCAGAAAAAAACATCAATTCAATTACACCTCAGCGTATCCATGTCTTCTAGCAAAATGAACTACTTGTAGAATGAACCAGGGTCGACTCAGCTTCGAGTGCGACTCATGTAAAATGCCGATCATGCTGTTCTCGATTGTATTTTCCCGTATACCCTTTTAGAAAATGCAGAGCTTTGATGATAGAAACGATTTTTTATTACCAATAGTCAAAGTCAAGCATCACTGAATACAGCTCAGTTACTTATATTGTTTTCTCTTCAAAAGCTTTGCCTCGAAAAAGTACAGACATCTCCTTATACATACTCATTGTTTCAATTATCAGTACTGTCAGGTTATTACCTCTGCATATTTATTACCGAGTGGGAATAAGCGAGAAAAATACTTGGCTTTGTAATCTGGCCTTTGCTCAGTATTGTACAAGGGATTCAAGTCTCTGCACAGACAAACAAGTGGAGCACCGAGATAAACGACTAGCAATTGGAGCTAAGTAAATCAACCGTTAACAGTAGCTACACATGTCGTGCACGTATTGGAAGTCCGGACATTGCGTAAAACCACATTAAGACAGTAAAATGAAGAGGGAAATCTCATTGTCGAACACAACTCTAAAATCATCAAGGGAGTGCACGTTTTCCTCTATTTCGCGGTACTGTATCAATTGCAGCTATACAAGGGGATCGCATACTTACAGAACCACTATGCTCATCCTGGGAGTCGAGAAAAAATCAGCACAGAAGATTGGAAGGTCATACTCAGGTCGAGCACATATTGCCACATTCAACACCTGCGCACTATCGAACCTCGTCAGCTACAACCAGACGGTCCTATTCACCGTGATTTAGAGATATAGCACTGCAAATCTTGACACAAAAGGAACAAACGAAGTGTCCAGTGGATGAAATTGCTCAATTGGGGATGACTTGATTGATCTTGACAGAAGACTGGAAGTTAAGGCGGAATCGATCTATGTAATACACTGATCATTGCCAACATCACATCCATAGGGTCTAATTTTCAACATAAAACAGGACACGATCAACTAAAACATGTCTATAAGAGACCTATTCTGGAGCAAAATGTTTTCATATCCATAAAGCGACAAATGTATTACGCTGCTAAACGTGATGTGAGCTTCCATTCAAACAGACTAGGGAGTGAGGAACTCATAGAAGACCTGCATGTTTTCTCCACCATTTATAGTTGCACATCGAAAAAGACGCAGTTTTGAGGACTCAAAAGCCACATTTTTTATCACAGACTGTCCATCCATAGCTACCATCTCTCGAAATTCGTCCTGCCACGATATCCAAAAAAGCGAGTCCAGGTGAGAATCATCTCCCCGGAGAGATAAGATAAAAAAATGCATTTTCTGCAGAACATTTCTTCAACTTTTCAACCTTATAACCTTTCCAAGCTGTAGATGCACATCCGCAACGTGCAAGATAAAGTAGACCTATAAACCCTAGCCGAGATTTAGGGCAACAGTCACAGGATACAACATGCCGGCAAAGTGTCAAAATTCATAATCTCTAGATATAGAAACAATCAAGCTTGACATCCCAGGCAGTATAGACAACCGAAGATTTCTGACTAGGCAAATTACGCCTTGCTAAGTTGTAGTCTTTGTTCTCACGAATCTATCACAAGCTTGAACGTAATCACAGAATCCCGCGTTTGTCATTCTACCCTAAACTTATAATAACTATCGTCACCTTTCGGATTATACGAGATGATCAGCCAACAGATCACCCTTCGAACATCCCTTGCTGCATTCTAGCGTAAAATGCAAATCCTCTTCTAGTTCTAATCACCAAGAATATTTCGACGGATTTGTAGCTGAGCTGAAGCCTGAAGCCTGAAACTTAACCGAACCGATCTCATATGCCATGTCCTTGTAAGCTCAAATAAGAATGGATTTCCTGCACGCTCTGTTTCAATTTCTTGTCACTCATCGCAGGGTTGACAGATATTTGAGAGGCACAGAGGAAGATTCAGGCAGATGGCCTGTCAGAACGCCCACCGTACGAACATATCATGACAGGGAGTAGCTTTAGTTCCTTTGTCTTGAAAGCTAAACTCTAAAAACGCATCGTGAACGCCTCGACCAAGAGGCGGAAAATTAGAAAAAAGATGTACCTGACAAGGTAGCGGAGATACAGCTACGCGCTGCGACACCGCCTGAACAGCATGCTCCAGAAACTTATCAAACAATCCCTCGTCTCCAGCACACTCAACATCCTTCCCGGCCAAGGCAGCGCTGCGCACGACAACACTTCTAGCCCTAGTTTGCACCCGACGTTGATACTGAATTCCTGGACACGGCTCCCGCCTCTGAAACCACGCTCTCCCACATCCGCCTAATCTCCCGCGCTCCTCTGTCGCCGCAAATAAAGCCGCTCCACTACACGAGCTAATGCCATCCGAGCCCCAAACCGTCGTCCCGGCTGTATTCTTCTGGTGAACATCGAGATTCTTCTCCACACCGGCTTGGACGTGACACAGAATGCGCCCCCAATGCGAGCTCACCAGAGCCATTGCTGCTGCTGCTGCTTCGCCTCCGTGCGCATGAGAGATGAATTTCCCACGCTAACTTTCTCCAGATAAGAAGCTTCCAAACTGGAGAATCTCGGCTAAATCTTCAACCGCAAACACCGTCGACAACAAATCTCAAAACCGAAGAGCACTTTGCACAAGTTGTACAATCGGCGGCGTGACCTTCCAACAGAGAGCGGAAGCCTGCACAGGAAGATATTTTCATCCTGACGATGATATCCACTGTACGGATGAGTTTCGTCGGTGAGAGAGTAGGACCCCGTACCTTTTCCCCAGTAGGCCGCGGATTTGCTCAATCCGGCCTAATTTTTCCTTCCGGCCCTAGTTAATGTAAATCCCTTGGGCCGGATTTTAGGGCCGAATTTCCAATTCATGTGCTTTTGGATTTTCTCAATGCTCAATTAAAAAAAATTAAAAAAACATGCATGTTTCTCTTTCTCTTTTTTTCTTTTTAATTAAAAATAAATAATTTTTTTTTGTTCTTATATATTTTACTCCTAAAATGAAAAAAAAGTTTGTTTATTTACTTATTTATTTATTTTAAAATAAAAAAAATTTAATGTTTTGATTTTTCCCTTATATAGAGTATACATTTGTAATCAACATGTTTAATGCTAAAACATAGGTATTTCATTGTAGTTACATAGATGATGTTATTTAAAAATTAAAAAAGTAAATGCATAAGGTAGTTTGCTCTAAAAGCACCCATGCTCGAAGAGCAATCATGATGGAGAGGTACATTTTGCTTTATTGAATGTACTAGCACATTTTAGGACGTGGTCACTTTTAGTAACCACTACCTTTCAACTTTAAAAAATTCATAATTAATTACACAAAGATATAAAAGATATGAAACAAATTGGGTCACCAAGAAAATATGAGGATAAAGGGCTTCACATGCATAACCCCAATCAATTTATGGCTTCTCAAAATCTACTCTACGATTTTTTTAAATGAATATTTAATGTAATTTTTTCTCCAAGATCTAGTGTATTTGAGGCTCATTTCCAAAAGCCCTCAACATTATAAAAGTCAAGATTGCAATGGACACCCTTATACAAAATCTTGAATAAAAAAATCATAATCAATCATTTTCAAAATTGGATTTTTGATGCTAAAATCAAACTTCAAAAAGACTTCAAAATATATAAAAATTATTAAAAATAGAAACTTGGTTAATTTTTTCCTAAACTTTAAAGTATTGTTGACACCAAAATTTAGTGCCTTAGGCATTTAGAAATTAAGAACAACTCTACTAAATAAATATAAACATATTCAATTAGGAACAATTTTATAAAACATCTTATCAAACGAACAAAATTTTATATATTATATTATAATAAGTTTATATAATGTATTATAAACTATATACACTTCTACCCCAAAGCTCCCAAACTCAACCTAGTACTACTCCCAATTTCCAAACTAAAATATTGAAAACAAATCAAGCAGTCAAGCTCCAAAAATTTAGCAATGCATATTGGTACAATCAACAAGCACGCATCAAAATAGAAAACAAATGACTTTGCATAGTAAATGGTGGAGATTTGTACAATCCAATGGAGGAGCTCAATTTGGCCCCAATCTAGCCCTAGATTGCTTCCCTTGGGTTGGATGGTTTGGCGCCAAAACCATGCCACCTAAGGTGACACGTAGGATGAGTTGTAGTTCCATCCGGCCCCAAGTATAAACACCTTGGGCCGGATTTGGAGGAATTGAGCACTCCTATTGGTTTAAACTTGGAGAGTTCCGACCGGCCCTCAATCCGGCTCCAAGTATAAACTGGCCCTTAAGATAACTGATGAGCCGCGCTAGCGGCTCACCGGTTATTTAATATATAACTAGTTGTACATTTTTCAATCATGACCTTTGATCTCCATGATCCAAGGGTGTAGGAAGTAAGTTGAAAGGAAAGAACGTTATGAGTTACAACTTGTAATGGCAATGATGATGAATTGTCAATGGAACAATGCCACATTAGCATTGAAAAGTCAACAAGTGGTTATGTATACCAAATACTTATATAGGAAAGTATGCTCCCCTAAGGGAAAACGTTGAAATTTTTTATTTGCTACGCACGATAAAATTTATAAATTTTGAATTCATATTTGCAATCAACAGCCCCAAATTAATTGGGAGAGTTGCTGAGGATGAATTAATGAAGTACAAAATAGGAGATCTTTTATTTTATATGCCCCTTGGAATGAAGTAGGGGGACAAGTAAGAGGGTCAATTTCACCCTAGTTGTTTGAGTCCCTTATTTTCCTAAACTTGAATGTGAATTACCTAAACTTGAATGTGAACTACCTTCAAAGGCTATCATTGCAATATCATGTCTAGAGCATTAAGGAAAAGTCAAGGATTGATTGGCTTTCATCCATTAGGGCTCCTCAAAAAAGTAGACTGGATATGGTTAGAATAACAAGCTTGGAACACGGCGCCCATTCCGAACTAGATATAATGGTGAGCGAGTGGCTAGTAAACCAATCAATGTTAAACTTGTAGTTGATGGCATTAGCTTTTGTGGCACTTGAGAAACCACAGGGCACTCCATACAAAGTAAGTCCAAATGATCATACACATGCGTAAGTACCTTAATTTTCACTAGGAGCTAAAACCTAATTTGGATATATGGAATTCAAGGTTAAACATCCCTATGGCAATATTGTGAGAGTTGAGAGGCCTCATAGTATTACAAGCCTCTTTAGATAATGTGAAGGGAACCAATTTAAGATTGTACTTTTTCTTTACTAAGATGACAAGAGCTTTCAACTAGTTTACATGCCATATATACAAAAAAATCCACTTGGAAACTTTTCATCCTAGAAGAATTGCAATAACTTAATATTTCTAAATTAAAATAAGAATGAATACAAAGTAATGGCTTTCATAGATAGTTTTAACCTACTTCTTTTATTTACTTATTGAAGTCAAAGAGCATAATAAGGTGAAACATGCATGCTTCAATTTCATCATTAAAAAACACAAAATTGTTTTTTTTAGAAATAAACTAGAATATAGAGCTCATGGTAAAGTCTTGTATCCTCTAAATAATGGTTTGAAAAAGAAAGGAGGTCCAATTAGCATGGCTAAAAATTTGAAGTTTGAAATAAGAAATTTGTTCAAAAATCTATTGTATGTCTTAACAAAATTATTGTATAATATGATGCAAGATTGCCCCTACCTCTAGTATTTATATTATGCAGTTTATAATTTAAAAATAGAAACCATATTGACAAACAAAGCATTTGTTTGATATAAAAAATATTTGGCATCACTTACTTAATTCAAGGTATATCGAAGAAGAAAAATAAAAATAAAATATTAAATAATAATAATAATATACTAATAAAATTGATTGTTGTACAAAAATAGTCCAACAGATTGAAAAAAATCCATATATTCTTTTATTTCATTGTAGTGGCTTGACAAGTTGACAATGGGGACAACACAAAAATCTATTGTATGCCTTTCAAGGTAGAATGTTATTTTGACCAAATCACAAAAGAAAACTACCAAATAACAAAGGTGATTTTATTAAGCAACTTGCTTATAAAGCAAGTCTTCTACAAAAGTAAAAATCAAGTTTGTGAGTTGTTTGATAAGTGACTATTTTGCATGGTTTAGAGAATATTTTATTATATTGAATAAATAAATAACAAAAAAATTGTACGAGTCTATGAAGTAACTTTTGACTCTACTATTTTATTGGCTCTAATCTCTACTAGGTCTCACGGAATGTAGAAGCACCTTTCATAATTTTTGATGGTATTTATGGTTCTATTTTTTTCTTAGTCATATGGTTTCATAGTTTTTATGCTATTATAGATACTATTTTCCTAATAATATACACTATTCATCAATTTTTAGGGCATTTCACCTAAATGTATCACTTTGGCTTTGAAGCAATTACTTGGTGCTAGTATTTTATTGACATGATTTGGTTATTTCTATTTGCATCTATTTATTTAAAAATAGAACTTCTTTTATTTTACTTTTGTTTCTTAAGAATTGCAAACTAGCCTAAGATAAGCACGTTGTTACATAGAAAGAGTTTGTTTTGAAAAATCGTGAGGATTCTGGGTGCAATTGGAAATAGCTTGCTTAGGAGTTCAATCAAATTTCTTTTATCTCAAATGTCGAATCTTCTTCTTCATCTTCAAACTGGTTTCTATTGGCCTATCCTGTTGGTGGCTCTAAATAGGTTTAAAGATTAAAGTAGGTGATAAGAATCTATAGGCCTTAGATGGAGAAAATGGGATGGCTAGACCACAAGTTGAAACCGTTCGAAAGATTAGCTCCTATACTTCAAACTTATGGTGATCAACAAATGTGCCTCACCAATAGGAACAATAAATAAGTATGATCATGTGGGTGATCAATCCGACTTCATCGTGTCTACAATAAAAAAATAAGCTAAATAATGGTTTTACCTATGTTGTCCGCAACAACAAAGTTTACAAGGAAAGACAAGCCATAAGCCACAACACACAAGTCTTCAATGTTTTTTCAAAACTCCATCTCTTTTGCAAAACTTTAATCTGATGATACAGAAGCTTTACAACTTCAAATGAAATAAGTAATAGTTTTTTGGAAAGCTAACACAATTTTCTATTTCTCCTCCAAATTTCAACCTATTCAAACACTCTATCCAACTACTATAGCCATCCAAAGTTTCGGCCTTGAAAAAAAGAAAGGTAGTAGACCTCTCTTTATTTCACCACTCACAACTCATTCATTAAAACTTCAAATCAAATGAATGATAACTTTATAAAAAGATAATAACATTTACTACACTCCCTCAAAGTTTCATTGTAAACAAGAACCTATTTGTTTTTTATGGTTGGTCAAAGTCTCAGCCCCTCTTCATAGAAGGCAACAGACTTTCCTCCACTCAAACAAGCACAACTTTTGAATGCTAACTCCAAATTAAGAAAGTGAGATTAATTTGAAAACAAGACACTATGATACACAACTCCTTCAAATTTCATTACAAACATTTTTGTATTCAATACACAATGGACTTCCAAACATTTGAATTATCTAAAACTACAACGAGAGAGAAAATGAATAGTGTCCACTTTTTTCTTTACCTTATCAACAACTCTCCACCACATAAGCAAATAGACATCAACCCTTAACTTGCTCTTAAAGCAAACTTACAATTATTGGCTTTCATATTTGATTCCACGACTATTTTTTTATTTTTAACTTAAAAAAAAATCATTTCAAAGTCTACCTAGAAGGCAAACTACTTTCATCTTTTTCTTTCACAACTATAACCATATAAAATAATTTCTATAAAATACTTCAAATAAAGATATAAGTACTAGCATTAAACCAATGCCTATTAAAGGTAAAAAACTAGAGGTTTAAGACAACCTTCACTTCATCTACAAAAACTTGATAATACATTTGACAATCGCAACAACATATTCGGCACGATTCGCCTTTGTTAAGGAATTGGCTGACCCTCTAACCATCATTGGTGACCACGACTCTCCTTAATTGGCTTAACCATACAATACTATTGGTCATCGTTTAAACCCTCAAAATACCCTTTAGATGTCACTTCACGGCTATTGGGTTCAACACATTCAACTTGCAACAAGATTATCAATGCATGAACATTTTGCTGAAGGTTTCCGTACCACCACTGCTCTATACGAGGTTGCTTTGGTGGTCAAGAAGGCCCATCTTCATCTCGTGGATACTCAAATGGCGATGCAAAATCCTGTGGTAAAAGCAGCTCATTCGGCAGTTGCGACAATGAAAGCTCAAATTCAGCTTTCGATTGAGGCTCATCATTTTGAGACTCAGAAAAAATCCTCCAGTTTGACATTCTAAATCCAAAGTAGAGAACAAAAAAAACTACATCAACTAATAAAGCTCTAAGGTGGTTGCCTTTATTATATAGATAGATTATGTTAAATGAGAAGGCGTCACCGTGAAGCCATAAGAATGATGTAATTTTTCATTCTATACTAGCGGTTGGCGCTTGCTATGGTACGCATTCACCATTATAATTTCATTATAATTTTTACATATTAGATAGAATGGAGAGCAAGAATTTCAATAAATCTTCAAATAAAAATTATTAAAATTTTCATATAATTTTTTTAATAAATTAAAAAATGCTGAAATAAACAATAGATATTTAATGAATGATGAATGAAATACATGCAATGATGAATACAATAAAAGATACATATACATTAGAATGCATTATAAATTTGACTCAATTGTTACAAACAATGGCAACCCAAATAGAAGAATTTAAAGGAAAAACTTGTAAATCTCAAAAGCCTTGTGAACAATTTAATTGTTGTGAAATCCAAAATCGGTTCAATTTAATAAATTTCTCAAACCATTTGGTAGTAGCAATAGAAAATTGAAATCAGAAGCTCAAAACTCACAAAAGTACAAAATCATAGAAATGCAATGGAATTGCTACCCTTATAATATCATCATATTGATCCTCTTTAATATCACCTCAATTGCAACGACTATATTATTTCTATAATATCACCATATGTAAAAAGTGATATTACAAAGGTGATTGTGAATTCCTACTCTATTTCATAATATTACATTGTGTGTGAAAATATGATTTCTATGTATGCATGATTGAAAATATTTTTATAAAATAATTTAAATAAATATTTTAAAGACCTATCGAAATCATTATCATGCATTCTATTCAAATATATCAAAATTTTATTAATATGTAATACAATGAATGCGTAGCATAGCAAGCACAAGCCCCTAGTATTAATGGTAGCATTTGTGATATTACAGAGGGACTTATGATTTTAGTAGTATGATTAATATAATCAAATCTATTAAAATAACATGTAAATATATATATTTACACTATGTACGCATTTATAACGTGACAATGTGTGCGTTATGCACTAATGGTCAACCACTATTTTTGCATTGTTACAATTGGCCTTGATCTTAATAAACTATTCAAGCAGATATAGTGAAATTTTGCAAAATATATTTTAGTATTACAAGAAGTACAAAGTGTCTAAAAGCTAAGAGCTTTGTTAATCTTGGATACTTAACACCATTTCACCAGCTACCCTACACGAAGGTTAAATTTGGTATAAATTAAGTCATCTTTGTAAAAAATTGCCACATGTCATTTTGTGAATGATCTGAGGTAATGTAGAGCCCTAAGAATTTGATGTGGAAATTCAATTTTAGCACTTAGTTGTTGAATTAGACCTTCATGTATAATAGCATCATTTGTGGAATTTTTTTGCTATAGGCAAGTTAGTGTAGTCAATATAAAGGTTTTGAGGGCATTGAAGCTTATGGTTATCCATCTATAAATTAATTGAGGTTGTTTTGTTTTGTTGTTATAGTGAAACCTCTGAAATAGTGCATCCCCTAGTCATGTTTTTGATACCATCGAGAAGTTCTCTGCAAGAAGCGTGCCTAGACTTTGTTTTGTAGTGTTTCAACTCGTAGTAGAAAAGAAATTGAATTTTTAATTTTAAAAAATTAAAGAATTAAAGAATTATTTTATTATTTATTTATTTATTAAGAAGATTAAAGAAGACTTAACCATCACTTTTGACATCCCAATGGTTGTGGCAATGGTACATGGTACACTAGCCTATACATTAAATTAGATTGCTTGTTTTGTTTTGTTTTGTTTTGTTTGTTACAATGAGATCTCTGGAAATATACATCTCCTGGTCGCATTGATTTCTTGGTACCATTAGAAAACTCTATTCAAGGAGGGACGTTATTTTATTTTATTAAATCGTGGCAACAACACAAGGTATACTAGTTTATATTAATCCCCAAATGCCTAAGGTACCAAATTTTGGTATTGACAATACTTTGAAGTTAAATAGAACCTAACCAAGTTGCTATTTTTTTTTACTAGTTCATGTTTTTGAAATATTCTTTTTGAAGTCTAGTTTTAGCATCAAAAATCCGATTTTGAAATTGATTGATTATGATTTTTCTATTCAATGTGCAAGGGTGTCCATTGCAATCTTGACTTTCTATAGTGTTAAGGGCTCTTGGAAATGAGCCTCAAATACACTAGATCTTGGAGAAAAAATCACATTAGAAATTCATTTAAAAAAAATTGTAGTAGATTTTGAGAAGTCATAAATTGATTAGGGTTTTGCATGTTAGGCCCTTTAATTATCCTCATATTTTTTGGGTGACCAAATTTTTAGATTTGACGTGTGAAAAGAGGATTGAAAGACATCAAATCACTTTTAAAGTTTTTACATCCTCACAATCAAACATTATAATCTTTCAATCGATAAGTGATTCATATTGTTGTGTTTTCTTTTTCTATGTAATCTCTAACATGTCTAGTTTGAATTCATAGTGATACAATTGAAAAAAAATTGATACAACTTATCAAAATGTTGATTTTTTGTTCAATTTAGAGCAAGTTCCAAGAAGCTCGAAAAAGGTCTATCCTGAGTCCTTCAACCTTTTGCACTAATTTGGGTGGAAATCTTCGTCGACTAGCGCGTATCACCGCACCAGATCTACGACCGTGATTCTCTGCGACCGTGGTCCTCACCTATGACTGTCTGCTGCTTCTTGGCCTTCCTTCCCTTCTTGAGAAACGCTCATATTCTTGTTGTCGGTGAAACTGCGAAGAAGGCATTTCGATTTTAGGAGTTTCAAATTCCAAGCTGTCTCGAAGATATTTCTGAAGTTGAAATTCTGGTTTATGGCGGGTGCGAAGTTGTTCGATTCTAAAATTAAACTGCCATTGATTATCAGCTTTACGCTTGGAAAGAAACGGACTGTCTCACTTAACCGTTTGAGCTTCCCGATTCTTTAGTCTCTAAGCTCTGATGAAACGGGAAACGATTTTCAATATGTTTTACGAAAACGCATGTCAGTGTCGTATTTCTGCAGTACTTGGATTGAAGGGAATTGAACTGTTAGTGCTTTGATGAGACCGCGTTTTTTTCTGGCGGTGTTCACTCCTCGGTTCACTCGTACTCGCTCTTCGGATTCCTTGGAGAAACGAGTGTGATGGTACTTCTTCGGGAAATTCCTGCTTTGCTTTCATATGCATGTGAAAAATCCGAGGTTGTGCTTTCATCCTGGCCTATATTCCGCGCTTGTAATCGAGAATCATGATCTTTTCGAACGTTTTAGAGCTTCTTCCATGTCTATGTTCAGTAAACTGATGGCTGTCGAATCTCCAGTTCATTGCTTTCAACTCTTTTAATGAAGAGAATTTGTTCCAAGGTTATGCGCCTCGGTTTTGTCGTGAGATGAGGTCCTTCTCTTGATTTCATATTCCCTCGACTAGTGAATTCTCTTAAAAATTAGTGTTTATAACTTGATATATATTTTCCTGCTCATTAGTTGTTCACGACTGTGGTTGTCAACGTAGAGGATGTGAAGTTAAATTTAAACTGGAATGAGGGAAAATGGAAGAGAGCGAAGCAGCAAACTCATGGAAAGAAATGTTCTTAAAAGCACTATCAAGTCTAAAAGGCCTTGAGAAGGAGATCGCGCTCAAGGATGGGGAGATTCAGTTACTGAAAAAACGAATCAAGATTTCGGAAATCAATCAGGCGATTCGGCCTCTTTCAGAACCTTCGGAAAGCATTTTGAACGAGATGAAAGACTTGAAGTCAAAGTTGAATGCAGCGGAAGCTTGCTTACAAGAAGCCCTCGAACTTAACGTGAAGCTTGAGGTAAGCTGTGGCAATTATGACTCCATCACAGTGATCCTTTTAGAAATTCTAGGCTTGGCTCTCAGATTTGTGTTTGTTGGCTCACCTTTTTTGCGTTCGCACGAAGCCGTCCAGACTATTGAACTGCTTAGTGACTGTAAGGGAATGGGAAAGCTGCAAAGGGTTGATCCTCATTCCAGCGGTCTCTTCATATTAGGCATATATTGTCAGATAGTCATTCATAAAATAGGAAATAGATTACAATCTAAATGTGTCGCAGGTATTCTTGTTTTGGCACCTCGTACAATACCCTTCCCATCCTTGATTGTTCATAATCGGTCTGTCCATTTTGTAGGAAGAGAAAAATATTGAAAGAGAACAGCAAGGAGTTCTGAACTCCGCTTTTGAGGGATTGAAGGCGGAGGTGGAATCTGTTCTAACTACAACGGAGGCTTTCAAGGTAGAAGCTTTCCTCAGCTTGCAAGCTTTGACAGCTGATATGCGAAGGTATCAAGTAAGCTTCACTGGCCTGTATTTGAAGGATCTTCTGCTGTGTCCTCTTTTCAGTTACTTCCTCTTTCAGAGTATCTGTTTAGGGAATCGTATGATTCGCTAGTTTAAAAGACTTTGACTCTAATCCGAAATGCTTGTCAAACCTGAGGAATATCACTATCCTCACATTCACGAGAATGATATAATAGCATGACCAGTGCTTTGTTTGCCGCCATTCCTAGAGAACCGTCCAACCCGGCAAACAACTTTCCTCTGACCGGGGAAAGTATCATTCTCGCGCACATGTAGGTGGATAGTCTGTTTTGTGGAACTTATAAATTGCACTTATTATTTTGGAAAACAGGAAGAATCAGATCAGAAATTACAGAGTCTTAAGCTCAAAGTGAAGAAAATGGAGGATCTCCAGAATGTTCATACTGGAGTTCTGAGAACCATCGGTGCGGAGCAGGAGATTCTACGCTTGATCTGTATTGCAAGATCAGCCATGCAGCAAAGCTCTGCAGCTTCTCTGCAGCATTTGGCAAAAATGGAGCACTTTTGTGGAAAAACAATTCAGAAGGCTTTGGAACTGGTTGACTCAGGAGGGACTAAGATGCTGAATACTAGCCATCAGGTTCTAACACTCCGTCAGCCGTGCATATATGAAATTGCGAAGGATAAGTGGTTTCAAGATAGTTCAGCCAAGTTTTATTATTGCATGCCGCAGAATGTCTCAGCCTCTTAGGTATGATAGTGAAGATGAGGAGAGAATTCATTCCTCTGACTTAATCGGCTCGCATATACTGCCAGTGGTAAGTCTTAGACAATGACCGAAAGTTGCACTAGTACTGAACCGCTTATGGCAGTTGAGGATGATCTTATTAGGTTATATACTTAGTCCAGTATCATACGACCTTTCATAAATCTGTCTTACATAACAACTTTGTCGTAGACCCCATCTCCAAGGATTCTCGATTCAGTGACTGACAATGACTGACAACCACTCTCGTTAGCCAAGGCTACGGTGCATGAACGGATAGCAAAACACAGGAAGCTTGTCAAACCGTAGGCTATCCGTCATGTTGCCCCACTGATTATTATGCACTTATAGATCCCGAACGTTTATATAGACATTTCAGCACGCCGTCAGTATCTCAAGTGAAGCACATTTACATCATCTGCTGGAATTATGTTGTCCAACAGATGCCAGAGAGAATGGTGCAACTCGAGGGGATGGCTACGCAGCACAGGAATGAGCTCAGTGAAGCCGAGAAGAATTTGTTGGAGTCCCTAGCTTCCCAGACAAATCTGAGGAGCCTTCCAGATGAAGAGAACAATGGGGCCAATTTAGAATTTGATAATCCTCATTGTAATCAGGATCGGCAAAAGACTCCAGTTAAAAGACACTCCATTTCTGGCATGGAAGCATCAGTCTCAGCTAGTGCTTCCACTCAGCAGGTACGAAGTGCAAAACTGTGAATGCAATCATTAAAAGTCCGATTGATTCCATGCCTGGTAATTTGAATTTCCTTATCCATCATTTTTCTGGTAGTAAAAAAATTGTAAAAACACACAGAAGGATAGATTGGTTGACGTGGTGGATGCAAACAAGAGCCTGGAATAGGTAGAGAAAATACAGTAAGTGGTTTCCGTGAAATAGCAGATGACATGTTAATTCAGTCTTTTGCAAGCTCACATCTATGGTCGAATGGCTTAAGAGTCATCATCTATACTCAACATCCCATTTTAAAAACTTGTATCATTTGATAGATTCACACGCCACCAAATTTGAATCAAGTTCTATTGAAGCAATCCCAAGAGCAAGCTAAACGGAAGCTGGGAATCTCAAAACAAAAAACCTTCAGAGATGTGGTTGCTAGACGATCTCCATTACCATTTCCTACACATCGAGAGAGGGCCGAGGTATTCTTGTTGATATATTGAAGTTTTTTCGAAGTGTCATAATAGTTCTATTATCGTTTTGTTTCCTGCAGTCACTTACAAACCATAAGCCATAAATAAAGCACTTTATTGAGGACTTTTCTTCTGGTGCAGGATCGCCACTCATGAATCTTGAAGAGCAAACAGCAGCTATTTTGCTTATTTCATGAATGATCATTGCTCGTAATAGGTTTGGACCTCTAAAACTGATTTGAAACTTCTATTTTCAAGAATTACCTCATTACAAGTTCACTTCCATAACTCATTGTAAGATTTTGCTCTTAGTTGGTGACTCCCAAAATACAGGTGGCAGGTTCTGAGTGGAGAATGTATTCCCTTGTTAACAAAAGTGAACCATGATTCTGAATACAGGAATATGGTGGAGCAATGTTATAACCAGGGCTTTTTTTCTTGGACCAGTGTCCCCCTGTTGTCCTCACTAGAGAGGCCAGTTTTTGGAGGGACGAAGCCAGAGAGGTCAGATTTCTGACAGTCTAGCGAAATTTCGCCAGAAAAAAAGCCCTGGTTATAACGTGCTCTTCTTCCAAGAGCAACTGGAATTTGAAAATTGAAAGTGGTCTTTTTATTTTGTGAAATTCTACGCGGGTCTTCAATTTTATTAATCACCCCATATTGCAGTGGAATTGATTACCTATGAAGTTGCATTGCTGCCTCGTACCATTTCGGGCATTTGGAGCCAGTGGCAGGTGACAGAATAATTAGTGTTGTTCCTTCTTTTTTACCCCAACACTATTTTTCAACTTATGTGTAAATAGTGTTGGGGCACTTACCTATGAAGTTACTTTGCCCGCCTCATACCATTTCGGGCATTTGGAGCTAGTGGCAGGCGATAGAATAATTAGTGTTGTTCCTTGTTTTTTACCCCAGCACTATTTTCCAACTTATGTGTAAATAGTGTTGGGATAGAGTAATTAGTGTTGTTCCTTGTTTTTTACCCCAGCATTTTCCAACTTATGTGTAAATAGTGTTGGGGCACTTCCCTCACTACCATCAAATTTTGGTCCTTCCCTGGGATGCTTTTGGTCCTTCTTTGGGATGCTCTAATTTTCGCCTATTTTTGCTGACCGCCGACAATTTTTGGTCCTTCCTTGGGAAACTACAATTTCTGGCTTCCGCCGCCTCCCTCCAACCCTTCCCTGCGGAACTCCAATTTTTTCCTCCCATGAGAAAGTTTTTTTTGTGGAACTCCAATTTTTCCCTCCAACCCTTCCCTGCGGAACTCCAATTTTTTCCTCCCATGAGAAAGTTTTTTTTGTGGAACTCCAATTTTTCCCTCCGATGAGAGTTTTTTTTTGCTTGCTCCTCTCGGCGAAGTGGGGAGCTCTTGGTGGCGGCCTTGGAGTTGTTTATACTTCCCGGTTTCCCGCTACTTGGATTCCCGCCACTTGGATTCCCACCACTTGGATTCCCGCCACTTCAATTCTTGAATTCCCACCACTTCAATTCAAACTTGCAACACCTATAACTTTTAATTGAGGTATGTGTTTGGGGATTGGATGACACCATTGGATTTGTCTTTCCCTCCTCTATTTCCTCTAAAAAAATGTTTTTTTTTTTTGGTTGTCATTTTTTTCTAAAGTAACATTTCCACTTTTTTTTGTAGCCAGACATGGAACTTGAAATTGGGCAGTTTAAAAATCCTTCTTGATATTTTACTATATTTTTAAAAAAAATTTGGTCTACAACTAGGATTATTATGTGGTTTTTTGTTGTTGCTATATTTAACAACTTATACATACACTATAAAAAATTTCAGCATTTCAATATTTCATTGCTTTTTTCAGCATTTATTACACTTGTTTTTTTCCCACCATTCCAACTTCTAACATTTTATTCCCATCTAACACTAAATGCACTCTTGTACAAATGTTGAAATGAAATGACTAGATTTTACTATAGAGCTAAAATAGTGTTAAAATGGGTTAATTTCCACCTAACACTAACCTTGCAAATCACAATTAGTGTTAGTGTTGACAATTAGTGTTGACAATTAGTGTTGCCAACACTATTTACCAATTTTAGTGTAGTGTGAGGAAAAAAACATTTGTAATGAACTCACACACTCTAGCCTCTTTATATTGACCTTCAATAAAATGACATTCTACTATCATTTATAGTATCACTAATTGTAGCACACTTGTCATATTTTCAAATTGCCTCCAAAAGTATGTATACCCACCCAAAATCACCCCAAATTGTTCCTTTTTCCAATTGTATCCTCAATCTAAACTTGTTTACATTTTATAAAACTCAAATAAGGAGGGGCAATTGGAGGTATGCTTACCTTAGTACTATATTCAGCAATGCATGTGATTAAATAACACAATTATAAAAGGATGATTTTTGTATGAATTTGGATATTCAAGTGTTTCTAATAAGTAATGAAATTCTCAAGATTGTTTTTTGGTAAGGATTTGAAAGTATTGTGAATTCTTGGAAAAAGTATGAAAACAAAAGTATACCGGTATACTAAATATGCTTTCATATGCTTTCTCATATGAGTTTATCCATAGTATAAAAAATTGTATATGTCAAACTTTAGCATCATTTTAAATTTAGAAACTTTCAACTCCAAACTCTTATAAAATATTCATTTTAGAAATAATTCTTAGTATTCTACCAAAATAGAATCTAAACTTTTTAATGTAGAAACTTTCAATCCAAACTATTATAGAATACTCATTTTAGAAAAGTTTCTTAGTATTCTATTAAAGTAGAATCTTAACTCTAGAAGCAAAATAATTTATTTTAGTAGTATACCAAAATAGAAACTAAACTCCAAAAGCAATATACAAATTTTGAATGGCAACAACTCATTGTTGTATACGATGCACTTGGTTTTACCAAATCTAAATCTAGACAATCAAATTTGAATTTTGAATGGCAAATCTAGTCAAATTTTGAATTTTAAATGGCAACAACTCATAATTGTGTACAATGTACTCCTTCCTGGAATTGGAATTTTGAATTTTAAACGCTAAAATTTTGAATTTTAAATGGCAACAATTCATAGTTAAGTACAATGTACAATCTAGACAGTTAAATTTTGAATTTGAACGTACTTGGCTCCTTGGCTCCTTCCTTGAATTGGAATTTTAAATTTTAAATGACAACAATTCATAATTGAGTATAATGTACAATCTACAATCTAGACATTCAAATTTTGAATTTTGAATGGCATTTGAATTTTGAATGGCAACAACTTGTAATTGTGTACAATGTACTTATTCCTTCCTTGAATTAGAATTTTAAATTTTAAATGGCAACAACTATTGTGTACAATGTACTCATTCCTTCTTGAATTAGAATTTTAAATTTTAAATGGCAACAACTTATAGTTGTGAACAATGTACTTGGCTCCTCCCTAAATTGAAATTTTGAATTTTAAATGGCAAAAAGTTATAGTTGTACACAATGTACTTGCCTTCCATAAATTAGAACATTGGCCTACCCTGTTGCAACTCTACGCCCAAACAAGGAACCAAAGTCAAACACTTAAAAAAAATCTGATACATTAGAAAAAATCTAACCCACAATGGGCCGTGAGTTTCTAATTTTTGGCCCCCAAGTGCAAATATTTCTAAAATATTTCTAAAATATATTTTTTTGGAAAAAAATAATAAAATAAAAAATCAATAAAGTAGCCAATTTAACGTGATGCTGACATGGCACCAATAGTGATATGTCAAATTCAAAAAAAAATCTATAATTGCATAGTGGGTGTGCAAAACTTGTGGCCTCTTTGAGGCCTAAATTTTTCATTATGATGACTTGAATCCCATTGGATGCTTCTATCCAAAATTGGGTTAAATAAAAATACCATCAATTACACCCCATTACTTTTTGAATTCCTCTAATGTCTTTACAATTATTGATTTTTTGGCCCCCAAATGTTATGAGAGGTCACATTGGACAATTAAGATTAAAATATGCCCAAAATACACTAATACTCCCGCTGTCTCAAAATAAAAGCTTTTGAATTGAAATCTAGTGTTAATCACACCAATTGACTTTAAAATGATATAAATTATTAATTCTTGATTAATATTAATGCTTAATGTAGGTACAATAATGTTACCTATTTTCATAGAAATCCCCTCTTTAGAGTAAATTTTTAATTAGTATAGAAGCGCAGCAACCAAAGGGGGGCCCTCCCTTACATGTACCCTTCGTTACCTTCGTACCTCATATCAAAAACAGACTGACATACACAAATCGACATGTGACAATTGACAAAATGTCTTTCCAGAAATGCTAAATCTGGACTCCAACTCTTTTGTTTCCACGAAACTTCCGTCTGTTAGAGAAATTGCGAATTTTTCAATCTGCTAAACCATCTCTTCTCTTGTTTCAGCTAATATCAATAGTCAGCATAAAAGCTATCCGATACTTGTACAATCTATACTTGTACAATCTGGAATTTCTCTCCAATGTATCTTCCCTAGTCTGAGGAGTCTAAATCTTCCAATTGTCTACTTACTGACATTCTAAAACATCCATGCAAAAGTGGAATACGAAAATTATTCGTAAATATGAAAGTAGCAGCCAACATGCATGAAACTCGCACAGTGACGCGGATGTAATCACAACAAAAGGAAGACACAGAAAGTGCAACCTGCAACGAGAAACTTAGAATCAAGCTCCAGTTAATAAGTGAACATCCATTGAATGTGAACTCCACTAAGCTAAAGGTGAAGAAACTGACCTATGGCCGTAGGCACACAACTTGTGCATAACTAAATGTCTGAGAACCAAGCGTCCATGCGAAAACCTAATCAGAGGGCATTGAAATTACAAAAAATTCTAGAATCGGCTCCCTACCCTCGACAAGCTAACCATGCGACCACTGACGTCTGCAGCTTGTTGGCCGCGGTTGACGCCCCCAGAAGCTGGCCCTGTCTGGTAAGGCGTCCTCCCCACGCTGCTATATGTGTCCTGGTAACGGGTGCTCTGGTACCCGGTGTTGTACCCCCGCCCTCCCTGCCCACCGCGGTTGTAGTTGTTGTACCCCCCGCCCTGGTTGTCCCTGCCGCCGCGACCCCCTCCTTGGTTCTCACGCCCCCCACGCCCGCCGCGACCCCCCCTGAAGCCTCCACCGCGTCCTCCTCCGAAGTCTCCCCCGCGCCTCCCACCTGCTGCGTCGGCGTAGTCCTGGCCCTCCTTGTTGCGTCGACCCATACCCTCCACCCCGCCCCCTCCCGTGCGAGCGTCGAAGGCCTTCTCGTTGCTCTCCACCAGCACGTTCAGTTTCTCCGCAAACTGCGACGCCAGCGCCTGCAGGCGCGTCGGCTCCACATTATGCGTCACGATGCACCGCGTCGGCTGGTCCCAGCTGGCGTGCAGCTCCTCCGCGATCATCATCTTGCTCACGATGCTGTGCACCTGGGCCTCCGGCAATCCGAACATCAACATCAGCTGGTCCAGGCTCAGGGAATCGAAGTAGGGCGAGTACGTGAAGATGTAAGTCCGCAGAGCCTCCTCCTGCATCTTGCCCTGCAGCATTTCCATGATGGCCTCCCGCTGACCCAGCAGCTTCCACACGTCCATGCTCTGGATCACCTCCACGGCCTTCTTCCATTCGCCCTTGCTCAGCGACCGCGTCGCAGCCATCACGTGGTCGCGCACGTTCTCTGGAGGACCCGTGAATGTCTGCCTCTCGTTGATGTCCAGCAGCCTCCGGAAGGTCTTGCTCACCACCTTCCGCTTCATGTCGTGCACGCTCGACGCCATGTTCGGCACCTCCAACAGCATCGCCGTGATCAGGTGCACGGCCTCCAGGAGCTCCAGGTTGATGTGCATGTGGAACGGCATCTGCCGTCGCCGCTCCAGCTTCTCCTGCTCCGGGTTCTTCTCGTGGTACCGGCTCTGCGACACCCCCTGCGCCAGCAGCTCCTTAACCCGGCCGCCCGCGTACAGCTCCGACAGACAATTGTGAGCCTCCGTCACCATAGAATCCCGGAATGCACATAGACCCAACTGCGCCATCGCTCTGTTGAACAGGATCTGTGTCGAGATGTCCATGTTCATCACGGAGTCCTGAAGATGACTCATCAGCAGCAGGTCCCGCGCAATGAAAAACTCCCCAGAAATGGCATGCTGGTAAATGTCGCACAGCATCGCCCGAGCCTTGGTCCGCTCATCTCCATGCTTGTAAATCAGCGTCACCAGGTCATCCATCAGCTTCCTATTCGCACTTGGGAAAGAAGCCTTTCGGGGAACGATCTCTGGGGTCACCACAAATGCCGTTGTCCCCTTCGCCTCGGTCGCCGCCTTGGCCGCCGCCTCCCCATCCTTCTCCTCGCCCTCCTCGTCTCCAGCAACCTCCGCCCCTCCGCCTCCAGAACGGTTCTGCTGCTCGGACAGCCTCCTCATGGCTTCGTACACCTCCTGTGGCTTGTAGTACACGTGCTCCACCCGCCTCAGGGACACCCGAGCGGCAGCTCGCATGTCGCCCAGCCTCTCGACGTACTGCTGCACGTTCTGGGCCAATGCCATGAACAGGGGCTCGTCCCTCAGCCGCTCCACGTAATCCTTCGTATGCGGGTCGATACACTGAAGGCTCTTGAACAGCTCGTCGTCACACCGCTCCAAAAAGGCCACGACATTGCCCCACACATGAATCGGCCCCTCAAAATCGGCTCCTTTCTCCGTCTCGTTCTCGACCTCCGGCTCCGACGTCTCATCCATGAGGATGTTCGGGTACTGCGCCAAAATGTCCAGAATCGACAACACGTTCTGCACGCACTTCTTCCACACGGCGATCGGCATGTGCGTGCTCAGGCTGGGGTTCACGTCGAACTGCGCCGAAACCACATGTACCATCACCTCCAGCTTCTGGGCTGGCGTCTTCGCACACCGAGAAAGATACGACAGCTGCTCCACCTGCTCCGCACGATCCGTGCCCTTCCGCCCACGTTGCACGATGATCTCCTTCAGCTTCTTGTCCACCATCTCCCACGAAATCTGCCCAGGGTCCATCTTCGGAAACATCTCCTTCGGCTTTTTCTCGGCAGATGTCCAGCCTCCTCCATCGTCCTGCTCCTCGTCCTCACCATCCACGTCCGAGTGCAGCGTGTGTTCCACAATATCATCATCGCTGAATTCGTCTCCCGTCTCCTCGTCGTCCTCCTCTTCCGCCTCCACCTCAGATTCCGGATTCGCCCTGAATTTCTCGATGTCAGCCTCGAACAGCTTGTTGTTTTTCTTCAATTTCTGTTTCATGTAATTCAGTGACTTGGCATTGCTCGGGCTCATCTTCTTCTTCGCCTCCTTGTTCGTCAGAGTCGAGTTCAAAAAATCCTCCAGCATCACCAGCGCCTTGATGTAAATGCGGGGCGCAGCCGCCGATTCCGTCACCCTATTCACCTTCTCCAGCTGCTTGTTCAGTCGCTCGAAACTCTCTTGCAGCTGCACCCAGTCGTTGATCTTCATGTAATTCTTCATCTGCTCCGTGGTCTGCGCCAGTTCGTCATACCGCTTATCCTTGGCAGACCGAACCTGTCGCGGACCCTGGTCTTCCGACTCATCGCTGTCGGTGTCTCCCTGCAAGTACTTGGACGCCCCACCTACCACGGGGATTTCATCCTCAACTTCCGACACCTCCGACTCCTCGCTGTCGCTATCACTCTGAACAACGCAATCGCAAACATTCAACTCAGTGCCAACCCTAATTACTCAACCCTAAAGCCGCACAGCGTCTTCGCCACTCACTCACTCCTCATTCACTCAGTGCGCCTTCACAGAACCTCACAGAATCTCTCACCACAGAACCTCACACACTCTCATTGCCATACCCCTCCCAGTAGAAATGATATCCATCCACGGACAACATGAATTCGATACACGCCAAGCACAGCCACCAAGAATCACCGCAAACGATACCATAAGAATCTACGTAATCCCGTGGGAAGTGAAAGCATCCGATACAGAGCCGAGAAGAAAATGGAAAAAGCCCTAGAACGAAGAGCATCGGATGGGAAAGAAGAAGGATTTGAGGTTTAACTTACATTGTGACCCCAGAAACGGGACGCCATGTTGTTGCCGCGGAGCAGCACTAGCGATGTCGAAGAAGAAGGCCAAGCAAGGAAAGCTCCTCGCCGGTCGCCGTGACTAGGAATTCGAAGAGTTGGGGCGGACGGGAAGGGACTGAGAGCTGCGAGCTCCTTTGCAAGATAGCGTGAAAGGGAGATGGGCCTGGCGCGCAAACCCTAATATGAGCCGAGGCTTCCACTGTACCGAATCACGTTTCAATTTCCTCCTGAGGATCTCGTTCAAGACCTCAAAAAAACCCTACGTGAAAGGTCAGGTTCGGCATAAGTTAGTGCCACATTTCATCTTGTGAATGGCCTGAGGTGACCTGGACTTTTGAGAATCTGACGTGGAAATTCAACTGAGTGTCCAGTGCCTAATCAGATTTTAACATATGGTGTTCAGTGTTTTATAATATTATTAACCTTTAAACAACATACTGGTGACTATAGAAATCATCCATTTTGATACCATGGGAATCATTGGTCTAAAAAAAATCTAAAAACATTCATTGAAAGTTAAAGTACTATAAAAGATCTCCCCTTTTCATACACAAATCCGAGTGTTGAGAATAAAAAATGAAACAAAAACACAAAACACCAAAGTATGCAAGAGAAAAATATGTACACTAACATTATATAAAAGGAAAGAAACAATTAATAGTACTCTTTCTGTATTGACTAAAAAATACACCAACTACTTTGTTGACTAATCCACCATGCATTATGAAGAGTATTCACACAATGTTTCTTAACACTCCTCCTTGCTCGACATAATAATAAGGATAAAATAATAA
Source organism: Climacium dendroides (assembly GCA_950106755.1). NCBI lineage: Eukaryota > Viridiplantae > Streptophyta > Bryopsida > Hypnales > Climaciaceae > Climacium > Climacium dendroides. The sequence continues at coordinate 25,867,034 of OX467086.1, forward strand.
AATTATACGGGTTGGTCAATGAAGGCAATAAAATCAATTGAATGCCGAATACAGTCGCCAAGTCGTGGATTTGATCGGCTGGTTTCATATGTCAATGGTCAACCAATCGGTCCGTGGTTCAATCCTTGTCGGCCTCGTTGACTGGTTTGGGAAACTCGTGGCTTGGCAAATTAGTGACATAGGAGACCAACTATCCCACCCTTTAACTGTAATGTGGCAAGATGCAGGCCCCCCAAAGATGATTAACAAACTCTAGCATTGAACCCCAAACCGTGATTTTTACCACAACCCCACCTTTTTCTATCCGAAAATTTCTGTAATCTTAAAAGTTTATGGTTGTTGCCTTATTAAAACCTTATCTGGAAAAAACTTGATTATATTCAAAGATAAAACCACAAATGAAGGAAAAAGAGTACAACTCATTTATCAATCCATTCTCGTAGTAAAATCCAGTGAAAAAAAATCTATAGAAGGATATCAAAAGAGTCAATAAATTTCATAATGAAAATTTATTGAATTTCTTGTTCCAAAATACTAAGTCGTCGCATTCCAATGTCATGGACAAGTCAACGATGAATAGATGATAGAAGAGCCTTGGTAAAAAGATTAGCAAGATTATTTGCTGATGCAATTTTCTTAATTTCAAGTACTTTGTCTGTAATCAAATCATTAGTATAAGTAAAATATTTTAGATCAATATGCTTTGTGCGATCACCTTTAATAAAATCTGCTTGCATTTGAGTAATACAAGCACTATTGTCTTCATATAAAACAATTGGAAAACTATTATAAAATAATCTACAATTTGTTTGAATGAACTTGTCAATTGATCTTATCCAGATGCATTCTTCAGATGCTTTATGTAAAGCAATAATTTCTACATGATTAGATGATTGCAGTGGTTGTTTGTTTTACTGATTTCCAAGATACTACAGCTCCATGTCACAAGAAAACATAGCCTATCTGAGATTTGGATGTTGCAAGATCTGATCGATATCCAACGTGGTCTCAAACAATGCATCTAGATTGTTTGAGACCATATAGTGCACGTTGTAATTTAACACCATGATATTTTTCTAGAATAATTGTACTTGAATTTGTAAATTTAAGGCCAAATGAGACTTTCATATATATATATAATTATGAAGTGAGCCATAAAGATAGGTTGTCACTATATTTATGAGACGCATTTCAAGAATGGTATAAACTACCATTCTAAGAAGATATCGAAAAGTAATTGAATTCATCACTAGAGAATATATGATATCATAATTAATACCAAACTTTTGTGTGAATCCTTGAGCAATAAGACGAGATTTGTAGTGAATAATCTGAACTTTGTCATTTCGTTTGCGTACAAAGACTAATTTGTATCCAAGAGGTCATGAATTGAGACTTCATTCAATAGAATTTTAGTGATTCTTAGTACATCATTGAATCCATCAGGTGTCTGATTTGCAATCTTTTGCAAATACAAAATCTTAGCAACTTTGTTTTTGGTCAAAGATGTCCATAGATCAAAATTTGACGTAAATGTTTAAAGTGCTTGAAAAATAAAACTAGTAGAAGTGTCTTGAATAAATGTTGTTCCTTTTAAAGATGGAAATACATCTTCTTCTTAGCGAAATGCGTACGAAGTAATGTATCAGTAGAAAGGTTAATATAATGAATAATGCTAGAAGAATCAAATTCAACGTAGATGTTTTTTTGGCGATGAGCACCAATAGTTTGACATTGAAGTTCTACAATTAGAACCCAAACACGGCATCCAAATACTTGCAAATGAGATACATTAAAAACACATCCTGAAAGAAGTTCTTGTGAAGAAACAATGTCCACAGATGAAGGACAAAGTTGAATTAAAGTTGCAGCATGTAACATTGCATGTCTTTATATATATACGAAAAAATTTGCATATAACAGCAAAGACCTCGTAATAAGTTGGATTCGCTTAATGAAAGACTCTACCAATCTATTTTGAGTATGTTCATACGGAACTGAATATGTTAAATCAATCCCAACTGCAATATAATAATCTTCAAAAGATTTGAATCAAAATTTTTGAGCATTATTCATCCGAAACGTTTTGATTAAGTAATCAGAAAAATGAGCCTTGAACCGGATAAGCATAAAAAGACGAAAGTAAGTTGGTGAAAGCCAAATTTCTAGTTGATAGTAATGAAACATAAGATTGTTTGCCTAATGCATCAATCAAAACCAAAAAATATTGAAATGGTTCAAACATAGGTGTTATAGGACCACAAATATCACCATGTAGTCTTGAAAGCATTGGTGATAATTTACTAAACAAATTCCATATAGATGGTCTAGCAATCAATTTGCCTTGTATACATGCTTGACATAGTGTAACTGAATTTACATCAGCTGGTTGTAAATTATGACCAAGAATATATGGAAGAATTTTTTGAAATAAAATAGAGTCTGAATGATCTAGTCTTCCATGCCATAGTGAAATTTTATTATCTTTAGAAGATAAAGCAAAACTAGATATAGTTGGTGGTTGGATTGAAATCCGATACAAGCCACTAGTCGCAACAAAGGTTGTTTCCACTACTTTATTGTTTTGTACAAAAACTAGAGCCTCTCACTTATCTAAATTTTTAGTCGAAAGATAAAAACCATTGGTGCGGATATCTCGATAGTTGATCAAGCTTCAAGACGCAAAGGGGAAAAACATAGCACACATGCATGTTATGGTGGTGTCCTTAGGCAAAATCATCTTTGCAGGTCCCTCTTAGAAACGAAACACATTCAATCCAACTATAGTCATTAAATTTCTGGTTTGCCAAGTAAAAAGATTATTAACATCAAAAAATTATTTATCCTGCAAGATAGTATGTATAGTTGCAGAGTCAAGGAGCGCATCACAAGATTCACCAGTGGAGGTATCTTCAGCAACATGTGTTTTAAAATCTTTAGTTTCAAACGGGTTCATAAATGCATCCATGGTGTGAATTTTACGACCCTAAATTCGAAGTTTTTTGTTTTTTTAGAACATCTTGACAAAATAGTTTGATGTGCGGCAAACATTTGCCAAATGACCAATTTTACTACATTTGTGGTAAGTACACGTCTTTGATTGATGCTTACCATGGTTGTGAGAAGAAGAATTAGTATTCTTCTTGTACGCATGATTATGACTACTAGACTATTTATAACGATGTTTCTTAAATTTGTGTCTTAGGTTTGACATTAGAAATCTTAACAGCATGAGATTCAGGAATAGTAGTCCCAATAAGGCGAGCCTCTGCATTGTGTAGAAGGATCTCGTTTTGTTTTTCAGTAAGAAGTAACAAAGACATGAGATCTAAGTGATTCTCAAATTTCATGTTTCGATACTACTGGACAAGTATAGTAAAAACTAGTGGAAATGTTGAAAGAGTTTTTTCAATCATTTCTTGTTCGGTAATGAATTGACCATACAACCGTAATTGCGATATGATGCGATAAAATTCATTGTTAAAAACAACAAGTGTTGAAAAATCTAATACTCGTAAATAGATCCAATCATGGAGAGCTTTAGGAAGGAGTATCGTTTTCTGATAGTCAAAACAAGATTTGAACTTCTGCCAAAGCTCATCTAATTTTTCTATTTCTAAATATTGATGTTGTAAGGAAGGATCAATATGGCGACAAAGCAAAAGTAAAGTTTTTCAAGAAGTGGAAGCAGAAATAGTGGCAGTAGGAACAATGGTACTTACAATGAGAATAGTGTCAAAAACAATAGCGTCTGATAACTGCTCGGCAAATATATGTACTTTGACAGTCCTCGCCCATAATAAATAATTGTTGCCATCAGTTGCCAATTATGGTTGAAGCCTCAGTGGCTCAATAATAGTAGTAGCTACCAAAATAGTTGTAGATGTAGCAAGAGAAGAAGTTGAAGTAGTCATAATGTATGAAAATGACTTTGGAGAGAAATTAGGGTTTGAAAAGGAAGATAAAGATGGATTAGAAAGTAAAGGTAAAGATAAATAAAAATAAAAATAAAAATAGTAATAGTAAATAATAAAATACAAAATAAAATGAAATGAAAATAAAGATAAAAATAAGGGATAAAGATAAAGAAAAAGAAAAAGATGTAAAATTATAAAATATAAAATAATATATGAAAAGTCAATAAATAAATGAAATGAAAAATACTTGGGGTTTGGAGAGACAACAAAGAGAGAGCTTGATGCGAAGGGGTGGAAGGGAGGAAGAGATGGAAAAGAAGAACAATTTGGAGACAAATAGGGGAAAAAAATGAATGCTAAGTAGCAAGTAAGAAATGGATGGAGAGCCATGGAGACAAAGAGAAAGTGGAGGCTATTTGAAGAGTGGCAAATGGAACAAGGCCGGTGGGGAAGGCTGGTTGGGAGGGAATAAGAAGTGCGTGGGAAGGCCGGTTAGAGGGAGCAAGAAGGGCCGGCAAGAGGAGGGGTTGGTAGGAGGAGGGAGTGGCAAGAGGGTCGTACAGGAGGAAACCAAGGCCAGGAATAGTTAGGGGAGGGTCCAAAGACAAGATAAAGTCCGAGAGAGCGTATGGAGGGGGGATTGCAAAAGCTCATTCTAAAAAAATTTGAAACTGGAATCAAATGACAAATTTTAAACAAAAATATAAGAGTGTGTAGAAGATAGTATGAGAGCATGCTGATAATGTGTTGAAAATAAGAAGCGAAACAAAAACTCAAAACACAAAACACCAAAGTATGCAAGAGAAAAATACACACACTAACATTAAAGAATGGAAGTATATACAAAATGAGAGAGACGATCAATAGTACTCTCTCTGTATTGGTTAAGAAATACCACCAACTACTTTGTTGACTAATTCACCATATATTATGGGGAGCATTCACACTACGTTTCTTAACACCGAGGATGAATAGTTGCACTTTTATCCTACACAAAAGAATTCATTGTCATCCATCGGACAAACAATGTCCACTGCGGCATTTGAAGATTAACCTTTAAATAACAAACTAGAAATCAACCATTTTGATATCGTGGGAATCATTGGTCTAAAAAAATTCTAAAATGACTCACTGGATGTCAAAGTATTATAAAAAGTCTCTCCTTTTCACACAAAATTCCAAAGATGAATAGTTGCATTTTTGTCCTACACTAAAAAAAATTTGTGATCTATTGAACACCAAATGCCCACCTTGATGTTTAAAAGTTAACGAGCTTGAAATCGAAGATTGTATATTGTATAAGAAGGTTAGGTTCAACAAGGTTGTATTGAAAATAAATTTCCTCATCAATTTTTAGAGGTTTATTTCAATCTAAACTAATTATAAGATAACATTTGACATTTTTTTGGACTAAAAGTATATAATTTACATTGAGTTTGACCCTTTTATAAAGTACTCATTATTCTAATAAAATATTCATTCTAATAAAATATTCCCTCGATCAATGTATTCTATAAATACAGATATACAAATGTAATGATAAGAAATTTAGCATGAAAAAAACGTTGAAACCACCTTCATAATTCTTACAATACTAAATATTCTTTTAACATTACTTTTGAAAGGAACAACATTTCTTTAATGCTAGTTATATATGCAATATAATATTCTCAAAATGTTGAAAATTTTCATATTATTACATGAATTTTAAATGATGGTTCTAATAGTAGTCCAAGTACAACATTATTTTTATAAAAGTGTGGATTTTAAGCTCTAAGATGAGTTTGACTTTATCCTTTTATTAAAAAAATGTATTACACTTGGGCCTTTTCAAGCCTTTTATATTTGACCCTCTTTTCAATGGCATTATAGAAAATTTTATATACTCTTTGGCCTCTAATACAAATACAACTATCTTTCAAGCATTCAACTAAAAGGCATTAGAATATAAGGTAGGTATACCATTTGGAGACAATTAAGCTATTATAGTGGTATTCAAAGTCAATCCAATGATCCAATGTTACCAAATTCTTTTCTTTAAAGTCCACATTAGTTTTCAAAAGTAACCAATGGAAGGTGAATTATTTTTATTTTTATTTTTATTTTTAAAAATATGGCCTTCAAGGGCTATAGTTGGAATGACACAACTCAACCAAGGCAACTTTGTAGAGGAACAATCCCCCTCTTCATGCGCCAACACAAAGAGCCCCCCCCATGAGCAATATTAGCATGGGGAGTTGAATCGGGAACCTTGTAAATTCCATCAAAAGTTCTTACCACTTAGTCATCACCTAGGGTAGTTTTAGGTCATTTTGAACTAGATGAAAAGTTTTTTGAAGCAACCAATGAGAGTACCTCTAATTAAAGGTAGTCTAATATCAATAACAGGTGTTCCATGACTTCTACTTTAAAAATTTGTAGTTTATTCCTAAGGACTTTAAGAATTTTCAAACCAATTGCATTTGCTTTCACTTTCATTTCCTAACATCTTGGTGTGATTTTTTTTTCCTAATTTGTGTTCAAAGATGTTGGATCTCAAAAAAAGTGTTTGTTTTAGAAAAAACATTTTATTAAGGACTATAAAGTATGCAATGTCATGACCCATTGTCACTATTTCATCCATTTGGATAGATGCATAATCATCCTTGTAAATATCCAACCCCACAATGGAAGCACTCTTCATATTGAAATTCTACCCCTATCACACTAAAAGAAAATAATAAGTTTCTAATAATTACAATGGGGTGGGATTTGCAATGTTTGTAGTAGTAATGTAGGATCACCCCAATCATGCATGTTTCCAAAAAGAAGCCCTATAAAATCCAGAGGCTTATTGCATTGTCTTCCAGGTTAATTGCAATTTTTGTATCAATGTCAATGTGTCAATGTCATTTTCACAGACGTTTTCTTGGTTAAGGTGATTCCACCTTCTTATTTAGTAAGATGAAGGCACCCATAACTAATCAAATAAGCAATTTTAGACATGATTTTGAGTATTGCAAGGCAAAGCAGAAAGAAAATATTTTCAAGCATTCATAGAAATGACAAGGATTGCAAAAATTTTGGTAATTTTATTGCTTGCACTAATGTTACGCAAAATGTGGGTGTGACCCAGCCAATGTCAGACTCTTCTAATTCCAATCCAATCCAAGAACTATTTCTTATGCCTAAACTTCCTCATTCCAATTATTCAAGACATGTGTCATAAACTTACATTACATTTCCAAGCTTGGTTTGGAAATCTGTTCCAAACTTGGTTGGGTCATAAACTTACATTTCCAAGCTTGGTTTGGAAATCTGTTCCAAACTTGGTTGGGAATAGTGCACCCTATTTATTGCTGATGGAGCGCCGGTTAGTAATGGATGCCTCACCTTTAGTTGATGTATTAATTTCAACCCACGAATATAATGCTTTTAAGTGCAAAACACCCTAATCCAGTTCTTTAACCAAATATGCATGTTCTCTGACTGCGACAATTGTAAAGAATTTGTTCACTTCAGTTGTTCAGGTCATTACCATTTAGGAATAGAAAGTACAAAGCTCACAGCACACAGCAAAGTTGTCACTTTACATATACAATCAGACATAGGCATATCATGCCTGTGTAGAGCACTCAGCGTACACAGATTTACAAAAAGCATGCTTCGAGGCTTGAGATTGGCAAAACAGAATATCAAATCCTTGAATTTCCGTTACAGAATTGTACTTGAGGAGCGTGTGACACCATGCCCCAGTCTTGGCAAAAGACAAAACAAAAAACAAAAGGTTTGTAAGAGATCTTTGTAGTGTACAGTCTGTACTCTGGGTACCAAAGTTCAATGGACTCAAAACCTTTGTCACATTTGTGTAAACACTAGTTGGAAAAAAGTCTGGATAATTACACAACTAGCATGTTCACAAATGGTGAGTCCCTTTCTGTGTGTAAGGGACTCAGCAAAAGAACATGGAGTACTCTGGCTTCAGCTTCACTTCGGGAAGAGCCTGGATTGGTTTTACAGGACGCCCTTCTCCACTCCTCACAGAGGAGGAAGTATCTGATCCTCCCCAAGTGTCCACCAATTTCCTGTATCTTTGAGCTACAACATGGGCATAAGCTGCCGGTGCCGCTGCAGGCACAACAAATGATCTCGTATTAGAGAACAGGAAGTAAAAGAACCGAGATTTCATGTTTTTTCAGACGTCCAATTTCATTGATTATATTGTGAAAACATATTTCACATCGGGTGATTGCGAAGTGTTGATAAAAAAAAGTAGGTGAAAACTGAACAAGCCCATGTGATTAGCTTAAACGTATTGAAAAATCATGGAGCCCATTATGGGCCTCTTGGTCCTTCAGCTGTGTGTTTACTTTGATGAGTATATGTACTACTATATTAAAATCTAACTCAATAGAGCATTCAAACACTAACGTGTACGAAGAGCATGTTCTAGAAAACTCACCCATAGAAATCGAGGTGGAACAGCGGCCAAACCTATGCGAGTCACCACCACATCCAATATAGTTAGTGAAAATCAAGGATACTTGCAGCAAGGGAAGAATGTAACACACACGCAGAGAACTTTGTCAATCCAATTGAGCAGTTTTAGTGATGAGAGACACTTACGTGTAGCAGAGATTGTTTGTTAAACCCTGAATATCATCAGGGCTTAACTTGTTCTCATTCACAAGCACATGGTAGTGCGTTGGGCGAGAAGTGCCCTGCACAGGACATCCAGTTTGAGTCATCCAGCAAACTGAAAAAGATACCTCAAATAAAAGAAAAATCAAACAATGCAGGGAAAGAGTTTTAATAACTGTCAAAGGAAAGGGAAAAGCTAGGGATTACAATTAGGCCAGCTTGGCTAACGAGGAAGAAGTCGTAGTTGTGTGGATGGCAGATGTCCTTGTCCACCACAGTACCTGCACACACCAGTACAGCATTTCAAATGTAACCCTAATTGTTATTGTTTAGGGTTTAGGGCTTAGTCTGGTTTGTAACCTAATTGTAACCCTCTCACTCTTCAATAATATTAGCATACACTTGCAACGATTTTCACACTTCAAATGCGAGTCTTATTTGAAGTTGTAAGGGATGTGACCAATACCCGGTATAACATTTCCATTGCGCAATTGGTTATTAGCGCCCTGTGGAAAGAAACGCGTGTTGTGTCGCTTCTGAGCAACTATGAACGTAATTCCAGGATTGTAATCCTCTTCAATATCTCGGCATGCCTGTCAGAACAAAAGAATGTCATATGAGACCTACCAACATATGTTCTGAGAAACACAACATTCAACTCAAAACTTCAAGGATAAATTAAGAGAAGGGACTGAACAAACATACCCTCTTGAATGCAATCACTTCTTTCTCCAAGCATTCAGCAAATTGACTCTCACTCACGCCATCTCTGAATGAGCAACCACACTCAATCAAATACACTCCGCAGGTGCAGTTGGAATAGTTGTTAAATAAGACCAGGTGATCATCTTAAAACATTTACAATTTCACTGTTTATCTGATGATTGTGTAGAACAGGATACATTTCAAAGACAAGCAACATCCAACTTCACCGTTTCAAGTGACGAATGTACAACAAAACAGTTTTCAAAGACAAAGCAATATCAAATTCCATTACTAAAGAGGGGATGATAGTACCTATAAACAATAATTTGGGTGGGCTTGCGTACAGGAGTTGTGCACGTTCTATGATACTCAAGAAGCAACTCCCTGCAAGTCTCGAAGTATTGCAGTATCGAAATTAGTCATACCATTTTTTAAGGCTTGCAAGAAAACCAAAATAAAAACCAAAAATGTACAAACAACCTACTTGACCATCCCGCCCTGCCCTTCAACATGAAGCCCTTCGATCATCTCCATCTTTGATGGCTGCGTTCTAGCCCGAGTGGCATAGTGAAACACATGAGGCCAATTCTTGGTTGCAACCACTGCTGCAATAGAAGGGGTGTCCTCTCCAGTCGAACCGTGCGAGACGTCCATCCCAAAGATGATGGTAGATGGACCAAGAAATGAGGTCATCCTGGCGGTCAATGGGGAGTTAAAACCTCCCATCTGTGCACAAATCCCAACAACCAGAGCACAAGAAAAAAAAGTCAATACTACAGTAGTAAACATACTATATAAAGCTCAAGTTACAGTAAACATAAACAAAAGGGATCATGCTCCCGTTTTTGAGAGGATTCCCCTGCATTAAACTACATTTTAATTGGATGTTGTATGAACAAGTTATGAACTTGAGAGATTTGTTCATAGGGTGAGTAGCATTGGGATAAGATTTAGTTACCTTCAGATTGATCTTCAATGCCAGGTTTCCGAAGTACTGCGCATTCAGCTGGCGTGGCTTAATCATGCACTGGGAAATGACTCCAATCTTCGTCTCACAAAACCTCTTGAATTGAACTGCGCCACAGCACACGAGGAAACATGTTAGAAGTCTCAAGAATCTAACCCCTAAAGGAACCAAAGGACTGCATTGAGCTTCATGATTTTGTATAACTTTAGAGTGGACCATATGAGGACTTTCTTTCCTTCAATTTTAACGTGCTCTCTGACGAACTTATGCAATGCTCTTCACTGATTCTGGTGATATAAAAGGTGTCCAAATCTGAATTACAATTTTCACAATATGGTCAACCAAGTTTGGTCATTTTAAAACAATGAATTTACATGGATCCAAGATAGTCCAGTGGGAGAGGGAAGAGAGATGTGTACCGTAGAGAGCGGCGTTGGAATTGTCTGTTGGTAGAACAACCAGGATGAACATGGGTCTGTACTTTTTCAGGGCCATGCACATCTGCTCTACACGTCGTTCAGGTGGGAGGTGTTGAGCATTCTGTGGCTCTTTCTCCACCCCTGCTGGCTCCTTCATTCTCTGAAATAAAATGTGAAAGATTTGTGAGTACAAGCCCAAGCTGGAAGGATTTCATAATATAACAAAACAAACTGTGGGTGAAATGGAGGGCTGAAGGGTTTTTAGGGTTTACGGATACGGGTTCAGTACCAATCCTTGACGATTGCAGGAATCCGCCAATTGACTTCCAATGCGATCCCCGTCATGGACGCGACCATCGAAGACAGCCACAGCCCAGGAAGCAATGTCGACTCCCTTACTGACTGACTGCATACAGTGGCCAGCATGATTAGCTTCAGTTTCAGTTCTAGTTTTTGATTATTATGTTTTGTTATAAATTTCTTGAAAATAGGATTTGGAGTTTTCTGGGACTAGTTTTAGAAATAGGATTTTCATAGTAATAAAACGAGAGAATTAGGCAAATCCAGCATACCTTGTTGCTATAGTTCCAACGACCGTCACGAGGTTCCTCAGTCCTCCCGTTTCCAAATTGAAGCTATCCACAAAGAAAGTCATTGAAACATCAATCTAATTGTTTAAGTGCACCTGAATATTGGACAATTTCATACACAACTTCATACACAACTTTGTACACTTATAACGAATTTGATAGACATTCTGATACAGAAGATCAAAACCGAGGGAGTAAAAATGACTACGTGGATACCTGGGGGGCAGGTAGCATTCTTCCTTGAATAGTAGCCAGATTATTGTCAAACGTCAGACCAAACTCTTTAATCAGTTTGTCGGAGTTGTAATTGCTGATCTTCATAGCCTGTAGATAAAAATCACAGTTGGTATAGTTTCCTTTTCTAAGAGAAAAAACAAAGGTTTAACAAAACCACCAATTTGTTTCAGCAACTTACCTTTTCACAAATATCCTGCCTCTCTTTAGGACCCTGCTTGCAAGCACCAATCTGATTGGTCCTCTGCCTAGTGGACAGAGATTTTGTGTACCGCTGCCCTTCCATGATCTTGCACAGCTGCGGTCAAAGCAAAAAACAACAACTAAGTGAAATGAGAACACAACTAAAAGAGCCAAATGAAAATGAAAAAAAAAAAAAAAAATCCAAATCCAAATTCGGAGAACTGAGAATTAGATATTACCTCAATAGGTATGAAAGTGGGCTTCTTCTTGTTTCCAACATCCAGTGCTGGAAGGTCTGGGTATTTCAAGTTGTACGAATACACTTCAAAATAGTAAGCCTCCACCGACACTTCCTCCTCTCGCACATTGCCTTCACCATCTTTGACCCTCTTCGTAAACCTGTGCCATCATCAGGAAGTTACAAACAAGTAACAAAAGGCCATCAAAAGCAGGCTATTAAAAATTCCAGTCAAAATCAGGAAAAAAGAAACATGTTTTCAGGTTCTCAGTTGAGGAAAACAAACACAAGTTTTCAGGTTCTCACTTGAGATCTCGAATGGCTCGGTCGCTGAAGCCCCCAATTTTATGTGTTCGAGACACTTGCATGTGCGTGGTCTCAATCCGGACCCCTTTTAGAACACCTTTGGCTTTATGCCAATCTCTGTCTTGCAGGCCGTAAAGGTCTTTCACACCGAACCTGTCCTTGAGAAACTCCTCTACAAGGACAGGCTTCAGTACTGTCGTCAAGGTTATATCTGATACATTAAGACATCAATGTTAGTGCACAGGTTCTAGTGCTAATCTGGAAAAAGAACTATTACCAAGTCACAACAATCAACAAAAGCAAAACTCCTGGAAATTATGACAACTGAACAGTGTGCTTATATCTCCAGAAATAAGAGTCCTGTATCACTGCTATAACCGAGTTCACAACAACTGAAAGGATGAGTGGACTAACCCAGATTGAGCGTCATCCCCAATCCAGTTGGCCTCACGCTGGAGTGATACCCTCTCCAACCCTGAACTCCTTCGCCCAGTTCAACAACTTGGCCCAACTGAGGATGGAAAAAATTATCACGCACAAGGAGATAGCCTCTGCACAGAATTCAATCAAAATTAAATACAGGGGTCGGACGTTAAGCCCCATAGAAAAAACTCAATTGAAGTGTGTTTCATGAAGAAGCTAAAGGAACTAAAAGCTAAAAGAAGCCAAAATTGGCCCGGTCTTTTTTAAGCAGTTTTGAGTTGAGGCATATGGGGACTATCTATTGTCCCAGTTTAGTTCTCTTCCGACCAACATATGCAATGTTCTTCACTAATCCTGGTGCTGTGAAATTTGAGCCTGTCTGAATTCCATTTTTTACAGTATGATTAGTCAAAAATTAATCGATTATTTAACCATAAAAAATTTACATCAATGTACATACCTTTCGGAAGCACTTTCTCGAAGCACAATGTCCAAAACACGAAGGGCATCCAAGGCTCGTTTCTCCTGCTCTTCACTGCACTTGCCCATCACGCCCTTCATCATCTCTTCAATGGCCTTCATGCGGATCTTGGCCGCAAATTCAATGGTCACCTTGAAATCTCTCCCCCTGGACACCGTCTTCCTCCGCTTCATAACAGCTTCTTCGCCTGGACTGTCTGCATCACACAACACAACGAAGTTCAGTGTTAGATTAGCAAGTTATGATACAGTAGCAAGTTATGACATACATTGCTGGTTAGATTTGACAGTGAAATTGGTGTTTTTTCTCCTCCTTACCTGGAGGTGGGCTATTGTTGGTTGGACTGTCGCCAGGTCTGCTGCCCCGATCGCCAGGTCGGAATGAAGGCCCTTTGTGGTCATCCAGAAAGACAGGAAACTCTTTGGTGTTGAATGACAAGCTGCCGCTGGTGAACAACGACTTCTCTCCATCGTATGCTCCTTGTTTCCCACCGCACTCCGCTTGACCAAAAGTCTCACGAAGCTTCTTCATGATGTCCCGGCACACTTTTTTGTTCGTCACGGGGGGTTCAATCGTCACCTACAATAGCAACAACAGGAACAACACAACAACCAAGCTCCATCAGTAAGGATACAAAAGCCGCAAGGTACGTGATCCCTGGTACTAACAACAACTCATCTCTTCCAAAGCTCCAATCAACGCTTCATTTAGCAACCATCGGGTGTCGGCACGAGTCCGCGAAGTGTCTAAGGCTGCCACTGATATTTGAATGGAAAATGGACTTCTATACTATCCTTTCAATAGTGGTATCCCTTCAACTTTGAACGATTCATAAGAAAATACATTAAAAAACGGTCTCAAGCTTCAGAGAGTTTGGTTCTTGCACCAAAGTGATGCTCTCCAGCGAGCACTAGTTAGTGAAAGCACACTCCTACATTGATTGGTTTAAATGTTTACAAAAGAAGGAAAGAGTATCCTCTACCTGAAGAATGAATCAATCATGAAACAAAACATAAAACAATTGGGGGCTCACGTTGTATTGGTAAACGTCGTCCCACTTCACCAACTTGGCCTTGAAGTGGTTCACGCAGATTTGCACGGGTCTGCCAGTTTTCCCAAACCCAGGTCGAGTTGCTTTCGGAAGCGCAGGCACGTCTGCTCGTGCAACTAAGGCAGCGCTGTCATGGCCTCCACTTGGACCCCCATTTGGGCCACTTCTGCCATTATTGCCTCCGTTGGGTCCAGCAGAAGTGCTCGCCACTGTTCCTCCGCCTTCTCCGTATCCGCCAATCTTGGTTGGCATGGCTCCGTGAGGAATTGGTGGCGGAGGAGGCAGAGCCGCTTCCGGAAGACCACTGTCCGACGTCGCCATAGCCTGGTCCTCCGAGCTTCCGTCCATTGTAGGGTGCGATGAGTGCCCACGAACTACACTAAACTGCAAAATCAACATCAATCCCCAAGGAGATCACTCCCAAGAACGCAACTCGTGAAGAAACAAGCACAAGAACATCTTCACCATGGTCACCACCTCAAAGCAAGAATGGAAATGACAGCGAAAAATGAAGAAACGTCGGCAGAACTGCAAACACACGGGAGTCACCAGCAAATTCAAAAGGAAAGATTCGGGGACATCGTTCACAACGGTTGCCAATCTTGCGCTTACAGATTCGCTTGGAGTGATGCTCAGGTGACACTCCACCCAGTGTGTGTGTTCTACGGAGAATATTTCACGGGGTGGTGCCACCCGCGCAGCACTCAAAGCTGCAAACCAAACTTTCAACAGCAAATCAACAAACCAAACTACCACTAAATTGAACGCAAATGTGGCAACAATCAGACATGCGTGGACACGAAGCTTCACTCCACCAGCATTCACAAAACCAGAAATCGATCTCCCAGAAAGCACAAACAAATGCATCCCAAGCTCCGAAATCTCAGCATCAACACAACAACCAACAAAAACCAACCAGCAGCAACCAGCATACACAAACAACAACAACAACAACAACAACAACAACAACAACAACAACAACACTTCACACTACACGGATCAATGGCAGCCGCAACAGTGTTCACGAAATCCAACCAGGCGCATGCACAAATAAAGAAACATATAAAAACTGCAATTCTTCCCAAATCGTAGTAAATTAAACCCTGATGAAAACCCACTCCAAGCGCACATGAGAACGAAAAGGAAACGGAGGATTGCACATACCCAACCAACCGAGAAGCCGCACAAACTGGCACCTTGGGGTGGGGTGGGGAAGTCAACCCGAAGTGCCAAGAGGGAGCTCGAGAACCAAGCACAGAAATTTGTAATGCAAGGAGCTTGAGAAGCAAGCGCAAAAGAAAAAAATGCAGATTGTGGGGGAGACTGGCTATGCTACTTGTAGTAGTTTGTTTTCCAGGGAAGTGTATCTTGGCATGAAAATGGAAACCATAAGCTAATTAGTCAGCTTAGATGGCGCAGACAAAGGATTGAAGTGAAGCTGCTGGAAGGCGGGCCATGCTTTCCTGTCTGGCTGCCGTGGCCACTTCATCATCAGGGTCTGTTATGGGAGGGCCTCTCTTTCACTCCCATCAGCCGCAACACCCTAAGTTAATTAAGTTTACACCTCGGGGGGTGGGGGTAATCACATGATTAGTCTTTCAGTCTGTCAGCTTCCCTCCTCACCCATCACACTAGGGGAGCTCGCAAATTTAATGGCTGGAATTGGGTACATTCCAAATTCATTCCTTTGTTTTAGGTACACTCTTGAAAGGGGGCTAAAATATGGTAACCCCTAAGTGCGCTAAATACATAACGAAAAGTAGACTATAGTGGAGCCACTCACAACCGATCAAATAAGCAAGTGTGAACATGATTTTGCGAAGCAAATATTTCCGGAGGTGCAAAGATAGAAATGATGATGATTGCCAAAAATTTGGTAATTTTATCGTTTGAATTGAAATTATTATGAATTTTGGAAGCCCAAAGTTGATCTCAACCCATATTTGAATACGTAGAGTCTTCCAATTCCAATCATTCAAGAACTACTTTTATGCTCATTACTTACTACTTTCTTACTCACTACTTTGGGACTTTGTGTATGACCTTACTAGTCCCAACCTTGAAAAAGAAAAAGAAAACACTCCAAGCTTCAATTGGAAATCTATTCGGAAATAACTACATCCTACAAATAGGGTATAGGGCTCTAGTCAGGAATAGGTGGTTCTACCTTACTTTTGAAATTTTATTAAAAAAATAATTGAAACTCCTAAAAGATATCCATGTCATGGATTCATGTATGATAACTACACCTAGATGAATCCAAATGATTTATGTAGAACATTTTTTTCCTTTTTTACATTTCTTTCTTTTTGTATTGACTAGTATATTGTGTCGTTGCTACAGTATAATAAAATCAAAAGAAAATTAATTTTTAATTTTTAATTCATAAAAAACTTTGAAATTCAATCATTTTCACACCATAGGTCCAAATGTCACAAAACAAAGCCTGTGCACCCCTCCTTGCAAAGAGCTTTTTGACAATACCAAAAACGCAACTAGGGGGATGTAGGGTTCTAGAGATCTTATACTAACAAAAAAAATAATACTAATTAACAAACTAATTTAATGTACAAACTAGTGTACTTTGTGTCGTTGCTACAACCAAAGTAAAAATTATTTCTAATTTTTTAATTCATAAAAAAATTGAAATTAAATATCTTTTGTTGTAGTCCAAATTCTATGAAATAAAGTCAATGCACCCCTTCTCAAAAAGGGCTTTCTAGTGGTATCCAAAAAGCAACCATAGAGGACAATCCAAAAGATCTCACTTTAAAAAAAAAATTAATTTAAAAATTTAAAAGCTTCATTTAAAGCATAGACTCATGCATAGACTATTGTATCCTATGCCATTGCCACAATAATTGCCAAAGTAAAAGAAATTTCTAATTTTTCAATTCATAAGAACTTTGAAATTCAATCATTTTCACACTATAGGTCCAAATGCCAAGAAACAAAGTTAGTGCACCTTTCCTCACCAAAGGTTTTCCAATAGTACCAAGGATATGACTAGGGGCCACATGTTTTTAGGAGATCTCAATGTAACATACAAAACAAACAAACAACCTAACTTAACCTTTAAGCACCCCAAGTCTTCATATAGTTTAAGTCCAATTGAAAGTGTTGTAACTTTTGTATCCGATTTTTGAATTCAATAAAAATTGTTGGAAAATATTCAATCTTTCTTCTAGTTTGTGTGGTAAAATTTTCAAATTGATTTAAGATGTATTGGTTTTTGTAAGCCAATCAAAGTTCAATGGTTCAATTTGAGTTCACCATACTACATTTGATGGTTGGAACTTTGGAGGATTGTATCTCCTTCATCTAATGTTAGTTTTCAATAAAGTTTGTTGAATTATGTTTTTTTGCAGTCTAGTTATTGTGGTAAAAGTTTCATGTCAATCCAAGTTGTTTTGAATGTTTAGGAGCAATTCAAAGTTCAAAACCCTAACAATTTTGAATTACAATGAACTTCAGCAGCTTGTTTCTTCTCTTACGGTATCTGTTTTCAATAATATTTTTGGTAAAAGTTGTGCATGCTAGTCTAGTTTGTGTGGCTAAAATTTCATATCAATTCAAGAAGTTATGAGTGACTAAGAAGCATTTTAGTAGGAGTTTCAGTCTCAAATTTGTGTTTTTTCTTACTATTTTTTGACATTTCAAAGCCATTTTGTAGACACAATAAGCCAATTGAATGATATTCACTTTCACCAATGTGTTTGTATGTTGGTTTTGAATCACTTTTTAGTTTGAAGTTTTTTCATTTGAGTAGGTTTAGAAATCAAATTTCACTTCCAAATGTGTTGCTAGGAAAATTTCAGCATCCTTTTTCAACACTAAAACATTATAATCTTGTATTCTATATGGCCAAATGACTCCAACTTTGATTCATGACATTTACAACACATACACTATAAGATTGTACCATTAGATGAAATTTTGGATGTCTAGAAGGCTACAAATTCCTATGAGTTCTAGACTATAGGAACTCTCCTACAGTAGCAATCTAACATGGCCAAGCAACTGCCGCGTTAGTTAATAATTTTTAAAATCAATTTTGAATTTTCTTTTGAAATTTGTTTAATTAGTTTTTTAATAATTTTAAATTTTGGACAATAGTGGTTGGTTTGCAACATGGAAAATACACCTAAAACAACCCTCCACTACAACTAAAAAACATCTAATGACAATTGAGATTTTTATAGCTTAGTGACATTTAGATCTATAGCATTTCAAAAGCAATGATGTTTTTGAGCCCAAAATGGCCTTGGGCTTTTAGGGGTTAATGGATGAATATTTTACAAGAATTTTTTTGAAGCTTCCTTAGTGAATATTAATTAGATTTTTAAATGCACTTGTCACAACATTCATCATCAATTGCCTCCCCGATTGGATGGTAAAATGCTTGAGAATAAAGGACCAAGAAGTTGTATTTGACCTTGAGTTTTCTTAGGAAGTTACAAGAAGTTCATACAAGGATTCATCTTTGTTTCAAAAAAAATTATATTAAGCATCAAATGCATTGATGGAGAATTTCATTAAAATGGAAGTATTCCATGTGCCATTTTCAGATTGTTTGATTCAAACTATAAAAGTGCCATTTAGGACAAGTATAGATTTCAGAAATCATGGACTTATATAGATTTTGGAAATCTAGGATTGATATAGATTTTAGACCAAGTGGTTTGAATAAAAAAAAGTGCCATCTAGACAAGTGTACATTTTAGACCACCTAGTCTAAACTGTAAAAACTGCCAAATTTGCAAAATGGCACCATTTTAAAGAAATTTTCCATGATCATATTCTTCACTCAAAGTAGTAGGAAAAATAATTTAAATTATACTTCTACAATATGACCATCAAAATGGTCATTTTGAACCTATAATTCCTTGGTCCTTAAAGAATTAATATCTCAATCTTTTTTCATATTTATATGTAATTTTTCTTGTATCTTTGAACAAATATATTATAAATCTCAATTTGGTTACAAATTAAGGTTGTATTTTAGAGATTCATGTATTAATTTGAATGAATGTTAAATTATTTGGACAAAACAACACCAAGAAGTATTTTATCATCTTGAATATGGGCTTCAAAGTTCTCAAGGTGTTAAAAAATTGGAATTAATGAGGTCTTATACCTTGAAGTATCAAAGTTTAAGTGTATGAGCTACCACAATGGCTCACAAACTAATTATAGGGATATTTAATTCCTAAAGTTCTTTCATGTTTAGAAGCTCAAAACTATTTCAAAATACTAGTCTTTAAAGCAAGGCTAAAACATTCCTCTCTCTCTATTTAAATTCATCCATAGGTTACTTTAATTAACTTGTTAGAGTACACTTTCCTAAAACTCTAAAAGAAAAAATCCTACCAATTTCAAGATCATAGTGCTAGGGGTCCAAAAAGTACTTTCAACCCTTCCCAAATGGTTAGATTTCATCTTTCAAGTATTTTACCCAAAAATGTGTAGATCCTATAACTTGCAATTCTCCATAATATGTTGAAGAAATAATTTGGGAATACATATAAAAAATTAATTAATTTCATATTCATGCAAAAAAAAAAGTAAGAAAAAAACTAGAAAATTATTTAAATACTAAATTGTTAAGAACTTAGTTATGAAATTGAAAAATACCAATTCCAATGGTTGTAATGTTATAACAAACAATCGTGCAAACAATCTATATCATAATTTTTTTTTGAAAATTGAGTTCAATAAAGGACTTCTAAATTAATTTTAGTAGAGATTCCATAACTACCTACAAACTAAAATCCCTCATAATTTTTTTATCTCATAAATCAAAATGGAATGATTTAAATCTTTTTACACACACATATATATATATAGCAAACCAATTTCAAATTTTGTTTCTTAAAAATGTGAATTTTTTTGAATTGCCCAAGTTGAGAAAGAAACTACATATTATGGAATAGCTTTTTAACCATGTAGTAAAAAATTAAAAAAATTGTTGCACCATAACACTATTCTTCAACCATATACTGTGTGATTTTTTTTTTTAAATAAAAATTCTATTTTTGGTGAGCTACCCAAAATTCCTATGTTGCCAAAAAACATTGTTTAGTCCTTTGGGGGGTAAAACAAATTATAAGAGTTTGTGAGATAGCAATTAGTAACATGAAGAATTAATTTATAACAATGAATTAGTGGATTTGGAGATAGTTAGTAGTGAGAATTTTAGGATATTGGCATGGAGTTAAATTAGGTTTTAATTATAAATAAAAAAAGTGCTAAGTAAAAAAAGGGTAATTAGAAAAATTAGGCTAATGTGGAATTGAAAGAATTAAGGAACACAATATTAAGACTATAAATTAGCATTAGGAAGGTGAATTGAGAATGGATAGTGCAATTACAAAAACATGAAGACTATATGGATGAAGACAAGAAAGATGAAGATATGAGAAGGATGAAGACTAGTGTCTAGGGTTTGAGGGATTCTCTTTCTCTCTCTCCCTAGCCACTTGGTGTTAAGCCAAATTCTTTATGCAAAATCTTTGAGTAGGAAGGTATTTACATGTTGAAAATTAGTAGAGTTCTAAATCTTGTTTTAAGCTTTCTAAAACAAAGATGGGGTTGTCGATTTAGTAAGAGGGGGTGGCAACAGAGACTCCAAACTTTGAGGGACGAGATCTGACTAATCATGAAGATAATGAAGCTAAATTTGTGGGAGGTGATAGATCGTGAAGTTAGCCTTTCAAAAGCTTAGGTACATTAATAGGCAAGCAATAATGAAGTCAGGGAGGTCATTGATTTCTTCTACTAATGATTGCCAAGTGCAATCAAGACTTTTAGTTTTGAAGGACCAAATTTTAAGAATAGTAAATGAAATGTAGTTGAAATTTTTAAAAGATGTTAAATTTTGAAGTTTACTTTCCAAAAAGTCTAGGCGCATTAAAAGGCAAGTAAGAGTGAAGATGGGGAGGTCATTTTACCACATGGGGGTCACTTATTCACTTGGTTTTGAGTTGAATGTGTTGCCCGGCTTGAAAAAAGCATTTTTGTGATAAAATGAAGGTTTAGGGCAAATCACCCATGATCCTTAACTATCTTAAACACTATTGTAAATAGATTTCTTGGATTATGTGATGTATATGACGTATGTTTGTAAATTCACTTGGTTAAGGCACTAGTTGTGAAACTAGATGATTTATGATCTTGCTTGCATAGAATTATATGTTCTTATCTTTTAAATGCATGGTGAGGCAAAGGTTACAAGTGACAATTAAATTAAATTTAAATATTTTTTTAAAATTCCCCCTATCCCCAACCCTAACCCCAATCCTAACCCTAACTACCACCCCTATTGTAATTTTAGATTGATACTAGCAGTTGGTGCTTGCTATGCTACGCATTCACCATTAGAATTTCATAAGAATTTTTATGTATTAGATAGAATGCAGAGCAAGAATTTCAAAAAACCTTCAAATAAAAATTACTAAAATCTTCATATAATTTTTTAAATAAATAAGCATATATTGAAATAAACAATAGAAATTTAATGAATGATGAATGAAATACATGCAATGATGAATATGGTAAAAGATACACATACATTAGAATAAATCTCAAAAGCTTCATGAACAATTTAATTATTGTAAAATTCAAAATCGGTTCAATCTAATAAATTTCTCAAATCATTTGGTAGTAGCAATAGAAAATTGAAATGAGAAGCTCAAAGCTCACAAAAGCACAAAATCATAGAAATGCAAAAGAAGTATAAAGCCAAAAAAAGCAATGGAATTGCTACCTTTATAATATCACCATATTGATCCTCTTTAATATCACCTCAATTGCAACGACTATATTATTTCTATAATATTACCCTTTGTATAAAGCGATATTATAGAGGTGATTGTGAATTGCTTCTCTATTTCAGTAATATCACATTGTGTGAAAATATGATTTCTATGTATGCATGATTGGAAATATTTTTATAAAATAATTAAAATAATTATTTTAAAAACTAATAAAAATCATTATCATGCATTCTATTCAAATATATCAAATTTTTACTAATATGTGATACAATGAATGCATAATATAGCAAGCATGAGCCTCTAGTATTAATGATAGCATTTGTGATATTACAGAGGGACATATGATTTTAGTAGTATGATGGAAATTGCCACATTGCCATATCCAAATTCGTATTATATTTGTATACATCTTCCATACCTATATTCATACTCACGTTCATATTCTTATCCATATTCCAAATCAACCACTTGGAGATTGGTTTTAGTTTTTTTTCCTTGTGAGTAGATCAATGGTCTACAATTTTTGAGAATCAAAAGTGAAGATATTAATAAAAAAAACATGCCGTTTGCATCTTTTCATTAGATAGTCTATAGGATAACATCTAAAAATAATAATGTATAGTTGCTAATTAGGGAATTCATTACTTGAAGGCTTAGTTGGGTCACACTTTCTACCAGACCTTTCCTATGGGTTTTTTGGTCATTACAATAAAAAAAACTCATAGCCCCCCTCCAAAATAAATCTTCAAATTTTTTTTCTTGGTCCACATTAGATTTACAGGTATAGATATAGTATACAACGTATATATATAATTATGATTGTTAGATATATGGATACAAATACAATAGTTACAAATTTGGATATAAATATAGATGCATATCCAATATCCCTTGTTTTGGAGGTTAAGATATGAAAAATATAAGAAGGTTTGAGATATAAAAAATTTGGGATTTTAGGAAATTAGGTGGGTAGGAGGAGCATCTTCATATAAGGCCTTCTCTATCAATTTTATAAAAATTATAAACTTTATATGGCTCACAAATCATAAAATTTAATTGACAAAAATAAAAACCTCATATCAAGCCATCAAAACCATCTAGTTACTTCAACCCTTCTTAGTTAACTTTGTAAAGAAGTTTTTCTATAAACCAAATATTAATCAAATTAAGATCGATACATGATAAAATTCCTAAAAGAATAAAATGTCAAATGACTAAAGACTAAACAACAAAAGGTTCCGTGAGCTAAACCCTACAAGCATGATGATTTAGAATCCCAACAAAAGTAAGTTACTATAGACTTGGAATGAGCTATATTAATGACTTAACCAAAGAGGTTGTGGACCTCACTTGCGCCCATGACATTCAACATCACAAATTAAGGTTAGTTGTTGCATGCAAGGTGACTTCAATCTATAACAACTTGTTATTGCAATCACAATATAAAAAAATTACAAAAGCTCAAAACATCATATAAAAGAATGAATAAAAAAACATATTCTAACAAATTGTGAATCATAGGGGACTTGTGAAGACACCATCTCTAATCTCTTCACTCCAAATACCCATAATCACTTCTAAACTACTTGTAGAACTAACCAATAAAACTATTTGAACATGTTGAAGAATCAATAGTAGGCATAGTTCAACCATGGCTAGGTTTTGAATATGCTTTAGAATCTAAAGAAAGAGAAGTAATTCTTTAAGTCAAACAACCGTGTGCTAGAGCAAAACTCAAGCTATTGATTCTAATTCAAACTCCACCATCCAAGATTAAATTAGGTTCATTCATTCAAACTTCAAGTTGCCATCCATTAATATGGCATGGTTCAACCATGTAATGTCATTTAACATAGTTAGATATTGTATATGCATCCAGAAAGGGAAATAGAATTGGTCAATTCAAACAACTCTATACTAGAATTTGTTACAAGTGGTTGAGTTTAATTCAAATTAAACCCGCTACATATAATTCAATTTGGTCCACTTATTCAAATTCTAAACTACTATTCATTAATATTGCATAGTTCAACTGACATGGTTGGATTTTAAAATATGTATTGGCATCCAATGAGGGAAATTAATGATATGGTCAAGTTATACAACTTGGTGCCATTATCTATGGCCATGATGCCCATGATAAAGAAGGTATTGGATGGAAGGGAGGGTAGGAGGGGCCTACATAACAAGGATTTAAATGCTAAGTTTTTAAATCTTAAACTTATGTCATCTACATTGCTACATTAAATAGCTTCCAAAGACAAGCTACTAATTTTCTTAAATATATACTTATAAAGAATATAACTTTCTCATAAACAACATTAGAATATAATTATTTTGTCCAGAGAAAAGTAACTCTACATTAACCTTTGTAAAAACTATGAATAAAACATAACAAGAGCGAGGGTTTGAGGTTTAGAGTTTAATTAGGGTCTAGGATCCATTGAATGACTATCCACTCAATAAGACAAGGCATGAATAGGTATTTGCTCCAACTAATCAATAGTTACACATTTTCACTACCCTTGAATTATTTTTTCTTATAATGATGTTTCATTGTTAGGCATTGAACATTCTTTGGAGTATTTAAGCTTGAAAAAGTATTTAGGATTGAGTTTTTGTCCACATTAAGAGTTTTTTTATTTATCAAATGACAACTTGACAACTACATAGCAAGAGTTTTTTTTTTTTAAAGTTTATGTTTTATTGTCAAAGATGGGCAAATAAATGAAGAATAGTTGCTTTTGTATATAAAAGTTAAAGAATAGAAATATATTATTTTTTAAATATTTTTATCAAATCAATTATAGAATCCGGTTGAATTTATGGATTCAAGTATTGCTCCAAATGTATGAAAATTTATTTGAACAAAGTATTATTTTAAAACACTCAATTCATCATCCCAATTGTTCTTACACTTTGACAATTGTCTCTTTAGCCATTAAATTTGAATACTTAGGTAGATCACATAGCTAGAGTATGGATACATTCTTATAATATCCTTTTATTTAAGTAAAATTTTCAATTTGTATTAACTATTCAAAACTTAAATCTTTTCAAGACATTTATAATTTTTTTAATGTAAATATATTGCTAATTATATATGTTACTAACAATTTCATTATGAAGAAAATTTTTATTTGCACGTTTAACCTTCAATGAACTAAACAATGTTATTTAGCAACATAAGAAGCTCACTAAGAAGGGAAATATTTACTATATTTTTTTAATTTTCTTTAGATGTTGGGATGAAGAGTATCTTGCCAATCTACCCAAAAAAAACTCAATTGAATTTGTCTATGAGGCATTAGGGGAGAAAATGCCATTTTTATGGAGGGGGAGAGGCAATATGAACAAAATTATTTATATTAGAGCAAAATTTGCATTACAATGCTTAGAGGAGCTTGGGCATGGCCTGGAACAGGTTCTTGCCAAAGGTCCAAGATCAAGTACTTTTCTAATATTTTTTTGGAATCATAAAATCAACGATGTGCAAGGAGGTGGTGGTAGTTAGAAGTAACCACTTTGTTAGTTTTGAAAAAATTGACATTAAATTTTGAAAAATCAAAATATTTAGCAACTATTCTACTTAATTTCAAAAGCCGCTTACTTTATATGCATAGAGATGAGAAGCTCTTTCTACAAGAGGTGTGATAGGAGGTAAAATTCCCCATATGGAATATATAAATTAGAATTATTAGTAGTAAGAGCTCAACCGCTCATAGTTAAGTGAAAAGTGAGAATTGTGTTCAAAGTAGACTTCAAACCTCATTTTGGCCTAGTAGAATAATTTTTTTCAAAAAACTTTGAATAAAAAAAAGTTGGTAAATAAAGTTAAATTTCATATCCAAAAATCTGTTTGACATTTCAAGTCTTTAATCAAAAGTTATAAAGAAATTTAAGAAAAGATGTTTTTGCAAATGTCAAAAAAATGTTAATTCAAACCTATCTCTAAACTTTGTCCATTACAACTTTTGATTAGAGACTTGAAGTCTACAATAGGTGTTTAGAAATTAAATTTTCATTAAATTTTTAATTTTTCTTGTTCAAAGTTTTTTGAAAAAAATTATTCTACTATGCCAAAATGAGGTTTGAAATTCTAATTTGAACACAATTCCTACTTTTCACTATGAGCGGTTGAGCTCCTATCAATAATTCTAATTTACATATTCTATATGTTTTGCCTCCTACCACCCCTCTTATAGAAAGAGTTTCTCTTCTCATCTCTATATACACAAAATAAGTGGTTTTTGAAGCGATGTAAGCATTAGATGAGATTCAGCTGGTCTATAGGTTATAAGTTCTCTTGTGGTCTATAGGGTTATAAGTTCTCTTGAGTTCCTAGACTGTAGAAACTTGACTATAGCAATAGTTTAATGCAGCAAAGCAATTGCCACATCAGATAATAATAATAATAAATTTTAAATTTTAAATTTTTTAAATTTATTATGATTTTTAATTTTGACCAACAATGGTTAGTTCCCAATATGGAGAATGGGCTTTAAATGGCCCTCCAATGCAGCTAAAAAACATCTGATGATAGTTGCCAAAGACTTTGATTTCTTTAAATTTAATATTGGATTTTTTAAAACTATATTTCATAGGAAACATGACCTAGTGTTAGTGATCCATGATGAGTTGGGAAAAGCTAACCTTAGCCTAACCTCCTCCCATGTTAGGCCTGATATGCCCAACTGTCATTTACTTCAACTTAGCTTAAATTGATCAAGCTTGACAAAGCTTGATATTTGGGGCAATTTTTTTTCCTCCTTCAGGACTAGCTAAAACCTATAACTCCACTATTCACATTGTAAAAAGATTATTGTATTTGCAAGCCATGAATTGTTAAAAAAAAAAGGATTTGTACAAGAATTTTCTTAAAACTAGTTCCATATTGGAATTTTTTAGTAC
The DNA here is from genome assembly GCA_950106755.1 of Climacium dendroides. NCBI lineage: Eukaryota > Viridiplantae > Streptophyta > Bryopsida > Hypnales > Climaciaceae > Climacium > Climacium dendroides. Next base: position 25,893,854 of record OX467086.1, read on the forward strand.
ATGTTCTCCAATTTAAAACATTATGAAATTTTTGAACATGTGATCAACTTTGTTACAAAAAGAAAGCAAAAAAACTTCAAGGAAAAAAAAATATTTGTACAAAAGCCTCCCCAAATTAGAGTTGCCAAGAATTTGGATGCCTCTCAAAAATATTTTTCAACTTCAAAGACTATATCTCACAATTTGTACAATAAAAAACTTCCATTTTTATAATACAATGTAATGAAGTAGTCTACCACTAAATCTTATGCTAAGATGCAACAAGATTTCATTTGTCATTTTTGAATGCCTTTACCATTAATACAACCCATTTTGAGTGTTTTTTTGGTGAAACATAGTCAAAGAACTTTAGTACAATGTTAATTGTTGAGAATATGAACTTCATAGCACTTAGAGATTAAAAATGGTGTTAGTTAACCCTCTAGACCTCCAAGTTTTCTCTTAGATTTTTGCATATTTTTCCTAAGGGATCAAATGTTCAAATTTCAAACAACAATTGAATGCAAACATTTCCCAAGCACATAGTTTTGTTTTTTCATCCATCTACATGTTTGTAGAAACTTGTTTTGGTTCCCTTATATTTTCATGGTGTCATGATGTAGGCTGTTTACTAATTGAAAATAAACATCTACTTATATTGTGTACGTTGTATTATTGACTTCATGTTAATTGTTGGTTGTAAAACAAGAGGTTAGTAGACTTAGTAATCTAGGTTAGGGGTTGTTAGATTTAGCCGGTGGCTAGCCACCAAGAGCTAGAGTTGTGGGTTGGATACTTTGAGAATAAGGTTGGTCTTTTGCTTATCTTTTGGAGATAGGTGTGCATTGATTGTTTGGAGGATGTGGGTTGCACTTGGTGCAAGTTGTTCGGTGTTGTAATTATTTAAAAAGAAGTTAGATTTGAGATCAAGGAATTTCACAATTGTAATTATTTAAAAAGAAGTTAGATTTGAGATCAAGGAATTTCACAATTGTAATTATTTAAAAAGAAGTTAGATTTGAGATCAAGGAATTTCACAATTGTAAAGGAATAAAGTATTAAATTAAGACAAGATTTTAGATTCAAGTTTTTGATAAGATGATCCTTTATGATACTAAATTTTGAATTTAAGACATTTATGAAAATGGAGATATGATCATACAAGGGATTGCAGCCCTAGATGACAAGCATTTGACAAAATTTTGCTCGACCTAGATTTAGACCGAAATTAGGAGTCGGGCGGTCTAAAATCTATTAGTGTCCTAGATTTGTGAACTCTATACTACTATGAGATGTATTAAATCTAGGAAAGATGTAGATTTCAAACCAATCAGTTTAAAAAAATTACATATTTCATAGATTTCAGATATCTAATAATGGTATAGATTTCAAAAATCTAGGATGCTAGTAGATTTTAGACCACCCAGTCTGAACTATGAGAATGCCAAAGTCACAGAATAATCACCATTTTAATGAAATTCCCCATATCTATAACTTATGTTCACAAATGCAAATGGGATTTGAGGTCTTTATTGGGATAGGAAGTCAATAGTGGTTATGGGTTGTTTATAGGATGTTCATAACTCCATTCTATGGGCATTTTTATAATTTCAAAGTTGACCACTTCAAGAAATTCACAAAAATTACAATTTTATTTGGAAAATTCTAATTTCATTTGAATTTGATTTGTGAAGTAAGTGTACACCATGACTGCATAAAGACATGTTTCCCTCTTGGAGTTGGCTTCGACATGCCAATATGAATAAAAATAGGCTTTTATTCATATTGGCTATTTATTCATGTAATAAGCTTGTGTAAGTTATATGCTCCTACCTATCAAGCCCTTGACCACAAACACACCTATGGGATTTTTTTCTTTGGGATGGCCTTTGATTGGCTTGATTTCTCTCCTAAGACAATTTGCAATGAGCATTTATAAGAATGTTTGACTTTGAAAAATCACTTGAAGTGGAGTTAGTGCCCAAATCAAAGGTTTATTTGACCATGGAATGATAACTTGATTAACTATATGAAAAAAAATTTAATTAAAAAAATATTATTTGGGATCTAGATAGCCCATGAATTTAAACAACAACCATAAAATGGTTAATTGAGTATTTAGGGATCAAGGTCCCATAAATGACTACAAAAAAACATTACCAATGCCACTTAATGGTTAGATATACAAAGTGCACAACCAATATTTTCTAATAATTAAAATGAAAAATGAAAATTTTAAAAATTCCTTCTAAGATTGATTGGAAATAGAATATTTATAATTTTTATGATATTTTTTTCTCAGGCATAAAATGTTAAGGTCTAATTATGTTGGTTTATTTTATTTTATTTATTCACATTTTATTTGAACTAAAAAAATTAATCCGTACTTTTAAAAGTCAAACATACTTGTGCCCCTTGAACTATAGAATAATTATAAAAGAAGGTTTTGAAAACATATATCGTTGTCTCAATATTTTGGAACCATGTCCAAAATAGCACAAGGCCTTTATTATAAAATATCTTATTTATAAGTCCCTTATATTCTTAATCCCTAAATAATCTTAACCCTATCTCAAAATTCTCTAATTTCCAAATTCCAAACCTATAATTCTCAAAATAACTTTATAAATTAACATAGTCAACTTTGACCTAGCATAATTCATGGAACAATTATTTTAAATTGTTTAAAACTTTGTCACTGTGTTATGTAACTTGTCAAAAGCCCACATTGCCAAATTTCAATCTTATTTAAGATATTTTCCAACTATGGTGAATGTTTTACCACTTTTTTATGTATCTAATGGTATTTAAGTGTTCACAATTAAAGGTTTGACAAATTATCCTTTGTTGGCATTAATGTAGTGATTTTGTCCAAAAATGAATAAATTTGGAATTTTGGATGAATTTTTAGATAAGATTGGGACCAAACGTAGGGTGATGGAATTAAACATTGAAGAAATGTGGGTTGGCTTATCCTAGTGAGTAGGAACAATCAAGTGAAATTTTTGCTTTTCCAATATACATCATTAGATTGCAAGGCTTTGAAAATAACCTTTCATTGTTCTAGTCCATGTGAAAATTGACTTGAATGTTCATAACTATTTATAATTGCATTTGGTTAAAAATGGAAAACTTTTCTTTTGTAAAATTTTGAGATATAGGCCCCTAAAATCATTCTACCAAAGAAGAAAAACCATATTTTTTTTCCAAAAAGTAAACTTTGATTGATGATATCTAAATATTCCTATGGTGAAAGTCCTTGAAAATTTGTGGGTAGATAGTTTGATGGTGATGAATAAGATCTTATAGTTAGATTTTTCAATAAATGAATCTTAAGAAATATGCTTTCATTTTAGAGTTTAAGAAAATAATATTCTCATTTGAAATTTAATCTCAAATCGATTTCTTAGAAATATAATTTTTTTATGAGTTAGAGAGGAAAAGTATTGCCACCAAGTCTAAAAATATTCAGATACATCATACTACTAAAATCATAACTCCCTCTGTAATATCACAAATGCTACCATTAATACTAGGGGCTCATACTTACTATGCTACGCATTCATTGTATCACATATTAGTAAAATTTTGATATATTTGAATAGAATGCATGATAATGATTTTGATAAGTCTTTAAAATAATTATTTTAAATACTTTGTAAAAATATTTTCAATCATGCATATATAGAAATCGCATTTTTACACAATGTGATATTACAGAAATAGAGTAGCAGTTTGCAATCACTTTTATAATATCACTTTTTACAAAAGAGTGATATTATAGAAATAATATAAATGTTGCAATTAAGGTGATATTAAAGAGGATCCATAGGATGATATTACAGAGGTAGCAAATCCATTACTTCTCTTGGCTTTACACGGCTTCTTTGCACTTCTATGATTTTGTGAGCTTTGAGCTTTCATGATTTCAATTTTCTATTGCTGTAACCAAATGATTTTGAGAAATTTATTTAATTGAAGTGATCATTTGGTCCACAACAATTAAGTTGTTCATAAAGTTTTTGAGATTTATAATTTTTTCTTTTCAATTCTTCAATTTGGGTTGTCATTTTTTGTAACAATGAAGTCAAATTTCTAATGTATGTGTCTCTTTTATAGTATTTACCATTGCATATGTTTCATTCATCATTCAATAAATTTCTATTGTACATTTCAATATATGCTTACTTATAAAAAAAATTATACAAAGATTTTAGTCATTTTTATTTGAAGATTATTGGAATTTTTGTTCTGCACTCTATCTAATACATAAAAATTCTTATAAAATTCTAATGATGAATGTATAGCATAGCAAGCGCCAACCGCTAGTGTAGCACAAAAATATCATAAAACTTGAATTAAATTTTTTTTCTCATTGAATATTTAGATTCTATCTAGAAAATTTTGATTCATTCCATTTAAATGAGTGACAAGAAAACTATAGAACATTCTGTTTTGCAAGCATGTAGAGCATCATTATTTATTTGTGAATAAAAAATGTATTGGCTTAGTTTTTGAAATCAATTTTCACAACTTTTCAAATAAGAAAAATGTCTAAAAGATTAAATTTCCTTCCTAAAACAATCTCACCATTAGAATTCGCATATTTTAATTCCATCTTAAAACTTTTAACAATTTTGTTTTTTATTCAATTTGTATCCTAGTTCTACTTAACAATTTTTTGAAGTTGATTTAAGGTTTTTAAATTTTTATTGAGGACTCTTAACTTAGTTTTGAATATTAAAAAAATTTAAATAAAAATCCAAAGTACAAAAAATTGAAGTTAAGAGTATTCAAAGTCTTATAATCTAAGGTGACAATGTCCATCCAAAAGTTTTTGTTTACTAAATGCTAGTATCTTCTAATCTATTGTCAAACCACATAGATTTTTATATCATATATTCATATACAAATTTATTATAAGAACCTATAGTTCAATACTCAAAATTTTCATTTTGGTTTTGCCTTAGTGCAATAGAACTAGCAATTTTGAGTATTCATTAACAAACTAGAGGCCTTGGAAGTTGAAATTTGGGAATTAATTTCTCTCTTTTTTTGGATCTAACCAAATGGATATGATCTTTGAATTATATTTTACAACTTTTGTTTGAAAGTCATCATTAAATTATATGCCAAAATTCAATTTTATAATACATCTTCATAATTTGGAAATTTGAACAACACCCTAGCTCTTAAGGGTTAATTAATTTAACTTTATTACTTTGTCTATAAAAATACTAATTTATGGATTTAAATATCATTTTGGTATATGAGAAGTGATTTGGAGAAAAAACATCCAAAAGCACTTAAGTCTTTATCCAAAAATATTTTAGCACTTTCATAATTCTTTTTTAGTTATCATTGTTGAATAGGTATTCAATAGTCAATAGTGATAAATAAGAGTACATTCAAAATTATGGTATGTAGGTATATTTAGGTAAATTGATTGTACACTCTACCTAAATTTAGAATGTGAGTAAATTTAAAATTTATTCCGTTATTCGAATAACATTCTCCCTAAGAATTAAAAGTTATGCTAGCTAGATTTTTAATTAGTTCTTCAAAACTTATTCAATCTTGAATTTTTGCATAATTTTTTAATATTTTTAAATGAATATATTAGTAATTGCAATTTCAACAAAGTGGTAATTAAAAATGATTCTTTGTGTGGATAATGAGCAATAATGAATAAGAAATAAGATAAAATATAACCATGAAGGAACATAAACATAATATGGAATTTATGGTGTATTTGGCCAAGGATAAATATGGATTTTGTTGCACCTTTAGATTATATTCAATTTGGTAAAACAACTCTTAATACCTCATGCAAATATGTTGTAGATTTATCCTAGGATTTTTATTTCATATTTTTAGTGTATAGCATATTGCAAAAGACTAGTTTTGTCATAATTTCTTAAATTCAATAGTCTTTTACACGAAGACATGTCAAGAAAAAAATACTTATGAATGCCAATTAATTTTTTAAAATTATAAAAGAATAATTCTTTGTAAAAATAATAATCTAATAATAATATCCAAACAAAAGATATACTACAATATTTAGATTTTGTCTATAGACATTTTCTAAGCATCTATTGAAGATCATATCAATAATTGATGTCTATTGAAGATTGTGTGTATAATTCATAAGTAGACAAAAAATTTTGTTGGATGTAACAATGTCCACAAATGGTTGTCTACATCTCTTTAGAAGATTGCATCCATAGACTTTGTAAGTTGTAGCTAACAACTTTCAAAATGAGTGACATGATGATGTTTGTACACAATCTTCATATTTTTAGAATATCATTTATGAGTGATTTGGATTTTGACATTGAAAAGAATTGACTACATTCTAGAATCTTTTTTTGAATTAATCCTAGTATCTTTTCAAAGATACTTGTGTAACTTTATGTACAGCCAATTGAGATAGTTGCAATTCCTCTCTTAGCTAACAATGATCAATTGATTTGATCAAGAGATTATTCCATTTTTCCATCACTCATGCATGTTCCATTAGTTGACTCAAAAAAATCTTAAAATCTATTTCATAGTAAGATTATTTTTAGAAAACTTAAATGTATAACTTCTATAGTGTAATTGTCTATTCAAGATCCAAATGTAGCTATGAAAAGATAGACAAAAATGACTCCAAAGCAATCATAAGCTTCAACTTTGACACTTAAGAAATTTGAAGCCATGATTGTTTTGATATCATTTTTGTGTGTTCAATGAATTTGGATTTCTTACCACAATTTATTTGATCCCTATATATAGTGTTAAGTTTCATGGATAGATCAATTGGTATTGGCTATTGTAAGTGGTGGGGCAAATAAGTTGCATTGTTAAGTCTCCAAAGAGGTTATAAAATTAGCGGGGATGCTAGTTTGTGAGTGTGAGCCTATGAGCCTATGAGCCTCCATTTTTTTTTATCCATTTAGGATTCCTAATCTGTTCAAGTCCTATGACCGTGGATTTAAATGCAAGGATCTATAGTCCAAATAAACAACAAATGAATTTGTTCCTATTTGGTTTTGTCCCCCCAAAATTGAACCAATATATTTTATTAAATTGAAATATTATAAAATAGGAAATTTTTGTAAGTAACACATAATGAAAATAGGTCTATATATAGTGGTTTAGGATATTTCATTACAAGACATATATGAGAAAAATACAATGCATTGTAATACCATTATTTAAAGGGCACATTTATCAAGTAAAAATAGAAGGGGCAATAAACATGGATTGTAGATCTTGAATATAAATTTGATGATAGGCAAAATATTACAAGCATTAGATCATAAAAATGGTCTTGAGTTTATGATTAAGTGATAAATGAAGTCTTAATTATTGGCCTTCATGTAAATTTAAAGAATGAAAATGGTTCATTTATTTTAAATTTTTTTTAAATGATTTAAAATAAAAACAAAAAATCTTGAATTTTGAATATTTTAAATGTACAAAATATTCATTTATTATACTAGGTATATGTATTAACCTAGAATGAATTAAGCAATTATTTTTCTAGTCAATACCTCTATTTTTGGACTATCTTAATCAAACTTTTTTTTTGAAACAAATCCAATGCTAATAGTTTAATTTAATTCCAAATTAAAGTGAATTATGTAGAATTTTATAAAGTCCAATGGTGTAGTGTAATTCAAGACTTGCAATTTATTATTCAATTTGAGCAGAGAGTGAAGTTTAAGGCCATCAAATGGAATTGTTGCCATATCATGCATAGTTAGATTCAAAATAGAATAAAGTAAATAGAAATCAAATATAAAAGTATGAAATCAAACTCAAATATTGTCTGACTCAGATGCATTGAGTTCAAAATAAGAACATACTCTAGGATCATAAGATCTATGAGGTGATAGAGAGATCGAAGACGAATTAGATGAAACATTAGCATAAGCTAATGCTAAATCTTCAGCATAAATAGGTAGGCCACGAGGACTCAGAGAAAGACTTCTAAAAAATCCAGAGTGTCGGCAAAAAGGCAAGGTTTGTCTTGGTGATGGACTCATCCAACTGCAAACAACAAACCATATGTTTGAGTATGTAATAACAAATTAAAATTCAAAGTATTGAATTTTGAATTGCAATTGTTGAAAAAAAAACAAAAAAACTTACTCACATAAGTCAAGTAATTCGACATCTTCAATTGGAGAGTCGTCATCAATCTCCATACCATCACCCATGGTAGTAGAATCAAGAGTCTTGGAGATGATAGTAGGTGTTTGTAATGGCTTCAGTACCTCATCAAAAAGCTTGGCATCACTTTCTAATGCTAGAATATGACGATTAGATGAATGAGCTGCTCTGATGGAAGAACCTGTATAAGACACAATATTGACATTATAAGAACATCAAAATTTGAAGGTAGAGAAAAAAATCAAATCAGAATATACAACAATAATGATTCAATGTTGTAGATTACAATATCTGTAGAGGCAGTCATGTCTGCCACAATACCATTTGTAGGGCTTAAGCCATGAACAAAAAGCTTCATGAGAACCTCAGATTTTTCCTTAGTACCCCTCCATGGCTTGCCATCTTCCTTTCTACATGATTGAGTTGTTGTCGTAATAGTGTTGAAAAGGACATCATTTGTGGTTAAATCAACCTCAGGAATTGAGGGATCAATAGAAATTTGAAGCTCTCGAGGTTGTCTAGCAATGGCAGAGGCAAATGATCGAATCAATAGCAAAGCCTTGAACTTCAAAGTCTGCAAATCAAAATCAAAATCAAATTAGAATGTACACTTAAAATGAAAATAACTGCAATAACAAGTGAATCAAAATAAAAAGTGAAAGATTGAAATTACTACTTACAAATTTGGATGGGTTCATGGCATTTGCCAAATGTAAGCAATTTATGATAGTCCACTCATCCTTGATCTTCATTTTGTAGTTCTTGAAGAATCCGGACACTTCTCTCTTCACCGTAGAAGTATCAGGATAAAATAGAAGAAATGCTCCATCATCATGAAGATAGGTGAGAGAGAATGCCATCATTACATGGAGAAAACTTGGAATGCTAGCATTCCAATGAGGGATTTCAGATGATGGATTTGAAGCCCCTGGAACTGGAAGACCATCTGGATACTCTGCAACGATGAGGTCCACAACTAGTTTCTTTTGAATTTTGCCATCAAAAAAGAACTCTCTACCTTCACAGACCTACAAAGATAAATTTCAAAAATGTCAATTCATAACAGAAGATGTCAAAGTCATAAAAGAACAAAATGAGAAGATGTAAATTGGGTAGAATATGTATGATTTTATAATAATAAAAATGAGATGAAAATAAAAAAAATAAAAAAAATGAACTGACCTTTGAGAGAAAAGCCATAATGTTGTCATATGATGTACCAAATGTAGCATTTTTCTTCTTCTCTTCAACGATTCTAACAAAAGAATCATTCAAGATTAGATCAAGAGATGTAGGATTGGTAGACAAAGGATCCAATGTACTCATCATACCTTTAAGCTTGGGAGCTAGTTCAAAGGTAGGAGAGGAGGTTGGTACCAAAACAACGGAAGTAGAAGATGTCTTCTAGCGCTTTGAAGCAGAGAGTTTTGCTTCAACATCGAAAGAAGAAGGTATAGTAACAACAAGATTCTTCAAAGTATCTTGAATTGGTACATCTTCATTGGAATCATCATGTTCAACCACCAACTTCTTAGACTTGGTCTTTTTGGTCTTCTTGGCTGCATCCTTACCGACCTTCTTGAGAACATCTATAGCTGTACCTTTGAGGGCAGGCTCAATAGAATCTCGGAAGACAACATCAAAAGTTGGTGGTCTTTTAAGGGGACAATCCAAATACTACCCACATTTTTCCCAATGCATGGGATCCCAAGATTCCATGATCCCCTCTATGAACATGCACTGTTCACTTTCTTTGTCCAAATAATTGACAAAGAAAGTGGGAGTTTTGGAAATGGCTTTGGCAGGGAAGAGAACATACTTAAAATATCTATAAAACACCCTTTGCATGGCTGATTTGAAGTTGAGTTGCTTGTCTATCTTGTTGTTTTTGTGAACTCCCTTATCGACAGCAAATTCACGAAAGAATGCAGTATCCCACAACAATATGCGTATAGTCTCCACATAATCAAAAATAGTAGGCAAGGGATCCATACCATCGGAAAGATAGTTAATAGATACGTCCAAATCTGCCACTGTAGCATTGAAGAGTTTTTCTGTCTCAATAGCCAACTACCATACACATAAATTGTAAATTAGAAGAATGTTTTGAATTTTTGATTGATCCAAAAGGTTCAAGGAATCAAAACTAAAACAATAGGAAAGAAAGATAAGTACTCACTTGAGCCCACCACGTAGCTTTATGAAGCCACTCAGGAAATTCGAGATCACTGAATTTCGGTTTAGGGAATTTGAGAGCCTTACGAAGAGAAGAAGACTTATTCCATCTCTCAAGCCAATTGATCTTCATAGAAGTATCTATCGCTGAAGTTGCCAACATCCAAAGTTTTTCTTGGGTCATCTCCAGATTGTCATCATCAGTTTCATAGTGAAACTTTATTTGCTCCAAAAATGCACTCGTATGTTTTGGATCTGCAATGGGAAGTCGCTTCTTCAATTCTGAATGAGAAGCTACCTTGACCTTGTCAACAACTTTTGAAACCCACTGTGGACTGAATTCCAATTTTTAGTTTGTCCGATTGGTAGTTTTTCATGTTATAATTGTAGTTTTACCAATCGGGAGGGTAGTTAGGAGGGGTATACTGGGTATGTACGCTGTATTTGCCGATAGAGCACGCTGAGGAGATTCGGGGAGGTGTTTCCCATTGGCGGTTTTGAACTGTGGCCGGCTGGCCGGTATGTATTGGGTTTTTCCCGATTGTTATTCTGAGTTGACTTCGAGAGAGAGAAGCGCTCCTTCCAGAGTTTGGAAGTAAAAACGATTGTGTGTTTGTGTTGTTTTGTTTGAGTAATATGAAGTTGTGTTTTGCCAATGGTGAGTGATTCTAGAGTCTGTGTTTGTCTTTGTGTGCGATTGTGTGTGACTGTGTATGTGTGAGTTTGAAACCGATTGGAAATTGTGGGTTATGGATGCTGTGGAATGTTAATGGTCGATTGTAATTGTATTGAATATCTGTATGAGTTACATACCGATTGGGAGTTGTGCTGGTCGATCAAGAAATACCAATTGGGATTGTTTGAGTAACTGAGTGAAGAACCACCGATTGGGATTAAATGGTTTATTGATGAATAAAATACCGATTGGGAGAGGTATATGAATTAAATGTGTAAATCAAGAAATGAGAAAATTGATACGATTGGAGAAATTGGAGAGCTTAACCGATTGAGGGAGAATTAATAATATTATTTACAATTGAGTTAATTTAGAGAATTCATTTTAAGAGAGAATACCGATTGGTGTTATGCGGGAGTCTGAATACTGATGGGAGATGTTGGAGTGTTGTGAAAGATAACCAATTGGGAGTGGACTGGGAGCGAGACAACAATTGGAGAAAAGACCATCGGCTAAAATAAAGATGCAAGCCCAATTGATATGATAAGTGGGACTGACCAATTGGCTGTTGGGATAACGATAGGAAAATTTGTACAAACATAAACTTGCAATTGGTGATTTCTTTTGGGGAATAAATTTTACAATTCAATCGGGATATTTTACCTCCTAGTGTTCGAATCCTACAATAGGGTTTATTTTTATAGAAGAAATAAAAATCCTTCTACATTTTGGCGACGGAGGTAATTTTCATATTTCAATTGGAAGAATAAAATTTATTCAACCTAAATTGTCAATTGGAATGGTTGTGTATGGGATAATGATGATAGCTCATGAGTTATAATGGGGAATCTGAGTCTAGTGTAAGTGCTCGAGAGACAAGGGCTCGTAGACGTTCACGTTCTCAATATCAATGGTATATCAATCAATTTGAACACAATCAGACTGTTTCATTACCTAATAGTCCCAATTGGGAAAATTATAACGTAGAGTCTGACACCACCTCTGACGAGGAGCCAGATAATCATTGGTTTCCACCAATTGGTCCAGTGGATATAACTGGATCGGCACATTCCAATAGTCCTGAGCGGGACAGTGAACCAATTGGAAGTGGGGATAATTTTGAAACTGAACATCACTTGAATAGTGATTTAAATCCATTAGATCCTGAACCAGAAGTAGAAATCAATTGGTTTGAGAGTGATTGTTCAGATATGGAGGGTGAAGTAGAACCTAGACGACAAGTCTTACCTGTGGCCATGAGGGCTGGGGAAGAAGCCGATCGGCCATATTCCTTAGTGCAATTTCCAAATTTTTATGGACAAATTGGTAGTGATCCCGATAGGCATATTCATGAATTTTTAATCGTATGTAATGCTAATAATGCTAGAACGGAAGCCCATTGGCTTAGTATTTTTCCGGTTACGTTGCAAGCCCATGCTAAACAATGGTTTCAACGCCAAGCACCCGATCATTTTGCCAATTGGACTGCTTTAAAAGATGAGTTCTTAGCTCAATTTAGACCAATAGCTTATGAAGAAAGGTTGAGTGAACAATTACAAGATATTACAATGTCTTTAGGGGAATCTATTGATTCTTACTATGGCCGATTGGAAGATTTGGTTTTAAGACTTCCAGCCGGTCATGGTTATAATGATCAAATGCAAACGAGGTTTTTTATAAGGGGATTAGTTCCACATAGATTAAAAACGTATGTGAAAGAAATTGTTCCGGGAACCTTAAACGATGCATATAGAAGAGCAAAATTATGGGAGGAGGTGAATTTTGAGGATAACTATGGGATAGCTATACAATCTCAACCTCAATTGAGACCTAATATTAATGATAGGATGGTACCGGTAGTTCCCTACCAAACTCCATATCCACCTACTACCTATGTTCCTCCAAATTCTACCGTACAAGTGTCAATACCACCAATAGTGCCAGTCAATGTGGGACCAGTACAAACTTTGCCTATTGGTACAATGGTGGTTAAACCAATACCAATAGAGACCAATAAAATGGAATCCCAATTGTTAGACTTAACTCATAAATTTGAGGATTTGGCCGTTCATTTAAATAATGCAATAGAAAAGAAAGGTCAACCCCCAAATGATAGAGCCAATATTTGGTGTAACAATTGTAGAGGTCAGGGCCATATGTTGAACGATTGTCCCTCGCCACCTAATTTATCTTCCAAGTGTAGATTTTGTAATGGGAAACATGAGACAGAATCTTGTCGCAACTTGCAAAAGAGTCTAATTAATGATGCAAATTTACGTGCCCAAATGGGTCAAGTATATGTAGTGGATAATAATAATAACAATTATGATAACAGTAATAATCCCAATAGGTTTACTCGACAAATCAATTATAAAGGAAATAATTTTAATCCCAATTTTGTGCCCAAGAATAGGATTTTTAATTCTAACTTTAACCCAAATTTCAACCCAAAGAATTTTAACAATGATGGGTTTAATGCAAATCCCAATAGGTATATTCCTCAAAATCCTACGAGTCAAAACCAAGGGTGGAATCAAATGCCTTATGGCAATCCTAGTCAAGAAAATCCTACCTATGGGGGAAATAATCCAAGTTGGCAAGAAAATCCTAATGTGCAATGTTATAATTGTAGAGAAATGGGACATTACGCTAGGAATTGCCCAAATCCTAAGGCTAGCATTCCATATGTTCCATTGTGTGGCAATTGCAACCAAGCAGGCCACACTGCAAAGGAATGTAATGGGCCCAAAAGGGAAAATCCACGTAATAATGATGGGATGGTGTGGGAAAATAATACCGGTTCAAAATTAGTAGTGCCCGCTGAAGATAGAGTAGTTCACCATGTTTCAATAAATGAAGTGGGGTCATCGAGTGATTGTGATAATTCAGACTTAGAAGAACAATTGAAATCTAATGATAGTATGAAAAATGTCAAACAAGTTACTACTAGAGCAAGGGCTAATAAACAATTACCGATGGGGGGTCAGTCTATAATTAATGCAGATGTGAGCTTACCAATAGGGAATAAAAGTTCCAATGGGAATGTAGAAACTCAAATACAAGAGGTGGCACCACTGATTCAATCAGGGACCACTACCTTACCAATTGTTAATAATGAACATAAATTGTTAGGAAATCAAAACAATGGAGTTATAGTGCAGAAAGAAACCCATTGGGTACCTCAAAATATTCCATTGAGTCAACCAGTCCCATTGGTAGACCCTGTGATGTCAAATTTGAGGACTTTAAATCCTGTGGCCAATGGAAAATTTCAAGAGTATCAACCAGCTCTTGAAATTTTTAAACATCCCATCAAAGAAAATCCATCTTTAGATCCGGGTTTAATAAATATGGCTAAACCAATTGGTGATGCATTGGATATAGCACCAGATCATCCCAATTGGAAAAAGCAAACAGTACCAATAGGTCAGCAATCAGTACCGATCGGAAGTCAAGTACTACCAAATAAGACCAATCGGTTTAGGCGGAATAGAAATGCAAAATCAATTGGTATTATGCATGGAACAATTGGTTATGACATTTTAGAAGATCTAGGGAATTTAAAAGCTGACATATCCATAAAACAATTGTTGGGAGTAGCACCTCAATGTAGGGCTACACTTCGGGAAAATTTAATTAGAAAAAGACCTAGAAAAATGGTAAATGAAGTTGCTATTAGTCCAGATCCTGGCGCTCCTATGATTGATGTAACAATTGATGGGGTTCTAATAAGTGGTGTACAAGTTGATGGAGGGTCGAGTGTAAATTTAATGAATTGGGATACTATGACTAGTTTACAATTAAATGGGTTACAAGAGACTAAATTAGTCCTACGTATGGTTGACCAGAGTAGGGTAATTCCAAAAGGTATTTTACCTAAATTAAAAACCATGATATCCGGTATCATTTATTATATAGATTATATTGTGTTCCAACAATTGTCTCTTAATACGTCATATCCTATATTACTGGGTCGGCCTTGGCTATATCAAGCCAAAGCTAAAGACAATTGGGGTAGGGGTTTATTGACAATTGGTTCTGGTTCATCTAAGGTTAAATTACAAATGTATTCAAAAAAATATCATGGGGAAACACAATAGGAATCTTTTGAACATACTAGTGATTTTGATTATAGTTCAGGAGATGAGGAAAATATAGATGCCAATCGGGTACAATTTCATAGGGTAATAAAACCAACCAAATCACCAATTGGTAGAACCTTTAAAGAAATTGGGCTTGGGGAATACTTACTGCCTTGTAAAGACAGTGAGGATTCCGATCGGGCCATTGCCTATTGGTTAATGGATAAGGCTGTCTATGGGATATTTGATAACCAATCGGAGTTAGAACCTACTTGGGAAACAGAAGATCAATGGGATTATTCTTCTGAGTCTATCCCAATTGAAAAACATGTTCCTAAAGATTTATGTATGGATTTAAATATTGGTACCGAAGATGATCCAAAAATAATACAAATAAGTCGGGAATTAAAAGTAGAGGAATTAAATCAATGGTTAAATTTCTTTAAGGCTTATTTAGGGACTTTTGCTTTTTCCTATAAGGATTTAAAGGGTGTACCCCCCGAGGTGTGTGAACACCACATAACCTTAGAGGAAAACGCTAAGCCGGTTCGCCAAAGGCAACATCGATTAAATCCTAAGTATTCACTATTGGTGAAGGAAGAGATAGATAAACTTCTGGAAATAGGATTTATCTATCCCGTTCCATTTAGCGAATGGGTGAGTCCAATTGTTGTGGTTCCTAAGAAAAATGGGAAAATTCGTATATGTCAGGATTATCGGAAATTAAACGCAGCCACTAAAAAAGATTATTTTCCATTGCCATTTACCGATAGTGTTTTGGATTCGGTAGCAGGTCATGAAATGTATTCATTTTTAGAAGGTTTCTCCAGATACAATCAAATTAGTATAGCATTAAAAGACCAATTGTTGACTACTTTTACTACCGATTGGGGTACGTATGCTCATAGAAGAATGCCATTTGGGGTTTGTAATGGACCGGCCACTTTTCAAAGAATAGTCACGGTAGCCTTCCAAGAATTTCTCCGCAAATTCATGGAGATTTTCTTGGATGACTTCTGTGTTTTTGGTTCTAAAGAGGACCATTCGGCCCAATTAGCTCTTTGTTTTAGTCAATGTAATAAATATGGCATTTCTCTTAATGCGGCCAAATGTCAATTTGCGGTGCCATATGGTAAACTATTGGGACATATTGTGAGTAAAGAGGGAATAAGTACTGACCCTGATAAAATTGATTTAATTGTAAATACTCCACAACCTAAAACTATAACGGATGTTAGAAGTTTTGTTAGTCTTGGGAGTTATTATAGGAGAGCGGTTAAGGATTTTGCTACCCATGCAGCTCCTTTAACAAATTTATTAAAAAAATTAGAAAAAGGTGCTAGTCCTATATGGACACCAGAGTGTACCAAAGCATTTATTACTCTAAAAGAACGTTTAAGTACTGCTCCGGTATTAATTCCTCCCAATTGGGATGAACCATTCCATGTTTATGTGGATGCTTCCAACATAGCATTGGGTTGTGTCCTAAGTCAAAAGGATAAAAAGAATATGGACCACCCAATTTATTTTGCAAGTAGACAATTGATAGCGGCAGAGAAAAATTATACTACTACCGAACGTGAGGCACTAGGAATGATTTTCGCTGTTAAAAAGTTTCGTCATTACCTATTGGGATATCCATTTACATTTTATGTTGATCACGATACATTAAAATATTTAATTAATAAGCCAGATTTAAGTGGCCGATTGGCTCATTGGGTATTACTCTTACAAGAGTTTAAATTTTCAATTGTGGTTAGGCCTGGCAAAACACATGCCAATGCCGATCATTTATCCCGATTGGAACCAACACCTCACTCTAACATTGTACCAATTGATGATGAATTACCTGATGGTCAATTGTTTGTGGTTGAGGTAGTCCAATCGGAATATAAAAATATATTAGAATATTTAAAAACAAACCAAATTCCAAGTCAATTAAGTGATAAACAAATTAAACATCTTTTACATCAATGTGCTCCTTATACTTTAATTGATGATGTTTTATATAAAAAAGGCACCGATGGGATATTAAGACGTTGTATATTTTCTAATGAAATACCTTTAATTTTAGAGGGATGTCATACCGATGGGTGTGGGGGACATTTTGCGGGAGAACTTACCGCCCGTAAAGTTTTAATGGCTGGCTATTGGTGGCCAACACTTTTTAAAGACGCACACCGTTTTGCCCGGACTTGTGATCCGTGCCAACGTGTGGGCCGTTCTACACCCACTAAAGCCATGCCATTACATCCCCTATTGGCTTTAGCACCATTTGAGAAGTGGAGGATCGACTTTGTTGGTCCAATAGCTCCACCTAGTAAACGTGGTAGAAAGCGTTATATTTTAGTTGCAACGGACTACGCCACTAAATGGGCAGAGGCCATGGCCACTAAAAATAATGATGCTCAATCGGTAGCTAGGTTTTTATACGAAAATATAATTTCAAGATTTGGTTGTCCAATTGAGTTAATAAGTGATAGGGGTACTCACTTTTTGAATGAAACAATTGAAACATTAACCAATAAATTCATGATTAAACATCGTAAAACTAGCCCTTACCATCCTCGAGCCAATGGGCAGACAGAAAAAACAAATGGTTTATTATGTAATATTTTAACTAAAACAATTTCGGGATCTGGAACCGATTGGGATGAAAAATTATGGGGAGCTCTTTGGGCTTATCGTACTGCCTATAAAGTCACTACTAAGTTTACACCATTCCAATTGGTATATGGGCAAGAAGCTATTCTTCCAATTAAATTTGAGATACCTTCCTTGAGAATAGCAATTGCCAATAGGTTAGGAGAAGTTCCTAGTTTAGAAGCTAGGCTTAGCCAATTGGAACATTTGGATGAGGAGAGACGAGAGGCTGTGTATAATACTTTTGTGGCTCAACAAAAACGTAAATCATTTTATGATAGTAAGCTCCATCCTAAGCAATTTAAAGAGGGCGATTTAGTATTATTATATGATAGTAGATTTCTTAAATTCCCTGGGAAATTTCAAATCCATTGGTTGGGGCCCTATGTTATTGTAAATATGAATCCCAATGGATCTGCCCAATTGTAAGATTTTGAAGGTAAACTTCTTCCTACTCGTATCAATGGCTATCGGTTGCGCCTATATCATAGTTCAGCCGGGGCCGGCTTCAATGATGGCGTGGAGGAGGTGTAAATTCAATCGGTGGTTGGGGGGGGAGAATGATATTAATCTATGGCATTAATAATAGTATAGGTGAAACTAAAAAAATAAATAAAAATAAAAATAAAAAATAAAAAAAGATAAAAGATAAAATAATAATAATAATGTTTCATACAAAAGAAAAAGAAAGAGAAAAAAAAAAAAAATATATATATATATATATATATAATTAAAAATAAAATTAGATATCTAAAATAATTATAATTGTCAGGAGAGTGAATTTAACATAATAGGCATAAATAGATTTTCATTTTGTAGTATTAATTAGAAAATTTTGGTAATTCTCGGAGTAATTAAGAGGGTTAAACTAATGAGTGAGAAAATATATATTAAAAATAAATAAATAAATAAATAAAACATGATAATAATTAGTATAAAGAGTGATAAAGACTTGTAGCCAATAGGATAAAATGAAACAACATGATAACAATTGGCAATAAGGATAAGAATAATTGGGAGTGTTTTAAGAGAGTATCTACGTAGTATTTATGATAGATATAATAATAAGTAAGGAACCGATGGGACGAAGAGAATAGGGAGTGAGAATCAGTATTTAAAAATAATAATAATAATAATATTTTTTTTTTAAAAATGATTGAAATTAAAATTAAATAACAATAAATGTGTCTTTTAAACAAAATTAAAATCTTAGTGTTAAAAATAAAAACAAAAACATGATAAAATACTTTAATTGAAAAATAATATTAAAAATAAGATAAAATTATATAAAACAAAAAAAACAAAAAACAAAAAACAAAATTATATAAATAAATTTGGCGAATACTTTTCCAATACAAACACAAAATTATGCCAATTGGGTAATGATGTGGAAGTGGGATTGAGGGGGAGTTATGAGCCCGATTGGTACGCGCGCCGTCAGGGTATCTGTCAACCGATTGGGAAGGACTATAACCATGAGCAGCCGCCGTTGAGTAAGCCGATTGAGGCTCTAATTGCAAACGAGGCAAATTTCCGATTGGATATTGGTGAGGTGCTGGAGAATGTGAAGGAGAATCCCAATTGGTGTCCAGTCGATCGCCGCTACAAATGGCGTATGGATGCCCAATTGGATACTGTTTGGTACAATTGGCCAATTGTGGCAGGATCGTGGGGAAGCTGGCAGGATTGTGTTACCTCCTATCTTCGGTTTTGGCAGGAACACAAGACCCATCGGGATCCAGTATGTTTTTGGGCGGCCATCTTTTGCAAGGCATTGGCGGAGTGGTGCCAATTTTTTCAGATCATCATTGATCCCCGATTGGGAGGTCGTATGTTGCAGGATGGGGAGTTGTATGCGCGACTGAATTATAATTGTAGCAGGAAGATGCGCCTATTGGAGTTAATGTTTATGATGCAGTTCTTGCAGGGGGCGCACCACAACCTTATTGGCGATAAAAATTCCAATAGGAAGGGGCCAATGGAGGTTTTCTTGAACAGGGATCGGGATGGTTCATTGAAGCAAGAGCGAGCCAATTGGAGAGCTTTATCGGTGGATTGTGACAGGGCCAATCAAGCAGAACGGCGAAAGGGAGCAGGGAGGCCAATTTACCAGATGCCGTTGCAGTGGGTGCCGGGGGTTTCTTTCCAATTGATTCCTTACGGTGTCTCGGCGAAGAGCGCAAGACCAGAGAAGCAGGAGGTGGCTACTTCTACCAAGCCCAAGCCCAAGGAGAAGACCAAGACAATTGTTAAGAAGAAATGATGTTTGTGGGGACACAAACAGATGAGGTGGGGGCCATGTGGACTGAATTCCAATTTTTAGTTTGTCCGATTGGTAGTTTTTCATGTTATAATTGTAGTTTTACCAATCGGGAGGGTAGTTAGGAGGGATATACTAGGTATGTACGCTGTATTTGCCGATAGAGCACGCTGAGGAGATTCGGGGAGGTGTTTCCCATTGGCGGTTTTGAACTGTGGCCGGCTGGCCGGTATGTATTGGGTTTTTCCCGATTGTTATTCTGAGTTGACTTCGAGAGAGAGAGAAGCGCTCCTTCCAGAGTTTGGAAGTAAAAACGATTGTGTGTTTGTGTTGTTTTGTTTGAGTAATATGAAGTTGTGTTTTGCCAATGGTGAGTGATTCTAGAGTCTGTGTTTGTCTTTGTGTGCGATTGTGTGTGACTGTGTATGTGTGAGTTTGAAACCGATTGGAAATTGTGGGTTATGGATGCTGTGGAATGTTAATGGTCGATTGTAATTGTATTGAATATCTGTATGAGTTACATACCGATTGGGAGTTGTGCTGGTCGATCAAGAAATACCAATTGGGATTGTTTGAGTAACTGAGTGAAGAACCACCGATTGGGATTAAATGGTTTATTGATGAATAAAATACCGATTGGGAGAGGTATATGAATTAAATGTGTAAATCAAGAAATGAGAAAATTGATACGATTGGAGAAATTGGAGAGCTTAACCGATTGAGGGAGAATTAATAATATTATTTACAATTGAGTTAATTTAGAGAATTCATTTTAAGAGAGAATACCGATTGGTGTTATGCGGGAGTCTGAATACTGATGGGAGATGTTGGAGTGTTGTGAAAGATAACCAATTGGGAGTGGACTGGGAGCGAGACAACAATTGGAGAAAAGACCATCGGCTAAAATAAAGATGCAAGCCCAATTGATATGATAAGTGGGACTGACCGATTGGCTGTTGGGATAACGATAGGAAAATTTGTATAAACATAAACTTGCAATTGGTGATTTCTTTTGGGGAATAAATTTTACAATTCAATCGGGATATTTTACCTCCTAGTGTTCAAATCCTACAATAGGGTTTATTTTTATAGAAAAAATAAAAATCCTTCTACACCCACTCAGAAACTGCACTTGAAGTCCAATCCACTGGATTGGGATACTTCTCATAGAATTTTTTTTGAGCAGCAGCAGCAGCAGCATCCCCCAATTCTTGCTACAAAAAGTGAAGAATATGTAAGAATAAACATAAATGCAAATGATAACAAATGTTTTGAATAGTGGAGGAAGAGATATGAAATGCAATTGAAAAAAAGAGCTAATATCAAGAAACCTAAACATTCAAAGAAATTTGAAAACTAGAAAAGAAAATGAAGAAATGAACCTGGTATAAGACTCCATTTAGAGCCTCAAGAGTTAAAGTGAACCAAGTTCTCTGTTTCGATTTTTACTTGGCTTCAGCTACAACAAGATCCTCCTTAGAAACAAGTTTTTCAAAATACGAGAGTGGTTGTCCGGCAATATTTTGAATGCGATAGAGCTTGTGAACAAGATTTATGGAGACATGGGACTTCTGATTTCGCCTGCCAAAATAAAATTTATTATATTAGAACATATAAAAAAAACTTTGAAATAAAAGAATGCAGAATAGCAGTATAGATAATGATTCAAGTGAAAGAAACTTGGAAAACAAAAGAAATGAATAAAATAAAAAGGGATCAAGAAATATAATGGTTTACCAATTGACTTCATGTAATGCTGTCAGCATAGTTGCAACATCCCCTTTGACCTCCAAAATGATACTTTCAACAGCACAATGCCATTGAAAGTCGTCCGCATGATCTCGGTTGATAAGAGGCATCCATGCTTGCAAACGATGGTTGCCATCCCATCCCATAAACATCTTGCCAGAAAAAACTTTGAGATCCTCATCATTTTACAATTCTCTCTCAAATGCAGCATTTGCTCTCACCCAGTTTTGATTCCATGTTTTGATGATTTCATCCGTAACATCTATTGTCTTCCCTTCATTGTTCTCCAAGGCAACATAGAAAACTCCATTTCCTTCCATGTAACCACAAGTAACAAAGTGTGCAGCTAAATTCATGACATCATTCTTTAAGAAAGGCCTCACCACCGGTAGAGATATCATACGACATAAAGGAATATTTATTTTCGATTTAGCTCGTGGTTGATACCTCAACTGCTCAAGACGAGAAGAAGTATTCACAGTCTTCTTCTTCAAGAATCCATGCAATTGTAACTCAAGTTCATCTTGAGAAAGAGGTTGAAGTGCGGCATCAGCTTCTTATGCTTGTGGATCTCCTTCTGTCAACATCTCAAGAAAAATGTGCACATGAAGATTAGAACAAGTTTTAGTCTACATGTATGTACAATAATATATATCATTTCGTATAGAAATCATTAATGAATATGGTCTAAGGAGGCCTAAAAATTTCAGCATAAAATAAGCAATGTAGCATACATTGGGAAGAAAATCGAAGTCTCGAAAAGCATGGCCATCAACGGCTAGGGTCTATCAAGCCTTGAAAAATTTCAGAAATTGGCTACTGTTGAGCAATGTAGCATACATTGGGGAAAAAAATAGAAGTCTCTAAAAGCATGGCCGTCAACGGCTAAGGTCTATCAAGTCTTGAAAAATTTCAACATTTGGCAAATGTTGAGTAATGTAGCATACATTGGGAAAAAAATAAAAGTCTCTAAAAGCATGGCCGTCAATAGTTGGGGTCTATGAAGTCCTGAAAAATTTCAGCATTTGGCAATTGTTGAAATAAATAGCATACATTGGGAAAAAAATTGAAGTCTCTAAAAGCATGGCCGTCAATGGCTGGGGTCTATGAAGTCCTGAAAATTTTCAGAATTTGCCAATTGTTGAAATAGATAGCATACATTGGGAAAAAAATTGAAGTCTCTAAAAGCATGGCCGTCAATGGCTGGAATCTATGAAGTCCTGAAAATTTTCAGAATTTGCCAATTCGGCAAGTATTGAGCAATGTAGCATATATAGACATGAAATTCATGTCTCTGGAAGCATGGCCGTTAACGGCTGGGGTCTAAAGTCACAAAGATTTCAGCATCTGATGAGATCCTTAATGTTCTATAGAAGCCAAAAATTTCAACATTTGCCTAAATTCCTAATGTTTCCTAGAAGCAAATGTGTATCTCAAAACTATAGCCGTCAACGGCTAGGGTGTAGGAAGGCTCAAGAAATTGTAGTGCTCTACAAAATTGTAACACCCTAATTCTTAAATTTGAGTTTAGAAAAGCGTAGCCGTTAACGGCTGGGGTTTAAGAAGGCTCAAAAAATTATAATACTCTACAAAATTGTAGCATCCTAATTCCTAAATTACAGTTCAGAAAAGCGGAGCCGTTAACGGCAGGGATTTAAGAAGGCTCAAAAAATTGTAGGGCTCTACGAAATTGTAGCACCCTAAACCCTAAATTGGAATTCAGAAAAGCGTGACCATCAACGGCTGTCCATTGGAGAGACAAACATGAAGGCAATTCCAAGCAATTTTGAAAACAAAATAGAATTGGAAAAAGCGTAGCCGTCAACGGCTGGGGTCTAGAGAGGCGGAAAAAAATGAGCCATGCACCTGGATTTGACTCACTCGGCGCACTTGCTGTCCCTTCTTTTTCTTGAATCATCATTTCTCCACACTCAAATCGTCGCGATGATTCCGTTGTAGCCTCCTCTATAGCCTCTCCTTCATCTATGGGGAAAGCTTCTTCTTCCTCCGATACCTTCAAAATTTGAAAGACAATGTGCGAAGAAACCACAAGGTTTAGGTTGAAGCAAGTCTCCAAAAAAAAAGTATAAAATTGGTAGATGTACCTCAAAAGAATCTTCTGAATAACTTATTCAGTTTTCAAGATTTTAAGCCAAAAAATTTTGTACTCATAGATTCTACGGGTCAAATTTCCCCTAATTTTTTTCAAAATTTTTGGACACTCGAGCAATTTTACAAAAATCGCCAAAAATTGCTGAAAATCAAAAGGCTGGATTTGGCCTTAAAATCTGCGGTTTCTAAAGATTTCAGGCAAGATTTCAAGATGCTGTTTTAGTTTTTAGGCCATAAAACACTCAATATGCATCCGTTTTTTACGTGCTATGTATCGTTGGAATCATACTTCTGACACGCACAAAATGATATAAAGTTCCTACAAATGTGTCTCAAAAAAAATTTCACATACTTTCTAATTTACCATTGCTTGAACAAATTATTTACATACCTCTATGTTTGTACCTTCAAGTTCTATCTCCAACTCCAATGTTGGTAGTGCTAATTGTTGATGCTTTTGTTGATGTTCTTCCTCTTCTTCTTCTGTGTCTTCATCTACTTCATCTTTTTCTTCTTCGTTAGTGTGTTGATTACAATCGCTATAGATAGAAGCTATCTCTGGTTGACCTTCACAAGAAATTCGCCCAACCTCTACAATATCCTATTTTATTACTTCACATGGAACTATATCTCCATATGTTAAATTCCTCATTGAGCTTGACAAATCACCTACACTAATTCGAGACAACCGTCTAATCATTCTAGCCCTTAACAATTGTCTTCTACTTGAATAACAAAAGCTACTTTTCTTCCTCTTCTTCCTGTGTGTAACTAGAGTGTCAAGCACTAACGATGGTGAAAGCAAATCCTCTTGTATTTGAAATAATCAACTATCAAGGCATTACAATATCAACGTCTGTCATACTACATCACACCCTCTTTCAAACTTACATTTCTATCTACTACTTCCTCATGTCTTGCAACCTTCCATATTCTATAAGGCAACCCTAATTCCTCTTTATAAGGATATATTTTCATTTCATGATTAAATAACGGCTAGTTTTTTTTCCTATTCATATTGTCATCAACCACTACTTTTTAAATCTTATCAAACTGTCACTAGATATATAATTATAATTATAAATATGTCCTACGTCATCATCAACTATTATATTTGACGGCTTATCT
Organism: Climacium dendroides; assembly: GCA_950106755.1. Lineage (NCBI taxonomy): Eukaryota > Viridiplantae > Streptophyta > Bryopsida > Hypnales > Climaciaceae > Climacium > Climacium dendroides. Next base: position 25,918,821 of record OX467086.1, read on the forward strand.
TCTATTGTCAGTGACAGTTGTAACACTGTCAATTTGGTCTAATACATATTGATATCCTTCATACTATAATCCATTTATTATTGGTAATGCGTTAATTGATGCCATACAGTACGGCGTCTTACCCAACTTCATTTCATCTACTATTAATATACCTTCTTCTATATCAAATCTCCATATAATATTTATTCATGACTATTCAAATTATCAATCGAATTTCAAATTCTAGTACATCCATGAAAAAAATTTCATTCATTTCGAACAACCCCTATAATTTTCTCCTTTATATTCACACCTCTTGCACTTACAAACTTCATTACTTGCTTCTTCAAACTACGTCTTGTCCCCCATTTTCTTAATGCTTCACTATGGCTAGTATTGTTGCTAAAGGTCATGATGTTCCATTTCTTTTACCACTAGATAATCAAGGTTTCGTTCGTGTACTTGCCCATCTCCTTCATGTCCAGTTTGGATTCACCCCTTCTTCTATTATTGTGGAAGAAGAAGTCCAAGGAGATCACGACGTTGTTAAGGAGTCTATCTTGCAGTCAAGATGTAGTGATCATAAAGGATTCTACTGGCTTCTTCCTGTAGAGCGCTATAGAGTTTATGGTCTCTTGTCAGAGCTCTTGCCACCTTCAATTGAAATATTGAAACTTACTTTTGATAAGTCCAAGGATGAACACCCATTACCATGTCCTGTAAAAGTGGAGTCCTTAAGTAGTGGATGCTTTGAGAATACAATTGTGTTCAATATCAAACGCGAGTCTCTAGAACCTGTAATTGAGTTGTTTAGCGATTCTGAAGGCGAAGTGCCACTGAAAGTCTGCCAACCTTCTTCTTCGAATGTTGTTTTTTCATGTATGGTAGATTCATCCATTCCTACTATCTTCCGTAGTACACTTAGTAGTCCAACATCATCCGTGTTTTCTCGCCTCCCTCTCCCTCCCAATCAAGGCGATTCCTTAACTATGTTAGAATGCCTTCGCAAATTGTCTTTAGTGCTTGGATCACGAAATGAACTTGCCCAAATTGATTTTGATGCCATTGACTATCAGAAGGTTTAGTTCCTCCCATCTAGATTTGATGGGGATGTTCTTTTCGAGCTGCCACCTTGTCGTGGATCTACATGTGGAGCTAGAGGCATAGAAGGTATGGACAAGTGATACAATGGTCATGCATGGTGTCGCACTATGACATCAAACATCCATAATGACTTAGGTTTGAAGTTCAGAAAATCGCATTGTATTGGACACTTGATTTGTGAAAATACGAAATGTGACTATTGCACACGAGCTTTGAAAAGCAATAAAACTAAGTGGATTGGAACCACCAAACATCCTTTTAGTGTAGGTCAGATTCCTCCTCCTAACTCTACTCTGCTCTGTAAAGTCTACAAACAACCTCCTACTTGTCTTAGTCTATGTAACTCGCGAATTTATTATGTACTCAGAAGTGGAGATTTGTCACATGCATGCATCCATTTGGGTGTCCATTCACATCCAGTTACTGATGGTTAATGTAGAAAGTCTCTTGAAGCAATTACTGGCTAATTGCTAACGAAGTAGCTAAGACTCTAACAGCCAAAACTTCTGCCATCACCTTGGCGGCAAGTAAGGAATTCCTTGACACGTTTCTTATTCACGATGGGCTTGGAGCAAAGGAGATGCTTCACGGTGATGCATTAGAAAATGTCATGGATAAATTCAAGCTCCTTAGCTTGCCCAATGTGCGCAACATCATTTCCTCTTTTCGGAGCAACAACAAAGGAGGAGGCGAGATTGATCGAATTCTAGACATGAAGGAACGTACCAAAATGGAGTATATCCACGATAGTATATTTCCAGGACAAGGGTAAGACAAGGTCTATTTATTCAAGATGCTCGTGGATGGACCTGGAAGTGGAGTGGATCTTATACGACAGATGCAACTAGGCGGCAACCTTGGAAATTGTTTTATCATGTTCGATCATGTCAAGAGAGTGAAATTATGAACGACTATTGCTTGCCACGTCTATGATTCTTCTTATTGCAAAGTCATGACCATTGCTATATGTGATATGCAGACTAAAGGGCACTGAAGGCCAGATCATTTTTTGGCGTTGTTTGAATAAGGTCATGATAAAAAATGGAGTGTCAAATCCTAACTTCAAGGGATTTATGTGCGATAGTGCTCAAGCCAACTTTAATGCAGTTCGCACTATGTATGGGTCGGGGGACCCATCTATTCCAATGGTGGACCGTGAAAGGACTTATTTGTTCCATTGGGCGACAAGCATGCACAAGCACACGGAGAAACTAATCAACAAAGAGTTTCAGAAACAACATATCCGACTTTGCAGGTAGTATAAGGATGCAATATCAATATTTGAGGCAGATAAGATGTATCTAGAAATCAAAGCTTGGTGGTATTCTTCTGGAGCTGCATCAGAACCAGCTATTCGCGAACTCGAGGATTGGTTGGCATTTTGGCACTTTTGCTATCGTCAATGGGGTGCAATCATGGATACGGCATGATCTCTACTTTCATTGTTTTTTTTTCTATTTTTTATCCTATATCCTCAATGTTTCAAAGACTGACTTCATTTAATATATTTGCAGAATTTGACAGTAGAAGAATTAGCAAATATTCCAACATGCAATTTGTCTGAAACAATGTACAACAAATAGATGCAAGCTTCAAGAAAGCATAGATCTGATTTGTTCGTTGTCACGTGTGATCACTGGGTTCAAGCCTTCATGCAAATGACCAATTATAGGATTTATCTTTGTGGGGGCCCTTCTGGAAAAGGCCCCTCTAAAGAAGATTTGAAATTGAAGAGGGCTATGGCATCTGGAGATGGAAAAAAAATTGCAGATGCACTTAGTGAGATGCCTGGAGCGGAAGACATCTACACTTGAATTTCGCATTTGAAGGGGGAAGAAATATTTGGATCCAGCAAAAGGAAATTAGATCTTCCAATTGGTTCTGAAGGTGATTCTCATCGCCCTGACAAAGTAAACTTCTCTCATCCTCGGGTTCAAATCAGATCAGCTGTTGGTAGAGTGCAACTTGGGGCTGTAGTTGTCGAAACTAATACAGTTTTACCCCATATCCAATCTATTATAGAAACCGATTGTGATACATCAAAATGGCATATAGCGAGAATTTTACATAAGTCAAGGAAACAATGTCATGCCATTCAGAAGTACACACAAGCCAAATGCAAGCTATTGATTGTCAAGCATGGAATATCCATTGTTGCCCCTACTTATAGAGGGCAAAAGCGTGAGTATAAGGGGACAATAGTTCAAACTGAGGATTTTTTATTTTGTGCTGACCAAATTGCACGATGTGTCATGGGACCTAAGCGTTCCCATGTTCTTACTCGACCTGAGATCTCTGAGATTTGACCTGTTCTTATTGGTACCAATCTTACTCGTACCGAAATTATAGAGTTTGAAGAAGCTGAATTTCGCTTGCAATCTAGCATTCCAATGTCACCTCGACGGCTATTCACCTCATCAAGGATATTTGAGCCTATGTTGTGGACTCATCCTCGACCGGCACATGCTGAAAGAATTCCTTCTATTCGGAATGGTAAGCAAGTTCAACGGAGTAGTAAAGCCCCCACCGAAAATCACCGCAATCAATGGGAGAGTGCAAGGAATGTTACATCAAGTATCACTGGAGTGAACTTCCTTCCTTACCCTGGACTTGGTGCTATTATTACACTTTTGTTTGGTACTGAACCTAACCAAAAGGTTTATAATATCACGCTTTCTAATTTTTCATCTTGTACTTGTCCCCATTATGGAGGTATGAATGGAACTTCAATTAGAAAGCGTGGTATGTACATAAACTGCAAACATCTTTATTACATCTTCCGTTACTTCTGCAAATTGGATTACAAGATAGACACATTCATCCACGCCCCTACCCTCAATTTGGATGAAGTTAAGCAAGTGCTTGTTGCTGCCGGAATCATCAAGACGTGCAATTGAAGTTAGTGAACAAGTTAATTGACGAGTATTAGCATGATATGAAGTAAATCTATAGTACCAATATATTATCTTTAAAATTTGCACATATTGCAAAGTATTATATTTATATTTCAATATGTATTTCTTGTTGCAATGAAAAGATATTTTATTGTTTGTAAGATATAGAATTTTTTTTGATATTTTCATTGCATTTGTCTTTCTGTCAATTTTAGAATTTCCTTTGGATTAATTATTTGTACTTTCACTTTATAAGCCTACTCTAATACTGACTTTGAAAACGTGATTTAAACCAATAAACCTAGATATAAAATTTGAACTTGCAATAGCGCCAACTTTCTAGGCTTTTAAATCCATGGTCATGGGTCCTGTGGCAATAGGTCATATTTTTCCAAAAAACAAACTTTGCTAAAAAAAATTAATCTTTTTAATTTTTTAACTAAAAAAATTAGAAATTATATCATGATTCAAATTTGTAGTCTTCAAGCTCATACAATTCCTGCTCACCGCTCTTAGGCTCATGCTCACCGCTCATAGGCTCATAGGCTCATGCTCACATGCTCACATGCTCACATGCTAGCGTCGTTGATAAAATTAGACCCAAAGAAGCATGTGGTTTAAAGTTGCACAAACTAAAGAAAGGATGACCAACTTGTAGGAGAATAATATAATGCTTTTTATCACCTAAAAATTTCAAAGTTGTTGTACGAGCCTAAATTTGGGCTTCATTTAGAAAATAGTGTTTTTATTTATTAGAGTTAGTCATTTTGGTGTTTTGATTAAAAAAACCATGGTTGTCATTTAGGTTAAAAAGAACAATTCCGCAAAGATAAAACTATTCATACTTTTAGCCTTCTGGATTTTTTATCCTTCTTTCAAGTACTCAAATAACTTAGGCATGACGTTAGTACTAGGATAGGAGAAGATAAACATGCTCAAATAATGGGATATGCAAGATGAAGAATGGAAAATAGACCTTGAAGAACAATCACACAAAATGCAATTTGGTGCTTTGGTGATGCAATACAATAGAGAATGATAAAGACAAATGATATTACACTTCAAATGAATTGAAAATGTTCACCATTTATAATCCCAAAGTTGCAATTTATTGGTTGGTATGCCATCATCCATCCATTAAGCCAAGTGGTACTTAATTCATGTCCTTTAGGAAAAAGGCAACAAGGTTGCTTTGGGGGGATTCCCTTTTAGAAAAAGTTGCTTATTAAAACTTGAGTTGTCAAATCATACTTCAGATTTGATTTTAGAGTTAAAATAGGGTTTTGTAGGCCCTATCTTTTTACATGACAGCTAGGGTTTAAAGCTCATTCTTCTTATTTCTATTGAGATTTTGGTTTACTTTGCTTCAAGCTCTTTTTGCTTTCTCTCTCTTTAGTCACTTTAGTGTTGTCATATGCACAACTAACAATTCAATAGCATTGATAGGATTTTCCTTCATGGTTGTTAGAGTTATTAGAGTGCTTCAATATAAGCAGCCTTGTTGACTCCTTGGGGAGTCACTTAGAGTGTCCATTAAAAACCATGTGCAAACAAAATTTTGGACCCCCTATATACTTTTTGAATTTTAAATAAAATTAAATTAAAAAATATGAATAGATTTTTCTACTTTGAAAGTTTATGTTTTGAATTATTAATATTTTTATTTATTAATAATAATTAGTTACAAATTTTTTGAAGTAAAAAGATACACTATAGAACTTGAAAATAACTTTCACATTCCTATATTATATAAGAAAAAATTGTCTAAAAAATGAACAAAAAATTCCTAAAAATAACTCTCTATTGAAAGCTCATTTTGAGTTTAATATTGATGCAATGGTCATCTAAATGTGTTCTCTAAAAATATTTGAGTTAAAAAAACATGCCATTTTAGTGCATTTTTAACCTCTTTTAGAAATCATTTTATATTTTATTTGAGTTTGAAATTTTGGGAGTAGAATCCTATAGTCATTAGTAAACAATGCTCAAAATTTGAAGTTAAAATTATAGTATATTACAAACCACTTGTTCGCACATGGTTTGTTGTAGTAGAACTAAGTGCACCCCCTGAGGTTGACTCCATCCAAAAGAGTAAAAAAAGTTCACCCTAATTGTTTCTTTGTCTACTTTGTTCTCTTATTTGGTTGGGTCAAAGTAAGAGAATAAAATCTTAAACAACTAAATAAAAAACCATACACCAAATTTAGACCAAGACTTGGTGGCAATAATTAATCAACAAACAAAAATCAATACACATTTTGTTGTGACTAAAGGGAGACTTTTGGGCTCATACATTATTGCTTCCAATGCAACACTTAAATCTTATTGCCCTAAGATTACAAACAAGTCATGGCTTTGTCAATTATGATGCTTGAGTTTTATTGTCTCAAGATCCTTAACAAGTAAAGCTTTAGTTATGATGTTTTAGTTGCATCTCCTCAATATTTCATGGTTTTATGCTATAAACCTCAAAATTGAACCCTAAATTTATCAATACAAAAAATATTTGTTAATACTATAAGAATTTAAACTATACAATTCTAATCTAAGGGCCATTGCTAGAATAATATACAACTTTTCTATCAAGATCTATCAATTTGAAAATATACAATCCTTCAAAATCCAAAAGAAAAGTAAAACAAAATTTATCTTTTATTTCAATAATTTAATCAAGATTAAATAAAATACAAAACTATCTAAAAGAAAGAAAGAAAATATGGAAATGGGACTACATAGTTAACAAATGAAGGTGATTAAAGCCTCATGAAAGCAAAATCAATAGTCAAGTCTTAGATTTGGTTGATTGGTTAAATCTCTTGCACTTCATTTAGTGCAGATTTGAATCCTGCTAGAATTGTTGAGCAATATAGGCAGTTTGCATTACTAGAAAGATAGTGAAAGAAAATTTACAATCAAAGCACTACCTATCTTATGATCTCTAAGAAGATGCAAGACACTCGAGATAGGTTCACAAGCCCCATCATTAAATTAAATTGTATTTCTAAAAATGATCCCCTCCTTTTTATTCCTATTTTTTTTCAAATGAGTTTAGTCAAAACTAATTAAAATATAGAAATTAGGTGCTAATGCATGGGTATTTTGTATCCATTGAGCAAAGACAGGTTGTAATTGTATAGCAGTATCTGAAAACATATCTTGAGGGCGGCCTAAAGCGCTCATTGTATCATTGTGAATATATAGCCCAAAACTATGAAAACCTAAAAAGATACAAATCCAATTTAAATGTGATATTATTGCATCACGGTGTCGTAAAACACGGTCTAATAAATTATTGTATTGAGTTGTTGGATCATAATCTCTTACCATAAAAATAGCTGCATGTGCAGCAGCTCCAATAAAAATAATTTTACATAATGTAACGATCTATGTCATACTACTACAACCATGATTTGAGATGTGGACAAGAAATATTTTTATATCTACAAAGTACAAATACATATTTTAATACTTAAGTCATTCTATTATTGCCATTCAAAATTTTAAATATAAAAAGTAGGTCATTTCACAGAAGCCCAAACCTTTTTTATTTATTGTAGCCCTCTCGATATCCATCTATTTTTTGTACCACATATAATCTGCAATATAAACAATTGGTTATATGTTCTACTTCTATGTATTATGTTGTTGATTAGAGAGAGGTTTGCTTTGAGAAATCACGGGGATTTTGGCTGTGACCAAGAATGGTTTAAAAATTAAAAAGAACTTGTCATAAACAAATCTTCAACCTCAAGCGTCGAATTTTCTACACCGTTGTGAAATTGTTCCCTATTGGCCTATCTTTTTGTAGCTCTATAGGATTTAAAGGTACAAGTGGAGATAAAAAAAACCCTACAAAATACATGATGGATAGAATTGATGGTATAGTACGAGATATTATATATAAAAATGACTTCTAAACTTCAAACTCTTGGTGACCAGCTTTAATTAGGTTTCGCTTCACCATGAGAACAAACAAATCTCAGCTATGTGAACCATCAACCCTATTTTGTCACTACAACACAAAATAAAGCTAAGCATTGATTTAATCCAAATCGTCTACAAGTTTACAATGAAAGACAAGTTACAAACCACATACATAAACAAGTTTTCTTTCAACTTCAACTTCAAGTCTCCAATTCTAATTTCAAAATTGAACTTTGGATGAGTATCATCATTACTTCAAAACTTCAAATAAAATGAGTAATAACTTTTTGAAAAGCTAACACAACTATCTACTCTTCTATCAAATTTCAATTCATTCTAATACTCTGTTCATCATTTATAATCGCTCAAAATTTTGGCCTTTAATAGTAAAGGCAGTAGATCCTCCTTTACTTCAACTCTCACAATTCACTCATATAAACTTTAAATTGAACAAATAATATTTTCATAGAAAGCTAACATCATTTCCTATATTCCCTTTAAAGTTTCATTTTCTATGGTCGTTTAAAGTCTTTGCTCCTTCTCATGGGAGGTAACAAATTTTCCTTCACTCATACTAGCACAATTTTTGAATGCCAACTTCAAATCAAGTAAATGAGGATTTTTTGGAAACACATCATGATACTCAACTTCTAAAATTTTCATTTTAAAATTCATTATACACTTCACATAATGACCCTTCATCCACAAAAAATTAAAACAACTCTTTGAAGAAAGGAGAAGAGACCCCTCCTTAGATTCCACTTTAACTTCTAACTCTTATCTTCTACTTCCAATATACAAACCAATTGGACATCTTAACACTCATTGGCCATTATTATTGACCATACATCCCTTCTTATTCTTAACAATAACAAAAAGATTTATTATTTCTAAGTTCAATTAGAAGATAAATTGTCTTTTTTTTCCCTCACTACAACTTCATACACATAAATAAAAAATAACTTTAAGTATGTAAATAAAGAACTAAGATTTAATATATATTTAACAAAGGTAAAAAATAGAATTACAAAAAAAACTCTATTTTTTATTACAATTCTTCATCTTGAGACTCAAAAAATCCTTTAGTTCAACATAGTAAAATGAAAAATGAAAAATAAATAACAATACTTCAATTTGATGAAGCTTTTAAATGAATCCCTCTTTTTATAAAAATGACTTGCATCTTAATGAGAAGGTATCACCTTGAAGCTACTTGCCATAATGTAAAATATGTATTTCTACATTATGTACATATGTACAACACGACAACGCATTATAACTTTTTGCACTGAATCAAAATCTTGCAAATTACTCCTTTCCTACACTAGATTCCATTACTCTATACTAATGAAAGCAAGGGCCTTTCAAGATACTTCCTTTCATATAATTCCCTTTGATTATATCCTTGCTCATATCCTAACCAAAACACCTATAAAACTGAAACTAATATGTCCAAACTTACTATGTCTCATTATCACCCCATTTCAACTTCTCTTGACAACCTTCTCATCTTTAAAACACATTTTTATAATACTTTTGAATTCACATACTAAAATGACATATTTATACAATAATCTATACAATGCAAAATCACCAAATACCAATCACTCATACAAAATTCCAAAAATATAGGATGGAGTACCCAACCACTATTAGTTACCAATACAAAAGTCCAAGGCACTACATACACTTCATCAATAGAAGGGCTTGCACACACATTCCAAATACCCAAGCTTGCAATAAAACAACACTAACCCAATATCACTCAAATTGCTATAAAATACTCCACATTCATACTCCACAACAAATGAAAATTGAAAACAACCAACAACCCTCCAATTGTCTATTCCCCCCTTAACATGTACTCACCTATTACATTTACCATCCCTCAAAAATCAAACTACAAAAGTTCACACAACCAATAAGTACATCAACTAATTCCAACACAAACAATTACGAGCCTAATGGTGTGAACCTCTGGATAGCATAGAGCCTCTCTCTTAACCAAGGTAAGTAATATTGGAGTCACTTGCATAAGCACTTGTAACTATCCATGGAACACAATATGAACAGGCTTTTAATTCTCTCAAAAGGATTGGAGTTATTTCTCTTCAAGAATGACGAATTCAGGTTGAATGTGTTGCTGGAATGGGCTCCCTTCGTAACTGATTGGAATCGGTAAAATGTCCGGAATAGGACTTCCTGCTTCATCCATCTCTCCAAACAGTGCTGCTTAAGCTAGAGTAGTCAGCCCCAAGTCTACAAATATGTGTTACATTGCATCATGGTACATAAAGAGTTAACAACATATTCAAGGATGGTCCACAGGCTTAGAAGGCAGTGGATACAACAGCATCTATATTCACGTCTATTAGCCCTCCTGATTTTCTTCTATCTTGACGAGGAATCTTGATTTCCAGAGGCCGTGGACCTACTAATTCATGGTTAACAGGTGCATAACAAGCTTTACATACTCTTAAAACTTCATCGTAGACAGAGCATGGTATTTGTAATCCTAAGTCCCGCATTTTGATGTAATATGAAGTGGCAAGTTGCCATTGACCACTATTTGCCAGCGCTCTAATTACCTACAAAAATAAAACAGCATAAAAATGGTCAATAGCCAATGGTCGTACAGAATGCACGAATTGTTAGAACTGAGCGCAGGATGAGTTGCTTTCTGTTCCAAATTACTTCAACGCGAAAGATGATAACATTTCTGATTTGCGTCTCTTCCATTTCCAGCACGCATGCTTAGATAGTCCGAAGCTTAACTCGGCTTTAATTAACCTCACCATCCTGAATCCAGTGAAGCACATGAACAGAACCGGATGTCAACACTCAAAATGCCAGATGACGAGGTTAAGTATATATATGTTACATACCTGGGAATAAGTGATAATATCTGGTTCGACGCAAGAAGCCTCCATCTGCTGCAACCACTTTACGGCACTTTGTCCATCACTAACCCGTGCACAAGCTGTAATCATGGCGTTGTAGGTCACAACAGTAGGCCCCATACCGTTGCGTTGCATCTCCTCGAACAAGTCTACTGCCTCGCTGTAATTTCCTGCTTTCCCCCGCACCGTAATCATGGTCGTGTAAGCATATTCATTTGGTTTCATACCTACCTTGAGCATGTGTTCCCAAACCTGGCAAAAATGTAAGAGAACGGCCATCAGATAGCTGTCAAACTGGCTTGCTTTCATACTCCTTATTAAAATTTTAAGCATTCTGCTATGTAGGATGCAGACATGCAGATATGCACTGACAGGAATGAGTCGACTTCACAGGTGAACCAGGCAATGCTCACTAGTGCTAATACCAAGTCAACATACATTGACTTGTTCTTAGCACTAGAGAGCACTGATACATTGTGCGTTCTCATGTCACTCATGCACAATTCACAATTGATAATGCCCTCTAAGACATAGTGGCGAAGATAACATACCTGCTCCGCTTTGTCCGTCAAGTCCCCTTTCTCAAGAGCGCTTAGCAAGGCGCCATATGACAGTACTCCTGGTTTCTGTCCATGGGCTGTCATCTTCTGGAAGACTTCAATAGCAGAAGCAGGTTCATGCGCTCTCCCGCATGCGATCAGAGCTGCATTCCACGCGAATGAATCCGGTTCAATCCCCTTTTCTTGCATCTTGTTCAGCAGCTGCAACGCCCACTTCCATATCCCGCGCTTGCTAGCCGAATTTAGCAAAATCTGGAAATGCGATAGAAGCAATCGATGCGTAGTCTCGTCTGGAGGCGGTCCCACACTCATCATGTTTTCATAAACCTCAAGAGCAGCCCACCATCTCTTCCCTTTTCCTAAAACCCTAATGATATGATTACAAAGCGAAGCATTCAAGTAAAACCCTTGCGTCCGCATGCTGAAGTAGAGCCACTTCACAGGGTAGTAATCCATCTCCCGCTGCCCGCACGCACGAATCAAGTCTTTACACATCTTCTCGGGCAAGTGGATTTCTGCCGCTTGCATTCTAGCGAACAGAGGCCCTAACTCTTTAATAGAGCTTGCATCACTACCCAGCCAACCCCATATCCGACGATAACACAACTGCACTACAAAGACAGCAAGCTCCTGTCGCTGCTTCTTCTCTCGTTTCAGCTCCGGACGCTCACGCGCGATGCCACTTCGTTCCTGTTGCAATAAATCTCTATACAAATCCAGCACACGCTCGTACTTCCCACTCCGGGCTAGAGCCTGGATCGTCGTCCTATACGTAAACAGGTCAGGAACCATCCCTGACGCTTTTATATTCTCGTAAACTTCCAGAGCTTCGTCGTACCGCCCTTGCAGATCGTACATACTAATCACCGTGTTGCAAGTCACGATATCGCAGGAAACGCCATTCTCTCGCATTTCTTCTAATATGGTGACCGCCAGGTCGTAGCACCGATTCGCTTTCAACACTCCTAACAATGAATTATAGGTGTACACATTTGGCCGCTCATCTCGTCGCTGCAGCCAGCGAAGCAGGGCCACCGCAGCTTGCGGTTTCTTTTCCATACCTAATTTTTGCATGACAGTAGTGAAAATCGAGCTTGGAAATTCTAAATCCCCTAGAATAATCCCCACAGCTTCAGGACTCCGCACGCGGCGAAGGGCCCAAGTGAGAGCCCTCACAACTGGCGTGAATTCCCTGTCTGTCTCTATCCGACTCTGCGTTTCCTGCTGTATACGCCGCAACAAGGCCTCTTTGCTCTTCGTACTCATCTGATGACCAAATTTCTTCTCAGGCACCTCACTCTCGTCAGATACGATGCTCCCGAGCACTTCAGGAGCGTCCACTGGCTGTGAACGCAACGATTTGATTACGAAGCTTGTGGAATGCAATCCGCAGCTGTAAAAACACTTCGACTGGAGCAACTTCGGTCCAAATTGGCAATCAAACATGGAATTTTTCAATGAAGAGGAGGCAGGGGCACAGAAATGCACGCTGTGGTAGACCGATGAAGTCATAATTCCTCGTCGTTTCAGCAAATAAGGAAATGCACAAATGTACCCAAGCTCTGTGAAATTCCCACACCCTCAAAGATCAACCCTCGAAACGAGAACCTCCGATGAAACCCATTCACTTCTAAATGGCTGTTTCCCCAATTCCCAACGCGTGCCCCTCGTCACCATCCATTCTCTGCAAAAACCCGCACTGCCTATTGATCGCAAGGAGAATAGAGAATCAAAGGAAACCCTATAGGAATCATGGTCAACGTGCATCTGCAAATCACTCTCAGCGAAGGAGAAAAGCATCCTGCCTGTCTGCAACTCCTTATCCACCGAGTCACTCCAGGGTTGGTGGCCAACAAAGCATGTGAGTATGTGGAATCCACACCTTAAATTTAGCTGTTTGTTTTGTTTGTTAGTCTAAATCTTCTGGACTGTGCATCCCCTAGTCACGTGCTTGGTACCATTGGAAAGCCCTCAGCAAGGAGGGTTGCACAGGCTTTGTTTCGTGGTGTTTGGACGTACGGTGTGAAAGTTATTGAATTTTGAAGTTTTTATGAACTAAAAAATAAAAAAAATATTTTTACTTTTGTTTTGACTATGGCAATGGCACAAGGCACACTAGTACAAATGAAGGAAGTAGGTATCCCCTTGTACTAAATTTTTTTTGGCTAATGTAAAAATTGGCACCTTCATTTTTTTTGTCATGTGAGAAAAGAGGACTTGGGATTCACCATTGTTATATTGACATCAATGTTATTTGCAATAGAAAACAGTCTCATATATCAATCTAAAAATCATTATTATTTTTCTAGTAAAAATTAATTTAAAAAAACTCATCATAGCGAAAAGATTGATCACATTGATGAAAATTCTTCACCTTCATTGGAAATTCAAAATTGATCAAAATGATGAAATTGATAATTGCAATAATATATAACACTTTAGCTTTTATGACAATGATCTATTGGAGTAGAAAACTAAGCTCATTAGTGTTATACATAAAAAAGGCAATTACACCAATACCATCATCATAGAAAACATCCAAGTTTAACTTATAATCTCTTCACCATTGTAAGGTTTCCTAAACTCAAAAACAAAGAAATAGTTTATGTATCAATACATTATGAATAGTTTCTTTATCACCATTAAAGCCACATAGCAATTTGCAACTATAGCATTCTACAATCAACTCAAATAAAAACCTTCAAAATATAAAATAGTTGGAACTAAATCAATTGAAAATAGTTTGAACATCTCAAGTATAATCCTTAAGTTAGTATTTTCAAAAATTTCAGTAACTTACAAGTGAATGCATAGGATATTCCATAAAAAGCATAAAATTTGATTGGTTGCATGTGGTTTGCTAATATTGTCCAATTAATGCTTGATCTACAATTTTATATTTGGTACACATTGTCCAAACTCTTTGTCAACTAAATCAACCGATCGTTTCTAGGAACTTGAATTATAAAAACCACTTTTATACACCAAAATTGATAAACTTTTTGTCTTATTTTAAACATTTACAATTTTTGCTAAATGGAAGTCTAGCCTAATTCCACCATCATGTACTATAGAGAGGGTACATTCCAAAACAAAAAAGATGTGTTGATGATAGAATTAGAAACATAGTGTATGTAGATTGGTCAACCTTAGTGCTTTATCATTGAGTCAGGGAGATTGAAATAGAAAATTGATCCCTCATTCATTATTTGTCTCGAACATTGATAAACATTAAAAATTTCATTGCAAATTAACCACTACAAAATACAAGTTATTAAGGGACAATTCTTCTTGGCCTTATAAGTATTTCATCCTTGAAGGGGAAAAATTTGAAGCATAGTTCCATATTTTATACCTTGTAGAAAATGCTAAAACTTGTTACTTATTTCAACCTAGATGATCAAATTGGAAAATTTGAATTTGTATCTGGAATCTAAGACCTTGAATTATTAAGGAGTTAGGTCACAAAATAGAAATCAATTACTACAAAAAATAGAAAGCATGTTTTCTTAGTCATCTCTATGGAATAGACCTCTTCTACCTTCTATAGAATGCACTACTTTAAATAAATCCTTCCAACTCTAAGGATGACCATAACAATTTATCAAAAAAATAACAAGGATAGGAGAATAGGGAAGGGACATAGGCAAAAGTAGTATCACCTAAAATCAAGGAAATTTGTATAATAACCATTATTGTGTATTGAAAAGATTCTATCTTCTAACCTAGGATTTAGTCCAAAGGCCATTTTTTCATCAAAAAACACTCAAAATTGCCATTTCTATTACAAAGAGAAAAAAATATTATAAATTATTTAAAAAAATATTTAATATAGGATCTTGCACTAAAATAGTATAAGAATATATAGAAGAGATTTTAGAAACTTTAACTGCATAAATTATTAGATAATTGCACTTCTCAAGGATAAAACACTTGTAAAGCCAATAAGGTTATCAAGAAGCAAGCCAAGTATAAAAGCATCTATAATTTTGCACTAGTCCTAACTAATAGGAAAATCTCAACATTTTTTTGTTGCTTCTAAGTTTAAAACACATATTATTTTTGGTTGCTTCCAAGCTTTGAATCCATATCTTGGTTTTAGCAAAATTCTTCTCAATGTTCTATTCTATAAATATTTTTTTATAGTATTGACATGGAATATCAAAAACCCTTTATTTTACAGTTTTATTTATGGGCAATGTTTATCCTCATATATCTTAAAAAGACTCACTTGAAGGATACTTAGAGTATTAGGTTCTAGGCAATTAACTATTTTTGAAGGCATATTCTATGTATACTTATGCAAGGACAATTGATGACACAAATATGTCAATAAACACAATAATTTTGAACATGCAAGATTGAATCTAAAAAACACAAGCAAATTAATTAGTAGATATGGAGAACTTTCGTAAATTGGCACCATTTTATGACTTTTTCACTTTACGGTTTAGACTGCATGGTTTGAAAATGGCGTACGGAGTATGCCATTTTAATTAAATTCATGATAGATATATCAATGTACAAACAAAACAAAATGGATGAGAAAATAACTTCCTAAATTGAATTCCAATAAGTTGGACTAACTAATAGTAGTCTATTGCCCCACTAGTGTCACAAAATTTATAGTATAAAAGGTGACTACACTAACAAAAGTTGTCAAGCGGTTATTATCACTATAAGAAATATTGCGTTGGACATTATTGTTGACCTATTATCACTATAAGAAATGTTGCATTGGACATTATTGTTGACCTAAAAGCACAAGTTGTTGTAGTGGATGTCACTTAAAACATGGATTTCTTATAGTAATATTTCACATATAATTGTCGCTAAAGTGCTAATGGATGTGATCAATCCAAACTGTAACATGACACAAAAATCCAAAATCTTTTGTATGGTATGATTGTATTGCCATTCATTCCTCATAGGGCTACTCAAGTTGCATCTCAAACAAAAGAAGAAACAAATGCTAATTAATGAGATTTATATGATCAAAAGAAGGACCTTTCAATTGGAGGAGGGAAAATTCTTTATTTTAGTTGAATGTGAAGCCACTTTCTTCTAGAGCCCAATATGTTATTAGGGGTGATAGGGGTAGTCACATCTTCTCCAAGAAACAAAATTGTATGAAGTCGGAGAAATTGGCAAGAGAAAAGAGGAGACAATGGCAAGCCATTCCTCACAAAGGTGTAACATCCCTTTTTGTTGTTTGGAGTAATTCTCAGAGTTGCATTACCTTCAAAGCTAAATGGGAGCTTTGCAAGCTACACATAGCCAACAAAATTGAAAATTTCCTCGAGAAATTTTCTTCCAGGTCGATTCTTCACCTCTGGAAGAAAAGAAAGGCCCTTCAAAATCCTTGGAGAATGAGTGCTATGCAAAACATGGACAACCACACAGAGAGCGCTATGCATCTAATCTCTGAAATCATCTAAAGGTTGGAGGAGGTGTGACTACCCATAATATGACAGAGTTCTTTGATTGTTTGGAATTTGATGTCTAGAAAAAAGCTTTTTTGGGTTTACAATGTCAATCAAGTTTCCAAAATCCAAAATTGCCTTCTTTTATTGTGAATAAAGCCAAGTACATCTTTGAGTATGTCAAACTTTCTTTGATATTGATTGATTTTCCTTTTGATTTTAACCCTTAAACATCGATTAGGACGTTTGGCATCCAATGGATAATACAAAAGTCCTTCTAGTAGGACAAAAGTGCAACTATTCATCTTCAGAATTTTGTTGTGGAAAGGGAAGGTCTTCTACAATAGTTTAATTTCAATGAGTACTTTTGCAATTTTATAAATGAATGATGATTTTCATAGTCACTAGTCCGTCCTTTAAGGGTTAATTATAGCACCCCTATTATTAGTGGTAGGATGCATAATTTTTTTGGTATGACAATCTTTGTACGGTGAAAGGTTGCAAGGAATTTTAAACTAGATTTCAAATGCATCGCCTTTAAATTGCATTAAAATTTGCACAAAGAAATCTTTTCGCATTATGTTTTTTAAGGTGAACCTTCAGCAACATTTAATAATCACACCAAATCTCAAAACATGCAAATCTCTATATTTACGTGGAGAATGGATTTGAATTATGTTCATACAGTGATTGGCAAGTTTATTGTATTTTTTTGGCTGCTAATTTAAATGCTCACGTTTTGCCTATGAGTTACTAATTTGTTGGTATTGGTCCTATTTACATGCTTCATTATGTGTAATTACCATCTAGTTTTTATAATGGTACTTTAGGTCCTTGGGCTTTTCCAAAGGCTATGCAGGATCTATTGAGCAAGTGTGCAACATTGGTGGCCTTCTAAACTATGTATTCAATATAGAGAGAGAGCATTACTTGTGACCCAATGCATGTCTCTAGTAGCTTGGATTTTTGGATTGTAAGATGTTGTAGCTAAGTTATGCTTAATTTGCATGGTAAGAATTGTGTATTGCTTTTGTGATGTGATTATTATTTTTTTGTTAATTCTTTCTCTTGTATGTCTACTTAATTTGCTATCGCTTAACCCTTAAACAACAAGTCGGTCACCGTGAAAATCATTTGTTTGGATACCATGTGAATTGTTGGCTTAAAAATATCATACTACTAAAATCACAAGGTCTTTCGTAATATCACATTTTAACACTGTGTGATATTACAGAGGTCCGATCCCTCTATAATATCACCTAGTGTTAAGATGTGATATTACAGAGTTCCAATGGCCGTTTCACCTCTGTAGTATCATACAGTGTTAAAATGTGATATTATAGAGGTACACTGATATTACAGAGGTAGAGGTTTCATATTTCTTGACTTCTACAATTTTATGATTTGAATGTTCAAGCTTTGAATGTTCTCAATTCTAATGTTCTAAATGATTTGAAGCTTTTGCACTTTTGGATTCTACAACAAAGTATTTACATAGTCTTTGCAATTTGACAAATTTGTATTTCAATTCTTCAATTTTGATCATCATTGTTTATGAGTGAAGAAATTTATCAAGTGGTGGTGTTCTTGAGCTCAACAATACTTCCAAGGTATTTTCTTTACATTTGTTTTAAGCAAATTTGAATTCACGTATAGAATGGTGATTTGAACATTGAGTTTCATTTGAACAATTTGAGTATAATTTGAGCTTCAATCTAATCTAATTTCAAGAGATTGATGTAATTAGAGCCAAATTGGAGCATTCTTGGAGCAATTGGAGCATTTTTGAAGCAATTGGAGCATTCTTGAAGCAATTGGAGCATTCTTGGAGCATTTTTGGAGCAATTTGACTTAATGTGAGTAATTTGAGCTTCATTTGCTTCATTTGAGTGTAATTTGAGCTTCAAATTAAACTTAATTTCAAAAGATTTGCATTTCAAACTTAAAACCAAAATGCAAATTTTTACAAAAAAAATGAAATTTTTTTTTGATTTGGAGCTACGCCAGAAGGCGCAGCTCCAAAGCTGCGCCGCAGTGCGCAACAGCAACTGCATCGCAGTCATTGCGGCAGCACATCGACTGCTTTTTAAAAAAAAAATTAAAATTTTAAATTTTTTAAATTTTTTAAATTTTTTAAATTTTTTGAAATACATAGAATACATAATATTAAGAAATAAAAAATAAAAAATAAAAAATAAAAAATAATTATTAAGTTTTTAAAATTTTATTTAATTTATTTAAAAAATATTAACGAATTCACTATAAAAGAAAGTCTATTAGATTATTTCTAAAACTAAATAAAATATAGAATACATAGAATACATAATATTAAGAAACAAAAAAATAAAAATAAAAATGTTATTAAATTTTATTAAAATGTATTTCAAAAAATTTGTTTAAAAAATAAAAAAATAAAAAATATTATTCTAAGCTATTCTAAGATAAACCGAGTTGATATAATTTGAGCAATTCGAGCAATTTGGTAAAATCAAAAAAGTCTTTTATCAAATTTGACTATATTTCAATAATTAAATTTAATGTAATCTAATGTGACCAATTTGAAATAGTCTAACAAAAATTTGACCTATTTTGTCTAAATTTTTGTCTAATTTGAAAGAATTAAGTGTAATTTGGCCTAACTTTAGCAATTGATTCCAAAATTTGATTTAAAATTATTTAATTTCACCTAATTTGACTAATTTGACCTAATGTTTGCAAAAATTGACCTAATTTGAGCTATTTTGATTCAAAATTCTCTATTTTGACCTAATTTTTGTAAAAATTGACCTAATTTGAGCTATTTTGATGTAATTTCTCTAATTTGTTTGACCTAATTTGATCTATCATTAGTGAAAATTGACCTAATTTGATGAATTTTGATTCAAAATTGTCTAATTTGACCTAACTTTAGTGGAATTTGACCTAATTTGATGTATTTTGATGTAGAATTGTCTAATTTGACCTAATTTGACCTATCATTAGTGAAAATTGACCTAATTTGACAAATTTTGATTCAAAATTGTCTAATTTAACCCAATTTGACCTACTTTGATTCAAAATTATTTCTTTTAACCTAATTTGACTTGAATTTAATGAAAATTGGCATAATTTGATCTATTTCAATTGAAAATTGTCTAATTTGACTTGCTTTGATTCAAAGTTGTTTATTTTAACCTAATTTGACCTACTTTGAATGAAAATTGACATAATTTGATTTATTTGAATTCAAAATTGTCTAATTTGACCTAATTAGATTTAAATTTTGCAATTGGTTCTAATTAGAATTTTAAAATAATAATAGATTAATATTTGATATTTTTTTATACAATTTGAGAAGATTGGAGTATTGAAGCATTTGTTTTGGTAAAGAATTTTCATCCTCTTGTGGGTTGTGTAGTGTAAACGGGCATTTTCCGTTTGCATACCCAAGTATTCCTACTCCATTGTTTCTAGGAGGAGGCTTGGTGTGTTTGTGATAGGCGCTTTTGAATTTTAGACGTTTTTGTTGAGAATGAAGTCGGATTGATCACCGACAAGATTCTCTTGTGTTGTTGAGCCTGTGTTTGTGGAAAGTGATGATCTCCACAAAGTATAGTTGAATTGTTGCAGGTTGCCCTATAGGTTGCCCTTTTTCCCTGTCCATCGCATATTTTGTGGTCCAACCTTGAAGTTCACAAAAATTAACTAAAAGGAATTGTAAACCCTTTGTTTTAAAAGCTTTGTAGTGGAAAGTAAGAGAAGAAGGGTGATTCCACCTTCCTAGAACCTACACAAGGTTTAGGTTAGGCATTCTTCTCTTACTGAGTGCACACATTCAGGTATGGCAAGGCTTTTTTTGTAAATTAATTTAAAATTATTGATTTATTTAAAAAAAATTAATATTGCATTGAAATTAGAATTTATTATTTTTTTAGACCATGGCTCTTGCTTTGACTACAATTGATATCTTTGTAGGTGTCAACGTTCATGATGTTGGATTCATGTGCATCCAATGCCCACAATGTTTAACATTTCATTTTAGAAAAGAGAAATCTATCATTTGTTGTTATAATGGTAAAGTTAGTAATGAACACGTTAGTCATCTAATTGTCCATCCAATGCTTGATGAGCTTTTTATGGGCATGACACCTAATTCTCGTGAGTTCATTAAATCTATTCGAAAGTATAATCAAGCTTTTGCGTTTACAAGTATGCGTAGTAAGTTTCAATCTAACCAAGCTAAAGGTAGAGGAGTGTATACTTTTCGTGTAAACGGAGAATTATGCCATCATATTGGAAGTTTAGAACCTGAATCATAGGAGGCTACAAAATTTGCACAAATTTACTTCTTAGATGATGGTTTACAAACAAATCGTCGTATGGAGATTTTTGATGATCTTCAGCGTGAAACAATTAATATCATACAAGAAGTATTAGGATCGATAAATACTTTAGTTCAGGGTTTCAAATCTTCACGTGATGTTCTTTTAGGAGGACTTAATATGGGACTTCGCATCTCTGGTGAAGTTCCTTCTGGTCAACATCCCCGTCGATATAATCGACCAACAATCTAGAAGTTGCTGCTGTTGTTCTTGACGAACAACATTTAGATTCTGGTAGAGATATTGTTCTTCATCAGTGTGGTAGAAATTTATTACGGATAAAGGAACCCATTCAGCTTATGACGCTTTATCCTATCCTTTATTGTTTCCAGATGGATGATGTGGGTGGTCACCAACTTTTAAAGCAAATATTGGAGTGACTCTAAAGTCATTTGTTCAATATTTGCTTCAAAAGCGGCTTGAGTCAAATGTATTACATAGGGCGGGAAGATTATTCCAACAATATGTAGTAGAACATGAAAACTTACTTTTTATTAGACAACATCAAGCTGAACTTCGGGCAGAATGTTATTAGGGGATAGTAGATGTTTTACAAGAAGATAATGGAGTACGTGTTGGACGTCGGATTATCTTACCAACAACTTTTGTCAGATCTCCTTGATATATGCAAAAACTCTTTCAAGACAGTATGGTCTTGGTTAGAGTTTTAGGAAAACCTGATTTATTTATTACAATGACTTGTAATCCAACGTGGCCTGAAATTCTTAATGAACTTGAGCCGGGTCAAAGTCCCCCTGATCATCCAGATATTGTTGTACGTGTTTTTGAACTCAAATTAAGAGCTATGATGGATGAGATTACGAAGAAGAAGAATGTCTTGGGGAAAACTATTGCTTTTTGTTATACTATTGAATTTCAAAACCGTGGTCTTCCTCATGCACACATTCTTCTTTGGTTGAAAGACAAAGTCAATGACTGTGATCTTGTAGATCGTGTAGTATGTGCGGAAATTCTTGATTCGGATAGGCAACCGCAATTATATGCTACGGTTGCTAAACACATGATGCATGGCCCATGGGGTTTGGATAATCCTAATTGTCCGTGCATGAAAGACGGTAGATGTTCAAAGAATTACTCGATGCAAGTTCGAAATAGCACAATAGTGGATGACGATGGATTTATTTTATATTGTCGTCGAAATCAAGGCCGCTATGTGGAAAAGCATGTACAGGGACAAATTATTCGTTTAGACAATCAATCAGTTGTACCTTACAATCCTTATTTAGTAGGCCGGTTTAATTGTCATATCAATGTCGAAATTTGTAGTTCGGTAAAAACCGTCAAATATCTTCACAAATATATTTTTAAAGGTGTAGATCGTGGTGTTATAGAAAGAGATGATGTTGTAGATGAAATCAAAGAATTCTTAGAAGATCGTTATGTAGCCGCTCAAGAAGCATGTTGGAGGCTTTTTAGTTTTGAAACCAATAATAAGAGTCATAGTATTTGTCGGTTACCTGTTCATCTTTCAGGTCAACAATATATTTCTTTTCATGAGGGAACATCTTTGCAATCGGTAGTTGATCAAAGTGCTCACACTAAACTTACAAAAAAATTTGAGCTTAATAATTACATTTGTGCCTTGATTGCTTCTGGTAATCAAGGCAATCATAAACTTCTTCGATACATGTATCTTCCGCTTCATTATAAATGGGATGTACAAAACAACATGTGGATTAGAAAACAACGCAATGTAAAAGTTTTTGGTAGAATAAATATGGTTCATGTAGGTACCAAAGTATTTTATTTACGTTTGTTGTTGACTCATGTTGAGGCACCAACTTCATTTGAAGATTTACTTCGTTTTCACAATACGGTATATCCAACGTATAAAGTCGTTTGTGTTGCAAAGGGACTTTTATAGGATGATGCTGAGTGGGAGAATTGTCTCCAAGAGGCAACTATTATTGCATTGCCTAAATAGATTCGACGGTTGTTTACAACACTTCTGGTGTTTGGACAACTGCAAGATCCTATTAGTTTGCTTAGAAGACATCTTGATGCAATGTCTGATGATTGGCGCAATGACCAAAATCGCTATTGTAAAGCGATTTTGTGCATCGAAGAATATTTGTCATCATCCGATAAACACCTTGTAGATTTTTTTAACATTGATGATTTGCATGAATTTGGTTATACAAACAATGTTGATTTGAGCATTGATGTCAATGATAATAATGATTTAGATAATGCCAACGTTACTTTTGTAGATCAAGATGTCGATAGGCTCAATGAAGAACAAAATATTGTTTTCAATGCAGTTACTATAGCGGTTTTTGAACCTAATTCTCTACATAGACTTTTTTTTCTAGATGATCCAGGTGGTACAGGTAAAACTTTTTTATATAATACTGTATTAGGTTATCTTCATACTCGAGGCGTTAAGTGTATGGCAATGGCTACAAGTGGAATTGCCGCATATCTTTTAGATGAAGGGCAAATGACACATTCTTCTTTAGCCATTCTTTTACAGTTACATCATACATCAACTTGTAATATTAGTACTCAATCTGCATTAGGTCAAAGCTTACGTGAAGTACAATTAATTGTACTTGATGAAGCTTGTACTGGGCATATATTTTTGTTTGAGGCTATAGATAAATCATTACGAGATATTCGTGGAATCAATAGCCCTAATGGTGGTCTTGTAGTTTTGTATGGTGGTGATTTTCGTCAAACTTTACCAGTTGTAGTGCGTGGAGGTCGCAAACAAACTGTAGAAGCTTGTTTGCGACGTTCATATTTATTTCCGTTAATGCAACATTTTCATTTAACTACTAATATGCGTTTACAAAGTCAACCAGATTTTCAAAGATTTTTATTAGATGTTGGTAAAGGTAAAAGTGGTCTAGAAGTAGATTTACCGTTAGGATTAGTTGCACCTAGAAATTCTTTAAATGGTCTTATTGATGCCATTTTTGATGATCCGGTTGATTTCTCTGAGCGGGTCATTTTGGCTGTTTGAAATGATGATGCTCAAGAAATCAATCGTAAAATTATTGATCGCATGCCTGGTGATGTACGTCAATGTTTTAGTGCAGATTTTGTACATGAAAGTGATGAGTATGCCCATCATTATCCGGTAGAGTTTTTAAATTCTTTACAATTAAGCGGTTTGCCTCCACACCAATTAAATCTTAAATGTGGTCAATATTTGATGTTGCTAAGGAATTTGAATCCGGCAAAAGGTTTATGCAATGAAAGTCGTTTGCGTCTTTTGCAAGTGTCATCAAATGTGTTATTATGTGAAATTGTGGAAGGGCACTATCGTGGCTAAAAAGTATTGATTCCTAGGATTACACATCATTGTAATGATAGTCGCTTGCCATTCACACTTTGCCGAAAACAATTTCCTGTCACTGGTGCTTTTGCCATGACAATTAACAAATCGCAGGGCCAATCATATGATCGAGTCGGCATTTATCTTCGAAATGAAGTATTTAGCCATGGTCAATTATATGTAGCTTTGTCTCGTGGTAGACATCCTGTAAACATTAAAATTGCCAATGACAACAATAAAGTCGTGGGAACAGTAAAAAATGTGGTTTACCATGAGGTTTTTTCATGACTTTGTCATGTAATATCCTCTAAATTTTTACACCTGAATCAGGTGGATGAAAAAGTTAAGAGTTTGTTTCAAACTCTGCATGTTTAGGGTTCATGCACGCTTTTGCGACGTCCCTTTCCATCCAACTTGCATTCTTTAGGTGTACAACTACATTGTTTCAATTGAAACAATCTACCATCAAAGAATTGTACATGAGACATTATTGCTATTTGATGGATGGATATTTTTTATTTCATGCATCTTTAGGTGCAATTAATTCCTAAAATTTATCATTCTCCATTACAATTTATAATCTATAAAAAATTTATAAAAAATTAATCAAAATGGTTGGATTAATGATTTACAAAGCAAGCGCCAACCGCTAGTATGCTTAAAAAAATGAAAAAGCATTCATTAGGAGACAAGCTATTGTAGAAGATGTTCCCTTTTCCCACAAAATTTGGAGGATGAATAGTTGCACTTCTATCTTGTATAAAGAGATTCTTTATCATTCATCGGCTAGAAAACATCCTTGGCGCCGTTTAAGGATTAATTATATTCTCTTATTGAATTATAGGGTAGGTAGTATAAGATTGGGAGTTGGCTAAGGAAACAAGGAGCTAAGGAACTTAGAGCACATTTCCATTAAAACATTGGAGCTCTAAACTATTGACAGTCATCATGTTTCCATTGTGCTAGGGTATGATCTAGGGCCTCCAGCCACCCCTCTAGCCTCTACCCTATGTTTTAAGCAAAAAGACCTAAAAAGGGCATGGAGTGTTCACTAGAGTCCCTTATTTTTAACCTTTCAAGGCCTAGGGCCTTTTTGGGTTTGAAATCATCATTGATTTTGAAGTGTTATAGTTCAAAATGTGAGTAAGGTATAGAAATTTCAACCATTCAATCTTGTAGTGTATGTGTCGTAGATGGTGTGAATCAAATTTGGGGTCATTTGGCCACATAGATTGCAAGATTATAATGTTTTAGTGTAGATAAAAGATGTTGAAGTTTTCCTAGCAAGACATTTGGAGGTGAAATTAAATTTCTAAACTTATTCAAATGAAAAAAATATTTAACTCTAAATTGATTCAAAAACTAGTATAGAAACACATTGGTAAAAATAATATCATTGAATTAACTCGTTGTGTTTGCAAAATGACTTTGAAATGTCTAAAAATAGCAAGAAAATTTTTAAAAAAAGATTTATGGATAAACCTCCTACTAAAACAATTCTTAGTCACTTATAACTTCTTCAACTGATATGAAATATTGTCCACACAAACTAGACTAGTATATGCAATTTTTCCAATAAAATGATTGGTAACAGACATTGTATGAAGAAGGAACAAACCACCAATTAAAATTTGAAGGTTCATTGTAATCCAAAAATGTTGAGATTTTGAACTTCGAATTGCTCCCAAAAATTCAAAACAATTGGGATTGGTATGAAAATTTTACCACAATAACCAAACTTCAAGGAAAACATAACCCAACAATTTCTTAAAATGAAATCAAATATTGGATGAAGGAAATACAAGCCCCTAAAGTTGCAGCCATCAAATGCAATTTGGTGAATTCAAATTGAATCTTTAAACTTGATTCATGTACAAAAAATCAGCACATCTTAGATTGATCTGAAAATTTTGCCACAAACTAGAAGAAAGAGTGCAAATTTTCCAACAAGTTTTATTGAATTTGGTCATTGAATGCAAAAGTTACATCACTTTAAATTGGACTTGAAAAGTGACTTGAAACTATGTGAGGACACTTTTAGTCCCCTTGGATAGTGACGGGTTAACAAGAAAACAAAATTTGCCCGCTAGAATGCCTGCTTTCACTTTCTTGTAGTTTATAACACATTCTTAACGGCAAATGATAATAAAAAGGTAGATTGTAACAAGTGAGATGGTAATTAATAAAGTCAAGGGCCTCATTAATTTGTGTAGCAAATCAAGGAACTCTGATTCTAGGCAAGAGTTTTTGCAATGGAAAGTTGAAGGCCAAGCTGGAGGTTTAATAGACCCTTTGGCCCCCTTCCAGTTGTTGGCCATCCTAGGAAGCAATGGAAACTAGCCCTCAATTAACAAAGTTAGCATTGCTTTAGTTTTAGTAGGAAAAGAAACATGTCATTTGCATAGCGGCAATGCTTTATTGAAAATTTTGAATAATTTCTCTAAGTTTTATATCAACTGCGTCCTTGGGAGGAACACTTTATTATAATTCAACATTCAATTTGTGTAATGCAATCTATATACGCATTCAATTGGCAGATATTCTAGTAATTTCTAATGTCATGTGATTTCCAATCAACGTTGTATGTTGAAGTTCAATCATTTTTTGTCAAATTTTTAAAAAATGCTTCGTAAACTAAATTGTAGAATTGTTGCAATTTTGAAAATATACTGCCTAATTTTGGTTGGAATGTATCAAGTTGAGGATTAAGTTGGTAATCTTAAATGAGGGCAATATTCATTAGGAAAAATTTATGCCTCAAAGAGGTTGTGAGGTTTGTACTCCCATGGTGAGATTACAATATAGAGAGAGATTGCAATACACAAATTGAATGTTGAAAAGGCTTTTGACAATATGTTTTCACTAAAACTGTCATTTCTAGTACAAGCACCAAATTTTAGAAAAAAAATAGTTTGGACAAGTGCAACTATAGGATCTTGTAGTACATTGGTTTGAGAAGATGTGAAAAAAATTTCAGAAATTTCCATTGTTTAGATTGTAAAATATTAGCATCTTGATCCTTTTTTGAAATTATGCATACTTTTGCATATATCTTTGTACAGAAAGATCAATTACTGGAATTTTATGAAATTCATCATTGAGGATGGTTGTCTTTTCAACATTCAAGTATTACATTGGATGAATGAGAAGTTATTTGGACTAAACATTGTTGCAAGTTCTCTGTTCATCATCCAAAATATGGATGTTAGAGTGCTTCAAGGTTAACAACCATCCCTCAATCTCTCAAATTGCATTGTGCCATTTTGCAATGAAAATGACAAGAGAAGGTTGTGTCTCATCAATAGTTTTGGACTAATATAAGCACTTATTACATCCCCAAATTTTTCAAAAGTTTTGTCATTTGAAAAGAGATCAGGTCATTGGATGGATCCTTAGGCATGATGGGATGTACGATCAAGTCCAATAAACTTACCATGTATTGTACAATCAATTTTTGGGTATAATATATACTTAGAATACAATTGACATTTTTAATCTTGTATAAGTAACATTCAATCCCAATCATGCATTTACCAAATTTGAGTTTCAAAAAAACATAACTCTATTTGAAGTGAATTGTTTCATTTAATGTTCAAGGTTTCACATGATAATTGATTAAAAAGCATTTGTGATGATTTGAAAAAAATTAATTATATAGATATGTACAAAACATCCATATGTACATCTTTCCTTCAATAAGCATCTCCAAAAATGTTTCAAAATTTTCTCTATAGAGAATTCACTGTTAGAGTGACAAATGTCCAAATTTTGTAAAATAAATATTTTTTTTATTGTAATTAGATTTTGCTATTTCACCTTACACTATAACTAATTTTGCACATTTGATCATGATATTACAATTACTTTGCCAAAATCTAGTTTAAATATAGAGATATCTATTTTACAAAATTTGGACATTATCACCCGAACATTAAAATCTCTATAGAAGGAACTCTAAAGCTCTTTTGGAGATGCTTATTCAAAGAAAGATGTGCATATGAATGTTTCCTACATATCTAAGCAAATGGATTAAAAAAAATTCACCATAAATGTTTTTCAATCAATTATTATGTAAAACTATGAATATTAAACCTTCAACTTGATACATTCCAACCAAAATAATATGAATATTAAACCTTTTTGAAATTGAAATTTGGTAAAAATTGTGTAAGATTTGAATGTTGATTGTGCAAGATAAAAAATATCAATTATATTCCATATTATGCAAAAAAAAATTTAAATGGCACAACAGGTAGTTTGAAAGATTGTACATCCTTTTGTTTGCATCTTCAAAGATGTAACATTGCATCACACCCTTGAGCCAAGTCATATCCCCCTAGAGCATCCACACCCTTCCTGCCAAACTTGGTACACTCAAATTTTCCATTTGATTTTGAAAAGCCCTCACTTTCTTTGTTCCTCACCAAAATATAACCTAGTTGAGTGACCACTCATCAGATAGAATCAAAAGGACAAAGAAACTAAACTTAGGATGAACAGTGTTTCCAAGGACCATTCCTTGACACATTAGGATTGAGAGTCGAGGGGATATTGTGGGGCCCCACAACACTTTTCATCCACATTTGAAGAGTGTCAGACCTGTACCGTGTCAGGGTGGTCATGCTCTTCCACGCTACATGACACAATCAAACCTGGCTATGGCGGCAACGACCACGACGAGCTGCCTTGCAATTCTATGCTCTAGGCCTCTGTCATCACAGACTATTGCTGCAATCAAAAATTCACATACAAAAAATCACGTTCGGTTAGTGCAAATTATGAAAACTTGGACGAGTGAGGAATATTGAGCCATCCCGGAGCCCGATGCCGGTGGTGCTTTCTGAAATTCTTGATTCTCGAGCTAGCTTCTTCGTCACATAAATCGAATGGTTCCCATGCTCACGTCTGATCTCATGTGGTCTGTTTCGGGAAAAGATTCACCGCAGTAGCCATACCTACCATCTTCATGATGATTCCATCAAATACTGCCCAATTTTCTGGTAATGGAAATCACAATCTATGACTCTGCATTTTGTTTGATGAATAAAACTCATGGCCAATGAATTAGAAGTCGCGGAGAAAATCTGTTAATAGGTCTGAATCACTCTTACCCTTTGCAATCAGAGGGTGAGCGTTTACATCTTTGATTGAATATCGTGTGTCTGTAAGTCCAGATTTGAATTTGAATTCGTGAATATTCTTCAAGAACTTCATTACTGACATCGTTTGTTATTTTTGTGGAGAATTTGCAGCATTCTAGAGCAGAGCATTGATGCGGAGCAACAATCTGTAGGAGATCGCCATTGCTCTATTGCCCTACATATTCATGATTCTAATACAATTGTCTCATTCTGTGGAACGTCCAGAAACTCCGACAGAGTACCGGCAAACCTGAGCCATCTGGCTGGGAATCATTGTGCTCACATATCTGTGAGGATTATGACTTGTTTTTCTATTCCCATTGAGGTCTCCTGAAGAATTGTGCGAGATCAAGAGCTGATTGGAGTGGCAGCCACGGGGCAGAGGTGAGCACATTATTGCGCATTTCAATCAGTACTCCTTCGATTGCTGTGTGTTGTTGTTCGGATTTGACTTTGGAAGGCTGCAGCGATGTAGGACACAGAAATTCCGCTGCTCAGGTAACAATGGCCAGGGGCCTGAACTCCTCTATTTGAGTTTGGAGGTGCACGCGATGAGTATCAGAGTTTTTTGTAATTAGATCTCAGGTTTTCTTTTCTTTTTCCCCCCTTGGATAGGAGCCCTGGCTATCAACAAATGGGGAATATCCCTGGGGTGCGGAATCTTGCGCTGAATGGTGCGGATTCTTTCTGAGACTTAAGTTCGAGAGTAGAGGGAGTCCAGAAGCTTATGACCTGGTTTCTGTTCGTCTTCATTCTATCTGTCATCGATCACTCTGTGCAAGGTAAGCTGTTGGAACCCTCCTCCTTTCTGGAATAGAGTGTAAAGTACACGGAGGCGAGTTGGAGTGAGTCTCCCCTGTCCTTAACTGTGTCTGACACTCACATGTTTCACAGGTTTTGGCATACCTTACAGAGTACTCCAACGACGCAGTTCTCACCAAACGTAAAGATGCAGGTATTAAGAATCTTGGTTCAGAGTTGTCCAGATCTAAAAGCGCAATGTAGCGTAATCAAGCCAACATGTGCTTCACTGCTTGGTAGCTAACCGAAGAACCAAGGTGCTTATCCTCTTGTTGAGGACTTTAACATTACTCTGGCATATTGTTTAGAGAATTAGCAGTTGCTGATGATTGCTTCGTGTTGATTGCTCTTGAATAATGGATGCTTTAATTTGTCAAGTAAATAACCGTTGAGTTCCGTGTGGTAAAGAAGCTATAAGGATATATTGCACTTGCGTAGGTGCAGTTCTTCGATATGATGAAGTATATAGAGATGAATGATGAGGTCTAGTGGCGCAGGCATGCAGTGGTGCTCATGTGCCTTGACTGACTTGCAGCCACTCACGATCGCGCACTGACGCGGCTCTGCAGCTAGCAAGAGCATGACATGATATATATGATCGGCTGTTACAGTTGTACGTACAGCTGCGTTAAGCAGGAGCTGTAATCATCGTGCTCTTCGCTGTGAGTATGTTGTCTCGCATGTTACAATTCTGCAACTAACGACAACAAGAGTCTGACTTAAGTCATCAGGCGAACTCTGACGGAGTATTATTATCCTTTGTGCTCGCCACTTCCATCGGAGATTATCTGTCTGCGTGTCCGTTGCTTCTTAATATCGAGATCGCGAGAGCTTATTCGCATTTCTCTCGCAAGCCATCCGTTTCCATTTAACGCGGGCTTTCCTTCAGCCCGTGGGCTGCACGAATCGTTTCCATAAGCAATTTTTAATTCTAGATTTGGGATCGACTTGAGGCTTGCATACAGATGTTTTAGCGGTGCTGTTCTTGTTAATGTCCCTGTATTCGGTTGTTCTGGTGTAGCACCTTAATCCGACTCGATTGCCACCTCCGTTCCCTTGCTGTTCCTGGTTTAATGATGAAGTTTAAGTAGCAC
Organism: Climacium dendroides; assembly: GCA_950106755.1. Classification (NCBI taxonomy): domain Eukaryota; kingdom Viridiplantae; phylum Streptophyta; class Bryopsida; order Hypnales; family Climaciaceae; genus Climacium; species Climacium dendroides. The sequence goes on from OX467086.1 coordinate 25,950,303, forward strand.
TTCTTTGCTACTGCAGGTTCGTTCATACTATCTTAAGCGCTGCCCTGGCCTTCGTCCTCTCATGGCATTGCCTGAGCTATCGTTTTTGTTAAGCTCGAGCAGTCGACATAGTGTTCCTTTTGCCGTTTCCGATGGGATTATGCATTCAGCAAGCGCTAACTTGCTGTGCGCAAGGCTGTTATGAGCGATTTAGCTTTCTGACGAATATGAGAAGGATTTTTTAGATGGATTTTGAACAGCGAGTCGTATGCTATGCGCATCATAGTGTGCTATGCAGGTGGTGAGCATCTGAGGTCGTTACATCCGACAACCGACTTCCATTTCAAGGGGTTGACAGAAGCTGAAAAAGCTCACTAAATTAGGGCACTGATCACAGAGGTGTGAACAAGGCGGAGTTTGAGCGTAGTTTTGGTGAATATGTCGGCCGCAATGACCTACTCTCCTCCATCACGAGTTTCGCAGACGCGTGAGAATGATCCGGAATCGCCATCTTTAGGAAAACGGCCAGGGCCGTGGCCAGCTGGTAACGGCCATAGCCACAACCCTCGCGCTGCCTCAGGCTCCTGGGCTCGACGCACAGGCTTCAGGGGCATGGAACGAGGGACTAGCAATGGCAGTGATATTGAAATCAACCTGTCCGATGGTACTCATATCCCGAAACCTTCTAATCTCTCTGCCGAACAGCCACCTGCTATGAGAGATCTCGAATCAGGAGCACGAAATGGTGTTAATAATGGAGTCCATGCCAATGGAATGAAAGAAAGCAATGAAAAGGAAGAAGCTCCCCTGAGATTAGCAGCTGTTCGGGGACCTCCGGCATATTTCAATCCAGTAAAGTCTAGGTCTGCTGATTCTGGTGTGAGCCAGAACAGTGGACAGCTGCGCATTGAGCCTCTTAGACTATACAACGACCAGGACGATGCCATGTCGCAATCGCAGGATGGTGATGACCATATGATAATGTCGAAGCACTTGCACATGGAGTATGAGCTTCGGGAGAATCCGGGCCTCGGTAAGTTTCCTCAAGTGCTTTCTTTTCTCTACGAAGTTTGTAAATGGTATTCAGAACTGGAAAGGACAGCTTGAGTTTAAAGTTTCGAAGAAGATATATACGGTAGCGGAAACGGAATATTAGAGGGTAATATATTCCAGATCCTAAGTGGAATGTCTATATTCGGGTGCGCGCCATAGGCTATGGTAGAAATCACCGATGACGAGTTACATTCCGTCGAACCGCTGATTCTGTTGTTACGGGCTCGTGCAGATTAGTTTTAGTGTAGTTCATCGCCTCACGGTGATACATGGAACGGTCTTGTGAATTGCAGTGTGGCTATAACGTCCAACTTGCCATCGGGATCAACATACACTACACAATCTCACCCTAAAAACGTGGCACGCACACCAATTTAAATGAACGATTAAAATCTGCAAAGACGAAATGATAATCCTTAATAGAAAAATGGATTTCTAAGAAATTATGTTGCATCTAAATTGTTACTTTGAACTTCCAGTTATGCTCTTGATTTTTAAATTCTTTTCTGGATTCGTGTGCAGTTCCATTGATCTTCTACGGCATTCAACATTACTTCTCCATTGTTGGCTCTCTCGTTTTAATTCCTCTTATCATTGTACCTGCAATGGGTGGGACTCCTGTGAGTGACCCACGATCGACTCATATTGCACCGATCACTTGACATTTCTTCTTTAGCTTGAGTGTGCTCAGTTGAGAAATTGAGATGATTTTGGAGCTGATTCTCATTTATGTATTGCAGGACGACACTTCCAAAGTTGTGTCAAGCATGTTAATGGTGTCTGGACTCTCTACTCTACTGCACACGTCCTTTGGATCAAGGTTGCCACTGGTTCAGGGAGCATCGTTTGTTTACCTCGCACCAGCATTTACTATCATCTTTTCCTCTGAGTATGCAAATTTATCGAAAGACGTAAGCAACCTCTCCCAGGTGCATTCTGATATTTACGTAATAGGTGATCAGGCATGTTATTAGTTGGGTGTTGACGGCTGTTTCTACTTTTGCTGTTTGGTGATATTTCTCTGGAAAGTCTGTTCCCATTCTACCAGTTGAAGTTGTTATTATAAATCTTTTATAATATTTTTGTGTCTGTCTGTCTGTCAAAGTGGATTTATAATTATTGTACAATGGACTAAGAGCTGTGGTGCTATTTCTGTGCAGAGGTTTAAGACAACAATGAGGGAATTGCAAGGTGCAATAATCATCGGCTCCGCGTTCCAATCCATTTTAGGATACAGTGGAGCTATGTCACTTCTTCTGAGGTACTTGAGTACAAACTAATCAGCTCTAGTTTAACAGAATTTCAAGAATTTCTATTAAACCTCGCTCCTGTTCGATTGTTTTAAGATGAGCACTGCGGTCATACAATCCTTGAGAATATTGGATCCTTATTTCATCTCGCTTCCCCAAAGCCTGCCAAGTTGTGTCCAAATCCGCAAATGCAACTGGAGATAGCATTCTGGAAGAGTCCCCAAGCCTTTACTAAGATTTTGCAAAAAAAAAAAAATTGGCTTTCTCCATAGCGAGAAAATCGCTGGAATCTGCTCTTTTAATCTCCCTTCCATGTAGTCTGGATTTGAACTCCCTAGAAGCCCGTGCATGTTGTTGCCACACATTTATGATATGAGTTGATCTGTTGATGCCTAACTTCATTTCATTCACTGTTGGGAGGAAAGGATCCAGGGACAATGATTTTAATTAACAGGTGGTCTGGATTCCAAAGCGCAGAGTAATCAATCCCGTAGTTGTTGCGCCAACAGTAGCAGCTGTGGGACTCGCCTTCTTTTCCTACGGAATTCCAGTAGTTGGCATGTGCGTGGAGATTGGCATTCCACAGATTCTGTTGCTGGTGCTCTTTGCCCTGGTGAGTTGGTGAGCTTCACAGTGGTTGCCATCACTCTTTACGATGCTCTGGTGATTTCCTTCTTGCCGAATAGACTGGATAGGTCAGGTATGAAGGAGTTTCTAATTCCTGCTCTTCTTGTACAGTGCCCTCTAGAAAGTAAGGTAACCTCTGCGAAGTTTTGCATAAACAGGAAAATGCAATGCCCAATACTACATCATGAGCAGATCATGAATCAGTTTTTTTCATTCAGTAAAAAGCTCTAAAAATATAGAAACATCTAATTCTGAATATATATTGTACAATGTGCAAAGATCACCATGCAATATAGTCAGACTCACAGGGGTTACCCTACTTTCTAGAGGGCACTGTACGTCTTAAATAAGAAATGAATACCTACTGAGCATTTGCGAGCACTTTTACTACGTGACAGGGAAGACTTGAATTCCTTGAACATAATGTATTGATCAAATATCTTCCTTTTTTACCAATGACCCTGAGTGTTCGGTGTGCAGTACCTTCGCAAGATCAGTGTCTTTGGTCATCGAATTTTCCAAGTGTACGCTGTAAGTGACGCCTCTCTAGTCTCTTCTCTGATTCTGATACATAAAACTTCATCTAAATTTTTTTGTAAATGACTCTAGTGATGCGCTCAGAATACAGCTTAGGTGTCATATCGAAGGTTTCGCAAACCTAACAAGTATATAGCTTTTCTTTTAATCTATGAGTGTCACCCCAAACTTGACATCCAGAGTGACCATATCTCAATTTATTGTGAACGTGAACCTCGCAGGTATCTCTGGCACTCGCATTGACCTGGGCATATGCCTTCCTGCTTACGGAGTCTAAAGCGTATACCTACACTGGGTGTAGTTTCAGTCAACAAGGAAACACGACAGAGAAACTCACTTCAGAATGTCAGAAGCACATGTCAACCATGCTCAATTGCAGAACTGACGTATCCAACGCCATGTCAACTTCACCATGGTTCCGTATCCCGTATCCATTCCAATGGGGAGTTCCAACATTTCATTGGCAAACAGCAGCAGTCATGTTGGTAGCATCGCTTATTGCTTCAGTTGACTCGGTCAGTAACCTTCCCCGAGTCTTGTTCTTCCATAATTCCTCTTCAATAAACACTAGATTCAGTCAGAGTATCTCTGCAGATCCTCACTCGGTTCCTCACTGCAAGGATTGAAGCGCTAATTTTGCAGGTGGGCACTTATCATGCCTCCTCTCTTTTGGTCGCGTCAAGAGCACCTACTCCTGGAGTGGTTAGTCGGAGCATAGGTTTGGAGGGCTTGACAAGCATATTAGCCGGGTTCTGGGGTACTGGTTCCGGAGCAACCACCTTGACAGAAAATGTGCACACAATTGCAGTAACCAAGATGGGAAGCCGCCGTGCAGTGGAATTTGGAGCTTGCATCCTGATAGTTCTTTCACTTGTCGGTACAGTATTTCGTCTCCAAATTGCATTTGTTTTTAATTGTCATTGACGTTAATAACTGGACACTCTCGTGAATAATAATACATTGACCCCATTGTTTAAATAAGTCAAGGGTATGTTTTCTGTTTTACTTTATTAAAAGTAGACTTTGTGCAATTTCATACAGCGAACAATTACCTGAAAGGTCCTTGAGTTCCTGTAGCATTGTTTCCACATTACATAACTTTGTGCATGCTAAATGGTGACCGCCATTACCTTATTGTCTTTTTAATTCAATTTCTTAATAGTCTCATGACTTCATACAATAGTCCTCAGACACCCAGCAGATCTCAATGGAATAAACACGCAATGGATTCTCCCGAGGCTTGAAGTTGCAATGGTATAAATAATTTGGTCTCAGGGAATCTGAAGGTTTAGGGACGACAGTCAAGAGTGAATCGTTTTGTGTAGTAGCGCCATGACATGCTTTCTGTACTGATTGGACCAATACTGAATGTGCAGGAAAAATTTCAGGGTTTATAGCATCACTACCACGTGTGATTGTGGCAGCTCTTCTGGTGTTCATGTGGACAATGCAAACTGCCATGGGATTTTCCAACTTGCGATACAGCGAAACTGGCAGCTCCCGAAATGTATTGATTATGGGGTTATCCTTGTTTTTAGCTCTTTCAATACCATCCTACTTCCAGCAGTATGACAGCCCTTCAAGATCGAGACTGCCTATCTATTTCCAACCATACAACGTTGCTGTCCACGGCCCCTTCCAAACTAGTTCTAAGCATGTAAGCTATCACAGCCATTGACTTTCCCCAAAGCATCTGATTACTTGCTATGAAAAGATATCTAAATGTCTTGAATCGAGATAAACAGTGATGAGAAGTATCTAAATGCACTAAGTCACTTATACACCCTTATTATATTTTGACAGGTGAACTTTGTACTCAACACCATATTCTCCCTTCACATGGTAGTTGCATTTTTGGTGGCATTCTTTCTAGACAACACAGTGCCAGGCAGTCGACAAGAACGCGGCCTCTATGTTTGGAGCAAAGGCAGGACTGCTCGAAATGAGTCTGCAATGGTCAAAGACTATGGATTGCCATTTGGTCTGAGTAAGTTTTTTAGCTGGGCTATATGGGTAGGCTTGTAATCTCTCGATTCCTCAGTATCGGAGTATATCTGCAAAACGCCACAGCGAATAACACATCCAGTGAGAAGAACCTCCATCTATTCTGTGGGCAACGCAATTGAAGAGTCGTCTGTTCCTTCTAGAGTACCTTACAACTGGACCTCTCCAATAGCTTTCAAACTCCTTTGCAATGGGAAGTTCAGGGGCTTTGTCATTCACGCTTGCATTCAAAGTATCTCATATTCAAGTGAATTTCGAATAGGTACAGCCAGTAACTACTGCTCATTTCAGGTTTGATGCCTTCAGCTCCTATCAATGATTTGGCAAAAATGGTCTGAACGGCGAAGAGCTAAGCTATCAAATCCGGTCAGATGAGGAAGAGCCTCAGGTTAGCGAATGACGGCTAGCTACATAAATATAAAGTGATCCTCGCTAGCTAGATGTGAAAGAGGCCCATTGGTTGCTGCCAATTAATTTATCACCTCCAATCCACTATCTCTCTGTGCATGATTGTATGTTTTTACTTAATTACTTGCTGATCATATGAGCAGTTCCATCACCCTAAGCACTGGACCCCATTCCCTGCATCTGTGTGGGTTGATTTGTGAGATCAATCCCCTTGTATACGTTTGGAGTGGCATATGTCCAGTACTTGTCTGACTTCAATAGCTGCAAATCCAACAGAAAACTCTATGTTAAAGCTCCACAGTGTTGTCTTTGCCCCAAATAACGACATTCGTCACATTCTCAATTAGAAGTATTCGTATTACACATGTTTTTTCCAATAAAACTAGACTGTTTCAGGTATAATTTGGACAACATCAAGAGATTTTGATTTTCTTCCCTAATTTATGGTGAGGCCTCCATATAATCTGTGTGACCACAGGGAGATGATGTCTAAAAATCTAATTCTACTTCAAACATTGATATTAGAATGCCAATATTGAGACACCCCACTGCACAAAACTCTTAAAACTGGTGTAGGTTTAGATCAAATAGCACCCGCCTTCAACAGCGTCAACAGTTGATATTTTACAATTGGTGCTTCAAAGTTAGAATTTCAGCAATGGTCATTCATTTACCTTCACTTGGAGTTGCAAAAACTGGACGTAGTGAACGGCTTCATCAAGCATAGTCACTATGTCCACCTGCTTTGAACAAAGCCAATTAGTTGAAGATTAGAATTCATCTCAGATATATATACAAAACGAAAATTGGCAAACTCTATCATCATAATTGCTAACCTTTGTTCCATTTGGAACTAAGTGTTGTAAGGTCTTCAAGCGCTCATTGATTTTCTCCCTTCTATGCTGCATAATCCATATAACCAAGTCACAAAATTGGAATTTTTTTACTATAAATCAAGTGAATATACAAAATTTCATTGCAATTAGGAGTGTTTCACAAAAAGTTGAACACTATAGTGAAACTAAAGAACTTAATTTTAAATGTTTTAAATAGGACAAAATTCCATCATTCCAATAACCCCCCAAAATGATCATACAAGTAATCCTTATGCATGATGGTAAAGAACCTGTGGATCATATAGAGAATTATTATTGAAATGATCTAACTTTACTTTAAAACTTAATAACTCTATTCCAACAACCTTCCAAAAAAAGATCATATATAAAGTCCTCCTTATGTATGATGGTAAAGAACCTATGAATCATAAAGAGAATTCTAATTGAAATGATCTAACTTTACTTAAAAACTTAATAATTCCAAAATTTCTTTCTTTGAGTTGATTTCAAAGTCGAAAATACTGACAAGCCTACAAAGCTTTAAAACTTAGGACATGTACAAATGTGAGGTTCCAAAAACATGTACCAATTTCCTAAAAACTTTGTCATTGTAATGAACATGAAGATATATAAATTTCATCCAAGTGAAGTTGAATGATTAGTAACTATAATTACATTGAATAGATTGCACAATCTTGAATCATTAACAATTGCCATACAATCAATGTGTGTTGGTTGAATTGATTAAAGTTATTACATTTTTTTATCCTATTAAATTGTACTTGTACAAAGTAATTTTTTTTGACAATTAAATGATAAAAAAACAAAATAATTCATAAGCCTTATGAGGAGACTAAATTCTATCACAAATTCTATGACTTTCAATGACATAACAATCTTGAATAGGAAGGTTAGGAGGTTCTTCTATAATGTCACTCTAAATGTAATAATTCCATATATAGTGATCCACAATCTATAGACAATCTTGAATTCAAGAATTTTGACAATGAGAAAAGATGCAATGCATGGGAAGCAAACTATCTCCGAGCTTTAAGTTCAAGATTTTATTGAAATAATCATCAAATTTCTCCAAAATGAAATGAAACACCTTCACCTAATTTTTCTTTTTTAGGTACTAAATTACACTATCCAAATAGATTAGATGAATATATTTAATATTGCATAAATTACATAGATGTTCTTTCATTGCACATGAGCGCTTGGATTGTGCTTGAGCTATGCATGTGATGGTAATTCACCAAAGTCACATTACTTTATCTTTGGAAGGACATTGAGGCCAAAAAGTCATTGATGGATGATTTTCAAGATAACTTTAGAAATGAAAAATGCACCTATTAGTCCACGAATTGAATCATTTTTGACAAAGTAGCTTGGACATACGCCTTCATCTTTTCAGGGTTAGATTATTGTTGTGTATTTGCACATATTTTCACTAGTTATTTTAGTTTTGTAGTGACACTAATACTAATATGGAATTTGTGACCCTAATTTTGCGCCCACACTAAAAAGGACGTGACTTTAATCAGTCCAGACGAACTTACTCTGGCGTACACGCTCTGTGGATCCGTCGCGGACCCGCGCCGCGCCCGCGGCTTGCCGTTCGTGTTCAACGCCGGCCCCATGGCGAAAAGCTCCATCGCCTGCGATGCCGAGGACGAAATGGAAGAAGACGACGACCCACTCGTAGTCCAAACTCCCCCAGACCTACAAGAAGAAGAATCCACGACCCTCCGCATTCCAGTAGCAATCGCAAAATCCTCACGACTATCCCGATTCCGCCACAACATCGTTCCCGCGAGTTCATCCACAACGTGCGACCGCTTCGACGCGGGCCCATTCAAAAATTCATCGCCACCACGTCGATTCTGCTTGCGAGGATCTCCTCCAAGAGACGTAACGGTAACTTGCTCGGAGGGCTCGATCGTCACGGAGCGTTGATGGTCTTGTGCAGTACGAACAAAGTCCAGCAGCTGCTGTGACCTCGTAAACGCCATTTCTGGAACCCGATCTGGTGCCCTGTCTGGTGTCGAGGTTGGAATCCATGTGGTGGAAGAAGTTTGATTCATTTGGGGTGACAACATGAGAACGGGATTCATCTCGCTGTGGTGGTCGGCGACGGTGCCGAAAGTAGAGAAAAGCTCGAGTTTTTTGCTAGTTTGGTGCGCTTGGCCGAAACCAGTGACGACGTCTCTCACGTGACTAGTGTCGTCCTCGTCGTGGAACAGTTGTATGGTTGTCGTTCCTGGCCACGGAGTGGCGTCCCATTTCATGAACTCACGGGACTCAGGGACTGTCTGCGCCCACTGTGAAGTTTTCCACTGCGAGATCTGATCGTCGCGTTTTGGCATGGGGTACGGGATTCCAGTGAGATACGTCGAATTTTTCGAAGGCTCCCCGAAGGAGACTGTCGTAGCTTCGGAGTCGGAGTGGTCCAGCTGGTGCAGGAAGGTTGCGTTGTCGTCGGAGGTTTGGGGGTGGACTGCGAGAGGGTGGAAGCTGGAAAGCAGGTTGCAGAGCACGTCGGAATGATGGTGGAAGCGCGAGGTGGAGGAGGTGGGGGTTGTGAGCTCGGGGAGCAAGGCGATATTACTGGTGGACGTCTCGTCGGTGGTGCTGCTGGAAGGGTGTGAGCTCCAGCCTTCCCACATCATCGCCTCGCAGGAGCTTGCAACGGCTGCCGATGTGGATGCTGCCGTGGTGGTGGTGGTGGTCGTCGTCGTCTCCTCTGCTGACAATCCCGACGACTCCAAGCTCGAGTTTAGATCTGCCATTGGTCTAGCCTGTGTTCTTGTTTGATTGATCCACCCGACGATTACAGTTGACTGGTGGTTTAATTTCACGGCTGAATGTACCTGCACCTGCCACAATTACAACAATTCGTGACCATGATCAGTTCACCAAAACACAGACACTAGATTTTCGAAGCCTTCAATCCAACTTAAAGTCGACCCTAGCCTCAACAAATTAATTTGCAGTCCCCTCCGATAATAGCTAATTGAACTTAATTACAACTCTGTGCAATTAAAACTGCAAACGGTAGTACACCGGGAATCTCAATGAGCTTCGCTTCATGCCATGCTTCCTCGCCTGTTCCGACTGGCATTGTTTTCAACCATCTCTAGCTAGCTCGCTCGCTCGCTCTCACTTTTCTCAGGCGCTTTGAGTACCGTTGTTCGTGAGTCATGCATGACACAACTCTTACTTCGAGTCTTCCGTTAAGTCGAACTTGTGAGAATATTGGAACTGCATCATTAGCTAGCCAGTGCTGTAGCTCCGACATATCATCGTGACAATGCTGACTGTACTAGTCGCAAGGATTTCGCAGGATTGGAATGGAAAACCTTGGCGATGATCCTACTAGTAACTTACTTACTGATGGAGAGAGGGTGGGATCGGGCCGGATAGGTAAGTTACTAGTAGGACAATTAACAAGGTTTTCCATCGTACATAATCCTACTAATCCCGGGACAACCTTACAGATGAAGGGTTATGAAGATAGTTTTCAATTGCAATTTCAGAAAATTGGCTGGGTTCTTGTGACTTATCAACACACCATCATGCAAGTTTCAGATCAATTCTAGAATGACAGTTTTGATATTCGATCTGGATACAAGGTGAAAACTGACGAACAGTTAGAATTAGTTAAATCTACTCAGGAGCTGATCATGAGTGAGGTCTAGTTCTAATTAAACTACCCAGAGGTCTGACGTAGTTCATGAGGGGCTTCAGAAGCTGGCCATCCCCGAACTGCCGAACTATTCAAGGTTTGGGAGCTTATCTTGGGCGAGTGTATCAGAATCAAGAACCACATGAACAAAACTCAAGGGACTTCATCAACTTACCAGCCTGTTATGTGAAGAACACGAGTGAGCTCTCCCAACTCTGAAATCATCAGGAAAATTTATCCATGCAAGCCGGCCGGAAGAGAGAGACCGAGGTTGATTCGATTTGACCCACACGCCAGGCGCTACTATAGGTTTGCTGTCTCTCCATCACGACCTCGAAACCCACCAGAAACGCACCAACTCGCAAACGAGTCCCACACTGACGCCAATCTAACGACACATGCCTTGGTAGAACTAATCTGATCACGGCTAACACCGACTCTTTGCCTTCTACCACTGCACTAGGGTAGCAGCATCAATGCATCACCGCCCAAAATTCTGGAAGACACCGACTCGAAACTAATCTAGTTTACTTAGCTAGCTAGAGTCCACTCAACCGTACGTCTCCCTGCACAGTGAACCAAAATCGCCAACCGACCCACTCCCGCCACTCCTGCGCTAGTTAGATATTATGCTCGCGTATGGAAACTACGTACTAGCCAGAGAATCGTCATCGAAATAACACTCCTGGAATTCACATGCACTCGGTCGCTAAATCTCTGCAACTTCCCGACCACGCGCTCGATCAGCGGTAGGGTGCCCAGACCGGTCAGACTAGCTGGTCTGAGTGTATCGTCCCGTGCAACAAGTCATCCACAGAAAATACTACTGTCACTAAGAGCAAGTACTGCCAAATGGGCAACAGTGCAGTTGCAGCGAGCCAGTGGCCGCAGAAAACGCCAGTCGCGTAGGCTCCACCAGTGCAGTAACGGAGCGGGAAACTCGATGGCAAGCGGAGTATGTCGAGCTAGCCGCACGAGGAGACGACGGGGAAGATCCCTTGACAATTGACGAATCTAACGTCGTTGTCGTCGTGGTCAGTGCAAGGCAGGCAAACAATAGCAAGCAGAGGAGCTCGGTTGTGGCTGGCTGTGTGGCTGGCTCGGCTCGACTACTAGACTAGACTAGACTGGGGAAGACGAAGCTGGTCGGCGTAGGGAAGCCTGGGCGACTATAAAAAGCTCTTCCGGGCGCGGGGCGCGGGGTGGGCGGACCATCCGCAACGTCGTACAAACCAGAGTTGGCAGACGTGCGGGGCTCTGTCTGCATTCATTTCAGGGCAGGCCCGGCCGTGCACCTCATTTCCACGTACTGCGCAGCGACTGTATCCTCGAGTGCTCAGGATTCTCCGAAGGGGTTGGGCTTGGTTTCTTGCTTTGCTGCCACCGCCTTCCGCTTCCACTTTCACGCTAGTAAGTTTAACTTATCTGCAATATCCGGAATGGACGGATCGGACTGGCTTGGCTTGTTTGGTCTCAGGGGTGAAATGATACAATAAAACGGGAATCGAAGCTAGCGAGCTCTGTACACTGCGGCACTGCCTGTACTTACGCAACACAATCATTGATGAGATCCTCTTGGTTTCCAGGATCACTTCATCAGTGTGAGTGAGCCGTAACGCCTTTCTTTTCAGTATTCATCATCTTCGGTTGCTCGATGCCTGGTAAGGACTTTAGTTTCAATTCTCCAAGGTAGTGAAACTTGCGACCTTGACTGGAGGTGATGAAGCTGTTTACATCCATAAAATAATATGGACTGAGATGATGAATGCAACGTCAGTTACTGATGTCATCCTACTTTAACCCCTCAAGTCCCATTGTCCCTACTGGGGACAAAATGGATTTTGGGCAGGCTCCTCTGATCTCAATTTTTACTAAATTTTTTAGAAACTTTCTCATAAGATTAAAAAAAAAACTTATGAGCTTTTGGGGAATATAATTTTATTTCAATCGGTGCTCAGGAGCAAAAGTTATGTCACAATAACTTCAAAATGGAGGAGACCAGGCAGCAAAAAAAATCCACAAAAAATTGAAATAAAATTTTTAATATTTTTCTTCTTGTAGATTATAAATTTTTGTAAATGGGAAGCTTTGATTCATTCCATTTGGATTAGAGATGTGAAAGTTATGGAGCTTCTTATTTTGCGGGCGACTATAGCAACTTCTTGAAAGAAGTTTTTTTGTTTCACTTTGAATGTTGATATCTTTCAATCTATACAATCAAAAATCACAAAAATTTATCACATGATCTATGACTAGTGTAGAACAAGATCCTGTGGTTAGATTCTAAAAAATATTTTTTTAAATTTATTTTGTAGGTGAACATAGTAAAAGTAGTAGTTTAAAGTGATTTTGGCATAAAAATGGCCTTGGGACTTTAGGGGTTAAGGGAAAAAAAAAATTTAATTTTAAAAATTTTGAATTAAAATTGATGAGTTTTAGTCCATTCAAAACTGGAGTATATTTTGCAAATTTTTAAAAAAAAATCCAGCATTGCAACTTAGCAAAAACCATTACAAATCAAATCTTGTAGAGTATGTTTTTAAAACCAACTTTTAGAGATTCTAAAGTCTAAACTAGAATGTAACTAGAATGTATAAGTTCTATTGACAAAAGCCAAGGTTACATCTATTTTAGCAACTTAACAATTCATAGTTTAAGCATTCATACTTTGTCTAAGAAATGCATGCTCACAAAATCTTGAATCCCCTTCAAATTCTGCCCCCAAGGAGACTCAATACAATTTTCAATACAATTTACATTGCTTAACCCCATGAGTGAATGAGAAGCTCATAGGGGTGCATTTTTTGGGCAAGCTATTGTAAAGGAAAAAAAATATATTTTTGAAAATTATTTTTAGGAAAACATATATCAAGTTACTAGCTTAACTTGTAAAGGTTTTGACTATGTGTTCACCAAAAATGTTCTCAAACTACCATTTCTAGTACAATTATCAAATTTTAGGAAAAAAATCATTCTTGGACACATGTAACTATAATATGCTAGTTTGAGAAGATGTAGAAAAAATTTAGAAATTTCCATCATGTACATTGCAAAATATTAACATTTGAAGTAACAAAAATCTTTTTTCTAGCCCTATAAAAAATCGAGCAGCTGCACTTCACAAGGTCAAATTTTTATGAAAAATACCCATATTGGTGGTACTCCTTTGAATTCATTCTATAAGGAAAGTTGGCTATATTCATGAAAAATTTCAGATCATTTGGAATTGTACAACATATAGGAAAAAAATAGTAAGTACAAAGAAGTAGAAAATTATTCAAAATACTAAAATGGTGAGAATTTAGTTATGAAATTGAAAAATGCCAATCCCAATGGCTATCATATTGTAATAAATATTCTACATTTAATGGGTTTTTTTTAAATATTGAAAATTTAGTTAATTTAAAGGACTTCAAAGTTTATTTTACAAAAGAGATTTCATAACTACCCACTAACTAAAACTCTTCGCAACTTTCATCTCATTAATCAAAATGGAAAGCTTCCTTGTATATATAAATCTAAAGAACCAATTTCAATTTTTTTTTTAAGATAGTGATTTCTTAAAGAATTATTTAAAGCTATCTTGGCTATCCATACTTCAAAGAAAATTATATATCATACAATAATTTTTTAACCATATAATTAACCATATAATAAAAAAAATTATAAGAATTATTGGGCCTTGCAACTAATTCTTAGACATATGCTGAGTAAAAATTTCATATAAAAGAAATAAAAATTCCATTTGTAGTAAGTTACCCAAAATTGCTACATTGCCAATACTAAAATTTGGTCCTTTAGGGGTTAAGTAGCTTTCAAGCACACTAATTTGTATCCATTTAAAATAAACAATAGTTAAATTATAAGAAAAAATGTGTTTTTAGTTCAACATAAGCCACTAAAAATATTTATTATTTTGATTTATTTTTTAAAATTTAACCGTAACATCATATAGCTAATTCATTAGAGTATAATGTTTCAAAATTTTAGAGAGTGTCAAATTTTAGTAATAGTGAAATATTTTATATTTATTCTTAAATTTAAAAAAAAATTATCATCACTTTGCATTTGTATGGTTCATCTTTCAAATTTTTTTAAGCAAATAATATGCCTTTCAAAATTTGTGCAAGTTAATGAATTTCTTTAAAGTTCAATTGAGAATCTATGAAAAAGAATTCAAAGAAAAGAAACTTAAATACAAAAAGTCATTCAAGTTGCCCAACTTGCTTATGTTGAGAACCACTAATCCAAATTCTATAAGATTTGGCTTGCATTCATGACAATCCTTGACTCTTTGTATACATGCATGTGCAAAATTCCAACCATTGGATTAAAAATTGGAATTGTCATTGCCTACCCAAATTAATAGAAGTCCCTAAAACTTCTCTCAGTCATTTAGAGGTAAATAATAATATTGATGATCAAATTCTTTCTCAAACAATTTTAATTCCTAAAGGACTAAGGATTCTACTTTGGATTTTTAGAAAACAAAGATAGACTCTAGTGACTTTAGAATATTTGCATAAAATTATTAAGATGGACACTAATCATTCTAATCTACATGTAAAGATTTGTTTCACATCATTCTAATAAATATGATTGCAAATGTTATAAGTTATTTTTGGATTTTAATGTCTTAATGGAAAACTAAAAATATATTCTAAAAAATATATTATCTAATTTTACTTGGTTGTAAAGATTGATACCTATACCAAAACCTTTGAATCATTCCATTTCAAATTATGAGATGAAAGTTATGAGGGTAATGAAGGTAGAAAATCTCTCAAAAATAATTTTTTAATTTTAAGTTTAAAAATCTTCAAATGATTTTTTAAAAATCATGTTTTATGTTTATTAGAATGTTCTTCATTTGGAATTGATATATCTCAATTTAATCGCAAAAGTTATTTGCATTTCAATTTTTTCTTTCATCGAGTACTACTTTCCATTTTATGATTTTTTTTAAAGATTAATAGGATAGTTTTTTTGGTTAAATATCTTTTCATGTATTCTCGATACATTTTTCAACATATTGTCTAAATTGCACAAGTTATAGGAAATACATGTTGTTTTTTTAATATAAAAAGACAAAACTTTATTTTTTTAGAAGGGCTAGAAAAGATTAAATTATGAAGTTCAATGAAAGCATTAAATTTAAATTTGTGGAATATTCACCCAAAAAATTGGGAGAGTATCTATTTGAACAAGATAATTATAAAGTCTAAGGTTGAATTTTTGTTAAAAAATAAATACAAAAGAAAATTTTGGCCTTACTTTGTATATGAATATTTAGAAGTAATTTTGAACCTTTAAACTTGTCATAGGAACTTTAGGGGTTACATGAAATTGTCTTATAGTTTGGATACTTTGAAATTTTGAATTACATATGGCATGGCTAGAGTCAAATGTTTTCTCCAAATTTAATGTGGTACCTTCAACTACCTTAGAAGTTGTATTGCAATCCACAATATGTGTTAATCATTCTATTAGTAATAGATACATTATTCTTTAACCCCTAAAGGACCATTGTTCCCTCAAAGGACACACTAGAAATCGGTTAGGCTCTTAGTGAAGGGATTTGTATCCCAATTAATGGAAATTGTTTTAGAAGAAAAAAAATTGTAATGACTATGTAGGGGAAAAAATGACATTTGAATTTATCATTTAGAAGTTATACCACATGGAAGTCAATTTGAAGAGGGCATCTTCAGCAAGGCAAAGAGTTGTGTGAGGGGTAGTGGCTAGAAGAGGGGAGTGTGGGAAGGAGCTCAAAGCATTCCCAAGGCAGACTTAAGGGTCTTTCACACCTGGCATTTGGTAACAACGCTCATGAATACATAATCCCTCTGACAAAGATCAGAAGGTACAAGTTGTATAAAAATATTTGTTTTCAGTTGGTTTGGCATTGGTTCGGCATAGGTGGGTTATTTTGAAGTTATTAGTTGTTCAGACTTCAAGCATAATGTTCTGTGTTCTGTACATCAACCACCACTACATTTCCTCTCTACAATCCTTATCCAAAAAATTCATCCACATCGTAGAGAAGAATATAAGCGTCAACACCAATGGCAATTGACCATTTGCCACAATCGAATAAGTTTAATGACAATATGAAGTGAACACTTCATTGACAATTGTGAGAATATAGGATGGAGATGCCATTTTTATAATCAAATCCATTGTCCATCATAAACTTTCTAAAGGTATGAGATAATTTGAAGGTGAGAGCTTGAGCACTCATTGTCAAAAAAGCTGAAATTGCATTTGGAGTAGAACTTTAAACCTCATATAGGTATAGAGGATTACTTTTTTTCAAAAAAATTGAATTAAGAAAAGTTGGGAAGTCAAGCTAAATTAAATTTCCAAAAATCCCTTTGTAATTTTGAGCATGTAATCAAAAGTTATGAACAAATTTTAGAGAGGTGTGTTTAAAAATGTGAAGGAAAATGTCCCTTGGAACCCCTCTCTAAAATTTGTTCATAACTTTTGATTGGAGGATTTTTGGAGATGAATGATAACTTGACTTCCCAACTATTCTTAGTTCAATTTTTTTTCAAAAATATCATTCTTCCATGCCTACGTGAGGTCTAAAATTTTACTTCAAATACAATTCCTGCATTTGACTTAACTATGAGTGATTGAGCTTTTACTAATTTTCATTTACATATCCCACAACCCCTCTCTAAAATTTGTTTATAGCTTTTGATTACATGCTCAAAATTACAAAGGGATTTTTGGAAATTTAATTTAGCTTGACTTCCCAACTTTTCTTAATTCAATTTTTTTGAAAAAAAGTAATC
The DNA here is from genome assembly GCA_950106755.1 of Climacium dendroides. Lineage (NCBI taxonomy): Eukaryota > Viridiplantae > Streptophyta > Bryopsida > Hypnales > Climaciaceae > Climacium > Climacium dendroides. Next base: position 25,967,485 of record OX467086.1, read on the forward strand.
CTCTATACCTATATGAGGTTTAAAGTTCTACTCCAAATGCAATTTCAGCTTTTTTGACAATGAGTGCTCAAGCTCTCACCTTCAAATTATCTCATACCTTTAGAAAGTTTATGATGGACAATGGATTTGATTATAAAAATGGCATCTCCATCCTATATTCTCACAATTGTCAATGAAGTGTTCATTTCATATTGTCATTAAACTTATTCGATTGTGGCAAATGGTCAATTGCCATTGGTGTTGACGCTTATATTCTTCTGCACGATGTGGATGAATTTTTTGGATGAGGATTGTAGAGAGGAAATGCAGTGGTGGTCGATGTACAGAACACAGAAGATTATGCTCGAAGTCTGAACAACTGATAACTTCAAAATAACCCACTTATGCCGAACCAATGCCAAACCAACTGAAAACAAATATTTTTATACAACTTGTACCTTCTGATCTTTGTCAGAGGGATTATGTATTCATGGGCGTTGTTACCAAACGCCAAGTGTGAAAGACCCTTTAGTAGATTGGGACAACCAATGTGGCAGTGCAATTTTGAAGACCAGGCCAGCCCACTCCTATTGTGCCCCACGATTGAGGCACCAACATGGGACATCCAAGTGAAGTTTACAATCTGAAAACTTATTTGCTTGAGAACTGGAATTTAAAAATATGAAACTTATGAAAATCCACTTTGAATCCATGAAAACTACCTCTCATAAGTTCATCAAAACATATTTTCAAGGTTTTAAATGGAAAGTGAAGTAATTTATACCCACATGGGGTGGTAGGAGGTAGAACAACCCATATGGGATATGTTAACTTGACTTCATTATAAACACTCAAACTCCTACTAATTCCTAGTAACATATCCCACATGGATTGTTCTACCTCTTACCGTCCCATGTGACTATAAGGAGATCCTCTTCCATGAAAGTAGGTAATCGTATCCAAATTTCATTTTGGACTCATGTATAGGTTAATATATGGTAGTGTGCTGTGAAGCGGACCATCTCCTTCAAATGGACCCTAGCTTTAGGGATAAAATGGTGAGGTGATCCTTGCATGAACCACTTTAGGAATTAAATGCATCCGGAAAATTTTATTTTTCTACTGCAAGAGCCAATCATAGTCTTTGAATTTGCAAATCTCTTTACAAGTTGTAAGTGGATAGATTTTGGGAGACCTACGGTCGCAAATAGGTTCTTGTGACCTTAATCTTTGAAAATTTATAAGTAATTCAAAAATACTTGGAAAAATACAAAATTACTTGTGTTAAGTTCCATGTCTATTTTTTTTCTCTGAAAAATGATATAAAAATACTTTTGTCCACGAAAACTATAAAAAAAAAGACAGACCAGCCATCAAATAATTGCTTTTAAAGTATACTACCATACTTCAGATGAGATTGCCTTTGAGCTTTTCTATTGTTCCAAAATAAATAAATTAAAAATGTGTTTGCATTGTTCTGAGCACTAGTTGGGGACAGTGAATATTTTAACATTTTACCTTAGTCGAGCGAGTGACTGCCTTAGGGTTGGTGGAGGCGCCTCGCTAGCGCCTGCAACAGAAAATTCCACCCGTGTGTCTGGCTACAAGACTGTCATGTCCTTGGTGTTTTTGGCGACTGTTTTTTAACTTGGAATTTTGTTTTGGCAAGTCTCCGTGCCTGTTTTTTTGCTCCTGTGGCAAATTCATTTCCAGAAAACATGCTCCTGTGGCGAATCCATTCCCAAAAAACATTGCTCAGGGGATTTGAACCCCGGCCGTGAAGGCCTTGCCCAAGTGCAATAAGCAATCCCCCCCACCCCCAACCAAGTTAGTAATTTGATAAGACTTAAAACTATAAACTTGCCGTTATAATGGAAATGAAGCTTACATTTGAATTCTCCTTCGAGATTTCTCCTCCCGCCACGAAATAATTGCTTTGTTCACAAGGAACATTTGCAGTGTGAAGAAGTCCTGTGAAAAGAGTTTGACACAAGTGTCAACATGTCCATTTAGGCGATTTCGAAGTTTGGACTTCATGAAGCTTAAAGTAGAGAATGTGCGTTCATCTGCAACACTGCCTAGGACTGCGCAAACGACAACCTCAGCAACTTTGAAGAACTCCGATAAGCAGTTCACTGAAAGGGCATTTTGGCCAATGTGAAGCCAAAGTTTAGTGAGAGGATTTTCATCCCTCGGTTCAGCCATAGCTTCCTTACTGCGTGACTTCATTGTCAACTTAAACAATGGCATCTGCAAAGCCAAGAGCTTGCCATCGATTATTGGATCCACTTGCTAGTCATCAGGCTCATCAACCGAACCAAAGTTAACCTTGCGCACAACAACATAGTGCGCCCGCAAAGTTCTAACATGGAAGGGAAACAAGTCATCACAGTTAGGTTGTAGCCAACATTGTGGGAAAACCACAGCCAAGGTGTTCATCAATTCCACCTCTGGAAAACGGACGTCCAATTTAAGAGACAACATCTCCACAGCATCACGGCACTGGCCCTTCACGGAGGTAATGACTGCTGCAAGATCAGACTTGCTCACGGTAGTTTTTTGCCGCTTATAGGACAGATCGAATGCGCCGAATACGTGTGTCCACCAATTCGGAAGGATAGGGTCTCTCCTCCTGTGTTTAGATCAGTGGTCCACTCTTGGCTGATGGTGTATGATTGATCATTGACAATGTCATAAAACATTTCAAAATGATGCTTTTGCCATGCCGTATCCTTGTCAGAATAAATCGTGTACAACTCTCCTTGACAGATTTTAACTGCAGCCACATAATCACTGATGAATATATGGTCAGATTGTGTAAACTTCATGAGGCAGTTCACTGAATCAAGTAGAGGCATCAAGCAAGGAAGGCCCAATAGAGTCCCGATATCACAAAGAAGTTTGTAATTGTGGCGGGTGGTATCTTTTGCAGCTACCTACTTGGCCGTCAATTCTCATTGTTTCACCGCTGCATCCTTACACATTTTTGCAACCAATGTCTTGTACTCTCCCATGATACGCTTGAGTGGTTCCAATACAGAAAGCCATCGTGTCTTTACATTGCGGAGCATCCGTTGACCCTCCGTTTCCATTACGTCGGCAAGTTTCTGGAATTCCAAGTGTCGCTTCGGATTGTGGCTGAAGTAAGCGTACATCGCTTGGCAAAGTGATTCAAGCTTTGCAACAATGGGCAAATTTGAAATGGGCTCCACAGCAAGATTCGTCCGATGTGCCATGCAGTGGACACCGAATACAAACGGTGCCATGTGCTGCCGCATTTGGGTCGTCACTCCGTTCTTTGAACCCTGAAAAACAATGACCCCATCCGCCCCAAAGCAAACTAGGCGGCTAGCTACTGTAACTTGGAACAGCCCAGTGTGGTGGTTCACCATTTCCTCTATAGCTTCTCTGATTGCTTGAGAACCATTGCCCTCCTGAAATCTACTCAGTGACAACAGAATTGGCACCTTCTTGAAGTCTACGCAAACATATGCATAAATGGACAACCACGATTGAGAATCAATAGTGGTAACTTCATCATCACTCAATGAAAAGAAGAGGAAGTTTGAAATCACTTGCCTCGCATGATTAGCCAAGACTTTGGCCAGATGATCCCCCATTTCCCAACCTACCGCCATGCTCCAATGCTTCTTTGGAAAGCCATGAACATCCAACAATTCAAACAACTCCCGCATGTGTTCATATTCAAACAAGGGCCTCCCGTGCATCAACCACCACAAGACAGCTCAGAATTGGACAACCTTCCTCTTCCGTTCTCGGACAGTTCTCTGCGCAACTTGGTGCAATATACTATCCCCAGCCTTCCCAAGCCTTGCAAAATAAATCTGCTCAGGAAGTAAAATTCACTAGCCTTTACATAACCAAACGATGCGGTGGCCTTCTGTCGACCGCAATGCTTCCATAGAGAGTCAAGTTTTGGGACGAGCAATTTCTCCCTGCCCTCTACCTCTGAGCACACCTTACAGCAGACTTGGCAAATTTTACCGTCTGCTCCCAAAACACTCTCGGCCCAAGGGAGACGTGCAGTCCACGAATCCTGCCACTGCCGATTGCTCTCGTAACTGAAGCGACGAGCTCGAGCAAGATCATGAGCCGGGGCAGCTTTCATAGGATCCAAAATAACGACATCGGAAGCTGCAGCCGAAGGGACGACTGATGGCGCGTCAATGTCGTCCGAAACATCTGTTGTTGGGGTACAAACATGCACCGATCCTGTCAATTTGGAAGTATCGGCAAGTGCTACACTACCTCCTTGACTACCAGAATCCTCCACCTGCGAGACAATATAGTCGTCCAAATCAGAAGTAATTCTCCCCTCATACATAAACTTCGCTATCATGGACTCACGGGGAGCCATGGAATCCAGGAAGCACCTAAACAGAAGACACAACAAGATAATGCGATGGAATGCAAAACCCTGCACCGTGCTTGAAGAAGATGATTACTCACCTGCTGGAAACCGTCAACAACCTCTCCAATTTATCTCGAAGTCTCTAGCGTAGTGAAGATGTCCGCAGCAAAACATGCATGCAGCCTAAACTCAGAAGATCACGAAATCACACAAGAAAAAAAGACATTGCCTAATTCTAACCAGACAACATTGCACCCCAAGAATTATTCTAAAACCTGCCTTCGTCAGCTACACCTTTGCAATGCCATCAATATACACTAATTTCATGAAGGTGCCAAATACTCAAGAAGTCAGAATTGGATCCCACCCTAAACCTTCACCCAATCTCTGAAAACAAACAAATTGTAAAGTCAAGAACGTTAAATGCAAATGCCGGCAGGGGATCAAAACAAACCGGGGTTGGCTCCTGATTAGCAAGGAATTTTAGCATTAAACTCCTAAATTAACCCTAGATTCTCTCAACCTGAGCAACCTGCACACAAGCAAACAAAATTACAACATTCAACCTAAACATCTGGCCACCTCCGCTCCAACGATCTAAAGAAAGTGGCGAATATTTAGGAGAAAATGGGCCCCAGAGCAGTGAATGCTTTGGCGAAGGAAGAGGGAAACTACTGTGCATGGCGAGCCTCCCCCGAAATCACAGGAGTCACAGGCAACAAGTGGAAGTGAAACCCATCATCCTGCTGGCAACTTGACAGGGGCCGGGGTGGCTGATAAGGCAACTGCTACCACGTCCCAGTTCACTTTCCGGTGAACCCTAAGGGGTAAATGAAAAAAAATTCAGTGGTAAATTTGCCTGACCAAAAATGAAGTAGGCATTAGGCGATTTTTCGCCAATAAAATATTCACTAGTTGGGGACCGATACCTTGGACCTCAAACTTTAGGGAGTTACAGTTCCCCATTGGAAGTTCTCGATAATAAAGTTCCCAATGATTTAAACATAGCAGGAACATAGTGGAATCAAACCCCAACCCTTTTTCATACCATGCCTAAAGCCATATTCCATTCTTTTTATCCACATAGTGCTTCTAAATTTCATAGATAATAGAGGTTTTGTTTTTTTATAAAAAATTTCGAAGAGATTGTAAAGACATACTAAATCTTTCAACCCTCTATTTGGATTTTTGAGTTTCAAAAGTATGTGGCAAAAATCTTGCTAGAAAAATCATGTGAGGCATAGTGAACTTTTGGACATAATTGCATTGCAAGATTTTTTTGTATATCTTCCATTCCTTCTTTTTCCTTGAATTTTCTTGGAGACATTCCTAACATGATTTAGAGTACGCTAAATTTTTTAATTCAACACCCATAGTGAAAACATTTGCCACAATCAATGGTCAAAGGAAGCTAAAATTGTCGGGTACAATAAATATTGTCTTTTTGATACTTCCCTTTTTACATAGTAGATTCTACTTCCATATCAAACTCCATACTCAATATTGTTAATCTAACTCAACTTTATATTATTAACAAAGAATAAAGTCTAATTCATAGAGTAAAACATCAAAACTATCTTATAAGTAACCGGTTCATCCAAAATGAATTTCTCAAAAAATAAATCACTACAGACTAGTAAGAATCTATAACGATTCTAGTAGTCAAGGCGGTTGTTTAAAAATCAGCCTATACTAGTCTCAAGGCTCAATTCATTTCAAACTTGTTAACCAAAGCTTTGTCACATCAGTCCGAATGATCATCCAGAGAATGATCAACAAAAAAATTAACAACAAAAGTTTCCTCCCTTGGAAATAAAAGTAGTCTAGCAATAAGAACTTGAACATTAAGCCATATACTGGCTTACATTCCATCTTTGCCATAAAATAACCTTGATCCAATGAAGGAATGTAGGGAAGCAACACATGAAGCAAAACATCAACCAAATAAACCTACAAAACTCACGCTTTTAGAAAAAATTACCACTGCACTTTTATGCTAAATGCAAGCATGAACCATTGCAAATAAAATATGCTCTTCACGTATTCATCATTCCGTTTGGAGATTTTTGAAAAAAATCCTCATGAGCTAATAACCTTTATTTGTATCCATGCCAACAAGCAAACCATTAGTATAACCAATCAACATGTACAAAATGTTTGCAAGTTACCACTACTTGTTATTGTATATTCACTAGATAAAACCTTCAATCATACTCAAAAACAACCCAAAATTGTTCAAATACCATAACCATCTAAATTGCTTATAGAAAATTATAACACCTGTTGGTTGCTATTTTGGGATCTCAACACCATTTTCATAGCCTAGCTCTTGATCCACACTCTTGATTACAAGAAAAGCAACCCACTTCCTGTCTTGAGTCTACAAATGACTCTTAGAAACCATGGTGGCACTGAGTGCTTGAGTCTCTCTCGAATTGGTAGAAGTTAGATGTCATAAACACTGCAAACCATGTGTAGTTATACAACAATTCAACTAGCTTCAACTTTGAATGCAAGGATTTTAAAGCATTGGGCTTTAAACATCATCAAATCCTTGCATTTAAAAGGAATTAGACAGGAAGCCAATATTTGGAGGCTCTTTTGCTTGTTGTGTATCATTGTAAAAGAGATCAAGATATCAATCATAAAGATGATTTTAATATGACTTGATCTTGCTAGTGCAAAGTATCTAGGTAGTCCACCTAATTGAGTTGTCCCTTTCTTTTAACACAAGATTGAACCAAAGACAAATATATATCCTAAAAGAAAGTATATAAGTTTGTACATGATGTGTAACAAATGTACAAAATAGCAATAGATTTTTTTTAAATAGAATAAATCCTAGAATTTAAGTCTAAAGAAAAAACTTTGACTTGACCTTTAGGGTTTAATTATTCTAAGATGGAATTGAGACACTGATTCCAATGGTGAAAATTGTTCTAAAAAGCATATTGAACCTTGTGGGACTTTTTTGTTTTGAAAATTATGAAAGTTGAGTTCAATACAAATCCATTTCATTATTTTTTCAAGAAGATGCAATGATTGCTAGCAAAACAAGAACTCAAGCTCTATAACTTTCACATTATTAATCTAAATGGAGTAAATCAAAACTTTCATGTAGACAATGTCACAATTAGGTAGCTACATTCATTATCAATGGTATAAATAGTCACAAGCCATGGTTTAAGCCTTGTGGTTGATGCTTGATCATTACAAAAAAAAATAAGGATATAAATGACTTGTCCATAATGACTGTAGTAGTCATTACTTATCCACAATGACTACAAAATCATAAACAATCATTTTGTAGTCATTGTTGTGCTTGAAGTCATTGTGGACAAGTCATTTATACCCTTTGTTTTTTGTAGTGATTATAATTTATACTAAAGATGTAAAATTAGACAAGAACTTTTAGATATTATATGTATGACCGAGCTCATGTGATTACTCATGCAATTTCTTATAATTTAAAAGTCAAATAACAACAATTGTTACAACCAAGTAGATTTGGGGTATGAAAGACTATGGTGAAAAAGTAGAACTGACAATAAAATATCTATCATGATGGTTCTCTATTTTATCAGTTCTATCATCTGAGTGTAATCTTTATTTGGATTCAAGTAGTCTCAAATGCTTTATGAATGAAATATTCTGAAGGAAATTTTTGAAGGAAAAATAATTATTTTTTTGTTATAGTGTAGAATAGTCAATAAAATCATGTACATTGGCTACATTACTCATTTATTTTCCATCCATATTAAGATTTTTGCACAATATATGAAGATAAAATATCACTAATATTAAAGCTTGAAGGAAATAGAGCTTTAGGTTTCTACAAATAGAAATAAGAGTAGATAGATTAATGACCATGAAATAGTGCAAAAATTTTAAGCAATTATGGTCATTCACCCCTCCATTTAGTAATGCCAATGAGCTCTATGTGCATTAGGAACTTACCTTATATGAATCATGGTCATTTAACTACATGCTACTACTATATTGTACATTTTGATATGAGATCTTGAACAAGATCTTGATTAACCTTTAAAATCGGGGACTTTGAAGATTTGGGCAAATATTTATGATCTCAATTTTTGGCAAGATTTTTGAATTTGTTTTTCAAGATAGAAAAATTTATTAGCTTTGGGAGGATTTAATTTTTATTTCAATCAATGCATGGGAGGAAAAGTTATGCCATGATAAATCCAAAATAGGCAAATGTAGGTATCAAAAAAAACTTCAAATATTTTTAAAAAATTCTTATAATTGATATTTTTGTATATGGAAAGATTTGATTAATTTCATTTGGATAAATAATATGAAAGTTATGAAGCCTCTTGTTTTGTAGGCAATTTTAGCAAATTTTTGTAAAAATAATGTATTGGATCCATTTATGAACTCAATTTAAACAATTTTTCAAAAATAAAGTTGCACATAGTTTAGTTTACTTTTTAGAACAATCTCACCATTTGAATTGGTTGCTTCAATTCCATCTTAGAGCTATCAACAATTTACTTTTTCCTTATATTTCATACCTACTTTGACTTAACAATTTTTTAAAGAATGAAAGTTAGAAGGGGTGAATTTTTCTCTTGAATTCTTAGCCTTATAATCTACTCAAACTAGAAACCAAAAACTTTTTTTTTGTACTTTAATTGCTTATATCTTATAATAAAAAAAATTGAAATTTCTTCAAGACATTTTCATATTAGTCTAGTGCAAGTTTTGAAGGTTGGATATGCAAATAAATAAATAATATTTAAACATTTAAATTTGTTGTCATTTGCATCAAAATGTCAATTTTCAGTGTTTTTGTCAAAAAAATGTCCATGGGACTTTAGGGGTTTACATTAACAGGTTATAGTGAAAATTCTTTCTATCTCTTAACGAGCCATGATTTACCTTTTTCCTAATTTTGTGAATATTTTTTTAATAAATATGAAATTTCCTCTATTCTTCTAATATACTATCCATCACATAAATAAAAATGATATTTTATGCTCATACAATAACACTACCATTTGTGTAGGTTAGATTCAACACCTTGTTGCCAAAATAGTTTAGTTTTTGTAATTCTACAATTTGGCACTTTGATTTGGATTTCTTGACTTTCAGCACTTTGCTTTTTCTAAATTTTAGACACTCCTAGTTTTGGATTGATTTTTTTTGTTCATGCATAAATGTATTCTTTTTTTTTAAATTCTCTTAAGAATATTTTTTGGATGTTTAGAATTAGCAATAACCATGAATTTTTTTTCAGATTTTTAGAAATAGTCGTATGATTTTTAAAATGTTAGACAAGATCCAAATTTTCTTTCTTTATTATTTCCGAAACGGACCTACACGTATGGTATTAAAAAAAATAGATTAAAAATTGTCTCTAAAAGGACAAAGACAAATCAATGGTCCCCTTCTACTCAAATCATTGTCTTGTGACTCTTGTTGACTAGGGGGTCCTTGAATGAAATAAACTCTTGCTTTTACAATTTCACATGGCTTCAAAATTTTGTCTGAAATCTAGTACGGTGTTGACCTATAATAAATGAACACCTTCATTCAATTGCGCTATGGTTTCCGATCCAGGCAGTTGCTTCGGCTGCAGTACCTTGTTGTGTGGCTGTATGGAATTGTGGGAACTTACTTCTGAGGAGTCTCAAGTGGGTACCCCCAAACTGACACTTTTTGCTACAGTGCCTTGTAGCCTGGTCACATTTTTAAAAGTTCCTTGTCGAGACCAGAAACGGGGTTCCAATGCACCAAAGAAGTCGACATTTGAATGTTGTATGCAAAAGTTATGATGAATCAAAGTTTTTTTGCGGTGGAGATTCTGAAATCGTTTCTACTTGATTTTGGAGATGTACATAGAGTGATGATGGTGGTTGTATGGAATTGTGGGAACTTACTCAAGTGGGTACCTCAAAACTGACGCTTTTTGCTACAGTGCCTTGAGTGTTACCAATATTAGTTTGGTTGAATTTTTCATCGTTTCTTGTTGACACCAGAAAGGCGGTTCCAATGCACCAAAGAAGCCGACATTTGAATGTTGTATGCAAAAGTTATGATGGATCAAAGTTTTTTGTGGTAGAGGTTTTGAAATCGTTTCTTCTTGGTTTTGGAGATGTACATAGAGTGATGATGGTGGCTATATAGAATTGTGGGAACTTACCTTCTAAGGAGTTTTAAGTGGGTACCCCCAAATTGACACTTTTTTGCTACAGTGCCTTGAGTGTTACCAATATTAGTCTGGTCGAATTTTTCACAATTTCTTGTTGACACTAGAAAGGGGGTTCCAAAACACCAAAGAAGCCGACATTTGAATGTTGTATGCAAAAGTTATGATGGATCAAAGTTTTTTGTGGTAGAGGTTCTAAAATTTGATTTCTTCAATATATGCACATATTGATTTTACAAATGTACATAAAGTGATGATGGTGGCTTTATGTGGGGTAGGATTTGGGGTGCACCCACTTTATCGTAGTCTTGAATTTGTGTTTTGGTTGTACAATAGAAGTCTTTGATTTTTTGAATAAATATTGCTATGAACTATTTTGTTTATTTTTTATATTTTGAAATTCTCCTTTCTTTCAATGGAAAGGAATTCTTCACCAAGTGGAATTTTGGTATAGGAATATGAGGATTTACTTACCAGATAACCACAAATGGGTAACTTTCAGTAGAATTTCAAATGGTAAATCCAACTTTTTGTCCACTTGGGCATTTATGGGTGTCCATTTTTCATTCATAGCAACCAACCATTTGTCCATGGCAAACAAGCAAACAACAATTTGTACTGCAGCAATGGTAAATGTTGGAAACTTAATTAAGTAATTAAATGAATATTTTTTGAGTGTGATACCCTCATTTGAAATAGGCATTAAAATTTAATCCAAAATTTCAAATATATATTTTTAAATTTATATTTCTATTATCAATATTAAAAAAAATTAATGTATTATAGTAATATCTAATATTCAATAAAAATATGCTTTGATTGATCTACAATATTCTTATTTGTAGTAAAATCTAGTACTTTAACAATAACTTATTTAAGAAAATTTGCACACAATGGTATACAAAGTCTTGTTGAGTGCTTGAGGTGTATAGAAATGCTTAATTTGTACTAGTTTTGCACCAAAATTTTGCATTAGAATATCCACTCCTCTTTAGCATTGCTAATTCATGACCTTTTTAAAGAATTTCAAGAAAAATCACATCTTATCAATATTTGTAAAATATGCATATTTGAAAAAACAAAAGAAAATGTATGATGGTTAAAATCCTAAAACACTGATTTAAGGTTTTGAACATCAAAGCCAAAATTAAAAAGATAATTAAAATAGTATAAAAAAAACTAAGTCTTTGTGACTCTAAAGACTTATATTAAAATGTTTGATAATTATTTCAATTACTATCAATGAGATCTCTAAATTTAGTATACAAGATTCGTTGTGACAAAGAATTTTTTCAATGTATGTTTCTTACTTTATAATATTTGGAGATCGGGGGGAGGTATGTTTCTCAAATTGCATGGATCTCCCCAAAACTATCTTTCACCTTAAGTTTAGTGTGCATTTACTATAAGCATTTTTCAATTTATTGAAACACTATCAAAGTGCAATTTGAAAGAAAAAAAGAAAGAGTCCACAATGGCTTATACAATAATATTATTTTAATATTTATAAAAATCATATAAAAATAAAGATTGAAATTTTATGATGTAATGAATAAATACAAATATATCTATACACATATTAACCCCTAAAGTCTCAAGTGTTCCTTCATGGGACACTTGAAGGTTTAAGAAAATTCTTATACTCTCAATTTTTGGCACAATTTTTTGAAATTTTTTAAGAAATTAAAAAAGTACATTAGCTTTAATTCTATGAATACGATTTTTATTTTATCTTTTGCCTAAGAGAAAATTTTATTTTAACCTAATTTCAAAATGGAATTTGTCAAGTAGAACCCCCTCAAAAGAATCTTGAAATAATTTTCTTAAAATTGTTTCTTAATGATTATGTTTTTGTCTACATTTTCCTTTATTCATTCCACTTGAATTATGATAGAATCACCCATTTCCAACCAAGGATCCATACCTAACCTGTAGGATACAACTATTTTCAAAATAGTAAGTACGAAAATAGGGAGTAGTCAACATAAAGTAGTTTTTGAATGATTAGAATTGGAATGTTCTATACATAAGGTATGGTGGTTGAGGCCAACTTTTGGCTTCTAAAATTCATAGTAGTTTCAATTCAAGGCATAAAATTACCCAAAAAACCTTGCAATCCCTATGATTTTAATCTTTTTACATGACATAAACTTTACATTGCCCTACACTACTCCAAAGCATGCACAGAATCGCTTAAGTGGTCAATTATGGGTGGTTCTACCATAGTGATGCAAAAATTATGGATCTTCTTGGAAAAATAACAAACTAGATTTGTTTTTGAATTCAATTTTCACAATTTCTAAAATAAAAAAATTCCATAAGATTCAATACGCTTTTTATATCACCATTGGGATTAGTGTCTCAATCCATTTTAGAGTTGTAAGCAATTAATTTTTTTCTTCAATCCCATATTTACTTCTACTTAACAATGTTTTAAAGATTAAAATATAAGTTGTTGCTTTTGAATTTGAATCCTAAACTTTCATCCCAATTCTTCAACACTAAAAATGTTAAACTCAATATTGAAAGTGCAAAAATTTTAAGCTCAAAAATTTCAAAATCTTACAATGTCTTTGGAACTTTAGAGGTTAATAAATACCATATTCTATCATTTACAAATACTTATATAGGCATGTATATAAGTTCACAAATTTAGATATTTGAGAAATTTTGTTTTGTTTTTTGAAGATACCTTGTAAGTTTAGGCTAGAACATTATTAGAGGTTTAGACTTTGGAAATGCAATGCATTCTTCAGTGAATGTGTATGTCCAAGTGGAAATTAAATAAGTAGTTTGGTCGTGGACACTGAAAATTTCTAACAATAAAGTTATTTGAATTACCACCTCTTCTACCATAGCCATCATTGCATTATATTAACTTGCATTTTTTTATAATAGTCACCTATTTTCAAATAAATGATTTTTAAAGTTTCATGACTAAATTTTGCCAAAAATCCCACCAAAAGTCTCATCTCTATTGCAAATTGCAAAGAAAATCAAATCAAATAATTTTTTTTATTGAATATCTATATGATCTTACTCTAGACTAGCACAAAAATGTGGAAGAAAATTTAAAAAGTGTAATTATGTAGATTGCAAGATACTAGTTTGTGAAGTGAAACAAAAACACTTGTTTGCACCTTGCCATACAAGATTCTAAGACTTTAAGCCCTCAAAACTTATCATATTATATATATGAAGTGAGTTAAGAATATGAATGGGGGGATTTGATTTTCCTTCCTTCACCAATTATATAGTAGTAGTTGATATGATATGGAAGAATAAACTAAATCATAAATAGTTATGATATAGAATTAGAATACATCAATTTCAACAATGAGATTGTTCTAACAAGTGAACAAAAACTTAAGGACCTTTTGGTTTTGAAAATTTATGAAATTGAATTTAAAAACAAATTCAATACATTTTTTGGGGGAAGAGGTTTTGATTGTTGACAAAACAAAATGCTCCATAACTTTCACACCACTAATTCCAATGAAATAAATATATTCTCAAATATTCTATACTTCTAAATTAGTAATCAAGGAGTAGCAAATTCACCCCCTTTCTTTTCTAATGCCAATTTTTTAAGGCTTGAAACCCACTACCCCCCAATGGTTATTTAGTATGGGTGGATATTTCACCAACATGAATTAGTATGCCCAATCTAACAACGCCACCTTTGCACACCACAAATGGTACAATACCACAACTACATCCATTGCCCAGGGGGTGCTCTTAGTTCTACTACAACAAACCATGTGCGAACAAGTGGTTTCTAATAAACTAGAATTTTAACTTCAAATTTTGAGCATTGTTTACTAATGATTGTAGGATTCTACTCCCAAAATTTCAAACTCAAATAAAATATGGAATGATTTCTAGAAGAGGTTTAAAATGCACTAAAATGTCATGTTTTTCTAACTCAAATATTTATAGAGAACACATTTAGATGACCATTGTATCAATATTCAACTCAAAATGAGCTTTCAATAGAGAGTTATTTTTAGGAATTTTTAATTCATTTTTAGACAATTTTTTCTTATATAGTACAAGGGTGTGAAAGTTATTTTTCAATTTTGTAGTGTATCTTTTTACTTCAAAATTTTTAATATACTATTTTGTTTTATTTGAGTTTGAAATTTATTAATATAGTTAGTTAACAAATAAAAATATCAATGATTCAAAACATAAACTTTCAAAGTAGAAAAATCTATTCATATTTTTTCATTTAATTTTATTTAAAATTCAAAAAATACATAGGGGGTCCAAAATTTTGTTTGCACGCTAACATAAAAATAGGGAATGCACCCCGGAGAACCACTATTGAATAGTATATCCTTGTGATAAATAGTTTAAACCATATCAAATAATTATTTCAATGTACTCTTTATAAACTATTATCATTCCTATATAATAGGTTTGTATAGTGTAAGACAAGTATTTGATTGAAGTTCATAAAAAAAAAGGCCCCACTAGAAAAACTAATATTGTAGATTTCAATTTTATTTCTCTACATATATAACACATCAACATAGTTTGCTAAATTTAATGCAAGACATTACAATGGTGATACAAAGTGAGCCTCAGACCTTGAATTTTGTATTCTATACACTAATTTTAAAAAAATTGCTTGCTATTTTAAATTTGGTTAATTGTGCGTTCTTTATCTACCCTAAGGTAGGAGGTCCATAAAGTGTCCATCTAAGAGCAGAAACTTGAATTTAGGGAGATGAAACTTCTTGAAATTTTTTTTTAGTAAATTTTCTTTGAAAAACAAATGGAATTGGCATCTAAATCAAATTGTTTCATATTTTTAAAAGCTTTATGGAATTAGTTGTGAATTTTTGTAGTTGAAATGGCATAGGACTCTCCTCCTCAAATGTACATTGCTAGTACAACGAAAAAGAAGCATGTACAAATGGGGTACATTTGAGGAGGTGGGCGATTTTAAAGCCCTATGCCATTTCAACTTCAGCATTTCATAACTAAGTCCAAAAAACTCCAAAAAACATGAAACGACTTGGGTTAGATGCCAATTCCACTTGTTTTTCAAATAAAATTGACTGAAAAGTATTTCAAGAAGCTTCGCCTCCCCAAAATTCAGTATCAGCAATTTATGGACCTCCTCAAATCCAGCTGCATGACCCCCAAAAAAGGTTGACCCCTACTGTTTGGGGGGGTGCGAGGAAGGAAATTGCTGTGTTTGAAATGGGATGCAAAATGGGCTAAGTTTATGAAGTTGTCCATCAAAATTGAAATGAGCCCTTTTTTGCACAGTCCCTTTTTCATCTGATGTTTTGTGCAGTGCAGAGCAGCATTTTGCGGAGGGTGATAATATTGCTCTTGTCAGAGGGGTGATAATATCGCCCTAACTTATACGGCTGCTGCTCCCTCCAAACAATTGCCAACGCAGAGCGCCAAAGAGGGTACGGAGGAAATACGTGCAAATGGAGGCTAGCTTTGGGTTAACTTAACCTCTAAATGAGGGGCTTGGTTTTGAGAGAGTCGTGGACAAAAAGTGGCTTTGTATTTTTTTTGGAATGTAACTCACTTCAATAGTGAATATGGCTTGCCAAACATCACATTTTGGTTGCAAAGTCAAAGCACTATTTACTATTTGCTTCGTGCATGCCTTGAATTGTAGAAATTCTAGGCAAGTAGCAAGACCCACATTCTATTTTGAGGAGACTTTTTTGATGACCGTTTGGTCTGCCTTCCAAACAAGTGAATGTTATGTAACGGTTAAGTTATTGGAATGTAAGAACTTGTCTATCAAAGTGAACATGTAGAACATTGTTTACTAGTGAAGAGGGGAACCCTTCAATGAACAAAATTGTCTAGTGTGACCTCTCAACCAACCCTAGTCCTTGAATCAATTGGTTAGTCCCTCCTAGGTTTCCAGCAATAGGGATGGGTTACACAATGTTATTGGTGTTGCAAAAGTTCATCCTCAACTTTGTTGTACCTAAGAGGTAATATTGCTTTGGTAATAATGTTTAGATTGGGGGCACCCTGAAGGTTCAATTCGACACAAATTACATTAGTTTTGTAAAGAAAGTGGCACATGTCATCTCATAAATGGTATGAAGTGACAAGGACCCCTAAGAATCCAATGTGGAAATTCAATTTTTGGCACATGAGTACTGAATCAAATATGCCGATACACAATACCTCCAATTTGTGCACAAATGGGGAATTTTATTAAAATAGCAATATTCCATGTGTCATTTTCACAATGTGCCATTCCCACAGTTCAGACCGGGTGGTCTGAAATCTATTAGTGTACTAGATTTCAGACCGCCCAGTATGAACTGTGGGATGTCAAAATAACATAATATTCGCCATTTTAATGAAATTCCCCATACAAGAAATTGGGGTAAGAAAAAAAAAAAAAAACTTTACTCAATTGGAAGGGGAAAAAAATCAATCTTCTCCAACAAGGCACACCGCATACAACTTATAAACTCATATTGATATGCACGACTTTGTGTCAAGTGGGTACTTCAATGAATTTGAGGAGACTTTGTACACGAACATGAATCATGTTCCCTGTGAGATAGTTTGGTTTTCTCTCTCCTTGTAATTTTTTCAACTTTTTCAATGATGTGTCTCAATTTATTGCTGAGATTACAGATGCCCCCAAAGTAAATGATGACATCAATGCAGATATTTACCTCTGTTAGGGAAGGAAAAAAAAAGAAAAAAAAAAAGGGCACTAGGACAGGACTGTTTTTGAGTAGTCCTATTTCCGTTCATTTATTCAATTCAATTTTTTACTTTATTGGGACAATGTTCACTTTGTTGCAGGCCATGGGAAATTTATTGTTTGTCCATTGGAAGACTTACATGTCTCCATTCTGTCCATTAAATGGATGAGGGGCCACATAAGGTGGAGACATGTAAAACCGACATTTTTTTTCTGGTCCCACTCTCTTAGGTCTTAACCTCTCGAGGTCTAAGAAGGCAGAATGTGTCCTCTTCAAATTTTCAATGGCAAATCTCAAACAAGTCTCAGTGTTTTGTAAAGTAGGGTCTTGTATAGTAGCAAGTTGACGTACTTTTTGCATTTTTGCATTTTCAAAATTTCAGTGTTGAGTTCATTTCTTAGGAAATGTAGTGTTGTAGAAGGGAGGGGAGTCGGCATAAATTTTGGATAGGGTCCAAGTGAAAGGAATGGTTGAAATTTTTTGGAAGATTTTTTGAAAAGTTGTGTTGACAATATCAACTATTGAATTTCAAAAGTTGACGTATTTATATTAATTTTTTTTGTAGGATCCAATTTGGTCAAATTTGGCATTTTTTTTTATTGATTTTTGATTGAAAATGTGAATAAATTCGAGATTTTTTTTTTTTTTTTAATTTTTCATTATTCATCTTCTTATCATACTACTAAAATCATAACTCCCTCTATAATATTACAAATGCTACCATTAATACTAGGGGCTCGTGCTTGCTATGCTATACATTCATTGTATCACATATTAGTAAAATTTTGATATATTTGAATAGAATGCATGATAATGATTTCAATAAGTCTTTCAAATAATTATTTTAAATATTTTATAAAAATATCTTCAATCATGCATACATAGAAATTGTATTTTCAAACAATGTGATATTATAGAAATAGAGTAGCAGTTTACAATCACTTCTGTAATATCACTTTTTACAAGGGTGATATTATAGAAATAATATAGTTGTTGCAATTAAGGTGATATTAAAGAGGATGATATTATAGGGGTAGCAAATCCATTGCTTCTCTTGGTTTTACACTTTTTTGCACTTCTATGATTTTGTGTTTTTGTGAGCTTTGAGCTTTCATGATTTCAATTTTCTATTACTGCTACCAAATGATTTTGAGAAATTTATTCAATTGAAGCGATTTTGGATTTCACAACAATTAAGTTGTTTACAATGTTTTTGAGATTTATAAGTTTTTCTTTTCAATTCTTCAATTTGGGTTGCCATTTTTTGTAACAATGGAGTCAAATTTCTAATGCATTCTAATGTATGTGTATCTTTTATAGTATTTACTATTGCATATGTTTCATTCATCATTCAATAAATTTTTATTGTACCTTTCAATATATGCTTACTTATAAAAAAAATTATACAAAGATTTTAGTCATTTTTATTTGAAGATTTATTGAAATTTTTGTTTTGCATTCTATCTAATACATAAATTTTTTTATAAAATTCTAATGATGAATGAGTAGCATAGCAAGTGCCAACGGCTAGTAGTTTTTATAAAAAAAACATTATTCATCTTCTTATAATTTTTCTTCCCCCAAGTCTTCATTTTTTGCCTTTAAGTTGATCATCCAAAATTTTTATAATCTAAAAATCCAATGGTCAATATTTTTGACAATTAATTCTATGCATAAATCCAATGGTCAATATTTTTGAGAATTAATTCTATGCATAAATTCAATGGTCAATATTTTTGACAATTAATTCTATGCATAAATCCAATGGTCAATATTTTTGAGAATTAATTCTATGCATAAATTCAATGGTCAATATTTTTGACAATTAATTCTATGTAGACTTGATATTTGATAAAGTAAAACAAAAAAAATCTCAAGCACATCTATGTGCAAAAAGAACATCAAAGTGGGACAACTCAATGACAACTTCTATTATTAAGAAGTTGTTAGACCTCAAGGAGTTAACTCCTAAATTTTTTTCAAGTTGAGAGGTCAAATTTGTTTCAGAATACTTGTCCCCTAAACAAGGCTAAAATCTTCATCCATATTTATTTAATAATGAATTCGACCTTAAGGTCCTTTCAGTTAATTTGTTCAAATACATCCTTCCAAAATTTTAGAATTAATATTTCCACATATTGCAAGTTCAATGTGCCTAAACTTCAAAATAAAAAATTTCATAGCCCTTCGAAGATGTGAAGTTTTGTCTTTCGATACTTTTAGAAAAAACTTGTATGTCCTATAATTTAAGCATTTTAGTCAATATGTTGAAAAGTGTTTTGAGGTTGTGATTAAAAAAATTACACAAAAAGCTTTCATATTTATCTTTAAAAAAATAATAGAGTGAATTTGGTACTAAATGAAAGAAAAAATTAAAAATCTAATAACTTTTACAAAAAATTGAGAATTGTTAATCCTAATGGTGAGAATGTTCTAGTAAATAATTGATATAATTAATTTTTGTTTATAATTAAATTTTTTGAAAATTGACATCAAAATATTAACTTTATTTATTTTTCCTACCTTCATTGCCCATGAAATAAAACTCTTTGTAACTTTCACCTCATTATAAAGAGTTGAATGGTTCAAATGTTTTTGAATAGGTATCAATCTTTATAATCTTACAAAATTAATCAATAATCTTTTAGAGTACATTTTTATCTTTCTTGTTTTGACATTAAAATAACATAAAGCTTCTAATTTAAGCCAAAAATCACTCCAAATTGTCATTTCTATTGCAAAGAACAATATTTAAACATTTTCTTTTGCATATGCAACTATACACTACAACAAAAGCAGTGTTTTATAACTGCAAAATATGACTGCAGTGAGTCGTAAAATCAAAAAATAAGACTCACGCAGAAATCACTGTAGATGACTCGGAATATGACTGACTCCAGTCGTTTAGAAGCAGTCGCTTCAGACATCAGTCATATTGGCAGTCATATTTTCCAAGGGGTATAAATACCCATTTTTAGCCATAGTATGCCAACATGGCGTATACTTTGACTTTCCTAGGGGAGTCTTGACTTTTTCTTGAGTTGCTCGGGCAAACAAAAAAATCCTACGTGGAATATGACTATGGTCAGTCATATTTTTTGATGACGTGGAATATGACTGCAGTCAGTTATATTTTTTGATGACATGGAATATGACTGCAGTGAGTCATATTTTTTGATGGCATAGAATATGATTGAGGTGAGTCATATTTTGCAGTAATGTAGAATACGACTCTCATCAGTCATATTTTATGGAATATGACTTCTGTAAGTCATATTTTTGGCTTCATGAAGTTGCAAGTAGCTTCCAATGTCTTTGTTTCAATTTTTGATGCCTGCATATACAATCAAAGAAATGAGAGGTTAGTTTTTAGTGATTGAACAACAAAGCCTAACCTTCAAAGATTTACAATCAACACAAAACAAGAAACAACAACTAAGACACAATATGAGGCAACAATTAAGACATAAGAACAAATAAAAAGCAACAACTAAGATACAAGAAGAAACAAGAAGAAACAAGAAGCACCAACTAAGACATGACAAGAAACAACAAGAAATGAGAGTATAGATGCAACAAAAAGAAATAAGAAGCAAGAACTACAAAACAAGAGGAAACAAAAAAACAAGAACTAGGAAGAAGAAAGAGTTCAAATATAA
Organism: Climacium dendroides; assembly: GCA_950106755.1. NCBI lineage: Eukaryota > Viridiplantae > Streptophyta > Bryopsida > Hypnales > Climaciaceae > Climacium > Climacium dendroides. Next base: position 25,988,377 of record OX467086.1, read on the forward strand.
GAGAAAAAAAGAATTTAGATGCAACAATAAGAAACAAGAAGCATGAACTAGAGAGCAACAAGAAACAAGAGTTAAGATGCAACCAAAAGCAACAAGTGAGAGCTAAGAGACATAAAAAGTAAGGAAGAAGAGCCACAAGAAGTGACGGCTAGGGTTTCAAAACCCTAAAAAAATGATGGCTAGGGTATCAAAACCCTAAAAAAATAGTGACTAGGATTCAAAATCCAAAAAAGTAGATGATTAGGATTTCAAAATTTTAAACAATGACTTCTCTATATTTTTTTGAAATTGCCCAAATTTTTCTTGAATTGCCCCAAACAAAAAAAAACACTATTATATGAAAATATTAGTGATAATATGACTCAATGTTCCCAAATATGTTCCCTACGTTCCCTATGAAGTACTTTGGTATTCCTAATGGCCGTATAGTATACGCTTGTGAAGTACAAGGCATAAAAATAACTGACAATCATATTTTGCAGTCATATTTCTCCCCAATGTATTGGCCTTCAAGAATATGACTGCAAGCAGTTGCCAGTCATCCTTAGTCATAATTTTGCAGTCATAAAACACTGCCATTGTTGTAGTGATAGGATCTTGCACTAAGTTTGAGAATGTGTAGAAGATTTTTTTTTTAAATTGACCTTGTGGAATGCAAAATATTTGTGTTTAACCCCTTATAGACCAAATAATCAATTTTCAAAGTATACATGAATGCATATACATCCCATATTTCCAATCACATTTTCTTATCCCTCTATATGTTTGTAGATTCTAAAGTTAGTTCTCTTACATTTGTATAGTGCACATAATCTAAACTTTTCTCTCCAAATACTATATTTGTTTAACGTGTATAAGAATGATTGATTTTTTTTAGTTCAATTGATGACCCTTTGAAAATATCTTGAATATATAAGTGACATAAAAATCTTAAAAATACTATAATTAGAATTTAAAATTTGAAACTAAAAAAAAGTAATATAAAAATTATAAATATTTATTCTATAATCTATTTTTGAAGTAATTTTTAATTTTTTGTATCAAATTTTATTGAAAGTTATTAGTTAGAGTAATAGTTAATCTAACTTTTGTAGATATGATGTGTAGATGTACTTTAGAACTTTGTTTTAAGATCATCATTAAATCATTATTCAAAATTTTATTTTACAATACGTCTTCACAAATTTGGAAATTTGGACAACTTCCTATTCCTTGACCCATCAAGGACCAAAAGACTTTATTTTCTCTCCAAATTTTCAATTGCAAATTCTTAGTAGGATGAAATAAATCTCAATATATTATAAACTACGATCTTGTAGAGTAATAAGTTGGCATTCTTATTGAATGTTTTGATTTTCAAAATCCAATGTAAATAGTATTTAAAATTTATTTAGGAAATGTTGTCTAATATTTTTCCAATGAAATGAATAGTAAGGATGGAAAAAAACATTTTTTTAGACATTACTCTATACAAATAAATTGAATCAGGAGATTTATTTTTTTCAAATTTTTATTATTAGAAATTTTAAAAAATAAAAGGTTCAATTTGATTAAGAATACAAAATAATTAGAATGATTCTAATTTTTTTGAAGTGTTCCAAACATTACGCTAATAAAATCAATTGTTAAATTTCAAAAATCAATACATATATAATTTTTTTTAATTTTGTAGGATAATTTTGTCTTTCTACTCTTTTTGTTTGAAAATGTATACAAATTTGAGATATTTTTTAATTTTTAATTTTTTTAATTAAAAAATTACTACATTTGTCTAAGATTCCAATACAATTTTTGTATTTTAAAAAAAAAGCATTATTCATCATTTGTAATTTTTCTTCCCTCAAAGCTGCATTTAGTGCCTATGGAATTGATTATCCAAAAAATTTATAATCTAAATATCCAATTGTCAATATTTTTTCTACAATTAATTCAATGCATACTAGACAAAATATTCTTTACTTCTATATGATTAAAATAAAAAATTTCAATCACATCTATGTGTAAAAGAATATCAAAGTAGGAAAATTCATTGAAAATCTCTACTCTTAAGAAGTTGTTGGGCCTTGATGAGTTAAGTAGCTAAAGTGAAAATACAATTCTCACTCATCTCTCTACACTAGATATAAGATCTTGACTCTTCTAAACTTGAAATATTATACTATAAAGTTTTAACACATAAATGCCCAAGGCACCATATTTGGTGTCAACTAAAGTTTGAAGTTAAATGAAATCTTACCAAAATTCTATTTTGGATATTGTTTTAATTGAATATCCCTTAACCCCTAAAGGACCAAGGCCTTATTTCTGCCAAAACAACACTGAAAACTGCCATTTCTGTAGCAAAGAGTAAAAAAATTTGAAAATTATTTTTTTTGCACATCCAACCGTAGGATCTTATACCTTACTAGTATGGAAATGTGTGGAAAAAATTTCAGAAATTTTGACCACATAGATTAAAAGATATTTGCGTTTAAAGTGAAAAAAACAATTTTTTCAGCACCTTGCGGGACTGGATTATTTGACTTTGAACTTTTTTAACTTAAATTTTTTGCACTACAGAGTTTTGAGCTTTAAATCCTTATTGTGGGAAGTTGAGTTGAGAATCTAAAAAAAAAGAAAATTTTAAGAAAAAAGATTAATTTTCATGTTTAAAAAAATTGTTAACTAGAAGTAGGTATGAGAATGAAGGAAAATCTAAATTATTAATATCTTTAAGATGGAATTAAAATGCACTAATCCCAATGGTGAGATTGTTCTAGCAAGCAAACAAAATCATGTAAAAAAAAAATTTCAGAAAAATTGTAAAAATTGCATTCAGAAATGAATTCTATAAGTTATTTTTTCAGGAAGATGCTCTAATTGCCCAATAAACAAGATTGTCCATAACTTTCTCATAATAAGTCCAAATGGAATGAATCAAAGCTTCCCATGCAGACAAAAATATAATCTACAAGAAAAGAAATCCAAAAATGAAAAATGAAAAATTTTGCAAATTTTATTTTGCTGCCCGGACTGCCCCCCGTCCCCTACTTTGAGCTTATTTGGTCATAACTTTTGTTTCCGGGCACCAAATGTGAAAAAAATTATATTCCCACAAAGCTCATCAGTTTTTCTATCTTCAAAAAAAGTTTCAAAAAATCATGACAAAATTTCAGCCCGTAGGTACCTACCCGAAATTCAATTTGTCCCCCGAAGGGACAATGGTCCTTTAGGGGTTAAGGTCTATTTTATGCATCAAAAGTCCAATTTTGAAAAAAAAAATTTATGATTTTTCTATTGAAGATTTTATGCAAGGGAACCATTTCAAATCTTGACTTTTTAGTGTTAGAGGTTCTATGAGATGTGCCTCAAATACATTAAATAATGGGAGAAAACTTGCATTTGACATTCATTTAAGAAAATTGTAGGGTACATTTTGAGAAATTGTGTTTTGTTCATAGGTTACACTTGTTTTGTACTTTCAACTAATATTTTTTTTCATGACCTCAATTTTATATTTTACATGTAAAAAGAGGATTGAAAGACATCAAATCACTTTTACAATTTTAACACCCTCTTTATCAATTCATAAGTTATATTGTTGTGTTTTCTTTCCTATGTGATCCATAACATGTCTAGTTTGACTTCATATTGTCACAATATTTTTTTAAATGGTGAAACTTATCAAAGTTTAGGCTTTTGTTTAGGAATTAAGTTAAAAAAAATATTTTCATAGAAAATTGAGTTGAGGGTATAGGAATTTTTTTATTTTTAAGATGGAATTGAAATATATCAATTCTAATATTGAAGTTGATTTAGCAATAAATCAAAATTGTATGAAACTCTCTTTTTTGAATTTAAAAAAAAAATAATATTAATTTTGAGAAGGGATCCTATATATTATTTTTTCAAGAAAATGATTTGATTGCTCTCCAAACAAGTCTTTTTCTAACTTTCATATTAACAATAACCCAAATATAATGAGTTAAAGCTTTTAATGTACATAAAAATAGATTATATAAAAATCTAATGATAAAAAAATTATTTTGAAGTTTGAATTTTTATTGATTGCCAAGACTTTAGTACATGCACTTTGGATGGCATAACTTTTGCTAACATGCGCCGATTTTAATATAAATTATATTATCATCTATCTAGTATGCTTTCTTATCTAACCCCTAAATGTCCAAGGCCCCAAATTTTAGTGTTGATAATACTTTCAAGTTAAATACACCTGAACAAGCTATTATTTTTACAAGTTTAAATTTTTTAAATTCTTTTTGAAGTCTAGCTTTAGCATCAAAAATCCAATTTAGAAAATGAATGATTATAATTTTTCTATTCAAGATTTTGTAAAAGGGTATCTATTGCAAGTCTTGATTTTTTAGTATTAAGAGCTCTTGGAAATGAGCCTCAAAAATACTAGATCTTATAGAAAAAATCACATTAGAAATTCACTTAGAAAATTTATAGAGTAGATTTTTAGAAGTTGTAAATCGATTAGGGTTATACATGTTATGCCCTTTAACCTCATATTTTTTTGGTGACCAATTTTTTAGGATTGGCATGTGAAAAGAAGATTGAAAGACTTCAAATCACTTTCATAGTTTTAACACCCTCATGATCAAACATTATAATCTTTCAATCCATAAATGATATTGTGCTTTCATTTTCCATATGATCTCTAATATGTCTAGTTTGAATTTGTACAGTAATTTTTTTTTAATTGATAAAACTTATCAAAATATTGTTTTATTGTTCAATTTAGAGAACATTCTAAGAAACTCAAAAAAAGCCTTGGGCATATAGATGTTAAATTTTTACAAATAATTATACCAAAAATTGAGATAGTAGGCACTTGATTTGTCTCTCTAAATAACAACGATTTTTTTAGGGTTAGTAACAATGATTCTTTAGGGTTAACATGACTCTTGTATTACACTTCAATTTAGTAGGTTAAAGGTACTCCCTTCATCCAGAAATGATCTTCATATTGGCTTGAATTTTTTTGACCCCAAATGATCTTCTTATTGCATTTTCTGATGTTGAAAATTGATCAATTTGACTTTTGATTGCTATTTAAGACTAGCAAACAACTTTAAACAATAGTTTTTCGTCCATCCATGCAGTCATCAATTGAAAGACAAATGAAATGAATGAAAGGGTCAATCAACACTATTCATTCTTATTTTTTGCACTTTTTAAGTGTTGCCCAATTGAAGGAGACAAAGTTTTGGGAGGTGGCACAGAGGTTTTCACATGGTCTTGGATTTGTACTAACTACCCACAAAATGATGCCTCACATTCAACAATTAAATGCCCATTGGTGCCCCTCGATAATTCCCCAAAACTTTTCTTTTTCAATACTCCCAAACTTTACTTTGAAAAGGGTTCTAAGACTCAAAGTTTTTAGGACTTCAGGAGTGTACCAAACTCTACTTACAACACAAAATGTTTTTTTTAATGTTATTTTTAGCCTTAATATGGAATATTTTGTACAACAAGGAAATTATTTTGGGATGAAGGGAGTAATAAAAACACCTCATGTGTCCAAAATAGGAAAAATAGTGTTTTAAACTATGTCAAGCACAATAGTATTTGAAGATTAAAAAATCCTAATATAAACACTTTTACTTCAACCTTCACATCTAAAGTTTTGCTAAAAATGCGAATCTTCTAGATATGGATACCATAGTCAATTTAATATATATGCACCAATACAAATGCATATGGGCTATAAAAATATGTGTCAATTATAGCTCAACTACATGATTGTCAACATAGCTTTATCAAATTTAAGTTGTATTGGTTTTAGCATAGTTTTAAAAACAATTTTGTTTTGTTTTGTTATGGAGAGATCTTTGGAACCATGTGTCTCTTGGTCGTATTTTTGCATATTATTAGAAAGCTCTGTGAGAGGAGAGATGCATGGGCTTTGTTTTGTGGTGTTTGGATGTACAATGTGAAAGTTGTTGAATTTGGAAGTTTTTATAAATTAAAAAAATTAAAAAAAATGTTTTTAATTTTAATTTGACTATGGCAATGGCACAGGGAACATTAATTTTAATGCAATTTATTATCTTTAATTGTTCAAGCTACCAATTTCTTTTTCTCATCCTTATTGTATTCTATTGTCTCGTTGCATTTGTCTATTTCTTGTAAGAATTTCCTAACAATTTTATTTTGAGTGGATTTTCAAAACCACTCTTTGCAAATGTTCATCAATTCAAAGAGAGAAAGTATGAATCATTTCGAAAAATCAATTCCTAAAACTCAAAAATTGACCATTCAAATGTAACTTCAAATACATAAATCTTATAAATTCTACGTAATTAGAAGTTAACATTTGAAACTTATAGCAAAGGGGATCATGTGAAATTACATTTGATCAGTTCAAATTGATCTTAGAAGGAATTTTAAATATTTGGTTTCAAATTGTATCAATAGATGTTGGATATTGCTCAAATGACAAGTCTAACCCGAGGTCTAACCATACATAACATTTGGTACAAGTCAACATTATTGCCCCCCAATGAAATGATGTGAAATCACTATAAGGGAATTTTTTTACTAAAAAGACTATCTTTTTAGTAAAATTTTACTAAAAACCTTACTTAAAAGTCATTACTTAAAAGACTATATTACTAGGACTATACTTAAAACACCCCTTTCTCTTGTAGTGAATATTCCGCATCATTTCATCCCTCGGATGATATGTTGTAGAATATTCCACATCCATCAGTAGCTATAAGATACTTGTCAAAAAGTGTCAAGAAAATTGAATAGCAATAAGCTCGGTCACAATTGTTTACCAAAGGTATAACAAAATTAATTCAATTTGTGCTTTTAAATAAAATTAAAAAAAACCCATTCAGCTCATTGAGAACTATTACAACAACAACTATCTCACTTTGCTTTAAAAGTCATGCACTACTTGTGTTGGATTTGAGAATATAAGCTCTTTATATACATATAGGGTGGTAGGAGGAAAAACAACTCATGTGGAATATGTAAATTAGAAGTAGTAGGAACTCAACTCCTCATAGTTAAGTCAAAGCAAGAATTATGTTTGAAGTAGGATTTCATACCTCATTTAGGTCTAGTAAAATAACTTTTTTCAGAAGACTTTGAACTAAGAAAAGCTAGTAAATCAAGTTAAATCTTATATTCAAAAATCCTTTTGATATTTAAAGACTTTAATCAAAAGTCATGGACAAATTTTAGAGAGGGGTTGGAAGGAACATTGTCTTTAACATTTTCAAAATAGTCCCTAAATTTTGTCAATAACTTTTTATTAGAGGCTCAAAATTACAAATGGATTTTTGGAGGTGAATTTTTTCTCGATTTACCAACTTTTCTAGGTTCAAAGTTTTTTGGAATAAGTTATTCTATTATGTCTAAATGAGATCTTAAAATTCTACTTCAAACGAAATTCCTAAATTTGACAACAAGCAATCAAGCATTCATCTTCAAATTATTGCTTAGACGATTCATGATGAATAATGAATTCCATTATAAAAATGATGTCTACCAATCACTACTATAAATGTCAATGAAGGCTACAAAATATTATATATAAATGGGATTTATGAATCAATGTTTACAATGTTTATCTAAAAGTCATTATTAGTTTAGTTGTACTTTATAATACTTTTTTACATTTTTGGTAATTTGGATTGATTCAAGCTAGGAACTGGAGGTGCTGATACATGAGCATTATTAATTAAAAGTGGTTTTCTTTATGATTGTGATATGCATTCGAAACTTTGAAAATTCATACTTTATTTATATATAGTATCCAAAATGTATAAGCTTGAAAAATATATAATTTTTTTTCCAATTGAATCTTCAATAAAATAAAAATCTATGCTATGAATTCTTGATTAACATTAAATCTATGTCAATCAACTAATTGTGTATCTTATAAAATTGCCGTTAGAAAAAAATTCTATTGTCTCAAATGGATTAGTGCTAAACATATATTAAAACCAATTCTAATTGTGTTAAAACTAGTAAAATTATGTCCCTTTTGGAGTCTCTTTTAAAGTTTATTTATTACATTAATGTGCTCATATTGGCACTTTAATAGAATTTCCAATTGTTCCTTCTATTGCTTGAAATAGGGCTTGTATAGTGACAAAAATCCTTGATAAAGATTAAATTGGATTTTTGACCCTTGAGTGTAGGCCGCTTCAAATTGTCTCTGTTTCAAGGATTGAGTATAGATCAGACAAAACAAATAATATATTCTATTTTGTTGAAGGAATTAGAATGTGATAAATGATAATAGTGTTATAACTATTTCAACAAAAGATGGCAGATGAGATAATTATAGCAATGAGACACTTTGGTTCTTTCACTATCACCTTTGTTTTTATTTTGAATGCTTGAAAATATGAGAACTTTGTAACTTGAAGGTTTATGTTGGTTGCATGTCAATGAAAATAGTGGCAAATAAAAGTTTTTTCTTATGATTAACATGTGTTCCTAATTGATCTATTGCTTGAGTATTGTTTTGCATATGTACAATAAAGTTATTTTGTAAAGTCTAATACTAGTTTCCATGTTGAGTTTTACCTTTGATTTGCTATAAAATGGCACATTGATTATTAATAGTACTCATTTTAGTTTTCTAGACTAGTTTGTGTACTCAAATTCTAAAATTTGTAATCAATTTGTAGCTTGAAGGGATATTTTATGAAATATGAAGATTGGATGTTGTTCATGACTTTATCTATTCTAAAAGTTCTAAGAGAATCAGAGTGAATTTTGTCCCATTAGATAAATTGAACCCTTAAAATTTCAAATCACTTGGGACATGTTTACATTCATTTGACATTCAAAATTTGAATGTATGGTCCTTTAGGACTAAAGAAAACCTTCTATTGTGACCAATTTGATGAAATTGAGAAACATAATAAGGTAGTTGAATCTAAAAGGACCATTTTTCTAATTCCATCAACTATTTTTTGATGAAATGTGGTGTGGATGAAGTTTATATTACATAGTCCAAGTTGATCCTAAAATTGCTACAAGGCTTTTAAGAGCAATCAATGGAATTTGAAGAATTTTTTGAGACAATGAGTGGAGGTTGAAGCATTTTGTGCTTTAAGAGTGCCTATTTAAGGGGAGTCTAGTGGTATTTGCAAATACTCTATAATTTCAACTTTGAAAATTTGTAGAAAATTGTTGTAAATGTTCAAAATTCACAAAATGATTTGAATTGGATTTCTCTAAAGGAAGCAAATATACCATTACAAAAATCACCATTTGGACTGCCCACCTAGTAGAGGCAAAAAAGGTAGCAATTTTAGATGCTTCTACGTATACTTTTTTTAATGCATTTTTAATGATGTCCACCTATTTTTATGTTAACACTACTACCATTAAAAATGACATCAAGATGTTAGTTGTAACATTAAATGTAATATAAAAACAAGTGGATGTCACAAAAAAATGCATTAACCCTTAAAGGCCCATTGGCCCCTCAGGGGACAAAATGGATTTTGGGCAAGTTCCTATAAACTCAATTTTTAATAGAATTTTTTGAAACTTTCTCATAATATAGAAAAACTTGTTAGATTGGAATATAACTTTTATTGCAATTGGTACCCGGGAGCAAAATTTATACTATCTTAAACATAAATTTCAAGTTGCCATATAGAAAAATATATCCACAGAAACTTGAAATCAAATTAATTTTTTTTTTCTTAAAGATCAGAATTTTTTTCTACATGTGAAGCTTTGATTCATTCCATTTGAATTAGTGATGTGAAAGTTATGAACAATCTTGTTTTAGGGGCAACCTCACCATCTTCTTGAAAAAATAACTTCTAAGATTCATTTTTGAATGCAATTTTTATAATTTTTCAAAAAAATTTATTTAACGAGGTCAAGTTTTTTTGCTAGAACAATCTCACCATTGGAATTATTGTTTTTCAATCCCATTTTAGAGCTCTTAACAATTTGATTTTTCTTTCAATCTTCGACCTACTTCTATTCAACAATTTTTTAAGGAATGAAAATCAAGTTTTAAAAAAAAAAAAAAAATTTCCCAAACTTTAAGCTCAATAATTCAACACAATTTTTTTTTAATTCAAAGTCCATAGTGCAACTTTTTTTCACAAATGGTGGTCAAAGTCATTTGAAATTGCAAGCTAGTGTTCTAAAAAAAAAAAATTAAACTTTGAATGCCAATATTTCTCAATTTGTATGGTCAAACTTTATGAATTTTTTACCACATGATCTCAAACAAGTAGATTACAAGATTCTATGGTTAGAATCTAAAAAAAAATTGTTTTTTTGAGCAAACACAACAAAAATGGCAGTTTTGAGTGTTTTTTTACAAAAAAATGGTCTTCGGCCTTAAGGTGTTTAAAAAACACAAGTTTCTTCTTAATGTTCATTATTCACTCTAACTTTGAAGACAATTGTATTCGCATTTAAAGATTGCAAATGTGAGACAAATGTACTACAACCAATGACAATGTGTGATATTGGAGATGTAGAGGAATCATTAAGAAAAAATTGAACCCCCCAAAAGGCCGCTTTGTAATGCAAAAGCTTGGGTGGGAAGAGCCTTCTCAACTCATTAATTGAGCCAATAATTGCATGATGAATTCAAAAATTCATCATCATTATCCAATCCATCTCCACGATCTCATAAATTTAGGTAGGAAGAGCCTTCTCAATTCACTAATTGGACTATGAATTACACGATAAATTCAAAAATTTATCATCATTACCCAATCCATCTCCATGATCTCATAAATCTCATGATGGTTCCATCATGAAGGATGGAGCACATGCCAAGTGGTGGTTCTAATGAGGATGTGACTACCTTCATATTCATTGAATTAGTATAAAAATTAGTAAGAAAACTCAAGGCCTCTTTGTGGGTTCAATTTTTTCCTAATAATGGTTAGAAGTTGATCATGAGTACATCAAACATTGAAAATTGCTTGAGTAGTGAAATTGGTCCTATTAAACTAATTTAAAAATTACAAATTCAAATGTATATTCAATTTCAAAATCCATATGAGCTATTAGAATCTATCATTATCCCTCTTATTCCAATAAGATTGAAATAGAGATTAAATCTCATCACTCAAATAAATAAAAACCACATTGAGATTCATGCTTTGCTTTGTTCAATTTCTTTTTTTTAAAAGAAACAAACACAAAAGAAGATCCTAACAAATTCTTAGCTTAGACTACAAAATTGAATGTATACAATAATTTATTTATTTTTCCACCTAAATGTGAATAGATTCTTATGTTAGTTTTCTTTAATTTGTATGGTATAGATTCTTATAACTACTTATAAATATTCTATAGTTCAAGGGGCTCAAAGTATGTTTAACCTCAAAAACTAACTAATTCAAAAAATATCCTTTCAAAATGATTTGCATGAATAAATAAAATAAAAATCTCAAAAGTTAGATCTTGACATTTTGAACTCAAAAGAAAAAAATCTTGTAAAAAGTACAAATATTCAATCTATCATAAATTTTAGAAGGAATTTTCCCTTTTAGGATTCAAATTTCAATGAAAAATATTGGTTAGTATAGCAGATGATCTAAGCTTATGGATATAATCTATAGATCACATTTTACAAGTTTTGTATTAAGTTACATTTTAGGTTGTATTCTCATAAGTTGCATTTTACAATACATTTTTTCAATTCTAGGAATTTGATCCTCAAAGTGTTAACAAGTTGAAATATTACTTTGGATAAATGACAAGTTATTTGGATGAAAAATTACTCTGAAGCACAATTCATTGTCTGATATATAGACACTTTAAAGCTCGACCTAGGGGAATTTTTTTCAATATAATAAAACTTCCGAAAGGTAATAGCCCAAGACTAAAGGACAATATTACATTAGAGATGTTATTGCTTTAGAGAGGGATTGTGGCATTAATGATGTTTGAAGATTTTTGATAATAGCCCTTAGACTACAAGGGTTGCAACATTACCTATGTCTAAAGATTTATAGTGAGCTACAATTTTGTGGTGATCTTGGTTTAAAGACACATTCAAAAGAGCAACATTTGGATTCCAATTCCAATGAAAGTGACTTTTTCTTTTTTCATTTATTTTGTGCATCTTTGTGCTGGGTCCCAAAGGAATAATATCACTTTAGAGAGGTTATTGGCTTCACTTTAGCATGCCACACTTCACTTTAGCATGCCACACTGGGTTGCAATAATGAGAGTCTGCAACAATTTTATGACTACCAACACAGAATTGACATCGAATCATCAAGTTCTTGTCATACACCTCAGTGAGTAGTAGACCAAACTCACCAAAGTTCTCCAGCCTTCAAGTCCAAATGTAAAATTGTTAAACTGCCTCAAGAAGGGAAAGCATCAAAGTACTTTCAATCCAGGACGCCATAAGAGCAGGCAGAATTTATCATCAAGTGCATATGTCATTAACACACCTGGGGTCACTAGGCTGGTTTCCTGTTGAAAATTGCATAGAAAAACTAATCATTGCTCGCAGTTGTAACCACAGGATCCCTTGCACTTTAAACTTTCAACACAGAAACTCCAAGAGACTCCAAATATGGCAACAAAGACAATAGAAATATATGTCTAAATATCAATGACAATGATGTCTGCAATAGCTAAGAACATAAAATGCTTTCCCAGTTGCGGATATTCAACACGTCTGCACTCTCCACTATAGATGGTAACCAAAAAGCAAAGGTTCAAAAGTTTGACATGGTAGAGCTCAACGAGTGGCCTCTCTTCCGAGCTTTTGGTAGACCAAGGTTGTGCACAAAGAGACTCTGGATTCCTTTTTTTTCCAAGGGTTGATCAGGCAGCTGCATAAGAATGTAGTGGCGAAGAACACAATCTTGGTCTTATGAGAATTACAAATTTTTCGAGTCTCTAAACCCATTCATCTCTAGAGACACCTTGAGGAGATATTTGAGGACTGTTGGAATGGTCAGGTTACGATCACAGGATGGAAAAATAAAATAAAAAACCCGTAGCACTGAGTGTAGGAGCCTTGTCTCCGCAAACTAACATAGACTCGATCCCTTCACTTCCAAAGAAAAGCAAACCCCTTTGTTTGGTGGAAAAAACAAGTTGACCAAAATTAGTTCGAGAAAGAAAGTTCACAGTATTTCTAGGATCATCTATTGCTTAGCCAGCGCTATGACATTGAAATTCACCGACTCTGGGTTGCGAGCTACAAAGTCCTGAACCACCTTCACAGAATCCTGCACATCACGTGTAAAGAATATCAAACAAAAGGACAAGATCGAACGAAAAAAATAGACAAGATTGAACAACTAGATCAAGCTTCCGAGCACTTCTTGTGGAGGAGAAAAGACCTTGAGCAGTGTCTCCTGTGAAGAAGGTCCATGAAAAATAGGTTGCTTCTTCCTACCATCGAGCTCATACAGGCCTCCTGCATAACAGAGTGATGACTAAAATGAAATTTTTGATGTACACAGGACAATATAACAGCTTTATTCCGTAAAATAGATTGCTCCAAGAACTAGTAAGACAACATCACAAAGAGAATCCTCACGATGGTCCCAGGTGACCATATAGAGGCCGCCCTATGATACAAGGGAATACTTGGGTATGATCAGTGTGGAACCACAGGAAGACCTCCCCATGAATCATGGTGAAGATCCTCCTCGTGATGTCTACAGTCTCTGAAACAATCAAATTCTGAAAACCCCGCTACACGAAAGCTAAATGAAACACAACAATACAACAATGAAAGTTTTTCCACACTTCAACAATAACTTAGCACAGCAAAATAGAGCGTCAAACTACAGCTCAAATCAATGAACGATATGCGCAGTGTACCTACCATCAACACACACGAAGCACACAAAATGGAGATCCACGGAGCTTGAGATATCTGGAGGCTGCAAAAATCCACATTTGAAAATATTTAAGTTTTATAAGGATCGACGTTATACATCCTTGGAATGAGCTCAATAATAACACAAAAGGAAGATTGTTAGGTACTCCAACTAAGTGATACACCTCAAGATGTGGATACACAGTTTCAATGCGCAAAGAGTAAGGGAGGACCTGATGAAACTTATTCACAAGACTTGCAGTCTAAAATTGGACTCATAATGATTATTTTAAAGTCTGCACACGATGCAGCACAAAAAATGGTCGGGGTCCATTTTAAAATTTACCGCAGTATCACCACCGCACGCAGCCACTGAATGCGCATCCTCCAGCTCCGTGTCTGTCTCAAGAAAGTGGGCTTTCTGTATTCACAAGTGCTACATCAATCCTCAAGCATGATATCCTAGGTTCAGACAGTTGCAGTGTAGAGGACCAGCATTCTATAAGGAATGGGAGACGATGAAGTACTATTCGAAGTATAGACGATCCTAGTACATTCATTAAAACAAAGGTCAATGAGATCAAACCATCGGGAACCCCCTTTTTATAAATATTTGACTAGACCTTATGCAAGACTGCAAAGCGGTCTTGTCCCAACCCTAAATGCTAAACTCCAGGGTTTGTGATTATAAGGGTCTTCGAAAAGCCCCTGAAGCGTGGATTTGGGGTCTTCAAAGCATGGAGGAAGAATCCCTATAGAATAAGGTATTTCCTCCTCCAGTTCCTATACAGTAGAACTAGCCGCTGAATTTAACGTATCAAATGCCCAAACCAATATGAAGCATCTAATTTGCTCTTCAATCAGAAACCTATATAATAGAGCATGCACCAGATAATATATAATACCACAGAAACCTATACCACCCGTCCCAAACAAGCCTAATACAAAACATGAGCACTCGAAAGAATAAGAAACCTCATCAGGAGACATCGGAGTCGTTTTCTTGACAAAGCGCTGCAGATAAGAGCCTTCGGCTGCAGTCAAAAATAGTCAGACAATTGAATTCAGGCAACCAGATACCATTTCAAGCCAAATGAGTGCATATCTGTGTTCAAAGCCTTATAACACCAAAGCCACAAAGACAGGGTGCATCACGAAAAGTATACCAAGGTCAACTTGCGAGGCTACGTTGCCGACGGCGTGAAGCAGGCCAATCGTACCACAAGCGTTCCCCACGGTTTGCTTCATGAAATAAACGTTCTCACTCACCTACCATGACCGACCTCTTGTCAGCAATTGTATTAGAAGCTCAAAACTTACGAAGCATCGCATTATGAAAGGAATTTCAATGTGCCGAAAAGAAATGGTAGGTGACGAAGGTCTTACTTTCTGTCCTGCCTCCGCAATCTTGGTCTGCTCTGCCGAGCTCGCCTCCTCAGACTGCCAAGGGTTACTATGAGTAAAAACGGTTCACATTACCCGAGAAACAATTGATTGCAATGCATACCAGGACATAGCTCATGGTTATATAACAACAAATTCAATTGATCATATTGTGAAAAATGTAATTCAGATGGGGTCAGTTGTTAAATCGCAGATTAAGAATATGAGATAATTTTGGGCTTCTAGGTTAATTGAAAAAGTGGATAACTCCCGATAGTCGAAATTAGGTTAAACACATACCTCTTTGGTGATGGGGAACAGTAGGAGCACCGCAAGCACAGGGGTTGGCACCATGGCCAGAAGGTCGTCATCAAATCCAAACACATCGTGACAGCCTGCATCGGTAGGAAACCCCAACCCATGCAAAAACTGCGAACACCATCAATTCACCTCATCAACATGGTTTCCCAGCAAAACAACAAACCTAAAATCCGATTGACATCCTACTCCTATTCATTCCTAAAACAAGTACCAATCCAAACACAAGTGCTATTCTCTCCCAAACAACAATCGCCCACAAAACGAGCGTGACGAACCGAGAATCCAGTCCGACTCAAACACGAGCAGCTATGGAATAGTCATCAACAATGCAGGAAACCAATCCCCTGTCCACTGTTCTATTGACAAACCTTTCCCAGTCACAATCCCAAGCAACCAAACAAGCCTTCCGTCCATCCAACAGACAAGGGATCGGAGAAGGCAAGGGGGAACCTGGTTCATGACGTCGGGGTTGGCTTCCAAGGGCAGCCATCGCTTCTTCTTAGTGACGTCGCCCATGCTGTCTGCCTGTCCGATCGCCGCAAACGCGGACGCAAGCGCAGGGGAAAACGAAGATGAAAAGCAAAGTGGGGAGCAGAAGAAGGGCCGAGTACAGTATTGGGAAGAAGACGAGAGTAGTTGTAGCAGCAACTTGAAGGGGATGGAGAGCAATGAGCAGCAGCTATGGATGGAAGCGGCGGAGAAAGACAAACAGACAGACAGACAAACAAAATGGTATGAAGTGCATGCGTTGTGGGCAAGGGAAAAGGAAAGCAAAGGTATGTTTACACTTGGGGTTAGTTATTGGTAGAGCTAGGATAGAGTGAGCTAGGATAGAATGACACTTTCTTATTATTTTAATGAGGACTAGCGGTTGGCGCTTGCTATGCTACGCATTCACCATTAGAATTTCATAAGAATTTTTATGTATTAGATAGAATGCAGAGCAAGAATTTCAAAGAATTTCAATAAATCTTCAGATAAAAATTACTAAAATCTTCATATATTTTTATTAATAAATAAATATATACTGAAATAAACAATAGAAATTTAATGAATGATGAATGAAATACATGCAGTGATGAATATGGTAAAAGATACACATACATTAGAATGCATTAGAAATTTGACTCCATTGTTACAAAAAATGGCAACCCAAATTGAAGAATTGAAAAGAAAAACTTATAAATCTCAAAAACTTTGTGAACAACTTCATTGTTGTGGAATCCAAAATCGCTTCAATTGAATAAATTTCTCAAAATCATTTGGTAGTAGCAATAGAAAATTGAAATCATGAAAGCTCAAAGCTCACAAAAGTACAAAATCATAAAAATGCAAAGAAGTGTAAAGCCAAGAAAAGCAATGGATTTGCTACCCCTATAATATCATCCTCTTTAATATCACCTTAATTGCAACAACTATATTATTTCTATAATATCATCCTTTGTAAAAAGTGATATTACAGAAGTGATTGTAAACTGCTACTCTATTTTTGTAATATCACATTGTTTGAAAATACGATTTCTATGTATGCATGATTGAAAATATTTTTATAAAATATTTAAAATAATTATTTTAAAGACTTATTGAAATCATTATGATGCATTCTATTCAAATATATCAAAATTTTACTAATATGTGATACAATGAATGCGTAGCATAGTAAGCACAAGCCTCTAGTATTAATGGTAGCATTTGTGATATTACAAAGGAACTTATGATTTTAGTAGTATGATAGTATGACTAGCTATTGGTGCTTGCTAAGCTACGCATTCACCATTAGAATTTCATTCAAATTTCATTCAAATTTCATTCAAATTTTTATGTATTAGATAGAATGAAGAGCAAGAATTTCAATAAATCTTCAGATAAAAATTACTAAAATCTTCATATAATTTTTTTTATAAATAAGCATATATTGAAATAAATAATAGAAATTTAATGAATGATGAATATGGTAAAAAAGATACACATACATTAGAAAATGCATTAGAAATTTGATTGAATTGTTACAAACAATGGCAATCCAAATAGAAGAATTTAAAAGAAAAACTTGTAAATCTCAAAAGCTTCGTGAACAATTTAATTGTTGTGAAATCCAAAATCGTCTCAATGTAATAAATTTCTTAAATCATTTGATAGTAGCAATAAAAAATTGAAATCAGAAGCTCAAAGCTCACAAAAGCACAAAATCATAAAAATACAAAAGAAGTGTAAAGCCAAGAAAAGCAATGGAATTGCTACCTTTTATAATATCACCATATTGATCCTCTTTAATATCACCTCAATTGCAACGACTATATTATTTCTATAATATCACCCTTTGTAAAAAGTGATATTATAGAAGTGATTGCAAACTGCTACTCTATTTTTGTAATATCACATTGTGTGAAAATATGATTTCTATGTATGCATGATTGAAATTATTTTTACAAAACATTTAAAATAATTATTTTAAAGACTTATTGAAATCATTATGATGCATTCTATTCAAATATATCAAAATTTTACTAATATGTGATACAATGAATGCCTAGCATAGTAAGCACGAGCCCCTAATATTAATGGTAGTATTTGTGATATTACAGAGGGAGTTATGATTTTAGTAGTATGATAGTAGTATGATGATGAGGATGAAGATGAGGATTTTGTTGAAGTCTTGCATATTTTTGTTTATGTTTTTATTCTCTCAATGATAATGATATTCATATCATAAAGGGTTTACTTGGATTGAAATGTGAAACTTTGGTTAGTTTTGATAGTGTTAGCGTAGAAAAAAATAAAATAAAGTAGTGTGTATGTGTGTTTGCAATGTTTCTTCCTTCATTGGTGCCAATGGAATTTTTTTTAAAGATGAATAAGAAATAGGAATCAATATCTCGTACTTGCAATACCATCATTGATCATAGTGTGGAGCAATGTGGAGCAATGTGAAGCCCTAGTGTTTCACAAAAATTATTTTACCTACTTCAAATTTATGAAATTGAATTTGAAGAAAAATTTATTTAAAAAAAATTTAAGGTTAAGATTTTTATTTTGTCAATCTTGTATATATGAAGAGGGTTTACTTGGATTGAAATATGAAACTTTAATCAATGGGGGGGGGCATAGAATAAATAAAATAAAATAATGTATGTATGCAATGTCTTTTTCTTCATAAGCATCAAAGGATTTTAATAAAAATAATATTATTATTAAATAAAAATTGATATTTCTTATTTACAATTCCTACAATTGCATGGAACAATGTAAATTAAAATATTATTTTATTGACCTCAGTTTTATGAAAATCAGGGTTTTCATAGTGGGCAGATGTCCGGTTCGCCCGACAGGGCGTGGATGCTGTAGTCGGGGTGCGGACGGGATCGTCAAGGCGCGGTCAGGGTACGGATGGGATCGTCAAGGTGCTAAACTCTCAAAATTAAAGCCGTCCAAACCGTCCGTCCGTCCGGTCCGGTTCGCCTGTTATGACAACCCTAATGAAAATGAATTTCTTTTGAAAATTATTTAAAAAAATTTCAAGTATTACTTTAGATGAATGAAGAGTTGTTTGGATGAGACCTTATTTACTCTAACATTGTTCATAATTAGAAAAATTGATATTAGGATGTTTAGGGGTTAGGAATAAATTAGGGTTACATATGCGCTATAATCACTTTGCTCAAACTACTCCTAATTCCAAGCATGAACATACATTAAGGTTTAGTGAGGGAGGAAGGGTTTAGACATGTGACCGGTTATCATGAAGATCTCTAAACTAGCACAATTTTTTTTAAACGTGCAGATAAAATGTTTTGCCTTCAATTTATCTCCTCAAGCTTGATGGAACTAATGTTAATCCACCCCAAAACAACTTACCATAGTTACATGATAAATTTGACCCAAAAAATAATTCTAAATTAAGATGTCATTTAAAAAACTATTGCCTAAAAAACTTATATAGAAAAAGAATCTTGGAAAATATTTATATTTTTCATAGATGTCAAAACCTAATTTTTGAAATAAAATTAATTATTCTAAACAAATGCACCTATGATAGGCAATATCTAGACATTTGTATAGAATAATTATTTTTATCCTAGAATCTAAACATAATAAGTCAACCTTATATGGTATTTATATCTTTATTTTATATTAAACTAAATTGTTGGAACTTGGATGTTAATGTGGGTTTCCATTTTAGTTAAATCAATCCAATTTGTCTTGTGAGTTTCATTTCCTTGGTTCTAAAACTCTTCAAAAGTGTTGCCATGTTTTGGAGTGAAGTGAGACTTTGGAGTTTGGATATAGTATGAAGTCCCAAGTTTTAATTTTCAACTCTCCTCTAATCACCCTTGAAAACTTAAAGGGACAAAGAACTTGGGATGTAATGTAAAGTGGTATTTATACCAATGGAAAGAAGAAAAAATCGATCTACATGAGTCAATGATATAGTAGAATTTCAATTATTTATAGATTTTAAAAATAAATTTTAACTTCTAATTTACCATGGTGTTTTGAGGCCCCCCCACTATATCAAAATACCTATGCCCAAAGCAAGGCTAGAAACTTCATCTATATTTATTCTCTAACAAATCTAACCATTAGATTCAATAGTTCATTTTTTCAAGTACATCCTCCCAAAATTTTACATTGAAAATCTCCATCTATTGCAATTTCTATGTGCTTGAATTTCCCGAGGAGGACACTGTCCACGTTTTAGCAACCCACGTGCGGCAGAAAAAGTAATACATGTAATACATCTTAAAATTTAATTTAAAAAAAAATTATGGATAGATTTTACTACTTTAAAAGTTTATGTTTTTCTATTATTGATATTTTTTTATGCTAATAGTAATTAGTTATAATTTTTTTAAGAAAAAAGATACACCATAAAGCTGAAAATAACTTTCACACCTCTATATTAAATAAGAAAAAAAATTTGAAAAATGAAAAAAAAATTCTATAAAATAGCTTTCTATTGAAAGTTATTTTGGTTGAATATTGATGCAATAGTCATCTTCATGTGAGCTCTATAAATATTTTAGTTGAAGAACATGCCATTTTAGTTCATTTTTCAACCCTTTCTAGACAATATATCTTATGTTATTTGGAATTGAAATTTTTGTCAATAGAAACCTTTAGTCATTGTTAAACAAAGCTCAAAATTTTAGAATGAAATTATAGTTTATTCAAAAGTAAGTAGGGGGTCAAAAAATCACTCCTCCGCACGTGGGTACCTCAAATGTAGTGAGAGTGTCCTCCCCGTGTTGAATTTCCAAAAGGAATTTTTCTAGCCCTTCCTAATGGTGAAGTTTAATTTGTCTTTTGATCAACATTTCTAGAAAAAACATCTATGTCCCATAACTTGTTAGCTTTAGTTAATACTAGTATGCCTTGTCCCATGGCCACAACCATTAGAGGGTCATTTGTAATTGTTACAAAAGTGATGGCTAAGCCCTTCTTTTTTTTTTTTTAATAAAAACAAAATTTATTTTTTGAAATTCAATATCTTTTTTGCCATGAGTCAAAATGCTACAAAATAAAGTCCGTGCACTCCTCTTTGTTGAGGGCTTTCTACTATGAATGTGACCAAGGATGTATAGTTCTAAAGATTTCATTGTAACAATAAAAACAAAACAAACAACCTAATTTAATGTATAGACTAGTATGGCCTATGCCATTTCCACAATATAATAAAATAAAAATAAAAATAATTGTCTAATTTTTTAATTCATAAAAACTTTAAAATTCAATCTTTTTTGCCACAAAATAAAATCCTTGTAATGTAGAAGGTCTATAAGTTGCCCATCAAAGGGCTAAAACTAAATTTTGGAGAGGTGAGCTTCTTGAAATATTTTTTAGTAAACTTTCCTTGAAAGACAAGTGGAGTTGACATCTAATTTGAATAATTTCATATTTTTTTAGAGCTTTGTGGAATTAGTTATGAAAATTTGAAGTTGAAATGGTAGTGGGCCTTGATATTGTCCACCCCCTAAAATGTACATTGTTTGTACGTTGATAAAGGCTACAAAAAGCAACATGTACAAATAGTGCATATTTGAGAAGGTGGGTGGATTTAGAGCTTGTGCGCTTTTAAAACCTCCTACCTTACGCCTCTTCACTGAGGTTTTTCTGATGCTATCAAAAACATGATCGGGGGACGGACAGTTCTAGAGATCTCACCATAACAAACAAAATTAACTAACTAACTAATTAACTAATTTAATGTATGTATAGAATGTATATTGGAAAATTTGTTGAGAATACATGAGAAAAATTTGTACAATTTTTTTTTGTAAACCAATTTATCACTTTCTTCTTATACTATCTAGAAGATGCAAAAGAGGGGTGAAGCATTTAATAGTCCTTTTGATTTAAGTTTGTCGATTTATATTGGCATGAGAAGCATTACCCTATGCTTTCAACTTTGAAAATTCATAAATATTGCATGAGTGTTAAAAAAATTATGAACCAACTAGAGTTGAAATTATCTTTAAAGTCCATTAGTGTGCAACATTTTGGAAATAGTAAGATTTTGGTAGTACCTACAAACCAAGAAATTAGAACTAAGTTGTATATAGCCGATTATTGGAAATATTTTATATATATGGTAAAAACATCTACTACTATTCATTTAAGTTGGTGTTTGTAGATAGAGTAAAAATCACAAATAATTTTTAGTTTTGATTTGTAGACTAATGAAGATCATTAATATTCAAGAACCTCATCCTTGAACTTAGCAATACATCTGAAGAGTGTGCTAGGAAGTACAAGGCAAGAAAAAATCTTCTCTAAAAGCTTTTACAGACCTCTCAAAAGCTTCAAGTTGAAGGTGATGTTTCTTCCAATGTAAGAGATTTGTTTGTATATGTTTGTATGTATTCTTTGTTATTTGTACCCAATTACAAAGCCCATATGTGGTTAGATTGCAAAGATGTTTGTGTTCCATGCGTACATGGAGCATTCTAATGAACTACTTGGATTTTTCCTATTTGTATGTGTAACACTAGTTTATCCAAGTTGTACTATTTGTGAGTATTCAAATTTGTGTAAGCTAAATATGTATTTTGTTGTATTAGATTTCATTTTTTATTTCTTTTTTAATACTCCAAGTTTGTTGGTGACATTCTTTTTCTAGCTCAATAATAGGACAAGTCAATGTACTTTCCTAGTTTATAAACTACTTTATTGTTACCTTGTGAAAAGCAAGTCTATGATCACATATTGTAACGACAATTTTAGGCCTTTTGAATAACATGTGAGTTTTCACACCATATTTGGATTACATGATTGTTTTTAAAACACTTGGGTAGACATATGAAATTTAGATTCTTGAAAGTTAAAATTGAGATTGACCCAAGGTGCAATTAGTTTTGGGATGTGTGACCTCTTGGGGATACTAGTACTTCACGTTTTTCAAAATCATCATGTAGTCTAATACCTTAGTCATTAGTGCTTTTCTTCTTTGATATATTCAGCATGGTCTTATTTATAGAAGTAAGTGTTTTTTATAGGTAATTCTCGAGCATGCATTCAAGATGTGCTCACTACTAGCCCAACCATTTTTAGTGGTCAAAGTTGTGAGATTCACCATGCTTACATTCAAGAAGATTCAATGTATGCCCAATACCACTTCTCAAGTGAAATATCAAAGGGGAATAATGAACCATTGATTGGTCCTTAGATTGAACTCATGAAGTATGAAAAAAGAAGTGAGTGCTTATCACCCAAGTGGCAACGTGTTAAGCCTGAGGTGTAGATTGTTGGCCCATCCAATGTCAATGGTCAAATTTCTAAGATCAATCATGCATCAACTCATGAAGATGTAATAGATGTCCAACATCAACAATTAAGTGGGATATCAAGGTTGGATTATAAACTTTTGGATGGTCTTGAGCATCGGCAAGTTGAGTTTCAAAGAGTCACTCAGAATTTTTTAAACAAGCATCAACATGTTGAGCTTGAAGAAGTACCATGTATAGAGTTGTCTAAAGCTCTCGAGGGGAAAAACAAGAGAAGTAGGAATATGATGAAGGAAGAAACTTCAATGTTGCACTTGTGTAAGGTACAACACTAGTAGAAAAATACAGTGACCAAATTAACAAAAATCAACAGAAAAGTGTTGATTTTTTTTTGTTGATTTGGACGTGTTGATTTGGGCACTTTTGAACAGAAAAGTGTTGATTTTTGAACAAAAATGTGTTGTTTAAGAACAAAAAAGTGTTGAATTTCTAACAAAAAAGTGTTAATTTTTTTGTTAATTTGGTCACATTATTTTTTTAAATTATTTTTTTTGGAAAAAAATAAATAAAAGGTGACATGTTGCAATGCCACATAGGCACCCCAACTAGCCACGTGGCATACCACACAAGCTAATTGAGTGCCACGTAGACAATCCAAATGCCACATTAGCAATTCATGTGGCAAACGTTGCCATCAAGGTTTGAACCTTGAACCTCATGGTTGAGGCCCAAGACTCAAATCAATGCATTACTTATACATATGCATGTTTAAAGTGTATATAAAATCTTATTGGTTTAGTTTTTCATTTTTTTCCCATTGTTTTTTAAAGTCAGCATACTTCAGGGCCGGTTTTGACTTAGTAAATGACCTTTTTTCAAGAAACTTTGAACTAATAAAAGTTGAAAAATCAAGCCAAATTTCACCTCCAACAATCCGTTTGAGATTTCAATCCTCCAATCAAAAGTTATGGACAAAAATCAGAGAGGGGTGAAAATGAATCATTTTTTTTACATTTTAAAAACCCCTCTCTGATTTTTGTTCATAACTTTTGATTAGAGGATCAAAATCTCAAACGGATTGTTGGAGGTGAAAGTTGGCTTGATTTTCCAACTTTTATTAATTCAAATTTCTTGAAAAAATGTCATTTATTAAGTCAAAACCGGCCCTGAAGTATGCTGACTTTAAGAAATACCGAGTTGTTAATGTTTAGCTTTTAAAAAAATCTACATTGTACAATTAAAGATTCCAAAAGATTCCAGGAGATTCTAGGAGATTCTAAAAGATTCCAAAAGATTCCAAAAGATTCCAAAAGATTCCAAAAAGATTCCAAAAAATTTAAATTTTTTTGTTGATTTTAGTTGCACTATCCAAATCAACAAAAATAATGTGACCATTTTGTTAATTTGGGCAAAATCAACAAAAAATTGTGAAAATGGACAATACAGTACCCAAGTTAACAGAAAATTGTTGACTATTTGTTGATTTGGTCATTGATTTTCTACTAGTGCAAAGAGGTCACTTTTGCAAGGGGAGTAGAGGTGCTACAAATTGGAACCTCATCTCTAAAGAAATTGGAAAAAGACTTGAAAGCTTGCCATCAGTAGACCAATGTCAGCTTCGATATGACACTTTGATGAAGGCTTATAAGACATACAAAAAGTAATGCATGAAGTCTGGTAAGACATTCTCTACAATCATAGAAGCAAAGCAATTTGACTTGAAATTGACAACGACCTTGAGCGAGGAATGGTACATAATTATGGATAAAATTTACAACAAAGCCAATGTATCTAAAAAGCTTGTTAGGTCGAGTTCTAATGTATGTAATGATTGGCATCCATTGACCTCACCTGACTCACTTGCTTCCAATCCGTCATGAATCTTACAAGAAAGGGGATGTAGCAATAGAATTGTAAGTTTGGGCTCACTTTGAACTCCTATGCTTCTTGTTGTTGGATTGTTGAATGGTTTATTGATTTGTTGGATTGTTCATTTTTTGTGTATTGACATGATATATGTAGTTTTTTTGGATTTAGTTTCCTAAAGATTTTGTTTGTAAATTTGAGATTGGTTATATTGATATGTCTATGAAGACAAGATGTTAGTTGAAATACATTTTATGTGCATGATAGTGAAGAAGGTGATACCATTCTTGCAATTTATGTTTCCTTGCTTGTTTTGAATGGGCCATGCGTATGGTGCAGGTTGTATTGGATAGTGTGTGTGGACCAGTTGAGGTTGCACTTTGCAATGTTCTCCCATCATGTGTGCTCAGTTCTTGGAATGAGGACTTGCAATCTACACTACCCAATTTGGTCCAAGAGTGCTCAATGGTAGATTGGCTTCAAAAAGTGAGGAACGGAATTGTTTTCTATTTGGGAGAAGTATGTCGAGGGCTACCAATTTCTACAAGATTGTGAACCAAGGGAAATTTTGAGCTATGTAGGTTCTATCACTAGAAGAAAAACGTGTCCGCCACAACCGGCCGTTCTGCGACTAGTGTCCTATGCAACTATCCTACGACTGAAATCCTCTCTATTTGCACCAAATTTAATTTAATTGTTTTATATTATTGTTTTTATCGCAAAGCAGTCAATCTATAGTTGTAAAAATGACTAGGAAACAACTAGAGAAAAATTGCAACTATAAAATGACCAAAGTTATTTCTTAGTCATTTTCTAGTTGTTTCCTAGTTGCTTTCTAGTTGTACTTTAGTTGTATGGCAAATTTCATTAAAATGGTAGCATTCTATATTTCTCTATGCAATTTTTCAATCTGCGGGGTTTCAATTGCAAAATGACATCTAAGACTAATATAGATTATGTACATCTAGAACGTTTATAGATTTCAAAAATCTAGGATTGATATAGATTTTAGACTACGGGATTTTAAAAAATTAGTAAAAATCTAGATTTTAGATATCTAGGACTTTTATAGATTTTAGAAATCTAGGATGGATATAGATTTCAGATTGCATAGTCTAAACTGTTAAAAGTGCCAAATAATGGAATGTCTCCATTTTAATGAAATTGCCCATTTGGTTTTTAGTCATTTTACACTCTTAGAAAATTTAGCTATTTTGTTGATTTGATTGTATAGATTTGTTTCACTTATCTACTAAAAATTGAGTTTTGTAGTAGTAAAACTAGTTGTTTCCTAGTCACTTTTAAGTCATACATTAGTTGTCTTAGTTGCTTCCTAGTCATTGTTAAGTCATACATTAGTTGTTTCTTAGTTGTTTTTCAATATCTTAGTTGCTTCTTAGTCATTTTTTAGTATCTCAGTTGTCCCATATCTATTGTCAAGAGTACCTTAAAGTTGGACATATAAGACTTGTAAGCTATTGTTGTCTTATGCAATGAATTGTGTTGGTAGAATTCTAAGATTTCTACAGTTTGTAGATTTCTACAATATTTAGAATTCTATAGAATACAAAATTCTACAACCAATAGAAATTTTTAAAAAATTGAAAATTAAGAAATTTTAAAATCTATAAAATTGTAAAGTTTCCTAAACTAATGAAATCTATTAAATACCAATTTTTGAATTTTTGAAATCTAGGAAGAAGGTAGTTCAAAAGTTCTGAAATCTAGAAAAAGGTAGATTTGAAATTCTAAAATCTTGAAAAAAGTAGATCTGAAATTTAGAAATCTAGAAAAAAAAGTAGATTTAAAATCCTAAAATCTAGAAAAAGGTAGATTTGGAATTTTGAAATCTACAAATCATCAAGACTAGTGTTTTAATAATCTACAAATTTACAAGTTGCAAACAAGTTGCAAATGAGTCACAGACAAGGTGTATTGCTACAAACGTTTCCTAGATTCTAGAGTGTCCACTACGACTATAAAATTCCAAATTATCACTAGTTGCAATCCAATCGCAAATGTCCGATGCAACTGAAAAACCAGTTGCGTAGCGTAGTCGCAGAACCCCCTTTTTTCTTCTAGTGTATTTACCAAAATTGAGATCATTGTTTTTGTTTGATTCATAATTTTTTTTGTTATTATATGATCAAAATGCTTGACTTTCATGTGTTAAAATGATTAGGAGCCCATATGATATCTAAGTCTTTAATTTACTTCTAGTTTTATCGAAGAACTTAGGTTTTATAACAATTGTTCTACTCTAATGTGGCAAATCATATTTTTGCTCAGGTCTTTAAGCTTTGGGAGCTAAGATTTGTGAATGTGGTGGACATGGTTTTTGAGGGAAGAAATGATCTTACTCATATAGATCATTGGAAGTACAAAACATGGGATTGTAAGTTAGGGTTGTACAAGAAGAACTCAAAGGAAGTGTTGTGCAAGAATCCCCACTTAAAGATTTTTTGTACTAGTTTTCCAATTGAGAAATCTTCTCTTCAATATATGAGAGTATTGAGGCTCTATCAATGTGTAAAATCAACCATCTAGATTTGAGGGAATTTCCCAACTTGTCCACAATCACTAGTAGAAAAGGGGCTATCAATGACTGCTCTCTATGACTGCATAACCAGTCATTTCGGACACTTATGACGATAGTATGACTGAAAGTAAATTTTGGGCTTAGAGTCATAGAGGACGAGTGATTATGGACAAGATAGTCATTTATACCATGATCATTCTTTTTCATCCTATGCTGATGTGGAACTTCATTAGGGTGTGATTATATGGAGCACCTCCAATGGTAGTTTGCCACGTGGCTACAGATCTAACATGTTGAGTTGGCAGTTTTTTATTCGTTGGTATTGGAGTGATTCTATTTGATGTCAAAAAGGTTGTTGGAGTCATATTATAGGCTGCTGGAGTCATTTTGCAGGTTGCTGGAATCATTTTGTAGGCTGTTGAAGTCATTTTGTAGGCTGCTAGAATCATTTCGCAGGTTGTTGCAATCAGTTTGCAAGCTACTGCAGTCATTTTATAAGTTGCTGGAATCATTTTGCAAGTTGCTGCAATTAGTTTGCAAGCTGTTGCAGTCATTTTGTAAGCTGCTGGAGTCATTTTGCAGCCTGTTGCAATCATTTCACAAACTGTTGCAGTCACTTCGTAGGTTGTTGCAGTCATTTAGTAGGCTGTTGTAGTCATTTTTCTGGCTACTGAAGTCATTTTGTAGGTTGCTGGAGTCATTATATAGGCTGTTGGAATCATTTTGTAGTTACTATGTAAGCTATGGTAGTCATTTTCAAGTGATATTCATTCCAAAAAATGATTAGTTCGGTTACAATATTGTAAGCATAAATGACTACATTTATACTATTACTACACTATGTTTGCACTATGACTACACTATGACTATACTATAATTGCACTATGTCAAAATCTGAATTGCTTAAGTTGCCTAAATTGCATGAACTACCTAAACTCCTTGAATCGCCTAAGTTGCTAGAAATCAGGAATTGCCTGAATTGCTTAAATTGCTTAAATTTTCTAAACCACATGCATTACCTGAACTACCTGAATTGCCTCAACTGCCTGAATTGCCTCAACTACCTGAATTGCCTCAACTACCTGAATTGCCTGAACTGCCTGAATTGAACAACAACAAATAACAACAAACAAGAAGTAAACAATAGAAAGCACTAAAAAAAAGTAAATTGCTACATTCAAGAGATAAGTTTGGAGGTAGACCTGAACCTTCATTTACAAGCAAGAGGAACAAATGAGAGGAAGTTGATGAACAAGAAGCAAGAAGGAAACAAAAACAAGAAGAAAGAAGCAAAGAGGAGGCAAAAGCAAGAAGAAAACATGAAAGAAGATGAAGCTTGAAGAAGAAGGCAAAAATAGGAGGAAAATATAAGAAGAGATGAATCTTGAAGAAGAAGGCAGCAACAGCTGCAATTACAATATGCCACATGTCAACCTACATAGAAATAGAAAGGCAGCTGACCTAAAATGTGGCGACTGACCTAAAATCTAAACCCTCCATTTACTATCAAGATACAATCTTATCCATTCATTTAAAGTCTAAACTATTCATTTTGAAATTGTCCATTTGATTCCACCATTTCAACCGTCCATTTGATCCATCCATTTGATCCATCCATTTGATCCATCCATCATTCCATCTAAGCCGTCCATCTGATCCATTCATCTAAGCTGTCCATTTGAAAAGTAGTTTGTGACTTAAAAATGACTACAATGCAATTAGCATTTTATAGAGAAGCAAATAATAAATTTAATAAGTTCAATTTCCATGGTGTCCTATTGTCAGTCATTTTTCAGTTTTACTGTAGTCATATATTGTGCTCATTTTATGACAGCACAACTCAAATATGACTCAACGAAAACTGCATCAGCAATAAGGCCACAGAATACAGACTGAACTGTGGATGACACTAGTTCTGGTCGTTTGTTTCATCTGGTTGCCATCCACTGCTCTGGGAAATCACTACTAAATGACTGTTAATTGTGACAGGTCAGCTTTGGCACCATTTCCATGACTGTCAGTCATTTTCCAGTAGCCTTTTAGTCACCAGTCATTTCTTGATTGGTCACATTTGACCCTGTTTTCTACTAGTGAATTCAAATCGGTGACAAGTTAGGGAGTTGCAACAGCTCTTGGATTACTTCAAATAAGTTGGTGTACTAATTATTGGGATTTGTCAAATGTGCAACACCTTTTTTCTTGAAGGAGATTTCAATAATCAAACAGGAATTCAATAAGTTAGTAATCCCTTGACTATTGTCTCAGTTTAGCCAATGTACTAAATTGTAGAGATTGGAGATACAATATGATGAAACTTGTCAGAAGTAGCAAATCTCAAGAATCTCAAGGATTTGAAGTTTTTGGAGTACTTGTCACTTTGAGGTTGTTCCTTTTCTATTATCTGGGCTTAAGAGGGCTTCAAGCTTTAATGACACTTGACCTTCATTTGTATAGAAATTTGAAAAGAGTAGTATTGGATTTAGGTTGCTTGAAAGGATGGATTCACTTGGATATAAGTGAAACTAGTGTCGAAGATATATTCAAAGGTGTATAGAAATTGCAATTGTTACAATTGTTGACTTTATTAGACCTTTGTTGGTGCGAATTACTAAAATGGCTTCCATTCTTCGGACACTTAAGAATGTTGGTATATTTGAACTTGAGGCAAACTTGTGTGAAGGAGATCCCAAGTAGGGAGAACTTAATCAATCTGAAGACCTTGTATCAGGATGTAGAATAAAGAACTATTTGACATTCACTTGTGTTGGATGTTAATGAGTTTGAGTAGGACACTGGTTTGATAATCAACATCTCATCATTGCCTTATTATGTAGTTTTTAGGTAGTCTTTCCCCAGTGACCAAGAATTAGGGTATCTAATTAACATAATTAGGATAATATAATATTAATTAGTTTATTCCCGTAATGCCTAGAGGTAGTTTAGATTCCAAAATTTGCACAATGTATTGTAAATATAATTTAGAAGAATAGTTTAACTTTGATTTTTCACCAAAAGTTGCAAAATATGATCTATAGTTCATACCCTTTAAAGTTTGAACAACTATTTTGTTAACCAATATTTTGTAATAATATTTGAAACCTAAATTAAAAATTCTACTCAAATTGATTATAAATTGAATATATTTAATTTTCATAAGAAAAACAAAAGTATAGTCATATACACTACAAAAAATCAGCGATAAATGTGATTGGAAAATAATGACTGGAAAGCTCAGACTGTCCGGAACAACTAAGGAATGATTGCCGTTCCATAATTGCATTGTTCCTAGCAGAGCAGGAAAGTTGCAGCCATTCTTTAGTCAGCAGTGCAACTGTTTAGGAACTTTCATCTATACTTGGTGGCATTTTCTGTTAAGAAAGTACTACCTGGACAAAGTGAGTAATGGGGGGTTGGTCCATTGTCCAAGGCAGATCTTGTAGTGATTGCGTGCTACTATAATGCAACTTGTTTATGACTTTAGAATGATTTCGAAATGATTGCAAGGCTCATTCGTGGAAGTATCCCACTTCTGACAATTCACTGCACGTAGAAACGTGCTCCTTTACTAAACAGTACAATAAAAGATAAAGACAGAAGACAATGGTATTCCTTGGGGGACGATGCAACGGTGAGTTTACAAAGTGTACGTAGTGCAGTTACTTTAGCGGCTTCTTCTTTTGATTTACAAGAGGGGATGAGTTTAGGGTCTCACAAATTCCCTAGGGTTTCTTTTATGGATTCAAGAAATGAAGCCCTCAAGAATGCAAAATGTCAAGTGGTCTGACACCTCCAAAATTGAAGGATATTTTGGCACAGAAGAAACTTTAGAAAGAGCATTTATCACAACGGGATCTAGGACATGGTATTGAACTCATACTTGCGAAGCCTCCCAAAATCAGGAGAGATGTAGGCACTAGAAGAAATAAAGGGGTTTTGCAACTGCAATTAACAACTGGTTTTAGAGTTGCGAAGGATATTTGTGACTAGGTGATAATTTGAAGCTTGTAGTCGTAGTGGATAAGTTGCACGAGAGTTGTAAGTGCACGTCATATCGGATGATTTTTTGTGAAACTTCATCTTGCATATCTTCTGACAAGATACGCATTGCCGCGTGAAACTAATGAATTCAATGATCACTGCTCAACTACTTCTTTACAATTAATGTACTTAGCTTAAATTTGAACTTTGCGATTATTTTCAACTATAATGTGTGATGGTATGCAACCTATGTGCGACTAGTATGCCACTGATTTGCAACCTATATATAACTCATTTACAACGTATATGCAACTAGCGTGCTACTCATTTTGCAACTACTATGCAACTAATTCTACAATCTACATCTAACTAGTATGCAACTCATTTTACAATCTGAATGCAATTAATATCCAACTGTTTTTACAACTAACAACCAACTCTTTTTACAACTTGCATGCAACTAATATCCAACTCATTGCGCAACCTATATGCATCCAATATACAACTAGTTTTACAATTTAATACAACTAATATGTAACTCATTTTGCAACTATTATGCAATTAATATGCAACTCATTTTGCAACTTATATACAACCAGTATGCAACTCAATTTACAACCTATGTGCAACTCATTTGCAACTAATTTTACAACTATGCAATAGTATACAACTCAATTTGCTACTAATATGCAACTGATTTTGCAATCTATATACAACTAGTATGCAACTTATTTTGCAACCTGCATGCAACTAGTGTACAACTGAATTTGCAACCGACATGCAACTACTATGCAATTCATTTTGCAACCTATATGCAACCTACATGCACCCCCTTTTGCAACCTATATGAAATTAGTATGCAACTCCTTTTAAACCTACTTGCAACTATTATACAACTCATTTTGCAACTCATTTTGCAACTTTTTTGCAACTCATTTTGCAACTTATTTTACAACTCTTTTGCAACCTATATGTAACTACTTCTCAACATTTATATATTAATATTATTTTGCAACACAAGTGCAAGTCATATACAACTATTGTACAATTAACTCTCAATTTTTTACATATTCCACATGCAACTAGTATGCAGCTTCTTTTACCATTGATTTAGTACATAATTACTACGCAACTACTATATAACCTGTATGCAACTAATTTTCACCATTTGCAATCTATATGCAATTAAAGGAGCGACTAATTAACTACATGATTAGTTTGTAATTTAACTATTGCAAGCCAACAGAGACAGAGACAATTATTTTTCACACAAATCAATACAAAATCCATATATTAGATAACTATGTACATTGCTAGTCCAAAAAACATAGATACTAATTCACTTGTCATTATGTGCAAGAACGACTATAAATCGCTCATCCCATATGAAATTAGTTTCTACAACGTTTTTCAACTTTAATTGGTCTTCTGCTGGATTAGGACACATCAAGTCCACAAAACCACTTGGCGCATGTGCGATATCGAGTTTATACCACCCTCATGGTATAGGCTTTGTATGATAAAAAGCTTCTTCTTCAATACCAGTGACATATCCAGCTACCACAATTTATCCAAGTGTTGTTGGATTTAGAAGGGAAACGTGTTGGCCAATTGAAAACTGTAATTGTTCACAATACAAAACAAAACAGTAATGAGTAAATACAAATATATATAAATAAATATGTATACATCAACAATTTAACTAACTTTAACATATAATATATAAGCAATGAAATGTAGGGACTACCTTTGGAAATGCCACCTTTGGCCTTCGTTTAGGTTGAGGTTTGGATTTAGATTGAACTTCGGTCTGAACCCTCCTCCTCTTCAAGATCTCCTTCTTAACAAAAGGTTTCTGCAACATTTAACCACAATCATTATAAGTAATTTATCAATATCAAAAGTTACTAAAAAAAATTTAGCTTCAAATTGTTTATTTTATTATTTAGGTAGTTGTACTCACCTTTTTCTCCTTTCCTCTTAATTGCATTCTTGTATTAGGATTCTTTGAATTCTTTGGTGGTTTAGGAGTAGAATCATCCAATATTAGTACATCACCGTTGGTTCTATCTTCGCCCTCACCTGATTCTTTGTCCTCATGACCCTTCTCCACACTTCCATCACCAAGGTAGGATTGCTAACCTCCTAAAACTAAGGTAGAATTTGTAGAATTTACAACAATTTCAGGTGATTCAATATGGTCAATAGGTTCCACATCAGAGCCTACAATGTTGCTCTCTAATATAGGGTTGCTTGGTATAGGATTTGATGGTATAGTGTTGCTCTTTGATGTAGGATCCGATGGATCAATGACCCCCTTCTTAGTAGACATTGATTCATTCTCAATGCCCTTGGCTCATTCTCAGTAAACATTGGCTCATGAATTTGACCACCACTGTTCTTTTACAAAAACTTCATAAACATCTCCTACATTGCTTCAACAGCTTTCGTATTTCGCTCTATAGTTGTAAGTATTTCGACTTTGAACTTGTCTAATTCATCTTGTTTACTTTCCAATGCAATCAATTTGGCTTGAAATCCTGAGGACACAACCTTTGATCACAAACAAACAATGGTTGTAATGGTTAATGTAATATACATAAAATTCTGACTACTACTAATCCTACAACTATTTTATAACAATTAGACAACTATTAATGATCCTTGCAACTACTATATGTAGTTAAGACAATTTTATTTTCTAGTTAAATTTTGTTTTTTGAGTGTGAAATGGATTATATGTTTTAAGTTTTGGGTAATTAAGTGTCAATGTGATGATATTTGAAGTTAAAGTGTGAAAAGACTTTTTGGCTTGAGCGGTTATGGACTTTGACGGGTTTTTATCAAGAGATTGGAAGGGGTATTTGAGGAAGGATTGTGATATATAGTTTTTTCTTCTCTCATTATTTTCTCTCTTTTAATTTGATATTGCATTTGGGACGTGAGGTCGATTTTTTTAATGCTTTTCATTGTTGTGTTATCTTATAAATTCATATGTGTCTTTCTTAGTGATATTATTCACCTAAGTGGTAGTGATTATTGCTCAAGCATGAAGTTGAATTTTGATGATATTTTACTTTGAGTATTTTATGAATGTCAAATCAATTAAATTGAATAATTTAATAATCACTTAAGTGATGAGTAAGTATTCTTTGCCTTGAGCATTTTATAAAGGAATATCTCTTTAAGAGAATCTGATTATATTTTGAGTAGATTTTGTCTATTGGATATTTTATTTCCTAAGAGAATTTTTGTGTCAATGGTTAAAACAAGATTTGAAGTAAAGAGGAGCAATATATTAAGTTAGTGATTGACTTAATAACTCCAGTGATTGGAAATTATTTATAATTCAGGGTTCAATTTAGAATTGAGTGATCCAGGGATTGGATTTTATTTTGAAATTTAATGATTAACCAATGATTGGTAATCATATTCATTTTTGGATTGGCAAATCTTAGTATCACAAATGGACATGCATGTTTAAAACAAAGTTAAGGATTGAGATTGATTTTGAATTGGAACATGAGTTTACATTTCTAGTGATTAGAAATCATTGAACAATTATAAATAATCGATGTACATTCTAAATATTGAATGATTATTCATATGATAAATAAATGGTTTTCCAATTGAAGACATGAGTACATGATTGAACGTTTGAATGTATAATTAAATTCTTTCATCAGAATTTATATGTAGTTGTGTAAAATTTAGTAAGCATAATTTAAAATTAATATTACAATTAAAAAAAAGAAAAAGAAAAGCTCCAAGATATCATGGTGATGTAAATGGAGAAAGCTTAAAGCTAAAGATGGAAGGATACATAATCGAATGAAGACCGGAGTCTTGAAAAGGAAAGAATTTGAAACTCTTTAAATAATTTAACAAAGAATATTGTACATCTCTTAAGGGAAATTTTAGAATTGCTTAAAGCATATGTGTGTTGATGTGTTTGCTTAAAATAATATCCTTGGTTGTTTCAATCCTTAGAAAGGGTATGTATTACATTTATTTTAAGTAATCAAGACATTAGCGCTTAAAGCGATTTAGACGTTGAGATGATATTTGTGTAAAGCAATTAATGAGTTCTCGGTTAAACCAAATTTTCAAAGTTCAAATATATATCTTGGGAGATGCAGGTTGAAAATAAATATATTTGTAATACACTTCAGTGAATTCCAAGTATGAAATTTGTGGATGTAGGTTCCCCTAGTTTACACCTTTAGCTCCACATTTTATTTTAAGATAAGATTGGTATAGACTTAGTGGTTAGAAATTTATATTTATAATTGGACGGGAATTAGAAAGAGAATTCCTTTCCCATTCCTAAATAGAATATGAAATATACCAAATACCCTAATACATTAAGATTAACAACATAATTTACCTACAAAGTGACATTAGCTAACTAACACACTAAGCTAATTTGAGCTTTCCCTTTAACGAACCTTTTTGGAATTGCCTTGGTTTTGTCTTAGAAAAAGTATACTACACTATGCAACAAGTATACAACTACTTTTAATCCTTACAACTAGTTTGCAACTATTATGCAACTATTAATAATCCTTTCAACTACTATTAACCTTTGCAACTACAAGGCAGCAATAACCTTGCAAATAATATACAACTACTACTAACCCTTTCAACTACTATGCAACTAATGTACAACTACTAGTCCTTTCAACTACTATGTAACTAATATTCAACTACTATTAACCTTTGCAACTACAAGGAAACATTCTTGCAACTTCAAATATAATATATTAACATTTCATTGCAACTTATATGCCACTATAAAGTTCATAACCAACTACAAAAATGAAGACTTATTGATGATCTTCCCACATCAAATGTTGTAAGCCCTGGACTTTTTTCCTCCACTTTTGTCTAGTACAACAAACAAACTTTATTAGAATGAATAACAAATTTTTGAAGTAAGTCAAAACTAATTGAAAGCCTACAATATTGAGAAGGCTCACCATGTCAACTTCTTTGCCTGTTTTCCCTCTACGACCTCGCTTTGATACATTTTGTACTTGTTTTCAAACATTAGACATTATTTCAGATTTTCTAACTTGGTCGCTTCCACTCCAATAAGCCTTTAATCGTTTCCACTGGTCCAAATGAATCTGCATAGGATAGTCCTTTTCACTTTCTGGAACACTTAGTTTTTTCAATTTACAACGTTCACCCTTCAAAAAACGGTTCACTACATTTTGAAAATCCTTATTACCAAGGGAATTCCCAACATATGCAAATTTTGCATCTATAGAGTCTTTTAACTTCTTCAAAGACTCTAACTTATGCTTGTCCCATTCAATGATACTCATATCAAGGCATAAGGGGGCATATGCCCTCATTGATTGATTCCATGCATTTTTTCCACTTAGAGATGTATCAATCTCTCCATTCGATTGCATGTGCTTTTCATTTGGTTTTAGACCGCTATTTGTCTTCATTGTTGAGTTCTTTTCTAATTCCTTTTGCTTCTTTCGTCTATTAGATCGTTGAATGCTTTCTTCTTTTATAGAACCTTGCCATGAATGATATGGAGGTCTTGTTGGTAAATATGAGGATCCAATCGCTCTAGAATATGGAGGCTCTATTGGTCCTGAAGGCCCTGCTGGTCCAACCATTGCCCACGGTGTAGATGTTGATGATGGCATCCACTACCACTGCCAATCTGTCATTGCCCTAGTTGTTGTACTAGATGAGGAGGTGCAAGCTTCATACATTTGTAGCCACTTTCTTCTTTTGATCCATTCTCTTCATCTTGGTCCTTGTCCCCTAAAAAGAATGCAACAAGTAAATGACATTAATAAATGACGTTAATAGTATTGCAAATGCAACAAGTAAATGGCATTAATAGTACTACAAAAAGTGGACAAACAAATAAACCTACTTAATGAATTTGAAATTTTGTAATAAATCAATTTTTTTAAATTTTAACCACTAACCTTTGCTGCTGCTTGAATTGCTGGTCTTTGAACTTGAGGCAGAAAGAAAATCTAACATCGTTTTGTTACCTCTAGTTTTTGGAGAAGACATTAGATCCATTGTCTTCTTTTTCTTTTCCTTAGAAGACAATGCTTTGCAATAATTAAAATATCAATTAGTCTTTGCTAGATATATTTTCAACTAATTTTCAACTACATTGCAACTACTACCTTGGATGCAACTACAATGCAACTATGACACAACTATGATGTAACTATCATGCAAATACAAGGTCCATCAAAGATAATTTTCACTTACTCTGGATTGTTGCATCTACATGTTGACACAATTCCATTTCTGTGTGTTCACTTGCCAATACATTTATGTCTTAAATGTCATCAACCTAATTGCCTTCAAATCTGACATTATAACCAGAAACAATGAGAATAGCTAAAAACAACCTTTAGGAACTCATGTGCAACTACACAATATGATTGATTAAGCAAATTTATATGTTTTAAAAGGAGAGAGTGTTGAATCTTCTCAAATTGCTTTGAATATCTATAATCTCTCAATTTGGAGTGTAAATGATCGGAATCTCTCGTAAATTGTGAACTACATTTATTAAAACTTCCTCATTTAAGAACCTGTTACGGACCTCTAACAATAGACTCAAATAAAGAACACAAGATATACTCATAAACATACATGTTATCATAAGGGGCTCAAACCACCCGACCATAGAGAGAGATCAATCTATCAAAGATGATCTCCTCACCCCCAAGCTCCACCTTATATACTATCAAATAAGACTATAAGTCCTTAATATAGACTAGGACTTCTTTTTCCTACTTTTGGCTTTCTAACCTTGTTTCTATCCAAAATTAGCCATTAAAGTAAAAGTCCTAGTTATCCTTTTCTAATCATATCTTGTCCTCATCTTTATCTTCTACTTGGAGTTATCTAACTCCAAGTTCCACATGCTTCTTTTTTTCTGGGAGTTGTTTAACTCCAGTACATTAGTCATCCAAGTGGAGTTGTCTAACTCCATTGTATAAATCCACCCTCTGGAGATCTCTATCTCCGGGCAATCCATGTTTATCCACTAATGCACATTTCATTATGAATTAGTCCATGATTCATAAATGCATTCATCCATCAAAGGTCATGACGTAAAGGTCATGACACAATCATACATTCGTTTATCTATCAATGCATTCATCCATCCAAGGTTTGAAGGGTCACAAGGGTCATGACACAATCTCCCCCTCAAAACTAGTCATTGTCCTCAATGACAAAACTAGGGTACTCTTTCCGAAAATCCATCTCTCTTTCCCAAGAAGCTTCATCTTCAGGATAATCCTTCCATTTAACCAATAGCCTTTGGAATGATTTATTCCGAAGATGTTGCATATCAACTTTTAGTATCCTTTCTGGTTCAGCAAGTAATGTTCCTTCAGGAGCAACTTTAGGAAGCTCAGGTAGCACATGGCTAGGATCAGAAACATATTTCCTCAATAAACTTATATGGAAAACATTGTGAATTTTCCAATTGGAAGGCAAGTTCAATTCATAAGCCACAGGTCCTATACGTTTGCTAATTTCAAATGGACCACAAAATCGAGGAGATAACTTCCTTGACTTTCCAAGCTTTAATCCTGACCTTTTAGGTGTAACTTTCAAAAACACTTTATCACCAACCACAAACTCACGATGACTTCGTTTTTGATCAGCATAATATTTAGCTCTATCTTGAGCACTTTTCATACTCAACTTTACAGATGCAATGATTTCGTTCATATCCCTTATCATTTGATTCACACTTTCAATCTTTGAGTTAGGAGTTGATAAAGAAATTGGAGTCCTACATTCTTGACCGTACAATGCAAAAAATGGACTAACACCAATACTACTATGAGTCATATGGTTATAAGAGAATTGTACTAAGTGTAGCCATTTATCCCAAGAGTGTTGTCTTTTACCAACATACATTCTAAGCATATCCTCAAGAGTTCTATTAGTTCGTTCTGTTTGACCATCAGTCTCAGGGTGATAAGCTGTACTTAAACGAATTTTTGTTCCACATAGCTTAAAAAGTGATGACCAAAATTCACTGATAAACTTACGATCTCTATCACTTATTATCTCTGAAGGTAAACCATGATTCCCAAAAATATGTTTCATAAATAATTCAGCTACTCCCGAAGTAGTAATAGTAGTAACTGTAGGAATAAATCGAGCAGATTTTGTTAATCGGTCTACTACAACAAAGATGCTATCATACCCTGATCGAGTTCTAGGTAGGCCGACAATAAAATCCATAGTGATAGATTCCCATTTCAAATTTGGAATTCCAAGAGGTTGTAAAAATCCAGGACTTTTAATTTGTTCAATTTTTGAAATTTGACACTTCAAACACCTTTCTACATAATTTTTAATGTCCTTTTTCATTCCCTCCCAATAATAGTGACATTTAATAGCTAAATAGGTCTTTTGAAAACCTGGATGGCCTGCGATAGGTATGTCATGAAGATCGTGCATGACATTGAGTCTAAATTCCCCTTCTTTGGGAATGCAGACTCTTGCATTATAATATAAGACATCGTTGTCTAAGATATATGTTTTAAATTTCTCTATTTCTTCAACAGACCTAGATTCCTTAGTCAAACTTTCATATGGATATTGAAAGGTTTGATCATTTACATAATGTATTTTAATCTCATCTATCAAAGAGTTTCTAATACATGAGATTTGCCAACGGTCGTCTAGAAAGAGCATCAGCAACAACATTTTCTTTTCCTTTAATATACTCAAGCTCAAAATCAAATTCTTGCATTAATTCCATCCACCTACATTGTCTTCTACTTAGATTTGGTTGAGTTGAAAAGTACCTTAATGATTGATGATCAGTTTCAATTTAAAACTTTATCCCTAGTAAATAATGTCTCCAAACTTTCAAGGCATGAATGACTGCTAACAATTCTTTTTCATGTATTGGATAATTTAACTCTCCAGCATTTAATTTTCGAGATTCAAATGCAATGACTTGTCTATTTTGCATCAAAACTGCTCCAATTGCTAAATCACTAGCATCCGTGCATAAAACTATATTTCCCTTAAAAGGATCAATAATTGTTAAGATAGGTGCATGAGTTAGAGCGGATTTTAAAGCAGAAAAACTCAAATCACATTCACGATTCCAAACAATCGAATTAGACTTTCCTTTCAACAAAGTAGTCATAGGGGCAGCTACTTTTGAAAATCCTTTCACAAACTTCCTATAATAACTAGTAAGACCTAAGAAACTTCTTATCTCAGTCTTATCTTTAGATATTTCCCAATCCTCAATCACCTTGACTTTTTTAGGGTCAACCAAAATTTCATCTTCTAAAAGAAGATGACCAAGATAATCAATCTGGGATTTAAAAAATTCACATTTGCTCATCTTAGCAAAGAGTTTATTAGCCCTCAAAATCGCAAACACCTTTCCTAGGTGTTCTTTGTGTTCTTTTATTGTCTTAGAAAATATCAATATATCGTCCATGAACACAAGCACAAATTTACCCAAATATTCACGAAATAAAAAATTCATCAACGTCATAAATGTGGCAGGAGCATTTGTAAGTCCAAAAGGCATTACAACATACTCATAGTGACCTAATTGGGATCAAAATGCAGTCTTTGCGATGTCTAATTCTTTTATTCTAATCTGATGGTAACCAGTCTTCAAATCAATCTTAGAATATATCTTTGCTCCATGTAGATGGTCAAACAAATCATCTACTCTAGGTAAAGGGTATTTATTTTTAATTGTTAATTTATTTAACCCTCTATAATCTACACAAAGTCTTAGCGTTCCATCCTTCTTTTTCACAAAGAGGACAGGTGCACCCCAAGGAGATTTACTTGGTCGAATGTATCCTTTATTTAACAAATCGTTTAGTTGATTATCTAACTCAACATTTTGAGCTAAAGAATGCCGATAGGGTGCTTTAGCTACCGGAGCCGCATCATTTACTAAGTCTATCACATGGTCAACTTCCCTAATCGGAGGCAAATTTTTAATTTCATCCGAAAACACATCCTCAAAGTTCTTCAAGTATGATTTCACATCAACTGAAAATTCATTTTCTTTCATTTCATTATTGTCTAGTTCATTCATATGTATTAGATAGACTTCATGGTTCTTTCTAATAGACCTTTTCATTTGTAAGTGAGAAAGTGAAGGAACATTAGGCATTGATCTCTTACCTTTGATGACAAAAGGCTTTCCATTCTTAAGCTTTCCATGTACAGCTCCCTCCTTGCAAGCTATCCAAGCATCCACTTGACGCAGCCACGCCATACCCAAGATCACATCATAACGAGCTCCCTCCCAAACTTCAAAGTCTACTTTAGTCTCAACTCCTTGAATGCTCACAGGTGCATTTAAAATGCGGTGGTCAATAGAACTAGTATCATCATTTGGTAGCAACACTGAGCAAGGTGATACTGGAATTAGGGAAAGTCCTAATTTTTTAGCAAATTGTGTCGAGATCATATTATGGGTAGATCCTGAATCAACCAAAATCATTGTAGGATGGTTAGAATTGACATAACCCTTAAGTTGAACCACAGTTGGTTCATGCTCCACCTCCATGTTCATAACTGCAGTTGAAACTTGAATCTCCGTATCATGATTGTTGTTTTCTTCAGCTTTATCTTCTACTATTAAAGTTGATGTTTCACACTTCTTGTTCTTGATGCAATTTGATGATAGATGCCCACATTCATGACAAATGAAACATAATCCCTTCCTTAAATGTTCCTCCCGTTCTTTTTCACTCAACCTCTGAGGTTTATTATTTTGGCCCTCCTCACGACGACTCTTAGGAAAACGCAGGTCTACACTAGAACCTATAGGTCTTCTATTAAAGTTATTATTTCTCCTCTCATTTGCTACCTCTTAGTGTTCAAAATTTTGAGCTAATTGATGTGCTTCACTCAAAACACTAGGTGCATATGCACTCACTTTGAATTTTATGGAATCTTTTAAGTTTTCCACAAAATATTCAACCCTATCACCTTCAGTCCAAGAAGGGAAGTAAGCACAATGTTCATTGTATTTAGACTTATACTCGGACACTGACATGTTACCCTGTCTAAGTCGATACATACCCTGACGCATTAAAGATTGAAAGTTACCAGGAAGGAATTGGAGGAACAATTCCTTGAAGGTTTCCCAAGTGTGAACCGCCCCCATGCCTCGATTATCACGATCCTTTTTAAGTGTATCAAACCAAACTCGAGCCTTATCTTTAAGTAAGAGGACAGCGGCCTTAATTTTAGCTCTCTCTTTATATTCTTCCGTAAACATATCCTCTAAGATGGACAAAAAAGAAAGGACTTCCTCTGGTTTAACATTACGGCCTCCAAAACTAGGGCGAAATACAAGATGTCTCACATCTCTCCCAACATTAACACTTTGCCTATCCATATGATTATTTTGTTTGGACCTACAGCTATGAGATGAAATATGACCTCTATTAAAATCATCTTGAGTTGACCCATGAAAAGAAAAAGAAGATGGTGAAATGCTATTTCTCCTAGGTCGTACTCGCCTTGACTCCTCCGGCGCACTCTTCCGACGACGACTTATCCTCTCTGACTCAAGAGTTCTCTCCCTCTCAATAATGTCATCTCTCCTTTCTTCAATTATAGGATCAATAACTGGAGGAGCGCGTTCACTCCTCAAGTTATTAATTGCAGTTATTACTGCCCTAGCTATCGCTTGTTCTATCTCTGGTGTCAAAGGAGCATCTCCTACTTGAGACATGACTCTTTAAACACTAGCCTGCTCTGATACCAATTTGTTACGGACCTCTAACAATAGACTCAAATAAAGAACACAAGATATACTCATAAACATACATGTTATCATAAGGGGCTCAAACCACCCGACCATAGAGAGAGATCAATCTATCAAAGATG
The DNA here is from genome assembly GCA_950106755.1 of Climacium dendroides. Classification (NCBI taxonomy): domain Eukaryota; kingdom Viridiplantae; phylum Streptophyta; class Bryopsida; order Hypnales; family Climaciaceae; genus Climacium; species Climacium dendroides. The sequence continues at coordinate 26,031,905 of OX467086.1, forward strand.
ATCTCCTCACCCCCAAGCTCCACCTTATATACTATCAAATAAGACTATAAGTCCTTAATATAGACTAGGACTTCTTTTTCCTACTTTTGGCTTTCTAACCTTGTTTCTATCCAAAATTAGCCATTAAAGTAAAAGTCCTAGTTATCCTTTTCTAATCATATCTTGTCCTCATCTTTATCTTCTACTTGAAGTTATCTAACTCCAAGTTCCACATGCTTCTTCTTTTCTGGGAGTTGTTTAACTCCAGTACATTAGTCATCCAAGTGGAGTTGTCTAACTCCATTGCATAAATCCACCCTCTGGAGATCTCTATCTCCGGGCAATCCCTGTTTATCCACTAATGCACATTTCATTATGAATTAGTCCATGATTCGTAAATGCATTCATCCATCAAAAGTCATGACGTAAAGGTCATGACACAATCATACATTCGTTTATCTATCAATGCATTCATCCATCCAAGGTTTGAAGGGTCACAAGGGTCATGACAGAACCAAATCTCTTTCAATATCATAATTGATACAAAACAAGAAGACACTCCCTCTTTGAATTAATGACCTAGCTAAGATGTCATTCTCTACAAACAATTCAAGAAATCTGCCAAAATGAAGAATTGAAGGCCAAAAAAAAAGAAAAGTACTAGAGAGTCGGAATCCAAATCAACACTGAATGTCAATATGCAAAACCATGGGAAGAGAAGTCTAATAAATCCAGCCTACTTTTGATTTCCGCATCTGGAATCAAAGTTTGTTAATCCCCAAAACCCTCAAACCTAGCTAACCTAGTGTACGTGAAATCTTTCTTCTCTCATAAATCATGAACGTACTACACTCAATCGATTGCAATGTCAATTTTTCAACCAAATTTTAGATCCTCAATCATCACACACAATTGCAAAGTTTCTCGCTCCCATTTTGAATGAATGAGTGACCTTGTTAGTTAGTTAAGCCATCTTCTTCTTGCATGACTAGATAGATCTACATAACAAAATGAATCTAGCTAGAAAGGGGATGAACAATGCGTTGCAGCTCAAGCCAAAAAAAATGAACACAAACAAGGCTACCACAACGACTCTAGTAGTTGTCGCCATTGTCTTTCATCGCCAACAACTAGGCACTGTCCACCAACCCCACTTCAACTGAAACAAACTTGATTTTCTACCACGTAAGTGAGAAGAAACAAACCAGAAAGTGATGTATATTAAGCCCAACAAAAGTTCAAACTGAACACCAAGAATGCCACAACGAGTGCTCCTTTGAATCCATGTACACACAATCACTCAACCAACTACCTCCAAATTCAGCTTCAACCAAATGAGCTAGGGAACACCCTCTTACACCAAAAACAACGAAATAGATAGAGAATGCCCTTCTGCACTCAAAAAAACAAAACAAATACATAACCTTCAAGTTCAACTTCAATAAAAAGTGCTAGAGAATGTCTTCCTGCACTAAAAACAACAAGACTAATACGTGACCTCAAGTTCAGCTTCAATTGAAAGAACTAGAAAACGCCCTTTTGAAACAATAAGATAAATACTGATTGAAAACAAAGTTCAAAATCAAGAACACATGGCAACGGAAAAGCATCATCGAGAGACAGCAAACTTTCCTCGCAACTCTAGGATTTTAGGAAGAAGCACTTTAAAAATATAAAACTTGCACCTTCTTTATCTCGCAGCACAATCCTACAACCACAGTTTTGGCACTAGAGTACCACTAAACTTGCGTTCACTCCAAAAAGAATCAATATTAATGTAGCAGTAAACTAATATTCCCTTAAGAGTGAACTAGCACTAAACTAACATTAGTTCACTAGTATGGATCACAGCAAAGATGATAGACAAGAATAACAAAGCACCAAATGTTGTGTAGAGAGCGGTTTGCCTCGGGAAGTCACAGGGATTTTGGCTGCAACCAGAAATGGCCTAGGAAATAAGAAAATTGTTGTCGCGTCGAATCTTCTACTTCGTCTTCAAACTAGTCCCCGTTGGCCTATCCTGTATGGCTGACTTTATATGGGACAAGGTAAGGGTAGTGTGATAAGAAACAAGTCTTCGAACGGGTAAAACGGGACGGCCAGATCACGAGCTGAACCGTCCGAATGCTGGGCTCCTAAACTTTCAAACTCTCGGTGACCAGCTTTAAGAAACAAGCTTTCACCGTGAGAACAAGCAAGTTTCGACCATATGGGCCATTAACCCCACTTCGTCACCCACAACACAAAATGAGGCTAGCGTTGGTGTTACCCAAGCTGCCCGCAACAACAAAGTTTACAAAGCCACAAGCCACACACATACACAAGTCTTCAATACTCCTCCAGACTCCAACACTCCTCCAAACTCCAACACTCTTCCAAACTCCAACACTCCTCCAAACTCCAACACTCCTCCAAACTCCAACACTCCTCCAAACTCCAACACTCCTCCAAACTCCAAGCTGAACTTTGGGTAAGTGCCACCATTGCTTCACAACTCCAAATCAGATGAGTGATAGCTTTTTGGAAAGCTAATACAAACTTCTACTTCTTCTCCAATTTTCAAACAATTCTAAGATTCTGTCCAACTTCTACGTCCATCTAAAGTTTTGGTCTTGAGAAAAAAAGGCAGCAGACCATCTTTCACTCTCACACTCATAATTCACTCATACAAGCTTCAAATAAAATGAATGATATCTTTATAGAAAGCTAACACAATTTCCTAAACACCCTCTAATTTTCATTGCAAACCAAGAACCTTTCCGTCTTTTATGGCTGGTCAAAATCTCTGCCTCTTAATTTCAAAAGCAACAAATTCCCCTCCACTCAAACTAGTACAACTTTTGATTTACAACTTCAAATCAAGAAAGTGAGATCTTTTTTGAAACTACACACCATGATACATAACTTTTCTAAATTTCATTGAAAAACTCCTTCCAATCCAAAAAAATCCATAGGCCTCCCAACATTCGGAGCCTTCCTTAAATCCCAACGGGAGAGAAAAAGAAAAGTACCCCCCCTTTTTCTTCACTCTATCTTCACTCTAACTTCCCTTTATCTTCACTCTATCTTCACTTTAACTTTCTTTTATCTTCACTCTATCTTCCTTCTATCTTCACTCTATCTTCATTTTAATCACCAAACAAGTGGGGTCAGCCCCTAACTCACTCCCAAAGCTTCTATTTCTCTCTCTACAACTGTCTCTTTATCTTTGAAGGAAATTCTCTTCAAGTTTACTTAGAAGGCAAACTATTAGAATAGTTCCCTCATACTATTCCACAAATATAAGACTATAATAGAAATTCATTCTAAATATGGAATGAAGAACTAAAATCCAACACACATCTAATAGAGGTAAAAAACTAGAGTTCCAATCAAAATATCACTCCATCTGCAAGAATTTGAGGATTGCAAACTCACGCTCCAGTTGAGATCCTTTATCTTGAGACTCAGAAAAAACCCTCTAGTTCGACATGATACAAACCAAAATAAACACAAAGAAGAAAAATATCAAATGAGATGAACCTTTCAAGTGAATCCTTCTCTATATAGTCGGAGAGAGAAGGCGTCACCTTGAATCCACCTCAACTGACGTCATCTTCTTTATAATCTTATAAACATTTAAATCTATCTAAATCATATGCATATATATATTTTTTATATAATGTGAACATTTCCAACACGACAGCGGCGGCAAGAACATAGCAAAGTTGTGATGAAGAAGACGGAGAAGATAAACACTAGGTTGCTCTAGTCTACATGTTTCACCTCATCATCCACACATGTCATCTCATCGTAAAATGAATGACAAAGTAAACAACTTTCATCGACACATGGCACTATTGGAGTCCACAAGTGGATGGGATTCCACGGGGCAGGAGTAGCCTCAAGAACCGGTTTAGGGGTAGGAGCAGGTTCAATTCCTCAAAATTCTCTTTTCGACTCCATCTTACATTTCGTGTTCAATTCATCTCTTACATTTCAAAATTTTCAGAGCACTTTACAAAGGAAAACTATGAATCTATGCACAGTATTCAAAATGATTCAAACATACATATCTTGACAGGCAAGACCTAATGATACGCCTGGCGCTACAGTTCAAGCTGAAGGAGTTTCTTGAAAAATGTAAACGTTTTTTAGTTGCATCGTAGTTGTTTTCTAGTTGCACTGTAGTTGGTACTGTAGTTGGTTTGTAGTTGCATTGTAGTTGTTTCTTAGTTGCATTGTAGTTGTTTTCTAGTCTCATTGCAGTTGATTTGTAGTTACATTGTAGTAATTTTAAAGTCGCATTGCAGTTGTTTTTTAGTTGCAATGTAGTTGTTTTCTAGTTGTATTATAGATGTTTTTTAGTTGCATTGTAATTGTTTTCTAGTTGCAATGTAGTTGAGTTGTCATTGCATTGTAGTTGTTTTGTAATAGTAGTATGGTGAAATTTCATTTAAACTTATAACTCTTTAGGATCTTTAAAATCTAAACTTGTCCTACATATATGAAATCTACAACAACCCGATTTTTTTATATGGCATGGTTAGAAATCTATACCAATCTTAGATTCATAACATCTATAAGAGTCATAGATGTCTAATATCTATTTATTTTGTAAATGTTTGTGACAGTGCAAGATCTGAATCGTAATAGTTGTATTGTAGTTGTATAGTTGAAGTTTTTTGTAGTTGCACTACAGATATTTGCACTGTAGTTGCATTGTAGTTGTTTTATAATCGCACTATAATTAGTTTGCAGTCGCACTGTAGTTGCATTGTAGTTGTTTTATAATCGCACTATAATTAGTTTGCAGTCGCACTGTAGTTGCATTGTAATTGTTTTATAATTGTACTATAGTAGTATAGTTGTATTGTAGTTGAACTTTGGTCATTTTTCAAACTATATCTGACTATAGTTTTATACGCTGAAGTTCAAGACCATACATCAACAACGATGATGAACTTTGAATGTAGAGTACTTCACATCTACATTTCTGTTACTCTTTCATAAAGCTTTCTAGTTGAACTGTAGTCATTTTTCAAACTACATCTGACTAGTCATTGAAGCCCAGGACCATACACTGACGACATTGATGTACTTCGAATATAAAATGCTTCACATCTACTCTTTTGTTACTTTCTCGTAAAGTTACACATCATTCTACGACTACTTTGCAATTAGAACAAAATACACGACCAATTTAGTGCAAATATGGAGGACAACAGTTGTATGATAGTTGTATAGGACACATAGTCGCATTCCAGTGGGTTGCAGTGGACACGTTTTTCTTCTAGTGAGGGTTCCTTGACATGGTATTTAACATACATGGCTTCCAATGTATAAACTTCAGGGTATTATCGACACTTCCACAAATGCAAGACTAGGATGCTTTGACATTTCTAACTATAAAATATTGTTTTCAGTATTTTTTGTCTTCTTGTAGCAATATAATATAAATATGAAAGCACAATCTACTTCTTCATTTGTGGCATATAAAATTGGGATCCTTGCATTGGGTGCAAGCATCATCTCAATTGCAAGTACTTTAGGATGTGCGTTGAAAGCACATCCATAATTTGGGGCTACCTCAGCAACACAATTACGTGACCTCTATTATGCAACTACATAGTGGCTCAGAAATAACTTATTCAAGTCACACTTTAGTCATACAATTTTTAATAAGTAGGGAACATCACTGCCTTCAGTATATGCATTATCATTTTCTATGTTGTAAGTGATCCTCCCAACTGCGAGGGACAAGCCTATCTTTACCATTAGAGAAGGCAAAAAAAGTTGTAAGTATGATTTTCCATGCTCTTTCACTCATTATAATTTTTTATCATTGAAATTCTTGGATCTTCATCTTTTTATTCATTAATGTATTAATTTTCATTTTTTTCCAACAAGAGAGTTTTTTTAAGTCATACATCATTGGTGATATTTATTTTTAGTGGTTGTGTGTTGTTTTTTCCCTCATGCCAAATCCATTGCATGATTTAATTTAACCCCTATTGGTATGCTAACACTAACTTTTGAAAAATTGCACCATTGTTAAAATACTACTTGAAAATGTTTAAGATGAATCAAATTTGAATTACTAAGGGATTTAAGAAAATGTGTTTAGGTTATAACAAACATATATTGATCCTTGTAATTTGACATCCTAAAGGTTGAAACATACGTACACAAAGGTATTTTGATGGTTTTAGAGGTAATTATCAAGTCTTATTTCCTCCTAGCATAGACAACAATGTTGTTTCTTTGTTGTCACTACAAAATGACTTCTGACGATTACAATATGACTTCCTATAACTGCAAAATGACTTCAAAGTGACTCAGTATATTGTACACCTACTCTACCACAATTTCAACACAACTATAGCAAGATTCCTATATTTTATAAATTTCATAAGGTTTGTCTTACTCTCTACCACCCTATTTGTATAAAAGGCTTGTCATTTTAACTCTTTACACTTATATACTAATTGGAATGGGAAGTCATATAAAATATATGCAAAATAAAGTATATGGCGTTGTCGGGGTGAAAGGGGTCTACTTCGGGAATACACAGGATATTTGGCTGCAACTGAGAATGACAAGATTAGAAGAAGAAGAAATAAGTAAGGTTTCGTAAATCCAATCTTGTTCTCAAAACACAGATCGGTCTAAACTAACAATCCTGTTTGCACTTAAGACCCAAGGCATCTAGTAGTATCTAATGCCGATTAGGCTTACAAGCCTTGTTGATATCTACAGCTAGCTCAAAGCCTGAAAGACAAACACTTCCAAGTAGTTTTGATGACTATTTGGGTACTTGCAACTATCTTTAGAATAAGGGTAACTTGCACCTGCATCTGCATCACCACCAAATCTTATGATTTGCTAGTCATCACTCCAGCCTTATCTCAGGGGAAAACTAACACTACCCACTTGGTGCACATTCAATGGTCTCGCCGGCCAATAATCCAACCTCACCACCACGATACAATTAAAAATTGAAAGCGCCTAGCCATGAACACAAAATGGAACAAAGTCTGCCACGGGGGAAGGTACGAAGACAAAAAACAAAAAATCCACACTGAACCCTCTTCCCCAAACAACACTAAAGCAAGAAAATGAAAGTAAACCTCACCCAAACTCTTCAAATAGGCACTAAACCTTCCTTCACTCAAACTCTCATAATTTTTTCTAAAATACTTCAAATGCTTTAAAAAATGAGTCTTTAGAAAGCTAAAAAAGACTACTCTAATGCTTTTAAATCTTAAAAAAAGGTGAAAACTACAAGGTGAAAACTACAAGTCACGATGGTTGCTCGAATCGTTGCCCCTCTTCAACTGGGTGGCAACAGACTTTTTTTCGTTCATTCATTTATAACTTTTCATTCACAACTTCAAATCAAGCAAAAATGGTCTTTTGGGAAGAACAAGAACTTCAGAAGCAAACTCTCCAAATTTCATTACAAAATTCAAAATACATCAAAAGTTATGAGTCCTTGAAATCATAGGTCTCTTATTTCCTTTTTCTACATACAAATCCGACTAGGCAAAGGAAAAATAGGACCTACCTACCAAATAAACCTTAGAATAGGGGGGGCAACCCATGTACAATCACCATGGGTCTCCAAACCTTCATTAGTCATAGGAAAGACCTTCTAAAAGATTTATCTCACCTCCAAAGGGCCAAACAACCACTAAAGTTAAATTTTAGTAGGTAAATCTCATTTAAACTTCTATCCTTCGATTCTAAATATATGAATGAACTATAAAATATGAAATGATCACTATACTAAAATAAAAGTCAAACAAAGGTAAAAATTGAAGTCGAAGAAGAATACTACTCCATTTGCAAAAAATTTAGAATGCGCTGAATGGTAGCAGTTATATAGTCTGTACGTTCGGCCTTTGTTAAAGGATTCACTGGCCCTTTCAACCAACATTGATGGCCAGGACTTCTTCTAATCGGCTTAACCATGCAATAGTACTGTTCTTCATTAAGTCCCTCAAAACTACTCTCGAAAGTCACATCTTGAGTGTCTGGTTCAACACAACCAACTTGGAGCAGAATCACCAAAGCACATGTATCTCTTTGAAGATCGTCATGCCAACGCTACTTCACACGAGGTTGTTTCAATGGCCAAGAAGGTTCACCTTCCTCTTGTGGACGAATTTGCCGCAGTATCGTTGACATCAGTTGGGCTGGCTAATCCGACAATCGAGACAAAAAAAGCTCTAGCTCCGCTTCTAGTTGAGACTCGGGATCTTGCGACTCTATAAAAATTCTTCAGTTCAACATTTTAAAAATCAAACTTCACAATGAATCACAAACTCTATAGATTGAATAAGACTAAATTGAATTGATGAAGCTAATCCAAGGTTGAGCTCTTTATATCATTCATTATCAGTTATAAGCGTCACCTTGAAGCTACTAGAAGTGTCATCAATAAATTTCTTCTCCCCAAATCATAAAATCTCATTATAATAATGTATCGGTGTAAATTTATATTTTATACAAATTCACAACACGATAGCGTCTTATGTGTTTGTTTACAATGTATGGTATATGGCATATGGTGTATGGTGTATTGCTATAGCATTTTGAATGTATTCATATGCAATTGTAAAATGTCTACTCTTAAATATTAAAAAATAATCCTCAAATTTTTTAAATTTTGGATAATAATCTTCAAATTTCCTAGATTTTAGATAACAATCTTCAAATTTCCAAGATTTCATAAAACAATCTTCAATTGTTTAAGATTTCAAAGAGCGATCTTCAAATTTCCTAGATTTCAAAGAACAATCTTCAAATTTTCTAGATTTCACAAAACAATTTTTAAATTTCCTAGATTTCAAAGAGCAATCTTCAAATTTCCTAGATTTTAGATAACAATCTTCAAACTTCCTAGATTTCAAAAAATAATGTTCTTAAATTCTAGATTTTAAAAATTAATTTTCAAATTTACAATACCCCCAGATGTCCATGTCAGATTAATTTTGGGGTCTACGACACATGGCAACTCCATAGGCCTTTCTTTTACCTCTAATTTCTTTCTAACTTGCACCTACATCCTTTAGGTTCTCATCCATTTCTCCATCCGTTGCCTTAAAGGATAGAAATAACTCTATTGTTACCATGACTCAAATTCGACTTGTCCACAATGACTACAGGGCATGAAGTCATTTCCCAATCATTATATCCGGAATGACTGCCCTGTAGTCATTATTTGCGGTCACGTTTGCCGGAACTTTTTTATAGTGATAGTAAATTGGAGACTTCTTATCACACAAAGTTTTCTAGATATGTTGATGTACAAATTACAAGCTAAGCTTGACAAGTGAGGGAAAAAGATCCTTCAAAAGCCTTGTTTACTCATGCTAGTTCAAGACTAAAGTTGTTGTCAATAAAACAAGGCAATCTTCTCAATCCATGAATAAATAAAATAATGGCTTAAAAGTTTCAAGTCCTATTAATTTAAAAGCTCAAAAAAACCCCACAAGTATCACAAATTTAAGTTTACAATTCTATAATAAAAAAATAGTTACAAAGAGGATTGGAAAATATAGATGATAGTGTAATACAAACAATTGTAAATATCATCCTTCATTGTAGATAAAGGTCAATGCCATTTAGATCAAGCAAAAATGAGAACACAATGCATTTGAGCTAAAATGTATATGACATTGTGATGAGAAATGTTGAGCAATCTCAAGGTCTTGGTGGACTTATCATCCTTTTGATTCCACCCATGGTATCCACGATCACTTTGACTCATTCTACTACATAACAACCATCTTTTGAAAAAACTATTGATAATTCATTGTGTGTCAATACTATGATTTTGTCTAACGATTATGTTGTGTTAGAACTCTACAAACAATGAAGAGTTTCATTGAATATATATATATATATATATATATATATATATATATATATATATATATATATATATATATACATATATATATACACTACCCTAGTAGTGAAAAAGGTGATTAGTTACTATCACGTAGGAGAAGCACCTCACGATCGCGCAATACGATTGCTACTCCTGGTTCTTCTTCAGGGGCAGGGGCGGGAAATACAATTGTGATAAGTATAAAGTCACCTCTCATTACCATTTTCAAGAATTCTCATGACACCGATAACTGCAACTTGCCAAAATTCCTAATGGATTGGACGCATTTGATGACAATTCAGATTTTCAGTCCCTACCGCAGAAGAGAGGTGCGACAGTGTGTTCGAAGGCTGAGACGGAGCATGTACAATCTTAGAAGCGCTATGATCGTCATAGGAAGTTTCAAACGGTATGGGAAGCCAAATTACCATGGACTGAGGAGATTATGGCTACGGATGGCATATTGCACATGGTTCGCTACAAGGTATGTTCTACTTTTGACAAGAAGCCATTATCATGGCTCCCAAGTCTAATACTTTATTTAAATACGATGGCAAACGCATTGCCAAGAAAGACCTACCACAATATAAAGTAAAGGTTGGAGAGAGTTACATTGCTACACAATATAAGCATCGCAAAATATCTAAGATTGTATGTTGCTAAGCCTCCTTCCATAGTGTTGGAACAACTCAACAACTGCACAAGTTTGGAGGCCCAGAAAAAGAAAGTGTAGTTTACGACATTGTTTCAACTACTTTCCGACGGGCAACCCATGACTGAGTTTGAGTCCCGCCTATGTCTCTACAGGTTGCTCAATGTTCTGGACTTACCATCAGCTCATTGGTGTGATAATTCAAGATGAATTATGGCCACTTATATATACAAGCTAGTCATGGAAGAGATTCAAAGGTGGATCAGTGCAGCAAGATTTTTGATCGTTACTGTGGACAAAGTCACAGCAGTGGATAATAGTAGTTTTCTTTTTGTCCATGCATACGTAGTGAGAGATTGGATCAGAATTCCTTTGTTAATTTCTCTGCATAGGGTTGAGTGTAGTCCCATGGCTGAAAATCTCATCAAATTGATCATGGATGCTGTGAAAAGTAGTGGTGGTCTTAATTCCAAGGGAGTAGCAAAGAAACTCCTAAGCTTCGATGTATGTCGCAACGTAAATTTTTGGTTTTGTTTAGCTTATCTAGAATTCAGAGCGGAAACTAGTAAAGTCGAACCGGAACTGAGTACAAGTAGTAGGAAAATCGGATATATACACGCGAAAAATGAAATAGTGGGTAGATCGGATTCCATTCAGTTGGAAATTTCAAATTGGTCGGGACCGGAAACCCATCTGAAATTAGGGTAGATACCGGATTAGGGTTGGACCGGATGTCAAGCCGTCAAACCGGAACATAGTCATTATGACCACGGTAGAGTCCTGGGACTATTTAAAGACCAACTCTACTAGTTTTACCCCTTTCATTTCCTCGCAAGATTGGGCGCTCCTCATGTTGTTTACAGCATTTGGTACCCTCGTGTTAAAATAGTGTGATTCAGTAGAATTCTAGTGAATCCAGTTGAGATCGGAGAGAGAAGTAAAGAACGGGACGTGCGGCTAGGAGCGAGTGAGGTAGAATCGGTGAGGAAATCCGTGTGAGGAGAGATCCACTCTATGCCGCTGATACGTCAAAAGAAAACGGGGTCGTCAGGATCCGGTGCGGTCAAGGTGAAATTCCGGAAGATATTTCCGGCGATTCCCTCAAAACGACCAGGAGAAGGACCAACTCATAGAAGACTTAGCTTATATGGGTTGCTCGGGGTTCATTGAGAAACCTTAGGGATTCCGGGAGGAGAGAATGGTGAAGGAACTCTTGGGCAAATTGTCCAATGAGTTCGATAACACCTTGAGAGGGAATCCGTCCTTCTGGACTAAAGAAGTCTGGAGAGGAGTGTATGATTTCCGGGTAGGGGGTCTTAGGATGGCTGGCCGGAAGGATGAATTCATCCGGGGGAAGTTCCATGGCGTTCCCAACCCTAAGGACGGATATGTAGTGGACGACTGCATAAACAACCGACACCGTCGTCTTCTGAGATTTCTCATTCCGATCATTCATCCGGAGAAACCAACGAGGGTGACAATCACCTTAGGGAACACCATCTTTGATTCCCTGAGCGGAATCCGGAACGTGGATTGGGCGCGGATCCTTTTTGATCTGGTAACCCAGCTCATCGGGAGGGTAGGGAAGAGTAGGGCTACACCCATATGCCCGTACTTGTACCACCTGTACCACAACCATCAGCTCCTAACGGTTGATGAGGAGAAGGAGTGGAAGGCTCAGGAAGCTCTCCTGAAATATGGCGAATCGGAAGAAGACAATGAAGCGGAATCGGTTCCGGATTCGGATCCGGAAACAGAAGAGGAGGAGGAGGAGGTAATGCCGCCGATCAAGCGACAGAAGACAACTCCTCCCCATGGGCGAGGAACACCTCTAGGTCATGGCCCGTCAACTCCAGAGGAGAAACGGAAGGGTGTCATGGAGAAAGAAGTGGATCCACGGGATCCATTCAATAATTTGATTGGCATTCTTTCTAGTGTCCGAGCGGATTGGGAGGTGAAGCATCTGACCCTGCAGGCGATCGGAAGACTGGTGGATGCGCCGCCAGACAGCCAGCTACCATCGAAGGTAGCCAATTGTATCACCGATCCGGCCGAGTACCGGAGGTGGACGGAAGAAGTAATCCGACTGCAGACAAAGGCGGATACCCTAAAGGTGGAAAATCTCGTCCTAAGAGAGGATGCAACCGCCACGTTGGAGATAGCAGAGGAAATACGGCGGGTAGCGGATCAGGTGAAGGACGTTCTTGGAGTACCTGGGGCGTCCGCCACCAAGGCCAAGCTATTCGATGACGAAGTCCATAAGGAGAAGAAGCTATCCGGTGCTAGGATAGTAAGGATTCTCACGGACTACGCGAAGCGGGTTGAGACGGCGTTGAAGGAGGTGCGGATTTCAGCGGATCGGATTAAAGAGAGCAGTCAGAAGCTGATAGGAGCCAAGGAGGTCCCTCTGTCAAAACTCTCCCTACTGGAAGAGTTTCCGAATGTGACAGTTGATGAAGAGGAGAAGAATAAGACTCCCAAGACCAAGATGACTGCACTAGCATCTAAACCAGCAAACACCCCAGAGTCCGCCATCGACTTGGAATCCACACCCGATTCCGGTCAGGCCGATCCAGTTCCGAAACCTGCGGATGGGGAAAGGAACCGAAACCTGACTAAAATCTTCGAGGGGATGGAAGCCGAGCCGAAGAATCCTATCTTAAGGTTAGGATTGTAGATAGTAAAAGTTTTTGTACATACTAGAGGAGTTAAATCGGAACCGAATTCTATTCGGTGGTTGGTAGGTAGCTAGGATCGGAAGTTTAGCCGGAAAATGCGGCTGGATTCCATGACACTTTTTGCCTTTTTGCACTTTTGTGGTGTTGTATATAAATCTGCCCTGATAAGGGAAGAGGGAGAAAAAAAGTCTTCTTTTGCAAAATTCTTTGGTGTCTTCTGTTTTTGCTGTTGTATGTTTGTGCCATGAGAGTTGTGTGCCTGCTATATGACCGGAAGTGAGGAGAGCAAAGAGAGAAAGCTAAGAGTTGACATCTTCTCCCCTTGGTGTATTTTATTCTTTAAGTTTCAGTGCATATGAGTAGGTATTAAAAGAGTTGGGAGTGTGCTTCAGTTCCTCAGCATGTCTAGAGTTTGAGATTCCGGGTGAGAAAACCGTTGTTAGGCTAGGCGGATAAGGAGGGATTCCCTACTTGCGCTAGAACTCCTGGGTGGAAAATCCGGTTGAGTGTCCGATCTTCTGTGAGGTCTTGCTGCCATACTTGATAAACGGAATAGTTCTAGTACATGTTGGAATGGACGGGTTCACTTGTAACCACCTAACTTCGCACGGATAGGAGAGAGTGTCCAAGGTCGTTGTAGTATCAGAGGATCGTACGGGGGATCTTTGTGTGACCTGTAATCCGGATTAATATCCAGGTTGTTGTGAGAGATCAAACTGGATCCGTAGTAAGTAGGAGAATAGAAGATAGAAGAGTGGGATCTTCCACCACTATAAGTTACGGAAGGAGTGGTGGGCCTACCACTCTAAAAACTAAGGGGCAAACCCTCTGATGGTGAAACAGAGGATAAATTAAACCGGGTGATATCCAGAAGAGGACTGTCAGGTTGGAACGGATAGGTCTACAGAGGTACCCAGGGACGGAAATTATAAGTCTCTAGGGGTTGTGGTTGTTGTTCAAACCGGATAACTGGTAGAACCGGAAGTGGTGGGAAGTTAATTCTCCCTTTTTCGGATTTTATAGTTTTCTGGTAATTGACCTGAAACCGGAAGTTGGGTTTTATAAGCAAACCCATCCTAAATCGTGTAATGAAGCCAAATACTTCACAGGATCTTGTGGGTTCGATCTTTAGAGTCACTTAGTTATACTTTAAAGGAGTTTTCGGGAGTATAATAGGGAATTTATTTACTTTGTACTGCGACAATGTAAATGGTATCTTCCAATTGCGGGGCAATTGATTTGGTGTCACACTACAAATTAAAGAGAAGTATGCTTCGAGTGTGATCAGTTTACATTGTGTTGCCTATTGGTGCAACTTGGCTTTTAAGGCCTTGTCAAATTTAAGGATTTTTGCCAGCATTGAAAAATTGTTGTCTGTTGTGAGCGCTTATTTACCCACCCTTGGTAAATCAGCAAATACAATCAGGTTCTTTTAATTAGTTTTATTCTATGGGTGTTTTAACGTCGGTCCATTGTGCCTTTCAAGCAATGGATCTTTCTAAGTGTCCTAAATGTCCTACACTTGCAAAACAATTCTTGTTCAATTCTAAACTTTAGTTCCTAAAAAACTAATAAAAAGAGAGACACTTGAGATTAGTGATAAAGCAAAAGCTTCGCCGTCTTTTAGAAAATCATTGAATTTCTAAAACAATCCTAGGACTTGAAGTCAAAGCTCCGCCGTCTTTTAGAAAATCATCAAACTTCTACAACAATCTTAGGACTTGAAGTCAAAGCTTCGCCGTCTTTTAGAAAATCATTAAAGTTCTACAACAATCTTAAGACTTGAAGTCAAAGCTCTGCCGTATTGAGGGATTAACCTCAAATTCTAAGACATGATCTACAAACTAGTACACAACTAGACTTTGAGAGTTTGTTCCAACCAAAATTTCTCCAAATGACACAAAGAAGAAACACAAACTATGGGGTTAAAATTTAGAAGACCATGAGACTATAAGAGAGATGGAGTGAGTGAGGAGGGGAGACCTTATATACCTTCCCTAAGTCCCCAAAATCAAAGAAGACTTGGAGTGCACTCCAAGCAATCCTATCTCTTTATATTTTCATCCTAATTCTAATTTTTTAACTTTCTACATTGGTCCAAACTTCTAACTTTTGGAAAAATGTTCCAAATCACAAACGGATTGCGCCATTGGCTTCAGAAGGCCATTTTTAGTCTAAAAGAACCCTCCACCCCTTTTTCATCCGTCAAAAAACCACCTAAAGCTAGCACCAACTGAAAACCAAAAAAGGGTAAAAACCCAACTTTTAGAGGTTGACTTTTCTGAAGAAAGTAACTAGACTAGGGTCTCAAGTAGGTTTGTGGGAGTAAGAAAAGACCTAATTTGGGCCCCATTCCGATTCTGTATGCTCCCGATACGCCGGTCAACCCCTTCGTAATATTAGAAATTGTCGATTTGGGGAGGATCTTCCTAATTGTAGGTCTTCTGGCTATCAAAATGTCTTGAAACTTGTTGGAGCATGTTATTAGCATAAAACAAGATAATCTAATTTTTAGTGAGATTTTACCGCATCCATGGTAAATTCTATGAATTTATCATCTTGGATTTGGGTGGTTGATTGCTCGAAAAAAAATCTTTAGAAGATCAGAAAAAATCGAGACTTTTTGGAGAACCTCTCATGGAGTTCCTCAAGAGATGTGAAACCTTAAATTCTTATTTTGCACATGTGGAAAAGGAATACAAATCCCGCTATCTCCTTTAACTTTTGGTGAACAGGGAATTTTTTCACAATCCACATCAAGGGGAATCTTGGCGAACCGATTTTGCCGTTGAACTCCTGGCATGATTTCCACCTAGAACCATCATACTTATGTCATAGATGCCCTCCTCTAGTTCGTCTTGAGTTTTCTTCACCTGCAAGCTAACAATTGGGGTTTCTATTATTTTGCTAATGGAATGGGAAAATTGAAACCTATCTTTGGAAATTTATATTAGGGTTTTCACCTAATTCCTTTAGACTAATTTGGTTAAGATTTGTCACTAAAAGGCAGGTTCAGACAAGTTGGGCAATTTCTACTAAACATGGTTATTTTGTACAATTTCTGGGTTTCTACCCTATCTACATGCAGGATTTGGTTACAAATAGCAAGAAATGCCCCATCTAGAACCAATTGCTATATTGGTATGTGACATCTCCATTCTAGTTATTCACTCTTTGGAGGGCTTTTTGTATATAAAACTATATTGAAAACTAACAAAATCCAAAAAAACAATTCATGAGTCATGAGTGACCAAATGGGCACTGACATCTATTACATATGCATACTTTTGTAAGAGCCCTAAGTGCTTCATTGAATTCAGACAGTTTGCAGAACTCACTGAGATTAAAGGTCTCAAGATGCTTCAAAATGTGTAAACTAGATGGATAAGTTTAATTGAATTTTTGAAATGTCTCTTGTCAGAGTATAGGACACTGATCTATAAAATGACAGTAGACCTACATGAGAACAACAAGGTTGAAGTGCATCTCTTTTTAACATGTCTTTTTTTATTCTTTTCCTTTCTGGACTTCAATTACTGTTTTGAATCTCATGAAGGTAGAATGTGACAGTAGGGTCCTTGGGATCATTTTTTGTATTAGTTTAGAATAATGAATGTAATTGATTGCACATTGTTTTGCATGTTAGCTACAATAACACTAATCACTTCATATGTTAGACTTGCAAGCCTATCTCGTGTTTTTGTTGGACCCATTCACTCTTCTTGGAATGTGTGCCTTGCTTCCATTGTTGGAGGCAATAGACACGCTAGTGACCTTTGCGCAAAAATGCGATGTCTACATATGTGACTTCGTGGCTACCGTGAAAATCTGTCAAGGATCTCTATATTGGATGTATGAAGACAAAGACACAGCCTTCAGTTGTGATGAGCTCTGGAGCTTCAAGAATTTGCTAGACTACAGCTACGAGAAAATCCACATTAAGTGGATCACGGATTTGAATGACAACTTGGTTATACTCTCATTCGTGTGTCACGGCGAGCAGATTCATGCCAAACATAAAGGGGCTCCAGTGGACCAGACTATGTGGGCCACCGTACTTAAACAAGTAAAGAAGAGTGCAGTGGTAAGTCTTTTAGCAATCCACTCCGTTAGATGTGTTTCGATGCAGTCCATTTGAGAATTCTTTGATTTCAATCATTGGTGAAGTACATTGTTTGTCGTATTCCATTGCAAATTTCTATGGAGTGAACAATTGAAAACAAATGAGGTATGTGCAATGGCTAGTACCTTTATGTTTGCCTGTTTTAGTCCATGTGTCATTCTTGTCCTTCATTGTAGTCAATCCTATTTCAGCGTTGGTGCTATCTTCATTTCTAACCGTGCTTGAAGTAGTTTATTTCGCAGGTACTGCAAAGATGTTGGTGGATGAGTTCAATGCCCGTTTTCTTGCCCAACATGTTTTGAGTGCCTTTGGAATTCTTTATCTACAATATTGGTGCATGCCAAACATAGAAGAACTCTTCGACTCATACTTGCACACCTTGTTGGACACATATAGACATGGAAAGATCTTGGAGGAGGGAGATAAAAAAATTCTGGTACCTCCAGTGATTAATTGGGAAAGTGTGATTTTTCAAAGGGTATTAATTGTTCAAAACCTGTATGAAAAGCAACTCACGTGCTACAATGCTCCCCCTATATGATATAAATCCACTTACCAAAGTCTGGCGGGTGCTTAAAAAGAACCATAACTTGACACAAAACTTTGGAAAATTCTTGAAGCTTGCAAAGATCGTTGTGGTGCATATCCTTGGTTCTGTAGAAGACGAACATTTCTTTTCTAGCGTGGGGTTTCTCAAATCCAAGCTGCGCAACAACTTGAAGGAACACATCCAAATTGTTGTGGGGATGTTTTTCTAGCGCATCTACAATCTTGAGACCTTCTCCTACCAACGAGTGTTTGATGAATGGTTCATGTCAGAGGGGCAAGGCAGGTACTTGACTAATACGTAGGTAGTTTTAGGAATCAACAGCAGCGGTAGTCATTGTTTAGTGTAGGTAATCGACAGTGCTAGTTGGCAAATAGTTCCATATTTCAATGATGACGTTAATTGAGATTCATTTTCTAACTGAATCCCATTGTCTACTTTGTTTTCTATATGGTACGCAATGAGAAGGACTCATACTAATCATTCCAATGGCATTGAAATTCATTTGCTTACATTCTAGTGTTTTATTAAAGTAGAAATGTTTCTATGCAGGTGTAGGTGGATTGACAATGCACCAATGGTCGCTTGCACAAAACCGCATAGTAGTTTCCAAACCTCCTTTCAGTTTTTGTTCATTTCTGGTTTCTAATAAGTGTAAGCGTACAATGCCTTCAATTCCCTGCAAGTGAATTTTATGCCATAGCTTGCAGTAAAACCCTAAACCCACCCTCAGTGTTTGCTTCATACTAAGTGTTTAAGTTTAATTTGTCACCTTCTATCCGTCGTTCTGACATTGTAGAGGCTATTCACATCACCATATCACTGAACCTTTGAGCATGTCATTTTTCTTTTGGAGATACTTATTGTGGCATCAAAGGAGGTTTCAGTGGGGTACAAGTCCATTGTCTGCGTCGACTAGACTTCATGCTCACAATGAAGCTGGTTTGATAAATCCAAAGAAAACTAATTTAATATGCTTGTTCATTCTATTTGAATATGGGATTTTGGTCATGGATGTTTACAAATTCACCATGTTGCTAAACCTTACAGCGCATCATTTTCCTTTTTGAGATACTCATTGTGGCATTAGAGGGGTTTTTGGAGAGGTGCAGGTCCATTGTTACCGAAGATTGGACTTCATGCTCACAGGAAAGTAGGTTTGATAAACCCAAACTTGTTTAATTTGCTTGTTCATTGTATTTGATAGTCATGTATGTTTGCATCGGAGGGGGATTTGGGAAGGTGTAGGTCAATTGTATACTGTGACTCAATGCTTCAGCTTTGCATCTTTGTACATTGTTAATGTATCTTGTATTACAATGTTTTTTGCGCATGTCAATGGTGAAGGCAATAGTTTCTCATGTCGTGAAAGAATCTCATATCACCATGTATAGAAATGACCCCCCAGAATGTTGCCTAATTGACACCAAGATGCACTCCTCCGTCGCTAAAGCACTGAAAAAAATTAAAAATTTGCCACACTTCATTACCTATACCTAGACATATTGCCAAAATGTCCCCAAGGAAAAGAAAGAAATCGCCAAAATGTCCCTAAAGGAAAGAAAAAAATCACCTAATGTTGCACCACTCATTTGCAAACATTGCCAAGTAGGAATTGTACATCTATCAATTCCATCTCCATGACAACCCTGATCACATAAACAATATCACCTTTTCTTCCATTTTCAAAACCTGAAAAAAAAAAAAAAAACCCTGGTTGCAATCCATGTTCAATGGTGCTCAAAACAACAAATGGTTGTTGATTATCTATCAAATCAATCACTATTTTCTAGCAGTGTCACTTCTCATTTCATGCTTCAAGTTTGTCCATTCAAAGAGAGTATAGTATTAAGTATAAGTCCCGTATTTTTTTTTACTTGAAAATTTGTAAAATATTATTAGAGTTTTGAAAAATTACAAACCAATTGGGTTGCATTTTTCTTAAGTTCACTAGTAATCTCACCAAATTTGTTTGGTCATTTGAATAAGTATTCCTTTTAGGTGTATCTACCTTGCATCTTTTAAGAACAAGTTGGTAAACAATGAGAGACCCTCTCCTTATTCCATTTGCTCACTTTTTGAGTGAGGTAGCTATTTAATTTCTTCTTGGTATGTAGCTTTTGCCAAGGAAATGAGTCCTTTGCTTTGTTTTAGGGCAAATAAACTCCAAATTCTACAAATGTCAAATATCAAAAACAAAATTCCACATTTTTTTCCTCATTAGAAACCCACTTCCCAACAATTGTGGTATAACTTTTTGGAGTTGCTATAAGGCTACTTTGATATTAGACAAAGAATTGTGGTTGGCTACTTAGAGGCAAAGATTAGTTACTTGTCTCTATTTTGATTTTTGGTAGGTTCTGCGAGGTGTTTTGGGATGTTAAATTGAAAGTTTGTTGATGATTTATTGTTGGAGGCAGCATTGATGTGAGAAGTTTTGGATTTGTGTTTTGATAAAATATTGGATTAAAGAAAACTTTAAGATCAAAGATTTGGATAATTTATCTATCATTATATTAATTTTTAAATCTAAATCGATTATATAGATGGAGATATGAGGCTTCAAAATAGAGGTATTTGGAATTTAGGGCAACTAAGAAGTATATATTGGGGAGCTTCAATCTTATTAAGTTCTTGTGATATGTATATGAAACTTGGAAGGTAATTTTTTTAATTTATCTACTACCTTGTATCAAAAACTACAATGGATATAAAATTTATATAGGACCTACTAATTATATACAAAATACAACTAGAGTGCACAGAAGTTGTAGCTTGGTAAAAATATAACAATGGAGAAATGTTCACCAAAATTGAACAATATCTTAGATTTGAATGAAAATTGATATTTGAATATTTGACAAGTTGATTTACAATGTAGCTAAGTTTTAATACATTTTGAGTAATTATCCATTATACATGCTAGATCAAAGCTAGCTGTAGCAATTTTTAAGTTATCTTGGGAAAAATTAGAATGTTAGTTTCTAGGTTACTATAAAAATTATAGAATAGGGATTTGGAAAAAGGATTCAAAAATAAATTTACGATTACTTAGGGGGGTAAGGATATCAAAAGATTATTTGCGAAGCATTTCTACAGTGAAGACCTTGTGCTATTCTGGATCTATTTGCACAACTTTGTAACAATACAAAAATGGTGCAACAAACTTGTTGAACTTTCTCAACCACACAGAATTTTAAGTATAGAAATTTATCAAGTTTGTTGAATTTACTATAACTTCTTCCTATTTAAGCCAAAAGAAGCTTTGATATCAATCCATTGTGAAAGTTCAAATGCTCAAGCCTAATACCAACAAGGTGAATATACTCTTTTATACTAGTATTATTATCCTTTTTCTAAAAGACTATCATTTCAAATTTTTAACTTGGAGAAGAAAGGGGAGTAATTATTGTATTACATAGAATAAAATTATGAAATTTTGAATTCATTTTTAGAATTATGGAACCCAAAATAGATAGAAGATGTTGCAATTTACAAAACTAATAGGGGTAAGAATAGTAGGCAAGTTTTTACATTTGTCCCTAAACTATATCCAAACTAGGGACAAAAAATTCTCCCCTCATAAAAGGCTTGCATGACTATTCTAACATGATCTTGCTACCACTCTACTTTTCTATAATTTGTCTAATTTTAAAAAATATAATGAATATTGTTCCTAGTGGTTAGGATCAACATTCTCTGCCAAATAATTAATTAGAATTGGCAAATGTCATAGCAAATGTCCCCACAAGAGGTACATTTTTTCTATACAATTTAAGAAATAAAGAAAATGCCAACAATCCTAACCATCAAGTATGTTACCCTTATTAGGTTGCCCAATGTAATATGTATGTGTACAATGAAAAATTAGATTTTAAAATCTGCAATATGGATAAACAATAGAATTTCAAAAGTATCCTATTTATTATTTTATTGATTATATTAGTCATTGTGAACTATTGAGGAAACAATGTGAACCAAGTAGATGCGAGCATTTGATGTAGCTCTAATACATCACTTGTAAGCTGCATTTTATTTAGAACCATAAGTGGCATATGCCCCTTTATTGCACTAGTACAATGCAAATTTGAACGGACTAAATTTAACAAGTTCAAGGTGAGCATTTGTATCATACACATACCAATGATCCAACACTTGCATAATTGTATAGCTTAGTATGTTCATTGAATAATGCTAGCATTCTTATCAATTAAAACCATATGTCAACCACCTATCCATCTAATTGGAGTAAAGAAATAATAATTTTGTATACTTTTACCTTCCTATTTATAGTTCTAGCAAGATCAAACATATAAAAATGGATCTAACTTAGCCATACCAAATTGATGGATGCTAAAGGAGCAACACCCAAAACCATCAAGTTTCTAATTTTGCCTCCTATTTTTGATGGAGAAAGATTCATTTATGTCTCAAAATCTCCCCAAGTGCATAAGAACAACCAAATGGGAGTTGGGAGTGCTTTCGAGGCAACCCCTAGGAGTTGAAGAGTTTTTTGAGGCAATGAATGAGAGTTGAAGCATTTTGTGCTTCAAAGGTGGCAAGTTTAAGGAGAGTCTAGTGACTTGAATAGGTACCCTATGCTTTCAACTTTAAAAAATCATAGAATATTGTGTGAGTCTTGAAAAATACGAAACTATTTGGGTTGAGTTTCTCTCAAGAAGACTAATAATTTCACATAAAACTTTCATCATTTTGACTACCAAGCTATATGGGGCAAAAAAAATGTCGGATTTAAAGCATCCCCATGGGGTCTCTCCTAACCCTATTTGGATGAAATTCATCTAAGTAGAGAATACTCCATTCCACCAATACTTGCATCCCTAAATATTTAGGGATGGTAGGTCAAGTTCCCTATATGGAAGGTACTATATAGAATTGGAACTGTGGAATTGAGTAAATTGTATATTTGTTTTCACTCACAATTATTAATCTGTGCCACTATAATTTGTGATTGCATTGTTGACTTTTACTTGCTTGCATGAGTTATTGCATATTTCTTACTTGGTTATTTATTGAAACTTTGAATATAAGGTAACAAGCTCTAAAATTGCCCACCTCTTCAATTGTACACTATGTGTAGATGTTGCTTTTTCATAGCCTTTAACAATGTACAAACAATGTGCATTTTAGGAGGTGGTCGATTTTAGAGCCTTATGCCATTTCAACTTCAAAATTTTATAACTAATTCCACAAAGCTCCAAAAAATATGAAACGACTTGGGTTACATGGCAATTTCACTTGTCTTTCAAGAAAAATTTATTGATCATGAAAATTATTTCAATAAGCTTTGCCTCCCCAAAATTCAGTTTCGCCTCGTAGATGGGTGATTTATGGACTGTTACTTTAGAAGGGGAAGTTGGTGGGGCTTGTCATTTCCTATCCCCATGTTTGCTCCCTCTTCCTCTTCATTCTAATGAGGATAGGGATTCTAATGAGGATAGGGATAGGGGAATATTGGTGGGGATGCTTTTACTTTACTTTACGTGTGTCTACCTTACTGACAATTCAGGCCCTCCCTTTTCCTACCAACTTCCAATTCGGACACATGATGGACGACAGGCAGGTAGCCTAAGTTTAGTCCTCAGCGTCGCCCGTGCACTGCGCTCACCAGCACTCGAGAGTTGAGGCCCTGCCCTGAACCCTGAACCCACGACGAACGCCGACTCCTCTCTGCCTCTGGGCCTGCCTGATCGTCTCGCTCTCTCTCTGTCTCTCCTGCACATCTTTAACAAAATTCTAGTGTTCTGTTTGTCCCTACTAAGCTTAAGATTATTCCCCAGCGGAGGGAATCCTGCGCAATTCCCCTGCCTGCCCTCTTTCTAATTCCATCGCCACACAGTAAAGCATCTCGCCACGCACCGTGCAGGACTGCAGGACTCCCTGTCTGGAGTGGAGGGAGAGCATCCCAACAGTAGAGCAGGGTCTGGCCCATGTGCCTGAGCCGGCGAGGGGACGTTGAACTGGAACTGCCCTCTTTGGACTTTCACTGGTCCCACACCACGGCACTTGGAACTGAAGTTCCGGCCCTGCCATAGACAGGAACCCATGGCGGTCACTCCCACTCCTCGATTCACTTGAAGGCAGGAAGGAGTCTTCGGTCACTTGGGTGGGGCTGAGTGGGGAGAGTTGCAGGGGAGAGAGAGCTTTGCAAGATTGGAGATTTGGAGGAAGTTCGAGTGGAGTGGAGAGGGTGGGAAAGCTTGGGATCTGGGGTTTCTGCAGGCGGAGGTTTTGAGAAGGGAAAGGGATTTCGATGGCGGGGGATCCGCAGGGCGAAGATCCGTATGCTCTGCGCCCAGATTGCACCGATTCCGCGCCGCCTCGATTTCGCATCAAGGTGCGGGTTTGGTCTCAAGCTGCGCTTGGTGTGGGTTTGGAGTCTTTTTGATGGCGAGCTTTGAAGCTTGCGGGGATAGCATTGGTGTTGGGGACCCTTTTGTAGCTTTGGCCGTGGGAAGAACTTTTCGTGTGGGGTTGGGTTGCTGCAATCAACCGGGGTTTGAACCCGAAGTAGAGATTGTCATCATGTCCACTAAATTCGCAGCATTTTCCTTCACAGGGAATCTGCTTTGTTGTATCCTCGTTGCTATGCATGAATCAATTTTCGTATCTTTTGAGCAGGATCATCCGTTAGGGTAATAAAAATAGAAGATCGTTTGCGAGTAATTTCACGGTTGTTGAATCCATGATGTGTTGTGATATCGAGGGTTCAGGGATACGTTGGAACCCATGTGTTGATGTTTCATACTCTGAGAGAGGATGTTTTCCAAATTCTAGGTCAAAAATCTCTATTCAAATGTTGAGTGTGAGGTTTTCTGGAGACGTCTCTACTCTACTTCGACATGTCCTTGCTGGGCAGATTCTGCAGAAACTGCGCAACTCTATTTCCACTTGTTTGTGATTTTTTCCCCGTGAGATTGCCTTGTGTCGGGATTCTGGTGATTGAGGGGATGGAACTGCGGCACTGGGATGGCAGGCCGGGAAGACGCTAAGCCCTAGGGCATGGTACGGAGCTTTCAACGAGCAGGGTCAGCTGAAACTGGACAAGGTTCTCAAGCGTATTCGGCGAGGGGTGAGGGTTTTTCCATGAACTCTTGGAATTGAAGCGTCTAAAGAGTTTGGAGGTGTAAGTTCAAGCTACTTTACGAATCTGTTTTAGTTATGCGTTGTTGACGCATAGGAGCCTTGATTTGGTTCTAGGGCTTAGTTTTTCTGCAATGCTGTCCACAGGGTGTGGATCCATCCATACGGGCGGAAGTGTGGGAGTTTCTGGTGGGTTGTTATGGTCCGCACAGCACAGCACAAGAACGGGGTGCCATCCGATCAGCTCGCAGGTGATTTTCAACCTCCTGAAAGGATACATTATGCGTGTGTTCCGTGGGGGTGAAGGTTTATCATACTAGGATTCTCTTCCGCTTTGGCGATTGCTATACTAGTTTGCATAGTGCCTGAAAAATTAACCCTGTGCTGCCTTCTTTGTTCAAATTTCTGTTAAACCGGAGCGCCGGGTATAAAAGCTTTGCTAGCTTCATTTGAACCCTAGCCAGCGACCTTTAATCAGTCTCTGCAACCAGAACACTGAAATTCAGAACATGGATATGGCTGGTTAGAAGTCATTCACTTCTTTTTAGCAAGCTACCCCTTCTAAGATTTGACCCAGATATGAGCAAGAAATCTAAGAAAACAGAACTTGTTGGCTCTCTGTAGTCTGCTGTCGTATTTGCTTTGCACCTTCAAGTGGTTGCTGTGATCACGATACTTTGAGTTTGGAGGCTAGTATAGCTCATTAGAAGCGCATGTCCAGTATCTTCCAACTAGGTATCTCTTAAAGCATTAATTGAGAATTAAGCACATATTCTCAATGTGAAATTTTGAGCGCAACCATTGATTACCGGGGCCTTTTTATTCGGGGCGGTCTGGTTTAATGCTGATGAGAGCGTTTCTTTTGTACAGAGAGCAGTACGCCAAGCTCAAAACCGAATGTCGGGCCATGGATGATATGATTGGCAGTGGTCAGATTGCAACTGCGCCACGTATTAATGAAGATGGCAGTCCAGTCGAGGAGTATCATGGTGGAGAAATTTCGGGTGCAGACGAGAGCAGGAGCTACCGAAATGGTACCTATTGTCAAACTCTTCCAAGGGCAAACCCTTTTGGCTTGTGTTGCCTTGCGTTTGTATGGATTTTGATTTATACGGGATATTCGTGATGCATGTACAGGAAATGGATTCGTAAATGGAGCATACCAAGAGACTTCAAAGCCTCCTTTTGAAAGGCAAGATGAGAAGGCGATACAGTGGAGATTGAATCTTCATCAGATTGGTTTGTAATGATACCCTTCCAGCTAGTTAAAATAGCTTGCACTTGGTCACAGTAGTCTGAAATGTCTGCCAGTTGAACCTTATCTCCTTTGGGGGCTTGCTTTGAATGTCTCTGATGTTCATAAGATGCCGTGGAATCCAATTTTACAGGGGTTTTGTAGGTTTATTTTCCCTTCTTTCCTTGCTTAAAAAATGTCTGAATTTTAGAACTTGCGGCCGCATGCAGGGTTGGATGTAGTCCGCACAGACAGGATGCTGCAATTTTATGCATCCCAGGAGCATATGTCAAAGCTTTGGGACATTCTAGCTGTCTATTGTTGGTTGGATCCTGCTATTGGGTACTGCCAAGGTGAGACTTAAATCTCTTCATTATTATTGCGGGAAATGACATACTGCCCTTGACCATTGGCTGGTCCTCGAAACTGAGTTACTTTTCGTACAACATTGGATACAGAAAAGTGTTTTTTTTGTAAAGTTTTATTGTTTCAGGAACTTTTAGACAACATCATGAAGAGAACCTTTGCCACGATTCATGGGAGGTCTCCCTATGGTCTCAATGATCATATGAAAGCCTCCTTGTGTATCACGGGGTGCCTTTGGTATGAGCTCTGTGATCATGAAACATGGCAAAGATTCTCTTTACGACACTAAGCTAAAGTTCCTGGAACAGTCTTGAAAAGCAGTCTAATTTTACTGAAAACCGTCTTGAAAAATTACTTGTAAAGCAGGCACACTTGGTGTAAGGTTCCTGGTGACAACAGCCCTGGTTTTGAGGCATTTCAAGTGTTTACTAGGATATCTGCACACTTTATAATTAAGCTTGTTGTTAACTTGTTTCAGGCATGAGCGACTTCTGTTCTCCGCTTGCTTTGATGTTCTCTGACGAAGCCGATGCGTTTTGGTGTTTCGAGCGCATCATGAGCCGTGTGGTAAATTGCTACCCTCAGACTTTGCACAATACACTTCTTCAATGGATAGAATTAAATGCGCACTGTTGTGAGGATGTCTGCATGTTCTGCAATCAGATCGCCGAACTGCGCTGGAGCATATGTCCAACTGATTTATGTCATATTGTGTGCAAAGCGCGACAATTTCAGTTGTACAGATAAAGAAGTTGGTGTTCAAAAACAACTAGGCGTATTGGCAACTCTATTGAAGGTTTTAGATCCCAAGCTTCACCAACATATTGGTACAGCAATTTTCTCTTCTGCTGGTTCCTTAGATTGAGGTTAGAATACTTTGATAATACTTATATATTCTCTTGCATTAGTTTGAAGCAACGCATGACAGTATACTTGAAGCAGTGCGAGACGAGTGTTTCGTTCATTTCATGAGGGGGCATGAATTGTTTCGTTCATTTCATGAGGGTTCTCTCATCACCACGTTGCATCTAAAATATTTTTTGGAGAAATTCACTTTAACCGTTAAGTTGCCCAAATGACCAAAAGTGTTCACTTCCGTATCAATAGGAGTTAACTTTAGGAAGCTTCAAGCATGGTAACAAGATGAACCAATAGAAAGCAGAAGAAATCATGCTCTAAATTTTTTAGCGATAGAAATATGGTTTGAGAGTTTATTTAATCAACTATTAGCTTCCAGTGGATTTTTTATTTTAACTTGGGCTCTTAAGGTTTAATAAGTTGATTGATGCCTTGCAAAGGAGTCTTTGCCTGGGAACTTTTTATATAAGTAGGTATTAATAGGACTCTCAGCGATGACTATTGAGCGCTGTCATTTTATGGAGGGCTATCTTTTCAAGTCATCTTCGCTGTATAGGAGAATTTGATTTCAATGTTATTTGATGTCGGTTTTAGGTTGGGTCCTGGTGGGAGACTTCTTCTCTAAACTGCAGTTGCCATAACCATGTTATTAGAAAGAAGGATGACATGCAGTTTACGTGGACTAAACTATTGTGTTTTGGACTTTGTTAATGTGTGGCAGATTCGATAGGAGGAGGAAACTATATTTTTGCTTTTCGCATGATCATGGTTCTTTTTCGGCGAGAATTTTCTTTCGTTGACACTCTTTACTTATGGGAGGTACAAAACCCTAGACCATGTCTCAATTTCGTTTTTATCGCTAACCCCGAATGAAGCAGGATCATAAGTCCAAAGAACTTGGTCCCATGGGCTACATCCAACTGGGAATAATCCAAACTTAGATTATTGACATGCAGAGTTGCTATTTTTCTCGTGCATCTGTATATAGCATCTCGGTAAGATTTAAAGTACATGGCCCGTAGACATGTATTCATTGTTTCTCTGCTCGTCTTTTTAGATGATGTGGGCGTTGGAGTATACTCCTTTATCAATACAAGAAGTGAGCACCACTAGAAGCTGGAGTTTCAGACGCAAGTACAAAGGGAGAGGGAAGTACGAAGCGCAGAATGAGAAATATGGAGCCTCTCGAATGCCCGGCGGAAATGCACCCTTATCCCTGTTCTGTGCAGTGGCGATCTTCGAAATGCAGCGCCATCGACTACTCAAAGAGACTCAAGGACTAGACGAAGTGTTGAAGGTCAGTGCTCATTAATCTGATGTTGTTAACCCCCGGGTACCCAACTCAAAATAGGATTCCACTTTGGAAGTAAATGTTATCATCTATTTTGCTTCCTAAACACATATATTAACCTTATAAAATGTAGGGCATGGGTTCTTCTTTCTATTGATATATTTGCCCGAAAGATTGATTTCAACTACTATTGATATTGAAGTGTCCGCTTTTTTCCATTTACACACACATGGGTGAGTACAGCACTCTCAAATTTGCAGCAAAACTAGCTTATTCTCCCTCTTTCTTGGCTTGATTATTCAATACTAAAACTGCCCAATTTCTGTGCTAGTATCTTTACATGACAGCAGTTTTTCATTTCTACTGATTTTGCAGCTGCTGAATGATATCACTGGGAAGGTTGATCCCAAGAAAGCGTGCAAAGCAGCTCTAAAGCTTCACAGTAAATACCTTCGCAGGGTCAGTGTATTTCCTCTCCTTGATCCTTGCTTCTTGTGGCAAATGTTATGTAAACTGCTGCTTTTGCACCTTCTGACTTGAGTTTTCAAGTATTTCCTCTCTGATCAAAATTCGTTCTGCATAATGCTAAAAGGCTTGTCCGTCGTGCAGGTGAGAAGACAAACAAGATGACTTGAGATCCGTCCTATTTCCCCAATTTGAGCAGAATTTATTGTCAGTAGATTTATTTAATAGCTTCACCAGTGGCTTGACTTATTAGAAACTAGGCTGAAGGTCAATGCCAATCCGATCAATTATTATACGTGATTCACAACAAATTAAATATTCGTATTCCTCTTATAGACCAGATTACTAAGTTTGCCTTGCCTTGGTTAGATATGTCAAGGTACTTTGTTCGTGTAATAGTAGTTGAGTTAGTAATGCAAGTTGTAAACCCGCTTCCGTATTTTTGCTGATCATTGCCATGCTACGTCGTGAATGTCGTGAACTGTGGCATGCTACCGAATCATCTCATGCGATCAAAATCTCTCCTGATTTTGGAAATGCTGAATACTAATGGTGTTGTCTCCAAGGTCTAATAAGAAAATTAAGGTTTTGTGGAAAAAGTTGTGACCATTCTCAATTTCAGTTCACATAGGTTTGAAGCTACTATGAGAAAACATTATTGTCCTTCACTATAGACACTTCGATGTTCCTCTTATTTTCTGTATTCATTGGACAATCTCTTATTCACGAGACAATTCAATATGGTTGGTGAGTGTCCACTTATTGGAAGTGTATTCATTGACATGCCTACCATACCGTAGCCAAGTTGCAGCATAAAGTAATGCATGAGTTGATTATGGTGTTCAACTTCACGTTGTTGGGGTTTTGGGGATAAATATTTATCAAGACTCTTGGATTAATCTCGTCTCTTCATTGGCTATTTTCTTTGAATCTAGGCCAATTACGCGTGGCTCTATACCTGAGAACACTATTTTTGACGTCACTTTTCGGGCAGTCATCATGTTCACCTGGCTATTTTACCATGACGGACAGGAACAAGTGCAGACGAGCTATAAAAGATTGCACCCATTTGACAGGTAAATGACTTTTTGATAATTCGTAGGGAATGTAATCTACAGTAACATGCACATAATTTATATTTTTGGTTGTTAACAAGTCCACCGCAATGCGAGGTAGTGACAAGGTCTTATTCTAGGTTTTCCTAGCATAGTCGCTGCAACCTCTGCAACCTCTGCATTTCGGAAGTCTCCTTCAGAGCCCGAGTCTGCTGATCCTCCCTCAGAAAACGGTAACAATTGAAGTTAGAACTCCATGCTTAGGGATGCAAGTGCGTGGGAGAAAGAGCATGGCAAATTGATGCTAACTGAAGTGATTCCAAGATACGCAGGATAGCTTTTCGTCTTCAAATTTCTACTTACTGTTCACATTTGCTGGGCACTTTGTTAGTTGAGCATCCATTAGCGCTCCATCACTGTTGTCACAAGATTTTCAATCAGTTTCAGAATTCAGATGTTGTGGCTGCGAGACAAAGTAAGATAGTGTACTCTTAAAGCGACCATTTAAGCCTACCTACCTCATCATTGACAATAATAGGTATTTCACACATGTCATTCATTCTTGGATAGGGGTCGCATTTAGAACATGGTCGCTTTAGAGCAGACTACTTTATTTCACATTTAGGGAAGAAGCTTTATGGATTTTAATTAGAGGTGTGGTAGTTTGAAATTAACAAATACCGGTGCGAGAGTGTCACCAGACTTCTTTTGGGCTTGATCTCTTGCAGCTTGGGTTGCATCCATGGCTTTGGTCTTGTCCCAATTGTCACCCTTGCTAGCCTACAATCAATACCACCAACAATCAATCTCATAGGACATAGGGAGATGTGCGTGTGTTAACGTAGCAACATCCATAATTGTCATTGTATCCATAACCATCACTACACCCATAATCGTCACTTCTATAATCTTGGAAAATCTTGGGAATTCAATAGATGTGATTATAAGGATGTACTACATTTGACCATCAAACCTTGGTGTTGGCATTAGACTCTTCAAAAATTCACAACTTATTCTCACATTGTCCCAAAAACACATTTGAAAGTACACATGAATTTTTTTTCTCTTGCTAGTAGAGTCCAATAATTTGTTGGATGTCTATTAATAGATATCATGTCCCAAACCCTTAAATTGATGATTATGGATGTTCCTACCTTAAAATGTATCCCCTACTAGCAAATTATGGTTTGTTCATGTCCCATGGATAAAGAAACCAAACGTGGATGAAGAAGCTAAATGGGGTGAGTTCAGGTTTTCCTAAAATGAGATGAACTTATTTCCCCTTGTCTCATGCATTTCACATTTTAAAAAAACCTAATTGAAAACCTAATTGGAACTCTAAGTAATTGAATTTGAGTGATTCTATCATTTTGAAAATGAAACATCTAGCTTCTTCTTCCATGGAACATAGAAATGGGATGTTTTAAATCTAAAAATGAATTATGGTAAGGGACATAGGACATGTTCCAAAATGTTACTCACTTCCAAAAAAAACTCATCTCTACTATCAATATCTAGGAAATGGTCATTTTCATTGTTAATATTGGTGAAATTTCATGAAATTGATGCCCATTGTTAAGGGCTATGACTAGGGATGTTATGACAAGGGATTGGCGCATTTTTGAGTTGCCCAACTAAAACCTCACATTTTTTTGTTCAACCTCAAATTTATTTCCATCAAAAAATTTATAATTTTTGGCATTTTGAAATTGTTATGTTTGGAGTTATAAAATTTGTCATTTTAAAGAATAAGCCTATGAAATTGGATAATGTCATAAGAAGAATCCTTTTTGAACATGTCATGTAATTACTATGAAAAAGAATCTTATTTTGCAAAATTAAACTCAACAACAAGTTCTTTTAGTTAGTCAATAAGCCATTAACTTTCTATGACAAAGCTTTACTTGATTTACACTCCAATTTGGCATAACTTTGAATCTATTAACACGTCCTCTTTGACACTTCAAAAGGTGCCATATTACTATGCAAAAAGTAATGATGATGCAAATTGTCAACTAGCATAAAATCCCATATGCTTCAAGAATACAAATGCTTCAAGCAGTGTTTGCTTTTAATCATCTTTATAACAAATTTGTCACATCATGTCATTTCACTATAGTATGATCTAACATTGCATTTGATATAAAGTAACAAGTATTGACAAGAATGACTCACTTGTTGGACATGGTCCCTGTCGCCGCAAGAGTCACAATCCTTCTGCAAAAAACAAGTAATGGAAACCTTTAGAATGTCAACTATAATTCCAAATTGAAATCTTAAACTTGAAACTCCACTTGATGCACATCCACAAAATTATCAAGTAACTCATCTCACAAATTTAAGTACCTGCGCCGAGTCTTTGCCAACCCCAGACATGTTGATAATCTTTGGAAAGAAAGGTAAGGCTTTGAAATCACAGAAGCGATGAGTACTACCAAATTCAAATTCTTGCAAATGAAATGTAGCATGAAAATAAAAGTTGTAAGAAATAGAGAAGAAAGTGGGGACATCTTTAAATCTCGGATTGGAACGACAAAGGTTTGAACTTATGTCCATTCACTTCATCTTGTCCAATCAAGAATAAAGTTGACCTTTTAAATCTAGTTTTCTATGGTGCTTTGACCTTTAGATCCAATGTCTATGTGTTATTATTGTTGTGCTTGATTTTTCCATTTCATTTCACTCCTAATTATATGGTTTCAAGTTTTTATATACAATTGTACTTGAAAGTTTAGTGTAGTCCTTTAAAGACCAAATATTCAAATTTCAAACAATAAATGATCACAAACACATCCCAAGCACACATAAATGCATTTCTTCATCCATCAATTATTATTTGAAGATTCTTGTATTAGTTCTTTATTATTTATCTAGTATAGATTCTACATAGTTTGTTTTTTCCAATATTCTATTATTTAGAGGTCAAACATCAAATAATAAATTTTTTAGTTCAAAAAATGACCTTTCAAAAACAACTTGAATAGAAAATAAAATAAAAATCTTTAAAAATCACTATGATTAGAAGAAAAAAATAAAGAAAAATAACCCCAACTATTATAAATAGTCACAATAGTTAAAGAGTTTGTTCACTTTGAGTCCCATGCTAGGCTTTGAAAAACCATTTTGAACAACTCCTAAGCTACATATTTTCATAAGAAGTGGGATTCTATACTAATCAATTAATTTTGAAAAAAATGGAAGAAAGATGAGGATTGTGCTCCAGAGTAAGTGATCAAGTAGAAAAGAAGGTTTGAGGTTACTTGGAAGCTTAATTGAAGTAAGTAATTTAAAGTAGGCCTTGCATATCAAGGAGCATTTGATTGTTTTCAGGTTTTCATTTGTAGAATAGCATGTAAGTGGCATGTTTTATAGTTATGTTATTAATAGTAGATAAAATGTGTTTTATAGCAAAGATAGAAATTTGAAATTATTGGTAGATTGATTGAATTGAGGGTGTATGTGTGGTGCTAGGAGGTCTAGCTATAATGACCATTAGTAGTTGTGTATTCCAACTAAGGTTGCGAAAAGTGGTGATGAGGGAATTATATTTGTTTATCTTTTCTTGCTATAGACTCTAGGAAGAATATGTCATTGCACTCTGTGAATTCAATGAATTGAACATTGCATTGTTGTGAAGGTTTTATTGGTAGTTTGTGGTAGAAGGATGTTGTTTTTAGGCATAATATATCAAGGCATAAGGGTACATCATAAGTACATTGTATTGGATTGAGGCAATGACAAGGGGATAGCCATGGGAGAATTGTGTATTTTAGGAATTTGTCTTTGAAGATTCCCTCATTCATTAATACAAAACATTGTGATTTAGTGTGTAATAGTAGTAGTTTATATATTCTTGCTATATGTCAGTCTATTGTAGATTACATAGTGTGAAAAATCAAGATAGATATTGAGTTGTCTTACATAGATGTTTGTAGGTTTATTTTGTGTATTGACCATATCAAAATTTGAGGATTAGAGGTGTGTGATTTAGACATATGAAATGGAAGGGATGGTCCAAAGTTTATTTAATAAGAATTATTGATGTTTGGTTTATCTATCCATTTTTCAGTACTTGGGAATTGTTGGACCTATAATGTAATAGAAGGACAAATTGTTTTTGTGTAGAAAGTATGGTGTAGGATAAACGTGGTTGTAGGATGTATGAGATGTGTATTGATAAGATAGATGGAATTGATGATTTCTATAAGTACATGAGCAAGTTTGTGAGGGTTATTTGAATTTAAGAAGGTAGTGTAGAGATTGTGTTCATTTTTGCATGTTAGATGTTTTTTTAATCTAAAAAGTATAATAAAAAATTCTATTTTTCCAACTATAATTAGAACTTAACATTTTAAAATGAAAAGAAAAAATTATTGTAAAAATCACAAATATTCAATTTATAACTGATTATAGGAATTCTCAACTATAGGCTTCAAATTTTATTGAAAAATATTAGTTTAAATATTAGTTGATTTAACCATATGGATATGATTTATTAATCATATTTTACAACTATTGTTTGAGAGTCATCATTAAATTATTATTTTCAGCTGTATTTTATAATACTTATTAATAATTTAAAAATTTAGACTACTCCTTTGTTCTTAAAAGATTAGATGAGCTTAATTTTTTTAGTTCTAATTGTAATTGTTTAATTAGTTTCAAATATATTTGAACTCATGTGTAGCAAGTATATGGATGGAATATTAAACTACTAATAATCTTAACATTAGGAATTAGAGGTGCAACATATACCTCTTCTATACAAATACCACATGAAAATTCAAGGTAATCAATTCATCTATAAACATATATTAAATATTATCAACATCTAATTAAATATTCACCTTGCATACTTTTACATTAAAAAATTTAGAAAACAGCCAGTCTCTACCCACCATCATAGACTTGCCATGATATTCTATAAATTTCATAATAAATTAAGTAATCAACAACATATTGACATAATTATTTAAACTTAGCTATATAAATAAAAATTAAATTCTAAATATGAACTTCCAATATCCATCCTACAAATTTTAACCTACAACAGCATCTTTCTACGAGGCCAACTACTTCTTAAAATATTTACTTGATTTGTCATAATCTACTATTGAATCTCTCTTTTAATGGAGGTAGTCTTGGAGCTCGTCTTGGAGTAGCTCCTATAATTCATACAAATTGCACATGAAATGAATAAACTTTTCATTTATGCCAAACTAAAGTGTTAATAGGAATTCTTTCTTTTTATTATCTAAATTAATAAACTAGGGCTTTGTCACTCTCAAAGCTTTTATGACAATGGACTAAAGGTTTTGAATTTGAAGGCTATAAGAGATAGAATTTATTTTTAGTAAATATATTGAATTTTATTTATTTTTAAATCAATAAATTTGTGCCCAAAAAAACTCTTCAACTTTCATTGGTTGCTCTTGAAAACACGCACCCATTCTTTGTGGAATAGGTAATTATTGAAGGCCCAAATATAGGTTGTTTATACAATAGGGTTCACGAATTTTTTGTAGGCATCCTTTATGCTATGATGTAGACTTGCACCTACAATTCATTTTAAATTTCTATTTATAGGTTGATAAGTGGGTTACAACATAGGAAGCTGATCTAGAGAAACAAAAAGATTATAGATAGATGGATCTCAACAATATGATGTTGGTAAGGCCAAATTGCAAATCTTAGAAAAAATCTACCCAAAAGAATCCTATAGTTAAAGACAAAAAAAAAAGATAGGAAAAATCACAAGATTCCAAAAATAATTGAAAAAATGATCAAAATGTTGTTACATGATCATTTAAACAAATGGAAGCAAATATTGAATGTCATCAAAGAGAATGCTAATTTTAGTATACAAAATGCATCATAGTGATACACTATTTTTATAGAAATTAAAGTTGAGGATTGCCTCAAGTTTTCACATTAGAGAAGGTCCATGTTTTAATGTTCTTCAAGCAATGTTGGTTTGAAGGAAAATTTCACACACACTAAAAAAAAGTAGAAAATTCTATAGGGATTTCTTGAAGTTGTAAAAACAATGCAAACTTGTACATGGCATGGTGACAAAAAGTTTTGTATACCTTATCTTACATACACATAATTGAAAGGATAGACAAAAATGACTCTAAAGTTGTCATGACCATTTATGATTCTTTGATTGTATGCTCTGGGGGTGCACTTAGTTCTATTACAACAAACCATGTGCGAACAAGTGGTTTTTAATAAACTATAATTTTAACTTCAAATTTTGAGCATTGTTTACTAATGACTATAGGATTCTATTTCCAAAATTTCAAACTCAAATAAAATATGGAATGATTTCTAGAAGGGGTTAAAAATGCACTAAAATGACATGTTTTTTTAACTCAAATATTTTTAGAAAACACATTTAGATGACCATTTCATCAATATTCAACTCAAAATGAGCTTTCAATAGAGAGTTATTTTTAGGATTTTTTTTCATTTTTTAGATAATTTTTTCTTATATAATATAGGGGTATAAAAGTTATTTCTCAGTTCTATAGTGTATCTTTTTACTTCAAAAATTTGTAACTAATTATTATTAATAAATAAAAATATCAATAATTCAAAACATAAACTTTCAAAGTAGAAAAATCTATTCATGTTTTTTCATTTCATTTTATTTGAAATTCAAAAAGTATACAAGGGGTCCAAAGTTTTGTTCGCACGCTAACATAAAAAAAGGGGGAGTGTACCCCCGAGATTGTATGGCCTGAAAATTTCAAAATAGTTATGACTTTAGTTTGAACGCTTTAGTTGTAGTATCTCAAAATTCAAAATTATAGGTCATATTTCTCTCTATTTCTCTTTCTTTATATATACACAAATCAAATAAGATAATTCTTATCTAAAATTTAGTACTAAAATAAAAATATTATTGTTTGATCATTTGGCTATCATTTCGTTATTAAAAAGCTTTGTAATGTTTTTTTTTATCAATATGCTATATCATCAAGAATTTTCATCAATGTTGGGGTAGTGAATGCAAGGGACTAAGTACTATAATGCATGTAGCAAAGTATGCCAATTTCTTTCTACAATAGAATTATTCTAAAACTTAATTCTGAAATGACTTGCTCCATTTGGTTCCTACTTCATTTCTACTCCTAGCTTGTATTTAAATTCTTACACAAATTTTATTTATTTTTTAAATGAGAAGAAGGGATTGCATACACTCTAATTGCATTGAATTATTTTCTTTCTAAATTAAGGTTTATACCTACTTTTTAAAATTAAAGTTACAAAAGTGAAATCTAAATCTCAGTTTAGAAAGTAAACAATTTAATGTGATTACATTGCATATAATCATGCCTTATTGTCATTCCAAGAAGAAAAAAAATTGAATGAGAATTCATTACAATTGAGAATATTAAGAAATGAAGTAGGAACCATATGAAGGGTAATATTTTATAATAATTAAACTAAATCTATTGTTGTTCACACTTCTTATTAGAACTTTCAAGACATGACAAAAATGAGTATATTCATGCTTTCATTGGGGAAATCCTCATCAAAATAAAGGTTGGCTAATGTAAATGACATAAGATGGACAATACAAACAACAAATGTTTTCCATTGTGCTACTTCCCTTCTCGTTCCCTTCGTGTTCCCTTCGTGTTCTCTTCGTGTTCCCGGAGGGTTCCTTGTCCCTCCAAATGTGGAAGTCCGCCGGGTTTGAACTTCGGCAACGGCAATGGCTATGGCGTTCTTCGATTCGGTCGTCCAACATTGCTCACTGCGATTTCAGTTCTTGTTGGTGTTTCTTTCGAAAAATGTGTAGTTTCGCTGTTTTGTTTTTCCTGGGGTTTAAGTAGCCTTTTTATTCACTTTTCAATAGAACTTCGCATTGCAGGTTTTCCATCAATGAGGAACTCCTTTATACAATGCGTGACAGCTCAGGGAGATTTGTGCGAAACTTATTTTCCGCGATTATTTTGAGTGGTTCCGCGTCTGCAAGGATGATTCTTTGGCTTGACTCGTGGTCTTGCACGCTTTCATCGATGTTCTTGATTTGAGGTCGAATCCTGCTTGTTACAGTAGGCCTAGGTCAAATTGTGACTTCATTCACAAATGGCGTCTCAGAGGTTGCCTAGCACATCGACTCTGGCTACTGCCTGGTGCAATCAGTTGAATCAATACTGTTCAGAGCTTCTGAAAAGCTGTACGTCACTGCACGCCATTGTTCAACGGAAGCCGGAACCTGATTCGAATGGTGAGAAGATATTTCATTTCAATGAATAAAAGATGAATGATGTGAGAATGAGAATGTGATCACTTTTCAATTTGCTATCGGTCTGGGTCAGAAGGCTTACCCTGAGAATCTTTTTTCTTCTTAGTTCTTGCTCTTGTAGAGTGAGCCGAATTTGATCGCAACATTTGGTATTGATTTTTGTAAGGTTATTTTATCTGTGTCCACTTCAGGAGTTTTCTGAAAAATGTAGTTGTTGATGGACCCGCTAGAGAACGGATCCGTGGTTCAAGAACTGGCTCTCACGTTAATTGTCGCCAATTCTATCAGATAGTTAGATAGAGATTTTAAATTCGGTTTTCGCATTTGACAATGTTTCTGCATATAATAATTGTAGATTAACAACTCACTTGAGCTTCATTTGATTTAATCTATTTCATTGCGCCGTACATCCTGCTCACATGTCCATAATTCGGCAAGCAACCGCTCATCATTCGAAGGATAGATAGTAATGTTGTTACGGTTGTGGATATCATCTGATCAGGTGACAACTTCGATATTTTCTTAGAAGATCTGAATGATGATGTCTCTTCTGCTCTGGCGGAGCTACAACAATTAGAGGAGAGAACAACAGACACACTATCATTTGAGGAGCTTTTAGTGCACTGCGATGCTTTGTATAAATCGAATGAGGACGGCATCCGCAAATTGGAACTCCAACTGCAGCAGTACGGTTACTCACCAGGTGCTATTTATATGATATCTAACTTTGCAATATTTAGAATGGATGTTGCAATTTTAGAGATAAGTGGGGCGCTGAGTACTATCAACTTACAGTGCTATTCAGCAGTTTGATTAGCGTCTCCAGTTCACTTCTAAGCTGGAACGGTTGCAAGGTGAACGATTGACATCCTCTACATTTATTGTAGCTTTGAGACGGGATCTATAGTGGCAGCGGTGTCTTCCGTTGAGTCTAAGAAGGACGTTCTGATTTTTTGCAGTGGAAGCACCCAAGCATATTGGTGAGGTTGTGGAGGATTCCTCACACAAGGAAATTGAGACAGATTCGCAAAATCCAGTCGAGGCAATTTCTCCACCAAGATCTGGGGCTACTGCATCTTCAACCAATGACTATGAAGCATCTGTTGTAACTCCCATGGTTCTCTCACATCAAACCAGTACTGTGAAAAAAGACGCTGAGTACAGCCCTTTGTATCCTCATATAATATTTTCCTGTGGAATGCATGAATTGTTTATGAACTGATTCCTTACTGAACGATCTCTTGTGGAGATTGCTAGTTTCATTGTTGATTATTGTTCCTAAGCTTAGAGCAGATTTAGCGACCTTGGGGACCTTGGAAATCTGGAAAGCCTTGGTATTTCGGCAACCAGCCTCTCTGCGCTGGCTGGTCAAGGTGAGTGTGGAATATTTTCAAATCAATATTTTAGCACTGTACTACGCTTGTTTTTTAATTTCAGATTGGAAGTGGTAGCTTGTTGAACAGTTTGACGTGATGTGGTCAATTATATGCTTTACTTTGTTACTGCTACATGCAATTCTCAAGGATAGAATAAAGCAAAATAATACAGGGCTTAAACTGACGCTAGCGTGTGCGGTTCATCTGGAACATCTCATACTACTTTCATGGTAGTCTTTACCAATTGTTGTGTTCACCAAGAAATGACACTTGTTTATAATATTCTGATGTTGTGTGCTGGATATTTTCAGAGGAACCTGGGGAGGGGTCTGGCTCTGTTCACCCACCTCAATATAAACTGACATTTGCAGAATCGCCGCCAAGGGAAGATTCCAAGATAAGCTCAAAGTAATCCTTTCTCTACCGAATGATTGTGTTGTCCAGAGCCTTTTCAAGTATTTAAAAGTTGTACAAGGACATAAGGTCATTATTAAGCAATGATGTCCTCACTACGTGCGTCGTAGATGTTGCTGGTTCTGGACTGATTTTTTTTTCCCTTGTCTAAGAGCAATCGATGGACTGAAGTAACTTTTCCTTTTTTGGAAGATGCTAACTTGACATTTTTGTGAAATTATTGCAGATGGGGTATGGCTGAGGAGGATAGTTTAAGGACAAAGTACGGCAGTCAGTGGAATTCCGAAGCAGAATTAAAACTTCCACCACCTCCGGGTATACCGACAACAAAATTTGGGTCAACTTACGGAAATGATGATAGGCACCTTGGACCGGTTATCTCTGATAAATTTGGAAGCGAGTATGGTATTGGAACTAAGAATTCAGCACCAACTTGTACTATTTCTAAGAAAGGTTCATTCACCAACCGTTATGTAGTTTCCCTCTGACTCTATGAGCATAACATCTGAAGTACACGATGACCCTTTATTTGTTGGTCAACAACTAGATTTCTCACTGGAGTAACCGTCATGTGTCATGTGATTCAGATGTGCCTGTTCAATGCTTAGAAACCAAGAAAGTGTCATTGTTAGATGAAGTGACGAGTGCACAGTACGACAACGCTCCCATATGGATTAAGCTTCAGGTTTCATTGCAGGTAGTGCCGAACTTTTATCCTTCAGTACCTATCTTCAATGTGCTGTTGTTTCGCAAGCGTATCTGAGAGTATGCATCTTGTTATGTCTTTGTAATATTTTTGTTCTTGGTCATTTTTGTAGCTGGAGTTTGATCTTTGCAATCACTTAGGTTCATTTCCTCGTCAAATCACTCATGGTTCCTGACGCTCTCATATGGCTCTCATGTTCTATCAGGAACTTAACAGTGCAGTTACCAAAATCAATGAGTTAATAAAGCAGCGTAGCATGGGGGAACAGCACGCCAACCAATTTGTTCTTGATCAAGACGATGTTCAAGCTCTTGGACTAGGTACCCACTTTAAGCATTATTTATTCATATGCTTCTTTTTTGAGTGACTGGACGATGGTCATAAGCAAGAATCCCTTCGCAGTGAAGAGCGGATTCTGAAGCAAAAAATTGCGGCTATAGCACTCTAGCTTTGGAGCGGTAGGCGATTGCTCCAAATCCTCACTTTTATGGCAGCAAATGTGCTCAGTTATAGAATAAATAGATGCAATGATGTAACCTATTGCAGGCCGACTAAATTGATTTTTTTCCATCTTCACTTTTTTTGCAGGGTCTAAAGCAACAGCATGGTTTTTAATTAACGTGGACAAGCTTGTAACTCAAAATACCAACGGCGTGACCACTTACCGAATACGTGTTTGAGGGCTGTTTAACTTTTGTGACTCAAAAATTACCACACAACAGTTGAGTTAGAAGTCACTGGCAAAAAGGGGTGATACAACTAGGACATGGTATTGGAAGGAGGTTAAGGAGCATTCAGCAGAATCCAGTGGCGACCAAGGTTGGTGTTAATCTCTGATGACCCGAGGTGCTGTAGTGGAACTGAATGAGGAAGTGGGGGCTTGTGAACAGAGTGAAGGAAAGGGAGGAAATTAGGACATGGTCCTGCGTACCATTCTGTTCCTGAGAATACGGTGGGGTTCCTGAAGGCCTGATACGGCAGAACTTCTGGAGCTTGGTTGGTGTTTTGGAGACCTGGTCTAATAATCAAGACAAAGTGAGGTTGAATCATTTGTGCATCTTTGAAGTTGTTCTCCTGGCTCGAACAATTGTGGCGGGATTTTACAACCCTCAAATCTCTGTTTAAAACTCAAACGTGTAGGTGTATGCATTACCACTAACGGTAGTCCTGTCTGTCTCACGGCTATATTAACTTCGGGGACCTGGTGTTCAAAATTCTGGATGTTAAGGTAGGCACTTAGTTAGGGGTTCAAAGCTTTTTCCTTAATTTGTCTCATATGAGAGGCATGTGTATGCAGATGTGGAATTCAATATTACCTGTCAGCAAGTAAATCTTTGGTGACCGCTTCCTATCATTGTTTTGTCACAACGTCATGCTTCTCACCTGGAACCCCATTCCCTCAGAGAATCAGGCATTTCAAAACCTGCTTCTCAACCAGTACGAGAAATACACAAAATGCATGCTGTCCAGGCAGAAAAGCATGGGATGTAGGATGATGTAACACTTACACCAAGTGCTGCTTGGAAAAGGTTTGAAGCAAACCCCTGACCTAGAGTTCGAGATCACAAAATGCATGCTGTCCAGGCAGAAAAGCATGGGATGTAGGATGATGTAACACTTACACCAAGTGCTGCTTGGAAAAGGTTTGAAGCAAACCCCTGACCTAGAGTTCGAGATCGCCTCTCAGCATCTGCATGGTAAGCGCACTTCAGTTTAAATCACTAAAATGAAAGCAGGGAGAGAAAGGTTACGGACACACACCTGTGTTGCCACTCCCGGCCAACTTCGATAAGACTGGACTTCGAATACCAATAAATTTGTGCCAGAAGTGTAAAAGACAAGCGTCATGTCAGATATAGCCATGAAATGCTCAAGAGCGTGGAAGCTCCACAGAATTTGAAAAGGTCGTGGAAGCACCTTTCCGGCACTTCGAGTAACCAGCTGTGTTTGCACTTGTGAGAGATATCGCGATGACGGTGATAACGAAGTAGTCGAAGTTGAATCTGATAATGGCAATGATTGCAAGTGCTATCCACGCTGCACTCTGCCAACATTTGATACAAAAAGAAACGACCTAAGTTAGGTTAAAGAGTACTATATATTTCACCAACTGCAGCTACTCAATGTATCATATGTGCATTTGGCAGAAGTAGTAAAGATAAGTAGAGGTCTTTTTTCTCGTAAGGTTATTACACATGTTTCGCCTCGTATGCATGTGATCAAAATCGTAAAAATACCTATAGGCTCTTGGAAGAATATATGTTTAACAATTTCGTGAATGAGAAGTAGAAAAATCATCTCTTCAAAGCATTGAATCTGAGTATACACTTAACTAATTTCTCTTTCTTACATTTGAACTTATTATCTTATTTTCCTTGACAAAAAAATTATTTTAGGGGGATTTATTCATTGGGACCCGCAATCATTTCCATATTCTACTCCGTAATATAGAGTGCAACTGAGGATCTCAGGCAGAATGCTATGGAGAATGATATAATGTGTACATGCTAAACGATATAGGAATTGGAAAGAATATGGTTCAGATCCAGCGCGTGTAGTAAAATGCTGCTTAGTAACATCAAGATAGACGCCGAGGAATACTGAAGATGTGCAATGGCGAAGGAATAACACACATTCATATAAAGAGGCCACCAAAATATCCACGAGTCGTTTCTGTTGACGCGATCCAACGCCTGCAGTCAACACAAACAGGTTTGTCCTATCAAACAGCACAAGCATGGAATAGCCGAGTCGGTCTCTTCCATACCGCTCTACATCCAATCTCGCTGTAAGATGAGTGCAATGCTTTGTTGATATTCATCTTTGAACTCTGCAAGTGAAGGCTAAAGATCGACCTGCTGATCAAGCGACTCAAATTTCCAGGTGCTCGCCCCGAGCTCGTCTACGTCGTTCCACCATCTCAACCCTACCAACAGCCTCCCAGTGACGTTCTTCACGGTCCAGAAATCAATTGCAAGCAATGCGATCGTGACGACAAAATTAATCACATAGCTCGCCGAAAAGAGTCCGCAAAGGAGGTATGTGAAAATGGCAGCCACCTGCACAAAAGTATGCGACAGTGGATTCAGTAATTTCTTCATCTGGCTACTTCTGTGCATAACTAAACATCGCTAAGAAGAAATGCTGAACACTTGAGCTAACCTTGAATGCGCAGTGAAAGAATGCAGCAACGGGATGCGCGTAAGTCACATTCCTGTTCTCTGTCTGTTCACAAAACATGGCGTGCTAATTATTAGTTAGTTTCAATATTTTCAATACCGTTTCTTCCAGCTTAAGTAAGAAATCAATCCATGTTACGATATTCTCAGAGGTTCCATGCTAACAGCGGAGACAAAAATTCAAAGACATGCTATTCGCAAATCAAGTCACTCCTTCAATCGATTCGACCTGCAATAGTGTTTCTTCCAGTGCAAGTAAGAAATTCATATTGCAACGTTCTCACAGGCTCGGTGTTAACAAAGGAGACAAGAAATACTATGACATGTTCACAGATTCAGTCGCTCCATCAATCCGACCTAACGGAGATCATTTCACGCAGGAACAAGTCGTCACCGTGTTCTGAGGCAACATCGCTATTTGTGATCCCATACTCGCTCACGTTAAAGAGGCTCGGCGTCAGTCCGCCATGGGATTCACCGTCTCCATGTCGAGTCAAGTTTTAATTCACAACAAATCCAAGATTGCTCTATTAATTACTTCGCGTTGAGGGGATACAAGCGGACTTGACAGAGTTTTCTCCCATGTGCCATGGAGAAATCAATGCCTTCCTGCACTACCAAATTGTGAAGACCTTCGAGCCATGGTCAGAAACAGGCACCGAGGTCGAATTTTCTCGAGATCCAAATCAGAAAACACAGAAATGCCAGTTCCACGAATTGGACGAACAGCAAT
The DNA here is from genome assembly GCA_950106755.1 of Climacium dendroides. Classification (NCBI taxonomy): domain Eukaryota; kingdom Viridiplantae; phylum Streptophyta; class Bryopsida; order Hypnales; family Climaciaceae; genus Climacium; species Climacium dendroides. The sequence continues at coordinate 26,076,802 of OX467086.1, forward strand.
CGGAAATTCGAGGCAGTGAACCTTCCCTGCGCACCGGGTTTCTCTCTCTGCTCTATTTCAATACAACAATTTTCAGTGCCCTCGGAGGTAAATGTTGGCATCTAATTCGAAAAAAAAAGAAAACATCAATCGTTCACAGCTCTCGGCAAACAATCTGCAAACGACTGCCTCGCAAACAGGACGCGGCCATAGCCAATTTTGTTGCAGTCTTTGGAAGCCGAATGCAATCTGGTCATCTGGATGGTTCGTCCCGTTTTCAGGTGTCTGTCACATGGCCTTGCCATTGCAATCCTTGGGATTAGGCTATCATATCCCTCTATAATAGCACCTTCTCTAATATCACATCCTTGATTCAAACATGGTCTGTGAAATGACATACTCATCAGTTCAATACTCCCTAGTTCGATATTGAGGTGGCTGAAATTGAGGTGGTTGGGTGTTAGGGTGGGAGTAATACATAGTTTTTGGACTAACCAAGACAAAGTTGAATGAAATGTTACAGCAATCCTCAGTAAATGTCAACATTTTGCATCTCTATTACATTTTGGGTCTTGAAAAGAACAAAATTCACCCTCCTAATCATTTTCATTTGCTCTTCAACTATGACCAAGTAATCTTGATTAGTAGGATTCCAACCCAAAAGAATGGATGCTAACAACTACTAACTGGAAGCAACTACTATCGATAGAGAACCTCACGTGATGATTCACATATTATAAGGTGAGCATGAAGAGGTCTACGCTGGTAGGTTGTCTTGGTTTGCTTTGTTGTTGTCTTCATGTGCATGGACCTCAACAGGCGCCCTCCCAATAAGCACTTGGAAGCGTGAAAAGCTGAGCAAGCCAAAGACGAGGAAGTCACCAACTTTGATGCGGTTGTCCATGACGAAAGCTTTCCATCCACCACACCCGTACGCAAACACTCGGGTCCTTGAATCATGGAAAGAGCGTACTGTAATCTCGATGGGCCATGTTTGCTGAGTGTCTGTCGTCATGAAAGTGCACTGTTTACCGAACTTTTTGCCATGGAGACTGAGGAATTCCGTTGGAAACTCCTGTGCAAACAACCCAAAGTTTTTTAAGCACCTTTGTCATCAATCGGTAGAAGCAATAGGAGATACGATGCAGCATTGCAAGAGAATAGTAGGAAGCTTCCATGCCAATGGATTCACAAAAAACTGTATTGAGCAGGGCTTGCTCAAGCGGAACAGTCCAGCTCCTGTAGCTAGTCCTTTGGTTATCAATGCAGGATTTAAAAGTATGAATGAATTCAAGCATGTATAAAAAAAACCAGATTGTTTCAAAAAGCTTTCAAAACCAGTAATCATTTCTCTAGAAATGTTAAACTCACTCCGGCCTGTTTAATAGCGCTGGATCACCAACCTATGAGGAATGGATCGGAGCATAGCAAGATTAATCCAAACAGCTATGTAGTGATAGAAACATTGTCAATCAGGTGGTGACTCGTTTCCAACAGTCCACTCAGCATTTGTTAACCCGTTTGATCATCAAGGTACTTGCTTGTCTTGCATCATACATGCACGCGTTGCAGGAAATAGAATACTCAAAGCAGTTTAAAAAAAAATGTTCTCCTGAAAGAGAAGAAATGCTCATCTGCTTGCAAACATACCAGTGAGTAGGCGAATGGCCCCTGCACCACCTCCGTCGCCGAGGACCTCGAAAAGCGTTTGTAAAACAAAATGGAGTTCCTCGCCTCCAGTCGGGACACCAATTCCAACATTTTCGTGTCGAACTTTTCCTGGGCCTCTTTGTCTCTCTTCTGCTCGGCGGATGTCGGTGGTGCCATCGATCTTCACTTACGGAGCTGCAGGCTTCTCTTCTGCGGCCTTTGCAGCTGCTCGATCGATGGGACCAAAACAACGTTCCCTACTACCTCCTAGACACGTTTCGTCCTACCTGCCAATTCAGCTACAAAATCAGTCATCAGAGACCAGTAACTATTAGTTCCTTTTCACGGACTCTTACCGATCAGCCCATCGAAATAACACAAGGGAAGCTACCAAAGTGCTGACACATGAACTACTGACATGAATGCAAAATCAAGCTAGAAATCATCATAGAAATCAATTGAATGTTCAAAGCAGGCCAGCAGGGAGACATATCCATGCCAGAGAAAAAGTGATGAACGAATGCACTGACTCACAACCTGCACTTACACCGTACATTTCACAAGGGACTGGAGATGAAACGGGAGTACAACATGGAATGTCACGCTCTGTGCAACTCTAAACACGCCATATACACGTGACCCTCTGAAAGTGCTCTATTCCGTGGATTCCAATTTCAGGAACAAGTTCAGCCTATACATTAGGTCGCTGCTGAAATTAACAGGGAGACAATTTAGAACAACTTCTGTGTTTTGAGGACTCCAGTTGACGAACGAGAAAAGAATGGAAACGACTAGCTGGACGTACTCGAAATGGAAAACTCAAAACAGGGGTGTCACATGGAATGGCTCTCTGTGCATTCGTACGTAACACAGATGAAGCCTCGAGAGTGCTCTAGCTCGTCGGTGGACTGCAAGTTCGAGAAAACGACCACAACTCCACAAGTACGTCTCTGCTAAAACAAAAAGATGTATTTTCAACAACCGGCATGTTCTAAAGCACTCGCTCACAACCGTGACCAACTTCTCCTACAACCGGACATGCACACCTCCACAATTAACTCCTGGGCACCAATCGATCCCTTCCAACCCGAAAGTGTCCAATTCCACCGCATTTTTGCGTACAGTCTCGGTCGTTGGCTATGGAGAGGCCTCCCTCGCATGCAATGACTCCAGGAGAGAGCGAGAGAGCTAGCTAGAGGTCGGAGAGTAGTCGATACCTGCCACCTCCCACTCGGACTCGCTCTTGCCCTGGCTGCAATTGAAGCTCGGAAATCTCAGATCAAATTCAAAGCAGAGACAAAGCGGAGACAGAGTGGAGTCCGCTCGCGTAGCTAGATCACACAGAATAGAAAGAGCTCACGAGAGCGAGCATGCGTTGAAGTCACGCCCAGAGAGATCGATGAAGAAATACAGTACGTGCTTGCTTTCAGCAGCAACTTCCCTGCTGGGATGAACGTTCCTGCATGTGGGTGGCGCAATTAACGGGAAGACGTACTCTGTTCAGTACGCGTTGCATTCTTGAAAAGAGATTCAAGCGCAGGACCCGTCTCCTCCGAATTGAAGCTGGCTCCACTGCATGTACTTCGTCGTGAAGGCGACGGCGACGTCCTTTCTTTTCTCTCAGGCAAGCTTTTGCACAGGAAGTGTGGAGAGCTTAGTTAGTCATAAAAGGGGATGGAATTCAGCTATTAATGGAGATGGAAGGGGATGAGGACACATATGGAGTTTTGGGTTACATTAGAATGAGAAGACAAAGAAGATTGGAGAATGTAGCCCACACTTGTTCTTATTCAAAGAAGAGATACTCACAAGGGCCTCATATTTAGTTCTTAGTGTGAGAATTTCTAGTGGGTCCCACTTTTCCAAGTATGTTGTACATTGGGAACATCAAGAAAAGTAGGACTCATTGGAAATTTTGACACCAAGAAGTGAAATAGTGAATATGAGACCCTTGTGAATAAGACATGTAATCAATTCATGTGTATCTAGTGCCTGGGTCTAGATGGATGTAAAGGATCTATGGAATGCCCATTTCTTTTGTTAGGCTTGTTGTGGCTAGGCTAGTCTTGAGTTATAGTCTAGTTTTCAACAATTTAAAGTGTCTAAACTAGAATTGTGTGGATATCGCACTTTTCTATTAGCACAAGTCTAAATATTGAAAAGGAAGGGGGAAAATTTTTCAAATAAGATTGTATCTAAAATTGGCTAATTTTTGAAATTCTATATTCTTGCCTCATACAAAAATGCATTATTTTATCAAAAATTCATGTATTCAATAATTGTGGTATGGAATAGAATTTATTCATAATCTTATCCTATATACATTACATTTATACCTAGACATATACACAAATTATTGGGAATGTAGACGAAATGAGTTTTTGTTAGAGTAAACAAACAAAAACATTTCATTACTTATGTTTGTTGGCTTTCTTGTCACTATGGTTGATCTAAAGAAGAACATCTTTGTAGTGCTCATTGTTGTGCCAACTATGAAGAGAAAGAAGAAGATAATACATTAGCATATATGATTGTTTGCCCCTCACCATCCTATTTCACCCTTGCTTGTTATTAGAGCTTTTGAATCTTAAGTGCAAAGCTTTAACATAAAAGATTGAATCAACTTAGTTGGACTCATATAGAAAAGGAAAGAGCAAGCATGTTTAGAAGTACAAATGTTTTCTTTCTTTTGCAAACTTATATCACCAACATGTCATTTAACTTGTGTAGCATAAAGGTGTAGCATGAGTGGGGACAAATCAATGTAAAGGCTCATATCCATGACTTGATAAATGTTTTACTACTATCAATGATATTCCAAAGTCCTAAATTTGCCTTCAATTGCCTTCAATTTACCTATAACTAGTTTGGAAAATAATATATAGTTTATCCCTGCTAGTTTTTGCTAGTTCCTATATTTTCTAGTGTTTTAATCTCATTGTGGAAGGGATCTTCAAGAAATTCCTGTACAAATGGAACCTGTGGGTTTTCTTTGCAAGGATCTTATAAATTCTCCCAAAATCAGGTGTGTGACACATCTTACATTTCAATGTTGTTTCCACCTAATATTTGGTAGATTTTACAAGATATAATTATTCTACATTGATTGTCAAGGGTACCATAAGGTTGGACACAATAGACTTGTAAGTTTTCAATCTCCAAGACAATGAATTCTATTTACAAAAATCAAACATTTTTATGGTTTGTATGTTTAGAATCCTAAGAAATTTTATAATATATGAAATTATATAAATTTTGAATTAAAAAAATATACAAATTACTAACATTTTGAATTCTTGAAACCTTGAAAAGGGTCTAAATCAAAAAAATTTAAATGTACAAATTAATGAGATTGGAAATTCAACGTCTATATATTAATTAGATATGAGCCTCTAAAATCTACAATTTGATTTGATTATGTGCATTGAAATATATACTAAATTTAGATTTTAGAAGCATAAATCTACATTCTAGAATATTGAGTTTAATAAATTGAGTTGAGTTGGAATGAGAGACATCTTCAAATAACACTAAAAAATGCACAAATTTTCCCATCAATAGAATTTCTTGTCTCACATTTCCTTGTGATAGCCACATTCCTTGTGTTTTAATAAAAGGTAAAAAATAAAAAAGTTGTTGCAAAGAATTTCCATTACAATTTCTATTGGAGAGCTTTGAGAATGTTTATTGTATTGCAATTTATCATTACAATACATGGAAAGAAGTGGTGTACATTATTGTATGTTCAACAACAAATGCTAATAGAAGCATTCATTTGTCAAAATTGCCATATTTTAGTGCATTGAGTCAAGAAGAGAAAAAAATTTCATAAAATTCAAGCAAATGCAGCAAGTGTAGTACGTTGCCATAGACATGTGAGCATTTGTTTTATAAACTAATATAACATACATTTTAGGGTCTTAACATTCAAAATTAAAGAAACAACTATTTTGAATTTAAAGGGATCTAAACACTTAATTTTTATTCATCTTTGCAAAAAATTTAGCAATATACAAATCTGAGGCATTTCACTATTACTTAAGTATTTATAATAGTTATTTGTGTGCCAAAGATAGTTGAGGCATTTATTTCCTAACATAGCGACATCCAATAAATAAATCATGAACATTATCAAAAGCTTAAAATGGAAGGAATATGAAATGGATGAAGACAATTCAAATATGTAATCAAAAGAGAATTTTGTCAAATCAATAATGATGTGGATAGGATGTTTAGTTTTTATTTCTTGAATTTTGTATAAGATTTGAATGAATGTGTATAAAGATAGTTAAAAATAAAAACTTAACAGTGTGTATAAGATTTCAAACTAATCTATTAATTTATTTAATTCAAATATTAGAAGAATTATAATTTTAATATAAATATATATATATATATATATATATATTTGTACTTTTAAAACAATATAAATGAAAATCTAATTAAAATTAAAGAATCCTATAAATTGAATATTAGTTTATAAATTGAATATTAGTTATTGGTCCCAAATAAACTTATTTCAAAAGTGCCATTTCTAATGCAATGAGTATAAACAATTTTCTTTTTTCCTTGAAATTTAGATATAAGAAGTCATATTAGACTATTGTTAGATTGTGAAGAATAGTTTCAAGTTGATTTCTTTGCTTAAGAATCAAGAGATTAGAAATAGGCCAAGTTAACCCTTGAGTGCCATTATATTTAAGCCTTTTCTAATGTGTTTATTTTTGAAAAAAGAACAAGATTGGGCTTATAGTTATTCCCAATGAAGCAAATTCTTTTATGTAAAGTGAAAATATTCTATTTTTAGTATATTGTTCCATTCCATAATGTTTGAAAAATTTGCATAAAAGAATTTTGGGGGATTAATGATGACATGAACAATTAGAAATTGCGCTTGCACGTCAAAATGCATCTCCAAAAACCTTAAGTTCAAATGAAAACTACTAAACTAATTACATTGCAATTGTTGAAAATCAATTTTTTTTTCATCAATAGAAATAGCAAATAACTCCAAATCAACACTTGTATGTTAAAAATTTTGAAGATGATAATTATGGAAACACTTACTCTTTCTATTGGGAAAATTTTCAAAGCAAAAGTGCAATTTTTTACATCTCAAATCAAGTAAAATTGGCAAGTTATATTCTTTCACTAATGGTACACCTCTAAAAAATCAAATATTTACCTTTTTTGCGAAAAAAAAGATTCTAAAAGATAACCATCAATATTGCTCACACAAAAATTCTACATGGTTTTATAGAAATTAAACTACCTACACAAAAATGAGCCTAAAATTTTAAATTGATCATATATGGTCGGTTAGGAAGTTAGGGGTTAATGTGAAGGAAATTCTTTAAATGCAAAACTTTCAAGGCACATATTACAAAAAGGAGGGCTCTAGTTAGGCATGCAAAGTTGTGCATACATATAATGTTAAAAACCACTATTATACCAATATTAGCACTATAGTAGTCCACATCTTACCTCCATGATATAAGTTTGGACAACTACCTTGGTGATATCCAACCTTCCAAGAAAATTATTAAGACAACTACCTAAATAATTATATATATATATATATTTTGTAAGATAAGTAAGATAAATACTTGCAATACTAGGTCTAATCCAATATAACTTGAAAAATAAATATAAATGCATTTTTGTATGAGGCAAGAATATAGAATTTCAAAAATTAGCCAATTTTAGATACAATCTTATTTGAAAAATTTTCCCCCTTCCTTTTCAATATTTAGACCTGTGCTAATAGAAAAGTGCGATATCCACACAATTCTAGTTTAGACACTTTAAATTGTTGAAAACTAGACTATAACTCAAGACTAGCCTAGCCACAACAAGCCTAACAAAAGAAATGGGCATTCCATAGATCCTTCACATCCATCTAGACCCAGGCACTAGATACACATGAATTGATTACATGTCTTATTCACAAGGGTCTCATATTCACTATTTCACTTCTTGGTGTCAAAATTTCCAATGAGTCCTACTTTTCTTGATGTTCCCAATGTACAACATACTTGGAAAAGTGGGACCCACTAGAAATTCTCACACTAAGAACTAAATATGAGGCCCTTGTGAGTATCTCTTCTTTGAATAAGAACAAGTGTGGGCTACATTCTCCAATCTTCTTTGTCTTCTCATTCTAATGTAACCCAAAACTCCATATGTGTCCTCATCCCCTTCCATCTCCATTAATAGCTGAATTCCATCCCCTTTTATGACTAACTAAGCTCTCCACACTTCCTGTGCAAAAGCTTGCCTGAGAGAAAAGAAAGGACGTCGCCGTCGCCTTCACGACGAAGTACATGCAGTGGAGCCAGCTTCAATTCGGAGGAGACGGGTCCTGCGCTTGAATCTCTTTTCAAGAATGCAACGCGTACTGAACAGAGTACGTCTTCCCGTTAATTGCGCCACCCACATGCAGGAACGTTCATCCCAGCAGGGAAGTTGCTGCTGAAAGCAAGCACGTACTGTATTTCTTCATCGATCTCTCTGGGCGTGACTTCAACGCATGCTCGCTCTCGTGAGCTCTTTCTATTCTGTGTGATCTAGCTACGCGAGCGGACTCCACTCTGTCTCCGCTTTGTCTCTGCTTTGAATTTGATCTGAGATTTCCGAGCTTCAATTGCAGCCAGGGCAAGAGCGAGTCCGAGTGGGAGGTGGCAGGTATCGACTACTCTCCGACCTCTAGCTAGCTCTCTCGCTCTCTCCTGGAGTCATTGCATGCGAGGGAGGCCTCTCCATAGCCAACGACCGAGACTGTACGCAAAAATGCGGTGGAATTGGACACTTTCGGGTTGGAAGGGATCGATTGGTGCCCAGGAGTTAATTGTGGAGGTGTGCATGTCCGGTTGTAGGAGAAGTTGGTCACGGTTGTGAGCGAGTGCTTTAGAACATGCCGGTTGTTGAAAATACATCTTTTTGTTTTAGCAGAGACGTACTTGTGGAGTTGTGGTCGTTTTCTCGAACTTGCAGTCCACCGACGAGCTAGAGCACTCTCGAGGCTTCATTTGTGTTCCGTAGGAATGCACAGAGAGTCATTCCATGTGACACCCCTGTTTTGAGTTTTCCATCTGGAGTACGTCCAGCTAGTCGTTTCCATTCTTTTCTCGTTCGTCAACTGGAGTCCTCAAAACACAGAAGTTGTTCTAAATTGTCTTCTTGTTAATTTCAGCAGCGACCTAATATATAGGCTGAACTTGTTCCTGAAATTGGAATCCACGGAATAGAGCACTTTCAGAGGGTCACGTGTATATGGCGTGTTTAGAGTTGCACAGAGCGTGACATTCCATGTTGCATTCCCTTTTCATCTCCAGTCCCTTGTGAAATGTACGGTGTAGTGCAGGTTGTGAGAGATTTCTATGATGATGTCTAGCTTGATTTTGCATTCATGTCAGTAGTTCATGTATCAGCACTTTCGGAGCTTCCCTTGTGGTATTTGTGAAAAGGAACCAATAGTTACTGGTCACTGATGACTGCTTTTGTAGCTGAATGAGCAGGTAGGAGGAAACAAGTCTAGGTCGACGTACCATAGGTAGTAGGGAACGTTGTTTTGGTTCCATCGATCGAGCAGCTGCAAAGGCCGCAGAATGAGAAGGCTACAGCTCCATAGGTGAAGATCAATGGCACAACCAACATCCGCCGAGCAGAAGAGAGCCAAAGAGGCCCAGGAAAAGTTCGACACGAAAATGTTGAAACTGGTGTCCCGACTGGAGGCGAGGAACTCCATTTTGTTTTACAAGCGCGTGTCGAGGTACACGGCGACGGAGGTGGTGCAGGGTCCATTCGCCTACTCACTGGTATGTTTGCAAGCCGATGAGCGATTCTTCTATTTCACGAGAAAATTTGTCTTGAAACTGCTTTGATTATTTGATTTCTTGCAATGCATGCATGCACGACAAGTACCTTGATGATCAAACGGGTTAGCAAATGCTGAGTGGACTCTTGGATACAAGTTTCCACCTGATAGACAATGTTTCTGTTACTGCATAGTTGTTTTGATTAATCATAGGTTGGTGATCGAGCGCTGTTAAACAGGCCGGAGTGAGTTGAACATTTGTAGAGAAATGATCACTGGTTTGGAAAGCGTTTTCAAACAATCTGGTTTTATTTATACATACTTGAATTAATTCATACTTTTAAATCCTTGAAAATCAAAGGACTAGCCACGGGAGCTGGACTGATCCACTTGAGCTGGACTGCTCAATTCAGGTTTTTGTGAACCCATTCGCATCGTATCTCCTATTGCTTCTACCGATTGATGACGAAGGTGGTTAACAAACTTTGGGTTGTTTGCACAGGAGTTCCCATCGAAATTCCTCAGTCTCCATGGCAAAATGTTCGGTAAACAGTGCACTTTCATGACGACAGACATGGCCCATCGAGATTACAGTACGCTCTTTCCATGATTCAAGGACCCGAGTGTTTGCATACGGGTGTGGTGGATGGAAAGCTTTCGTGATGGACAACCGCATCAAAGTTGGTGACTTCCTCACCTTTGGCTTGCTCAGCTTTTCACGCTTCCAAGTGCTTATTCGGAGGGCGCCTGTTGAGGTCCATGCACATGAAGACAACAAAACAAACCAAGACAAACTACCCGCAAAGACCTCTTCATGCTCACCTAATAATATGTGAAGCATCACATGGGATTCTCTATCGATAGTAGTTGCTTGCAGTTAGTAATTGTAGGCATCCATTCTCTTGGGTTGGAATCCCACTAATCAAAGTTACTTGGTGATAGTTGAAGAGCAAATGAAAGTGGTTAGGAGGGTGAATTTTCATCAACACAACATAAATTCTGTTGTCTTCAAGACTCAAAATGTAATGGAGATGCAAAATGTTGACATTTACTGACGATTGCCCTATCATTTCATCCAACTTTGTCTTGATTAGTCCAAAAACTATGTATTACTGCCACTCAAACACCCAGCCACCTCAATTTCCAACTAGAGAGTATTGAACTGATGAGTTTTGCATCAAGGATGTGATATTAGAGAAGGTGCTGTTAAAGAGGGATATGCAAAGCGAATAGCCTAATGCCGAGGATTGCAATGGCAAGACCATGTGGACACTGGACAGACACGCTGTAACCGGGACGAACCATCCAGATGACCAGATTGCACTCGGCTTCCACGACTGCCACAAAATTGGCTATGGCCGCGTCCTGTTTCCGAGGCAGTCGTTTGCAGATTGTTGCCGAGCTCGTTGCCGAGAGCTGTGAACGATTGATGTTTTCTTTTTTTTTTGTCGAATTAGATGCCAACATTTACCTCCGAGGGCACTGAAAATTGTTGTATTGAAATAGAGCAGAGAGAGAAACCCGGTGCGCAGGGAAGGTTCACTGCCTCGAATATCCGATTGCTGTTCGTCCAATTCGTGGAACTGGCATTTCTGTGTTTTCTGATTCGGATCTCGAGAAAATTCGACCTCGGTGCCTGTTTCTGACCATGGCTCGAAGGTCCTCACAATCTGGACCGTGCGTGAAGAACGTCACGGGGAGGCTGTTGGTAGGGTTGAAATGGTGGAACGACTTAGACGGGCTCGGGGCGAGCACCTGGAAATTTGAGTCGCTTGATCAAAGCAACCATCCCTACTACCCTAGACACGTTTCCTCCTACCTGCTCATTCAGCTGCAAAAGCAGTCATCAGAGACCAGTTATGATTAGTTCCTTCTCACGGACTCTTACCGATTAGCCCATCGAAACAACAGAGGGGTTGCTACCACACCACTGCGGGTAGAGTGTAGCAGTGGCAACCTCGCCAATGGCGCCGGGAGAATCACCGGGCGACCCTTGCCGGGAGAGACGAAGTTTGTCGAGGTAACGGACAGATCCGGGACAGATCGGGGAACGGACAGGGGTTGATTGCTCCTGTTTTTTTGGTTTTATAAAAATAAAAATAAAAAATTCCTTCGTTTTTTGGACGGAAAGAAGGGGCGGGAAGGCACTCACCCGGCCATTCTTCCAGCAATGGCGACCGAGGTCGCCGCTGCTACATGTGTCCCCACTACACCGCACATTTCACGAGGAACTGAAGTGCAGTTACAGGACTGGAGATCGATGAAGAACGCCAAACGGGAGTGCAACATGGAATGTCACGCTCTGTGCAATTCTGAACACGCCAAATACACCTGACGCTCCGAAAGTGCTCTATGCGGCCTATGGGCAGTGAAATCGTTCAGCGCAATGATCAAGTCGCTGCTGAAATTAACAGGGAGACAATGTACAACAACTTCGATATTTTGAGAACTCCAGATGACGAACAAGAAAATAATGGAAAGGACTAGCTGGATGTTCTCGAGCTGAAGAACTCAAAACAGGGGTGTCACCCGGAATGGCTCTCTGTGCATGAAGCCTCGAAAGTGCTCTAGCTAGTCGGTGGACTGCAAGTTCGAGAAAACGACCACAACTCCACAAGGACGTCTCTGGCAAAACAGAAAGATGTATTTCCAACAACCGGCATGTTCGAAAGCACTCGCTCACATCACAACCGTGCCCAACTTCTACCACCAGACATGCAGACACCTCCACAATTCACTCCTGGGCACCAATCGATCCCTTCCAACTCGAAAGTGTCCAATTCTACTGCATGTTCGCGGACAGTCTCCGTCGTTGGCTATGGAGAAGCCTCAAAAACAATACCCTCCCTCTCAATGACTCCAGGAGAGAGCGAGAGAGCTAGCTAGAGGTCGGAGAGTAGTCCATACCTGCCACCTCCCCCACTCGAACTCCCTAGCTGCAATAACTGAACCTCGGAAATCTCATATCAAATCCAATGCGGAGACAGGAGTGTAGTCCGCTCACCTAGCTAGATCACACAGAACAGCAAGAGCTGAAGAGAGCGAGCATGTGTTGAAGCCGAGCCCAGATCGATCGATGAACGATTACAGAATGTGCTTGCTTCTTCCCTGTTGGAGTGCAAGCTGCGATGAACGATCCTGCATGTGGGTGGCGTAATTAACGGGAAGTACTCTGGTGAGTAAGCGTTGCAGGCTTGAAAAGAGATTCAAGCGCAGGACCCGTCTCCTCCGAATTGAAGCTGGCTCTGTCGCTGCACTGCATGTGCGTCCTTAAGGCGACGTGACGCCGTCCTTTCTTTTTTCTCAGGCAAGTTTTTGCACAGGAAGTGTGGAGATCAAGCACCAACTTATTTAGCTATAAGGGGATGGAACTCAGCTATTCAAGGAGATGGACATACATGGACTTTGGGATTTCATTAGAATGAGAACACAAAGAATATGGGAGAATGTAGCCTAGTCTTGTCCAATCAAAGAAGACAGATACTCACAAGGGCCTCAAAGTTCTTGGTGTGAAAATTAGTAATGGGTCCCACTTTTCCTAGTGTGTCATACATTGGGAATGCCGCAAGAAATGGGATGCATTGAGAATTTTGACACCAAGAAGTGAATATGAGACCCTTGTGAATGACACATGTAATCAATTCAAGTGTATGTAGTATTCTAGTGCTTGGGTCTAGATCGATGTGAAGGATCTATAGAATGTCCATTCCTTTTGTTAGACTTGTTGTAGCTAGACTAGTGTTGAGTTATAGTTTAGTTCTCAATAAATTAAAGTATTTAGACTAGATTTGTGTGGGTATTGCACTTTTCTATTAGTATGGTTTAAATATTGAAGAAGGGGAGAAATTTCAAATAAGGTTGTAACCAAAATTCACTACTTTTTGAAATTCTATATTGTTGCCTTATACAAGAATGCATTATTTTAATAAAAATATACTTACAAATTAATTGTGATATTCAATGGAATTCATTTACAATCTTGTCCAGTCTACATTACACTTATACGTAGACATGCACACAATTTCTTGGAAACCTAAACTAAATGAATTTTAGTTAGAGTAAACAAATAAAAATATTTCAACATTTGTGCTTGTTGACTTTTCCATCCTTAAACTCTAAAGAAGAACATCCTTGTGGTGCTTGTTGTTATGCCAACTAAGAAGAGAAAGAAGAAGATATTACATTAGCATATATGAATCTTGGCCCCTCAACATCCTATGTCATCTTTGCTTGTTGTTAGAGTTTTTGAATCTTAAGTACAAAGCTTGAACATAAAAGATTGAATCAACTTGGTTCAACTCATAGAAAAGAGAGAGCATGTATAGAAGTGTAGATGTTTTCTTTCTTTTACAAATTTAAATCACCAACATGTTATTTAACTTGTGTAGCATAAAGGTGTAGCATGAGTGGAGACAAATCAATGTAAAGGCTCATATACATGACTTGATAAATGTTTTACTACTATCAATGATATTTATTAGAATGACTAGGAGATATTGATGAGTCTAGCATTTGAATTCATAAATTGAAGGCAATTAGGACTTTTGCATAGCAAACTTGTTTGGAATTACCTATAACTAGTTTGGAGATTATATAGTTTGTCCTTGCTAGTTTTTGGTAGTTCCTATATTTCCTAGTTTTCTAATCTCATTGTGGAGGGGATCTTCAAAGAATTCTTGTATGAGTGGAAACTATGGGTTTTCTTTGCAAGGATTTTATAAATTATTTCCAAATCATGTATGTGCAATCCAAATTGGTAGACTTTACAATACATTGACATATCTTACATTTCAATGTTGTTTCCACCTAATATTTGGTAGATATTACAAGATGTAATTGTTCACATTGATTGCCATTCCAGGGGTACTGTGAGGTTGGACACATAAGAATTGTAAGTTATCAATCTCCAAGACAATGAATTTTATTTACAAGAATGAAAAATTAAACATTTTTATGGTTTGTATGTTTAGAATCCTAAGAAATTTTATAATATATGAAATTAAAATGTTTGAACAAATAAAATATACAAATTACTCATGTTTTGAATTCATGAAACGTAAAAAGGATCTAGAGCAAAAAATTTGAAATGTACAAATCAATGAGATTAGAAATTCAAAGTCTATATATTAATTAGATATGAGCTTCCAAATTCTACAACTTGTTTTAGAATTTAGAAGTATAAATTTACATTCATAAATTGAGTTGAGTTTCATACATTGAGTTGAGTTTTATAAATTGACTTGAGAAACAACTTCAAATAACACTAAAAAATGCACAAATTTCCCCCTCAATAGAATTCCTTATCTCACATTTCCTTGTGATAGCCACATTCCATGTGTTTTGGAAAAAAGGTAAAAAATAGGAGTTGTTGCAAAGATTTTCCATTACAATGTTTATTGGGGAGCTTTGAGAATGTTCATTGTATTACAATTTATCATTAGAATGCATGGGAAGAAGTGGTGTACATTATTGTAAATTTAATAACAAATGCTAATAGAAGCATACATTGGATCCCTTTGCAATAAAACCCTAAAGAAATGACAACGTGACAATGTGATTTTTCAAAAGTGAATTCATTTGTCAAAATTGCCATATTTTAGTACATTGAGTCAAAAGGAGAAAAGGTTTTCATAAAATTCAAGCAAATGCAACAAGTGTAGTACATAGGCATTTGACTATTACTTAAGTATTTATATTAGTTACTTGTATACCAAAGATAGTTAAGGCAATTTTTTCTTAACATAGCTAACATCCAATAGATAAATCATTAACATTATCAAAAGCTTAGAATGGGAGGAATACAAAATGGTTGAAGAGCATACAAATATGTAATAAAAAAAATTTGGTAGATCAATAATGATGTGGATACGTGTTTAATTTTTATTTCTTGAATTTTGTATAAGATTTGAATGAATGTATATCAAGATAGTAAAAAAGTAAAAACTTAACAATGTGTTTAAGATTTCAAACTAATCTACTAATTCAAATATTAGAAGAATTACAATTTGAATATAAATACATAAGGTAGAGGCACCTTGAAGTGTCCCTATATCCAATGGCATCCCTTTCTAGGAAGGAGCATCATTCTGGAATGCAATTCTATGTGGACCATACATAGCTTATTAGTTCAATCAAAAAAATAATAAGCAATGTTTGGTATTCTACATTTAGGTTCTAAAATGACAACTCTTTTTAGAAAGGGACGCCATTGGGTACAGGATACTTTAGGGTGCCTCTACCTTATATAAATTTTTTTGTTTAAAACAATATAAATGAAAATTTAACTAAAATTAAGAAATCCTACAGATTGAATATAATTTATTGGTTCCAAGTAAACTTGTTTCAAAAGTGCCATTTCTGGTGCAATGAGTATAAATGGGATTTTTTTCTTTAAAACTTAAGTATAAGAAGCCATACTATACTATTAATTGTGAGATTGTGAAGAATAGTTTTCAGGTTGATATCTTTCCCTAAGGATGAAGAGATGATAAATAGTCCAAGTTAACCCTTGAGTGTTGCATAACCCATTAAGGTTGGTCGACCACTTTCTAGACATAATTGACATTTTTTCTTTTTTTTCCAACATTTGATAAAGAATTTGGGGTTGGATCTTGGGTTGGATGAAAGGAGACAGGTCTGGGGAATTTGGAAATGAATGTATTGGAACAAAAATCAAGAAATTCTATGCTAGTATGCACTTTAGGGGTTGAAAAAACCAATGACATATGGGTTGAAAGCTTGAAAATACATAGAGATGCATTATAATATCTAAATCAGGGTGTTCAAATGCTATAAAATTTATTGTAGAACCCCAAGCATTCACATGGATTTCAATTGGTATATACAGATCTCCCAAATTCATTGTGGTTTGGTCTTTTTTATCACGTTGTCCTTAAAATCAAAAAAGGTCTTGCCTGCCCCCCAAATCAACCACAATCTTTGATGGGTTAAGCCTTTCCAAATGTGTTTTTCTTATAAAAAATGAACGTAATTGGGCTTATAGTTATTTCTAATGAAGCAAATTAATTTTTTTTCAAAATCTAATCACATAGATGTTTAAAGAGATTATTTATTAGTGTCTACCAATTTTGAGTATGAAATTGCACAAGAGTTGTGAAATTCTAATAAGAAAAATATAAGTATTTTATTTTTAGTATATTATTCCACCCCACAATATTTGAGAAATATGCATAAAAGAGTTTTGGAGGATTGATGGTGACAAAAACAATTAGGAATTGTGTTTGCAAGTCAAAAATGCATTTAAAAAAATCTTAAGTTCAAATGAAAAACTATCAAATGCATTACACTGATTACACATTTACTCTACCTTACAAATGTTGAAATCCAATTTTTTTTCATTAGTTGAAATTGCAAATAACTCCACATCAAAATTTGCATGTTTGAATTTTCAAAAATGATAATTATGAAAACACTTACTCTTTCTATTGGGAACATTTTCAAAACAAATGGACAAGTGGAATATTATTAGTGAAATGGGCAAACTTTACTTATAGTCAAGTAACAAAGTAAAATTAGTGAGCTTTATTTTTCCACTAATGGTACACATATAGCCTTTCAAGACCTCTCAAAAACCAAATACTTACCTTTTTGTGGAAAAAAATATTTTAAAAGTTAACCTTCAATATTGTTCATACAAAAGTTTTATATGGTTTCATAGAAATTAAACTACCTACAGAAAAATCAGCCTAAAACTTTAGATTGACTATATATGGTCGTTTAGTAAGTAAGGGATTGAAGCGAAGGAAGTCCTTTAAATGCAAAACATTCATAGCACATACTATAAGAGTGAGGGCTCTAGTCAGCCATGCAAAGTTGTGCAAACATAAAACATTACAAACCAAATATTATTGATACCAATATCAATACTAAAATAGGCGGCATTTCATCTCCTTAGGTCCTTGATAAGAATTTGCACAACTACCTTGGTGATATCTAACCTTCCAAGGGATTTGTTGGAGTACCTACCTAAGTAACAATAAAAAGCTACAATACTAGGCCTAATCCAATGCAACTTGAAAAATAATGCATTCTTTTATAAGGCAACAATATAGGATTTCAAAATTAGCCAATTTTGGTTACAACCTTACTTGAAATTTTCCACCCTCTTCTTCAATATTTAACTCCACACTAACTAGAAAAAATGTGATACCCACACAATTCTAGTCTAGATTGTAGATGCTTTAACCTATAATTGAAAACTAGATTGTAACTCAGCACTAGCCCAGCTACAACAAGCCTAACAAAAGGAATGGACATCCTATAGATCCTTTACATCCATCTAGACCCAGGCACTACAATACTAGATACACTTGAATTAGTTACATGTCTCATTCACAAGGGTCTCATATTCAATTTTTGGTGTCAAAATTCTCAATGAGTCCTACTTTCCCCGGTGTTCCCAATGTATGACATACTCGAAAAAGTGAGACCCACTAGAAATTTTCACACCAAGAACCAAATATAAGGCCCTCGTGATTACCTCTCTCCTTTGATTGGGCAAAGACTAGGCTACATTCTATAATATTCTTTGACTTCCCATTATAATGTAATCCAAAATTGTATGTGTGTCCATCTCCATGAATAGCTAAAGTGAAACATCAAGTGAAATTGGCAAGCTTTACTAATAGTCAAGAAACAAAGTGAAATTGGCAAGCTTTACTCATAGTCAAGAAACAAAGTAAAATTTGCAAGCTTTACTCTTTCACTAATGGTACACATATACACCTTTCAAGACCTCTCAAAAATCAAATATTTACATTTCGTGTAAAAAAGAAAAGAATCTAAAAGTTGACCTTCAATATTGTTCATATAAAAGTTTTACATGGTTTTATAAGAATTAAACTACTTGCACAAAAATGAGCATAAAAATTTAGATTGACCATATACAATCACTTAATAAGTTAATTAGAGGTTGGAGTGAAAGAAGTTCTTTGAATGCAAAACCTTCAAGCCATACACTCCAAAAGTGAAGGCTATAGTTGGCCATGCAAAGTTGAGCATACTGATAATGTTGGAAACGAATATTGATACCAATACTAGTACTGCAATAAGGCATAGGTAGCATCTCACCTCCTTGATATGTGTTTGTACAACTACCTTGGTAATATCCAACCTTCTAAGCATTTGTTGGGGCAACTATCTAAGTATCAATTAATAGGATGTATATATCTATATCTATATATATGTAAGATAAGTAAGATGAATATCTGTAGTACTAGGCCTAATCCACTGTAACTTGAAAAATAAATAATGCATTATTGCATAAGGTAGCAATTTAGAATTTCAAAAATTACTCAATTTTGGTTACAACCTTATTTAAAAGTTTCCCCCCTCTTCTTCAATATTTAGATCCATACTAATAGAAAAAGTGCAATACCTACACAATTCTAGTTTAGACACTTTAAATTGTTGAAAACTAGACTATAACTCAAGACTAGCCTATCCACAACAAGCCAAATAAAAGGAATGGGCATTCTATAGATCCTTCACATCCATCTAGACCCAAGCACTAAATACACATGAATTGATTACATGTCTCATTCACAAGGGTCTCATATTCAATTCTTGGTGTCAAAATTCCCAATGAGTCCTACTTTTCCTAGTGTTTCCAATGTATGACGCACTAGGAAAAACGGGAGCCACTGAGAATTTTGACACTGGGAACTAAATATGAGGCCCTTGTGAGTATCTCTCTTCTTTGATTGGATAAAAAATGGGTTACATTCTCCCATCTTCTTTCACTCTCCCATATTCTTCGTCATCTTATTCTAATGTAACCCAAAACTCCATGTGTCTTGACAATCCATTTCATCTCCATTAATACCTGAATGCCATCCCCTTATGGCTAACTAAGCTCTGCACACTTCCTGTGCAAAAGCTTGCCTGAAGGACGGCGTCACGTCGCCGTCGTCATTAACGACGACGTACATGCAGTGCAAGCCACAGAGCCAAGAGACAGCTTCAATTCGGAGGAGACGGGTCCTGAGCTTGAATCTCTTTTCAAGCCTGCAACCCGTACTCACCAGAGTACGTCTTCCCGTGAATTTCGCCACCCACATGCAGGAACGTTCATCGCAGCTTGCACTTCAACAGCGAAGTTGCTGCTGAAAGCAAGCACATACTGTACTCCTTCGTCGATCTTTCAGGGCGTGGCTTCACCGCATGCTCGCTCTCGTGAGCTCTAGCTATTCTGTGTGATCTAGCTACGCGAGCGAACTCCACTCTTGTCTCCGCTTTGAATTGGATCTGAGATTTCCGAGCTTCAATTGCAGCTAGGGCGCGACAAGAGGAGTTCTGGCAGGTATGGACTACTCTCCGACCTCTAGCTAGCTCACTCGCTCTCTCCTGGAGTCATTGCGAGTGAGGGTGTTGTTCTTGAGGCCTCTCCATAGCCAACGACGGAGACTGTCAGCGAACATGCAGTCGAATTGGACACTTTTGGGTTGGAAGGGATTGTTTGGTGCCCAGGAGTTAATTGTGGAGGTGTGCATGTCTGGTGGTAGGAGAAGTTGTGTTGTGAGCGAGTGCTTTAGAACATGTCGGTTGTTGAAAATACATCTTTCTGTTTTGCCAGACGTACTTGTGGAGTTGTGGTCGTTTTCTCGAACTTGAAGTCCACCGACTAGCTAGGGCACTTTCGAGGCTTCAACTGTGGTACGTACGAATGCACAGAGAGCCATTCCATGTGACTCCCCGTTTTGATTTCTTCATCTGGAGTGCATCCAGCTAGTCCTTTCCATTCTTTTCTCGTTCGTCATCTGGAGTCCTCAAAACACAGAAGTTGTTCTAAATTGTCTCCCTGTTAATTTCAGCAGCGACTTGATCATTCTGCTGAACGTCTTCCTGAAATTGGAATCCACGGAATAGAGCACTTTCAGAGGGTCACGTGTATTTGAGTTATTTAGAATTGCACAGAGCGTGACATTCCATGTTGCAATCCCGTTTGGAGTTCTTCATCTCCAGTCCCTCGTGAAATGTGCGGTGTAGTGCAGGTTGCGAGTCAGTGCATGCTTTCATCACTTTTTCTCTGGCATGGAGATGTCTCCCTCGTGGGCTGCTTTGAACATTCAATTGATTTCTATGACGATTTTCTAGCCTGATTTTGCATTCATGTCAGTTCATGTGTCAGCACTTTGATAGCTTCCCTTGTGTTATTTGTGAAAAGGAACTAATAATAATTGGTCCCTGATGACTGCTTTTGTAGCTGAATTGGGAAGAAGGACGAAACGTGTCTAGGTCGGCGTACCACAGGTAGTAGGGAACGTTGTTTTGCTTCCATCGATCGAGCAGCTGCAACTGCAAAGGCCGTAGAAGAGAAGCCTGCAGCTCCATAAGTGAAGATCGATGGCACAACCGACATCCGCCGAGGAGAAGAGAGCCAAAGAGGCCTGGGAAACGTTTGACACGGAAATGTTGAAGCTGGTGTCCCGACTGGAGGCGAGAAACTCCATTTTGTTTTACAAACGCATGAAGAAGTCCACGGCGACGGAGGTGGTGCAGGGGTCACTTGCTTACTCACTGGTATGTTGGCAAGCACAGGAGCGTTTCTTGACTTTCACGAGAACATTTGTCTTGAAACTGCTTTGATTATTCGATTTCTTGCAATGCATGCATGTATGATGCACGACAAGCAAGTACCTTGATGATCAAACGGGTTACAAACGCTGAGTGGACTGTTGGATACGAGTCTCCACCTGATGGACAATGTTTTTGTTACTGCGTAGTTACTTTGTTTAATCTTGCCATGCTCCATTCCTCATAGCCGGCTTGGTGATCGAGCGCTGTTAAACAGGCCGCAGTGAGTTGAACATTTGTAGAGAAATGATCACTGGTTTGGAAAGCGTTTTGAAACAATCTGGTTTTATTTATACATGCTTGAATTCATTCATACTTTTAAATCCCGCCTTGATAATCAAAGGACTAGCTACAGGAACTGGACTGTTACACTTGAGCAAGCCCTGCTCAATACATTTTTTCTTTGTGAACCCATTGGCATGGAAGCTTCCTACTATTCTCTTGCAATGCTGCATCGTATCTCCTATTGCTTCTACCGATGGATGACGAAGGTGATTAAAAAACTTTGGGTTGTTTGCACAGGAGTTTCCATCGAAATTCCTCAGTCTCCATGCCAAAAAGTTTGGTAAAGAGTGCACTTTCATGACGACAGACACTCAGCAAACATGGCCCATCGAGATTACAGTACGTTCTTTCCATAATTCGAAGACCCGAGTGTTTGCATACGGTTCTGGTGGATGGAAAGCTTTTGTCATGGACAACCGCATCAAAGTTGGTGACTTCCTCATCTTTGGCTTGCTCAGCTTTTCACGCTTCCAAGTGCTTATTGGGAGGGCACCTGTTGAGGTCCATGCACATGAAGACAACAACAAAGCAAACCAAGACAACCTACCAGCTTAGACCTCTTCATGCTCACCTTATAATATGTGAATCATCACGTGAGGTTCTCTATGGATAGTAATGACTTGTAGTTAGTAGTTGTTACCATTCATTCTTTTGGGTTGGAATCGTACTAATCAAGGTTACTTGGTGATAGTTGAAGAGCAAATGAAAATGGTTAGGAGGGAGAGTTTTTTTGTTTTGAAGACCCAAAATGTAATGGAGATGCAAAATGTTGACATTTACTGACAATTGCCCTATCATTTCATCCAACTTTGTCTTGATTAGTCCAAAAACTATGTATTACTCCCACTCTAACACCCAGCCACCTCAATTTCCAACTAGGGAGTATTGAACTGATGAGTATTGCATCAAGGATGTGATATTAGAGAAGGTGCTGTTAAAGAGGGATATGTAAAGTGAATAGCATAATGCCGGGGATTGCAATGGCAAGACCATGTGGACACTGGACAGACACGCTGTAACCGGCACGAACCATCCAGATTCACAGATTGCACTCGGCTTCCACGACTGCCACAAAATTGGCTATGGCCGCGTCCTGTGTGCGAGGCAGTCGTTTGCAGATTGTTGCCGAGCTCGTTGACGAGAGCTGTGAACGATTAATGTTTTCTATTTCTGGTCGAATTAGATGCCAACATTTCGCTCCGAGGGCACTGAAAATTGTTGTATTGAAAATTTGAAATAGAGTAGAGAGAGAAATCCGGTGCGCAGGGAAGGTTCACTGCCTCGAATATCCGATTGCTGTTCGTCCAATTCGTGGAACTGGCATTTCTGTGTTTTCTGATTTGGATCTCGAGAAAATTCGACCTTGATGCGGGTTTCTGACCATGGCTCGAAGGTCCTCACAAGCTGGTAGTGCAGGAAGGCATTGATTTCTCCATGGCACGAGGGAGAAAACTCTGTCAAGTCCGCTTGTATCGCCTCAACGCGAAGCAATTAATAGAGTAATCTTGGATTTGTTGTGAATTAGAACTTGACTCGACATGGAGACGGTGAATCCCATGGTGGACCGACGCCGAGCCTCTTTAACGTGAGCTTGTATGGGATCACCAATGGCAATGTTGCCTCAGAACACGGTGACGACTTGTTCCTGCGTGAAATGATCTCCGTTAAGTCGGATTGATGGAGCGACTGAATCTGTGAACATGTCATAGTATTTCTTGTCTCCTTTGTTAACACCGAGCCTGTGAGAACGTTGCAATATGAATTTCTTACTTGCACTGGAGGAAACACTATTGCAGTTGAAGGAGTGACTTGATTTGCGAATGTCTTTGTATTTTTGTCTCCCTTGTTAGCATGGAGCCTCTGAGAATATCGTAACATGGATTGGTTTCTTACTTAAGCTGGAAGAAACGGTATTGAAAATATTGAAACTAACTAATAATTAGCACGCCATGTTTTGTGAACAGACAGAGAACAGGAATGTGACTTACGCGCATCCCGTTGCTCCATTCTTTCACTGCGCATTCAAGGTTAGCTCAAGTGTTCAGCATTTTCTTCTTAGCGATGTTTAGTTATGCACAGAACTAGCCCGATGAAGAAATTACTGAATATACTTTTGTGCAGGTGGCTGCTATTTTCACAAACCTCCTTTGCAGACTCTTTTCGGCGAGCTATGTGATTACTTTTGTCGTCACGATCGCATTGCTTGCAATTGATTTCTGGATCGTGAAGAACGTCACTGGGAGTCTGTTGGTAGGGTCGAGATGGTGGAACGATGTAGACAAGCTCGGGGCGAGCACCTGGAAATTTGAGTCTTTTGATCAAAACAACGTTCCCTACTACCTGTGGTCCGCCGATCGAGAATCGTTTCCTCCTACCTGCTCATTCAGCTACAAAAGCAGTCATCATCAGTGACCAGTAACTATTAGTTCCTTTTCACTGAGTCTTACCGATCAACCCATCGAAATAACACAACGGAAGCTCCGAAATTGCTGACACATGAACTAACTGACATTAATGTAAATTCAAGCTAGAAATCATCATAGAAATCTATTGAATGTTCAAAGAAGGTCAACAGGGAGACATATCCATGCCATGCCAGAGAGAAAGTGATGAAAGCATGCACTGACTCACCACCTGCAGTACACCGCACATTTCACGAGGAACGGAAGTGCAGTTACAGGAGTGGAGATCGATGAAGAACGCCAAACGGGAGTGGAACATGGAATGTCACGCTCTGTGCTATTTTAAGCACCGAAAATACACATGACGCTCTGAAAGTGTTCTATCCGGCCTATGGACTGTGGAATCGTTGAGCACATTGATCAATTCGCTGCTGAAATTAACAGGGACACAATATACAACAACTGCGATATCTCAGGACTCCAGATGTCGAACGACGAGATAATAATAGATAAGACTAGCTGAGGGTCCCACACGGAATGGTTTTCTGTGCATTCCTACGTAACACAAATGAAGCCTCAAAAGTGCTCAAGCTTGTCGGTGGACTGCAAGTTCGAGAAAGCGACCACAACTCCACAAGTACGTCTCCGCCAAAACAGAAAGATGTATTTTCAACAACCGGCATGTTCGAAAGCACTCGCTCACATCACAACCGTGCCCAACTTCTACCACCAGACATGCTGACACCTCCACAATTCACTCCTGGGCACCAATCGATCCCTTCCAACCTAAAAGTGTCCAATTCTACTGCATCTTCGCGGACAGTCTCCGTCGTTGGCTTTAGAGAGGCCTCAAAAACAACACCCTCCCTCTCAATGACTCTAGGAGAGAGCGAGAGAGCCAGCTAGTGGTCGGAGAGTAGTCCATACATGCCACCTCCCCCACTTGAACTCCCGAGCTGCAATTGAAGCTCGCAAAACTCAGATCAAATCCAAAGCGGAGACAGGAGTGGAGTCCGCTCGCGTAGCTAGACGACACAGAATAGCAAGAGCTGACGAGAGCGAGCATGTGTTGAAGCCAAGCCCAGATCAGTGGATGAACGACTACAGCATGTGGTTGGTTGAACGTTCCTGGGTGGCGCAATTCACCGGAAGACGTACTCTGCTTAGTACTTGTTGCAGGCCTGAAAAGAGATTCAAGCGCAGGACCCGTCTCCTCCGAATTGAAGCTGGCTCTGTCGCTGCCCTGCATGTACGTCGACGTTGAAGGCGACGGCAACGTGACGCCGTTCTTTTATTACTCAGGCAAGTCTTTTTTTCTCTCAGGCAAGTCTTTTTTTTTCTCAGGCAAGTTTTTGCACAGGAAGTGTGGAGATCAAGCACCAACTTATTTAGCTATAAGGGGATGGAACTCAGCTATTCAAGGAGATGGACATACATGGACTTTGGGATTTCATTAGAATGAGAACACAAAGAATATGGGAGAATGTAGCCTAGTCTTGTCCAATCAAAGAAGACAGATACTCACAAGGGCCTCAAAGTTCTTGGTGTGAAAATTAGTAATGGGTCCCACTTTTCCTAGTGTATCATACATTGGGAATGCCGGGAGAAGTGGGACGCATCGAGAATTTTGACACCAAGAAGTGAATATGAGACCCTTGTGAATGACACATGTAACCAATTCAAGTATATATAGTATTCTAGTGCTTGGGCCTAGATCAATGTGAAGGATCTATAGAATGACCATTCCTTTTGTTAGACTTGTTGTAGCTAGACTAGTCTTGAATTATCGTCTAGTTCTCAATAAATTAAAGTATTTAGACTAGAATTGTGTGGGTATTGCACTTTTCTATTAGTATGTTTTATATATTGAAGAAGGGGAGAAATTCTAAATAAGGTTGTAACCAAAATTCACTACTTTTTGAAATTCTATATTGTTGCCTTATACAAGAATGCATTATTTTAATAAAAATATACTTACAAATTAATTGTAATATGCAATGGAATTCATTTACAATCTTGTCCAGTCTACATTACACTTATACGTAGACTTGCACACAATTTCTTGGAAACCTAAACTAAATGAATTTTAGTTAGAATAAACAAATAAAAATATTTCAACATTTGTGCTTGTTGACTTTTCCATCCTTAAACTCTAAAGAAGAACATCCTTGTGGTGCTTGTTGTTATGCCAACTAAGAAGAGAAAGAAGAAGATATTACATTAGCATATATGAATCTTGGCCCCTCAACATCCTATGTCATCTTTGCTTGTTGTTAGAGTTTTTGAATCTTAAGTACAAAGCTTGAACATAAAAGATTGAATCAATTTGGTTCAATTCATAGAAAAGAAGAGAGCATGTATAGAAGTGTAGATGTTTTCTTTCTTTTACAAATTTATATCACCAACATGTCATTTAACTTGTGTAGCATAAAGGTGTAGCATGAGTGGAGACAAATCAATGTAAAGGCTCATATACATGACTTGATAAATGTTTTATTACTATCAATGATATTTATTAGAATGACTAGGAGAAATTGATGAGCCTAGCATTTGAATTCATAAATTGAAGGCAATTAGGATTCTTGCACAACAAACTTGTTTGGAATTACCTATAACTAGTTTGGAGATTATATAGTTTGTCCTTGCTAGTTTTTGGTAGTTCCTATATTTCCTAGTTTTCTAATCTCATTGTGGAGGGGATCTTCAAAGAATCCTTGTATGAATGGAAACTATGGGTTTCCTTTGCAAGGATTTTATAAATTATTTCCAAATCATGTATGTGCAATCCAAATTGGTAGACTTTACAATACATTGACATATCTTACATTTCAATGTTGTTTCCACCTAATATTTGGTAGATATTACAAGATGTAATTATTCACATTGATTGCCATTCCAAGGATATTGTGAGGTTGGATACATAAGACTTGTAAGTTATCAATCTCCAAGACAATGAATTCTATTTATAAAAATGAAAAATTAAACATTTTTAAGGTTTGTATGTTTAGAATCCTAAGAAATTTTATAATATATGAAATTAAAATGTTTGAACAAATAAAATATACAAATTACTCACATTTTGAATTCATGAAACTTTAAAAGGATCTAGAACAAAAAATTTGAAATATATAAATCAATGAGATTGGAAATTCAAAGTATATATATATCAATTAGACATGAGCTTCCAAAATCTACAATTTGTTTTGATTATGTGCACTAAAATCTATACTAAATTTAGAATTTAGGAGCATAAATTTACATTCTAAAATATTGAGTTTCATAAATTGAGTTGAGTTTCATAGATTGACTTGAGAAACAATTTCAAATAACACTAAAAAAATGCACAAATTTTCCCCTCAATAGAATTCTTCATCTCACATTTCCTTGTGATAGCCACATTCCATGTGTTTTGGAAAAAAAGGTAAAAAATAGGAGTTGTTGCAAAGATTTTCCATTACAACGCTTATTGGGGAGCTTTGAGAATGTTCATTGTATTACAATTTATCATTAGAATGCATGGGAGGAAGTGTGTACATTATTGTAAATTTAATAACAAATGCTAATAGAAGCATACATTGAATCCCTTTGCAATAAAACCCTAAAGAAATGACAACGTGACAATGTGATTTTTTAAAAGTGAATTCATTTGTCAAAATTGCCATATTTTAGTGCATTGAGTCAAAAGGAAAAAAGATTTTCATGAAATTCAAGCAAATGCAACAAGTGTAGTAGGTTGCCATAGATATGTGAGTTTTTTTTATAAACTAATGTTACCTTAACATTCAAAATTAAAGGAACAACTATTTTGAATCTAAAGGGATCTAAGTACTTAACTTTTATTCATCTGTGTGAAGAATTTGGCAATATGCAAATTTGAGGCATTTGACTTTTACTTAAGTATTTATATTAATTACTTGTGTGCTAAAGATAGTTGAGGCATTTATTTTCTAACATAGCTAACATCCACTAGATAAATCATGAACATTATGAAAAGTTTAGAATGGGAGGAATATGAAATGGATGAAGAGCATACAAATATGTAATAAAAAGAAATTTTTGTTAGGTCAACAATGATGTGGATAAGGTGTTTAGTTTTTATTTCTTGAATTTTGTGTAAGTTTTGAATGAATATGTATCAAGACAGTAAAAAATAAAAACTTAACAATGTATAAAAGTTTTCAAACTAATCGATTAATTCAAATATTAGAAGAATTACAATTTTAATATAAATACATAAAGTAGAGGCACCTTGAAGCGTCCCTATGCCCAATGGCGTCCCTTTCTAGGAAGCCAAGAAGGAGCATCATTCTGAAATGCAATTCTAGGTGGACCATAAGTAGCTTATTATTTCAGTCAAAAAAATAATAAGCGATGTTTGGTATGTCTACATTTAGGTTCTTGAAATGACACATCTTTTTAGAAAGAGATGCCATTGGATACAAGACGCTTCAGGGTGCCTCTACCTTATATAAATTTGTTTGTTTAAAACAATATAAATGAAAATCGAACCAAAATTAAGAAATCCTATAGATTGAATATAATTTATTGGTTCCAAGTAAACTTGTTTCAAAAGTTCCATTTCTAGTGCAATGAGTATAAATGGTTTTTTTTTCCTTAAAACTTAAGTATAAGAAGTCATACTATACTATTAATTGTGAGATTGTGAAGAATAGTTTTCAGGTTGTTTTCTTTCCCTAAGGATGGAGAGATGATAAATAGGGCAAGTTAACCCTTGAATGCTGCATAATCCATTAAGGTACAGTTGACCACTTTCTAGTTGAAATTGACTCTTTTTCTTTTTTTGCCAACATTTGATAAAGAATTTGGGGTTGGATGAAAGGAGACAGGTCGGGAATTTGGAAATGAATATATTGGGACAAAAATCAAGGAAATTCTATGCTAGCATGCACTTTAGGAGTTGAAAAAACCAACGAAAGCCTGAAAATACACAGAGATTCATTATAATATCTAAATCAAGATGTTCAAATGCTACAAAATTTATTGTGGAGCTCCAAGCATTCACATGGATTTCAATTGCTATGGACAGATCTCCCAAATTCATTGTGGTTTGGTGGTTTTTATCATGTTGTCTTTAAAATCAGAAAAGGTCTTGTCTACCTCCAAAATCAACCACGGTCTTTAATGAGTTAAGCCTTTCCAAAGGTGTTTTTTTTATGAAATTTTTTTTATTGGGCTTATAGTTATTTCCAATGAAGCAAATTTTTTTTTTTTTCAAAACCTAATCACATAGGTGTTTATAGAGCTTATTTATTAGTGTCCATACCAATTTTGAGTATGAAATTGCATAGAAGTTGTGAAATTATAATAAAAAAAATATATGTATTCTATTTTTAGTATATTATCCCACTCCACAATATTTGAGAAATATGCATAAAATGAGCCTCTTTAACGTGAGCGAGTATGGGATCACAAATAGCAATGTTGCCTCAGAACACGGTGACGACTTGTTCCTGCGTGAAATGATCTCCGTTAGGTCGGATTGATGGAGGGACTGAATTTGTGAACATGTCATAGAATTTGTTGTCTCTTTTGTTAACACCTAGCCTGTGAGAACGGTGGAATATGAATTTCTTACTTGAACTGGAAGAATCACTATGGCAGGTCGAATCGATTGAAGGAGTGACTTGATTTGCAAATGGCATGTCTCTGTATTTTTGTGGAATCTATCAGCCCAATGATGAAGTCGCTGCTGAAATTAACAGGGAGACAATGTACAACAACTTCGATGTTTCAGGACTCTCGATGACGAACGAACGACATTACTGTATAATGGAAAGAACTAGCTGGATGTACTTGAGATGAAGAACTCAAAACCGGGTGCCACATGGAATGGCTCTCTGTGCATTTGTACTTAACACAAAATGAAGCCTCGAAAGTGCTCTAGCTAGTCGGTGGACTTCAAGTTCGAGAAAACGACCACAACTCCACAAGTACGTCTCTGGCAAAACAGAACGATGTATTTTCAACAACCGGCATGTTCTTGCTCACAACCATGCCCAACTTCTCCTACCACCAGTCATGCACACACCTCCACAATTAACTTGTGGGCACCAATCGATCCCTTCCAACCCGAAAGTGTCCAATTGTACTGCATGTTCGTGGACAGTCTCCGTCGTGGGCTATGGAGAGGCCTCAAGAACAACACCCTCCCTCTCAATGACTCCAGGAAAGAGCGAGAGAGCTAGCTAGAGGTCGGAGAGTAGTCGATACCTGCCACCTCCCCCAATCGAACTCCCTCTTGCCCTACCTGCAAGGCTGCAATTGAAGCTCGGAAATCTCAGATCAAATCCAAAGCAGAGACAGGAGTGGAGTGCTCGCCTAGCTAGGTCACACAGAATAGCTAGAGCTCACGAGAGTGAACATGAGTTGAAGCCAAGCCCAGACTGAGAGATCGATGAACGAATACAGTATGCGCTTGCTTCTTCCCTGTTGGAGTGCAAGCTGGGATGAACGTTCCTGCATGTGGGTGGCGCAATTTGCGGGAAGACGTACTCTGGTGAGTACGCGTTGCAGGCTTGAAAAGAGATTCAAGCTCAGGACCCGTCTCCTCCAAATTGAAGCTGGCTCTGGCGCTGCACTGCATGTAAGTAGTTGAAGGCGACGGGAAGACGTACTCTGTGAGTACGCGTTGCAAGCTTGAAAAGAGATTCAAGCGCAGGACCCGTCTCCTCCGAATTGAAGCTGGCTCTGGCGCTGCACTGCATGTACGTAGTTGAAGGCGACGGGAACGGCGACGTGACGCTGTCCTTTCTTATTCTTTTTTCTCAGGCAAGTTTTTGAGCAGAAAGTGTGGAGAGCAAAGCAAGCATTAACTTGACTTAGTTAGGCATAAGGGGATGGAATTCAGCTATTCATGGAGATGGAAGGGGATGTGGACACACATGGAGTTTTGGGTTACATTAGAATGATTGAGAAGACAAAGAAGATGGGAGAGTGCAAGAAGATGGGAGATTGTAGCCCACTCTTGGTCCAATTAAAGAAGAGAGATACTCACAAGGGCCTCATATTTAGTTCTTGGTGTCAAAATTCCTAGAGGGTCCCTCTTTTCCTAGTGTGTCATACATTGGGAATACTGGAGAAAGTAGGACTCATCAAGAATTTTGACACCAAGAAGTGAATATGAGACCCTTGTGAATGAGACATGTAATCAATTCAGACATGTGTATCGAGTGCCTAGGTCTAGATGGATGTGAAGGATCTATAGAATGCCCATTCATTTTCTTGGACTTGTTGTAGTTGGGTTCATCTTGAGTTATAGTCTACTTTTCAATAAATTAAAGTGTTTAGACTAGAATTATATGGGTATCACACTTTTTCTATTACTAATAACACAAGTTTCAATATTGAAAAAGAGGGGGGAAAATTTTCAAATAAGGTTTAAACCAAAATTGGCTAATTTTTGAGATTCTATATTGTTTCCTCATACAAGAATGCATTTTATTAACAAAAATACATTGATACAACAATTGTGATGTATTGCAGAACTCATTGACAATCTTGTCCAATCTACATTACACCTAGATCTGGACATGCACACAAATTCTTGGAAACATAAACTAAATAATTAAGTTTTAGTTAGTGTATTAAACAAAAACATTTCAACACTTTTGTTTGTTGGCTTTCTTGTCCCTTAGCTCGATCTAAAGAAGAACATCTTTGTGGTGCTCATTGTTGTGCTAACTAAGAAGAGAAAGAAGAAGATAATACATTAGCATATATGATTGTTGGGCCCTCACCATCCTATTTTACCCTTGCTTGTTGTTAGAGCTTTTGAATCTGAAGTACAAAGCTTTAATACAAAAGATTGAATCAACTTGGTTGGACTCATATAGAAAAGAAGAGAATAAGCATGTATAAAAGGACAATGGTCGGCTTGGGATATTACTTTTTGGACACACTAATTACCTTATTTTTGTTTAAAACGTCCAAAGTTTGACTAATTTGTTCATTTTGATCAAGTAAGAAGATCCTAAACACTTTTTAAAAAATTCCTGCACTTCAATGGGATCAAGGTGTATATTCCTAATAAGTTTTTTTGTTTAAAACTTTAATTTTTGAATCTTTTCATAGAAGTGAGAAAAATTGCTGAATTTTGAGATTTGCAAGCATCGTAGTGCATAATTTATTAATATTTTGTTAATAAATTAAATTATTTTATGTATTGAACTACTTAATGTAAGTCATATTAAAAAATGATATTAAAATAAAATTATTTGATATTCCAAATGCTTGTTTTGGAGGATTCAAGGTGCATCGAACAAAACTTACTTTTTTAAATAAAAAATACATTAAAATTTCTTAAAATTCTTTGATTGTGATGATTTTTTTCTTGATGCATTACAAGTGTAGGTAGCTAAAATCACATTTTTTGAAATTTTATTTTAATATAATTAAAAAATGAAGTCGTTTGACACACTACAATGAACTAACATTATAGTTTGGACAACATTTTTGGATACCCCAAGTAGACCATTGCCCAAAAGTGTAGATTTTTTCTTTCTTTTGTAAACTTATATCACCAACATGTCATTTAACTTCTGTAGCATGAAGGTGTGGCATGAGTGGGGACAATTCAATATAAAGGTTCATATACATGATTTGATAAAGGTTTTACTACTAACAATGATATTAGCTCAAGGGGTGCATTTAGTTCTACTACAACAAACCACGTGCAAACAAGTGGTTTCTAATGAACTATAATTTTAACTTCAAATTTTGAACATTGTTACTAATGACTATAGGATTTGACTCCCAAAATTTCGAACTCAAATAAAATATGGAATGATTTCTAGAAGAGGTTAAAAATATACTAAAATGGCATGTTTTTTAACTCAAATATTTTTAGAGAACACATTTAGATGATCATTGCATCAATATTCAACTCAAAATGAGATTTCAGTAGAGAATTATTTTTATAAATTTTTTGTTCATGTTTTAAAAAAGTTTTATATATAATATAGGGGTGTGAAAGTTAATTTTCAATTCTACAGTGTATCTTTTTACTTCAAAAATTTATAAATAATTATTAATAATAAATAAAAATATCAATAATTCAAAATATAAACTTTCAAAGTAGGATAATCCATTCATATTTTTTTCATTTGATTTTATTTAAAATACAAAAAATATGTAGGAAGTTCAAAGTTTTGTTTGCATGTGGTTTTTAATGGATACTCTAAATGACACCCCCAAGGATATTAGTTAGATGAGGAGATATTGATGAGCCTAGCATTTGAATTCATAAATTGAAGGCAATTAGGATTCTTGCATAGCAAGCTTATTTGAAATTACCTATAACAAGTTTAGAGATTATATAATTTGTCCCTGCTTGTTTTTGCTAGTTCCTATATTTTCTAGTATTCTAATTTTATTGTAGAGGGGATCTTCAAAGAATTCCAGTTTGAATGAAAACTCTGGGTTTTCTTTGCAAGGATTTTATAAATTCTCCCCAAATCATGTGTGTGACACATCTTACATTTCAATGTTGTTTCCACCTAATATTTGGTAGATTTTAGAAGATGTAATTATTCCACATTGATTGTCAAAGGTACCAATAAGCATAAAGTTGAACACAAAAGACTTGTAAGTTATCAATCTTCAAGACAATGAATTCTATTTACAAAAATCAAACATTTCTATGGTTTATATGTTTAGAATCCTAAGAAATTTTATAATATATGAAATCACAAAATGTTTGAACAAATGAAATATACAAATTACTAACATTTTGAACTCTTGAAACCTTGAAAAGGGATTAGATCAAAAAAATTAATATGTACAAGTTAATGAGATTGGAAATTCAAAGTCTATATATTAGTTAGAGACTAGTGGTTGGAGCTTGCTATGCTACGCATTCACCATTAGAATTTCATTAGAATTTTTATGTATTAGATAGAATGCAGAGTAAGAATTTCAATAAATCTTCAGATAAAAATTACTAAAATCTTCATATAATTTTTTTTATAAATACACATATACTGAAATAAACAATATAAATTTAATGAATGATGAATGAAATACATGCAATGATGAATATGGTAAAAGATACACATACATTAGAATGCATTAGAAATTTGACTCAATTGTTACAAACAATGGCAACCTAAATAGAAGAATTTAGAGGAAAAACTTGTAAATCTCAAAAGCTTCATGAACAATTTAATTGTTGTGAAATTCAAAATCGGCTCAATCTAATAAATTTCTCAAATCATTTGGTAGTAGCAATAGGAAATTGAAATCAAAAGCTCAAAGTTCACAAAAGCACAAAATTATAGAAATGCAAAAGAAGTATAAAGTCAAGAAAAGCAATGGGGAATTTCTACCTTTATAATATCACCATATTGATTCTCTCTAATATCACCCTTTGTAAAAAGTGATATTATAGAGGTGATTGTGAACTACTACTCTATTTCAGAAATATCACATTGTGTGAAATATGATTTTTATGTATGTATGATTGAAAATATTTTTACCAAATATTCAAAATAATTATTTTGAAGACTTATTGAAATCATTATCATGCATTCTATTCAAATATATCAAATTTTTACTAATATGTGATACAGTAAATGCGTAGCATAGCAAGCATGAGCCCCTAGTATTAATGGTAACATTTGTGATATTACAAAGGGACTTCTGATTTTACTAGTATGACTAGTGTAGTACCAAACAATAGTCACATCAATACTATGACGGACAAAACTAAGGTAGACATCTTTCACCCATCTCTCCTATTAAGACAGGTGGTTTGTTTTGTTTGTTTGTTTGTTTGTTTGTTTGTTTGTTTGTTTTGTTTTGTTTGTCACGTTGAGATCTCCCGGACCGTGCGTCCCCCGGTCGCGTGCTTGGTACCGCCGGAAAGCCCTCGGCGAGGAGGGGTGCACCGGCTTGGTTTCGTGGCGTTCAGACGTACGGTGTGGAAGTTGTGCATTTTCGAGTTATTTTTGGTTCTGAAAAATTAGAAAAATACTTTTTCTTATACTTTAGTCGCGATCTTGGTACCGTCGGAAAGCTCTCGGCCAGAAGGGGTGCACCGGCTTGGTTTCGTGGCGTTCCAATTCACGGTGTGAAAGTTATTGAATTTTGAAGTATTTTTATGAACTAATAATTAGAACATTAATTTTACTTATATTTTGGTCACAATCTTGGTACTATCGGAAAGCCCTCGGCAAGGAGGGGTGCACGAGCTTGGTTTCGTGGTGTTCCGACTAACGGTGAGAAAGTTATGGATTTTTGAGTTATTTTTGGTTCTGAAAAATTAGAAAAATACTTTTTCTTATACTTTGGTCGCGATCTTGGTACCGTCGGAAAGCTCTCGGCCAGGAGGGGTGCACCGGCTTGGTTTCGTGGCGTTCCAATTCACGGTGTAAAAGTTATTGAATTTTGAAGTATTTTTATGAACTAAATAATTAGAACATTAATTTTACTTATATTTTGGTCACAATCTTGGTACTATCGGAAAGCCCTCGGCAAGGAGGGGTGCACGAGCTTGGTTTCGTGGTGTTCCGACTAACGGTGAGAAAGTTATGGATTTTTGAGTTATTTTTGGTTCTGAAAAATTAGAAAATTACTTTTTCTTATACTTTGGTCGCGATCTTGGTACCGTCGGAAAGCTCTCGGCCAGGAGGGGTGCACCGGCTTGGTTTCGTGGCGTTCCAACTCACGGTGTGAAAGTTATTGAATTTTGAAGTATTTTTATGAACTAAATAATTAGAACATTAATTTTACTTATATTTTGGTCACAATCTTGGTACCGTCGGAAAGCCCTTGGCAAAGAGGGGTGCACGAGCTTGGTTTCATGGCGTTCCAACTCATGGTGAGAAAGCTATGGATTTTTGAGTTGTTTTTTGTTCTAAAAAAATTAGAAAGTTACTTTTACTTTTGTTTTGATTGTGGCAACGCCACAGGGCACTCTAGTCTCTTCTATTAAGATAGGTGGTTTGTTTTGTTTGTTTTGTTTGTTTTGTTTGTTTTGTTTGTCACGTTGAGATCTCCTAGACCGTGCGTCCCCCGGTCGCGTGCTTGGTACCGTCGGAAAGCCCTCGGCGAGGAGGGGTGCACCGGCTTGGTTTCGTGGCGTTTGGACATACGGTGTGAAAGTTGTGCATTTTCAAGTTATTTTTTGTTTTGAAAAATTAGAAAATTACTTTCACTGATATTTTGGTCACAATCTTGGTACTGTTGGAAAGCTCTCGGCGAGGAGGGGTGCACCGGCTTGGTTTCATGGCGTTCCAACTCATAGTGAGAAAGTTATTGAATTTTGAAGTATTTTTATGAACTAAATAATTAGAACATCAGTTTTACTTATATTTTGGTCACAATCTTGGTACCGTCGGAAAGCATTTGGCGAGGAAGGGTGTACGAACTTTGTTTTGTGACATTCCGACTCACGGTGAGAAAGTTATGGATTTTTGAGTTGTTTTTTGTTCTAAAAAAATTAGAAAATTACTTTTACTTCTATTTTGATTGTGGCAACGTCACAGGGCACTCTAGTATTCAGTGATATTAGCAAAGCATATTCTTCCTTATTTTACATTCAGTACTCTCCTCAATCTTGGTAATACACTAATTAAATATACATGCCAGTGTATACCAATGCTCTCTTTGATAATACTCTGGAATATCAATCCAATATTGTTGCGAGAGTTGCACGGTATGTAGGTATCAAATTATTCCATATATTATGTGTATGCAGTTCATTGAGGATTCACAGTACAATCCTGAAGCACAAATGTTTGCAAATGTGCTGACAGATTTTGATTTTGGCAATAAGGTAGGTACACCCAAATGTGCCACTGACCTTAAATCACCATCTATACCATATGTACATCTCCAAAATCAGTTCTGTACCTATGTGGAAGAAACGCTTTCAGAACCAAACTTTGTTCCCTAATAACTTTTGCATACAGTATCCAAATGTCATGTTCTCTGGTGCGTTGGAACCTCCTTTCACTTGCCAACAAGAATATATGAAAATTTGACCACTCTAATAATAGAAAATAGGCTCAGTAGCAAAAAGTGTCGATTTTGGGTGTACCTACCTTAAGCATTTCCACTTCATGAGGGATGCACCACATAAAGAGAAGTCACTGCTGACTTGTATGTGCCAAGCTGTGCTTCTCAAGCAAGCCTAATTGGTGAGTGTGATTTGTTGATTTTGGAGTTACAGATCCTTTTGTCTCTCCCATCTAAGCAGTCAGGTTAATTTGGATGTTTAATTATTTTAGATTAGATCACAACCATGCTCAAGGGTGGTATTTGAAAAGTCATGTAAGGTAGAACTACCCATTACCACCATTTACCCAATTCCCCCACCTACAGGTTCTTCCCATTTTCGTCACTGGTCCATCTTATTACCACAATCTTACTCATCCATGATCATGATGGCAATGCACTGGGGAGTGGACACATCAGCCCACGCTTCAACAATGGTCTGGTCATGCTTTACCAAGGGTCTACTCACAGTTTTACATTTCAGCTTTGAAAAATCACAGAAAATTCAATTCTTCTGGGAATGTTTTTATTTTTTTTGCAATTGACTTCTGTCAAATAATTCAATCTCTGAAAAATATAAGAGCTCATAAATAGCTTCTCCAAAGTACCTAGATAGCAAATTTGTATGGTAATGGATAGTTCTACCTTATTTGGGTTTGTAATCCTTGTTCATAAGTCATCTTTCACCGACATTATTTGAACACATGCCAACTCCTCTTCTAGATTGCATTTGAAATTTTTGTTCGATTTTCTGCTTTGGATAGCATCATGGATCCCAGCTCCAAATTGGAATATTGGTCCCAACCAAACCATGGTTACCACAATGGTTACTTAAATGTATCTAAATGTGTTTGTGTTTAATTTTTTGGTAACTCTTAGACAAGAACATCAATGTCATTTAGTACATGCATTCAAATTAGATTTAAACAAATTAGATTAACTACATGCATGTGTCCTTAATTTGTGAAATTATTGAATTTTATGATTGAATTTAGGGTGGGATTGCTTAGTCTAAATTGTAGCAAATGTTTAGTAAGTGTCTAGGGCATTGAAATTAGAGTAGTCTACATAGTCTAAGATCATATAATCTAAAACCAAAAAATTGAACAACCACAAAATTACTTTAATCTCAAAAGTTCTTTCATGTTTGGAGGCCTAAAACTACTTCAAAATACTCATACCTAAAGCAATGCTAAAATCTTCTTCTATATTCACTTTTTAACAAATCCAACAACATGATATATCATTTAGTTAACTTGTTCAAGTACATACTTCCAAAATTTTAGAATGAATGTCTTCATTGATTGTAAGTTCAATGTACCTAAACTTCAAAAAGCAAATTTTCAGAAGTCCTTTTTTTTGTCTTTCAACATTTTTTGGAAAAAAATGTATATCCTATAACTTTTCATTTTAGTCATATTTTGAAAAATGGGTTGAAAATACATGAAAAAAATGAAACCAAAAAAAATTTCATACTCATCTTTTAAAAAATTATGAAGTGGAAAGTGGTACCTAATGAAAGAAAAAACTTTTCTATATTGTGATAATAAAAATTTACAAAAAATTTCAAAAATAAGTTCAAACTCATAACAATGTAGAAAATTTTCAAAAATGAGTTGAAAAAACACTTTATATGTTTTTCAATTGTCATTTCCTACAAAATGAAACTCATCATAACTTTCATCACATAATTTGGAAATGAATAGCTTAAAGATTTTTGTGTAGGTATCAATCTCTACAATCAAGAAAAATTAATTTATATATTTTTAGAATATATTAGTGGTTGGCACTTGCTTTGTTATGCATTAACTATATTACTTTCATCAATTTTTCATGTGATAGAATGTAGATTAATAAAATGTGTATAATCTTTAAATGAAAATATTGACATCTTCATACAATATTCTTTAAAAATACATATATTGTGCAATAGAAAGTAATTAAAGAAAATCTTTGTATTATAATTTTCACAAAAAAATCTTTGCAAACATAAAAACATTGCAAGGACACCACCACTTATAAATTTCTTCACTTATAAACAATGGTGACCAAATTTGAAGAATTGAAATGCAAATTTGTCAAATTACAAAGACTTTGTAAATACTTTGTTGTAGAATATTCCAGAGGTAATGATATTACAGAGGTGAAATGGCTGTTGGAACTTTATAATACCACATTATGTATAAATATGATATTACAAAGGGATTGGACCTCTATAATATCACACAGTGTAAAAATGTGATATTACAGAAGGCCTTGTGATTTTAGTAGTATGATAGTATGATGATGAGCCTCCAAAATCTACAAATTGTTTAGATGATGTGCATTGAAATCTATATTAACTTTAGATTTTAGAAGCATAGATCTACATTCTAGAATATTGACTTTCATAAATTGAGTTGAGTTGGAGTGAGAGACATCTTCAAATAACACTAAAAAATGCAGAAATTTCCCCCTCTATAGAATTTCTTGTCTCACATTTCTTTGTGATAGCCACATTCCTTGTGTTTTGAAAAATGGTAAAAAATAGAAGTTGTTGCAAAGAATTTCCATTATAGTTCCTATTGAGGGGCCCTGAGGGATCACTTAGTGTATCTATAAGAAATCACGTGAGTTCAAGTGATTTTTGGACCCCTATATACTTCTTAATAAACTACAATTTCAATCTATAGTTTTGAACTTTGTTTAATATTGACTAAAAATTTTGGGTGCCAAAAATCCCCAATCAAATAACATATGAAATAATTTCTAGAATAGGTTGAAAAATGAACTATAATAGCATGTTTTTCAACTCAGATATTCATAAAGAACACAATCACACATCTAGATGACCATTGCATCATTATTTAGGGCAAATGAATTTTGAATAGAGTTATTTTTAACAATTTTTTGTTCATTTTTTAAACAATTTTTTCAGAAATAAAATAGGGGTATCAAAATTATTTTCAGCTTTATAGTGTATTTTTTTACTTCAAAAATATGTAACTAATTATAATTAACAAATAAAAATACTAATAATTCACAACATAAACATTCAAAGTAAAGTATTCTCCTCATGTTTTTTTCTTTTCTTTATATTTAAATTTTAGAAAATAAAATAGGGGATCAAAAATCTTAACGCATGAATTTCTAATGGACACTCTAAGTGATCTTTCCATGGTGGGGGGGCTTTTAAAAAAGTTCATTGTATTGCAATTTATCATTAGAATACATGGAAAGAAGTGGTGTACATTATTGTACATTCAACAACAAATGCTAATAGAAGCATACATTGAATTCTTTTGCAATAGAACCCTAAAGAAATGGCAATGTGACAATGTGATTTTTCAAAAGTGGATTCATTTGTCAAGATTGCCATATTTTAGTGCATTGAGTCAAAAGGAAAAAATAAGCAAATGCAACCAATGTAGTAGGTTGCTATAGATATATGAGCATTACTTTTATAAACTAATGTAACATACATTCTAGGATCTTAACATTCAAAATTAAAGGAACAACTATTTTGAATCTAAAGGGATCTAAGTACTTAACTTTTATTCATCTTTGCAAAGAATTTGGCAATATGTAAATTTGAGGCTCTTGACTATTATTTAAGTATTTATATTAGTTACTTGTATGCTAAAGATAGTTTAAGCATTTATTTCCTAACATAGCTAACATCCAATAGATAAATCATGAACATTATCAAAATCTTAGAATGGGAGGAATATAAAATGGATGAAGAGCATACAAATATGTACTAAAAAGAATATCTTGTTAGATCAACAATGATATGGATGGGATGTTTAGTTTTTATTTCTTGAATTTTGTGTAAGGTTTAAATCAATGCTTGTTAGGATAGAAAAAAGTAAAAACTTAACAATGTGTACAAGATTTAAAATTAATGTATTAATTCAAATATTAGAAGAATTACAGTTTTAATATAAATACATATATAAATTTTTTTTAAACAATAAAAATGGAAATCTAACCAAAATTAATGAATCCTATAGATGGAATATAATTTATTGGTCCCAAATAAACTTCTTTCAAAAGTGTCATTTCTAGTGCAATGAGTATAAACATTTTTTTCCTTGAAATTTAGGTATAAGAAGTCACACTAGACTATTGTTAGATTGTGAAGAATAGTTTTTAAGTTGTTTTCTTTCCTTGAGGATCAAGAGATTAGAAATAGGCCAAGTTAACCCCAGTGTGCTTAAGCCTTTTTAAGTGTGTTTTTATTGTGAAAAAAGAGCATGATTGGGCTTATAGTTATTTCCAATAAAGCAAATTGTTTTTTTTTCAAAATCTAATCACATAGATGTTTTAAAAGATTATTTATCAGTATGTATATAAATTTTGAGTGTAAAACTACATAAAAGTTGTGAGATTATAATAAGAAAAATATTTATATTCTATTTTTAGTATATTATTCCACTCCACAATGTTTGAGAAATTTGCATAAAAGAGTTTTTGGGGATTGATGGTGACATGAACAATTAAAAATTGTACTTGCATATCAAAATTTATTTCCAAAAACCTTATATTCAAATGAAAAACTATTAAACTCACTACATTGATTACACTGATTACACTGCAATTGTTGAAAATCAATTTTTTTGTCATCAGTAGAAATTGCAAATAACTCCAAATCAACACTTGTATGTTTAAATCTTCAAAGATGATAATCATAAAAACACTTACTCTTTCTATTGGGAAACTTTTCAAAGCAAATGGATAAGTGCAATTTTTTACATCTTAAATCAAGTAAAATTGGCAAGCTTTATTCTTTCACTAATGGTACACCTCTCAAAAATCCTATATTTACCTTTTTTGTGAAAAAAAAGGATTCTAAAAGTTAACCTTTAATATTGCCCATATGAAAGTTTTAAGTGGTTTTATAGAAATTAAACTACCTACACAAAAATTAGCCTAAAATTTTAAATTGACCCAGAAATTGACCATATACAGTCGGTTAGGCCGTTAGGAAGTTAGAGGTTAAAGTAAAGGAAGTTCTTTAAATGCAAAACTTTCAAGGCACATACTACAAGAGTCAAGAGGGAGGGCTTTAGTCAACCATGCAAAGTTGTACATACATATAATGTTAGAAACCAATATTGATATCAATACTATTATTGTTGTAGGACACATCTTACCTCCTTGATATAAGTTTGGGCAACTACCTTGGTGATATCCAACTTTCCAAGGGAATTGTTAGAGCAACTATCAAAATAATAAATATGATGTATAAACATATTTGTATGATAAGCAAGATGAATATCTATAGTACTAGGTCTAATACAATGTAACCTCAAAAATAAATAAATGCATTCTTGTATGAGGCAACAATATAGAATCTCAAAAATTAGCCAATTTTGGTTTAAACCTTATTTGAAAAAATTTCCCCCTCTTTTTCAATATTGAAACTTATGCTGTTAGTAATAAAAAAAAAGGGCGATATCCATATAATTCTAGTGTAAATACTTTGATTTATTAAAAAGTAGACTATAACTCAAGATGAGCCCAACTACAACAAGTCCAACAAAACAAATGGGCATTCTATAGATCCTTCACATCCATCTAGACCTAGGCACTCGATATACATGTCTGAATTGATTACATGTCTCATTCACAAGGGTCTCATATTCACTTCTTAGTGTCAAAATATCCAACGAGTACCACTTTCTCCAGTATTCCCAATGTATGACACACTAGGAAAAGAGGGACCCTCTAGGAATTTTGACACCAAGAATTAAATATGAAGCCCTTGTGAGTATCTTTCTTCTTTGATTGAACAAAGAGTGGGCTACATTCTCCCATCTTCTTGCACTCTCCCATATTCTTTGTCTTCTTATTCTAATGTAACCCCAAACTCCATGTGTATTCACATCCCCCTCCACCTTGCAATCCCTGAAATCCAATTTCTTTTTCATCGATAGAAATTGCAAATAACTCCAAATTAACACTTGCATACATAAATATTCAAAGATGATAACTATGAAAACACTTACTCTATCTATTGGGAACATTTTCAAAACAAATGGACAAGTGCAATTTCTTACATCTCAAATTAAGTGAAATTGGCAAGCTTTACTCATAGTCAAGAAACAAAGTAAAATTGGCAAGTTTTACTCTTCTACTAATGTTACACAATACACATATATGCCTTTGAAGACCTTTCAAAAATCAAATATTTATTTTTTGTGGAAAAAAACAAATCAAAATGATAACCTTCAATATTGTTCATACAAAAGTTTTAAATGGTTTTAGGTACAAGCATGATCGGGGTACCCCATAAACGTTGTCACAGTATAAAAATATAAAATTCATCGAAATTCATTTCTTTAATATGGATTAAGTTAAAAATCTTGTTGTAAATTTTTTTAATTTATTTCAAATTTATTTACTTTAAGTAGAATAAAATAAAAAATCATCCAAAAAAATTGTCATTGATTGATTAAAGTTATTAATTTAATTCTTGGAGCCCCATTTAGGACTCTACTACAATGTCAATTTTTCATTCAAGAATAAAAAAGGAATATAAATATTTATTAGGAAGTATTTTGAATTGCTTTGTTGGTTTATGATGTTTTAATAACCAACTTTTAGTAATTTGATAACTTAATGTGGAAAATTTAACTATTTTTAAGTATTTTCCAAATCATCTGAAATAATAAAAGTGGGCTACATCTAAAAGGAATTGAAAATTGAAGATTTTTTAGGATTTCATATTTAAAACCTGAAAAGTGAGTTGTAAAGTAGTGAATAAGCAAAATAAATCATAGTAAATTTTTTGTATATATATGTATTTTTCTATTGACATGATATTAGT
This sequence comes from Climacium dendroides, assembly GCA_950106755.1. NCBI lineage: Eukaryota > Viridiplantae > Streptophyta > Bryopsida > Hypnales > Climaciaceae > Climacium > Climacium dendroides. The sequence continues at coordinate 26,120,354 of OX467086.1, forward strand.
TGTTAGATCCTAATAAATATGAAAATAAAAAATTGAAGATTTAATAAGTTAAAATTCATGAAAATGATTTGTCTATATGAATTGTAATAATAACCAATGTTTAAAAAAAACTAATCTCATTTTTGTTTGTAAAATAAGCTAATTTAAAATTATTTCACTCATAATCCTTAGTTCATAACTATGATATCCCAATCATGCTTATACCCTTTCATATAAAGTAAAATACCTACACAAAAAGAAGCCTAATATTTCTTATTGACTATATACGGTGGATTAAGAAGTTAGGAGTTAAAGTGATGGAAGTTCTTTAAATGCAAAACTTTCAAGGCTCATACAACAAGAGTGAGGGCTTTAGTTGACCATATAGAATCGTGCATATATATAATGTTGGAAACCAATATTGATACCAATACTATAGTAGATAGCATCTTACCTCCTTGATAGAAGTTTGCACAACTACCTCGGTGATATCTAACCATCCAAGGGATTTGTTTCGCCAATTATCTAAGTGACACTAAGGATGTATAAATCAATACATACCTATACCTATATCTAGATAAAATATAGACATATATATCTATAAGATCACTAGGATAAATACTTGTAGTACTAGGCCTAATCCAATGTTGCTTGAAAAATAAAGCATTCAAACAACAATATCGAACTTCAAAAATTAACTAATTTTGGTTACAACTTTATTTGAAATTTTTCCCCCCTTCTTCAATATTTAAATTTGTACTAATAGAAAAAGTGCAATATCCATAGAATTCTAGTCTAAACAATTTAATTTGTTGAAAACTAGACTTTAACTCAAGAGTAGTGCAGCTACAACAAGCCTAACAAAAGGAATGGACATTATATAGAACCTTCACATCCATTTAGACCCAGGTACTAAATACACATGAATTGATTACATGTCTCATTTATAAGGGTCTCATATTCACTTCTTGGTGTCAAAATTCCCAATGAGTTACACTTTCCCCAGTGTTCCCAATGTATGACACACTAGAAAAATGGGACCCACTAGAAATTTTCACACTAGGAACTAAATATGAGGCCCTTGTGATTATCTCAATTCTTTGATTGGGCCAAGAGTGGGCTATGTTCTCCCATCTTCTTGTATTCTCCCATATTCTTCGTTTTCTTATTCTAATGTAACCCAAAATCCCATGTGTATCCACATCCCCTTCCAGCTTCATTAATAGCTGAATTCCATCCCCTTATGGCTAACTAAGTTAACCCTAGGGCACTTGGACTCTTCTCCAAAATTTATGATTTGGTGAAAAATCATTATAAAGTGCTATATGGATGAATATTTTAGAATTGATATACAAAGAAAAGTTATAGGTTTTGAATTTTAGATTCCATCTATACGGTTAAATTCACCAATGCTATCACCAATATTTTTCTTGAGATTTTTCTATAAATTTGGAAAGAAAAATTTCAAAATTCCCTCAAAATTTCATTACAAGCAAAATAGTATCATTTTTTGAGCATAACTTATTGGAATGAATTCAAAATGAGATTCTCTTGGCATAGTGATTTTTTAAAAATCTTTGTGTTCTTTCCATCTATGACCTCATTTTTTAAACCTAGTTTTGAACTAGAATCAATGCAAATTGACCACTTGATACACGAACGCATTTGTAATTTTAGAAAAATTTGTGTTCTAGGAACACCAAACCCAACCATTAGATAAGATAAGAACATGGTAAAGTATCACCAAAAACTAGGATGACTTCCATCCAAGCAAGACCGAGGAAAAAACAATAACATCGATCTCTTCATCGTCCAAAAAAGGGAGCGTCACGTCGCAATCGCCTTCAACGACGACGTACATGCAGCGCAGCGACAGAGCCAGCTTCAATTCGGAGGAGACGGGTCCTGCGCTTGCATCTCTTTTCAAGCCTGCGACCAAAGTACGTCTTCCCGTGATTTACGCCACCCACACGCAGGAACGTTCATCCCAGCTTCACTCCAACAGGGAAGGTGCTGCTGAAATAAAGCAAGCACAGACTGTATTCGTTCATCGATCTCTCTGGGCTTGGCTTCAACGCATGCTTGCTCTCGTGAGCTCTAGTTATTCTGTGATCTAGCTACGCGAGCGGACTCCACCCCTGTCCCCGCTATGAATTTGATCTGAGATTTCCCAGCTTCAACTGCAGCTAGGGCGCGGCAAGAGGGAGTTCGATTGGACGAGGTGGCAGGTATGGACTACTCTCCGACCTCTACCTAGCTCTCTCACTCTCTCCTGGAGTCATTGCGAGTGAGGGTGTGGTTCTTGAGGGCTCTCCATAGCCAACGACGGAGACTGTGAGCGAACATGCGGTAGAATTGGACACTTTTGGGTTGGAAGGGATTGGTTGGTGCCCAGGAGTTAATTGTGGAGGTGTGTATGTCTGGTGGTAGGAGAAGTTGTGTTGTGAGCGAGTGCTTTAGAACATGCCGGTTGTTGAAAATACATCTTTCTGTCTTGGCAGAGACGTACTTGTGGAGTTGTGGTCGTTTTCTCGAACTTGCAGTCCACCGACTAGCTAGAGCACTTTAGAGGCTTCATTTGTGTTACGTAGGAATGCACAGAGAGCCATTCCATGTGACACCCCTGTTTCGGCAACCCGTTTTGAGTTTTTCATCTTCAGTACGTCCAGCTAGTTCTTTCCACTATTATCTCGTTCCTCATCTGGAGTTCTGAAACATCGAGATTGTTATCCATGTTAATTTCAGCAAGGACTTGATCATTATGCTGAACTTTTTCCTGAAATTGGAATCCACGGAATAGAGCACTTTAAAAGCGTCATGTGTGTTTGACGTGTTCAGAATTGCAAAGAGCGTGACATTCCATGTTGCACTCCCGTTTGACGTTCATTATCGATCTCGAGTCCTGTAACTGCACTTTAGCTCCTCGTGAAATGTGCGGTCTAGTGCAGGTTGTGAGTCAGTGTATGCTTTCATCACTTTATCTCTGGCATGGATATGTCTCCCTGCTGGTCAGCTATGAACATTCAATTGATTTCTATGATGATTTCTAGCTTGATTTTGCATTCATGTCAGTTAGTTCATGTGTCAGCAATTTCGGAGCTTCCCTTGTGTTATTTGTGAAAAGGAACTAATAGTTACTGGTCTCTGATGACTGCTTTTGTAGCTGAATTGGCAGGTAGGACGAAACGTGTCTAGGTCGACGTACCACAGGTAGTAGGGAACGTTGTTTTGCTTCCATCAATCGAGCAGCTGCAACTCCAAAGGCCGTAGAAGAGAAGCCTCCATAAGTGAAGATCGATGGCACAACCGACATCCGCCGAGCAGAAGAGAGACAAAGAGGCCCGGGAAAAGTTTCACTCGGAAATGTTGAAGCTGGTGTCCCGACTGGAGGTGAGGAACTCCATTTTGTTTTATAAGCGCGTTTCGAGGTCCACGGCGACGGAGGTGATGCAGGGGCCATTCGCCTACTCACTGGTATTTCATCTCTTTCACGAGAACATTTGCTTTGAAACTGCTTTGATTATTAATCTATTTCCTGCAATGCGTGCACGTATGATGCACAACAAGCAAGTACCTTGATGATCAAACGGGTTAACAAATGCTGAGTGAACTGTTGGATACGAGTCCCCACCTGATGGATGATGTTTCTTTTCCTAAATAGCTGTTTTGATAAATCTTGCTATCCATTCCTCATAGGTTGGTGATCGAGCGCTGTTAAACAGGCCGGAGTGAGTTGAACATTTGTAGAGAAATGACCACTGGTTTGGAAAGCGTTTCAAACAATCTGGTTTTATCTATACATGCTTGAATCCATTCATACTTTTAAATCCCGCCTTGATAATCAAAGGACTAGCTACAGGAACTGGACTGTTTCACTTGAGCAACCTGCCCAATACAGTTTTTGGTGAACCCATTGGCATGGAAGCTTCGTACTATTTTCTTGCAATGCTGCATCGTATCTCGTATTTCTTCTACCGATTGATGACGAAGGTGATTAAAAAACTTTGGGTTGTTTGCACAGGAGTTTCCATCGAAATTCCTCAGTCTCCATGCCAAAAAGTTCGGTAAAGAGTGTACTTTCATGAGGACAGACACCCGGCAAACATGGCCCATCGAGATTACAGTACGTCCTTTCCCTAATTCAAGGACCCGAGTGTTTGCATACGGGTGTGGTGGATGGAAAGCTTTCGTCATGGACAACCGCATCAAAGTTGGTGACTTCCTCATCTTTGGCTTGCTCAGCTTTTCACGCTTCCAAGTGCTTATTGGGAGGGCACCTGTTGAGGTCCATGCACATGAAGACAACAGCAAAGCAAACCAAGACAACCTACCAGCTTAGACCTCTTCATGCTCACTTCATAATATGTGAATCATCACGTGGGGTTCTGTATCGATAGTAGTTGCTTGCAGTTAGTAGTTGTTACCATCCATTCTTTTGGGTTGGAATCCTACTAATGAAGTTTACTTGGTGATAGTTGAAGAGCAAATGCAAATGGTTAGGAGGGAGAATTTTGTTCTTTTCAAGACCCAAAATGTAATGGAGATGCAAAATGTTGACATTTCCTGAGGATTGCTGTAACATTTCATTCAACTTTGTCTTGGTTAGTCCAAAAACTATGTATTACTCCCACCCTAACACCCAACCACCTCCAACTAGGGAGTATTGAACTGATGAGTATGCCATTTCACAGACCATGGGGTTTGAATCAAGGATGTGATATCAGAGAAGGTGCTATTATACAGGGATATGTGACGTGAATAGCCTAATCCCAAGAATTGCAATGGCAAAGCCATGTGACAGACACCCTGAAAACGGGACGAACCATCCAGATGACCAGATTGCATTCGGCTTCCGAAGACTGCCACAAAATTGGCAATGGCCGCGTCCTGTTTGCGAGGCAGTCGTTTGCAGATTGTTGCCGAGAGCTGTGAACGATTGACGTTTTTGTTTTCTTCTTGCACTAGATACCAACATTTACCTCCGACGGCACTGGAAATTGTTGTATTGAAATAGAGCAGAGAGAGACCCGGTGCGCAGGGAAGGGTTCTCTTCGCAAGGATTTTATTAATTCCCTTCAAATCATATGTGTGCAATCCAAATGGGTAGATTTTACAATACATTGTCACATTTTACATGTCAATGGTGTTTCCACCTAATATTTGCGAGATTTTACAAGATTTAATTGTTCCACATTGATTGTCAAGGGTACCGTGAGGTTGGACAAGTATAACTTGTATGTTATGAATCTCTGGGGAAAGGAATTCTATTTTATAGAAATGTTTGATTCCTATAAATAAAATTCATTGTCTCAAAGATTGGTAACATAAAAGTCTTATTTGTCCAACCTCATAGTACCCTTGAGTCCTTGACAATCAATGAGTAGGAGTTAGAGAGATCTTCAAATAACACTAAAAAATGCACAAATTTCACCCTCCATAAAAAAAATTTCTCACATTTTCTTGTAATAGGCACATTCCTTGTGTTCTGAAAAAAAGGTAAAATATAGGAGTTGTTGCAAAGAATTTCCATTACAGTGCTTGTTGGAGGGCTTTGAAAATTGAAAATGTTCATAGTATTGCAATTTATCATTAGAATACATGAGAAGAAGTGGTGTACATTATTGTACATTCAACAACAAATGCTAGTAGAAGTGTACATTGAATCCTTTTGCAATAAAGCTCTAAAGAAATGGCAATGTGACAATGTGATTTTTGAAAAGTGAATTTATTTGTCAAAATTGCTATATTTTAGTGCATTGAGTCAAAAGGAGAAAAGGTTTTCATAAAATTCAAGCAAATGTAGCAAGTGTAGTAGGTTGCCATAGATATGTGAACATTTCTTTTGTATATTAACGTAACATACATTCTAGGATCTTAACTTTCAAAATTAAAGGAACAACTATTTTGAATCTAAAGGGATCTCAGTACTTACTCAAGGGGTGCACTCCTCCTTTTTTTGATGTTAGCATGCGAACAAAACTTTGGACCTCTTATATACTTTTTGAATTATAATAAAATTAAGTAAAAAAAAATATGAATAGATTTTTTACTTTGAAAGTTTATGTTTTGAATTATTGATATTTTTATTTGTTAATAATAATTAATTACAAATTTTTGAAGTAAAAAGATACACTATAGAATTGAAAAATAACTTTCACACCCCTATATTATATTCTAAAAAAATTGTATAAAACATGAACAAAAAATTCCTAAAATAACTCTCTATTGAAAGCTCATTTTGAATTGAATATTGATGCAATGGTCATTTAAATGTGTTCTCTAAAAATATTTGAGTTAAAAAAAAATGCCATTTTAGTGCATTTTTAACCTCTTCTAGAAATCATTCCATATTTTATTTGAGTTTGAAAGTTTGGGAGTAGAATCCTATAGTCATTAGTAAACAATGCTCAAAATTTGAAGTTAAAATTATAGTTTATTAGAAACCACTTGTTCGCATGTAGTTTGTTGTAGTAGAACTAAGTACACCCCCAAGAGTACTTAACCTTTATTCATCTTTGCAAGTAATTTGACGATATGCAAATTTGAGACATTTGAATATTAGTTAGATATCATGTTAATTATTTGTGTGCCAAAGATAATTGAGGCATTTTTTTCCTAACATAGCTGACATCCAATAGATAAATCATGAACATTATCAAAAGCTTAGAATGGGAGGAATATGAAATGGATGAAGAGGATCCAAATATGTAATCAAAAGAAAATTTTGTTAGATCAATAATAATGTGGATAGGATATTTAACTTAATAATATGTACAAAATTTCAAATAATCTATTAATTCAAATATTAGAAGAATTTATGTAGAGAGAGGTAGATATAGATATATTTTAAAACAATGAAAATGAAAATCTAACCAAAATTAAAGAATCCTTTAATTTGAATATAATTTATTGGTCCCAAGTAAACTTGTTTTAAAAGTGGCCTTTCTGGTGCAATGAATATAAATGATATTTTTTTTTCTTGAAATTTAGGTATAAGAAGACATACTATACTATTGTGAGATTGTAAAGAATAGTTTTTAGGTTGTTTTCTTTCCTTGAGGATCAAGAGATTAGAATTTAAAAATAGGCCAAGTTAACCCCTAAGTGCTTAAGCCTTTCCAAATGTATTTTTCTTGTGAAAAAAGAGGATGATTGGGCTTATAGTAATTCTCAATGAAGCAAATTCCTTTTTTTTTCAAAATCTAATCACATACATGTTTAAAGAGCTTATTTATTAGTGTGCATACCAATTTTGAGTGTGAAATTGTATAGGAATTGTGAGATCATAATAATAAAAATATACATATTCTATTTTTAGTATATTATCCCACTCCACAATATTTGAGAAACTTACATAAAAGAGTTTTTGGGGATTGCTGGTGACATGAACAATTAAAAATTGTGTTTGCATATCAAAATGCATTTCCAAAAATGTTAAGTTCGAATGGAAAACTATCAAACTCATACATTAATTACACACTCCACCTTGCAATTGTTGAAACCTAATTTCTTTTTCATCAGTAGAAATTACAAATAACTCCAAATCAACACTTGCATACATCAATATTCAAAGATGATAACTATAAAAACACTTACTCTATCTATTGGGAACATTTTTCAAAACAAATGGACAAGTGCAATTTCTTATATCTCAAATCAAGTGAAATTGGCAGGCTTTACTTATAGTCAAGAAACAAAGTAAAATTGGCAAGTTTTACTCTTCTACTAATGTTACACATATATGCCTTTGAAGACCTTACAAAAATCAAATATTTACTTTTTTGTGGAAAAAAACAATTCTAAAAGATAACCTTCAATATTGTTCATACAAAAGTTTTAAATGGTTTTGGGTACAAGCATGATTGGGGTACCCCATAAATGTCATCACATTATAAAAATATAAAATTCACCAAAATTCATTTCTTTAATATGAATTAAGTTAAAAATCTTGATGTAAATTTTTTAATTTAATTCAAATTTATTTGCTTCAAATAGAATAAAATAAAAAATCATCTAAAAAATTCTCATTGATTGATTAAAGTTATTAATTTGATTCTTGTAGCTCTATTTAGGACTCTGTTGCAATGTCAATTTTTCATTCAAGAATCAAAAAGGAACATAAATATTTATTAGAAAGTATTTTTGAATTCCTTTATTGGTTTATGATGTTTTAATAACCAACTTTAGTAATTTGATAATTTAATATGGGAAATTTAACTATTTTTAATTATTTTCCAAATCACCTTAAATAATAGAAGCGGGGCTACATCTAAAAGGAATTGAAAATTGAAGATTTTTTAGGATTTCATGTTTGAAACCTGAAAAGTGAGTTGTAAAGTAGTGAATAAGCAAAATAAATCAAAGTGAATTTTTTGTATATATATGTGTATTTTTCTATTGACATGATATTAGTTGTTAGATCCTAATAAATATGAAAATAAAAAATTGAAGATTTAATAAGTTAAAATTCATGAAAATGATTTGTCTATATGAGTTGTAATAATAACCAATGTTTAAAGAAAAATTAATCTCATTTTTGTTTGTAAAATAAGCTAATTTAAAATTATTTCATTCATAATCTTTAGTTCGTAACTACGATATCTCAATCATGTTTATACCCTTTTATATAAATTAAAATACCTACACAAAAAGAAGCCTAAAATTTCTTATTGACCATATACGGTGGATTAAAAAGTTAAGAGTTAAAATGATGGAAGTTCTTTAAATGCAAAACTTTCAAGGTTCATACTACAAGAATGAGGGCTTTAGTTGACCATGTAGAATTGTGCATATATATATATATATATATATATATATATAATGTTGGAAACCAATATTGATACCAATACCAATACTACAATAGGTAGCATCTCACCTCCTTGATATAAGTTTGCACAACTACCTTGGTAATATAGTGATATCCAACCACCTAAGGGATTTGTTTGGCCAACTATCTAAGTGACAATAAGGATGTATAAATCAATACATACCTATATCTATATCTGTATCTATATAAAATATAGACATATATATATGTATAAGGCAACAATATGGAATTTCAAAAATTAACTAATTTTGGTTACAACCTTATTTGAAATTCTTCCCCCCTTCTTCAATATTTAAATCTGCACTAATAGAAAAAATGCAATACCCACACAATTCTAGTCTAAATACTTTAATTTGTTGAAAACTAAACTTTAACTCAAGAGTAGTGCAGCTACAACAAACCTAACAAAAGGAATGGGCATTATATAGATCCTTCACATCCATTTAGACCCAAGTACTAAATACACATGAATTGATTACATGTCTCATTTATAAGGGTCTCATATTCACTTCTTGGTGTCAAAATTCCAAATGAGTCCCACTTTCCCCGGTGTTCCCAATGTATGATACACTAGAAAAATGGGACCCACTAGAAATTTTCACACTAGGAACTAAATATGAGGCCCTTGTGATTATCTCAATTCTTTGATTGGGCCAAGAGTGGGCTATATTCTCCCATCTTCTTGCACTCTCCCATATTCTTTGTTTTCGTATTCTAATATAACCCAAAATTCCATGTGTATCCACATCCCCTTCTAGCTTCATTAATAGTTGAATTCTATCCCCTTATGGCTAACTAAGTTAACCCTAGGGCACTTGGACTCTTCTCCAAAATTTATGATTTGGTGAAAAATCATTTGGAAGAATATTTTAGAAGTGATATACAACGGAAAGTTATAGATTTTGAATTTTAGATTCCATTTACATGGTTAAATTCACCAATGCTATCACCAATATTTTTCTTGAGATTTTTCTATAAATTTGGAAAGGAAAATTTCAAAACTCCCTCAAAATTTCATTACAAGCAAAATAGTATCATTTTTTGAGCATAACTTATTGGAATGAATTCAAAATGAGGTTCTCTTGACATAGTGATTTTTAAAAAATCTTTGTGTTCTTTCCATCTATGACCTCAATTTTGTAAACCTAGTTTTGAACTAGAGTCAATGCAAATTGACCACTTGATACACGAAAGCATTTGTAATTTTAGAAAAATTTGTGTTCTAAGAACACCAAATCCAACCATTAGATAAGACAAGAACATGATAAAATATCACCAAAAAATAGGATGACTTCCATCCAAGCAAGACCGAGAAAAAAACAATAACATCAATCTGTTCATCGTCCAAAAAACGGAGTGCTGGAAAGAAAGGGCGTCACGTCGCAATCGCCTTCAACGACGACGTACATGCAGCGCAGCGACAGAGCCAGCTTCAATTCGGAGGAGACGGGTCCTGCGCTTGAATCTCTTTTCAAGCCTGCGACCAAAGTACGTCTTCCCGTGATTTACGCCACCCACACGCAGGAACGTTCATCCCAGCTTGCACTCCAACAGGGAAGTTGGTGCTGAAAGCAAGCACACACTGCATTCGTTCATCGATCTCTCTGGGCTTGGCTTCAACGCATGCTTGCTCTCCTGAGCTCTAGCTATTGTGTGTGATCTAGCTACGCGAGCGGACTCCACTCCTGTCTCTGCTTTGAATTGGATCTGAGATTTCCGAGCTTCAATTGCAGCTAGGGCGCGGCAAGAGGGAGTTCGAGTGAGGAGGTGGCAGGTATGGACTACTCTCCGACCTCTACCTAGCTCTCTCGCTCTCTCCTGGAGTCATTGCGAGTGAGGGTGTGGTTCTTGAGGGCTCTCCATAGCTAACGACGGAGACTGTGAGCGAACATGCGGTAGAATTGGACACTTTTGGGTTGGAAGGGATTGGTTGGTGCCCAGGAGTTAATTGTGGAGGTGTGTATGTCTGGTGGTAGGAGAAGTTGTGTTGTGAGCGAGTGCTTTAGAACATGCCGGTTGTTGAAAATACATCTTTCTGTCTTGGCAGAGACGTACTTGTGGAGTTGTGGTCGTTTTCTCGAACTTGCAGTCCACCGACTAGCTAGAGCACTTTAGAGGCTTCATTTGTGTTACGTAGGAATGCACAGAGAGCCATTCCATGTGACACCCCTGTTTCGGCAACCCGTTTTGAGTTTTTCATCTTCAGTACGTCCAGCTAGTTCTTTCCACTATTATCTCGTTCCTCATCTGGAGTTCTGAAACATCGAGATTGTTATCCATGTTAATTTCAGCAAGGACTTGATCATTATGCTGAACTTTTTCCTGAAATTGGAATCCACGGAATAGAGCACTTTAAAAGCGTCATGTGTGTTTGACGTGTTCAGAATTGCAAAGAGCGTGACATTCCATGTTGCACTCCCGTTTGACGTTCATTATCGATCTCGAGTCCTGTAACTGCACTTTAGCTCCTCGTGAAATGTGCGGTGTAGTGCAGATTGTGAGTCAGTGTATGCTTTCATCACTTTATCTCTGGCATGGATATGTCTCCCTGCTGGTCAGCTATGAACATTCAATTGATTTCTATGATGATTTCTAGCTTGATTTTGCATTCATGTCAGTTAGTTCATGTGTCAGCAATTTCGGAGCTTCCCTTGTGTTATTTGTGAAAAGGAACTAATAGTTACTGGTCTCTGATGACTGCTTTTGTAGCTGAATTGGCAGGTAGGACGAAACGTGTCTAGGTCGACGTACCACAGGTAGTAGGGAACGTTGTTTTGCTTCCATCAATCGAGCAGCTGCAACTCCAAAGGCCGTAGAAGAGAAGCCTCCATAAGTGAAGATCGATGGCACAACCGACATCCGCCGAGCAGAAGAGAGACAAAGAGGCCCGGGAAAAGTTTCACACGAAAATGTTGAAGCTGGTGTCCCGACTGGAGGCGAGGAACTCCATTTTGTTTTATAAGCGCGTTTCGAGGTGCGCGGCGACGGAGATGGTGCAGGGGCCATTCGCCTACTCACTGGTATTTCATCTCTTTCACGAGAACATTTGCTTTGAAACTGCTTTGATTATTAATCTATTTCCTGCAATGCGTGCACGTATGATGCACAACAAGCAAGTACCTTATGATCAAACGGGTTAACAAATGCTGAGTGAACTGTTGGATACGAGTCCCTACCTGATGGATGATGTTTCTGTTCCTAAATAGCTGTTTTGATAAATCTTGCTATCCATTCCTCATAGGTTGGTGATCGAGCGCTGTTAAACAGGCCGGAGTGAGTTGAACATTTGTAGAGAAATGACCACTGGTTTGGAAAGCGTTTTGAAACAATCTGTTTTTATTTATACATGCTTGAATCCATTCATACTTTTAAATCCTGCCTTCATAACCAAAGGACTAGCTACAGGAGCTGGACTGTTCCACTTGAGCAACCTGCCCAATACAGTTTTTTGTGAATCCATTGGCATGGAAGCTTCGTACTATTTTCTTGCAATGCTGCATCGTATCTCGTATTTCTTCTACCGATTGATGACGAAGGTGATTAAAAAACTTTGGGTTGTTTGCACAGGAGTTCCCATCGAAATTCCTCAGTCTCCATGCCAAAAAGTTCGGTAAACAGTGCACTTTCATGAGAACAGACACCCAGCAAACATGGCCCATCGAGATTATAGTACGTTCTTTCTACAGTTCAAGGACCCGTAATTCAAGGACCCGAGTGTTTGCATACGGGTGTGGTGGATGGAAAGCTTTCGTCATGGACAACCGCATCAAAGTTGGTGACTTCCTCATCTTTGGCTTGCTCAGCTTTTCACACTTCCAAGTGCTTATTGGGAGGGCGCCCGTTGAGGTCCATGCACATGAAGATAACAAAGCAAACCAAGACAACCTACCAGCTTAGACCTCTTCATGCTCACCTTATAATATGTGAATCATCACATGGGGTTCTCTATTGATAGTAGTTGCTTGCAGTTAGTAGTTGTTACCATTCATTCTTTTGGGTTGGAATCGCACTAATCAAGCTTACTTGGTGATAGTTGAAGAGCAAATGCAAATGGTGAGGAGGGAGAGTTTTGTTGTTTTGAAGACCCAAAATGTAATGGAGATGCAAAATGTTGACATTTAGTAAGGATTGTTGTAACCTTTCATCCAATGTTGTCTTGATTAGTCCAAAGAGTGTGTATTACTCCCGCCCTAACACGGGATTCGTCTCAATTTCCAACTAGGGAGTATTGAACTGATGAGTTTTGAATCAAGGATGTGATATTAAAGAAGGTGCTATTATAGAGGGATATGTAACGTGAATAGCCTAATTCCAAGGATTGCAATGGCAAGGCCATGTGGACAGACACCCTGTAAACGGGACGAACCATCCAGATGACCAGATTGCATTCGGCTTCCAGGACTGCAACAAAATTGGCAATGGCCGCGTCCTGTTTGCGAGGCAGTCGTCTGCAGATTGTTGCCGAGAGCTGTGAACGATTGACGTTTTTGTTTTCTTCTTGCACTAGATACCAACATTTACCTCCGAGGGCACTGAAAATTGTTGTATTGAAATAGAGCAGAGAGAGAAGCCCGGTGCGCAGGGAAGGTTCACTGCCTCGAATATCCGATTGCTGTTCGTCCAATTCGTGGAACTGGCATTTCTGTGTTTTCTGATTTGGATCTCCAGAAAATCCGACCTCGATGCGGGTTTCTGACCATGGCTCGAAGGTCCTCACAAGCTGGTAATAAAGGAAGGCGTTCATTTCTCCATGGCATTTGGGAGAAAACTCTGTCAAGTCCGCTTGTATCCCCTCAACGCGAAGTAATTAATAGAGCAATCTTGGATTTGTTGTGAATTAAAACTCCACTAGACATGGAGGTGGTGAATCCCATGGCGGACTGACGCTGAGCTTCTTTAACGTGAGCGAGTATGGGATCACAAATAGCAATGTTGCCTCAGAACACGGTGACGACTTGTTCCTGCGTGAAATGATCTCCGTTAGGTCGGATTGATGGAGTGACTGAATCTGTGAACATGTCATAGTATTTCTTGTCTCCTTTGTTAACACCGAGCCTGTGAGAACGTTGAAATATGAATTTCTTACTTGCACTGGAGGAAACACTATTGCAGTTGAAGGAGTGACTTGATTTGCGAATGGCATGTCTTTGTATTTTTGTCTCCCTTGTTAGCATGGAGCCTCTGAGAATATCGTAACATGGATTGATTCCTTACTTAAGCTGGAAGAAACGGTAATGAAAATATTGAAACTAACTAATAATTAGCACGCCATGTTTTGTGAACAGACAGAGAACAGGAATGTGACTTACGCGCATCCCGTTGCTGCATTCTTTCACTGCGCATTCAAGGTTAGGTCAAGTGTTCAGCATTTCTTCTTAGCGATGTTTAGTTATGCACAGAAGTAGCCAGATGAAGAAATTACTGAATCCACTGTCGCATACTTTTGTGCAGGTGGCTGCCATTTTCACATACCTCCTTTGCGGACTCTTTTCGGCGAGCTATGTGATTAATTTTGTCGTCACGATCGCATTGCTTGCAAATGATTTCTGGATTGTAAAGAACGTCACTGGGAGTCTGCTGGTAGGGTCGAGATGGTGGAACGACGTAGACGAGCACCTGGGAGTTTGAGTCGCTTGATCAAAACAACGTTCCCTACTACCTGTGGTACGCCGACCTAGACACGTTTCCTCCTACCTGCTCATTCAGCTACGAAAGCAGTCATCATCAGTGACCAGAAACAATTAGTTCCTTTTCACGGAGTCTTACCGATCAACCCATCGAAATAACACAACGGAAGCTCCGAAATTGCTGACACATGAACTAACTGACATGAATTCAAATTCAAGCTAGAAATCATCATAGAAATCAATTGAATGTTCAAAGCAGGCCAGCAGGGAGACATATCCATGCCAGAGATAAAGTGATGAAAGCATGCACTGACTCACAACCCGCACTACACCGCACATTTCAGGAGGGACTGGAGATGAAGAACGCCAACAGGAGTGCAACATGGAATGTCACGCTCTCTGCAAATCTAAACAACGCAAATACACATGACGCTCTGAAAGTGCTCTATCCGGCCTACGGACTATGGAATCGTTCAGCACAATGATCAAGTCTCTGCTGAAATTAACAGGGAGACAATGTACAACAACTTCGATGTCTCAGGACTCCAGATGACGAGAAAAGAATGGAAAGGACTAGCTGAACGTACTCGACATGAAAATCTCGAAACGGGATGCCACATGGAATGGCTCTCTGTGAATTCCTACGTAACACAAGATGAAGCCTCTAAAGTGCTCTAGCTAGTCGGTGGACTGCAAGTTCGAGAAAACGACCACAACTCCACAAGTACGTCTCCGCCAAAACAGAAAGATGTATTTTCAACAACCGGCATGTTCTAAAGCACTCGCTCACAACACAACTTCTCCTACCACCAGACGTGCACCTCCACAATTAACTCCTGGGCACCAACCAATCCCTTCCAACCCAAATATGTCCAATTCTACTGCATGTTCGCGGACAGTCTCCGTCGTGGGGTATGGAGAGGCCTCAAGAACAACACCCTCACTCGCAATGACTCCAGGAGAGAGCGAGAGAGCTAGCTAGAGGTCGGAGCGTAGTCCATACCTGCCACCTCCCCCAATCGAACTCCCTCTTGCCGCGCCCTAGCTGCAATTGAAGCTCGGAAATTCAAGCAAATGCACCAAGTGTAGTAGGTTGCCATAGATATGAGAGCATTTCTTTTATAAACTAATGTAACATACATTTTAGGATCTTAACATTCAAAATTAAAGGAACAACTATTTTAAATCTAAAGGGATCTAAGTACTTAACTTTTATTCATCTTTGTGAAGAATTTGGCAATATGCAAATTTGAGTCATTTGACTATTAATTAAGTATTTATATTAGTTACTTGTGTGCTAAAGATAGTTGAAGCATTTATTTCCTAACATAGTTGACATCCACTAGATAAATTATGAATATTATCAGAAGCTTAGAATGAGGCTTAGAATGGGAGGGATATAAAATGGATGAAGAAGATCCAAATATGTAATCAAAAGAAAATTTTGTTAGATCAACAATGATGTGGATAGAATGTTTACTTTTGTATAAGGTTTAAATCAATGCTTGTCAAGATAAAAAAATATAACTACTTAACAATGTGTACAAAATTTTAAAATAATCTATTAATTCAAATATTAGAAGATTTATAATTTTAATATAAATATAAATATATTTATATTTAATTGGTATGAGCTTCCAAAATCCACAACTTTGAATTTCCAATCTGGCAATTTCATTAACTTGTACATTTCAATTTTTTTTGATTTAGACCCTTTTCAAGGTTTGAAGAATTCAAAATGTTAGTAATTTGTATATTTTATTTGTTGAAACATTTTATAATTTCATATATCATAAAATTTCTTAGGATTCTAAACATACAAACCATAACAATGTTTGATTTTTGTATATAGAATTCATTGTCTTGGAGATTGATAACTTACAAGTCTTTTGTGTCCAATATTATGGTACCCTTGACAATCAATGTGGAATAATTGCATCTTCTAAAATCTAACAAATATTAGGTGGAAACAACATTGAAATGTAAGATGTGTCACACTCATGATTTTGGGAGAATTTTTAAAATCCTTGCAAAGAAAACCCATAGTTTCTATTCATACAGGAATTTTTTGAAGATCCCCTCCACAATGAAAATAGAATATTAGAAATTTAGGAACTAGCAAAAACTAGTAGGGACGAACTATATAATCTCCAAACTAATTATAGGTAATTCCAAACAAGTTTGCTATGCAAGAATCCTAATTGCCTTCAATTTATGATTTCAAATGCTAGGCTTATCAATATCTCCTAATCTAACAAATATCATTGATAGTAGTAAAACATTTATCAAGTCATGTATGTGAGCCTTTACATTGAATTGTCTCCAATCATGCTACACCTTTATGCTACACAAGTTAAATGACATGTTGGTGATATAAATTTGTAAAAGAAGGAAAACATCTAGACTTTTATACATGCTTGCTCTCTTCTTTTCTATGTTTTGAACTAAGTTGATTCAATCTTTTATGTTAAAACTTTGTACTTAAGATTCAAAAGCTCTAACAACAAGCAAGGGTGAAATATGATGGTGAAGGGCCAACAATCACATATGCTAATGTATTATCTTCTCCTTTCTATTCATAGTTGGCACAACAATGAGCACCACAAAGATGTTCTTCTTTAGATCAAGCATAGTGACAAGAAAGCCAACAAACAAAAGTAATAAAATATTTTTGTTTGTTTACTCTAACTAAAACTCATTTCGTCTACATTCCCAAGAATTTGTGTATATGTCTAGGTATAAGTGTAATGTACATAGGACAAGATTATGAATAAATTCTCTTCTACATCACAATTATTGAATACATGTATTTTTGATAAAATAATGCATTCTTGTATGAGGCAAGAATATAGAATTTCAAAAATTAGCCAATTTTGGTTTAAAACCTTATTTGAAAATTTTTCCCCCTCTTTTTCAATATTTAGACCTATGCTAATAGAAAAAGTGCAATATCCACACAATTCTAATCTAAACACTTTAATTTGTTGAAAACTAGACTATAACTCAAAGACTAGCATAGCCACAACAAGCCTAACAAAAGGAATGAACATTCTATAGATCCTTCACATCTATTTAGACCCAAGCACTAAATACACATGAATTGATTACATGTCTCATTCATAGGGGTCTCATATTCATTTCTTGGTGTCAAAATTCTCAATGCGTCCCACTTTCTCTGGTGTTCCCAATGTATGACACACTAGGAAAAGAAGGACCCTCTAGGAATTTTGACACCGAGAACTAAATATGAGGCCCTTGTGATTATCTCATTAATTCTTTGATTGGACCAAGAGTGGGCTACATTCTCCCATATTCTTTGTCTTCTCATTCTAATGTAACCCAAAACTCCATGTGTGTCCACATCCCCTTCCATCTCCATGAATAACTGAATTCCATCCCCTTATGGCTAACTAAGTTAATCCTTGCTTTGCTCTCTGCACAGCTTGCCCGAGAAAAGGGAAAGGACGGCGTCACGTCGCCGTCGCCTTCAACGACGTACATGCAGCGACAGAGCCAGCTTCAATTCGGAGGAGACGGGTCCTGCGCTTGAATCTCTTTTCAAGCCTGCAACGCGTACTCACCATGAGTCCTGCAAGAGTACGTCTTCCCGTGAATTGCGCCACCCACATGCAGGAACGTTCATCCCAGCTTGCACTCCAACAGGGAAGTTGCTGCTGAAAGCAAGCACACACTGCATTCGTTCATCGATCTCTCTGGGCTTGGCTTCAAGGCATGCTCGCTCTCGTGAGCTCTAGCTATTCTGTGTGATCTAACTACGCGAGCGGACTCCACTCCTGTCTCTGCTTTGAATTGGATCTGAGATTTCCGAGCTTCAATTGCAGCTAGGGCGCGGCAAGAGGGAGTTCGATTGGGGGAGGTGGCAGGTATGGACTACGCTCCGACCTCTAGCTAGCTCTCTCGCTCTCTCCTGGAGTCATTGCGAGTGAGGGTGTTGTTCTTGAGGCCTCTCCATACCCCACGACGGAGACTGTCCGCGAACATGCAGTAGAATTGGACATATTTGGGTTGGAAGGGATTGGTTGGTGCCCAGGAGTTAATTGTGGAGGTGCACGTCTGGTGGTAGGAGAAGTTGTGTTGTGAGCGAGTGCTTTAGAACATGCCGGTTGTTGAAAATACATCTTTCTGTTTTGGCGGAGACGTACTTGTGGAGTTGTGGTCGTTTTCTCGAACTTGCAGTCCACCGACTAGCTAGAGCACTTTAGAGGCTTCATCTTGTGTTACGTAGGAATTCACAGAGAGCCATTCCATGTGGCATCCCGTTTCGAGATTTTCATGTCGAGTACGTTCAGCTAGTCCTTTCCATTCTTTTCTCGTCATCTGGAGTCCTGAGACATCGAAGTTGTTGTACATTGTCTCCCTGTTAATTTCAGCAGAGACTTGATCATTGTGCTGAACGATTCCATAGTCCGTAGGCCGGATAGAGCACTTTCAGAGCGTCATGTGTATTTGCGTTGTTTAGATTTGCAGAGAGCGTGACATTCCATGTTGCACTCCTGTTGGCGTTCTTCATCTCCAGTCCCTCCTGAAATGTGCGGTGTAGTGCGGGTTGTGAGTCAGTGCATACTTTCATCACTTTTTCTCTGGCATGGATGTCTCCCTGCTGGCCTGCTTTGAACATTCAATTGATTTCTATGATGATTTCTAGCTTGAATTTGCATTCATGTCAGTAGTTCATGTGCCAGCACTTTGGTAGCTTCCCTTGTGTTATTTCGATGGGTTGATCGGTAAGAGTCCGTGAAAAGGAACTAATAGTTACTGGTCTCTGATGACTACTTTTGTAGCTGAATTGGCAGGAAACGTTGTTTTGGTTCCATCGATCGAGCAGCTACAAAGGTGTTGGAAGAGAAGCTGCAGCTCCATAAGTGAAGATCGATGACATCACCGACGTCCACCACGCAGCAGCAGAAGAGTGGCAAAGAGGCCCGGGAAGAGTTCGACACGAAAATGTTGAAGCTGGTATCACGACTGGAGGCGAGGAGCTCCATTTTGTTTTACAAGCGTGTTTCGAAGTGCATGGTGACGGAGGCGGTGCAGGGGCCACTCGCTTACTCACTGGTATGTTTGCAAGCAGATGAGCATTTCTTCTCTTTCAGGACAACATTTGTTTTGAAATTGCTTTGATTATTCGATTTCTTTCAATGCATGCATGATGCAAGACAAGCAAGTACCTTGATCATCAAACGGGTTAGCAAATGCTGAGTGGACAGTTGGATACGAGTCTCCGCCGGATGGACAATGTTTCTGTTACTGCGTAGTTATTTTGTTTAATCTTGCCATGCTCCATTCCTCATAGCCGGCTTGGTGATCGAGCGCTATTAAACAGGCCGGAGTGAGTTCAACATTTCTAGAGAAATTAGAACTTGATCACTGGATTTGAAGCAATCTGGTTTTTACTTACACATGCTTGCATTGATTCATTCATACATTCGAATCCTGCCTTGGTAATCAAAGGAATTAATTAAGACTAGCTACAGTAGCTGTATCTCCTGTTGCTTCTACCGATTGATGACCAAGGTGATTAACAAATTTTGGATTGTTTGCACAGGAGTTTCCAAAGGAATTCATCGATCTGCATAGCAAAAAGTTCGGGAAAGATGCCACTTTCATGACGACAGAACCCAGCAAACATGGCCCATCGAGATCACGATACGTTGTTTCGAACATTCAAGGAGCCGAGTATTTGCATATGGCCGTGGTGGATGGAAGGCTTTCGTTATGGACAACCGCATCAAAGTTGGGGATTTCCTCATCTTTGGCTTGATCAGCTTTTCACGCTTCCAAGTGCTTATTGGGAGGTCGCCAGTTGGGATCCACGCACACAATGAAACCAAGGAAAACCAAGACAAGTTATCAGCTGAGGCTTCTTCATGCTCACTTGGTAACATATGAATCATCGCTTGAGGTTCCGAAGTGTTCCGTATTGTTAGTAGCATTTGTGAGGATCCATTCTTTTGAGTTGGAATCCTACTAATCAAGGTTACTTGGCCATAGTTTAAGAACAAATGAAAATGGTTCAAAGTGTAAATATTCATCAGTACAATACAAACCATTGTTGTTTTCAAGACCCAAAATTCAATGGAGATGCAAAATGTTGACAGTTAGTGAGGATCGTTCAAACATTTCATCCAAACACTTGGCATCCATAAGCTTATTTCAACTGAGCGTATTCATATTTTTAGCTTAGTTTCAACATACATTGTAGTTTTGGATACTTGTTTGTTTTTGGAAGATTTGAATAGGTGGTTGCATCTTTGCCATAGACATTATAAAATTAGAAGCCGAAACTCTTACTTAGAGCCTCTCAACTACATAATAACAAATTTTTGTGGTTTCATTAGAACTACTACAAGTGTCAAAAAAATTTATAATCACAAAAAAATGTAAGACTAGGTGAGATATGAGCATTTGAAAAATGCAACATTTAAATCACAAAGAACTCTTCAAGTATAATCATCTTGAATTTTTTTTTAAATATTGTATAGAATTCCATCCAAATAAAAAAAAATTGAATTGTAGATGAATGCTCAATAGGATCATTCAATTTTTGTGTCTTTTGTACACTAGGTGTGCACTTGATGTGCACTTCTATGGTTTTTAGATTTTGAAAAATTCATAGATGAATTAAATTAGAAAGCAATCTTGATATAAGTTTTTAATCGGCTAGTTTGGAATGTCAATCTTGTGTTGTTATTTTTTAAATTCAATCTTGTATTTTCATCTTCAATAAATTTACAAAATCATAATTAATATGTTCTCACAAACACACTAGATTTTTTAAATACTTTGCATATCCAATCAATATCAATCATGTTGAAGGTGTGCATCCCACTTTATATAAGAAAAAGGATGATTGATGAAAACTTGAGCTATAAAAAGTATATTAAAATATAGAAAGATTATCAATTATAAAAAACAAATTATTTTTTATAATTAAGAAATTTTCAATTAAATCACAATGTGTTTATACTTTCTTTATATTATTTTTTTAAGCAATGAATCCATATTCATTACTTTGCAAAATGAAACCTAGGTACTAAATGTGACAAATAAAATAATAGAATTTTTTTTTAAATTATAGTTTGAAGTATTTAATGCGGGTATGTAGTATTAAATGAGAGTATTTTCATTCAAAAGATATATCAAGTTTGACAAATCAATGGTAGATATTTATAGTCATTAATATGAATATTGTAAAATCTATTTTAATTTTAATTGTACTAATGCCACCATAGGCCAATTTATAGATATGAACATTAAATATTTCAAAAAACACTAAGTTCAATCTAGTAAGAAAATATTGGCTTAGAATGGTGCATTCATAAATTGATCGATTGACTCTATATAGTCTCTTGCTATCACAAGAGCCGTGAAGGATTAGGTAGACTAGATAAATTTCAATACATCTCATTGTAGGAATATTGAACAACATCACATCTACTCCTAATGACACTCACTCAAACAAGCTCAAAGCCAATAGAACACCACCTATGTTTGGACTTCAAATCACTACAAACTACTTCATAGGTACCTTATCATGGTACAACCATTTAAAACTAAAAAGTGCCACCAATATTTGTAACTCAAATTATAACAAGCTCTGAGGGTAATCTATTGGAATTGAAGAGTTCATAAAAACAACCAATGGGTGTTGATGCCTTTTATGCTTTCATGGGGCTCATTTAAGAGACATCTATTATGATTGTAGCCTTGCTTCACATTCTGAAGTTTCAATCTTCAAAATCTATAGAATGGTATGTGAATGTTTAGAAAATTATCTAACTATTTGTCTTTATTTTTATTCTCTTGAAGACGAGCTTGAAGAGAATAACAATCCTAACCAAAATGTATCATCATTTGTACCATTCTCTTACTAAGAACAAAGGGAGTGGCATTTTTTGGTGTCTTGTTCTTAATCTCTCTTGGAGTTCAAAAATTAAGTCAATTAGCCTTTCATTTTGAAGTTTGTGTGACTCTTCATACCCTATCAATAATTGCTTCTTCCCATGTCATAAGTCAAGTCTTTCAATTAATTTTGACCCATTGATTTGGAATAATTTGAGTCAAACTTACTATTGGTCTACAATGGCATTAGCACAATAAAAAATGAAATGGACTAGTATACATATCAACACGCATATCAATGACTATTAGTATCCCACCTTAATTAGATTCAATATTTGATTTGAAAAAGTTCTTTCCATTTAATATGCTATTTTAAATTCCATTATAATACAATTAGCATCTAAATTTTTTTTGCAAATACATTAGAAACACTACAACAATGGCAGTGTTTTATGATTGCAGAATTATGACTGAGGATGACTGGCGACTACTTGTAGTCATATTTTTGAAGGTAAAAAAAATATGAATGCAAATATTACTGCGAGTCATATTTTAGCCTTATACATCATGGCCATATAGTATATGGCCATTGGGAACACCAAAATACTTCATAGAGAACGGTAGGGAATATATTTAGGGAACACCCGGTCATCTTGAAAAATCTTGAAATTCATCAATTTATAGAAAAGAAATGAATAATAAAATCTATTGGTACATTATGCTTTCTACAAAATAACTTAAAATTTAATTAAAAGAATATTTTTTCTTATTGATAAATATTACATATTTGAATCTATGAAAGATTTATAGAACAAAATTTCATCAAGAAACCTCTTTTGTAAACTTTGAAATGTTCTTTTGCTCTAGGGTATTGATCAATTGAATATGCAATGATACCATGGTCATTAAAAGTACTCATGTGTGGTACATAAAAATGAAAGTTGAAATGAATGTTTTGTTCCATGTGTAGGACTTTCATAATAAAAGAAAAGGCTTATATACTTTAATATCCTTTAGATACATTAAAGTTCTTAATTATTTAAATTCAAGTTTAAATTTATGTTCAATACACATCAGTAGAGAATCAAGTTACATTGATTTAATCTAATAGTGAGGATGGAAGATCAACATCACTTACTAAGTTAGTGTCACTATAAAAAAAAATTGTAGAAATTAATGTAATACAACAAAATTTCATATTGTGCTAATCTAAAATAAGAAAAATTAGTATCTCTTGAAATAATGGGATAAATTTTGTAATGAAAAATTGAAATTTCTTTCTAAAATTGACTACAAATTGATTGTTTGTAATTTTCTAAAGATTTTTTTTCCTTTCATTGTATTGAAAATTTTAAACTCCAATCATTTTAAAAGTTTTTTATAATACTTGTGTAAAGTTTTTTATTATACTTGTGTATTTGAGTTGTTTTAAGAGGATCATTCTTTTACCTCCAAAAAATTAGTTCTTGAGATTTGTCATTATTATATCCCTTGAACTACAAAAGATTACAAAGCAAAGTTGTGAAAGTCAATAATGTACAAATGTAAGGGAATTATTACAAGAATCTACAAATAATTAGATGGATGAAGAGAAATGAAAATTTTGGACATGTTTCCATTCATCCACTGTTCAGAATTTGAACATCTAGTCCTTTTTAGGACTTCACTGCTCTCTTCACCAAACAGAGATCTCGAAGGAGATCCCAAAAAAGAGGTCTTGAAAGAGATCGACGAGATTCGTGAGCTTGTTGTCCAAGATAGTTTTAGGGTTAGGCTCCGTGCTCAACTTCTGTTTCAGAGCTTCACGATTCTGCTATCTCTTCAATCTCTCGCCTCGGCGTGTGTTCACCAGCTTACGCGATCTGCCTTCCTTTACGTATTCGGTCGCGATGATCCGCGGCGACAACATGGCGTCCCGTTTCTGGACTCACAATGTAAGTTTCGGATCATTGTTGTTGTGTTTGCAGTTCCATTCATTCTAGGGTTCTTTTGAACGTCTTCTCGGCTTGTATCATCTGCTTTGACTGCCCACGGTTTTACGCATCTTTGCAAGAAAGATTTCATGGTGTTGTTTTCGGTAATTATAAGTGGCTGTGCTCGACGTGAATCCCATTCATGTATGCATTTCACTTCTACTGGGACGGGTATGGACATGAGAGCGTGAGAGGTTCTGTGGTTGTGATGGAGAGCATACTGAGAGAACGATCATTTCCATCGAGTGGAGAAGGCGCTGTCCGGCTTTAGGGTTGAGTAATTAGGGTTGGCACTGAGTTGAATGTTGCGATTGAATTGGTCAGGGTGATAGCGAAAGCGAAGACGAGGAGGGGGTGTCCGAACATGAGGACGAGGGGGGAGAGACAGGAGCCATCGCCTCCAGGTACATGCAGCAAGACACCGAGAGCGATGAGTCGGACGACCAGGGTCCGCGACAGGTTCGGTCTGCCAAGGATAAGCGGTATGACGAGCTGGCGCAGACCACGGAGCAGATGAAGAATTACATGAAGATCAACGACTGGGTGCAGCTGCAAGAGAGTTTCGAGCGACTGAACAAGCAGCTGGAGAAGGTGAATAGGGTGACGGAATCGGCGGCTGCGCCCCGCATTTACATCAAGGCGCTGGTGATGCTGGAGGATTTTTTGAACTCGACTCTGACGAACAAGGAGGCGAAGAAGAAGATGAGCCCGAGCAATGCCAAGTCACTGAATTACATGAAACAGAAATTGAAGAAAAACAACAAGCTGTTCGAGGCTGACATCGAGAAATTCAGGGCGAATCCGGAATCTGAGGTGGAGGCGGAAGAGGAGGACGACGAGGAGACGGGAGACGAATTCAGCGATGATGATATTGTGGAACACACGCTGCACTCGGACGTGGATGGTGAGGACGAGGAACAGGACGATGGAGGAGGCTGGACATCTGCCGAGAAGAAGCCGAAGGAGATGTTTCCGAAGATGGACCCTGGGCAGATTTCGTGGGAGATGGTGGACAAGAAGCTGAAGGAGATCATCGTGCAACGTGGGCGGAAGGGCACGGATCGTGCGGAGCAGGTGGAGCAGCTGTCGTATCTTTCTCGGTGTGCGAAGACGCCAGCCCAGAAGCTGGAGGTGATGGTACATGTGGTTTCGGCGCAGTTCGACGTGAACCCCAGCCTGAGCACGCACATGCCGATCGCCGTGTGGAAGAAGTGCGTGCAGAACGTGTTGTCGATTCTGGACATTTTGGCGCAGTACCCGAACATCCTCATGGATGAGACGTCGGAGCCGGAGGTCGAGAACGAGACGGAGAAAGGAGCCGATTTTGAGGGGCCGATTCATGTGTGGGGCAATGTCGTGGCCTTTTTGGAGCGGTGTGACGACGAGCTGTTCAAGAGCCTTCAGTGTATCGACCCGCATACGAAGGATTACGTGGAGCGGCTGAGGGACGAGCCCCTGTTCATGGCATTGGCCCAGAACGTGCAGCAGTACGTCGAGAGGCTGGGCGACATGCGAGCTGCCGCTCGGGTGTCCCTGAGGCGGGTGGAGCACGTGTACTACAAGCCACAGGAGGTGTACGAAGCCATGAGGAGGCTGTCCGAGCAGCAGAACCGTTCTGGAGGCGGAGGGGCGGAGGTTGCTGGAGACGAGGAGGGCGAGGAGAAGGATGGGGAGGCGGCGGCCAAGGCGGCGACCGAGGCGAAGGGGACAACGGCATTTGTGGTGACCCCAGAGATCGTTCCCCGAAAGGCTTCTTTCCCAAGTGCGAATAGGAAGCTGATGGATGACCTGGTGACGCTGATTTACAAGCATGGAGATGAGCGGACCAAGGCTCGGGCGATGCTGTGCGACATTTACCAGCATGCCATTTCTGGGGAGTTTTTCATTGCGCGGGACCTGCTGCTGATGAGTCATCTTCAGGACTCCGTGATGAACATGGACATCTCGACACAGATCCTGTTCAACAGAGCGATGGCGCAGCTGGGTCTATGTGCATTCCGGGATTGTATGGTGACGGAGGCTCACAATTGTCTGTCGGAGCTGTACGCGGGCGGCCGGGTTAAGGAGCTGCTGGCGCAGGGGGTGTCGCAGAGCCGGTACCACGAGAAGAACCCGGAGCAGGAGAAGCTGGAGCGGCGACGGCAGATGCCGTTCCACATGCACATCAACCTGGAGCTCCTGGAGGCCGTGCACCTGATCACGGCGATGCTGTTGGAGGTGCCGAACATGGCGTCGAGCGTGCACGACATGAAGCGGAAGGTGGTGAGCAAGACCTTCCGGAGGCTGCTGGACATCAACGAGAGGCAGACGTTCACCGGTCCTCCAGAGAACGTGCGCGACCACGTGATGGCTGCGACGCGGTCGCTGAGCAAGGGCGAATGGAAGAAGGCCGTGGAGGTGATCCAGAGCATGGACGTGTGGAAGCTGCTGGGTCAGCGGGAGGCCATCATGGAAATGCTGCAGGGCAAGATGCAGGAGGAGGCTCTGCGGACTTACATCTTCACGTACTCGCCCTACTTCGATTCCCTGAGCCTGGACCAGCTGATGTTGATGTTCGGATTGCCGGAGGCCCAGGTGCACAGCATCGTGAGCAAGATGATGATCGCGGAGGAGCTGCACGCCAGCTGGGACCAGCCGACGCGGTGCATCGTGACGCACAATGTGGAGCCGACGCGCCTGCAGGCGCTGGCGTCGCAGTTTGCGGAGAAGCTGAACGTGCTGGTGGAGAGCAACGAGAAGGCCTTCGACGCTCGCACGGGAGGGGGCGGGGTGGAGGGTATGGGTCGACGCAACAAGGAGGGCCAGGACTACGCCGACGCAGCAGGTGGGAGGCGCGGGGGAGACTTCGGAGGAGGACGCGGTGGAGGCTTCAGGGGGGGTCGCGGCGGTCGTGGGGGGCGTGAGAACCAAGGAGGGGGTCGCGGCGGCAGGGACAACCAGGGCGGGGGGTACAACAACTACAACCGCGGTGGGCAAGGAGGGCGGGGGTACAACACCGGGTACCAGAGCACCCGTTACCAGGACACATACAGCAGCGTGGGGAGGACGCCTTACCAGACAGGGCCAGCTTCCGGGGGCGTCAACCGCGGCCAACAAGCTGCAGATGCCAGTGGTCGCATGGTTAGCTTGTCGAGGGTAGGGAGCCGATTCTAGAATTTTTTGTAATTTCAATACCGTCTGATTAGATTTTTTAGTGGAGCCTGCTTACTTTTGAGGCGTATAGTTATACACTGGTGTTGTGTATACGGCTGTAGGTCCTGATAATTGCAGAGTTTCTTCACCGTTTTCTCAATGCAGTTTACATTCATTGAATGTTCTGAGTTTACCAGGTTCTGGTAATGAGAATGGTGAAGACGAGTTTTAAATCATGTAGGGATGTTGTCGAATTGTGGCTTGTGGATGCAAATTCGAGAGCTAATGCCAATTGTAGTTTTGTTCATATCGGAAGAGGCGTTCAGATCCGTTTACTAGAGTGTCCATGGTTTTTATGCCATCAGTTCATTCTGTGTAGACTATGACTTCGATTATGAAAGTGATTGCTTGCATTGGATCGACCCTGAGATTCAAGATCAGATGGTATAGCCATCTGATTGTGCAAGTTGCTAAGCATTGAGGATGAGATTTATTGGTTCTGCACTGAAGGGGAGGGGAGGAGGCTTTGCATGGACAGAGGCAAGTAAGGGAGTGTGAGGGAGCGTAGCTGCTTGTTTTGTTCTCATTCCACCAAAATTGGCTATCAACTATAGACTTTACCGACGTGTCTAATAAGTTTTGGACGAAGAATAATTTCTTTCCATTAGAAGGTGAAAATAGGTCAATTATACAGGAAATCTTGAGATTCTTGTGGTTTTGTGGGAAACCAGGAACATATTGTGAAATGGTTACCTATGGACTCAGAACTTGTGTTTGCCATAGCATGGCAAAGATGCAGAAGAATTCGCCTTTTACCAAGAAGGGCTAATCCTTGAGTAAATTGTGTAAGGTAGGAGGTACATAAAGCGCTCATTTTAGAGCTGAGGTTAGACTTCTTGAAATATTTTTCAGTGCTCAAAGGACTTTGAAGTGGCATCTAACCTAAGTTGGTTCATATTTTTGGAAGCTTTTTGGAATTAAGGTAGAACTACCCATTACCATACATATTTGCAATCTAGGTATTTTAGAGAAGCTATTTATGAGCTCTCATATTTTTCAGAGATTGAATTGTTTGATTGAATTGTTTGAGAGAAGTCAATTGCAAAAATAATGAAGACATTCCGACAAGAATTGAATTTTTGTGATTTTTCAAAGCTGAAATGTAAAACTATGAGTAGACCCTTGTTGAAGCATGACCAGACCATTGTTGAAGCATGGGTTGATGTGCCTACTCCCCAATGCATGCATTGTCATCATGATTATGGATTAATAAGATTGTGGTAATAGATGGGGCCAGTGACGGAAATGGAAGGAACCTGTAGGTGGCGGAATTGGATAAATGGTGGTATTGGACAGTTCTACCTTAGTATTCACTTGGAATTTCACATCAAGTAAAATTTTTGTAATAAACGAAATATACTCTATTTCCATTGTTCTAACTACTTGGGAGACAATTATAGGAGAGGTCAAATAGGTTGAATGGAAGACAAGTGTACTAGAGGCAATATTGATGTGGCAAGTGTGCAAGATATTTCATAATGACATTGAAAAGAAGGTCAGATGAAGGAGGTCTGAGTGTACATCCAATTTGGACCCTATCACTAAAATCATTCTTTCTAAATTCTTCCCTAAAATATAAACTCTAAGAATAAGGGTTGCTAGCACGTGAGCATAGGATCTTAGCCTAGGAGCCTAGGCACTTCTATTATAGGAACTTTCTATGGTTATAAAGTATCTATGTTATAAGTACATGTATTGTAGTGTATATATTATAGGGACCTATGTAATAAGCACCTTTCATGGTTATAAGGTATCTATGTTATAAGGACCTTCAATGTTATAGAGTACCTAATTACACCTAGCCTTGCATTTCTAGGCTCACATGCTAGCATCATTGCCTAAAAAATTAAAGTTATTTTTACATACACCTATATTAATGGCTTTGAAAATTCATAGGTTAATTATATGGTGTCCAAAATATATAAGGAAAAAAATTTGTAATCCTCTTTCAACTTTCAACAAGATCCAACAAAAAATATTTAATAATATTTAATAATAGGATCCATGCTTGAATGATTATTTAAACAATTATAGGTGTAGTTACCTTGGCAATTCTAATAAGTAATTTTTTGTTCACCACACTCAATAGTTCAAGTAGTCATACATGTATTTTGATTTTGTAGGCCAAAATCTAAAATATCCATTTAAAATTCTAGCCGATAGAGAATATTTATTTCTCAACACTAGAATAAATTTGTGTTATTCTAGCTGATGTTTTTTGATAAATTTAGCATAATTGTATTAGTTTCAACATTATTTTAGCCATAGTTTTATAAATCTAAGTTATTTCCAACACAATTGTGTTAATTTTAATAAAAACAAACATCAGCTAAAATATCACAAATTTATTTTAGTGCAATATCATACTTTGAAATCTAGAGAGGATTATCTATAAATATTTATATAACATATAATATGTCAATATCTCATATCATTGTCTTTTTGTTGTTGTTGTGGTATTTTTTAGCCCCTTGCATTAGTAGATAGGAGGTTGGGGGGCACCAAGCTATGATATTAGAGTTTGGTGCAAACAAACCCACTTTGTATCAAAATGGGTCTTCAACACCAAACTCTTGTTTTTTAGCTTGATATCCTTTGACCTTGTTTTAAAGAGGCATTGAGCATGGTTATAAAGGATCAACCATCGGAGTTGTATTCGGTGAAATGCAAGTGCATATTAGCACTTTTGTAGCTTCACATGTATTATGATTTCTCATGAGGAAATTCTACTTTTACTAAGCATGTTGAAAGAGCCAAGTTTGTGCATTTGCATGAAGAAAGAAAATTGGAAATGATCTACTCTAATTTACAATTCCTTCCCTTTTTCAATGGGTGAAAATACAAATGAAAGTATGATAATGATTGGAGTGATTTGTCGTATTGGTGTATATTACAAAATGAATTTACATATGGTTATACCATCTTACAAGGGAAGAATATTTTTGCTAATAATAGTAGTTTGATGATGATTCTCCAATATGAATAGCATTGGTACACATATATTGGTAAAAATATTTTTTTCTTTGTAAAAAATTATAAACACATATAAACTATTTTTTATTACAATCACATCTAAAACAAATCAGTATATCTGGAGTGGGGTTTCAAATGAGTCTCTATGGTACCTTAGCGTTATATGCAATAAGAGAGGAAGTGACCTACTAATAGAAAGAGTTCAATTTGTAAGGTATAAAATGGGCACCTCCCAACCAATACTTTTTGCTATTGTGCCTAATTACTATTACTAACATCATCAATTTGATTTTCTTGTTGTTAAGTGAAAAGAACTTTCAACTCATCAAAAAATATGTAGCATTTGGATTTACCATATGCAAAATAGTATGAAGGATCAAAGTTTTTTTTTACAATCATTTATTCCATTAATTTTTTATATGTACCTAAAGTGATGATGATGGTTTTGGATCAAAGTCTCATTTGGTAATGTCCAATTGTCCACTTTAGCAATATATCAATGAATATATACCTTACATATATATAATGTATACAAGGTATATCCGCACTCAATGTTAAAGAGTATTGTTATTGAGGATCTTAGGAACGAATTTAGACCTACTTCTAGACCAGATTCACATAGCAAACATCACCCCTAACATTAAGTGCGAACATACCTTTAGGTCGGTACTATCTTCAAGTGAAAGCAGTGTATGTACAGTGAATGGACACTAATTTTCAGTTACCAAGGGTCAATCAGTACAATGGAAATAGAATCACAAGCATAATAAAATATTTAAAAATTAATGGATCAATGAGTGGCACCCCTTCCAATTTATTTGACTCTTTGCTGTACCTTAATATGAGGATTCTCCAGGAATATTGGCATGGATACCTCTAAGCTAGTGTAACAGCCTTAGGGTACCAATCCCCTGAAAAGGGACTGATTGTCAATTAATTAGCCACTCCGCAAATAAAAAATAAAAAATAAAGAAAACACTTGATTCACCATGGCACGGCACCCCCCAAAAATAAAAAATAAAACACTTTGATATGGGTATGATATATGGAATATGGGATATGGTTGTTAAACATTATATCAATTGTAATCTAGCATGTTTAAAAAAAATTATAGGTATAGAAGGTAATGAAAAAACATCATATTAATTCACGCTCTTATTAATCCGCAAAGTCCCAAAGTCTTTAAGGAGATTTTTGGGATTTCAGGTAGGTTCATGTGATCTCAATTTTTGACATAATTTTTTGAAACTTTTTTTGAGGATAGGATATCATATTAGCTTTCTGGGAATATGATTTTTATTTCAATCGGTGTCCGGAAACAAAAGTTATGCCACCATGAGTCCCCAAAGCAACTCAAGGGGTAGCCTCCAAAAAATCACAAACAGTTAAATTTTTTTTCTCAAAAATTATATTTTTGTCTACATCTAAAGCTTTGATTCATTCCATTTGGACTAAGGTAAAGCAGCCCATTGTGGTCAGAATTTGGAGTCTGCCATCATGCCAATGCTGAAATTTTTCCCACGTAAGGACAAGTGTGAGAAATAGTGAGAGCAATTGAAATTCTATTTTTCAGACAATGTATGAATTTGTTATGAATTTTTGAACTGATCTATCCAAAAGAGTCAGTAGGCTGCCTGATAACCAACAAAAACTATATCTAATATGTTCATCTTAATCACCTAAAGCAGTCACAATAATTTCTAATGTGGAAGGCCCTGAAAAAGTCACATTCTACCATGATTTACACTAAAAAGTTGGGTGTTCCTAATGAGGTCACTAATCACTCCATGGGTGTCAGGTTAGGCATTGATTATGGCTTGAAAAACTGTCATGGGGTCGTTAGGTGTCCGCTATGGGTCATCTGACCGCAATGGGATGTTTTACCTTAGTGATGAGAAAGTTATGGGCAATCTTAGTTTTTGGGCAATTTAAGCATCTTATTAAAAAAAATCTTGAATTTGTCACTTTAAATGCAAATATCTTGCAATCTTGAAGGTCAAAGTTCTTGAATTTTTTTTTGCATGCATTGTTATATTAGTGTAGTACAAGATCTTATGGTTAGATGTATAAAAAAACAATTTTTAAAGTTTTTTTTTCTCTTTACAATAGAAATGACAATTTTGAGTGGATTTTGATGGAAAAAAAGGCCTTGGGACTATAGGGGGTAATTGAATGGAGAGTGAAGTGAATTCTCTCACTATCCTCTAGAAAGGGACCTGTATTACTATATAACTATGCTTTTATAGAATTTCATATTGCATGTTACACTAAACAGTGAAGTAAGGTTGCCCCTCATTAATTTCTTAAAACTTTACACTATATAAATATTTATTGTTATTGTACAAGGATGTAATAATTTTCATCAACCCCAAACCATGTGTGGCATGGATTGGTGCATTGGTTTAGGGCTTGTTTAGAGAGTTGCATGAGCTTCCACGTAAATTATGAGGTAATTTTTCTAGGTAAGGCAACCTAATTGTTAAGGCAACTAAATTTCACTATTTTGTGTAGGGGCTAGACTCACAAGTGACCTTCTTTTCAACTTCTTTTCAATTTTCACTAGAGTTCTAAGAATTTAGATGAGCCTACTAATTCTAACAAATTTTGCAATATGTTTGTGTTGTTAAGGTAGTTACAATAGGATTTAAGCATATTCAAAATCAACTTTTCAATAGAAAGTGCTATAAAATTTTTACTAAATGATCAAATTTTCTTTTACAAAAGGTAGTGAAATTAGGTTGCCTTACAACAAGAAAATTAATTTAGAAGCCATCAAAATCAACAAATACTTGTAAAAGTATTTCCATCTGTACACATGGAAGTTCATGAGTCCTAATTACAACATGACCTAATTCATAAGTAGTCGACATTCTTGTACAATAATTGGAAATATTTACATGGTGTCAAATGTCGAGAAATTAGTGTAGAGCAACCTAATTTCACTATTTCGTGTACATTTTTCTATAAGCTTCTAGTTATACCAAAGTTTTTATATCCAATGTAGAAACTTCGATGGAGTAAAATTTTTTAAAGAGAGGATACTGCCTCATGTAATTCCCAAGATCAGGAGCTTGGGTTTGGGTAGCAAATCAACAGATTTTATTGGGAGGAGGCAAGTTGGTCTTTTTAAAGTCTAAATGCAAAATTAACCAACCACAAAGTAAGACGGCTGATTTTAACAAATCATTCCCAAGCAATCAAAATTTAAATTTAAAATCCCTCAATATGATGCTCATAGGCAACATATTTTATTTTGGCAAGGTATCATCCAAACACTCCCAACTAGGCCCAAACAACCAAGATATCAATATATTGGGGGCAACATTATGCTTATCATGGTCCAATGTTTTTTTATGCAACATTTTTCACTATTGGGCTATAGTCCGAATAAACTCGCTATTTTGGGTAAAGGAATTCTTCATTTTGGGAGGTCAAAATAGCTAGATTACTAAACTTCAAGATAAGTAGTCAAATTACACCTAAGTATTGCCAATTATCACATGGGGATTGAAGGAATAGCTTGCTACTTTTCTAAATGATTAGAAATAAAAATTGAAAAATTGAAAAGAAAAAAATTGATTCCATCAAAGCACAAGTTGTTGATTTGTCGAATCTTTATTTGAGTTACTCATAAGTAGGCTAGACTTCATCAAGAGTTGCAAGCTAAGTTTCAATTAAGTCAGAAGTACCTATTTCGAAAAGCCCCATTGTCATAACTTTATATGCTAACCTATTGTAGACAATAGGTGGATGCACTATTCATTGAGAAGGATTCTTTGCTTGTTCTCTCGTCCGCTCATTTGTCTTCCTTGCTTAGGGAGAAGTGCCCAAAGCTAACCACAATAAGTGAGTCTATGAGACATGAATGGGTCCCAATGAAAAATCCATGTTTATATTGAATAAAATATTCATTCTTGGGGGAAAAAAAATTGTTTTGTTTTACATTCTTCCTCATCCTTATGTTTGCACACATTGCTCAACAAATTTCCCATATCGTACAGATTGAAATGTTTTAGTTATCGCTTCTACCTCATGGTCCCCAACAATAGGTGCATTGTGGTCCACCACTTCATCTTAAGTTAAGCTCTAAACTCAAGATTCTCATCATGAGTTTAGTTACAATCCATGTTGCATGTTCTCAAGTTCTCATTGGTGGAAGCAAAACTAGGGACGAAACTATGTCACCTAAATAGAATGATAGAGTTTAAAATTGCCTAAATAAGTGTCTTCAACTTTCATGAGGAGACCTTATTATTAAAAAAAACAAGCAGAAGAGAGAGTTTTGGGAAATGTGCACTTGACGGAAGAAGGAAACAGCTTCCAAATCACTTCTGCCGACCATCGAAGCAAGAATATTCGAGATGCCATGCATTGACTGTCTCATAGGCTCGGCCATCTGTACTTGCAGAGTAAATTTTTTTAACTTCGTGCAAATATTCTACATTACTCCGTTTTTAACCCCTAAAGTGGCAAAGCCTTTTTTTGGTTAAAAACTGCTTGAAACTGTCATTTTTAGAACAAAGAGCCAAAAAAAAAATTTAATGGTATTTTTAAAAAAAAAACATCTAACCTTGGGATTGTGCAAGAGACTAGAATGAGAATGTGTGGAAAATTTTTTAGGTACTTTGACATTGTTCCGTAGGGAAAGTTGCCTTTTAACCCCTAAAGTCCCAAAGCCTTTTTTCGGTTAAAAACTGCTCGAAACTATCATTTTTAGTACAAAGAGCCAAAAAAAAATTTAAATGGTATTTTTTTTTAAAAACATTTAACCTTGGGATTGTGCAAGGACTAGAATGAGAATGTGTGGAAAATTTTTAAGGTACTTTGATATTGTTCTGTAGGGAAAGTTACCTTTTAACCCCTAAAGTCCCAAAGCCTTTTTTCGGTTAAAAATTGCTTGAAACTGTCATTTCTAGTACAAAGAGTCCAAAAATGGTATTTTAAATTAAATGGTATTTTTTATAATATCTAACCTTGGGATTGTGCAAGAGACTAGAATGAGAATGTGTGGAAAAGTTTTTAGGTGCTTTGACTATATAGATTGCAAAGATAAAATTCATACATTGAAAGTGAAGAAATTATGTTTTCTTTTGGCATGTGGCATAGTAGTCTATGAGATTTTGAATCTTCTTAACTTAAAAGAATTTATAATATAGATTTTGAATTTAAATTCTTTTATCATAAAGAATTGAGTGGAAAATGTATATGAAAAATAAAAGTTCAAAAAATAACTCGGTTCTCATTCTTTAAAAAAATTATCAATTAAGTAGAAGATACGTAGTAGAGGGAAAAAATAAAATCATTAATAACTCTAAGATGGAATTGAAAATGCACTAATACCAATGGTGAGATTGTTCTGAAACCAAAGTTAACTCTATGAAATTCTTAAGTTTGAAAAAATGTGATAATTGAGCTCAGAAACAAATCTTAACCCCTAAAGGACCAAGGCCTTTTTTTTGCCAAAAAAACATTCAAACTTGCCATTTCTATAGTAAAGAGTAAAAAATTTGAAAATTGTTTTTTTTTTCACATCTGACCGTAGGATCTTACATTTGAATAGTATGAAAATGTGTGGAAAAAATTTCAGAATTTTCGACCACACAGATTGCAAGATATCTGCGTTTAAAGTGAAAAAAATAAGTTTTTCAGCACATTGTGGGACTAGATTTTTTGACTTTGAACATTTTTAACTTAAAATTTTTGCACTACAGAATTTTGAGCTTTAAATCTTTATAGTAGAGAATTGAGTTCAGAGTCTAGAAAAATAAAATTCAAAAAAATTTAATTTTTATTATTAAAAAATTTATTAAGTAGAAGTAGGTATGAGATAGAAGGAAAATCTAAAATATTAATATCTTTTATATGGAATTAATATTCACTAATCTCAATGGTGAGATTGTTCTAGCAAAAAAACCCAACCATGTGGAACTTTTTTTTTTTAAAGTGTAAAAATTGAATTTAGAAATGAATCCTACAAGTTATTTTTTTGAGGAAGATAAGATGCTCTAAGTGCTCAAAAAATAAGATTGTCCATAACTTTCTCATAACAAATCCAAATGGAATGAATCAAAGCTTTCTTGATAGACAAAAATATAATCTATGAGAAAAAATTCCAAAAAAAAATTCAAATTTTTGCAAAATTTTTTTGCTGCCCCCTCTCCCTTGTTTTGAGCTTATTTGGGCATAACTTTTGTTCCCGGGCACCAATTGAAAAAAAAATTACATTCCCACAAAGATAATCAGTTTTTCTATCTTCAACAAAAGTTTCAAAAAATCAAAACAAAAATTCAGCCCAAAAGGTACATGCCCGAAATCCTATTTGTCCCCCAAAGGGACAATGGTCTTTTAGGGGATAAATGTGATTTTTTCAAAAATGTACTTTGATTACCCACAAAATAGAAGCATAACTTTCACATCACAAATTCAAATGGAATGAATCAAAACTTTTTACATAAACAAAAACACGATATAGGAGATACAAAAATTTTTAATTTTCATTTCAAGTTTTTAAAGATTTTTTTTGCACATTGAGTTCAAATTCTAGGCTTATTGTATTATAAATAACTCTTGCTCCTTGACACCAATTCCCATACAATTGACGCCAAATGAAAATGATTGTAGGAACCTTCTAGAAAGGCTTAATTTTTTTATCTTCATTTATTCTTTAATAATTCCAAATGTAAAATCTTTAGTTAATTTTTTTAGTACATCCTCCTGAATTTTGAGGGTGGAAAACCCTACTAATTGCAAGTTGAATGTACCTTAATTTCAAAACAGATTTTTCAAGCCCTTTCCAAAAAGTGAAATTATTTTTAAAATTTTTAAAATAACATGTGTATCTCATTTTGTCAAAAAGTTGGAAAATGGTTTGAGAATATATAAAGAAAATCTTCACCCAAAAATATTTTATAATCATTTGTTTGAGGTGTCACTTTTTTATATTAGGAGCATCCAAGGTGGATTTTGGAGGGGATATAATTGGCATGCTTGAAACATAAATATTTGATAGTATACTTTGGATATTTGAAGAATATTTCCTAATTTGAATTTTGGCGCCCTATATTTGGATTCTCTACACTTTCTAAGATTGTTGCTATTAACATCCCAAGCCATTTATTCTTAAAAGGTTATAATTCAATAGGTTGTACATGATGAAAGAAAAAATAAATGTTAGTAATTTTAATAAGAAATTGAGAATTGTAAATCCTAATGATGAAAATGTTCTAGAAAGAGATACAATTTCCATGTTTTTATTTTTACTTGAATTTTTTTTAAATTAAAAAATGTCCTCATATGCTTTTTTTAGCTTTATTATTTGCAAAATAAATCCCTTATAACTTTCAACTCATTAGTTGGACATGGTTATTAATATGTGAGTCTAGGATCTTGAGTCCATGAGTCTAGGAGCCTAAGCTCTTATGTTATAGGTATTTATAACATAAATGTTTATGGTGTAGGTACCTATGTTATAAGCACCTTTCATAGTTATAGAATATTTATATAATAAATACATATTTATATTATAGGTATTTATATTATAGGTATTTATATTATAGGTAGTTATATTATAAATACCTTCCATGGTTATAAGGTGCTTATTTTATAAGTAAATATGTTATAGACACCTTCAATTGTTATAAAGTACTTACTTATACCTAGACTCAAGGCTCTTAAGCTCACATTTCTAGACTTCCATGCTAGCGTTGTTTATTAGTTGGAATAGACCGGTTCATATCATTTTATAATTTATTAAAATACATTGTCAGTTGTCCACCACGAAATTAAATTTTTCTTAAAACTAACAACTTTTACAATATTTATTGGAATGATTTGAAACAATTTTTCACATATAATGTTTGATGATTTGAAGGTATCATGTATAAAATTCATATTCAAAATTTGAAGTCTCAAGCCGATAGAGCTTGTCCCAATACTCAAAAAATCCAAACTCAACTCAAATTCTTTTGGGATTAATTACCCAATATATAAGGATCAAGTCAATTCAAGCATCCCCTTCTGTGGCACTATTATATAAGGTAGACAAATCCAAGCCCAATTGTAATCCCTAATATTGAACCCAATTTTGTTCTATTGCCTCATAATACAATGTCTTCTACTTGGTATATTATTGGGCCTTGAAATTGGGTTGAAAAGTCACAAGTTGAGGAATACTACTATGTGTCTTCTATGCATGGCAAGAGATTCATTGATTATCCTACAATCTTTCATAATGCTTTTTGATTATTGTTGTAATTGTGTAGGAAATAAAGAGAGCTACACTAAGGTAGAAAGTACATAAAACAACCATTTTAAAGTTGATTCCAATTTGGGGGAGTTTTAGCCCCCTTGAATTATTCTTCAACAAATTTTTCTTGAAAAAATAATGAATGTTGCATCTATAACAAGCTATTTCATATTTGTTGGATTCTTCGTGAATTAGCTACAAATTTTGAAGTTGAAATTAGATAAAGATTTAAAAAGATTTCCCAATTTGATATGTTATCTATTGGTACATTAAATAATGTAATATATACACATTTTATGTGAGAGAATGCTTTAAGAAGCAGAATTATATTAGCATCCCTTACCTTAGCATTCAAATGGATGAATATAGTCTCCACCTACACACAATGACAAGAAGCTACATGTTTTTTGCTTTGACCGCAAACAATGTATTTTCTTTTTCATCAATGAATTGTCACCAATAAACATATCCAATATTCCCTAATTTCCCATTTTGTTGCCAAAAAACAATTGTGAATCCATCAAGTCTAAACATTCGCAATGACCAAAGGATCAACAATGGTAGGAGCATGCGTCCTAACTCTCTAACTTAGAGAATACAATTGGATCCCTTGAAATTGAAGTTTGAGTGAAACCTTGCATTGGAGTGGAAATACAAGACGTCGTTCAGTACCTTGAGATGCTCTCGAAACCAATATTGGTAAGTCAAATGAAACCTTACATTGGAGTGGAAATACATGAAGCCGTTCAGTACCTTGGGATGCTCTTAGAATGAATGTTGACAACTCAAATGAAACCTTACATTGGAGTGAAAATACAAGAAGCCGTTCAGTACCTTGGGATGCTCTCAAAACGGATACTGACAACTCAAATGAAACCTTACATTGGAGTGGAAATACAAGAAGCCGTTCAGTACCTTGGAATGCTCTCGAAACAGATATTGGTAACTCAAATGAAACCTTACATTGGAGTGGAGATATTAGAAGCCGTTCAGTACCTTGGAATGCTTTCGAAACAGATATTAGTAACTCAAATGATTGTCCAAACAAGTACTTCACAAAAACATTGTATAATCAAGCAATGGGTCCTTTCCATGCTGAGAAAGGTGTTATTTATGCTTTGTTAAATGCCTAGGAGAGACTTCTCTCAATTACTTCAAGGATTGAGGAGCCATTCAAAGACAAAATTTTACTCTACTATTATAAGAGTCCTCTTTCCAAGGACGCAAAAGGAGCACCACCTTAGGGATGCTCGTATGTTGTCCCCTTGACAAATGGAAGCCCCATTTAAGTATTGAACTACCCCCCCTTTTTTCAAAAAAAATTCATTTTTTCACCTTTGAGTTAGAAGGCCAAGCTGCCAGAGTCAAGGAGACAAAGACAGCCTGAAAAACAGATGTGGACGGTTTCGTGTCCGGAATGCGCGGGGGAAACCTGCACGCAACAGCAATCGTGGAAACCTCCAGGTTCATTGAACCTGGTCTGGATTCAGGCAGGACCCTCCCCCCTGCCCTCGCTGACGGACCGCGGCGGCAAGGTTCGTCATCACCGGTAGCTTTAAGCTCCCGCCTACCGGCGTCCACGTGGCCCCCACTCCCGCCCCCTTTTCAGTCCTCCTTTCAGGCCTTCGTGCCGGCCGTGGGCTTCTTGGAGAGGCCCCCTCAGGGCCTCCTCAGGCCCCACCGGAAGCCTTGAATACATTTTTTCCCTTCCCTTCTCATTTTCCGGGCCTGGTTCCGTGCCTGCTTCTGGTGCATGCGAAGCTGCCGAGGTCGCCGCGCGGCTGGCTGGGAACGTTCGAGGAGGTCGCGAGCTGGAACACAGATTTGGAGGTGTATATATTGGAAGCCGGTCTCGAGCAAATTTCGGCACAGTTTCTTCCGTCAGCTGAGCGGCGGAGACGCTGGATTGATTTCACACTTTGGTTCTCGGTTTTCGTTTGGTCGACATTGGAAGCTGCTTTTGGTGTTCGTGGCGGAGTAGGGAGCAAGGTTGTCGTTTCGGTTGTGACACGCGTGTGTATTTTTTTCCTTCGGTGATAGTCGGAATGCCGTGTACATGATTGGCATTGAAATGCAGTTGAGTCAAGAGGAAGGGAGCTTCGTCATTTGTTTCTCTATTGTGAGTGTTTTTTTTTCTGTTGGTGAAGATTGAAGTCCACGACGCGCGCATTTTCTAGCTGTGTGGAGAGAGTGTTAAGGACGAGTGTGTTTCGTTTCTCATTAGTGTTCGCTGCGCTTTTGAGCGTTTCGCATTCATCTGGCAGTTGAAGTTTTCTGCTTTCTTGCATTGGCAACAGATATATCTTCTGAAGTGACAGTGGAGCTCTCTTACTTTTGTTGTCGAGCCGTCAGAAAGGTGCAGGTCCTGTTATTTTGAATCCTGATCTGAGAAGGTTCTTGTACTGGACATTGCGCTTTCTATTAGTCAACGTTAAATCTCTGCTTCTTCGTGAAGCTTTTGTGTCGTTTGTAGTGAGTTTTCTCCGTATTCAAACATGTTTTACGGTTGGGAAGATTTTAGAAGAGACCACGGGAGCTCGAAACAGCCCTCGGAGGCAAGCGTACCGTTAGTTGGCGATACAATGGAGGTTATTTCAGATTTGCAAAAGCAAATCGAGGTGATGAGGGTGGATGCTCATTCTAAGGATGATAACATCGTGAAGTTACAACGAGATCTTGAGTCTACGAATGTAGCGTTGCGAGCTGAGCAAGGGAAGCACGCGGAGACGATAGCACGCAACAAACAACTTGAGAGGGAGCTGGAGCAACGGATTATGCTTGAGGGAAGTCTTATGAAGCAGTTGGAGGATCAAGACGACAAGCACGACAAGGCAATGGCTGAGGTGAAGAACCGGAACGAGAGCGAGATTCAGAGATTGGTGTCTCTAGTTGGACTTCTATCAGATGCAGAGGAAAGGCTGGTCTCACAGCTTGGAGAGCTTGAAGCGGAAGCGATCGAGCAGAGTCGACATTTCAATGCAGAAATTGGTTCGCTGTCATTGTCTCTAGCAAGGAAAGAGAAGGAGCTCATATCCTCTCAGGCTGAGCTTGAAAATATGCGCCAAAGAAAGATGTCTCTGAAGGAGGTGGAAGCTATGGATCTTGCAGCACAATTATCGAAATCCACTCGCGAGTGCGACATAATGAGATTGAGAGCGGAGTCATTGCAAGAGGAGATTGAGAGTCTGAAAATGGAGA
Organism: Climacium dendroides; assembly: GCA_950106755.1. Taxonomy (NCBI): domain Eukaryota; kingdom Viridiplantae; phylum Streptophyta; class Bryopsida; order Hypnales; family Climaciaceae; genus Climacium; species Climacium dendroides. The sequence goes on from OX467086.1 coordinate 26,162,231, forward strand.
CTGGAAATTTGCAGCAAAAGTTAGCTTTGGCGAAATTGATCAGCTCCTGGCAGCAGAATGAGAATAAGACGGTACATGAGGAGAAGAACCGAATGAAGCGGCCTCAACTCTGCAGATCCGAGAGCTTGAGTCTCGCCAAGCAGCCAAGGACACAATATGGAGGCTGGCAATGTGGAGCAGTGTGAGCTACTACACATCCTTCTGACTTCTGCTTCAGCGCGACTTCCATTTTCGCGTGGTCTGGGTCAGTATTATCCCCAAATTGATTCGCCTGCGTGATGAAACGAGGCAATCTTTCAGCAATCGTGTCTGCACGGGACTCTAAGCGAGTATTGAATTGCTGGGTGAGGTGCTGCGACCAATTTTCCACGCTTCTCTGTTATATCACTAATCGGTGATTACGGAAGTCCTTGCCGAAACGATGTTATTTAGTTTTGCCTTCTCATTTTTGTTTATCAGCGCTTAAGTTAGAGAGAGTATTCAACAGCCTTCCATTGTACAGGAGCGTGGGAGCTACAGGCTGAAGAACTACTCAAAGTTGCTTGCAGGCAACTGCAATCCCCTTGAAAGGGGTGATATGAAAAATAGAATACTGTACAGACAAAGTGTTAGAATTATCGTGATTTGTATTAACAAGTTGAGATGTTATCTAAGATGGGAAAATAATTCCCTGCTCACTGAGCCTTTAAGCTTAATCTCTCATGCCTCCGATTTGTGTTCTATGTATGCCATAAATATTTCCTGATGATGCTGGGCCTCCGTCTTGGTAGGGAATCATGTCAATAATGGTGACCCACTGTAGTAATACCGGTGTGCAGGACTTGAACTTCCAGGACTGGTGCTCTGACTTCTCCAGATGCACTTCTCTCAATTTTCATGGCGACTCTTGTTTCCTTTTTATAATCAGAACTAGAACAAAGCCAGTCTCATTGTAACATCACCAAAAGGTTTAACCCCAAAATGACAAAGAGGACAGAAAGTGTCCTTACACAATTTGAAGTCCAGTTCAAATTGTTGTAACTTTTGCATCCAAGGGCCAAATTCAATAAAACTTGTTGGAAAAGTTGTGTTCTCCCCTCTAGTTTGAGTGGCAAATATTTCAGATGAATCCAAGATGTACTGAGTTTTTGGGGCTTGGATCTCTTTCATAAAACATTTATTTTCAATAAAAATTGTTGGATTTTGTTCCCCTTGAAATCTAGTTATTGTGGTAAAATTTTCATGTCAATCCAAGTTGTTGTGAATGTTTGGGAGCAATTCGAAGTTCAACATCCTGGCATTTTGGGAGTAGAGTGAACTCCGGCGGACTATTTCTTCTTCGTACAAAGTCCATTTTCAATAATGTTTTTGGAAAAGTTGCGCATACTAGTCAAGTTTGTGAGGCAAAAATCTCATGTCAATCCAAGAAGTAATGAGTGAGTGAGAAGCATTCTAGTAGTAGGAGGTTGAGCCTTAGATGTGTTTTTTGCAATTTTTCTTGTTGTTTTTAGACATTTCAAAGCTGTTTTATAGACACAATGAGTCGATTGAATGAAAAAAAAATTCACCAATGTGTTTGTATACTAGTTTTGAATCATTTTGTAGTGTAAAGTTTTTCATTTGAGTAGGTTTAGAAAAAAAAATTCACCTCCAAATGTGTTTTGGGGAAATTTTCAGCATTTATTTTTGACACTAAAACATTATGATCTTGCAATCTATATGGCCAAATGACTTCAAATTTCGTATATATCATCTAAAACATATACACTACAAGATTGTACGTTTGAGATTTGTATAACTTGAAGATATCTACACCTATAGAGCTTCAAAAGCAATGATGTTTTTGAACCCTGGATATTGAGTCACTTTGGGGTTAATCAAGTTGTAAGGTTTCATTGAGAAAATTGTTGGATGTCATTAGGATTTTATTAGCACAATTGAATGAAAGGAAATTCGTGTAGATTTATAAACATACCACAATTTGCATTGAATATACGTTTAGTTCTGATTTAGGTCTTGACAAGCAAGAATATTTGAATAAAGGGTATGTTCACACTTGGTGTTGGTGGTGATGTTTGCAATGAGTGAATTTGGTCCAGAAGTAGGTCTAAATTAATTCCTAAGACCTTGAGTAACAACACTCTTTAACACCCAAAGTGAACATACCTTAACTTGGCCATTTTTCTACCACAAAATTTCCATTTCTATTGTGTTTACTCAAGAAAAAATTAAAAAATATTTTTTTTCAGAATCTTATTGTAGGATCTTGTACTATGCATGCTTGAGATCATGTGGTAAAAATTTCATGAATTTTGATAGCATAGATTGGAAGATATTAGCATTCAAAGTTGAAAAATAAAGTCTCCTTAAAACGCTAGCATGCAAAATTAGATGACTTTGACTACCACTTGTTGAATTTTTTTGCATTATGGACTTTGAATTTTAAACTTTTTGTGTTTGAAGAATTGAATTGAAAGTCTAGGAAAAAAATTTCAAAAAGAAAATGCTTAATTTTCATTCTTTAAAAGATTATCAAGTAGAAGTAAGTTCAAGATTGAAAGAAAACTAAACCATTAGTAGCTCTAAGATGGAATTGAAACACAATAATCCCATCAGTGAGATTGTTCTAAGAAGAAAACTTAACCTTGTCAAATAATTTTTTTTGAAGAATTGTAAATATTGTATTCATAATTGAATCCTATAAGTTATTTTTTCAAGAAGATGTTTAGATTGCCTAAAAATCAAGATTGTTCATAACTTTTACATCACTAATCCAAATGGAATAAATCGACGCTTCATATGTAGACAATAATAAATTCTATAAGAATTTAAAAAAAAAATTATTTCAAGTTTTTGTGGATTTCTTTTTTTGCTTGGCAACATGAAAAATCATGTTTAAAATAACATAACTTTTTCTCCTAGGCACAAATTGAAACAAAAATTATATTCCCATGAAGCTAATAAAATTTTCTATGTTATCAAAAAATTTCATCAAAAATTGAAGTCATAGGAACCTGCCCAAACTCCTAAGAGTCCCACAAGGGGACTCTTGGTCCTTTAGGGGTTAATTCACCCAATTTTGCCAAGGTAATATTGATGGGTCATCAATGGATGCTACAATAAAAACACAAGAATGGAATTCACATGTGGCTACCCTATGAGATTTGACTTTTAAACCAAAGATCAAAAGAAATATGTTCCAAGATAGCATGAAGAAGGTTGCAATTCAAATCCAATATTTCCAAATTAGATTTAGAGTTTTATATCTTGAAGATTTATAGTATTCTAGTAGAGTATGAGAGGAACATGGTTTATGGCTCTAAGAGTATTGCCATTGTATTGGAAATGTCATGTGTCTTGCCATCCTTGCTTGTCATTACCTACAACCTCAAGCCCACCATATCCTTGACCTACCAACAATAACTAAGCCTCTAATTACTTCAAATATGTGACTAATATAGTGCACTTCAATGTGCTAAATTCAATAGTATTTCATTTGAATTGATGTTTTGGATTTCATTAAATCTTCTCCTTATAGTTACAAGATATATAAGAAAAGGCTTCCATAACTTTGACGAACCTTAATGTTAACTATACATTTGAGTTTGCAAGGTTTAAATTAGTTTAATGGAATATGTTTCACTTTGTTTCTTATGCAACTATGTGAACTTATCAACTTTCAATATGTCTTATTCTATACCTCTAAAGTTTAAGTTGATTAAAAATTTGAGTTTATAGGGGTTCAAATAGTCTTAGATGGTAGGATTTACTCCATTGATTATTAAATACTCATACTTATAAGAAGACAAAAGGAAAACACCAATTGAAAATTAGGAAATGGACTTAAAATGATGTCTCTAATATTTGTATTATTTTTAGCATTTTAACATCCTTTGAAAGAATGTAAGTTTAGGGAGATGTTTTAATCAGAGGAAGTAGAGAAGCCATTTTAATTAGTCACAAAAATTAATTAAAGTTATTAACCTCTAAAATTCTTTGGCTGCATTGATGGAAATTAGCCCTCAAAAATTAGAATTTGAGATAGGGGGTGCAACTTTGTGAAAATGAATGATTTTCACATTCCAATGAGTCAATGTATGACCTAATTTATCCTTGTATATATTGTAAATGTTTTGTGTAATTTCAACTATTAGATTGTGAGATGATAATGCCCAAATGTAGTTCAAAGTTTCTATCAAGGATGTATCCGGCTTTAACTTTGCACTTTGATGTTCCATAATTTTTGAAGTAGATAAATCTAAACTTGGTTGTGTGTGTATATATATAGATAAGTCTAATATCCTTCCACCAAATTTCACTAAATCACATGAGTTTGATTTTTTTCTAAAAAATATCAGAATAAATATAATGGCTCTTTTTATTAATATTTTTAGATAAAAATGGCTAATTTCAATTCCAAAGGTATGAATGTTGTAATAAGTTCACGCCGGCCCTCACATCATTCATCTCAAAACAAAATCAATCTAACAAAGTCACGCTTGTGGCGTACACATGGATCTATTCAACCGTTTTACAAAAATAAGTTTTAAGATATTTTTTGATTTGTCCAATTTAAATTTTCAAACAAAAAAACAACTTATAACTTTTGACTTGCAAGTTGACCACTTAGGTTTCCAATAGTTTTAGGACCGGCCTACCTTCCCTTTAGTGCATCCTTCATGGCATTGATGGTCTAATTCCATTTGGTTCTTAATAGATGTGTATAGAATCCTTCTTCTTGTGCTTTGCATAAACCAATCAATCCGAGCATACCTTAATCTCCCATTGTTCTTTGGATCATTTAAAAAAATTGGAACCCTCAAAAAGCCCCTCAAAAGTTAATATGCAAATCTATTTATTGAAGGCTAGAGATGATAGCCTAAGTACATAATTGTGTCACTAGTTACCTTGTATGAATTTCATCAAATTCAATACCCATGAACTTGTCAAAATCAATAATTCAACTTATAGTACCTAATGTCTCATTGTCCAATAGGAAGCATTTCATTTCACAAACATCATGAGCCACAAGTACTTAGTTGCACCAAATCTGTCCTATTCCATAAAAAATATTCCCTCAATGTACTAAAGACTTGAATGACAAGAAATACCCAATGTCTCATTATCCTAAAAGAAGGCACACAATTGTGTAAGCATGAATCACACTGCTGAAAGTGGGTGGAAGTAGGGGAAAACATCATTACGTCCTTGACAAGTACGCATTGAAATCCAATTAAGGTCACCCTAGAGGGCACTTTGAGGGCCCAAATCTCTTCGTTCTAATGAGTGTTTCTGGTAGAATCAGGCATTGAAATTCGCAGGAGATGCTCTCTTTTGTCAATACTGCACCGCTTCCACTTGCACTGTAATTATTCCACTTGCACTGTAATCACCAAGCAATCGGTGTTTCAAAGTTTTTTGCAAAATAAGACAGTTTGTAACTTAGTATAGTGTGTATTTTTGGTAACAAATTCTTCAAAGCATAAGTTTCGTGTGAATGCCACTAACTTGGCACAATTTGAAGCGCCAGAAGCGAACTCATATGATCTTTCACCAAGCAATTGGTTTTTCAAAGCTTTTCGCAAAATAATATAGTTTGTACTCCAGTGCCATGGATCCGTATTTCTGTAACAAAATTCTCCAATGCAAAAGTTTCGTGTGAAGGCCACTAACTTGGCACAATTTGAAGCGCTAGAAGCGAACTCATATGATCTTTCACCAAGCATTGGTGTTTCAAAGCTTTTTGCAAAATAATATAGTTTGTACTCCAGTGCCATGGATCCGTATTTCTGTAACAAAATTCTCCAATGCAAAAGTTTCGTGTGAAGGCCACTAACTTGGCACAATTTGAAGCGCTAGAAGCGAACTCATATGATCTTTCACCAAGCATTGGTGTTTCAAAGCTTTTTGCAAAATAATATAGTTTGTACTCCAGTGCCATGGATCCGTGTTTCTGCATAACCTTTTTCGGATGATTCTTTCTTTTCACCAGGCGTCTGTTTCACCCTCGAACTTTTTGATCCTGTGTTGGCTGGCTATGACATGAGCTACAATGTGGGTCTGAGGATTCCCATCGGTTGCATCTTTGCAAATTCAATTCGTGTGATCTTCTTGCATGATAAGGCTGGTATGCGCACCTTTAAATTGTCACCAAGTACAACTGAGCATTATTACTACGGTATTATGAAACATAAATTATTCTTAGCGGATCTTATTGGCAATTGGAAAGAGGATTCCAGCACATGCACATTATTTGGATACTGTATGAATAAAGTTGTGAAATTTCAAAATATCAGTCTAAATCCAATATTAAGCTCTCATAGACTCCCATGTTTTGATTGTGTGCGTCTTGTGTAATCAACACCTAAGTATTTGTGACGTTTTTGGGTGCAAATGTAAGTGTCACATTTTAGGTAGTGTTGATTTTGGGTGTATTGTACTTCACATATTTGAGTTCCCTTGAAACTGGTCCTACCTCTTGATTGCTAGGGAGAGTTACCTTTGTTTTCTGCAGTCTCTTCGTGTTGGCATCAGTCTGGTAGGTGGAACGATCATGTGTCATAATTGCAGGAGTCTTTTCAAGGAGCTCAATTCGATCTCACTCTCTTGCGTGCTTCCCTTTTTTTTGGAACACATGGGCAATTTTCATTGAATCTTGCGTGCTTCTCAATCACACTTGGTGAACTGCCATTGTTGTTCGTTTCTGGTACTTCAATAATACGAAGTTGATAGTTACCGCAAGTGTGGAAGCGCATTTTTGGAAGGTAACATATCTTGTGAATTTCAACACCTGTGAACTCTACCAGAAACATTTATAGATAAAGAGCGAAGGAGATCGAAGTATGCTGAGATTGATTGATTCATTGATATATAAAAACCATGGGTGGAAACATTACATACTGGTTTGAGGGAAGCAGTTGTGTAGAATTCAGATTATATCTTACTACCGTATGTCAGTATGATCAATCAATAGCAGAGTGACCCACTGAAGGAAGAGACTAAGACAAGAATGTCAGGAATTATTCATTACAATTTTCTCTAGAAGGTACAGAAAAATTCCCACCAACATGATCTTAGAGGAAGCATTCTCTATTCTGTATTCTGTGGCTGCTCAGACCGTCCAGCAGCTTCAAAATTGGAGAATTTTTATCAACTGCCTTTGAAGATTTTCCTCAAATCAGAGTCGTCGTCCCCCTCCTCATAGAATAATTTCCATTCATCTTCACGTGGCACTTAACTTAGTTTGCTGAGTTCTTCAAAGCTCTGCGGATTGCAGAAAACAAAACGTTGTTCAATGTTTGCTACTTCAATTTGCTTCTGGAATGGAACATGGTTTTTTACAACTGGAGAGTGTACTTTGAATTAGGGCAAATACAAAAGCAGCAGTGGAGCTAGCAAGCAAAAGACATGGAATGTGAGGATGGTATACAAGGAGCAGTTAACGTTTTAGACAAGCATATTTGCGAACTTATTCCCAAGATGATGCATGATTTGCAACCCCTCAAACATTTCAAAAATGGAGTCTCTTCAAAATTATCACCAGCCCTTATCCACGACAACAGCCTGATTTTCAATGTGCAGTGTGATGACTGTCACTATGTCTCTAAGGCAATTGCACCCAATTGAGACCTGTTTGCAAAACTATTAGACCTAAATTCTTGCATAAAATGTAAGCCCTCTGCAACATGAATATCTAATCTAGGGTTTAGGGTGTAGGATTTCGTGTGTAGGGTTTCTGAGATCTTGAAAAGGTCTAGATTTCCGATTCCCATTCCTGAACACAGCCCATCCCTGGAACCACCCCTTTGGATGAAACGTTATCTCATCCGTTTTCATCCAAGCAAACTTTCACGGAAGAACGGAGGGCACGAGTGGATAATGCGCTCCTCAGCCTAAGATTTCCTCTCCCCTCTCTAATTCTTGCCAAATTGCCGCTGGTTTCTGTGCACAATTGCAGGCATTCACTGATTCCTCGCTGGGTTTGCTCAATTGCGCTTGCTTGAGCTTTCCTTCAGCGCGAATGGCAGCAGCAGCAGCGATGGCACAAGCCGCCCGCGTGAGCGCCCCTCCGGCGAGTTTGGGTGCCGCGAGCTCCATTTCTCGAACAGGCGAGTTTCAATCCGCCGCGCGCGTCCACTTCTCCTTCAAGGCGGCCCCTGCGAGGCGATCAACGCTGTTCGCCGTGCGCGCCGCAGTGTTGGATGCAGAGAAGCTGGATCGTCTCGTTGCGGAGGTCGAGGGATTGACGTTGGAAGAAGCGAGAGCCTTTACGGACAAGCTCCAGGAGCGTCTCGGTGTGAGCGCTTCCTCGTTTGCGCCTGCAGCTGGTGGAGCATCCACTGGAGCGCCTGCTGAAGCCGCGCCTGCAGTGGAGGAGAAGACGGAGTTTGATTTGGTGCTGGAAGAAGTTCCTTCCACTGCGAGAATTGCTGTTATTAAGGTGGTGAGGACGTTGACGGCGTTGGGGTTGAAGGAGGCGAAAGACATGATTGAGGGCTTGCCGAAGAAGGTGAAGGAGGGCGTGAGCAAGGAGGACGCGGAGGAGGCGATGAAGACATTGGAAGGCGCTGGGGCCAAGTGTAGCATCAAGTGAGAAGGGCTGGCAAAGATTTTAGGGTTTGTTTATCTAAATCACCCTGGGGGACGCTCTTCATAGTGGAAATTTGGTCTTTTTTCGTGTTCGTTAGGGATAAACCCCCGTTCTTGGGATTTACGCACATATGGATGGTATCGCTTAGGTTTCGGGTAGAAAATTACTTGTCGATGCTACAATGTCACATATTTTTTGGAATGGGAAGATGAGGAGCATGATGCACGTAGAAGAGTGTGGTGTACTCTAGGGATTACAGTCAGTGAATTATGTCTTGCCTTTTTGAATTGTTCAATGGAGTCCATTGTAGGTCATGTTTCAAGTGAGAATCGTAGAAGCGACCTGCCATTTCGATGTTTTGTATCAGAACCTCAACGAAGCCCGTTTCGGTAGGGGTGGCATCCATTGGATAATGGTTTTATCTCATGGCGTGTCCTTCTTTGACGTTATGGTATCCTTTCCTTGAACCCTTTGATTGAACAGGATTCGACCATTTAGGTTATGCTCAGTAATGTGAAACTGCAGCCTTTTTTAAGGCGTAGAATCCTTTATGAAGAGACTTACGCCAACTATGAGGGAAGAATTCCTTGCAATGAAGTAGAGCCTTGTTAATAAAACAAAACATGCCGAGCCACTGATGCATCTGGTTGTACCGCTGGACTTGCTTACCAGTTTATTTTTCAGGTTTTATTTTAGCATTTTCATGAACAGGAGATGGCGATGTCTTCAGATTTTTGAATGTGTGTTCTGACATATTTGATGGTGCGCTTTGGGGACTTATCTACAATAAAATGCGGACTAACTGTTGACTCTCTCATATGAGTTCCAAGTTTCTCATGTTTTACTAGAGTGTGTCTGAATTCCGGACTAGGATAGGAAAGCCATCCTGAGTGCAATCCTCTTCGTATCATTTAGGTCAATTTTGACAAAGACGACACTCTGAGATGGTTATGTGATGTGTTGATTGGGAATGTCTTTTGATATGGACTTGATTGGAATTCGCAATCTTCATTCAGTTCGTTGGTGTGATGCAAGTCTTTCGCTTCTCCACCACATCGAGGATATGTTTCCTTCTACGGATTTTTGAAGGTTGGGAGAAGTTTTGTGATCCTTCATAGACTACTCTTCTTGCATTAGGAGTCTGGAGGTGGCAGATTGGGTCATGGGGAGATTCCCTTCTCTTGTTATTTATTTATTTATTTATTTTATCGTAATTTTGTGATCAACTCTATCATTGGTGGAAACTTCCATGACCCTCAAAATCTTGTGGAGATTGGTAGTGCTTTGAGAGACACTATGAAAGTCCAATTTTTTTGGAAGGCCCTTGATTTGTACCCATGGATGTTGTACCCGTGGATGATCACTCGTTGGGTAATAAAAACTCACAAATGAAATTTCTCAATATCCTACTCCTTTATAGAGTGAGGGTCATTTCCAATAAAATCAAAAGGTTGTAGTGAACAACTTACTAAGGTAGGAGGGTCTAAAAGTGTACAAGCTCTAAAATCATCCACCTCTTCAAATGTACATTATTTGTACATGTTTCTTTTTCATAGTTTTCAGCAATGTACAAAATGTGTACATTTGAGGAGGTGGGCGATTTTAGAGCCCTATGCCATTTCAACTTCAAAATTTCATAACTAATTTCACAAAGCTCCAAAAAATATGAAACAACTTGAATTAGATGTCAATTCCACTTGTTTTTTAAGGAGAATTTACTGAAAAATATTTCAAGAAGCTTCACCTCCTTGAAATTCAGTTTCAGCTCTTAGGTGGGTGATTTATGAACCTCCTACCAGCATAGGAACTTCACCAATGTTGAAAAGCAAAATCACTTCCATGTAGAAGAATACAATAAATCAATTTTTTGTCAACCATTTGAATTGAGCCTTGTGGTTTTTTTAAAGTAAGATTAGGTTTTGGTAACACAACTGACTGTAAACTTCACCCATTGTGACAAGTGAAGTCAATTCTAAGGAGAAAATATAATGAATGAATGTTTTGTCAACCATTTGAATTACGCTTGGCATGGATTTTAGCTTTAGTCCAATTTTATTTATTTTTGGGCCATCACATATAGTACAATGTTCTTCAATACTTTTAGTAAAATAAATTTGGCACCAATTAAGATCTAATCTCCGATCAATCAAATTGGTTATTGCTACAAAATCATGGTCTTTGGAGGGTAATTTGGAGAGGTTGATGTGACATATTTTGCATCCTATAAATGACTAAATGGGGAATTTCATTAAAATGGCGAATATTCTATGACTTTGACATCCCACAATTCAGACTGGGCAATCTGAAATCTAGTACACTACTAGATTTCAAACCAATTTCAAACCGCCCAGTTTAAACTGTGGAAATGGCACACTGTGAAAATGGCACATAGAATATCGCCATTTTAATGAAATTCCCCATCTAATATTTTTGAATGTCATACAATTAGATGATTTTCATACAAATCTTGTGTTTTATGAGTGACCAATCACCAATCACAATACACCTAGATGATTTTCATATGGATTTTGCACCTTGTAAATGCTTGTAAATGACTAAGATCTTTCAATTTTTAGATGATTTTCATCCATTCTATTTTGAGGGTATGTTAATGAGAATATGTGAATGGATATGTTACATCATTGTACGAATACATTTACATTATTCTGGATTTTATGACAAGGTCCTAACTCTATGATAATGGTTCCAAACAAATCACCATATAGTTAATTTTGGATTTTTTTTCATATTCATCTCAATTCTCATCATCAAATTAATTTCTTTTGGCATACTATTTACTCTAATTATTTATTATATTTTGTAATTTTGAACCATATTTAAGTAAAACTAAAAGCTAATAGTTCCCTCATATTGATCCCATTATGTAATAATACAATGATTGAATATAAAGTGGTTTGTTAGAAATTACTTGCACAATATTTTTACTTCCTATAAACATAGAGTGCATTAAAATGTATATCATGTTTTATACCTTAATGTATCAAAGAACCCCTTCAAAAGTGTTAGGATTCTTTTCTAATTGAATCAAACTTATAGTATGGATTATATTCAATGCTCATATGAATTCCTTTAGGTGTGCATATTATAAGGCATTGCATTTGGAGGGTCTCACACATAGCCAAGGTAGATGAAAAGTACTCCAAGCCCCTCCAAATATTCTCCAAGTACTATTCTCTCCAAATGACTATCTTTTCTAAATATTCTTCGAAGACTATCATTTCCAAATATTCTCTCAAAACCACCTTATTGTGAATGCTTAATTTTTTTTTTGAGGGAGTCTATCTTGGATGTTGTTTTCAGGGAGAGGGAGATTGAAGTGGATTGTTGTAAATAGTGATAGTGATTTTTATTTTAGAATTTTCTGAACTTAAGATTTATATGTTTTTTTGATGTCCTAACATTGCCAAAAAACATGGGACACACATGTATTTGCTTTGTATAAGTATTCAAAAACCATATTTGTAATCATGTATGTACTTATCTTTGAATATGTCTCTAAAATTGTTGTTTTTTTCATTTATTTCAAAAAGTAGTGTTGGTTAATTGAAATGGATTGCCTTGACTCTTTTGAGAGGTAGTAGCATGCCAAATCTACATTTAGTCATTTTTTCCTACAATTGATCAATTTGCTATATATAGGACATATTTTATGTGCAAGTGTGGAAATAAGTTGGAAGGCTTGTCAAATATAGATGTGAAATTACGGTACATCAATTGTAGCATAGGTGCTCTTATACAAGACTTGTCTATTATATTGTTTTGAGCATTTTGAAGAAGGAAAAGTTTATTATTTCCCACCAACTAAGGATTAATGTAAAAATCTTTCATCTATTTTTAAGTGGTTAAAGTCTTTATTTCAAGACTTCTTCTAGCTTATTTTGCCCCTAATGGTCCAAACTCCATTTATTGGCAACATAGTGATTTTTGGCAACTCGCTACAAAAGGAATTTTTATTTATTTTTCTTTGAAATCTTCACACAACATGTGCCAAAGGAATAGCTTTAAGGTGCAAAAATTTTCATAACTTTTGACTACATGGTTAAAAAAATTATTGCATAATATGCGATTTTCATTGCTCAACAAGCTACTTGAGCAACTCAAAAAAAATCACTTCCTTAAGAAATAAAATTTTAAAAATGGTTTTCTTTCTTTCTCTGTAGCTTTGAATCATTCCATTTTTCATTAATGAAATTAAAGTTATGAAGAGTTTTGGTTTGTGGGTAGTTACAAAATTTGTATTATAAATAATCTTTGAATTTCTTTATTTAACTCAATTTTCAATAAATTTGAAAAAAAATAAAAAATAAAAACATTGAATGTAGATTGTTTTTTACAAGATTAGAATCATTGGGATTGGCATCTTTCAATTCCATAACCATATTCTTAACAACTTAGAATTTTAAATCATACTCTAATTCTTTTTACTTACTATTTTTTTCAAGAATGGACATGATATATTTTTTGTATGAAATTTTTATATGTATTTACAACTTATGTCTTCAAAATATTATGGAGAGTAAAGAATTGTAGAATCTACACATTTTTGTGTAAAAAGTTTGAAAGATGAAATCTAACTATTTGGGAAGGATTGAAAATATTTCTTTTGAAATTCAAGTGACTTGATCTTGCAATTGGTAAGGTTTCATATTTTAAAATTTTAGGAGGATGTATTCTAATAAGTTAACTAAAGGATCCTATGGTTGGATTTACTAATGAATAAATATAGATGAAGATTTTAGCCTTGCTTTGGATTTAAGTACTTTGAAGTAGTTTTGGGCCTGAAAACATCGAACATCTTGGGAGGTTAGAGTCTTTGATTCCAAATATAGAAGTGGTAAATCAAATTTTTCTACTTTTTTCCCAAGGTAAATCATTGGGAGCAATTTTTCTTCATTCTTTAGCCCCTAAAGGACCAAACAGTGTTTTTTTGGCAACATAGCAATTTTGGGCAGCTCACTACGAATGAAAATTTCATTTTCTTTCATTGAAATGTCCACACAACATGTGTCCGAGGAGTAGCTTTAAGGCCCAACAATTTTCTTAACTTTTGACTACATGGTTAAAAAATTATTGTATGATATGTAGTTTTCTTTGTTTTGCGGGCAATTCAGGCAAAGAAAAATCTTCTTTAAAAATCACTTTTTAAAAAAAATAAAATTTGAAATTGGTTTTCTAGATTTATTTATACATGGATATCTTTGAATCATTCCAATTTGATTAATGAGATGAAAGTTATAAGGAGTTTTAGTTTGCAAATAGTTATAGAATCTCTACTCTAAAATAAACTTTGAAGTCATTTATTTAACTCAATTTTCAATATTTTTGGAAATAAAATAAAAATTAGGGGGTGTACATTGTTTATTAAAACATTACAACCATTGGGATTGGCATTTTTCAATTTCATAAATAAATTTTTAACAATTTTGTATTTTGAATCATTTTCTACTTCTTTCTACTTTCTATTTTTTCCTATACGTTGTACAATTCCAAATGATTTGAAAATTTTCAAGCAGCATGTAACCAAATTGACTTGATGAATGAATCCAAAGGGTAACCACCATTTGGGACATTTTTTGGTAATGATCAGACCTTATGAAGTGCAACTGCCCATTTTTTGGCAGGAACAGAAAAAGGAGTTTTATTACTTCAAATGCTAATATCTTGCAATCTACACGGTAAAATTTCTGAAAATTTTTCTACATATTCTCAAACCAAAGTAATATAAGATCCTATGGTTAGATGTTTTAAAATTTTAATACCTGTACTAGAGATGGTAGTTTTGGAGCATTTTTGGTGAAAACATAGTCAAAATCCTTTAGGGGTTAAGGAATGCTCCTACATAGCATTATGCAAGAAGTAATTGTATACCCCTTCTAGAATTATTAAAAGGAGATATTGTCTTTTCTTAAATACTTGGAGGGTGATAGATTTTTTCAAACATAGGGGGCTCTACAATTAGACATTACTTTGAACCAACTCATATTATTATTTTGTTTCATCATAAGGAGTTTCTTTGTAAGGATGTCTTGAAGGTTGCAAAAGGAATCCAACTACTCTTATAAAAATGTATGAAGCAATATACACCAAGGCTTTTTTTTGGCAACAGGGGTACTAATTTGCATCCAAAAATTTGTCTTTGAGGAATTGACAGGAAGAAAAAGTTTGTAGAAAAGTGAACCTTCTTGCCACATTGGTGGCTAATCTTCCTCTTGTAGTGCCAAGTGGTGCCTATCTTCTCGCTCCCTATAACGTCATGTCGCTCATAGATTTAGGGTTTAGCTCCCTCCTTTAGGTGATTATTGCCCACTTCACTTATGATTAGTGCTCATCTTCCTCAATTTGTTGCAGTTGCAGCATACCCTTTTATGCAATTATCACCCGCCATTGTGTTCCTATCGTGGATGGTGTCTCCATGATGGCCCAAAAGAGTAGCAATTACTTTGCCATTTGCAGGCAAGAGTGGGGTTTAGTGTTTGCTCTAATTTTTATAGAGTAGTCTTCATGCTTTGTTGCCTTGTTGCCGGCATAGTGATAGAGGGAGGTTGTATTGTTGTGGCGCGATTGTGGAATTGTAGGGAGTGTCCAAAAGCCCTTTTTGAATTTTTGAATTTGCATGTTTACAAAAAATAATGTTCATTGCTCATTGTTTGTTGAAATGGAGGCACTAGGCTTTTATGATGAGTGGAGAGTTTGCAGACATAGAGCACACGTTAAAGGAGCCCCAATGTAATGGGTTTTGTGTGCACTAATTTTGTTTGCTCATTTTTAGCATGTGTTTGGTATGTGTTTTGATTTGCTTTGTGTTTGCTTGGCCATATGTATTCTCTATTTGAATTTTTTTTTAATAACAACTTTGCCCAATGGGGTTTGGTGACGAGGACTTTGAAGAAAATGCAGTAGACAAGGCAGTATGCGTTGCTTATCTTGTGAGGGAGGCAAAGGAAAAAACAAATGAGACTTTGGAGTTAGTATGGAATTATAAGAGATCAAATGCAAAGGAAAATTGTTGACCTCTAGAGGACAAAAACAACAAAATAAACAATGCATTTTTATTTTGGATCCAACTACAATGTTGGAGGGTCAACTGTTGTTGATGGTATATATTTGATGGCATTATCTTAGAGGTGCCTAGAACAAAGCCTACTTCAGTTGAGGAGTATCCTAGCAGCGAAGATAGTAGCCAACAGAGGTCAAGAGTGTCACATACAGCAATATCTACTAACACTAATTTGCTTTGTGGTTTGTCCTCTAGTTTACGCAACATGCAAGTATTGAGCAGCAAGTCCCCCTTCATCACCATTTATTTATAATTGGACGGTGTTGACAATGCTAATTTGGTGGAAGTTCATTATGACAATGAAGAGTTTGAGGATGATTGAAACTTTCAAATGCCACCAAAGAAGAGAGATAGCAATTCATGTTCTAAATTAGAGAGCAAACAATTTCAAGCATAGAAGAGATGTGATCATTACAAAAAATTCCAAACTTTGTACATAGCCAAGCTTCCTTGGGCAAAAGGTATCATAGATAGTGATGGGATTCTGCATATGGTTAAGTGCAAGGTCTACACTGCAATTGACAAAAAGTTGTGTATAATGGCGCCTAAGTCAAATACATTGTTTAAATACAATGAAAAGAGGATTGCTTGGAAGGATCTTCCTCACTTCAAAGTGAATGTTTGGCAAGTAGTATATTACCATGTAATATTAGTATCTTAAGAATATAAAGTTGTATGTAGCACTTCCACCACCAAAGGTCCTCCAACAAATCAACCACTACACTTCAATGGAGGCCTACAAGAAGGTCCAATTTGCAACCCTATTTCAACTTTTGAGTCAAAGACGTCCCATAGTTGAATATGAATCTTGTCACTCTTGTGTCCATCTCTACAAACTTTTGAATGTACTTGATGTGCATATTGGTATGATAATTCTGGATGGATTATGGTGGGTTGTGTATACAAGCAAGTTGTCACTGAGATGAAAAGGTTGCTAGGTTTTGCCATTACTTTGCCATAATAGTCAATGAAGTTGCTACTGTAGACAATACGAGTTATCAATTTATACATGTTTATATCGTGCAAGACTAAATCCGCATTCCACTACTTGTTTCTTTAAAATGTGTAGAGTGTACCCCTAATGCTAATAATCTTACAGAGTTAATTGTCGATGCTATCAATAGTAGAGGTAAACTAATCTCTGAAAACATAGCCCACAAATTGCTCAGCTTTGGGGTAGATGGTGCCTTGATGTTATAGGGTTCTAGAGATGGTGTGACTATGTAGGTTAAGGAAAAACATGCTCCATTCATAATTAGAGTCCTTTGTGTTGCATGCTATTGCAATTTGGCTTTTAAATCCTTGTCTAGTTTTGGGATTCTGCAAACATTGAGAAATTGTCGACCATTACCCATGCATATTTTTTCATAAGTCCAAACGATTTGCGGAATTCAAACAATTGGTAGAATTGATGGAAACTAATGCTTTCAAGCAGAATGTGCAAACCTAATGGATCAATGTAAATCACCATAGTGGTTCACAACATTCAAAGTATTAAAAAATCCCCCAAAATAAACTCAATTACATATGTGGAAGTAGTAGGAAGGCTAAATAAGCCTAATTTGTCCGTTAGGAATTTTCTAAGGTTTAACACTAGAAATGTTAGAAGGAAAGGTAAAAGAATTAGAATAAGGAATTAGGTAAAAAGTAGGCAAAGGTCTTAGGGAAAAAATAGGAAATTTAGATTGAAAAGGCCCTAAGTAAAATTTGGCAAAGTAATTAAATTAGGCAAATGGTTAAAAAAATACTAGAAAAAAGTAGGAACTAGGAAGTAGTTGCTACTATAAAAAAAATATCCAAAATAGATTAGTAAAATTAAAAACTATGTGGAAAACATTAGAATAGAGGAAAAATCCAAAAATAATGAAGGAATTGCAAAAGTAGTGAGTCTACATAAATTTAGAGGCCAAAAACAATAATTTTGGGGGTCCTATGCCAATTTAGTGCAGTCCACGCTAAATTGGCTCAATCCTTGCCAAAATAACGTAGTCTGCACTAAATTGGCAGTTTTTGCACTAAAATAGCATTTTTTTTAAGTAAAATATAGTGTTGGATGATTGTCATTAGTGAATTAAGTTGTTGGGTTTTGATTAGGGAAGTTTTTAGAGTTTGATTTTTTCTTTTTCTCTTCCTTCTCTAAGAAAAAAATGTTTTTCTTTTTTGAAGAACGTGGTAAAAAAATTGGGGAACAAAAACAATTGTTAGAACAAAGAGGGGAATGAGTTAGGATGAGGAATTAAACAATTTTTCAAGTAGGTTTCACCAATTCAGGAGGGGAAATGGGTGAAAATGCTAGGTGGGGAGGTCAGATTGGAAATTATTTGAGAAAAATGGAAGAGAGGGTTTCAGGGATTTGGCAAAGATTGCCAACTTTGACAAGCTCCTATGGGTGATTAGTGCAACCAATGGATCTAAAATATGGAGGGTGAGTGTACATTGAAGTTAGCTTTCCAAAAAATTATGACTGAACTCATTTGGAGCTAGCTTGAAGAATTGGCAGCCATTTCTGTGCGAGGTCTACAGCCGCGGTGGATCAAGAGTAGCAACTTTAGAGACGTACCACGGAGAAACAACAACTAATTTGGAGCTAAATTTTTTTGAGATGATGCAAGACAAAGTTAGCTTGTCATTGCAACTAGTTTTGTGCCATTTGGAGCTCAGGGAAGGCAGTGGCAACCAATTTTCCAACAAGGTGCCTGCTGCCCCTTAGAAGGGGTTCAATTGGAGGTTTTGATGTAATTTTTCACCTTGGTCATTGAGTCCTTGCAATTTTCATTGCATATGACTATAAAAAAAAAGGTGGTGAATGCAATGGGTGTTGTATAGAGTGCTTGAGAATGGTTGATTATGCATGTGAGTTAAATTTTTAGGGTCTTAGGACAAATGCAGAAGCACTACCCTAATTGGACCAAAGTTAAGGTTTAAGGGGGTAGTGCTTAAAATGAAGGAACCACCTTGCATGTCATAAAAGAGAAAATTCCTAACCTTGAAGTGAAAACACTAAGCAAAAGAAATAAATGTAATGCAATGCATATCAATGGAAAGATTTAAATACATCAGGATGGGTTGAAATTAGTTGGGAGGACCAAATATAGGGTCATTTTGGGCTTTGAAGTGGATTTGTACTAGATGAGGTCCTAATCTATTTCCATTAGATGGAATTTGGGGCTTTTAGAAGATTGCGAGTTTTCGGGCTCTAAAAACTATCTCCACCGCATAGGAATACTATTAGTCTAATGTGGTAATTGAGACAGTGCCATGTCATTTTTTGAAGGAAAAAAAGCAAAAAAACTTTTTTTCCAACTTTTTTTGCATCTTAAAGTTTTTAATTTTTTAAATAATTTTTTTTTTAAAAATTTGACAATCGGTGGCGTTCTTTTACTGCCGTGGGAACATAATCAAGAATAGGCCTGAAACAATCTTCCAATGGCCTCAAATGTCTTTTAATGATTGTCCGATTAGGTGATGGAAATGGTTAAAAAGGTTATTTTGGGTAAGTGAGAAGGGTTGCCCCCATCCACTTAATATCATTTAGATCAAAACTAGCTACAATATATCATAGGAAGGTCCATTGCTTGGAGGTATTGTAGGTTAGCGATTCCATACACTCCCCCTTGACTCAACTTTGAAGGTGAAATTTGCCTTCATGGTGAATTTCACTCACAATCAGTCTCATCGAACTTTTGCACATACTACTCATCAATTATTGCACTTTGACCTATAAAATGACAACTGACTTGGGGAGAAATCTGAAGGCTAAGGTAAATAGTTTTTAACAATATTTTTTGCATTTGTATTTTAGTGTGAATTGTACCAATGTGCTTGCTTTGGGTTTGGATTGCAAGAGCTTGAAGTTTGTGTTTATGCTTTGGAATTTTAGATGTGGTATGAATTGTTTACATGAATGTTTACTTGAATTTTTTTACATATTGTTGCTTTCATGAGATCTAATAGTATTGTCTTGTAGTCTAGACTTGCTTGATTTTGTTACTTGATCTAATCCATTGTTGGAAATATGTGTCATGTTGCCACTACTAACATTAGAAGAATATGTCTCATAAAACACAAGTTTCTTATAGTATAGAGGCAATTGATACATTGGTGAACCTTGCGTAAAAAAGGGACGTATACATCTGTGACTTTGTAGTGGTGTAGATAGTCTAAATGGGTCAAAATTTTGTTTAATTTTGTACAAATCGGAGTGTAATATGCAGTGATTGGCAAATAATTAGTTAAATTGGAATCCTACTTGTTTGTTTTGGGATTGTTGAATGGTGTCCAATTTGGGCTTAGTGTCTCAGTGTTGTGTGGTTCGGGTGTCCAAGTTGGAAAATCAGTCCTGGTTGATGGGTGTTCTTAGTTGGTTGGTGGTGAGTTGTTGTCCAATTGGGATGTTTTGTTTTGTGTCCAAGTTGGCAGGTTGAGATTTGTGTGAATGGCCAAGTAGGAATATCAGTTAATTCAGCTGGACTGTCCGATTTGGTTGAGGCAGTTGGCCTTCGTCTTCCCTGGTTCCTATTTGGGCTGGTTTCGCTTTCATTTTCTTTTATCCTCTGTCAAAGCAATACAGTGTGTGTCCCAGCCAGTTGTGCTGTGTATTTCGTTTGCTTGTATATGTGTTTTGTGTTTTTGTGTGTGATTTTCCAATTGGGAGTTGTGTTTGTGTTGATCTAGGGTCGGATCGGTGTAAGTCCGTGTCTATGTCCTAGTCGAGATGTGTGTGTGCCAGTGTATGGCGGTGTGTGCGATGTGCAGATGAGAAGTTGAAGAATTCTCCAATTCGGACGTTGATTGTGAAGGAAGTGTGTAATGTGAAATTTATGGAAGTGTGTGCTTTAAGGAATTAAGATGCAGTGTATGCGAGAGATTCCAAATTGAGGCAAAGATCTAGATTAGATTTGAATTTGGAATAGTAGTTGTGTTGAGAAAATGAGATCCTATTCAAGAGAATGGTATTATAATGTTTGATCAGGCAGATTAGTGCGAGACATGAAGTTTAAAAGAGAACTAAATGACAATATTTTGTTAAGATGTTTTAAGCCTAATAGGGATATTATATTAGTTGGTAAAGAAATCAAGTGGAATAGTTCATCAAACTCTGTTCGAAACAATTGTGAATGATCTATAACAGTGATCTGATCACCAACTTGGAATTACGTAAAATATATATTCCTACCAAATTGGTGTAATGTGATGGAGAATTATTGAGTGTGATGCATTTGAGTTACGAAGATGAATTTATTGTATGATGTTGAAGTTAGTCTGTGATCCCAGTTAGAGTTATAAATGGATCTTAATGTTTGATTTAGTCCTAATTGATTGATGTCTGTGAGAATAAATTTTTGTACCAATTTGGGTCTTTGAATGTATGTTGTTGTAATATGCTGAATGTGCTTATGTATGCATGTGTGATTTTTAAGTTAAGCATGCCTAATTGGAATTAGTAAGCCTGGTTGTTGATTTAGACTGAGTTCCAATTTGCATTAATGTGTGCATATGGTTTACCAAAGGGGGAAGTTTTATCTGAGTGATTAAAAAAGTTAATTCCCAGTTGGTGAGATTTGAGATTGTGATTCTCCATTTGGTAGACAAGGGTTAGATATGAAAATCTAGTACAAGTTGGAGATTGGAAGTACATGATTGTACCAGTGTTAAGGCTGAATTAGAACTTGTATGGAGTTCAAGCCAATTTGGAGTTGCTGTATCTGGTTTACAGTGCTGAGTTGGAGAAATAGAAGCTGATTTGGAAGACAGTGATTACGGATTTTGAAGGATTGGAAGTCCCAATTGGAGATAAAAAAAATTAAGATAAAATTTAAAGATAAAGATTAAAAATCAATTTGGGAGCTACTTAACCCTTGTGGCTTTTAAGAGTGGAGTGACAAATTTAGCAATTAGAATTACCGTGAGGATAACAATTGCATATGGTTAATGAATTTCTTTCTTAAGTCTTGGTTGCAATGGCCTACTAGGTGTAGTTTTAGAATCAAATCCTATTTAACCGGCCTCCTTGGAACGAACTTATACTAGTTGGGTAATTCCAAATTTGATCCCAACAACCTTCTACAAGTGGCAATGAAAATTGCCAAGGATCATTGTACAAAATGTTTAGCATAGACAAGTTTGGGAGTTTCAACAATCTTTTAGATTGTAGTTAGGAGCAAATTCACATTAAGTAGATTACAAATTTCAATAACAACTCTATCATTTTGTCATTTGGTTGTCATGCTTTTTTTGGCAAAGTGAAGATTAAATGTACAAATGAGTATTCTTTCTCTCTCTAATTCTTCTTGGCTATGTCTTTCAATTTCATTCTTGCAACTGTGTCAAATGCCTAAGAGGTCAAACGGAAGAACTTGGAGTGCATCATTTTGTACTATATAACCTTGGTATTTGTGGTTTATGTAATTTATTTATTATTGGCAACCCTCTTTTTCATGTATCGTGCAATTTCTTATATGTTTTCTTCTTCATGTTTTTAGTAGTGTACATGAATGACTTAGTAATTTGGATGTTTGCAATTGCTACAAAAATAATATTGATACTAGGGGAGCACTAAAAAGGATGTTTGACAAGCACCTCCGCATTTTTATGGACGTTCGTAACTATGGAAATATTTTAAAGGAAAATGACAAAAAAATACTAATTCTTCCGCTTATAGATCTCTCAATATGCTCTCTGCTAAATGTGTATGAAATCAAACTCAAGGCTTGCAATGCTCCTCCTATATGATGCCAACCCCTTGACAAAAGTATGGCGGGTACTCAACAAAAATAATAACCTCACCTAGAACTTTGGCAAGTTCCTAAAACTGGTAGAAATGGCAATTGTCCATGTCATTGGTTCCGTGGAAGATGAGCACATTTTCTCTAACAATGGCTTTCTCAAGTCAAAACTAAAAAACAATCTAGACGGACACATCCAAGTTGTTGGGATATACTCTCAATGTATTTACAACCTAGGCAACTTCCTTTATTAAGTTGTGTTTGATGAATGGTTTGTCTTAGGTAGCTAAGCTAAATATCTAGCAAATAATTAAGGTGTAGCTTAGAGCAACTCACATTGCAAATCAATAAGTAGTGCAAAGTTTTTGGCACCAATAGTTGGCAAGTACTCGAGCAAGTACTACAAGGTTTTAGGTACTCAATGAGTGAAGGTTAGTTTATTCTTCTCAATCTCATTTGTTTGATGAGATCAGATGCATGATGTTTGGATTGTTCCTAGTCTTAACGATGTTCTTCAATGGTGCATTCACACCAAGTTGTAGGGAGGGTCATAAGTGGCATTAGTAAAGTCGTTTGTTGTTGTGGCTTCACACCAGCTAACAATTGTAAATGCCAAGCTGACGTGGTGTCCTCCGTAGCCAGCACTAAGGGCGTTGTTATGTGTGGCGGTGGACTAGAGTCTTGTCTTATGGAAATATTGGGTACCCGAAATAAAGTAATACTACAATTTTGCGGGAACATAGATTTTGGAAATGTATAAGTGGTTTTTTGTAAATGCCCAAGTTGAGCGTACTTAACTTAAGAAAGTGATGCAAGTTGCAACAAGCAGGTTTGGATCGTTTTTCAACGCTCAAAGAACAAATTTCTCAGTGTAAATAGCAATTCTATATTGACTTTAGAAGGATAACTCACCCGTGTCCAATTTGCAAGCGCCAATTGTTCCAGCTTTGAGTAGTTTTGTTTGCTTCAACTCAATCCAACAATGGCAAGCAACCTAGCGTTTGTGTCATTTTGGAAGACATCCTTGCTACAATGTAATCGCAGAGGAAAAATTGAACACCATCCGTAGGTACAACTCTCTTCATCACAACAACACCACTAGAAGTTTGTTGACAACCTTTCTTACACATGCGGCCTAGTGTAATTGCTCTACAATTATTACTAGCGCCACTCCCTAATGCCCAGAGTAAATCCTAGACAACATGCCTTATGCGAAGTAGCACGCACTGGACCTTGCTACGTTGAATAGTTTGATGGAACCTGAATGGTATGACGTGCTCTAGACCTATGGTCGCCATTCGTTGACCACATTAATTTCTTATATCTACTATTTCCAAAAATTATGTGTGAACAAACCATAAATGTTCGTTCATAATGTGAAATCATATCGTACATACCAATGAACTTATTACTCACTAAAGTTGTGTTTTCATCATGTACTTTTTTATTCACTTATTGCTTGGACATTTCCTTTGTCATTGCTTGACTTTGACATCAAAGAATGTTAGAATGCCTTCAGGTCATTGTGGAATTTATAGCATGTTACAAATGGCTTCAACTTTTGTTTTTCAATGCATGTTGCTTCACTTGACTTACTTGAGCATCCAAGGGTGTTTGGGTGGGTGCAGGTCCAAGTTCCAGATTTGAGGAGGCACAAATTCAAAGAATTCAAAACAAAATAGTTGTATAACAAGCAAGTTTGGGACTTCCTATATTTGCACTGGACTAGTTTTGATAGTTTAAGTTTTGAATTTCTCATAGACTTAGTTGTGGCCTCATGATGCCCAAAGTCTTTTCCACTTCGCCATTTCACTAACCAAGAAGTGCCCCTATTGCCACTAACGTACTCTGCAATCACTTGTGATTAAAAAAAAATTGGAATCTTAAAAATAAATTGTCAACTAATGTACCTCAAAAGAAACCCCTGTCACCACTTCTAAACCCCCTTTTTAAATTTGAAATTGCCATTGCAGCACTCAAAAAAAATTACAAACCTCCTTTTCATCCATTTCAAAAAAGTGGAAAAAAACCTTGGTACACACACCCCAAAAAATGTTTAGAATCAATGACATGAAATGATAAGTGTCATATGTACGTATATGTCAATGTATTTGACAAATTTTTTTCAATTAGATTAGGTTAATATTTTTTACTACTATTACAAAGCTATCAAGAAAGGCCACTTTGCACTAAGAAGTTGGGCCATTTTGGTAGAATGTTTTTAATTCAAAAAGACATGATCTAATATGACCTATGCTCGTTGAATTGGGTGCACTAAGAATAGGGGCCCAATGTCAAATTTCAATTAAAATATTTTTTCTTTATAAAATATTATTTTTTTCAACAAATCAAATCTGTTGGATTTTATGTAGTTGGCCTCAAGGGAAATTGGTTTGGCCTCTATAAAAGAACCATCCATAGCCAATCATTTAAACAATTCCATCCATGTTTTGAAGCAATTTTGAGGCAATATAAATTTTTTGGCATGTAGAAAGATAGAAATTATAAGATTGCAATTTTTGGTAATTTTATGCCTTGAATTGAAATCACTATGAATTTAAGAAGACAAAATTTGGTTTGAATCCATACCCCAATATATAGAGTCTTCCAACTCTGATCATTCAAGAACTAATTTCCTGCTCACTATTTCCTATTTTTTTATTCATTACTTCAAGACATGTGTAATGACTTAATTAGTTCCAACCTTGAAAGGAATATAAAACACATTTTAAGTTTTGGCTAGAAATTTGTTCTAGCCTTAGTTGGAAATGGTAGCACTCTACAAGTTGGATATGGGTCCTTGGTCAAGAATGGGTGGCTCTACCATAGAAGTAAAGCTACCCTAAAAGCATCGCCAACATTTCTAGATAGGCACGGCAAACTCAAACTCAGGCATGGTTGGAAGTGTTTCCATCACCCACTACAATCATACTACTAAAATCACAAGGTCTTCCGTAATATCACATTTTTACACTGTGTGATATTACAAAGGTTCAATCCCTCTTTAATATCACATTTTTACATAATGTGATATTATAGAATTTCAGTAGCCATTTCACCTCTGTAATATCACACGGTGTAAAAATGTGATATTACAAAGGTATAGTGATATTATGGAGGTTTGATATTTCTTGGCTTCACACTTCATTTTACTTCGACAATTTTATAATTTGGATGTTGAAGCTTTGAATGTTTTTAATTTTAATGTTCTTTTTTACTACCAAATGATTTGAAGCTTTGTTAGATTGAAGTAATTTTGGATTTTACAACAAAGTATTTACAAAGTCTTTGCAATTTAACAAATTTGCATTTTAATACTTCAATTTTGATCACCATTATTTGTGAGTGAAGAAATTTATCAAGTGGTGGTAATCTTGAGCTCAACAATACGTCCCAAGTATTTTCTTTACCTCCAAGTATTTTTTTATATTTGTTTTGAGTAAACTTCAATTCATATATAGAATGGTGATTTGAACATCGAGTTTCATTTGAATTATTTCAGTGTAATTTGAGCCTCAATTTTATCTAATTTCATGAGATTGATGTAATTAGAGCCAAATTAGAACCAAATTGATAAAAGTAATACAATTAATGCGTAGCAAAACAAGCACCAAACGCTAGTTACTGCTAAAGAAGGAAAGTGTCAAGGCTCACCAAATACAACACTCCAAACACTAGGTTGTCGTTCTTGCTTGCTTTTGACTTCATGTTTTTTTTTTGTCATGACAAATGATTGATTTCAACATAGCAATCCAAATTTCAACACTACGGACCAAGAACATGCGAGCTTGCCTACTAGCTTAGGCAACGCAACAACTTATATAACAAATGTGCCAGGGATGAGTGGCAAGTGAGGTGGGATTGGTGGTGAAAAAGGTGTGCATAGTCCAGGGGAGCCCATTTGGCGAGCCGCACCCACCATAAAACCTTGGCGATATTCTAAAGGCAGGCTTACATGCTAGCTTGATGGACGATGTTCCGTCTAATACAAGCAATAGGACAAAATTACTTAAACCAATTGTCTTGCCGGAATGGGCAATAGAAAATGAGAAGCTCAATTTTCAAGTGATATTGGTAGACACCCATTGGTGGAGGCTAGTCAATCTTGAGAGCATCTATATACGTTCTTATCGTATCCCTCCCCATGCCACCACCACTTGAGGTCCGACATGAAAGTACAATTGGCATTTCTTCTCGTAGCACCCCTTCTTGACCAGGTGGACGAGGAGGCCCTCCGAAAGTTCCATCGTAAGTTGTGGATGTGAATGCCACATCATCATTTGTAGAAGATATTTACGAATAGTGCCACTTGGGAAATGGTTCCGTCTGTGCACAGATATCATTGTAGGCTTCAGAGATTCCTCTCTTATCAGTTGCTGCTGCTGCTGCTTGCCGGTGCCGGTGGTGTCTGATGCTGTGATAACTTACTGCAAAGTGAGTGCACGGCAGGGAGTGATGGTCTGCCAGAGTTTCTGACTCGTCATTTGTGTACGAAAGGTGCAACTCATTCTGCATGAGTGGTGGCAAAAACAAGTTGGGAACAAACTCCCAGATGATACAGTTACCCAGGCCTTCCGTTTCGATCGGCATATTATTGTCTCTTTTTTTTTCCTTTTCAACAAATTGATGTCCAGTTATGCCTTTTCAAAGGCCCGGAGCCCTCTGCCACTCTCCTCCGGTCGTTCGCTACAGGACACAAGCTCTCGCATTTCGAAACAGATTCGTCGTAACGCTTGCAGCAGTCACGCAGGGGGATCTGGAAGGGGGGCACTGAGCAGTGGAAACCGCCACTCCGGGTGCGAGGTCCTGCTCCGGCGACGACCCATCCCCGACCGTCAACCCGTTTTCACAGCTTAGATTCCTCCATTTTTTTTTAATCAACTCTCTTGTTGTGTAGATGTCAGCAGCTCACTTAGAGCGTGGCCAACAAGAGTAGCAGAAATGTTTGGGAGGTGTACATTGAAAGCCACAATGATCACAACATGTGCATTGAAAGTCACAATGATCACTGGTACTTGGGCTTTGTAAGCAACCTATGGTTGGAAATTGGTTTGCCTACAGAGATCGAGAATGGGACAAAGAGAACCTTCACAAAAAAAAATTCATGATGGTTTTGTTTTCGAGGGAAAAAATGTCAAATATTATGAATCCCTCTTAAATCTATTTCTCTACATGGGAATTTTTTTTTCCTCGACCTTCCCCATACCACCACAAATAGGCTGAAATGCTTTTAAGTGGTTGGAAATAGGCTGTCATCTTGATAGATTGGTCAAATTTTCATATATTCTTGTTGGCACATAAAAAGAGGTTCCAACGCACCAAATAATGTGACATTTGAATACCGTATGAAAAAGTTAGAAAAGGTCCAAAAAAAAACTTTGGTTGAGGTACTTAGAATTGATTCTTCCACATTGATACATATTGATTTTGGATACTGATTTTGGATACTGATTTTGGATACTAATGTACACCGAGTGATGGTGGCAATTTTGGATGCTAGTGGCACATTTTGAGGTGCCCAACTCCACCTCATACATGTTGTCTTTCTTCGCTTCTTTTTTTTTTAACAAATGAAACAAAATTTCATTGCAAAGGCACAAAAGACAAAGCCCGCCCACCCACCCACCTCCCCTTCTTTGCTTTGGAAGAATGGTTTGAGACCACTGAATTCCACACTCGATTTGTGATTGATTTGGCAGCTGGTCACAACCACCGCATGAACATTCTGTGGGTACAGAAATCAACTGTGGACGAAGCTTTTTTTTTGGATATCACCGTATCGAAATTGTTGCAGTGGAATGAATGCCTTCTGGATAGTACCGCACCTTCCAGTCTCCTTTGGAGCAGGGATTTGGGGGTTCCGTTTCCTCCTCAGGCACTGCAAGTTGCAATGGCTGGAGTGGAGTCACCAACTGCTAAGGGCTCACCCGGTGGGTGGGGAGAGAGAGGGATGCGATAAGAACGCAACACACAATAGATGCTCTCAAGATTGACCAGCCTCCACCAATGGGGTTGTCCACCGATATTGATTGAAAACTGAGCTCCTTCTTTTTCTATTGATTGAAAATTGAGATCCTCCTTTTTCTGTTGCCCAGCCTAGCAAGACAATTGGTTGAAGCAATTTTGTCTTGTTGTTTGTATTAGGCAGAGCTTTGTCTATTAGGCTAGCGTGTAAGCCTGTCCTAAGGCCTGCTTGAAATCAGAACTTTGTGTGGTAGTGGACAAAACCCTTAGTCCATTACTTTGTTTGCCTTGGTGTGGAGGGAAATTGCCATGTTATCATGGATTTTGTCTGTCGAGTGCATGGCTTCACACTAGGAACTAGATGTCTGGTGGAATTGTATTTGTGAAAGTTCCTTTGTAGTTGCATTGTTTTTGTATGGAAGCTTCCTTCACAACTCTTTCCTTCTTGTACAAACACAGTTTGTCCACCGAACAAAAATTGGGATCACCTCCCAACGTCACCCCGAACTTGTCCACGACAACTGTGACTTCATCTTGAGTTTTGGTAGGAGTAGGTGACAACATGGCGCTACTTCAAGTGGCCATGTGTGTTTCAGTGTGAATGCCCTAGGAGACAAAAACCAATCTTTGGCCAATGAAATTTTTCTAAATCTTGTCCAATGATATTGGGCGTCTTAGTCTGAACTAGGACTAACTTCTTTTCTATCTCTGTCTAAGATATGCGCACCTAGAATTGACACTAATTACAACTATCTGAGTATATTAACTATTATTGAACATGAAGATTGTAAGGAAATCTTATTGGAAATTGAAAGAGAATTGACTCCAATACACTTTTGCATGCAATATTTGACCAATGTATGCATAAGTTTTATTTGTTCAAAGTATAGTCTCTAAGTGTATCTGAAACAATTGATTCTCATAGACTTTAATGTTTTCATGGTGTGCATCTTGTGTGATCAATATTTAAGAAAAATGATACTTTTGAGTATAAATGTAAGTGTTGCAATATAGATAGTGTTGATGATGGGTG
Source organism: Climacium dendroides (assembly GCA_950106755.1). NCBI lineage: Eukaryota > Viridiplantae > Streptophyta > Bryopsida > Hypnales > Climaciaceae > Climacium > Climacium dendroides. Next base: position 26,191,600 of record OX467086.1, read on the forward strand.
TACATACTTTACTTACATTCATGTAGGAATATAGATGCAATATAAAAAATATGGATGAAATTGACCTGACATTTATTTTTCTACAAGTAATATCATCTCAAGATTAATAACCATTTTTAATGATTTCATTTGATCTAGAATGGAAATTTTTTTTGCCAAATATTTCCTTCCCAAAAGTTTGCTTCATGAGTGAGCAAAATATTATGAATAACAATGTGTAACAATTTATAGTGCATTGTCAACAATTAAAGGAGACAACAACACACAAAAAGAAAAAAACTATTATTAATCTATGGTGTTCTTTGACTATATTTTCACAAAAAAAAAAATCCAAAATTGCCATTTCTAGTGCAAGTACCAAATTCTAGAAGAAAAAAAACATTTTCAAACACATGTAACCATAAGATCTTGTAGTGCTCTAGTTTAAAAAGATGTGGAAAAAATTTCAGAAATTTCCACTATGTGGATTGCAAAATATTAGTGTTTGAATTGACAAAAATCCTTTTTTTGGCCTTGCAAAAAATAGGGCAATTGTACTTTACAAGGTTGCATTTTCATGAAAAAAATTTCATGTTTATTATTGTTGGTTCTTTGGATTCATTCTTTAAGGCAAATTGGCTAACATAAAATTGCCTATGACAAGCAAACCACCTATGGCAGGCACCTACAAAATGACCCATCAAAATCTTCTATCAATCCGAGACAGACTTTGCTGAATAAGTGAAATTAGAACTTCATTAGGATGGTTATTAGACAAAATCAATGCCTTGGGTGATGGTAATGGAGTTATCAGTGACTACTTTAAAAACTTCTACCTTTTGACTGTAAATTCATCAAAACAAGTGATTTTTTTAATTCTTTCATGTTGTAGCCATGTTAGGAAATAATGTAACCATGTAAAAAAATATTGTGACTACTTTAGGTGGTAAGATGGCCATCATGCATACACTTTTTGCTTGTTTTTGGATATTCTACAAACTCTTTGGGGCAAATTAGAGAGCACACTTCAAAAATCTATAAAAAATTCATACTTTGTTAAAAAATAAAATTTCAATTGCTCTCTTCATTTCTCCCAATTGTCTTTGTATGAAAAAAATTTGAATTTTTTTCCAATTGTAACAAGGTAAAATGTTCATTCTACTTGTTATAGGTAATTTACCTTACATGCTTGAAAAATATTCATATCATTTGGAATTGTACAACATATAGGAAACAAATTGTAAGTATAAAGAAGTTGAGAATGATTCAAAATACTAAATTGTTGGGAATGTAGTTATGAAATTGAAAAATGCCAATCCCAATGGTTGCAATGTTGTAATAAATAATTTACATCCTATGATCTTATTTTTTCAAAAAATATTGAAATTTTACTTAAATAAAGGATTTAAAATTTAATTTTAGAGTAGAAAATCCATATTTGCCCACAAACTAAAATTCCTCATAACTTTCATCTCATTAATCAAAATGAAATAATTAGAAGCTCCCCATGTACATATAAATCTAAAAAAATAAATTAAATTTTTTGTTTATGGAAAAAGTGATTTTTTTAATCTACTCAGATTACCTAATCTAAAAAATAAACTACATATCACACCATAATTCTTTAACAATGTAGTCCAAAATTATGAAATTTTTTGAATTGTAAATAAAAACCTCATCCACATGTTGCATGAGAATTTCAAAGAAAAATAAATAAAAATTCCATTCATAGTGACAACTCACTTAATATGTTGCCAAAATATGCAGTTTTGTCCCCTTGGGATGAATAAGGGCCATTTTCAAAGTAGGATTTGGTTGAGTCAAAATCATAGTTTACTTGTTGAAAAACAAGTCACTTGTAAACTCTCACAAGCTTGAATTTATCAAGGTACAAGCATCCAATCCCAACCTTGCATCCTGAATCAATTTTGAAAATATGAAGATTCAAGTAGTCTAATATGCACAATTTGCATACATGAATGTTGAAATCCTTTGGGATTACATCACGTAGTTGAATTTCTAAAAATATATGCGGGTTTAGAAAATAACCAATTTTTATATTGAAAGCTTAAGATTTTCAATTGTAATTGTGTTAAGAATAGTGTTGTATATTGATTCGAATTCAAAAACTCAATAAATATTTAAAGTATTAGTTATAGGTATTTCCATCTTAATTTATGTTCTTAAAAATACTATTCTAATAATGAGATGTGATATAGGTGGTTGTGCATCAAAACATCTTTTTTCACTTTGACGCTTTAAGAGTCAAAGGAAATATTTTCATCCTTGAGTTTCCTCTTCTTTAGAAAAATTGTCAAAGAATCTCATTTTTGGATGCATTGATTGAAAATGGTTTAAAAAGTTCCAAAAAAACTCAACCATACAAAAGGTAAAGGATTCAAGCTAGTGTTGTTGTTTATCTAGCAAAATTTTGCCGAGTTGATTTAGGAGTTGAAATCTAGGATTTCATTGAATGGAATTTAGAAGGATGTTAGCAAACTGACAATCCCAACTATTCGCACAAAACCCATGCCACTCAGTTACATAAAACCTTTCACAACTTCAAATCAAGTATTGATGCAATTCTTCAAATGACCAATTGTAAGGTGAAGGCACCCCATGAACAATCAATAGGGTGCACTATTTCCAACAAGGTTGGAACAAATTTCCAATCAAAACTTGGAATAGATTTCCAATCAAAACTTGGAACAGATTTCCAATCAAAACTTGGAACAGATTTCCAATCAAAACTTGGAACAGATTTCCAATCAAAACTTGGAACAGATTTCCAATCAAAACTTGGAACAGATTTCCAATCAAAACTTGGAACAGATTTCCAATCAAAACTTGGAACAGATTTCCAATCAAAACTTGAGATCTGTTTCTTTCTCCTTTTCAAGGTTTGGACTATTTAGTTCATGACACATGTCCTAAAGTAGTAAGCAAGAAAGTAGGAAGGAATGAACTGGAAAGTAATTCTTCAATGATTGGAATTAGAAGTGTTTAGACATTGGCTACGGGTCCGGAGCACTTTTCGCCTCCCCCAAAATCATAGTCATTTCAATTCAAGCGATAAAAAATCACCAATTTTTTTTTTTGCAATCCACGTCATTTCTATCAACGCACCTCTGATAATATTTGCTTTGCCTCTGATGCTGTCCAGAATTGCTTATTTGATTGGTTATAGGTGCCTTCACATTAGTGGTTGCACTACTCCAGATACTGTCCAGAATTGCTTATTTGATTAGTTATAGGTGCCTCCACATTAGTGGTTGCACTACTCCAGATGCTGTCCAGAATTGCTTATTTGATTGGTTATAGGTGCCTTCAGATTACTGGTCTGCTTTAGAAGTTGGTGTTGTTGTTTGTCAGTTGTCTGGCTTTTCTCTGGTTCCCAGGCAGGCCCCTTTTGACTGGCAGTCTTGTATTCTTATGAAATTTCGTTTCAGGTGTTTAACAAATAGATAAATAAATATTCCCCACATCAATGAAAACTGTCCATGTGTTTCAAGACAAAGAAGAAAAAAAAAGTGCTAAAAAAACCCCCACCGAAAACACAGACCGATTGCCAATACCACATGCCCCTCCTGTCGAGTGCAAAAATCACATGGCTAGCATTTCGGATCTTGTCTTGGTCTCTCAAAACATGAGAAAAAACAACAGACCCAATTCCCAACGAACTAGAGAACCTGAAATCACTCAAAACCTGACATCTGAGCTGATGAGCATTTACAAACTGCTGATCAGTCCAAAACAAAAGCCTACCTTCACCTAAAACTTATTGTCCACAGGCCTGAGCTGATGTCACACGGGTACCACTCATCTGATTGCTGTTCTCAAGGACTGACTGCGTACCCCCAAAAGATGCAGACATCTTCTGGGTATTAATATAAGTGAGTGGCAGCAACATTGGTGTGGCAATCGGAGCAAGCAACAGCTGCACGAAGACTGCAACAGGGAGTGAGGGAGTGCCAAATGTGCAGCGGAGTACAATACCCCCAAACCACCACTTTTTGGCTGCTGTGCCTATTCAATGTTGTGCCTGTTTAATAGTATTTGGTAGTAGACGGGTCAGTTTTTCATTGATTTTCTTGCTGGCGTCTGAGAGGAGGTTCCAACGCACCAAAGAATGTGACATTTGGATATTCTACGCAAAAGTTATAGAAGGGTGGAGGTTGGTTTTGGTATGGGAGGCGCAACCCATTCTTTGATCACCCCTTGTTATGGCAATGTAGGCTGCTTTCTTTGCAACCAACCCTAGGTGGGGATTTTGCAACTGGTCCTTGGTTGGAAATAGGAAGGTTCATATGACTAATATGGGTCGAATGGAATTCTGGAGCTAAAAAATTACATAGTATTTATATTTTGAGAAATAGAGGTTTTGGAAAATTATGGAAAACTGTTTGAACTCAATTTCTGCACATGAAAAAATTTCCCCATTGAAGAAAATCATGCTATAGATACGTGTATCTATTTAAGTGGTTAGAAATGGGTTGCCTTCCTTTGAGGATCTTGAATCGTTTCTTCCACACAAATAGAGAGAGAGAGATTTGGGAGATGTACTTGGAGTGATGAAGGTGGTTTTAGGCAAGGTATGAGGTAGTGTTTTCTAAAAGAGTCCCTACTCTAAAAATGGCCGTTAACATAGAGGTACATTTTGCTTTTTTCAATGTACGAAGACTATGCATTTCAGAAGGGGGTACGTTGCTTATGTTTCAACTTCAAAAATTCATAACTAATTCCACGAAGGTCCTAAAAATATGAAACAACTTGTGTTAGATGCGAATTCCATTTTTCTTCCTACCCAAATTGACTGAAAATTGTTTCAAGGAGTTTAGCTTCCCCCAAATGCCATCAACTCTTAAAAGGTAGCTTTAAGTTACTGCCTTAATTTATCCACTGTACTGTAACAACGTGGAAACCGACAGTGTCTGACTGAGGCTTGTGAATCACTCTGCTCGGAGCTCTGTGTGGCCAGAACACAGTCACCAATTTTTTAAGAGGCTGCCATCTGGCAGGTTTGCATCCTTTCCAATTTAAACTTTTTTTTTAAAGCTGTGGTCCCAATGGGGTGGAGGCTGGAGATGTTCAGGCTTTGCAACGATAAGCTGAGAAAAGCTTTTTAAGAAGAAGAAGAAGAAGAAGAAGCTTGGAAGGAAGTTATGTTGCTCAAAGAGCAAGCCAACCTTTAACAGGCAAACCGCTCATTGCTGACACCCAGGAAATGACCCATTAGAGTCTTATATTATTTGTATGTGAAGGTCTACTTTGGCAGGTGACTGCCAAATTTGAATTTCCCATGTCAAATTCTCATCACCTCATACCACTCACAAAATGAGGTGTGGCACTTTTTAATTTTTACAGGATTGACTTCATTTCTGCCAAATTTGACCTTTGCATAGGGTAATTGGTCAAGGTGAATTGACCCTCTCTCGCTTATCTTCCTCAAGTCTCCAACTTTTTTCCCAGGGGTGCATGTTAAATAAAAAAGATCTCCAATTTTGCACTTGATTGATCTATTTTCTATGCTTGACCTAGTTGACTGGGGGCCTTTGATTTGCAAATATAAATTCAAAATTTCCAAATTTTATCATGTGGGGAAAATGAAAAGGTCATGTGTTTTTCCCAAGGGATAAAATCAGGGACAAGTGAGGGGATGGTTTACCTTGGCCCATCAACCCATGATAAATTTATTTTTTTTTGCAACAAATGACATTTGAGGTAATTAGGTTGAGTTAGTGGTGACAATCGATGTGTGATGGTGAAGGAGTTATTAGTGATTGCAATAGGAACTTCCACCTTTCAGTATAAATTCGTCACAAAAGTATCTTTTTTATTATTTCATGTTGTGGCCATGAGAGGAAATATTGCGACTACTCTAGATGGTAAGATGACCATTATGGGTAGACTTTTGGATGGTTTGGAGGTGGTTCTAGAGACTCTTTTTTGGTCAATTGGGCATTACATTTTTAAAATTCATAACAAATTCATACTTTGTCAAAAAATTCAATCTCTCTCTCTATTTCTTACATTTGTCCTTATATGGATTTTTTTTAAAATTCAATAATACCAATAAGGCAAACTAGTCATCATATATTAGTTTACTTTAGAGCCTTTCATAGTCTAGCTATTTTTTTTTCAAGTTCAAACTTATTGCAATTTATAATACCAATAAGTTGCAATGGGGAAGCTCGACATTCTTTTGTCAAGAAACTAATCAGAGAGAAAAAAAATAGGTCTAAAATCCATTTTCATACTATAAATATTTGATATTTTTTAATCCAATTTTATATTGAAACCACCAAGCCCATGTATTTTTCATGTAGCATCATAATATCTTTTAATGTTTGAAATGTATTGAGCAATTCTTTATAAAAGTGTGGTGGTAGTAAGTACAACAACCCATATAGGATATGTAAATTATAAACTATAAGAGTTCAATTGTAAAGAATTAACAAGGCATATGTAATGATTGTATTCATACCTAAACTTCAAACTTTATGTAAATATAGTAAATTAACTTTTGTAAAAAAAAATGACTTTAAGAAAATTTGGAACATGAGGCTCAAATTCACTTATAGAAATCCATTCATGGTAGGAGATTGTAAAAAAAAGTTATGGGCAAAGTAAGGTCGTTTGCTAAATTTGCCCCTATTATTAGCTAGAAAATAGAGATGAGGTGGTCCTTAAATGGACTCTTTAGCCATTGATTGAATTGAGAAAAACTAGTTTTTCTATTGCAAGAGCCAATAATTGTCTTTGATTTCCTCAGTTGCAAGAGGACAGATTTTGGGAGACTTACGGTCACAAATAGGTGGCTATGCCCCAAATCTTTGAAAGTTTATAAGTAGTTCAAAAATTCTTGAAAAAAAATACAAAACCACTTGTGTTAAGTTCCACATCTATTTTTCTTTCTGTGAAAAATGATCTAAAAATGTTTTTGTCCACAAAAAACTATGAAAAAAGGACCAGCCCTTAAATGGTCACTTCTAGAGCATACTACCTTATATGTATGAAAATGTTCCTTGCTATCCTTCTGAAAACTTTTGATTGAAGGCTTCAAACCATAAACAAATTTTTGGAGTTAAAAATTGGCTTTAGACAGTGCATGCCGTAAAAAAATCTTTGATGATAGATGGTGCGTGTTCATATATATATTAGACTCAAAAATAGTAAATTTTCAGCATCTATATCAAGTCATAAAAATAACTTTTCACCAGGCCCTCCAATAATTGCACAAATGTGTGGTGCACTGGCTCTGTACAGGCGTACATACCAATACATATCTGAGGTACAAAATAATTAAGATTGAAATATTTAAATAAGCGATATACACTGATAAGTACCATGTTTTTGCTGTGGATCTATTTTTGTAACACTTTCAGCATAATGTAAATAATATACAAAGATCAATAATAGACGATCTCTACGCTAAATACTCCCCCTTTACCCTAAAGTTTGTGAAAAAAACTTTAGGGTATACCCTTTGAATTTTGCGAAAAAAAAAGTGCATGCAAGAAATGTTAAGAATGACCACATTTGTGTCAAAGAATACTGAATGAAAAAACATAATGAAAACTTTGAAAATTGGAGCTACAGGATTTCAAACTCAGTAGTGTAGTGCGTTGGTAAACACATAAAAAAAACAGTTTTCAAATCAAACTCTTAAATCCTTTTCACTACACTAAAAACTGGTAAATAGTGTTGGCTATACTAATTGTCAACAATAACAATAATTGTGATTTGTAAAGTTAGTGTTAGAACATTATTTACCCATTCTAACACTATTTTAGCTCTATAGTAAAATTTAGTCATTTCAACACTTCTACAAGAGTGCATTTAGTGTTAGATGGGAACAAAATATAGAAGTTGGAATGGTAATATAATAAGTTAAGGCTATGATTTAGTTCACTACAACACTAATTATCACCCAACACTATTTACCAATTTTAGTGTACTTGTACAAAGTGTTGCACAGTTTTCAAATCAAATTCTTAAATCCTTTTCACTACTTGTAAAAAGTGTTGCACAGACTTGTTGAACAATTCAATGTAACATTAGAAATTTCAGGGCATGTGAAATATGATGCACTATTAACATAATTTGGTGCCAACTCCATATCAAAGTGATTGGAAAATGATACTGAAATGGGCTCTGTTGTCAAAATGGCATCAAAATACTCTAACCCAATACTTTTCTAATGAATGGATGTCCAATATCACATTTGCATGATTTTTCTTTCCTAGGCATGATTTCCTCTGATCTCTCTAAATTTTTTCTCTTAGTTTGCTTCTAATAGGGGTTTATTTCAATTGCCCAAAGTCCAAATCTGAATTTTCTTGTGTCTATTTCATCTAATTATTTGAACCACACTAAGGTGAACCAGCCCATTACCGTTCACTACCCAATTCCATTTCCCTAGTTTTGGCCCCTATTCCGCTTATTGCAACATTCAAATCCATTGATTTTTCTGACTTTTTCAATGCATTAATGTCAAAAGAGATAACATGTCAATCCTTCAATTCATTGGTGGTAACTCAAGTGCCAATAGATACATGTTAAGGCAGTAATGGGTTGTTTAGGGGACACTTTTGCCCCCACTCTATACGTGGTTTTGTCATTTCAGGGCAGACCACTTCAAAAATTCACAGAAATTACAATTTTAATCAGAAAATTATAATTCCACTTGGGTTTGATCTGTAAAACAAGCGTTCACCTCTGAAAAATATGTGCCCCTCTTGAAGTTGGCCCCAAGATACTCAGATTCCAAATCAGTACTCAGATTCCAAATCAGTATTACTAATATAGACTTGTCTACCTTACCACCAACAAGTTCTAATTCTGTGTCAATCATTCAAAATTATTTTATTTTATTTGTCAGGTTAGTGTTTGGCATGTGCACTGAGCGGCATTCTCAAGTAAACATCATCATTCATCCAACGTACCGAGGACTACTGTACAACACACTGCACATATGGTTTGCAGATTTTCCTATCCCACATGAAATAAGCATGCGACCTGACCTTCCAGACTTGGGATGTAAGGAGGAGGCTGGACATGCCCATAAGTGAGTAACCACCCAAAATTAGAACCACCAAAATTCACCATAGTTGGGGGTACGAGAAAAAAAAAACATTTTTGTGGTATTAGCAATTGAAAATCATGAAAATAACAATTTGTTAATGTCGAAGTTTTTTAGGTCTTTGAAACCATCATATAGTTTGGTCATAAAATTGAAATTAAAAAAAACCAATCAATTGATTACAATTAAGTACGGGAGAAATTTAATGGCATTTCTGGGGACACTTTCAATAGAAGTTTACTTGTGAAGAATGGGTACAAGGATGAAATTGGATGTTTTCACCTCGGTGATAAGGTAAACTAGCCTATGACAGTCCAAGTGCTAGCCAAACCATTACATGCAAAATTTTTATAGTGATGCACATTTCAAAAACTGGAATGTACACCATTAGTACCATTTTGCCTACGATGAGATGGCTCCCATTTGGGTGTCATAGGCAGAGTTACCTTACATTGTCTAAGAGGTCTATTCAATGAGCCAAAATTTTATCAAGCATAGACAAATGATATACACAATGAAGGCAATTGGAATCAATTTTTTTGGTGCAAAGTTGTCTTTAATAGAAATTTCTGAAACTAGTTGCCTATATAATTAAGGCTTGTAATCATAAGTATTTAAGCATAATTATCCATAAACCATTTCAATTTTTGTGAATCTTGTTACAATGACATCCCAAAGTATCACAAGTTACTTCAAATCCACATTCATCTTGCAGTGACAATTTTAGACAAAATGGGTTGTCTTCTTGAGTGTTATAAATAGTCACATAGTACAAATAGGGTGAGTTGCTTTAACTTATAGTTAATAGCTACCTCTCAAGATGATGAAGTGTACTCAAGTCCTTTCCAAACAAAAGTGTTTTTTTTAAATTATAATATGGGAATGCATTAAAAAAAGGTCAAGACCAATAATTATAGATAATTGAAGGGTAGTGTACTAAAGTAAATAGAAGAAAATAAAAGAATCATGAAAGTAAGGAAACAACCAATCAAATTTTCAAAAAAAACATCTACCTCTAGTATAAATAAATAAAGTCAGTAGCCATAATAACTATGTGAAAACAAGTTGAATATATAACATTTTAGAACGAGGAGGCATAAGGTCCTTCTAAAATGTCACAGTGTAAAATATTATACTTTATACCTTGTATAGTGCAAGTATTCATGGTCAAACTTTAATCCAAGATTTTCTATAATGAAAGGAATTTGAAACAAAGAGTCCCTTCCTTGAAGATCAAGCCATTGTTTTAAAAATCCTCGAAAATGAATTTTTTTAATTGACACAATTTTCATGAAAGGATAAAATTTTAGGGAGATTTTCTTTCAAAATTATTTTTTTGGTCCAAAAAATAATTTTTTTCTTGTTATTGTCAAGAAATGATTATTGTTAAAATGTAGATAAAATCATCAAAATTGATTGAGTAAAATATGCATATGTTCATGTAGAATGATTTTTATCCCCAAATGGCTACACAATTGATTCTTTTGCACCCACTTAAAGGAAACATTCTAAAATCCATACAAGTAACGCTGCCCACAACTTCCGCAAAAAGAAACAATAAGCTAGAAACGCAAAAATATCGCAAAAGAAAAGCAAAAAGAGACGAAAAGAAAAGCAAGAGAGCTGAGTCAGCTGACACGTGGATAAGAACAAAGGAAGCGGGAAATTGTCGGACACGAGAATAGTTTAGGGTTTGGTGCCCGAAACGCCACGGGCCTAAAAGGCCATGCCAGCGCGGGAGCTGCGTGCCTGCTTTGCAGAGGAAGAAGCAGCCTGGAATCTGGAAGAGGAAGGAGTGTTAAGAAGACCGAGTGACCGCCGGAAGAAGAAGGAAGGAAGAAGAAGAAGTGTAAGTTAATAACCGTACGAACGAGAATTGAATAGTCCAGAGGCGGGGTGTAGAGGGTCAGTAACCGGGAATCAAACCGTGTGGATTCGGAGCATCTGTCAGAGATCTCAGTTATCATCAGGAAGTCCGCTTCGTCGGCCGAAGGAGATAAGCGTGAAAGTTGCAGCAAGTGACAAGGTGCTGGGGCAGGCGGCGCCATGCGGCAGGCTTTGCTACAGTGCAGGCATAATTCGATGCAGTTGCCCTGCTATTCTGTCCCTGCATTGCATTTAAACCCCTCGGCCATTCCGATCATAACCTCTTTCTCTCTTGCCGCTTCCACTCTCGCCTCTGAGAGGGCGGAGTGTCATTCATCTTCCTTCTTTCGCGGCCATTGCCGTAATCAGTTGCGCTGCTTGAGGAATCGGGAGGCTCTCGATCGTCGACGCTCTGTTTCCGGTGTGAATAGGCCTGCTTCGGCTGTTGTTGACTACTCCGGACGTATTGTTGGTTTCTGGCAGTGTCGCCCCTGTAAGAGACGCAACGCGGTTGCTGCCTTTGTTGCCAACGGCTCTACGGATCCAGGTACCGTGCGCGCTTGCCTGGAGTGACTGGCTGGTTGTGGTCTTGCGTCTGAGGAATGGAAAGTTGTGCTTCGTCGTTGAGGTCGATCGTGATCTGCATTGGAATTTGTTGCGATGTGCGTAATGCCGTCAGTTTTTGAGTTCTGCTTAAGATCAATGTCGGTGCAATCACTTAGATGCTGTTTCTTGGACGCTAAGGCATCGCTTATTGGACTACCGAGAGTTTAGAGCCTTGCCTTATTCCTGTTGCTTAGGTTGTCTTCTGTGTCTCGGGGGTCTGTGGCGATTCGAATAAGTGGCACATGATTGGTTGTTCACCGTCAAGAGTGCCTTGCTCAATTTGAGTCGCCGTTGGTGGTGTTGTAGCATCGGCTTTGTGTACGCCGCTTTAATTTGAACTCTGATCAGAAAGATTGGTGAAATTGTGGCCTTACACGAGTTCATGAAAGGAGTCTTGGACTGCAGTTCTCTTACTCTCCAGGAACATGGAAGCATATCTTGTCTGCAACTCTCGTACTAATCGTATGACATTGAGATCGCAGTTTGGCTCGTTTTCCTTTAGAGGTTGCGACACGGCTATGGCCGTGTATCCTGTAGTTCGTTTTGGAGCACCAATCAAATAAAAGATCAGGAACCGGCTAGTAGAGCTTTGGTCTGATATCCTGGAAGTTAATTATCAGTTGAAGACTGTCATAAGTATGTTCAAAGTCTGCGTATAGAGTCTTTGGTGTTAAGCTCTTACACAATTTTTCAGTATCAACTTTTCAGCTCGCGACAAGTCGTCGCATGATTTAACGTATTTCCTGTCTACTGATTTGTCTCGATTCTGAGTCAATATTTTGCTTGATTTAGAGTCTTGTAAAAGACTTCTAGTCAGGGGAGAGGTGAAGGTTATCTCACCGTAGGTTGCCGGTTGAGGCTTGTTCATATCCCGTGATTTGAGGCCTTTGAAGACGATGGGTCTGAAATTATTTGTGGTCTACTGAACTCCGCTTACAACTCGTCTTATTGAATTTGCAGGTTTGTGCTACCAGAGGGAGTTTCACGTATCAAGACGTGCCAGAGTGATCCAGGCCAGGGCTCTGTCGATAGAAGCGGATTCCGAGAGGATGGCGTCCCCGTCGGTGACACCAGTGTGGTTGGCGATAGTTGGGAAGTCAGTGTTTCGTTTCGACGACTCGGAAAGTGCTAGGAAGGAAGCGGCGCCTTCTATTTCTTTTGAGAATCCGCGGTTGCGCGAGGAAGAGATTGACACGTCATCTTTCGAGAGTAACGAACCTCAGTTTATCCCAGTTTTCGAGTCTAACGGTGCAAATCAACTTGTTACCTTGAAGGTGAGTATTACCTCCGAAGTCAACTATGTTCAACTTGTGACTACGCGGCATGCTTTTTTTGGTTTGCTTTCACTGAAGGTTTTGTGCTTCAATTTCTGACCTTCCAGTAGCCTTCGAAACTTTTCACTTTCCAGCACGACGACAATTAGACAGCTGAATGACAGCACGACGGATTTCATTAAGCATCACGCCTCAAGTTGGGCATCATTTTGATGTTCTTTGTCATAAATTCATAATTGTGATCCTGTCATGCAGCTTCCGACAGGAACATCTTTTTACGGCACTGGTGAAGTTGGTGGATCCACGGAGCGTACCGGCAAGCGGGTGAGTTCTTTCTCTTCTACAGTATTTGCGTTCATTGGTTTGTTTGCGTTTTTCCAACACAATTATGTTTTTGGCTCGGTGCTCTTCAAGCGAAGCACCTTATTTCCCTTCCTTAGGTGTCTGGTTGACGTGTATCTTTATTCTCTACAGATTTATTCATGGAATACAGACGCATGGGGTTACAACAAGAACACCACCTCTTTGTATCAGTCCCACCCATGGGTGGTCTCAATACTCCCAAATGGTCAGGCCTTTGGAGTGTTGGCTGATACCACTGTGCGTTGTGAGGTGAGTTTTGAGATTATCTTGTACTTATCACTCATCTTGTACTTGTCACCATATTCATTTTGCAGTTGCATTTTCACCTGTTACTTACATTATTGGAAGTCGTGCCGTTCACGAAGCTCCTGCAAGGTTGGTAACTTGATTCTTCATTATTGCAGATTGATTTGAGGAAAGAAGGAATCATCAGAATTGTGGCAAAAGCCCCGCTTCCAGTAATCACGTTCGGACCGTTTCCTACGCCTGAAGAGCTTCTGACTTCTCTTGCGCATGCCACTGGTATGTTATTCTAAGTCATCTGCAATTTCAAAATGAATATTTTTGGGTCAAGGATTGTCTTTAGGGTCATGGCGATGACTGCTCTAACTCCCCGCTGATGTGAATTTTTGTGGCAGGTACCATGCAAATGCCTCCAAAGTGGGCACTTGGTTATCAACAATGTAGATGGAGTTATGAAACAGCTGCTAGAGTTTCAGAGGTATCTTGTTGGAAGTCCTAGTAGCTGCATATACTTTTAATGTATTCTGCCTTGAATTTGGTTTTAAGGGGATCTTTGAATAAAACAGAATGAAAAAGCAATTCGAGAGGTCTTTTGACAGCAATTGACTTGCCATTGCATGCTTTCCTCAGGTGGCTACAACTTTTCGGGAAAAGAACATTCCATGTGATGTGGTCTGGATGGATATCGACTACATGCAAGATTTTAAGTGCTTTACTTTTGACAAGGTATGTTGCATTGTCAAATATAATGTTTTCAAAGGATGAGCTCAACAGAAATTAAAAAAAGGTTCAGGACCGACTTGTAACAATTTCATTAGATACTCCAATTGTCAGAACGAGTTATATGGATTTATTCCTGTTCGTTTGCAGGATGCTTTTCCACAGCCGAAGGAACTCTCGGATGAATTGCACAGCAAGGGCTTCAAAGGCATTTGGATGCTTGACCCTGGGCTCAAGGTTGAGAAGGGTTATCCTGCCTATGAAAGCGGATGTGAGGAAGATGTGTGGATACAGACTCCGGATGGCAAACCTTATGTTGGTATGTATGACATTATTTGGGATCAATAAATTTAGCCAATTTTTAATTTATTAGACTTGTACCTTGTATGCATGCAACGTTGCGTTAACTTTCCAAGACGTAAAAATCATAGACAACTTGTTTTGAACGTTATGCTATATTCTGAATGACTTGCTTAAACCTGTCAGTAATAGTTGTGTTAACGTGCTCTGCCTGACTCTACGCTTTGACTTTTTGATACACTTTCTCAGGTGAATGCTGGCCGGGACCAGTTGTTTTCCCTGATTTCTTGAATAAGAAGACGCGAACATGGTGGGCGAACCTTGTGAAGGATTTTGTTGCCGTAGGTGTGGATGGTATATGGAATGATATGAATGAGCCAGCTGTATTCAAGGTTAGAACTTGACTTCTCTTCTGACTTCTGCCAGTAGCATCTGGTGAATGTCAGTCTCACTCTGTGGCAATTAGTTGTTACTCTTTGGTTATGCTATGGTACCATTAAGTTTTATCTTGTTGTGGTGCTAAGTGATTTGTCTAGTTCTCTTTATACAGAGTCGACCATTATTTATTTTCAGTGCTTCTTTGGGAAATATGTTCTGATAGGAATTCTGTGGTTTACAGACTGTGTCCAAGACCATGCCCGAGACAAACGTTCATCGAGGTGATGAGGAAGTCGGGGGTAAACAGAGCCATGCACACTACCATAACGTAAGTGTTCTTTACAGGCTAAGTAACAGTAGTGATTTGTTTTTTTTCTAATTAATGACTTTGTAGGCCATTTAAAAAGTTGATTTGTTATGTAATAAAGTTATCTATTTATTGTGTCTGCGCAGGTCTATGGTATGTTTCAGGCAAGGTCAACATATGAAGGTATGTTGCTGGCAAATGAGAACAAGAGACCATTTGTGTTGACCAGGGCAGCATTCATTGGTTCTCATAGATATGCAGCGACTTGGACTGGTGATAACCTCGCTAATTGGGAGCACCTTAGCATGAGCATCCCCATGGCTCTCAACCTGGTTCGTTCCAGACCTTTTATTACTTAGATTGGTACTTGTGGATGTAGGTTACAAAAATTATGCTTCTCAAAAATGGAATATGTTCTTATTTGAGGTTTAAAAGATTGGGCGTGTTCTGACATGTGAAACTCTTTGATTGTGGTGTCGCACTGTGCAGGCTTCTTATGCCACATTGTGCAGGGTTTATTTTTGCGTCATATTTGTTATGTCATGTTTTGCAGGGCATGAGTGGTCAGTCCTTTTCTGGTCCGGATATTGGTGGATTTGCTGGAGATTCTACGCCCAAATTGTTTGCACGGTGGATGGGGCTTGGAGCTATGATGCCCTTCGCCAGGGGGCATTCTGAGCAGGGAACTATTGATCAGGAACCTTGGTCTTTTGGTCCTGAGGTATACTACAATCTGATCTGATATTCTTGCATCATTCAGTTGTAGATGCTATTATAATTTCTTTTGATACATATTCTGTAACTCTTGCTGAATGAACCTGATGATTGTTTCTGATTTCTAGGTGGAAGAGCTCTCTAGATTCGCTTTGAACAGGCGATATCGGCTTTTGCCGCATTTCTATACTCTCTTCTACAAGACACACACCACTGGGGTACCTGTGATGACTCCCGTATTCTTTGCTGGTATGTTAGTGTGTGACATCCATCATTTGTCATTTCTCAGTCTGTGTTCTTCTAATTTGATATTTTATTACTTGGTTTCTTTTTTTAAAATACCTTGATATTTGTATTACTGTAATAACTGGATTTTGCAAACACTCACGTTTGTATCTTTGAACAGATCCTACTGATGTGGCGCTGCGGAAAATTGATGACAGCTTCCTGATCGGTCCAATTCTTGTCAAAACTTGGTAAGTTCTAGATTATTCTCAAATTTTTGATTCTTCACATGTTTTTGTGCGTTTCATCCTTTTCTTTCAGTTAATTTCTCGAGGTTCTTTCAGTTTTTTCATGTCCTGTTATGCATGCAGAAACTGTTGGTTTGCAAATCTTTGTATATTGCACTGAAATTGGAGTCTACCTTTGTGCAGGCCTTCTCCAAAGAAACGAAATTCTAACGAGAATCTTGTTTTTCCGAAGGGAATCTGGCAGCGGTTCCATTTCAATGATGATCATCCGGTATTCTTCTCAGCATTCAGCAATATAGGATATCCAATTCAGGGTTGTATTTTTTTGCTTGGGCTGTTTGGGTGTAGACTAAACGTGCCTGATTTTCGTTTCTTTCTTTCTGGACATTATTCATCTCTGTGAAAGATGTGGCAGCAGCGCTGATTTGTTGTCGGTATTTGTTACAGGAACTGCCGCTGCTTTTTCTGAAGGGTGGTGCTATAATTCCCACCGGGCCGGTCGTCCAGCATGTTGGTGAAATTAGCCCCAATGACACAGTCACACTTCTGATTGCTCTTGATGATACAGGTAATGTAATGCCTTTCGATTTCCTTTGGTGAACTATTGATGGAATGCTTTTTCCTTCTTATTTGCCTAAATGCCCGAGGCACCAAATTCTGGTGTCGACAATACTTTGAAGTTAAATAATATCCAACTAAGTTGCTATTTGTAGTAGTTTATGTTTTTGACAAATTCATTTTGAAGTCTAGTTTTAGCATCAACAATTCGATTTTGAAAATGATTCATTATGATTTTTCTATTCAAGATTTTGTGCAAGGGTGTCCATTGTAATCTTGACTTTCCATAGAGTTGAGGGCTCTTAGAAATGAGCCTCAAATACACTAGATCTTGGAGAAAAAATCACATTAGAAATTCATTTTTTAAAATTGTAGAGTAGATTTTGAGAAGCCATAAATTGATTGGGGTTGTGCATGTTAGGTCCTCCAACCTCATATTTTTTTGGTGACCAATTTTTAGATTTGACATGTAAAAAGAGAATTGATTAAACATAGTTTTAACACTGATGATTAAACATTATAGTCTTTCAATTCATAAGTGATATAGTTGTGTTTTCATTTTCTATGTATCTCTAACATGTCTAGTTTGAATTTGTACGGTTACAATTCAAAAAAAATATTGATACAACTTATCAAAATGTTGACTTTTTGTTCAGTTTAGAGCAAATTCCAAGAAGCTCAAAACAGGCCTTGGGCATTTAGAGGTTAGTTTCCTTGCTGTCCTACTGCTTTCTTAAACCCTTGTGTTCTGCCCTTATCAGGAAAGGCAACAGGCGACTTGTATGAAGATGATGGTGATGGTTTCGGTTACAAGAATGGCGATTACCTGATTACACACTATGAAGCGGAGAAAATAAGGGCTCCAGGTGCCAAAGATGAAGAAGTTGTGATCCGCATCGCGTCTGTTGAAGGTCACCGTGAAAGGCCAAAGCGCACTCTTCATGTGCGTCTTTTGGTCGGTGAAAATGTCCAGGTATTATAAGAAACTTCACACTTCGCAAAGGACTATGTACTTGTCAATATTGATACTCACAAATATTGTGCTGAGTGACTAGATAGTTCTAATCGTGTAACAAATATGTATATTTGCAGGTGGAGGGTGAATGCATTGATGGAGATGAGCTCAGAATCAAATTGCTTGCGGAGGAGGATATTAGCAAGAAGGTTGTGTCGAAGCGTGAAGACGAGTCTACTCATTTAGGTTTGTATCATCTTCCCGTGTAGTCGATTTTTAATTCTCTTATGAGATAAATTGCAATACTGTGACGGGAACATTCAACAAGTTTCCCAGCAGGTTGGCAGTTTGGAAATTGACTCTATTAATGAAATCTTCATTGCAGGCCGGATCCAGAGCCTATTGGACATGGTTTTTGGAGAACATCACCCAATTATGGGAGTGGGTGCTGTCCAAATGCCAGAAGACCTTGAGAAAGGAGATGTGTCTCTGAAGGTGTTGCCTTTCAATGGGGGTCGGATAGCGTCAATGATTCACAAGCCGTCAGGGTATGAATGGATGGAAGAAGGAATGAAAAATGGTGGTTATGAGGAGTTCAGTGGCACCGAATTTCGATCCTCAGGCTGGAACGAAGAATACAAAGTTGTGAAGTATGTACCATCGAATCTGTCGCATAGAGTTCTATTTTACTGCATGTCTTGTTCGTAGTGCTTTTTGCTTTAGAATCTGAATTGCACAGTTGAAAGTGAGTGATGAATATGCAGTGCTGCTGGGCTGTTCGAATCATAAATGTTGTATATTTATTCAGGCGAGAACGTGGGGGAGGCTATGAAGCCATTGGGTTGGAAGGGGATATCGGTGGTGGATTAGTGCTAGCTCGAGAAGTTTTCCTCACTCAAGACTCGCAAAAGACTGTGAGAGTCACTTCCAGCATTGTGGCTCGGTCAGTGGGAGCTGGCTCTGGAGGTTTCTCGAGGCTTGTCTGTCTGCGCATTCACCCTTTGTTTAAGATAGTGCACCCAATGCACTCCTCAATCCACTATACTGCTGTTGATGGGAAGCTACATGAGCTGAAACCAAGCCTGGAGTTCGGAGAGTATTCAATCAGGGGTTCGGACAGACCCAACGGTAAGTCCATACATGATTCCAACTGATAGTATCTAGAATGAACGTCGCTGCTGCCAATTAGTTTAATTTCTCTATGATACAGGACCCTTGTCTGTTTTTGTCAGAGATCCACATTTCTTACTGTATTGAGACTTTGTGCAGGCGAGTGGAGACTTCTGGATCATCAAACTGGACTAGGAGTTGTCAATCGATTCAATGTCAATGCAGTAGCAGTGTGTCATGTGAAGTGGGGCCCTGGATCTGTGGCGCTTGAGCTATGGTCTGAAGAACGGCCTGTTTCGAAGGATACTCCCTTAAGCGTCACACATGAGTACGATCTTATCGACGTTCACAATGAGTAAATAGCTCTATTAGCCTGGGTAGTTGTATCTACTGCAATGTCTATCAAGACATCGAACCGGGTACGTTGGCTTACACAAAAAGGACGATTACATCGCAGAATAATAGCAGGTCGCAGTTGGTGTGATATTTGTAGGGATTTAGATTCTGTGCTGCCGCTAGTCGATGTAGGATTATTCAAGGCCATTCGTCAGTTATTGGTTATTGAAATTTAGCACCAGCATGTGATGCTTTTCAATTTGCAGCAATTTGAAAGATAAATCTCCATTGGAAGAGGTAGAGAAATCTTTGGGTTAAAGTGACCCCGCACTCGACATGGAAGTGCGTCATTTTTGTTCCAGCTTCTGTCAAGAAGGTTAGACGAGGTCCCCCAAGGGCGTCGGCATCAGGCGAATTGCGCTCTGGGTTGGAGAATGCTGTAAGCTTGTTCCAAATTTTTGTCTATAGGACAGAATGTAATTCATTTGCTGATGGAGATGAAAGAAATCTCTATCCCTCTGTCATTGGAACTTTTCATGAAATTCTATTTATTTTTTCAAAGTCCTTGTTCATCATTACGTCTGCTTTGGACTTTCCTCATTGGCGCCTCTATCAAATTCCTTCATGCTATACACATTTCTTACAAACGCACTTCTCGAAGTTGCCTCATTGCATTGTCCAAGAAATGGACTAGTTTATGACTAATCAGGCCAGGCTATGAAGAGAACTGCATGTTAGGACCCACCGAGCTGTCGTGAGGGACGTACTGACTTGTGTATTCATGACGTGACTTCCTTTGCTTTGCCATCACTTAGATAATTTCAATGCGTGCCAGTAGACCTTTTGTTTTGAATCTCTCAAAGTGTTTGCACAAGGATGAACAAAATTCTACTCTTGGAAGTCTCTTTTGAGTGCTTCAGATTCTTGCCTAAAATGATTCATGAGAATAATTTATGACTCCCACTATTCATGAGAGTCAATGGTTGGTTTTAGAAACACCTATTTTCAGCACTTTGAAAATTCGTAGTTTATTCATATGGTATTCAAAAAATGCATTTTAAGAGAATTTACAATCTCCGTTTGGCTACCAACAAGACTTTGCAAAAAACATTTAATATAATTATAGGAACCATTTTAAATTGCTTATTTGTGTGATTTTACGTGTAGTTAATTTTGCTAATTAGAACCAATTACTACATAAAACTTGTTTTCTCCAAACTATTGTGCCTTGTGTTGTTGCCACAACCAAAATAAAACTAAAAATATTTTTTTAATTTTTTAATTCATTAAAACTTTGAAATTAAAAAAACTTTTACATTGTAGTGTGAAGGGTTGCATTCTTGGTATGAATTGAAAGCTTTACGGTTTGTGGAACAAAACAAAACAAACAACCTAACTTAAGGTATAGATTACATACTAGGGAGTCTCCACTTTAACCTTGAAGTGCTCCGATGTCCAATTTCTAAACAATGAACAGATTGCAAATCACTTTCTTCCTCATTATTGTTTGGATGAAAGTCATCAAATCACTTTCTTCCTCATTATTGCTTGGATGAAAGTCATCCTAATTTGTCGAGATACTTTCAAGTTGTTGTCCTATCTAATGGTTGAATTTGGTACTACTATAGTATATATTTTTCTAAAATTACAAATGTGGAAGTGTGTCATATGGTTGACCAAGCCAAAATTGTATTGACTCTAGTTCAAAACTAGATTTGTAAAAATGAGGTCATAGATTTAAAAAACACAAAAATTTCAAAAAATCACCATATCAAGAGAACCTCATTTCAAATCCATTCCAACATATTGTACTCAAAAAATGACAATATTTTTCTTGTAATTGAATTTCAAAAGAATTTTAAAATTTTCCTTTCAAAATTTATAGAAAATATTGGTGATAGTATTAGTGAATCTAACCATATAGATGAAATCTTAAACTCAAAGTCTACAACTTTTGTTTGTTCATCAATTCCAAAATATGCTTCTAAAGAGTACTTTATGATGATTTTTCTCAAATTGTCAATTCTAGAGAAGACTTTGGACATTTATGGGTTAACCCCTAAAATCCCTAATTTTCCAAGACAAAATAGATCATTTGTTCAAAAAAATGCAAGTGTCTTTTTATAAAAATAAATCTGAAAAAAACTTACCTTTCATATTTGAGCTACATTGTAATATCATTACTGTGAAAAGATTGAGGTCAATTTTTTGCATACATCCAATGCTTTTTTTTACTGTAGCTTTTGTCTTGGCAGCATGCCATTGCATTGAATTTAAAGGGATGTTAGGGTATTCACTCCATTTTGTAAGAACTGCAAAATTTTGCCAAAAAAAAAGTGCTACATACATCTTAAGATCACAACCTCAATCAATTCTTGCTTGTAGGTGTTTCTACTTTAGCCTTGTTTAAGTTTCACTTGCTGGAGATTTAATTTTCTAATTTATCTTAGAAAGAAAGGATTGTTTTTGAAGTTCAAGAATGTTATGAACCAATGTTGGTGAAATTTGTGCTCATTTTTATACTTTGACACTTACTATACACCTTGTGAAGTGGATTTTCATGCCATATATGAAGTTTCTTGTGTGCTTTATTAGTCTAAGATTGTAGATGTCTAAAGGATGACTATTCTAATGATCCAGGTAGGAGGTCCATAAAGTGCCCATTTAAGAGCTAGAAATTAATTTGGGGACATTTAGCCACTTCTTGAAATATTTTTTAGTAAGCTTTGCTTGAAAGACAAATGGAATTATTTCAAGTCATTTAATGATGTTTTGGAGCTTTGTGGAATTAGATATGAATTTTCAAAGTTGAAACACAATAGTTATTAAAAGCATCCACCTCTTGAAATGTATCCTATTTTTACATTTTTGATTTAATGAGAAAAGCAAAATGTATGCCATATTTTGGACTTTGCAAAGTCCAAAATTGGTAAAGGGACATCTAAGACAATTGTAGATTTTGATTTCTATAGATTTTAGGAATCTAGATATGATATAGATTTTGGACTAGGTGGTTTGAAAAATGTACAACAAATTTAGATTTTAGATATCTATGACAACCGGAGATCTCCCGTTGGACAAAGTCCAAAATTCCTTGAAAAGTCCAAAAGTAGTTAAATATGGCATATGTACAAATAGTGTACATTTCAAGAGATGGACCTTAGGATGGTTGCAAGAAAGACCAACCAGTTTTGGTAGCATTTTGTCAAATCTGTAGTTTTTGTACTTAGTACTGGACACGGTTGTCATATCGGACGGAATCTCACTGTTCACGGACAGAATCGGTCCGATTAGGGTTGACCGGCTGCGAACTTTAGAGGCTTATAACTTTTGCAAAAATACTTCAAATCAGGCAAATGAGATGTTTTTAGGCATTTACAGATTAGACCAAAATACTTGTAGAATATTTTTTTTGCTCATTTTTTTGGATAAATTCAATAAGTGTACATTTGAGGAGGCAGGTTAATTCAGTAAATGCCTAAGGCTTGTTTTGAGCTTCTTGAAATTTGCTCTAAATTGAACAAAAAGTCAACATTTTGATAAGTTGTATCAATCTTTTTTGAATTGTAACTGTGCAAATTCAAACTAGACATGTTAGAGATCACATAGGAAAAGAAAACACAACAATACCACTTATGAATTGAAAGATTATAATGTTTAATCATCAAGGTGTTAAAACTATGAAAATCTTTCAACTCTCTTTTTATATGTCAATTCTATGAAAATCTTTCAACTGTCTTTTTACATATGAGGTTGGAGGACCTAATATGCGTAACCCCAATCAATTTTTGGCTTCTCAAAATCTACTTTACAATTTTTTAAAATGAAATCAATTTCTAATGTGATTTTTTCTCCAAGATTTAATGTATTTGACTCATTTTCAAGAACCCTCAACACTACAAAAAGTCAAGATTACAATGGACACCATTGCACACAATCTTGAATAGAAAAATAATAATCATTATTTTCAAATCAGATTTTTGATACTAAACTAAACTTCAAGAAGAATTTGTCAAAAATATAAACTACTACAAATAGCAACTTAGTTGGATATTATTTAACTTCAAAATACTATTGACACCAAAATTTGATGCCTCAAACATTTAGAGGTTAGAGTCTATGCGCTTTTAAAACCTCCTATCTTACATGAACAATAGGGGTAGTCACACCTTCTCCATTCCGGGTCCAAGTAACAGAGAAGTTCCACATGGCTGCTTTTCGTTGGGCGCCCGCGACTTTCAGAGCAACCATTCCCCGTTAATGTGTTGGTCTCGTTCTTCACCTCCGACCCTGAAGAATTTGACGTCCGGAAGTTTTCCCGGTTATCTTTTTATCGAAAATTCACCCTCCCGCGTTCTTCCTTTCACCCCTGCGTTGCTTTTGAACCGCATTGCCGTTGCTTTTGAAGAGACGTTGCTATTGGGTGTCATTTAAAAGAATGCATTCAAATTCATTTTGTTGAGAGAATGAATTAAATGTAATTCATTTAAAAGAATGAATTCAAATTCATTTTGTTGAAAGAATGGATTCAAATTATTTCACTTCAAAGAATGAATTCAAATTATTTCACTTCAAAGAATGAATTCAAATTAATTCACTTCAAAGAATGAATTCAAATTAATTCACTTCAAAGAATGAATTCAAATTAATTCATTTGAGAATTTTAGCAATTTGAAAAAGACAAACTTTAGTAGCATGAGATTGAAGCAAAAAATGTTGAAGAAATTAGGATTTAGGATTGAATGTAAAAGTTTTACATGAAATGAAAAAATGGAAAAGTGGATTTTTCAATGTAATTTAGGATTTGATGTGCAAAGGAAGCAATTGTATTTGTATGAAAGTGAATTCGGAGATTGAGTGTTTCAATGTATGGAATTGGAAATGATTTTTGTTCTGTGGCTATATGCCATGTGTACAAAAATTATTTTGTGACTACCCTACTATTAAGCTTGTACATGGTTTTACACCTTTCACCTCAAAAGAGGTTGTAACTATTTTAAACAATCATTAGAGTTTAACCCTAAATTTTGGAAATAGTCTTGAATATCCTTTTTATTGTATTCAATAAAAATGCATGTAAATATGTAATAAAAATTAGTGTATTTTCTATATTATAAGTATTGAACAAAATTTGTTTGAAATGTTCATTAATTTGATTTGTGGCCCTTCTACTTCTAATTAATGTTTAGCATTTGATATAGCTATGAAATTATAGCACCGCTAAAATTAAAATTTATATACAATGAAAGGTAATGTACACATTAATCCTTAAACACTCTCACATTCAACTTGTGGACAATGAATAAATTCATATTGCTTATTTCTATAACCCTGTGTATAGAATGGAAGTCATTGTAATTAAAAAAAGGTACTTTATGAGTTGTTGTCGTATCTAATGGTTGGATTTAGTGACACCAACGCTATAAAAAAAATTATGACTTTAACCCCTAAATGCCCAAGGCCTATTTGGGGCCTCTAGAAGTATGCTCTAAATTGAAGTTGAAGCCAACATTTTTATAAGTTGAATCAATTGTTTTTGAAATGTAATCATACAAATTCAAAGTAGACATGTTAGAGATCACATGGGAAGAAAAATACCACAATATCACTTGTAAGTTGGAAGATTATAATGTTTGACCATGAGGTGTTAGAACTATAAAAAATTTCAATTCTTTTTTGGCAAGTCAAACCTAAAAAGTGGGTGACCAAAAAATATGAGGTTTTAGGGGCCTAACATGAATAATCCCAATCAATATAGGTTTCTCAAAATGTATTCTACAATTTTTTTACTTGAATTTTGAATGTGATTTTTTCTTCAAGGCCTAGAATATTTGACATTCATTTCCAAGAGCTCTCAACATTACGGAAAGGCACGACTGCAATAGGTACCATTGCCCTAAACCTTGAATTCAATTACTATCATTTATTTTCAAGATCAGATTTTTGATGCTAAAACTAAAAACTAGCATTCAAGAAGAATCTTTCAAAAATATAAATTACTAAAAATAGCAACTTAGTTAGATTTTATTTAACTTCAAAATTTTGCAAACACCAAATTTTGGTGTCTCAGGCATTTAAGGGTTAACAAGTCAATGATATTCGCTTAGAAGTTAATGTGCAAAGAATAAAATATGGATTTCTATTCATAATTATATTAGTATTGTTGATTATAATGAAACTATAAAATATAATAAAAATTTATTATTTCAAATTAAATGTTATATAAAATTATCTATTTTTGGATATTTTAAATTTATTAATAATTAAATATAGATTATTTTTATATAAAAACAACTTATTATGATTTTGATTATCGACAATTATCGGCAGCCCAACTCTCAGGCAGGGTTCACTTCTCAAGTGACAAGCCAGTTTGGAGCTCAAACAGACCTGTTATTTTTAAACACAGCAACTATAAAACTCCAATTACATCCTCATATCATTCTGCAAACTTACAAGCTTGTAAAACCATTCTTCGATTTTCATTCTCCATGCTTGACACATCAAACAGGGGTGTCACACCTTCATGCACAAGGGCTCCCCATTGGCTCTCTTTTTCTCTCACTACTTTCTCATTCCTGAAGAAATTTCGCTCGTTGGAAAAGGTGTGACTACCCCTAATAAGAGCAAGCTTACAACAGCATTCTCCAATATGAAGAGTGCCCGATGCCGAAAACCCAACAAGCCCTTGGAAGACATACGTCGTGCAACCATCTTTCTAGACAGGAGAAATCCAAAATGCTCATCAGTGGCATTTTCGAAGGATTCCATAGTGTGGTGATCGAAGAGGATGGATGCAGCAGGTATGGAATTTGTACTTCAAAGAACATCTATCCCATCTCCATTTCCATTTCTCCTGTGCCAAATCGAGTGCGAGGTATTGTGGATGAGGAGATCTCAAGTCAGCGGTCGACTTTCGAGTGACGTGGGATTGAACTTCAATTTGTTGCCAAGCTTGAAGAAATTCAAATCTGCACAAGCGAAGTATCCCACCAATTAAGAGTCATCGATGCTGCCTCGCCGCCTCGCCGTAGCGCAAGGGCGAAGATCTGCCAACTTACTTGTCTCTATCTCCTGTGGTGAGACCCCATCCAAACTAGGTCGAGTTCTTCGCCTAGTAACGATCATCACTCAACATTGATCACCATGGAATTCCTCAAAACTTCCATTGATGAACAATTCGGATTTCTCCAGTGCTGGTGAGATCACATTGCATCCAACCTCGAGTTCGCCTTGTAACTATCATCCCTGGACATTGATCACCATGGAATTCCTCAAAACTTTCATTTATTGACATTTCTGGCTTTTTCTTGTGGTGGTGAGGCCCCATTCAACCTAAGTTAGTTCGAGTTCATCTTGCCCTTTTGGGCATCCACGAACCCCTCCTCGTCCTCCCAAACCAAGCTCCCGTCCGTGCTTCTCTGCGCACTCGTTGCAACGGTCGATTCCCATTGTCAGGCCACATGTGCACAAATTGCCCTACCGTCCCCGCCTCACAGGAATCCATATCAAGACAATCATGGTCGCCACACCCATCGTATGTAATCAGGATCCAGCCGGGGTTCCACTACTTGGCCTTCACTTGACCCTCGTCCGAACAGGCTTCAAATCCGCGTCGTCGACCCAGCGTCCAGAAGCTCCTGCTAGACGTACGCTGCCACTGGGTGGTGACGGCCTCCATCGGCTAGCTAGCACGGGGTTGCAAGTGCCGGTTACACTGCTAGAATTCCTGCAAGAGAGAACTGGGCGCACATGAGTTCACAAAAAGTTACATCGAGTGCAAGAACAAGCAGCTTCACCTAGGAAACTACAGTCACCATTTTTTTGGAAACTGGAAATGGGTACGAAATAGTAGTATTTCAACCTGCACTATGTCAAAATAGTGTGACTTTCGTAAATTAGGGTCACACGCACTATTGCGCAAATCAGTGTTACATAGTGCAAGAGCGAACTGGATTATCGGGGGGTTCATGTGTGCTTACCTGTTCGAAATTGCAGGTGCGTAAAGGGAGGACTGATGTTCTACTGATTAAGGTTAGGGCACACTTGGCTGCCCAAATGAAGGGGAGGCTCGATCAGTTGGGCAGAGTTTTAATTTCCACGGACTTACGAGTCAAGCCTGTCCTCCGGAGAGTCTCTAAACTCCAGTTTGTTGGCCATGGCCATGTGGCTTAGTAATATTCTTTGTAAAGACATTTTTGTAAACCCCTGTAAGGCGTTTTCCAACGCTCACTATTGCAGCCTTGCTTGTGTGTACTTGCCCAAATCCTTCTCTGAGAAGTTAGCCTCCACTCAGTCCACTGTGGGTAGCCTCATTGTTGACCCTCGTAAGGATTAGGCGAGGTTTCACCGTGGAGGATACGACGAGAGTTCATTTGGCTGAGAATTTTTTCTTTTTTGACATAATCACAAGATCAATTAATTCTTTCCACCGGCGCTGCTGTGTTACTAGATTAAGGGGGGCATTAAACTTGCTTCTGAACAGCAAGTTCATGATGCCTCATTCTTCTAGATCTGGCCTGATGAAGGTCAAGGTTCTTTTTATCGATCTTAAGCCGGGCCGCAGCATAGGTCTTGCGAATTTCAACAGGTGACTGGGAAAAATACGAGTTGTGAAAAGTCGATTATCAGATTAAATTTGTAAAAGGGCTAATTCATTCAAATGACGTATGAAGGCCAACACGCAGACATTCCATTCAAGTGTCCAAACCAAGGAAAACTAGAAACTGAAAATTAGAAACTGAAAACTAGAAACTGATGTAGAACCAATCGGAGGCTAGGACTGCACCTGAGCCGTTTCTACGAATTTGATGGTTCTTGCGAATTGAGCACCAGACTCTGGAATGGCAATATGGGGGGCGTGCCCATAGTATATACCGTTATGTACAGTACGTTAAATTGATCTCAGTTTGCTAGTGATTCTTCATTTTGAGATTCAGCCGTTCAGCGTCATGCAATGAAGCAGTAGACTAACATTTTTCAATGTGAAATTCATGAGATTGTCTGGAATGAAAGTGTGGTAATGTACCATGGCTAATTGAAATTAATTGAACGGTTCGGTTTCGGTCCCCTCTTCATTATATGTGCCATCTTAGCCTCCCGACTGACAATCGATCGGTGATTCCGTGGTTTGCCACATTGCTTCGTCCTGCCCGAAGCTGGAATGGGCGACTCATGTTCGTTAATTCTCAAGAAGTGGATGGAATAATCTCAACTCCAACAGGTCGGTACAAGTCCAGCATTACGAGACTGAACTGAAATTTTTCATAAATCGAAAGTCCAGGGCTCTAGCAGGTGGCCGATCTGTTACCCGAATCCCCATGTACCACTGGCCAGTGACGGAACTTTTAAATCTGTCGTTCAGTATTTACTGGAGATCTAAATCACAGTTATACGGCTTGACCTTTCAGGATACAGCAATCATATGGGTTGCTTTTCCAAAGGAAGTGGCACAATCGGTTGTCAACAAAGAACTACTCCAGGGGGAATAAATTTCAGCTTGTTACCAGGACAGAAGCATTCGAGGTCTTCCTTACAGCCTGATTTGCAACGCTATGGATTCTGAGACTTTGCAGCCTTGCTTCTGAGTTCAAAACTTCTGAGTAATTTATTCGACATCAATCATCACTTGTTGGAATTCGAGAAGCCAATCAAGAGATTATTGATGTTCATTGAAATGGCGGTGCAAGGCCAGGAAGTTGGATACAGTGAAGTACAAACTTCCTGAGGATTGTGTCAAGTTGGAGTGTTATATGTGATCCGAGTACTTAGTGATTTGCAAAGAGGTGCTGAAACTAAGGTATGCAGGTGTGCCGCAGTAAGCTTACCAATCTTCCACATGCAAGTCAATTACGCCATCAGGAGGCGTGATTAACCTCGTGGCGCGAGCTTACCGAATGTGAGCTCAACGTATCAATTAATTGGCCAAGCAAACCGCAAAGAACATAATATTGTATAACCAGTCGACGGTCCCCACTCCCCATGCTGGGAAGGTATTATGCTTCGCTAGATACCTGGGAGAGACTTAATTCAAGGATTGGGGTTGGCGGAGGAGCCATATAAGAATTTTTTGTTCACTGCAAGGGTTTCATTTTCAACGATGCAAACGGACCCCTGCCTTATTGGTACACAATGTTATGAATATTTTTAGGACGTCAGCGATCAGCCAGAGCAAAGAAAAATCACGAACTCGTACCTGCCCACAGCTGGCTGAAATCACCCCGCAGAGTCTCGCCCAGAAAGCACGATCTCAGAAATGCCCACGCTTGTATTTTTTTTGGCGAATTTTTGCCACTGTGACAGGTTTGAGCCTCTCAAACTCCTTCCTTCCAGAATTGCGCCAGTGCTGTGAAGGATAGTGTCAGTTTACTGTTCAAAAAACACAAAGTCCCCAACCCTTCGCAGTGAAGATTGCCGCCAATATGGTAGCCTTCCCTGTGAAGCTCCCATCCATGGTGTCTATAAATCAGATACGGATGATCACGTCTGCCACGGAGTTAGTTAGTTTGTGTAACCGGCGTTTCCGTTTGCAGCCAGTTCGCTCTAGCAGATGTTCTAACGTTGTAACGCACGAGCCAACACTCGCAAGTGATAGAGATGGAGGCTGTCACCACTCAATGGCAGAGAATAGAAGCTCACTTGCAGACTCTCCCCCACATCCCACAGCCGTTCCTCAACCCCGGCGCCACTGAAGAAGAAATCGCCACAGCGGAGGCTGCAACCGGCGGCTTCCCTTTCCCCGAAGATTTCCGCTCCTCCCTCAAACGTCACAACGGCCAGGCAACGTACCACGCTCTCCTTGGAATTGGTGCCCTCCTGTCCACGCAGGAGATTGTGGACCAGTGGACTGTGTGGCAGGAGCTTCTAGACGCTGGGACGTTTGAGGATGACGACGCGGAAGTCTGTACGGACGGGGGCCACGTGAAGGCCAAGTGGTGGAACCCCCGCTGGATCCCGATTACGCACGACGGCGGGGGCGATCATGATTGTCTTGACATGGATCCCGGTGAGGCGGGGACAGTGGGGCAGATTGTGCAGATGTGGCATGACGACGGGAATCGACCTTTGCAAGCCAAGAGCTTCTTGGCTTGGTTGAAGGAGTGCGCGGACAAACTGGAGGACGGGAGATTGGTTTGGGAGGACGAAGAGGGGTTTACGGTCGTGGATGCCAAAGAGGGCGGGCACGGGGGAGCACAAGATGAACTGTAGGTAGGTCGAGTGTCGCCTCACGAGTGCCGCAGGAGAAAGCTAAAATGGGAGTGAATGGGAGTTTTGAAGACTTAATTTTGAATGGTGAGCAATGTTTGGGGATGATCACGATGGAAATTTTCAAGACTTAGCTAGTTACTAAGCGAACTCGAGCTAGGTTGAATGTGGTGTCACCACGGGAGAGGCAGATTCGCAGACTTTCGCCCTTGTGCACTGGTGAGGTAGCATCGATTACTGTTGATGGGATACTTCGCTTGTGAAGAATTGAATTTCTGGAAGGTCAGGAAGTCCAATCTCTTAAGTCCTTCCTTGTGTGTGAAGTCGATCTCTCGAAGAATAGCCAGATCTACCGACTTAAACTCCTCGC
The DNA here is from genome assembly GCA_950106755.1 of Climacium dendroides. Classification (NCBI taxonomy): domain Eukaryota; kingdom Viridiplantae; phylum Streptophyta; class Bryopsida; order Hypnales; family Climaciaceae; genus Climacium; species Climacium dendroides. Next base: position 26,222,439 of record OX467086.1, read on the forward strand.
TCTACCAAACACAGCACCCCGGACTCGATATGGCAAGGGAGAAATCGAAAATGGAGATAGGACGAATGTCCTTTCGTGTACAAATTCCAGTCCCTCGTATGTATTATGATTGGACGGTGACTCTGGAATTCTTCGAAAGTTCCATTCCTGTTGTACCCTAGTGTCCTATTCGATCATCACTGGACATTGGCTATGGAATTCTTGTCGAAAGACTCCACGAATAGACTTTTTGGATTTCTCCTTTGAGGACGTGTGTCATTTTCGTTTCGTCTTCTGGCATAGAAGTTCCATCTGCCAAGGGCGTGTTGGGTTCTTGGTATCAGGCGAATTGCTCTCCTGGTTGGAGAATGCTGTCAGCTTGTTCTTAATGTTTGTTTATACGGCAGTTTTCTTCATGTGCCAGCGGAATTTCATAAGAAAGTTCCAATGACATTTACCGACATCGCTTCAATTGCATCCAACTTTGGACCTCTTGATTGTTCTGAAATCTCAAAATGTTTACAAAAGAATCCATATATTGCAATTCTAGAGAACTTCCTGCTCTCTCGTATATGCCTACCGAGTGCTATCCTTATCACCCTTAACCTAACAGTTCTTTGCCAATCACAACTTGTCACCATGGAAAACTTTGATATTCATTGAGATTACGACCCAGGAGAGTCTGCTCTGCGATGTTGTACTGTACTACCCCCTTGAGTGAGTGAAAAGGGTGAAGTTGGGCTTGCATTCGCACTCAGGTCGGTTTGTGAGCTCGGGTAAACACAGCGCCAGGACCGACCGATGAGGACGCTGCTCCCTCCTCCCACAGGCAGCCATCTCTTTCTCCGTTTCTTCAATTTCCTCTGGTTGGCTCCCAGAATTCGCAGATGAACCACTGCTTTGCACAACAGTTTTGTTACTTCCGAATTTGCGATAGAGTTTCTGACAATTATAACAAAATCTCCACAAATTTGTTATAAAAACTTCAATATTCCTTGAAACCTGAAGATATTTAGTCCCAGAAAGAATGGCAACACAGAAAGACTCCCTTCTCTCTGACCAACAACTTCTTGCCAGTGGTCGGGCCTTCATTTCTGCACCTGCCATCTCGGACTGATCAACACACAAGAAACTTTCCGATTGCCATAAAATTCCAGTTCGCTCCCGCAGCAGTTCTAGCGTTGCAATTCAAGGCTCGTTTTTGCATGCTCGTGAGCAAGTCAAAGGGCACTCGCGTTTCATTTCCACATACTTAGGAGAGAAGTGGTAATATTTGTTGAAAAAGACATTTTTGTAGCCTCCTTCAAGGCATTTTTCAAGGCTCACCCTTCCTCGTGAATTTAGAGCACGCCCACTGTTACTCACCAAGCTTGACATGCTCAAATTTTCCATCCAGTTGTGAAGGGCCCTAAATTTCCTTGTCCTTCACTTTTGCTTACCAAATATGATCCATAAGTCAATGATCACTCATCAAAGGATGAACAGTGATTTCAAGCGCCATTCCTTGACACATTAGGATTAAGTTTGAAGAGGATATTGTGAAAGGCTTGTAGCACTTTCCATCCATACTTGAAGAAGAGTGTCAAACCTCTAGTGCGTAAGTGGCCATGCTTTTAGCCTTCACTGTGAAGCTACCATACATGGTGAGCAATTGAGCGTAAATCCAATACACTATTCCGATCATCATATCTGTCACTGACTCATGGTTAGTAATGAGTAATACTGACAGAGGCCGACTCTGTGAAACCGACCCATCACTGTCCGCTCTTGCAGTTGTTCTAAAGTTGTAACGCAGATGGAAGTCGTCACCATCCAGAGGAAAAGGATCGAGGCGCACTTACAGACGCTCCTCCACACCAAGCAACCGTTTCCAACCCAGGAGCAAGAGAGGAAGAAATCGTAGCGATAGGAGGCATCCGCTTCCCGGACGATTTCCGATTGAAGCGTCACAACGGCCAGGCATCGTCCCTTCCTGTGGTGGGAATGGGTCCCTTGCTGTCCGCGCAGCACATTGGAGCGTCTGGAAGGGTCGGAGCCCCTGGTGACGGCGTGTTTTTGGACAGCGACTATGAATGCAACCCGGGCGCTGGCACCTAGGACACCTGGTGGCACCCCCGCTGGATCCCCATCACGCAAGACGGCGGTGGTTTAGTACTTACCAAGGTTTAGGGCGAAGCATGAGCAAGCCGTACCTGTCCGCAGCTGGTATTCTTATTTACAGGTTCAATCGTGTTCGGTTTGTTAGAACGCCGAGTAAGCTTCTCATTCTCGGTGTCCTGGCGGAGTTGGCGAGGGAGCTTCTAACATTTGCGAAAATTTAAAGTGCGAGTATTTCAAGAAAACAAAATTGAGCTAATTGATTTACACGGATAGCTAGATTCTAGCCAACCTAAGTTCCCTCCATTTCCTCAAAAGAGCCAATAGACGATGAAAATCAATCTGACCTGGCTCATAGAGTTTACAATACAAAAGCCTGTGAAACAATTGCATATGATGAGTATCACACATGGTCGACCTAAACAGCACACACACACACATGCACTGTAAAACAGTTCGCTACACTAATTCGAACCATGTCGATGAACATGAGGTAGTCCCTGCTAGAGCAGCCAATCATTCCAATACATACCGCATCTCTACCCTTACTAGATTTATGCACTATGCAGAAGGGAACTCATGCTGGTCTAGGAACTCGAGGAGACTGCTCAATTCAAGGGGATACCTATGATCCCAAGCCAGAAACTTAGAAACTAACTGGAGATACTTTTGCGGTGAGAAATACCATGTTGGAGCACACTGGTCACATAAATCCGCAACTCCCTTAATCTGCTTATGTGATTTGAGAGCAATGATCAGACTCCCGGCCTCTGCATTGATAATTTACTTCGACACAGATTCCTCCAGATCCTCAACAACATGTTTTAATGCCGGAACCCTGATAGCTAACGTTTTATAGAGCCTTGTATAACGTGCCCTTGTGCCATCAGCAGTCCTCGCCATAGCCAACTGGCAAAAGGACTCCGGAAGATGGGATATAGCCTGCCGGATGTCATCTACTGATAACCCACTCAAAGCAGAAGGTATTGGAACAACAGCAACTATCTCTTTCCCGTTCTTTTCTTGCATTTTAGCCTGCGCCTTCACAACAAGCTCTAAGTTCGATGTTGCCCCACACTTGATCACAAACGGGATTGCAGACCCATTGTTGAATTGCAAGACGCTCCATTGAATGACTTCACTGTCAACTCCGTTGTTCATTCCGTCGTCCCACTGTGCCATATCGCTGGATCCGTCAAGTTCATCCATCGTGCGAGATTTCGAGTGTTGCACACTAGGGACTTCTGGCTGTTCTTCGAGTGACTTCACACAAAAAAAAACCCGCCATCAGCGCCGTGTTCGGCAGAACGAGGAGAAACCTTGTGAAAAGCATTGTGCTACGCTTGCAATACTAACCTACCTTCTGCTGCTGGTTTTGGAATTATATAATACCCAACTACTTAAAAATTCCCTGTAAATTTCAAATCATCAACTTGTATCGAGAACAAGACTTTAATAGATTGGTTCACGCATCGTTATATTGAGCGACAAAGTGCTTACTTCAACGAAGTTTCTGGTGTCCATAAAACATTTTTGTGCACAGGGGTGGTCGATGGATAGAAGTGCGCTCATGCGCTCCTCAAGAGCATCAAGACGCCTAAAGTAACTCAACTTTCTGTTTGCTGTAGTTACATTTTGAAGAGCGTCTTTGCGAATTTCCTGAGCAACACCAGCAACAAAAGGGACGTATCAGCAAAAGTGAGCGTATCAGCTACCGTGAAAAGGAAAAACTGTGGATGGGCTATTGCCAGATAGCTACCGTGCTTAACATAGTGCAAACCCTGATGATAACAGCCCACAAATATTATTGAGGTAGAAAATAAATGCACCTCAGCCTGTTTGAAAATGTCCTCAAGGGTTATAAGTGATGCCACTCGAGCATCCTCTGAATCTGTAGATGGATTCCGAGTTGGTGAGGCACCACCTTCCTTCGTAAGTAGAGCCACATTAGCACGCTTCTCCGTCAAGACCTGTCGAGAACGCACTCCATGTAAGAGGTCTACATCGTCACCACCTCAACGTTTGCACTAACACAGAAAGCCAAACCAGTCAAAAGAACAAGAATAGAATTTAAACATTTGAGAGAGTGGTGTAATAGCCAGCAGTTCTTATAACTCCTGACGAGAATTTCAGACAATATTGATCAGGGCGATTCCTCTACGTTTCAGAAAATATCAATACACCAACGCAAGAAAAGAGAAGCACCACATTTCACAATCGAAGACTTTTTATTCCCATAGTCATCTCACAAACAAAGCAATCAATAGCTGTCAGCATCGGACCTTGCGACGTTTGTGCTCGACAGCTTCTAAAGCTGACCGTAGCTTCGTCACCTGACCCGCATCCTCGGCTTCCTCGGTTGCCAACGTGGCTGCCACATCCTGAAAAAATCCACCATCATATCTTAGGAGCGTCAAGTAACAGTACATCACATACATGAGAGGGCGTCCTACATAGATCAACATGTCCGATTACAAGTTACCTCAAAACGAACTTACAGAGGATTGGCTTCTATCTGCTCGTCATCTTTTGTCAAATGATGACAAAAAAAAGTACTAACCTTCAAGTGTTGGAGCTGGCGAGTATAGGCCATCTTAGTGTAGTCAGACAAAAGTTGACCTAAAGCATCAGTACTTGGCTTCGCGGGAACTCCAAGACCGGACATCCATCCATCTAGAATAGCAGTAGAGAGTAGCTCTAAATGACTCGTTACTCCACCTATCGTTTCCCCAGCAGTCAGAGACAAGAAGTCGAAATTCTCAGCAAGCCATCCTCGAATCTGACGCTGCAACTCCCCTGAAGTAACAGACACGATAATGAATAATTCTTAGTGATCAGCCAGAGCAGAAGAGCTTCAAACATCCGACCATGCATTATGGTCATACCTTGAATATGGCTTCTGAGAAAACCACCCAACTCACAAGGGAAGATCAAATACAAAACTTTCTCAAGTTATTTCACGATGACCTTACTGAGATAAACAGAATAGGTAGAATTATACCAACTTAGCACATTAACACTTAATATGATGAAAAAGACCGTCATACCAGCCGGTGTGTGCACGAAAAGTGAAGCAAGCGACTTGTTTCCAACTGCAAAAGCACGTGCTTCTTCTGTTGTTTCTTTTAACTTCCCTCCAGTCACATGTGACCGTCCAATATCCTGAATAGGCAGACAAACAAACAGACCTAAATTGTAGTAATTGTTGAAGCAGGCAAGTAAATACTATGAAGGCACCAATTCAAGAGGGCATTAGACGAGAACCTACTAAGGTGACTCCACCAAAAGCAGGTCATACTGGCAAGATTAAATTCCACATTCTTGATAGCATTTTGCATGGAACAGTCGTTTGACATATTTTGACCTGGGATAATGTATGAGCTAAATAATTGTACCTAAAAAACAAGACTGAGAAATTAGAGAATAACCATCCAGTCCAATAGAAACCTGTTCATTTCCCATTAGCTTGGAAACGAGGGAAGAAAACTTGGAACGTTTTTCTTGTCTGAGATTAACTCTAAATCCATGCCCGTAATCCTCTGCGTCTTTGCTACGAGGCGATCGCTGAGGACTGCTTCCAACACTTGAATTACGACTGCTGCGCCCACTACCTGATCCTGCTTTCTCCAGGAACCTTTCAACAGGCGGAACCTACAAAAATCATCACGGACGTTGAAAGCTCCCTTGCATTTAAGGTGCAAATGACGAACAATTCTAATAACTTAAATATGCAATAGGCTGACCTCAATTGATCTATTCCAATCGCCACATGGCCTAAAACAACCACTGTAGGGATTCAATGACAAGGCTCTGACTCCACATGCAGCATACAGCGAACACTAGCCATGAACCTACAAATGCGCAAGAGATTTGTATCCCTCTCTCATGTACCTTCAGGGATTGTAATTCCGATGCCCTGGACAAAAGAGAGCGAATATAAAGGATCCGCACACGTGAAACAAGCATGGTGTCCATTGCCGTTCGATCTTCCATTCTGCGAATAAATAGAAACACAGCTCCTTGAATTTCTGCAAGCATTTCATGCTCACGAGATGCTCCAGCCTTAATTACAGCTGCCAAAACCTGCCAATCCACAATAGCATAGTTTACAGTCTCAAATTCAGTGAAATTGCAAAACAAGCTCAACAATTTACGACAGAGGAATAAAGAACCTGATAATATACAACAATTTAAATGCTAAGTTTTGTTGACCAACTTAGCGTCATTCTCGCGTTAAATTCCAGGACTACATATATATACTTGAAGAACAGATCAATTAGATTCAGTTAGCAAAGCCATAGACCGTTCGTGTCTAGATGACTACAATATTGACGACTTGACTACGAAAGGAGCGATACCAGCATCAGAAGCTTATTGGCACCATCAGCAACTGCTCCATCAGTCTCATAATGATCTGGATTGAAATCCATCAAAGCAGCTGTCAAATATTCTCCTGCTGGAGTTGTCTTTGCTTGCTCGCCCGAACCATACTTGAGCAGTGCAATAGCACCAGAACCTCCTGGGGAGGATGGTAGCCCAATTGATGACTTCCTCATACTACTGGTTGATCGCATATCTGGAGATGCTGGCGCTCCGCCACCACTTCATGAAGCACATAGCAAATACAGTTTCTCAGATTAGTTCGAAAAAATAACAGAGAGGATCAATGCAAGTCCAAGTCACATCAAAAATACGACGAAATGTAAGCCCGAATCACATTGAGCATGACGGTAATTACATTAAGCTTCAGACTAATATTCAGTGTTTACAAACCTTGAAAAGCCGCCGTCTAAGCTAAATTCCTCCATACCCCTTGACTCCACGCGTTGAGAAATCTAATTAATGGCAATAAACAAAAAATTGATCAAGGTCTATCCATTTTTGGTCATATACATATGCTGAAAAGATTTGAAAATCACAGGATCTAAGAAAACAATTATAGTTAGTGAGTTTGTGCAAAAGGAAGAACTACAAACATCACAAATTGCACTTCATCCTCGATGGAACTTAAGTTGTGATGATACAAAGGGACTTCAGTTGTATGATGTCCCAAAATCATTTAACCAAGCGGATCAAGTAGATGTTCAACGACACAAAGCAGTGAAACATATCAGTTGAACTGATGTGGCACCTTTGGAGTGGCTGAATGTCTTGGCGATCTAGCAACAATTGTGGCGTTCCTATCATTCTCTTGATGCGACCTCTGAAAATGGCAAGTACAAACAAGAAGGTCCGTATGAGAAACCCAACAAGACTAATATTCAAAGAATACAAAACTTGAAAAGACACAGTCTAAGTTCAATTCCTCCATACCCCTTGACTCCACGCGTTGTGGAATCTAATTATGACAGTAAACAAGAAAATATATCCTTTCTAGTCACATAAATATTCTTATAACTTTAAAAAAGTCACAGGATCTAAGGAAAAAGAAGAAGTAGTCACGAGAGTTTGTGCAATAGAAAGAACCAACATATGAAATATTGCAATGATTTAATCCTCAATGGAACTTGAGTTACAATGATTTAAAGGGACTTAAGTTGCGATGATATAAAATAACTTAACCATGTGGATCAAATAGATGCTCAGTAACGCAAAGCAGTGAAACATGTTAGATGAATTGATGTGGCACCTTTGGAGTGGTTGAAACCCTTGGCGAGCTAGCGCGTTGTGGAATCTAATTATGACAATAATCAAACAGTTGATCACCGTCATGCCTTTTAGTCATATAAATATGTTGGATAATTTTAAAAACACAGGATCTAAGAAAAATCAAGTAGCAATAAATAAATGAGTTTAGGCAAAAGGCAGAACTACAAATATCACAAATTGCACTTCAACCTCAATGGAACTTAAGTTGTGATGTCCCAAAATCACTTAACCAAGCGGATCAAGTAGATGTTCAACGACACAAAGCAGTGAAACATATCAGATGAATTGATGTGGCACCTTTAGAGTGGCTGAATGTCTTGGCGATCTAGCAACAATTGTGGCATTCCTATCATTTTCTTGATGCGACCTCTGAAGATGGCAAGTACAAACAAGAAGGTCCGCATGAGAAACCCAACAAGACTAATATTCAAAGAATACAAAACTTGAAAAGACACAGTCTAAGTTCAATTCCTCCATACCCCTTGACTCCACGCGTTGTGGAATCTAATTATGGCAATAAGCAAAAAGGTATAATCAATTTCGGTCATATAAATATGCTGAATAGGTTTGAAAACAATAGGATCTAAGAAAATAACAATTACATAAGTTTGTACAAAAGGAAGAACCACAGCTACGACAAATTGCACTTCATCCTCAATGGAACTTAAGTTGCGATTTCTCAAAATAATATAACCACGTGGATTAACTAGGAAATCAATGACGCAAAGCAGTGAAACATAGTGGATTGATGTTGAACCTTTGGAGTGGCTGGAACTCTTGGCGAGCTAGCAACATTCATGGAAACTCTTGGCGAGCTAGGAACAGTGATGGCAGTCCTATCTGTGAGTCGTTCAAAGAGCTTCTCATTCTCTTGATGTAGCCTCTGAAAATGGCAAGTAAAAACAAGATAGTCCACATGAGAAACTCAATAAGCCATCGTAGATATACTGAAATCAAGTTTATCTAACATATAGAATAAAAAAGTCATGGAGACCAATAGCGAACCTCGATTAGCTCGTCTCGTTTAGATAGCTCCTCTTCAAGTTTCTGATTAATGTCCAAAGCATTTTCAAGATCTTCACGAAATCTCCGTAGCTCTGCAGAATTGTCTGACCGAGCAGGCAGTGTTCTAGCGGCAGCCACTCTGGCTTCGTTCAGTTGCTGTTCCAGAACCTGCACCCTCACCTGCTCACCAATTCCACATATCAAGATATATCCTCTGATTCAAACTCTTCAGCACCTTCATTACATCTGTTGGACACAACTACGTGGACAACTCTAAGTTTTGCAAGATTGGTTAATTCTCGCTACAGTTCGGCAAGAAATCAGAACAGACTGCTCAGAGTCACTACAGCATGAAATCACGTGGTCTTACGTTCACAAAGATATAAATAGGTGCTTCTAAAAAAATATCTCGTTATCCTAATTTGCAGATCAAAATACTAACTACTTGCAACTTCTCGTCCCACTAGACATTCTCATATTACAGATACAAGTATTAAGCCAACGCTCTAACTATGATGCCCAACTCACTTCAAGTGCTTCTACCCTTGCTCCACGCTCCTTCAGTTGTGCCTGATATTGCTCTTCTCGTGTTGTGAACAGTGATAGCTGTGATTTCACGCTTGCATATTGATCTTTATCCCTGTTTTTCTGTTCGTTCAATCTATCGTTCTCCACCTATCAAGAAAAGACAAAATTAAACAACTCAAAAAGAAAATGCGTGATAACCATTGATGACGAATCTGGTACTCGTCAGAATATTGTTGTAGAAGTGTTAATAACTCAAGATCCAACTTGCTCACAGTGCTAAAGCAGCAAATAAATTTAGTTCATCCTGTGTTACTGATGTCGTCGGTACCAAGACACCTGGAAGAGTAATCATAAACCGATGCTCAAATCACATGGTGCATGGCCCCTGATTTCGTCCAATGTTTTTCCACCCGGTCATCATGTGCATTCCAATCCTCTAAAAAAGTAAGACCCACCACCAAAGTATACCTGCAGCTTGTCACTATATGCTTCATGGCTAGTGAGATCAGCTTGTAGAGAGCTTGCCAACCTCCATGCCTTCTGAACCTCTCCAAATAGCAGTAAGCACTGGTCATCGGCTTCCTTCAAAGTACGTCTTAACTGCATCACTTCGCCTTGGGCCTCAGTTGCTTCTTTCTCCTTCTCATATAGTTCTCTGCGAGCTTCACTTGCCTGATCACGATATACATAACACAGGAAGAAGCGACCACACCGTAAGAACGGAGACCTCAAGGACTATCACAAAAGAAAACCGGTTTAACAAACAATAAAATCAAAGACAAAGCGTCTAGACAATCATAGTTTCTGTTGCAATAGCCTCATAACGAACGCAGTATAAGCGAAGCTCATAGAGCAGCTGAGACTTATACAATACAGTGAAAGATTACAAATGATATCAAGTGGATAAAGCCAGTCTCACCGACAACATATGACAGCGAAAGGAACATATGCAAATAGGGCGCACCGAAAGGTTAATCGAGGATAAACATTACCACGTCTCTCCACTTTTTGATAGTATCACGATTTCCAAGACTGATCTCCACGTTCCGAGCACGAGATGCAAAATTCAAAGTTGCAATAGTTTCTTGTACATCCGCAATACTGGGACTAACATTTACAATAAGAACCGACTTAGAGTCTCCTCCTGCAATTTGAACAATGAAGTTAGATTGGGTCTCCAAACCAATACATTGCTACTAACTCTTCTGTAGATGGTGTCGGGTACAACGGAAACTCTCAAAAATTACTTACCAAGGGAATCAGCAAGAAGCTGTGTCAGCTTCGAATGATCATAAGGGACATGATCTTTCTTTGCGCTCAGTGCTGAAAAAACATCACCCAGACTGCAGACAAAATCATGTCAGCACATTCATCTTTCTCTCCTCTTTCATTTCTAGGATTAAAATGTACTCACCTGAAGAAAAAAAACTATCAGAAATGCCACATTGTAGCATGCCATCGACGGAAAGAAAAGAGCCAGTTTCTCTCATACACCTAAAAGCATAAGGGATTTCGACAAAACTACGTTTCATTATTAAAAACTTGGATCTAGCTCAATTGTACGAAAATGTAGATAATGCTCACATATTAGTGGAAAAAGCACCGGGGAGATTATAAGAGAACAAAAAGACATCACATTATTCAAAATTACAGGTCCTCAAGGCGAGAAAAATTACTGAACGAAAAAAAAACCGACCCAATGATAGCATTGACAGTTGTAAAATCTCTCTACAAATCGATAGTTGTCTTTTCATGAACTTCGGTATACATAACATTGAGACTTACGCAGACAAGGATTTGTTTATGTGTAATGACTCCGTCAAGCGATCTCCGATAGCGTCTGCCTTGTTGAGGCGCTCACTACCAGCCAAATCCACCATTGATAGCTTACTATACTGCTCTTCCCCAGTTAAAGAATCCGAGTTGTGGATATGAATTGTCACCACCCTGGGCATCCCACGACGGATATCAGGACATTGTCGATAAGGAGTCCTAAAACAATAGGGCAAGTGTGTCTAGATCGCCAATCTCCAGAGAAATGCTCAGGAAAGGAGTTAATACACGAGAGATGCATCATCCACCAAACAGAGTAATCAATAAAGATTACGAAAATGGAAAATATTTTGTTGTACCTAATTGACTGTGCAAGAAACAGATAGTGCTCAACTAGTTCACTGGATGACTAGTCAATGAGTAAAACTATGAGACAAACGACCACGGATGCCAGATGCAATACATACAAGTGTGAGCGGTTACTGCGATCGGACTTGACTCCATCCATATTCGCTCGCATCTGGCTGCCAAACTTGAATAATCGAGCAAATCCAGATGGGCTTTCTATGTGTTCGTCTACCAGCTCCACACCATGCTCTGATTCGCCAAGAAGAACCACTGAGGCACCCTTATTGTCTGGAGTCTTTAAGAGATCACGGACCTGCCAAAGGCACAATGTTCAAGACATTGAGCCGTCCAGTATAATATTCGAATTATCTTACAGGAATCTCAAAACAATCCACTTTGCATGCGTCTAAACGAATCGTCAAAAACAAACTTTGACCAATTGCCTACCTGTTCATTGTAAAGCTCGAACATAGTGACAAAGAATAACGTATTCGAAGTTGGCGTTGCCTCGGTGTTCACAAGATCAAAGAGCTCTTCAAAAGCTCGGTAATAGAGACCCCGGTCGTGACTTGGTCCTTCCTGTTCAAAGCCTCAACTCATGTGAGCAATACTACCAGATTCAAAAAATTAACAGAAGGGGCATTCCTACTCTTAAAAATCCTTGATGATTGTACTGGCACCTGATATTATAAACAATCATCATTTGCAAGACTAAATAACCCATTCTGACACCCATAATCCCGCACATTCTCCACTTCAACAACCACTTTCAGAAGTTGCCAGTAATCAACAAGGATAAATGCAGGGCCTGAGAGAGCCTTCCAACATACAACATGGAACACACAGAACCCACTGAACCCACTGGGATTGATTGGTTCCCTACGATGAGTTTAAGACAAGTAAACGCTGCAAAATCCGTTAACACGAACGATCCTATTTTGATATCAGTTTCAAATGCCAAGCCTAACTTCATATTGTCACGAAAAGATACGGCATAAATTCGCCCAAGCAGGCTACTGTTGATCAATACTTAACCAATGAAAGACCAATAAACAATGCTAAAAAGACATACCATAGAGTAAGTTTTTCCTGATCCTGTTTGGCCATAAGCAAAGATGGACACATTATAACCATCCAATGCAGACTGTACAAGAGGCTGGAGGTCTTGGAAAATTTCGCCTGCGACAAATAATGGCAACCGTTTCTCTCAGATTCTTCTCAATATTTCTTCTGAGATAAATCATTCATGCCAAATTAATGAATGGCCACTGGCCACAGGAGGTTAGCTTCATGACCATATCATCTGAAAATCGCACTAATTCAATTCTCGCCCCGACTCTATCCTAAATAGCAACCACACTGTCACCATCCCTGTAGACGATAAGATGAGAAAAAGAAGGACCTTGAGAGATATGGGGCCCATAAATGCGATCCAATTCGAAATCCTTGTTTGGAGCAGCAGTGACATTTGAATTGAGACGGAGCGTGAAGTCATCAGGATAAGATGTAGAAGGGGGACCTTCGTCTTCAAACTGTGGTCTTGCCCGGCAGTAGACTCTAACATTTCCTGCACCCCAGAAAAGAATGTAAAGTTCCTGCAGTTCAAGGGACTTCATATGGTATCGATTGCCTGCTGCGATGCAGTATTTCCTGACATAACGAAACCGGTATTCCGTAACATGATCAACTATTTGAAAAAGTAAGAGTATCATCATATTCAAACAATTAGACATCAATTCCTCAACTGACACAAGCAGTACCCAGCGAAATCACCTTTCACGGAAACTAGTTCATTAAAAAGTTTCTTCTTTTCGAGCTTCAATGGTATCACTCGGGACTCTGAATCCAAAGCTACTTCGTCTGCACAAAAAAGGAACATACAAAAATCAATGGAAGCGAATATATGAGAGCTTGTCATTCTGTAATTCATAGCGTGACGCATCAGGACATGCTTTAGGCACTTATAGCAAACGACTTCTGGACCTGAAAGGCAGCAACTAGTTACTTTCATCTGTAATGCATAACTCAGCCCTCAAGAGATCTTCGTTGTAGTCTCACACTGTAGGATACAAACCAGAGTGTCCTAGACCCCTCAGAGATTTTTGGACCAATGGGTGGACCATCTGCTCAAACCTTGGTCCATCCACAACAATGACGTGTTCATAGTAGGTCACTATTCAGTACAATCATAACCAATAGAGAAAAGATAGATGCCTGTCTCAATAAACACGCAGAAATCAAGGTTTGAGAAGAAGTAGAGACAAAGCGAGAAGGTAGCCACCTAAACGGCGAGCCTTCTCAGCAAGAACTCCCAAATATCGAGTAACCCTTTCAATTTTAGCGTTTGAATACTCCTGTAAGTCACTAGCCTCTTGTCGGAGCTCTATACACTCCTCCCGTGCACTCTGCACACATGTGCAATATCAGTACCATAAACAAAAACAGCATAATTTGCAACAAGGAGAATTGATATAAGGATGCTTGCGGAATAACAATTGGAAATGTGGTATAAATGGTGATACGCTCTGTGCTCGCTGACTAGAAAGCTATTGCCCACCACTATTTCCAAAACTCTGGTGCCACGACCCAGACAATAATCACAAGGAGAACTACCTAAGCCTCCGGAAAATTTCGTATTTCCAAAGAACCAACTGTACTATTTCAAAGGCAAATTCCACCTGAATGGTGAAGCAGTACACCAACGAACTCTTTGGTAAACCTCTGTAACAATTAATGCACTACGCAAAAACAGTGTCTCCCTAGTCATCCCAAACGTATTCGCGGCATGATCAATGTTGCCACCCTGCCGTTCTGCTCACACCACTGCCCAAACCCGAAATGTACGTACTCCTCAGCTACTGAACAGTCTTAACTACAAAGTTCACTCATGCCCTTAATTGCGGTCCAGTGCACAAAGAGTGTGCCTTACATGAGTTCCAAATTCACTAACGAGTCGTGACATTTCGAACTACAGAGAACTCAAACAGCCTGTATACCCGTAGTAAAAAAGATTGAGAAAATTTCAGGCCGCTATAGGAATAAAGAACCCTCTCCACGTCAGCATTAATTGCGTTGTACTGATAAAATCCGCAGGCACCCCGTTTACACTACGAAACCACCACTCAAAATACATTTGTAGATGCATGCAAGAAAGGTAAAGGAACATTGATGGAATAGTTTCACCTGGCTCTTCTGGCCTAAGGTCGATTTGAGGAATCCAAAGTCATAAATTGAAAGGAGGAAGAGAGGGGGGCACGGAAAACAGATAAACTAAAAATGCTTCGAAACTCACAGAAATGCGGTCCTGGACTTTCAAAACCTTGCTCGTGAATGTAGGAGACTGCAAGGGTTTCTGCCTGGGTGTATCTGGGAATTGTACAGCAGACATAGAATGCCGTCTCCCCATCATGGGAGACTGCGGCACTCTCCCTCCTCTGGAAGGTGATTGTGGCACATATACAGGAGCCTCGTGCCGACTCGGTTCAGCTTCGGCCTCATACGGTCTGTAAGACGGTAACCCCCAGCCCCACGAATTCCGTACCCCTGCATCCCCCATTTATGTTTCCACACTTTCTCCACCGTACATACAGCAATTCAAACCCTTAGGATCTCCGCACAAACCAATTCTTCTTAAATTCACCAAGAAGTGGAGGAAATGTAGAGTATCAAAAAAGATAATTCAAGTGCTCCGAAACTAAGACGCGAACACTAATCACTTTTTAATCATCCTAGGCCACAATCGGAGTGACCTAACTCTCTATCCCGGTCTCAAACCAAAACGACTTCCGAATTCTCGTTACAGGCTACGAGCTGACCTCCTCACCTCTTCCCCTCACATTCACGAAACGGTCATTCTTGCCTCTCAATCAAACCTCCAAGAACGCCTCACCCCCAAGGTTTCAGATCCGGAGCTGCGAATTGATCACAACTCCTCCGCAATAAACTTTTGCCACTGTTCAACCACACAAAAACAACGCGCGAACCTCCCATCGCTTCGACTCCATCCCGAACAAGCGCCAACTCCACAACAACAACCTAAAGCTTCGACACGACGATCTCCTCCACTACTACCTCCGCCCGCCACACCACGTTTTCCACTCCACTCCTCCTCTGTTCTCCGCTCCCCAAGACCGACACCCCAAGACCGACACTCCAAGACCAGACCGGAACACTCTAATTAAAAGCCGACGAAATCTACAAAGTCGGGCTACAAGGCGTCCCGGAGCGGGAAAAAGGAGCAGCACCTAGAGGATGACGAATGGCTTCAAATGAGGGAATCGAGAAAGCCTTGAAGACATGGATCCAAGCAAACCGAAAAGGAGAAAGGGATGAGAGACGACGAAGGAACGAGAGAGTGGAGTGACGAAGGATTGAAGGAGGCTGTCGGTACAAATTGTGTCTTGCAGAAACAGAAGAGAGAGAAGAGAGAGCGGGAGAGCGAAGAGCGAGATGTGATGGCGATGGCGGGGCGGGCGCTGGCGGGGCTGCGATGAAGACCAGATGTGGACAGAAACACTCGCGCGCAGCTCGGTCTCCGGAGAGAAGGGAATAGTTTAACGCTATTGCGCCCAGTCTGCTGGACCCTAGTGTGTGTTTCAAATTGCTCCGAAGGGGGCAGTTCTCAACTGAAGGAGGCGAACCTTGGCACTTGAGTAAACCCCTTTACCCTACAAGGGACGGGCTAGTCACCGTGGAAATCAACCTTTTCTTTTCGTCGAGTGAATCATTTGCTTACAAAAACTCAAGAGCACTCAATGGAGGTCTAACTACTGTGCAAGATCTTTTCACATAAAATTCCAAGGATGAACATCAACACTTTTGTCTTCCATAGAAGGATTCTTTATCATCCATATAACATTTAGTGTCTGCGACATCTTTCTAGGATTGATATTCAAAGGACAAGACCTATCACCAAGGTATTCTTGCAAAAATCATCCTGATTTATGAACCAATAGGTGCATTCTCCATTTTTATAGTAATCTTGAAAGTCATCCACAAAGCCACTTTAGGGCATGTGTAGCATTCGAGGTTAACACCTATGAGAACCAACATCTTCGTCTATTCCTTAATGATGCAACTGGTTACTTGATGCTTCATTATTGTTGTGTAAGGTTCTGAATGAATTTATGTAGGGATGGAAAAAAAATTGCAAAAATGTAGATATGATGTTGAGATTCTTCTCATGCCATAATTCATTTTGCAAAAAAAAATTCAAAATCTATATGTGTCTTTCAACCAAGGACTTTAAGGAATCAAAGTACATTTTAGGTCCCATTAGGGGAGCCTAAACTTGGATTTGAGAATTTTTATTGGATGGACTCTATCCAATAAAAATTTGGAAAGAAAGAAAGAAAGAATGGATCAAAAGTTGGACTATAGTTGAGATGCTATCTTCAAGATTTTCTAAGAAATAAGGCATTTGAGGTAGGTCAAATGCTCAAGGATTAATCTCTAAAGGAGTGAGCATCTACTATGTGAATTATGAATGTTTTCAAAATATTGCTACCATAACTAAAGGAAATCAATGAAATACATCCACTACAAAAATGAAGGTTTTTTAACTATAAGAACAACTGCTTTTTTAGTTGCATGGGACCTTTGCAACTAGGGATTCACAGTCACAAAGATTGTGAAGAAGTCATTTTTGGAAATGTAGTTGCAAAGGAAAATGGGGTTGCTTCTCATTTGACAGCCTAGTTGAAACTTCATCGATGTACTCACTTTACATAGTTGCTAATGTGGCATTTATTGCCATATAGATTTTGTAGATTTTGAATTTTAAATCTAGCTTCTTTTTATGTACTCTTAGGGATTAAAACGAGGATTAAAGAATAGTTTATACTAGGGGCTCAATTAGGGTCCACTCAAATTCTTAACCACTAAGGATTCAAGACTATTTGTTTTGCTAAAAAAAACATTCCAAAATTACCATTGTTAGTGCAAAGAGATACAATAAAAATAATTTTTAAAAAATTACATATTTAATCATAGTATCTTGATCTAGACTTGCATGAAAATGCCAACAAAACTATTTAGAAACCTTGACAAAGAAAATTGTAACATATATTCGTGTTCAAATTGAAAATTGAGGTATGTACTCTATATAGATTTTGTGCACCATGTGCATGAATGGGGTATTTTTTTAAGGGGCTATTTTCCTCTAAGGTATAAATAGAAGGGTCTATATAATTATTTAATTCTATATTATGACACTTTATCATTACTTAAAATTTCCATGTCAATGCAAATTTTTGTAGGCTATATTATTTATAAAGAAAATTTTTGAATTGAAAATCAAGGTGAAAACAAAAGTGTTTGAGAAAAAGGACAAACAAAACATGAAATTAAATTTATTTTCATGCATCATTAAAAAATTTCCTTCCAGCCCCTCTCTAAATTTTGTTCATAACTTTTGATTGGAGGCTTGAAATCTTCAATAAATTTCTGGAGGTGAAATTTATTTTTGTTTACCAACTTTTCTTAGATCAAAGTTTTTTGAAAAAAATTACTATGCCTAAATGAGGTTTGAAATTCTACTTTAAACACAATTTCTATTTTAATTTGACTTAACTATGAGCAATTGAGCTCCTATTAATTTTAATTCACATATCCCACATGGATTGTTCCACCCCATATGTATATAAAGAGTTTTTTTTATCATGTCAAAACTCATAGTAAGTTTAAAATGTTTTTTTTTACACAAGTAAAGAAAATTTTATTGCAATTGAAAATGCTTTTGAGTGTTTCATTTGATGGCATATTATTGTATGTTCTTGAACATATTAGTTTGTTTCTTTATGTGTATGATCAATGTTTTTCTTTGTAGTGTAATATATTCAGTTTAGAAATTAGAATATGCTTATAAACAACTTTAATTAAACTATTTTGAAAACCTATAAACATCATTGTAAAAAAGGGAATTAATGTTGATGAACAATTCATTTCAAATACAGTGATGTCAAATGGCCTTGGATAGAGCAAAATGCCAACTACATGGTGTGATGCTGGTATAGTAGCTTTGGCTTTATAATAGCCTCAAAAATTAAGCTACTTACATAGCATAGTGTTGGTATAGTGTTTGGTGAAAGGCCAATTCCTATTTTCATATTTTAAATGGAATTCTCATTGACATTGATTTCTTTTCTTCCTTCAATTACAAATTATTGATGGAAATGAAGTTCTTCAAAACATGAAAATGGAATTAGGATAATACATCATTGTCCCAAAAAAGCCTTAAAGTACATTAATGTTGTTTCAATAGTGTTGTAACTTTTTGATTGTGGCAAGAACAAATTCGCCAAAACCCTAAACTAAATCAACTCACCTTACAATTGAAAACAAAATGGCCTCACCCAACAATGCATACTAAAGCTTCGGAGCAAGAAAACCTAAACTTCAAACCACTTCAAGAATGCAAGAAAATTGAATTAAAAAACAAATCATATACATGATTGTTTCTTGAAAATACCCTCATTATATGCAAAATAAGACTTTTTATAACTTTCACATCACTAATCCAAATGAAATGAATCAAAACCTTTTATTTAGATTTAGATATATTCTATGAAAAAAAGAATTTATTATTTTAATTCAAAATTTTGCATTTCTTTTTTAATGGCCTAGGCTTGATCATTTAATGCTTAGGAGGTCATAATTTTTTTCTCTAAAACTCCATTTAAAATTTTAAAAATTATATTCTTATAGAAAGAATAAGATTCCTTATCATTAAATTTTTTTTAAAGAACATTATAAAATTTGACATTATAGGAAATTGCCCAAGTTCCTAAAAATCAACATTGTAGGACTTATTCTGATAGAACTATTCAAAATTCAAAATTATTTTTCTTGTAATATATTCCACTACAAAGTGGGGTTTTTTTTGCCCTTACATCTTTAGTACAAGCTTTTCAAGTCCACAAAGTACAAAATGATCTCACTTGTCACGTCATTGAAAACATTAGACAAAAATTATTTTTTCAATCTACTTGAATGTACTTCATCCATTATATGTTCTTAAAAACATTCATCATCATCCACACTAGACTACTTGTTCTAATAGAAATATTCAAAACTTGGAATTATTTTCTTTTGCATTGTATTCCATTCAAAGTTTACTTTATTGCCCTTACATTTTCAGTGCAAGCTTTTTGGGTCTATGAAATATGGAGTGATCACACTTGTTACATCATTAATGATATCAAACAAAAATTATTTTTTCAACCTACTTCGATGTACTTCATCCATCATCCATTCTTAAAAACATTATATCATTTACATGCATCCCTTAAGATAGCCTATCCATATTCTGCCCATGTTCAAAAAATTGCTCCTATTTTTGTACTATGAATTGTTACTACAAGAATGGAAAACTATCTAATGATGAATTGGCGCCAATTGGGGATTTTGATGCACAATTTAATGAGTGGTTGGGGACTAAGTTTGGTTTGGAAGTAAACACAATTTCAATGTAAGTAATGTGGAGTTATGAGTGGTGGAAAACTTTGTGCAATTCTAAGCAATTACATGCACCATATTGTTCAAGTTTAAGGTTTGCATGCCTTCATTTCTGAACTCCATATGCACCATTGTTGAACACCTCTGTGACATTTAATGGCAGTACCTATGGACTTCAATAGCAGTCACATTTAATGGCAATACCTATGGACTTCAATAGCACCCTACCACTACGAGCTTTAGAAAATCTTATTTAATTCAATTCAAGTCCAAAAATTATGAATCAAATTGTGATGGATGTCTTTTGTCCTCTCTTCTTTCCCTAAAAATTTGTTAAAAAATGCTTTGATCCACACAAAAGAGATCCTAAACCAATATGCTCTTAAAATAGGCGGTTTCTGCACCTCCTAGTTGATGGATATCTCAACCTTCTTGCTTCAACCTGTGCAGCGCCTGCAAGTCCTGTAGCACAGTAACCGTATCCAGACAAATGCTTTTTAGGGTTGGAAAGCTTTTCGTGAGGCAGTTGGGTGAAGTGTAAAGTGGAAATGATGCGCAACTTTGAAGCCCCGAAACAGGAATCTAGATGCCTTGCTTTTCCAACGGGACGGAGGCGACCCATCTTTCATTCATTCCAGCCTGGGTTTCCTTTCATGCTTTTTGCCTCCCGTGATGCTCACAGCTTTTGACAATGGAATGGAGGTCTCACAATGGACAATAAGTTACCGGTAGAGAAGACGAAGGAGAAGGTGGTGTACCTTAAGGTATGTTCACACTTGGTGTTAAGGATGATGTTTGTAATGTAAATCCAATCCAGAAGCAAGTTTGAATTTGTCCCTAAGATTCTCAACAACAACACTCTTAAACACCAAGTGAGAATAGACCTTTAGTACAATGTTTCACCACATTTTGTTGGCGAACCAAACTGTCTATCAGAAAACATACAATGGATTGAAGGGTTTTTTTTTTCCAAATCCTAAAAAGACAATTTTGTGCGTGGCATTGCATCCCAAAGAATGTTGCATGGTATTTCATGACATGGGCATGAGTAATTGAGTAGGTCAACAACTAGATAAATGAGAGAGCAGTCAATTTAGTGAGGCAAGGAAACAATGGGAATTTTGGCTCATGTACATTACTATTCACTACTACTCTCTCTCTCTCTTGCTCTCTACATGGGTAGTGTCTTTGGGCTTTATATGATCCAACTTTTGGATCAAACAATCTCTCTTGTGCAAATCAAGAAATTGTAGTTTTGTTGATTTGATGCAGCATATCTAATCTTTGTGCAAGTACAAATACAAGCCTAACCAATCAAGGAACCATTGACAATTTTGATTATTCTAACACTAGAATGCTGAAGGGGGTAGAAAGGTCCATTAGGGGTTCATGTTTTTTAAACAAAGAATTGTAATACTATACTTGGTGGTCAAGATCAATAAAAAAAAATCTTGCAAATGTAATTATGTTGGAATTTGTGGAATATTAAATTTTTTTTAAAGAAAAACAATTCATTTTGTTTTTTTTAAGTGTATGTACCAAATCACATTTGCCAATGTTAAGTAATTATTTGATAAAACACATCAACCATAACCACCGAGTATGCTATAAGGCAAGGCACTTTATTTATGTTGCACACTTATTTGTGTCTTTTTTTGGTCATTACATATTAATGAGCATTGAAAATTATCATATTTGAAATGTATAATATTGGTGTATGGGTAATGCAACATTTAGAGAGGCAACTAAATAGTAGTCTAGACTAGTTTACCTTTTTTCAAAATTAATACATCGACATCCAAGGTAAATGCCTACTTGGCAACAACTAAATTTCATTTAATGTTCTATTTTCGTATTAATGAGTCAAAGAAGTGTGTTCACCTCATTGTTTTGAAGGCACATTCTTCTTGGATATATCAACTCTTTTCTAGGTATTCTAATTTAGTTTTATGAGAATCTCTTTAGTTGGTTTAAAATGCCATGTGATGTTTTATGAAAATCTAATCAGCTTACTTACATATATTTTAAAACATTTTAAAATTATCATGTTGATTTTATTACTAGTTTTTAATTTCACAATAGAGTGCTAAAATAAGCCTTCAAAAAATAATATTTTGTAGAAAGTCTAATTTAGAAAAACAAAACTTGTGTTGAATAATCTTTTGTGAAATTAAATCAAGTAATCCACTATCTTGGTGTCATGGCACTTTAGGCCACAATATATTGTTTTTGGTGCTAACAACTAAGTATGTTGGGTGAACTATCATAATGTTTAAAATTTAGAGTAATTTTGGAATATTTATTCCATTCAAAATATTAAAAGGTACTTGAATGTCATCATTGGTTGACTAATAATCGTCAATTAAGCCATACAACGAAAGATGAATAGTAAAGAGTCTATTGGAGGTAGTTTGATTGGCCATGCCTCATGAACTTGAAAGATAATTCAATTTCAAAATGGCATGACAGGGAGTATGAAGCCATGGGTCTCATGGCATGTGTCTAAAGAAGCAAAAGAAAAGTCAACTGTCCATTTGCCTAACCTTAAGAATAAAATTATAGTGCCTAAATTGAAATTTTTTTAGTAGATTAAAATCATTAGGCAAAGTCTATCATAATGGAAGTTGATGCACTTCAAGATAAAGTTTCTTAGTATTTTAGCAACTAGTAAATAATTAAATGATAGAAGAGTTATATAGAATTACATGTAATAAATAAATTTAAATGATAAGTGATTTATTTTAAAAATTAACACAAATTGACAAATATTTAGTTACTTTTAAAGTAAATTGTTAAATTTTACATAAAGATTGCAAATTTATTTGATTAAATTACTCTCAATTAGACTCTTCACTAGAATATTACAGAAATAATATTATTATAGTTGATATTTTACAATTAAAACACAAAAATTAATGATATTGATTTTTTGTAAATCAAATATAGAAAATAGTTATATTGAATTTGGAATGATAATTGCTTCTACCTAAAAAATCAATGTGATAATGATTTGCATGATTTGCCATTATGAAAGTAATTTTTAAAGCGATCACTATCTCGGAGTTATTTAAGTATGATTTGGTCATTAAGTATTCATAGCTAGTTTTGTGAATTTTCAGATGGATATCGAAGCCCCTATAGAATGGGTGTTAGTACTAGTCTTGCAAAACAAGGTCAACCTCATGTAGTTGAGGCATTTTTGCACATACACCTCCATGATGGAGACAATATAAATTGACGTCTTGGATAGGATGTGGAATGCACTCTATATGACATATGCTACACTATAGTGAAGAGCATGCACAACACTTTGGAGTACTATAGTGAGGGATCCGGAGTTGTTCTTTCAGTTGTTCTTTCGTCTTCAGTCTTCAGGAGGAACGGGAGCCACATGCTGGTCGTGTGTTTAGATCTTCAGTTGTCTCGCTGGGTGCGGACACCTCCAGATCCTATCCCGTTTGGGCCAAACAGGCCACAGTGATAATAACCAGGGACTTTGTTGACACTTATAGAAATGGGACGGAACGTGCGAAACGCGGAGGAACCGTAAATATATATTATGCATTCGGAAGAGTGCACATTCATTTAAAAAAGAGCGATACTTATTGTTCTTCGCATGTGTAAGGAGCAAATCGACGATTCCATCCACTGGAAATGGAGGAATACAGTAAGTTACATCGCCTACTATTCCCTCCCCAGATATTAGTCTTGCTTTTACGCGAAATGTCGCTCCAAAAAACACACGGCACACGCTGGGTCATCATGCTACAGGAGCCCAGGAAAATCAGCAATGGTGAACTCTGACTAAGTTACTGTCGATCAGTTCCACCCTCAGTCCTTCTTGCTGCGCACTGAAAATGAGGGAATACTGTACTGTAAGTTATATCGACCACTATTCCTTCCCCCCCAAATTAGTATCGCTTTAACGCGAGTTGCCGCTCAAAAAACACACACTGGGCCATCAGGCATGCTACAGGAACCCAGGAAAACCAGCAGTGGTGAACTGTACTATAAGTCAATGAGTTCCTCACTCGATTTCCTTCGTGCTCCGTCCACAGCTTTCGGATTTTGCACAGAAAACAACACTTTTTCTGCTCGCCGGACGGACGGATTGAGTGGGAAGGAGATTCCTGGCGGAAAGTGAGCATGGATTGTTTGTTTCCGAGGTTCACAGGTGGCGGTGACGTACAGTTGGGCACAGCTCACCCAAGAAGAAGATAGAAAGCGATCCCTATCTGGAGTGAAACCTGGCATTCTCTTTTCTGGGTCCCAGTTGCTGGGAAAGCAGCATAACTTGCTGTAGATTATCCTTCAACCGAGGTCGGTCCCTCGCTTGGCTCCGCGGGAGGATTGGGCCCAGCTCAAGGAAGAGCGGACGGATAGACTGTCAGAAGGGAAGTTGTTCGGTTCGGCCCGCACCCACACGGCAGGCACCACACCAAAAGAAAGGCAAGCTGTTGGTAGTTATCGTGAGGGACAGAATAAAATAAAATGATGTGCGCTTGTTAGGAAATGGTTTAAGAACCAAAAAAAATTGTTTTGTATTTTTCCGAGCTTGTATGAATATAATACACATTTGTGAAAACAAGTGCATAGATGCACCTACTGTGGACAATAGACTACCACAAAAGTGGACATAGGAACACCCAAAAGCAATAGACCCTAAGCTTGTATCATGGTCATTTTATTGGTCAACGCAAACCCTGGCCCCATTAGCTTTGGGTCCATTTGTGCTTTAGTTTAGGGTTTATTTTAGGTGTCCATAAACGACTCCTGTTACATTTGGGTGCACATACCTTATTATTGAAATGTTAGGAATGGAAGGAGCCTCATCCACAACTAAGGTAGGAAGTCCATAAATTGTCCATTTAAGAGTTGAATTTGAATTTCGGGAAGGTGAAGCTTCTTGAAATATTTTTTTATAAATTTTCCTTGAAAGACAAGTGGAATTAGCATCTAACCCAAGTCATTTCATATTTTTTTGGAGCTTTTGTGGAATTAGTTATAAAAATTTTGAAATTGAAATGGCATAAGGCTTTAAAATCGCCCACCTCTTCAAATGTACATTGTTTGTACACTATTGTTTGATGAAGGCTATGAAAAAGTAAAAAAATACAAATAGTGTACATTTGAGGAAGTGGGCAATTTTAGAGCCTCCTACCTTATCTAACTGGGCCATCTTTAGTTCAAGAGTAATAACAACTCATTTCTTGAAAGATTTATTCACTTGCAACAGGAGGCCACATTCTAATAGAAGTCATTTCAATAGTCACTAATTACACCTTAGCATAGTTACTATTATAGAATGTAAATTGTGTTTCCTAGATCTCCTTAAGCTTGTAAGGATGCTATGCACCTAAAAGGTCTGATGGATGATTTTAATTATTGTTAATTGTAGGAACAAAGAATGTACCTAAGTATTGGTCTAATTATCAAAGTCTTTTGGTGACTAGCTTGATCATAGGGGATGCACCCTTCCAAGGTTAACAACTAAAAGAGGATTCCAATGCATATTAGATTACATTATTTGGATACTAAATGAACAAGTTATGAATTTCCCAAGTATTCACTCTACATGTACCAAAAAGTTACACCAAGATTTCATAGAATTTTATATTTTGATTGTGTATATCTTGCATAGTTAATATTTAGGTTTTGCTGATTTTTTTGGTTCCAATGTAGGTGTGCCATAGTGTTGCCTTTGGAAAGTGTTGAATTATGGGGGTGTATATTGGAAGGTACCCCGCATGTGGATTCCAATGGATCCAATTTCTTTACAAGTCCAAAGTGAATTCTTGACGGAGACAAACAAGAATTATAAGACGCTAAAGTTCATAGGAGAAGACTAATTCACAAATTACCTCCTCCTCCTCAAAAGCCCATACTTTAAATTAGGTTATTTGTTTGTTACAATATGATCTCCAAGACTATGCATCCCTCGGTCGTGTGCTTGGTGATGTTGGAAAGCTCTCTAGGGGGGTGGGGTGTACAGGCTTTGCTTTGTGATGTTTGAATCTATGAAAAAAAAGATATTGAATTTTGAAGTTCTTATGAGTAAAACAATTAGAAAATTCATTTTACTTTTCTTTGAATGTGACAATGAGAATGAGACCATTAGTGTGTACCGGTGCCACGGGGATTGCATCAAAAACTTATTATGTAAAGAGCGTTATGCTCATTCAAGTGTTTGAGCCTCACATGTCTTCTTTATTTTGTGACTAGAAGAGCCACATAATTCACAAGTTCCTTCACAATTAGGGCAACATTTTTTTTTCTGACAATTTGGTGGCCATTTTCAACAAAGTAATGGGCCCTGCATTATATCCTTAGAACACAAATAGTATTGAAAGAGTGGAAATTGCCAAAAATGTCAAATTAATAAAAAAAAACATGGATGAAATTGCCGAATTGTAGATGAAAATAGAATTATAGGTATGTGATACTACGTATGTGCTAATGTGATATTTTCTATCCAATTTGTGGATGAATGTTGAAATTTGGAGTAGCACTATAATATTTAATATTGGCACTTCATAAAAACCTAGATTGGAGTAGAAATGGAGTGTAGGATGTTGTATGTGGCATTTGAGAGTTTAAAGCATCATAAATGGCATACATACCATGATGTAAAATCACTAATATATACTCCCTCTATCTCAAAATAAATTTGTGGTTTTTAGAAGGAAATTGTGGAAGTATTGCCAATTAATTTTGGAACACAGAGAATAATGACCATGGAAATGCTCAAAGTTGTACCCCAAAGGAGAGATGCAACTTGATTTTTCACATAGTATACAACAAAATTCCTCTTTGAGAGGATACTGACTATTACAATATGTATTGTGCCATCCACCTTGAATAGCAAAGCTATATGACACCATGACACGTGGACCATTGGTCTTGGACAGCAAATTTGGAAGCTCTAGAATTGACACACAAACCTCCACATGTTGCTCTATGTAAGGTCCTTCCATTGATGTTGTAATAGGCTACACTTAATTCCCAATGTATATTGAAAACATTTGCTCTTGTGGTATATAATGCAAGAAAGATGTATTTGAATGTGCAAGAAAATTCTAATTGACTTTAAGTTTTTGTAAACTTATAAAGTATCAATGGAAATGTTGTATAAAATTGGAGATTTTTAAAAACTTTGTTGTACAATTCTTATACAATTTTGTACTTGCAATCATGCAAAAATGATGCAATTTCACATATACTATTACTTTGTAGGATGTGAACCATAGAATGTAAGGTCTAAATCACTTAACAATTTTTGTGTTGCATAGATATGCTAGTTCAAGGAGTGCCCATGTATTTGCTTTTGTACTAAACATTGTTTAAAATGTAGTAAATTGTTTATACAACATTGGATTTGAAAACATTGGTTCATGTAAAGAAATGTTGCATTCTTGTTCAATCTCAATCAAACGATTCCATATTTCAATTTCAAAAACCAAACCC
Source organism: Climacium dendroides (assembly GCA_950106755.1). Taxonomy (NCBI): domain Eukaryota; kingdom Viridiplantae; phylum Streptophyta; class Bryopsida; order Hypnales; family Climaciaceae; genus Climacium; species Climacium dendroides. Next base: position 26,249,736 of record OX467086.1, read on the forward strand.
TTATTTTTGGTGATTTGTTTCTAATACATTTCACAGATTTACAAGATAACATATTGAAAACCATTGGCAACAAATTTTTAAGATTCAATTGTAAAGATAACATATTGAAAACCATTGGCAACAAACTTTTAAGATTCAATTGTAAAGATAACATATTGAAAACCATTGGCAACAAACTTTTAAGATTCAATTGTAGAGACATGTGAGAAACTTTAGTTAGTAAAATATCAATGTAAACTAAGATACCCCAAAACTAGATACACTTGATTTTTTGGAAATAGACAGATGTAAGCACTCTTGCATTAACTAGATACACTTGATTTTTTGGAAATAGACAGATGTAAGCACTCTTGCATTTCTTGTTGATTCATCTTTGGAAAACTATACATTTGATTTGTACCTACTCAAATCAACATTGAGAAACAATAAAACATTCAAACTCTTGAATTGTTAGAAAGTGATAACAATGTAAAATGCCACTCTTGGTTACCATGAGAAAAAGCATCAATCGTACCAAAACAAACTGTGGAGTTGTGCAGTTTACAAGTGGAATATGATTCAAAATGGATAAAACGAATAATTTCTGAGATGATAGAAGTATATTTGACATCGAAGTGACATTAGCAAAGTGGAGAAATCATATTTATCATGAGTTACAAATGGGTATTCCACACTTCCGGTACATCATGCATGGCTCATTCAAGACATCGCCTTCGCCAAGAACTTGAAGTAATTGCAGCCAACATTAAAGAGCAAATAAACAGAGTGGAGCTTACAAGTCCAGCGATTCCTTTGACTCATTCTGCTTGGCTGTCCAGAACTCTCAAGAACTTGTAACAAAAGTATCACTGCAAAGGCTCCTTCACATTCCTCTTCAACACCAACCTCATTTGCTGAAAGGAGGTGGGCGGAGAATGAAATGCTCAGTTTCAGTGGGGTCTGAAGTTGAGAGCTGTGCTTTTCAAGTTAAGGGATGCCAATCGAAAAAAAATTAAAAATGGTATTGGGCAACGTGACAAGCAGTGCAAAGCAAGGTGGATTAGGAGAGAATGGATACAGGATCACGGAGAGTAGGCTTGGTGTCATCTGGTACAACCCTAAAAAGAGGTTTGCCAGAGCTTTCTACCCATTTCTCCGTGTGGGCTTTCCATTCCCATCCCGTCGGGCCAGAGCTTGAAGGGGCTGGGGCGTCGCGAATGTTGTTTGAATCCATCTGCACTCAGCAGAATTACTCTGGTCAGATGCGCATACAATACTTGCAAACCTCTTGATATGACACCCTCTTACTGTAAGAGATTCTTTGCAGAAAAACATCACAAGTCCAAGACTCTCTCTGTCAACATGAAGCAGCATTCAAGTATGATAATATGGAGTTAAACAAATGTAGAAGGGTTGTTGAATTTTAGGGATTAGGGTTTCGCAGACAGATTTTCAACCCTCCATATTACTCATAAAACCGAACAAACGACCACTAAATCTCAAAGAGAATCTCGAGAGCTTTCCCCAAACCCTAAGTTTGTCTCCTGAATTTGAAGCATTTGAAGTTACCCTGCTCCTTATTTTGCTGCAGTGAGTTTTGAGCAATATCTCACTCAATTTTCGACCTAAAGCTTTAGGCCACAAAGACAGCATGTGATTACAAGGCCAGACACCCAGACAGTGCTCGATAATGCTCCATGAGGAGAATTGAAACTGAACTAAACCCTAAGACTGAGATGAAATGTTGCAAAGCTCTGTCGATAATGAGTTGAGAAATCCACACCACAGGAGTCATTAAATTGTGCCAACTCCAAAAAAATGAAGAACGAGCACAACAAAGAAGTCCATCCTGTCTGTTCTTAGTCTAAGTTAATGTCCAGCATCTTATCAAAAGCGTTGTGGTAAGAAAACTGACCTGATTGTCGCCCGTACTCTAAAGCAATTCCAATAAATCCTTGTCCAAATGTACACGGTCCAAACATAATAAGCTAGTCAATTTTGTTTACAACAGTAAGCAACACCTTGTAAAGTCATCATTTTTTCATACAGTGTCCAAAACTATAAGAAAACTTGCACCGGAAATTCTCTTCCCACACACAACAAAATTAGGCAAGTATAATAACAGGAAGCCTGCGTGGGTGTTTATTGAGACGCTTTTCGATTTAAATACACTAGTTGCAGTCGCACAATTGTATTCTAAGCTGAGCTAATGACCCAAAACCAAACAGTAAAAAGGGAATTCAAGGGAAGAAAGAAGACAGTGCGCAAGAACCAACATCACAAGTACATCGACAACACGAAGAACTCAACAACTGCGCATGAAGTTGCATACAAACCACGCGAAATACAGGAAATTGAGAACAGCAATACTATTGATCTCTAACTTAATGAGAAGGACTTGACTTCAAATCAGCCCCAAGTAATCACTAAAAATTTGCCAACGACGATGCGAAGAAGAAACCCACGACATACGAATAACCCTCCATTAAAATGTCAGGAAGGGTGCGGTCTACCACAGCAATTTCTTTGCGAAAGTTTCAGCGAAACAGAAATGAAACAAGATGAAACTGAAATCGTGCAAGCAAATGTGGCATACTCGCGATCACTTAGGGCTGTTGAGCATTCACCGGAGCTCAAGAGTGTTTTGTTCCCTGACTGCCTTGCCTGCCCGATCTGCCAGACAAACTCTCCCGTCTGGAGGATCGCCTTGTTCGGGAGCTTGAGGTTGGCTGTCATGTGCACAATCCACTTAACACTAAGGTAACATTGTCATGTTTCATAAACGTGCCAACACCCTCAAAATGTACACTATGTGTACATGTTTCTTTTTCATAGTATTTACCAATGTACAAAAAGTGTACATTTTAGGAGATGGGCGATTTTAGAGCCCTATGTCATTTCAACTTCAAAATTTTATAACTAATTTCACAAAGCTCCAAAAATATGAAACGACTTTCCACTTGTCTTTCAAGGAAAATTTATTGAAAATTATTTCAAGAAGCTTTGTATCCCCAAAATTCATCTTAGGTGGGCGATTTCTAAATCTATTCCCTTATATTAGGGCCGAGGCCTAATTCCAAGTTGGTCCAATTTATAAACATAGGGCCAATTCAAACTTGGCCCAAGAGGAAAAATTGGGTCAAGATGCATGGCCATCCAATTTTTAGCACTCAAGCCCAATTTTTTGACACCAAATCACTCTTGCATTTTGACAATGTGATGTAGATAATATTGGGCCCACTTTCAATATACAACCTTCAAGCCCAATTGGTGGCCTAAATTCAAGATCTAGGCATTGCTATTAGTTGATTTTGGTAGTTTTGAAATTGAGCCAACAATTAGACTTTAATATGAAGTGGTCCAAACTAGCCCAACAACAAACAATGTGAGTCGTATTGATATGCTTTGATATCCATCTATTGAATATTGTTTGTTTTTAAATTAATTTAGGAAAATTGTGTGAACAAGCATTCAATTGAGCATGGTTCCATTTTGAGTATATATTTATTTTCAAGATGTTTTAAAACATGATTTTGAGTAGGAACTTGAAATATGATGTATGTTTATCATGCATCTACGATTTTAGCAATTACACAAAGTTGAGCATGTGTCTATTAGACCAACCACTACCAACATACCTAACATTCAATTTTCCAAACCGAATAGGTCCCTTCCCCCTCTTTCAATATTTTTATATATGTAACAACTATTCTTATTTTCTTACACATGCTATTCATTTAAACACACGTAACCTTAGATAAGGTAAAAACTGCCCACATACCCATTTCTAATAAGTTGACTACTATTGAGAGTGTCTCCAAAACTCATTCCCATAAATAATTGTAATTGGTAGACTGTTGGTTATCCAGATTTCAATTTTACAATTAGGCTATGGGACTATTTCAATCCAATCTGAAATAGTTATTACATGTGTCATCCAAAAATTCTGATTTTTTTGCAAACTTCATGATTTTCAATTGGTAGTACTACCAAAAAAAAAAATTCCCTGGACAAGGTGCCTCCCACTATGATGAATTGCTTCTTTTGACAGTTTTGAGTGCAATCATCTGCCTAATGAACAAGACAAGGGTCTCAAAACAAGGGTCTCAAAAGAGCACCATAACAGCGAAGGACAAAGTTATGAGAGATAAATTTGCTTTCCATATCAAATGCTTGGGTTCCCCACTCTAGAAAAAACCGGATACAGAGATAATGGATATTGTACAGGATGATTTGTCCAAACAGGTGATCTCATACTAAATTCTGCAGCCCAAGGCTGGAATTGAATTCACAATACGAAATAATACTATTTGTAGACGAGTTTGCAATGTGTCAGTACTACCGGTATGTATCAGTATAAATGCCACAGTTTGGTATCTATTTTCAAATCGTCCCTTTTTGAAAACTGAGGTTTTCCAAACCATTGTACACGACAGAGGACAAGTGATGGATCCCTCTGCACAAAAGACGTAGAGATACAAAGCTTGAATAAATAAAGGCCAATGGAGCTAAATTTAATCAAAGGTCTCCCAATCAGTGTTATTGTGAGGGGCAGAGGCTGGCGGGGGTGCACTTAGACTGCCCAAGCCATTATCAAATGTTTCCCAATTGGTTGTCACTACCACATTGGGTTCACTTGCAGGTGGTTCAGGCTGCATTCTCAACCCTCTCAAGCTATCGATTGTTTCCACCAAATTCTGAATCCTCTTGACCTGCATATTGAACCAAGCTTACCACTTTAGTATAACTGCACCACAACTGACAAAACTGACGTCATCAAACAGGTGATCAGATCTTGACAGGTAGAGGGAGATCCAAGCAAGTAAGAAATAGATGTGACCAAGTAAGCCAACATGAAGATACAATTATTGCCTTCCGAAATTATATGTTTCAAATCCCAATAGATACAGAAGCGGACACTTTCGGCTATCGGTGACCAGGAATAGGACATACCTCTGTCCGTCTTAGTGCTTTCGCATCTCCATCTGCCTCGATACTATCGAGCTTCAGCAACTGCCTCATCAACATTTCACTAACACCCAGCATCTCCTGGTCTGCTGGTTTATTTCCACTCTTGACTGCAGCCTGAAAAGCTGTCACCTGACAGGGGTAGATGGATAGATCAACACAAAAATCCATAAAAAAAAAATTAGAGCCAAGAACTCGTAGTAATAACGAGCTCAATTACAACAGTAGTGAAAGCGCTATACTAAGCAACAGATATGTATTATTTTTAAATGAAGTAATTCAAATGCAAACAGGGCGGATTGGGAATTCTAGATAACCGTATATCCGTGCAAGCAATATAATGAATAATACTACAAAAACCCACACAATTATTGGCGTCAAAAGAGTCTGAAAAAGTCAAGCACACCTGCGAGGCCCAATTGTCAACCTCTCCTCCGATTTTACCAATGACTTGGCAAGTCTGTGCAATGCGCTCCAACCTACGCTGCTCTTGAATCCTCTTCTCCCGAGCTGCTGGATCCTCCACAAGGATAAGCTTTGCCTTGTCCTTCACCCCTGCTAAGTGAAGAGGCTCACCATCCTCCTTCTCTTTACCTCTAAAAAGTAGCCGCATTTCAGACGGCTGCAAACCCGTGTCTCCAATCAGCATCCTCTTCACATCACCTTCACCCAATTTTCAACACGATTAATCGTCTTTGAAGGCAGAAACCATTATCTAAAGAAAATACAGCTACACAATGTTGTCGAATCTGCAACTAAGATACCCGAGATTGTCGCATGTATCCAGCTTTGAATCGTACTGACCATTTCAGATCAAAATTTACCATTTTAAGATGTATTCTATGAGTTTTTGTATAAAAAGAATTTCACAAGGAAATTGCAACAGAGTGCCCTGTACTACAAACAGTAAACAAAAAACACATGGATATAAGTTTCCACCAGACTACGCTCCCAGGCTGTAAGTATCAGAGAAGTTTGCCTTGCTTATAACTTAATCCCTGACACTATTCTTGCTATAAACGACAGTCTAGACAACATGTTCACTAATTGTCGCACTCAAACAACAGAGCAAAGATCCAAGACAACATCAAAACCCTAATCTTCGATTCCGATCAAGTTTAAAAACTAATACTAATACCCCTTGGAAGAAATATAAGTAACCTAACTTCCTCCCCAGTACGCACTAATCTAGTTGCAACTACATACATTGATGATAATTTCCAATTAAGAAGAAAGAATCTGAATATAAGCAGTTGTGCAAACAAAGCAATGCAAAAACATATTCAGAAATAAAAACCTACTAAGGAAGAGTACCACCGCATCCTTTCTACCACATCCATTCTGCTGCAAAAGCAAATCAATATAAATAATGGAAAGTGCATCTGCATGAAAAATAAATGTTCAATACACTGTTGCAACGCACACAAACCACACACAAACCTATTCTTTGAAAACCACAACCAGTCTATGTTTGGCGATAGAGCAATAGACCTACCGAAAGTCGCATGCGCGGAAACACTGACATCATGACCAAATAGACCATGAGACACCTTGATTTTAATAAGAGGTCCTGTAGCTATAGCTGCATCAGGATCTCTCTTTTGCACAAGCATCCCTCCAGGCCGCATCTCCCACTCAATAGGCTCTGCAGCTTCCTGAGCGCTACCAGTCATAACACCCTTCGAATTTGGCCGACTCATCTCGCCACCGCCAAAACGCCAGCTCCTCTTCCGTGCTTTCCCCGTCAACCGCCAAACACAAACTCACCGCGACTCCGTTTCCCAACCAAATACACACAAACACCGAAAAAGTGCAGCAAGCAAACAGTCCGTCGCTTCAAAAATAAAATCCTTTCAATAGAAACTCCTCCACAGATCGCAGCATCACATTACATCACAAGAAACCACAATCCTTCCCTCAGGCTCTGACAAACTATATCCCAGCCGCCAAGGAGCCGATTCAATCCGTTTTCGGCTTGAAAAAGAGCGCGTGAGCGCCGCTATCAACACAAACTATCAAGCAATCCGTGTTCCTCACTCCGCCTTCGGAAGATGCAAGTGCAGCATTTGGAAAAACGCGATCTGCAAAGGGCAGCTCGTCGTCCTTCAGGGGCCTTGAAAAAGGAACAGGGGAATACAAAACTCTAAACCCTCTGCAGTCCAGTCTTCTAGGTCTGAAATCCACCGATTTGTTGATTCGTGTCCAGATCTATCATTCTCCTTCAAATTTAACGTAATCGCATGTTAGCTGACGGGTTTATTACGCAGAATGTCTCTAAGACAGAGATTCTATGGTTCAGAGCTTGCACGTGGCAGGCTCCGAGGGATCTGCGATGGCATAGCCTATTATTGGTGAGGTGGGAGCCACACTCAGTGATAGTGAAAAGGGGGCTTTTTTTTTTTTTACCTTTTTGCTGTTTGTTGCATTGAGGCCATCTTTACAATACCGGTATGCATAAAGTGCCACGTGTCATTGTGTGATTGGTGCAAGGTAACATGGGCCTTTCAAAAATCTGAGGTGGAAATTTCAAGAAAAAAAAAATATGACATTACAAACACAAACTTTAACAACTGTAATGTAGGCCAAAAAATTCTTGTAAAACACATATTGTATGTGGTATGAAATGTACATTATTCAAATTCTCATACCAATTGAATAAACTTGTGTAGCGAGATGTCTTTAGACTTCACTAATGTAGAGAATGTCATTATACAAATCAATTCCATTAGTGCATCCTACAATAATAACACTAACCTAAACAAATTTGGGAATAATCAATCAATTATCCAAATAATGCAAAGATGTCTCACTCTAATTGAACCATTCTATTATGACTTGATGAGATGAGAGTTACAAGGAGTTTCATTTGGCAAGCAATTAATGCAAAAAAATCCATACAAAGTCATTTCTTAAATTCAATTTTCAAAATTTTCAAATATAAACAATAACATAGGATATCTATTGCTTACTAGAACACTCTCACCATTTGGATTAACAATTCTCAATTTCATGTCAAAGTTACTAATAATTTAGGATTTCATTTTATAATATAGTACCTTCCACTTCACTATTTAATACTAAATTTTCCCTTGATTGAATAGAGTAAGACCCACATACTTTAAACCTCACAATTTTTTATGTATTGAATTGATAACTCACGTATATTGGCCCCAAGATGCTCAACAAACAAGCTTAGATGAGTGGAGAATTATTGGTGCCTAAAATTCAACAAGCCTTCCCCCCACCTAATTGACTCAATTGTAACATGTAATAATACACTTCCCTTCCTCAATTTTGGATGACCACCTCTACAAACAACTCGTATACCTTGGTTAGCCAACAATGCACCCATCATGCCACAAATATGAAATAATACTCATTCCAACATACATCAAAAATTACTCCCTAAAGTAGACACCTTCAACTGCACCACTAATCCTAAACCGCCATCTTCACTCTATGTACCTGTGTGGAAGAAACTATTTTAGTTCCGAACTTTGTTCCTTCATAACTTTTGTACACTCAATATCCAAATGTCACATCTTTGGGGTGTCAGAACCTCCTTTCAAGTGCCAACAAGAAAATATGAAATTTTGATTATTCTAATAATAGAAAATTAACTAGGCACAGAAGCAAAAAGTGGCGGTTCTGGGGGTACCCACCTTAAATGAATAAGTCCTTATTGAGCTCAACGATAGAATCTCAACCACATAATCACTAACAATCTTCAAGGAAGATACTGCAGCAATTAAGATATTTCAGAGCAGTAACCAGTGCCCGAGCAAAGTTTTATGATAAGCTTTTGGTGACCACATTGCACGGCAGCTGACTCAAAAGGGAAGTAAGTTACGCTTATTCACAAAGCACAGGGTTCCATGGGTGAAACAAGAAAACTCATTGCACGCAAGTTTATGTACAGTACAGTACATGCTAGAATTATTGATCCTTCTTTGTGGGGGCCAGTCGGTCCTTCATCACCATCTCAGTATGGTACAGACATCAGCCAACAGACTGCTGTTAAGTTCGGCTTCTGCATCTCAGTCAAAGAGTCTATCCATCAGCGAGGTCCATTTCTTTTGGAGAAGCCATCAATCGCCAGCTATTTTACCATATCATCAGCTAAATAACAGTCTTGAACAACCTCGAGGTTTAGGCCTCCTGTGAAGCAAGAATTGAAGGTCTTCAAAGGGAATGTAGGACCTTCGGGCACTTCCAGATCTTGAATTCAATCAGCTTGGGGAGAGGAAGGCGATCATATTCCTCCGGACGGAGTGAGGTGGCCAAGGGCAAAAGGAGCGCCTTCAAGAATGTAATGTATTGCTCCCTGCCACTCCAGTACTACTACAAAATGGTTTTCGAAACCATTGAAGATGATACAATTGATGATACAATTGATGCAATTGACGTCTACAGGGCCAATTGGTTTCCGCTGACGTTCAATTCAGTTCATATTGAGAGCAAAAGGGATGTCACGGCTCACTTCAGATCTCTCAATGAGTGGCATAATATGGTGATCTGACCATCTCGTACCATCACATCTTCATCGAGCTCAAGCACCTTCCGTCGCAGAACTTCCACTTCCGCGCTCAGTTTCAGTGCCTCTCGGCCCATCTGCTCTGCTTCATGCGACAAGTTGTCTCGCTCTTTTGACAGTCGTGGGAGAACGTCTTTCAGCTGAGTCAGCTCCTTGATGTGACCATCCACATCGACTTGTAGAACCTTGATCCTCTCTTTCTGCTCTTCACACTATGAAAAGAACACAAGGATTTCAACTGCGTGAGAAGATCAGGGATCCAAATAAGGGCCGCTCAAGTGACCCCGGGCGCTCAGAATGTCAACTTGTGGAAGGAACCATATTCACGCTACAGTCACGAAAAGATAAAATCACAAATAATCTTGGTTCGAGAGTAAAAATTTGCAGTGTGTCCAGCCCAAGTCTCTGGCTTTCGAGCATTACCTATCCATTAATCCTACTAAATGTTGAAGATGAAGGTGGACTGAACTCATTCTGTAGAAAAACATGGCAACTGAAAGAAAATGGTGAATACCTGATGCTCAAAAGTGGTGGCTTTATGGTTTGCTTCACCCAAGAGGCGCTGCAATTTCTTCACTTCAGCTTCTAACCAATCTCGTCGATCCTCGAGCGCGGAGACTTCATGATTCCGTTGTTCCAATTCAGCCTCCTTTGAGCTCAACTTCTCTTCCAGAATTTTGCAGTTCAAATTCTGAGCTCGAATCTCTTGCTTCCACTTGAAGGCTTGCTCTTTCAACTGCGACAAAGCATCTCGAGTCAGAATACTTCACTAAGCTCATTCCTAAATATCAATTTCTATGGTATCACATACTCAGTTCTATTACCAAACCCTTTGGACAGAACATATACCCAGTTCAGTACCCACTCTAAATTCTCATTATCACACTCTGCTGTGTCGCTACAAAAATCTATACAATTTGGCAATGAGTTCAATCAGTGAAAAGCGCCTTCCAAAACTCTAAAACCCCGACTGCTTGTTAATGCCATTTTTGCATGCAATGATACAGAACTCCATATAATCGTATGTATTTGGGTGCCTAGGCTGCCACATTGAAGACATATGATGTACAACAGTTCAAATAATCATCTACATTGCGGAGACAGGATTGCACGAGAATTCCTACCAGACTAAGCTCCTGCTCACAAATCCTCCTGCCTTCAGCTTCGGTAGAACTCAGAACCCTCAGGTCTTGAACTTCGTTTTCCTTAGTGTGGTATAGTCGCACCAACTCTTCATTCCGAGTAGAGAGGCGCATGATGCGAAGTTTTTGAGATTCCACTGCGTTGCCTGCAACTGCAAGATTATGCTCTAGACCACGAATAATATCGTCTTGCTTCCCAATTTCATACTTCATACCCAATAGCTGCGATTCTTGGACTTGAAATTGATCTGTAGCCTCTGGTCTTGCATGGTAAGCAGTCACTTGTCTTGATTCCTATCAAAAGGAGAACAAACGAATCTATTGATGAGGACACACTAAAGTAGGAGGAAACATTTCAAAATTCGAGTATATCTGCCATTAACCCTAACTCCCCCAAAGAAGAAGGATAAAAAAATTATAGTTTTCCGTCCTACACGGCTCAAGTCATCCAAAGAACACAAATCGGCCTTGACGTAGTTTCAGGGTTAAGAGTGTACATACCTGTGAACCAGAATCTCCCTCCAAGTCTTGAGCACAATCTGTAGCTTGCGACATCTTCGAAGGTTCTTCGGCGGAGTCTTCCTGTCCATAGTCACGACGCTGATGCCTCTCTTCCCCCAATTCGTGAATCATTTCTTCGGCATTTCTTAATGCCTTTTGCATTTCCTCTTTTTCCTGAACAGCAAGCCGCAGCTTCACAGACAAAATGTTATTATCATCTTGAAGTTCACCAGTTTGACTCTCAAGTCGGTCCAATTCAGTATGAATCTCTTCCATACTTCTTTGAACATGCCGAGTGGCGCTGTGTTCATCTTCAACATCTTGTGGGCCTCCCTTGAGCACCTGCATTTCAGACCTTAAGGCGGCCTCTAAGCTGCTTAATCTAGACAGCTCCCGTTGCAAATTACTGGGTTTTCGGCTTCCAGTGCTCATATGATCCTCCAATCGCCCATCTTGAAAACTTTGCTGAAGTGTGTTCATCCGCTTCTCGTAACCACCACAAAGCGGTGGGAATCTCTCGAGTACTTTTTGTAGATTGTGAGTTTCAGACTCTTTGTCAGCATATGCTTGGTGAAGCGCATCCAACTCGGCTTCGGCTTGCTCCGCTTGAGTGCGATACACGTCAACTTGCGATTCTAGCTCCTTGAGCTTTCCCCTCGAGGTTACGTCCCTGGACAACAAAGTGGAGATCTCTTTCTGCATGTAAGAATTCTCTTCCTGTAGACTAACCACCCTTTTCCTCAACTCCCGGTCCTCAGACCGAATTCTGTCCAGCTTCACAGCCCATGCTGATTCTCTCCGTCCGATTTCCTCCTCTAATTTATTCTGCAATTCGACTTTCTCCTTCTCCATCACTTTCGCATAGGCATCCATCTCGCGCTTCATCAGTGCAAAGACTTTCCTCGCGGCAGATTGTTCAGATATCCTCCGCCTTAGCTCAGAAGCCGCTTCAAGAGCCAAGAACTTCTTTTCCTCGTGCATTCTTCGAAGCCGTTGCTGTACTGTCGCGATACCATCACTGCTTCGCATTTTATCGCTGGACTGAAAGTCATTCAAGCATAATTGCCGGCCATCTAACATAGCTTGCTCCTCATCTAGCATTTCCAGTCTTTCGCATGTTGCTTTGGCTTTCTTCTCAAGATCGTCGTTCACGCCCTCACCCTGTTGCTTCATGCCATCTAACCAACTCTTCAACATATCGATCTCCTTCTCGTCTGGAGGGGCAGTATCCGTCCTCCTGTCAACCCGAAACGATGATATCTGCGATTTCTCATTGAAATCTGCGTAAATACTGCTCTGGTCCAACGCTTGCTCCGGCTTGCAATGAAGAGAGTAAGCTTCTGACCTGTGGTCAATGCATTTGCCACCGCTACCATCAACAGAGGAAAATCCAGATGCTTCTCTGCTTTTCGAGCAAGGCATCGGCAATTTCGAGTCTACCTTGTTTTTGGAAGACTTCGAGCCACCACGAATGGCTTTAGCAAGCCTTTCTGCAACAGCGCGGGCACTGAGGTACTTGGTTGGCGTATTCTGCTTTCCTCCGGGAGACTGACGAATTGGGGAATTCGATTCGGACTTTGATACTGTTCGAATATTTGAGAGGCAATTGATCTTGGGTGGAGAATGGGAAGTCACATTTGCTAAGACGACATCCACACTATCTTTGTTCAGGTCGGATTTCACTTCACTAGGCTTGAAATTTGGCAGAGACTCTGAAACACGATCAAAGTGCAAGGCTCGTGCTGTACCTAATGGAAAAGGGTTCTCGCTGTCGTCACCAGGCCTCGCTTTCGGGACACTGTTGGATCTAGACGACGGTGCTGTCCTAACAACAATGCTACGCCCGCGAGGAGTACTGCAAACAATTGACGACGACACGATGTCAGAGTTGAGATGAACAAAAAATTGAGAAAATTTTCACAAAGAATCGCAACTTAGGCCATAAATATCCACAAGGCCTGATCTCCGATAACATTACACAGCCTCCCTCAACACACAAGTCGGAAACCCTAGGAACCTGAACTGCAAAATTTAAGTCATGACCGTGAAGGAAAAGGGCTCACGCTGAAGTCGGCATGAAAGGTTTTGACCGGGGTTGAGCATGAGTCTCAAGCTGGCTTTGGATAAATTCCATCTGGCTGCCCAAAGACATCCTCCTCCTCCTCTCCGTCGCGTGAGCTTCTTTCATAGCTTCTTGGGATCCAAACACAGACTGCTGTGTCTGAGCATCCTGCTTGCTAGTTACTTTGGCCTTCTCGTATGCTTTGTCGTACTCCTGTAAATCAAAAACCTCTTGTCGGAGTTTCAAAAATTCCTCCCGCGAGCTCTGAACACACAAGTAGAATATTAATACCACAACTGAACCGTACCAATACAGACTAGGAGGGGAATTTCAGAGAGGATGTGGACTCGAACAAGGACACTCGAAAGATCCACCTCTACGATAATACTCCCTCTCAAAATAAATCCGTGGTTTCTAGTGGGAAACTGTGGGAGTACAAAGGATTTATTTTCAGGGCGTGAACTGGTCAAATGCTTCTTGCTACAGCACTTTGCGCAACCCAGCGCTCCAGGTATTGGAAATACCTGGTATACCAATAACACTATTATGAACAACATATACGTTCGGAATCACACATGACGCCAGCTTAATATTATGTCACCTTTGAAATGTACCATGGTCCTTCACGAAATCTAATAGGCTGTTCCTATCGAATTGTGAAGTGTCCTATCTGATTTTCACACAACAATATCAACAACACCCACTCCAACAACTGCCTAAACACAAGATACACTGCTAAGCTGCACAATAGTTTTCCTGTATTGTCCTAGAGGAACTACTTACTTCCATTCGACTACAAGGAGGGCCCCTACAAGAGTTTCGACAAGTCTGACAAGTCACACTAAGTGACTTCAGATGGCGTGCGGTTTCCTACATATGAACAAATAAAGCTCAGGTGATAAAGGAAAGGCCAACCGTTTTCCTTCACCATGGTGATGTGATAATGTGATATGGTTAGAACCTCCAGAATTCAACTGCTACAGGGGTGATTAAAAAAAAGCAAAGCTTATACACTGCTACCGCTACAAGCAACGTGTGAAAACACTAGCGAGAACGATGGTAATTAAGAATGGCATGCTTATAGCAGTTGCCAAACAGTCCCAAACAACTAATAGAGAAAAAAAAGAATTGGGACATGTGCTCTGAAACTCACAGAAATGCGGTCTCGCGCCTTTGATACCTTGCTGAAGCTTGTGGCAGAAAGCATTTTTCTTTGATCGAGACTTTCGGCGAGATTCCCGGCAGATACAGAACGTCGTCTCTCAACCGTAGAGGGAGTCTGTGGCACAAACACAGGCACCTCATATCTTCTAATCTCATCTTCGGGCTCGTAATGCCAGGATGACAATAATTCCTTCCCCCACGAATTCCGCACTCCCTTTGAATCCGCCATTTCTCTACACACCAATCCTCCTCTGAAGCTAAACGTAATATACAGTTGCACAATCCTTTCAAAATCGCTCTCTTCACGAGCTGAACAACTCAACAGCAGCCCTCGGCCCTCCACATGAACGAGAAGAACTCACACTCCTCCTTGTCTACAAAGCTTCGAGTACCAATCCGAGCTTCAAGAATCTCACTGGAAATCTCACAAGTTTCAAGAGATTTCAAAACCTCCAAGAGTCTCACTGATAATACCGAGGCGAAAGGTTTGACAAACCTTCAGCTCGCAATCACAACGCATTCGCAACTAAATTGCGTTTCGTTCCTCAACGGAATGAATGCGGCATACTGAACTTCCACCGACAGAATTCCATTTCTAAACCCCGTCACCTCAAGATAAAATTCGACGTCGATAGCCCGCTGAAGCATCCCTGCTGTTCCAATTCTCAAACCTTGCTGTAGAAGCCTCCAGAACTGCTCGAAACAAAACTAACGCTCTCTACAGTGCTACACTAATTCCTGCACAATATTGACATTACACTCCTGCAGATCAAAAACAGAGCACTTCTCCGACATACAAGACCGCACACGCACTCCCGTACTCTCGAACCTTGACACTTCCGGTAGAAGCTTCCAGAACGGGTCAGGCACTACGTACACTCCCCAGAACGCCGCACCTCACTAACTCTTACAAATTCCTCCACAAATTGACACTACAGAGTTCTAAACTCAGGCAGGGCCTGCTCCTCCGACACCTCAGATACTCTCCTGGCCTACAATCCTCCAAATTCATGACCTTCTTCCCAAGAGCCACCAAAAGGAACACAAGGAAGCTACTCACTAGAAGTCATTTGCCAACCTCACTTGCGTACCTCGACCCCTCGCTGTTTGACTCGGCAAGTCAGGGATGGAGAATCGAGCTAAACAAAGTGCATCAAACGGAAACAATCGGAGATTGCCAATTCGGAGGTGATCAGTGATACTGCGAGTGCCGCGAGCAAGGGAAGCGGAAGTAAGCTCGGCGGCCAGGCAACAGCTTCTTCTGGACTCTGGACTCTGGAGGAGTGGAAGTCTTCGTCACAGCACAACCGCCGTCGCCAAGACTCCCCCAAGTCCCAAGACTCGCCAGTCCCGAGACTCGGCCTCGGGTCTCGTTCTTGGAGGTTGGTCAGTACTGTACTGCAGATGTCAGGTCGGTAGGTACGTAAGTGCGTAGGTCGATAGGGCTGCCTCCTTGGCATTCAATTAGCCGAAGTTCAGGAGAAGAACACTTTTGAAGCAGAAGTTTAGGACACTTGTATCTGTCTAAGGTAACCCCACCTAAAACAGACCAAATAAGCAATTCAGCATGCATAATATTCTTAACCCTTAAAGGACGCCGAGGACATTTTCCTGTAGATGAATGACAAAGAATCTCTCCACGTAGCCATGATAAAAGTGCAACTATTCATCCTTCAAATTTTGTATGAAAAAGGAATGTTTTCTACAATAGTTTGTCTTCCAATGAGTGCTCATAGCATTGCAACCAGCTTGGTTTCATCCCCTCCAAGTGGAGGTATAATTCCCTCCTATATACCTGGGGGGAGAGTTTAGTTATAATGCTGCACAAGTCATTGGCTGGGCAGAGGTGATGTAGCACCAAGTTGTCAGAGCTCAGTATGTCATTGGCAAGGCTACTGTTGAGGGCTCCTAATTTTTGGGGAGCAAAAGGGTCCCCCCCAGGGAAGGTTAATAATGTTATGCTTTTGCATTTTTTTAAGTCAACAATTCACATGGTATCCAAATAGATGATTTTCACGGCGAATGGCTCGTCATTTAACCCCTACATGTCCAAAGCATGTTTTGAGCTTCTTGGAATTTGATCTAAATTGAACAAAATGCCAACGTTTTGATAAGTTGCATCAATTTATTTGGAATTGTAACCGTACAAATTCAAACTAGACATGTTAGAGATCTCATAGGAAAAGAAAACACAACAATATCACTTATGGAGTTAAAGATTATAATGTTTGACCACGAGGGTGTTAAAACTATGAAAATCTTTCAACTATCTTTTTGCATGTCAAATCTAAAAAGTTGGTGACCAAAAAAATATGAGGTGAAAGGGCTTAATATATATATATAACCCCAATTAATTTATGGCTTCTTAAAATCTACTCTATAAATCACATTCAAAATTCATTTTAGGGCTCATTTCCAAGAGCTCTCGACACTACAGGAAGTCAAGATTGCAATAGGTACCCTTGCACAAAATCGTGAATAGAAAATTCATTGTCATTTATTTTCAAGATTAGATTTTTGATGCTAAAAGTAGACTTCAAGAAGAACTTTCTAAAAATATAAACTACTAAAAATAGCCACTTGGTTAGGTTTTATTTAACTTCAAAGTTTTGCAAATACTAGATTTCGGTGCCTCAAGCATTTAGGGGTTAAGGGACCCTTCAACAACGGATTGGTGACCGTGGAAATCATCCATTATGATACTGTTGGAATCATTGGTCTAAAAAAATTCAATAACACTTGTTGGAAGTCAAAGTATTGTAGAAAATCTCCCCTTTTCATACAAAATTACGAGGATAAATAGTTCCACTTCTATCCTACACTAAAAGATACTTTATCATCAATTAGACACCAAATGTCCGCCTTGATGTTTGAGGGTTAAGTAGTGAATTCTTCATCTCCCAAAGTCAAGGTATAATTCCCCCCTATATACTTGGGGAGAAATTTAGTTATAATACAAACAAGGTTATTGGTTGTCTACTTAGAATTGAGGATGGTTTCATTGGCTGTCCATCCTAAGCCCATCCCAAGCCACCATGTGGAATTGTATATTGTTGGGGGCTCCCCCTTTTTGTGGAAGCAAAAGGGACCTAGGCTTAATTAACATTCAATAACTTTCACACCATAGATTCAAACGCCACAAAACAAAGCCCTATAGCCCTCCTCAAGGGCTTTTTGACAATATGAAGAATGTGACCAAAGGACACATAGTTCTAAAGATCTCATTATAACAAACAAAACAAATTAACCAATTTAAGGTATAGATATTGAAAATAATCATAGAATCTTGTTGGTAGTCAAAAGGAAATTCTTGATGCTATTTCAATGCATTTTGGGGATATCATATGAATAAAAAATGAATTTTCAAAGTATTTAAAATAGGTGTTTATAAAATTGATGCTAAACTCTTTTGAATAGTGGAAATACATTTTAGGCAAGAATGTTTAAGGGTTGGTTTTAGAAAGGAATTGATTTTAGACGTAGAATATTTTTATTTAGGATTTTTGATTGGATGTCCATCATAAATAAAAATTGGATGATTTATTGTTAAAAATCAACGTGCCCAAACATCAACAATAGGAAGATAAAAATTTCAAGTTTTTTTTAAGTGAGCATTTTGTCAATTTTGTTGAAGATTCATGGTTGAAGATTCTCCAAATCTTTCTTGATATAGTAATTTCTACAACCTAAATGAATAACAATAGATTTAAATAGCATAAATAAGCATCTTCATCTTGCATTCAATTGAATGTACTTGATGGATCCAAGAAAATTATGTTGTTTTGATGAGAAGGTGTATGTTTGAGCAACAAGGTCATTTCATGTTCATCAAAGAAAAACATTCCTTCAAGAATAATCACAAAATTTATTTTCTACCATGAATGATCAAAATTTTAAAATGCTTGTTTGGTGGGGAAAAAAAATTAAAATTTCCTTCTTTTGAAAAGTTTGTTGTTGTCATTCTCACAAATCCATTTGGGATGACATGAAGTGTTTTTTTGGCCTAGACCTCTGTGGTGATAAAAGTCCATCTAAACCTTTGCTTTCCATATTGGATGCTTTATAATTTCAAATCCTTATTGGCAAGCCCTTATTTTCCACCCTTGCACACCAAATGTGTTCCATAAATAATGAATTGGACAATTTCACTATAGTAATTTTTGCAATCCAAATGAATAATAATAATAATAACTTTAAAAGGCACAAGTAGGGATCTTCATCTTGCACGCGATTGAGTGATTTGGATGAACCCAAGAAAATTACATTGCTTTGATGAGGGTATGTATAAGGTAAACCAGCCCATGACAAGCCAATTGCCTAATACAATCACCTAGAAACCTTTCCCGTGAGAGTCTTACATCAACCCATGACAAAAAAATTTAACAAATAAAATTTAGACTACATTAGGGTGATTTGTTGCCATATCAATGCTTTGGGAGATGATCATGAAGTCATTAATGACTATCATAGGATACTTACACCTTTCTAGTGTAAACTTGTCATAAAAGTTATTTTTTTATTCCTTCTCTTGTAAGTCCAAATTGAGTCCACTATGAATTGTATTAGGCATGCTCTTGTTGATTATGGGCACATGGCTGCCCTAAATTAATATTATTTCTTATGGTTATTACTTAGTCTATGGGTTGTTATAGAACTTTGCTTTATTAAATGAAATTGATGTAGTCATCAAAAAAAATTGGGACCACCTTTGGTATTTTTTAAGTCTTCTACAATAGTAAAAATTAATCTTTTTGTCACTAACTTCTAATTTCATACCACATCATGCATAGGTTGGTTTACCTTATTTGAGCAATAAGGTCCTTTCATGCTCATTAGAAAAATGTTCTTCCATGAATAAATACAAAAATTATTATTATGAATGTGGTTGGTGAAAAGAGAATTAAAATCTCCTTTGTTTGAAAAGTTTGATAATAAGAAGTGTTTTTTTGGCCTAGGCCTATGTGGTGACAAGAGCCCATCCAAATATTTGTTTTTCATGTTGCATTGTTTATGATTTCACAACTTTATTGGCAAGTCCTCCTATGTCTTGTTTTCCACCTTTGCACACCAAATGTATTCTATAAATAGAAAATTAGACAATCACAGGTAGAATATAAACAAATCATGACTAAATTTTGGTTATATAGGCATATTATTGGCATGATAAGATAGACGGCTTGGACAATATGTGTAAGAGATGAGACTATTTTTCATTCATTTTGGCCACATGCTAGCCCTTTAGCATATAATATAAGCAATGCTTTGAATTAGATCCTATGCACCCAACCTTGGTATAGAAAGTCTATTTGAGAAACTAATAGTTGATCATAATATTTTCAAAATATGACATTTTACATTTTTAAATGTAGAAGTAGTTTATTCTTTCTATAAGCTATCTTTCTTAAGTTTTTATGATGTTTTTTTTAATTCCCACAAGTGTAGAAGTTGTCAAGTGTAGATATTTGGACATTTGGAATCAACTTCAATTGGTAGCATTATAGATTCTAAAAGATAATTTTTAAAATTAACAATTGTGATCATGCTCATATTACATTTTTGTTGATTCACTACACTAAAAATAACACTTAGAACATGCATAGCCAACTACAATGATTAAGTTACTCTATTTTTGTGTTATGGTAACATCAAAATAATGTTGTGTCTCTTAACCCTAAGAGAGTGGCATCCAATGGGGTGATGATCAACAATTTCAAGAATTAACTCTAAGAGCTATTTCAAATGAATGAATAAAATTTGATTGTTTTAAATAATAAAATTTGTCTAATTTTTATATGTGAGTAACTCGTTCATTTGAAAGTTTGCAATTTTCATGTATGGTTTAGAATCAATTCATGAAGAGATAGGACGAGGGAAAAAATTTGTAAAATTAAAGATGCTATGCTTGGATTTCCCTTAGAACCATACTTTTATTTTTCCTCAAAAATTCTAAATCTACAGTCTCCCCCCCTAAACTCTCTTGAGAGATAAATTATGTAACTTGAAATCACCATTGTAAAACTTTTCCTTCAATCCTAAATCTTCAAAAGTATGGCCTCCCTTTTAGGCTAGTGATCTTGACACTCAATCCCAACGTGTCAAGGAACAATCCTTGAAATCATTGTTCATTTTTAGTTTAGTTATTTTTTTCCTTTATTCTACTTAATGAATGGTCACTTGGCTATTTAAGGGTCATATATGGCAAACAAGGGTGAGGGACAAGGAAATTGAAGGCTCGTCAAAATAAGATGCAAAATTTGAGCGTACCAAGTTTAGTGAATAAGGATGCTTATGTTCTTATTCCAAATATGAATTCCAAATCAATGTTTGGAAGAAATCGGTGGCTAAATCAAAGTTAGCCGGTGGAATTGGGAAAAAACCCAGTTACAATTTGAAAACATCAAATAAACATTTGATGAAAAAATCTATAAAATTTTCTATTTGGAGTAAAACATAGAGAAAGTAACGACTTACCTCTTCCAAAACCGGTAATGGAAGGAAATTATCTGGTAAAACCGACTGTAACAAACTTTTCACTCCAGGCCACTCAGATGAGTGGAGTGCGGTCTAAGTTAGCTGAGCTCTGGCCATTCAGTTTCGGTTCAGTTGCATTGACTTTCATGTCGAGACAACCGACCCCTCCATGCAGGCAACGCGCAACACACAGTTCCCGTGCCAAGGAAAAAGCTTCTCCGAGTCTGATCATTGATGAGTGTCCTTCAGTTATGGTGGCTTTCGGAATCCCTGCCTGCCAAGATCCCATTGGGAGTGCCTTCGTTGCGAAGTCGCGAACTTCATGACCGAAGCGTTGGTTGCAAAGTTACTGTACCAAAGATGATAAGGTCGACTGACGGAGTTTCCCCAAATAAGCACTTGCGGCCGAATCTCACGCACACTCAGGCACGGCATTCACTGGTTCTTGATGGCATCGTTCATCCATCCTGTACCTTAGTTACCGTACATTCCAAGCTCCAACCTCGACCACCCAAACCTTCAGTTGGCAGGACGGAGGAGACAAGTGGACGGAACGAATTCGGACATTTGGTAGTGAGATTGGCTCCGTCACCTTCAGTTGGCTTCGTACGCAAGGACCTGAAGGAAGAGTCCGTCCGTCACTACGGAACAGTAAGTTCTTACATGGAGTGCAACTGAAGTTCTCTTATTTGGTCTCAGTACTGTAGTGGCTCAAGGGAGAACAGTTACACGCTGTCTAATGCGCAAGGGAGCAAAGACTGCTGCTCGTTAACAAGCTGGTCACCGTGCAAATCATCTGATTTGGTACCGTGCAGTGATCCCCGAAACTAGCTCATGGAATTTAGTGGAATATGCTACCTTCAAGACAAACATGCATCAACTTTGATTATCTTGAGAGTGAGTAGTATTAAAAAATAAATAAAAATGAAAGGATTTTGGAAGTTGTAAAGGATTGTTGGGAGTACTATAACACAAAATTGACTAAATAGATGTTAATTCCTATGTTAGTGGAGGAAGTTGCAAATTGGTTGTCAAATTTTATTGTTTGTTGCCATCTTGGCTGAAATCTAATTTTTTCAAGGATTTTCTCCAATGTACATTGAGCTTCTGAAAATTTTAAGTAGTAATGGAGTGAATTTTAGTGTTCTGTGAACACTAATACTCTGTAGATTATTGGCTTGAAAAATTGAAAAAGCACTCATTGGACGTCAAACTACTATAGAAGACTTCTTCTTTTTCACAGTAAAAATTTGAGGATGAATAATTGCACTTTTGTCCTATTGGAAAGATTTTTGTCATCCATTGGCCATAAAATGTCCTTCAATGTCGTTTATGAGTTAAGGTAGTCTGTTCTAGTAGCAACTTTTTAATAGCTGATTGCATTTGAAGAAAGCTAAACTCATTGAAATAATTTTCAAGTAATTTTTATAGAAAAAAAATGGAATTAGCATCAAATCCATTCATTTCACTATTTTTTTTTCTTTTGTGGAATTAGTTACAAATTTTTGAAGTTGAAACACAATGGTCACTAAAAGCAAATACCTCTTGAAATGTACATTGTTGGTACATTGAAGAAAGCAAAATGTACCTCGTTACAAAAAAATCTGACACTTCACCATTCATCTTTATGTGGTCCCAATTATTTTCAATGCTTTGAATGACAATTGTTACCGACCACAGATAAGAACTTCTACCTTCTAGGTGTAAACTATAGTAAATAGAGGATTATTTCTAAAAATTGATGTTGTGTAGTTATAAAGAAAATATTCTAACCATTTCAAGTGACGAATATAACCATTATGCATGTAATTTTGGGGTAGTTTGGATCTATTGGGTGGGCGAGTGATTGTATTGGGTTTATTGGTCAACAAACTTCAAAATCACAACAAATACTTTAGAAGATTCTTCCATATTCATCCGCTAAAAATTACACCCAGTTAGAACTTAGGATCAATTGAAGCCAACCTTCCATCAATCAGTTATAGAATTCCCTTTCATTGCATTGAATTAATGGAAAGGAAGCCTAATATATTATTGGCTGTGAAGAAGATTTTTTCATAGGAGTTTTTATTGAGGTTTCATTCTCCATAAATTGCTTTCACCCCAATTGTGTTCCTACCATTGACACAAACGAGTCCTCAACTAAAATCCATTCTACAAATACTTTTCATTCGGCTCCTTACTCCAACCTTGTTTTCTTTATCGTTGATTATGGCTCTGACTTATTATTGATTGTGTCTCTTTATTGCATTGATCCTCCCGTGTAGATGAACAATTCTCTCAAGTTTCCAATCTCATTTTTACAATGACACAAGAAGGGGGTCAAACCTTCTTCATTCAAAACAACTCCTTGTTGGTTCTTCTTTTCGTTCCACAACATCTCATTCTTCATAGAAGTTTCATTTTCAAAGAAGGTGTAACAATCCCTTCTAGGGATAGTCACGCCTTCTTCATTGTTGAAGAGTTATTTGGAGAATGGGAAGGTGGTGGCTCCCCGTTTGCTTCCCGTTGGCAAAATACACTTTTGTTGCCAAATCTTGTCGATGTTGATTATTTTCCTTAAGAGCAAAAGAATGGGCACACATGAGACTTTGCACAAGAAATATATTCTACTCCGGAGCTCGTGTTCACCCTATCGACAACGATTCTTATTTTCTTTTGTGTCGAATCCACATCCTACACTTCATCATGCGTTTTGTATATCTTGCATGCTTTGTGCCTTACTCTTATGTTCTACACCAGCCATGTGTTCCATGTTCATAAATCTAGTCTGTGCATTCTCCACTCTTGTTCTCTGAACAACAAAAAAAGGATGTCACACCTTCTTCACCCACAACTGCTCCCCACTAACTCCTTTTTCCCCCTTCACCAACTTCTCATTCTTCACAGAAGATTTTTGCTTTGTGAAGAAGGTGTGACTACCCCTACTGAGAACTTGCATCAAGCATAGGTTTTGTGGAACCTAGTAGTTGATATCTTCACAGAATTTGGTGGATTTGGCATTTTATTCTCAATTCATCCCAAAACTGATGGGCAGTGAACTTAAGAGTTAAAAACCGTTAAAACAACGGCAGGAAATTATTACGGTAGCTAGGACGTTCCGTTGCCAGGGTATCAACGACTCAATGAATGAATGAGGCCTTGTGTGCCTTACTGTAAGAGACAGGATTACAGGAATATCACAGAATAACTTAAAGGTAGAACTAGGTCTACTTTTGCCACTGGCCAACTGAACTCCAGACTGGCTTCACTAATTGAAAATTACTCTTTCAATTCCACTTTCTCGAGCCGCGAGTTTGCTTTTTTTTTTTGCAGTGGCCGGTGTATCTTAATTGCTTACTAACGTCACCATATTTAAAATCTTTTGTGGAGCATCAATTGTACTCTTGCAACTTATGGCGGATCATCCCCCCGCCCAAGTCTCCCCCCAAAGTCAGTCAGTTTCCAGTTCCCAATGAAGGTTTAAACTTCGAATTCATCCTTAATATGTATTTTTCCTGATTTTGCTCAGTTGGTGCGGCGGGAACAGGTGTAAGGTAGGAGGTTCTCAAATGGATCAGGCTCTGAGAATAGCTCACCTACTTAAATGTACACTGTTTGTACATGTTGTTTATTCAAAGCCTTCAGCAACCTCGTACAGACAGACAGTGTACATTTTAGGAGGTGAGCCGTTATATGTCATTCAACTTAAAAATTTTATAACTTATTTCACAAAGCTCCATAAAATATGAAAGGACTTGGGTTAGATTGCCAATTCCACTTTGTCTTTCAAAGAAAATTGACTGAAAAATTGATTTCAAGAAGTTCCATCTCCTCCAAATTCAGTTCCAGCCCTGAGATGGTCCATTTATGAACCTCCTACCTCAAAAATTGTCCCGAAATAACATGCATTAAGTTGTGGAGTATCTTCCTTCACTATTCAATGTTGTGTTGAAAGCAAGTGAGTGGAAATTTGCGATCCCAAACTGAACGAAAATTCCTGTTTAAATCCATGAATTCGTTGCTGAAATTTAATGACCACTAGTTCCAGTCGTCCGTTGTGTCCACCAGAAACCTGTCCACGTCCACCGGCACCACGTGTCCGCTCCTTTTGCCGGCCGTGAGTCAGCATCCCCACGGAGTGGAACCAGAAAGGTGAAAACGCAGGAATTTTTAAAAAATTTCACACGTATGAAAAAATATGCAAATTTTGAAATCATATTTGCAATAAGAGACCCCAAATTGGTTGAGTTATAAGGTGAAGGTACCCAAAACTGTCAAAATAAGGAATTCAACATAGTTGGAGGCCTATTTTCTTAAAACTAATATTTTTGTAGTATTAGCAAGAGAAAATCATGAATATTAAAAAAAATAGATTTTTTCAATGTAATATGTAATTTTTAAAGTGACGGGTCTCTAAACCACTAGAACTGTCTTTTAGATGCATCCAAAATTGAATTGAGCAAAAATCAGCTATCAACAAATCAGAGTTCAGTATGTGTCCTTCAAGTGTGTTAGCAAATCAAAGTTAAACATCTGTCAAACACATTAATGAAACTCTAGGGACACTCTATGGAACAAGGTTTGGGTACAGGGATGGAATTGGGTGTTTCTACCTTAGTCATAGTACAACAAGTGTCTTGTGGAGGTGGTTTTGTCCCCGTGTTTTATCCTTGGTGAAAATACATGAACATTTTATTTGCTATGCATTTCTTTTTAAATTTTCAAATTTTGAATTCATATTCGAGATTAGAGGCTCCAAATTATTGAGGAATGGTGTTCATAATAATATAATACATCATAAAATAGGAAATCTTTTTTTTACATTCACCCTTGGTTGGATCTCCATAAGAGGCTTGTTGTGCTATTATAGACTCAACCCCCCAAATTAGCTAGGGGAGTTAGTCAATAATGTACCCTAGATACAACAAAAATAAGGGCTCAATTTTATTTTTACCTTATAAAATTTGCGTTTTCCACCTTACTAGTTCTATTTCATGGGATGGATTGGGCATCTTGTGGGGCCATGTATTTTGCCCTTACAATGAAATTTTGTTTATCCACCCCCAAAAAAACCCTGTCCACATTGGCATTCCTAAAAATAGTCTAGATCCTATCATTCTAAACCACATCTTTAGGTTTGTACATGTACATGTACATGTTCTTGGAGTTTGATTTGTTTGGAGGTAATTCGAGAATCTCCATTCCAGACCTTTACAATGTTTTTGTTAAAAAAAAATATTTTTATTCGCATAGAATTAGGGCTTATAATATTTGTATTTGACAAGAAAAATAAAGAATTTAGGGGTAGTCACACCTTCTCTCATAAGCAAACATCTATGAATAATGAGAAGTTGGTGAGAGAAAAAAGGAACCATTAAAGAGCTATTTTTCATGAAGGTGTGACCCCCCTTCTGTGTCGTTACGAGAGTGAGAGTAGAAACTTGAGAGAACTTTTTACCTATAGAGGAGGTCATTGCAGTAATTTTTATAGGTGAGTGTCGATGTAGCAAATGATGCAATAATTGACTTTTGGGAGATCCAATGCATTGTCAACTCCAATGCAAGGTAAAATTTGATACAACGTTGATATAGATGCAAATGCTGGTTTCCTTTGAGTAACTAGGGTGAAAGTGCATGTGAAAATTAACAAGTGAAATGAAAAAATCTATTAAGAAGTCTTCTTCACGTTCATTATTCACCTTCACTAAAGAATAATGGCCATTCTCAATCTTCAAAAAATGGGACCTTTGCTCGCTATAGAAAAAGTGTCACATTTCTATTCTATGAAGATTCATAATGGGATGAAGATGATGTGACTACCCTTAATAGAAACATCTTTAAAAACATACAAAGTAGGTACAAGTAAATTTGAGCTTTGCACTTTGGAAAATCATAGCATCCTTCATTACCTCCATTGCAAGTTAAAAATGATAATTAAGGATGCATCAAAATTAGTTGTTTACCCTTGAATGACCAACCTTTTTAATTTGGCAACATAGCAAATTTAGGCAAGTATGTGTGATTGGAGATTTTCATGTTTTTTCAAAGTGCACCGGCCCTTACAACGTCTTCCTGATGCCATCCAAGCCTGGGTGTTGAGGGATCAATGGATAGCTCCCCTTCACTCCTCTTCTCTTCTCTCCCAACTCTAAATTTCAAATTATATATGTCTAACTCTCATTCTACTATTTGAGTTTATGTTTTGTGTTCTAGAACATGAGAGTTTTATAAGTCGAGATAAAGAAGTTAGAAGTTAGAGATATACAGCCAACGCACATGCGAGGAATCCACCCCAGCACCCGCCATCCGCCATGACACGTGGCGGGGCGTGAATGGCGGGCAGTTCCGTCAGAAGTAGAGTTCAGAGGCCTCCCCGCACATCAGAAATTGAACGCCCTGCCAAGGCAAGTCATTTTCTGAGCTCCCGATGATTTCCTGAGCTCCTGTGCGCGGGCTGAGTACATGGTTGTTATTCTCCAAAATTCTTTAACTATTCGATGGGATTTTTTGCTTCACCTCCATCTTCCCTTCAGTTTTAGTTCAATGTTTGGGGCGATTGTTTCCAAGATTTAGATTCTCCTCATTCATTTAAGTTTAGGGTCTCAAGGTTTAGTGTTAAGTTCAAGCATTGAAGATATGACAAGCCATACCCTTCTTGTTTTTTTTGCGTTTCTAGTGGTATTGTTAACTTTCCACAACCGTAGACGTCGACGCATAGTACCCACTGTTGCATTTGATCTTGCGGGAGGGTTAGGAGTGCGGCGTTTTCTTCCAATTTTTGCAGCAATGTCATGGAGATATCGCTTTCCACAACGCATGTGGTGGATTGAGCTGCACCAATACATCCGCCACGACGTTGTAGAAGATGATGTATGGCACACATCTCCACAAATGTTGAATATGAGGTATTGGCAAACTCATTGTATGAATTTTTTATCATTTGAGGTATTGGTTGATTTATTGACTCCCTACTTACGTCCCACTGTAGCTACATTTGTGAGACCTCCCATTCCGGTTAGAAAACAAGTAAAACTTGTTTTGTATCGATTGGCACATGGTGTAAGTAGTGCTAGAATGCACAATTTATATGGATGTGGTGAGTCCACTATTAGGAAGTACACTATGATAGTATGTCAGGCATTGGGAACAATAGAAAATGGTCTATTCTTCCAATTCATTCACACACCTCATGGTGATCGACTACAAA
Source organism: Climacium dendroides (assembly GCA_950106755.1). Taxonomy (NCBI): domain Eukaryota; kingdom Viridiplantae; phylum Streptophyta; class Bryopsida; order Hypnales; family Climaciaceae; genus Climacium; species Climacium dendroides. The sequence goes on from OX467086.1 coordinate 26,277,746, forward strand.
ACATCATAGAAAGTTTTAGGGATATTACTGGCTTATCAAATATTGTTGGTGCAATAGACGGCATCCATATACCTTTGGCATGTCATTTTAGTAAATGTCACACTCCTATGCCACAAGATTTTTTTAATCGAAAAAAATTTCACAGCATTGTTTTATAAGGAATGTGATACAAATAGGATGTTTTGGAATGTTTGTGCGGGCCAACTTAGAGGTGTGCACGATGTTGGTCAGTTTGCTGTGTCTTCCCTTGCTACTCAATTGAGCACAAGACAAATTCTTGCAACACCGGTCATTCACTTGAGTGGAATGAACATAAGACCATATTTGATTGGCGACACAACTTATCCAAGTAGACCATACATGCTAAGAAATTACAAACTGGGTAATCCAGCTATGGTGGATCAAATTAGATATGTTTTATTCCTTGATTTATCCATTATTTATTGTTCATCTTCAATTATTCCTAATTGTATGTTTTACTAAAAGAAATTTGTGGTTTGTCCAGGTTTGATTCCTCCGTCAATAGTGGTAGAGTTGTTATCGAACAGGCATTTGGGGCTCTCAAAAATCGTTGGCGCATTTTAAAAGCATTCAATATGTCTGTCGAGAAGGCCTCTTTGGTAACATTAGCTTGTTGTGTTCTCCACAACTATTGTGAGTTGCACAGGCAATGTGTGCCTATACCTATAGATGCTCGACTTCGAAATGATCCTTTCGTTGGTTTTCATGTGGGAAGAATGAATCTTCCCCGTGAAGGCTTAGTTGCGAAGGTGGCAGGAGAAGCTATGAGAGACATTCTGTTTGCATCTTGGCTAGAACGGAATCCATTGTAAAATAGTTCTCTAAAATACAGTATCCCCTTTTTCTTGAATAGTAGAAGTAACTAACTTTTCCATTGTAAACTTCTTCAATTCATCTGTTTTGAGGATAATGAAAATTGCACAAAATAGATCAAATCTCCATTTTCAATACAATTTTGAAATCGTCCTTTCCTAGTTAATTCATTACAAAATGGTTGCACAACACTGATTGACTTGGATTCTTCAAATTCTAATATATTCATGAGGATTTAGGGTTCACAATGATTGTGTATTAATTGAAATAATCATTCTGCTATCATTGCCTTCTTAGACTTCAAACTCTTTACATAAATCAATTAATTGTTTAAGAAACATGGTCATAAAACTCCACAATGAATATTAATTACTAACATTACCATTGCCATTGAACTTGAGAGACTCATTATAGGAACCAGTCACTAGTAAAAATACACTTGCATTTTATTTATTTGTTTATTTATTTTTTATTAATACAAATGAAACGGAATTTCATTGCAAAAATAACAAGCATTGGCCTTCCAACATCAGAAATTAGAAACTAATGCAAATAAGTAATTACTAAAACAAAATGTCGTTGCCTTTCAACTTCAAGAATTAAAAATGAAAAGCAATAAGAATTCAAATATGTCACCAATGTGCATCAAGAACTTTTAAAAATAGTTCAATTCGAAGACTGTGAGAGGTTTTAGTGAGTAGAAAAAAAATCGTGCAAGATTTGAACCTCTTCACAAAATGATTCATGTTTTATGCAGAGGATCCATTAGAAGCGGGGGTGCTAGTTTGTGAGCCTTGGAGCGTGAGCCCGAGAGCTGTGAGCTTTTGAGCCTTCAACCTTTTCCAAAAAATTTATAATTTATGGGGCGTGGACCTATAACCGTGGTTAACATTTTGTAGGGCTTTGTGTGTGAGAATACAAATTAGTAGAGAAATAGTGGCTTTAGGATAACAAAAATATAACAAGGGATTAGGGTTCAGGAATAATAAAAACATATAGTGGACTTGAAGAATGTGAAAAGTATAACCCTTAGTAAGATATAGAAGTGATAGAATTCACAATAGAGATCAGTGATGAGAAGTACTAGGAGATCTGGATGAAGAACTACCAGGAGATCTACATGAAGAAGTGTCATGGCTATTTGATGTCTCACTAATTGACTCTTTAGCCGAATCATCTATGAACATGAGAACTTGAGGATCTACCTTACAAATCCTTGAACACTGTCTACTGCCAAAAGTAGCAAACTGTGAAGCTAATGCCTCGGCATACACTGGTAAATGAAATGGCTTAGGCGGGCTAAAGAAGAATGGAGCCTTCCCAAAGGACAGTTGATGTTGTGCCGTTCTCATTTTCTTTGCTTGCCTATACAAAAAAAAGACCACACATGAGATCAAAGTACATGATGAAACCTAGATGGATAACTTTGAAAATTTAGGGATAAATTTACTTACTAAATTTTGAAGTCCTCATGACATGACGGACGGGCACTTCTTCCTCTTCCAAATCAATTGGAGGAGCAGGAGTGTGCTCCGGTTGAGGACCAGTATTCGATGCACGGCGAGTTAATGGAGCTAGCAGTGCATCATATATGGACTTTTCTGCTTCCAAGGCCACAATATGACGACCAGTAGCACGGCAAGCATATACACATGAACCTGCATACAAGAAGGAAGTCATTGAACCATCTACATGAACTGGAATGAATACATCAAATCATAATGTGGTTAAAATGCGGGACTCACAAAAACTAACTGGAAATACAAACCTGTAGATGCGGTGCAGTCCATGACAATATCACCAAGCAAGGTCGTTGCTTCCACAAGCATTTGCATAAACGCCCGGGCCTTCTCCCGAGGACCCCGCCAAGGAATCTTCCCGTTTAAAGCCACATCATCCTTCCCACAGAAATTCTGCAAGATGTCGTCTCGACCCACGTTGATGCCTACTGCTTCATGCTCAGGTACATCTTGGAATGAAAACCGGCTCTTGAATCGGCCCTGGGAACCTCTCACGTAAAGTGAAATCGCAAAGCGCATCGTTTGCAAAACAATCAGAATTATTGAATGGCCTCAAAGATGAAATTCAAATTTAGGAACCTAATACAAATTCAAAGAATTTAGAGCATACCGTGGCTGATGGGTCGGATGGAGACGCTAGGTGGAGCCTATTCATGCCCCACCAATCCTTCTTTGAAGTAAATTCAAACGACTTTAAATTTCCAAGCAAGTGAGACTTGATGTCACGACTAAATGGGTACATCACAAGGAGAGCACCACCGTTGTGCAAATAGTTGTCAGCAAAATCGAAGACATCAGTAAGACCTTCTGCTGAGAACTCGTTCCATTTGGGAACCGATGTTGGTGGATTGGAAACTGTAGGGACCGGTAATCCCTCTAGGAGATCTACAACTATGAGGTCAACGGCCGCCTGCCCAGTAACCACACCATTGAAGAAGCGCTCTTTGTCTACTGCATGCTGATCACATACAATCCAGGTAAAAAATTAGCCATAAATTACCTATAGGAACGCTACATCATAGACTCAGCCATCACAATAACCTCAATGTCATTGCCTTCATCTAATGAAACCATTTAAGAATGAAGAGATATAGTACCTTATTGAACAACTCTATGATGGCATCAAACGATGCAGGTACAACATCCTCACCAGATGCCAACAAGCTAGAGACTCCAAGGTTCAAGATAACCTCATCCACGTTATCATGTGCCTCCAAAGTGTAGGCCTTGGAAGGAAGACCATGGAGAAGCTTCTCCTGCGTGAATGAGAAGGCTGAGGAGGTGGGCTTCATCGCGCCATCACTAGTAGCCTGCTCTGGTCCTTGCGACTCTGCTTTCCTCTTCCTTCCGCTCAACTTACCCTTTGCCTCGGCCTTACCTTTCTCGATATCACGGGCTTTTCTCTTAGCATCATTCTCCTCAGTCTTCTTCTTTGCTAATTCCCATTTTTCTTCCTTCTTCTTGTCAGATGCCTCTCTCTTCCTCAAAGCAGCCTCTCGAGCATCAGCGTCAAGCCCCGCAAATTCATCAAATTGTGGATCCACCACGCCACTGTCTTTGATGGACTGAAAGAGCGCCGTCTCTTCAGGTAGGATGAACCCCTGACTACATTCAAGGTACCACGCCCCTGATTGCAAATGAACACTCGTCCAATTTTTCACTTGAGACGGTGAGAACATGCAGTCGGAGGAGGTCCGGTCAAGCCAGGTGTTGAGGAAAGGCGGTAAGTTAGCTTTCGCAATTGCTTTCTTCGGAAACAATTCAAATTTGAAGTACCTACAGCACAAGGTTGGGACTCAAAGATATTAGTTAACCATGTAGACAACAGTAATCCACGAACATGTCCCTGAAAAGCTAAGAATGAAGAGATTGGAAATGAGGTCCCTCACCTATAGATTACTCTCTTAACCACAAGGTTAGAGAACTTCTGGTCTTTAAAGGACTCTGACTTCTTGAAGGCATCTGCACCCTTAAAAGTTCCTGGGTAGGCGTGGTCCCACACCTTCATCCGCCATCCCTCTATGTAATCCACAAGAGATTCAGGCTCGCCAACAACAGCCATATCCACATGAATATTATCGGAGCGGATGATGCCCTCGTACATCTCGACAGCAGCATCCTCAATTTGACCCAGGTCAAAATAATGACATCAATTACTGTCAACAACAATAACTCAAATCATTTGCTCAATTTGCATGATAAATCGTGACAGATTCATACCGCGGCATACCAACACGCCTTGGCAAGGAAGGAGTTGATCTTGTCATCATTGGCTGGTCTTGGTGGAAATCGTCGTGCCTCACGTGTAGGTCCAGATGAATTGAGCCATTTGAGCCACTTCACCTTGTAACTTGAGGCTGCATTTGCTGTGGCAATGAGCTGAAGCTTGTCGAGAGTCAACTCCTGGACTGCATACATGCTCCAATGCCGTTCAATCTGTCAATGATCAAATAGAAACGTCAATCAGTGAAAAAAGCTAGCTCCCGATTTAGATAATATACAATGACAATCGCAAGAGTGAGATCTGGAGAAAATTTAACCGATATTGAGAAACTTAACACAGTGCTAGTGAGGAAGTACATGTCTATGCAGGGATTATGAAAGGATGGATTGAAAACATGGCACACAGTACAAGGATCATAACAACGCAAAGGTAGGAGTAAGGGACTATGGCAGTTACATTCTAAAATACATCAGAAGTCACAGCATGGATGAAGGCAAATTAGTAAAATCTACGGGCTCAATTAGGAAGTACGAACGATGCCCAGCAAGAAGAGTCTAAGAAAACTGAATAGATATTGAAAAAATGAAAATGAATGTCGTTAGACAAGCAACCTAGTGACCCAATTCACTAGGGTAAGACACTCTAGTTACATGCTAATGGATCCAATTCAAGAATCCACGGAAGATAGACTACAAGATTTAGGAAGCATGAACTCTCAATTTGGATAGCTAAGTGCTTGTCTCGGTCCAGAGACTGTAATATCGTCGCCAACTCACTACCTCCGAATACTTATAGGAATGGTCAACCTCAATAATTCTAAGTAGGTATGTGCTGAGGGAGTAAAACATGTCTATGTGTACCTCTTGAAGCCAATCGTCTCCTAGTGATGGATTTGCAACAGAAACTATTTTTGATAGCTTCTTATATAGTAGATGTGTGGCATCCTTTGTAGAAGTCCTCATTGCAGCTGCACCCCCCGCATCAGTAACTTCCTCAAGAGGGGTGTCCTCGTGGTACTTTCGGACAGCTGCGTCCGAGGCTGCTGCAATTTCTTGCTGCATGCACCAACAATTTCGCATCAAAATACTAACAAAGGAATCCCACTATGATCAAAAGAGAATCCCTTGTTTTGGAACACAGTACCTGAAAGATAAATGACGTAAATATGTCCAATGGCATGGAGTACCATGTCTTCCTCACATTTTGTTGACAAGCTTTGACATCGGCATCACTTAGAAGCTCTTTGAATTTCTCAATTGGCATCGACCCGTACTTGCGAACGCGATATAGGGTGTGTACTAGATTAGTCTTCACATGAGAGTTTTCAGTGTGCCTGAAAACATCCATGAATCGAGTGTAAGACATCCATAAGTTATGCAATTGTGATATCAAAAGAGTGTTGCAATCTACAAAAAATGCAAAGAGGACATGAATAAAATCTTACTTGTTGATGTCGTGCATGACTTGCATCGCCACTCCTACACGCCCTTTTGTGTCTAAAATTATTGAGTCAACCAATATGTGCCAGGCCAAGTCATCACTATGGAGACGTCTAATGTGCCTCATCCATGCGATTCGACGATGATTTCCGTCACAGACGTAAAACTTTGCATCCTCGAGATGCTTGAGCTCCTCCATGCCCCGAAGTTTCTCATTGAACTCATCATTCACCGAGTTCCAATGCAAGCCCCATTCAACTTTCTCTGAATCTGAGAATGTCCCTCCTTGGCCCTGCTCATTTGCCACAGAGACATAAAAGACTCGAGCTCCTTCTTCGTAGCCGTGCACAAACTCTTGCTCTAGCTTAGTTAGATCACAATTAAGAGTCGGTCTAGCCATTGGCATTGGAACCAAACGACAAAGTGGAATTTTCATTCGTGAGAGATGGACTGGGACAAAATGCAATCCCGATATTGTGGCCACGAAGTCAAGCTTCTGAGACTTGCGAATGTCATCTTCTCCCTCAAGCAATTGGATTGAAGAAGAACCACCTCCAACATTGACATCTTTTTGTGGCTCCTCCACCGAGATTGATGCAGGCTGTTGTACCATGTGAGACGATCGTGGTTCTTCCATCGAGATGCTTGCAAGATCCTCTTCCAATGAAGGATCTATTTTTTCTTGGAATTGATTATCGACCAAGACATCATCATCAGCGGCATCCACCTACGCAAATAGAAGCAACGTTATTAGGACCTCATATATTCATTGGGATCGTCATGATTCAAAAATCCCTGTGAAGGTTCAGCTCCTTTGTATCTGGACCAACTAGAATTTTTGGAAGCAATAGAATACACCAATCGGCTCTCGGTGGCGAGAGAGAACTCCGAGACCCCACAGCGTGCAGATTTTACCTGCTTACCCGAAGGATCACAGTGGACTAACTGGGATTAACGTAAGCAATTCAAACCACAAATTGGCTCTCAGTGGCGAGAGAAATTCCAAAGACCCCATGGCTGGGAGATCCTGAATGCTTCCTTGAAGAATCATAGTGACCCAACTAGAACATAGGTGAGCGGATGATTACCAAAAATTTCTCTCGGTGGCGAGAGCAAGATCCTAAGTCCCCACTACCTTCAAAGAATGCAAAGTACTCAAGAATATCTAATTTGTCCTACTAGAATTTGAGGATGTAGTTTCTCCCCGAATTTCTATTTCAGTAGCGAGACCCTTACTTGAAGCCCACCTATTAGGATATATACAAATCATTTTGCGGGAAAAAAACCCTAATAAAAACAAAGTTTTCAGGACTTGAATCCCGCATGGTATATCTCGGTGACGAGACTCCTGTCAGAGGCCGAGTTTCATGCAGTAGTCCAGCAAACATGTCCCGAGTTACTCGCAGCAGTCCAGCAGTCCAACAAACAGGACAACCCTCATAGGGCTCTCGGTGGCGAGATAAAACATCGAGACCCCACGGCCTTTAGATCCCGCATGCTTATGTAGAGGATCACATTGGACTGACTAAAAAATCTACAAGAGGATGATTTCCAGAAATTACTCTCGGTGGCGAGACCAGGATCCTAAGTCCCCACAAGCTCCGAATAATGCATTTCAGTAAAGGAGTCAAAGCGGACTATGATTTCCGAATATCTATCTCGGTGGCGAGACAAGGATCCCATGTCCCCACATGATAAACTCAAAGCAGATTAGTTGGGATGATCGCAGCAGTCCCTGATGCTCGAATTTGAATCTCGGTGGCGAGAGAGCAATCCTCATGTTCCTCTGTGTGGACAGAAACCTAAACAATCTGAAAAACATGAACCTAAAGAAAAAAAGTCTTCGGCCCGCGAAGCCCGCCTGGAGTTTCTCGGTGGCGAGACAACTGCTAGCCGGCGCAGTTCCTTGCAACACTTCAGCAGATGCGGCCCGGCTTCGTCTTGTTTCTCTAGCCACTTTAATGTGAGAATTCGATGCTGCTGAGCACTGTCGATTTGGAAAGATCTAAACAACAATATTTTACGTGTCAACACTTTCCACAATTCCGCCGTCTCGGTGACGAGTGAATCAGAAAAATGCGGTAAGCGATCGGACTTTACTCCAACATCTTGAATTGATATTGAATGTCTCGGTGGCGAGACTGTCGAGCGACGGACATGAGATTCAAATCATAACGTATTGCAAAATTCAAAATATGATAACCGAGAGAATCCGCGCGATGACTCCCTCTCGGTGGCGAGAACTCAAAATTGAGACTACACCTCGGTCCAGATCTTCTCCCATTTCTAAACTCAATCAGCAACGACTAAGCCAGATAAGGGACATAAGCGACAAGGGAGGGTTCTCGGAAATCTATTGAGGGTACCGGATATCATGTGGGACGCGATTCAGAGGCCATGATTCAAGATTGTACCTTACGAGTATCACAATCCGATGCTGAAACTATCGCAGCCTCTTTCTCCCGCCGTGCGAGGTCTCGGCTCCGCCTTGTCTCCATTGCCGCAGCTTCCGTCAAATGTTCACAAATTTGGGATACCTAATGGCAAGAGCAAAGTATTGGAAACTGTAGAAAGACGAGAAAATGCAGACAGGGAGACGCACAGGGTGCCAAGCAGTTCACACTCAAGCTGGAGGTGCGACGACGTTGGAGGCGGGGAGGCGTTACGACGTCAGAGGCGGGGAGGGGTAACGACGTTGGAGGCGGGGAGGCAGAAAGAATGATCAGGATGCGGTAAGCGACTGCGAGGGAAAATTAGGGTTACGGGTTGCGGTTTTAGGGCTCTAATTACATCTAGGGACCTAGTAGGGCCATAAAACTACAGACTATACTAAGCCTTCAGAGGATGTCTACTTATCAATGTAGACTTCGGGTTCAATTGGAATTCACCTTAACGTCGGCCATATCCCATTTTTTGGCCAAATTCGTTGTGTACGAGGAGACATGATGATTACAGGTTCTGGACTTCCTTCATCAATATATTAGAATGCGGTATTCATCATGCATAGTATAACTTCAAAATGCGAAAATAAAATAGACAAGACACAATACATTCAATATCAATATCATGTCTTCATTGTTTAGGTGAGTCTAGCATCAACTAGGAAGAATATGCATAGTCCACAGCATATCTGATAAGAGACATCATATATACATTACACAACTGTTCACTACTTGGATCAATGTCATTTCGTTCACTTCTTTGTGCACCATGGTGATTTGAACTTGATTGCTCCCCTTTCCCTGGATTGCATCTGAGAGATGTCTCTTGTGAGTTTGCCACCTTCTCCTCCGCAGGCTCAAATGATGTTGGGGTCTTGCGAATTAGCCTCTTTCGTTTCATCCTTGACATCTTCAATGCCTTGTAACTACTGAAGAAGAATGAACTCCTTCTCCTCTTTCTCCGCTTACGAATACTATTTTCAGCACCAAAAGTGGCTGGCCTTGGTGGCATCTACCTCAACTGATCCACTAAAAATTGTCATATGCATGCATATCTTGTCTCACTAGTTAGAATATCAAAATGCATGAAATCTCAGCATAGGAATGTAAGAGACTTCATATAGACTTTTTCTATGTACTTATAGTGTAGTATGTGGTCGTTTTTTAACAATGAATTCCAGTAATGGATGACTTCATAGAAAGTTTTCATTCCCTTTTTTGAATCCCTTGTCTCCTATGATTTGATGCTACTGGCAATCTTCCATTGAGGATTGTTTTCCAAGGTAGTCGTAATGAGGATTTGATTTACCCAAATCCTAGCTTCATTATAGGTCCTGCACTAAACCATAAAGCGCCCCTTCTAGATTCTAACTGCAGGCAATCTCTCCCCTTTAAACCATTCTCTTGATAATAATATGTCAATAGCTTCATTCAAACTGTACATACTTGAAATATTTTGAAAAGGTCATTACTTCGACTTCTTTAGACGAGCCACCATTGATAGTTCTCTTTATTTGTGTGGCTTGTCCCGTATGTCAATTTTGGATAGCTAATGCACCCATTTACATCTCTGACACTATTTGGGCAGATAGATTTAATGTTCTGGCTTAACTGACTAGCAGTGTTCACCATTTAAAAAAAATCCGTTTTTGTTTTGATGTGGGTCCGTTAGCGTCCTATTTAAGCTTAGGAAGATTGTATGTTCTCAAGTGATATATCATTTTTGGAACTCGTTAGTCTTACCTGTAATGGCATCCATTAGAGCAAATGGGCATGAGGTGCCTCTTCTCATTCGCATCGGTAGTACTGGTTTTGTAAATTTGTCGAGCGACCTTCTGCATGTTCGATACGGTTTCCTAGAGTCTTCCATCTACATTGAAGAAGAGATTTATTCTGAGGCAGGAACACTTGTTCAATCGGTTCTCATACCTAGAACTGCTAATCAACACGGATATATTTGGAACTTAGAAGTGGGTCGATATAGAGCGTTTGGTTTGTCATCTATTTTTGTGGATGCTTCGACTGAGATAGTAACACCTATCTCTGATACATCCACTGCACAATTTCCAATATTGAGATCTGTTAAGAGAGAGTTACATGATCCTTCTCAAGCGGATGAGGAAGAGAACGGTTTCAATGTCGATTGCGTGGTACGTGAGTTACTAAGTCCAGTAGTTGACTTATCCAGCGATTCAAAGGATGAGCATGGAAATAGTAGTCGTCAATCTTTTCCATCTAAATTGAATGATGCTTCTACAAGAATCGAGGCCACAAAGTCTACTGGTTTGCGTGATAGTAGTGCTGGGAGCTCAATATTCTCACGTCCTCCCCTCTATCCGACAGACCATGATCACCCGAGTGTGCTACAAAGTCTTAGAAAGCTAGGTAGTATTCGAGGATCTAGGAACGAGATTGCAAATCTCAACTTCGATTTAATCGAATGTAAGAAGGTCCAATTCCTTCCAACTAGCTTTGATGGAGACATTATCTTTGAGCTTCCACCGTGTAGGTCGTTTTCTGGATCCAGTTCTTCAAAGAATATGGGTGGCATGGATAAGCGCTATGATGGCCATACATGGTGTCGTACAATCACTTCTAATATTCACAACGAGTTAGGGCTTAAGTTCAGGAAGTCATCTTGTGTTGGTCATTTGGCATGTTCAAATCCTGCATGCGATTATTTGAATCGATGCTCCAGTAGAAACGAAACAGAGTGGATGGGTAACACAGCCACTCCATTCCTTGTAGGATCCAATCCGCCTAGGGACTCCACTATAGTTTGCAAAGTCTGCAAATTACCGCCCATTTGTATCAATTTCTGTGACGGAAGGATTTACTATGTCATGGGTCCATCCCACATGACGAGGGCATGCATCCATCTAGGCACTCATGTCCACCCAGTTAGTGATGGATTGTGTAGAGATGCAGTTGATACTATCTTAGGTCTCATTGCAAAAGAAGTTTCAAAAACCCCTACTGCCAAAGCATCAGCCATTGCTTTGGCTGCTAGCAAGGAATTCCTCGATACATTCTTAGTTCACTCTGGTGACGGACCCAAGGAGATGTTGCATGGCAAGGCTCTTGATGATGTCATGGATAAATTTCAAGTCCTTAGTTCGCCAAATGTGAGGAACATCATTGCTTCTTTTCGTAACGCTGGAGGAGGAGGAGGGGAGATTGATCGTCTACTTGCAATGAAGAAACAAGCAAAGATTGAGTTTATTCATGATAGTGTGTTCCCGGGATAGGGACAGAATAAGGTGTATGTCTTCAAGATGCTCGTGGACGGCCCTGGGAGCGGGGTTGACCTTGTAAGGAGGATGCAACCCGGAGGTGATCTGGCAAATTGTTGGCTTATGTTTGATCATGTGAAACGCGTCAAGGATTGGACCACAATTGCTTGCCACGTATATGATTCAATTTATTGCAAAGTAATGACAATTGCAGTTTGTGACATGCAATCAGAAGATACCGAAGGACAAGTCATTATGTGGAGGTGTCTCAACAAAGTAATGGAGAAGAACGACTTGGCAAATCCTAACTTCAAAGGCTTTATGGCAGATAGCGCACAAGCCAATTGGAATGCTGTTAGAATTGTTTATGGATCTGGAGATCCATCTATCAAGATGATTGACAGAGAACGCACTTGTCTTTTTCATTGGGCTACCTCAATGAAGCAACACACTGAAAAACTCATTAAGCGTGAACTTCAATGCCAACACATGAAGCTGTGCAGAGACTACAAAGATGCTAAGAACTTGGAGGAAGCGGAGAGTAGGTACCTCCAAATCAAGGCATGGTGGTACTCCTCTGGTGCAGCATCAGAGGAATCTCTGAAGGAGCTTGAATTGTGGTTAGCCTTCTGGCACTTCAAATACCGCCAATGGGGGGGCTTCATGGAAACTGTAAGTGTCGCATTCTTTTACCTTTCGATTCATTTGTTCTTTATATGCAGTTTTCACATTGCCTTTTGGATTATTGCTAATGTGAGTGCTAAAATAATGTACAGGATCTATCGGTGGAAGAATTGGCTGACATTCCGTCTTGTAACCTCTCTGAGACGATCCACAACAAGTGGCTACAAGCATCTGGTAAACGCGGAACGGACTTATACATTGCGACATGTGATGATTGGGTCCGTGCCTTCATGCAGATGACCAATTACCGAGTGTACCTTAATGGTGGGCCATCTGGACATGGACCTTCCCGTCAGGACCTAAAGTTGAAGAAGGCAGTAGCATCAATGGACGGAAAACGAATTATTGATGCTTTGTGCAGTATGCCTGGTGCTGAAGACATTTGTACACGCATCCCCCACTTGGAAGGAGAAGAAGTGTTTGGGTCCATTAAGAGGACCCTTAATGTTCCTATTGGCTCCGAAGGAGATTCTCATCGCCCAGATAAGGTGAATTTTTCCCACCCACGCGTTCAAATTCGGTCAGCTCCAAGCCATGTTAGGAATACAGTGGATGATACACCACCAATTCCTCATGTCAAACATGTGTTGGAGACAGATTGTGATCCATTTCAGTGGCACATAGCCCGCCTTTCTATGAAGTCTAAGAGAAAGTGCCATGCCATTCAATCGGAAACGGAGGTTAAGTGCAAGATGATCATTGTGAGGGGTGCTACAGCCACAGCTGCTCCATTATATAAGGGGCAGAAGCGTGAGTTCAAAGGGTCTAGAGTGGAGACTGATGAATTTTGGTTTTGTCCAGACGACATCAAGCGCTGTGTAATGGGTCCCAGAAGGTCTCATGTTCTTAGCCGACCTGAAATCCCTCGCGTGTGGCCCGTGATGCTTGGTACTGCCCTCACTTCTGATGAAATCACATTGTTTGAAGAAGCAGGTTTCAACCTCCAGGAGCAACTACCTTTGTCTCCACGACGGCTCTTCACGTCTTCAAAACTATTCGAGGTTGTAGAATGGACGTACGCAAGACCACCTCATGCTAACAAGCCACCATGTGTTAGGAATGGAAAAAACATTCGTAGGAATGAGAAGGCACCTACTGATGAGCACCGGAATCAATGGGAGAGTGCCCGAAATGTATTTGGAATCATTCTCGGAGTGAACATTTTGCCTTACCCAGGACTTGGAGCTATCATTACTCTACAGTCAGGCGTAGAACCTCACCATATGGTGAACCGGGTCACTCTTTCTAATTTTCCATCTTGCACTTGTTTGTCCTTTAGCACTATGATCTCTGCCTCCATTGGTAAGCGAGGGAAATATGTCAACTGCAAACATCTATATTACATTTTCCGTTACCTTTGCAAAGTAGATTCGAAGAAGGACCCCTTCATCCATGCTCCAAGCCTCAGCATGGATGAAGTCATGAAACTACTTGAAAATGCAGGGATGATCAAAATGAATTCTTAAAACTGTAGTTAGAATATGTAGAACCGTCCTATACAAGCCCAGCATGTAGAGTTAGATTCATATGTATTTGGAACTTTGAGTGAAAATACTACATGTACGGAACTATGTATGCTTTATCTATAATTTTGCAGAGTGATTAGTGTGTAACTTTGATTGTTGCATATTCTTCTCCCTATAGGCAATGTGAATGCTTTATATACTATGTATAATGTATGAAATGTGTGGAAGTATACTGCAATGCTTCTCCCTCAATCTGTGTTTGGTTAGGACTTAGGAAGTACACAAGTGGGACTGATTTTATATTAAAGCCTCACAAAATATTCCTATCCACCTAATCCTAGTGTACACCCATTTTAATTTCTTTTTTTTAATTTTTTTTTCCGCTCCTCCCATCCAAACAGATTGAGGCCATCGACAATCGAGTATTGAGCTTTATTAAACTTAAGTTAATGAACTTCAATATTTAAAAATTGGGACAGTTTGCTTCAACAAGCCAAACTTGAAATAATCAATAACTTAATGATTTTTTACCTTCAAATATCATTAATTCATGAAAGACAAAAACTCTTAAAGTTGAGCCACCTATAGTTGACCACTTAAGCACTAGTGGGCAAAAATTAGGCCATGACAAAAGTCCAAAAAGTTGTTTGTCATGTTGTAAGTAGGTCCCAAAAAATCACACAAAATTTTGCAACTTTGTCACCACCCTAAACCTCTCTCGATACAAAGAGACCCTTTGAGAGGTTTCATGGTTAGGACTTTCAACCCATTTTTTTTTTTTTTTTTTTTTTTTCCGCGACTTTTTCACCCTTGAAAACCTCTCTCGGTATCGAGAACCCCCTTTTAGATGCTTCAAAGTTGGGACTTTCACCCCCCCAAAAGAAAAAAAAAATTATGGTGTGCATGCTAACACAATCCCACGGTTATAGATCCACAGTCATAGGGTTGAAATTTTACTATTAATATTATATTTTTGAAATGTCTCCCCTTTTTTCTCTATTGGCCTAAACAAATTTTAATTTTTTTAAATCAACGCTCTAGGCTCACAAAATGTATGCTCACAGCTCTTGAGCTCACGCTTTTAGGCTCACAAACTAGCGTCGTTGCATTAGAAGCTCAGAAATTGAAAACAATACATTCCTTGGTATTATTTGCACTTAACAGTATTGGCAAAAAACAACACTAAACGACATATAAGAAATATTATGCTAAGGAATGAGAAAAACTTACTAAACGACATATAAAAAATACTATGCTAAAGAATGAGAAAAGCTTGATAGCTATTATACATTCTTTCTGACAACGTGTGCAAAAAGAGATGCCATTCTCTCACCACTAGCCTGTTGTAATTGAAAAAGCTCAAGCTCCATTTTCCGATTCTCCTGACGTTCAATCAAATTATCTTTGTGCATCGTTAGAGCAGCTTCAATCCTCAACTTCTCAATTTCGGTAGTGGAGTCAGCCATTCGATCCAATGTGTCCATCAAATTTCTCTCAATCCTTGCCTTCTTGGTGGGTTTCGAGCTAGTACCTTTTCCACAACATCCCACTAAATTCGCCGCTCGTGTCCGCGGGCTGCTTTCGGTGCTTTCATGGCCAATGCCCGTTGAAGAGGTTGGAGCTGAACATCGTGGTGACCTTGGAGATGATGGAGCCTCTTCGTCATGTTCCTCTGTCAAAATCACCGGTGTAGTGGACGTCCCAGTTCCGGGCACTGGTGACCCTTGGTCCATCCCACCTGGTACACCATTGGCCTTAGCTGTGAGGCTAAGAATTTCATCAATGGCATCATACCAAATGAATTTTGCGCCATCGTCTCGTACTCCTGCACCTGTTTGATTGTGGAGCTTCTTAATCTTCGAATACGTGCTCCTGAGCTTCTCCCACTTGTTTGACAAAGACTTAACCTTCCTCCCAGATTCTTGAGGAAATTGTGCGATCAAGAGCTTGTGGATCCTCACCCACTGGTACTGTCGCATTGTAACTGTGTTGTGAGCCTCTACATGGTCCTTGCATTGTGACAACAGAAACCTCACGGCCGCGTTGCTCCAATGTCGCTCTTGTGTTGTTGTTGGTGGTGCTTGTGGAGGTAAACCTGTAGAAACACAAGAAACAGGGGGAGAGGCTTGAGAAGAAGATGCACCAAACAAAGGAAGGGGGGAGTTTGTGAGCAACAATCGCAAATACTGTTCTTGCTCCATTGTAAAAACTAAACTGTACCTCTCCTTCCAACCATGAACTCCCTCTAATCAAACCCTAAGTACAAGTACAATACCTTGCTAAACTAATGAAGCAGTAATGAAACCCTCAGTACGCACACAGACAGACCAAGCAAATGCAGGGTGAGCTCACCTGGGAAGACGAAACACCACCTTACTCGAAAGAGAGCTTCACTAAAATGTTACGCTGTCCCACCACGAGATAATAACTGGACTTGGAGTTACCTGGCGTTGGTGTTGGCGGGGCTCAAACCCGCCAGAGCCAGATCCGCCAGGCGCCAGGCCTGCTCCGCCTTAAACCGCTGGCACCCGCCACATTTTAGCGGCATGTGCGTGGGCTCATAGAACCCAGTTGGAAGTTCCGCTTGGAGGGCCAAGTGTTGCTTGGATGGCTTGGTTGTGATGCCTAGTCACAAGTGAGCTTCTCCCTATCCGAGTGAGTTCTCACCACTCTCAACTCTGGTCAAACTGAGTTGACCAACCAAGGGCTGAATTTTCACAAGTATACCTCACCCTTTGGTTCCTTTGAGCTTTGAAATGCTCTCTGAATCTTTTTTGAAGGGAGGTCTCACTCCTTGAGGCTCTGGTCAAACTGAGTTGACCTTAGAAATCTGAACCTTTGAACTCTCAATCTTCCTGGTCACTCTGGTTTAAATTTCCTTTGAATTCAACACTTTGTATCTTTAAAATTCTGATTTTTTGTTTTAAAACTCTTTTCTCTCTCAATGTAACTAGTTTCCTAACCAATTCCTTTTTTAGTGTAAACAAAAGGAAAAAATAAAAAAACAAAGTATGGGACCCCATAGGGTATCCTCCTAGTTAATAGAGAGTTCTAATGTGTATGGTGAGAGTATGGTTGAATTAAGGTACCCTATAGTCAAATCAAGGTACCCTGTAGTTGCTTTCGACTTGCCTGAGGTGTTGATTGTTTTGCTCAGTTGGGAACGTTGGTTGGTTGGTCAGCTTCTAGTTGGTTGGCTTGGATTCATAATTTTGCTTCTTTCTTGGATTTAATCCCAGGTTGTTGCTTACCACCTTGGGTCTCCTTTCTGGGACCCCTTAACTCCGAAGTGACATCCGATGTTCGACCTGCCAAAATGAACTCTGCTGGAGGCTTGTATTTGAGAATTTTTGGGGCCAAATCAGTGGGTGTATGAATACATCCAACCGTTGAAAGGCACGATACAATAGTCTAGCAACAATGTAAAAAAATTTCAGCCATTAATTCAATGTTTAGGTACATCTTTTTTCAAGAAAAGACACTCAAAACAATGAAGAAATTGGAGGCTAAAATGGGGTTCCCTTGTCATCGAGGGCCTTGTACGTCACCTAAACTTCTAAATTAGCACTCAACGTTCACTAACAGATTGGACCTTGGGCATGGACTACCATGTCCATGTGAAAAAAATGCAAAATAACCAATACCGTGACTTACTCGATGTACTTTATAGCGGTACCTCAAACTGCATAATTTTAGTGTGTATCCGTTCTAAATTTTACAGCAAATAGTGCACAATCATACACTCAGATTGAACTTGTTCAATATGTTGCTAGGAAGCAGGGGATGTGTGAGAAAAAATTGCAGTCCATTTGAACGATTAGATGTTCGGCAAGACAAACAGACATGTCCCTTGAACAATGCATTTGAGCCAGCCCGGAGAATAGTTGGGTGGATTGCACAGCGAACGCTAACTCGGCATAGCCGTGCAACTGACATGGCATGGGGTTGCGCGGGACCTCTCCAAGTGTTGGTCGCCGTCTTCTGCTCGGATCATTTATCTACTGGATGCCGGCTAGTCTCGGTCCTGTGAACATGGAAGCAGTTATGGATTGACTTCACAACACTATGAACCGCAACAAGGAGTCCAGTGCAAAATCAAAGCAAACTTCAGAATTTGACAAAGTATTCTTGAAATTGATAGATATATTTCATGCACGTAAGAAAATGTGCAGAATTACAAAATTAGAATCCAACAAAGGGCAACGTGAAGTCCAAAAACGGGAAAGGCACAAATTGAATTTCCGCTGATGACTAATCACTTGCAAAATCAATCGCCACCTAATGACTTGCAAGATCAACAAATACCTAATCACACGCTAACCAAGCTAAGTAGGATACTAAGTCACTATTGAAGTGCCCATCTAAGTAAGATAACTGAACCACTTCCACACCCTCTACAACTCTTGAAACGACAACTTCCAAAATAGAACGTTGAATTCCATTCTTCTTCTGCCAATCCTGGCTCTGCAAAAGAAAATGTGACTAATGAAATCACCTACAGAGTCACTGAAGCCAAATCTTAGCTGCATACTTTGCCTGTGTATGAACCTTATGGTGTCACTCCCCTCTACATAGGAACGCCCCTGCACATCCAGGGCAATAATGGTTTTGCTTCTGCCCACAAAGCCTACATTGTTTATGTTGAAGCCCAGCCGATAGAGATTCGTGTATGCCATGGTCTCGTAAGTTGAAGCACCCACCAGGCTGTCCTAACTGAAACGATGGAGTAGTGAACCAAGTTGCTATTTCGTAATGGAACTCCGCTCTTGACATGGGCTTCTTCCGCTGTGATCTATGGCGATGTGACGACCAATGAGCCTTGTACAATACATACGCATTGCCCAATGACGTGTCTAAAATGAAAAAAAGAAGCTGATGCTACCATTTGTGGGACATGATCTGAGGAGTATACTCCACCCAGCATTGATCGACAACATCAACATCCTGCATCATCTCTTGATACTCCACTTGGATAGGTGATGTGGGGTATGGCGTCCTCTCTCCTCCAACCCACCAAAGACATATACATCCTAAAGCCATAGGGTCTGAAGAGGTGTTCAACAAATAAATAGGGCATCCATCGAACCACACGCATGGTGCCATACGTCGCGACCTGTACATCGCTGCAACTAAAGTACCACAAGGTAATTCTGTGTTGCAATACTATGAGAGATGGCTAGGCATTCCCACATGGTTCTGCTTATACGTCCTTGTAAACTAAGTACCCAACGACAGCAAAGCATCTACCAATTGAAGAGAGGTGAAGAACCTATTTGTAACTACTACATGCCCTAGGTGTGTCAAGTCGTCCTCGAGCTTTAAGACAACTTTTAATCCGAGGTCCTTCTCAGGCTTTTGATTCTTGCGGCCCTGATACACTATCAAATTATAGACATAACGAGATTTACTAGTGGCACAACACCAAATTTTGATGCCGTACTTGACTGGTTTGGCCTTCATATACTGCTTTATGTCACACCTGTATCATCTATAAGGCACCATAATTTCATCACATGTTAAATTCTTCTGACAATTATAAGATGCTTTAGCTCTACGTACAAAATTGTCTATGAGCCACCGATACTTGCCTATTTTATCATAGCCAGCCACGTTTTTGTCTTGAACTAGTGATTCATTATCCACTAAATGGATACATGCTAAAATTTGCTCGAATTTGGGTCGACTCATGACATGCTTAATGACTGAGCACCTATAAAATGTCCGCTTGGACCAGAACGACCTAATTGTAGGTTGTTGTTTCAAAGCCCACGAAAATACAGCCCCCAGCCATGCCTTTAGTTCTATGATGGTCAAAGTCTGCCACCTACCGCGATTCAACATGCCAGGACGGTCTACACTCTCTTGCAATGCATATTTATTTGTTTCATGACATATGATTTGCAAATCAGACTCGGGCCAAAAGGTCTCAAAGAATTCATGCACTGCTACCCGTCTCCTACTTGGCCTAGGAGTTGGCCCTAGTTGTGGCCCTAAAAAGGTTTCCCGGTCTCCTACCAGGGTTGTTTCGAGGCTATTCCAATGTCCATTTGCACACCTTGACTCAAAGCAACCCTCATCTAACAGTACATCGTCTATTGGACCCACCTCATCAACGACGTCTGGTTCGTGGAGCTCCCAGTCGGAGTTACAACCATTGGAGTCGCATGCAAAGTCGGCGTACTCAGCATCCCAATCGGAAACCTCCACATTGTCATCTTCGCTGCAGTCATCACTAGAAGTACCTTTAATCTGGAGCAGGTACTCTGGAAACGTCACACCGAATGTTGGTCCACCCATAGTAAGCTCTCCATCTAGTGAAAGTGGAGGGAGCTGTAAGTCCCCGTCCACCAAAAATTGGGTCAAGCCCTTTGTCGCATCCTCTGTTCCTTCAAATTGGGCTAAAAGCCGCTAGCGTGTCGTTCGAATTCCTATAGGAGACCCGTGACCACGCTGTAGTTCTCCAATCACAAGCTTAGATGGCCCTGCGTTGTCAACCCCTTCATACAAGCAAAGACTCTTCGCTATTGAACGGACACCCAGGATGCCCTCAAAATCAACAAGGCAAACATCGTCACCTGTGACAGCATGGATGAATTCCCTGGTGACCTCCCCCCTCATGGCTCTCCCACCGTTGGAAGTCAGACTCAGTCCCAAAGCTACTAGCATAACAAATGCCATTTGTTTGGGTTGCCCCTCCTCCGTTATCAAATTGCCAACACCTTGTGCATATCTTTGGCCGTGGCGGTAGCACCCTTCACTATTGCATGAGGTATACCAACCAGTTGAATCACCACTAACAACTTGTCCCTTTCCTTTATTGCAGCGAGAATGTTGTGGTGCTTCCTTGCAATCTCGTGGAGTCATTAACAATCGTTGGACCTCAAGCATGGCAGAAGGAGATGTTCCAAAATTTGTTCCAATCAGATTTTCGTCTCCTTCTAATAGTAGCATTCGCTCAACTCCTTGAGCACTTGGCACAGCATTCACTATTGCAAATAGATTCCTCACGATCCTTCGTCTTTGTGTCGATGCTCGTAGTTGTGGTGGAGAAACACGATTCTCTATTGAAAGTGGTGGCCTGACCTACCCTGGTGGTGTGAGCAAAATGGCATTACCATCTAAATTTCCTAATCCTCCCCTTCTCCGTGCATTCCCCTTCTGCTTTCCATTTGTACCCCGGCCCCTACCTCATTGAATGCGCCCCTCTTCAACGAGGTCTCTTTCACCCAATTCAATTCTGACTCCCAAAGGAGGTGAAAGAGGTTGTGAAATCCCTCTTCCTCCCTAAGAAATTGCCAAGTCGCCTTGCCTTTTCATCGCTCGTTTGCCTCGGCCCCTTCTCTTTTTCTCCAAGAGATGTTCCTGCCCCACCTCTTCGTCGCTTTGATGGAGAAGGGTTGTTTGAGCGGCATCCTCCCGTACTTGAGATTTCTCCGCGTTCTATGACTCGGCTCGGGCTCTTTGTGCCATCAATTGCACTTTTCTTTTGACTCTCCGTTGCATCACCGGGCTTCGTAACGCAAGCCTGGCTTTGGCAGCCGGCCGGCCGGCCTCCTTGGCATTCATCTGCTACGACATCGTCTGGCCAAAGCTTCCGTATCAATTCGTCAATGTAATCGGGAAATGGTGTTCTACACTTCCATCCAAGAGCATGACTCGCCTGTACACGCCAATGGTACCTGAAATTACGATTGACGGGATGCAAAGGTCAAGGGCGGCTCTTCCCAAAGAGAAGAAGACCCTGCAAAAACTTCATGTCTAAGGCCCTCAAAATTTTCCTCTGCTGTCTCTCAGAGCACTTCTGGCTTAGAAGCCAGTCATCAATCACTCGTGCTTCCTCCTTCAAGTGCGATGGGAATGAATCGAGAGCCCTTTTTACGAAATCCATGGCTGCTCTAGTCACCTCTTGCAATTGCAACAGTTCGATGTTGTCACGCTTCTTCCCGAACCCTCCTATTCTGCTCATTGCGTCCGCCACCTTCTCCACTCCTAGTACGTGCGAGATGTGTCCCCTTCAATCTTTCTTGCTGCCATATTGCTCTCATCAGAAGAAGTGGTCAAGTGGCACACTATGGAATTCAGCCATGGCCACAAGTCTGTGCAGTTGTTATTGTTGTAGTGCGTCCTTGCACCGTCTTTGCCCTTCCCTTCCTGAAGTTGCAATGATTGTCAACATCGTCCTGGAGACCAACAGATTGAAAAGCCTAGCACGGAATTCGCTCCACTACTTCCCCCACAATTGAGTAAGGACGCAAGAATCCAAGGCAAGCGCTTTCTCGAAGTGCAAAAACCCGCCTTCAAACCCTTGAACTGAAGCTTCGCGCCATAAACCCTCTCTAGCGTCCACCTCACCCTCTCCGCAATGGTAATCCTCCGGGTCTGTGCCACCTGTCTTCTGTTATTCTACCTGGTGACGTCAGCCCTACCCCTAGTTTCAGTGCCTAACAAGGGCTCATCCCGAAGGTCATAAATTTTGCATTCGCTGCATAAATGGAATATTCATCCACATTTAGTGTATTATAGCTTGTTGGATAGATCTTTGGGAACTCTTGAAGCCATCTTTGTGCACATTTTCAATCAACATATGCCTGTTGCATGTTTTTGGCGTCTGAAATCAGTTGAGGACACTTTTTGTCCTCGATGATACTTTGGGGTTAATCCAAAACACAAAATGGAAAATTTGTACCAAGAATGAAGCTTCGCAGTCCAAGGAGGTTAGGCCCCAAATTTAAGAGAGAATTTGATTAGAAAATTGGTTAGTATGGCAAAACACTTAAAATTTTGGCGATAGCTTTGCCATCCAAGGAGTTAGCCCCAAGTTTTTAAAGACAACAGAGCCAAATTGAGAATAGGAAAATTTGAACCAAGGGCGAAGCTTCGCCATCTAGGGGGTTTAGGCCTGAATTTTGGTCAATTTCCACTAGTGGGTTAGTAACAAATCATGAGGTTTGGTTCTCACCCAAATCACTCAAAATAACATAAACATCACTAGGACCACGAATTCCAACACCTAGGCTTCAAGGGGAATTTACAACAACCAAATGTATGAAATTTTTCTCCAAAAAAGTTCAATTGAAATTTGGTTAGTAGACCTTAAAGACTCAAAATCCAAAACAAATAGACATAAATCAAGTTCCAAGGGATTTTAACTAACGGCATCGCCAAAATTCAGCTAGAATGTCCTTGGAGTTAGTACCAAAAGAAGACTTCAATAAAAAAATGCAACCAAATATAAAGTTAGTTCAAAATTGCTTGAAAATACCAAAAGAAAACAAGTTTAGGGCAAAGGGACCCCATGTCCTTTGCAATGAGCTCAAAAACACACTAGAATGCTTGAAAACACAAAAAAATTTCAAATTTCAATGTAAAATGAAGAGTTTTGGCAAATACCAAAAGTTCTTAACAACGTGGCCACGTATGGTGCAAATAATAAAATGCAAAAGGGGTTTGAAACAAGAATAAGGGGTGCAAAAAGAGTCGGTGGGAGGCCTTTTATACATTTTCAAGGCCCCCCACTTACCTCCAATTACTCTAAAACTATCTACGTAATTAAAATCATGAAAATCAACTATTACTACGCCTATTTCTACCCTATTGCTGGTCCTTCTATAATTTTTGGAGAAAAGATCCAATTGAGAAATGGACAATGCCGTTGGCTTCAGAAGACCCAAATTAATTTAAGAGACCCTCTAACCTCCAACTTCCCAGCCAAAACCTTCACAAAAGATAGCGTTTATGAACTTAGTGAAAAGGTGAAAACTAACTTTTGGAGTTTTAAGTCTTTTTCAATTCTAATTGGCCAAGGTTGTTTGGAAGGTTCAAGAATGCAAGAAAAGAGTCCAAGAAGTCTTAATTTGGATTTCATATCATTGTGATTCACTTGGCATTTTGTGGAATGTTTTAAAATTCTATTGGAATTTGGTGACACTGCTGGTTTGGGTAGCTATCAATGTCAAAATGTTGCGAAACTTGATTAGGCGCTTATTTAGACTAAAACACATACTTCTAATTTTTAGTGGAATTTTACCATTACCAAAGGGAATTTCTATGATTTTTTCCAACCCTAATAAAACAATTAACTTCCCATGGAGTCAAGTTCCGCAATTTGAAAAATTACAAAACCTTTTGGATAGCATCTAAAAAGCCCCAAGGTCCTTTGTGCAATGTTTCAAGTTCAACTTACACTTTGTGGAAGAGATAAAATTTTACCTCCTATTGATTTGAATTCATGTGGGGAGGAATCATTCTTGTTTGAGAGAATCTTGACAAGCCAACTTCATCGTTACACTTCCTAGTATGTTTTGTACTAAGAACACTTCTCTTTGTTTGTCAATTGTCTTTTTCAACATTAGTGATTTTTACCTTCCGTGCTTCAGTGATTTTTGTCCAAGTTTGGGACTTCGATGGAAATCTCTACGAGATCCACCAAAGGAGGTTCTTAGAACTTAAGAAGAAAGTTGACATCCTGCACTTCCAACTTCTATTAATCGCGCCACGTCACTTTTTTATAAAGTTAAAATTTCACTCGTATAGCATTTAGGTGTCTTCTACTTGGTTTGCTAATAGGATTTAATTTCATTTGAAATTTCTAATTGACATCCCAAATACTGTTTTATAACACTAGAAAATGTATTTGGAAGGTTTTAAGGCTCTTCCATAATTCTAGGAGACTAATCCCATATGAATAGGAAATTTCTCTAAGTAAATTGCAAACACTCTATTCTACCTTTTTGCTAATAATTAAAGGAAAAATTAAGCAAAAATGAAAAAGGTTCGAGACCCAAGCAATAATCCTAGGGCTCATAGTGTCCAAAAGATTTTTTTTCTAAAATTTGGTTCTTGTACTAGACATGGCAATTTGGAAGCATTTTTGGTGATAACTTTGGCTTTTACGCTCAATATACAGATGACATCACATACAAAAAGCAAGCAAATATAAACATCAATATCTTCTTGCACAAAACAACAAATTCTATTGCAAAAACAATAGGATACAAAATGTCATGCTTTCAAGGTGAACAATACTTTAAACAAACTTTTGTTTTTGTCCACTATTTGTCTAGTACAAAACTCCCACTAAATAGTAGGACAAAATTTGAACCAATTGCTTTTAGTCACAAAATCTCCCACTCAAATGGTTGAATTTCTGTACCAATCAATCACTTGGGAAACATTGAATAACTGCCAAAGAACCTTGAAATGTTTGGCCGGAAGAGCCTTTGTGAAAATGTCAAAAAGATTAGTAGTCGATGGACAATATTGAAGTTGAATCTGTTGATCTTCAACCAATTTACGAGTATAATGGAATTGTAAATCAATATGTTTTTTTCCTTGGATCATTAGGACTAAAGGCAAGTATGATACTCACTTGATTGTCACAGTGAATGATAGTTGCATATTGTTGACAATGTCCAATATGCTCTATGAGACGTCTGAGCCACACAACATGTTTTTCACAATCATACAACGCAATATATTTAGCGTAACATGTGCTTGTAGCCAAAATATCTTGACGATGAGAACCCCACATGACTGGTCCATTGTTTAGAAACACCACATACCCACTGCGACTGTGTCAATATTTCTTGTCGTTAGCAAAATTGGAATCACAATAAGCGTGAATAATTAGATTCGATCCCTCACCTCCATAAGTAATGCCATAGCCAACTGAGCCCCACAAGTACTTGAGAATTTTGTTCATTGCAAAATAGTGTTGAGATGATAGGTGAGACTGAAATTGACCTACATTTGACGTAGCAAATGTAATATCAGAGTGAGTGGTATGGCTAGCAAAGCCAAGGCTACCATGAACTTCCTTATAAGGATACTGCTTGTTAGGCCGATTATCAGTTATTGATGAAGTTTTAGTCAGGTATTGTAGAATCAGTTGGAATCATGCATGGGGCGGAATCAAGCATTTTATATTTTTGTAGCTTTGATTCGATATATAAAGTTTGATGAATATGAACTTGACGTTGTTTATGGTTATAGAGTATATGAATGCCAATATTAAACTCTAGATCTTTAGTCTTTACTTGAAAGATTCCTTTATTGACGTCAAGATTGTCTAGATATGTTTGGGAGACTTAGAATAAATCAAGACATCAAAAATAATGAGCAAGATAGGAGATGGTTCTTTTGAGAAATATAAGCATTTGTCATCGAGACAAGCTTGTACAGATCATCTAGTTAGGAAAGTGTCAAAGCACTTGTTCTACACTCTACTTGCATGTTGTAAACCGTATATCGATTTGAGTAATTGACAGACCTATGTAGGTTGACTTTCGTCAAAGAATCCTTTAGGCTACAACATATAAATTTCTTCCATTAACTTGCCATATAAAAATGCCATCATAATATCAAACTGCGTGATGTCGTAGTCTTCAAAAGTTGCAATTGCCAGTAATGTATGAATGGTATCATACCATACCACGACAGATAAGGTATCAAAAAATACAAGCCAAGTTTTTGAGAGCATCATTTGGCTACAAAACGTGCCTTGAACTACTCAAGTAATCCATTTAGTTTAGTTTTATAAGAGGAACCCATTTACATTTTATAGCTTTTCTCCTTGCCGATGTTGTGATGTGGGCCGTCTACTATTTGAATTAGACATCTTGTTAGTTGAAAAATTAGTTGTTAGTATTGTGTGTTGTGAGTTACTAATCGTGGGGTATGTAAGTGTTAGGAGCCTAAGTCTTGACTATGTTGTTGCCGGTTCATAACCGGTTGTTAGTAGTTGATACTAGGGTAGTGGAGTTAGGGTTAGGGTTAGGGTTAGCCGGCGGCTAGCAGACGGGGGTTGTGGTGGCTACTAGCGGCAAGGGCTGGTCCTTTGCTCTCTCTCTTTTTTCCTTGTCTTTTGGAGGGTGGAGGAGGTGGAGGTACTTGAGTGAGTGAGTTGTGTTGTTGTTATAAGAGGTTTATTTGAAGTAAAGTATTGATTTGGGGAGCTTTTGTGTAACATTTTGCAAGAATATTTGTTGAGTGTTATATTTTGGATCTGGGCTTTTGAAGAGTTGATACGTAAGTGTGCCAAGTTTCAAATCTAAATCTACTATGAAGAAAAAGTTATGAGGCGTTGAAGTGGAGGTGTTTGGATTTCAAGGCAGCCAAGGAGGGTATATTGAGGAGCGTCATTCTTATTGGATTTTTGTGATGTGAACGTGAAACTTGGAGGGTACTCTTTTTATCTTGTCTTATACTTTGTGCCAAAAATTTAGCTTCAATGAACTTAAGATCTAAGAGTTATGTACAAAATACAACCGGGTGGTGGAGGCAGTGAAGGTTTAGAAGTCAGTATTGGGGTAATGTCCACCAAAGTTGGACGGTATCTTGAATTGAGTTGAAAGTTGGCATGTGAGTATTTGAGTAGTGGATTTACAATGTGTCAAAGTTTCAAGTCATTTGGAATTACTATCCAATAGTTATGCTAGATCAAAGTTAGATATGGCAATTTCTAAATTATTGAAGGAATTATAGGATAGGGATTTGGAAATATAGGGACCTTGAAGGTAGGTTTATGATTATTTAGGGTGTTTAGGGAGATTATTGATGTATACAAAGCACTTTCACAGCAAAAGCTTAGTGCTATTCTGAACCTAATCACAAAACCTTGTGACACCAGTAAGGTTGTAAGACCTAAGTTTGGTTGCTTAAAGAGAATCAAGTTTGTCTTTCATAGCTTTGAGCCACTATTGAGCAAGTGGAGATTTAATCGCCTCATCAAAAAAATTTGGTATTGATGGCAAATCGACAACCAAGCCCGAATAAGCGTTGAGGTCTGGAAGGAGTCAATGAGACTAGTTGAGAGTCTAGAATGTTGGTTTGTATTGGAGCCAATTGAACTTGACAATGATTATTGAAGCTAGTTTTTCCAAATTGATATTCTGACTTATTGCAGGCATATCTAATCCAGTGATATGGCGATGATTAGGGACCAAAGAGCTATTTCCTTCAATATAGTAAAATGAACAGGTAGGTTTCGTAATTGTAGAAGTAGATTCATTGCAGATGATGTTACTAGATATGACAACTTGATGCTTATTCAAGTCCCATACCTTGTAAACTTTAGATGTTTCAAAATATCCAAGAAACAATCTCCATGAAGCCTTCAATTGTAGTTTAGTCTTGATATTGCTAGATATGTGGAAATAAAGAAATGTTCTAAAGGCTCACATATGAGCAACTGAAGGTTTCAAATCCATAATATCTCAAATGGTATTAATGCATGAAATAATCTGGAGCTAGTTCAATTGAGTGTATAAATCAAGTACTAAACTACCTTTCCCTAGAATTTGAAGGATAATTGTTGGTCATGAATGCAACTTCTGACCATCTCCATGATTGTCTTGTGATCCTATTTTGCCACACTATTCTACTGAGGAGTGTATGATACAATAAGTTCGTGACGAATATTTTCTGACAAAAGGTAGGCTTGAAAAGCCTTGTTGACGTATTCACCTCCATTATCGATTCACAAAATCTATATCTGATGATGACTAATTTGTAATACTTCTTCAAAAACTCTTTTGAAACAATTTAGTGCTTCAAATTTTTGCTTGATGCAAAAAACAAATCTATAAGAAGAATGATCATCTTTAAACAAGATATAGTATAATACGATGTTGATTGAGATTAACTAGAAATGACATATGGGAATTTTTGCCAAGAATACATTCTAAGCATATATGGTTTAAATCATTCTCAGGAGTAATGTTAAGGCCAATAACCAAACTTGTTTGTGCCATTTTTTGGATCATATCGTAATGTAAATGGCTAAGTCATCGATGCCAAGTGACCAGTGAGCATGAATTTGGTGATGCAGAAATATCTCGAAAAAAGACCACAATAAGAATAATTTGAAGAGAATGTGGAATCTCAACTTTAATATCGAGAATGTAGGTTCCTTGAAGAAGATACCCAGTCATGATGATTGAGTTTTTTTTTTATAAGATGACATGTTGTATGATCGGCTTGAAATAGCAAGTTCTATTGAGAAGCAACTTGAGTCATGGAAAATAGATTTTGTCCCAATCTAGGAACATAAAAAACATCTTTTAAGACAACAAGTACTATCGAGTGTGGTAAAAAAATTTTGATCTTAATATCACCATTTGTAGTTGTGAAACATACCTTGCCACTAATGGCTAAGATAGATATCTTTTGATTGTCAAGTAATGAGCATAATTTTGTAAACCAAGAAAATTTATTAGTCATGTAATGGGATGCTCCTGTATCAGCTATCCAAGATTGGAAAGTTGTATAATGGTACTGGGGAGAATTCTGAGCAAGAGTCATGAACAACTATTTATATGATAAATGTGAATATAATTGTGGCATAGAAAGATTTGGAAATGAGATTGTATTAAAGTCTTCAAGAACTAAAGGATTTGATAATTGCAAGGTGACAAGTTACTTGAGATTTGTAAATTCTGAAATATCATTGGAAGGCTCAAGGCTACTGATATATGCTAAGTCAAATGGATTATTGCTCGTATGTTCTTCCAGATAATATTGCAGGATGGTGTTAGCAAAATTGGCACGGACTAGAGTTTAAGGTAAAAAAGGATTCCCCCTATGGTGAGAACATTCATTGAACTAGTGACTAAATTCTCCACAGTAATTGTAGGGGGTGATCTTCTTTAATTCTAAGAGCTTCAAGGCTCTTTTCTTCCTTTTTTCAAACAACATATTAGATGGAGTTAGAAATGTACCAGAATGTTGAGGGTGACGACAAGCTGGACCATTGCAACGATGAGACAGAAGGGTTGATCTCAAGTTGAAGTTCTACTACATAAGAGGCGGTTGATAAAAATTTCCAGGATGTTGATAACTCCTAGTGGAGAATTGAGATCTACTAGGCATAGATGAACTACCATGAGAAGGACGTTGATTCAATGTGCAAGGGTGTGGATAACTCCTATTAGTCTATTGCAATCGTGAAGTAGAGAAGCATTGAGCCATAAATACTAAGGTAGACGTATTAGTTTCTTTGATCTCCTATTGACATGTTCGTTTGTCTTTTCAAAGCAATAGCTTGATTAGGTTTTGCAAAGTGCAGTCTTCAATTGGTGACAACTCCTAGGTAGGTAAAAATTACCAAGGTAGGGTGGAAGATTTGTCAAGAGTTTAGCCATCATCGCTTCATCACTAATAGGATAATTGGCATCTAATAACTCCATTGCCACTTCTTCAATTTCCACCAAGAAGTCTGATAAGTTATTTTGAGTTTATAAAGTTAAGGCATAGAAATGGGCATGTAATTGATGCACGTTAGCATTAGATTTGGTGTTATAGAATTCACACAACCGCTTTCAACAAGTTGTAGCAGTGATGATGATACGTAACAACTTATGCAAGTGCCTCTCAATAGAGGACATAATAATCCTGACAGCTTGCGAGTCTCATTTAAGCCAATCAGTAAGTGCACATTCATCGTCTCCACAAGATTGCTGCTCTTCTCCCTCTACAATCCGAAGTAATTGCTCTGCTTTAAGAAGATTGACGATCTAAAACTTCTATGCAGGGAAGTCAATGCCGTCAAATCGCACAATGTTGTGTAAATTCTGATCCAAAGCCATCATAATCTTGATCAAGAATTAGATGCAATGTAGTTGTAGTAATCTTTTTCCCCTTGAAGTGCTTATTGTTTAGCAATTTGAGATAGTAGAAAATCTAAGATATTGGAGTACTCAGAAGTCCAATGTCCTCTCTCAATGGCTAAATGCCATGGAAAAATTAGCTCATTAAAGGAAAAATCCTTATACAAAAATCTTGAAAAATGAATGATGAGTTGTTGGATGTGTTTCTTAAAATTGTGAAAACAATATTGACTACATTCTACATCTAAGTCTCTGTAGCATTCACACGAGCATTTACAATCTGAATGAAGACTATCAAGAAAGCTCATAGAAATGGATACAATTAAGTAAGTTCAAGAAAATCAAGAAGATTAGAAAAATTCGAATAGCATATGAATTACTTCCATTTAGTCAATCTAATTGCTCTAATCGCTCTATAAGCACAATGATTCTATTGATTAACAAAGAATTGAAGTATTTAGGCTCTAGCCTTGCGGTCAAAACCACCAAATGCGCAAGAAATTGACAGTGAATGAAAAGCACAAATGAATGCAGCTGAACGAGGAAAAATATGAAAGTAAGCGTGTGGACTAATTAATGGAGGAGTTATGACGGGAGGAATGTCAAAGGTTGAATTAACTTCAGCTTGAAAATATGTTGCTTGGAAAGATGGCGTAGGAAACATTCTTGATAAGCTAACGAAACTGTGAAAGAAGTAAGAGAGTATGCAAATTAGCGCTTATGTGGGCCCATAACCTTTTGTTTTTATGCTTAATATAAAAACAACATCACATACAAACAACAAGCAAACACAAACATCAATATCTTCTTGTACAAAACAACAAACTCTATTGCAAAAACAACGGAATACAAAATGTCACCACTACAACAATGGCAATGTTTTATGACTGCAGAATTATAACTGAGGATGACTGGCGACTGCTTGCAATCATATTCTTGAAGGCCAACACTTTGGGGAGAAATATGACTACAAAATATGACTGTCAGTCATTTTTACGCCTTGTACGACACAAGCGTATACTATACGGCCATTAGGAATACCAAAGTACTTCATAGGGAACGTAGGGAACATGTTTGGGAACGTTGGGAACATGTTTGGGAACATTGAGTCATATTATCACTAATATTTTCATATAATAGTGATTTTGTTTTGTTTTGGGCAATTCAAGAGAAATTTGGGCAATTCCAAAAAAATATAGAGAAGTCATTGTTTAAAATTTTAAAATCCTAGTCACCTACTTTTTTGGATTTTGAATCCTAGTCACCACTTTTTTAGGGTTTTGAGACCCTAGCCGTCATTTTTTTAGGGTTTTGAAACCTTAGCCGCCACTTTTTAGGGTTCTGGAACCCTAGCCGTCACTTCTTGTGGCTCTTCTTTCTTACTTTTTATTGTCTCTTAGCTCTCACTTGTTGTTGCTTTTTGTTGCATCTTAACTCTTGTTTCTTGTTGCTCTCTAGTTCATGCTTCTTGTTTCTTATTGTTGCATCTAAATTCTTTCTTTCTCTTGCATTTGAACTCTTTCTTCTTCCTAGTTCTTTTTTTTTTGTTTCCTCTTGTTTTATAGTTCTTGCTTCTTTTTTGTTCTTATTGTATCTATACTCTCATTTCTTGTTGTTTCTTGTTATGTCTTAGTTGGTGCTTCTTGTTTCTTCTTGTGTCTTAGTTGTTGCTTTTTCTTTGTTCTTATGTCTTAATTGTTGCCTCATATTGTGTCTTAATTGTTGTTTCTTGTTTTATGTTGCTTCTTGTTTTTTGTTGTGTCTTAGTTGTTGCTTAGTTGTTGTTTTTTTATTCCTTGTTGCATCTTAACTTTTGATTCTTGTTAACTCTTAATACTTATCTTCTTTTTCTTGTTTTTTTCATCATTAATCTTATTCTTTCTATCCTAAACTTGAGCTAAATATT
Source organism: Climacium dendroides (assembly GCA_950106755.1). NCBI lineage: Eukaryota > Viridiplantae > Streptophyta > Bryopsida > Hypnales > Climaciaceae > Climacium > Climacium dendroides. The sequence continues at coordinate 26,310,097 of OX467086.1, forward strand.
TTGTGTTTTTGTAAGTCTTTGAAGGTTAGGCTTTGTTGTTCAATCACTAAAAACTAACCTCTCATTTCTTTAATTGTATATACAGGCATCAAAAGTTGAAACAAAGACATTGAAAGCTACTTGCAACTTCATGAAGACAAAAATATGACTCACAGAAGTCATATTCCATAAAATATGATTGACAAAAGTCGTATTCTACATCACTGCAAAATATGACTCATCTCAGTTATATTTCATAAAATATAACTGCCAAGAGTCGTATTCTACATCACTGCAAAATATGACTCACCTCAGTCATATTCCATAAAATATGACTAACGAGAGTCGTATTCTACATTACTACAAAATATGACTCACCTCAGTCATATTCCATAAAATATGACTAACAAGAGTCGTATTCTACATCACTGCAAAATATGACTCACTTCAGTTATATTCCACGTCATCCAAAAATATGACTGACCGCAGTCATATTCCACATCATCCAAAAATATGACTGACTGCAGTCATATTCCACGTCATCCAAAAATATGACTAACCGCAGTCATATTCCACGTCATCCAAAAATATGACTGACCGCAGTCATATTCCACGTCATCCAAAAATATGACTGACCGTAGTCATATCCCACGTAGGATTTTTTTGTTTGCCCGGGCAACTCAAGAAAAAGTCAAGACTCCCCTAGGAAAGTCAAAGTATATGCCATGTTGGCATACTATGGCTAAAAATGGATATTTATACCCCTCGGAAAATATGACTGCCAATATGACTGATGTCTGAAGCAACTGCTTCTAAACGACTGGAGTTAGTCATATTTCGAGTCATCTACAGTGATTTCTGTGTGAGTCGTATTTTTTGATTTTACGACTCACTATAGTCATATTTTGCAGTCATAAAACACTGCTTTTGTTGTAGTACACGCTTCCAAGAAAGTGAATAGTACTTTAAGTGAACAAAAGTTTGGATGAATGTTCTAGTTTAGTTTTTATCCACTATTCGTCTAATACAAAAATAACATAGTCACAATCCTTTAGGGGTTAACATAACATTGTTAAACAAGCATGTGATCTCCAAAATATAGTAGAAGGACAATGAATATTGGCTCAATTGAAAGCAAGAGAATTATCTTTAGCATACGTCAAGGAGTTTTATCTTCCTCATGATATATTTTTTTTGAAATTGGGCTACCTCTTTCTTCAAGTTAAAGGGACCAAGAATATTGGTCTATAATGAATTCTAATAATCATGCAAATTTGCAAAGTAAAAAAATTTGAATTTTGTTGAAGTATTACTATTTTTCTTGATTCAACATGGAGTGAGGTGTTTAGGGGTATTTGAATTTTGACTACATATCTCCACATGGAGACCCAAGGTGAATAAGGTAGTCTACTCTAAAATTGACCATATTCTGAAAACAATTATGACACATGGATACATTTTGCTGTCTTCGATGTACCATTAGTGTACATTTCACAAGGTGATTGCTTCTAGTGACCATTGCATTTCAACTTCAAAAATTCATAACTAATTCCATGAAGGTCCAAAAATTATGAAATGACTTGGATTAGATGCCAATTCTATTTTCCTTCCTACAAAATTTTACTACAAATTATTTTAAAGAGTTTTATTAGCTTCCCTCCAAAGGCAATTAGCCCTTAAATGATTGCTTTAAAAGCAAACTACTAGAGAGTTTTCTCTCTCATAGACGATTATCTTTGAATGAAGCTATGTCGATGAAAATAATTGGTTGAAATCCAATTTTGAAGTCATCTTGATGATTGTCATTGTCTAAAGTTGAGGCACCAACTGTCAACCATGTCCAGTATCCAATTTGTAAGGTGTGCTATTTCCAACTTTAAAATGGAACTCAGGCTTGGAATGTGTTTGTTTCTCATTTTCAAAGTTGAGATTAATATGATTATGACACCCCCCCAAAAGTAGTGAACAAGAAAGTAAGAAGTAGTGAGTAGAAAAATAATTCTTGAATGATTGGAATTAGAAGACTCTAGACATTGGGCATTGGACAAGTGGACTTTTTGGCTCCCGAAATTCACAATAATCTGAATTTTGGAAATAAAATTCTGAAAAAATTAACAACCTCCATATTTCCTATCTTCCTACATGGAAATTTTTTTCCATCACCTCCTCACCATCTGTTCCAAAATCGCTTAAATGATCGGCTACTGCTGCCTCAACCTTAAAGGGACGGATGGTCGGGTTACCTCTTTCCGAAAGCAAAGTTTGAATCTTATTTCATTCAAGTTTTTCAAGCCCACCTACTCCCAAGGAGAAGTCGGAGGTGCAGCGGAGAATTGTCGGAGTCGATGCGAGATCACAACCATCGCTCTGAGCCCCGTCTCGACAGACAATTTTGTGGTATTTCTTCTTCTTTAAGCCGAAAGGGTGAAAAAAATTTTAGGCTTCGTGGAATTTTTTGCAATCAGCTGTTTGTAGCTTCTGTAGAGCAGGAACCTTCCATTTTCTCTCCAAGAGAAATGATCTATGGGCATCATAGACCTTCATTCATTCACCTTGCATGTATCGAGACACTTATTCCAATAGTGTTTGGATAAATCAAGGATAATTTGTGGATGGTCGTGAAAATTGTCGCTCTTCTTCCGTTTCTGAGTCAGGTTTCTTGGATTGTTCATCTTTTTCTTAGTGATGTTATCGCTTTGGTCAAATCAACTACAACTGCTTCAATTGAGAGTTGTGAGATTATTTGTTTATAATTGGATTCCATCTGCACTTGTGTTGTTTTGGTTTGCAGCGATTCGGGAATGTGCCGCGCTAGAGGGATATTGTGGGAACGATTAGTGACGTGCTTCAATTGATTGCGATGAGTATTTCTGCGGCGGAGTTTGAAATTGCGAAGGCGGATTTTCGAATGCAGTGTTAGATTTGTGCAGAGGATCTGAAGAATTTGAAGCTTTTGCAACCAATCGATTACTAGATCGGCCTTCAAATCGCAGGTTTCAGGGAGTTGTTCATTGCTGTATTGCTTCTTTTTGCTATTGTGGTTATGATTGCGGTATATCGCACCGCAATGGTACTGTTAGAAGGATTCATAGCGTGCTTCAACTCAGTGTGATTAGGCTTTGCGAAGATGTACTTTGAAGGCGAATTTTCGAATGCGATGGTCGATTTTTGCAGAGGATTTGAAGGATTTGAAGACTTGCTCAAGGATTTGAAGAACCAGAGTAGACAGAAAGAAATGGTGTAAGTAGTGCTATCAATCGAGATGTCGCTTCTCCTCGCACACAGTCATCGTCTTTCATATCCGAGATACTATTCCGCGCTGCAGCATCGCAGCTTCAGCAGCTCCTCGCAGCCGGCAGTTTTGAACTTGGTGTGTCATCCCCGCGCGTTCCGCTGCTGCGCGGCTAGTTTTGACTATGGAGGACTAGAAGATGGTGACTTCGTGGCTGCAAACGATTCTTCTCCTCCGCAGGTGAAAAATTCGCGTGCTTCTAATCAAAATCATGTCGCCATGGCGAACTCTGCATCGGATGTGGGAAAGGCTTCCGGGGCGCGGCAGGAGCCAGCATGGATCCCGGTTACAGAGGGCAGGATTGAGAGGGTATGACTCGAATCTCCTTAGAGAAGATAGCGAAGTGGCTCCTTCGTTTTCCTAAAAGTATCATATTATGACGAAGTGTTCTCTTTTGTACAGGCTATCTTTAATTTTCGGTTCCTCACTCTGATGGCGATTGTCGGCTCGCTTGTAGGTTCCCTCCTTTGCTTCCTCAAGGTCACAATCTCAACCGAGCTGCTATCTTTGCCGTTCTTGCCGTTTGCTCAAGCGGAAATTCAAATTGATGGACAAATTACAGCACATTCTTGAAACTGCACGTTCAATCAGACCTAAGGAAGAGGGTACCATTGCATCATTTAAATTTTTTAGCCAATCAACCCATTCAGGTCCTCTGCATCTGATAGAAGAGGACCTGAATGGGTTGATTCAGATTTTGATCTCACTAATGAATATTCTATAGTTTGAAGGATACAAGTGTGTTTCACCTCAAAGAACAATTTTCCTAGTTTAAACAATGTCTTTTAAAAAAAAAATCCACAAGTTCAAAGTACAAAATACTAAAGATAGCATAATTAAATTTGCATTTGAAAATGTATACCAAAAAAGTTCTTGGGAAATCCTCTAATATTCAACTCACAATCTATTTTAGAAGCAAATTTGAGTTATTGCTGTTAAACTTATTAATAAATATTGGTTGATGCAATGGTGGATTCAACTGCATGTTCACCATGCGTCATGATTTACCATTTTCATTTGAAAGTCGTCAATAAACTATTATTCCATGTTGCACTTGATTTACTCATCTTTGCATATTTGGAAACTTGAATCACAGCAAGGGCTTTTAGGGATCAACCAATATTTAGGTGAATGATTTTGAAGAGATCACTATAAAGCGATAAAGAGATCACTTCATACATAAGATCCAAATTTGTTGAGATCAGATTTTTATCACTATGAATGAATGCCTTGTGCAGTGCAATTTCAGAGTGGGAAGTTGTAGATCAGTATGGTATATACAAGTGACAGTAGACAAGCCCGTTTCCATGCAAGCATTAGTGACCACAGACATTCTGCCAAGTCATGCTTACACAGCTAGCTAATTGAAAGCCAGCCAAGTGTATTGGAAGAGAAGAGTTGCTGTTGGTAACAGGGATCAGGGTCCTAACATGGACCTCAGTGAAATCCGAAATGTTGTTATGCAGGGGACTGGATACGTATGTGAATCATTCATTGCGTACTTCAGAATGTGTGTGAATGGATTGCACTCGGGGAAGGTGATACTTCGACTTGTTGAGGCTGTCGGTAAGCGCTTTGAACGTTTACAAGTGACTTTCAAGTTGATGCTTGAATTACGAGATTGGGTTTAGCGTCTATAGTTTGCAGCTTTCTCGTGCTTAGATACTTTTTTGTAACCTAATGTGTGAATTGCCGGAAAATTAGATGTATACCTCGTTGGAACCGTGATGCTGATATTCGGAATGGGCCTCTACGGACTGTTCATTGGCAACGAGTTAAAGGAGGGACAGCATGATCGTGCATTGAAGAATACAACACTCTTCGGGATGTTTGCACTCAAGGTACGCAAAAACTGTATGCCAAAGCTTCAGAAGCGGAAGGTAGAGGAAACTCTTTCAGTCACGTTTTTGCATTGAACGTATGCAGAAGTTTGCTTTTTTTGAAGATCACTTTGGGAACAATAGCCAAATCTGTTGAGATCACTTTTCCATCACTATTAACAAAATTCACATGCAATTTCAAAGTGGGAAGTTGTAGATCACCAATGGTGACAGTAGACAAACTCGCTTTCATTCAAAGATTAGTGACCATACACATTTAGATAATTTATGTTTACATCACGTTACCATATATGAGTTGCTGTTGGTAATAGTGGTTAGCATAGAAGGGAAGAGCTCCCTAACAGTTCTATTACCAACCTCCAAAAGCTAATCTTCTATTGTTTTGTTCCTGAAACAGTCTCGACCACGCTGGATGCAGATTACGACATTGGATACATTGAAGACAAAGCTTGGACATGTCATTGTTATGATTTTTCTTGTGAAGCTTTTTGAGAAGAGCAAGACAGTACACATTGCCAGCTCCGTGGACTTACTATACTATTCCATCTCCATTTTCTTGTCATCTGCTGCGCTCTATGTGTTACATCGTTTACATGCATCCAAACACGTGTAAGCAAATATTAGAGTGTTGGCGAGCAGTCTTTTGGAATCTTAAAATTGTCAATATGTCCATGGTTAGTTAATTGTAATTAGACGAATTACGTGACCATTTTCAGTTCGTAGACAACAATACGTTGTCTTTACCTGTAATAATTTCTTCTTTCAATCTTATCTTCTTCAGTACTCCATAAATATATGGAACCACAGATTCTCATGCAAATCCAGCATTTCAACCGACTGAATCACTTCCAATTTGTGAATGTCATCACTTCCATCATAGGCTTGTTATGAGACTAGACAAACACGTCAAGAACTATGAGAACCATAAATTATTGGCGTTTGCTAGTCTCTGCAGAATTCATCATTTTCTAAACCCGTGGGAATCAATTCCTTAAAAAAATGAAAAAATACTCATTGGAAGTCAAACTACTATAGAAGATGTTTCCTTTTCTCAACAAAACTCTGAGGATCCTTTACAAAAGAATTCTTTGTCATCCATTGGACACTAAGTGTCCGTGGCATCGTTACAGGGTTAACCCCTATAGTATATCAATGATGAAATGGGTATTTTGCATTTTGGGACAAGCTCCTCCTATGAATGCAATCCTTGATGGTATTTTCTTCTTGAAATGTTTATGTAGAGTTGGGATTTCTTCTAGCTTTCCAATGAGCCAATGTGCAAAAGTTTGTGATTAGAGGTTTAAGTAGTTTTCATTTTCTTGAACTTTCAGACAACTAAAAACACATTTTTTTTTTAAAATTAAAAAATAACGTGTGTGTGTGCCTATATCCATTAAACAACAGCTGGTCACCATGGAAATCATTTGTTTGGGTACAATGTGGATTTTGGCTTAAAAAAATGCAAAAGCACTCATTGGAAGACAAACTACTATAGAAGATCTTTCCTTTCCACACAAAATTTGGAGGATGAATATAGTTGCACTTATGTCCTACGTAAAGAAATTATTTGTCGTTCATTCCATTTTAACCCCTAAATGCTCTTAGAATTTGTTCTAAATTGAACAAAAGCCAACATTTTGATAAGTTGTATCAATTACTTTTAATTGTAACCATACAAATTCAAACTAAACATGTTAGAGATCACATAAGAAAAAAAAACACAACAATATCACTTATGGATTGAAAGATTATAATATTTGGTCATTGAGGTGTTAAAACTGCAAAAATGATTTGAAATCTTTCAATCCTCATTTCACATGTTAAATCTAAAAAGTTGGTCACCAAAAAAATATGAAATTAAAGGGTATAACATACATAACCCCAATCAATTTACAACTTTTCAAAATCTACTCTATAATTTTTTTAAATGAATTTTTAATATGATTTTTCTCCTAGATCTAGTGTGTTTGAGGCTCATATCCAAGAGCCCTCAACACTATAGAAAGTCAAGATTGAAATGGACACCCTTGCACAAAATCTTGAATAGAAAAATCATAATTAATTATTTTCAAAATTGAATTTTTGATGCTAAAACTTGACTTCAAGAAGAATTTTCCAAAAATATAAACTAATAAAAATAACATCTTTCTTGGATTTTATTTAACTTCAAAGTATTGTCAACACCAAAATTTAGTGCCTCAGGCATTTAGGGGCTAATGAGTGAGGTAGAATATACAATAAATTATTTTTTGTGGGTAGTTGTGGCATGTCTCCCAAATAACTATGAGATTTTACTTTTTTTAAAATTCAATTTTTCACAATTTTTGAAACAAAAAGGTCCACATGGTTTAGATGGTTTTCTACAACATTTTCACCATTGATTAGGTTTGGCTTATTTCAATTATCGTATGCTTGATTTTATTAGCAATTTTGTTTTTTTATAATCTCATATGTAATCAATGTTTCTTTGAAAAGACAAAAATGAATTTATTTTTTCTTGAATTTTTTCCTATAGATTCCCAGTTCAATAATTCCTCATGTGATTGAAAAAACAATTTTTTTTAGAAAGTTTCAAAGCTAAAACTTCACCTTTGGAACCTTTGGGAATTATTGGGAAAAACTTATTGTATTACTTTGAGCATTATGATCTTAGAGATACTAAAGAATTGGGCTTTAAAAATTGGTGGAGAAATAAACATTCAAGTTAGGTACAAGATTTCCATGACTAGAACTTAGAAGCTGCAAAAGAGATCACAAACACTAGTAGAAAATTTATCCAAATTAACAAAAATTCAACAAAAAAGTGCTGATTTTGTTTGTTGATTTGTGTGTGTTGATTTGAACAATATGGAACAAAAAAAATGTTGATTTGGTCAAATTTGAAAATATTTTTTTTGATTAAAAAATTCAAATATCCCACGTAGACAACCTATAAACTACCGCGTGGCACCATGCCATGTTGGTAGGCCATACAAAAATGGCCATGTTGCAACCCCACCACAGTCACCTATTGGATTCAAATTGAAGACCTTGTTCAGGAGCCCAAGCCTCCAATCATCACACTACTGTTGCAATTGCATATAAATATTTTTGTTTTATTTATGCATTTGCAATTTGATATTTTTTAAACTTAGCAAACTTTGGCAGCCATTTTGGCACAATAGATTAACTTTAAAAAAAACTTTGAACTAAAAAAAGTTGTAAAATTAAGCTAAATTTGTCTCCTAAAATTCCATTTGTAATTTTGAGTCTCCAATTAAAAGTTATAGATGAAATTTAAAGACGATGGTTGAAAATACCAAAGAAAATGTTCCTTGCTACCCCCAACGGTGCTAGATTGTGAGCTTGTGAGCGTTGAGCAGCGATTATGTGAGCATTGAATTCTAAAATTTCAAATTCTTTAGAAAAGTCAATAATTTTCTAAAAATAGACAATATTTTCAAAATTAGAATAAATTTTATTACCTATAGTAAATTATAGTACCTATTATTGTGAACCTATTACTGTGGACTTATTCCCGTTGTTATGTACAATTTAGGGAATTTTTGAAATTTTCATTAGTTTTGGAAGTATCTAAAGTATATATTATGAAGGCTAAAAATTGGAGTCTAGTAAAATTCAAATTCAGATTGGAAATAGGCTGTATTGAATACATCAACAAATTACAGTATTTGTCCAAATAGAGAATGATACTTCAAAAACTCTATAGTGGCCTCAAATGTAAAAATTTGGTGGTAGCTCTTGTTTTTACTTTTCAATGGTGGTATTTTGGACTTAACTATGCATTTTTATCCTTCCAAGGGTGCGCATTATAGCGGGTATGATTAGAAAAAGATGAAGATATAGTCCAAACTGCACCACAACGGCATGAAAAAAATTGATTTTTATTGTACTCCATTGACCAAAAGTGTGTAAATAGATTGGCAATTACCATATTATTAACTGATAGGAATTTTAATACAACCTTTCTTGATCTTGCAAGAGACATGTTCACTTATGATTTACCATTTCTATTTTGGAATTCCCCAAACCATACACAATGCAAATGGCATTCCAATTTGTTTGTGTACTATTAGCCATGAACCCCTTGAAGTTTGGATTATGTACACCGTTGTGTCTCATGATATCATTCAATGACCTCTACATAATGCCTTGAACCTTTGTGTCTTCAAATTGTATGTTACACAACAATTGTCATGACCTTTCTACAACTTGTGTCATAAATATGGCATACCATAGTTGTCCAATCCTCCACACGTTTCATGTACTCAAATATGAGCCATGCGTTCTCTAAATCTCTACCTAGTTGCATGCATTTCATCAAGTCCACTCCACTACCAGGTCCTTCTACTAGTATTTTAAACAAGTATACCTTCTCTTTTCCTTGACCAGAAAAACACTATCATGAATGTACTTAAACTGTAGATTTTGTTTCATATTCATGATGCTATTTATGACCCCACCTTTGCCAGTGCTACGAAAAAGAGGTAATAATATTACAGATGTTAGGAGAACTAAGAATCTGAAATCTATCCATAACATTGTCTAACGACTTGCCTTGCAACATCTCCTTAGGGCCTTCACCATTGGTATAAGATAGTGGTCTAGAAATTGCTTACTAGCTACTAGGGCAATGGCTGAGTTTGTGGCAGCAAGTGTTTTGGCAATCTCGCTTGCGATGAGACTGGAAATAATATCTAAAGACTCTCTACATATTCTAGAAGCCACAGGATGCATGTGATAACCTAGATGAATGCATGCTCTAGTCATCACTAGAATATTGCTGAAAATATAATATATTCTAGCATTACAATTGCTAAAACAATGTGGTGTTTTTTTGCCTATCTTGTAGAGAAGATTTGAATCCTTCAGAGGATTAACGCCAATATGGAATGGAGCAATAGTATAACCACACCACTCTTTTTCATTGCGCTTGGCAAACCGCTTCAAGTATTCACCCTTGTCGTTATTACATACTAGATGTCCAACACAAGAGGATTTTTTAAACTTTAGGCCATATTAGTTGTGGATATTGGATTTCATAGTTTGATACCAAGCATGACTATCGTATTGTTTATCAAATACTACGTCTCCATCAAAGTCTAGAAGAAGGTACTACACTTTTTGGTGGATCACTGAATCGTAGTCTAATACAACAATTTTGTTTCTAGATCCTTGAATCAATGCTAGATTATTTAGATAGCCAACGATACTTAGCATTTGTACACTCTTTGGATATGTTGGTAGGCGCGAGTGAGAGGACAAAGAAGGACTACATGATGGCATGCAGTTCTAACTTCAGCATATGGATGTACTCCTTCACTTGGCTTGAATCGGACATGACCTCTTCTTCAACATATATGCTAGATTGGACATAACCAAATCGGACATGAAGTAGGTGTAAAGACACTATAGTATACCCTTCTATTCAAAGTGGATAACAAGTATAATCTCATGGCCATCCGCTCGAATGGAAGCCATTGATAAAATAATTTAGCACTGCAACAATTAGAAGACTATGAGAAAAACTTGAAGAAAAATACAGATTGAGTGACTAAATTGGGTTCAAATGAATAAGTAGTTGCATGCATTTACTAGATATGAATAAGTTGGAATGTAGTGTAAGCAATTGATGCCAATGAATAAATTATTGTTAGTGGCTTCCAATTTAGTATATCTAAAACTGCCGCTCAAATGTATATTCTAATAGGATTCTATAAAACCAAATGGAAAGGTAGTACATAACTCATAAATAAGAGTAAAAATAAAGCCAAAGAACATGCTAAGTATAAGTATCAAGATTTGAGAAGCATTTAGATTGTGCTTGTAAAATTAAATGGTAAGACTAAAAGTACCAATTTAGTCTTTGTAGCCGTATTTTGACGGTTATGGATATTATACGGTTTCTAGAGAAGTTTACCAATATTCCAAATAATGTAACGCCATCATGGCATTTACAAAATTTAATATTTGGTATAATATCATATAGAAATTTTGAATTTTGAATTTTCCATTACAATTTGTCGATGTACATTAGGGTGCTATAATGGAATACTTGTCAGTGAAAAGTTGTCAAATATGTGATGGCATAATTTCCATGATTGGCAAAGACAATTTGCAAACTTAATTTCTATTACCACCTACATCAAGTCATCCTATAACATGAAGCAAGAAGTCATTGCCCAACAATTCTATTGAGCACAATATGAGTTGAATTCAGAAGTTGTTGTGATGTATTCACACTACTATATAGTTCACATTTGAATATGCACTTCTACTTTAGCTCAATTTGAGTTCCACTATCTTTAGTGCCATTCCTCTAAATGTTCCACTAGTCTTATGCATGCTGCAGAAGTAATAACCTAGAATAGTTCCTAGCGTAGTTTTAGGAAGAAAAGGAGGAGAGTCAAACTACTATACTCCTCAGGGAAAGAGTTGCAGCGATATAGGATAAGAAGGAGGATACTTGTGGGGACGAAAACACCATTGCTAAGGGAAAGTTGCACACCTTGTATCAAAAAAGATATAATTATTGATGTAAAGAATAAAGGAAATTTTCAGGAGGTATCAAACGTGGAGGTGGATTCCATCAAATTGTATGTTCTAGGAACAATGCCAAATTCATATGTAAGTAATTCAACCTAAGTTTGACCTCAAAATTTAGACTTCATAATATATTCTTTGTTTTCAAAATATTTTTTCTAAGCGACATAGATTTTTTAGGGTAAAATCCCATTGCACATATATAATGACTTTAATGTGACAATATCCTAAAGTGTACACTATGTAAGCAGGACATAAACACTATATACTTAAAGAATATTCGGAATTTCTTGTCCATCAATGGAATAGAGGCTTCATTAAAAGCTCTTGGTATTCAATTTAAAACAATCAAAATTTGCATAATTCTAGGTCAAATGTAAAATAGGAGTACTTAGTAGAATCCAAAAAAAGATATTAAGGTAAAGGAATAGGCCAAATTGAAGTGCAAATTCATATAATCAATAATATTAGAAATGAGTCAAGTATCCTTTCGACATAATAGAAAAACAAGACGACGTAGTAAAATTAATAAGATTTTACATTTGTAAAGTGACTCGTAAAGTGATCTTCACTTAACTTTTGAAAGGCCCTTGGCATGTATTTAATCATATAACTCTTCAATTGTAGTCTAATCAAGTCAACTAGAAGAAATTGTATGTGATAAGTATGATTAAAATTATTTGCAAGATATTATGTGTGTGTAATCTGGTCCATTTGACTGTGGAAGCTATTAAGCTCTTAATTGTGACGTGAGTCAATTGTCTAGTTGATAAATTGTGAGCACCGGTGTGCATCAAGTGGGCTCGGGAAAGAATTAAGTCCATTTGTCAAGTAATATTTGGGTATGTTAAGTGTGAGGAAGATAATTTGAAGTGCACTAGTCGATTTCATTGTTTGTGATGATATTCGGAGAATGTGGGATTTTCATCAAGTAAATTCAGTAAGCAAGAGTGCTAGAAACAAGTGAATGCACGAGTCAATTCACAGCACTTGGACAAGTCAACTCCATGAGATGATGCTCTAAAAGCCAGAGATAAGTATTTGATGAAATTAATGAGTAGTTGAAGCTTGTGTGTTTGTCTATTTGTCACAAGTTGTGTAGTGGCAATTGTTATATGTGACTGTTAATTTGGTTGTGTTTGTTGATAAGAGTTCTGTGACTAGGTGCCAAATTGAAAAGGCTATTTGAAATTAGTTGTGGGCCTAGATGAATTTAGATTATATCGTCAAATTGAGATAATCTTGCTATGAGTAAGTAGAGATTCTGGTCAAGTCAATTCAATAATGTGTTAAATTTATTAACAACTATAAGTAGTTGTGAATTGGATGATGAATTATAGTAGCCAATTCATTTGCTATATTAATGTATGAACCGAATTGCTTTGGAACTAAGTCATTTGCCTAATTGATTCATGTCCATTTGCTTTGCATAACTAATTGACATCATTGGTCATTTGTAAGATTGAGTCTAATTGATAGTAAATGGACTTGTTGTTTATAAATTGATGTGGTCCAGTTGCAATAGAGACAGCTGGTAGAGCAAATTGACAAATTTAACTGTGAATTAAATTAAATCCCCACACGTTGAAATGGTTCCATGATAGAATTTTACATTTGGAATTTGTAAACTGTGTCAAATCCCTCATACAAAATCTCTAGTAGTTGAGATTTGCCTTTGTTGTTGCAAACTGATCCAATTGCAAAGTCTATAGTATTAGTCAAGTTGAAAGTATAACCAGTGGTTGGTGACAAGTTGATTGTGTCACTGTAAGTGGACAATAGGACGGTCATAGGTCTAGTTTCTTGATTGTGTGTCTACAAGTTAGTAACAAGTCTAATTGATCCAACTACTTCCACCCAAAAAGATTAAGATAAATTGACCTTAAAAATGATGGAGTATATTGGCTGACATGAAGATTGATCAAGCACTAGGAAAGTATAACCTCCTTCCATTTGATTTTATATGGTAGAGAGAAAGAGAGCTAGAAATACAGAAATTTTTATATAAATAAAATTGCCAAAAAGCAAATAAAGGTAATACGGCTTAGACAAGAGTGAAAGAAAAGAAAATTTAGTTAATGAACTATAAATTTGAAAGTTTATAGTATCTTGTATATATATATATTAAATGGCTAGAGCATACATTATGACAAATTGATAATTCCTTGACGGATTGATGAGATTTGACATAAGCCACACACTAGGCAAGACTAGGATACCATACATTGTGTCTATAATATAGCATTGGTACTTGGACTATGAAAATTGACCTTAGAGAGTGTTTCCTTGAGTTTCTTTCTTTAAAACTAATCACCAAAATACATGAATAAGTATCCAAATTACGAATCAAGTGACCTTCGTCACACAGACGTTAGACTTATTAATCTTTCCTTAGGATTTATCCCCTTATACTAGTAGTCCCTAGATATTGGTAAGTAGACAAAATTTACATTATACTCCCACTCCTCAACCTGTCATTTCGGTAGTGTATCTTAGGACCTTATGCTTCCACCAATTATGCTTCCACAATTCATTCGATTTTTTCAATTTCTTGGTAGTTGTCGATAGTAGTCTTAGACTACAAATCTATAATCTAGTCGTAGCTGTTGGTCTTCTTTGGGTATGCGTTCATGAAAACTCCAGTACAACAGTTGAACTGAGATACCGCAAAAATTATAAGCTTGAGATTTTTGATAGTGACTCAAATCTTGAGCAAGAGAGGTTACTAAACACACTAAGAATTACAGACATGCTGCCAAACACAATGAGAAGAAGCTCTAGATTAGCTAATAGGTACTTATTAGAATAGATATACATATCTATACTTTTAGAGTATAGAGGGTACATAGAGAGTCATAACTATTGATATCTTCTTGTGTCTCTTTATTAATCATGCTAAGAGATAAAGTCTTCTTATGAACTCAAAAAGATTAATAATAATAATGTAGTGTGCAACTTATTTCTCATCTTCTTCATAATTCTATCATATTCTATCATGGTATTAGAGCAAAAATGTGTTATCCTTCAAAACTTGTCATTGAATGTTCAAATTCAGATGTCTTTGACTTATTTATTTTAGAAGATGAAAGAAACGAAGTTGAAACTCAACTTCGACTTGTTAATGGATTTTTTCAAATCCCTTTAAATGAACTTTTAGTTACTCCAACTCAAAAAATTGAAGAGCCATTAGAATTTGTTCAAAACACATTTGGACTTAACAATGCTCCTGAAGTTTTTATCAATGCATTAGATCATTTTAATGAATTTAATCTTGAATTGTCAACTCAAAATTTAAGAGAAGAAACTGAAATCCAAATTCAAAATTTGAACTTTGAATTTGAAATTCAAGCGATCTTGAGACAAGATCATTGAGAATGGAACAAATTGATGAGCCAAAAATACTCATCATGAATACTTTCTTTTAAAACCTTCGCATTTTTTAGATTACAATGTAATCTAATACAATAAAAAAATGGATTTAAATAAAACAAATAATATTGAAAAATTAAGTGGTGACAATTACACCACATGGCGGATTCGCATAATTCATGTATTGAAAAAAATTATGGAAAATTGTTAATGGTGATGAATTGAAGCCTATGCCAATAACTGCAACTGATGGTACAATTACCAATCCACCTAGAATAGGTGAAGGATCAATCTTCAACTGAGAGGAAAAAGATGAAGTTGCTACTTCCCTTTTAATTGAAAATGTTAAAAATATTTGTTTAGGACATGTTACATCTCCATCTGCTCATGAGAATTGGTTAGAACTTGAAAAAAAATTTCAAAATAAAGATGTTATGAATAAATGTTATTTACGAAGAAAATATGTCAACTTTAAAATGGTTGATGGTAAGAATATTACCCGGAGGGTGCATTTAGTTCTACTACAACAAACCACATGCAAACAAGTGGTTTCTAATAAACTATAATTTTAACTTCAAATTTTGAGCATTGTTTACTAATGACTATAGGATTCTACTCCCAAAATTTCAAACTCAAATAAAATATGGAATGATTTTTAGAAGAGGTTAAAAATGCACTAAAATGGTATGTTTTTTTAACTCAAAATATTTTTAGAGAACACATTTAGATGACCATTGCATCAATAATCAACTCAAAATGAGCTTTCAATAGAGAGTTATTTTTAGGAATTTTTTGTTTATTTTTTAGACAATTCTTTCTTATATAATATAGGAATGTGAAAGTTATTTTTCAGTTCTAGAGTGTATCTTTTTACATCAAAAATTTATAACTAATTATTATTAACAAATAAAATATCAATAATTTAAAATATAAACTTTCAAAGTAGGAAAATCCACGGTTGTCATATCGGACGGAATCTCACTGTTTACGGACAGAATCGGACCAATTAGGGTTGACCGGCTGCAAACTTCAGAGGCTTATAACTTTTGCAAAAATACTTCAAATCGGGCAAATGAGATGTTTTTAGGCATCTACAAAAACTATACCATGGTGATACATTCTCACCTATTGTTCCTTTTAACACTTTCTGCTATATATAATTGGGAAATTCACCAACTTGATGTTAAGACTACTTTCTTATATGACAATCTTTTTGAAGATATTTATATGTACTAACCGGAAGGCTATGTCCTTCATGGCTCTAAATATAAAGTTTGTAAACTTAAAAAGAGTCATTATGGCTTAAAAGTTAAAACAAGCCCCCCGAGTATGGTATTATAACTTTCAAACCTATCTCTTTTCTCTAGGTTTCAAAGTTACTCAAGCTGACTCTAATGTTTATAACCAACATGTTGCATTGTCTTTTATTATTATTGCCTTTTATTATTATTGCACTTTATATTTATAATGCAATTCTTAATTCTAATGATACACAATTAGTTGTTAAAATTAAAACCCAACTTTTCCAAGTTTTTGAAATGACCGATCATAGTCCTATTCATTACATCTTGGGCATTCATGTTGAACGCAATCACATTCAACATACTATTAAAATTCACCAAACTAAGTATATTCTTAATATCTTAAAACGCTTTAATATGTTTGATTGTCATCCTATTCCAACACCTCTTGAAGTCAATCTCAAGCTTTCTAATTAGAAAAAATGTGATTTTTTCAATAACATTTATTAGTTACTAACACAAAATATATCACAATGGCTCCTTATATATGTACATTTCCACATACTTGTAGAACTTATATTCCAACAATAATGTAAAAATGTTACCTCTTTTGTATTGCAAGTAGCCTTCAATAACTTCATTTCAACCTCTAATGCCTACATGTATAAACAAGAAGGTTAGTTTTCAATAAATGAACAATATAATTCAAACTTCAAAGATTTAAAACACTACAAAATATGTAGACATGTTTAAGATTAAAAAAATTATAATTATTACATATTCAAAAATTATAAATAACCAAAAAAAATAACAATGATGATAGAGGGACTAAGAAGCAAAAAGTAGTAAAAAAAAAGAAGCAAAAACTGAATGACATTATGATTGCAAAATATGACTGCAAAATATGACTAGGAGGCAAGAAGAAGAAAAACCTAAGAAGGAAGAAGAAACAAAAGTTAAAAGGCAAGAAGAAGCGAAATCTAAGATGAAAGAAGAAGTAAAACCTAAGATGGAAGAAGAAGTAAAACCTAAGATGGAAGAAGAAGTAAAAGTTAGGAGGTAAGAAGAAGCAAAATCTAAGAAGGAAGAAGTAGCAAAACTTAAGAAGGAAGAAGAAATAAAACTTAAGAAGGAAGAAAAAGAGAAATCTAAGAAAGAAGAAAAAGTAAAACCTAAGAACCAAAACTTAAGAAGCAAGAAGAAAAAAAACTTAAGAAAGAAAAAAAAGATAAAAGTTAAAAGGCAAGAAGAAGCAAAACCTAAGAAAGAAGAAGAAGAAGCAAAAGCTACGTAGAAAAAAGAAACAAAACCTAAAAAGCAAGAAGTAAGAAGAAACAAGAAAAAAAAACCCTAAGAGACAACAAGAAAAAAAACTTAAGAAACAACAAAAACAAAGAAGAAAGAATAAAAAAGAAAGAAGAAGAAGAAGCAAAACCTAAGTAGAAAGAAGAAGCAAAACCTAAGAAGCAAGAAGTAAGAAGAAGTAAGAAGAAGCAAGAAAAAGAAAAACCTAAGAAGCAAAAAGAAACAAAACTTAAGAAACAACAAAAACAAAGAAGAAGGAACAAAAAAGAAAGAAGAAGGGGCAAAAAGAGGAGTGGCTACAAAAAGTGGTGGCTACGGTTTCAAAACCCTAATTTAGTGGTGGCTAGGTTTCAAAACCCTAAATTAGTGGCAACTACAAAAAAGTGACTTTCAAAAAATATGATTACAAAAAAATCCTACGTGAAAAAATATGATTAGATACTTTCTAAACATATTCCCTACCCAAATTGTTTTGGGGTTGTCCTAAAAAAAATCTTACTATCATGGAGATGCGATTGCAAAATATGACTAAAGAAAAAATATGACTAGAAAATATGACTGGGCGTTCCCTAAATATGTTCCCTACCGTTCTCTATGAAGTATTTTGGTGTTCCCAATGGCAATATACTATACGGCCATGATATATAAGGCTAAAATATGACTTGCAGTCATATTTTTTTTACCTTAAAAAATATGACTACAAGCAGTCGCCAGTCATCCTCAGTCATAATTTTGCAGTCATAAAACACTGCCATTGTTGTAGTGTAAGGATCAACATCCTCAAACTCTAGAAGCTATTCAAGCCATGCAAAATGTCCTATATGCTCATGTAGTGAGAACTTTGGGTTATTCTAGTGTTACTACTTGCCTTGCATTGACCTATGCAGTGGGAGAAGTTAGTCAACATAGTGTCAATCCAGGCAATTCCATTGGAATTCTATTAAAAGAATATTTTATTATTTGAAAGGTACAATCAATCATGGGATCACATATGATCCTAATCACAACTCTTCTAATGATCCTACAAAGTTAGTAGGATACATTGATGTTGATTGGGCCGGTGATGTTGATGGACAAAAATCTACTTTTGGCTATGCATTTATTGTAGGCAATGGAGCTATATGTTGAAGTAGTAAGCGACAACAAATTGTTGCATTATTGAGTACCGAGGTAGAGTATAAAGCTGCTACAGAAGCTTGCAAAGAAGGCATATGGCTAAGACAATTATTACAAGATTTTGGTTTTAGTCAAACATTACCAACAATTATATATTGTGATAACCAAAGTTCCATAGCTTTAACTCAAAATGTCCAATTTCATGCTCGTACTAAACATATAGAAATTCAATTCCACTTTATAAAAGAAGTGGTTGAAAATAAACAAGTAAAATTGGAATATATTCATACCTCAAATAATGTTGTAAACATTTTTACAAAAAGTTTAACAAAAGAAATACATCAACAATCTCTTGAGCTTCTTGGAGTAGAAATATCTTCTACAAGTTAGAATTAGGACTTGTTATACTATATAATATTAATTGAGATCGGCCACCTCAATTAGTAGTGTAGTGTTAAATGGTTCTAATGAGATGTACCCTCTAAGTGGGAGTATTAGAATAGATATACATATCTATACTTTTAGAATATAGAGGGTACATAGAGAATCATGACTATTGAAATCTTCTTGTGTCTCTTTATTAATCATGCTAAGAGATAAAGTCTTCTTATGAGCTCAAAAAGATTAATAATAATAATGTAGTGTGCAACTTACTTCTCATCTTCTTCATAATTCTATCAATACTGCTGGAAAAGCTCCTTACAAGGAAAAATTGTTTAATCAACGAGCTTTAAGTGAATTCATTTAGTCAAATTAGATTTGATCCTTGAACTGCTCTCTCAAAAGGAAGCCTCAACGCCAAGGGGGAAAAGCCAGCTGGAGATTTTCCTCAAGATTGTCGGCTAGTAAGTATACTTGCATGAGGCTTCTTCTTTGCTAAATCATTAGCGGAGAAACTTTTTGAAACAAACGTCAGGCATGTAAGGTCAATCTACATTACGGTAGTTCATTGGATCACTTGTTAGTATGAGACAAATAATGCTCCAACGTCAAAGTTTTGGAAAATACACTGATAAGCTAGCCATAAGGTCTGGCTTTGATGATTAAAAGGTTAATTCAGCAAGCCTCCAACAATTCCCACATTAGTTCATAATTGAGAGGCCTAAAATTGGTTAGTCCTTGAGGTCTAAATTTTGTTGAAGGAAGTGATAGTGAAGTATGTGTTGCCTTATAATTTGCCTTCAAAAAATGTACACAAGGTTCTAAGGACAGAACAGAAAACCAATTGAGAAGGTTAATGGCTCTCTCTCTTAGGGTAGGTTAATGAGTCTTTCTTAATGAGTCTCTCTTGTTAGGAAGAGCCTTGGCTCTGAGAGATGTTCTCGAGCTGAAGTAAATGAGTAATCACTTCATTGTTTTTTCCTATGCTATGGAATGAGTATAATACAAATGGAAGTTTCATAAGTCTAAATATTGTCATGTGGTTACAACCATAATAATTCTAATAGGAGTGCAAATTAGCTGCCCTATTAGTGAGAGTTTCTCATTGTTAAAATAATGAAAGAGCCAAACTGTAAATTAATCCACAAAACCATATTTTGACTTCATTGGATGAGCCTCGGTGCTAAAAAGAGCCTTAAGGCCTCACTGAATGAGTGCATGTTTCATAAATTTATGCTTTATATCATTTTATGTGGTTAGTGAATGTGAATATAGAATGGAATTATAGAATTAATATTTACTTGGAAGAGCCTCAGCGCTAAGATGGGGCTTTATGCCTAAAGTTTATTCACAATATGTCCGTTAGTCCAAGTATGGGGATTGCTATTATGTGAGCCTAGAGCGGTGAGCGGTGAGTAGAAACAAATGAGTAATTTTGAAATATTTTTTCTGTGAAAAATGAATATACCAGTGCCTATGACCGTGAATTTTGACACATTCTTTAAGATGAAACCTATAACCGTGGGATGACCATCAGGGAATTTGTAGATCATTTTTATCCATCTCAGCCATTGGACTATGTTGAATCCCTTGTCAAAGATGAAATTGAAGGAACAGATCTTGAAATGTTAGATAGTTTGGATACTCAAAACATTTAGAGAAATAATAAACATATATTAGGTACTAGACATGATACAATGGAGTAGGAAAAATATGTAAAACATATATAGTGTGCGTATATGAAAATCAAATCAAAGCCAAATTACATCCAAGTCTGACCAAGTCTAACCCATACCAAATCCAAATAAAAACAAATGCAAATCATAAAACTAACTGTAGATGCTAGAGCTAATGTCTTCATCTTCAGAACTACCTTTGTTGGCCTCTACATCTACATATTGTATAACACGCCTATCATATGAGCGCTTGGATTGCCGTTTAGGTAGAGATGTCAAAACTGCCATCACCATCGCCGCGTCTGTTGCATAGCAAGGAAGAAATAGGCTAGTTGATGGTGTAAACACCATAGGCATCGATGCAGTAGGAAATGAGGGTAATGCTGGAGCTCTGCAAAGTAACTAAAGAATAAGAAACCAAGTTGAGACCATAAAATGTAAGAAATATAACAAATTCATAAGTAAGGGAAGAACTTACTCACAAGAAGGAACGCAGTTGAGTTTTAGCTTCTTCTCTGCACGATCCCCCATGCCTCGCCGTACAACAAGAAGCAGGAATCGAGGTGGAGATGAGGGGTTCCAAAAGAGCCTTGAAGATCTCCGGGTCTTCCTCAAAGACCAAAATGTGCCTGCCAAGAGATTGGCAAGCACGAATGGAAGCACCTGCCGTAGAAATTGACTATTAAAACAAATATGATATGATTCTAAAATGCAAGATTAGATACTGAAAAAATTGTAGCAAAAAAAGAATGAAAGTAAGAAGTAACCTGTAGAGGCATTCCAATCCAATATAATATCTCCAACTTTGGAGAGAGCCTCAATATAGGACTTCACGAATTCCGGATTCTTCTCCCGAGGCCCTCG
Source organism: Climacium dendroides (assembly GCA_950106755.1). Classification (NCBI taxonomy): domain Eukaryota; kingdom Viridiplantae; phylum Streptophyta; class Bryopsida; order Hypnales; family Climaciaceae; genus Climacium; species Climacium dendroides. The sequence goes on from OX467086.1 coordinate 26,331,704, forward strand.
CTATGGAACCTCCCGTGCATGAGTTGTGAGTCAAAACTCACAAAGTTGTAGAAGTAGTCATGGTGTTCAAAATTCTCGCCAATGGAGAATCTGGATTGGACATTGCCACTCCGTACGAATAATTGAACCCAAAAACGGGTGCACTGCCAAAAGAAAATGTTCACTAGTATATATAAGAAAATATAAATATAAAATATAAAATATAAAGTAAGAAAATGAAAAAAGAATTAAAGAAAAAAACTGAATGGATGATAACTAAAAGAAGAGATAAAGATGACAATTACCGTAGTAGATGGATTCCGTGGAGAAGCCAACGGAAGATCATTCATGCCCCACCAATCACATTCCAAGCGGAAGTTGTAAGTCTCCGCACACTCCTCCACGTCGATAAGAACATCGCGGTCATTTGGATGGAAAAGGAGAAGTGTTGCATTGTCATGCAGATAAATCTCTGCAAATTCAAAGATGGTATCAACATACTTCTCCGGTCGAACATTCCAAGGTGGAATGACCGTACTAGGTACAAAAATCCCAAGCACTGGCAAGTTCTCTGGGATGTCTGCAATGAGCAAATCAATCCCAGTGTGCTTGCATTTGTCATTAGATACACGACGGGACCTCCCTACTCCAACCTGGAAAAGAAAATTGAATTAGAAAATAAATTGGGACATCAATGACACAATTAGGAATAAGAAGTAAAAAAAATTGTAATATCAATGAACTAGCAAAATAGAAGAAGGAAAAAATTGTAGATCAAGGTTTAATAAAAGTACCCGGGAGATGAAGTCATGCAGCTGGGTCCAAAGCGGAGGAGGACCATTTGGATCTCCTAAAGAATCCATGATGGAATGCACCGAGGCATTCTGAATGAATGACTCAGAAGAGGTAGCAAGAAGTGGTATAGAAGACCTAGACACAGTAGGCACGCACTACATGCAATTGTGCACTACGTTTCGACTGGTCTCCATGTAACTCGACCCTGCTGCATGTGAGTCCATAATAGGGGGAGAGTAACCGGATACATCAACAGGTATAGAGATATCTGAAGAAGAAGGCAAAAGAACACCGTTGGTAGTAGCCACTTTTGCAAGTGCCTCTGCCACAGCCCTCTCGACAGCTGCAGCTTGCTCCTCTGCATCTCTAACTAACTTCTCCTTGTTCGCCTTCTCCCTGTCAGCCTTCCTTAAGCGCTTCCTCTTTGAGAAGGTACCATCTTCTGTTGCAGCATGAGGTGATTGTGAGAGGTCCAAGAATACAACCTCATCCTCAGTATCTGGAACTGGAGGTGGAGATATAGTACAAACAATGTTATTGCGGAGCTCCACCTCTTCATCCGGAGTGAAGTTCACAGGGCACTCCAAATACCAACCACCACCATGGAGATGAGCAGTAGAAAACTTCTTCAACTGCATGGGCGTGAAGATGCAAAGATCTGAAGATGGCTGAATCCATGCTCCAAAGAATGGAGGGCAATTGTTATCTCCAAGTGCATTCTTAGGCATGAGCTCTCTCATTACATACCTACAACAGAAAAACAGAAGAAAATGAGAATAAAAGTAAATAATCAGAGAAGAAAGTGAAGCAATTGCAAATGTGATACAAAACATAAGAAGTGTGTAGTGTATTGAGAATGAGTAAAATCCCCAACAAATGATGAAACAAAACACAAACCTGTAAAGTAGCTGCTTTATAGCAAGGTCTGCTAATGGGACATTGTCAAGCCTGGTACTCTTTAAAAAAGGAGTCTTGATGTTTGGATGAAGGAATGGTAAGAATGCTTTCTCCCACAACATGATACACCACCTCTCAACATAATCTAAGGGCTTCAATAATCCAGGAGAGGCCTCCCAATTCACCAAGAGCTCGCCCCCCCACAAAGTTCTTCGAAATGCACAATAAACATTTCCTCGAGCTACGTAGTGACAAAAAAAGAGAAAATTAGATATAGAGTGGCATCGGTAAAAGTAAAGAGCCAAATAGAATGACAACTATGTATTTAAATGAAAAGTGGAGGAAGTACTTGAGCCCAGAATGTAGCTCGGTTGAGCCAAGTATCCAAGATGCTCTCCTTGACATCACCAACTGGGAAGCGAAAAGAGGCTCAAAGAATGGAGCCGGAGTTCCACCAGTGGAGCTAGCGCGCCTTGAAGCGTGGTTCAACTGCTGCAGTTGCTACCTTTTGCAACTTCTCAATTGTCATTTCAGTCTTCTTGAAGAGGTTGAAATGAGAATTGATTTGTTTAAGAAAGAGAACTAGAGTTAATAAAACCTGGATAAAGAAAACCATAAATGCGATGAAATTGAAGAAAAGAAAGATATGAGATAATAATGAATTTACCTCATCAAAGAAAGCCTCGCCATTCTTGGGGTTTGCAATGGTGAGGTACTTTACAAAGTCCTTGGCTTTTATGGCTTTCACCATAGTGTCTGTAGCTAATGCCATAGCATTCCAAACTCCCTCGGCTGATATCTTCTCAACTGGTGTCGTTCTGTGATATTCAGTGGCCGCATAATCGGCAGCATGAGATATATCTTGCTGAAAAAATGAAAAGCAAAGGAAATTTAGAATACAATGACAATAGCAAGAGATGAGAAATGTATTTTAAGACGATATAGTAAGAATAATGAATTAATAAAATCACTTACTCGGTAAAGAAAAGAGATGAACATGTCAATTGTAAGAAGGAACCAGGTGGGACGCGACTTCTTCACCTTGAGACATGTATTGAACTCCTCCTCGGTAAGCAGGTCCTTAAAATCGTCAAGGTTAAGTCCACCATAGTACCGAATCCATTGCAACTTAGTAGTTAAACTAGTCTTGACGTGATCGTGTTGGGTAGACCTGAAAAATAGAGTTGTTAGAGTGAACTAAACAACATATGAAATAGAGTATAAGTGAAATAAAGTCTAAATGAAAGAAATGTGCTCACCAATTGACATCGTGTATGCAATTGAGCAACGATGTTATACGTCCTTTGGGGTCGAGAACAATGCAAAACACGAAATAGTGCCATCGAAGATCATCGACATGTTGAACATTGATGTGGCGCCACCAAGCTGTGAACCTGTGATTGTCATCCCCCACAAAAAACATCTTCCCTCAGAATGCAGCATAGTCGGGATTAGACTGAAGTTGATTTTCAAAGCGCTCATTGACATCACGCCAATGAAGGTCCCAAGAAGCTATGCGCTCCTCAGTGACATCCATAGATGACATATGATCATAAAAAATGGATATGTACATGGCACAGTCACCGTCGATGTAGCCCCCTTCAAATCGTTTTTCCAGGGTAGCGACATCAACCTCTTGAATTGGTCGGACTCTTGGAAGAGGACTCATCCTACAGAGGGGGACATAGAATCGACCCAATGGGATGCGTATACTGTCGAGAACCTTCACAAAATCAGACTTTTGGTGAAGCCTCTTTGCTTGCTCTCCTGCCTTTGAGTCTCGCAGCCCGATTGGACATTTCGGAATAGTAGAATCTTCAGAATCAGAAAGTGACAAATCCTGGCATGCAATTAATGGCAATGCAAATCATGAGAAATAAAAAACTTGGACAAGGCACATACTTCATTAAAATCTATGTACAATAAAGATTTAATACCCCAAAAAAATGTATGCCCAAAGATTATGCCACATTCCCAAGAGTTAAGAATGAAGAGAATTACCTGAATGACATCAAGAACTCTGAGTTGCTCTTCAGATTGAAGACCTTCATGCTCAAGTTGCAAATGCGCGACAACCTACACAAAATTAGAAAACATTTGTAATTTGAGAAACAAGAAGCAACATGCAGTTTAGGTTTTGAAGAATACAAATTGAAAAGTGTAGGGGTTTGGGATCTTAGTCTTACTGTAGAGGAGCTAGCCATTCTACGAGCAAACCAAAGGTGGACATGCCGAGGGTGCATGGAATCAGGGTTGGGAGCATTCGGCGTCGAATGCTTGCTGGACAGCAAGTGGGTGCAAACAGCTCGAAGGTGCAAACAGTTGGAATAGCAAGCGGTGTCGGGTAATAAGAGTTTGCTTAGGGGAAATACAGGGTTTTTTGCTGCAACTAGAAGTGATTAGGTTTGGGAGCAAGTGAAAACAAAGTCAGGTCTTTGATTTATAACACCAAACTAAGAGAATACAATAGATGATAATACTTCAAGTGGAGGGAACTAAAGCTGTCCGTAAATAAATGGATGAACCATCAAGGTAAAAGAATAATCTTGAATACGCAAGAGTATGTATACAAGTATAGGTAGAAATACTTGTATTCAAATACAAATGTCTTTATACCAAATATACAATATGTATAAAAGTCGTGTACGTATAGTCGTACAATACAAGTATAAAATACGCATAAAATTCGTGTACGTATATACATATAAATATGTGTATATGAATATGTAGAATACGTATATAGTAGACCGTATATACACCGTATAAATATTAATACAAGTGTTTGTGTGGTTCTAAATGAAGTAGGAATCAAAACCGCAAGCCTTGAAACTCTTGAAGAAAGCAGCAATACTAAAATGGATGCTCCAAACACATCATAATCTCAAATGAAGTGTGTTATAAGTTTTTGAAAAGCTAACAACACCATCTACTCTTCCTCCAAATTTCAACAGAATCGAACTTACAAGTCATAAGTTATAGTCTTTCAAAGTTGGTGCTCCAAAATCCCTTGGCAACCGAACATGCATACACCTTGTAAGACATAAAATGCTCAAAAACGCTCCAAATTGCTTGATATTTGAGTCTTTGAAAAGCTTAAAGTATCATAAAGATCTCCTCCAAAACTGAACTCAAAATTCCAAATACTCCTCCTTCTATAGCACCCCAAACTTAAGCACTTCAAATTTGCTTGGCAGCTGAATGTGCATGTGCTAGTTTCGGCCACAAAATGTTCAATAATACTCTAAAACTCTTGAAACTTGAAAGGTTGGAATCCTAACTTGCCTTAAAACTCTACACCAAATGTTCAATTCCAAATTCCACCCTACCTAAGTTCTATGACACTCCAAATTCAAAACTAAAGTTTGTAGAAGCGGTCTCTAACTTCATCTCCTTCTTCCTATCACTCCTTCACATTTCTGTCTATAACTTTTGTTTCACAAACTCAATTTACAAGTGTGATAGCTTTTTGAAAAGCTAACAATAAGACCTACACTTCCTCTAAATTTCACTTGAATACAAGAAATATTGAGTCTGCAGGAGAGGCTCGAAGTCTCCACTTCTCTAATCGGATAGCAGCAGACCTTCCCTCACTCTTTTACTCATAACTTTCTCATAACAACTCCAAATCAAGTGAAACTAGTGCCAAAAGAAGCGCAAGAACAAGGTGTGCAACTCTGCCAAATCTCAAATCAAAATTCGTCTCCTACACAAAGCCTTAGTCGCTCGAAAATCACAGTATGCAAAAACTTTTTTCTTTCTCCATAACAACCCACAAAAAAAAAAAAAGATGGAGGAGGAAGCTCCCTCCTTCCTTATCTCCTCTCCTAAGGACCACATCAGCCCATGACTTGACCCATAAGGCATCTAGAAGCCCATTGGTTGAGGTACTACTCCCTCTTATCTCCACTACATCTTCTATTCATTTACTAAAATCTTAGAAATTCAACTAGAAGGGAAAAACCAAGTAGGAAAAAAAACCCTTCTCACAACTTATTGTAGGAACTTTAGAACAAGTTAAGGTTCCTCTAAACTCAACATAAAAAAAACACTGGAATACAAATCAACCGCTCTTAAAGGTATTTTAAGAGGAAATAAATGACTAAACATGTAAAAACTCAAGGATTTGAAGAACTACTTCGAAAATGAAACTAGCCCTCCGTTGACTACTCAAATGACTGAGTTGCCCTTGAAGCCAAAGGCGATGCCCAACTTCACTTGAAATGCGACTAACCATCTGCCTTTCAGCGTTATTCTCAAAACGTCCTTCAAATATCATTTGATGATCTCCAGAAAGCGTAGATTCAGCCTCCAAAACAATAACCAAGGCCCTGGTATCAAGTTGAATACTTGCAGCTGCAAATTGAAAATTACTTGGGTCTGGATCTGTTCGCGGTTGAACACAACGCTCAGAAGGCTCAACTTCATCACGTACACGACGTCTTGAAGTAGAAGGCAAATCAGGATCAAACAGCGGTTGAGATAATGGTAGCTCCCAATCCTCAAGATTCTGCGAATCCATCACTACAAATAACTGAATCCAAAATCAAAGCCTAAACAGGTTCTTCTAAACTAAGGAATGTAACCCATTCCCTTTATACAAAACTAATAGCTTCATTGAGAAGCTAATTCCAACTAACCAATCCCAAGTCAAATATTTATAGGTATATGCTTTTGTCTCAAAAGAAAACCTATGTAGAAATGGATCAAGGTACACTGCTTTGTTCATCTGATACCACACGATGCAACCATCAACGGTATAAAACCGTTGTGGGGCTAACAATCAACGCCAAGTTGCGGACTTGGCTGGTTGTTGAAGTCCCCGTTAGTTGTCGACTGGTTCCGGGTTCGAATACCATCGGGCCCGTTGAATCAATCTGACATCGGGCCCGTTGAATCAATCTGAGCAGCGGCAACTTGGCACCGCTAGTGAAGGCAGGAAATAACCAGCCAGCCAGCCTCCTACTTCCCCTGAGCTAAGCGACAAGATGTAGTACAAAACCCAAACCGTGGATTTCTCCACGACCCCACCTTTTCTAACTCAATCCTTATACTCCATTGACGTTCTAAAGAGTTCTTTTCGTAGTTTTTAAACACCACACCTATTTACAACACGACAGCGGGTACAGGTGCAGGTCGACACGGACAATAGGCGGGCGCTGGAAGCATTCGGCACCGAATGCTTGCTGGGACAGGTCAAGGGCGCAGCGGACAGTAGGCAGGCGCTGGGAGTATTCGGCGCCAAATGCTTGTTGGGACAGGTCGAGCGGTCAAGGGCGTAGCGGACAGTAGGCAGGCGCTGAGAGCATTCGGCGCCGAATGCTTGCTAGGACAGGTCGAGCGGTCGAGGGCGCAGCGGACAACAGGCAGGCGCTGGGATAGGTCGAGCGGGCTGGGAGCATGTGGCGCTAAAGTTGCTGGGACAAGTCGCCGAAGTTCGCCGGGATAGGGATAGGTCGCCGAAGTTCACCGGGACAGGTCGAGGGCAAAGAGGCAAAACCGTAGAGAAGGTGAAGATGGTGGTTTAGGGTTTACCTACAAGAAAGTTCGGTTTTCTGTTTTCATTCCCCAAATTCTCCAAATTCCCCGAGCTCCGCGGGCGAAGTTGCGAGAAGAAGGAGGTTTTTTCAACCTAATTCCCTCGATCACCCATCCTTGAGCTATTCCTCTCTACCTTTGCTTAACTCCAATGTACTTAGCACCCTCCTACCACGGCTTCTAAACCTTGGAGATGTTGAAGACTTGAAAATTTAGGACTTTGTAAGATGAATGGAAGAATGACTTGTACTACTTGGTGTCACAACTTATTTGCTCAATCTTCATTCAATCACTACTTTTAGAGTATTAATGCAAACAAGTTGAAATTTGAAATGAAGGTGCATATGACTACTCCAAACATAATTCATATTTTTCTTCTGAAATAAAATAAAAAATATAAGTGTGACATATATAAATTAAAAGGAACCCTCGGTCATATGTTACACTTGTAATTTTTGGAGTTGGAAGTACTATGAATTTGGAGCTAAAATTTTGGGAGGATGTAGGCATCTACAAAGTATGAAATCAAACTAGACTATTATCTCATAGAAGAAAATTGTATTTTTGAGACTTCTTTCCCATGGAATTCTTAGCAAAGGCCATTTCTTATTGTAATTTTTAAATTATAAAAAAAAATCGAAATAAAATTCCACCAAGTTACCTAGGGAGTTCGGCACCAAAGACAGAAAGACTCATTGCGAGGCTTTTGTGAACCCCCCTGTCAAACTACTGGGTGCATCCATAGGTCACTGGGTGGATAAGAGTTTAAAAAACAAGATGGCAACGGGCTTGCCCTAAAGAAGGTTCAGCGCCAAAGCCTCATTTTAGAGGCTCATTTGAGCCTTCTTCTATAGCTGGTGGGTACAATTTGACGTCAAAGGTAGGGGACGGGCCTTCAAATTCATACTTAGGACATGCCAAATGAGGTAGTTTTCTTAATTTCATACTTGATACCCCTAAATTTGTGCTTAAGCCTCTTATTTTGAGAAAAAAAAAGGTCAACATGTCGTTGATTGACGTTAGGCGGATTTCAAGCGGGCGAGAGGCTAATCGGATGGGCATGGATGGGTGGGTGGGCGGCCTGTCAAGCGGCTAGACAATCCTAGGCTAGCTCCAAAGAGGGTTCGGCGCCGAAGCCTCATCTAGGGGGCCCATTTGAGCCCTGTCCTACAACTGGTGGGTACAACCTTACATCAATGGGGGCAGACAAGAGTTCAAAACAACATGGCATCGGGCCCGCTTCAAAGAGGGTTCGGCGCCGAATCCTCATTTTGAAGGCCCATTTGAGCCCTTTCTTGCAACTGGTGGGTACAACCTAACGTCAAAGGCGGGAGACGAGAATTCAAAAAAAGATGGCAACGGGCCAGCCTCAAAGAGGGTTCGGCACCGAAGCCTCATTTTGGAGGCTTAGTTGAGCCCTCTCCTAGAGTTGGTGGATACAACCTAACGTCAAAGGGGGAGACAACAGTTCGAAACAAGATGGCAACGGGCCCGCTCCAAAGAGGTTTCGGCACCAAAGCTTCATTGTAAGGGTTCAAAAATCAAATAGTGAGCCTTGGTCCAAACACTCTAGTTTTATTTTGGACATTTGGCACATGTGAGCCGGCTTCCACTACTCGTGGGTGCTCTTCGATGTTGCGGAGGGGAGGTGAAGCCCTATTCCGACTACGTGATTCATTCAATTTAGAAGAGGACCTTTGAGGCCTGTAGAGAGATCAAAAAATAGATGAAAGTGCAATGATGGAGTGACTTACTGCATCTGAAGCCTTTGAAGGTGTGCTTTGTGCACAATTGTCCAGATCTTCATCGCCTTGGTTGTTCTGTTGTAGCTCGTAGTCATGATTATTCCTGTCTTGATCGGTCTCTTGAAACTGCTCTCCACTTGTCTCCTCTACTTGCGCATACTCTGATACTAATGCCGCCTTCTGAAACATTAATCTAAGTATCGTCATTTTTGAGCTTCTAGTAACAAAACCCTATACCCCAATGACTTGGTATTAGACATATCAATGTTAATTCATCCTTATATTATACTTGCAATAGGAACTCGAGCAAACCATATTGCAATTGACGTCCAAGGGAGAGGATACGGCCGCAAGATGCAAAGAGTGCCTGAACGTTCTAGTGCACGCGGAGGTAAATGAGCGCTTGGACCAAAATCCTCTTCTAGTTACTATTAATTCCACAATCAACATCAATATGCTCAAAACCTAAAGAATGATTTGCAACAGACCACATTATTTTGTAGGACATCAAAGATATTCTTCAGCCAATGGATACTTACTTTGCTTTGTTCTTCACTTGACAACTCTTCTTCGGTCTCGCACTCAGATATGAATGGTTGATTGTCTTGCGATCCCGCAAATCCTGATATCTCGCCTTCCAATGGAAGAGTCTCAACAACTTCTTTCAACAAAGCACCTTGATACGAAAGTGTTCTAGTTGTACTAGTAAGGTCTATGCCTGAACGTTGAAGTTGTTGCCTAAACATTCTAGATTTGGCTAGTTGTTTTCTAGATGTGGCTAGTTGCTTTCTAGATGAATAACGAAACCCACTCCTCCGCTTCTTCTTCCTATCTCCCTCCTGCATTTGGCTCAATAGAACATCATTAAGCTCTCCACTATACTGTCTTCTATTGAGTTGGGGAATGTGGCAATGCCCTTACTACAGACGTTTCTCAATAACAAACAATTGAATTTGAAATACTCAATCATGGACTCTTTCTCCGTATATCAATCTTTGTTAATACTACTAATCATCACGCACATCGAATCTCAATAGTCACTGAAGTGACATTTTCTACATCTTTATGCTCTTAATGGCCAACTGGTGGGTACAACCTTGTAAGCTTGATCTAGCGGCCACGACGATATTTCCAACAACCCTAAACACGCTCATTCAACGCTCTACTTCAAGTATGAAGTAAATTATGACTACTTGAATACTCCAATTAGATGTCTATACTTTTCAAGATTTTTTATTTTATTTAGATTGTCATATCTTTTATAAATAGAAAGGCTATTCTAGCAATCTAACTGTCACCATCACTAAAATCTAGTGGGTCCCTATTACACTTACACTCGCCACCAGTTCGTTGTCCTTGTAAATTTGAAATCCACCATAAATAAAAGTAATTCAAACTAACATCTACATTATGGTTCATTGTAGTTTCCCGATGAAAGGCCTTTTTTCAAACATGTATTCTCTAATAATGGCAAATCTATATAATTGAACCAGCATCTGTTGATGCTATGGATTAGACTTCATTCACAATTCTATTGTATAATTATTTCATAACGTCAACACCCTTTATTATTATACTTACAAAATTACAAGCAATCCACCTATTTGACACGCGCTGGCAACTTTTCAAAAATATATCCTTTTCATCAATACATGACTCTCGTCATTTTTTCTAATTAAAACGTCTCTTAATCACCCTCTTTATTAATTCTATCTGTCTATGTCTTCATACAGTGATGTTTGCATAATCTCTTGCATCAAAATATACCTGCAGAACTCTTGGATTTAAATTCTATTCACAATTCCCATGTTGTCCGTGTCTTTCCTTTTTCCATTGCAATGGCTAATTCTCAAAATCCTCCCATGATGCTAATTCATGCTGATGGCCAAGGAGTTCCTATTTCTTTTCAAGTAGGAGCTGATGGAAAGTGCACAGTTAGTGCTCTTTGTTTGCATCTTCGTTTTCAATTTCTAGAAGGATCTATGCATGTTGATGAGGAGGTCTTTGATGTTGATTTTGGAAAACTTCTTCACACTATAGGTCATGAGTCCTCTATGAATGATCAAGGTCAGTGTTGGATTCTGAAGTCGGGGATGTACCGAGTGTATGGATTGAAAGATCCTCTTCAAGGTGCATGCATTAAGATCCTTACCCCTAGGGTGTCATCTACATGCACCCTGCAAATACCTATGCTCTGAAAGGTTAAGATTGAGCCTTGCGAACGTATCGTCCATCTCTTGAGTGATGATTCTGAAGATGCACTCCCCAGTAGATTGTCGTCTTCTACTATTCCAATCCCCAATCCTACTGTAAAATGTCACCCTTCGCATGACACAAATTCATCGCAAGGCAGTCATCCAAGTACTTCTAGGCCTCCGATTCCGCCACGGATTGATGACTATGTGAGTGTTGTTTGATTGTCTCAAAAAATTAGCTGCAAAAAAAGGGTCGAAGTCCATCTTGTCTAAGGTAGACTTTACCAAAATAAAAACCGAGAGAGTGGAATTCCTTCCCCCTAGGTTTGATGGCGACGTGATGTTTGAGTTCCCCCCGCCGGGGAAATATGCATCATAGTCACAAGCAAAGCTCCTTCATGGCATGGACAAATGCCACGATGGCCATGCTTGGACTCGCACCATCACCTCCAATATCAAGAATGACATGGGTTTAACATTTAGAATGTCTTCGTGCTTAGGTCATTTGCAATGTACCAACGCAGCTTGCAATTATTTATCTCGTGTACATCGATCCTCCCAAGCTAACAAAACCGAATGGGATGGAATCTCCTCGTTCACCTTTGAAGTTGGATCCAACCCTCCAAAAGGCTCAACTGTCGTGTGTAAAATCTGCAAGGTTTCTCCGTCATGCTTAGATGGGTGCTTGGCTAAGATTTATTATGTTTTTGGTCATGGAAATATGACTCGTGCATGTGTGCACCTCGGAACCCATTGTCATTCTATGAAGATTGGCGAATACAGGGATGTCGCTGAGAAGATAAAGAGCCTCATTGGTGAACAAGTAGAGAAGACTCTAACAGCAACTAATTCTGCCATTGTCCTTGAAGCCAGCAAGGAATTCCTTGATGAATTGTTTCTTTCTGCAGATGGAGCAACGCAAAAGGAACTTACTCTTGATGAGCTCATACCGGTGTTTGATAAGTTCAAATACATGTCTTCCTCGAGTATTCGGAATCAAGTCACGACGTTTCGGTACTGAGACGCTTTGGAGTCATGGACAGCATCACCAAACTTATAGGGTCTAGCTACTGGGCATTTGTCCAGGAGAACAAATTCCCTGGCCAAGGGTTTGAGTCCGACAAGGTCTTTGTTTTCAAGACGTCTGAGATCGGGCCAGGAAGTGGAGTTGATTTCGTGACAAGAATGCAGCCAGGTGGAGATTTACAGAATGCATGGATGATGTTCGACCATGTCAAGCGTGTAAAGGGCTGGACTTCTATGGCCTGCCATGTTTATGATGCTACCTATTGTCGGGTAATGACCATTGCAGTGTGTGATATGTAGTCGGAAGATGTTGCTGCTCAAATCATCTTCTGGAAGAACTTGAATGCTGTTGTGGCCAAACACAACGTTTCTAACGTACAATTCAAGGGCTTCATGGCAGACAGTGCGCAAGCAAACTGGAATGCAATTCGTATTGTATATGGTAGCGGTGATGCTTCAATTCCTATGGAGGACCAAGAACGTATTTGTTTGTTCCATTGGACCTAGTCATTGGAGAAATATACAAAGGCTGATATTCGGGCGGACCTGCAACGACAACATCGTCAATTGTACATGCAATACAAGAATGTCAAGTCGTTAGCAGAGGCTGAGGAGCAGTACCTTGCTATCAGATCATGGTGGCTTTCCTCCGGGGCAACGACTGATGAAGGAGTCGTTCGTCTTGACCTATGGCTTGCTTTCTGGCACTTCCGCTATCGCCAATAGGGTGGTTTCATGGATTTGGTGAGTTCACACTTTGCTCCGGGCCTTTTTGCTTTTAGTTTTCTGTAAAGTTGTAACCTCACTCTAAATTATACTACCATTCATTTGACATCACAGGTCCTTTCCAAGGATGAGCTTGCTGAAATGCCCTCGTGCAATTTAGCGGAGACTGTACACAACAAGTGGCTTCAACAGAGCGGTAAACAAGGTAATGACTTGTATGTGGCAACTGTCGATGATTACGTATGTGCTTTCATGCAAATGGTTGCCTACTACCAGTATTTGAATGGTGAGAGACCGGGTACTAGATCTGGAAAAGAAGAATTGTTGCTTCGAGTCGCCCAACGAACTGCCCAACGTTCCGGCAACTTGAAATCGCTTCATCAAGCACTTCGAAACATGCCTAGAGCTGCCGGTTTCTGCACTCGCGAGCCTCATCTTCAAGGTGAGGAAGTATTTCTCTCTCTCAAGCGCAAAACAGATCTTCCTCCTGGGTCGGAGTTCGACTCTCATAGACTTAACAAGATTAGCATCTCTCGCCCTCGGGTACAAACGCGAGCAGGAGGTGCAATATTTTATGATCTCACTTCAGAGGGTGACGCACAACAAGAAGCAGCTGAAGACCTGCATAATAATCCGGTTCAACTAGAAACACCTACTATAGTTCCAACCATGGAGCATGTGAAGGCTGTACAAGAAACAGTATGCAATGAGCATGAATGGCACATCGCGCGACTTCCAAAGATGTCAGCAAAGGCTTGCTTTGCTCAACAAGCCATCACCAAGAAGAAATGTGTGGCACGAATTGTATAGGATGGAAAGAGTACAACTGCACCAACTTATAACGGCATCATGTACAACAATAGGAAGAATAAACAAAAGTGCATGCAGTTCTTCTTCTGCAACGACGACATTGAGAGGTGCGTGAAGGGTACCCGTCGTAAGTGGGTGGTTTCCAAATCTGCAGTTCCAAAAGTTTGGCCTATCAAGATTAGCACCAATCTCACACAGAAGAAGATCCTAGACTTGGAGAACGCTGGTTTTCGATTGGCACCACGTCTGGAGCTCTCTCCAAGGAAGCTGTTCAGGGAAGAGGGATCATTGGTGGACCTGTCAGAGTATCCTACCCCGGAGTTCTCTAACGACTTTCCAAAGCGCAGATTCGGAAAGAACATCAGGCATGCATCTGCTCTTACTGTCATTAGGCAGATTTTGAAGGTTTCTATGGTACCAATTCCTGCCCTGGGTTGCATCATCACCTTTGAGTCCCGAAATGGTCTCAAAATTTTGCAATATTTAATTACGATTGGCCAATTTCCTAGTTGTTCATGCCCCTTCTTCAAAGACATGTCGGGCAAATCATTGGGAAAGCGTGGACAATGGACAAATTGTAAGCATCTGTACTACATATTTCATGTAATTTGTGGATTGGACAGTAAGATAGATGTTTTTATGCATGCTCCTAGTTTCAGCTTCAATGAAATTAAGCGTGTTATTCAGATGGTGCTACTTAAGCAACCAGCAACTTAGAGATGCTATTGAGCCCGAGGGCTACATTGTACAATTCTCTTTTTAGATTGAATGAAACAGTGATGAGACTAAAAGGGCCACCACGAAGTTGTTGTTGTACATTTTGACTACTCATTGAATCATCATTGACATTGAAAATTTCAAAGGTGTGTACATTTTTGTTCACATTTTGCTGCCATCCTACAGTAATAGTGGTCAAAAGTACGTGAATAATTTCATTCCCACGGTCGTAGGAGCACCCTTATTCAACGGTAATAGGTCCAAATAATTACTAAATTTGGACCTAAACCTTTTTTATTTCTATTTTTGGTAAATTCCCACTAAATGTTCATTATTTTATTCTTTTTTCTGCTCTATGCTCTCCATTCACCGCTCTAGGCTCACCGCTCACCGCTCTAGGCACGCAAACTAGCTTCGTCCGTCCAAGTATTACCAATTTGAGTTATTTCGGAATCAAGATTATAGACTTCCCTCGATGCCAAGGAGTAATTAGGATCTCAAAATAAATTCCATTTCTTGATATCCTTATTTAACAACTGCTCTATCTAGGTAAACATTTAGAAAGTTGTTTTATGACTCCGAGTTTTCAAATTTGATTAACGGTCCCAAGTCCTCGAAGTTGGTTATCAAAATTAGTTTTTTAAGTTGGTTTTGATCATCAATTCTATTGATTTTGCGTCAAGTGTTTGTATGTAACACTTTATGAATTCATTTTCAAGATTCTGTGATGTAAATAACTATTGTTCGTGCTTGGCCTTGGCTTTGAGGATAAATTTTGACTTGTGATAGAATATCTATTTGTAATTCATTTATAAATCCTCAAGATGTTTCTTGTTCATAATTTATTGAGTTGGGATCGATACAATAGTCTTCAATAGTTTCCCTCAACGCCTAGGGAAGGTTGTTCGTTGTCTTTGGTTTGATCTTGTCTTCTACTATTTGTTTATGTTTGAGTTATTTTTCACTACTATTTGATAATTGTGTTGGTGAAATTTTATAAACAAGTTGCAGATGTGGGACGAGAAGGGTTGCCTTCAATGCCAAGGGGTGCTGGTAGTTTTGTTGGATTGATCTATTCTAGCATTCTAGCTTATATATTGAATTTTGGTTGTAAGCTCAAAGTTAACTAGAGCTTGAAAAGTGAGGTCATAATATATTCATTTGTATACCATTCATGTGAATAAATCCTCTCTTATTACTCAATTTATTCTATTCTCCTGTTTTGTTGCAAAAAGTGACTATTGTTTAAAATGTTCCTGAACACTAGTAGAAAACAGCATTTCAGCCAACAAAAAAACAGCTGATATTTTTTGAAAATTGCGTTCCGCAAACACAGTTTTTCTGAAACTGCATTGACTATAACGCAGTTTCAGAAATTTTGCGTTCACAGGAACGCAATTTTCAGAAAACATCAGCTGAATTTTGTTGGCTGAAATGCTGTTTTCTACTAGTGGAAGCTTAGGTTCATGAGAATGAGCACATTAGAGGTGGTGATGAACAAGAGGATAGGACAATTGATGAGGATGTAGAGAAGACTATAATGAACTATACCTCCAAGGATGCATTTTGAAGAGCTCAAAAAGTGAACTCTGTTGCCTCCATTGCCGCATTGAGATTGAAACCTCATTCAATATCTCGATTAATGATTCCCTTATGTCATCTTGCCGTAATGCCTATGGTCCATCCAATACTTCAAAGTGATATTTCGAGACTTCAGGAGGACTTTGTGAATGGATACAGAGATGGATCCTTTATGTTTTATGTTTCTCTCATTAACGAGCAGGAAGAGATGGAGCAGGTATCAGATGTCGAGAAAATCACATGGGGGCCATGGTGGAATGCTACAAATAATAACTTCAATGCTATACTTAGTACAACACCTAGTTTAGAGCATTTGCAGAGCTCCAAGTTCTTTGTGTGTGATGGTAATCACATGTTGCTTACATGGTCTTCATACATATCCAAATACCATGACCATGACCGAGATTGGTACATGTCGGTGGATTCTATTATTTTGGACATGAAAGGAAAGGTTGGTCAGGTCATGCACACTATGCACAATGTTAACAAGTAAGTGCATCATTTCCTCTTGTTTTGATTTTTATTAATTTTGATTTTAGATTGAATTGCATTTAACATCTTATTTATGTTATGCAGGCATATAGAGAATTCATTTATCAAGACCAGTATTTTTTACACTCTTTTTTGTGTTCAAAAGTATGGTGTACTTCCCCTAGACAAGTTTGCGGAACACTTGAGCTCCTTTGAGATGACGTAGTGCCAGCAAAACACAAGAAAGAGTTAATACTCTATGTTTGTTGAAGTTTTTACTTCATTCATTTTCTAGGTGAGACTTCTCAATAAGTTTGAGAATGTCTTATTTGGATTTCCTTGTAATTCCACCACAATGTTGCTAATGACTATATTATTGTGCAGTATAAGATAGTTGCATCAACTGATATTGCAGTTTGGCTATATAGAAAAGAAACACCACATGAAGAACAATCGCTAGAAGGTATTTTGGTTGCCATGAGATTGGGTGCTAAAGACCAAACATCCAAATTTATTCAAAAGATGAACAAGTTAACAGCAATTGTTAATCCCAATTTTGGAAGTGATTGGCTCAAAGAAGTATGATCATATTTGTAAAATTCTATCACTGTATGTTCCTCCTTTAATATTTCATTCTCCTCACTCCAAGTTCATCATGTTACAAAGCGAGCACCATTGAAGTTCAAATATCAGTCCAGAAATGACTCTAGATAAGTTGCAGATGATTGCAACTTGCAATGTTAGCAGTGAGTAGAAGGTTAAATGGTTGCGATGTTGGAATTCTTTAATTCAAACAAGAGAGGCAAGAAAGTTTCTTTTGAAGCTCGTTGGAGAAAATGAATTAAAATATTTTTTGGTAAAGGCTTGCTAGTATGCATGGGTAAATCATTCTCATTTAATTTAAGATCCCTTCATTCCCTTGTTTCTTTATGTAGATTAAGTTGTCTTTAATGGCATAACTAAAGATTTTTTCACCTTATAATTGCACATTTCCTTTGTACAAATTGAGGAGTTGGGGTCTAAAATGTTCAACAACATTGTTAAGAAAGATTAGTTGGCATTGATTATGGATTCTCTTCAAGAGCTAGAGAGTTTTCTAGACTATATTGAGGGATGGAAAAGCTATATTTGAGATAAAGCGTTCTTGAGTAATTTCAAGGGGTAAGATGTCTATAAAAATCAGATGACTTCAGAAAGTACAAGGGTAGTGATCAAATTGTATAATGTGTAATTTATTGGTACTAATTTCATTCCATATTATCATTGTTTTATGATTTCGTAAAAGTGTTAATCCTTGGCAGTGATAGATTTTTTCAGGGGGGTGACATAATTTGTTTATACAGGTATTTCAAGTACAAGCTATTGGCAAAGGGGGCCATTGCAAAACATGATCTACTTGCTTTTCTTGGGACGTGGTTGGATGTCTTCTATAAACAATGCATGTTTTCATCGTTGTAATTGAAGTTGTGGATCAGTTTACATCTCAAGTCTGGTGCTTGGTATTTGGATTGCTCACTTAAATTCACGCCGGTGTTTGAGGAGTAGATCAAGCTTGCTATAAATTCTCATGAGGTTGTTCCAAATATTGATAAGTTCACTAGCCTTGATGAAGATGCAAAAGCGAAGGCTATGAAGAAGAGGGATGAAGCTAACAAAAAGATAGCAATGAAGAACTCCGAGGTAGTGGACATGGCTAAAGAGAAAATGATGAAGTCTTTGAAATATGCAAAGGCATCAGCAGCTAAGAAGACAAACGAGCAAATTCCACCTTCATCTACTAAAGATGAGGTTTCCTAGCACCACAAGTCTTTTCCACAAGGTACTAAGCGTGATGCTCATTATTCTTCACTCAGTGATGAAGGCATGTTGCATGGTCCAACAACTACGGAATTTTTAAGTAACTTAGAGATTTCTATGCATGAGTTAATCCTCAATTTCTCTCTTGTTGATGTATTGGATGATCATCTACCCCAGGCGTACCACAACATCGTCAAATTCATTGATAAGGTTAGCATTTTCACTTGCTTTGATGAACTTTTTTTCATATGATATTTTAATTTCATTTATTTCTTATACTAACCACCACAACTCTCTTGCAGCATAAAGGAGACAAGCCACTCTTTTTTAAAGGTGTCAAGAGAAATAAACCGCGTATTGACTTTATTATTGCGGATATGCCAAAGGGTTTGCTTGTCCTTGGTTTGTTGGTACCTAAAACCAACGTTTCCAAATGGAACATGGACAATCTTCTTTGGCTGGAGTTGTTTTTTGAATTCAGTAATGGTTATTTGTATGACGATGGAGCTCTTATAATTATCTATCCTTTGAGGGTAGTTATAAAAGCCACCATTCTCAAGTATGGTATTACTTATTCATTTGAGAAGTTATTATTTATTCATTTAAGAAGTTAAAGGACTGGTGGGGAATAAACACGTTACATCTGGCTTCACTTGTTAGTCCTGGTAGAACGGTATGTTAATTTGTCATTCTAATTTTGAATGTAATAGATTTCTTATCCACATTTTTTTGTCAAATCAATTGCCTTTATAGTTTAAGTATTCCATTTCCAATTTTAATGTAATGCCATAATTTTTTATATTTTTTTTGAATTGTATGCCTTGGAATTTTTAGTATCACTAGTAGAAAACAGCATTTCTGCCAACAAAAACCAGTTAATATTCTTTTTAAATTGCATTCCTGCAAACGCAGTTTTTCCGAAACTGCGCTGACTATAACACAGTTTCAGAAATTTTGCATTCGCAAGAACGCAATTTTCAAACAACATCAGCTGAATTTTGTTGGCTGAAATATTGTTTTCTACTAGTGTGTGTTTCCATTTTCTATTAAGGTACTACATTATAATTCTATCTTTCATATGGACTTAATGTCTTCATACATCATCATTTTTGCAGACACAGTGGTTTGGAAATATATTGTTCATGAGGAAATTGCCTGATGTTGGTCTTTCTAAGTTCCAATTCTAGCCATGCCCTCTAAGCTTGAAGAAATTGAACTTAGATGTTGTGGCTAATGATGTCCTCCAAAATTTTACTAACATCGAGACTATGACCATGGACAAGAACTCCAAACCTTGGAGAGGGGCACAAGAGAAGGATCCTTGACTCCTTCAGATGTTGATACAAGCATGCTCACTTCCAAACAACATTGTTATGGACTGCACTGCTGCAACATGTAATATCAAATATCTTTATCAACTATTGTTTGTAATCTTCATTTTCATATTCTCTATGACCCTTGCCAACAACTTTGTTGTAATTGAATTTATGGTGTTTTTGGAACTTGGGTCCGCCATCCAAGCTTGTAGGAATTTGAGCAAGTACATAGTTGCACTTGAGGAAGACAAAGCTATCTTCAATGCAATTTTGGCCCCAATGATTCGCACAATTCCAGATGTTCCAAGACCAAATGCAATTGTCTTCTTGCTTGAGGAGGAGGAGGACGCATTAGAAATTGAAGTTCTCCACATTGTCAAGAAATCTTATTTCAATATGTAAGTCTACCCACAGCTAGCATTATTTTCCTATTTATATGTGTAAACCTATAGCCTTTGTTGTATTGTGTTTATATTGACATTGCACATGTGTTTCATCATCAATGTGATTTTGAAATCAATTCTAATACTTCGTTGTTAATTTATAGCATGACTTCTAACAAGGCAGTCCACCAATATTTTTCACTTTACTTGGTTTTTTCCCAAGGCGAGAGAAGTCCTACATATTATCATCGTATGCAAAGTCTTTAGCTTCAACATTTGTATCTCAGCAAAATTTTCCTATATGGAAAAAATCTCCTTTAGATTCAAAAGTTATGCAATTTGTAGATGTGACAACCTTAGAATTAGACAAGGAATCATCGTTGACTAATAGTAATACCTACTCTCAATCTATGTCTACATCTTTTACATGAATCTTTTGTTTGTTTCATTGCACTTGTTGGATTTCAGTTTATCGGTTATTATATATTGTTTTCTGTACTTCAATCATCAATATTCTATGTGCCTCAAATTGTTATATTCTAAGCTTCTTTTAATTATAGTAATTCATGGCTTACATATGATATTGTAATCATAATATTGTGGTGTTGCTGAAATGTGAAGTTCATTTAGTTAATATCTATGGTAGGTAGAGCCTATAGCCATTGATTCAAAGACTAACAACACATTACTTTGTTTGTGGCCATTTCACAGTATAAAGCAAAGTTAACTTGTTCTAAAAATCCAAATACAACAAAATAGTTATAGGTTCAACTTTATATTACTTGGAATAATTGAAATTTCAAATCTCATTTTATAAGCTACAATTCCATAAGTGGACAAATATTTGGAAGTCATCATTTTAATGGATGAAATTAACATTATCAGTAAATAGCACAAAATGGCCAAAATGCACTACAAAGTTGATTCATGGATTAAGTAACTTCTTTTGGAAACCTTGACCCCTAATTGTATAAAAGGAATTTGCAATAAATTTCACTACAAATGATCTAAATTACCTTTAAAGAACAAATTTAAAGCACCATTTCTTTTTTCCCATCCTACATTGTGAAATGAAGACATTATTCAAAACTCCATGGTCATGGAATTGTCCATTCGGTTCAAAAAAAATCTACGGTCATAGGTACCTCATCAATTTTTAGCCTAGGAAATTATACGCTCACACACTAACAAACTCACACATTCATGCTCATAGGCTCACAGGCTCATGCTCATAGGCTCACATTCATGCTCACAGGCTCATAGGCTCATGCTCATAGGCTCACAGAATAGCAACCCTATTGCTACCCCTCTCTGGATTTTGTTACAAAAAAGAAAAAATCACCTAATCCAATGTGGACCTCAATGTTGCCATTGGAATTTTTATATTTTTTTTCAAATTTTCTATGCATTACCATCTAAAATGTCAAAATACAAATTTTCTTGTAACTTTTTTTGTACTCACACTTATAGAATTATTCTTTCCAAGGCACAACTTTCTTAATGGTTTAAACATTGAATTGAAGATATTTGTCCTAAAGGCTTTTAAGTTCAATAACCAAAAATTATCTAATAAAATGATGTATTGATAATAATCTTATTGCAAAAAATACTATACATTGTAGAAGTACTATACTTTACAACAAAATATAGTATATGTTTAATGGCTTTTTCCAATTTGAGGTCTTGTCTTGGTAGTTACCTTTTCTCACATAGTAAGAGGTTAACTACAACTTGTTGTAGTTCTATAGACTTGCACTTTTAATTTCCTATCTTGCATCTTCACAAAACTCTATGGTTTAAATTCCCTATTCATCATACTAAAAATTGTCATCAATATGTAATAGTAGATTCCTTCTACTATTTGAAATAATGATGACAATTTGAAACAATTGCCTAATTTGACAGTGATGCTCGCAGTGATGTTACTCAAGTATTGTATAATTGTTATGAGATTGGTCCATATTTTCCAAAAACATAGTTCAAAGGAGCTACATATATAGACAGTCTTTTGGACAATTCTTTAGACTTGTTTGTGGCCAATTCAACAATATAGATTCTTCATGCAAGAATAGATTTTTTACATTGTTAAAATGTGTATAAATCGAAAACAAAATTTCCTTGCCTTAAAATTTAAATTATTTTAGAAAGAAACCATTCAACATTGGAATTAAAAAAACAATAAGAGGAGACAAAATTGAACAATACTTAAAATCCTAGTATCCTACTATCATTTAGTTTCCTAATAGAAGGAGATGATTTTCCACCATTGAAAGGATGACAATGAATTTTCAACCTTGAAAATCATTACCAACTTCCTTAATCTTGAAAATATAGAAACAATGATTGAGATAATTATCCAAAAGTAATTCAATGCATCCTTTGTTTTTACAATTTTTATGAAAGTCATTCACCATATACTTTTAGTCTTTGATGTCCTTGTTGGGTTAAGGTCAATGACATCTTCCAAAATGAAAGACTTATTGAAGTAGATGAGTGCAAAGTTTTATATAATTGTAAAAAACTCCAATTTTAGAAATGGTTGTTCTAAAACCTACTAATATAGTGCAAATAAATATGTAAATGAGTGTAAAATATAAAAAATCTATTGTAAGACAAATAGGATAGCTCAAAGAATGCTATAAGATATGAACATCTATAATCAATAAAATCTAAAATGTAACACCTACATCTCAACCAAATATCTAGATATTGATTACATAAGATGTATACAATCAAAACATGATAGTCTATAAGAGCCTACTATTGATTTTGGATATAGCTAGACACAAATACTTTGAAAACTCATAACATATTCATACAATATCCAAATAATGCATTCTAAAGTGCATTGGAATCATCTTTTAGTTACCATTAAGACCAAATAAAACTAATGTATGTTCAATAATAGTAAGCATACTCAATTGTAATTAGTGACATTATCGTATTTAGCTATCAAGGTTGGTGTTTCATGTCAGATAATTAATTAATATTGGAAAAAGTTGTTTGATAATTGCTTTAAGAACTAATAAAATTATCTATTTTTAGAAAAATTTAAGAATTTGGCACCTTAATTATAGGAACATTAAGACAATAGTAAATTTTCTATTATGAGATTTGCATGTACTAACTTAGATGCAACGTACCTTTACTAATCAAAAACCATCATTTCACTTGTCCATTATTTGTGAGTGTTGATGGGCTTTTCCTTTTTATTCTTGGTTTTATCTAATTCATATCTCATTTTTCTTGTGTGAATAGTGCATTAATGGAATGTCCCTTAATCCTTAAAGGACATCTTTATCATTTCCCATAGTATCTAAAGGGATCAAAAACCATCATTTCATGGAAATCATCCCTTTAGATACTATGGGAATCATTGGCTTCAAAAAAAATGCAAGAACACATTGGAAGTCAAACTATTGTGGAAGACCTCCCTGTTCACAACAAAATTTCAAGGTTGAATAGTTGTACTTTTGTCCTACTCAGAAGGATTCTCCATCATTCATCAAATATTAAGCGTCCTTAGTGTCATTCATGGGTTAACTTTCCATTTATCATATTTTTGGAAGTTTGCAACGTGAATGTGTCCCATTTTCTGGTAGTTTGGCATCTTTAGCATGAATTTATTTGTTTTCAACCCCCTCTTGAAGAGATTTCCAAAACTTTCCAACTTTTGTGTTTTTTATTTAATTTTTGCCAACCCTGGTAGCCAGAGTACGGTATAGGTACTCTTTCCAACCATTTTGAATTTAAATAGGACAGACTTCTGTCACCGACGCCCTTTCCAAGGACGGGGGCCGATGAACAGTTTTCCTTCCGATGAAAGTGAGGCCGGCACCCCCCTTCCAAGGACGGAATCTCACCATGATCTTGAGTCCATCAGAGTGTTCCCAAAAAATTCTTTGGCAAGGAGGAAAAGTTTCGTAATTACGGTACACAACTGAGAGATGAGGCGTAGCTGCTGCCTGACAAAGTGGTTGAGGAGAGACTGTTCCATCGGTGACAATCCGAGTTATTGGATCCAAAAATCGACTGTTCCTCGATCGGCCGCACATCTTTCAATGTCAGCTTGCTGGAATTTTTAGTTCCGTCGTTCTCAAGTGCAAGCTCAAGTTGGACTTTGCGTGTAATTAGGCCGTGGAGGTTTGAATCAGAGTTTGGGGATTCAAGGAGCTTGGGGAATCCAAGGAAGCGCGAAGTGGTGCAGGTCTATCGCAGAAGCCCATTGTAATTTTGAATGATTATTTTTTCACTTGGATCTGGACAATTTGAGGGCGGATTTTTTGGGGTGTTTAGGAGCTTCATTCGGGGGGATTCAGGACACCATGAGGCTCCAGGAGTTTGAAATGAAGAAGCGTAGGCTTTAGAAAAGCGGTGGGATTTTGGGTTCTTCATGTGGCAGAGATTGGTGTCCCGAATTGACGGTGAAGTCAAATTACGTAGTTCACGGCAGCTCAGGCTGTGTAACTTATTATATGTGCACGCAACGCCATCTTCGTTGGCTTGTACCATACCCTGTCAGAACAGTAGTAACGCTTCAGTGGCTTTGGAATCCAGGTCGCGTCTCTCTAGCTCTATGAGGGTATTGGAGAGGGCTCTGCAAATTTCATCAGTCTAGGGTTTTGAAATTGGAATGAGTGGGAAATTTTTTCTGCCATTTTTACTTCGACGACCTCTGCTTTTCGAAATTTTGTGTTGATTGTTCGCGACAATTGAGGTGCTAGTTGATGTTAGAGTGCATTTGCTTTCTCGAAGCGGTGAGTTGTACTGTAACTTTATGGCACTAAAAGTGACGTTGAGTTTCGAATTGCTGAAAATGGATCTTCTACGTCAAGGCACTTCCACCTAAAGAAACATTTGCAGGTCAAATTGAAAGCTGGACGTTTCTATTGCCCTCTCTTATGATGACTCCATGTCCATTCTCATTTGCTTCTTGTTTCCCTTGTGCAGATCAGTTTTTCGTCATGGCTGATGAGAGCGTCGTGGTACGCAGAGTTATACCCTCGGACAATAGCTGCCTATTCAATGCTGTTGGGTGAGTTCAATACTTTCCCTCGCTCCCTAAGTGCGGTTTTAGGGTTTGCCTTCAGTCGTCTTGCTTGTTTGTGACTTTGAATGTTAGTGGCGAGCGAAGATGTACGCGTTAAGTGACTGAGGGTTATTGCTTATTAGAGATATAATTGAGTTGTCTCAAAGTGGGGTGCTGTGGCAGTAGAAAAGTAGGGATCGGTTTAAAATTGTTCAACAAATCGGTGAATTTGATTGGATCTACAGATCTGGAAAGCCTCTTTTTTAACCAAGTTTTCTAAAATGGGGTTGAAACCTGTATGAGTTGAAGGAGAATTCCACTGTATTCAAATTTGTGAATATTTGTTGGCCTATCACTAATTAGGGCATGGCGTACTGTACCGTGCTGGATTAGCCCGTGGAGTTTTCAATAAGATGTGTTGTGCTGGCAGGTACGTCATGGACAAGGACAAACTTAAGGCGAAAGAGCTGCGGCAGGTAAGAGTTGGTGCAACTCCTGAAGAGAAACTAGGTTTTTAAGTGAGGCATTGGGCTGGTACGAAGTCTGGTGAGGCTTTACATAAAGGGCGGGAGATGACCTAATGATAATCTTGTGATATAATGTGACGATTGTGTGGCTGGAATTATTATGAAAGGTTATTGCAGCTGCTGTAATGAGCGATCCGACAACTTACACTGAAGCCATTCTGGGTAAACCCAACCAAGAGTATGTGGAGTGGATCTCTAAACCAGACAAGTGGGGAGGTAATCTTCGAACTTCATTTTTTATTGACGCAGTTGTGCTAATGACAAGTGCCATATGCTAGCTTTGAATTGTCCAAATAGCCATTGCTTTCGAATTTGCAATTGATGATCATCAGAGTCGAGACTAATAGTGTAGAGATATCAAGCCATTCTTGTTTTGGATGATGTTACTATGTCTATGGTACCCTCTTTAACCATTTATCCACGGTCTGCGTCTATCATTCGCGTGCCTTCCGTCACCAAAACTATCAGTGAGGCGCATTAACTCCTAAGCGCCACGAACGCTAAAATGAGTCATGTTTTGTTTAGCACTATTGACAGACTCATATAGGGACTTTCTTTTGTTCGATTTTATTCATTTTTTGACCAACACAAAAATGCAACGTTCTTCATTAATCCTGGTGATATAAAATTTAGCCCTGTCTGCATTATATTGTTACAGTAGGATCAATCAAATTTTAAAAAACATGAAATATCCGCTTTTAGGGGTTAAACTTCAACTTTGTGTGCTTTTTCCAGGTGCAATCGAGCTTGCCATTCTCACTGACTTTTACGGTCGTGAAATCGCGGCTTATGACATCCAAACAAAACGGTGTGATTTGTATGGCCAGGTAAAGAGGTGTATTGTGATGGGCCTGCTGGTGTAGACCTCTTTTAGATGCTGCTTAATCACTCGTCGTTATTTTGTTACTGTCTGCGGCTTGTCATTTGGCGTTCTTGACTCAGGCTAACGTTTATTGACGCTCAGAATTGCAATTTCTTGATCTCTATTTGATAATATTCTAGAATTACCACAAGTCTGAGGTTTTCTATCAAAGGTCTAAGCGTTGTAGTTGTGGTGATCAGGGGAAAGGCTACACCGAGCGGGTGATGCTGATATATGATGGCCTGCACTACGACGCTCTAGGGGTAAGATTACTTCTCCTGAAGCTTTCTTTTCTAAATTCGTTCGGTTTCATTAGCCCGCCCAGTTGGCCACTGCATTGAAAAGTTTCTCTGAACATGACTCTATAAGGATTTGAATTTTTTCGCTTGTTCATGGCGATGGTTGTCTCGGATACAGTTGGCCCCATTTCCAGATGCACCAGAGGAAGTGGATCAGACTATCTTCTCTGTAGATAAGTTTGGCAACATTGGCAGTCCTTCGCGTTTGGCTGAAAGAGTGGTGGAAGAAGCTCACAGGTAGAATCCTCATCGCCACTGCATTTCGTATGATGCCTTTTCGCAGATATCAAAACAGGGTAACTGTGACTTATGGTATCTCTGTTTTTTCAAATTGGTAACCTGATATTGGACGTTCAGCCGGTCCTCAAAAATCGCATCACTATTTAGACGAAAACGTGAATGCAATTGCCCTATCGACATTTTGTTCTGCTCAATCTGACTCGCATTTGGAACACTGGAAACATAAGCTTTTTGTTAAATTAGCATTCTTATCCTCATTGCTATTATGATCATTACCAAGAGCCTCTAATTTATATTTTACTTGCGGCTTTCAGGGCACGCAACTTTACTGATACAGGAAACTTCACTTTACGGTGTGGTGTGTGTCAAAAAGGAGTGGTTGGTCAGGCGGTAAGTCATTCTCGACCCAATGAATCACCCCAATTTGTTCTTGGATTCATGCAAAAGAATTCATGCACTTGACGAAACCATCTTGCTTTTGCTGGCAATCAATAGCTCTAGTTGCGCATTTTCTTACAATCTCCATCCTTTAATGTAATATGACACCTGAACTGGGGGAGGATAATGCAGGAAGCAATGGAACATGCCAAAGCCACAGGCCACTTCAATTTCCAAGAGTATCGTTAGTTTGTCCCCAACACTTTCTCGCTCCGAATTGATTGCAGACTACTCGAATTAGAGTTTCAGAGGTTGCGATTTGTACTGCAAGATTTTTCTGTTTCTTCCTTGATTATGATTCTGAATACAGAATCTTGTCTCCAAAATGCTGGCCTACTTGACCCAGGGTAGACTAGTTTTCAAGTCTTGCCTCTATTTTCAGAACTGAAATCTCGCACTGTGTCCTCCTATTGAGGACACTCTTGGCAGTTGTGTAACATCAAATTGCAAAATAAGTCCAGTTGATGGTGATGCAGCTTTGTAAACATCAAAAAACCCTATGCGGGCCTCCTTAAACCCCCACTAACTTACCCACATAAACCCTAACATTCATTGGCCGTAGCATTTTGGATTTTTGAAGATTTGAATAAATGTCAAAATGGAAATGCCATTCAAGTTTACTACAGAATCTTTAATAATTGGTCTAATAGCCTTTGTTCTTCAACACAACAACAATTCTTGGCATGTTCTCATAGAGTGCTATCTTCTTCATTGGAATTGGGATATTCAAAATACATATGCTCTCACAATTTTTGAATTCCTTTTGAAAATGTTGTAAATTTGTTTAGGCACTATTTGAGAAGTGTTCAAAAGTGTTCAATAGGATTCAATTCTAGAGATTGTATATATTGAAAGACCAACCTACTTAGATCCAAATTGTTATTCTATATAACAAACCATAAGAAATTTTTTAAAACAAATTTGTACAAATGCCTATCTATCCCACCTTTAATTTTGTACCATGTTGCATTGCTATTGTTGTTAGTCCAAAAGTTGTCATACATCCTCAAATCAACATTGATCTACCACCATACTTGATACTTCCCAATCTGATGGACACATGGTCTAATACGTTAACCATCTCCAATCCAATACTATGACCTACCACACGAGTTAAACCTATTTATCTTTGTCTCATTGCTAAAAATCATGCATTTCCAATCATCAATAGTCCAATTCTCATACCTTAATTTGAACAAACTTCAAGTGTATAAGAACATGTTTACAATTCAAACACAGTTTTTTAGGATGCACTTGTACATCCAATCCAACCTTTCTCAAAGCATACCTTTGGACACACCTCATAGTGATGTTACACAATAATTTACTTCTTTCAAAATGAAGTTGTTTTGATATATGAGATTTAGTTTCAAGTTGACCTTTAGTAACAAGAGTGACACAATGCCTCTTCTCTTAGTCTATAAAAAATTTGGATGTCTTCCTCTCTCTCAATCTTGTTTTCCATATCTTTTCTAAGATGCACTACAAAAGATTGGCTAATGCCTAGAGAAGCAACAACTTTTTGCGGTAACACCACTCCAAAGTTGCATCAAAACTTGGTGCTTTTGCTTGAGACAACACAAGTATATAGCCGTAACCACAAAGAAGAGACATAGCCTAAGGAGCACAATGCAAAAGACAACTCAGAGCAAAACGGAACAAAGACTAATGAAAGCAAAGCTAAACTTGAAAGACTAGTAGAAGGTGGCAATTAATACAAAAATCTTTATTGCTTTAAATTTTATTTTAGAAACCCTAATTCCTTCTTTTTTCTTTTATATTGATGAACTTAACTACTTGGATTGGTTGGAAATGGGTACTAAAGTTGGGTTTGTTTAAAATATACTCAATTTTGTTCCTAACTATTGAAGTTACACTAAGACTATTCTTGATTTCTTACTATACATTGTGTCTATTTTTTATTTCATTTTTTGCAATAGCTATACTACTACAGGCTTTAGCATTCAATTGCATTAGGTGGTTGCATGAGTAATAACACCTTTGACCTTACTCTTTATAAGTGTAAAATGTAGCTCTTTTCAATAAAATATTACAGTCTCCTTCAACGAATAAAATGATTTATTTATTTCATTGAAGGAAACAAGAATACATTGACTCGACTATCTTCCAGAAAGAGACCTCCCCCCTCCCTGCTCCCCTTGACTAAAGAAAAAAAAAGAAAAAAAGAACTCTTAATTCACCCATCCACCTAAATGGGTTAGAATGCAATCGATATGGGATTAACAACCGTATCCTATATCTTGTACATGTATCCATGAGTCATATTATATCAATATCCTATACATTATATCCACTTCTATTATGCATATTTTTTATATATTGTATCTATATTAAAGTATTCTTGGTTTTGATTTTAGGTGGGCAGGTGGATGGATGGGCGAGCGAATCAAATGGAAAATTTCGTTAAAATAGTGGTATTCCATGTGCCATTTTTAGACCGCCTGCTATGAATCATAAAAGTGACATTTAAGATAGGTATAGTTTTCAAGAATTTTGAACTTTTTTAGATTTAACAAATCTAGGACTAGTATAGATTTTAAACCATACAAACTAAATTATAAAAATAACATCTATCACTAATGTAGATTTCACACATCTAAGAAAGGTATAGATTTCAAACATATACGACATTTGTACACTTCAAACCACCCGCTCTGAACTATAAAACTACCAAAGTAGCGAAATTTCGCCATTCTAACCCTTAAACACCGGGCTGGTGACCGTGAAAATCAACCCTTTTGAAACCATGTGACACCATCTAGTTTAAAAGAACCAAAAATATTCATTGGGAGTCAAACTATTATAGAAGATCTCCCCTTTCCACCCCTAATTCTGAGGATGAATAGTTGCGTTTCCCTCCTACATAGGAGAATTTCTTGTCATCCATCGGACGTCAGACGTTCAAGTCGACGTTCAAGGGTTAACGAAATTGCCCATTCAAGTGTTTTGTTTTGTTTTATTCTATTCAATTCAGTCGATAGGGCAGGGAGGGGGCAGGGAGGGGGCAGTCGAGTCTTTTCAGGGGACAGTCTAGTCATGGATATGGGATTATTCAAATGCATTCTAACCCATTAAAGTAGGATTGTAAGTGCTCAGAACATTCTATTGACATGGGGTGTCATGGAATCTAACTCCTTATCACCTCAGAAGAGTCCGACAGACACATTCCTTCCAGGCTCCGAGTAGTATTGACCCGACTCCACTAAACTGAGAGCCGAGCAAAACTCCATGCGAGTGACTACAAAATTGTACGTTACAACCCAGAAGTCCCAGCGGCACAATTGGAGCGGCCTGTAAGCTTTGAAAACGGGATCCCTCCCGCTTGGTTTTAATTGAACGGTCCATGAATTCTAGTCTACAATCAGTGTTGAATTGACAAGTGGAGGATCGGATATACAGTATACCAGTGTAACTGAAGGCATTTGAATGTTTAACTTTGTTTCGATCGATACTGACAGTACGTCGGACTTCAATTGAACAATCCAGACGACCGCACAAACAAATAAACAATCGATCACGGAAGTCCGACTCATCGATCGAAAACCCAAAAATTCAATTCCAGGAGTTGCAATAGCCCATACTGACTATCATTCCACAAATTATGAGTAGAATCTTCTTCAGTTGATTGGAAAAGAAAAGAGAAAAAGAATTGGTTTCATTTGACTGAAACATACTGTACCGTTTTTTTTCTTTGACATACTGTACCGTTTTTTTTGGCATATTGATATATGTAGTCCCGCCGTACGTGCCCCGACCAGCTTGTGGACTTCGGTGTCGGAGGTTTGAATGAATTGAACCCTGGGAACCCCGACTTAATTTGTTCTCCTCTCCAGAAGAGACCCGAGTGTCGTCGCGGTGTTGAATTGGTCATAAAAAATTCCTCCACCGTTTCCCTCGCCTCGCTGTTGAACTGGAAATGGTATCTACTCACCCTAAGCTTTCGATGGCTACTGTTCATGAATCTGCTGTAAATATCCAGTTGTTGAATTCAATTTATCATGGAAGATACATTGGAACTTGCTCAGAACATTGTGAACTTCTTTCCTTCACAGAAACAGAGAGGAGCAGAGCTTCGAAACAACTGGGATTGACAACTGGGACGCACGATTAGATACTACCTACTTCCGTATCTAAATTAGAGACGAAATCGTATGTTCACACTTGGTGTTAGAGGCGTTGTTTGGAATGTGGATCAGCTCCAAAATAGATCTAAATTCATTCCTAAGATCCTCAATAAGAACACTTTTAACATCAAGTGCGAACATACCTTCGAACATATTAAGTACTATGCTCTAGAAGCAACCATTTAAGGGCTGATATGGCTTTTTCATGGGTTTCCTTGGATGGAAAATTGTTTAGCCCATTTTTCAGAGAAAGAAAAATAGATGCACAATGTAACCCAACTCGTTTTGTATTTTTTCATGCATTATTGAATTAGTTGTGACTTTTCAAAGATTTGTGTCATCGCCATTGTTTATAACTATATATAGATCTCTCAATATTCACCCACCTTTAACTTGTGAAGAAACCAAGGCAAACGATTGGCTCCTACAATAAATAGTAAAATTTTCTTGATTCAATAAATGGTTAAAGGGGTTTGTTCAAGGACCAACTTATGTCCATTCAATAGTTCATTATAGGAGCGGTTTAAAGAGGATGGGCACTTTAATTAGAGCATACGTTACCTTTGTCTTGAAACGATGGTCCAAAATGTTGTTGAGGTTTTCTAATGCCAATTTCATTGATTATATAGATTGTGAAAAACATAATGAAGAAAGATTCCAATGAAGAACACTACACGTGATCATTGCAACCTAAATAAAACTAGCCACAAGGAAGAAGAATTTAGCTCCATATGACCTACTCAAAGTTGCCTTAAAAAAACCATGACATTCAAAGAAAACAATCATTTCAAAACAAAGAGGGAGTACGATAAAGATGAATGCAACACAGTCCTTCTTTGGAGCAAAGTAGAGAGCAAGCTTGAAATCATGGAGAGTTTAGAAATGTTCATTTTGACTTTTCAAACACTAATAAATTCAAATTGCAATGAATCATTGAGCTTTAATCGAAGAACACTCATTTGTCACACTCTAGGTTTTCATTGTGAGAGGAATTGTGATATGGATTATGATATTGCACACTTAATATAATGGATGTGAAGTGAATCAAACAAGTGATATATGGATCAAACATGTGATTAATTGTAACATTAGGGGAGGCCTTTTAAAGCTAATTTTTCCAATATTAGCCCAATTCTTTGAATGTTAGTAGAAAAATGATTTTGGAGCAACAAGCTACAATGCCAAACTTGGACTTTGGGCACCAATTGTAGCTTGCTACTTGACTCTTCCTTTCTAGTAGTAGAAAAGACTTTCTATAATTCTAGTAGAAAATTTTAACAACAAGCTAAGTCCTTAACTTTGGGTTTTGAGATAATCGTTGACAAAAAGTGCTTTTTGCATTTTTATTTGGAATATTTCAAATGATTAGACTGATTTCAATAGTAAATATGACTTGCCAATTATTATATTTATCAAAGTCAAAGCACTGTTCACTATTCGTTTTTTTGCATGCCTTAACTACTGGATAAAAAACAAGACCCACACCTTACTTTTAGGAGATTCATGATTTCCCTTTGGATTCCCCTCAAGTCAAATGGATGTCATTTAAGGGTTACATTCCACTACCACAATATAGGGCGGTCATTACAAAAAATCTTCCTACTTGGACTATATTTAAAATATACCATGTTGTCGTCGTAGAGTTCTTGTACTCTCTTCATTACATTCTAAACTTTGATTTATTTGCTCAAAAGTAATTTGAACATTTTTTAATAGTTGGAGGCAATCATGAACACAATCTAAAAGATATGTAAACAAGAATATTTTGTTCTATACCAATATTGACTTATATTATCATTGACTTGATTCAAAATTCTTTGCAAATGAATTAGAGCATCTCCACTAGTGCAAGAATTGTTCATCTACACCAAACATTGGTAAATATAGAAAGTATTACAATGACATGAATTCTTATGATACTTTCTACTTTCATCTATTTAACCTTAAAAGAAGTAGACTTATCACCAAGCTAGCTAGCCCACCCCAAAGGATGAGACTTTTCAACATGATAATAAGCCAAAAAAGATATGATTACTCGATAAACAAGTAGTTGCTTGTTTTGCTTCTACACGGCTTTCCCTTAAAAGTCATCCATCGCACACATTCATAACATCATTTACCACTACACGGCTTTCCCTTAAAAGTCATCCATCGCACACATTCATAACATCGTTTACCATTCATAACGTTGTTTGTCAATGAAACAAGGATCCCTTACTTTTCAACACTAATTCCAAACATCTGGGGAGGCACAATACTTTTCCATCTTGGACAGAAAGACCATTATCTGGTTATACAATGTTATGTTTAACTCAAAGGTATGTTCACACTTGGTGTTAGGGGTGATGTTTGTACTGTTAATCCAGTCTAGATGTAGGTCTGAATGCATTCCAGTGAGACCCTCAGTAACAACACTCTTTAACCCCTGTGCGTCAGAGCAGACGTTTTGGGGACCCTGCAAAAACAGGAAGTGCAAAATACCATGTTCATCAATTGTTATAATCTGGAAATCTATATGGTAGATTCTCTTGTAAATTGCAGATTTGCACTCATCAGCAAGTTGGCTTCAAATCTCAACGGTGAAAACTTCAATAACTGAGTAGTTTTCAAATTATTTTGGACTTTCTAGATCCAACAAAAAAATGTTCTTCACTTATGTTGTTTTCTCTGTGACACACAGGGGTTAAACACCCAAGTGCAAACATACCTTTTTAGTCCTCGTTGTTGTCATTCCTGGTCTAAATTTTGAAGTCCTGCATTTAATTACATTTCGCTTGAAAGTCATTCATCACACACATTGTCCTTCCTAAGTTGCTAAAATAAAAAAATTGAAGTCCATCCATCTTATCAGACATGGTTGTTTTTTTCAAACTAACATTCCCTTAGAAAAAATGGATCCCCGGAGTTGCAACTTGATGGACCCATACCTGAAGAAAGAATTCATCAGCAGTCAACTACTGAAATTCAATCTGTACTTGCTGAGATCATCCCCGGAAAGTATTTAAAATGCCAATGCCAAGTTTAATTTTTTTCCTTTGCAGAAATCCATTCTATGTGGACTCTGTGGACATTGAGTGGCATGGTTGGTTTCTTTTGTCTACATTGACCACCATAGTCTTCCTTCCAACAACGCTATTCCTGAATGGCATCGTCAATGAGAAAAATAACTAAAAAAAAAGTTTATGCAGACGAATGGGTTTAATTGGAAATTAATAAAGCCACTTTGTGGAATCCAATAAAGTTTGTTGAACATGGAGAGAGTGAAAGTGCTGGAAAAGATACATGTACAACTTGATTCCATGACATAGGAAGTCACCTTCATTGCGTGACATTTGAGGTCACCGTTGGTGAAAAGTAACTTAATGTTTTTGAAGTCAAGTGGTTTTGGAAATTGATAAAACACACACTGACTACCGAAAGTGAAATGTTGGAAAAGATATTTGTACAACTTGATTCCATGCCAGGTCCACTAGCCCGTGGACCGAAGGACCTTTGAATGTACACAGGTGTTGGTACAGGTGTGCATAAAGTCATTTTTTGATAGATGTTCTTTACATTTTGACACGAAGTATGAACATGTACCTCCTTGATGGGAATGTCATTTATTTTTCCAATTGGGTGCCTGGATCAAAAGTTATGTGACACTTAACTTTGGGGAAACTTGAGCAATGTTTGATAAGCATATGCAAAACTCTTCTTATAATTTTGAAGTTTGGCAAGTATGTAACCTATGTGATACAAGATGCAAATGTCCAAAAAAAAACCATGTGTAGTGTAAAAATCTCACTTTAAGAGGAATTAAAGTCTACTAGCCATAACAAGTAAGATTAGATAAAATAAAATAATAATAATAATAAATAAAATAAAATAAAAATAAAAATAATTTTTTTTTAACTTCAAATATTATAATCTTTCAATTTGTACAATCAAAGTTTCTGAAAAAAATTTCATACATTTTCATAATAGTATTAAAAAAATTTATATGGTTGAATTTTGATTTTTTTAAATCATTTTTTTTCATTGCTAGGGAGTGGCAATTTTCACAATTGATATCCAAAATGTGCCTTGGTCCTTTAGGGACTAGATAACCATGTACATAATGTGGAATCCAAATTTTGATTCTTCTAATTTTATTGCAAAGTAGGGACACTATGAAAAGTAATGAATTCATTAAAAGCCATGACTATCACTTTCTTGTGTAATAGAGGAAATTGTTTAACTTCCAAGATTATTTGAAGGGTTGATAAAAGTTAAGAAAATATATCTAATAATTGCCAAATAACTTATTAATATAAAAAATGAATTGCTAAACCAAAACTTCTAATTTCAAATAATTATTCAGCAAAAATGTGCCAAAGGCAATATCAAACTAAGGTGGGCCAATACATAGAACATTACTTTTTGGTTTCTTACATAAGGTAGTTGCACCCAATTATGCCATTTTTGTATAATCATGCCATTTACATTTGGGCTTTGAATGGTCACCTAGAGCCACCAAAATCATCACTAGTTTTAAGAGAACCAATCAAAGTAAAGAGTTTTTGTGGCAACAATAGAAATTGCAAGAATTTTGTGTTTAAGGAGAGAATTGCTCCAAAATGCATTTTTCGTATAAAATAGAGCTTTGTAAGGAATTAAATCTCCAAACACATTAGTAAGAATTTTTTAATCATGTTGCCCTTGAGACTCTTGTCTTAATTTGATAAATCGCTCATTGTTACCACAATTAACCCCTAAAGGACCAAGGCCTTATTTCTGTCAAAAAACACTCAAAACTGCCATTTCTGTAGCAAAGAGTCAAAAAAATTGAAAATTAATTTTTCTGCACATCCAACCATAGGATCTTATACCTTACTAGTATAAAAATGTGTGGAAAAAATTTCAAAAAATTTGACCACATAGATTAAAAGATATTTGTATTTAAAGTGAAAAAACAATTTTTTCTGCACCTTGCGGGACTGGATTATTTGATTTTGAACTTTTTTAACTTAAACGTTTTGCACTACAGAGTTTTGAGCTTTAAATCATTATTGTGTGAAATTGAGTTGAGAGTCTAGGGGAAATTTTTTTTTAAAAAAACTTAATTTTCATGCTTAAAAAAATTGTTAAGTAGAGGTAGGTATGAGAAAGAAGGAAAATCTAAATTATTAATATCTTTAAGATGGAATTAAAATGCACTAATCCCAATGGCGGGATTGTTCTAACAATCATATAAAAAAAATTCTTCAGAAAAATTGTAAAAATTGCATTTAGAAATGAATTCTGTAAGTTATTTTTTCAAGAAGATGCTCTAACTACCCAAAAAACAAGATTGTCCATAACTTTCTCATAATAAGTCCAAATGGAATGAATCAAAGCTCCCCATGTAGACAAAAATATAATCTAGGAGTAAAAAAAATTAGAAAAAAAAATTCAAATGTCTGAAATTTTTTTTGCTGCCTCCTCTCCTTTGTTTTGAGCTTATTTGGGTATAACTTTTGTTCCTAGGCAACGACTGAAAAAAAAGTTATATTCCCATGAAGCTCATCAGTTTTTCTATCTTCAAAAAAAATTTCAAAAGATCGTGACAAAATTTCAGCCCGTAGGTACTTGCCCAAAATCCAATTTGTCCCCCAAAGGGACAATGGTCCTTTAGGGGTTAAGAAACAAGTAAAGTAATATATGTCTAGTCATAAATAATAATAATAATAATAATAAAACAACACCAATATTTTTGGAAATTTACCACTTACATCATCTTCTTTTAAAATAAAATGTGAAGAGGTAGGAAAGAGAGGACAATGACACATTCAACTCGTGAGTATAGAAGCTCATTGTTTGTAATCAATCTTCAAAAGATACGTAATAACAAGGTGGGAACTTATAAAACTAGTTTTGTGAAAAGAGTGCATCTGTATATAGAAAATATCATTCCATTTTGATTAATGAGATGAAATTTATGAGGAGTTTTAGTTGTGGGTAGTTTATAGATAGTTATAAAATCTCTATCCTAAAATAAACTTTGAAATCCCATTTATTTAACTCAATTTTCAATATTTTTAGAAAAAAACATTAGGTATACATTGTTTATTACAACATTACATTACAACCGTTGGGATTAGGATTTTTCAATTCCATAAATAAATGGTTAACAATTAGTATTTTGAATCAATTAGTATTTCTCTATTTTTTTCTATTTATTATTTTTTCCTATATGTATTCATATATCCAAATGATCTAAAAAATTTCAAGTATGTAGACAACTTGCTTTGAAGAATGAATACAAAGAGTTATAGCCATTTTGGACATTTTTTCATGATGATTTGACCTTGTGAAGTGCAGCTGCCCATTTTTTTGCAAGAACAAAAATAAGATTTTTGTCACTTCAAACGCTAATATCTTGCAATCTACATGGGGAAAATTTCTGAAATTTTTTCTACATATTTTCAAATCAACATACTACAAGATCCTATGGTTACAGGGGTCCAAAAATGTTTTATTTATTTATTTGGTACTTGTAATATAAATGGCAGTTTTGGAACGATTTTGGTGAAAACATAGTGAAATTTTTTTTTAAGGGTTAAGAGACTATTATGAAATTTATTCATACTATACGGAAGAATTCAATCACATAATACCATCTCTATCCCAATGAATATTATATCACTATCATGTGAAAAATTCATAATAAAAAACATCCAATAAATTTTGCAATGATATTCAAAATTTCGTAAGGCATTGTTAAATATGAACAATGATTTTTGGATTTAAGGGCCAATTGCATCGAGTCCAAAAAAATGAAGGAGGCATCCACTATTTTGCACACCTAATCTTCTACGATAAATATAACTTGAAGTATTATTCACCTACAAAAAATTTCGAAATAGAATAATTTGGTAAGAAATAATTCAGCTTCAAATTTAACAACCTAAATTTGGATTAAGACAATTCTAAAACCATGTTTATTTAGCTCCTCGTTCTTTCTACTAACATATCATAGTGTGGAATGACTCTAAAAAAGTGGATATGTATTGTAAGAATGGTCAGACAAAACATTCTAATAGTGAGGGGATTAATCATATTGGTATCATTGCATCTACAAATTTGAAATGAATTAAGGAGAGCGGAATCATGTCTCACTTCTTTACTAATCATATGTTTATTGGAGAGGGGTAGGTAACTAGGTATTTGTCAAATCTTTGTACAAAATTGAATGCCAAATTGTCTTTCAAGTTCAATTTTGAGAGTAATGATTCAATGTAGTTTTAACATTATATTAAAGTTTTGGACTTTTTCAAAATTTTGAAAGTGAGTGTTATTAAATATTTAATCTAAAAATTTTGGAATTCAAAATTAGTAGGGAGCCTATGCCAAAGATATTACATCTTGAAATTTGGGAAAGTTTTAAAAACAATTGATTTCTTTTGTTTATAAACATGAGTAAAATTTTCTTCTTTTGAGGTTGCATTTCCAAACAATCTAAACAATCTAATCAAAATGTGAAGGCATTCATTTTATTGAAAATTATCATTATCTTTTTTATATGCTAACAAGTACATCAAAGCTACTACTACGATTTGTAGTGGCTTAACACTGATTGATTTGGAAATCAATAGTTAGATTTTCATGCTTAATTTATAACCATGAGTACTCTAACTAACCCAATTTTTAATAAATTCATTTTAGAAAATTTTCAAATGCAATAAATTGCTAAGTATTTTTTGCAATGAAATATTCAAACATTTTTTTATATATGTTCAATGATTTATATCCACAAAATGGTTCCCCTAAAACTAGAAAATTCCAAGTTAAAGTATCTATTTTCACGTATTTAATCCCTTAAAGACCACGGGTAGTTTAGATTTCTAAAATTGAAAATATGTATTATAAAATGCAACTTAGAATAATAATTTAATGATGACCCTCAAACAATAGTTGTAAAAATATAATCCATAGATTATATCTATATGCTTGAACCAACTAGTTTACAAACCATTATTTTTCAATAATATTTGAAGCCAAAAATAGACATATAAATATTAAAGAACTAACACAAGAATCTTCAAAAAATAAATGGATGAAAAAATTCATTTTTGTATACTTGGAGTGTATTTGCATTCATTTGTTGTTCAAAATTTGATTGCCCTATCCAACTTTTAGTTCAACTTGAAGGATTACACATCTAAATACCTTAGTGAAGATCAATTCTAAGGACCTTTTGTATTTTACATATTTTGAAAAATATGAAGTAAACTAAGTATAAGAGTGACCAATTTTTTTAATAAATTTTGTAATCTTAATGAATATTCAAAGCGAGTTGCCTTAAAAACACAAAACTATTCATGAATAGTACATGTAAATATACAATTTATAACCTTAAAACACCGCAAAACTTCTTTGAATCCTTGAATCATCCAAATATGTCCTCAATGTGATTTTCTTAAAGCACAACTTCAAAGCATCTCTAGACTTAATCGTCAATCTTATATAAAAAATGTACAGTACAAAATACTTAAGCACATTAAAATCCAACAACCATTCATTTAAAGTCCCTCGTCTGTCCCACTTACTAAAAACTTTACATCTTTTGCTTAATTAATATAGATTCTATGTAAATTGACAATAAAAGATAAGCATGCACGTGAAATTGGGGTGTTTTCATATTGGTATAAATTGGGTCTTGGGCAAAATTAGAAGTGTCTACTATAAGGGCTTTTAACGCTTAGAATCAAGCCAAAAAATTATAAAACTATAAACATTCTTTAGAATTCAATTCAAATCATTTCTAAGCTCTTGACAAATGATATAGTTTTGATATAAAGTGTGAATATGTATCCTTCTATGAAAAATAGTTTTTTTTTCAATTAGTATTTAGATCAAAAGTTATGTTGCTCAAATTTTTTTGGAGGAAGATTGATAATTTTAAGAATCATATGCAAACTCCTCCTCTACTTCAAAAAATTGGCAAGTATGTAATTAATATGCTATAGAATGCAACTAAAGAACTAAAACCTTTTGTCAATAGTGCAAAACAAACATTTTATGAGTTCAAATCCACCAACTCTTCAAGGTAGGATCAATTTCTTTTTCTTTTAACTTCAAACACTATAATCTTTCATTGTCTACTTACCCAAATTTATTTTGAATTTGCCCATAGTATTGATAGTAGTCTCATAAAATTTTGTATAATTACTTTTCATAAGCCTTTATTTTCCAATTTTTTCCCTCATTTTCCTAGAAAAGAAAAAGTGACATTTTTTTGACAATTTTTATCCAAAATGTATCTTGGTCCTTTAGATGTTAACCTCAAGTATGGCTTTGTTGTATACATGTAATGGTTTATACTAAAAAGTAAATAAATTTGAATAGAATTGGTGCAAGCATAGTCAATAACTAGATGAAAACAAGCACACTAGATTTATTTAGAAGAGCCACACACATGACATCCCATACACATCCTACAATGCTTTTGCTACTCCAAAAAATATATTAAATATCACCATGTTACTTACTCAAAGTCTATAGCTTTTACAATAGATGAATATTTTTACCAAGAGCACAAATACCAATACTATTCAAAGAAGAGAAATCTCCATAAATGTAGTTAGTAAATATATTCATCAAAAATAAAAATTTATATCATTTTCAAATCAATTAGTGTAGGTGACACTAAATACATTTTTTTTAGTGTATTGCCTATGCTACTACATCTTGGAGGAAAAAAGTTGTTGATGACATTTATTCTTGCCATGATAATTTAATAGGTAGATTTGACCATATACCTACTTGTTAGCCTATTGAAAGTGTCAGATGGATGATAAAGAGTCCTTCCAAGTAAGAATCATGTATGAAAAAGGAAGGTCTTTACATAGTTGGATTCTTTGTCATCCATCCAACACTTTCGGATTGCCACATCATCACATGGTTAACTTTTAAAGAACAGATTGGTGACTATGGAAATCATCCATTTTGATACTATTTGAATCATTGGTTTGATAAATGCAAAAGCACTCATTGAAAATGAAAGTTCTATACATAATCTCCCCTTTCCACACAAGAATCGAGGATGAATAGTTGCACTTATGTCCTATATAGAAGGATTCTTTGTCATTTACTAGCCAAAAATTGTCCGCGACATCTTTTATCCCTGGAACACCATAGGTACCATTAAATGGCATTTGGATGACAATCCAATGTGTTGGAAAGAATTTGAAAGCATTTTTTCATCCATATTTTTCTTGTTGACCTTTCATGTTGGGTTATGGAGAGTATCCAATTGAATTTGTAGTCTTGCTAGTCTTTGTTTCTACATAAATGAGAAGTTAATAAAAAAAAAATTACTACCTATGCTATTTCAGTGTATTTTGGAAAATTGTTGCTCTGTGCTCTAAATATTAAATTTCTCTAAGAAAATGAAATTTCTTGAATTTGAAACCAACTAACAAAGTGCATTTCATCTACTCTAGTTTCTTCTCAAATTTGAATTTTGAAAAAATTCCTAATATTGATTATTTTATTGCAATTTGAACTTGCATGTATTTTCAATGTCTATTGAATTCTAATTATAGAATGACATGGAAATCTTGTTCACACTATGATGTTCTTCATTGTAGTATATACACATGGTGAAATTTTCAGAGTTTTTGAAATAATTTTGTATTTGATGTAATTTTTCTTCACTTTTTCTAAAAAAATTCTTAAAAAAAATTCTTTTTCACGAAAAAAAATCTAATTTTTTTGTGAAGTAAAGAAGACATGTAATTTCATCTTTGAAAAAATAAATATAATATTTTTTCATACATATCCAATTGCAAAATGGCAGCAAATTGAACCATGATTAATCAAGCTTGAAATCAATGGTCATAGGTACGTCTTTTAGGATTAAGGATTAATAATGGTCATAGGTCCGTCTTTTAGGGTTAAGGATTAACAATGGTCATAGGTCAGTCCTTCAGGGGTTAAGGATTAATAATGGTGATAGGTTTGTCCATTTAACCTCTAAAGTCCCATTGTCCCTATGAGGGACAAAATGGATTTCGGGCAAACTCCTATGGTCTCAATTTTTACTCAAACTTCTTAAAACTTTACCATAAGATAGAAAAACTTATGAGCTTTTGGAGAATACAATTTTTATTTCAATCAGTGTCCAGGAGAAAAAGTTATGCTACAATAACCTCAAAATGGGGGAGACCGGACAACAAAAAAAATCCACAAAAAAATTGAAATAAATTTTTTAATATTTTTTTCTTGTAGATTATATTTTTTTTTGTAAATGTGAAGCTTTGATTCATTCCATTTGGATTAAAGATGTGAAAGTTACGGAGCTTCTTGTTTTGCAGGCAATCATAGCAACTTCTTGAAAGAAATGAATTGCTTTCACTTTGAATGCTAATATCTTTCAATTTGTACAGTCAAAAATCACAAAAGAATTATCACATAATCTAAGACAAGTGTAGAACAAGTTCCTATAGTCAATTTTTTTTTTTAAATTTAAAATTTTATTTTGTAGGTGAACGTAATAGAAGTGGTAGTTTAGAGTGGTTTTGACACAAAAATGGTCTTGGGACTTTAGGGGTTAAGGGTTAAGTTAACAATGGTCATAGGTCCGTCCCTTAACCCTTAACCTTTAAAACACCGCAGCGAACAGTTTTCAGCCGATGAATGACAAAGAATCTCTCCATATAGGACAGAAGTGCAACTATTCATCCTCCAAATTTTGTGAGAAAAGGGAACGTCTTCTACAGTAGCTTGTCTCCCAATGAGTGTTTTTTCATTTTTTTAAGCCAACAATACCAAAAGAGATGATTTCCACGGTGACTGTCTCGTTCGTTGTTTTAAGGGTTAATAGCAATTCAGCACCTGCCTTTTTGTTTGGCACCCAACCTGCCCTGCCATAGAAAGATGCCAACGTTTTCCTTACACATCCTTGTGCCACCATTGGTCAATTATTGAGATGCCAGACTACGAATTCTTTTTCACCAATGGCATTATTAGCCATGTCATATATGGTGCAATTTCTTTTTTATAAAAAAGCAAAAGAACCCACTACGGACTGAATTAGGCAAACCCCCATTTTATAAACAGAGCAGATGAACTTTGTTTGTACTTAGAGCGGTTTATTCGGCTCTTTTTATTTTATTTATTTGGGGACAAGCTAAACTGAACTCAACTTGTAGTATGGTGACGTGTTCGACTGTGATTCATTGAATATGGAACCCCTGGGAGTCCATATTGGAGAATCCTGTCCCACAAGATCTGCAAGTTTTCCAAATGATTTGATCCAGCTGGTCCACCTGGAGTGCCATACATCCAACAACAATGTTTAGTTTTTTAAAATTTAAATTTTTTTTGAAAACAAATAGAAACCCATTGGATGTTTATTTTTTTGGAGGCACATATTGAATAAAATTCAAATTGAAACAAGAAGAGCTAAAAAAAAGAAAAAGAGGAATAAACTGGTAGCAGCACCCTCAAGTATGCTAAGTTTTTTTTCTTTTTTTTTAAACAAATGGACACACATTGACATTGAATGAGGAAAAGGTACATAAGCTTAGAACCAAAGGAATAAATCCTGGGAGGGGTTAAGCTTTGGGTTCAATCCAGATATAAAATAAAAACAATCCAAATGGCCCCTTCACCCCTTTCAATTGGCATGTAAATAAATAACTTAACCCACTGAAGCTGTTTTCGAGGTTGGGTTGATCTTTGAAAGACTGGGTAATAGGTCCATGTGTTTCAAGAAAAAATAAATGGGGTAATGGGAGTATCAAGGTAAAGAATAATGCCAATTATAAAGCCTATCCGGGCAATAATAGTCAACATGTATCCATTTTGAAATTATGGCAAAACAGAGAATAATGGACCATGGAATGGAATGTGATGTTCACTTCTGTACATATAACAAAACAGAATAATAATTCAAATTTCGGGCAACACAATGCAAATAATGCCACAATTATAGTGGGGACAGATTTATAAATAAATTATCATATGGTATGGCTTGGAGCCCCGGAATAAGTTAACTTAGTGAGTGTGGTTCCTATTTTTAAGAGCATTCCCACTGCCAACTGCTCTTCCAAATAAAATTCTACCTTTCTTTTTTTTTAACAAATGGTAGAAAGCATTGCAT
The DNA here is from genome assembly GCA_950106755.1 of Climacium dendroides. Lineage (NCBI taxonomy): Eukaryota > Viridiplantae > Streptophyta > Bryopsida > Hypnales > Climaciaceae > Climacium > Climacium dendroides. Next base: position 26,376,325 of record OX467086.1, read on the forward strand.
TATAACCCCCCCCGGAAAAAGAACAACAACCAAGCAGAGAGGCTGGACCATGAAGTGAGCATGAAACAATGACAACAAATTTTGTTTAAAAAAAACAAAAAGTATTGACAACAAATTTTGTTAAAAATAAAATAAAATAAAAATAACGAAAAAAGAGAGGCTAATTCAATGCAAATTGTGCATGTGGTTCAAGAAAAAGAGAGAGGCTAAATGAAAGGACACAAAGCGGGGGCCCTTCTTGCTCTAAATAATGGTGTTTGCACTCCTACTAGCTAACACAAGGGATTGGAAAAATTTCTAACTTTTCACAGGTTTATATGGTAATTTGAATTTGAATTTTTTATCATTGGAAGTGTATTTCAAAGTACTATGAAAAAGAACAAAAGAATCCCTCAAATTTAAACATTGGATGTCCAATGAAAATTAATTGTTTCAAGGTTAGCTAAAAGACCAAAAATATATATATAGAAGAGTTGGCAAAGCACAAACCTTATCAAAGCACTTCTCACTCCTTTCTATTGATTAATGTTTCGTTTTAATTCCTACATTGAGTTGTTTTTTCAAATGTAGAGTCAAGTCTTTTTACTATTTTTTATTCTATAGGTAGATTGTATAGATTTTTTTACCAATTTTTTCCCAATTCCACCAACTAACAATGAACTAATTGGTGGTTCTCTTTGAACATTGCTATTGATGTTGTAATAGAATCAACTTTCTTTAAAAATTCATTTTTTAAATATTCATACAATAATAATAATAAATTATATAAAAAATATTTTTATTAGTTTTAGGAAATGATTTTTTAAAAATCATTTGAAGTTTAATCCTTTAAAGGCGGAAGATAAATCAAACAGAGAGAGAGACACACATATGTGATATGTGAAGGAGGCATTTTATGAGGGGTATTATTTTAGGTCCTTTGAATTTTAAACACCCTTCAATTAAGTAAATTTCTAATTTGTGATATTATTGAAGACCCTATTAGTAATTATAAAAATTACAATTTTAACATTTTAAGGACCTTTTCTTGCTTATAAATGTATAGATTAGAAAATTCAATATATGTTTACATATTATAAAAATGTGCAAAAAAATGAAACAATCACCTAAGAAATGACTTTGCATCCTATAAAGGATTAAACATTATTTATTAGCACAGTCATGCACATGCCTATATACAATATTACAAATTGAAAACATAAGTAAATGAAACAATGTACTGAAAAGAGTAAACCCTCATGTTCCTCTATTCCCCCCTCCAAAAAAAAAAATTGAGAGCCGATGATTTTTTTATAAAAAAAATCCTCCCCCCCTCTCCATTGATCTTGTCCCCCCCCCCCCAAATTGAGAGCCGTTGATTTTTTTAATAAAAAAATCCTTCCCCCTCCCCCCTTAAAAATTACAAAGGGATGGGATTGGGGGGTACCAAATTTTTTAAATTTAATTCAAATTACTTGAATTAAATTAAACAATTAAATTAATTTATTTTTTCAATTTTGGAGATATAAATATTCGATTTAATTTATTTGAGCTCATTGTGACGGTTTGCACAATGAACTCAAAAGGATAAGTTACTCAAACAATGTTTCAAATCTAGACTGGGCATCTTCTTTGATCAAGGTGAATAATAGAACCATGGAACAATGCAACATGTTTCTAGTATGAAAGCAACAACATGGTTGTCATACTAGACAGGCTACTATTCATTTCTTGTCATGTAGGACGAGTTACTATTCATCAAATGTACCTCTCAAGTACATTTGATGAATAGTAACTCGTCCTACAAGACGAAAAATGAATAGTAATGTGTCCAGTATGACAACCATGAGCAAGGATGGCAAAAAATGAGAAGAGTGAAAAAAGACTTAGAAGAAAGTCAAGAAACACAACGTTATGGAAATCATAAAGCAAAGGAGAGCAACTCAATGACCTAAACTAAGATGGGAGAAGGAAAGATCCAAACTCTAACCAAGACATCCTAAGTCCCTAAACTTGTGAGGAAAAAATTGAAAACAATAAATTCTACACAATGATCCATGATCTATCCTAATTTTAGCAAGCAAAAAATTTATATTTTTAAATCCCTACTTGATATTCCAAATTTCATCCTTGTAAAGTCTATATAGTAATAAAGATATTTCTATCTAAAAAGTATGTAGTAACTCTACTATCAAAAAGTATTCTAACTTAAATAGAGACAAGCTAATGTTGAAAAAACAAAATTGATTTTTAAAATGTCCCAAGCTATTTCATTTATATGTTTGAAATATGAAATTAAAAAAATGCATAGAACAATGCATATTTATTTTTAACAATTTTCTAAGTTTTACATGAATCAAATTAGAAGGTCCATATCTTTTTTACTCACATAATTTTCTAAAAAATGGTATGTAAATTCCCCGAGAATTGAACCAACACAAGAATCTACAAACATTTAAACCATAAACATTTAGATGGATGAAAAAACAATACTTTGTGTATTTGGAACATGTATACATTTATTTCATGTTTGAAATTTGAACATCTTTGGGTTAAAAATTCAATTATATGACTTTTATTAATCAAAATTTGAAATAAAATTATCTACATCAATATCAAAATTTTGAAGAAAAAATTCTAAGGATTAAAATAAGTAATTTATTTTTATGCTTTTCAAAAAGAAAAATATATTCTTTAGTTTTTATTTTTATTTTTATGAAATAATTTTTAAATAAATGGACACTTTATTCCATTGAGAACAAAACTTTACCACTATCCTATTTTTGAAGGACATAAGAGTGAATAATTTTTACTTCACACTATTATTAAAAAAATTATATAGGGGCCCTTTGTTTATACAACTTTATTCTTTCCCCCATACCCAAAAAACATGAATTCCTTCCTTCATTTCAAGCAAACACAATTTTCTATTGGATTTTTGGATTCTTGTGATGGCTCTTGTGAATTATTATAAGGGTTTGACCTCAATCATGAATCATGTATGTCATAACATTACTCTCCAACTTAAAAAGTTGATCTATCCAACAGGACAAGGAGGGGCCATCTATTCAACTTGGAGAATCGATCATGCGTGTCGTAACATTCCTATCAACTCGGAGAATCGATCATGTGTGTCGTAACATTCCTACTCAACTAGGATTCAGTTGGGGGGTTCGATCATGTATGTCATAACATTACTAACCAACATGAGGGTCCTTTTGGCTCCCCTAGAAAGCAAGAGCTCCTAACATCACAATTTTATAGCGAATCAATGACTCATCGCAACTTTTGAGTCAACCAATGACTTTAGTGTTGCAACTCCCTAGTTAGCCCAATGAGTCAATGTAGATTAAACTAAATTCACTCCTAGAAATCCATGGAAGAATTTATCCCAATCTCCAAGGGAGATAGTTTAGACTGGTTAACACTGTTATGCTGGTTGTTGTCTTTTAACTGTTTGTCTGACAATTCACTCACTACCCCTGCCATGCCGTCTTCAAATGGTGGCGTTTGCAATTTTACCCTCGCAATAAATTCCTTTTATTTGTGTCTCAAATAGCACACACAAACTGAACACACTCCTGTCATAATTTTTCATTCAATCATAATTATTACTTAATCCTCTTCTCTTCTCTTCTCTGCAGACACATGGTTATCTCCACTGTCTGTAAATACCATAACTTACAATTGTAAAGCCGGTAGCAATTGCTATGGCTACGTCCATGTGCGGCGACCAACATTCTTACTGACTTTCTGACGTGACAAATTGAGTACCCGAGTAGTTGTTCTTCTTCTTCATGTGGTAACATACAGTAGTGTCCGCCTCCTCGAGCTCCTCACTGTACTCTCGACTGTACTGTACTCTGTACGTTGAAAGGAACTCCGTTTACATTGTAATCAGAGCCTTAATTCATTCATCCTCAAAATGCCGACAGCCCTGCAAAAATAGACACCCCATTCTTTGAATAAACGTGCCTAACACGTACAATCTCCGTCTGAGCGAACCAGGAATTGCAGACAACTAGTCAGATCAACAAGCATCTCGGAGGTAAACAAAACAACTCTCAAGGCGAACTCTAATAAGAAAACTACGTAACACACAGTCACACAGACTTCCTGATTACCGAACATCCGTCGCATTCCGAGAACAATCCCCGAACTGATTGGACGCGGGATTCGACTTCGCCCACGTGCCACGTTCTAAACACCGGTGACATTAAAGAGGTCCTTCCCAGCGTCACAGGAGGGTCTTGCTCACGAGAATATGCAATTTCCTGAGAAATTCCGTTTTCATTGCCGAAAATAATAATAATATATCACATGTGCCTTAGCAATTAGTGTAGTGAAAGTTTCCCAGAAAAAACATTAATTTAAGCGCAAGACCTGACCGAGCGTCAACGACCCCACCAGAAGATGTAGTCAAATGCAGTTGACAATGGATCACCAGACTCTCCAACCAGTTTGCGAAACAGTGCAGTAGGAGACTTTTCATATGGAAAAGAATAAAATAATAATAGTTTGACACTTTGACTCCCGGAAATATTAAAAGTCGTCAGGTCCTCATGCTGGAAGCCTGGAACTGAGTGAGTGGAACCACACACTTAAACACAGGCAGAAGGAATCACCCCAGTGGGCAGCACTAACTTAGAATATGCTCCAAATATCAATTGCTGGCTAGTTCAATTGAGAGCCTGTCATAACCTAGCCACCCAGGTGTCGGAAGCTTACCATTACTTTGCCCCATGAAAAGTGACTGAACCTCACTGGAAACTGCTGTTAATTCCATTTGTAAACTGGCTTGCAGGCCGCCGTGTAAACTAAGTTTGGTAATTCCAGCGGCGTATAAGTTAAAAGCTGGAGAGACGTCTTGCAACTCCTGTTTCATACCAGGGGAGACTTGTCGTTGACGTAAATGTACCGAAATCACTGGATGACTGGAACTGCAGGTTGTTGAGTTCTGACCAGGCCGATCGCTAGCACGCGTCCCCACGCACGCCGGGGTGCGGTTTGAATCAGTCACACGTGGTGAAGTACTCTTTCACTGATTTGCAGAATGTGAGGGATCAACTAGCTTTAGGGGTAGCACTGATGAGACTAGCTAGATGGGGAGTTTGCACTGTTGGGCACAACGAAACTTCTGGGTTACTAGACTAGTTTCCGATTGATGGATGGCGGCTGAGTGAGAAACTGGTTATATTTCGATCTAGTTTTCTAGTGAGAATTCATCGACGGCCAATACTGGATCATCCCACCGCTGTCACGCACGCCAGCTGTGGATGTACGTTTCCTAAACCACTAGCTTGCGGAATTGACCGGCGCGCGAGTGTATATATGAGGGCTGGGTTTGAGAGTGAAGGATAGCACTGACTTGTACACGTGATCTTACGCTGTAGATCTTTCACTATCAGTGCCTGTCACTCCTCTTGGACGTTGTGAGCAAGATCGAGCTTGAAGCATAATAAATCTTTTCTGACATGCGAGGAGTGGTCGAAGGGGCGAACGTACTTGTTTACAGTGGTGGAGTTGGAGATCTGAAGATTTGGCGCTCGGCTGAGTCTGTGATTTGTTAGACAGTATGACCATCATTCCGGGTAACCTGCCTCCCACCTCGCACACGCTGCAACGAGGCAAGATTGAGGAGTTTCGACAGTATCTGCTGGGGGAGGACGACGTCGACGCATACTTCTCAGAGGATCAGTTCCTCCTGAACCGATCCTGCGGGGATGGGGATGAGTTCAGCGCCGAGGCGTTCATCAAGAACCTGGCTTCGCCGAAATCTCCTGCAGGGATGCCAGTGTGGTCGTCCGAGGAGTTTTGCGAAAGTCCTGATGGGAGTGATTGGAGCGACCCCGGATTGGGGAGTCGGAATGGGTGGAACAGGAACTTGGATTTCGCTGGTGAATCTTACTCAGGGAGTTCGATAACGAGCTTCCAGGCGCCTGAGGTGGCCGATAATCTGAGCTCCTCGAACGATTTCGAGAAGAGCAGGTTTCGGGAGACGACTGTTTTGGATCAAGACGATCAAGCTTGGATTCAGTCCACCTTGAATCATGGCGGTGCTGGCCCAGATGTGTCCCGGATTCGGTCGCTTGAGGATGGGGCTGGAGAGGGGGAACAGCGAGAGTCTGAGGTGCCGACGTCGACGTTGGGTGGAGCAGGTGCGAGATGTGCACCAACTGTCGAGGTGAATCAGAAGCGCAGCCGCGCATTTAGCTTTCGGGGCGTGAGGAGGAGACCGTGGGGGAAATTTGCAGCGGAAATTCGAGATTCTTCCCAAAATGGCGCTCGAATATGGCTCGGGACTTACGACACGGCCGAAGAAGCTGCTGTGGCTTACGATCACGGTAATGCCTGGCAATCTTACGAATCTTAGTCACTGCTCTCCTTTCACGTAGCTCGATCGATGTCTTTTTCACACCTTACAAGCTAGCTCAGCCTACGTGTTAATGAATTAGCTCAAATTTCGTTTTATGGCGCTGTGTCCAGAAAAAAGGTGTCTCAGCGCCAGAATTGTGAACTCCAATTCAAGTGCATAGAGATGTAGAAACTAGGACAGAAAAGCGACAGTAAAGTACCAAAGTCTTGAAACTTCGTCATTCTAACGGATGTGAGGATACAATGCTTTTGAAATGCGAGCAGTTGAGCTGACTCTGTTTCATATTCCATTGCAGCGGCTTTCGAGCTTCGAGGCTGCAAGGCACTTTTGAACTTCCCCTTGAACGCACACATCTACTCAGCAGCTCTCGCAGCGAAAACAAGCACCACAGGAACGAAACCGTTCAGTGCACCCAAACCATCGACATCTGAACAGAGAACGTCTACAACTCCAGTACCCGGGGTGAGCTCTCCCGAGACGAAGACGCCAACGTCGAAAGCCAAAGCCGTGGTGCCAAAGCCCAAGCTTCCCAAGAGTGCCAGCACGTCCGTCCTGAGCGAGCCTCGGGACCTCATCAATCATCCAGAAATGCCCTTGAAGCCCGCTCGCACTCCAATCATGGGCCTCACTCCCGGGATGCAGTTCCAGGCCGCCATGTTGCAGAAAGCTGCTGAGCTTTACCAACTGTCGTCGTACATGCAGCTCTTCACTGGGATGGTGCCCGGCATGGTGCAGCCGCAACGACAGCGGAGTTGCTTCTCTTTCCTGGAAGAGCAGGCCGCCTTGTTCAACGCCATGCATCAAGAGCCTCTTCCTGTTGCGGGACTCAAACGATCTCGCTCAGTGGAGTATTTGGATGAGAATTCGAAGAAAATGTTCAGAACAATGAGTTCTGCTCGGAGTTGCAGCTCCGGCCCGCCGTTTTGATCAACCCTTCAAGAAGCTTTGGAGCTTCAAAGAACAATTTTTTGGCAAATTTCCAGTCTGATGAGAACATGGCAAAGTGCACCCTGCACTGCAATTTCACTTGGCGTGGGTGTTCCCGTGGACTGGGACTTTACCTTTTTTTCTTTTTCAAGTAACAGCATTTTTTGATGATGCTTGCGGAGTCATTCCCCCTTGGTAGTGACCACGTTTCTGTACTAAATGGCGGTCTCTGTGGGATGAATGAACTAGCCTCCCACGAGGCCGCTGTTTACCGTAGCCTACTTAGTTGGTCATTGGTGAAAGGCATCCACGATTAAGGCTGTAATCTGCGCAGCGCTTATGTTTTTAGATGACCAAGTGGCTATGAGAGCATACACAAGCATGGCGAGATGTGAATAGCACTGGAGAACAATTTTGGGGGATCCATGAAAGCTCAGTAAATAGTTTACTCATTTCTGGTCATTTGTATTATACCATTCAGATTGCTGTCCCTTGGCCGAGTTGAGGTACTAGATTTTGTACCCGAAAGAAAAACAGATTCCATTATTTGGTGCTGGGCTGAGATACACCAGAGGCTGGGAACTGAAAACATAATTGCACTAGTAGATTGTAAAGTAGGCCATGCTATGGAAAAATAATTGCAGGTCACCTGACTGCTTGATCCTGTTGCAATTGCGTGACAAAGCCGGTTTGAGCCATTTGAAATCTCAACTGAAGTTGAAGGAGAGGAGGAAATGGTGAATTGTAACAACGAAATTCTTTTAAGTCTGTCCCCACCCGATGTTTGCAAACATCTGTTTTAAAACAGAATATTCTCACCTAGTTTAAAGAAGATGCTAGATTTGCTGAAAAGGTTGTTTTAAAACCTAATACTCTCACCTAGTTCAAAGGACATGCTAGATTTGCTGAAAAGGTTGCTCGTTCAGGTTCGGCAAAATTATGACTTCTAATATGTATCTTCTGTTCACATAGGGCTCAATTTGTTGAACTCGAAATTCCAGTACTTCAACCAAAATTTTCATATTGCACTGTCTGACTCCTCTTTCTGTAGCCTTTTCTGAGATCTTGTTCGTAACCTCCTAATCATGAGGGCTTCAATTGAAATTTGGTTTCTCGATTTGATTTACTCCATCTTGCTCTGCTTGCAAGCGCCTCTCAAACCTCTTCAGTTGAGCCTGGAACGGACATACATAACTTGATACATAGTGATTTGTAACTAGGTTTCCAGAACTCTCATCTTTGTCGTCTGTAATGGGTCTCGTGAGGGCCGTTGGTATGTGGTCACAGTGCGACTTCATTGAGCAAGTCAAGTCCATTTAAGAGATGCAGACCTTAACTCCCCCAAAGAAGCAAGGGTTTGAGAATTCGATCAGATCTGCTCTTATCTACACCATCAACCAGTTTCATGCTCACTGCGGTTAACAACAGAGGCAATGTTAAGTAATGACCACAAATTTGCAACAATTCACAGTCCCGCCCTCAATGAACGGAAATCATCATTTTCTAGAGATTGAGTTGCTTTAAAAAACTGGTGCCAGTATCGTCATTATCTTATCTCCAAAAGTTGCGTAGCTGCCATCTCATACTCCAGCTAGGCTCGGTGAATATGAAGCAACGTATGTGAAATCATGAGAATCCATACCTTGAGTTACGCTGGGTTTTTTTGTTATATATATATATATATATATATATATATAAATTTAAGGTGAGATCTCTGCAACCGTGCATCTTCTTGGTAATTTGGAAAGCACCTGGGAGGAGCTAGGAAGGGTTGCAAAGACTATTTTTTGATGGTGTTTGGACCTAAGATCTTTTGTTTAAATGACAATATTCTACAAACTTGACACTTTTACGTTTAGACCATGTGGTCTGAAATGTAAACTAGTCCTAGACTTTAGACCATGTGGATGATTCTAGACCGTGTGGTTTGAAATCTATATCAGTCCTAGACTTTAGACCATGTGGTTTGAAATCTATACCAGTCCTAAAAATTGAATGGAAAAATGGTAGAAGAATATTGTCATTTTAACGAAATATCCATTACATATGGTGTGAAAGTTATTGATTTCTGAAGTTTTTATGAATCATAAAATGACTTTTACATTTATTTTGGCTGTGGCAACGGCACTGGTAAATTACGAACCAACAGTGGCTGATAAGACCTCCCGTGAGGCAGGTAAGAACATATCTTAAACATACCTTAGTGATGTGCAGTGGTCATTCAAAGTGAAATCAGAGTCAGGTGTGTCACGGCAAGGGATGCATGGTGAGTTTTCTTGCCAGGAAGGAGGCAATTCAAAAAAAAAATCTTAACATGAATTTCCCTCCCCACATCTAGTCTTGGTTTGTGCAAGTAACGTGTGTTCTCACTTGGTGTTTGTTCTTGAAGATCTTAGGAATGAATATAGACGTACTTCTCAACAAGATTCACATTACAAACATCACACTCTAACACCAAGTGCAAACATACCCTAAGAATTGTCTTCTTGTATTCTCACTTCATGTTCAAGAATGTTATGGTGTGATTTGTTTGGCAATGCAAAGTAATGTACAACACTTTAATTCCACCTTTGAAACATCAATTCCATTCAAATGGGTGCCAATTTTGATAAAGTGGTACAATTCTAACACCAAAAATTGCAACATGAAGGTTTAACATTTAGGATTGGTGTGGATTTATATTTCAAGAACCATTTAACATCTAAAAGTAGTACATGTGGTTTTATATTTTAGAACCAATGTTTTAAAAGTTGACAGGAGTAGAATACATCCAATTAATGAAATTGACCACACTAACAATTTTCCATTCTCCTTTTTGACACGTGCATTAAATAAGAATGTTTTGAAAGTTAACAAATCATGGAATACCACCAATTTACTGAAATTGACCACACTGACAATTTTCCATTCTCTATTTTGACATGTGTACTATTTAATTTCTTATGCCAAATAGATATGCAAATTAACATACAAGTTGCTTTTCATCCACAACATTGTTTATCGCTAAGATAGGATTTCCAACCCCTTTCATTTTCCCCTCCCCCCCCTTTTTGACATGTGTACTATTTAATTTTTTATGCCAAATAGATATGCAAATTAACATACAAGTTGCTTTTCATCCACAACATTGTTTATCACTAAGATAGGATTTTCAACTCCTTTCATTTTTCCCTCCCTCCCCCCCCCTTTTTAACATGTGTACTATTTAATTTCTTATGCCAAATAGATATGCAAATTAACATACAAGTTGCTTTTCATCCACAACATTGTTTATCGCTAAGATAGGATTTCCAACCCCTTTCATTTTTCCCTCCCTCCCCCCCCCTTTTTGACATGTGTACTTTTTAATTTCTTATGCCAAATAGATATGCAAATTAACATACAAGTTGCTTTTCATCCACAACATTGTTTATCGCTAAGATAGGATTTCCAACCCCTTCATTTTTCCCTCCCTCCCCCCCCTTTTTGACATGTGTACTTTTTAATTTCTTATGCTAAATAGATATGCAAATTAACATACAAGTTGCTTTTCATCCACAACATTGTTTATTGCTAAGATAGGATTTCCAACCCCTTTCATTTTTCCCTTCCCCGCCCTCCCCCCCTTTTTTTAAAGAAACTGACGTTCTTGAGAGAGTCCCGAGGTGCACACACAATACTGAGAAATCCACAACTGTCTGTATGGGTTTGCAACAGTTAATTAATCATGCGCGCACCTCAGTTCGCTTTTACCACCATCGAAAGAGCGGTGCGCGCCCCCAGCCCGGGGCGGGGCGGGGCGGGGTGGCAAACATTGTAAGTACGTCGCCCTGCCTGTGTACTGTAGGTCTTGAGGTGCTACTACCTGCAATGAAGTTCCTTCATGTGTGCTAATGAAGATCGATGAGGAGAGCGGTACAAGTCTACAAGAGTTGTGCGCACAGAGGAAACCCACATTCCACACGGGTAGAGCTAGACTGCGGACCGAGCACGTTTAGAATATGCTGGAGTGACTGTCATATATGTTCAACGTCTAGACAGTGCGCAGCCAATGACCAGCTCGATCTTTTCATTCTGTACGGTACTTACCTTCGCGATCGAGGCGCACGGAGGTTCAACTCCAATTCAAGGCTTGCCCCCCCCCCCCCCCATCCCTTGCTGACTCTGTTGACTGTAATTTAGGAAGGTCGTCTAGTGCAGAAGAATATTCTGGATTCAGCTACCGAATATTCGAACTCCATCACACGAGTTGATGAAAAATACCTGAAAATGCGTTAGGTAGCAATTCTCCTAAGTACTCAAATATTATAGCAGTGTACCCATGTTGCACTGGGTTGACGACTTGCTCAGATATTTTTCATCAGCTTGCGTACTTGAGTTTTCCGAGCCAGTTAGTTCAATACGAACTCTGTTAACCACGGACTTCCGGAGTCCAGGTAAGTAAGAGCGCCGAATTTCCCCATAGTTGACAATTCGACTTGGAAAAATTGATTTGTGATCGTGATTCATTTTCAATCGATCAGAATTACGAGGGGAACACGCAATTGAGATCATGTTTACAATATTGCCACTTACTGTGAGAACAAGTCTCAGACTGACTCGCTGCACTGGGACCTGCACTATTTGGCGAATTCCTTTGACAGACTCAGGTAGACTAAATCAAGTACACCGATTGTCAAAGAATGTGATTAATTACATACTAGTCGTCAGGTCTCAATTCGAACTGCAACCACTATATTGATTTAATCTTGTTTTGCGCAAACGAGATTTTCGCCATGGCAAGTAGTAACTAGATTGTCTAACGCCATCTTGCTGGTTACGTACAGCAACGGCCATACTCCCTTCTTCTCCTGTCAGTCTCCAGTGGTCAAACCCAGGTTGTGAATACAAAACCAACTCCACTTTCAAGTACCCTTTGCCGGCGACTTCAAATTCAAAGCACTTTCAGTTGGCAGTAAGATCTCAATTGGGCCCTACAAATCTGACCCTTCAGGAGGGTCAGATTAGTTTGACGAGCCTGAATAAAGCATTTTTGTTGGAAAGTGCCACACATCATCTTGTGATTGGTTTTGGGAGACATGGACCTTTCAAAATGTGATGTAGAAATTCAATTTTGGTACTCCCTTGTGTAAATTGACCTTTACATAGTGAAATATCATCAACAATCAAATGAGGGGTCATCAACAATCCCTTGGTTTGTTGACTCAAGGGAAATACACACACAAAATTTCCTAATTAATTGTCAACATCTCATGAAGGATAGTGTATCCTCTAAAAACAAAGGATAGTAAGGGAATGTCACCCATGCACCTATTAAGGTGAATGTACCCATACCCAATCACTTAAGGGATTTTGTAGATGATAATGAGCAGTTGAAGGTGCCACCAATTTTTCCCATGCATAAAGATAGGAAATATGGAAATTATAATTTTTTTTTCATAATTTTATTGTTGAAATTGAAATTACTCTGAATTTTGGAAGCCAAAAAGTGCTTAGAGCCCATAGCCAATGTTTAGAGTTTTCCAATTTTGATCATTTAATAACTACTTTTTGCTCACTACTTCTTACTTTGTTGCTCACTACTTTGGAACATGAATCATGTTCTTATTAGCTCCAACCTTGAAAAAGAGATTTAAAAAACTCTTTCCAAGCTTTAGTTGGAAATCTGATTTAGCCTTAGTTGGAACAATGCCCCCTTTAGATTGGGTATGGTTTGTGGTTAATAATAAATAAATTTATTTTCATTTGTAAAATATGACATTTGAGAATTCTTTCATTCATGATTCCTTGGGCTACATTAGGTTGAGTTAGTGGCCACAATCAATGTCTTGGATGATGGTGATAGAGTGATTAGTAACTATAATAGGAACTTCCACCTTTTGAGTGACATTTTTAGACCATGTTGTGACCATATTAGGAAATATTGTGACTACTTTAGATCACTAAGATGACCATTATGAATACACTTTTTGTTAGGTTTGAGATAGTCTCCAATCTCTTTCAAACCAATGACGGGGCACACTTCAAAAATTCATACTACATTCATGCTTTGTAAAAAAAAAATTCAATTGCTCTGAGCCCCTGATTTCTCACAATTGTCTTTATGTGCAAGGTTCAAAGCATCGAGTAGTAGGTACAGTACACGTTTCCCACTGCTGATTGAACTAATTGCGTGCTGAATTACTTGTCAGTGATCGAAAGTTGTTTGTCATCGTCATGAGTCGTCCTCCTGTGTTGTCCCCTGGCCACTTGTGGCTGGGGTGTTGTATTTTTCTTTTGCAATGAAATCCCGTTTCATTTGTGAAAAAAAAGAAAAAAAAAGTTGTTTGTCATCATGTGTGCGGCCTAGCAAACTAGCTACCCAAACCTAATTCTTAGGTTCAGTTCTTGCAATGAAATTCCGTTTCCTTTGTTTCAAAAAAGCAATGGCTTTGGTTCTGTTGGTTCTGTTGACTTGGCCGAAGCGCAGAAGTCAGAGCACCGACGTTCTAATTGCCACACTTTGACGTGGGAGCGTTGATAAATGAGAAGCCTAGATGTAATGAACAGTACACTTCACCGCAATTTAAGGTGTAGTAGATCCCTCCCACCAATGGTCTCCATGTCAAAACCTTCAGTGCCGTGAATTAGGACTTTCAATTGCTCCAATGCGACACGGATTCCGTTTCATTTGTTTCAGAAAAGAAAGAAAGTGCTCATCAGATGCGTTGAAGTGTGGAAGGAAAAGACGGGACCCTGTCTGTGCGTACCTGACGCAGGGCCATAAATTTCTACTATACGGTAGCTCTACTGTGCGTACCTGACGCAGGGCCATAAATTTCTTACAAGCTACCGGATCCAGTTGTAACGGCGAGCCAAGCTTCACCAGTCGTGCACTGTTCGGGCATCCCCTCAGCAGACTCGTCAACAAGGGGCGCCACGTGGGGTTTGCTGTGCTATTTACACACGGAGAACGGGAGGGTGATACCGGGGGAGTGTTTTTTGGGGGATAGTTACATACCCAAAAAACACCCCAGTATCGCCCTCCCATTCTCCCCGTGTAAATAGCACAGCAAACCCCACGTGGCGCCCCTTGTTGACAAGTCTCCTCGTGTTAAACGAGCCCAACTTCTAAGAGCATATTCAATGCGGTACTGGAAAGAACTCTGTAATAGTCTCAACGGGCTTTATAACGTTCAAGTGTAAAAAGTAGCTCCCCAATGCAAACATTATAACCAATGGTATTTTCTAGGGCTCTTCAAAAAACAATCCTTGCTCTGCATTTTTGGACTATTTGCCATGTACGGAACAGTACACTGGAAGTTGAGATTCTTTGATGATGGCGTCAAGTGCTTGTGGTTCCCGGATTCGAAAGGGTGGAAATTTCATTGAAAAGCAAAAAAGAGTTTTGCAGCGTGGTTTGTAGTGACAAGATGAGGCGCAGCATTGGGAGCCATGCACCTAAACCTAAATGGCAAGGGCCGCAGCCTGCCTCTAGCCTTTGCATTTGGCTCACCTCTGACAACTTCAAGTGTTGTATACAATGTCCCCATTGGAGATGCTCTAAGTTTCAACCTTTGCCCCACACCTCGCACAATATTTCAACATGGGAATGCTTTGTCAACGCCCTGATGCACGGGGCCTTATAATTCATGGGGCTTTAGAGCAGTCCCACAGCAACATGCTGAAACAATACTATGAAGCAACAAATCAATGTAGGACATTCCTCATTACTAAAGGATCAATGGTGCAAAACTTTTACAGTGTTGTTGTGAAGTTGTTCTTATAGTTATTATTGGGAAACTTGGAATTTGAGTACATGTTAAATGGAGCTCCAATAAAGCACCTCATCAAGGATTGTGATTAGATTCTAAATCTAAATAGAAAAAACTATATTAGGAGGATGAGGTGCATCTCGAGCGTGACAATTATCACCTTTTGCACTTACAAGCCTTGGAAAGAGCATCTCAAAATATAACATGTCACTCCCACAACACTACATTTGGCCATCCATTTTGTTAATTTGGGCATAGTCGGTTGTTTTTTGGACTTCGCAGTGTTTGCGATGGGGCATTGATTTTGGCTTGGCTTGTCCAATTACCCAATCTACACCTTTATGAGTGTTGTAGTGGGGATGCTCTTAGAGCATACCCACTATGGACTCAACAAATAGAGACGGCTAGTGGAGGCTTGCCATGTGGTTTTGAAGACTGTTCTTCCTGTGCCCTACAATGCCAAGTGAAGTATACAATTTGAAGAAGTTTTCTTGCTCAAAGGTTGAAATATAAAAAATTTAACTTTGAATCCATTGAAAACTACCTCATAGAGTTTCTCATGCATTTCTAACTTGTTGTTTGAGTTTTCAATTGAGGAGTGAAGCTCTTTATTTATATATGGGGTGGTAGGAGATAGAACAATCCATGAGGGATATATTAATTTGACTTCACTATGAGTGGTAAAGCTCCTACTAATTCTAATTAACATATTCACACGGATTGTTCTACCTCCTATCACCTCATGTGTTTATAGTGAGCTTTTTTTCTTCTTAGAGAATTCAAAACAAGTTAATAATCCAATTTTTAATTATATTTGGACTCAAGTAAAGGAAACTTTATTGTAGAAGAAAATTGCCTCAAAATATTTCATTTGTTCCAAAAAAATATTTTTAAATGTGTTTGAGCTCTTTTAACTATGACTTGAAACAAGGAAGTTTGTCTGTCACCCAATACAAGTCAAAGTTTGATTTGTATATTGTCTATTTTCCTAATTGGGGTGAAAGTGATAGAGTTGAGTTCTTTGTTCGTAACTTAAAGGATTCAATCAGATTTAAAGTCAGTGCTTATCATCCAAAGACTCTAGATGATGCTTATGGTTTGGCTATGAACTTTGAGAGAGAGGTTAATAGCAAGTTGGAGAGGAATAAGAGTCAATTAGGAAAAAGGTCCTCAGAGTTCAATCGGTCTGCTAATCAAAACTTTAAGTCTTTGAAGTTATCTCATGGTTCTAATCCTTCTCAAGGTTCCAAGTTCAACCCAGGACAAAGGGGTGCCATGTTGAGCAAAGAAGAGCAAGAGGAGCATGTGAAGAAAGGTTTATGCTAAGGTGTCATAAGCCTGGACATTGAAGCTTCGAGTGTCCATCCTCCAAGAAGAAGACAGCAGCACTGGAGGTGGAGCAAGATGATGATGATGTATCTGATGGAGAGCCAAGCAAGGATGCAGTCCCAACTATCTCAACTGCTATTATGAACATGGAAGTGGAGAAAGATCCAATGGTGCTCCAGATCAAAGGCTTTCTGAACTCTTCTTTCTCTTCTATGATTCTTATTGATTCTGGTAGCACTCATAATATGATGTCAACTGCATTTGCTCACAAGCTAGGACTTCCTTTAGTTCCTATCAAACCTTGCTCAGTTTGGTTACCAAACAACCAAACAAGTTCTATCACTCACCGTATATTGAAGGTTTCTGTGAACATTCAAGGTGTGGATACTGAGGTAGACTTTGAAGTTTGGAATGGAGCACGATATGAGGTGATACTGGGGATGGCGTGGCTAAAGCAAGTGGATGCATGGATTGCATGCAAGGAGGGAGCAGTCCATGGAAAGCTTCACAACGGTAAACCTTTTTCCATAAGAGGTAAAAGATCTTCACCAAGTGTCCCTATGCTTTCTCATTTACAAATGAAAAGGTGTATTAGGAAAAATCATGAAGTATTTCTAATACATGTGAGTGAAGTTGAGGGTGAAAGTAAGGGCAACAAAGGAGTGAATGAATTCTTGGATGACTTTAAAGATGTATTTCCTGAAGAATTAAAAGAATTGCCACCTAGGAGAGATGTTGATCATGCTATAGATTTAATTGTCGATGCCGCTTCTGTGGCTAGGACACCCTATCGCCATTCTTTAGCTCAAAATGTTGAGTTGGAGAATCAATTAAAAGATTTATTGAACAAAGGTTACATTAGACCTAGCAAATCACCTTGGGGTGCCCCGGTCCTCTTTGTTAAGAAGAAAGATGGATCATTAAGATTATGTGTAGATTATCGGGGTCTAAATAAACTCACTGTCAAGAATAGGTTTCCTTTGCCCCGTGCCGATGATATTTTTGATCACTTACATGGATCAAAAATATTTTCCAAAATAGATTTGAAGAGTGGTTATCATCAAATTCGAATTAAAGAATCTGACATTGCGAAAACAGGTTTTAGATCACGTTTAGGTCATTATGAGTACATTGTAATGCCTTTTGGGCTTACAAATGGTCCTGCTACATTTATGACTTTGATGAATTCATTATTTCGTAATCATTTAGGTAAATTTGTGCTAGTATTCATGGATGATATTCTTATATATTCTAAGAATGTAGAAGAACATAAGAAACATCTTAAACAAGTTTTTGAAATTCTGAGAGCAAATAAATTATATGCTAAGTTAAGTAAGTGTGCTTTCTTTACATCTCGTATTGAATTTCTTGGTCACATCATTTCGGATGAGGGAATCTCAGTAGATCCTAAGAAGGTCAAAGTAGTTGCTGAGTGGCCAATACCAAAAGATAAGAGTGAGGTGAGAAGTTTCCTAGGTCTTGCAAGCTATTATAGAAGATTTGTCAAAGGATTTTAAAAAAAAACTGCTCCTATGACCAATTTGTTGAAAGGCAAGGGTAATGTGATAGATTGGACTGCAGAGTGTGACTTGAGTTTCCAGACATTGAAGTTAGTGTTAACCCAAACTCCCGTTTTGACCATTATGGATCCCTTGAAAGGAAACATAATCTTGTGTACCGACGCTAGTGATTTAGCTATTGGTGCAGTTTTGATGCAAGATAAAAAGATAGTTGCATATGAATCTCGTAAATTGAATTCTGTTGAGTTAAATTATCCAGTACATGAGAAGGAACTACTTGCAGTCATTCATTCTTTGAAGGTTTGGAGACATTATTTACTAGGAGTAAGGTTTAAGATAGAAACAGATCATCAGTCTTTGAAATATTTATCAACTCAATCGAATTTGAGTAGAAGACAGTGTAGGTAGATAGAATTGTTACAAGAGTTTGATTTTGACATAGAATATGTTAAAGGTAAGGAAAATGTGGTTGCTGATGCTCTTTCTAGAAGACCACTAGCAAATGCTATTTCATGCATCAGAAATTCTTTGATGGATGAGATCAAAATGCATTATCCTAATGATGATTCCTTTAGAATTCCATTTGAGAGTCTATCTAAGGAAGCTAGAACTGTGAACGAAATCGATAAGTTTAAGTCTTTTGAATTGAAAGATGAAGTTCTATATTATAATGGTAGAGTTTGTATTCCCAAAATTGGAGAATATAGACTCAACATTATGAATAATCTTCATGATATCCCAATAGCAGGCCATCCAAGTTTCCAAAAGACCTATATGGTAGTCAAGCGTCATTATTATTGGCCAGGAATGAAAAAAGATGTCAAAGACTATGTTGAAAGATGCTTGAAATGTCAAGTCTCTAAGTCTGAATAAGTGAAGAGTCCTAGATTGTTGCAACCTCTTAGTGTCCCTAATTTAAAATTTGAATCAGTCAGTATGGATTTTATTGTTGGATTGCCTAAGACTCGAAGTAACTTTGATAGTATCATGGTGGTTGTAGATAGACTAACCAAGATAGTTCATTTTATTCCTACAGTTACTACTGTAACTGCTTATGGAGTAGCTGAGTTATTTATGAGAGAGATCTTCAAACACCATGGAATTCTGCGTGAGATTATAAGTGATAGAGATCGTAAGTTTGTGAGTGAATTTTGGACTACACTTTTCAAATTGTGTGGGACCAAAATTAAGTTGAGTACTGCATATCATCCTGAGAGTGATGGACAGACTGAAAGAACTAATAGGACTCTTGAGGATATGTTGAGAATGTATGTTGGTAAGAAACAACACTCGTGGGATAAGTGGTTGCATATGATTGAGTTTGCTTACAATGATCACATTCATAGTAGTATTGGGGTAAGTCCATTCTATGTTTTGTATGGTCAAGAATGTAGAACTCCCATTACACTCTCTACTCCTACTACTAGATTTGAAAGCATTAATGATATGATTAAAGAAATGAATGAAATTAGAGAGTTGGCAAAGTTGGCTATGAAAAGTGCTCAGGATAGAGCTAAACATTATGCTGATAAAAAAAGACTTTTTCGTGAATTTGAAGTGGGTGATAAAGTATTTTTAAAGGTAGCTCCAAAGAGATCTGGACTTAAGCTTGGTAAGTCAAGGAAGTTATCACCTCAGTTTTGTGGGCCTTTTGAGATTGTGAAGAGAATAGGACAAGTTGCTTATAAACTGAGGTTACCTGAAGATTGGTAGATACATGATGTATTTCATATAAGTTTGTTGAGAAAGTATGTATCGGATCCTAGTCATATTCTGCCTGATCTTCCAAAAGCTGCTCCTCAGGGAGAACTACTTGCTCAACCTGAGAAGATTTTGAAGATGGAAAATCAACAGCTAAGGAATAAAACATTCCGTAGATTCTATGTGAAGTGGAAGGATTATCCGGAAGAAAAAGCTTCTTGGAAAAGGGAAGTTGATTTCAGGAGGGATTATCCTGACTTTGTCATTGAGGACAATGACTTTTAATAGAAGGGGGAGATTGTAAGGTAACTTAAGATGATGGATGGATGAATGAAATCTTCTAATCACATGTGGCAATGTGTAAGCAGAGGATGAGAGGAGTCAGACAACTCCCAGTTGAGGATGGATGCACTGGAGTCAGACCGCTCCAGATTGAGAACATGTGCACTGGAGTTAGACAGCTCCATATTTAGTGCACTGGAATTAGACCGCTCCAATTTGAGAACATGTGTACAAGAGTTAGACAACTCAAGATGAGGTGCACTAGAAGTAGATTACTATGCCGTATTTAGATGGTAATAAAATATCTTTACTCTAGATATAGGAGTAAAAGGATAGAAGGATAGAAGATCTATGAGTTAGATCTAAATTTGGAATAGAAAGTAAAAAGGACTTGAGATAGACTCTAGTTCCTTTGGAAAGGAAATAGTATAGAAAGGCTCGGGGGTGAGAAGGTGCGACACTTCTTGAGTGATCTCTTCTCTATGGTTGGGTGGTGAGCCTTATTATATTAATTATTTGAGAGTTGGTGGCAAACCTATGGGAGGTTTGTTACACTTGTGTTGGCTTTTGAGAGTAGCATGAGAAAATCCTTCATGAGATTGTTTGATTTAGGAGCGGTTTTCAGGAGCCATGAATCACCTTGGATTTCAGTTTAGCAAGTTTATGAGTTGAGCCATCCATGAGTGTCCAGCCTACTGCAACGGAGGATCTACATTGCTAGGCACAGGTTGTTAGACTTTTAAGGATAGTTGATTTTATTTCCATCGTGTACAATGAAGTACTCATTTGCTTCCTTGTGACATTGTGGATGTCAAGGGGGACTTGCACATGCTTCTGTGGATGTCAAAGTAGACATCAATGTGTCCACTTGGCCAATTTTCTTTTTCTTTTTCATTTTCTGCTTGCAGGTGGGTGAACATCCATGGTGGCGTGGTAGTGCTTTTCCGGACACTTATGTGTCCTTGATGATGTCACAAAGAGTTGTAGGGGACATTATGTCCATTTTTTCGTGTCCTATTCGCAGATGAGACTACCATATGGACTCCCCTGTGGCGTAGTAATGTTTTTATAAACATGCAGATGTCCAATGTGATGTCTTGCAGTGCATCACATGTCACGTTCTTGGTTCTTAAATGTCTTGTATACAGAGGAGTCGAACGGTGGGCGTCCGTTGAATCGTCCTAATGTTTAATTGGACGTCCAGGTGCTGGAATTGATGTCCACGAAAGCACACCATTATAGCATGTTAGTTGGTCGTTTTGTTCTTTTAGTTTTGAGCTGTGATTGCCTTGCATAGGTTTTGGGTGAGGATTTTCATTGTTGGCCGCTAGTTGAGATGGCCCTCGATTCTCGGAGAAAGCTACCCGTGAAACGGGCAGCACTGTCTCGGCATCATGCTGACAGCGACAATGACGACTCTACCGCTGAGGAGGTACACGCTAGAGGTCGGCCACTCACAGAGCAACGATCGAAGCAAAGTAACGATCCTCGGTATGTGAGTAGTCGTGTAAAGGACAAGGACAAAGCTGTAGCAAGTACTCCACCACCCAAGAGGCGTCGCACGGGAGTGTCACGCACGAGAATGAATGAAGCATAGTTGTCTATGAGCAAGGACGACTCCGTTGAATCTGAGCCTAGGTGACTAGTGCCATCTAAACCTCTTATGTGGTGTGTTATTGAAAGGAGGTTGGATGTTTATATTCAATTTTGTGGCACAATTTACACCACAGAGTTGCCCAATTCAAATTCTTTTCATGTCCGTGGCATGGGGGCTCTATAGCTAAACCGCATGCACTTCAACGTCTATAGTGTTTATGTGGACATTGTGTCAGATACAGCACGCTGGCTTGTATATTTCAACGTCTTAGTCTTCTGTCTAAGTAGATGTCCAAGTCGATGTCTGAGTTGATGTTCTAACGATGATCGAGTGGCCGTTGACTTGCAAGTGCTGTTTGTATTTGAGGTTTCATAGGAGCACATCTCGATCTCCTGACACGAATGAGGAAGAAGAATCAGACGACGTAATGGTCATGGAGAAGGAGCTTACCACACCTCTACTTTGAAAGATCAATGTGAAGAAGGAGCGCAACAACAAGTGCAAGCAATATGTGGAGGTGAACAAACGCGGTTCTCCCCGTGGGAAGGCAAAAAGCTATTTGATAGCAGATGTGAAGGCTTTTGCCAAGGGATTGAATCCTTTGTTTGGGTGGGCTGACCAGCCATTGGATGAGAGACAACGTTTCTTTGATAGAATCTACGCAGGTAATGTGACGTGACCGAAATAGCTTGAGTAGGTTGTGAGTTCTTTTTTTGAATTTGATGTCCTCCTAGACGTCATGATGCTGAATATGACATTTGGATGAGCATCACCATGCCTTCTGTATTGACGTCTATAGTGGTGTCCAGATGTCTACAATGATGTCTGTGCAGACATCATTGTGTCTGCGAAATTAAACTATCTCGGAAGTCTTATCGTTTGCAAGTGTTTTGTATTGTGACCGTCTTATTTTAGACTGGGAAGTTGGAGGCGACCAAGTGGAGATAAATCCTTCGTGGTTTCCAAAGCATGTGACGAAGACTTTGATCAATGTTCGCCATCATTTGATGAAGTTGATCGATGGGAACTGCCCTAAACCACCAGAAGTTGATGCCTCCGTGTGGAAGAGGTTGCAAGAGAGGCGCAGCTCGGACTTTGCCAAGGAAAAGTCCGCGCAGATGCGTGCAGTTTCTAAGGCGAAGGGGTTCAAGGAGGCACAATTGAGGCTCATTGAGAAGAATGTCATAGGTGAATTGGTGAGAGTCCTCCACTTCCATCTGTTTCGGATGTCCATTCAGACATCATGTTGCTTTGTAAGATGTCTGCATTTATGAACCTCATGTCTGAAATGATATCTGCGTGGACATCAATGTCGAGACATCTTCTTGGACGTCTTCTTGGACGTCTGCACCAGCGTTGTTGTTAGTCTGGACGTCCGAAATGGTGTCCTTCAGGTAGTCCACTTCTTCTTCAACGTCATTTGCGATGTCTTCAGCAACGTCACCACCAACGTCAGCATTGACGTAAAGATCCCCCTCGACGTCTGTGGGGACGTCCTCAACAGCTACCTTCTTCACAGGAGTGACATCGCATCCAGCATTCTGACCACCACCTCCTACATTTGAGACAACATGACTTTGAAGATTGTTGCCTCCAAGGGAATGAAGGAGTTGTTGGAGAAGCTCTTCTACTCGACCAAGGCGCCCTCCCAACTCTGCATTCGACATCCGCAGTTCTTGTATATCTGGACTGTAGTCATGAGGTGACTTGCGGGTCTCCGCTTGGCGCCGAGCATACTCCTTGTCCGTTGCCTCCTTCACCTCCGACTCATAAGGTATGCGTCCAAGTTGTAGGGTCTAGCACACGAAAACAATTAGAGGTCTCGACATTGATGTCCACGCAGATATCATTTCAGACATGAGGTTCATAAATGCAGACATCTTACAAAGCAACATGATGTCTGAATGGACATCCGAAACAGATGGAAGTGGAGGACTCTCACCAATTCACCTATGACATTCTTCTCAATGAGCCTCAATTGTGCCTCCTTGAACCCCTTCGCCTTAGAAACTGCACGCATCTGCGCGGACTTTTCCTTGGCAAAGTCCGAGCTGCGCCTCTCTTGCAACCTCTTCCACACGGAGGCATCAACTTCTGGTGGTTTAGGGCAGTTCCCATCGATCAACTTCATCAAATGATGGCGAACATTGATCAAAGTCTTCGTCACATGCTTTGGAAACCACGAAGGATTTATCTCCACTTGGTCGCCTCCAACTTCCCAGTCTAAAATAAGACGGTCACAATACAAAACACTTGCAAACGATAAGACTTCCGAGATAGTTTAATTTCGCAGACACAATGATGTCTGCACAGACATCATTGTAGACATCTGGACACCACTATAGACGTCAATACAGAAGGCATGGTGATGCTCATCCAAATGTCATATTCAGCATCATGACGTCTAGGAGGACATCAAATTCAAAAAAAGAACTCACAACCTACTCAAGCTATTTCGGTCACGTCACATTACCTGCGTAGATTCTATCAAAGAAACGTTGTCTCTCATCCAATGGCTGGTCAGCCCACCCAAACAAAGGATTCAATCCCTTGGCAAAAGCCTTCACATCTGCTATCAAATAGCTTTTTGCCTTCCCACGGGGAGAACCGCGTTTGTTCACCTCCACATATTGCTTGCACTTGTTGTTGCGCTCCTTCTTCACATTGATCTTTCAAAGTAGAGGTGTGGTAAGCTCCTTCTCCATGACCATTACGTCGTCTGATTCTTCTTCCTCATTCGTGTCAGGAGATCGAGATGTGCTCCTATGAAACCTCAAATACAAACAGCACTTGCAAGTCAACGGCCACTCGATCATCGTTAGAACATCAACTCAGACATCGACTTGGACATCTACTTAGACAGAAGACTAAGACGTTGAAATATACAAGCCAGCGTGCTGTATCTGACACAATGTCCACATAAACACTATAGACGTTGAAGTGCATGCGGTTTAGCTATAGAGCCCCCATGCCACGGACATGAAAAGAATTTGAATTGGGCAACTCTGTGGTGTAAATTGTGCCACAAAATTGAATATAAACATCCAACCTCCTTTCAATAACACACCACATAAGAGGTTTAGATGGCACTAGTCACCTAGGCTCAGATTCAACGGAGTCGTCCTTGCTCATAGACAACTATGCTTCATTCATTCTCGTGCGTGACACTCCCGTGCGACGCCTCTTGGGTGGTGGAGTACTTGCTACAGCTTTGTCCTTGTCCTTTACACGACTACTCACATACCGAGGATCGTTACTTTGCTTCGATCGTTGCTCTGTGAGTGGCCGACCTCTAGCGTGTACCTCCTCAGCGGTAGAGTCGTCATTGTCGCTGTCAGCATGATGCCGAGACAGTGCTGCCCGTTTCACGGGTAGCTTTCTCCGAGAATCGAGGGCCATCTCAACTAGCGGCCAACAATGAAAATCCTCACCCAAAACCTACGCAAGGCAATCACAGCTCAAAACTAAAAGAACAAAACGACCAACTAACATGCTATAATGGTGTGCTTTCGTGGACATCAATTCCAGCACCTGGACGTCCAATTAAACATTAGGACGATTCAACGGACGCCCACCGTTCGACTCCTCTGTATACAAGACATTTAAGAACCAAGAACGTGACATGTGATGCACTGCAAGACATCACATTGGACATCTGCATGTTTATAAAAACATTACTATGCCACAGGGGAGTCCATATGGTAGTCTCATCTGCGAATAGGACACGAAAAAATGGACATAATGTCCCCTACAACTCTTTGTGACATCATCAAGGACACATAAGTGTCCGGAAAAGCACTACCACGCCACCATGGATGTTCACCCACCTGCAAGCAGAAAATGAAAAAGAAAAAGAAAATTGGCCAAGTGGACACATTGATGTCTACTTTGACATCCACAGAAGCATGTGCAAGTCCCCCTTGACATCCACAATGTCACAAGGAAGCAAATGAGTACTTCATTGTATACGATGGAAATAAAATCAACTATCCTTAAAAGTCTAACAACCTGTGCCTAGCAATGTAGATCCTTCGTTGCAGTAGGCTGGACACTTATGGATGGCTCAATTCATAAACTTGCTAAATTGAAATCCAAGGTGATTCATGGCTCCTGAAAACCGCTCCTAAATTAAACAATCTCATGAAGGATTTTCTCATGCTACTCTCAAAAGCCAACACAAGGATCACTCCTGCAAATGGAAACCAAAGTAGTGGAGTGTAAGGAGAGAGATTGAAAATTCACAACAACACAAGACTACAACAAAAAAAAACAAAAAAAAAGTAAAATTACATACCTGACCTGCTCCTACTGCTGGAGGAGCTGCGGCACGGGAGGGACTCCCTCCTCCAGTGCGGGAGGGACCTCCTCCTCCAGCGCGGGAGGGGCTCTTTCCTCCAGCGTAGGGGCTTCCCACGGCAGGGGGCTCCCCGCAGGGGCAGCGCCGGGGGGGCTCCGTGCGGGGCTCTCCGCCCTTGCGTGGGGGCTCCGTGCAAGGGTGCCGGGGTTCCCCGCTTGGGCGTGGGAGTCCTTGCCACCTCCACACTCCGCCTCCACGCTCCCATGCTCCACCTCCGCACGTTGCTCCTCCACCTTCAAACAAGAGATGCATCAACAAGAGAACAAAGATAATCCCAATGTCAAGCCTAATCTCCCCAACACTCCTAGTGATGTTCAGTTAGACATCAGTTGAAGCCTCAGTGTGTCACGGATGGAAAATATGGATGAAACCCTAATCTGCCAACACAATTCAATGACGCCAATTTTAATTTCTAGAATTGACGGGAGCTGCTGAAGGCCATGACGAAGGTTTTGCTTTGGATGGTTATTTCTTCATAAGTTTTGCCTTGGATGGTTAATTCTTCATGACTTTTGCCCAAATTCTCCCAAAATTTCATCCTTCCATAAATTCTAAAGTTTTGAGTCTTTTTGGAAGTTTAAATGATGATAAGATCCCTCTAAACTTCTTCTAAAAGGTTCTAACTCTAAATTCCTACTTTGATTAACTTCCTAAATCTTTAAACTAACTCCGTCAATTTACTAATAGGTGATAATTCTAACTTTCCAAAACTCTTGAAAATTGAACTTCTCTAATGAAAGTTATGTATAAATGAAATTTGACTGCTAATTGGTATTTTAAACTTCATTTGCTATTTTTACTAATCTATAATTTGAGATTGATTTTCAATTTCACTTTTGACTTCTAGTAGTTATTTTCTACCTAAATTTCTATCTATTCTAATTGGATGAAATTTTCTAATCTTCATCCATTATATTGCCTAAATTTCATTCACCTATATCTTTCTTAATTATAACTCTAATTTCTAACTACTTTATGTTTTTGGAAATCTCTAAATTTCTACTATAGGATTTTAAATTGGGCCTAAAACTTTGTCTCAATGGTTTGACTTGTGTTTAAGCCTTGATCCTAATTAAGGGTCTCTAATTGAGACAAATTAAAAGAAAGAAAATGGTTTAACACATACCTTAGAATCTTAGATCTTGCTTCATCAATCAAGTGGTCAAATACCCCTTGAATTCCTCTTGCATCATCTTGTATTAATTTGAATTTTTGTACTACCTACTAATTTTTATTAATTTTTTTAATACAAAGATTAGAATACACTAATTTTGCTTTATCTAAGTTCCCATCTTTCCTACCTCACCTTTTCTTTTTCTTTTCCACTCTCCTTTCCCTTCAACACTATTCTATTCAATTATTTGTATTTCAATGGTTGACTTTGAATGGAATAAAATAATTGATTCAAACTTCAAAATAACAATTGACTTTTGAAAACTCCTATCTCCTATCCAAGTCAATTATTATTCTATCCAAACACTTGTTTTAAAAATTCATTCTCTAATTTAAAAAACAAACAATTGGATGTCTACTTTTGCCATTTTAGAGGTTTTAGTCCTATTTTCAATTTGAAAATGTAAATTTGGAGCCAAAAATTGAGAAAGTAGTTGCACTAAGATTGTATGTAGAGATGACAAGATTTTATGCAAATTGTGACATGCATGGTGTGTACATGGGTTCATAGTGTGTGTCTTTTGCATGAAGATTGGAATGAAAAAAAAATTCCTTTCAAAAGCATTTGTTGCAATTTAAGAATACCAAAGTGTAGAAAAATGACCATTTTTTAATTCATTTTTTAATTTTTTACAAATTACTAAAAATCAAAATGTTCATGTACCTATTTTTTGGGGCTCATTTTTGGTCTTCTTGGCTTTGTTGTAGTTTATTGCAATAGCACTATATAGTATTGCATTGATTTTTTTATATATTATATTGATTTTTTAATTGATTTTTTATTTTTATTTTTAATGATTTATTTTATTTTTAAAATATATTTTATGATTTTTGTACTACATATGGTTGTTGATTTAAAAATGATTTTTTAATGATTTTAAATTCATTTAAAAATTTAAATTTATTTTGATGACTTAAAATACATTACTCCTGCACAGTACTTGTAGTTTTTGTAGTAATGGTAGTCCTATAGCCCCAAAAAATAATTTTGAGACAAAAATGTAAAGTTTTTCTTACAACAACCTCCTACCAAGATAACAAACCATCTATACTACAAAAATCTAAATAGATGTTCATAAATTTTTAAACATCTTTTTAGGTTTTTGATAGGTTTGTAACTAACATGATATGTAGGATGCAAGTATTAGAATCAACAACCATCTGTAGTACAAAAATCTCACCCTAGGAGTAATTAAAGTTTCTTAACCCTATGAGAAGCAAAGTTAAAAAAAAAAAAAAAATCTTCTAGCTTAAAACATTAAAATCTTTCAATTTGCCTACTCAAAGTTTTAAAAAAAATTCTACACTTCTTCATGGTAATCTAGTACAAATTTGTCGAGTTTAACTTCAAGAAAATAAAGTCCTTTCTTTTTCATTTTTTCCTCGTTGCTCCCTCAAATGGCAATTTTAACAATTTCTACTCAAAATGTGCCCTAGTCATTTAGCCCTTAAAGGAGATACTAGTGACCGTGGAAATCGTCCCTTTGGTTACTGTGTGAATCATTTGCTTCTAAAATTGCAAAAGCACTAGGGCTTTCGGAACATTGACTTTGCACGAGTGACCATGTTCTTTGGCTTTTGCTGGCTTACATGGGTGCTTGGCTTTTGGCCCACTTTCTAGTCTTGGTATCTTGTTCCAAGCTTCCTTTGTGTTGTTTGTACCAATTGGTTGCTTTTCAAACTTTTGAAAATCCAAGATATTTTTGCCAAGGACTTGGTCCTTTGGTTCTATGTACTTTTTTTCCATGATCAATAAAAATTGTCAATGTGTTTCAAAAAATAAAAAAATAAATTACAAAAGTACTCATTGGAAGTCAAACTACTATAGAAGACCACTCCTTTTCACAACAAAACTTTGAGGATGAGTAGTTGCTCTTTAATCCTACTAGAAGGATTCTCTATCATCTATGGGACGACAAACGCCCAAACATCCTTATCAACATTTAAAAAGTTAGAGGTTAAAGGTGGTTCCAATTGACATTGAACATGCTATTCAACAAAAACCGTTGGTAATCATGAGGCTCTATCCCAAGTAAACAACAATACTAATTTATTGAGAAGTCCCACCCCACACCCCACTCCAACAAAACCCTAACCACATTGTGCAGTGTGAATGGCGTTAGAAAGATACAATTTGGAAAGTGGGATTCAGAAAAGCAGAGTTGATGCTATAGCTAATAAACGTGCTTGCTCAGAAGCCAGTGTCAACCTCTCCCAATTCCGTGCCTGGAAGTCTACTGCGCATCTCCCCGACTCCTCCCTTGCATGCTGGAAAACTCCTGGAAAACTCCTGTACTGCATGTGATCATCATCATTCAGCGTTGCAGAACACACCACACTACGCTTAGTCTGTGCAAAATGCGGCTCTCCATCACATGAATGGGACTCTTGATATGCTTCTCACATGGGCCTACACCTCGTTATCAAGAAATTTGTACCGACTGGCCGGGGAAAGGCACGCAAATAACTTTGATCGAGCTGCTTGTCCAGTTGGCATTGGCATTTGAAGAGAGGTTGAAAACGATGCACAAGCGCAGGCAGTCGATCGGAACGTGCTAAGTTAGTAGCCATTTGACATTCGAACGATCGTGGACTGCTTGTTTGCAGATCATGTACTACTCGATCAACGATCGATCGATGGTGGTGGTCACTAGACTAAGTTATGGTGCAATCATTGTTCACACACCGGAGAGACTGAGCAAACGGAATCGGTTTACAAGGTGGTTTTTTCAGGCATCATTCAACTGAAGTTACGTACAGGAATTTGATGTGGCGCAAAGTGAGACAGACAGAAACACATATTTAAATCTTGCACTTGATCGATACAGTAGTGGAAACATGGACGACGTCGTCGACCTAGGAATTGAAATGACTATGAGAAGACCCCAAATTTCCGTTGACTTTCTCCCTGTACATTATGTCTTCGCTAGCAATAGCAAGGGAATACATTCAAATCCTCGTGTGATGACAGCTACATATGTACTGTACAGTACAAATCCCTAGCTGTCGATCTCACTTTCTCCGATGAACATTGCAGGTTGAGGATGAAATTGCAAATCTCCTGTGAGGTCAAAGGGGATCGAATCTGCTGATTTTCGAACACACTTTCACAGGAAAACAATTGAAAGGTTTTGTCGCTTCGCGCTTTAGAAAACTTCTCGCAGGACGGACGGAAATTTTTATATAGTTGTAACGGACCCAGCTTTCAAACCAGCTTGTTTGGTGGTACATTGGCAGAAAATACAACTATCATACTGATGATGAGTACCAATTGCAAACGCGCGACCAGCTCCAGCTGAAGAGATGCGACGGAACGATTCAATGTTTACCAATGATAACTATTGGATCGACGTAACGGCTCAAGAACAAGAAGTAATCACTACTAGCCTAGCACTGCGGATAAGTAGAGAGCTGTAGGATTAGCTCTCTCTCATCCTCGTTGTACAGCACTGTCAGCTAGCGTGTACTCTGGGACCTTTGTGTGGTACTCTGGGACCTTTGTGTGGTACAGAAGATGTTATGTGGCAGATAAGGTAGAACCACCCATTACTAACCAGTACCTCATTACCAACCAGTAGAGTGGGAGAAAGGTGGCAGAGGTTGACACTCATTTCAGATTGGGGGGGAATGGTTTAACCCCTCAACGCCCAAGGGGCTCAAAAGCCGACCCTCATAGTTTGGAATACAATTCAAAGTGTTGTAACTTTTGCATCTAATGTCTGAATTTGATAAAACTTGTTGGAGAATTTGCGCATACTAGTCTAGTTTGTGTGGTAAAATTTTCAGAGCAATTCAAGATGAACTGAGTTTGTGGCAGCCATTCGAAGTTCACAGTTCAATTTGAGTTCAGCACACTGTATTGCCATGGCTGCAACTTCGGGGGCTTGTAACTTCTTCATCTTGAGTCCGTTTTTAATAAAATTTGTTGGGTTTTGATCCTCTAGAAATCTTGTTTGTGTGGTAAAATTTTCATGGAAATCCAAATTGTTTTGAATGTTTGGTAGCAATTCGAAGTTCAAAACCCTAACGGTTTTTGGTTATTGTGAACTTCGGCGGCTTGTAACTTCTTCATCTTGTATCCGTTTTCAAAAATTTTGGAGGCAAAAGTTGTGCATACTTGTCTAGTTGGTGTGGCTAAAATTTTGTGTCAATCAAAGAAGTAACAAGTGACTGAGAAGTATTTTAATAGAAGTAGGTTCAACCTTAAATGTGTTTTTTTCACCCTTTTTTGCTATTTTTTTGACATTTCAAAGTTACTTTGCAAACACAATGAGTCAATTTTATGAATTTTTTTTTCACCAATATGTTTTTATGTTGATTTCAAAACACTTTTTAGTTCAAAGTTTTTTCATTTGAGTAGGTTTAGAAATCAAATTTCACCTCCAAATGTGTTTTTAGGAAAATTTCAGCATCTTTTTTCAACACTAAAACATTATAATCTTACAATCTATAAGGTCAAATGGCTCAAAATTTGATCCACGTCATCTACAATATGTACACTACAAGATTGTACGGTTGAGATTTTCATACCTTAGTGACAAGTAAACTTATAAGGCTTGAAAAACAATGATGTCTTTAGACCCAAAATGTCCATGGGCCTTGAGGGGTTAATAAAGTTTCTCAGTTGGATGACATGACACATGGCATTCTCATTACCAAATTGTATGACACATGTGTCTTGTTTTTGTGCCTAAGTTAACATGAAAAAGTCTCTCTGATTGAGCGATTTTGTGTGACTCTATAGTTTGGACATGGATCCAGGCCCTCTAGCACCTTCTATAATTCCTAGTAATTTCATATCAAAGTGAAAAATTATCAAAATTTTGGCAATCTTCCTCATTTCTATGTCTGCAATTATGAAAATCTTCTTCTTGCCTCACAGCACTCCAGATCATGTGTGCAATACCTTAACTGGTCGACTATGGGTGGTTCTACCTTATATTCCGTTCAATATATGCTTGTCTATTTGGCTATTTGAATTCTTGCATACTATTGTTGTATGGGCCCTTCAAATTATGATATTTTCTTTTTCTTTTTCTAGCATTTAGAACTACATTTTTTAATAAAAAGTTTTCTAGTTGTGACTTTGTTCAGAAGGCAAAAAAATTCAGTAAAAAATTTTGCTTTTATTTTTGGATTCTCTCCAAAATCTGTGATGTAGTTAAGAGGTCATTTAAGCCTCAAATAGTGTACCTAAACCACATGACAAACTGTGCATAATTATCTAGATGCATTAACAATGCAGGTTAAGAAAATGCCATGACCAATTAAGAGCATGATTTATGAGTTTAATTTGCAAAGCCAATTATATTCATTTATAGCCATTAGTTGAGCTAACTAACATGGAAATTTAACAAATCTTATCCACCAAGAGCTTATGGCTTGATCAAGCTTAACCCCTAAAGGACCAAGGCCTTATTTCTGCCAAAAAAAACACTCAAAACTGCCATTTCTGTAGCAAAGAGTAAATTATTTTGAAAATTATTTTCTTTGCACATCCAACCGTAGGATCTTATACCTTACTAGTATGGAAATGTGTGGAAAACATTTCAGAAATTTTGACCGCATAGATTAAAAGATATTTGCGTTTAAAGTGAAATAAACAATTTTTTCAGCACCTTGTGGGACTGGATTATTTGACTTTGAACTTTTTTAACTTAAATTTTTTGCACTACAGAGTTTTGAGCTTTAAATCCTTATTGTGGGAAATTGAGTTCAGAGTCTAGGGAAAAAGAAAATTTTAAGAAAAAAATTAATTTTCATGCTTAAAAAAATTGTTAAGTAGAAGTAGGTATGAGAATGACGGAAAATCTAAATTATTAATATCTTTAAGATGGAATTAAAATGCACTAATCCCAATGGTGAGATTGTTCTAGCAAGCAAACAAAATCATGGAAAAGTTTTTTTTCAGAAACATTGTAAAAATTGCATTCAGAAATGAATTCTATAAGTTATTTTTTCAGGAAGATGCTCTAGCTGCCTGATAAACAAGATTGTCCATAACTTTCTCATAATAAGTCCAAATGGAATGAATCAACGCTTCCCATGCAGACAAAAATATAATCTACAAGAAAAAAAATCCAAAAAAGAAAAATTCAAAATTTTGAAATTTTTTTTTTGCTGCCCGGACTGCCCCCCGTCCCCTACTTTGAGCTTATTTGGTCATAACTTTTGTTTCCGGGCACCAAATGTGAAAAAATTTATATTCCCTCAAAGCTCATCAGTTTTTCTATCTTCAAAAAAAGTTTCAAAAAATCATGACAAAATTTCAGCCTGTAGGTACCTGCCCGAAATCCAATTTGTCCCCCGAAGGGACAATGGTCCTTTAGGGGTTAAAGATGAAAATTAATAAGCCAGCATAGTAATTGGAGGCCATTGAGCAGTTATTGTACATTTTAGAGACAATTGGGTGCTACTTTTGGTTAAAGAATGAATGAAAAATTGTTTATCAGACAATGGTCGAATAATGTAGATCATTCAATGTTTTGAGGCCACACTTTTATCAATCAAGTTACAACTTCAATATATGCTGGAGTTAGCAATAGCAAATTGTATGAGATTCTTTGCTATAGTTGAAGGTGGAAAGGCTATTTTGATAAATTGAATAGTACTTTTGTATGGTCAAAATTACATTGGTACTTACACATGGAGAGATGACTATGTCACAATAGTCTTGTAATACACAGGTTGATTGACAATACTTTGTAGAAACTTATGGTTTTGCTTTGCTTGTATGATTTTTTATTTTTTTACTTTGAGTGAAAGCAATAATATGCATATTAGGGCTACAAACATTTGTTGTATCTTCACTAACCTCACGTGTTGTGGTGTATTTTTGAAATGGTGTGAGTGCCCATTTTGTCACTTAGAACTCACTCTTTTTATTTGTTTATTTGTTAGTATTTTTAGTATAGTTTATTATACAAAAAATCCTAAAAAGAGTGTAAAGTCAAAATAGGTATGTCACATGCTATTATTGTATTTGGTCCTAATCAACTTGTTTTCCTTAAAATATAACTCAAATCCTACATGTAAATAGGGTAGAAACTCAAAAGTTGTACATTTGTATTCAATTAGTAAAATTGTCCCAAATTGGCTAGATTTGCCTTGCATGTGACAAAACATGACTAAATTGATCCAATAGAACATATATAAAAACTTTAAATTAATCCCAGAAAAAAGTTTCAATTTTTTCATTGTATCGACGAAATAATAGAAACTATAAATTCCAATTGTTAGCTTATAGGTGAAGAAAACTCAAGGTAAACCAAAGGAAGGCATTGATAACATAAGTACAGTGGTTTTATATGAGAATCATGCTAAGAGTTCAATGTCAAAATCAGTTTACCAAGATTCCTTTTTGTATGAAAGATTTATTGTTTACTGGAAGATAAAGGAAGTAGTGAGATTTGCTTCTCCTTCTTCAAATGTGAAAAATAAGAATATTAGCTTGTACATTTTTTGTGGAATTCCATGAGAGGTTCTACAAAAAGTTTTGAATTTTTTTAGTAATTTGAACATATTCTTTTGGATGGTCAACCGCTGAAATTCATAATGGAAATTTTATAGAAATTACCCAAGGTGCGATGAAATCTTACTAAAAATTAGAATAGCCTCTTTATGCTAATAACACACTCCAACAAATTTCAAGACATTTTAATAGCCAAAATTGGCAAGATTCTCCTAAGACCAACAAATTTGAAGATTATGGTGGAGTTGACCGGCATATCAGGAATATACAAAGTTGGAATAGGTCCTAAATTAGGTATTTAATTACTCCTTTATACCTATTTAAGACCCTAGGCCAATTACTTTTTATGGAAAAGTCAACCTCCAAAAATTAATTTGTTACTTCTTTTAGAGTTTAAGTTGACACTAACTTTCAATGATATTTTAGTGTAGGAAAAAGGGATAGGGAGTTCTTTCAAACTAAAAATGGCCTTCTGAAAACAATAGTGCAATCTGTTTTTAATTTGGAGTCTTTCTCTAAATATTAGACTTTAAGACTATGTCATGCGAGTAGCGTGACCTTGGATTTTTTGTTGACTTGACATTGCGAAGCCAGAGGAAGTGGTGGAAGGTGGTTTGGAGTGTCATGGAGTGCATTTGGCCCTTGGATGCGATCTTGGGCTGTAGTGGGGAGTCAACACCTTGTTTGGGACCTCAAATATCCATGACCTCCATGTAGAGCAATGGAGACTCATCTTTTTCAAGTTGAGTCCCATGTGATGGATTAAGAGTCTTTGCCTCAGAGTTCCGTTCAAGCATGTACACATTCTTTAAGAATGATGTAGACTTGACTTATGATACTAGTAAGAGGCTACCCTGCTAGGGTTCCTGTAGTCATGTAAATTTTGAAATTTTTTGACTATTTGTCTTTGGTAAGAAAAGTGCCAGTAAAAATTCTTTTAATTAGGCAGTAGTTGGTCTAAATAGACAAATAGTTAATTTATTCCTATTAGAAAGTTTTGTAAACTATTTGTCATGTGAACCAGTAATTGTGCAAGCCAGCAGCTGATTGACAACTCATAGTGTTGGCAATTATTTCTCTTCATAGTATATAGTTGAACAATTTGTCATTTTTCATCCTCCACTCTCGCGGTGATTTTTTTAGGCTTACTTGGTGATTAGATTTTTTTGTAATATGAATTTCTATAATCAAATATATTTCTTTTACAAATCGTCTTTTGTATGATTGTTGAATGTGGTAGAATTTAGTCTTTGAAATTGAGATCTAGTAATTGGATTCAATTTATTGTATGTTTGAACAAATTGTTTAAATTGTTTAAATTTGGGGGTTGCATAATTACTACTAGAAATTTGTAAAGACATTTAGTACCATTGCAAAGACATTGACTATGTTGGCAAGGAATGATCAACCTTGGATATGGAGAAATGAGCAAGAGGCTGCCTTTCAACAATTGAAGAAATGTTTATCATCGGCACCTATATTAAGGAGGCCAATTTCTAGTAAATTATATCAATTACACACCAACTAGAGCTCATTGGGGATTGGCATGGTATTAATTCAAATGGATGATGATGGCAAAGAGTTTGTAGTAGCTTATGCTAGTTGCTCCAACAACAACACGGAGGTGTAATATAGCTTGTATGAAGGTGAGTGTTTAGCAACAATATGAGCCATTATTCATTTTTGTTGTTATTTATATGGTAACAAATTTTTATTGGTCACCAACCACCAATCATTGAAGTTGCTAATGAAGTCCGACAAATTTACAAGCAAGCTTGCATGATGGGCCGTAATACTAATGGAGTATGACTTCAAAATTCTGCACTGTTTTAGTTTGGTGAATAAGGATGCTCACAACTTGAGCCGGAATCCAAGTCTTAGCCAAGTAGATTTTACAGGAGTTCGATAGCACGTGGTGGAGGGAGAAGATTCGTTACCAGGGTGACATTTGATTGCCTATTTGAATATATTGACAACGAATGGAGACATCACTAAAGAAGCCATTAGGGCTACAATGGATGCAGATGGTGGTGAAGAGTTTGGAAATGCCAAGGATATTTTTGATGAGGAGGAGGTGATGAAATACTTAAAGTATAACAAACTAGCAATCAATACATTGACTAAGAAGAAAAATTGGATTCTACAACGAGCCAAACGGTTTATGTGGGAGGGGGCTTACTTACTTTGAATTTGTCCAAATGGCAATAGGAAGGTGGTTCCAGCACCTCATGAGAGATTGAAGTTGATAATACATATACATGAGGACTTGGAGCACTTTGGAGTGCGATGACTCACAACTTAATATAGATTCACTATTGGTGGCAAGGTATGAAAACTCAAGTTTAACAATTGGTAGCTAAATGCATGGTGTGTGATAGAGTGTGGGCATCATTTAATGCCCTAATGCGTCAATTACAACCGTTGTTAATAAGGGAATTGGACTATAGGAGGAGTTTAGACTTTACAGGACCATTGCTAATGACCCCGCAATATAACAAATATGTATTCTCTACAACAAAAGTTGTATTTTATGACTGGGAAAATGTGATTGTAGGTGATTAATAACTACTTACAGTCACATTTTTGGATGCCAAACTTTAAAAAAAATATGACTGCAAATATGATTGTCAGTCATATTTTGTCTTTTGTATTTGATGGGCATATAATATACACTTATTGAGACATCAAAATATTTTATAGGAAACATGTCTTGAGAATGCTTAGTTATATGTATCAATTATATTTTTGCATGTGACTATGTATAGTCACATTTTATAGTTACATTTTTATAGAAGTTTTATTTTATTCTTTACAGGTAGCCTTTAAAAACTTGGGCAGTTTTTTAAAAATATAAAAATACTATTGTTCAAAATTTTGAAATCCTAGATACTACTTTTGGAGGATTTTAAAAACCTAGCCATTATTCTTTTAAGATTTTGAAATCCTAGCAATCATTTTTTTAGGGTTTTGAAACCCTAATCACCATTTTTAGGGTTTTGAAACCCTACTTCCACTTCTTTAAGGTATTGAAATCCTAACCACCACTTCATTTACATTCTCTTTCCTGTCTTTTGTTATTTTCTAATTCTTACTTCTTGCCTCTTGTTGCTTTTTCTCTTTTGTTTTTTATTGTCTTTTGGTTGTTGTTTTTTAGTTGTTATCTTTTAATTGTTCTATCTTAGTTGTTGATTCTTGTTTGTTGTTTTTTAGGTGTTGTTTCTTGGTTATTGCTTACTAATTGTTTTAAATTTTAAATTTTAAATTTTTTAATTGTTATTTTTTAGTTGTTGTGAGTCTCTTAATTATTGCTTCTTGGTTATTGTGATATTTCTTAGTTGTTGTGAGTCTCTTAGATTTTACTTTTAGTTGTTGTCTCTTAGTTTTTGCTTACTAGTTGTTGTTGCTTCTAGTTGTTCCTTCTTAGTTGTTGCCTTTAGTTGCATCTTAAATTTTTGCTTCCTATGTCTCTTAAATCTTGCCTTTTATTGTTTTTTAAATTATTGCTTCTTTTTTCTCTTGTTGCACCTTAATTTATATTATTCTTGCTTCTTGTTGCCTTTTGTTGTATCTTAGCTCTTATTTGTTGTTACCACTTTGCACTTGCTACCTTTTGCTTTTTATTTTTATTCATTTCTATTATTATTCTCTTTTATTTCTTATAATTTCTAAAGACATGGTTGTTTTGATTTTTTTTTCCCTCAACTTCTGATAAATATTTGTGTTGTGATAAACTTTTGAAGATTAACCTTT
The DNA here is from genome assembly GCA_950106755.1 of Climacium dendroides. Classification (NCBI taxonomy): domain Eukaryota; kingdom Viridiplantae; phylum Streptophyta; class Bryopsida; order Hypnales; family Climaciaceae; genus Climacium; species Climacium dendroides. Next base: position 26,414,520 of record OX467086.1, read on the forward strand.
ATTATTCATTCATTAAAATTGACCTCTTTGATTGTGTATGTAGGCACTAAAAGTTGAAGCAAAGTCATTGAAGGCTATTTACAATACAATAAAATCAATGGCTTCACATTATTGTAAGTAATATGGACCTTAAAAGCATGTATAAATATCCAATCATAGAATGAATCATTGTAGTACTTCTACTATGTTTTGTATTAGTGCTTAATAAATATTTTTGAAAAGATTTACATTTTTTTTTATTTTCCTTTTTCAATATGACTCACCATAGTCATATATCACGTTAGTCAAAATATGACTCATCATAGTCATAATGCACCTAAACAAAAAATATGATTCACGCAGAAATCACTGTAGATGACTCGGGATATGACTGACTCCAATCATTCTTAAACAGTCGCTTCAGATATCAATCATATTGGCAATCATATGAATTGAAGGGTATAAATACCCATATTTAGCCATAGTATGCCTACATGGCATATACTTTGACTATTATAAGGAGGTCTTGACTTTTTCTTGAGTTGCCCGGGTAAACAAAAAAATCCTACGTGGAATATGACTATGATGAGTCATATTTTTTGATGACATGGAATATGACTGTAGTGAGTCATATTTTTGATGATATGAAATATAATTGTAGTGAGTCATATTTTTGATGACATGGAATATAACTATAGTGAGTCATATTTTTGATGACATGGAATATGACTATAGTGAGTCATATTTTGCAATAATGTGGAATATGACTACAGTGAGTCATATTTTGCAGTGATGTGGAATATGACTACGGTGAGTCATATTTTGCAGTGATGTGAAATATGACTACAGTGAGTCATATTTTGTAGTAATGTGAAATATGACTCTTCTAAGTCATATTTTGTAGTGATGTAGAATATAACTGTGGTAAGTCATATTTTTTTATGACACGGAATATAACTACAGTGAGTTCTATTTTTTGTTCATGTAATTTGTGATTGTGGTGAGTCATATTTTTGGATGACATAGAATATGACTACGATGAGTCATATGTTTAGTTAATGAGGAATATGACTACAGTGAGTCATATTTTTTAGTAACGTGAAATATGAATTTTTCCAATCATATTTTTAAATGATGTGTAGAACAATTCTTTTCAGTCATATTTTTTGATGATTTGTAAAACGACTATGTGTAGTCATACATCAACATAATTTAGTAGTTAAGTAAGAGAATCCATTTAATTAAAAATAAATACATATGATTTCTTAAATGGGCAAAAAATTAATCACATTAGAAAGTCAAATACAAGAAAAAATGTGATTTTTTTCAATAACATTTATTAGCTACTAACACAAAATATATCACAATGGCTCTTTATATATGTATATTTCCACATACTTGTAGAACCTATATTCCAACAAAAATGTAAAGATGTTACCTCTTTTGTATTGCAAGTAGCCTTCAATAACTTCATTTCAACCTCCAATGCCTACATGTATAAACAAAAAGGTTAGTTTTTAATAAATGACAATATAATTCAAACTTCAAAGATTTAAAACACTACAAAATATGTAGACATGTTTAAGATTAAAAAAAAGTTATAATCATTATATATTCAAAAATTATAAATAACTAAAAAGAATAACAATGATGATAGAGGGACTAAGAAGCAAAAAGCAGCAAAAAAGAAGAAGTAAAAACTAAGTGACATTATGACTGCAAAATATGACTACAAATTATAACTGCAAAATATGATTACAAAATGTAACTGCAAAATATGACTAGGAGGCAAGAAGAAGAAAAACCTACGATGGGAGAAGAAACAAAAGTTAAAAGGCAAGAAGAAGTAAAACCTAAGATGAAAGAAGAAGTAAAACCTAAGATGGAAGAAGAAGTAAAACCTAAGATGGAAGAAACAAAAGTTAGGAGGCAAGAAGAAGCAAAATCTAAAAAGCAAAACTTAAGAAGCAAGAAGAAGAAAAACTTACGAAAGAAAAAGAAATAAAAATTGAAAGGCAAGAAGAAGCAAAACCTAAGAAATAAGAACAAGTAAGAACAAGTAAGAAGAAGCAAAAAAAAGAAAAACCTAAGAGGCACAAGAAACAAAACTTAAGAAACAACTAAAAGAAAGAAGAAGGAACAAAAAAGAAAGAAGAAAAAGCAAAACCTAAGAACTAAGAAGAAACAAGAAGAAGAAAAACCTAAGAAGCAACAAAAAATAAAACTTAAGAAGCAATAAAAATAAAGAAGAAGAAACAAAAAAGAAAGAAGAAGGGGCAAAAAGAGGAGTGGCTACAAAAAGTGGTGGCTAGGGTTTCAAAACCCTAATTTTGTGGCGGCTAGGATTTCGAAACCCTATTTTGTGGTGGCTAGGGTTTCAAAATCCTAAATTAGTGGCAACTACAAAAAAGTGATTTAAAAAAAATATAACTACAAAAGAATCCTACGTGGAAAAATATGACTAGGTACTTTCTAAATATATTTCCTACTCAAATTGTTTTTGGGCTGCCCTAAAAAAATCTTACTATCATGGAGATGTGATTGCAAAATATGACTAGAAAATATGACTGGGTGTAGAATAAAGATTTCGGTTTTTAGGTTACTTTTTAGTTTTTATTAGAAAAGTATGTAGAAAGTAGTCTAAAAAGTAGAAAAAATAGCTTAAAGGTAGGCTAAAAACACTAAAAAGCAGAAAGTAGCTAAAAGTAATCCAAAAAGCAGTTTTCAAACTTTATGCAGTGTAAATGGGACAGTTTGGATGGATGAAGTACCGAATGGATGAAAAACTACATAGATGGATGGGAAATTCCAAAAGGTGCCAAAAGGATGAATGGGCTACAAACATGGATGAATGAGGCATCAAATTGGATGAAAAACTAGAAATACCCGATTGGAACGGGCATGAGCCTTCTTCCTGACTTTTAAAGGCACAAAAATTAAAATTATTTTACACAATGTATTCAGATAGAAACACTTGTCATATGTAATCTTTCGTGATTTTTAATTTAAAAACTTTGCAGTACAAATTTGTGTTATTAATTGTGTGATTGAGAAATAGGCTTCTTGCTGCAATTCTTGTGATTATACAAGTGATTTCTGGTGTGTTTGAATTTGTAAAATTATAAATCTCAAAAATTAAAAAATTGCGTCAAAAGCGTGGCAAGTAGCAAACTGGTTCGGTGATCGGAGTATTTGGGGCTTGAAATTCCCCCTATCAGGAGTTGAAGCAGCAATTGGAAGCAGACTGAGTGGTTGACGGTGCAGTGACTGAATGGTGCAGGAGGCGCGGCGAATTGAAGGAAAGGTGCTCGGGCTCAAACGTGAAGTGAAATCAGAACCTCTTTGTCTTGGAGCGATGAACTGATCGGAATTGAAAGGGCGAGATTGTGGCAGTGCAGGATTGCAGCGATCAGTGTGATCGGTGAAGGCGGTGTAGATCAAGAGCAAGTGCGACGATGTGGTGCAGTTGATCGAGAGATCAGAGCGATCGAGAAGAATTGACTTCTGTGTGAGGGCGCAACGACCACTGGTTTGGTGTGTATTCTCAGACTAATCGAGAAATTTTAGTTGTAATCATCAGGTGTTGATGCGGTGTAGCTCTGGTCGGAGATGGTGATCTGGGATCGAGTTTGAAGTCGCTAATCGATATGGGGAGATCGAATTACTGCTGCGGCGAGTGAAGAGGCGGAGATTGGAGAAATTCGGCGATGCTCCTGTTGTACGAGAGTGACCGAGGCACGGTGGAAGATTGATTGAAGGGGAGAATCATCCATTGACGATCTGGAGAGTGGTTCCGTGGAATCGAGCAGAGCGCGGATGAGCTAGTTCGGGAAGGACCGGTAGTGCGAGGCGCAACAAAATTAGGGCTTTGAACTCCCGATGAGTCACGACCACGAAAATACCTGTTGCCATCGAGCCTAGTGCTTAGACTTGTTGCCCAATCTTAGAGAAAAGGAGAAAGCTCAAAGACCAAGCATCTGGTACTTTATCCTAAACATTTCATACTTTGCATACTGGACGTATTGCCTACTGAGATTGCCACGTGTAGTCATTTTGCACATAGATTCAAAAAGCTCATAAAGAGCAATTACTGGCCCTATTGACCCAACATATAAAAGGTATTAATTAACGAATTATTTGTATACTTTAAAAATATTATCTTTTATATATATATATATATATATATATATATATATATATATATATATATATATATATATATATATGATTAGGTCATAGGCTACATCCATGTATAAGACGTGTTGCCCAACCTGACGTGTTGCCCACGATGTGTTGCTCACCCTAGAATACTATATAGGACCGGGACTCTTAGAACATTGTGTCTGCATTAGTGGTAATTGACTGCTCATCAAATTGAGAGAACCTGGGAATAAGGGGAAAAAAAGAAAGAAAGAAAGAAAAAGAATAGAAATATAAGAATAAAGATTCTAGATATACTCCCCAAAGTTAGTTTACACATAACCTAAATCTACTTTAAAAGCGACATTAGATGCACCAACGATAGACTACGTTGGCTTATGCACGGATGAACCCCTGTACTACTAGTACTTGACAAAAAGTAAAAGTTAGTGAAAAAGTACCTCACATTGGGCGTTCCCTAAATATGTTCCTTACCGTTCTTTATGAAGTATTTTGGTATTCCCAATGGCCATATACTATACGGCCATGATGTATAAGGCTAAAATATGACTTGTAGTCATATTTGTAGTCATATTTTTTTTACCTTCAAAAATATGACTACAAGCAGTTGCCAGTCATTCTCAGTCATAATTCTGTAGTCATAAAACACTGCCATTGTTGTAGTGACTTTGAAAATTATAAAAATTACATATTATATCCGAAAAATCTATTTTTTTTAATATTCATGATTTTCACTTGCTAATACTACAAAAATATATATTTTTTTAAAAGTGCCTTCAACTATGTTGAATTGCTTAAACTGACGATTTTGGGTGTTTCCACCTTATTTTGGATGTTTCCACCAGATTTTTGTTAGTGACTCTTTCCTATTCTAGGAACATAGAACAGGAAGATATTCATACTAATCAGTATTAATCCTTCATTTAATCATGGCTTCCGGCTCATGTACTAATACAACCAGTCCAAGCCTAATACCATAAATTGAAATCAGCCTATAACCTTCAAATTGTAAAGCCATTCAGTTTAAATCCTTTCAATTTTAAAGAAACCGGTTATAAACTGTACAACAATAATTTCAATCAGCTAGAAATACTAAACTTTTAGTGTAATGTTGGTTTGAAATTAAATTGTTTATCCTTAGTAGGATTCGAACCTGGTAACCCACCAACCATTTAGAACTTGAGGGAGTTTTTTTCGACAAATGAGAGATTATTTTCGACCCCTCTCAATTCTCAGCGTGACTTACACGCCTGAGAATCGGCCCACCCAAATCATACACGGCCGAGAACCGGCCATACTCTCGGGCCAACAAATCAAAATCCGCCTTTCTAATATTTTGAGCAGCTAAAACTCTGGAACTCCAAGATCATAACAGTTAATATCCTATTTAAATGATTTTTCATCGGTTCTCTGGCCTGTAATTAAGTATTTCAATCAGCTTTTTCAAAAAATCAATCGGCTCAGTTTACACTAGCTGCCGGTTCTTCCCGTCCCGTTCATTGTCTAGGAACTTCGACTCTGTTGCACTGCAGAGCTTGACCCATTACGCAATATCTTAGCCAATGCTTCGTTGCTTTGTGACAAGTGGATCTCTATGTTGTCAGACGGTTTATTGATTCAAATAATGTCAATACAGTCGCTCCACATGATTGTGAAGGTAGATTCAGAATCTCGTTCTACATTCAAATGCTTTAGAATTGAGTGAATCCTGTAATTGTTTGGTTCAGGTTCGCGAGAGAATCCATTCAACACTGTAACTACTGTCCTGCAGTGATTTAAGAGTTCGCAATACTGGATTTCAGAGTAATTTGGATGCAAAATGTTAAATTTGAGTGCTGGTTGATAGTGGGGGTTCAGCTACTAATAACCCCCAGCTCAGCCTTTGAGTCCCGCCTGAGTCTCCCAGTAAAAACATGCCTTCTGTTTCGTAGTTGGTTAATTCTGTATCTATACCTTAAATTTGTTTGTTTGTTTTGTCATGTTGAGATCTCATGGACCGTGCGTACCCCAGTCGCATGCTTGGTACCATAAAAAAACTCTTGGCGAGGAGGGTGCACGGGCTTTGTTTCGTGATGTTTGAACCTATGGTGAGAAAATTATTGAATTTTGAAGTTTTTATAAACTAAAAAATTAGAAAATTACTTTTACTTTTGTTTTGACTGTGGCAACGGCACAGGGATGACTCTACCGATATTTTTGTAACGCTTACTGAGTGCATCATTCCTGGCTGAGTTTGAATCTCGATGGTTGAGGAAGAATCTGCTGATCGAGCGTGCTGTGACATACAACGATTACCTGCTGTCCGTTTCAGCATTTTCAAGGTCTTGCCCATTTCACTACTCTTACAGAATCTCATATCAGTGATGGCTTATACTCGGTCCGAGGAAAACCTATTTACACGAGTAAAGTCTGCACAGTCGGGATAACTTCTGCTGCAAGGGTATTCGAATCTTTCCCCAATTTTTTATCATGGTGTAAAACAAGCTTCCCTCTGGAACCGGATCTGAACAGACTGAAATGATACTATAAGATAGGAGCACCTCATAATGTACCCAATGGCGTCACTTTTTAGGTATGGTAATGATTCTAGAATGTAAATGTAGGTCACCTATGGATAGTTTATTACGTCAGTCAATAAAAATAAGCTATCTACAGCTTATTTGAAATGACTGTCATGTGTAGAAAGTCGCACCATTGGGTACACTCACGCCATTGAAGGAGCGCCAACAGCGAAGCTAGTAAGTTCCTGAAAATACTCAAACGCGACGTCCAATGAAATGAAAAGTACGAGAATCGTTTTGGTTTATCATAAGTTCCTTCGAGATACGTGATTGTCTTTCTGAACAGTGATCCATCACCACTACTCGTCGGAATTGTTTCAGTACCAATAACAAAGGATTTCAGAGACACTGGAGACGCAATAAAGGGGTATGCTCGCGTACACTCACAAAGCAGCTCCGATTCATTCCTGACGCATTGAACAAACAGCAACGGTCTCACAAGCTAACTGGCTCATCAGCGTCAACCCAAAGTTCACATGGTGATGCCACATTGCACATTGACAATGTCACTGGGCACTTGATTCGTCAATACATCACAGCACCAGAACTTTCATACAAGATTAATGCTAGAGATGATCATGTATACGTAGCGACAAAAAACATTTAATTCCAATTGGGAACCTCCGCAGAGAACAAAAAGAATGGAAATGTCGCTGTACACAATTGACAAGATGATTCTCACTTTCGCTATCGGGTCGACAAATAAGGAATCTAGTTTCCGGGGGTGAAGTTGGTGGCATAAGCCCAGGCATTGTTAGCCACGGGGTCAGCCAAGTGGTCGCTCAAGTTCTCAATTGGGCCCTTGCCGGTCACAATAGCCTGAACGAAGAATCCGAACATCGAAAACATCGCCAAGCGCCCGTTCTTCAGCTCCTTCACCTTCAACTCAGCGAACGTGTCGGGGTCGTCAGCCAAGCCTAAGGGGTCGAATTGGCCGCCAGGGTAGATGGGATCAGTCACTTCACCCAACGGTCCACCGGCGACACGGTACGCCTCAACGGCTCCCATCAAGATCACCTGAGAAGCCCAGATGGCCAAGATGCTCTGAGCGTGCACAAGGCTGGGGTTGCCCAAGTAGTCCAAACCCCCGCTCGCGAAGATCTGGGAGCCGGCCTTGAACCAAACAGCCTCTCCGAACTTGATGCCGTTCTTGGCGAGCAGCTCCGGGGTGACGCAGCCCAAAGCTCCGAGCATGGCCCAGCGGGCGTGGATGACCTCGAGCTCCCTGTTGCGAGCGAACGTCTCCGGGTCGGACGAGAGTCCGGCGGTGTCCCAGCCGTAGTCTCCAGCGAACTCTCCGGTCAAGTAAGACGGGGTGTTCTCGGAGAAGGGGCCCAACCACTTGGGTCGATCAGCGCCATACCTGCGAGATTGGAATCCCTAAATTCAGTGCTGGTGTACCCAAACAATTCGCCGAAGAATTTCTTCAGGCATGCACATCACAGTACAGAATTCCTATCCACATTGTAGTCTCTCCACATGTGGATGTGAACTAAAATATTCTCGGAGTATTAATCTTGCAATGGCAACCAATCACAAGGTAAACTCATTTGAACAAATGCACAAACACTGGGCTGTGAAATGGAAATGTAACATTGGCATTAGCATACGGAAACTGAAAATAAGATACACTCACCAGATGCTGTCCGAAGACTTGGCAGCAGTCCTGCGCATGGAGATGCGAGCGTCGCTGGTGCCCACCTGGCGGGCGAGCTCGTTCACGGGCTTGAGCAGACTCTGCCCAGCCAGAGCCGTGGAGTGCATGGCAGTTGCGGCGGCCATGGCTACAGAACAGATCTCACAAGCACAGGGCCACAGGCTACCAACTTACAATGAGGTACTGGATGCGAAGGACTTGAGAATGGGATTGAAATTGAGGGCACACACTACATAGTCAGTTGCGGCATCCACCGAGTGACAATGGACGAAAGGAGATAGACGATGAATGAGCGCTGATAGGATAAGGCTGCATGCCGCACTCGAGATTTCGATATGGTCTCCAATTCAAGTGGCTCATTCCGGATCTTCCTCCTGGCCACAAAAACTGGTTTGCTCTGTTAACTGAAAGTCAGACTGATTTGAACGGATACGCCGATATCGTGCAGAAGGTGCCCATTGATGGCAGAGCCGCTACTTTCGAAACCACCCAAGCGGGGCATTGAGTGCTTTCGCCGTGCGTCTTTTTGACAAGTGGATCAGAACGTTTTTACCGGTCAGATGTTTTTACTTCTCCTTTCAGAGAAGAAACATTTCAGATTTGGCTCAAAAAATGGGACATGTTCTGGATGCAAACGCCCCTAGACGGTGAAGAGAATTCAATGGACTGATTAGTAACGTAGCCGTTGGGACATGTTAGCTTGAAAACTTGAACGATTTCAGCTGAAGTTCAGTAGCGGTTGCTCTCGTCTGACATTCAATCTTCTTCTGCAGTGCACAATTGTTCAGCACACATCTATTGCAGTAGAAGGTGAAAGTTAGTGCGACCTGTCTACAATTGCTCGCTTCTGAATCTCATCCTGGTGGACCTTCATGCACGAAGAGATGACAAATGTTAGTCATCGATCGAGAACCTAGAATTTGAAAATCTTACTGAGATAGGGAGAGTTTCTTTCTGCATGCGCCAGTCCAGTATGAAGTGAAAAGTGGAAAGACACGGTATATCAGATGTGTTCAGATGTCTGTGCACGCTGCAATCCGATGTGGTGATTGCTCTGCACTTGCAAGGCAAATCACAACTCGGCAACTGTAGTCAAAGATAATGTAATTTACCATTGAGCGTAGGGGTCGATTTGAGACCAGTGTAGGGTCACTTACTGAGAAATCTTTCGCAATGAATTCCCAAACATTGTTCAGATCAAGATGTTGTCCCTCTTTACCTCAGCTGCATTCCCATTGCGCAAAACTCTGCTGCCATTCCCACATCTCTTCATGCCATTCAAGACATGGCACTAATTTCCCACAAAAATATTTATTCTGTACGCTGCTGCATAAATACACTAATTGCCAGAAATTGGAAAAAAAAAGTTGTAAATCCACATTTACAGCTCTAGAATTTCACATTTCGGGCAAATTAACGTTTGAAACCCTCCTCCTGGTAGTCGGAAGGCAGCAGCGGTATCCATTCAAATCGACAGTGTCTGCAACCTGATGCAGACTGAGCGCCTTTCATACACGCTATCGCTCATATCAAGAAAATTAGCTGGTTTCACAAGTTGCACTATTCGAGGTAAACCGTACGTAACACTCGGGACAATACTCTCCATCATTCGAGGAGGTAGAATATCCACGTAACAACGACGGATTAATTGACACTTGCAATTTCTTCGAGATTGCGAGAGGACGGTATTGCTAGACTGGGTAGAACTTCCCCAGGGCGAGAGTCAAAAGGCATACGGCGCTTACAGTAACGCCGAACCAAGCAAGGCTAGGGACACGATATAAGCAAAATAGATTTTAAAACATGTTGGCAAACTGGTATTTGTTCACACCCATCTCAACAAGCCATTCAAAGACATGCAACGGATATGATCAGATAAACCATTGGACAGAAAACCAAGTTTATTTACACCAGGGATGTCGAGGAGACCCCGGCATAACTAATTACAACCCAAGACGGACTGATACAAGCTCTCAGCCCCGATGACAGTAATTTCAACAAATTTGAATAAAATCTAGCTCCCGGGGGTGAAGTTGGTGGCATAAGCCCAGGCATTGTTAGCCACGGGGTCAGCCAAGTGGTCGCTCAAGTTCTCCAACGGGCCCTTGCCGGTCACAATAGCCTGAACGAAGAATCCGAACATCGAAAACATCGCCAAGCGCCCGTTCTTCAGCTCCTTCACCTTCAACTCAGCGAAAGCTTCGGGGTCGTCAGCCAAGCCCAAGGGGTCGAATTGGCCGCCAGGGTAGATGGGATCAGTCACTTCACCCAACGGTCCACCGGCGACACGGTACGCCTCAACGGCTCCCATCAAGATCACCTGAGAAGCCCAGATGGCCAAGATGCTCTGAGCGTGCACAAGGCTGGGGTTGCCCAAGTAGTCCAAACCCCCGCTCGCGAAGATCTGGGAGCCGGCCTTGAACCAAACAGCCTCTCCGAACTTGGTGCCGTTCTTGGCGAGCAGCTCCGGGGTGACGCAGCCCAAAGCTCCGAGCATGGCCCAGCGGGCGTGGATGACCTCGAGCTCCCTGTTGCGAGCGAACGTCTCGGGGTCGGACGAGAGTCCGGCGGTGTCCCAGCCGTAGTCTCCAGCGAACTCTCCGGTCAAGTAAGACGGGGTGTTCTCGGAGAAGGGGCCCAAGTACTTCGGGCGGTCAGGGCCATACCTACAGCAAAATCAATAAAGAATTCAGATCCCCGATCAACCATAAAACCTCGATCCCCCAAGTACACAAAACAGAAAGCTCCACACAAATCGACAACCTGCAAGGACACCTTCCGATCCAATCCACACAAATCCACAACCTGTTACTAATGCACAAAAACTGGCAAGCTGGGAATGAGCACCATACCAGATACTGTCGCTGGACGACCTCCTGCCGGCCGTGCGCCTGCCGCTGGTTGTGCCGGCCTTGCTGCCGGTCGTGCGCATGGTGATGCGCGCATCGCTGGTGCCGATCTCGCGAGCGAGCTCATTCACGGGCTGGAGCAGGCTCTGGCCTGCCAAAGCAGTGGACGCGCAGGCGGTCGCGGCGGCCATGGCTACTCTGCAAGGCGCGAAATGTGCAATGGAAACGATCCCTGAAGAGAGATGCAAGGAATGTGGACAACTCGTTGGGGACAACTTCCGTGAGTGAAGCAAGGTCGAGGAGGAAAGTGGCAATCCCTGTCGACAGGAGGACTTAAGTGGGAGTTCACGGGCGTTGTACAGTACTGTACGAGCGGATAGCCTTTGGGCAAGTATCATGGTGACAATTGGAGGGGGAGCTCTGATTGGTGGCGGGGGGGATGTGGCGGGGGGGAGGTGCAACCACATTGCAGGAAATGATACGGCTGACGTGGAATCGTGCCCAGCCTTGGGAACAGAACGTTCTCTTGCAGTTCGAAACTTCTGTGTGACTAGTAAATTAAAGAAAGAAAGAAAAAAAAACAGAAAAATTCAACCCTGCTGGTACCATGGAATCAGCCCTTTTAGAACTGTGTGACATCATCTAGTTTAAAAAAAAAAAAAAAATTCATTGGGAGTCAAACTATTGCAAAAGATTTTCCCTTTCCACCCCTAATTCAAAGAATGAATAGTTGCATTTCTGTCCTACAGAGGAGAATTCCTTGTCATTCATTGGACAAAAAATGTCCGCCGTGGTGTTTATGGATTAAGGTATGTTCACACTTGGAGTTAGAGGGGGCTGTGTTTGCAATTTGAATCCGATCCACAAGTAGGTCTTAATTTGTTCCTAAGATACTCAACAACAACACTCTTTTACACCAAGTGCAAACATACTTTAGATTCATTATCTTAAAGAAAGAACTTTGATGAGCTTAAAATGGTTGCCTTAAAAGAAGAGCTTAAAATGGTTGGCTTAAAGGAATGAGCTTTAAATTCACCTAAATCTTCATGTTTGACTCCAAAGGAAAAAAAAATGTGACTCCTAGACTACATAGATTCACTCTAAATCTAATATAGTAATGCAAGCACATGATGAAAATTAATATCTAATATCAAGAACGTCAATACATAACAAGAACTCAAAAGGATCTTATTCATTATTTTATTGATTGTATAAATTAATGCAAAATATCAAGAAAATAGTGTAGGACAATAGAATGAGAATATTTGGTGTATCCAAGTAAAAGTGTATTATTAGTGGAGTAATGGGAATGGATTTTGGTACACCATGTGATCAAATTCAATTTGTCAACATCTTTGATAATATCAAATGCAAGAATACCTTGATTTCTAGCTACAAAGAATGTAAAAATTACAATGTTTTTAAATTGAATTATTTGTGCATTCACATCAGTAGGTGTTAAGAGTGGTGTTTGCAAATTGAATCCAATGTAAAAATATATTCAGATTCATTCCTAACACTCCTGAGAACACTATTCCTAATGCTCATGCTTGTACTATCCTCCATACAAAATTATTTGACCTCTAGCAACTAGATTTTGAGCAATTTGAGTTATTAATGAAAATAAAAATTTGTATTGGGATAAATGGTGGTATGATTATGAAGTCTTGCCCAAAAAATTTGGTAGTCTACCATACATTTGTTCTTTGCATGGATGTTTCTTGTAAATTCAACTTGAATTAGTTAAATCCTAAAATCCCAATGTATATTTTTTAGTAATATAGAGTTCTTGCTTTTTTGTCATCCATTTATAATTGGGATTTTCATTTTTTTCTTTGAAATTTTTATGAAACATGTGATTCAAGAGTAGCTTCTAGGTGCACTAATTTTCATAGCAATTGACTAAATGGTTAAAAAGTTATTATATGATATATAGTTTCATTCAAAGCCCATGTAGCTTATAAAAAATCAATTTAAAAAAATAATTGAACTTGATTTTCTATATTTATGAACACTTGAAAAGCTTTAAACCACCTTGTTTTGACTATTGGATTTGAAAATTTTCAATCCTATAACTAAATCCTTAACAATTTAGTATTTTTAATCATATTTTACCTCTTTCTACTTACTATTTTTTTCAATCATGAACATCAAAAAAATTTGAATTTTTTAATATGTATTTTTAAATTATTTCTTCAATATATCATGGAAAGATAAAAATTGTAGGATGCATACATTTTTCGATAAAATTTTTGAAAGATGAAACTTAACCATGTAGGAATAGTTGAAAATACTTCTTTTTGAAATTCAAGCACTACAATCTTACAATTGGTAATTTTTCTTACTCTAAATTTTTGGAAGAGTGTACTTTAGTTAGCTATTTTTCTTTAGCTGACATCTTGCAACTGCATGTGCAAAAGAAAAATACAAAGTACATGTTGTCCATCCCTATGGTGATTGTGTAGTATATTCACTAGAAGAAACCAAAATTTTCGATGTCTAAGGGAACGGATTTTAGGTGACGTTGAAGAAAACAACCTATGTTTTTCTGTCAACAATTATCTCCATTAATGTTCCATTGGACATCATTATTGACATGAAAAATACAGGTTGTTTTTTTCAACGTCACCTAAAATTCGTTCCCTTTGACGTCGGCTGTTTTTTTGAATGTCACCTAAAACAAGGTTTTCTTATAGTGATTGCCTATTCAAACTTTGTCATGGGGCATCCTTGTTCATCTGTAGCAAGATGTTTGCCATTAACAAAAGCACAATGTCCAACATACTTAGAGACGTAGTACATACCATCAACGACAATTTAAAGCTTGAACTCACTTGGCCCACAAGGGACATCATACGGCAAACACAACTAAATTTTTATAGTCTGTGGGACTTACCAACAATCATCGGTGCCATTGACACTATCCATGTGCTAATTCCAAGCCACAATATGTCCTCATTGATTACTTTTATTTTTTAACTATTCTTTGAATTGCTAAGTAGTGGTGGATAGTGATAAAAGTTTTCTTAATCTCTATTTGGGGATATAAGTGTCTACTAACAATTCATATATATTGAGGCATTTAGCCTTGTTTGTATTAGCCATGCATGGTAGTTTGGTGGATGATTGGTATGCAATCAACAGTTTCTCTCCTTACTTAATAGGTGATATGGGGTATCCACTATTGCCCTAGTTGATGGTTTTGCATTGTAATACTAGTGCACTATCTATAGTTGAGGGCTCTTCAACATGAAGATTAGAAGGGATCGTTGTATTACGGAGAACACCTTTGGCAATTTGAAGTAGACCTTTAAGGAGTTCCTTATGAAATTTAACTTAAATGTTGCGATTTTATTTAATGTTATCTTAGCTTGTGTCATTTTGCAAAACATGTTGCTTGGTCAATCCTACAAATAGAGCAAAAATATGCTTCATGTTCTTTGGACAAAGCATTTGGTTGGAAAAAAATGTCAATGACATTATAGGTGAGGTCACTCAGGGTTGTTTAGTTGAATACATTTTTGGGTTTTGGTGTCAAGTTGTCTATTTGATGTCGCGTGTCATATATAATAAGCGTCAGTCATATACAATGGACTTACAGTCTCCCATCACAAAATTTAGACTTTACGGTTTGTCAACAATTATCATGTGGTTATTGTTGTTCTATGAGTTTGCACGTTAATTACAATTTATCACATCATTACAATCGATGCATTACTTCACATCATTACAATGCAGTTGCCCTATCCACGCTCGTTTTATACCCGAGGTCGCCTAGACTTGTATGTGCCCTCGTGCCACGTAGAGGCCACATGGCAGCCATGTGGCCGACAAGCAAGCCAAAATTTTCATTGAAAAGTCAAAAAGAAATTTGACCTTATTAGATGTACGAGAGGTAAAATTCATGTCGTATTCATTTTGTTTGTCATATTGTTGATTTGTCGGGGCAAACAACCATGAGGCCACTAAGAAATGTAGTGACATTGGGGTGTACCTAGCCATACAATGGCAAGTATATTGTTACTAGAACAGGTTTGTACCTCTAAAATTCAATTCAAGACTCCATCTGCTTTGTACAGAGATGTAGTAAAGTAGGTGGGACAAACAAAGAAACTTGGGACTCATAGCTAAAAAGTCAAAAAATAATAGTGTCTTGCTGATCTCTTTTTGTTTTTTGGATTGTTGACTTTTCAAATTATTTTGTGTGTTTCAAAATGTTCATTGAAATAGGAAGTCTCTTCACATGAAGATGTTTCAATCAACCTAACAATAGCAACAACATTGAAAGGCACAAGATCTATAATAGAGACATTGAATTAATTTTTTAATTGGAAATTTTATGTCATTGATAGATTTCATAAGCTTTGTGACATTGCATAAGCTTATGAAATCCTTGTGAACAGAAGAAGACAATGTTGCTATTATAGTTTAGTTTAGTTTTTTTTAAAGTATGTTGCAATCCAAGTTATTGCTACACTTTGACAAGGCTTTGGAGTTCCTAGTGGGAAAGATAGAAGGAGAAAGTGCATCTATTGTAGACAAATTGAAATTCTCTTTGGTAGTTTTTAATTTTTTTCCTTGAGGTAGCTTAAGTATGCGGCACTATCAATCTTCAATGCACTTTGACAAAGCTTTTGAACTTTTGCAAGAAAAAGATGAGGTAGCACTTACTCATGGAGAGATTTTTTTAATTAAATTTTTTTTATTCATGTGCCACAAATATGCGACAATTGAAGTGGTTGTTGCACTTTGTTCTCATTTTGGAACTTGTAGTACAAAAGGTAGATACAGGCAATGTTTATCTCATTGATAGATTCAAATTGGGTTTTGTGTTAGTAATTTTTTTTCTTTTATGTAGTTCAAGCATTTGTGTATACAACAATGGGAGTGTTATATGTAGTATAATGATCATTTGAAGTCATGCGAGGAGATGCAAAGGAAGACATCAACTTTCTAGTAGACCCGTGTCGAGCATATTTACTTTAAATTTTTTTCCCTCAACTCTAGAAGTCATGTTTGTATGGTTACAAGTCATGGCAATGATCAGCTTAGCAAAGAAGATTTTTCACCTACATTGTTTTGAGAGTTGATTTTAGTTGAATACTAGAAGAAAAATGTATCTACTACAATTAACTGAAATGCAACTACATGTCCTATGCAACTGTCCTACAACTACAATCCTCTATATTTGCACCAATTTTGACATAGTTACACTATAGTTGCAAAATAGTTGCAAAGTAGTCGCAAAATGTATTTACGCTTACATGAATGTAACAAAAGAGTTGATGTGAGGTATTTTACATCCAATAGTCATCACAATTGTCGATGTGAACAGTTTTACATTCTGTAAAGTCCGATGTGTCTATCTACAATTTCATATAATTTAAATTCGGTAGCAATTCAACTAGAGTGCAACTAAGTTGCAACTTGACTACAATTGCAATGCAACTAGACTCCAACTGCAATGCAACTGGATTGCAAATATAGTGCAACTAGACTACAACTAGAGTGCAACGAGACTACAATTGCAACTACTATTAAGTCCTTTATTAATTGTCCCATATCAATTGTCAAGAATACCATTAGGTTGGACATATAACAATTGTAAGTTATAGCAATTTTGTGTTATGAATTTTGATAATAAAATTCTAATATTTAAATATTTTGTAGATTTTTACACTTGTAGATTTCTATAATTTGTAGATTTTCACAATTTGTAGATTTCTATAATCTACAAAAATCTACAAATATTTACAATCTAAGATATTTCTAGATTTGGTGATTTAAAAAAAATAGATATGAAATTTTGAGTCTACAAATTTTTGAGATTAAAATTTCAAAATCTAGAAGTCTATAAATTATAGACAAGTCGTAAATAAGTCACAAACCATGCACATTAGTTGCAAACTAGTTGCACATCAATTGCAAATCAATTGCATGCTAGTTGCAAACAAGTTACATACAAATAACTTCCACATAAGCAACCACGTCAGAAGAGTTCATCAACGAACTTTCAAGTATATTGTCAAATGAGAAACAACTTTGAAATTTTTTGCAACTACTTTGCAACTAGTGCAACTTGTTCATTGCAACTACGAATTCTAAATTGTCACCTAGTTGCAAATGGCCCATGCAACTACAAAACCAGTTGCAAACAATAGTTGTAGAACCCCTTGTTTTCTTGTAGTGGAAGTAGTTTTTCTCAACTTCTCAAATATTAGGGGTAGTGACAATATGCTATGCAATGGTGCATAACCTCAAAACTCATAGCAAAAATAAAGTAGTTTGTCTTTTGACTACCTCAACTATGTGACTTATAGAATAGAGTCTAAAATGGGACTTGTGTTTTTTGTCATAGATACTTTCTAGTACTATAGGTGTAGTGACATATGGGGTTGCTCAAAAGTAGAAGTTGGACAAAGTTTACATCTCTTGCATTGTAGTACTTCTTATCACTTGTATTGGAGGCACTCAAGCACATCCCCTACTTGTGGTCGATGTAGTCCAAGCATTTGATTGCCTTCTTTATTGTGTATGGTAGTTGCAATTACTATGCTATAATTTGGTTTGGAGGAGGCGTTAGTAAATAGGCAAGAAGTGGGTGTAGAAGTGTTAATGGAGACAGGAAGGAAGGCAAGGAAGAAGTAGTTGCAATTCTTGGTGTCACTTGTGACATAGTGGGGAGAATGTACCCATTTGTCACATTCAATGATGTATTCAAAATGCTTGACAAATGTGCCAAGCAATTAACCATTCATCCGTGCTTCAAAATGGAAAGTCTAGCATTCTCATTGGCCATAACTACATTTTCATACAAATGACGGTCCTTCTCACGTTGGTAAGCCATATATTTATTGAACAACTTCAATTCAACCTCACTTTTAGAATGCTCCAAATCTTGACTACTTTTTGTTACGTCTTTGCATATGCTACGCCACGACAAGTCATATGGCCTTAGTTGCCTCTGCAATCATGTTGTATTCAGAGACACTTCTTTGACAAACTATTTTGTTTTCCAAATACTGCTTGATTGTAAAAGCCAATATGTTTGAGGAACTTATGATATGAGGGGTCATGCCAATGGACACACCATTGAATTGCCTCAACCATAGTGTGGCAATGGATTGACCAATGGCATGTGATGGCGTGGAAGATGTTCTTCGTGGTAAACGAAATAGTGAACTTTCCTCCATGGCCTCCATTGTGTTAGGTATAGTATGAGCCACGATATCGGCATATAAATGTTTAAGTAGAAAAAACCTAAATAAAAGGTTTGGAATCGAAAATTCAGAAGTATTAGTACTTTGAATTAAGACATAGTTAGGAGTTTGGAAGTTTTCTATTAAATAGTGATAGAAACCCTAAAAAATTAATACCAAAATTAGAAAATTAGGATAAAATTCTAGTGAAAAAATAAAAAATCTAAATGAAAAAGGACTTTAAGCAAGATTTGGTAAAGTAACCAAACTAGGCAAATGATAGGATGGTGAGAAAATAGGGACCAAAACATTACAAGTAGAAAATAAAGTTGGTAATAATTTAAGAACCAAAGAGAAAGAAAAAATATTAAAAATATTAAAAAAAAACCCAAAAAATAGGAAATTTAAAATATATATATATATATATATATATATATATATATATATATATATATATATAAATTAATTAAAACCTAAGACTAAAAATAAAAGATGAAACTAGAAGTAAAATGAAAACTACAAAATAATAAATATGAAAAATCACAAAATAATTAGTAAACTTTAAACTATTACTACAACACCAAAGTAGTAATAGAAACACTAAAATGGGAGAAAAACACTAAAATGGAGGAAAAAAAATAGTAAATTGAAGGGCTTTGCAATAAACTAGTGCAATCTACACTAAATTAGGGCAGTTTTCACTAATTTGACGTATTTTTCAGTAAATTGGTGATTTTACAATAAATTAGTATTTGATTAATGTGGTTAGGAAAATTAGTCCATTAAAAAATTGGATATAGGCAAAATTAGGGTTTGAAGCCCTCTCTCTTACAATTTCTCAAATTTTTCATTTGTGTGTATTTTTAAAAGTAATTTTGTGATTTATGGGCATTTTAAGGATGAATTATTATAGATTAGGGTGGGAAAATATTGGAAACAATTTGTCAAGTAGTTTTTCACTATTTTATGAAAGAAATGGATGAAAAATAGAGTTTTTGGATGGAAAATTACTTGAAAGTGATGGAAAAAGTTGATGGAGACTTGAACGGCTAACTTTGGCAAGCAATAAAAGGAGCATGGCAATGCAAATCAAGCTAAAAATTAGTAGAAAGGTGTGCCTTGAAGTTGACTTTCCAAAAAGCCTAGGCTTGAACCAATTGAAACATGGATGAAATAGTGGTGGTTATTTTTACGGAGGAAGGTCTATTGCTACAAGACTTTTGGAGCTGAAACTTTGAAGAGCAATAGTGAGAGCATGGCAATGCGGATTGAGCTGAAAATTGATGAAAAGGTGCGCCTTAAAGCTATCTTTTCAAAAAGCTAAGACTTGCCTAATTTGGAGAAAAGATGAAGCAATGGCAATTGTTTTTGTGAAGGAAGATCAGTTACCCTATTAGTGAGGAATTGGATTGTATGTTTTAATGTTTTTGTAATTCTAAATTATTTAAATGTAATGATAATTATAACACATGTTTGGTCTTGCAAGTTTGATTGTATTCTCTATAAGCTTATATGATTTGGATATTTAAGAGAATGCATAATTGATGAGTTCTATTTTTTAGGGGTTTTAGGACACATGCAAAAGCAATACCCAAATTGAGTTAGAATTAGGGTTGGGTTGTTAGAATGATCACCTAGAAGTAAAAGTTCAATTGCCTAAAAGGAATGGTTGAATGTATAACATTGAATCTAGAGACTTTGGTGAAGTGCATGGATCATTACATAGTTGATTGTAGGTGTTGGCGTATGTTGTGATTATTTTTTAAGATCCAAATTAGTTGGTTTTATGGAGGTTTTGGTCTAGACCCTTCTAAAACATGTATTTGAGATGATTTGAGAATTTTAGGGCGCCTAAATGGATGATTTGAGGGTACTTCCCTCTTTTCACTTAAAGTTGTTTAATTAAAAATTTACCAAAAAATACATCAGGAATTCATTGTTTGGAAGGTAATCTAGGTTAGGTTCCCATACACTCTCTACCAACCAACTCTAGGGGAGTTTTTTGCCATGACAATAAAAAATCTCTTAGATGTAGGCATATCCATAAGATCATTGTTGTTGGGGGCGCTATCAAATTCTTACATATGTTGAATAGAATTTTGATATGCTCAATAATTTTTGTCATTTAGTGCTATGACATTACGAATGTGCGGTGGTTGTATCTAAAGCCGATTGCCTTACCATTCATAGATGGCATTCAAAAAATCTTGGACAAATTGCTTCGGCAATATTTTCACCTTCCATTCACTAGAAGGGAAGTCCTAATACTTAGGTATATTTCTCCTTGTCTTCATCAAATAGTCAACAATGTGCTTGTATTCATGTATTAGTTGGTTCCACTTTGTTTTGCATGCTGGCCCATCATGAAGACATGGGAAGAATCCAGACTATATAAATTCTTGCAAAATTCAATATCAAGTAGACTTGAATTGTCCGTCAATAGTGTAGAGGTCTTGATAAAATATTTGGCATTTAACTGCAATCTGCACAAGAATTTCTTGAAGAGTCCAATTTGACCTTCAATCTTCCCAATTGTGCTTGGATTGACTATTAGTGACAAGGAATGGCAACAAAAGCTAAACGAGCAATGGCAGTAATAGGTCATGCTTGAAGAAAGGCCCAATTCACATAAAGGCTCAACAGTAGAATTTATTTTATTCATGGTCATTTTGGTCAATGTTGTATGCAACAATTTGGTAATGCATGAGTAGGAGGTTTATAGTTTTATTCACATATGCAACATATCATCAAAGACTAGGGCAATATGAACTTTTAGAGAGAGAATTCCAAAGAAAAGCATGGTACAATATTGCCCCCAAACAAGGACATGAAAATTGATACAAGCAATTCTTCATTTTGGCATTGGAGTGCTTGTGTAGGGTGTACAGGTCTACATTGCTTCTCATGATGGCAATTACATTGAAAACAAACATTGCTTGCATCAATGACAAAGACAAACCGCAAGGCAAGAGAAGGTGAAACTAGCAAAGATGAGGTCTCAACTTAAGAACCATGCATTTTGCAAATGATGATGACAAATCAGCCGAGGAGGAGAATACTGATCGTCTTCTTGTACTAGTGTAAATCAAATGGGTGAGTTGTAATATTGTACGTTGAGGTGGTTTTCCATGTTGTCAAGTTTTATATGTTCTGAAATGAAGTACAGAGAATACCAAAGTAGAAGAGGAAATCAAGAGTACAAAGCTAATATTAAGAGGCAATTTTTAAAAAATCTCATGAATTTTGGTACATGTACTACTATGCAAGATCACCTGGCATTGATCAAGAGATAAGAGTATGACAGCAATGACCAATTGATGAGACTCACGCAAGGTAAGTACATTTCTAAAATTTCCTAATTTCATGGCAAGGTCCACATCTCTAACATTGAAATTTGAAATATTGTAATTTGTTGATTCTGTAGTAGAAGGTTGACAAACATTGCCATGCATCATAATAGAAGAGCTCTGTGCTTGAAAATGCATTACTATAAGGAGCATGATATTTTGAAATAAAAAATTCAAACACTAATTTGACATTGGAATTGAAGTGAAGACAATGTACCACATTATGTGAATTGAAGACATTGTTGATGGAGCACTTGAGGTATGCTTTGAATTCCAAAGTCCAAATTTATTATCTATTGTTGTCACCATTTTCCTTCCTGAAAGTGCAAAAGGACATTAATGTTTGGTCTAGCAAAACGAATTGCCAAAGCAAAAATTTAGGCAAATTTAACAATTCTTCTCTATGGTAGTAAACCTTAATAACAACAACTATAAAGCACCACAACTACAAACTCCAATAATCCTTGAAATCTGTATTTTTTGTAATATAGAGACTATGAAAGCAATGGTAAAATTTGTAGAAGTAGGGAGTGTCAAGATACCTTGTCCACTACCATTGTGTTTATACCAACGCTAACTCAATGTTCATGTATGTTCAAAAGCTAATACCTCCGCATAGTGTGAACAAGCATGAGTTTATAATTTCCTAAAACTAGTCTTTCACCCACCCTAAGGCCAGGTGAGAATGTGCCTTTACTCTAAAAGGCCTAAAACTTTCTTGCCATCCACTTAGTTACAATTACATATTAAAATTTGTGATAATACTTCCACTTTCCAATTGTCTTCGAGTTGAAGATAATATAACATAATAATGATATTTTGAAGTTAGATAACTATATAAGTCCAAGATCTCTAAAATCTATATACCCAACTCCGTCAACCATACATTCATAGAAGTTATAACTTAGAAATAGAAAAAAAAATTGTTGGAAACTTGCACAACCATCATCACTACTGTTTTTTTGACATGATCAAGACTATTAAAAGAAATCAATTCTCTTCAATAAAATTCTTTCAAGATTTAATCATTTGTAACTCAAAATTTGATCATTCACAACTATAGGAATTGTGTTTGGAATCCATCCATTAAGTTAGGTTGTTTGTTTGTTTTGTTTGTTTATTATGGTGAGATCTTTTCAATCGTGAGTCTCCCAATCATGTACTTGATACCATTGGAAAGTCTTCAACAAGGAAGGATGCATGGGCTTTGTTTCGCGTTAGGACCTATAGTATGAAAGTTATTGAATTTTGAAGTTTTTATGAGTTAGAAAATAATCCAAATAATTTTATTTTGCTTTGACTATGGCAACAACACAAGGCACATTAGTCCTGTTGAAAATACATCAATTATAAAAAATGTTTCAATTTTTCACCTATAAAGTATAATTATTGGCTAAAAAAAGCACTCTTTTTGTAACAAGGCCTTCTAATAAATGGACACTACTAAGGAAAAATTACTCAACACACATAAGATACACCAACCCATTACCATTTGCAATCCAATTCCATCAATAGACTAGCCCAATTCCGTCACCTATTTTTTACTCCAATTTTGTCACCTACTTTTGGCCCCAGTTCCACCTAAAATTCCCCCAATTCTCTTCATTTTATGACAAAGTCAAGGATTTTATGACAACAAGGGATATTGTGTCACTTCATTAATAGAGAATATTTAGTACTTGATTAGACAGTTTCAGGTTGTTTATGGGTTGTTTATCACTCTAGTGTAGAGGTGGTTTTGTAATTTCAGGGCTGACCACTTCAAAAATTTATAGAAATTACAAATTTGATCGGAAAATTATAATTCCACTTGGGTTTGGCTCATGAAACAAGTGCACACTTCTAAAAACTCAGGGTAGAAATAGGCTTGTCTACCTTTCATCAATAGGAGAAGAGTCAGCTGAGAAAAGTCAAGCTAATCCCGACGATTGAAGACATCCCTATTTCAGATTTTCAGTAACGTGTAACTCAAGTTCACGCTGCTCATAATACCCACAAGGGTCACACCCATACGATTCTGCACCCTGAATCCAAAGAATCTCCACTTAAGGATCTCCTACATACGAAACGGAGGGCGGAAACAAAAAAGCAAGCTAGAGTCAAGAAGGATTTTCATGGTCAATACAACACCCAGATAAGCTTAATTGTGCAAAAATAGTCGGAGTTTGAGGATGTCCATCACAAAAACTACATAGTACAATACTGCACATCATTTAGAGATGCTTTGAGAAACAAGCGCATGATTTCCTCAACACGTCACACCAACAACTGACAGCCACAGTTATTTTCAAGGTGAGGTCTACCTATCATTGCTATTCAACAACCTCGAATCTTCTAGGCTTGTCCGCTAGTCTGAAAGCAAAGTTGACTGACACCGGGCTTGAGCTATCGGAATCAGGCACTCACCTCAGTTCATCGAGACCATTGGGATCCATAACGAACTTCTCGAGGAATCCAGCTACAGAAGAACAGAGAAGAGTAGGACTTTGCATTGCTCTATTTCTTGGAGGTAC
The DNA here is from genome assembly GCA_950106755.1 of Climacium dendroides. Taxonomy (NCBI): domain Eukaryota; kingdom Viridiplantae; phylum Streptophyta; class Bryopsida; order Hypnales; family Climaciaceae; genus Climacium; species Climacium dendroides. The sequence goes on from OX467086.1 coordinate 26,438,786, forward strand.
TGAAAAAACATATTCCTCAGGTGCAGATTCAACCATATTCTAGTCACTGATTTTTGGGCATCATCCGAGGAACAAAACAATACCCGAAGTGAGGGCAGGCCAGTCAACTAACTCCAGATCAAGCACAGAGACAATGCAGATGAGGAACAAAGTCAATTCCACACACAAGTCAGAAGTGGAGTCTACAAGAACAAAATTTTGAACAAAGGCTGAAACACTGAAAGCTCAGAATCAACAGGATTGTGCAATGAGCACTAATTTCCAGCATCACACTCCGTATCTTACAAAGCCTCCCTTCAATCAAAAGCTCAAGAGGCTTGCGATTGGTACCAAATTTGTGGGATTGTTCCTCACAAATGTATCTTCCAATTGGCATCTACCCAAAGTAAATTACAGACAACCTGTTCTTGGATTGCTATCCTTTAATCTACCAAAATCCTTGTTGCACAACCGACCTGATTGCCACTGGCTCTTCAAGCTATAGGCCACGTTAGCCAGGAGACTTTCCTCCATGGCTAAAATCACGAGACCTGAGAGAAGAGCATGGAAACAGGCCAGGAGAATGACATTACCTCAAGGAGACACGATACATAGAGTTGGTGCGGTCATCTCTTAAGTTCTTGCAAGATCACAATTAATCCATTGATGACCGCAGAATGTCCTCCGCCATGCTCCTGAAAAATTTTAAAATTTAGGGTTCCGAATACTAGGTTACAGGGGACCCTCATCTCATAGCTCAACGCTTCCATTTTCTGTGATGCCGTTCAAGAGCTTCTCCTCTTTGCTGCGGCCATCTTTCCCTGTCCTGGCGCTCACGGGCAGCAACGGTCCAGCCTGGTGGCGCTCCATAACCCCTGCATCGGCCAAGCGGCGATCGACGAAGAAGAACACAAGGTACACGACGAACCACGCCACCACGATGTCCACCGAGTAATGCTTGTGGGAGGCGATGATGAGCAGACTGAGCGCCACCATCACCAAAAACGCCACCACCTTGATCCACTGGCGCGTCCCGTACTTATTATAAGCGTGAAAGAATGTTAGCGCGAACGTCATGTGCGAGGAGAAGATAAGATCCCCGCAGCCGTAAATCACCCCATACGGGAAATTCAAAAGTAAAACCTCTTTCAAGCTTCCCGGAGGCGGCAAGGTGGCCGTGGGCATCCCCTCGTGGCAGTGATAATTCGGGCCGGGCAATTGCGTCACCATGAACGAACTCATCCGTAAAAACTGGCAGATCACTAGGCACATCAATACGCGCACCCACAAACTCGCCGTGTAGAATCGCTTGCTGTAAAGTACGAACGGGTGGAACGACCACACCACGAACGAAACGAAAACCATCGTGAAGAGCCACTCGCTAATGTGCGCGTTCAATTTTCCAAGCTCGGGGAGGTATTGGAATCCCACATCGTGTAGGAGCGGTCCCGGATGGTGTTGGTAATGCGCGATGCGTGCGCCCACGCCATGCAAATACTGAAAGAGCGCGCATCCCACGAGAAGCTTCTTATTCTCCCAAACCAGCGGCCACTCCACGGAAAACTCCATCAGGATTCGCTTCCATAATTTCGACACCTCGCGCGTCACCGAAGTCGGCAATCCCGTCACCCCCATCATCATCCCCACTCGCCACAGCCACAAGCGCCCCGAAACCCTAACCCAAGCACATCGCTGTTACCACATGGACCCCAAGCTGCCAAATTCAGGGCCGAAATCTCATTTCACACAAAGAACGCTTGCGAGCTCAAAACCCTAATTGATTGAAGACATCCCCTCGTTCCCCTTCGCAGCTGAAATTGAGCGGTAAAGCGCACATGCAGACGGAACTGTTGTTGAAGAAGGTGAAAGCGAAGAGAGGCGCACGAGGATTGGTGAGCACGGAAGAGGGAGCTTACGAAATTTGTCGTTGCGAGGCCGGCGTCGGACGCATCTCCGTCGCGAGCACAGCGCACACGAAAGAACCAGGCGGGAGGAGTATCGGTTCAGTAAGTTACCAGTCGCCTTCGTCGCGGCTAGTCGCGGCAGCTCACGGCGCCTGGATGGATGAAAAACAGTCGAAGAAAATTCAATTAAATTCCCAATTTCATAAAAAAAAAATTGGGCAACTTCAAGGCCAGGGTAAAAGTGTTAAAATGACAGACTATAATGTTGGCCCCACACACTGTTGTCACAATGTTTCCAAAACCTCATTTCATCCATCATTTAGAGTTGACACATACAAAAATCATGTACAAAAATTACATATTTAAAATTGCATACTCAAAATTGGTCTCCTTCAATTCAAAACCCTAAAAAGGAGTCATGATACTTAGAACTTTCTTGAAAGAAAGGCCACATAATTATTTGTTCAAAAATTTAAAAAAACACAAGTTAGCCCCACTACAACGCAAAAATGAGAAGTTGTTTTAGTAAATTTATTTATTGACTTTGGTTCGAAAGGGGAAGAAACCTTTGATTCACGAAAGTTAACTTACATGAGAGGAAGTTTGAGTAGGCCCTTGCAATTGAGCCAATGCTACATTGACCTTTTTCAATATATTTGTTTGTTGTAAAGAAATACATTCTAAGTTGTTGGCCATCTATGAGAGTCAAACCTATGCTAAATTTTTTTTTTTTAATATATTTGAATATTTTTGAAGTTTTAATGAGAGAAATGTCTATAAAGGAAAAAAGGAAAGATAGAGGTGACAAACAAATAAAAACCATATTCAAGTTTCACAAACGACACAAAATGCAAGGACGTGTATTTAAAACAAACTACACTCTATGCAATATAGATGAATCATAGCAAAAGTGACATTCCTTATATATATTTTTCAAAGTGAACCCTACTACCAAAGCTACTAGAAGTATTGAATTTTTTTGAATTTATTTTTTAAAGTATAGGTCAAAAGTATTTTGAAATTTATTACTTTCTATCACATGTGTTGGTTCCAAGTGTGAAACTTTCAAAGTGCACAATCATCCCTTCCACAACAACAATCCTAAGTGTCTATTTTAACTTCTTCAAAGTCCATTTTCATTGAATTAGAATCTTATAGGAAGTTGGTGATGGAAATTTTTGAATGACTAAAGAAGTTACTTATTAAATGCTACTAATGTTATTATTATTATTTTTTTGATATTTTATAAGAAAAATAAATATCAATTAGACCTAAATTTATCTTTGTTGATTAATTAATATTACATACAAAAAAATTATTAGCTTCAACAATATCAATAAAAAATATTTACAATCATGCAACACCATATTGATAACTATATAATTTTAGCCTACAAAATATCATACCAAAATTAATTAATTTATACACTTTTATATAATTTTGATATTAAATGCTCCTAAATTAATTTTAAAAAGACAATACATATTTACAAATTATTTCAAATTGAAAGAACCAAAAACTAAAACACTACAAAACTAAATTTAAAAATAAAGACTTGGCTTTCATATACGAGAGTGCATGAATTTGTGTATGACATATCATTTAAAAATTCAAAGTGCTCTTGGAAATGATGTTTGTTGATGTGGTTACATGGTAAGTTTTCAAAAACATAAGCATTGATAATCTTCCAAAAAAAAAATGTTGAATAATTAAATTCAAATTTTGTTTATTTTAAATTTATAGAGTCTTTTTTTGAATTTTGAATTTAGGATGAAATATCTTTTAGTTCGTAGTAGGACTTTGCTTCTCTTTGCACTATGAGTGACAACCCACTCAAGGTATCAATATTTTATTATTGAAAAGATTAGAGATATGGTTCAAAAGGATTATGTTTTTAAGGGGTTGTGTATTTTGCACATTTTAACATAGACATTGGAGCCTTGAAAGATTGGTTGTCATTATCAACCTTGTGATTGAAGTACTTCTACACATGTGCCTTCATTAAGGAGACAACTTAACTCCACCAAGGTGTTTTTTTTCATTTTTTAGTGTGAAAGTGGCAATATAAAATGTTATATTGGTGCTTTAAATTTCAACATTCATCCACATATTAGATAGAAAATATCACATTAGTACATATCACATGTCTATAATTTAGTTTTTATCCACAATCTAGTAATTTCATCCAAGTTTTTTGGCATTTTTTAGCCAAGTTATTTTTTTCTAGTGCAATCTCTCACCATAAAGCTAAAAAAAGGCCTAAATCCCATGTCTTAGTAAGATACAAAACATGATGTCAGTGGTGTATTCTATTGCAAAGAGCCCATACAAGGATCCATTAGTTTGTCACATAACATCAGTGTACCAATATAAGATATCTTCATGGTTTGGCAATATGCTCTAATTGGGCCTCAACTAGAATTGCTAGTAAGCAAGCCTATGAGCATGAGCTCATGAGTTTGTGAGCTAGAATTTTTTTTGTAGAAAAAATGTTGAGGGACCTATGACCATGGGTGTGGAAAATTTTAAAATTCAAGAAATGTGAAGTCATTTTTTTTAAAACTTAAGGGTATTTGCAAACACTTTTTAAAAATCTTTTCTACAACAACCAAATAGAGTCAATTTTGATAAAAATCACACAATGCAAAATCCGAAGGAAAATAACACATGTCCAAGATATAGCCATAAAACACACAAATTTAAATCATAATAAAAATCAACACATAATAGTTCAACTCATGGGAGTACATATTTTATAGGATTGTGTTTGAAGAGATTGCATCTCTAATCTTGTGAATAATTATGGACTAGCAAAATCATATAGAATATAGAAAAGACAATGAAGTATTAGCGGGTATTGTCAATGTTGGAAATAATGTTATTGTCTTTGCCCACTTAAAATTAAGGGCTTTTTTTTCGGCTATTTTAGTGTGACAAGTCAATTCATGAGGTTGCTAAAACTTTCCAAGATAGATTTGGGAATGCCTAACTATTTTCTAAGTTTGTAATTAGAAACTATTGGTATGAGATATTGCAAGACAGAAGTAAATATAATTTAGATGACAAGGTTGGGTCCAACTACATCTACTCACATTTTGTCAAAGTGGCTAAGTTTGCCATCTTGTCTACACACCATATATGTAGAGGTACTCAACCTACTTATAAGTTGTCAGGCCAAGATATTGTAAAAAATCAACCATGTATTTGAGCATTGGCTAGAAGTTCCAAGTTATATTAATTTCTCTATTTTTTTCAAAATTATATTAGTACCTTGCATTTTGGGGATTTGTAGATAGTCTAAATGGGTCAAAATTTTGTTTAATTTTGTACAAATCGGAGTATAATATGCAGTGATTGGCAAACAATTAGTTAAATTGGAATCCTACTTGTCTGTTTTGGGATTGTTGAATGGTGTCGAATTTGGGCTTAGTGTCTCAGTGTTGTGTGGTTCGGGTGTCCAAGTTGGAAAATCAGTCCTGGTTGGTGGGTATTATTAGTTGGTTGGTGGTGAGTTGCTGTCCAATTGGGATGTTTTGTTTTGTGTCCAAGTTGGCAGGTTGAGATTTGTGTGAATGGCCGAGTAGGAATATCAGTTAATTCAGTTGGACTGGCCGATTTGGTTGAGGCAGTTGGCCTTCGTCTTTCCTGGTTCCTATTTGGTCTGATTTTTCTTTCATTTTCTTTTACCCATTGTCGAGCGAATTCCAATGCGTGTCCCAGTCGGTCGAGGCTGTGTATTTGTTTTCTTGTGTGTTTGCGTTTGAGTGTGTGTGATTCCCAGTTGGGAAGTGTGTCTGCGTCAGTTGATGTTGATCCAAGGTTGGATCGGTTTGAGTGTGTCCTAGTCGGGGATGTGTTTGTGCCAGTGTATGGCGGTTTGGAAGTGTGTAGAGTTATGCAGGAATTCAACAAAGAATTTATCCAAGTTGGGATGTTTGTGCTAGTGTGTAGCAGTTTGTGTGATGTGCAGAGGAAGTAATGGAGAAATGATCCAAGTTGGGAGTTGATTTGGAAGGAAGTTTGTAATGTGAAATTTATGGAAGTGTGTGCTGAATAGAAATGAAATGCAGTGAATGCGAGAGATTCCAAATTGGTGCAAAGATCTAGATTAGATCCGAACTTTGAATAGTAGTGTATAGAAAGGATGAGATCCTATTCGGGAGTGTTGTGCTATAATGTTTAATCAGGTAGTTTAGTGCAGGGTGTGAAGTTTAAGGAGAACTAAATTGCAATATTGTGTGAAGAAGTTCTGAGTCTAATTGGAATTATAATTCTTGCTAATAGCAGAAGTGGAATGAAAGATATTTTGGATAGTCATGAATTAGCTTGATGAGTATGCATAGTAAAAGTATAAATTGTAACGGTGATTTTGATCACCAATTTGGAGAGATGAATATAATGAAGTTGTTTTTCAAATTGTCTTCTTGTGTTTATGGAGGTCATTGTAGTGATTTTGTAGCATCTGAATTGAAGATTTGTAGAGTAGCTTGTGTGCCATGTGGTTGTGAATTAATGTGATGTTGAGAAATTGGGATGTATGCATTAATCCAATTCGGTGTGTTGTGTAAAGTCTGAATGTTGTCTTGTTAGCCGAGTTGGTATGTTTTGTAGATGCACATAGTATTTACCGAATAGGAACGTAGCCTTGGTGCATAGGAAATGACAAATTGGAAAGAATAATTTGAGAAGTCAGATGTTGCGGTTTCCTATTTGGAGAAAATTGTAGTTCAATCAATAAGATTTAGTCCGATTTGGTGGAGTAAAAGTGCAACAGTGGGTCACAGTTCAAGCCCAATTCGGAAGCAGTGAAGCTGTGCCTAGCAAGCTATGCTGCAGTAGCAGTACAATCCTATTTGGAAGCGAAAGCATTGATCCCGATTTGGAGATAAAAGAATGAAAGAAATAAAGATAAAGAAAATTAAGAAAGAAAAATAAATAAAGAATAAAGAATAGAAAATTGGGAGAATGCTTAACCCTTGTGGCCTTTAAGAGTGGAGTGACAAATTTGGCAATTAGAATTACCGTGAGGATAACTATTGCATGTGGTTAATGAATTTCTTTTTACAAATCTTGGTTGCAATGACCTACTAGGTGTAGTTTTAGAATCAAATCCTATTTAACCAGCCTCCTTGGAATGAACTTATACTAGTTGGGTAATTCCAAATTTGGTCCCAACAACCTTCTACAGGATTTGCCATACATTTTGGAGTTTATTTCCTATAGATTTCTAAGGGCATACAAGTTTAACAAGTAGGTAAGTGCAAAATTGTTTTATTATGCAAAATAATTAACAGCTTGATAGAAGTGCAAAATTGCCAATGTCCAAATTAACAAGAAACACAAATTCAAGCCATTAATTTATTCAATACTTTGCTTTACAAGACAAAAAAAATGAACATTTGTAGTTCCTACAAAGCAAACATTTCAAGTTCAAAGATAAAATTAAGAAGTTTAAGATTAATCAAATAGTGCACTAAGGAAGCTACTGGGGAAGCTACTCCCAAAATATGCAGAATAAAGCTATTCACCATTGCAAACAAAAGAAACTCCTATAAAGCTTCCATTTGAGTTTTGTTCATGTTTTTATAAAGAGTTGCAAAGCCATCTTGAGGATGCAAGTCTGCAAACAAAAATTAAAAAATTATTTCACAACCTGCAATACAATGCTAGAAAAAGCTAACAGAGGTGATAAGTAGAAGAGGCACAAAAGAATGATGCACAAGAAAATGCATAAAGAGGTTGTCACAAGTATTGGAAAAACATCCTTCAAATTACTTAACTATCTTTTGAATAGTACAAAAAATGCTTATAAATTTTTAGTGAAGCATTTTCTTTTTGAATACCAACAAGAAAGATCTTATATTATTATGAACAAGATTCTACTATTATTTCTAAGTTGAAATGCTATTGTTTGCTAATAAATAGTGAAACAGCTAGAAGCTTCAAAACAAAAGTTAAGACCATCCTTATACTTGCAAGAGAGAAGGGCCAACAAATGCATTTTCTAGTGCATGTTTCAACCAAAAGCATAAGCTCTAAAACACCATCTAAAATTCCTTGGTTGGCACTACATAAACAAAATAAAGTGTGAACAAGCATATACCTATTACAAACAAGAATATCCCTTCCAAGTTTCTAACCAAGAAAGTACAATACGTTGTTCTTGACCTCTAATAAGATTGAAAACATTTTCAAATATTCTATACAATGCCAAGACTTTAGGGCACATTCTAATGCCATTTGAGTGAGCATTTAAGAGAATAAGAAGATAAAGGGAAGAACAAGCTTTACCTAGAGCACTGAACCACAAAACAAATAGGACTAAATTGTACCTGGTCCTTCCTACAGTTGATGTTTCCACCAAAAGTCTAATAAGTTGCTTTCCAAGAAATGATAAATTTGAGAAAATTGTTGGCCATAATACATGTTTATTGTAACCAAAATCTTTCAGCTTATAGCTAAGTGTAGCTCTAGTCTTTAATCATATTTCTAAGAACCTATGAGTCTCTAGAATTGGAAGCCATCTCGGATTGTTATTGTAACTAGGCACCCAATCTCTTGCCCCTTAGGGAAGAATAAACATATTTAATTGGTAGAATTGTAGTGCCAACACTAATCATGAACACAATGGTTAGTGGAAGGCAAAAAATGCTAGGAGTGGAACATGTAAAGATTTGGTAGAAATTTTGATGTGCCTAAGCTTAGAGAAGTGCTCCGGTCACTATTCTTGGGTTGAAAATGACAATAGGGCAGTACAGATGAGCTATGAGTATGCTAATTAAAATATTAAAACCACTTGTTTACAAAAATTGATAGAATAGAATATGTTGCATTCTTTAGAACAACGTCAATAATGAAGGATACAAACAATAAGATGTTGCATGTTCTACTCTCAAGAAATAGCATTATTCTATTACAATTGTTGGAGTTTGCCTTCTCCTTTGCTTGAATTGGAATGGCAAGAGGAATATCAATGATAATGAAAGCTTGTATATCAATATTAGCATTATACACATGTTTTACTACTTTTGTGGATGAAGTCTTTACTAGTTGTTAGTGTACACATGCATGTCAAATGCTACAATAATCAACATTGGGCATGTATGCAGTCTGGTTACCTTTGTGAAAAATGAGTGTTGTTTTTTAGTTGAAGAGGCTTGTACATTACAAGGTGCTCTATTTTGCATTAGTGTGAGTAATTTCAATTATGTCTACATAGAACTTGTCTTCATATCATATTTAGCACACATGAATTTTTCCTTCATTTTTTGAAGCATTACCTTGGCCATTATGACTCTACATTCAGAGAACTAATTGCTTGTCCAACAAGGTCAATGCTCTAGATTTTGAAGTCAAACCTCATGATCTTCACTTCGATTAAAATTTCCTTGGATTTCAATTCATGTTCAAAGAGTATGTGTGGTAATGTTCTAGATCCTATGGCTACTTCATCTATCAATAAGAACAACTTTGAAGCATTGTGGTCCAAAATTTATGCACTTTTTCAACTGCGTTGCACTTTTTTAATGAGTTCCAACGCTTTAGGGTTAAAAGGTCACTTTAGAGCACATTACCTTAGTTTCAACCACATTCTTGAATAAAATATAATAGCTTTGAAGCTTGCACTACATTTGACCTTGCATTTTGAAATGGATTTGCAAAATGAAAGTCAAATAGCAATATAACAAGTATCAAATAAAATAATAAAACTAATAGCAAACACTATACAATTTGATAAAAAAAAAAAGGTGCAATCTATCAACTACTCAAAGCTCTTGCAATACCTACAAAGAAGCTTATGAATCATCCCTTGATTCTGTACATTGATTGTTGTAAACATACACCTTAGAACCTTTTGAAAATAATAGTTTTTTTAGAGAATTAATACTTAAAAAAATATATAAGTAAAAGATCTATAGATAGTAATATATTAAGATATAGGTGATAATTAATTTCAAGAATACATCTCTTTTACTTCAAGTAGTTATACTCGTGTACTTTTTCTTGAAATCTAGGATTTGATCTTGTCTTGTTTTGAAGAATATCCATTTATTTTGTGTTTAGTTTGTTTATAACAATTTATCGAGACTACATTCAAATTCTACTTTATAGGATTTTGCTATTAAATTTCTTGTCATAGTCTACAGATAGAGTATTAAACTATTTTAAAATTTGGTATATAGACTTTCATCAAAGTTCTTACCATTGCTTTACAAAATAAGATTTAGACTATTTCTCCTAAGGAATGTTCAAAGCTTTGGAGATATTGAGGAAATTGTATTTTAGGTTTTTTCTTAATTAAATGCTATGAGTGAGATTCACCATGAAGGCAAATTCCACCCCAAAAGTTGGGCCGAGGGTCAATGTATGGAATTGCTAACCTACAATGCCTCCAAGCAATGGACCTTTCTATGATATATTGTGGTTAGTTTTGATCTAAATGGTATTAAGTGGAGGGGAGCTCAGGGGTTGCACTTAGTTCTACTACAACAAACTATGTGCAAACAAGTGGTTTCTAATAAACTATAATTTTAATTTTAAATTTTGAGCATTGTTTACTAATGACTATAGGATTCTACTTCCAAAATTTCAAACTTAAATAAAATATGGAATGATTTCTAGAAGAGGTTAAAAATGCACTAAAATGACATGTTTTTTTAACTCAAATATTTTTAGAGAACACATTTAGATGACCATTGCATCAATATTCAATTCAAAATGAGATTTCAATAGAGAATTATTTTTAGAATTTTTTTGTTCATTTTTTAGACAATTTTTTCTTATATAATATAGGGGTGTGAAAGTTATTTTTCAACTCTACATTGTATCTTTTTACTTCAAAAATTTGTAACTAATTATTATTAACAAATAAAAATATCAATAATTCAAAACATAAACTTTCAAAGTAGAAAAATCTATTCATATTTTTTTTATTTAATTTTATTTAAAATTCAAAAAGTATATAGGGGGTCCAAAGTTTTGTTTGCACGCTAACATCAAAAAAGGGGGAGTGCACCCTCCGAGGAGGAGAGTAGCCCTTCTCACTTACCCAAAATAATTTTTTTAACCATTTTCCATCACCTAATTGGACAATGGAATAGATTAGGACCTCACTTAGTGCAAATCCACTTCAAATGTGTCATTTGAAGTTCCAAATGGCCCTATATTGGGTCCTCCCAACTAATTCCAACACATTCCAATGTACCAAAATCCTTCCATTGACATGCATTGCCTTACATTTATCTTTTTCGTTTAGTGTTCTCACTTCAAGGTTAAGAATTTGCTCTTTTATGACACACAAGGTGGTTCCTTCATTTTAAGCACTACCCCCCTAAACCCTAATTTTAGAGCAACGCTTCTACACTCATTCTAAAATCCTAAAAATTTAACTCACATTTATAATCAACCATTCTCAAGCACTCCATGCAACAACCATTGCATTCACTACTTTTTTTATAGTCATATGCAATGAAAATTGCAAGCACTCAATGACCAAGGTGAAAAATTACATCAAAACCTCCAATTGAACTCCTTAAGGGCAATAGACACCTTGTTGGAAAATTGGCTACCACTGCCTCTTCTAAACTCCAAATTGTGCAACACTAGTTGCATTGGAAAGCTAACTTTATCTTGCATCATTTCAGAAAATTTTAGCTCCAAATTCACTGTTATTTCCTTGTGGTAGCTCCCTGAAGTTGATGCTCTTAATTTGTCGTGGCTACAAACCTCCTCATACAAAAACAACTGCCAATTCTTCATGCTAGCTCTAAATGAGTACACTCACCCTCCACATTTCAACTCCATTGGTTGCACCAATCACCCACAACAGCCTACCAAAGTTGGTAGACTTTGCCAAATCCCCGAAACCCTAACTCTCCTCCATTTTTCTCAAATAATTTCTAATCTAACCTCCCCTACCTAGCATTTTCACCCATTTTCCCTCCTGAATTGGTGAAAACTACTTGACAAATTGTCTAATTCCTCATCCTAACTCATTCCCCTCTTCATTCTAACAATTTTGTTCTGTAATTTGCTCCCCAATTTTTACCATGCTCCTCAAATAAAATTAAAAAAATTTTGAGAGGGAAGAGAGAGAACCCAAAAAACCCCAAACCGTAAAAGCTTCCCTAATCAAAACCCAATGGCTTAATTTGCTAATGACATTTTCATTCAACGCTATTTTATTAAAAGAAAATGCTATTTTAGTACAAGACCCGCCAATTTAGCGCAAACTGCGCTATTTTGGCGTAGGCCCCCCAAAACTACTGTTTTTGGCCTCTAAATTTATGTAGATTCACTATTTTTGCGATTCCTTCACTATTTTTGTGGTTTTCCACTATTCTAATGTTTCTCCCATAATTTTTCATTTTACTAATCTATTTTGGATATTGTTTTTATAGTAGAGACTACTTTCTAGTTCCTACTTTTTTCCTAGTATTGTTTTTAACCATTGGCCTAATTTGGTTACTTTGCCAAATTTTACTTAGGGCCTTTTCAATCTAAATTCCCTATTTTTTTCCCTAAGACCTTTGCCTATTTTTTACCTAATTCCTTATTTTAATTTTTCTACCTTTCCTTCTACATTCCTAGTGTTGAACTTTGGAAAATTCATAACAGACAAATTATGCTTATTTTGCCTTCTTGCTATGTCTGCATATGTAATTGAGTCTATTTTTTGAGATTTTTTAAAACTTTGAATGTTGTGAACCACTATGGTGGTTCATAAATGCAAGTTACCCATCTCTAAATTGGTTTATTTTTTTAGAAGTCTTTCTTGTAATTTTATAGAATGAACTACAATGTCAAAAGATAAAGATATTAGTATGGGTGAATTGGGTGAATCAAAATCCTAGGTATGCAACTCTTGTATTATATGAAGGAGTTATTAACATCAAAATGGCTTAGAAGACAACTTTTTACAAATTATATCAAATTAGAAAAACCAAAAAGTTAAAAGAAGATTAACTTAAATAAAACAAAATTTTAAAAATGTTGGATTGCATATTTATTAAGAATAACTTCACAATATATAAGAAAAATTGAAACACCTACCATAACTTCCTAGTAGCTTGGTAAAAAATAAACAATTAATAGGGTGCCTAAAGTTTTAGAAAATTATTAACTAAGTTTGTTCTCTCAAAAATTATATATATATATATATATATATATATATATATATATATATATATATATATATTGTTGAATTCATAAAAATTCAACTCACATGTGCTGTAATATAATAAATTAGCATTTGACTTGTATTTTAAAGTTGGCTCAAGTAATACTAACTATGTCATGTCATCTCAAATTACGGTAACAAGAATTGGTAAAAAAATTGATGCTTCTAAAAAATTATAAATATACATTGCAAAGTTTTTTGCCTCACCATTTTGACTATTCTAAAGCACAATCTTTCACAAGCAAAGTATATCTCCCATACATAACAAATATTAACACTTAAAAAATCTTGATATACAATGTAGAGAGTTTAGGATTTGGAGGTAAAGATAAAGGTTTAGATAAATGTAGCCACCTTAGATGAAAGTAGCAACAATCATCCAAATATTGTAAGAACAATTTGGATGAATGCCTAATTTATTGCAACTATATTTTAAAATTATCCAATTTTAATATGTTTTTTGGGGGGTGACTAACCATTTTTTCACTTTAATTAATTATTAGGTTGAAAGTTGTACAAACTACTAGAAAGCTACAATATGTATAATTTTAAAATCCATATAAAATATTTCTTCTAATTAAAATGAAAATCTATTTATAATGTTTTATTTATAATGAAAAAATTATCTTAAATTTTTATCTAAAAATAAAAGAAGTCGGATAGCTTGGCCTATGATATATGTATTAAAAAAAATTAGTATAATTTTTTTAATGCTATTATTGTCCTCAAAGAAGATTCATTCATGTATATAATTACTTTTTTGAATTTCTTATTGAAAAGACTAAAAGTTTTCTACATTAAAGCAAACTATATTCTTTGAGATTGAAATAAATTAAATGCATTATAAGTAATTATAATCAAGGCCATATAATATGGAAGTTATAAACTTGGTATCAAAATTAGACATTGTTCTATTAATCATTGAAGCCTTGTCAATGAAAATAAATTATACACTCTGACACATATAGAGAGTTTGCCTACTCAAAAATTCAACCTATGCCCCCTTCAGCTTTGAAAGAACAAAAAATTAGCCTTCTTGAGAAGTTTGACCCCACATGCTTAAAGTTTTGAGGATTTGTGAACTCAATTCAACTCATTACTTTTTCTCAACCTTAAAGGTATTCAACAAGCAAGTCACAAGTGCACCTAGTTGACATTTTCCTTACTAAACAAGATTTATCTTAGTTTTTTCCTTGATTTGAAAAAAGATCTCCAATCTTGAAGAACTTAGAAAAGATCTTCAATCTTAAAGAACTTCGACACGCTTTTGGTAGACTTTGCTGAAATTTTTTAAGAATACAATAAGATTTGTTGAACAACAATTAAGATCTATTCTTTATGACAAGGATCTCACTTTGCTTCTATATATGCATTAGACTTTAAATAACTAGCTTGTGACATCAATTGGGACAAAGAAGTCGTTATAAGTCAATTTCATTGGAGGCCATGAGATGACATAGAAGACCTATTGTTATCATTATTTGGTCTACAAACACTCAACAAAACAATAAGTTAAGCTATAAAATATGATAATCAATTGTTCCAATGACATCAAGAATCAATACACTAAATTTATTTATATATGTATATAATAATGTTATATAATTTTGAAAAAAATTAATATGTGAAAAAAATTTCAATCAACCATATCAACCATAAAATTTCAATCAACCATATCAACCATAAAATTTCAATCAACCATATCAATCATTTATTTATTTATTATTATCAACCATATCAACCATATCTAAATATTTATTTATTTTTTTCAAAATTAACCACATGATCTTTTGTTTAACTTGTTCAAGTATATTGTTCCAAAAGTTTAAAGTGAATATCTCCACCAATTGCATGTTCAATGTATCTAAACTTCAAAATATAAGCTTTTCTAGTCCTTCAAAAAGGTGAAGTTTTGTCTTTCAACATTTTTAGAAAAAAGCAAATATGTTCTATAACTTGTGCATTTTAGTCAAGAAGTTGGAAAATAGGTTGAAAACAAATATTAAAAAATTTTACCAAAAAAACTTTTGTATTCATTTTTAAAAAAATTATAAAATGGAAGGTGTTATTGAATGAATGGTATAATTAATATACTAATAACTTTTGTAAGAATATGAAAAACGTTAATCCCAATGGAGAGTGTTCTAGAGAACAATTAATATATTTTACTTTAATTTTTATTCTAAAAATTCCAAAATTGAAGTTATAAAGATGACTTTATATGTTTTTTTCTATCTTTAGTGCCCACAAAATAAAAACCCTCATAACTATTACTTCATTTTTTGGAATTCAATGGTTCAATTTTTTTGAGTAGGTATCAATCTATAGAATTCCAAAAAGATAATTAATATCTTTTAGAATATATTTTTTGTTGTCTGGTTTGACATTGAAATTGAAAAAAACTTCTAATTTTTGCAATATTTATCAAAATGACATGAAACGAAGCATCACATGTAGATTATGATGAGAAGCATCCATCATAAAAAATTCATGCAAAAACTCCAAGTTATGAAGTCAATAGAGCCTAACCAAGTTCTCAAAAAGTCCAAAGTAGGTTCCTTGGTCCTTTAGGGATTAAGTAATGGCCTTTTTGGAGATTTTCAATTAAATTTTACTAGAAACATCATGATGATATCTATGCAATATTCTATCCATATTCTATCCATTTGAAAATAGATTTGGAGACAAAAAGATTCATTCTTCATTGACACAATTCCTTGCTAAACTTTAATATTAACTATATATTTTGAAAGCTATGAGAAAGAAAAAAAGTCAAAAGGTTTTAAATTTTAAGGCATATTAAATAAAGAGAAGTAATAATTTTAAAAAATAGAATTAATTAATTAAAATTATGGTTAGAAGGCTCTTATTAGAAATTGTTTGAAATCCACCACCAAACTATCACCAATTTAATACTAATCTGCTATTAATCTTCAAAAGATGTTTACTTTTTAAGGCACTTTCAGGTCCTACAATTCAATTTAGACTCTAGAGTCAAAACAATGTTAGTGGATTTTGATGAGTATGTCACATTCTTTTGAAAAAATTTGGTACAACATTGTGCTTCAAAGGGGTGTAAAAGGATGGTTGACTACCATACCTTTAGGGCAGCTTTGCCACTACTCAAGCAAATAATTAATTAATTTGAAATTTAAAGGTTTGCCACCAAGAAAACAAATTCTTTGAAATTTGACTTTTAGGATAAATAAATAATTATAGTTCTGCCATTCTTCTAATTAGATCATCTTCCTTAACACAACTACTCACCTCATGCACATGTCTCTAACATAGTCTCTAAGCCAATAATGTGCTTGAGGAATGAGAAGACAAGCTATTTATACAAGTGGTGGTAAAAAGTAAAATAAACCATGTGGGATAGATATGTAAATTAGGATTAGTAAAAATTCAACTGCTCATAGTCAAGTCAAAAATAGAAATTGTGTTCAAAGTAAAATTTCAGACTTCATTTAAGCATAGTAGAATAGCTTTTTTCAAAACACTTTGAATACGTTTGTGTAGAAAATCAACCTAAATTTCATCGTTAAAAATTTGTTTGAGATTTCGACCCTTCAATCAAAAGTTATGGACAAACCTTTGACAATAAGTTGTTAAGTTCTCACCTTCAAATTATCCCATACCCTTTGAGGATTCATGACAAACAATAGATTTCATTATAAAAATGACTTCTCCGTCATCCACACTCACATGATGTTGGTGAAGAAATTCCTTCACTCAATCAATGAGAATAATTTTTGTGACGATAGATGGTAAAATGATGGGTTGGAACCTCTACATGGACATTTTGTACTTAATTTGAAGTCTTCATTTATTTGATTATTGCTCAAGTGCTAAAGTTTCTAAATATTTCGCCATTTTTTTCACTTTATTTCTGTCTTTTTTTGCCAAATGTTTGACATAATTTCTAAAATAATTTGCCATCATTTTTTTTAATCATTTTTTGGTGAACCTTCCCAACAAGTACAGTAGGGGTCTACACCTCAAATTGTCCCCCCCTTTTTTTTTTTGCTTTCAAAATACAATTTGGGATAAAGTGGGCCTAGTATGGACTATTGTGGCACAGAGGGAGTAAAGTAGGAGGTCCTTAAATCAATTAGGTTCTAAATGCGTCCTCTATTTAGGAATGAGTGACATGCTCCTTGAAATATCTATTACTGTCATTGATAAGGTAGATAGGCTTAAATGGGCAATTTATGAATCTCCTACCTTATATGTATTCATTACAAAAAAATTCAGCCCTATAGAAGGTTATTAAGAAAATTTGTTGACTGTCATCAATGTTTTTTAAAAGTGCACTATTCTCCTGTATCCGCTCAGTTTGATGGGCGCGCAGTGCATGATTGGGCTCAGGAATGGATCGTCTAAATGAAATCGCAAATCCTATTGGCCCCAAAAGTCTAAAATTCTTGCAATTGCTAAACCGTATAGATAATAGTTGATCCACTTCAATGTATAACATTCAATAGCAATGAGAAGGATTGCCTTCCATTAGACAAAATGATGTGGAATATTCCACACCCATTAGTAGCTAATAATCCATGCATCACAAATTGTCAAAAAATTTCATGAAATTAACATTCTACTCATTGAAACTATTGCTTCGGTTTTCTTACTATGATTTGAACACCTTTCATGATTAGTGTTCAAGGAATGAGAAGAAAAATCTTTATATATATATGGGGTGATAGGAGGTAAAGTAAACAAGGTGAGATAAATAAATTAAAGTTAGTAGGAGCTCAACCGCTCATAGTTAAGTCAAATTAAAGCAAGAATTCTATTTGAAGTAAAATTTCAAACCTCATTTAGTCATACTAAAATAGAAAATTTCAAAAAACTTTGGACTGAAAAAATTTGGGTAATCTATTTGAATTTCATTTCCAAAAATTCATTTGATATTTCAAGCCTCCAATCGAAATTTATGGATAAATTTCAAAGAGAGGTTGGAAGGAACATTTTTTTTACATCTTGAAACATCCTCTCTAAATTTTGTCCATAGCTTTTGATTGGAGGTTTGAAAGATGAAATGGATTTTTGGAGATGAAATTCAAATAGATTTATTAACTTTTTTTAGTCTAAAGTTTTTTGAAATTTTCTATTTTACTATGACTAAATGAGGTCTAAAATTCTACATAAACATAATTTTGACATTTTGACAATAATCGGTTTAGCACTCATTTTCAAATTATCCCATATCCTTTGAAGATTCATGGTGAAAACTCAATTTCAATATAGAAGTGACATCTCCAACCTTTACTCCTTCAAATGATTCCTACTCAATTCCTTCATAAGTCTACCAAAATTATTTTTTGGATGGATTAAATGACATTGGGATTTTGATTCAAAGGATTCTCATAATGTTTGGCATATCATCTTAATGTTTCTTTGAATATTTGTTTGGCTAGTCTGAGATTTAGAAGGAAAAAAAAGCATAAACCATAAGTCTACTGCCATAGTCCTGACACGTGAGGAATTAAAGAAGCATAGGTTTCTAAATTTTCCAAAGTTGTGTTGGCACTAGTAGTGCCAACTCAAACCATGGACACTGTGCACGAGCAACCAACGAGCTGGCACTCTAAATCATTCCCCTCCAAAATTGGCAGCCCTTCAGTGGCCTCATTTTTTTCCTAATGCAGCATATAAGGTAGAACTATCCATTACCACACATATTTGCTATTTAGGTACTTTGAAGAAGCTATTTGTTAGCTTTCATGTTTTTCAGAGATTGAATTGTTTGAGAGAAGTCAATTGCAAAACAATTGAAGACATTCTAACAAGAATTGAATTTTCTATGATTTTTCAAAGCAGAAATGTTAAACAGTAAGTAGAACCTTGTTGAAGCCTAGGCTAATGTGTCTGCTCCTCAAGTGCATTGCCATCATGATGAAGGATTAATAAGATTGTGGTAATAGATGGCGGAATTGGGTAAATGGTGGTATTGAACAGTTCCACCTTATTGCCCCATGTTTTAACCCTGGAGAAAACACTGAAATTTTTTATTTGCCGCCCATCACAAAATTTGAAAATTTTGAATTCATATTTGCAATTAGAGGCCCTAAAGTAGTTGAGATATGCGAAGAAATACAAAATTGATGCGGCACAAAATAGGTGGCAATTTTTACATTTACCCTTGACTGGGGCAATAAGGGGGTCAATCCTCCCTGGCCCATTCGTCCTGGACTTACCTTACTTTAGTCGAGAAGCAGGTGGAGATGGATAAGTACTTAACTTATCACAGCAGGGTTGTGAGAGCTCCTTATCCACAGTCAAAGACTGCCATGCATGGCAGTGCCTCCCATAGCTCCCATCTTTGACATTGATCCCATTTTTTGATATGCAGTCCAAAGTTATGCGTCACAAGAGGTATCCAACAATTTTTTTTTTTTTTTTTTTCAATCATGCCAAGCAAATGTATGGACGGAACAACACCTAAGGTAGTCGGTCCATAAGTCGACCATCTAAGATCTGGAACTGAATTTTGGGCAGGTGTAAAATATTTTTCAGTAAATTTCCCTTGAAAGACAAGAGGAATTGGCATCTAACCCAAGTTGTTTCATATTTTTGGGGTTATTTTTGAATTAGTTATGAATTTTCAAACGAGAAGTGTCATAGGTCCCTATTTGTGATCCTAGGTCTTTCATAAAGTGTTCACTGCAACTTCTAGAGAGAAATGGGAAAAGCAAGGAGAATGATTGGTTCTTGCAATAATGAATAATATTTTTCTTGATTTTTTCAATGACTATGGAGGTCAATTTAAGAACCACCTCCAATCCATTCCAATGCCATTTATAGGGGCGGTTCAAGCCTCCTATGACTCCGAAAGCAAATTCTAAGCTGAAACTGATCAACGGTTTTCTTTCACGTTTTTCTTGTGCAGTCAAAATGTTTTTTTTATTTTACATCGGATAGACAGCCTAGGCTGGACAGACATCCAAGTGCTTGATACTCACATTGACACACACAAACATAACTGCAGCCCTGCTGTGTGCCACTCGCACTTTGCATGAGTTACACCATCAACCTGTAGCCATTTTAAAGCTCTAAGAGACAGACTCTGAGTTCTGCGGAACACTGGAATCACTGCCGGTTTTCACATTTCGCAATATTACGGCTTGTCTGAGTGACTTCTTCATTCCGTTTGATCAATCCTTTAAGTCTGCCGTGGTGACGATAATGCTTCCTGACGCTGCCAGTTATGGAGCTCGGAGTGTATGCTTCTTTCTCTTCTCTGATTGATACCCTGGAAAATCTTACGTAGCCTCAGTCTCAGCCTTATTGAGAACCAATATTAGAATGTCGCTCAAACATTTTCCTACTTCAGACAATACTACATGCAATATTATGTGATTATGTGACCGTCAGTTACTTCAATGGATACGGAGAGGCAGGTTGTTTTTCATAACGTGGGACTGGTTTAAAATTATGGAACCCTTCTTCTAGAGCCTAAAGTTTGATAGAGCACATGTGGTTGAACAAGATCCAACCATAGTTGAGGGTATGCTTGGTAATGTGAAACTAAGTACAGTACAACGTCATCGTGGAAACAATGTCCCTCAACTAGCTCGGCATACTGCTTCAAAACAAACTCTACTTTTTCATTACAGAGTGCAAAATTTCACAAAAGTAGCGCATTTAGGAAAGATCTCTCAACTAGAAACTGAGAGGTTATGAGACGATCATCTCAAATCTCAGATACTTAACTCATCCTAGATTTTTAGAGCATTGGGGTTCCAGGAATGTGCTCTCCACTAGCGAGAACCAGAGCGAGAATCAGAGCTGTCAGAGCTGCATGCCTGGAACTGGAGTGGTTTTGAGATGGTCATCTGAAATCTCAGATTGATTGGAGAAACTGCAGCTCTTCAGCTTCCAGTCCGTCAATTGAAAAGCTTAGTACCGATCTTCAAAGTCCCCCCTGACTTGGATTCGATTCCTGGATAGCCCCGTTCCAGGGCAGTGGAAAATTGTCAACATTAACAAGCATGAGGTTTGATGATGCTATGCAGATTGTCGCAGCGGTGCTGGGCTTCCTTGCGCTTGCCACGCTGCTTACTGTGAGCAGGAAACACAAGAACTTGCCGCCAGGCCCGCGCGGTCTCCCTGTCATTGGTACCTTGCACTTGTTGGGCAAACACCCGCAATGGACGCTAGCCAAACTGGCTGAGAGGTACGGGCCCCTGATGTCAATATGGTTGGGGTCGACGCCAGCCTTGGTGGCTTCGTCCCCTGCCGTGGCGGAGGAGATTCTCAAGACTCAAGGTCCCAATTTCTCGGACCGACCCAAAACATACTTTGCAGACACAATTCTGCCCCACGGTACAGAGCCGTCTCCTCTTCCTTCTCTGGAGAAACTAAGGTTCATACTTTTTCTTTTTAAAAAAAAATTCCTCTTCACTGATAAACAGTGGTGTTAGTGATACTTCAATTAGTTAGTTGATGGGGTAATATTGAAATGACACATACTATAGTTCTAATAGCTTATTTGAGTACTAAAATGATAATGTTTCAACTGGTTGATGAGTACGACTGTTTTAGTGTCATTTCAATGATTTCTTGGTCCTTTTCTGTTGACGTGGTACGACTTCAGTTAAATAACTGAGGCAATTGATAATCAATGAAGAGGGACTTTGTATTGTAAATTCTTTTCTCAAGATATTGAACAGAGTTTTGTTTTGTTTTATCACAATTTTGGAGCATTGTTCAAAGAATAATGTTTAAGAGAACAATGTTCTAACTTTCAAACACACTGACTATATATTTCAATGAATATGACCATGTTTGATTTCAGGTATAGCATCGGCGTCGGACTCACCCACAAGGCTCCACGTGAAGAAGATACTCCACATGCAACTGAGCACCACAAGACAACTTCAATTGACCGAGAATGTGCGCACCGAGGAGATTGGGCATATGCTGCGCATGATCCCCCAGGATGGCACCACCGTGGTGCCGGTGAGGACCTACATTGGACTGGTTGTAACCAATGTCTTATCTCGCATGATTCTCAAGAAGCGCTTCGTGGCGGTGGCGACTGCTGCTGGGAACGAACATGATGAAGGTGAGCTGGAGCAAGTGAGGAATTTTAAAGAGATTACGGACGAAATTTCAGATCATGTACAAGGCATCAACCCTGTGGATTTCCTCCCTTTCCTTACTTGGATCGACTTCCAAGGCATCCGAAGAAGTTTGCGAAAGCTGAGAGTGCGCATGGATGCTTTCATGTCCACCATCATCTCGGAGCATGTTGCGCAGCGGAAGAGTGGTTTGCCTTATGTCAAAGATATGGCCGATGTTCTTCTCGACCAACTGGAGGATGAGTCCTTGCAATTTGAGATCATTGATGCCCAAATTGATAATACATTATGGGTAAGAGCGCACCCCCTTGTCAATTTGGAAATTTGGAATTCAAATTTAGAATCAGAGACCTCAAAGTAGCTAAACGATGAAGAACACAAAACGAGAGGTGAAGAACTCAAAACACTAAGCAACCACAAAATAGAGGTAATTTTTTACATTTATCCTTGGTTTGGAGAAAGTGATAGATGCTAGATACAGACCTCAAATGATCACTTTAATATCCAACGTTGATAACAAGAGACTGTTAATTAAGAAGGTCCATTCAAAAATATTATGCAAAAAATTTGCTCCATTTGAAGGCTTGACAATTTGTACAACCAAAGTTTCAAAGTGAAGAATATTCTTAGACTACAAGTAGATTTAAAGTATGGTTGATAATCCTGTTTGTCAATAGTACATTTGCAATTCTGATGTTTATAATTGCTTGAAATTATTGCTCCAAGTTTTGCTTGACAAAATTCGAAATGGTGGTCTCAAGTCTTCAATCCTTTTCAAGAGCAAATTTAGATTAATTCAAATTTCTGTTCTCTTGAAAAAAAATAGGATGCTTTTGCAGCTGGAACAAGTACAACCACCAATACAATAGAGTGGGCTATTGCGGAATGCATTCGCAATCCCAATGTCATGAAGATAGCTCAAGAAGAACTTGATACAACTATAGGTAAGTTTCGGAGAGTAGAAGATGTCGACATTCCTAACCTCAAGTACTTACAAGCCATCATCAAAGAAACTTTCCGTCTTCATCCAATATCACCATTACTTCTTCCTCATGTTAGCACAAATGCTTGCAAGGTATTTGGGTACGATGTACCAAGAAGAACACCAGTTATTGTAAACATTGGGGCAATCTCTCGAGACCCAAGCATTTGGGAGGACCCTATGGTTTTCAAGCCTGAGAGATTTTTGGATGGGATGCCTCATGCCAACACCAATGTCAAAAGTAAACAATTTGAATTATTACCTTTCGGAGCAGGACGACGAGCATGTCCAGGCATGACACTAGCGACAACAATGGTGCACATTTTAACTGCAACTTTCTTGCAATCTTTTGATTGGTCTCTACCAAATGACTTGCAACCCACAGAACTAGATAGATCAGAAGCAGAAGGAATTGTACATATGCTAGCTCATCCTTTGATTGCCATTCCAAAGGCTCGCTTGTCCATCGCTTCTATTGTCAATTAATTTCTTTTCTTCCACATAAATAGAGGGTTTTATCATCTAATGTACTTTGTTTTGCTTGAATGAGTGCATGAATGATGTACTCTCTACTTGACAACAATTTTATAGGCTCCCAAATATACAAATTACATTAGTTCAAAGCAAGGTTTTAGGTGTAGTTAACCCCTTGAGTTCCTTGATTATGTCTTCACAAAAAAACACTCCAAAACTGCCATTTCTAATACAAGTACCAAATTTTGAGAAAAAAAAACATTTTTGGACACATAGAAGTGTAGGATCTTGCAGTATGCTAGTTTGGAAAGATGTGGAAAAAATTTCAGAAATTTCCACCATATAGATTGCAAGATACAAGCTTTCAAATTCACACAAATTCTTTTTTTGCCTTGCAAAAAATCGGGAAGCTATACTTTACAAGCTCACATTTGTATGAAAAAAATGTCCAAAATAGTGGTGTTTCTTTGGATTCATTTTTTAAAGCAAGTTGGCTACATTCTTCAAAATTTTCAAATAATCTAGAATTGTACAACATATAGGAAAAAAATAGTAAGAAGAAAAATATAGAAAATGATTCAAAATACAAAATTGTTAAGAATTTAGTTATGGAATTGAAAAATGCCAATCTCAATTGTTGCAATGTTGTAATAAACAATCTACAACTTGTGATTTTATTTTTTTCAAAAAATATTTAAAATTGAGTAGCACAAAGGACTTCAAAATTTATTTTAGAGTAGAAAATCCAAACCTACCCACAAACTAAAACTCCTCATAACTTTTAACTCATTGATCAAAATAGAATGATTGAAAGCTTTCAATGTAAATATAAATTTAGAAAATCAATTTAAAAATTTTCTTTCTAAAAAAAATGATTTTTTAAATCTTCCCTTACTACCCATTTACAAGAAAAATATCATATTAGACCATAACTTTTTATTCATATTTCTAAAGGTTGTGAATCTTAGTGCCCATAAAAGATATTCCTTGTCCACACCTTCTATTAAAGTTTGGGCCAAAAACATGGAAATCTCTAGTTACACATAGTACCTACCCAAAATTGCTATGTTGCCAAATTCAACATGCTAGTCCTTTAGGAGTTAATAGAGGATGTTCTTAGACATAATCACTACTAGAAAATTCAGATTTTTTGTTGATTTGGATGTGTTGATCATCAACACTTTTTTGTTGATTTTTGTCCAAATCAACAAATTTCTATGTAAATCAACAGAAAAGTGTTGATGATCAACACGTCCAAATCAACAAAAAATCTGAATTTTCTAGTAGTGAATGGAAGCATGGAACAAATCTGGAAATAGTCTCCATTGATTTTTGGTGAATCATTAAATAGTAAGTTGTAGCTTGTCCAAAGGATGAATGATTAGAGCCTAGTGGTTGTGATTGAAATTGAATGAAACTATAGTATACCATCATGGTAGATCCTATGCACTACCTCAATTTTTGTTATTATGCCTATTTTTTTGGTATGAAATACAAAACCCAAAATCAATTTAGTCAATTCAATTGCATCTTGTGTTACATACATGGTAATTCATGGGCTTATTATCTAGCTAATAGTGATGTACTGATGTATAATCTTGATTTCCATTCTTTTGTTACAATTTTCCACCAAGACACTATTTAGGCTCTTAAATCTTGCCATTTCTTTCTTTTCAATTTGCTCACCTTAGCCATTTTAATCCTTAAAGGACAAACTTGCCCAAAGAGTATGGTTTTAAAGTCAAACCTCAATTTTCACATAGTTTTTTATTTTAAATGTTTTAAAGCTTGACTATAAGAATGTAGCTCGAATAGTTTATTTTCATTCCATTTTATTTTTTCAAAAGTTGCTAAAATTATAAAAATTTTGACACATTGAAGGTAGCACCTTGAAAGCTTAAAACACACCATTATAAAAACTTTTTCTATTGAATTTTTGTATTTATTTAAGAAGTACATTGGTTTTACACTTAGACTGTGATATCTGTCTCCATTTTTCCTAACAAATTTATATTTTTTAAATTTCTATGATTTTTATAAAGAAATTACTTTAAAATATCATATAAATTTCATTTTAATCAATTTTATTTATTCAATTATAAAAAAATGAGGTTCAATTTTTGATATCTATTACTACATAAGAAAATATTATATTTTTAAAAGGTGTGTTCTAATATTGAAAACTAATGAAGTTTGATAAAAACAAGAACATGGAATATTGGAATGTTGTTTTAAGAATTAATTGAATATCACCATTCTTAATGAAATCAAAGTTTCTTACATCTCCATCTACAAAATAAGCTTGATGAAAGTACGTGTCTAGTAATTAGATTTATAATTAACCTTAGGCTTAATTGTAGGTTAAGAAGATGGTACAAGAGGCAAAAAAGGGCATGAGAAGGGCTTGTATAATACTTTGTGCGACAATTCCTTTCAAACATGTTCAGGATGCAATTATATGGTCAAGATCTCCACACCCTAGTGTGAACACAATGAATCCACGATGTTCAGTGTCACATCATGTTTGAATGTCAAGGTATTAGCCAGAACACTAAAATTCAACCCCAACATCAGTAAAAAAGATTAAAATAAAATAAAATTGTGATAGATGTGATTCTAACACCTTTCAACCAATTTTGATGGACATCTCAACGTAAAAATCTTGGATCAACATTGTAAGTGCTTTAATACCCACTCTTGATATTAAATGAGCACAACCAAATTCTTAATTTTAAGTTACAAATTATCCTATATGGGTGCCTAGACATGGTTTATTGTACCTTTCAAGTTTGGCCAATGGCCAAACTAATTAACCCCTGAGCGCCCCAACGTCCCAAATGTGGCCTCCTACTATGAGACATTTGACCATTATAATGTCGTAGGTTGTATGGTGAAAACTTCCACAAATTTCTCTGAAGATGCCTTCCCTACCTCTCTTACAATCTAAACGGTCATGTCTCTTGGATCTTATTTTTTAATTGGTGGGGTCTACTTGAGTGGCAATTTGTAGCTTGCTTTTGGAATTCGCGCTAGGCGCTCAGGGGTTAATCAAGGATTCTATATTTTGGAAGCAAGATGTTCATTAGCAAATGCTATCTACACTAAGATGTAGATTGGATCATGCCATTTCTAAAATGTGTAATTCATTCAAATCCAATGTTGCTAAAGAAAATTATGGTTGAATGAAATTTGACCTTTATAAGGGCAATTTAAACTAAATCCAAGGTTTTCTCTGGGTTCTTAAGCTCAAATTGACCTTGATTTTTGGATATAGTTCTAAAATAAGTCTATTGTATAAGTTCTAAAGTTGAACTTGGATGGATAGAAATTTTACAAGTTCATCCAATCTCTATTCTAAACTTCATCTTTCATTATCTTCTTTTAGTTTAACTTGATTTTCAAAGTTTGAACTAGTTTTGGACTCCTCTACTTTTATTTTATACTCCATACTACTATTTTATACTTCATATGGAGTATATTTTTGAATTCCAACTACTACTTGCTTGTCTTCAAAAGATTCCAGTTTAACACTAATTTCATTCTAAGACTTTATTTCTTCTAGTAGTTTATTATTTTTAGATTTTTAGAGGAGTTTCTTTGTAGGTCTTAACTTTGCCTTTTTAGGATGCTAAAGCACTTGAATATTGAACCTAGTAAAAGTTATGAGTGGATGAAATTTGACTGCTAATTGGTACTTCAAACTTCATCTATTGATTACTTTTGACTTACAATTTGAAATTAACTTCTAATTTCACCTCTAAACTGTATTTTTTCACAATTCTCTAAGTTTCCATTCTTATTCTTTTTTGATGAAGTTTACCAATATTGTTTCTAAACTTCATCCACTTGTATCTTACACGTTTTAAGTCTTTTCTTTACACGTCCTACATTTTTGGAAAGCTCTAAACTTCTTCTATGAGTTTCTATGGCTTAGTTTTAAAAAAATATAATTCTAATGGTCTGAATTCAACTTGTACTTAGACTATGGATTAAAATCCCTAATCAAAAGATTTAAATGAAATGTAAAAGAATTTCACCTCAAATGAAATCTCACCTAAGGGAGTTGAAGAAATCTTCAAAATCCTCCTCATTTGCCATCTTGTTTCATTTTGATTTGCTCTTACTGCTTAATTTTTAGAATTTTTGTTACAACTTGTAGAAAGTAATTCTAAACCTACTTCTTACTCTTTTTAAATTTCCATCCTTCTATTTTTTTTATTTCCTTTCTTTTTCTTTTCCACTACTCCTATTTTTTTCACTTCTATTCTATTTAAATATATTATAGGCTACAACCATGATGAACCACTACATAGATTACTAAATTTTGTTTTGCAATGAATTTATCATGTTCTTATGTTGATTTCAAGAAGAATTCTTCTCATTACTAATACAAATTTTTTATTTCCAAAAGTCATTAGAAGAGATTTGAGGCCTTGGGAGGGCTATTTTAGGCCTGTTCCCAAGGCTGAGAACGCATCAAAATATAAAAATATAAAGATAATAAAAATATTACAAAATATTACAAAATAATTCATTAATATTATCTGACGTGTCAAACTGTTGATTTGGTAGAGTTTCCAAAGTTCCCTATAGCCCAAGAATTCATGGGAACCTGTAGTCTTCTATTGGTCTCAAATTTCATCTAATGAAAATATTTATTTTTGGTGAATTTTGAAAGATTTAAAAAAAAATTGATATTATAAAAATCATTTTAAAATTATCATTGATAGATTTTGAACACCTAATTGAACACCTAATTGAACACCTAATTGAACACCTAATTGAACACATGTATAACCAATTTAAAAATAATTTTTTTTTGGGTACAAAAGGTTTTTAAAAGTTATAGTATTTCATATAAACATAGTAAACTAGAATGTTTTTTTGCTATGTAACATATGAGTGAATATTGAAAATTCTACAACTACACTAAAATTGGTAAATAGTGTTGGGTGATAATTAGTGTTGTAGTGAACTAGATCATAGCCTTAACTTATTATATTACCATTTCAACTTCTATATTTTATTCCCATCTAATACTAAATGCACTCTCGTAGAAATGTTGAAATGACCAAATTTTACTATAGAGCTAAAATAGTGTTAGAATGGATAAATAATGTTCTAATACTAACCTTGCAAATTACAATTAGTGTTATTGTTGACAATTAGTGTAGCCAACACTATTTACCAATTTTAGTGTACTTGATTGCTAAGGCTTCTCACCTATACAAAAATGTTTTAGGATTACTAAAGTATAAATGGGGAATTTCATTAAAATGGCAATTATTCTGTGACTTTGGCATTCTCACAGTTCAGACTAGGCGGTCTGAACTGTACTAGCGTCCTAGATTTTTGAAACCTATACCATTATTAGATATCAAATCTAAAAAATATATAGATTTTTTAAACCGATTGATCTGAAATCTACATCTTTCCTAGATTTAATACATCTAATAGAGGTATAAAGTTCACAAATCTAGGACACTAATAGATTTCAAACTGCCCGGTCTGAACTGTGGGAATAGCACACGGTGAAAATGGCACATGCAATATCGCCATTTTAATGAAATTCCCCATAAAAGCAAAGAGCAATAAGCATTAAGCAACAAACGATGAGTGCTTTTAGAAAAGCTTTTGAAAAATTTGACAGGCAAAAGCACCCTTGAAATCTCAAATACTTTTTCACAAGAAACCCCTCTCATTTTTTGAATGGTAATCCTATTACTTAGGATTTTCATCCTAATCTTTAGGAGTTTCTACTTCCTACATTGATCCAAAACTCTAATTTTTTGAAAAAGTGTCCAAATCACAAATGAATTTTACCATTGGCTTCAAAAGTCCATTTTAGATCTAAAGCCTTTACTCTCTCTTTTTCATTGTAAAAAATTCATTAAAATCTAGTGCCAATTTAAGACTAAAATAAGATAACAATCCAACTATTAGAGTTTACTTTTTTTGAAGAAAGTAACTAGCTAAAGCTCTTTGGAAGATATGAGGGAGTAAGAAAAGATCCTACTTTGACCTCATTATAACTTTGCCCCTAAAATGTTGGTCAACTCTACAAATCATCTTTAAATTTATCAAATTTGAAGAATCTTGCCAGTTTGGACATCTCTAGCTATCAAAATGTCATGAAACTTGTTGGAGCGTGTTATTAGCATTACAAAAGCTATACTAGTTGTTAGTGAGATTTTACAACAATTTGGGTAGTTTCTAGAAATTTTCCAAGGTGGGTTTGAGTGGTTAGCTATTTGAAAAAGGATCTTTTAGAAGTCATAAAATTTCAAAACTTTTTATAGAACCTCTCATGGAATCTCACAAAAAATATGTAGACTCATGTTTTTACTTTGCCTATTTGAAAAAGGAGAATAAAATCCTATTATTACCATCAATTATTGGTGAATAAGGAATCTTTTATATTGAGGAGAATTTCAACAAACCAATTTTGTTGAACTCATGGCGTGATTTCAACTCTAAAACATCACATTTCTACCATAGATGCCCTCTTTTGATTTGTTTGAATTGTCATCTTGCAGTTTAACAATTGGAGGTTCTATTATTTTTTAAAACAACTAAAAAACTGAAATATCTTTGGGGGAATTGACTAAGGGATCTCATGGGTTCCCATGGAGCATTTCAAGTAGAATGAATTACATGCATGGTAGATTTAGGCAATTTGGGCACTGCTCACAACGTATTCATAAATTCTTTTATTTATCATTTTCTAACCTATTTACATGTGAGATTTCGGGTTATTTTAGATATAACATTTTATTTTGTTCCAAATACAATATTGACATGTAACATACCTATTCTAGTTTCACACTCTTTTTTAAATTTTTTGCATGTAAAATTTAACTTAAATTATAAAATAAATAAACAAATAAATAAATAAAATTATAATTTCCAAGTGACAAATTGAGAGCTTACATCCACGTAATTAGCCTGTAACTTTTGGAACTCATGATTTTCAATAAGATCAATATTAATGGTTGTTGACTGAGGGCTTTGAAATGGGACAACTAAAATAAAAGGTGTACGGAGTATTAAATTTATCAATCCTTTTTTCTCACAATGGTTATCTTCAATGTCTGCCTAGGGATGACAGGAAATATGATCTATGTCCACTTCTTTGAGAACTCTTGAGAAAACTTTAGAAACAAGCAATCAAAATTTCCAAAGATATAAATCACACACAGTAGTGGCTATTACACCAATGATAAAAGCCACAACAAAAGCTCAAAACCAAATGTAGAATTGGGCAATTGGCATGTTTGTACTTGAGAAGCATCTATCATCAAAACATGCGACAAAGCTGAATGACTTTGTTGTGGAAGACTAACAACAAATTCCATAATTACATTGCTCAAGCACAATGGATTATGCAATGGGCCTATAAACTTCTAAGGATCAAAGTACATTCACAATTTTCTATTTTGATACTGATGTCGACTTTTTGTGTCGAGGTGTCTGTTAATGTTGATAAAAAAGTGTTAGAATTATTTTTGCTAAATTTTTAATTTCAACAACTTGTTTGTCAACTTACATGGCTTGTTCATTGGTTGAACAACCTATCTATTCAGCTCAATGGATGTTGAGGTTGAATCTTGATGTTGCAATGGTTATTCTAATATTCAGACATCTAGATATGGCATTGAAAAACCTAGGTTTGCTGGATTTGTACTAGGGTGTTGAGATCTTAACCATATGTTGCATCCTTGACACAATTGAGAGAAATTGTTGCACAAAGCATTGTATAGGCCCTTCTTGTGTCCTTTTTTGTTTCTTGCAATTTTTTTTGTACAAAGTCATTGGCCCTAGTTGGCCTCTATCATATCTTTAGAAGGATATGTTAATGTGTGGTTATAAAATTTGACAAGCCAAAGAGATGACAAATATCTTCGATGAAAATTACAAGATATTATTATTGTTATTAATAGGATGATATGTCTTATACTAATACAATCTAAATACCTTGGTAAAAATAAAAGAATATTGAAGTGCACTCTAATAATATTTTGGGTATCAATCTCCATTTGTTTAGGATTATTCGAGTGACATCAAGTCACAACGCGTGACATGACATCACCCCAAAGTCTGTCAAGATGGAATATTCTAATAAATTGGATGGAATATCATAAAATTCACTAGGAAAATGATATAATGTTAAGTAGCAATAACATTTGATTTTCCATTCATAATTGTCAAAATAGTGAAAAAAATCCTAAAAATTTAGAATTTAGGATTAGGGTTGTCAAGATTGTGATAGAATCTTGACGGAGATGTGACGTAATATCATGACATAAAATTCCAAGTCGCATTATGATAAACAACCTTGCATTTGTTGGGCCTCGTGTGGTTAATATATATCATTATTTTGGATGAAAGATGTGAGATTGTCAATATTTTCTATAATTCTAAAGTTGTGACTAGTTTGACTTTGATACTATGGCGAGAGATCCATAATCTTTTGGTAAGATTATTCAATCAAGGATATTATATAGCCGGTAGATGTATGAGACCCAACATCCTTAGTTTGTAGAACAAATCAACCAACGTTCATTCCTTTAAATTGACAATATTTCATGCATCATTTTTACATGTACATTATGAGATACATAAATTATTACGCAAAGGTCAATTCATCCACAACATTGAGCACTGCAAATTTAGATTTTTAACCTACATCTCTTCTCCACTACCTAAATCATTTCATTTTCTTCCTTCCTTAAGAGTCTACTGTGCAATTTTAGTAGAATTTGCTCCAATTTATCATATGGATGTCAATTGCATCGACTACTAAACCCTAATTTATTGCTAGAGAAATTACAATTCCACCAACAACTCTACCAAAAATAACATCGACTCAATTTTGAAACTAAATGGACTGGTCTTCCAAACCAAGGTGCTTTCTACACTTCCTACCCTATCACTGTGGACTCAATAGCCTACTGCAAGATACAAATATTAAATTTTGAGAAGAATTTTAAAAAAACAACTTTATATGTGTTAGCTTCATTGCCTTACAATACAACATTCTATATTATGTCTTAGTCACAAGACATAATATAGATTTTGAGCAAAATTGAAACTATAAATTTTGTGAGGCTTTTAGGCTAAGCCTTCATGCATTACAGATATTCTTAGAATAGATGGCATCCAATTGCTTAATAGAACATATCACTCTTAACACTAGAAGAATGCAATTCCATTACTAAGGTTGTAAGATAACAAAAAATTGTCCCATCAAAGAAGTTTGGATGAATAAGCGCATTAATTCTTTGTCTACAATTCCTTTTAAAGTCATTTGTCACACACTTTTAGATCTCAACATCTTTACTTAGTTAACCAATTTTACATGCTATGGCCAATGTAATCCTAGACTTCTAACAAAACCAAAAAGTGGTTGATATCAAACAAATGATTTTTCCAAATTTTGAAGAATGAGTTCTTAATGAAAAAATATATGGTGGTAGGAAGCCCTTCATTGAAGAGATATATAAAAAAATGTATATCCACACGTCACAAAATTTGCTTTCCTATCATACTTGGTTATATCCACCTTATTCCTTATTTTAAATTTTTACCATTGAAATGAATGTTTTAAACTCCAACTAACTAATGAAATGTAACATACTAAATCAAATTCTCTACACCAATTTGAAGTTTTAGAAAGTTCCCAAGTTGGAATATTTCATCAACATTGAAATATTTTATCACCATTCGAATGACCTTTAGGCCTATAATATCACCATTCAAATGACCTTTAGGCCTATAACCTACTAAGGTTCTACTTATAGAATGATTGGAAATTTGGTCTACAACATGACGGTTACTACACCATGCTATTCTATAGCATAATATAATCTTACGGTAGAAATTTCATATTTCATATTTAACTCGTGTAATATCTGATGTGACACTTTTTCACTTTCTCTTTAAAAATTTGAAACATAATTTCAAATTTCCAGAAAAACAACTGAATTTTGATGTATTTATCAAAGATGTGTGATTTCATTTCTTCAAATAAAAAACAAAAAATAAACTAAATTTAGTTACAGTGAGAATGGGCCATGCAACTTGGAGGATTTTTGAAGTTTGACCACATGGTCAGAGGCTCCGTCCATTAATAGAATACAGGCCCATCTAGGAGAGCTCTAGTATCTAGGAAAGCATTCTTCTTCAAAGGACGAGGTAGACTAACTTCCCCGCTCACACAAATTCTTTGCTTTAAGACTCTACTCTTGGGCCTTGAACAATCATACGACAGACCATCACTAGCTCACTGGAGTTGTACAGAAAGAGCAAGAATTGTAATACAACAAACAGCATCAGAAAGAATGGCGACTTCAAAGTTTATGAGCTCAAACCCGTCTAACTTTATGTCGGGCTTGGGATTCGTATTAAAAAGAAACAGAGAAATGACCAGACAGCAAATAGGAAAACGAAAGGCACCCACAACAGGGTCAACGTCGACATGTGAGGAAGAAAGAATGTACAAGGCGATGTAAAGACTCTTTGATGTCCATTCAAGAATGCTACAAGAACCCATTGAGAAACATGCTGGCATATCCATAAAACTTAATAAGTAATTACATAATACATTCTCAGGAACCACGGGAAGTACGTTGGGAAATGTCAAAACCTTGTCTATCGCTTCATGTCTTTCGTTGGCGTCCGCAAAGTTCCTTCTCCTATTAATGAGGAAACCATGTGATATGAAAAACAAGTTAGCGTTGAGAAAAATGTTCATCTATACTAATGATAATCTGAACACCCCAATAAACAGTGAAAATATTTCGATAGCGCAATGTCTGTACGATATTACCTTGCCACTCCCACACCACGCGGGAATCTCCATTCACAAGCTTCGGGTACTGATCGATTCGAGAATCTTCTTGCACCAATCCCTCCACCTGAACAAGTCAAACAAGGAAAGTCTAAGTCACGCTCTCAATGGTGAATCGACCTTTACAACTTCGTCAAGCGGATAGACACAACACCATTCGTATGAAGTGCGTAATGTACCTCCTTCCAAAGTGCTGTTACTTTTCGCTCGCTTGGAAGAAGTAGGTGATCTCTTAGCCTGGAGGACACCACCCACTTCGTTTCTCCCGAAGCCCCCCCAGCTCTCTCTTCAAGAACCTCACAGACCTGCGTCGGCACATCAAGAATCCTGGTTTACGTACTGACATGAGCACGAAAAGGTTTCTCTGAAGATGCAGCACAAAAAGGTCCAGACTATCACCTCAGAAGTCTTTTTCTGGTGCATCAATTCATAACAATCATTAACCGATGGGTAAAGAAAAAGAAAAGCGACATAAAGTGGAAGCATCCAGCAAACTGTACTTACCAATAGCCTATAAACGCCATCAACGAACAACCACAGCGAAACTGATCTCCAGTGTAAATGGCTTGGACAATCCCACGAACAACCGCACAAACCTAAGGGAGACCTGAGGTCAATAACTATGGTAGACAGGAGAACTGACGCACAGAAAAGGTTCGTCACCTGTATATAGAGCTCCTCTGCTCGATTCGCAAGTCTTCTGTACTCCAGGTTTCTGAGGATATAAACTGCTACTGAAACCACCTGAACCAGAACATCACACAGCAACGAAAATGAATTGCCAAAATTTGACAATCGGCCCCATATTCGAATAAAAGGATCAATGATTCAAAAACCCAATTGTAAGTAGCTCAATGGAATATCAAACAACAGAACAAGCTTCTGCTAAACTGACTAAAGGTGTGAGGATGACACATACAATAAAAGTACTCAGAAGTATGCCATATATGTTGGCTTTGATGCCCTTCCTGAGCCGACATCCTATAGGCTGATACGTCACTGCCAGCGCGAACGGGCATTCAAACTCTTTCGACCTGTAGCAACCCGCCGTATTCCCTGCTCAGTTCGGCCATGCTAGGTGTTCAATGGACAAAACAAGAGTCCTGACAAATGCCATTTACCAGATAAATGAATAGCACTGCACTCCGAAGATTACTTGCATTCTGAGCATGGCCACAAAAGGATTGAATACTAATAGGGAAAGACTGAAATCATAGCGAACAGGGACAGGGACACCGCAATAACATGATCGATACAAAGAAACTAGAGAAAAAAGAAAACTTCAGAGCTACTGCTGCTATTGAAGCTATCAGGGCAGCAGTTCAAACCCAAAATCATCTATGCGGATGTTGAGTCTGTCACGCACAAGTTGCAATGCCTTCTCGCGAACCAACCACACACTCTCAGCATCTAGCCCCAAGTCGCCTTCCTTGGAAGTATCCCAGAGTTCTTGTTCTTGCACCTGTCATGTTCAAAAAATATTCAGCACCCCTAGCTTCATCCTGGAAGAATCCGAACATCTAGGAAGATCTAGCATCGCTCTGGCAAGAAAATGACGGCGTGGGATACATCCAGGTCAATAAACAAGTACTTCCTAAATCTCCGTGACCTACTCCACAGCTGATAAAATAGCAGACAGTCTATTCAAGGGTTAAGTTTTTCAGGGTTACCCATGTGGTTACATCCGATCTACAAAGGGACTCGCCTGAAATCCCGCACACTTTGCTCTGCACAAAATCTGCCTGCATAATAGCAGCATATTCTCATTAATTTCTCGTCTTCACTTACTTCAACACGCCGATCAAAGAATTTCCGAACATATCTCTATATGTGTACAAAGCATGCAGGGCCTAAAACTCCCATACTGGCAGGGGTTGTACACAATATACGAGGGGGATTACCAGATTTTGGGCATTTCGATCAATCTGTTTGTCAGGGACACATCGAACTCCTTGGCGGCGAAAACCTGGAATGCAGCGAAAGTCTCCGTCCCGGCAAATTCCATTCTCAGGGCAAGGTCTGCAGTTATCTGCACACGAGACCAACTATGTGAGGACACATCACAAAGGAGGTCAGCCTCTGTTCACTCACTTACAGCTTCATTTTTCTTCCGGACTGTGAGAAAACGAAAGGCCAGAGCCGTGATTAACAGAACCCCTCTTCCATATATAGTGAACTCAGAATATGGTGAATTTTCTCCAGGACAAATTAGAGTCGTGATAAGTGTCGAAATCGGCATTAATGTTACCGTTATGAAACATACTAAATTCCGTAGTCCTCTACTTCGTCCTAAAATTTTGTCGGTGAAACTATGGATCAGTGGAGTTGAAATGCAAAATTACAACATTACGTTGATTGTTATGCACTTCAAAACGGGAAACTGGACTCTCTGAAGTTAGTAAAGGATGTACGAATGCTCCGATAGTTCCTGACCCAGGGAAACAGTGATAAATGTTAGAGATCAAAGTGAAACAAGGTTTAACAATTCAATTAATGCAATTCACGTCACCGTTGCTATATAGCGTATCCTGTTAAAGTGTAAATTAGATGAGAGTGGAAACAATTAAACAACTGTCGAATTTCCGACGCATGGCTTTCTTACTCAAGTTCCTTCTCCTTACTCTTTGCGATTCAGATAGACTGACAGAGACCAACGCGACAACATTACATGCGCACCATTCACCACCCAAACTCCCTTCACCAAAACTTTCCAGATATGACATAACTTTCAACACCTCTAAATGCAAAGTATAGCCATCTTACCCCCCTAAGAAACGAGAAGTCCAAATTGGGCCTCGTGTTTTTTAGCAGTTTTTAGTAGGCTACATACGGACTCATAGTTGTCCGAACGTACTTATTTATTGACCAAAACACGCATTTTATAACCATGAATTCATGGTCCTTTAGGGTTAGCAGAACTTATTCCCAAAGTGCAGTCAAGAAACCCTTCGATGTAACGATCGAAAGCTGGTCAAGTACGTCAATTCCTCTCAAAATAAAGTCACAGCCATATGCAGGACAGATCATTCACTTCAAGTATTCGTCTTTGTTTTGTAAAACAAACATGAATTGCCCTATCAATGGTCACACAAACTTCTTTAGGAAGAGAGGCCCTCTTGGAGGCACTGTAACACCTTAGGATTGGCCATGATGCTCATTCTCCTCAGTCTCTATAATGAGAGGAAGGTTAATTTGGGATGTAAAAATAGATAGCGGTGGAGGCAGAGGTGCACATGGTTGCATATGAGTGTTAGTAGAAAAAAGTTCTATCAATGCTCACATGCTACCATGCCCAATCTTGAGCTTATTTTAGGTGGTGGTGCCAAGGGCTACTGGAAGAAGATATGCGGTTGTCTCTCACTGCTCACCGTGCATGCTATAATACTATCTACATAGAATGTTAGACTTTCGAGTCGTTATTTTAGTTGTCATCTACAGTTGAAGGTGAGTTATCTCATCTGCTAAAGAATGCTATGGTTACGATGTCATATTGGACATAAGTGCCAGAATCGATGCCACATAGAAACGGCAAGCAACGTTTCTATTTCTCAGAGTCCTCGTATGTTGCACTTTTATGGTGATCAAAATAGAGTCAGCGCACGTAAACCCTAAATCTTGCTAGTTCCCTCGGTAAAATTTAAAACGCAAAGAAAGTCCCTGGCAACGATCTGAGCGAATATAATTTAAACAACTGCTACTTAGAAAAAAAAGGCTCAAAGAGGAAATAAGCGCTCACCTCGCACGGGATCCTGCAGGTCATCACAGAATGGCCGGCGAGTCTCCTCCAGCCATCTCACACCTGTAAGAGTCAATTTGTACACGACCACAGCAGTGAGGAAGATAGCAGCGACCTGAAAGAGCTGCTCTTTCCACGTCAACGGAATTTCAGATCGTTGCTTTCCCGAAGAGTGATGATGCTTCTTCTTGTGCCGCCGCTCCTTCTTACTGCTGCTCGGCGGGGGCGACGACGCTGTTCCTATCGAATTTGTCTCAAGTTTGACCGGCGATACGTAATGCGAGTTCTTCGGGGAAGACGACGGGAGTGGCATCCTTAACTCACAGCAACTTGAGCAGCGTTCTCATTTCCCTACTCAATCCGGTCTCTTCACTCACTCAAATCATGTAAAAAATAGATATGCACAAGGGCTCCGACACAGATACACCGACTGCCGGCCGCTCTCACTCGTGAAACTTGAAACTTCCTTCGAAGAGAACTACCCCCCCGGAAAAGAAAATTTGAGCAAAAGAAAGAAAAAAAGAAGGGAGGATCGGAAGTCGATCTGCTGCGTCGCGAATGTTTTAACGACCTGAAAGCAGCGAAATGACCTATTGCAGAAAATTCTGCGAGGAAATCAACTCAGCGTACGAGACTGAAGCTGGTAGCAATGGAAACTCACAGAATGACGACGAGCAAGCAGCTGGACTCCGCCAGCTCATCTAGCCCAGGTGGACTGAGGCCTGCCTAGGTGGACTGAGCGGGCCCCACCAAGCAGCAGAGAACATTCACCAAGGGCCCCACTCAATGTGCAGTGTTGAACCTGGTCACTCAAATGTGACACTGACTTTAACCCAGTAAGGACGGACCCATGACCGCTGATTTCAAGCCTCATTCCCCATCACCCAATTTGCTAACATTTTGCAACTAAATATGAATGAAAAATTTTATATTCATTTTTCAGCTGAAATTACATGTCAGCTCCTTTACTTTACAAATTTTTTAGATTTTTTCATGAAAAATTGATTATTTTGAGAATTTTTGAAGAAAAAGTGAAGAAAAATCACCACAAATAGAAAATTATTTCAAAAAATTAAAAAAAATCACCATGTGTGTATACTACAGTAACAAACATTATGGTATAAACTCAATTTCCATGTCATTCTCTAATTAAAATTTAATTGACATTTGAAAATACATCCAAAGTTCAAATTGCAATAAAATATTTAATATTAGGAATTTTTTCAAAATTCAAATTGGAGTAAAAACTAGAGAAGATGAACTTCATTTTGTTAGTTTGGCTCAAACTCAAAAAATATCATTTTTGTGGAGAAATTCCAGATTTAGAGCAAGGAGCAACAACTTCCCAAAATGCACTAAAATGGTATATTTTGTGATCCGTTTTTTCTACTAACTTCTCATTTAGATAAAGACAAACATTGGCAAGACTAAAAACTCAATTGGATAATCTTCATAACCCACCTTGAAGGGTCAATAATTTAAAAATGGATGAAAAAATGCTTCTGATCTCTGTACACACCATTCTGTAGTCATCCAAACGCCACAAAATGGTGCTGGCAGCGTTACTGGGTTAACCCCTAAATGACGGACCTATGACCGTTGATTTCAAGCCTCACCGTCATCACTCAATTTGTTGCCATTTTCCAACAAGATATGTATGAAAAAATTTTAATTTATTTTTCAGAGATGAAACAAAATGTCTTCTTTGTTGCACCAAAGTTTTATGTTTTTTTGTAAATAATTGATTTTTTGTGAATTTTTGTAGATATAATGAAGAAAAATCATATCAAATAGAAAATTATTTAAAAAAATCTGAAAATTTCACCATGTGTACATATTATAGTGATGAACAACATGGTGTAAACTCAGTTTCCGTGCCATTCTTTAATTAGAACGTAGTAGACATTGAAAATACATCCCAAGTTCAAACTGCAATAAAAAATTGATTATTAGGAATTTTTTCAAAATTCAAATTGGAGTAGAAACTAGAGTGAATGAACTTTATTTTGTTAGCTGGGCTTAAATTCAAAAAATATCATTTTTGTAGAGAAATTTCAGATTTAAAGCAAGGAGCAACAACTTTCTAAAATACACTAAAATAGCATATTTTGTGATCCATTTTTTTAGTAACTTCTCATTTATGTGAAGATAAACAATAATATAACTCCAAACTCAATTAGATTATCTTCATAACCCAACATAGAAGGTCAACAAGAAAAAAGTAGATGAAAACTACTTCCCAACTCTCTACAATTCAAAAAACATTCATCCCAAAGCCACAAAATGGCCTCGTCGTCATTTCTAGGGTAAAACCGCTAATATGTATATATCCAAAATTAGTTTTGTACTTATGTGGAAGAAACACTTTTAAAACCAAACTTTGCTTCTTAATAACTTTTGCATATAGTATCCAAATGCCACGTTCTCTAGTGCATTGAAACCTCCTTTTACTTGCCAACAAGAACATATGAAAATTAGACCATTCTAATAATAAAAAATAGATTCATAGCAAAAAGTGGCGGTTTTGGGTGTACCTACTTTACTAGGGAACGGTCTGCTTAGGGCAAATTTTGCCCTATAAGTGGCTATGGGGCGAGCCTCGGAGGGTGAGCCCTATGACCGTGCATGGGGCAGAATCTACCTTAAGCAGACCATTCTTTGACATTAAAATCACTAGGAGCATATTCTATCCATATACATACATCTCAGTCTATATTTTACTTGTATATACACTATCATCTCTTTAGCATGCTTTGAGTGCGGGTTTTCTCTATATGTATGCCGTATCACCATATCTCTATATCTTCATATGTACGCCCTATGTATATGGCATTTTAAATTGTCAAAATCGTCCTTAAAATTCAAAATCTACACACACGGCCAATTTTGTATTCCAAGGCAGATTTTGCCAATAGAATGTGCCTTCACAAAGGGAAAAATACGTTCCTAGTGATTTTAATGTTAAATGCAAACTATGTCATAATTTTTTCCATCATATTTGCATCAACACATTTTTTCATTCATTTGTTAAAATATAGGCTAGCACTCGTGGAAAGCATCCATTTTGGTATTTTATGAATCATTGGATTAACCCCTAAAATCCCATTGCCTCTGCAAGGGACAAAATGGATTTTGGGCAAGACAGTTTGTATGATCTCAATTTTTATTGATATTTTTTAAAACTTTCTCATAAGATAGAAAAAACTTATTAGCTTTTTAGGAATATAATTTTTATTTCAATTGGTGCCCAAGAACAAAAGTTATGCTACAATAACCCTCAAACAAGGGAGGATTGGGCAATAAAAAAATTCACAATAAATTGAAATAAAAATTTTAATATTTTTTTCTTGTAGATTATATTTTTGTCTTAATAGAGAGATTTGATTCATTTCATTTGAATTAGTGATGTGAAAGTTATGGACCTTCCTTTTTGCGGGTGTTTAGAGCAACTTCTGAAAAGAATTATTTTCTTTCACTTCGAATGCTAATATCATTCAATTTACTAGTTGAAAATTACAAAATTTTCACTACATGATCTAAGAGAAGTGTAGAATAAGATTCTATGGTTAAATTTTAAATAATTTTTTTAATTTAAAAAAAAATTGATTTCATAGGTGAATGTAGGAGAAGTAGTTTTGAGTGGTTTTTGATTTAAAAAAAAATGGTCTTGGGAGTTTAGGAGTTAAGAAAATCCAAAAGTATTTATTGGAAGTCAAACTATTTTAGAAGAATTTTCATTTTTCCACAAAATTTGAAAGATGAATAGTTGTACTTCTGTCATAGAAGGATTCTTTGTCATTCATTGGCCAAAAAACAGCCGTAATGTTGTTTATAGGTTAATACCATCCACACATTTTCTATAAAACCTTGAAATTTGATTTATTCTTACGATGTTCTTGCATTGCAAATTGGCTTACAAATTTCGGTTAACAATAGCAGGCAAATGAAATTATCATCGGTTCCTCAAAAGAGATGTTATGCATGAATTGGTGCAATCTCAAAGAGATGTTATGCGTGCATTACTGCAATCTCAGAGATGTTATGCACAAATTAGTGCAATCTCAGAGAGATATTATGCACAAATTAGTGCAATCTTAGTCTCAGCATACTTTAATACTCAACGGTGAGGCTAAAACTCACATCTAATCAAGATCCTGTATAATTGTAGATAATCAACGATTGGGTAACACATCTAATCAAGATCCTGTATAATTGTAAATAAAAGGATTGGGTAGCAAGACGTCCATTCTGCACATGATGTACTGTTAGCTTATCATAATTAAGAGTGTGAGAGAGGGGCCAGGAGACTTCCGACCTCACCTC
Organism: Climacium dendroides; assembly: GCA_950106755.1. NCBI lineage: Eukaryota > Viridiplantae > Streptophyta > Bryopsida > Hypnales > Climaciaceae > Climacium > Climacium dendroides. Next base: position 26,481,298 of record OX467086.1, read on the forward strand.
AAACAAGATGACCATTCAGGGCTACCTAGTCCTTTCAATGCAAACCTGAGGTCATCGGATTGTCTACTGTTCTGGTAAGCCAAACCTAAACCAAAACCTGAGCAAGTGGACAGAAAATGGAGCAACTCTATTGAGCTGGTGAGAGTGAAACAGTGTGATTTCGTACCTTCTTCCTCGAATGCTGAAAACTGCGAATCAAGTCCATTCATCAGGAAATGGCATGGCAATCTTCTAGTCAGAGAGATTAAAGTGATGCTCAGGGTTGCCATGAACTGGCTTAAATCGAGCCAGGGATTCCGGCGGTCAACTGCATTACAGACAAATCACCATAGACCTACCTTCATCTCACAGCAAGCAATTTGAATTGCCGAATCATTGGTCCATCTGACACCAATTTATCTTCCAGCAATCATGGGCAATACCAGAACAGAGAAAAAGCTACAAAGTTTGTAACCACCTAAACTTATTTGAACCCCATGCTTCCCAATCTACTAATTAAGCTTCAAAAAGGTGGTCTTTAGTTTGCTGACTTCATCTAAACCTTGTCATTAGGAGCCGAGAAAAACTTGATGACAGCAACGAATGAGACACTAATTACCACTTTCCGAAAGTACCGCGCCTATGTCAAGAGGGCATCTAAATGCCAGGAGTCGATTGATCGAACTCCATATCAAAACTGTATTTTGCTTGCGAGCTTGAACTCTGAGCTACAAAAGAACGAGTCTGAAACATTGTTCAAGGGTTCAGCTCTTAGAAAGTGCTACTCCTCATTGAGCAAGAGTCCAACAAACTTTTTCAGCAGTGCCAATGTTGGTGCAGTGCCAGTGCCCAATCGAAAAAAATCAAAGCACTGCTTGCGACATTCACGAGTAACTACCCCAAAGTGCTGTGATAAGAGTCTTCGAATGGGCTTTCTTCCTTCTCCTTGATGACTTTCAAATTGGGTAACGGATCGTGAGGATCATCTCCTCGAGATTAGTGAAGGGCAATCCAACGCTCCACAGATCCGTTACAGACGAAGCATTGGGCATTGTCTTGATTTCCTTGACGCAGCTTGCTTTTGCAAAAGGAGCACATGTTCTGGTGACCGCATGGAACCGCAACCCATAAAGCTTGTCTTTCAAAGCACATCTCACATATTCCAGCCATCTTTGAATTAAAGCCTTGAGCCGGGCTCGCTGAAGCAGAGAAGTATCCACTGGGTGTGCCGAAATTCGACTCGTTACTGTGAGGAGAATCCTGGCCAAACAGATGAACGATTGAGAACGTTTGGCTTTGTAGCAAGGTAATGACAGGCGCCTCGGTTAATATTAAATTTGAATTGCATCACTCAAAAAAGAAAAACAACTGCTCAGTGCATGACATAATACTCTCTGTTTGCAAGCCATTCGTGACTTGTAAGCATCCCAAACTCCGAGTTGTGTGAAACATTACCCACTACCCAGCTTATACAGATTCAGGAAATCGTGTTCGGGGCTGACGTTATACCTCGTAAAGCTGACATGCGGAGTTGTAAGTCTCAGTTCCGTTGCCCTGAACGCCATAGCCACCCACCTTGATCCCCTTTGGGTCTTGTCCCCACATGCTTGAAGGGGGGAGATTTTCTGAAAGAAATCCAGCGAAAGGATGATTAAACGGGGTAGTAGGAGGATTATTTTCGCGCGTTGGTGTCTTTGGTTCCTTCTCAATAAATGGGGAGTATATAGATCTCTCCCTTTCATTGTCCACATTCTTAGTCGACTTTTGTAAATACTGCCCTGGTGGTGCTTCGTGCATCGTCACAGGAGCAGGCCAGGAGCCTGTCGCTGCGTGATTGGCAGGCGGTGCATGTTCTTTTCCCGTCATCTTCAGCCGTGATATCAGCTCTAGTAACAGAGCCACATCCTCTTTGGCTAGTCCAGAATTTATGTCAGAAGAACTCGTCTCACCAATAGACAAGGTTTCCGTGTCATCTGTTCGCACCAATGTATCTTGACTGGCTGATCGGCATCTACTGGAGGAGCTAGAATTAGAGGTCATAGGGGTTCCGCTGTTTAATCCACTCCGGCTATGTCCGTCAGAATAGGTTAACGAAGTTTGCGGTGGCCCATCACACGTTGCTTTCAGGTCTGCATTGTCCCCTACTACTGCAGTACTGGGTCCGTGTCCCCTCAACGACAAGCCCTGATGAAGGCCATAAGTGAAAGCTGGCTGATGGTCAATCGAAGAGGTCATTCCTCCTGATGGTGCTGCAGCTCCTGCATGCTTTCCTTGAGGACCAAGATTAGAACCGCTTGTACAGAAAGCAGCATTAGAGGGCGGTGCTGCATCGGACCTGCCGAGTCTAGCAGCTGAACCGTGGCAGGCGACCTCTGCGTATGAGCGCGTACCGTCCACTAAGGAACGGGTTGTAATGTTCGAAAGATTTCGCCGACCAGCCGCTGAGGGGATGTTTCGATTCATAGGTGGAAGTAGAACCATATGAGTGGCAGGTCCCCTGCCCACAGGGACAATCTTCATTCTGCAGAGCTCTGGGAATGATCGAACAAAGTCGCTGAGCTTCTCGAACCCTAGTGAGGCATGATCGAGCTCCAAACCGCATATTGCTCTGTAATCTCCTTTGAGAGAAGACAGCGGATACCACTCTCCATCCTTCAATCGCGTAGAGACTCTCGACAGGAATTCCGGAAGCCACTCCTTGAAAGTGTTCAACCACGTCGGCTTCCTTCCGAGCAGAGTATTGGATGACGCTCCTCGCATGACGGATTGTGAAACAGAGTGATCACGAGAGAAACTGGATACATTTGCTGAAGGACATCCAAATGAAAGTGAAGCACTTTCCGGTGGCACATCTCGAATGAAAGATTGTAAATTTGAATCACCAGAGACGTTGCACACCGGGAACCCACTCAAACAGGAAGGCGTACTTTCCGATGAGCTGGTCTGCTGGGGTTCGGCCAGCGAGCTCGTCTGATTGCACGGCGGGAGTTCATTCTTCGGCAGACAAAGTGATCCTGGTGTCGCTACTTCGAGCACCTCTGCTTCGTTCAAATCCAATATTTTGTTCCCTGTCATTGCTATGTCGGAATGAGTATTAGAGTCAACTCTTGACACTTCTAGTACCGGCAATTCGAAACGAGGAACTGCACCCTTAATTTCCACCTGCAAGGAAAAGAGATGCAAAGAAGAGTTAAGAGGGAAAAAATCGTCAGCACAAGCTACTTAGGAAATTGAAGCTTCAGTGGTGCATCTTTCCAAGCAGTACAACTCTACAAGCATTAACTCTTCTCCGGAGCCATCGTCTATAATAACTCCGTCCCCCATACCTTCTTTCCATAAATGTTAATATAATGGGCCTCCACTGCAGCCGAGACCGACGCCGCGTGCTTGAACGTAACAAACCCAAATCCACGAGATTGCATTTGATCACCTGCCTGACTCCCAATGACTACAGCGTCCAAAACTGGTCCGTAGTTTACCTCGAAGAAGTCCCGCAAGTCATCTACACATCCAAGCACAAGCACAGTCAGAGCGAAAAGCTCTTTGTGACTATTAACGAGTTTGAACGAAATCAAAATCTATGGAAGTCCCTCTTACACTCTTGAAATCTCTATCAAAGATTTAAATGAACGTAATGCATAGGAAAAGTACCTCGCTGGTCTGTGATCGACTCTATCTGCCTAAACACTAATGAACCAAGCCGACCTCCGCTCGATCCGATCGAACGGAAGAAAAAAAATTTAAGAAAAGTTTAGATTGAGCCCTGGACGAAACAGGTCTAACTCATTGCCCAGGGCAACTAGTACGGTTGGATGATGGGCCAATGAACTGTACGTTACTACTTAGCGCGTCAAATCAAGCAGGTGGCAATAGTTACGTTACTCATTATGACATGGAGCAGGCCCTAAAACATGGTAGATCGGCATAATCTACGAAAAGAATTCATCAGTACCGTATTGGCCTGTTTGGCCAATACTGTATCCCTAATGACATAGTCTCTGAAAATGTGTTTTTCTTGTACAGTACCGAACAGTCGCGCTCTTGAAAGAGATAAGGCAACTGAAGATATGTTTGTTTAGGATGGGAATTGATCATACTCCTATTTCCGGTTCTACATTCACTTCGATATTTCTGGTTGGATGCTACATTACTTCACGTAATTGAAAATGCGATAGCGCTTACCAGATTCTACTGAAGGTGACAATCCTCCAACGAATATTTTCTTGCCCAAGTCCTCTGCGCCAATACGCTGTATTTGCAAGGGCATTGCAGTGCTCGAATCGTCAATTCCACTTTGCCAGTAGCTTAATGACAAAATTGTAAACTCAGTAGCATAGATTTAAGCGACTGACGGAGAATTGCCGGGCTTGGCAGAAAATATCGAGCGACCAGACGGTAAGTGTTGGTGAGTACTTCAGGACATTCGACTTTCATTATAATACTTAAGAAATTCGACTCTCATTCGACCGAGAACTCTGGGTTAAGAAGTGCCCTTCCAATGGCATTAAAAAGATATAGACCTTTGTGCCTCCAACTTGCTTGGGAATGAATGATTGCCCCATCTCCAGTGACACAAACTCCGGGGCTGGATGCGAGAATAAGCATTTCTCTCCGCGAACACACCCTCCTGGCATTGTGTAGTAGCGGCACGTCGCCTCAGATTTCGAAAGTATCAGCGAACTTGACCTGCAGATTCAAAAGTCCGCCATAGCCTCACACTTTTGATATACGAGAACAATTACTTTTGAGAGATCTATTCAATGCGATTATAGTATTCGACAAAGATAATCGAAAACTCTGATGGATCAGAAGCGATTCGTGCTAAGTCGCCATAGAATTCTTGCATGCAGTAGAGAGCATCATGTTACAAAATATGCCTCAGCAGGGCAGATCTATTTCCGAGAACCCTAGCTCAGCAAAACACGTTGAAGTGGTTGAACCTCGAGGTCTGTGAGGTGACGGATCGAGGATTATTCCTGGAGTGATTCATGAAAATCTAGTGCTACTGGGTCCGACCCTCGAATGAACCCAAGGATGGTGTTCCGATTTGCACCAAAGTTTACAGTTCAATCATTGCAAATGGTTAGCTCCATCTTGAAGACTTCAGAACTCAGGGAGACTAGATCGAATTTCTTGGATACTTTTACAATTTCTAATATATTTAGATTAGATACAGAAATTCCGAGTGGACACACAAATGCGATTCATATTAGAATCTTCGCGTCGACAAATTCAGCAAAATACTGCCATTGTTAGAAGGCAGTTTAGATTACTCTTTTACTATGCTCAAATGCCACAGAATTTTCTACAGGATAAGTATAAAGTACAATGTAGCACATTTCAATGGATAAACATTCAGAGTGGTTAGCGTAGGAAATTGCAGATTTAGGATCGAGAATGAAACCTCAGGTTGCTGACGTGTCCGTCCGCTCCATACTGGAAAAGTAAGCGCATGCAATCTATTGAGGAGTGCTTTGGATCTGCGCAGATCCTAGCTATCGTCAGCAACTGCGTCTCGCAACGATGGCAAGCGGATATACAGGAGTGACGCAGCTGAACTGATGCCTGAAACCTAAATTTTCTATCAGTGCTTTCTCACTTCTGGATTCTTAGTGCTTAGGACCACCAGAAGACCAATGGAAAATTAGAGAATAATTAGTTGAACTGTCCCACTCAATAATCCTAATGCTGCTAAGTTAGATTTCGCAGGAAGAAGAGATCGCGCTTGTTTGCAACCAGCTAACCTCCAAGGAGGTGCTCCATGCCCTGATTTCGAAGAAGAGAACGAATCTCCGAGGCCTGCAGAAACACGTAAATCATTTTAGTATACCCTTACGTACTTAGATAATTTCGATCTATTCACTCGCTTTCATCTGAGCACTGCCGGAACATCTTCAAAAGAGATCTCATAGATGCGACTAATGTACCAAACTATCCTACCGAGTCTACACTGTCTATTTCTCCTTGCGACTTCGTAAAACAGAGCCATTACCACCTGAGGACGCAATTCCACAAGTTTCAGTAATGGTAAACGCCAATTAAGCATATGCCATCAAGCAGACATAAGAAAAATCTCTCTCCTCTGAGTCCCTCCAAGCACTGGATATTCACAGCCTAAAGGTCGGTATGCTTCTTTACTTATCACTAGGAATTACCATAGCTACCGCGCCATAATTTCATGATAACCTCTTCCACTCAGTTACTGCGCTCAAGGCTTCACGATAAACTCTGAGCACTACTTAGCTAGTTTGTCCCTCGATCTTCAGGACAATCATATGTTTCTCCTCTGTTATCAACGACACGGACTTGAAAATTCCGAATTTCACGCAGCTATTCAAATGCTCAGGAATTGCTCAAATAAAATTTAATTAAAAAGTGAGACGTCAATTGATGAACGAAATTGGCTTCAGAAGTTTTGTTCATGCATAGAAGCCTTGGACGAATAAATTTAGAGGCTGATTAGTAATTACGAAGCAGGACATGATGACCTCACTAGAAATTTCTTAGCATGATGGACATGATTGTGATGGAGATATAATGCAGAATAAGCGCGCGGTGAAATTGAAAGCCGAATTAAGGATTCTCTAAGTGCAGACAGACCTCAAAACTAAAGCAGAAATGAATTATCAATTGGTCTTTCACTAGCGGTACATGAGATGAATTTAAACCGTAACCAGGGATGAATCCAAATTCACGAAGGAGGACCTGATCTTCTCACTAACGAGCAGTTAACCAGGCACAGTCGACCTTCCTGTGAAGTTGAACGGAATCTAACTTCCGCAAGCTCTCAGCAATGCAGAATCAATAATTTCTTCAGAGCTTATAGCTCTCGGATCGTGCTAAATAAATTAATAAAGAAGAATGAAACACCAATTGATCAACGAAACTGACTACATGAGATTGATTCAAACCAAAACAAGTCACGGGCGAATTGAATTATAGGCCAATTTCGAAGCAGGAAATGATGAGTGACCTTCTCTTCGTCCACCTGCAATTCTTGCAGCTGGCTAGGCACGATCGCCATGCTTGTCATAGAGAGAGTAGGATTTCCGCAATCGAGGAGGGAAGCCGATATAAGCAGTGCACGAGCAGCAAGCTCGGCCGTCAAGCTGCTGCGGCGAATTTGGAGAAGTGCAGGCGATGACCACTCGCCTCCCGTGCTTTCACTTGACCGAGGACTATGCTGATTCAGGTGTCATTCGACATTTCGATCTGGTTCGGCTTCCCGATTCGAGATCACGAAATCACGAAACCTTCACTCCGGATATCATCCTAATCTAAAATGTTCTGAGGGTATCAATGTGCTCTCACAGTCGTTACTTAGGGAGTATTCAGGGAGTAACAGGTTACGAGATCCCACCCACTCAGATATAGGGTTTTAAGGGGACCCATACTAATTAATCAACTTTTATACACTAAATAAATATCTACCTTTGTTGTACGTCAATAGTTAGTGAAGTGTCTGAGGGTTGTTTCAAACATCTACAGTTTTCCACAATAAGAGCCTTTAATTGTTTGGTCTCCTTAATACCCCTATTTAGTGTACTTATCTGCAAAATAACAACTTTGAAAAAAAAATTGGAATATTTTGTGTGAAATAATCTTCAATCTTGAAGAGATTAAATTTTAGGAATCACCCCACAAAAATTAAACTATTATGAGTTTGCCAAATTTGGATGAATGTTTAAATACTTGGATGAATTAATGACATATCATCTAGCATACATACTTTTGATGTAAATAGTTGAGCCAATCTAGTGAAGATTATAAGCTACACTACTTTATAGAATTGACAATAAATCCTCCAATACAAATAAATGGGATTCTCTTACTAACACGTTTTCAAAAGTGTCCACAACTTGATACCTATACAAAATAGCAAAAGTAAGTTGCCTAACGGTTAGGTTGCTTTACCTCAACAAAGTTACTTTACAAGTCATCAAAGTCAAACAAATCTTTCTACAAATCTTTCCATTTGTATACATCGAGGTTCATGAATCCCAATTACAACAATATCTAATCCAAAAATAGTGCATTCTTGTACAATACCAATAATATTTATATAGTAATATTTTTGTAGTGTCAAATGTCAAAAAATTAATATGAGGCAACCTAATTTCATTATTTTGTGTAGATGTTTTGAAGTTATTTTTTAATTAGATTTTTTGGTATCTATTTTCAATCATGTGTAACATGATTCTAGTAAATTGAACCTAGCATAGTCTTAGCTAAAATGTACAACCTCTATTCAGGTTTAATTTTAGATACACATGTTTTGAACACTTTGAAATATCATAATTTATTCATATTGTTTCCAAAAAATGCAATTTTCATAAAATCTACTATAATTCTTATTTGACTACCAACGAGATTCAACATAACTTTTATAATTCAACAAAAAGAACCATGATCAATACCTACTTTGGACAAATATAGGTGTTGTAACCTTACTGGAAATGAAAGATTATAGAAATGTATAGGAAATAGAAAGGTTTGAATATTTAATTTGGTATTAAAATATAACCTATTCTAATCCCAAAAAAAACAAAAAGTTCAAATTTTGAACAACAAATGACCACAAGTATATGCCGCACACAAAGAATCTTGATTTCTTCATCCATCCAACTATTGTAAATTCTTGTTTTAGTTCTCAATCATTTTTACAGCATAGATTTTCAAGACTTTAGATTTGAAACAATTTTTTTTAGTACAAAAGATACAAGTATGTTTCACCTAACAAAGTATATTTTTCAATTTCAAAAATGCCCCTTAAAATTTGACTTGATTGAATAAGTTAAATAAAATCTTGAAAATCCACCATCAACAAATTTTAAATTTTATACTTGAAGAGAAAAATTCTTATGAAAATTCAAAATATGATTAATAGATTGTATGTAAAAAATTCAATTCTCAAGTCACCTAAATATAATATTCTCTCAAGATGAATTTTGTAATACATCTTCATTGTTTTGGACATTAAAAGTGTGCTTTATCTTTAATCCCAAAATATCCAAGACCCTTTTGAACTTTTCAAAATTTACTTTAAGCAAAACCCAAAGTTGAGGTTTTCATCATTCTTTTTATTTTTTTAAACTATAAGTATATAATATTAAATTAAGTGTGTTATAGACAACTTAAGAATTAAAAACACAATACTATCACATGTGGATTGAAAGATCATAATGCTTGATCACACAAGGGGGATTAAAACTTGAAAATGAATTTAAGTCTTTCAATCCTCTTTTTACATGTTAAATCTAAAATTGAGGTCATGAAAAAATATATAAAGTTAAAGCACATAACAGGCATAACCATAATCAATTCATAGCTTCTCAAAATTTATTTTACACATTTTTTAATTTGAATTCTACTGTAATTTTCCTCTCAAAGATTTAGTGTATTTGAGATTCATCTTAAAGAGCTTCTCCCACTAAACAAACAAGATTTACCGCAAAAAACATTCTTGTACAAAATCTTCAATAGAAAAATTTTGCAAAAGTTTTTTTCAAAAACCAAAATTTTAATGCTTCAAAACATAACTTCAAAAAAAAATTATGCTTCCAAGATAATAGTGTTAGTTTGAAATGGCATCTCAATTACTCAGTAGCTTAGGCAATGTAATGGAATAATTAAATAGACCCTTGTTGAATAGGGTATAAGAAATCACAACAAGCTTAAACACCACACATACACTGTTACACATTAAGGTAGAACTACCCATTACCACCATTTACCCAATTCCCCCACCTATAGATTCCTCCCATTTTCGTCACTGGCCCATCTTATTACCACAATCTTATTCATCCATGATTATGATGGCAATGCTCTGGGGAGCGGACACATCAGCCCACACTTCAACAATGGTCTGTTCATGCTTTACCAAGGGTCTACTCACAGTTTTACATTTCAGCTTTGAAAAATCACAAAAAATTCAATTCTTGTCAGAATGTCTTTATTTTTTTGGCAATTGACTTCTCTCAAACAATTCAATCTTTGAAAAATATGAGGGCTCATAAATAGCTTCTCCAAAGTACCTAGATAGCAAATCTGTATGGTAATGGGTAGTTCTACCTTAATACTTGCTTTACCCACCACACAGGTGAGATGACGTTTCGAATTCCATAACATAAATACAGAGTGAAAGGAGAGGGGAAAGAAGCTACTGTTAACCAACTAACTAACTAATCTAAATCATATCAAATTTGTAACTAACACAGTATAAAGTAAATCTACTTTCTATGCCTGAGTAGTAGATTGTAGTTGTATCCTACATTCCCCCTCAGTTTGCTACTTGGATTTGCAGAGGTAACTTTTAGCATTGAAATATTAAGCCCATGTTAGTTTTTGAAATGGGAAGCATCATGGTGATGACGATCAACTTTTTTGGTATGTGCATGGGATTTGAATATCCTTTGATTCTTTGAGTAATCATATCAGCTCTTTGAATTTGGTTGATGTAAGTAGCCCAAGCTGACTTCTCATTTCATGGAAGGGTACCTTGTTTAATGGCATGGTGAGAATGACTGCCATTTGTGACTGAGTCCTTACAAATTCTAAACATATGTGTCCCTTTAGCATATGATCCCAAATGAAGTGACACGTCTTTTCTATGCTTTGTCCATGCTTGGAATACTGGATTTTTCACCATCTGGTTATAGGCTGCATGATGGGAAATTTAATTTCTTCAAATAAATTCTTTATTCACATGGCCTTTGCTAGCACTGGGTACTCAGCTTCTAAACTAGATTGAGCAATTTTGACTTGACGCTTGCTCTTCCACGATATTGGTGAAGACCTGATGCTCATCAGATATCTAGAGGTGGAACGCCTTTCGTCGAGATCTTCCAAATAATCATTGTTCGAACGGAGTAAAATCTCCCCCTTTCAGATAGTGTAGTGCCAAGTCATGTGCCTTTGAGATAGCAAAAAATGTGAAGCACAGCTTAAAGGTGAGCTTCACACAGGGAGGATGTGCATCGTGTAACAATACCTACTGCAAATGAGATGTCGGGCCTGGTATTGGTGACATGGAGAAATTTTCCAACTGCCACACGATATCACATGATACCATAATCATCTGATAAAGGTGAATTCATACATAAACAGTGTCCCGTAGAGACTGGGTCCCATGGGAGTGGGAGCAGGAAGACCCTGAGACATCCATACAATGAGACATCTATACAATGAGACATCTATGAATATAGCATTGATGGGATGAGTATACCATGGGAACTATAAAAAAATCAACTCCCAAGTATAGGAACAAGGAGCCCAGGAGCCAAAGATTGTCATTTGGAACTCATGGCATAGTCGGGCTTGAAGAGAAGCAATCTTCTTAGAGTGGTTTCCTGTGAGCATAATGTCATCAATGTAAATGGCAAGCAAGACAATGAAGTCTTCATGGATCAGCCTAGCAGGGGTCTGGGCCAATGGAGATAAGATATTTATTAATTCAATCAAGCCATAGGGGGCAGCATATTAATCATTTGTTCCACCAAGTTGGTTTCTGAGATTGTGTAACTCCACCAACGTCTTTTCATGAACTCCTACCGCAGTGAACCCACACCGTCTAATTCAGTACATTACACCATCTGATCTAGTATATCAACTCTGATACCATATAGGAAATCACTACATCCACACATACATGGTTACACACTGATATTTGCTTTTGCCATCACACAAGTTAGATGGCATTTCGAATTTCATAACATAAATACAGAGTGAAAGGAGAGGAAAACGAAGTTACCTTTAACCAATGAACTAACAACCTAAATCATATCAAATTTGTAACTAACACAGTATAAACTAAATCTACTTTTTATGCCTAAGTAGTGGACTGTAGTCGTATCCTACATAGCTGGACGTTAAACCCTGCCCACGAAGTGGGCCCAACAAGCTGGATTTATCCCAAGGGAATACACAAGAGTTTTTTTAATTTTTTACATAAATTTTTTTTGGCAAATTTTGAATTCATATTTGAAATTAGAGACCCCAAAGTTAGTTAGGATAGGTTTGAAATATACCCTAGATGCAGTTCAAAATAGGGGGCATGTTTTACTTTTATCCCTGGAAAACCCCAAGTTATCTTGTTGGGCCCACTTTGTGGGCAAGATTTAGTGTCCTCTATTGAGTATGTGGTATAAATTAGATTTTGGATATTATACTCATTAACTTCCATGGTGTACTCCAAAGTTGTACCAATCTCTCAAGGACAAAAGTTTAGACAAGTTCTTATTATCTCAATTTTTGGCATGATTTTTTAAAACTTTTTTGGAACATAGAAAAATTCATTACTTTTTTCGGAATATAATTTGTACTTCTATCGGTGCTTGGGAGCAAAAGTTATGCTATCCAAAGCTAAAAATGGAACTCACTAGACAATACAAAAAAATTGCAAAAATTCAAAATTTAAATTTTAAATTTTTGTTTATCATAGATCATATTTTTATCTATGTGGAAGCCTTCAATTCGTTTTATTTGGACCAACAATGAGAAAATTATGGAGAATCTTATTAAGACAATCACATCATCTTTAAAAAAAATATAGGATCCTTTTTTAATTCAATTTTTGCACCTTTTTTGGAAACAAAATTCCACATGGTTTAGTTTAGTTTTTTTGAACAATCACATAATTGGAATTAGTATATTTCAATTCCATATTAGACCTACAAATGATTTAATTTTCCACTCTACTTCATAACTACTTCTACTTAACATTTTCTTAAGAATCAAAATCAAAATTTTTTCTTGCAAATTTTTTTCACAAGACTTTCAATTCAATTCTTCAACATATAAAATTCTTAATTCAAAATCTATTGTGCAAAATTTTTAAGTAAATATCTCAAGGACCAACAAGATATAACGTGGCTTCTTCAAATTTTTCAATGGCAAATTCTTGGTAGGGTGAAACAAATCTCAATATTTTATAAATTAAAATCTTGTAGAATCTTGTAAACAAGTTCTCATACTTGATGCATTTTTTTTATTTTTGAAAATTTCAGTGTGAGAAGTATTAAAAATTAATTTAGGAAATGTAGTCTCACAGAAAAAAGAAGCATATATAATGTTTTTCCAATGAAAAAGAATAGTAGGGATGTGAAAAAAATTCTGAACTTTTTTAGTCTTTATTTTGTACAAAAATTAGGTTTAGAGATTTTTTTTTTCAAATTTGTGTTTTTAGAATTTTTATAAAACTACAATAATCAATATAGTGTGATTAAAAATACAAAATAATTAGAATGATTCCAAATTTTTGAAGATATTCCAAATAATATGCAAATAATATCAATTGTTCAATTTCAAAATCAACACATATATAAATTTCTTAAAATTTTGTAGGATCCCATCTAGTCAATTACAACTTTCTACACCCTTTTAAAAAATTTGTACAAATTTGAGAGAGCTTTTTATTTCTAAATTTTTTAAATTAAAAAAATACTATCTTTGCTTCAAATTCCAATGGAATTTTTTTGGGGAAAAATAAGCATTATTCATCTTCTTATCATTTTTCTTCCCTAATATTTGCATTTTTTGCCTGTAAAGTTGATCATCCAAAATTGTTATAATCTAAAAATGCACATGACAATATTTTCCACAATTAATTCCATGCATACTAAACAAAATGGTCTTTACTTTTATATAGTTAAAATTGAAAATTTCAAGCACTTCAATGTGCAAAAAATATCAAAGTGGCAATTCATTGAAAACCTTCATTGTCAAAAAGTTGATGGGCCTTGAAGGGTTACAAAGATTTAAATGTCTTAAAATCTAATTAGATAAGGTTCAAGAAAAAAAATGTTTTCCTTACTTTAAATGCAAATATCTTGCAATTTACATTGTGAAAGATTCTAAAATTTCTTTTATATAATTTCATACTAACTATTTGTAAGATCCTATGGTTAGATATGCAAATAAATTTTAGTAGTTTTGCTCTTTGCAATAGAAATGGCAATTATGAAGGCCTTCATCCTTTAGAGGTTAAATGAGAATTGTGTCTTAATTTCATCCATTATGCTCTCATTGAACTATTTTTCATTCATTTGCTAATTACATTCAAAATCTCCTCAACAAAACCTTGTATTTAGAAGAAATCTTTTTGATGTTGTCACATTGCAAAAAACTCCATTCTAGTTTATTAATAAGGCTACAAAAATTTGCCTTTGTTCCTCTACTACCTTAACACAACATGGACTTTCAAGATTAAAAGTGTTCAAAGAATGATTTTCAATATAGCAATAGAAATTAAGAATGCGACTATTCATTGGCTTTTCAAAGCATTCTAATAACCTATGTGTATGGATTTCCTAGTGTCTCCTGGAAGATTTTAGGTTTCTTCAAATTAACCTCAAGACATAGTCATAGTATATTTCCAATTTCACTTCAAAAATTTTAATTAAAAATAATAATAAACTTTTATATGATTTTTAAAATTATTATTTTGTAAAAATTATAGTATTACAAAATGATAAAAATAGTATGAAATTTTTAGCAAAATTAGAGATGATAGTGATTGATAATGGACAATATGATGGTGTACATTGGTGTACTCTTTGAGTTCACTCTAAGAGAAATTTGATAGGCTTTTCTGAGTTTGCTGTACTTTCCAGACGCGGCAAAAGTGGGTTATTTTAAGCTTTCAAGATGCTATCTTTAAAGTGTCAAAAAATTATAATTATAATAATTTTGAAAAAAAATTTAAAAAACTATATTATTGGTACTACATTTCATTAATCAAGCTTCAAAATATTTAAAATCAATACTTATGTGAGATTCAAGTTTGATCCTATAATCATACTTATGCGCAAGTTTGTCTTTCAAGGATTAAGCTTTGTATTAATTGATTAAAAAATATCTATAAGTTCTTTGTGTTATATACTCTTGTTGTCTTAGATAGTCATAGGATTTTATTGAGAAGTTGATAACTATTTTACACTTACAATCTTTTTTGATAGGTATTGCATACTTTTATTCTTGTATTACATTGGATTAGTGTGTCCCTAAAAGTAGAGTAGTGTCCTTTCATAAATTAAAAGATCAACCAATAGAAACGCAAATTCTCAATCAAGACCTATTGTTTCCCCTAAAACTATAACCAAAGGTCATTTTGCAATTGAAAAATTTATTCACCTATGGATAGTTGCTAAGCAACACTATTTCATGTGAAACTTTGCCTCCATTCCAAATCCTCTTTCCAACCCTAAAACTTTGTATTCAATCAAATTTATCGCAACATAAAATTTTTAAATTAAAATCTTAAGTTATAAATAGACCTAAGTAATCTTTAATATTCTTGATGTGTTGAGACCAAAAAATTATTCCATAGCATCTTTCTAAAAAATGATACAAAAACATTTCATACTTTTATTGTCTTTGGTAGATCCAACTTGAAGATCTTTTATTAAACTCCTTTAAGACAATGGTTTTTTTTATGACAATTGAAAATTTGGATTGGTATATACAATCTCAATTTTAGTATGATATTTGGAAACATTTTTTGGAGACAAGAGGATAGATTAGCCTCATAGAAATATAATTTTTTTATTTATATCGGTGTCCAAGACCAAAAGTTATTAGTTATGCCATCCAAAGTAGAAATAGTTGAGTATGGGTACATCAAAATCATAGAAACTTGAGATATATATTTTTAAATAAGCTACTCATAGAATATATTTTTAATTACATGGAAAGCTTAATTTTTCCATTTAAATGTAAAAGTTACAAAGAGTCTTGTGTTTTGTGGTAATTAAAGCATGGGATTTGTTTCTAAACTCCCTTTTTCACAATTTATATAAGAAATGGTCTACAATATTGAGATTTCTTACTAAAACAATATTCTAGTTACAATTGGTATCCTCTATTTTTATTTTCATTTGAAAATTTTCAAAATTGAGAATAAAGGACAACTTTGTATGATTTTTCTTTACCTTTATTGCTCACAAAATAAAACTCCTCATAACTTTTACCTTATTATTCATAATCAAATGGTTCAAACTTTTTTTAAGTATGGCAAACCCTAGCTACAACACCTCAATACATGCATGTTACTTCAAACCCTAAAGCTCATAACTTCCTACATGTGGACACTATTCACATTGTGAATGTTAAAGACAATGATGGATGATTAGCTAGAAGAGTTGTATGTTTGTATGTTTAGATAGGGAGTTATAATTCCCTTTTATCACAAATTGTTGGCTTGCTTGTTGAGCTCTGCATAAAAGCAAAAACTACCATGCAAGAGTCAAATCTAATATGTCCTTGAAAGTGAGGAGCTTGATAGAGGTGCATTAGGGTACATTTTTTTCATTTCCTCTTCAGAGCAACTCTAATGCTAATGAGAACGAACATGGCAATTGCATAATGGCATGGCTAATAAAAAAATACACAACCCAATGCAACTAACATTAGTCACTCTTTAATCCCGATCCCACCTTTTCCATTCCTAGCCTAGCAATTTGGTAAAATATGAAGAGCCTGTAAGTTGGCTCACCAAAGAAAAAATCATTATTGTCATACTTTTTCAATCTTTTTTTTATGTATACTAACAAATTAGAACTCCCTTTTTTTATATGAAAAATATTTTTTATTATAGAATCTTTTCTTCTCCTTTTTATAATTTGAAAAAGACCATTTGAAGTTTGGATCATTGGCTTTGCATTGGATCAATTTTTTAAAAAGTCATTAGAGTAGAATGAGGTCGACTTCCCTCTTCTTCAAAATCTCAATAAAGTAGAGGCACTAGTAGCCAATCATTTAAGCAATTTTGTAGCAAATCATGAGTAGTATGAAGTGGTGGAAAATTTTTACTTATAAGAAAATAGAAAATATGGAAATTATAAAATTTCCATAATTTTTATTTTCAAAATTGAATTTATTGTGAATTTTGGAAGCCATTAAGTATTCACAATCCATAGCCAATGTTTAAACTCTTTGAATTCCAATCATTCAAGAACTACTTTCTTGCTCACTACTTGAGGATGTATGTCATAACCTCATTAGTCCCAACCTTGAAAAAGACCCCAAAACACATTCCAAGCTTTGGTTGGAAATCTGTTCTAGCCTTGGTTGAAAGTACTACATTCTACAAGTGGTTGGAATGAACCGACTCCCTTGCTCATCCTTGAGTGAAAATGTTGAAATTTTTAACTAGCCATGCATGATAAAATTTGCAAATTTTGAATTAAATTTACAATGAAAGGCCCCATATTATCTACAAGATTTATACACAAAATAGTGAAATTAGGTTGCATTAACAATTAGATTGCCTTACATCAAGAAAATTACCATAGAAGCCATCAAAGTCAACAAATATATATTTTTAAATATTTCCATTTGTACACATGGAGGTTCATGAGTCCCAATTACAACAAGACCTAATTCAAAAGTAGTGCATTCTTGCACAATAACTGAAAATACTTATATAGAGTCATATGTCAAGAAATTAGTGTGGGGCAACCTAATTTCACTATTTTGTGAAATAAATAAATCAAGTACAAAATAGGAGGTCTTTTATTTTATATGCACCCTTGGAATGACTTGGAGGGGACAAGTGGTGGGGTGGTTAGGCTCACTATGGCTAGGTTTTGTTTTTTACTTTCTCATGCCAAATTGCACTAGAAACGATTAATTTGGCTAAATAAATGCCAAAAAATGCCCCAAAACTTGGATGAAATCGTATAAAAAAAAATCTTGGATGAAATCACTAGATTGAGGATGGAAACCAAATTATAGACATGTGATATTTTCTATCCAATATGTATGTGGATGAATGTTGAAATTTGGAGCACCACTGTAACATTCTATATCATTTTATATTGCTACTTTGTCACTTCCTAACCCTTCAGCAATGCCGAGGATGTTTTTTGGCCAATGAATGACAAAGAATCTCTCCATGTAGGACAGAAGTGCAACTATTCATCCTCCAAATTTTATGGGAGAAGGGAGACGTCTTCTACAATAGTTTGTCTCTCAATAAGTACTTTTTCATTTTTTTAAGCCAACAATTCACATGGTACCCAAACACATGATTTCCACGATGACCGGCTCATCATTTAAGGGTTAAAAAATGAAAAACCAACAACAACAACAACAAACCCTGACCCAACCCAACCCTACAAGTTGGGTGTTGAGCGTGGTTGGCTCCAGCTTTACTGTCCCTGTTCCCATTTTACCATTGGAGATGCTCGTACCGTTATTGCGCCAGTATTGTGAAGCTCATACAGTTTCCATGGAGGACGATCGGTCTTCAAGTTATTCCTTCAGTTGGGTCTTTCCCTCTACATCTGATCCTCTGCGTATTTCTAGAGACTGAAAAATGTAAGAGTTAAGTGATGGCAGCCTAAATAATGAGATGCACTTCAGTTGTCATTTGCATGGCAGACAACTTCTGAAGTTCGATTTGATTTGTCCCTTGGTTGTCATGGAACTAAGGGCCTCCTTACATGCTCACCTAGTGGGCAAAGAAAGCAACTAAAAGACAAGAACAGTGCCACCAATGATCAGTAAGAAGTAGGAGAGGGAGTTCTACCGATCCCGGTGTATTCCACACTATAGAAGCAGCATAAAAGTGCTTTCTATATTTTGACCCTGTTGACTCCTCCCACCCACCGATACATGTAGGGAGACCCTAAGTGCATTTTTTGAAGCGTTGGACGAAAGCGACCTACTCATGCAGATTTCTTCACAAGCTATGTGCCAATTTGTGGTTGAATTGGGCACTTTGGGAGTTTTCCATGATTTTTTGATTGATTTAGTTTAGTATTTCAAAAGGAATGTGTTTGGGCTTTGCTTTTGCAGTTGGACTAATAAGGACCAGTTTATACTTAAGGCCGGATTGCGGTTTGGCTGGAACTCTCCAAGTTTGAACCAATAGGAGTGCTTAATTTCTCCAATTTTGGCCCAAGGCGTTTATACTTGGGGCCGGATGGAACTACTACTCATCCTACGTGTTGCCTTAGGTGGCATGGTTTTGGCGCCAAACCATCCAGCCCCAAGGGAGCAATCAGGCCAAGGTTTTGAGTAACCCGATTTCCCATCTAGGGCCAGATTGAGGCCAGATTGGACTCCTCCGTTGGATTGTACAAATCTTCACCGTCTACTAATGCAAAGTTTTTTGTTTTCTATTTTGGAACATGCTTGTTAATTGTGAGCTCAAGAAACTTCCACCAATTTGCAATGCTAAATTTTTGGAGCTTATCTGTTGTCAATATTTTAGTTTGAAAATTGGGAGTAGTGGGTTGAGTTGGGGACTCTGGGGCAGAAGTGTATACAATTAATATAATTCATTAAATAAACTACTACTACTAATAACAATATATAATATATACAGTTTTGTTCATTCAATAAGATATTCTGTAAAATTGTTTTTAAATGAATATGAGATTTAAAAGCTTATTTGGTTTGATCATTTTTGACTGACTCAACATATTAAGATGTTTATTTTTATTTGGTATTTGTTACATGTTTATTTGGTAGAATTGTTTTTAATTTCTAAATGTCTAAGGCATCAAATTTTTGTGTCAACAATACTTTGAAGTTTAAAAAAACTTAACTAATTTGCTATTTTTAGTAGTTCATATATATAAAAAGTCTTTTTGAAGTCTAGTGTTAGCATAAAAATTCAATTTTTAAAAATAATTGATTATGATTTTTTATTCAATATTTTGTACAAGGGTGTCCCATTGCAATCTTGACTTTTATAGTATTGAGGGCTTTTGGAAATGAGTCTCAAATATACTAGATCTTAAAGAAAAAATCACATTAACAATTTGTTTAAAAAAATTGTAGAGTAGATTTTGAGAAGCCATAAATTGATTGGGGTTATGCATATTAGGCCCTTTATCCTCATATTTTTTTGGTGAGTAACTTTTAAATTTGATAGGTGAAAAAAGGATTAAAAAACTTCAAATCACTTTCACAATTATAACACCCTTATGATCAAACATTATTTATTGTTTGAAATTGTATAAATTCTCATGAAAATAAATGAAAATTATATGGGCTACAACTCTAATTTCAACATCAAATCTAATTTTAAGGTGAAGAGAAAAGAAAAGGTTAAAATAAAAGTGAAAGAACTCTTTTTTCAAATAGAAAACAAAGAAAGAAAAAGGAAAAGGTTCAAAATTTTTTTTAAACTTTCTCTTCTATTATTGAAATAGAAAAAATAGGAAAAAAATATATAAAATTTTTAAAATTTAAAACACTCTTTCTTTTATTTTTGAAATAGGAAGAATAGGAAGAAAAAAGAAAAGTTGTATGTGATATGTTTTTTATATTGAGCTTTAAGAAAATACAAGAGCACATTAATCTTCAATCCAACCTTAGAATCTGGCCTCATCACTTTATATTACTTGAGGCCGGAGTGATGAATCCTCAATCCGGCTTCAAAATCCAGCCTCACCACTTTATACTATCTAGGGCCGGAATGGTGAATTGGGGCTGGATTGAAGACAAATTGGGCTAGCCTTCCATCTAGCCCCAGAGTATATATAAACCAGCCCTAAGTCTATTTCACAGATTGTGGCAGTAATATGAATCCCAAGTAAGGCAATAACAAAGATTGCCAACTAAGGCAGTACAACGAAAGCCTACAACTAATGTTATGCTCGCCTTGGTTGTCCAATTCAATGATTGTGTTGCTTTATGGAATATGAAACAAAGCTATAGTTGAATGAGTAAAAGCATTTAGAATTAGTAGAGAAATCAATATGACAAACAATCTTTAGACCCTCGGAGGGCAAGTCACTCTCAATGCCCACCTCTTTTGAGTATGCACCTTCGCAAAGCACTTATCTATGAGCCCTTATTTACCCACCTTTAGTAAATCAACATGCACAACTAGGTTTTAGTAATTATGGTTAATTCCTATGGGTGCCTAATGTCGGTCCATTGTGCCTTTCAACCAATGGATCTTTTTTCAAACTTAATCAAAACTAATCTTGAAATTAACCCATAAAACCTAGCCAAATTGGAAGTGTATATTTTTTACTAGCTTGTTTTTCTAGGCCACGGTGGCTTTTAGTCAATTGAAAGATGGTATAAATTTAGACATACTAAGTGATAGAAGACTTCATGCCATTTCTAAAAACATAAAATTCCCCCTTTTCCGACTTTCCTAACAAAAGTTATGGATGGATGAAGTTTAACCTTTAAGAAACTCTAAAAACTTCATTCAAGGTTTTACCCTTCTTCCCTATTTCAATTTATCTTGAAATTTTACTCCTATCTTTAAGTTACTATGTTTTAATTAAATTCCAAGTCTTGACCTTAGTGAATGATTTTTTCTACAAGTCATCTGATTTTTAACCTAAACTTCATCCGTCTATATCTTTCTTATTTTAACTCCAAATTTAATGTATGATATCTTTTTGGAAAGCTACAGACTTATTCTACAAGTTTATAAATTCAATATATAAAATTAATCTAATTTAAACTCTCTGAATTGGACCTCTAGTTCGGCCACTACATATAAATATTTTTTTGGAAGACTTAAAAAGAAATACTAGAAGTTGGTATCTTAACTCGGGTTGGGCGTTGATAAGTAAGTGGTTCAACATTCCAACAAATTCTCCATCATTTGTCATGTTTCAAAGTATTTTGGTAATTTTTCCAGAGGCCCCAAGTAGGTCTGAAAATACTACATGAAACTACTTAATACAACTTCATCTTTTCCTTCTAACTCATTTCTTTCCCTTCTCTACTATTCAATTTCAATTATTTTGTTCATCCCAATGGTTGATTTGACTTAGAATAAAATAATTGACTTTGAATTCCCAAATAATAATTGACCTTTGGCTTCCCTATCCTAACTAAGTCAATTATTATCTTATCCAATTTCTAATGGCCCAAATAACTTCTCTAAGATTTCCTTCTAAATTTTATTAACTCTAATTGTTTCATTCAACTACAACTATCACTCTATCATTTCTATTTGCAATTTGAATGTTAAGATTTCAAGTGATAGAGCTTCAAGTGTTTTCTTTCTCTTTAGACTTCTATTCTTATTTTGAATTATTGACAATTTGTGAAGAGTTTTGTTTAATCTACTCTATTTCCCTTTCTAACTTCTATCCTAATTCTACCCCTTTTCCTTCTAATTTAATTTAGTATTTTTGTTTTAGACTATTCTAGTTCCTAGTCTATGTTTTCAAGAACTTTAGAAATCCAAAAAAAAATGAGAAAAAAAATGTGAGGGGACAGCCTATCTATAAGTCCAAGCTGGAGCTGGAGCCCAGACAATTCAAGTCGGAGCCGGAGCGCCAGTCAATCTAGAGTTTGAGCACAACAGTCCGATTACCTCATAGACTGGCTAGTTGCGAGGTTAGTCCCCCTTTTATTTGGGGGTGCCACATGGCGGAGCGTGAATAGTTGAACCCCATACGAGGCGACGTGGTGGAGCGTGACTGATTGAACCCCCTTGGGCAACTTGTGTGTATACTGACCCTCCTTTGGCAGCTTGCAACCCATCCTTGGGGTGTCTAGGCCCTTGCAGCTCTGATATTTTGGTTTTCTTTCCTCAATATCTCAAAATAAAATACACTCAAGACTTATAAAAACAAAAACAAAAAAGAACTCTTAGGGTTATTGACCAAAACCTTTGAAGGTTTTTTTCTAATTCAAACATAGGATTTGACTCTATTCTTTTGGAGGCTAAACTTGTTTTTTCCCGAATAGTGTTTTGGACACTAAACTTGGTGAAAATGATGGCATCCACTATCGTATAGGAATTTCTAGGACTTCATAGTTCAAAGCTTCACCGTGGATTCAAAATATCCAAACAATTTCTATAAACTTAAAACAACCAAAGCCAAAGTTTCGCCGTAGTTTTGAGATATACAAAATTTCCTATAAAAAGTTTTAAGGACCAAAGTCAAAGCTTTGTTGCCATTTTGAATAACAACTAATATCTATAAACTTTTCAAAACAAGCAAAGCTAAAGCTTTGACATAATTTTGACAAAACAACAATTCTAAACAATTTCCCAAATAAGCGAAGTCAAAGCTTTGCCATCCCAAATGGGACAAGGGAAAATACGGGCAACAAAATGATTGTTAGTACCAACAAGCTAGTATAAGGTTAGTACAAAGTTAGTATAACTAGAAAATACCACAACTTTGTACATGTGCGTTAGTATTAGAAATCAAACCAAATAGACACTAGAGGTCTTTCCTAAGTGGCATTGCCAGCCATAAGGGGAGAAATTTCTCTAGGATTAGTACAAGTGTTAAAAATAAACCCCAAAACTTCAACAAAGCACCAAATTTCAACAAAACATCAACTAAAGTTTCCAAAACTTCAACAAAAACACAATAAGAAGAAAGTTAAGCTTTAAGGGACCCCAAGTCCTTCAAGAGAGCTTCAAAAACAACAACAAAGGAGCTTGAAATGCTCCAAAAACAAGAAAATTTGGCAAGATGACCTAAATGGCCAAAATCCAACTAAATGGACCTAAATGAAAACAAGGCGATTCAAAATGAACCTAAGGGGTGATTTGAGAGAATAATGAGCCCCCTTAAATACTTTCACAAGGTTACTCACCTCCATTCAATTCCTAAACCGTAATCTTATCATCTAAGATTTTCATCCTAATCTTCAAATTTTGACTTTCTATGTTGGTCCAAAACTCTAACTTTTGGAGAAAGACTTCAAATCACAAATGGATTGCGCGGTTGGCTTTAGAAGACAATTTTAAGTCTACAGAAACCTGCAACCCTTTTTCATCCGCTAAAAAACCACAAAAGCTAGCGCCAACTAGAAACCCCAAAGATGTAAAAACTTAACTTTTAGAGGTTGACTTTTTTAAAGAAAGTAATTAGCCTAGGGTCTTAAATGGGTATGAAGGAGTAAGAAAATACCTAACTTGGGCCTCATTTTGACTTCATACACTCTCGATATGCCGGTCAACTTCACAGTAAATTTCGAATACGCTGGTTCTAGGAGGATCTTGCCAGTTTTGAATCTTCTGGCTATTGAAATGTTTTGAAACTTGTTGGAGTGTGTTATTAGCATAAAAAAAGTAGTCTAATTTTTAGTGGGATTTTATCGCACTCTAGGTAATTTCCATGAAATTTCTATCGTATAATTTGGTGGTTGACCGTCCAGAAGAATATCTTTTGATTATCGGAAATTTTGGATCTTTTCATAAAAACTCCTATGAATTTCTATAAAAGATGTGCAAACTCATATTCTTACTTTGCACAGTTGAAAAAAGAAAGTCAAATCCTACTATCTCCTTTAATTTCGAAAACTGGAGAATCTTTTACACGAAGAATGGAAAATCTCTTCAAATCGATTTTGTGTGAAATCTTTTATGTCCTTCAAATGAAATTTCTAGTGGTTTGGTCTCGTGAGTGACATCTCCTGAAGATAAAACTTGACCATCTATAACTTCTACATAGATAAGTTTTGATTTTTTGACTAAAGTAATTTTGTGATGTTTTGCAAATTCCTCATCTAAAAAACAAACTGAAGCTCCGGAATCTAATAAGCTATAAATCTGTAGCTTTTTTTAGGACCTAAACATAGAGGTATTGTAAAACATTGAGAATGCTAAGAAGAGAGGTCAAGACCTGAGTTTGTCTATATAAGATTAGGCTCTAGCCGCACGATCCTTATTGTAGCTGAGCATCTTCATTTTCTGATACATGTACAGCTCTCGTTTTGAAATGAAGTTGTTTACGTTTCTCCTGACAATTTGTAGCTTTGTGACCAAGGCCTCCGCAATACAAACATAAATCTTCATCAAAATATCGTTTCTTATTTTTATAGTCAATAGTCCATAACGTACTGCATCAATTTGCATGTCTTCTAGGCCTTGAGAATTTGTCATTTGTATTGTCTTTACTGTTGATGAACGATTCGCTTGTGGTATTAGAACAGTTCAAGACCGTTGATCTTGAGGCCTTTAAAATAATCGATTGTTACACCTTTTAGCTCGGCTTATTGCTTCATTCAATGTTTGAGGATCCAGAAATGATAATAACAAATCCTTTATATTGTCTTGTAAGCCCCATTGGATGTCATAAGTAAGTTGTCGAAATTTTGATGCATACATCGAGGCTGAGCGTGATCCTTGCACGAATCTTAGTTGTTGTCCAATGATTCTTGTTATGTTCTCCAAACGCCTCGGCGAAGGTTACCAGAAATGTATTAAAGTTGCTCAAAATTGGAGATCTTATTTCAAATAGGGATGAAAACCAAGACAAAGCTTGTCCATCGAGCAAGCTTCCAATTAAGCCTACTCGTGATTCGTCTGACAAAAATTGTTGAGGGTGAAGATAGATGACGAGTTGAACTTGATTCACAAATCCACAAAATTTCGATCGTGTCCCATCAAATTTGCTGGGAAGACTAAAATGATACTATTTTGTGGTTGACATACTTAGGTTGTAGTTGCGAGTAGGTAAACTTGTCTCTGCAATTGAGGTGGCTTGCATGGATTGAGACGCCTCATCTGCCTTTGTTTTTGCAGCAAAATCTTCAAGGACATTTGTTCTCATAGACAAAGAATCAATGGCCTTTAAGATAATATCTAATTTAGATTGTATCATACTTGCGTCTTCACTTCCTGTCATCTTGATTCACTCAGTAATAAACCTAAATATTTGTCTTAACACAAGAACCAATTTAAAGATGGGTAATCCGCAATCTCTAAATGTTTAGAGGTTATTTTCAAAAAAGGCGGTAGTCCGCACACAATCAAGAAAAAACTTTGTTGAGAAAAAACAATACTAGTTTAGAGGAGGGTAATCCGCAACCTCTAAGTACTCTGGTATTTTCAAGAAGAAGGGTGCTCCACACTCAATCAAGAAAACCAAGCTCTAATATTAGTTTTATCCTTGGTTTAGTCAATAACTAGCACAATAAAACTCGAATAAAACAAATATTATATCCGTTTACTGAAAAGTCTAAAAACAAACTTTGCAACGCAAAATTTGGAAAGACAATCTCAACAAACTGTAATAGACAAGCAAGATACAAGACAAGACGAGACAAGATAAGACGAGTTTCAAATAACAAGACTTGATATTAGAGTTAAGAGGTACAAGGCTAGAACCGGATTTAAGAACTAAGACTGAAGAATTGCATTGTCGAGACTAAGGACTATTTCAGCCTCGACCACCAACCAAGCAGTTATTCTAGAACTCTATGGAAGACTCTAGAAGTCTACAGAAGTTTCTGGGACAATATACAATCTTCTAAAATACTGTGGAAGCTTCCAGAACACTATGGAAGTTCCCGAAACACTATAGAAGTTCCCAGAACACTATGAAAGCTTTTGGAAGACTCTAGAAGACTATGGAAGCTTCTAGAAACTTTTAGAAGACTTTGGAAGTTTCTAGAAGGTGCTAGAAGACTATGGAAAAGCCTAGAAGGTCCTAGAGTGTTCGTGACATTAGGTCTCTAAAAGCTAAGCACAAAATCCAAATCCATATCAATCTAATAGATGAAATTTTATCGTTTTTTGATTCTTGTGAGTTCTATATTTATTATATAGGCCTAAATTTATTTAGTTTTAGTTTTAAATTTATTTTATTAGTATTTATAATTAAAATGACCTAAAAACAGTGATAACATTGTATTTGGTAGAAGTCTCTATGAATACAGTATATTATTATCAAAAAGTCAAAAAGTGCTCTAAGTACTTCTATTTACCATTCCCAGTGTCTAAGTAGGTGTTTAGAATGTCCTTTAAAGGTTTGGAGATGGTTTTAAGCCCTAATGGCTTAAATAATAGAAACACCAAAATTAGATTTTTATCAAATTTATCCATAATGTGCATGTGATAGGTCATAGGCTAAAGAGTGGGTAGATAGGTTTTCAAAAGTCTTAGTAAGTCTTAGAAAATGTTACAAAAAATCCACATATAGGTTGCCATCCAATTTGCAAAAATTGAAGAAAAGTCACGTATAGCTTTGCAAGCAAAAATCTATGGTTCCGGAAATCAAATGAGTGAAGAACAAAGGAAAGTGTTTCTAGCATAAAAACACTCCATGAGCACAATGGTGAAGTCGGTTTGCCAAGATTCCCTAGTACAAAAATTATATCTCTCCAAGGAATAAAATCAAGAGGTTAGAATTCAAATCCTTCTACTATGAGTGCAAATAAAGTGTTAACTTGCACATAGCCTTAGGAGACTTTCTAGAAGTTGCCCAAAAAGTTTCATATTTTTCTAGATTTGAAAAATGACTCCATGGAAAGTCAACTATATTTACCAGCATTGGGAAATTCATAGAAATGATCCAAATAGCGGTAAAATCCCACTAAATATTAAGATAGTATGTTTTAGCCTAAGTAAGTGCCCAACCAAATTCTATAACATTCTAACACCAATAAGTACCCCAAATATCAACGACAATAACTTTCAACAAGTTTACAAGGTTTGCAATGATTTGACTAGTGGACCAGAAGTATAGAATATCCAATTGAAGTCAAACTGAACTCTTTTCAGATTTTCTTGAACCTTCCAAACAACTCAAGCTTGTCAAAACTAAGAAAAGGCAAACTCCAACATTTGGATTTTCTACCTTTTTCATTGCTTTGTTAATCACTAGTTTTCACTTATAAAACGGTCTAGAAATACGGATTGGAAATCTTGTAGACTAATTTGGGTTTTTTAAAGACAATGGTACAATTCGTTTGGCATTTGGAACATTTTTCCAAAAATTGGACCAATTATTGCAGTAAAATAGAATTTTGAGTAGTTAGATGTTAATTAAAAAAATTTCTTTAGATAAGTTTAGGATTAGGGTTTGAAAGACAGGCCTTAGAAAGGTATAAAAGGCTCCCCTTCCTCTCATTACTTTCCCCCTTTTTCATTTTCTTGTTTGGCCGACTTGAGACCAAATTTTTCTTCTCTTATTAAATCAACACACTTACACCCTTTCTATCATGACTCTTATAACACTTTATAGCTCCAAACAACCCTTAGAAACCTTTCACAGCTTAATGGGCTCACCACATTCCACTTTCAGTATCATTTGAATCACAACTCACTAACACTACACATGCATGCATCCACAACATTAGTTTTCATTTTTCAAGTCATGTTACCAAGTTTCAATCTTCGCAACTACTAACACACACTCCACACATGACATCGGACATGTCTCTTGGTAACATGGGGTAGAACTTCCATTGATGTTCAAGCACTCAATAGAGGCACTATTCCCCACCAATACTAACCGCCCTTGAATGTTACTCCATTCCATCCTAGCACTAGTAGAAAATCAGTGACCAAATCAACAAATAGTCAACAATTTTCTGTTAACTTAGGTACTGTATTGTCCATTTTCACAATTTTTTGTTGATTTTGCCCAAATTAACAAAATGGTCACATTATTTTTGTTGATTTGGATAGTGCAACTGAAATCAACAAAATTTTGTTAAATTTTTTGGAATCTTTTTGGAATCTTTTAGAATCTCCTGGAATCTTTTTGGAATCTTTTTGGAATCTTTTGGAATCTCCTGGAATCTCTTGGAATCTCTTGGAATCTCTTGGAATCTCTTGGAATCTTTAATTGTACAATGTAGATTTTTTTAAAAACTAAACATTAACAATTTGGTATTTCTTAAAGTCAGCATACTTCAGGGCCGGTTTTGACTTAATAAAGGACCATTTTTCAAGAAACTTTGAACTAATAAAAGTTGAAAAATCAAGCCAACTTTCACCTCCAACAATCTGTTTGAAATTTCGATCCTCTAATCAAAAGTTATGGACAAAAATTAGAGAGGGGTTTTAAAAATGTAAAAAAAATGATTCATTTTCACCCCTCTCTGATTTTTGTCCATAACTTTTGACTGGAGGATTAAAATCTCAAACTGATTGTTGAAGGTGAAAGTTGGCTTGATTTTCCAACTTTTACTAGTTCAAAGTTTCTTAAAAAAAGTTCATTTACTAAGTCAAAACCGGACCTGAAGTATGCTGACTTTAAAAAACAATGGGAAAAAAATGAAAAACTAAACAAATAAGATTTTATATACACTTTAAACATGTATATGTATAAGTGGTGCATTGGTTTGAGTCTTGGGCCTCAACCATGAGGTTCAAGGTTCAAACCTTGATGGCAATGTTTACCATGTGAATTGCCAACGTGGCATTTGGATTGTCCACATGGCATTCAAATTAGCTTGTGTGGCATGCGATGTGGCTAGTTGGGGTGCCTATGTGGCATTGCCACATGTCACCTTTTATTTATTTTTTTCCAAAAAAAATAATTAAAAAAAATAATGTGACCAAATTAACAAAAAAATTAACACTTTTTTGTTCTAAAACAACACTTTTTTGTTCGAAATTCAACACTTTTTTGTTCTTAAACAACACATTTTTGTTCAAAAATCAACACTTTTCTGTTCAAAAGTGCCCAAATCAACACGTCCAAATCAACAAAAAAAATCAACACTTTTCTGTTGGTTTTTGTTAATTTGGTCACTGTATTTTTCTACTAGTGTAGGTCCATTGTATATTTGCTACTTCTACTTTATGACTAATTAAGATTCATAATCCGGAATACATTGGAAATGGCCTAACAAGGAGCGAGACTTCATCCAACCAATGCCACAAGACACATACACAAGTATCCTATGGTGCCTTGGGATCCAATGGTAAAGTTGCATTACCAACTTTGAGTCACCGGAACTCACTAAGGTTCCAAGAGGAAGTGAGGAGGGAGACCAATTCCTTCAATAGTAATTTTTGTGGCATTTGGTAGACCCCCCTTTGTGGATCAAAGGAAGTCCCTAAACCCACTTTAGTTCTAGAAGGCCACCTATTTCCAATTGAAATCACCAAGTTACAATCCTATTTGGATTGCCGAACTTCCAATCGACATAACTTTATAGTCAATGCTTTAAATCTCACATAAGATCCCATTTTGGATATCTATGCAATAAATAGATGCCAATGGATTGCTTACTCGTCTCATTTGGACAAGTTTTCATAAAGTTGTAACCCTCCAAAGATTTGGGTTCATTAGGAGCAGCATCACGCCTTCACCATAGCCCTTTTCTTAGCCATAACTTTGGGCTCATATTTTAAAACCTTGTAATGCTTATCATTATAACTTCCTTGTATTTTTGGCTTTCCAATGATATACTACATATCATATTTATATGAAGGATTCATTGGGAACCTCTCATTCCTAACCCTTAAGTGTCTCGATACCATTGGGACACCGCCAACTTTAAATCGCCGTAACTTCTAGCCAAGTAGTCCAAATCATGTGTTCTTTTGACGGTTGAATGCACCTTCTCAAGGGCTTTTCAAGAATGTATGATAAACAACCATGTTCTTCAAATCCAGGGCGTTATTGCACTCTATTTGCTTGGAAGTCACTTATTTTTTCCTTCTTAGACTCTTGCAAGGTTAGAAAGTCATTCTCAAGGTCCCCCTAGCTCACTAAGGCACATCAGACACTCTAAGGAGATAGGAATGTGACACTTTTTATTCTAAGTCTTGTCCACTTGAACCATAATTTGTGTTTTCTTTTCGTATTTTTATACTTTTGGAGCTTTCCTTGAAGGACATGGGGGCCCCTTTAAGTATTGACTTTGTACTTTTGTATTTTGGGTGGTTTAGTTTTCTTTAAATTCTTTGTGTTATTTGTTTATTGAATATTATACTAATTCTAAGGACATTCTAACCGAATTTTGGCGATTCTATTAGTTAGAACCCTTTACAATTTGCTTTAAGGTTGTTATTGAATCATGTACAAACCCTAAGGTTATTCTAACTAAATTCTAGCAATGCTAATAGTTAAAATTCTTCAGAGCTTGCTTTAATTTCATCTTGTGATCTTGCCTTAGTTTCTTGAGTGGAATTTTACAACTTTGTTGTAGAGAATCCCCCTAAAGCCTTGACACATAGAATATGTGGTTTTAAGTGTTGGAACAAAACTCTTAAAGTCTAGTTACTAACTAATCTTCTTGATTTTTGCTTTAGAGTTTGGTATTAATCCATTGTACGACGAAGCTATTGCCTTTTGCCCTAATTTTTAGAGTTTAAGATCATCCACACCTAGCCTATTATCATGATGGCCAAGCTTTGACTTCCAATTATGTGCTAGATTCGTGTGAGAATTAATTGATGTCTCATTTTTAGTGTTAAGAACTATGAGAGCTTTTTGAAAACAACAAAATTATTGAAAACAACCAAACCATGAATAAGTTCTAAAGACATGAAGTTTGAAAGTTGAATTGAGAGTTGTTTTTCAAACCATTGTTGTTGTTTTCTAAGGCTTCACAGGCTTGAGAAAATGTGTGAGAGAGAAAGGAAGCCTTTCTAAAGAGGCTTTTTTTTATCAAATTATCATGGAAGCTGCTGAAGAAGCTTCATTTATTTAAGAAGCTCCTCTAAAGTGGCTTCTCCTATCTACAAAGCTCCTCTAAAAAAGCTTCTTCTATCAAAAGATGATATCATTAATAATAGAACAACAAATTTAATTGACTTTTTTGCCATTTATTATAGTAATTTAAAAAAATTACTAAAATTATTATTAGGATCAATTTTGATGAGACTTTTGAAGTTACCAAGATAGTTACTAGGATAAAATTAGAAGTTATTAAGATAGTATAAAAGAAAAAAGCTACCAAGGCAACACGACTATGGTAACTTTTCTAGTGGGGGATCTTTAGATGAAAGTCAAATGAGACTCTTGTTTGAAGCAACTAAGGTCACAATAAGGTAGAATGGATTAAAATAGATAATTGATGATAAAATATTGGTATTTTAAGACTTTATTACATCTTATAGACAAATTGTTTACATGCATTAAGACAATTAAACTTTTATCTTCAAAACTTTTCTATAATACAATATTCACTTCATTAATAATCTTCTTATCAATTTTACAACAATGCAATTTTCACTTTAAAAAGTATCAATAACTGGCAATCAAATCAAAATGAACAAGTTGTAATCACTACAACCACAATCAACTACAATCAATTCAATTGAAGGACATCAAGGTCTACTTCAAAAGGAGCTAAATTTCTTATTTGCTAAGGATCTCTTAGAAAAATTGTTTTCTTATACTAAGTTTTGTGAAAAGTCATGCACTTTCATATTGCCATTAGCTTGTTTCATATCTATTAGTCTAAAATATTTACATTATTAGCTAAAAATATATTGAAATTAATAAACTAAAATATATATACTATTTTTATTAAAACCAAGTCAAAGTCAAAAAAAATATTATTACATAGCCTCCTTCTTTATTTTATTGATGCCCTCGTCAATATCAATGTGTTTAATTTGTATACAACTAATTTGTGTTTAATTTGTTGTTGTAGTATAGTGGTAAGTATTCCCACCTGTCATGCAGGTGACCCAAGTTCGATCCTCGGCAACAGCGTCAAAATGTGGTTTAGGTTTTTGCCTAACTTTCCAAAACCTAGGACTATAGTATAGGGGCTCCAAAATCTAGGGGAATGGTCAAATAGTCTAACGTATAGTGGCTAAAGTCACATGCATTCAAAAATAGAAGAAAATATGTATGTAATTATAAATATGTATATAACTTGTAATATAAAAATAGTCTATGAACAAGTTTACACTCTTATTCCCGAGATAAAATTTGGTGACAGCCCTTTATCAATGAATGCAAATACAATGCATGAAAGTCCTAGTCTTGCCTAGTATTCTAAGGGAGGTCAAATAGTCTAGGCAATTTATGTCAAGTTTGGTAAAATCATCTTTATGCAATGCATGCACTTGACTAAATCACACAAGGTAATACTTTAAAAATATTACACATAATTCATTGATTATACCTTTTATATTTAGGTCAAATAGTCCCATAGGTGTTCACCATAAGCAAATCCTAATGTAAAATGTCTATGTTTGTCCCTATAAGTTGAATAGTCTAGTTATGCAAAGAATGGTGAGTTTAGGTTGTATACCTAAATTTTGTCTTTCTCCTTAAGCTTTTCTTCAATGCGTTATTTAGGGCAATAGTTAAAATGCACAATTTGTCCAAACCACTATTAATACAATCACAAAATAGTGATATAATTCACCTTTCAATCATACATACAAATCCCAAGTCCCAAACACTTAATTCTATAAAGTTTAACCAAGAGATTTAAAACCATGTAGGACCAGTCCTATAACCACTCAAAATCGGTCGAAATCATGTAATAAATGGATATAGGCTTAAAACAATAAAAATCAGCCTTAAAACCATGAGATCAGCCCCTATGGACGTGCAATGAACCCAAAACCATGCTTTCAGGCTCTAAAACTGCCTGCCGGATCCTATGACCGTGAGGTCAAATCTGTAATTGGAATTTGCAACTTGCTGATCTCCACCATTTCGTCCACCACTTGATGGAGGGAAATTGCCACATCATCAATCATCTTGTCCGTCCAGTGTATGTTTTCACACTTAGGCCCGGACGTCCGGTCACATTATATTTTACAATGCTTTATATGGAATTTTAAACCTTCTAGTGAAAATGGAATTGCAACAACAAACTACTGTCTTTTATGAAAAATATTTATTATTTTAAATGACATTAATTTTATTTTAACCTCATTCATTGGCCTTCATTTACAAAATCATTCTAAATCTTTTTTTTAAATCATTGAAAAATAAATGTAAAAAATCTAGAATACACTTCAAAAATATTGAATATATACTCCGAAAAATTCTAAAACTTATCTAAAACTTTAAAAAATGCACTAAAAATCTAAATGCACTTTAAAAAATGTACTATCTAGCCTTGAGCCAAGGTTGCTTCGCCTTGAGTTGTCTCTGTTTCGGGGAGCTCTGTGTGAGTAAAACTCCCCTCGTTGTCTCCATATAACATCTCCAAGAAGCCACTAGAGGAATGAGGCACTTGACTGTCTCCATCTTCACTAGGTGTCTCGAAAGAGAACCTTTGGTGCATGGTGATAAACCTGTAGGGTTAGAAATATATAAATTAGTTTAGAATTCCAATGTAGAGTGCAAACATGTGAACAAGCTTACAATTCAAACCTCATGTCTATAATCAAATGCTTCTTAGAATGCTCAAATGACAACAACCGCTCTTAAATAATAAAAATTCAAATGAAATTTCAATAATTCCAATAAAAGAAATCAACAAAGGTTATCCTGTTATTTGACCTAATTTATCAGCTCTTCAATTTATAAAACATTAGCATTTTCCTAAACCATACTTGCAATTCACCCATACTTCTAAAACTACATGAATTCTCACTCCAGTTGAGGCTACTTCTTCAAGGTTTATTTACGCAAATTGCGCCTGCAGGGCTACCTACTAATTTAGAGTACATCATATCTATCTACGAAATGTAGACACTTGCTCTGTGTTTTCAGCAAACTGTGTTTTGTGCAAGGGCTTGGAAAGCAATAAACTTTGTTATCAAGCACTACCCCACCTATGCTCAAACAACCATTTCCATCCGGGTGCAATGATAACAACACTTCAATCTATAAACTGACTTGTGATAAATCAAAGCAACACTCATCAGGAAGCTTTCCTGACTTTAATCCTTGAACTCCAAGTCCAGTCTTCCACCCATCTCCCTAGGATTTCAAATCTCAAACTTCAACCTCCAAATACGGAAACAAAAAGCACTTTCAAGCAGCTAAAAACACAAAGCACAAAACGGTGAACAATCGTACCTTTTCACTTGACGATGACTTCAAGGCAAGTGATCAAAGCTTCGCTGTGCGAAGCTAGACAAACGCAAAGCTTGAAGGCGCGATGCGGCAATTGAAGAGAAACAAAACTTGAAGCCGTGCAGGTGAAAGAGAGTTTCGTCCTGTGGACAAGTTTGGGGTCACGTCCCAACATGATCTCAAACTTGTCCACTACAAGTGCAAGTCCAACTTAAGTTTTGGCGGGAGACATTGATGACATGGACTTCTAGTGAAGTGGATGTCCACCGGGTGTGAAAGCCCTAGCGGACAAAATCTTATCTTGAACCAATGAAATTGCTTGATCTTTCGTCCACTGCTTGTGGACATCCCCGTCTGAACCAGGCCTGAAGCTCCACAACTCTTCGTAGCTTTCGATTTTTGATTCTGATTGCGAAATTTTGACCAATTCTTTCAAATTCGTGTATGAAATCAATCAATTTGATCTTCTTGACCCTCCCCAAACTCACCAATTTGATCAATCTTTTAAAAAATTTGGCGGAGGCCAGGCGCTGTGACTTCCAATCCCTAATTCCACTGTAGCCTCCAATAAACTGCCTATGCTTGCCAAAATTCTTTAGAGAATCTCATTTACACAATGTGATTGCACAATTCCAAACCTCCAACGATTGGATTTCACCTCGTCCTACTCAAATTTGCTCTAATCTCTGTTCCTGCATTCGATTTGGAATTCTGATTCCAAGTATGACAAACTGCTTCCTTTCTTTTAGAAAAGCTCACCAGTGATTTGTCCACTCAGGAATTTTAATGTTGGCTCTCTTTTTGCTCCAAATTTTTGGTCGATTAATTCTCTTGATCTAGGGCTCCAAATCGGCTGCTTTAGTTCCTTCCTCCACCAAAGTTCACATCGCTAATTGTTTTTAGCTTACACCAACGACTCCATAAATTGTTCTTTTTTCTTTGGTATTTGCAAGTGGGGTCAAAAATCGGAGTTTCTAGAATTTTTTATAAACACACAGACAACTTTAAATTCTCCAAATTAATCTCAGATTTCCAACAACACTCATAAATTCCAATTTTGCACACTTCAAATTATGCACAGTTTTTCAAACACAGACCAAAGGATTGAATCTACAAACAATTACTCACAATTTCCAGTAATAATAATATAATGCAAATAACAATAATAATATATTAAAACTTTGGGTCTTACAAAAATGCCATCATTCTTTTTTTTTTTTAGCATTTTATTTTTGAAAAATGAAAAGGTGTGTCCTATTTTTGAAAAATGAAAAGGTGTGTCCTATTTTTGAAAAGATGCGTGGGACGCACTCCATTCATCTAAAGAATGTTGTTTTTGTCATCCTAATTATAAATAACCCTATTCACACAATAATATATAAATTAACTTTATTTTTAAATTTTTTCTACTTTTCTATGAATAAGGTGCCCCTAATGGTCCCTTTTTCTAAATTTTAATAATTTTTAGCTAAAACTTTTGTCTATATAGCCCCCTATTTTGCCCATTGATGTCCCCGTCAATGATACTTAGGTCTTTTATTTCGGCCTTTGTCTTGGTCCCGCACTCTCTTTTGATAGGCTCAATCACATGCCTTCTGTATATCATCATCCCAGTCTAAAAGTCTTTGGTTGTAGGTGCATTGATACCCCAACCATCTTGTCATAGGTTCATGCCTAGTTTAAGAGAACTCATTTATAAAACATAAATGTGCTCCCCAAAGGAAATGGGTAATAGTCATAACTTCTAGCATCCATTGCCAACGAGTACTTTGGTATTGCAACTTTATCTGCATCTGAAATTCTGGTCGCAAAATGTCAAATTAATTGACATTTATCATTACACCATGGTCTTTACACATCATCCGTAAGAAATTACAAAATACTGCAATTCGAAAACACACTTGATCTGTATGGGTAATATGGTACATATAAAACTCTTCATAAGCAGCTGCAAAGGAATATGGGCTATAAAAAGATTCTAGAATCTTTAGCCAATTATAGTCTATAGAATCAAGGGTCGCTTTAGGATTCTACTTATGTCGCCTCTCACATAGACAATAGTGGTTATTGGATACCACTAAGATTGGTGGTTCTTGCTACCATTTTGCTAATATACCTTGATATCTTCTATCATATGATTTGTCTTCTAAAACATATAACCCATAGTCTTCAACAAGCCATTCTAGGGCTTTCGAGGAAGGAATGGGTCTTTCTACCATAATATTGTAAAACATATGGTAGTATTAATCCAAATAAAGGCAAGTGAGTGGTGAACCTTGCATTGGAATCTTTAAAGTAATCCATGTTGGAGGTTTATAGGTAGGTGGCGGTAACTCAAACATAGAGGTTTCTTTAATGTTACTGATGAATAGATTTTCTTTTCCAAAAGCATCCAAAGTTATCGTAAGTTTGATATATTATTTTTGAAGATTATATAAATAGTGACCTGTAGTCAACTTACCTCTTGTGCAATAGCTTCATGTTTAATCACCGCAGTCAATAAAGAATTGATATCATCATGGTTCTTCATATGCTCTCGTAGCTGAGTCAATTTTAATCTCCACTTATCTCGGATTTCCTTTTGAGCTAAGAAATCCGGGTTAATTAGACTGTGTTGATTAGCAACTCGTACTTTTCTCTTAGGTTTAGTCAATAAGTCTTCACGCCATCATTGACTCAATTCTTTTTCCAAATTTACATAATATATCAAAGCTCTTGCTTCTAGGTCATCAATTAGATAGAAAAGGACTAACTAGTCAGTGAATATGAGGTCTTCTTGTACTATCATCTTACAGAATAAATTCTGCATATTATTGAATTTAGCCATGGTCTCCCATACATCTTCAAATTGCTCATCTGATAATTTCTAACCTCGTTCCAAAGTAAGTATGCTAAGGCATATGTTACTTTGTAACTCATAAGCTTGATATAGGAAAAAAGTAGGTGCAGAATTTTGTTGATGTTGCCACATATACTAGTACATACCATTGACCAAATCCACTATTAATAGTGTCTAATTCTTGGTGCAACTCATCATTGATACTAACCAAGAGTCGTATGGTCTGCTCTAGTTCGTTTATTTTTGGGGTAGTAATCATTTTCTCTGGCTCTTGGAATTTAGGTTGACTTTTAACTTCCTCCAATTGACTTTTAAGGGTCTAAATTTCATCCTTCATTTCTTCCATTTGTGTCTCTATGAGTTTAGAAGTCTCACCTATTTTGTTTTTTTGAATCTAAAGTTCTTCACACTGTAATTTTAAAACTCAACAGTCTTTTGTTCTTTTCTTTTAGGGCAAACTTAGTTGCTCGATGCATATCTTGGAGTTTGATTCCTAATACTTCTAGTCTTCTCACTTGATCTTCCATGCAATCTCTTTAGTTTTATAAGAATCTAATTCAAAATTCAAAAGAGGTTGGTTCTCCTGATACTCTTTGACAGTCTTGAATAACTCAGCATAAGAGCTGGATTCTCCCTCATTGGTTCCAAAATTTGATTCATTTGATATTGAGTCTAAAATAGATGGTCCTTTTTCCTTTCTATTTTTTGGGACTAAAGCAGAAATGTCATCATCTATTGGAATTTCCAATAATGGCTCCTTCTCTAGATGATTAAGGCTATATTGACAAAATGATGAAAAGAGATGGGCTAATACTAGAAATATAGAACTTTGTTTATTCTTAGCAACTATTTTTTGCAGCAAATGTTCGTAGGCTAAATATGGCCAGTCAATTGTTCCTCTTTTCCATGCTTTAAGTCCCATATGGATGACTTTGTTTGTCCCAATCATAAACTGAGGAGCCCAGAAGAAGTGTTGGTTGATAAAAATCATGAACATTGATAGAGTCTTATTTGGAATTTGGCACAGTTTCCATCCATTAGCAACTTTTGCTTTAGTAAGGTTTTCCTTGAACACTTCATTTTTTTCTTCATTGGTAAGATGGGTAAAAAGAACACATGGGTCTCCTCGAGATGGTATCTTCAATATGCTAGCTAACCCTTTTGGTGTAAGTTTCACTATTTGACCTTGAAGTATGACTTTTGTCATCTTGCCATAGTCACTAGTAACAATGAAATCTTTAACCAATTGCATATCTAGGGGTGGCCATGTGAATTGAAGATATTCTTATATTCGCGCTTTCTTAAAGGATTTTATTTTCTCTTCATTAAATCCTTCAATCAATGTCTCTGAGAACTCAGATAGTTGGTATATGGTTTTATTCATTCCACTCACATTTAGTCAATTCTCACTTCTCATAGGAAGATCACTCAATCTCTTACTTTTCCCTCAACTTCCTCGGCATTCACTTCTTACACTCATTTTATTACTGTCTTTTCAATTTCTTAGACTTTAGTTAATTTCTTAGACTCTCAATAAATACAATTGTTCCAACTTTTAACAAGGGTCTGTATCTGCAATCTTACCTAATTAATGGGCTTTGTTTTGCTTCACGCCTCAATAATCAACTCAAAGGTAGACACCTTTCTTGGGAAACTGTTTAAGACATAGATAATAGAAGAACTTAAGACAAGAATAGCAGCATAGTCTGCTTTTTAACTTAACTTATAGACTCAAAGAAATTATTATTTATCATGTTTTCGAGAAATAGACACTTAGAGAGAAAAAAATTTATATTATTTTCACTCAGAAATCATTTTCCTCACTAGTTACCTTACTTTAACTCTCATTTTTTCTCAATGAATTTTAGTTCATTCATTTTCTCAATTCTCGGGATTAATTCGTCCACTTTCATTCTTTTTGAGGATTTTAAGTATACTCCAATTTTATCCTGTTCCTTCTTTATTTTTTCCTCCCAAGATGACTAGACCAATTGATACTTGAATGACACTTCTTCTTTCAGTGTTTAATAATGAACAATTGGAAAAATCACTCTTTATATTATCATGTTCTCTCAACTCACGAGATTATACTTTTAAGATCAGAGTTTGTAACAATTTTATCCTTTTCTTTCTTTCAGCATTAGTATTTAATTTTGAATTTAGAGTTAACTAATTTTCATGAACACTCTCTGATTATTATCATGTTCTTCCTTAAATTCTCATAGAAGATTCAAAGTAATTGTTAGAATAGAAAGAGAGAAGTGATAGATTTTTAAGAGCAAATTTCTCTTAAAGTTTATCATATTCTCTCTTGTAGTGCTAAATTCTCACAAAACATTATATCTTTCTCCTTTTACACTTACATCACTCGGCATTTTGGGATAAGTTATAATGTTAGTGAAATAAGTTTTGCACTAATGCGTTCTAATTTTAAATTCTTCCAAGATTTACAGATAACATGAAGTCTATATAGAATGAAGACTACACCTAAATGCTCTAGATGACTAGAACAATGAATGTCTTTTCTGCACTTGAATATGCTCACTTGGAACCAACATTGTCTTATGCAAAGTTTAAAAAAATGATCCTAAGAATGAATGCAAAATACATTATCAACAAGCCCGTCATAAAACTTCAATTTTTGTATGTAGGCAATTACCTAGACACTAGACAACTTTTCTATTTAACATTTAACCCATGGATGCAATTATGCAATTTTATTTTAATTTTTTAAAATTTTATTGTAATTATTGTAATTTTAATTATTTATTTATTTTGAAAAAAATGTATTATATATATATATATTTTTTTTTTTTTT
The DNA here is from genome assembly GCA_950106755.1 of Climacium dendroides. Taxonomy (NCBI): domain Eukaryota; kingdom Viridiplantae; phylum Streptophyta; class Bryopsida; order Hypnales; family Climaciaceae; genus Climacium; species Climacium dendroides. Next base: position 26,521,559 of record OX467086.1, read on the forward strand.
TTTAAATTTTTTTTAAATTTTTTTTAAATTTAAAATTTAAGTAATAATCCTACCCCCTACTTAATCATAACTTGTCCTCAAATTATGTAGGGTTTAAGATGGTAGCCATTGTAACGAGTGGCATGAGTTGTTCTTGCAAAGTCTTGTAATTCTATTGATCCATTAGGGTAAGAATTTAGAACTTTGTAGGGACCAAACCATCTTATTTTAAATTTCCCTAGAAATTCTTGAAATCAACTATTGTACAATACTATTAAGTCATTGGGCTGCAATGTCTTAAGTTTTAGTTTACTATCATAGTAGCTCTTTCTACAATTTTGCATTGCTAATGTGTTTAAATAGGCTTGCCTCCTAGTTTCGTCCAATTTTTTTAACATTGTATATCATTTTCTTAAAGATTCTTCCTCACCTAGTCTATATTCAATTGCAATTCTTAAGGATTGAACTTCCAATTCAATAGGTAGAATTGCCTCTTGACTATAAACTAATTAAAAATGGGTACTTTTAGTGGTAACTTTATATGCTTTCCAATAAGCCCACAAAGCATCAAAATCTCTAGCATCCCAATCAATTTTGGATCCTTGAACAGTTTTAGTCCAAGGGAACATGTGTAAGAACCTTAGTCAAACCCACATAAAGGTTTCAATTTTCCCATTGTATCGACAAAATAGTAGAAACCCCAATTATTAATCTACAAGTGAAGAAAAATCAAGATGAATCAGAGGAAGGCATCTACAACGTAAGTATAATGGTTCTATGTAGAAATCACGATAGGAGTCCAATAACAAAATTGGTTCACCAAAATTCTTTTTCGTGTGAAAGATCTTCTATTCACTAGAAGTTAACCCCTAACTGCCTGATCGACCATATATGGTCGATCTGAAATTTCAGGCTCAGTTTGGGATGGGCAGTTAAATTCATATGGCCGTTATAAAAATTTTGGGGGGCAGTTTTTAGGGTTAACTATTGAAAACTTTTATTTTTCACTGCAAAAGTTTAACATTTGATTTTTGAGAGGTCCTTAAAGCCATGTTTGTCCATTAGTGGTAGAGTAAAGCTTGCTAATTTTACTTCATTATCCCAACTTTGCCAATTTCACTTGACTTGAGATCTAAAAAATTGTACTTATCCATTTGATTTGAAAATGGTCCCAATGGAAAGAGCTTAGTGTTTTCATGATTTTCACCATTGAAAATTTAAACATGCAAGTGTTGATTTGGAGTTATTTGCAATTCATACTTATAAAAAAAATTACATTTCAACAATTGCAAGGTGGATTGTGTAGTGAATTTGATAGATTTTTCATGTGAAATTAAGTTTTTTGAAAGTGCATTTTAGTGCGCTAACACAATTTGTAGTTGTTACCTCCAATTCCAATATAAATTTATGTGCAAATTTCTGAAACATTGTGGGGAGGGACATCATACTAAAATTAAAAAATGAACATTTCTCTTGTTATAATCTCACAACTCCTATGCAATTTTTCACTCAAAATTGGTGAACATACTAATAAGCAAGCTCTTTAAACATCTATACAGTTAGATTTTGAAAAAAACACAATTTGCTTCATTGGAGTTAACTATAAGCCCATGCTCTTTTTTCATAGTCAAAACACACTTGAAAAGGCTTGGGCATTTAGGGGTTAAAGGAAGTAGCGGGATTTGATTTTCTTTCTTCAAATGTGCAAAATAAGAATATGAGCTTGCACATCTTTTCTGGAATTTCATGAGAGGTCTACAAAAAGTTTCAGAATTTTCTAATAGTCAAAAGATATTATTCTAGACAATCAACTGCCAAAATTCATGAAAATTTATAGAAATTATTCGGGATCTAATAAAATCTCATTAGAAATTAGAATAAATTCTTTTATTCTAATAATGCACTCCAACAAATTTCAATATATTTTGATAGCTAGAAGACCCAAAACTAGCAAGATTTTTCCAAGACTGACAGATTTAAAGATTATGGTGGATTTGATTGGCATATGTGAGAACTTTTATCTCTTTATTTTGTTTATTTTTAAATTATTGTGTGAATGTGGTTAAATTTTGAAGCGATAATTTAAAATGAATGGAAATGAATTAAGTTTGTTGATTTTATTTTGAATGAATGAACTTAGAATTAGTTAAGGTAGTTGGAGTTGGGAAGGTTGTCTCTCATGTCTTTACAAATCTTGACTTTGGTATAAGTGTTTCTTTTTCCTTGTTTTCTGTCTATCTTGCATTCTTTGTTTTCATGTGTTATTGAGTGAATTTATTATTGTATCTTCTTGAGTGTTCATAGCTTGAGCTTAGGCTAATTAATTTTGTATGATCATTTGTGCTTTGCCATGAGGGCAATTGTGTATGTGTTAATTAATTAAGTGTGATTGATATTTTTATAATTGTAAGTGAAGCTTGGAGAGTAATTGAAATCTATTAATCATTGTGGAGGATAATTTTTGTGTTATCACTTGTCATTCTTTGAGTGTTATTTGTGAAGGATAATGCAATTTTGTATAATTGAAGCCTTATTGTTGAGTGTTACTTGAGAGGAATTAATTTATAAATTGATTCTTAATATCTTTGCCAAGGGAATTAGAGAGATAATTGTTGGTTATTGATTTAGAGTGTAAAGAGAGATTTTTGATTGCTTAAAGAATTAATTGTTCATTTTGGAGAGTTATATTGTGAGATTATTTATTGTGATCCTTGTAGTTTTAGTTGATAAAATTGAGTGATACAAATAATTTTTCTAAGTGGAGAATTAAATTGTACTTTGTTGTAGAAGCAATTTAAGAGTGTCAATTTTTAATTAAGTTATTATAGTATTTTGTAATTTAAAGAAAGAGCCGGTTGGCCAATTGATTGATAATAATTGATTCTTAATATTTATTGTCGAGTGATTAATTGTGAGCAATTTAGAACACATATAGATTTGATTTTTATTGGAGAGAATAACCGTGGAGTATTGTGTGATAATTTTGAGGGTTTAATTTTATAAATAACTATTAAAGAAGTAAACTCCAAGAGAATTTGTAAGATAAATTAATTACGTAACCAATTAAGAATGAATGTAGGGGATTAAATTAATTTGAAGCATTATTGCCGAGAGGTTGTGAGGATAATAAATTAATTAATATATATAAAGTTGATATAAATATTGAATTACAATATGTGAAGATGAAGTAAAGGAATTTTACCGGTCTTTCGGGACTGGTAGACTTAGGTTTCATGAATAAATGAAAAATAACTTTAAACATAAGTGATTATTGATGTTATGGAATTGAGCCGGTTCCAAAAGACTATTGATGAAACGACTATTGTTGTGTTAACTTGATTTTAAACATAAGAGATTATTGATTATTGATTATTGTGTAGCCATGCTACTAAATCGCCTATTGAAAAGATCATATTGAATATGCGACTATTGATTCTATAAATTGCTAAAGTTTATTAGTGTTTAATATTTTCTTGAGTGGTTGAAATTGCAGTGAAGGCCAAGAGTTTTTGTTATGAATAGAATCCATATTTCACCCAATTGTGGATTTTGGCAATTTAGAAATTGTTAATGTTGTAGTGGTAGCATCCCACATGAAATTTCTTTAGTTTTGAACTTTGGAATTTCAAGTTAGAAGATATTATTAAAAAACTATGAAATAGTTTGTTATACCTTGTGTGTAGTTTTTGTATTTCCATTTAAGTCAAGTTGTTGCAAGTATATTCTCAATTTCAAATTCACCATAGATTGTTGATACATTTGTAGCGTAGGAATTGGCTTGGATCAAAAACCCAAGGAATTCCCTAAGGGTAGTTCTTTCGTTTGGGAATGGTCAAATCGTCTATCGTATTGTTTCTAAGGTCACTTTCCTTGTAGGAATTCACTCAATTTAGTATTCTAAAGATTAAATTAAATTAAATTAAATATGAATGTGCAAGGGGGTACATTAGCCAATACTAGTATTCTGTCCCAAAACCCAATGAATGCAGACTCCATGATATGCTGTACAGTCTTATTCTAGTGTGCTAATGTCAAATAGACTGGGTGTGTCAAATAGTCGGGTTGGGTCAAATAGTCTCATGCCCTGTAATGCATTCTATCGACCTAATCAAATAGCCACATATAATATACAGATATGCCATCTTCTTTAATTATTCCTCAATTAAATTATTTGGCAATTGGTCAATTGGTCCAGTAAGCTACTTAGCTACCGCTAATTACTACTTATGCAAAATGCAAAATCACAAGTCTGTAATTGTCAATTGGTCCCAGTATGCGGAGTATGCAAAGGTAAGGAAGCTTATATGTAGTTCGCTCCAGACAATTAGACTTATCTTGTAGCTTTCTCCCGTTTCAACTCCATCCGCTTTAGCAAGTTAATTTGTCATGCTCAACAGCTTATATCTTTATATCACAACTAAATAGAACTTGCTAATAATTCTATATCTTCCATGTTTCTATACATTTCTACTGCTTATCATCAGTAAGGTCAAATGGTCAAGCACAAAGGTTCCTATCAACCTATCAGTCAATTGGTCTTCCTGCTCTAATGACACATAACTACTCACAGCTTATACAAATGTTCTATAACTTTGCTAATATCTCAATTTGACTACTTGACATCTCAACAACCAACAATCAAGAAAACAACAAGGACAGATTAATTGTCTTGTATTTCACCAACATAATACTCCTTCTCTGTAAGTCAATTTGTCCAAGGTTGATAACGACATCACCACAAGTTAAAACATATAACAATTTGTCAATGACTGTCTCACTAATCTCCAACTTAATTTTCTTTTTAGCAATGAAGACAATTGGACTACAACGACATCGATTACACCTTCTCTCCAAGACAATTGGTCTTTTATTTTGCTAACTGCCTGGACCTACTACGGGAAATCGTTCACTGTAATCACAAACCAGACAATTAGACAATCAGTTCCTCTCAAACTTAATCTCAGTTACATCCACTAGACTACTAAACTTGACAATTTTAAATAATCACAAGCCAATCCCTGGCTGATTCCTCTCAAGATTCACTGTCTATTTGTCCTCACAAAATCAGCTCATACACAGTTGATAACTTAGACTCCATCCGCCTACATAAACTGTCAATTTGACATCTCACCAACCACTCACTGGTTGTTTAATTTTAATTGTAAACTTTCAAAGGCTATTCGTCTTCTACTGCTCTCTTTTAAACTGTCTAATTGACTTCACAATTAACACACTCGGCCTTACCCAGGCTTACCATTTGACATGACTATTTGATTTAATTTTTAATTTTTAATATCGCCAATCACTGGCTCTTCCCAACTACTCTCCTTCATAGACAAGTAGACAACAATTAGAACATATATAACCAATCACTGGTTTCATACACAATCAGCACACACTGGCTAATTGACTTAAGTATAAGCATCCTTCATCAAATAAACTCTCACAGCTTTAACAATTAAACTTTAATCAATGCTCTCGCAGTAAGGCTAATAGACTGTTTAGATAATGGACAATGCCACTCCCTGGCTAATTGTCATGCTCTCTTAACTCGAAGCCAATCACTGGCTCAAACAACTAATTGACTTACTCATAAGTAGATACCCTCTGCATCAATTAACTAAGACAATTTTGACCTCAACCACACACACAGGACTCATAAGCAAGGCAAACTATCGCTCACTGACTTGACAATTAGACTTTTGTTCGACTGCACAGCTTCTCCCAAATAATTGCAAGACAATTGGACAACATTCACTGCTCCTCGTTGGCTACTTGTCTTCTTCACCAATTATTCACTGCACTTACAAACTTAACGACAATTTGACAAGATAACCGCTCACGACAATTGGTCAAACACAAAAGAAACAAAAGAACAAAGAGACAAAGCCAATCACTGGCAACTGCTCCAAATAAAACAACAGAATGCCAAAACCAATCCCTGGCTAATCGACAATTAGACAACAAAGAAAATAAGACGAATAGACTATATTATTGAAGGAATGCACAAGTACAATAGACAAGGCGGCAATCACTGCAAACGCTTGAGAGAGAGAGAGAGAAATGCTCCTGACAATTAGTCTTATAGTTCTTGGCCCTTAACCAATCTGCGGTTACGGCCTGTCTATTAGTCTTAACTGTTTCCTTCTACGCTTCCGGCTGTATAATGGTCCTTTCCACATTACTATGTCTATTTGACTTAGTTCTTACTCAAAACAGCTTTTAAAGCTAACTCGCTGGACCATTAGTCTTTTACTTTGAAAGATAACAAAAACAAAAATAAAAATGTGTCTACAACATTCCTTTGTATGCATTTTACCTTGTGGTTGTACAATTTTAAATTTAAATGTAATGTTATCTTTTGTATGTGTTAAGTTGACAATTGTCAAGTGACTATTGATTGACTACTTGCCAAAAGCGACTATTGAAAAAATGACCATTGTTAAATGACAATTGAAAATGAATACTATGATTATTGTTTTGCGACTATTGAAAAGTGACAATTGAATTTGACTATTGATCTTTATCTATATACTTTGACATTGTTTGAGAAGATAGATTCACAAACGTAGTGGGATAAAACCTAAAAATTGCTAATTGACGGACTACTAGTGTGAGGAAAGTAGAAGAGAGCCACTTTATTCCAACTCTTACTAACATAACTCATTGAGACAAATAACATGTTTGAATCCTAAAAGAAAGAGAGATTTACCTACAAAGTGACATTAGCTAATTAAAGCACTAAGCTAATTTGAACTTTCCCCCTCAAACGAACCTTTTTTGGAATTGCCTTGGTTTTGTCTTAGAATAACTATACTATAATATACTAGAAGCATATGAAGTCGTAACGAGGCCCAAATTAGGTCTTTTCTACTCCTTCATACCTACTTAAGAACTCTTGTTGTCAAAGTTTTGTACTAATGTATTTTGTATTAACACAGTTGTGTCAAACTTGTTATTGATTTTTTCTGTATTTAAACTTGTTTTCTTGATCACTTGTTCCCTTGATGATGGCGAAGCTTTAGCTTCCCTAAGTTTGGAGTGAATTTCTAATGTGTTAGATTTTATGGAAAGCTTTTACTTATAGAACATAGGATTGTTGTAGAATTGTTGGTGATTTTCCAAAGTACAACAAAGTTTTGAATTTGTGTAATTAAAATTTGGGGTGTTTCCAAAAATAAAATGAAGCTTTGAACTTATAAAATCCATTTGGTAGTTGAAGAGAAGTTTAGAAGTTGATTAAATTCAAGAAAATCTTTGGAAAAAAATTAGAATCATTAAAATTTAAATAGAATAATAATTGACTTAATAAAAGGTAGTAGGTGGTCAAGAGTCAATTATTATTTTGAAACTTGAAACAATTTTTGTATAATCTTCCAAGTCAACCCTTGGAATACAATAATGGAGCTTAGATAGTGTTGATAGAAAAAAAAGTATAACCATAACAAATGAAGGGGATATTGGAAACTTCTACAACAACATTCAAGATGACATCTTTGATGAGGTGAGCTACTAATTTCTCCATCTTCTATGAATTATTTTAGTTAGGCTTTTCAAAATGCTTAGCCGAACTATAAGTCCAAGTCAATGTCAAGGATAGTTTTCTTTCAAGTTTTAGATTTAGAAGTTTATATATTAGGTCCAGAGGTTTCTAAAAACATATAGCACTTAGAAATTGGACTTAAAATGAGAAACATATTAGTGGATGAAGCTTAAGAGTCATAGTAGATGAAAATTAGTCAATTTCATCCAAAAGGAACAAGAATGAAAATTTAGATAGATTTAGAAATCTAGAGGTCAGAGGTGAAGCTCAAAGTAAATTTAAAATTGTAGATTTATAAAAAACTGTGGATGAAGATTGAAAGTATCGGTTAGTGATCAAACTTCATCCATTCATAACTTTCACTAGGAAAGTCCAAATTTAAATTCTTTTATCAATTTGGATAGGTAAAACTTGATTCTACAAGGAACAAAATTCAAAAGTTTATAAATAGTAATTTGACAGAAGATGTTATAAACCTTACAAACAAAGTAGAAAGTAGAATAGAATCTTTTGAAGACAACCAAGTAAAAACTTAGAGTTAGGATCAAATAGAAGGAATTTTACGGAGTCCAAAACTACATCAATCTCTAAGAAACCTTCAAAACTCCAAGAGTTAAAGATGAAGTTTGGGTCAAGGAATGGATGAAGTCCTTTGAAAATTGTCTATCCAGGTCCAATCTTGGAATATGAGTAGAAATTAGTAACTTAAAGTTATAGTTCAATACTCACAATCAATTAAAATAGGGAAGGTGTTGAAAAGGGTGAATGAAGTTTAAATAGCCTTTGAAAGGGTTGAACTTCATTCGGTCATAATTTCTTATAAGAATCTTCAAATCTTGCAAGTTTTATGTTTTTGGAAATGGCATGATTTGAACTACAACTTAAGTAGGTTAAATTTAGATTTCAAATACTTTTATTAAAAAACACTGCGGCTTAATGACTTTGTGTTGTGTAGAACTAACCTTTGAAATTAGTGTAGTTTTTAGTGATTTCTTTGTGTTAGTTTTACATTGGTATAAAGGAACAATGAGGATTATATTTAGGGTTCAGATCATCTAACTATTGATTCTATTTGATTGACCAAATGACCAAATATGATTTTATGGATGTCATTTTCTAACCTCACAACTTCCAACATGATTTCTTTCAATTGTTTCTTGTTATTGCGGACTTGGCTTGAAGAAAATTGAGTTGTTGATTTGTAAGCTTTAGTTTGTCTACGAGATTGCTCGAGACTTTCAGGTACATCAAAATCATTAGAAGACATTTGAGGCCTCAACAAAGACGTTTCAGTCCTGTTTCCTTGTTGTTCCCCCCACAGCAACGGAATAGTTGTTAGAAAAAAAAATTGTTCTTAGAATGCCAAAAAAAGTTGAAAAAAAATTTTAATTTTTTTTTTCAAAAATGATGTGGCAAGGTCTCAACCACATCAACACGCTACGATGTCACTGCTGCAGCGCATTGTGGGGAGTTCCCTGCCATGATAACTCGCGGCCCTATAGAGGCCTTAAATGTCTTTTAATGCATGTCTTCTGATATGGTCGAGACCTTACCATGTCATTATTGAAGATTTTTTTTAAAAATTTCAACTTTTTTTGACATTCTAAGAACAAATTTTTTTTTTTGAATTTTTTTGAATTTTTTTCTGACAGCTGGCTGTTCCGTCATTGCGGAGGGAACAACGAAGGAACAGGACTGAAACGGCCCTGTTGAGGCCTCAAATGATGTGGCCTCTAGAGTAGCGATCCCTGAAGGGGCTAAATTTTGCTCGATTTCTACTTGATTTTTTTCATGCCCTCAGTGTAAATTCAAAAAAAAAATCTTTCAAAAATGAACACTTGGCTAATTCTGGGATCGCTGCTCCAGAGAGGCTTCAGAGAGGCTGCCTTTTCCTCCTGATGATGATGAGTCATCTGAATTCTGTAAAAGATGAGGAATGATGACCTGGCACTCATCACCTGACTCTAATGCCCCCCCTGCCACAAATGGTACTGAAAACCAGCTTCATTAAAACTGACATTTCCACGTCTGCATGACATCAGAAATACACTAAATCACGCAGTGTACAGAACTTACCAGTTCAGTTCAGTTCTGGCAAAGGAAAAAAAAGCATCAAGTAGTTACCAAGTTACATAACATTATTAACTTTCCCTGGGGACCCTTTTGCTCCCCAAAAATCAGGAGCCCACAACAGTAGCCTTGCCAATGAGATACCGAGCTCTGACAACTTGGTGCTACATCACCTCTGCCCAGCCAATGACTTGTGCAGCATTATAACTAAACTCTCCCCCCAGGTATATAGGAGGGAATTATACCTCCACTTGGGGGACGAAACCAAGCTGGTTAGCAGTAAGTAGTACTACTTAAGCACATCAAACCCTAAATGACGGACCTATGACCGCTGATTCCTCACTGTCATCACTCAGTTTGTTGCCATTTTGCAACAAAATATGTATGAAAAAATTTTAATTTATTTTTCAGAGATGAAACAAAATGTCTTCTTTGTTGCACCAACATTTTAGATTTCTTTTGTAAATAATTGATTTTTTTTGTGAATTTTTGTAGATATAATGAAGAAAAATCATATCAAATAGAAAATTATTTCAAAAAATCTGAAAATTTCACCATGTGTGCATATTATAGTGATGAAAGACATGGTGTAAACTCATTTTTCATACCATTCTTTAATTAGAACGTAGTAGACATTGAAAATACATCCCAAGTTCAAACTGCAATAAAAAATTGATTATTAGGAATTTTTCAAAATTCAAATTGAAGTAGAAACTAGAGTGAATGAACTTTATTTTGTTAGTTGGGCTTAAATTCAAAAAATATCATTTTTGTAAAGAAATTTCAGATTTAAAGCAAGGAGCAACAACTTTCTAAAATACACTAAAATAGCATATTTTGTGATCCGTTTTTTTAGTAACTTCTCATTTATGTGAAGACAAACAATAGCATAATTCCAAACTCAGATAGATTATCTTCATAACCCAACATGGAAGGTCAACAAGAAAGAAGTGGATGAAAAATTGCTTTCCAACTCTCTACAATTCAAAATACATTCATCCCAAAGCCACAAAATGGCCTCGTTGTCATTTTTGGGTTAATAAGTACTCCCTTCGTCTCAAAAAGAAACCTTTGTAACAACTTGAAGGTAGAAACATCCAAAATCGTTACTTCAAGCAATTCAGTATAGTTAGAGTCATATTTTTGTAGTATTGGCAAGAGAAAATCATGAATATTAAAAAAAAATAGATTTTTTTGATGTGATATGTAATTTTTATGATTTTTCAAAGTGGTGGGTCTCTAGACCACTGGAACTATCCCATAGGTGCACCTAAAAGTGAACTGCGCAAAATTTAGTTGTCAACAAATCAGAGTTTAGTATATGTCCTTCAAGTGCGTCAGCAAATCAAAGTTAAACATGTGTAACATATATTTATAGAACTTTAGGGACGCTTTAAGGGCACTCTATGGAACAAGGATTAGGTACAGGGATGGAATTGGGTGTTTCTACCTTACTTTTGTTTTAAAAAGAACCCCGTGTTTGCCTCTTTGACTCCCAACTATCCTAACTATTGCTAGAAATGAACCGTTAGGCGTGCTCAATGACCTCTTGCGGGCATTCCACACTCTCTGGTAACTGTCCCATATGTTGTATACTTGATTTTCCCATATGTGAAATCTGGTAGTGTATTCCGCCATTCAGTCAACATTACTTGAATCATACATGTCTACCATGTTAAGAAGATGTTGTTCAATTTCTTTGAGTACTTATTAGGTTCTTTGGGGTTCTTCACCTTCAATATACTACTAGAAAAATTAGTTTTTCTGTTGTTTTGGTCGTGTTGATCCGGTCAAAATCTGATAGAAATCTGTTGATTTCAACACGATCAAAACAACAGAAATACTAAATTTTCTAGTAGTGGTAACAAGCTATTGTACATTGTTCTACACTTTTCCTTGGTTAGATTTGGTTTTCGTTTACTAATTGTACCTATCACTATGTTGAAAACAACATTCGCAAGAAGACTAAAATTTGTGTCTTCAACATATGGAAGAACTTGGGCAACTTAGTGTCCTTGCCTTTCAACTACATTCGTACCGAGACACTCTATATCGACCACTTCCTAAATGTTGGTACTAATTAAAAAAACACGAAATGACAAACTTCGGTGCCACTTTCCCTTCCTTTCATGATAATCCTAAACCTAATAATTCTCAAGTTGGATTTGAAAGAGTTTAAGAAAAACATTTGACACCTTTTGGTTGCAATTAATCATAACATTTTCTTAATCCCAAGCAATTATTGAAATACGTTTTTTTTTGAGATAGAGGGAGTAGTTACAAAGTGCTTGGGGAGCATCCTTTGTTCATTGTTTGCTCCACCATCCTTTCCATTAATATAGTCTATCCTTTAAAATGGTTTATTTTCATTATCAAATGTCTAAATTTGATAACTTTTTTTTATACCTATTTCAAATATTTTGAGATGCACTTCCAGTGGTAAAAATTTCAAGTTCTAATCATGAACTATTTAAAAGTTAGAAGCTTATTTGGAGGAGCACCTTGGTAGAGTGGATTCAAGATGTCCTAAAGGTATGTTTGGGAGTGATGTTTGCAATGTGAATCCAATCTAGATGTAGGTCTGAATTCATTCCTAAGACCCTCAGTAACAACACTCTTTTAACACCAAGTGCAAACATACCTTAACTCATGCATGCTAGTAATGTGGTTTTCCGGGATGGAATTTGGGGCTTGAAGCTGCAGCTATTTTTGGCTTCACAATGCCTCTGCCCTGTCAGATAAGTGAAATCATGAAGCTGAGCAGAATTGGGGACAGAGGTGATCAGTAGGAAAGTTTCTGTTTTTTGCTTTTTGTTTTTTGTTTTTGAACACATGGAGCTGAGTAGGAAAGTTTGAAAAGCAGGAATAAAGGAACAGGTCCCATCCACTCCACAAACAGTAGGCGTTAACCCCGAAATGCCCGAGGCACCAAAATCTGGTGTTTGCAAAACTTTGAAGTTAAATAAAACCTAACCAAGTTGTTATTTTTAGTAGTTTACATTTTTGGGAAGTTCTTCTTGAAGTCTAATTTTAGTATCAAAAATCTGATCTTGGAAATAAACGAAAGTGATTTTTCTATTCAAGATTTTGTCCAAGGGTACCCATTGCAATCTTGACTTCCCGTAGTGTTGAGAGCTCTTGGAAATGAGCCTCAAATACACTATTTTAGATCTTGGAGAAAAAATCACATTCAAAATTCATTTAAAAAAATTATAGAGTAGATTTTAAGAAGCCATAAATTGATTGGGGTTATGCATGTTAGGCCCTTTAATTTCATATTTTTTTGATCACCACCTTTTTAGATTTGACATGCAAAAAAAGAGTTGAAAGATTTTCATAGTTTTAACACCCTCATGGTCAAACATTATAACTTTTCACTTTGTAAGTGATATTGTTGTGTTTTCTTTTCCTACAAGATCTTTAACATGTCCAAGTTTGAATTTGTACGGTTACAAATCCAAAAAAGTTGATACAACTTATCAAAATGTTGGCATTTTGTTCAATTTAGAACAAATCCAAGAAACTCAAAACAGGCCTTGTACATTTAGGGGTTAACAAGAGTTCATTGATGTGGTGGATTGAAAACCACGTTTTGAAAGAGACCCCGCCACATTACAAAATTTCTTTTCCCATCTTTCAAGTTTTGTCAAAAGAATGATCCTTGGGGTTGGATGATGAGTCCTAGTTTACACAAGATTAGGGACACTTAGTTAATCTTTCATCCTTCCAAAGTACTATGTCATCATCGAGCCGTGATTATGCCATTTCATTAAACGCGGCTTTAGATTTGTTAAAGAAAGCACAAGCGCTTCTCTACCATGAAGTTTGGTGCCACCCTCCAAGACAAGCCCCAAATTTTTTCCATCATGTCTGTTAATCTAACTACATCTTGGTGGGTTGAAGAAGTGGACAAGCCTTATTGTAGGTCTGAACACTTCACTTCACTTGATAAGTATGCAATTTTCAGCTAATACCCTCCCCCTCCCCTTTTTTCCTTTTTTTTAGAAAAAAACAAACAAACAAAATTTCATTGAGTTATAATGACCTTTGAATTTTTTTCCCCAAGTGCTCTTCTGAATCCGACCTAAGCCTCTCTAAACAATGAGGAATTTGTGACCTACAAGGGGCCAAATTTTTTTATTTGAGTGATTTTTCACTAAAAAACGATGATTTTTTTGGGATAGGGAATCTTGGATAAAATATTCTTCCTTTTCTAGTAGATGAAACTGCCAATTTGCTACCAAACTTGGGACAATATCGTTCCATTTTGGATGGATGTACATTATTTTGGATGAATAAATGAAATTTCATCTGTAGATTGCAAGCTTCATCCTTCTACTGTAGTGATTTTCACTTTCTGCACGGCCTCCAATAAATGGGATAATAACCCCTCCTGCAGGGGGTCAAGAAGTGGCCAAACATGTTTAGCCATCCACATCTTCATGACATCACCAGGCCGGTTTGCTGCAACTTAAGAGTACAAATTATTTATTTACAGAAGTGACCCTTCTGTCAAGAAAAACGTTGAAGTAGTGTAGTGAACTTCGTTCCACAGTGCCTGCTGCTGCTCCTGTGCACAGTATGATAGGCTGATGGGTGGCCTTCTGTTTTGGAGCCTACTTACAGATGCCAGACATTGGGGGGCAATGATTTTGAGTTCCCATAATTTCCCATTCCCATCAGCACATCATCGTTTGCTCCGCCATCCTTTCCATTAACGTAACTTAGTCTGTCCACCACCCATTTGTACACATTTGGCATTTGCTAACAGTGGTTCTAAAATCGTAATATCTATGACAAAGGCAAAGGCAGGCAAAGGTGCAGGTTTCATGGAAATATTAATTTTGTGTTGGTTTGGCATGGGTTCGTCCGGACTCTGGTCAAGTTACATTATCAGTGGTTCACAGTCCACAGTCCGGGGAGATTTTTAGCTTCACCAGCTAAAATCCTACAGTTTCTGAGACCAAACGGTAGCTTGAAGCATTCTCTCGGCTAGACCTTTATAAATAGAGAATATTCTCTGATTTTCTTCTTATATGATCGATTTTTTCCCGAAGATTTTAAAATCCATTCGAAAATTCTCAAAATCAACTAGCTAGCTTGTAACTAAATGCCGGTACTCCCCGTACATTAGTTCACACAGGGGGCATAAATTCAATCGCCTTCATGGAGGCTACCTTTTCCTCCCCCAAAGTCCTCATCCACAAAATTCATCTAAGGTAGAGGAACCTATTTCGGACAGGCCCTCTCATTTGGGTTTTGTAGACTCACCTATTCAGGACAGCAATTGAATGCACTGGTTATTGAAAAAGATTATGTATTGGTACCTTCTCGCCCAATCATCTCTCTTCTTTCTTGGTTTAGGAAAAAGTGCCAAAGGTAACCACAATAGGTGAGTCTACGAAACCAAGAATGGGTCTAGATGAAAAATTCACTTTTATATTCAATAAAATATTCATTCTAGGAGGAATTTTTTTGTTTTTTCCGACATTCTTCGACAACCTTGTTTTTGCACGCCCTGAAATAATACGTTCCATGACTCTCTCAAATAATTCACACTGAAATGCTTAAGTTATCTGAAATAGGTACTTCTACCTTATACATTTATAGAGGATAAAGCAAGAATCAATTCCAACGCTATTTGAACATCTACCTACGGAAAAAAATTAATCAAATGGCAAAATGAAGAAAATGCACCATTGGCATTTGTGGGAATGGAAGGTGGGGTGATCATTTTTATAATGAAATTCATTTTCCATTGTGAATCTCAAAGGATATGGAATAATGTGAAGACTATGAGAAGCTTGACCACTGATTGTCAAAATGTAAGATTTATGTGTGAATCATAATTCCAGGCCTCATTTAGATATAGTAAAGTATAATTTTTCAAAACTAAGAAAAGTTGGTAAACACATATAAATTTAATCTCTAAAAATCTGTTTGTAAATTTGATCCTCCAATCAAAAGTTATGAACAGAATTTCAAAGAGGATGTTTGAAAATATCAAATAAAGTGTCCCATCCAACCCCTCTTTGAAATTTATTCATAAATATTGCTCGTAAACCCTTGCCAGCTCTACATCTATGTAGGTTTGGTGGTTATGAATGAACAATGGTCTGAACACGTACCAAAAAATTCATGTACCATCACTGCAAAGAACACTTGCTAAGCCCAAGTGTGTGCATACCTTTTGTCAAGCAAATGTACACATGACGGATCATTTCGGTAAAAAAATGGTAATGTAGAACATACTATAACCACATAGATTTGCAATTTGGGTATCTTGTGCAATGTGATTCTTGTGACCTTTCTTTTTTTCAAAGAAAAAATTAGTTGAATTGATTGAAATCCAAGTGGAATCATATTAATTGAATAAGAACTAAAATCACTACTAGAAAATTTCATTTTTCTGTTGTTTTGGTCGCGTTGATCCGGTCAAAATCTGACAGAAATCTGTTGGTTTCAACAGATTTCTGTCAGATTTTGACCGGATCAACACAACCAAAACAATAGAAATATGAAATTTTCTAGTAGTGAATTGATATGAATTTTCAAACAAGTCTAGCATAAAAATATAAAACCAATAGTAGGTGGGGTCATAAACATCTTAAAATGATTCAAAAGTCAATGCCCCCTCTCCTAATCTTCTTTGATAATGAGTGTTTTAAAAGCACAAGTTCAACATTTTAAACCCTAAAGCCTTGAGGGTGTTTCCTGTCAAAATCCACTCAAACTTGCCACTTTTGTTGCATTTGCCTAAGAAATCTAAAAGGCACCTTTTTTAAAAATCTGACCATATGATCCTATACTTAACTATTCTAAAAACATGCAGTATAAATTTCATCAAATTTGACAGCATAGATTGCAAGATATTTACATCCAAAGTGAAGAAAACAAGTTTTTTTACAACTTGCTTGGCTAGATTTTTTGGCTTTGAATCTTTTCAACTAAAAACTTTTGTACTATTGGTTTTGATCCTCTAAGTTTCTATATTGAATAATTGAGTTGAAGATCTAAGGAAAAAATTCAACAAAAAAACACTTAATTTTCACTCATTAAAAATTGTTAAGTAGAAATAGGTTAAAGATTGAAGGAAAAACTAAATCATTAATAGCTCTAAAATAGAATTGGCATACAACAATCTCAACAGTGAGATTGTTCTAGAAAGCAAACCTAACCATGTCTAACAATTGTTTTTGGAAAATTGTAAAAATTGCATTCACAAATGAATCCTATGAGTTATTTTTTCAAGAAGATGCTTAGATTGCCCCCAATACTAAGATTGTCTATAACTTTTTCATCACTAGTCCAAATAGAATGAATCAAAATTTCAAATGTAAACAAAAATGTAAAATTTTAGAATTTAAAAAAAAATGATTTTGACTTTTTAAAATCTTTTGGTGATGCCCATTGACCTCCATTTTGGGCTTATTGTGCCATATCTTTTTCTCATGGGCATCAATTGAAATAAAAATTATACATCCTCGAAGCTCTCACAAAACCGCACATCTTCAAAAAGTTTCAAGATAATTCACTATAAATTAAGACAATAGGAACCTATCTAGTTAGAAAGGAGTCACAATTAAGTGCAAATGCATTTAATATGCAATACCAACATGAATCTATTTTGCAATATTGATGGCAATATTTTTATTTAAATTTCATTTGTAATAATCCATTTGAAGTCCCAAAAATCCATTTGAAATAAGGTAAAACAACCCAATGCCATCATCACCCAATTCCAACATCTACAAGACCTCCCATTTATGCCAATCTCCCACCCATTTTGTTGAGTGCAATCTCTAAAATACTTGCATGAAATGTATAAATATTTATTCATGAGAGCCAAGGGTTGCTTTTTAAGTTAAACCTATTTTCAAGACTTTGAAAATCTACAATTTATCCACACAATGTCCAAAAATGCATAAGTAGAAAATCTAAAATATTATTTTGACTTGCAACAAGATCCATAAAATCATAAAATTATATAATAGAAACATTATTCAACTCTATATTTAAACACAATTAGGTGTAGTTACATTGTAACTTCTAAACATCTATAATAGTTTAAATCCCCTATGAATTGAAATGGTTTGGTATTAATTTTGTATTAGTTTCAACACAACTTGCATTTGCTTAAATACAAATGCAATACATTGAATCCATTTCAACCCATGGTGGATTTATACTAGTGCTAAGATAAAAAAAAATTCTTTAAGATTTTGGTTGGTGTGATTCAAGAGTTTGGTTTTATTGGGTCCCAAATCAGGTTCCAAAGAACTTGCTCCGTGTGACACTGAATGTGTATGGATTTTTCTTTGTATGTTAATTCCTAGAACCATTAACTTCCAAAGTCCCATTGTCCCCTCAAAGGACAAAATGGATGGATTTAGTTCACACGCCTATGAATTCAATTTTTGGTGAAATGTTTTGTAAAAATAGAAAAAAATAGAAAAATACATTAGATTTCTAGAAATATAATTTTTTTTATTTCAATCGATGTCTTGATGCAAAAGTTATACTACAATAAGATAATAATTGGATGGGGCGGGAAAAAACAACTTACAAAAATGTAAAATAAGAATTTAAAAATTTTATTTCTCATAAATTTTATTTTTTTCAGCATGAAAAGCTTTTATTCATTCCATTTGGACAGGGTTTTCATAGTGGGCGGACATCCAGTTTGCCCATCCGTCCGATTCGCCCGACAGGGTGTGGACGCTATACTCAAGGCGTGGATGGGATTGTCAGGGCGTGGACGTCAGGGCGCAGACGGGATCATTAGGACGCAGTTAGGGCGCGGATGGGATCATCAAGGTGCAAAACTCTCAAAATTAAAGCCGTCTGGACCATCCATCCGGTCCGGTTTGCCCGTCCAGTTCGCCTGTCCATCCGATCCGGTTCGCCCGTTATGACAACCGTGCATTTGGATTTGTGATGTGAAAGTTATGGAGCATCTTGATTTGTGGGCAATTGTTGTATTTTTTTGAAAAAATAATATATAGAATTTGTTTATGAGCTCAATTTTTCACATTTTTCATAATTAAAAGTTCCATGGATTTAAATTTGATTGTTAAAACAATCTCACCATTAAAATTAGTGTGTTTTGATTCCATTTTTTAGCTATTAATGATTTATTTTTCACTCTATCATGTACCTTCTTCTACTTAACAACTTTATTAAAGAATGAAAGTCCTACTATTTTCTTACTTTTTTTTTGTATATCCTCAAATCAAAATTTCATGATATTTTTAATTTTTTAATTTTTTATAAATTCAATCTCTATAGGGCAAAATCTTAAGAAGATTCAAAGTCTTATAATCTAATTTGCCACAATATGATTCCTTGGCTTTGAATGCATTTATCTTCCAATCTATGTTGTCAAAGTGTCTGGGATTTTTTTATACAATCTCATCCTAGTCTAATGCAAGATCTTACAATTAGATATGCAAAAAATACCATTTTCAAACTTTTTTTGCTTTTTGCACTAGAATTACAATTTTGAGCAATTTTTGATGGATAAATGACCTTGGGACTTTGGGGGCTAAAGACAAAGCTTTTAATTGTTTGCCTTGAATTTGTCTTGAACTACCTTTAGTTGGATAGTTATAAAATTTGCCCTCTTACCTTTTCTACATCCCCTTAATATAATATTTTTTGTGCCATGTAGTATGTAAGTTGAATATTTTCTTAAAAACATTTCTGGAAGTTATTTTTCATGTAGCATATACATTCCTTCATGTGGTATGGGTATGTCATATTTGACCCTCATTTTTTGACTATTTATAGTCAATGCTACCCACAAAATAATTTTTTCTAAAAACAATGCTAAGTTCTTCATTTTTATTGAATTTTTGTTAGGATATGTAATAAGATCTTTTTGTTAACTTATTGAAGTATATCTTCCAAAGTTTTGAAATAAAAAACCTCAACAATTCCAAAATTATAACCCTAGAATCTACAAAATAAGATTTTTCTAACACATCTTTTAGACGTAGTTTCATCTTCCAAACTTTTAGTAAGAAATTTCTATTTTGTACACTCCTAAGATATGAAGAATAATCTCATGTTGAAGGAATAGGTTGAGGATACATCATTCTTTTAATTGTTCAATACATACCTCACAATCATTTTTGGAGTTTTTTTCTATGGTGTAAGGTAATAGAAAATTAACTTAAAATACTGAATTTCTAAGTATTCAATAGAATAATTGAAAAATGTCAATTCCAAAGGTGAGAATGTTGTAGTAGGTAATCTGATTTTTTTTAAACTACTAAAACTTGAGTATTTAAAGAGCTTCAAAAGTTATTTTTGTAAAGAGATGCCATGATTGCTTTAAACAAAACTAGTCATAACTTTTACTTCATCTCTCTATATATTAATAGAATGATTAAAAGCTTTCCACATTCATATAAACCTATAAAAAAACTCGAAAAAATAAAAAGATTTTTAGCTATCAAAATTGTGTAAGTTTGCTTTTAAACAAAGAAATCTTATGGTATTTGTAATGTTTGTTGAAATTGTAAAAACAAGCTTGATACAAAGAAAATGATGATTGGATGCTAAACTAAAAATATCAAAAAGTAAATCAAAAGTCTTAAATCACTATAACCTACTACTAGTAGAATAGTGGTCTTGGGGCACCAATGAATAGTGTCAAAGCATGGTGTCCATGGCCCATATTGGTACTAGCTTGGTGCCAATGTGGGCCTTGGGTACCATGCTTTGACACTATTCATTGGTACTTAGAGCCCCCTTTTTTCTACTAATGTATCTAAGTATACAATCTACCTTGGTCAATGATAGTTTCTTTGGATAAAACAAGAATGAAAGTGGTAGAAGGGGATCATTGGATTCTCAACTTTCTTAGAAAAAACAAATCTCATGTCCATTTTGGCATACCTACTACACACATCTTTTAATCGCATCCCTATCTACACATGTCCTAGATATTTGGTGCTAAAATGTTGGATATGTGAAAATAGAAACACAATTGAAAAAAGGTCCATAATGTGTATATTTACCTTAGAAGTTCATTCCTCCAACAAGACAATAAATAAAAATATGTCATAATTGTTCATGCAATAACTCTAGAAGAATAAGGTGATGACTATTAACTTTGAGCCTCATTGTCCATCACCCTATTTGCAACAAGATACAGATGAGAAATTTTATTTTTATTTATTTAATATGAAATTATATGTCTACTAAAAAAATTAGTTGTGATTTGAAAGAAAATCGGTTTCAAAGTTAGCCATGTCTAAATCTCAATTTTTTTCAACTGGATTTAAAACTACTTTATCTTTTCCCAATTTTTTCTTAGAACTCCGAAAAGACTTTTTGTACCTTTTCATGTCAGTATACATCAATTCACATTATTGTACACAAAAATTGAAGGAAATTAACATTTATTTATAGAATTTAAAGTATCAATAGTTTGACAAACATACAAATGGTATTGGTTCTCACAATATTTGAATTTTCTTTTGAAATTGAGAACATGGGATAGCATTAACCATTGTAGAGAGAGTAAAGATTGCAATATGAACCATTTTTACATCTTCATGCCCTTGCATTTGAAATATTTGTTGAATTGAGCAATGTGTTTACTTTATATTTCATAGCCATTTAATGCTTTTTTAGGTTCAATTTATTTGTCCAAAGATTGGAGTTCGTCATGTACATAATCGATCCAAAAAATTAAAAAAGAAAAAGAAATGATCATTGTCAATATTGTCAAAAAGTTGAAAATTGCCAAAAATTACTCTAAGCTTTCCTAAAATTGGCATCTAAGAAAACGTTTGGATGAAAACTCGTTCTTTTTTTTCTTCCATCCATCCTGCAGAGGACGTTTTTCATTCATTTTGTCCTCAGCAGCTTTCAGTTACCGTCCGTCACTCCGGACTATGGAGCATGACCCATAAAACTTTGCTGTTTTCGTAGGTTCCAATTTATTGCCAGGAGCCCAGGATATGGAATTTTTTATGAGCGTCCTTCATGAAAGGACGGATGCACGTGAATGTTTTTTGCATTTTATTTTCAATTATGATATGAATGGCTTGAAGTGTCGTACCGGTGTTTAAAAATAAAGAAGATACTGAAAAATAGAAGAAAAAGAAAAAGAAATAAAGAAAAAGAAATGTCGTACGGGTAAGTAGGCTTCCTACCCCTGGAGTCCGTGCAAGTGATGACGACGACGACGGACCAGGCAGTCCGAAATCGATGAATGTCGTTCAAGTTCTGTGGATGACATTCCTGAATGCGTTGATGGAAGCGTCCGCCCCGGAGGACAGCCATATGGAGCAAGAAGCTCTGGCGCGGAGAGCTACACCAGGGGACGCAGAGCAGAGCACTGGCAGAGCACTCCGCTTCTGGGCGTGCTCCCGCGGCATCTCCTGCGTCTCCTGCGTCTCCGCATTTCTTTCTGTGCATTGGTCACGCTTCTTCTGAGCTTTTCTGCTGGACAATCGGTGCTGATTCGGGGGTTTTCTGTGGAGATTTGCGTTTGATTGGGAAGCTTTTGGGGAGAGTCGTGTTTTCGATCGGGAGAGATGATTCCGTTCATGAGTATCAGTGAGGCGGCTGGAGCTTTGGGGAGAGATTTGACGTTTTGGGAGGGGTTGTGGTGGAACTGGACTCATAATGTGAGTGATTACACGTTGTATTGCCTCAACATCCTGTTTCTGTTTATCATCTTCTCTGTCGCGCCGGTGCCGTACGTGCTGCTGGATGTGTGGAAGGTGCGGAGCGCGGAGAAGTACAAAGTGCAGCCCGGGGTGCACAATGAGCCTGCGGAGACTTGGCGGTGTTATAAGGTTGTGATGTGGTCGTTTTTCACGGTGGTTGGGCCTCTGCAGCTTTGCTCCTTTCCGGTGGTGAGGTTTGTCAACATCCGATTCGGTCTGCCGCTGCCGACGCTCACGGAGGCGTTTTTGCAATTGGCGGTGTACACGATTGTGGAAGATTATGGGAATTACTGGTTGCACCGGTGGTTGCACCAGGGTTGGTGGTACGACAACGTGCATTGCATGCACCATGAGTTCCAGACCCCGATGGGCTTCGCGGCGCCGTATGCGCATTGGGCCGAAATTGTGATTCTAGGGATTCCGACCTTTGCGGGGCCAGCAATGGTGCCCGGCCATATTGTCACCTTTTGGATTTGGATTGCGATGCGGCAGTTGGAGGCTATCGAGACTCACAGCGGATACGATTTTCCTTGGAATCCGACGCGCTTCATTCCGTTCTACGGAGGGTCCGATTACCACGATTATCATCACTTTGTTGGTGGGAAGAGCCAGAGCAATTTTGCCTCGGTTTTCACGTATTGCGATACGCTTTACGGCACGGACAAGGGGTATCGCTACATGAAGGACTTGCAAAAGAAGGAGGTGATCGCCAAAGGCAAGGAACAGCAGATGAGAGAGAACGGGTGGTTACAGACGGATGACCTGAAATCCATTCCTGCTTCATTGTCCAGGGATGTTAAAGCATCATAATCTCCTCGCTTAGCAAGCTCTTCTACCCGTTGAAATCCAGCTCGAATATCTGGTTAGGCAGGGAAGCCTCGCTTTTCGCACGATCTGCATCAGAATATCAATGTAACTGATGTTCCACGGAAGACGCAGTGATGGAAGAGTATTGGCATTGACACCTTTTGAGAACATTTGGACAATTGGAAGCACGTACTAGGTCTGCCCCTACCTCAACGAATATCGTGTTCGACCTCTTACCGTCAGGTTCAGTTCCGAAGCAGTATACAGATATCCAGATGCAGACATGTCCTTAAGAGTTTTATGACTGTCTATGAATTTGTTGTAGCATGCAGAACTCTTTTAAAAATATTCATGCATTCAACAGGGTGTTCATTATTCTCCTTACATCAAAGCGTATTTAGGGGTTTTGCATAATTATGATTCTTTCTGATGCCACCACAATTCACAACTGAGAAAGAATCGATAATTTTCACCGTAGATGATCGGCCTTTCGGTAGTCTAGTGGCTGCTCTACTTTTGCATGTACTTCTATTAATCTTGGTGACAATGACAGGATATCGCTTTTGCCACCACATATACCAGAGCATGTTCCCAGTATGCCTAGAGTATAGGTTGTGAGCCTGCATGGGTGTCAACCTCTGAAGAGGACATTTAGATCGACCTTTTGTTTTCTGCTTGAGAACATGAGCAGCAGTAGCTAAGTTACGCTCTGGAGTTTCACATTTGGATCCGTTTGTTGTTGCATTAGTGATAAATAGCGTTGCTGTCCTGTAGTTCTACTGGCGTACTGTCTTCCTTGTCCCAGTCCAGTGCGTCTTCAGCAATTGTGCTTGGACATTTCAGATTCATGCTCAAATGACCGTGAGCTTTTAATATATTGTGACTCTTTTATTTAAGCATTCAAACGATCATCCTGGCCTCCCTTCAGATGTCTTCAGGTTCTCTGTTTAACGTGACTTGGACCACTCTGTTCTGCTCTGTTCGGGCATCTTTCTTCTCTATTAGTGCAGGTTATGTTTTCATGACCGTTGCTCTTGTTTTTTTCTGCTGTAGATGGAATTGACAGATGCTGAAAGCCACTCCGAATCTGGAAATTCATCTTGGTGTAGAATTCGAGTGATCAACTACGTTCTTTGTCATCAACGTAGAGAGTTCGATTGAATGTTTGGGTAGAGAGATTTTCTGCTCGATGTGCATTAATTTCAAAGTCGGTGAGAGTTCCGTTTACGATTGACTGTAGAGGTTCATCATCTCTCTGAGTGAAGCGATTCTTCAGCCCGTCCTCCTTGGACGTTCTTCTGAGACAGGTTACGTCTTTTTGTGCATTGTTACGGTAAAGCACTGCGGTGTCTAGCCCCCAGCCTTTGGATTTGGAGCTGTCCTTGGAAGTTGGGTTGATCAGGAAGGCTCCTCTGGTGGCCTTTTCGTACGAGAGGTGCTGCAAGATGCACTACACGCTCCCCAAAACTACGCTTTTTAAGAAAAAAATTTATCTCTCTTTCTTGGTGGCTCAAACAAGATTTTTTTTTAAAAGGAAAGGAAAATCAGAAAGGATTTCCCTTTGCACCTCTCTGACATGAGTAATTTTTGAAGCCAGAACATATATTACCTACACATGACTAAGCTTAAGGTAGAACTGCCTATGACCACCCAGATTTGCAATCTGGCCATCTTGTGCAATGTGCTGAGAAAAAATTACTTGAGGATCATATTAATCTGGCTATCTTGTGCAATGTGTTGAGAAAGAGTCAGTTGAGGATCATATTAATCTGATAAGAATCTGATATTAATTTGACTAGTATGCCATGTGTTCTTGCCACAGTCAAAATGAAAGTAAAAGTATTTTTTTAATTTTTTGATTCATAAAAACTTTGAAATTTGATAGCTTTCACACCGTATGTCCGAATGCCACAAAACAAAATCTGTGCACCCCCTCCTCACCAAGGGCTTTTGGACAGTACCAAGAATGCGACTGGGGGATGCATGGTCCAAGAGATCTCAACATGACAAACAAACAAACAAAACAAACATCTAAACGTAAGGTATAGAATAATAAGAACTTGAATTGATATGAAATTTTCAAAACCAAAAATATAAAACCATTAGTAGATGGAGTCATGACCATCTTAAAAATGTTCAAAATTAGTGACTTGCTGCCCAAATCCTATTTTGATTAGTGCTATGAAAGCACAAGTTCAACGTTCTAAAAGCACCTTTTTTATTGGCTAAAGTTACAATTTATTATGACAAGTATTCACAATTAGGCTCACCTAAACCAACATGTATTGAACCACATCTTAATTAACCTTCAACAATCTATAAATAGATGCAAACTTGGTATCATTATCTGGCAATAGCATTTAATTGCTTGCCCAAGGTACATCACTTATACACTCTATGGAAATAGATGGGAGCTAAATTGGGAGGGTCTAGTAGATGGTGGAATTTGATGATTGATGACATTGGGTTGATTGACTCTAATAGATCACCCCACTCTCACACACTAGAATGTACACTTGGCTCATGTTGAACAAAAACTAACATCTTAAGTAACAAAATCCACCCATCTACATTATAAAAACCAACTTTTAGAAGATGAAGAGGAAATCATTTTTATGGTTTAAATTGGCTTAATGCTTTTGTCTATGGCTTGGGATACAAATTTGCCATGGCACTAAGTTGATGTACCGTGCTAGGTTGCATGACTCAGGCAATTTAGAATATTGACAATGCTCATGTTATCTTGAAAATTTGGTGCATAAACAAATCATATTGCATATGAGTGTAGTTTTGTTATTCCACACTAGCATTTTTACCACATAATTCACAACTAGATTTGAACACCATTCAAGGAAATGCAAAGGATTAACTTTGAGGTACTTGGAAGGAGTTAGGGGAAAGTACTTCATGGGAATATACACTTGCAATAAGGAAAGGTAGCTTGACCCCTAAATTTCTTTTCATGTTTATGAGCAAATTTGCCACAAAACAACACATGATGAAAGCAAAGTAGAGTAGTCAGTTAATGATGTTTTTTACAACTTTTAGCAATAGGATCTTACACCTAACTTGACATACTATTTATTTATACTCCAATTTTCAAAGCCTAATTCTTTAGCATCCATAAGATCATAATGTTCAAAGTAGTACAATTATTGTTCCAAAAGGTGAAGTTTCAACTTTGAAATATTTTAGGAAAAAAAATTGTCTTATGTTACTTGAAAATTTTGATATTGTATTAGAAAATTGAATTGGAAATTTACCAAAAAAATTCAAAAAAAAAGGGTTTCAGTCCCTTTCATCCTTTAAGTAATTATAATGTGAAAGGGAACATAAGACAATAAAAAAAATTGAATTGCTAATAAAATAATTTTTAGCTACTCAATAGTTTAAGGAAAATTTTAAAAACAATATAAATTTCTAATCTCTAACTTATTTCTTTTGCAATTGGCTCACATTTGATGCCATGATGCACCTATGTTCTAATTGTTTATTTTTTGTAAAGAACTATGAGAAACTTACAATATTTTGCATGCAATGAGAGTAATTGAAGTTTATGACACTTAAATTGCCATTGCACTTGAAATTGTTATGAATAAACATTTAAGCATTATTGTAATTATTAAATAATTTAAGGAAATTGAACCTTATTGGTAGTTCTAAAAGATCATTTTGCATGTATTTTTTGGACAAATAAATAAACTAAGAATTCTTAAATTTATGAAAATACGTGTACTTTTTAAATTGACTTGAAGCTTTTGTGATGAGAGTGTTTTGGATTTAGGCAAGAATTTAGGAGGTATTGTAAATAGGTCACAATTAGGTGAAATTACCTTACTTTACAATAGACATTCAAATCAAAACAATATTTTTAATTCCAACTTTTGATATTTCACATCAAATCACATCAATGTAAAATTTGTCACATCAATTTTCAAATCCAAGGCCTAATTTTAATTCAACACATCCAAACTAAGGGATTATAAACCAATGGATGAAGATGCAAATTCTAAATTTGCAAGCACACTTATTCAACTTCATTATTGGATGTGTTTCTCAAAAGGTCTTTGATATAGTAGTATTTTAGTAGACATATCCTTTGCAATATCGTCAATTTAGAGATGGCTAAACTAGTACTATCTCCACCCCCAAATGATCTTCATTTTGGACAAAATATTTCAAATTAAGTCTTAAAATAACATTTAAAAAATCAATTTTGTGTTATAAGTAGAGTTTGATGCACTCCAAATATTCTAAAAACTTTTCGTTTCAAAATCCTTTTCAAAGTGTAGTTTTGGAATATTGAAAAGTAAAATTTGAGGGGCATTTTCAAGAAGCACCACTAATCAATTAATTATTGAGTTTACAATTGTCATTTTATAGGCATTTAGTATATGCCCAAGACCATGTGTGGCCCTTTGTTTTACCTCCAAGAGCTTCATCGGGCAATATTCAAAGAGACGCAAAAAACAATAATGAATAATGTTGATTGACCCCTTTAGTCATTTTATTTGTCAACCCATTGATGGTTGTATGGATGGAGGGGGAACTACGACTTGGAGTTTTGTTGGTCCCAAATAGCAATTAAAAATCAAATTTGACCAATTTACAATGTGACAAAGTATTTTGGGACAAAAGGAGTAGGATTCAAAGTTGACATGTTGACCTAATTTTAATAAATTATTTTATTTCAATCAACACTAGTAAGAAGTTAATAGTTCTTTTAAGCAACTAATAGAAGTTGAAGCATTTCATGTTTTAAGAATGTCCAATTAAGGATATTCTAGTGTCAATAGTAGGTATTCATATAACCTCCACTTTGAAATTTTGTAGTTTATTTACACGTGTTGTGTCCCTCAGTGGAAAAAATTTCAAGAATTTTGACTATGCTAATTGCAAGATAATAGAACTCAAAGTTAAAAGAAAATATTTTTTCTTGAAACCACTCCAATATAACTAACAAAACTTGACTCCTCTTAGAATGTGATTTGAGGACTAAATTTTTTTAAACAATTGTATTCTATATTTTATTAGTTACATGCATGCCAAATTTCAAAAGTTGATGATCTTTTTTGCAAAAGATTCTCCAAAGATCCTCCAATTGTCCAAGCTGCCCAAAGAGTTTAAGGCAACATAACTTTTGATCCGGGCACCTGATTGGAAAAAAAACTATTTTTTCATGAAGTAGATACATGTTTACACATTGTGTCCAAATTTCATGAACATCATACCCAAAATATATAGTGGGAGGCCTCACCAAAAGCCTCCCGCTGTGTTAAGCACGCGGGCAACCCCCTAGAAATTAGTTTTTTTTTAATTGCCCGTTTAAACTCACACTTTAGTCTCAAACTTCATGTCATTTTACATGCAAATATACAAGTGTTTCATTTTTTGACTCAAAATTGTACCTACTTTATGATGTTTTGCTTCCTTTAAAGATTGTCATATATGCACTCAAGAAGAGAATTTTATTCAATTAAAATGTATTTAAAACTTTATTAACTTAATTGTATTAAATGACCAAGTTGCAAGCTGTCCAAAAAATTTACAGGATTGTGCCAAGCACAGATTATAGTACCTAGTACAATAATATGTACTTGGCACAATCATGAATAGATTGTGGCATATAATCAAACTTTTTTTTATAGCAGTTGGCTGCAGAGTGCTTAACAACTTTGTAGGAATCTACCCAATATTTCTTGAGTACGTTGAACGGACACTTGATCCTTAAAGGAGTTAAAAAAATGTAAGAAATGGTCTACAAACCAAGAAATTGACAAGATTTAGCATGAGTCAACTAACATGGCAGGGATGCTCTCCTAGTATTTGGAGGGAGAATTGTGTTGTGACCAACCTCTTTCTATCCCTCCCCGGATCTGTGGTAGACTATTATTTCCTTGTCATCCATGCCTAAGCCCGGGTTGGAGAGCTTCTACAAGAATGAGTGGCGCTGCTCTTAGTGCATAAGGTAGAGCCATCCATCACCAACTAGCATCCCATCGGCTGTTAGTACATTATAGAAAATTTGGGGTGAAAAAGGGCCCTTGAGCTTCCTTAAAACGTACTTAAAATGTGGCTTAAAATGACATCATGGCGGCTTAAAATGCACTCCGCGCTCTCCTAAGCAATTTTTGAGGGCCATCATGACAACTTTGGAAAGGCGGGAGAAGTTGAAGTGGTGGTCCTGAAATGAGGTGCGAAGTTGAAGTGGCCATTCGTTTGGAGGGAAGGCGGGAATGTCAGGTAAATCCGTTTGGTTGGAGGAAAGGTTGGTAAAGTTGGCGATGGATCCTATCGCACTTGATTGAGCAACAAGACAATGTTGTGTACGGTACTCTTGCTATCAGGGTCTACTGTACTATTATTTACGTTGTAGTATTGTAAAAATGGCTTTGCAGGATCAAACCAATAGTGTGAGAACAGTAAGAAAGGTGTACAATGCACATGTGTCACTAGATGTAGAATATGCTCCATTGATTAAGAAGGCTGTTGCGCTACATTTACAATGTACGTAGCCCAAATGAATTTGCTGCCAAATGTGCTCAAGGTTGCAGGAATATAGACTTGTGGACCGATGGAAGAATTTATCCTCCAAATCTGTTGACAGAAGAGTCACCATGGTTTAGAAACCTCAAGGATTTTATCATGTTCTGTTGTCACGAAGAATCTGGATTTTTTGGTTATACAAGGGTTCTGTCAGAAGCTGATGCATGGAATGTGGAGAGGAAGTGCTTTGTGGATTAGGTATTTCAATTAGAAGCACAGAGAGCTGAACTGTTAGATGCAAACATCAAGGTACAAGTTGAATTCAGAGTGCAGCTGACAAGAGAGTTGGAGGAGCTAAAAACGGTGCATGAGAAGCAACTGTTGGGCGTCGATGCAACATACAAGAACAAGGTGACAACACTAGAGAATGGGCTTGAAGAAGCCAAATCTACAATGAATTTCTTACGAAGAAAATTAGCAACATTGATTAGGGCCCAAGCTTGGGCTGAAGCACGAGCATGAAGAAGTAGAGGCTTGGAGTCACTGGCGGCAAAAAGTGGGAACACCAAAAAGTGGGAACACCAAAAAGTGGGAACACCAAAAAGTGGGAACACCAAAAAGAGGGCCATGTAAATTTGTGAACTATTGCAAGACCCCAAAGGGGTGCCTGATGACATTGTTTGTACAAAGAGAAAGAGATCATCTCCAGCAACCATTGCACTTGCACATGTGTTGTCCAGAGTGGAGGCACATGCTCTTGTTGATACACCAAAGTTCAACGTTGTATTGGATCATTTAGTGGATAGCTCAATAAAAAAGATTGGTGAAAGCATAGACCTACTAAAGAACACTACAAGAAAACCTGTCCAAAATGACAGAAACTCGTCCTAATTGACAGAAATCAGCCCCTCCTAATCTACAAAAAATTGATAGGTTTTTGTCAATTTGGACAATATTCTGTCAATTCGGACAGAAAATTGTCCTAATTGACAAAAACCTGTCAAATTTCTATAGATTAGGAGGGGCTGATTTTTGTCAATTAGGACGAGTTTTTCTTGTAGTGAGAATTAATTCTTCACCATTTTTGTAGATGCATTTCTCTTGTGCTTCCCTGTTTGCTAAAATGGCAACACTTTAAGTTGGGAGGTGAATGGAAGTCTGGAACCAATCTGTGTTCATCTTCCGACCATGGATTACAATAAAAAGCACAAGTTTCTAATGAGCGTGTTTGAATTGTAATGGGTAGGTGCCAATGATGCCAAATACTCTGCCATCTTGTAAAAGCACCCGCAAACGTCTTTGCAAGGTCTCTGGCTTAGATGCGGGTGAATCTTCTGAGGCACTTTTAGGCAAATCCACTTTAGAGCATAGCAGCAGAGAGGGCAACAAAGGAGTGATTCCTTACCAAACACCTCTTGTTGATGTGGAAGCATTGCCACGATTTACTGTCGGAGCAAACCAGCACTTCAACAATGTTGTTGATTTATCTGCTTTGCCCCCCGACCTGCAACATCGAATTATTGCAACGGCTCCATTTGTCACTGGACTTAAAGATGCAAAATATAACAAGCAATTTTATCATGAGGTAGCTGGACTATGTGCATTAGGACCTCATCCATATGAAGTGATTGAGAAGATGATGCCAAGGTCAAAGTGGGCTTTGAGGTGGGGAGAAATTGACAGTACGGATGCATCCCTTAGAATATGGCTAAAAGATGCTGACATCGACATGACAAAGGAGTGATACAAATCACTCTATACCAAGGTTTACGGCAATAAACCTGACAATGGAAGCTTGGCAAATTTCTTTTTGAGAGCGGCAACATATTACTTGGAAAAGCACCATCTGGTGGATTAGGTTGCCTTTGTTGTGGAGCTCTATGACAAGCAGTTCTTCAATCCTCAACTAAATCCATGCAAGCTCGTGCTTCCATGCCTAACCAAGCAAATGCAGGGCTTAATTGACGAGTTTGCAACCACCCTAACTAACTTGCATTTGCATGCCCCCGCTCAATCCAAAAACCTTGGACCTGACTACGTCGATGTTTTCAAATTGGATGTTTCCCGTGTAGAGCAAGATGAGGCTGATTGCTTGAATCAAGTACGTATATGCCACTCTTTGTCAACCATTTTTCATTTGTTAAATTACTACTTAGTGTTGCCTGCTTAGTAGTTCGTGCTTAAAAAAAGTTTAAAACCCAAAATGGTGCTTCTAACTGTTTCCATTTATATTGCAAATATCCTCACTCAATTTCAATTTGTCCTTGGAAGAGAAAGCCCTTGTTGCAGCCAAGAAAACAATTGTTCAACACAACATGGACCTAGAGCTTTCAATCAAATCCAAAAGTGAGGTAGAAGCAAGCGGGGACACAAACTTTGTTCAATTTGCATTTGACCAAATCAATGCGGTTGCAAAAACTGTTATAGATGTTGTGGAGACAGAGAAAAAATTGGAATCCATAGTGGAAGACAGGAAGGCCAATGTACAGATGGCAGAGACACAATTGCTTCCGAGTCTTCAATTGATTCTGAGAGACAAAAGATGCAAATTGTTGAACGCCATTTCTGAAGTTGGCCTATTTCCACGACACGCCTTTTAGAAATTGCCTGAATGTGGTGCCATGGAGACATTATGCCCATATTGTTGTAGAGTGTATGTGGTAAATTCTTTTGTCCCTCTTTCATGTGGTTGCTGGTATCACCCTTCTTGCATGCAGGCACTAATTTTAAGTGGAGAAATAAATTGTTTGGCATGCGGTGCACGACCACATGGAACGTGGATGGCATACTGGGGATTTCCTTTAGCAAACAACCAAATGCTTACTAAGTTGGAGGATCATAATGCAATAAGCATTAAAAATGACAATTGGGTTTGGACTGATCCTAAAAAAGTGGGGTCATTTAAACTTCCATCTGAGCTTGAACCTTCAACTTTCCATCTTCAAGCTTTGATTCTATATTCCACCAAAAGTGTGTTGGGTAGTCCAAGCCTGTCTCTATAAATCAGACTCTTTATTGAACTACAGTATTGTACATTTAGCATAGAAGCTTTTAACAAAAACTTTTACATGGACTAGTAGCATATAGTGGATTTTATTGTCTATACCATATGAATTTTTGTTGTACAGCAATTACATTAGGGGACATAGTATAGAGCCATTCCATTGAAATGAACTCACCCTAGAAATGTTTTTAAACTTCAATACTTCTATGCAAGACAAATTTCAAAATGTCCATGTTATAATAAGTTGAAATTGCCAAACATACAAGTACTTCAACATTCTTCATTGATTGACATTGGTATTTAGATTTGGAATTTACTCTTATTCAAACATGGAAGAGTGGAAATAGGCAGGCAGTTGCACCAAAAAAATCAACTATTTGTAGGCAGTTAGCACACTTGGACATGTTCAAATTTGTTTAGTTTCCCTTACTTCGTCATTTCTAAAGTTGACAGAATGTATAGTGTAATTCTACACAATGCAATTAGGAGGCACAAGGATTTGGAACATCAGTCCAATTTCCATACTATGGATTTATTTCCAACTTAGTGAGTTACCAAATTTAGCAATAAAAATGGATCAATGACTTTGCAAAATTTCAGTAGTAAAGGAGTCTCTGTGCCACGGTGCTATCCATTAAAGGAATCAACAATGGGAGCATTTGTTAAAAGTAAATATTGAGCCACAACAACCACAATCATGAGGCCAGACTGGCGAGATTATATTATCCTGCCTTTGTCACAATCAAGTAGGGGCGGGTAAATTGAGACCACCTGAAGCACTTGAGTCCCAGAAGTCGATTGGCCCACTAGGACACCTCCATTGGAGGGAAGGCCAAGTCATAGGGGCCCATGCCACCTCAAAATGTGATCAAAGAACGTACTTTATAATAATGCCAATTTAGAAGAAAGGGCCCTTTTCTCACCCCATATTTCTTCTAATGAGGATGGCAAAAATATAACAAAAGCTGGGACTAATTTCCAAACATGAGTTCTTGATTTCCTACCATCAATTCCTCTATTATGTTTTTGACACATTTTCTTGGTTTGGAGTGCAAAAGTGAACAAGATGTAGACATCTATTAAATGAGCGGTTTTGGAACAATCTATACATTGGACATGGGTGCAACGCAACTTTTGCCTTCCAAAATTCACCGAAAATGCACTTCGATGGATAAAATTACAAAATTTTCGGCAATCTTCCTCATTTCTGTCTCTCCACCTGTGGAAAGATTTCCTTTCGTCTTCTTGTACTCCACATCGTGTTTGTAGTTGCTTATTCAATTGGTCATGGGTGGTCACACCTTAGTTCCAACACCATGCACTAAGAGCATCCCCACCTGTCTTGCAAAACAAATGATTTCTTAACCCCTAGACGTCAGAGATCCAACCAGGCTTAAAAACTGCCTTCCTTTGCAAGTCTGAAAAGTCAAAATTAGAGTAAGGTATGAAGATCTCAACCGTACAATATTGTAGTTTGCATGTTGTAGATGGTGTGGAATAAATTTGGGGTCATTTGACCATATAGATTGAAAGATAATAATGTTTTAGTGTTGAAAGAAGGTGCTGAAATTTTCTTAAAAACACATTTGGAGGTGAAATTTGATATCTAAACCTACTCAAATGAAAAAACTTTAAACTACAAAGTGATTCAAAACCAGAATATATAAAATTTGTTGAAAAAAATCATTCAAATGAATCATTGTGTCTGCAAAATGGAATTGAAATGTCAAAAAACAGTGAAAAAAGTAACAAAAAATCACATCTATGACTAAACCTCCTTCTACTAAAATGCTTCTCAGTCACTCATAACTTCTTGGATTGCTATGAAATTTTAACCACACAAATTAGACTAGTATGCTCAACTTCTCCAACAGGTTTTATTGGATTTGAACATTGTATGAAGAAGTTATAGGCCGCCAAAGTTCACTGGAATTCACTAATATCTGGATTTTGAACTTTGAATTGCTCCCAATCATTTGAAACAACTCGGATTGACATGAAAACTTTACCACAATAATTAGACTTCAGTGGAAACAAAACCCAACAAATTTTATTGAAAACAAACATTAGATTACAAATATACAAGCCCCCAAAGTTGCAGCCATGAAATGCAATTTGGTGAGCTCAAATTGAACCTGTGAACTTTGATTAACTCCCAAAACTATTATACATCTTGTATTGATCTAAAAATTTTATCACACAAACTAGACTAGTATGCACAACTTCTCCAACAAGTTTTATTGAATTTGGACGTTGGATGTTGGATGTAACAAGTTACAGCCCTTTGAATTTGACTTTTAGACTGTGAGGACGTTTTTCGTCCCTTCTAATGTTCAGGGGTTAAGAGGGAGGGCTTGCAAGTCGGGGGGACTTGCATAATGGGGCCATTTTGCAAGCCACCCACTAGCTTGTAAAACAACAAAGGAGAAGAAGTGGTCCCCCAATCATAAAAACTTTTAATATTGTTAAAACTGAAAATGACCACTACAAAAATAATTTAACCACACATAAACTCACTGGTTGACCTCCTGGCTTGCAACCAGTGAGGCTCATTGCTCCCCCGGCCTGCAAAATGGAAGGCTTGGCATTTTGCCAGCCACATTTTTGCCGGACGGGTGGGCATGCTGTAAGAGAGGTTTCTACTTGTAATAACAATTCCTCCTGCTACAAAAGTAAGAGCTGAATTCCTGGAGCATGGGCAGAATATGGAGACTGTTCTTCAGGGAAAACTAACGCTGACTGGAATTCGTTGCAAGCCTGCAGAGTGCAGTGTACGGATGGTGCCGTTTTCATCTCTGTGGACCGTCCTTGCAGTTGCAGGGTCAGTTAATGCAGGAGCCCTCTGTTTGCAGGGTCCTGTGCAGTGCCCTCAGGATTCCCTTTACAGTCTGTATCCTCCTGCACGTTATATCTGCCTGCCTGCCTGCCTGCCTGCCGCTCTCAGTCACTGGCTCACTGCTGGTGGGAACTGGGAAGCCGGGGGGCCGTTCAAACTCTGCTCTACCCCTGCCGGCCACTGAAAGCGCCACGCGAGCCAGCCTCACTGGAAGGCGAGACTCCCAGGAGACGGGGAGCTCAGCAGCTGGCGCAGCTCCTGTCTTTCTGTGAGTGGGGCTTGCTGCTCGTGCTCCATCTGCTGCCATGCACGTGCCCGCCCGCGCTCGCCGGAGCCTCCTTCCACTTCAGTTTGCCTGCTCATTTTCCTCTTTCAAAATTTTAAAAAAATCAGCCTCTTCTTTCGGACACATGATTGATTTTAATAAATTTCATTACCTCACCGAGGTTCAGCGAACGTTCGGGTCGTCGACATTTTGGTTGTCGCCAGGCCTCCCACGTCGCCCAGTGAGGCGCTCCGTGGAGGCCACTGCAGACAGGCAGCAGGTGCGGAAGTTGCTTCGGGCTGATTCGCCATGCTGGTGAGTTGTTAGGAAATGGCATTCGAGAGAAGTTGCTATTCAGGGAAATTGCGTTCATGAGAAATTGCATTTTTGAGGAATTGCATTTCAGAGAAATTGCGACTTAGGGAAATTGCATTTTAGAGAAATTTAAAGAGAGAGAGAGAGGGAGGAGAGAGAAAGTTCATGAATTCATTTAGTAACAGAATATTCACTCATTGGAAGATGGAGTTTGACACTGTGGATGGCGAGGGGCCCTCGCGTCCGCTTCTCTTGTAGAGCAAGTTGGTGACGTCACCGAAGCTCGCGTGCCATGCCATGCAGAGAGCGCACTAAGAAACAAAACAATGAAGAAGGAAAGTCCGTAGAAATGCTCTAATTGCTACGCGCATTTCTTTGCCTCTGCTCTGCCTCAGGTGTATATTTGCACGTCCGAACGGCAGCTTGAGAGTAATGAAATTGTCCTCGAGCTCTCACTTGTTGTGTAGTGCTTCTCATGCATTCCGTCCTCATGCTTTGTGCTGAATTTTCTTCGTTTGAAATTTTGCATTTGTCCGAAGTTCCCAGTGAATTGACGACCTGTGAGTTGAAGTGCCTGCATTAGAATGTGACTTGAGGAATTGCTGTGGATGACTTGAGTTGACTTGGAGTGGTAGTGTGGTGGAAGGGAGAGGTAGCGCGTGCTTGAATGTTTTGAGCTGTTTGACAGTTGGAGGAGTTTGAATTTTGGAGGCTATTTTTGGTAGTGGAGGTTAGGATTGAGGGAATCTCAGGTGGAGGAAGAGATTCCCGGTTTAGAGTAATTTCACAATAGTTTTCACGTTGCTGCAAGAAGTTTTCCGGCGAGTTGAGATGGTGCGGAACAAGCCTTCCGGCGACGCGTTCGGCAGCAACCGGCGATCACCGACGCTCGTGAGACGACGTCGAGATGAAATCAACGCCGCAAGAGATGCTGCTACCAATGGAGACACTTCGCCGACGAAGCTCCGCCCACGCACCAAGTCTCCCATGGCCAGGTGAATATGAACTGATTGGCTTCTGTTCCTGAACATTTCCTGTTCTGTCCGTGGACAACAAATCCGCTTATTCGAATTTTTTCAGAAGTCTCGAGTATGTCATGTGGGGACACTTTTACTTCTTTTTTTCAATCTACACATGCAATGTTCTTCACTGATCCTGGTGATACAAACTTTGGCCTTACACTTGAATTATGTTTTTGACACAATGATTAGTCTTTGAGTGTTTGGAACTTCAGGGGTTGAGCGTGGAGAGCTTTTATCATAATTTTGTAGATGAAATCATAATCTGTTTTGTTCACCTTCCTTCATCTGATAAAGTTTACAGTGCATTGTGTATTATGAGATGAGTCTCATTTCGGTAGATTGTTATTAGGATATATGTCCATTTGAGCTGGAGGAAGAATATTTTTTGGTTGGGGAGAGTTATTATAATGCAGTACATATTTGTGTGTATCGTAATTCAGAGTCAATGTCGAATTTCATGATTCTGTTGTGCTCACTTGAATCATTTATTGGTGCAGAGGCACGACAGGACCTGCAGAAGTCTCAGTTGAGAAGAAGGTATTTTCAACAAATAAAATTCTACTGCACATATTGGAATCATTGTTCTGTTTTGTGTATGCGTTCTTCAGCAGGTCCGGATACGAGTTATTTCCAGAGGGCTGTCTTTGACCCTGCTGCGAATGTGCAGTTAGATTTGCACCGTTAAGAATAATGAATTGGTTGATTGAACAGTTTCAAGTCTTTGATTTCGTAGTATATAACGGGATTTCGTAGTATGTAACGAGGTTTCGCTAATCGTTGCGTTATTCTTGTAATGCATTGACAGAATGGTTTTTTCGAGATTAAGGGAAACATGAGCATGGCAGTGGATCCAGACATTACATATGGAATCCTTACAGATTATGAGAAAAATCCTGATATCTTCAAAACGGTATCAAAAGTTGAAGTGGAGAATAATGACGAGGGAAAATTCGTAACGCAGCACGCGCATTGGAACATGATGTTTTTGTCGGGAACATTTGATATGAAAATGAAAGTAGAAGAGGATCCTATCAGGAAAGCGGTCTCATACAAGTTGTGAGTTTCACTGGTCTTCACCTCGCAGTACACTTATATCATTTCATTAACTTTTGATTATTGCCAATATCCCTTTACTATGTGACAGTCTTTGAAAGGTTATGGTTGTAAATATTAGGTGCTCAATTTATTTTTATGTCTACAATACAAGATAAAATACCTTGCAGCACATTTGCTTTGATTTTCTAAGCTGTCATTTCCAATTTTTATGTGTTTTAACTTCAATGATGATCTGTTTGTTGACAGTGGTTTCACTGATTTTTCGTGGTTGTAGGAATGAGCCTGGATTTTTGAAAATGTTCAATGGCTACTGGGGTGTCGAACCACGAATGGTAAATGGCAAGTCGATGGGTTGCAATGTGGTGGTTACACAGGAGGTTTTGCCATCAATGCTTCCGCCTGGCCCGTTAGGTACTGCTTACATATTTATAATGTATTTATGTGGTGGAAGTGGCTTTGCAGCGTGGAATTTGAGTTTTCTTTTAAAAAATTGAAGCTGTGTATCAAGACCAATTTGAACGAATGTATAATTATTTCAACATGGTCCAATCGAAATTCGCGAATTAAATCTTGCTTTGGTCGAAGACAATTTTCCGAAGTGAGAATTTGGATTTCAATTTCAGTTTGATATTCTCAATCCTTTTGATCTTTTAATACCGCTACTAGAAGCTGCACTATTTGTACTACCATTCAAATTAGATCCAGTATTATTGACATCATTGTTGTACGCATTTAAATTGTGTAGCTTCGTACGTGTCGCACATACTAGGCAACCAGGTGAGAGCAGTTCTGCAGGATCTTTCTGTAGAAGCTGAAAGGGTGCAGCAGATTAGACGAATCGCCGCAAAATGAACTTCATTCAGAAAGTTGCTGTACAGAGGGGTGCAACTACAATTTTGAACAAGTGACGCGGTCGTCAGCATCCAGTGAAGATTGTTAGCCAAATTCGTCGAGCATTTTGACTTGTTGACTCATTAGAACAAATAACTTACGATGTGCACAGATTGGAATTGTTTTTTAGAAACAAAATTCGTGCAAATACGTGTAAATTCATCTTCAAAATGTAACAAATATAATTTTTCACATCTTCGTCTATCAATGGTACCTCATATATCGAATATCATGTATGCACAGCGAGTGAACAGTCAAACAAATGGCCAATACCTTTTGAATCTTGCAAACCATCTCCTGTAACTAACTTACAAGTTAAATGTTTACATCATGTACTTGGGAATAACCACCCAATAATGTACATATACTAGTCACCCAGGACTTCATCAAGATGTTGAATCCCTGTCCTGTTGTTTACTTTGAATCAAGCAGATGGGGCTTCAACATTAAACTACCCTAGTAGACCCTGCCACCAATTCACACCGGTTCTTTCTTTCTTCGTGACAACTGTGGAAGGAAAAAAAATCTGTTCACCACCTCCGTTCAAACTCATTGAAAGGTGGCATCGTTGCAAAGAAATTATTGTGGTCGTCTTGATGAACCTGCTTATACGTGACCCTCGTCCTTGTATGGTTGACATGATCTCTCAAGAATTGCACATAGCTGCTCTTGAGTGTAATGCTCTGTTGGCTCAATCTGCAAATGGTACAATTCCAATGGTCAGTCTCCAAATCCAGTTTTATGCAGCTCAAAAATAACAATTTAACGATGAATATATCTGATCAGCAAGATGCAGCAAAGAACAATTCAAAGCATATAGGACCATCAATATAGGCTGATTTGCATATATAAAATCAATTATGATTAGAAGACATTATTTTCTTGTAGCCAATTGAGAATCATGGTTTTCCAAAACAATGTTCTTTTTCTTGCTGGATACCTGGGATGAAAGGTTAAGATAAAAGCAAGTGAAGGCCTGCCACGCCTGGGCTTGTATCAGGCCATAAACATGACAGAATAGTAGAGAGGAACAATCGAATGGCAAAAAGAAAATGGAGAAATTGCAAAAGAAAAAGAAAAATCTCTTAAGGACATTACACCAAAAAAGATATATTTCAAACTTGAGAAAGATAAAATAACACCATTGCAATTAAGGTCATTTGACCCCTCCATCTTTGTATGATTATTTTATCCCTCTCAAGCTTCAAATATACTCCCTCGGTATGAATGCAACCTTTAAAGTATGTTTACACTTGTTGATGTGAAGTTTGGTGTTTGCAAAGTGAATCTAGTCCAACAGTGCAACAAATCTTATCTCTAAACCCTCACTCCCATCAAGTGCGAACCCTCCTAAATTCATTCCTAAGACTTTGCAAACACCACTCTTAACACCAAGTGCCAGCGTACCTTTAGAGCATGAAATAGGTATCTCTGAGCAGAAAAAGAAAAAGAAAAAGAAAAAGTTCTCAACACTCCCATGCAATTACTGTGTTATACAAGATCATGGGCCATATGAGCTCAGAATCTTCATAACCTGAAGATGTCTTCAAAATTTGGAGCTATTTCAACCCATAGTATAATTGGCAACACTGATTCCTCCCCACAGTAGGTGCACGGAAAAGTGTAAAGATAGTGTAAAGGGCAATTCAAAAAGGGTATGAAATCTCTCACCTTTACAATTACAATGAGAAGGATGGCGCCCAAGACGGTGGAGGTATTGGAGTGCTGAACCTCCAAACGACGCTCTTGCAAAGTCATCATCATCTGCGCAAGGGCATACGAGTCTTTCAAGCCGCTGATACGAATCATGGCCTCTTGGCCCAGAATGTGCACGGAGATGGTAGGTTTGGTCCCACTGGAGACTGGAGTGCTGGTGGCACTCCCTTGTGGCCTTCTGCTCAAAACATCTTTTGCGGGGTGGTTGATGGAGCCCCTGCCAATGGAGAGCGACTCCTGGGACCTGTCACTTGACGCTATCACATGACTTTTCAAGTCCTTGATTTGACCCTCTGCTAATTGCAGCTTGCTCTGCAGCTCGTTAATGTACGCAATGGCGTCCGCCAACAAGGATGCTTTATCCATCTGTCGTCAAGCATCCAACCTTCAGTTCAACAAACTAGAAAACTAATCAAGCAGAGCAATGATATATGAAAAGGGCATTGTAATAATGTAAAGATTCCTAGTAGAAATCCCACTCCCCAAGGTATTTAAGAAAATCTAGCTACGTTAAAATTGGCAGCGTGTACTATAGACCACCTGAAATGGCGTTACGATTCACTTGGTTTACAGGATATTTCAACAAGTGGATGTGAACTAGTGTACCAACTGTGATTTTTATACTTAGCTCTAGTTTGCTAGAAATACTGCAAAATGCGCGCGAAAAATTCAATGTGAATACAAGGAGGGTTGACAGTATTAAACTATACCATTCATTTTAATTAGCGAGACACACTAATTGTTTTATATCACATTGTTCTATGTGACGTAAAACAACTAGTGGTCTTGCGGCAATTGAAATAAATGGGTGCGGTACTATTGGAGTCGTTCATGACCTCTTTTGAAAAGAGAGAAAAAAAGAGGAAGGACAGGAAGAGCGCTCACTTTGGAAACGTTTGGCACCACAGCTCGTAAGGCATAAAAGCGCTGATTGAGCTTTTCTCTTCGTTGCCTTTCGGCCTGGACATGGCTCAAAGGCTCCTCCCTATCATTAGCCGGCTTCCGACCCCGCTTGCGAGGAGGTTTCGTACCCACATTCAGACTGAACTCCACGGCACTGCTCTCCTTGAACGAGATTTCAGCTTCTGATTCTTGACAATCATGTTCTGACTGATCAAAGCTGGAGCGCCCACTTCCACTGACTGGAGGCCCTGAAATGGTAATCTGTTGTTGCTTCGGAGGTTTGGAAACAGGAATAATAGGCTTCTCAGCCACAGGCTTCGTTGAAGCTCCAGGAGCACGCACCTTCTCTTCTTGCACTGGACGTTTCATCCCCATGAAATCTGAAGAATTTAAGACCTGGCTGAAATCCCCCCCAACGGGAGGGTACGAGTACGAAGGGGGTCCATGTGAAGGTCTCTGCACTTCATGGGCTAATCTATCAACACTTGGAAATTTCACTTCTGGTGCCTTGGTTTTGCTTACTAGGCTTGTGGCAGAAAACGGAAGCTTCTCTTCCTGACTGGGTGGCCTATAATACGTACGTGATTGACCCTGATCCTTTTCCATAGTGTTAACTGATACGACGTCGTTCACTTGCATGTCTTCTGACTGCGGCCACAGATAGTCCAAGTTATCGAAGCTTGTGCTTGCCATTGAAGAACCTGAAACATTCCTACCTGTATTATAGTGTGGTTCTTGATCTTTACCCAGTCCAGAGCCTCTACTGACTGCGCTTGGGCTGGACCTCGTGTTCAAGGACACAATGCTTGGACTGGGAGGGAAGAACGTCGCATCACTGTCCACAAGCAAGGACTGTGCCATGACTTGATTTCGACTTGCTCCCCATGATGGCTCGTCAAAGGCCATCTTAATACTGCGCACAACTTCCGGGTTTTGCCTTATCTGCAAAAGCAAAAGAAGGTGTGCTAGCAGGTGTTACATCTGTAATAAAGTAAAGAGTCCTTGAGTATCATAATCCATAATGGATCAGGAGAAATTTCCAAAAGGGGATTCGGCCATTTGGAACTTGTTCTGCGACATATGAACTGATCCTCATATTGCGCAAAAGAGGTTTCCAAAACTATGAACTCACTTGGAGATTTCTCTAGACTCACCAGATCTGTCGATCCTAGCTCGACAACACCATCCTTTGTTGGAACACAAACAATTGTCTGCAAGTACAAGAAATACTTACGGATAAGAATCTAGTACACAAATTGGGACGCTAATGCAAAAACCTCGTGCAAGTGATGGACTCTGCCTCAATTAGATGACAATTCCATATAACTGCAAAAGCTTATACTAGAGAAAATAATATCACAAAACACCCCTCATGACTAAATATGAGTCAGAAAATGCTCAAGTCCTGTCCATACCTGAATGCCGGCCATCTGCATTTGATGAAGCGGCATAAAAGATAAAACAAAGCCACCAACCAGAAGCTAATCAGTCCAAAACCTTTCTTTGCCACTTATTCTGTAAATTTTTACTCTGGTATAATAATTCCATCCTGCAGAAACTACTCATGATTGAAGTAAAGTATCAGTAGTGTTCTAGGACAGCAAGCCCGAATGAAACTTTCTGTATAATGAACAAGGTGAGAATTGAAAATTTAAAGTAAACAAAAGGAAGACGATTTTCAATAGAATTAAACTATTAGACAGCATCACCAAGAGAATATTTGCCATGATTCAGGGTAAGGTCACAATATCATACTGGCTCTTGACAAATGCAGTAAGACCTAACTTAAGGGAAAAGTACAACTTCACACTACACTAAGGAGAATCGTAAAGTCGTACCTTGGCCAAATGAGCTCGAGTGCAGATATGGATCGGGGCTTTATTTGCCTCAGTGAGCCACACTGGACTATCAGTTGCTAATGCTTGACCCGGGGTCCTGCATTATCATATGCTCGCAGTGAGGAAGTTGAAATTGAGGACACACACTACAGATCAGTGGCTTCAGTACTCGAAGCTCTAAAAGGGCGATAAAGAAGCCCTGGCATCAAAAGCAATCAGAAGCAAAAGAGTTAGGCTTGCAATGCTTACCCCACACCATGGGCAAATGAGTGTGACATCGAGACTAAGTAAAACCATTCTGTATCTGTTACATAATCACTAATGTCTTCCTCAGAATTGCTCACAAGAGCCTGCAACTCCCTCAACACTTTCCGCC
The DNA here is from genome assembly GCA_950106755.1 of Climacium dendroides. Lineage (NCBI taxonomy): Eukaryota > Viridiplantae > Streptophyta > Bryopsida > Hypnales > Climaciaceae > Climacium > Climacium dendroides. The sequence continues at coordinate 26,565,352 of OX467086.1, forward strand.
TGAGCTGCTGATCCTCTTCACTCACTCCCTGTTCCATGCGCTTTGTATCAGGAACCTCATTCTCCTTGGGACCCTTGAAGTACCCATCTCCCCAACCCAACATCCTGTCACAGCCAAAACCGCGGCATTAAAACCTTTGCCATGGGAACTCCAAATAATAATAGTTTGGAATTAGGAATTGCTTTTGGTGTCTAACGTCGGTTAATCCCCCACTTGCCATGTGAATCTGGACAGAAATATTAAATTTTTTTAAAATTTTAAACCAACTTTCCAACGTTGCAAATGCCGTAAATGCTCCGTCCTTGAATCCACTTTGCAAGGACACCAGCACAGCACGAAAGGGGAGACCTTAACCCTCAATAGGAAGTCCACTTTGAAAAGGCAATAGTCGATCATGAGTTCAAAAGCATTGGAAGCTAATAGATTCTTCATCGGCCAAGAAGGCGTTTTAAACTTTCAGTGAACTCGCTGAAGAATCTGAGAGGTACTGTGACTCCCCCTAATAAGGTAGGAGGCTTAAAAATCATCCAAGTTCTACATACCCTAGTCAAATTGAACACGTGGGATAATATTGAATTCTTTAGTTTACATATACTCTACAGTTAACGCAGTTAGAGCCCTACACATTTTGTACTGTGAAAAAATCATATCTAATTTACCAGTCATCCAAATTCTATGATTCAACAGCGTCGCGCTCTGCTACACTATGCACATTTCTCCACAGGAGCTGGTTTCCTCTTAAAATAATCGCTATCCAAGCCTCCTACCTTAGATCAGGTCAGGTAGCTTCCAAAGAAGCCTTAACACCCCAGTGAGCTAATTGATACTAACTTGTTGGTGCGGGAGGGGCCTGAAATAGATTGAGAAGAAGAGTTGGTGGCTACACAAGTTATCAGAATGAATGGAGTTGAATCATAACTACAATAGAGCATCAAATTGAAGCATATGAACAGATATAGGAGTGTTCTTTTCCCGGGAGAATTATGAAGAAGTCTTTTTAGGTACAGGAACAAAAAAAAATCTTTAGATCAAATTCTAATCCCTAAGTACCAGATTACTATTCATCCTCCAGAAGAATCTTCATTCCGTATCAAGACACCTTATTTTGTCCATAAAAACGTCTTCTTGGCTCTTAAAAATTCATGTTACAAAAGGAATTTCTTAAGCAAAGGGTTGGGGTTGGGGATTGGGGTTGGGGTTGGGGTTGGGGTTGGGAGTAGATCACTATTGAAGGAGCAACAGACTACCTCATTTCCATTCAAAGATGAATGCCTGCGGATATTTAGCAATAATAGAAGGCCAACCAAGTGTATCGCAAGAGATGAGTTGTTCACTGGGGGATCAGGGTCTGGACAGTTTTCAGGGCTCTAACAGTTTTCGTAACCCACGCCTTATTCACAAGCACAGGGTTGATTCTAGTATACATCCCGGTTGGAAGGATTCTAAAGGAACTTCAAACTGTAGGGACGGAGTGAGAGGGTGAGAGCGAGAGCCATTTCTTCCTTTCACTTGCTTGCTTGAGCTTGAAGAGCTTGAAAGAGGAATTAGAATAGGAAGAGAGAAGGGGGGGGGGGCGCTTACAGCTCGCCTGTAGGAGACGTAGAGAGCTGCCAGAAAATGCCGTACGTCCAATTCTCCGGCGACTCTTCCACCAGCGAGTGCAGCCTGCGCAGCAACAGCGTCTCACTCAGCTCCAGCCCCTTGTCGTTCCCCAGATGCTCCTCCTGCGCAGATCCCCCATTGGTCTCGTTGTTGTGGAAGCTCGGCGGGATCCCGTACGTCGCCGGCCCCATGAACGCCTCGATCATGGCCGAGTCTCCCACGTCCCAGAAGCTCGGCACTGGCGTCTCCATCATCATGGATTTCCTAAAAACTCCCCAAACCCTTACTCACACCTTTACCCTAACAAACTATTCAAAAAATCTTCCCTGAACCACATCTCGCATCTTGCATTCCCCCCTCTCCACTACACCCTTGGTCCCCATCTCACAAACCCTAGCCAAGAAACTTTGAAATCGCGCATCTTCGTCCACTTGGCTAGACGGTTAGTGTCAATATCCCTCCCCTCCCCCAAGGAACTTAAAAATCTGGCCGAAACCGAATCCTCCACCCTTGCTGCATCCCTTTCTACGAGATTAGAGCGCATCTCTCCCGCAACCACCGAAAAAGAAAGCAAAATCTTCCCACGGCGATCTCCATCGTTTCTCGCATCCCCTGCGTAGCAATCTCACAAGCTCTACATTAAAAAGCAAATAAAATGCTCTCAAGGAATTCCTCGACGACGTTGCAACCTCCAAACCCTAGGCGAGGACCTTCAAAAATGGAGCCTCCACCAAATCTCGAGCAATCTTCGTCCACTGTGTCCCCTTTCCATCGCGATGAAGCGCACAAATGCGGCGTTGTTGAATGTAGGATGGCGCGGTGAAAGCGCGCGAGATCGCTTCTGCGCGGATTCCGTGACGAGTCAAACGCAGATCTTATATTGCAAACCACAATCCGGTGCGCAGACCTGCTGCGGTGCTTTCGTCGCCTGCTTTGGAGCCTTGGACTTGTGTGCGTGCTGTGGACATGGTCTTCCGGTGTGTCTACGAATTCGTATGTCTAACAATATCTGTATCCTCGGTCGTACTTGTACGTGTTTCCATACGCTGCGTCCAGGCCAGGAATTAGAAGCTGACAATTGGACTTTGGGGTAGCACATGCAGCGTGTCGTGTCGAGAGAGAAGACCAAGGAAAGAACCAAGGAAAGAACTTTGACGCCCCTTTAACGTACGAAGGCAGTATGCTTTAAAAGGAGCCATTTAAGGGCTCGTCGCGCGCCCTTTTCATGCAGGACGTTAAATCATGCCATCGAAGGTGGGCCTGCTGAGGTGGATTTAACCCGGAGAAAACGCAGGAATTTTTTATTTGCCACATATGATTTTTTTTTGCAAATTCTGAATTCATATTTGCAATCAGAGACCCCAAATTAGCTAGGTGAAGCCTATAACGCACTCTAGACATGGCTCAAAATAGGGGGCTTCTTTTTTACTTTTATCCCTACAAGACAAATTTTACCCTGCTTGGCCCACCTTCGATGGCACGATTTAACGTCCTGCCTTTTTTATAAGGTTTCAGTGGATAGAAATATTCTTAAAGATCATTTTTCATTTTTCAGAGAGAGAAAAAAAAATGGGAACTTAGCACAAGTGCTTTTGTATTTTTCCAAACACTTTTGAATTACTTACAAATTTTCAAAGATTTAGGGCATAGGCACCTATTTGTCACCATAAGTCTCTCCAATTCTATTCACTTGTAACTTATAAATAAATGTAAGGAAAGCAAAGACAATGATTGGCTCTTGTAATAATAAAAAATAAAAATAAAAATCGTTCTTGATTCATTTAAGGATCACCTCATTTCCATTTTCCAACTAATAATAGGGGTGATTTGAAGGAGAAGGACGGTTTTAGAACAAACTACATTACGTGAGGACAAAAAAGAATCTCAAGGAGAGAAAAACTTCCCAAAAAAATCAAATTCTAAAAGATCAATTCAAAATCAGTAGTTCTTCTCCATGCACTTTGAGAAAATTTTATAACTTTACACTATTTATGATGACTTAGGTGTCTAATCTGAAATGTAGGAAAGTTCAAAAAATTGCTTTAATATACAACTTACATGCCCCCATGGTTTGGCTAAAAATGCCTTTAAAATCTAGTCATGTGGCCATTCAAGTCAAGGTGAATGAAAAAGGTATGAAATAATATACCATCTTCTTCTAAGATATCTTGGATTTGTGGTTGATTTAAACCCTGAAAGGACATACCAAGGAAATTAATCAAAAATTGTAAAAGTCTTAGGACCATGCACATGCACATGAGTGGTTTCTACAATTGCTTTGAAAGTCATCCATCACCCACTTTCAATCCTTGACGTCTTTATGACTTTAAGTATCATGCCTTGGGTTCTTGAATGACATACGTCAAATCCGGATGAAATCAATCCAGTTTCGATTCAAAGTCAGTCAGTCTGTCAGCCTCAGAGTGGATGGAATCTCCATTCATCCACGTGTGACTGCCAGGAATACGTATTTCAAACACCGGTACATAACGCACGAGTACATCATACTCTGTGTCCATACGAGGAAATACATACAACCAAACCAAACCAATTGTTTGCTTTCCACGTGAAATCGTGTACCGTGTATATATGATTGTGTACGAATACGTACTATTACGTACGATTATATATACAAGTGAGTGTGGCTGTATTCGTATACATACGATTATGCTTTTGCTTTTTCGGTTGACGTTGTGACACATATGCCGATAAGTTCTTCACTGCCGGACTTGCTAGAATGTCTACAGTCATACAAAGATTCCCTGAGAACTCAAATACTTTGTATTTGAGAAAGAGACTTGGAGTGTCGGTGTTTTTTTTTTCTGGGGGGGGGAGAGGTGAGTAACTCAAAAATTGAGGGAATACTTGGCGAGTTATTTCGAGTGGATGAAATTGTTGAAATCATTGCTTTAGGAAGGGATGAATGTACACTTTTTGGATGAATGGTTGAAGTTCCATCTGCAAAATGCATGCTTCATCCATTTTTATAGATGTAAACATGCGTGCATCATGACAAGGATGGAAGATCATTATTTGCACTGTCCCCCCTTTGATAAGCTTAACCCTCAAAAGACGGGTTAGTGACCACGGAAATCATCCCTTTCGGTATTGTGTGACATCCCCTACTTTGAAAAAAATAAAATACTCATTGGAGGTCAAACTAATGTGCAAAGACCTCCTCTCTCTACACAAAATTCTGAGGATGAATAGTTGCACTTTTTGTCCTACTTAGAAGGATTTCTATCATTCACGGCCCTGGCATCTTTCAAAGGTTAATTTACCTTATCCCTTGATGCAAGGTAGGAACCAAAATGTGGTCTATTGTATGGGGGGGTCTTCATTGTGTAGTGTTTGTGTGGTCTCCATATGTTAGGTTCCAACCTACATTAGAGATTTATCCCTAAAGTCCCAAGGCCTTTTTTCCATCAAAATCCACTCAAAACTATCATTTCTATTACAAAAAGCAAAAAACTTTTAAAATTGTTTTTTTTAATACATCTAACCATAAGATCTTGTGCTACACTAGTTTAAGAATGAATGGAAAAAATTTCAATAACTTTGACCTTCTAGATTGCAAGATATTTGCATTTAAAGTAACAAATCTAAGATTTTTGTAAGAAGATGCTAGATTGCCCGAAAACTAAGATTGTCCATAACTTTCTCATCACTAGTCCAAATGGAATGAATCAAAGCTTCAAATGTAGACAAAAATATGATCTTTGAGAAAAAAAATTGAAAATTAAAAAATTTAACATTTTATGATTTTTTTTGGGCTGCCCCTAGATTTGCTTTCTAGACTCATGGTGGCATAACTTTTGTTCCGGGCACTGATTGAAATAAAAATTATATTCCCAAAAAGCTAATCTGATTTTCTATCTTCAAAAAAAGTTTTAAAAAATTATATCAAAAATTGAGATCACACGAGCCTACCTAAGATCCTAAGAGTCCCCTATAGGGACCTTGGAACTTTAGCCCTCTTCCTCTAAAACTACCCTCTTCCTTCAAATTGCCCCTATTATTAGTTGGAGAATGGAGATAAGGTGATCTTTTAATTGGCCCACTTTAGCCATTGAATGAATCAAGAAAAATTTACTTTTTCTATTGCATGAGACAATCATTGTCTTGGATTGTTGCAGGTGGACGAATTGGGGGAGACCTATAGTCACAAATAGGTGCCTATGCCCCCAATCTTTGAAAATTTATAAGTAATTCAAAAATGCTCGGAAAATTACAAAACTAATTGTGTTCCGTTCCACATTTGTTTTTCTTTCTCTCAAAAATGATCTAAGAATATTTCTGTCCACGGAACCCTATGAAGAAGGCGGCCCAGTCCTTCTTGCATGGGCGCTTTTAAAGCATACTCCCTTATTGCATGCCCCCCCTCCAAGTTCCTGGTTGCGAGGGGGGTGAGGTGGGGCATGAGAGGAGCGTGAGGTCACACAAACTTATATCAAAAATTGAGATCACACAAGCCTACCTAAGATCCTAAGAGTCCCCCATAGGGACCTTGGGACTTTAGCCCTCTTCCTCTAAAACTGCCCTCTTCCTTCAAATCATTCCTATTATTAGTTGGAGAATGGAGATAAGGTGATCCTTTAATTGGCCCACTTTAGCCATTGAATGAATCAAGAAAAATTTACTTTTTCTATTGCATGAGACAATCATTGTCTTGGATTGTTGCAGGTGGACGAATTGGGGAAGACCTATAGTCACAAATAGGTGCCTATGCCTCCAATCTTTGAAAATTTATAAGTAATTCAAAAATGCTCGAAAAATTACAAAACCGCTTGTGTTCCGTTCCACATTTGTTTTTCTTTCACTGAGAAATGATCCAAGGATATTTCTGTCCACCGAAACCTATGAAGAAGGCGGCCCCCTTGCATGGGCGCTTTTACAGCATACTCCCTTGTTGCATGACACCCAGTTCCTGGTTGCGAGGGGGGTGAGTGGGGCATGAGAGGAGCGTGAGGTGTACCTCCAGTCATGAGTGGAGCACATGGGCTGCTGGTCGGGGGCCTTTCTGAGATCTGCACCCTCGAATTTTAAAAAACTTTCCCTTGCCAGTGACGACACATGGAACGCACCTTCATGACGTACGCCACTGCCAGGAAATTGCCCCTTCGCTTCTGGGGTGGGTGCAAGCAGGCCCTTTTTTTACTTTTTGAGAAAGTGCCAAGCAATGTCTCGGGAGTACCGACCTTTAGTTAGAGCATCCCCACCCGTCTTGCAAAACAGATGACTTCTTAGAAGGGAGGGCTTGCAAGCGGGGAGTTGATTGCATATTGGGGCCATTTTGCAACTCGGCCTTCAAAACAACAAAGGATAAGAACTACTGTAGACTCTTGTTCAACAACAACAAACTATATGCCTTGCTTTTTACCGTTGGCACAAACTTTGCACCTTGCTTTTCACCTTCAACACATTTCTTTTCACCTCCAACAACCTCCACACCTGCAAACACCAATGAGGTTGATTGCTCCTCCCGGCTTGCAAAATGAAAGGCCTGGCGTTTTGGGAGCCACATTTTTGCATGATGGGTGGACATGCTCCTACAAGTTAGCTGGTTGAAATCTAGAATTTTCGAGTTGAGTTCAAAATCTTTTCATTTAACCCGATCATTTTAGAGGAAAATAAGAGGATATTTTTTATTTTCTTAAGGCCTAGCCGAGAGTATACTCTAGACAATCGATTGGTCCAAGAAAATATAGGATCTTAGCCAGTTGAGCTAAATTTTCTCCCTAGACTATGGTGCCAAGATGGCAATCACTTAAAATTTGGTGAAGTATTGTATTTCAACATTTATCCATCCATCATGGACTAGAAACACTTTTCAAACTCTTTTCAAGCACTTCTTCATCCAGTTTGGGTAACTTCATTCACATTCAAAATAGAAACAAGAAATTCCTTGCAAAAAAAATATTTTTTTCTAACAAAAGGTTGATACTTATTTTGAAATGGTGCAATCTAGCTCGATGGTGCCAAAAAAAAGGGAGATGGTCCAAACGCTTGATTACATGGTTTGTTTTGGTGATTGGACATTACGACATTTTCATCCAAATCTAATAATGAAATCTAATTTTGTGACAGTAGTCCATGGCAGACATTGTTTGAGGAAGAGGGGAATACGGGAAAAAATTGCGTTTCTTCATCAGGCTTTATCCTCCTTGCCGACACATTTTTCCCTGCTATTTCTTCTTCCATACATTGCCTTACATGTAATTCCCTTTCTACCCTTGGAGGCAATGAAAAGAAAAAGAATGACTGAATGCACACATGTCTAGAGTAATTTCCATCAATTCAAGTGTTTTTAAGGGAAAATTTTGTAAATTTCCATTCAAACGTTTTAAAATAGAAGCTTCTTTTTATAGTTTTACTTTTGAAATCAGCAATCTAGCTTTATCCATTAATTTTATCAACTTGAGCATATATAACCTAGTAAAAAACGTCGAGCTACTTCTTTTAACAAATTTGGAGTACAAACGGCATTGGTAAGGTTGCCAATTCTTTTAATTTTTTTTGTCTTTTAGCTAGCTTTTGAAGTGGTTTATTTTCTTTGATGAATATCTAAACTTGAATTTTGTTGTATTTATTTAAAGAACTCTTGAGTGTGCTTCCAATAATAAAAACTTCAAGTTTTAATTCCAAAGAAGGGAAAAGTTAGGGTTTTATATGGCAAGGCAAATTCCATAATGCATTGAGAATGGCCTGAAAGGATAAAAAAAAAGCCATACACTACCTTCAAAGTACTAGAAAACGTGTCTTGAGGGGCACATTCTGCACATGAGTAAGGACATTCTTGGAGGCAATGAAAAGAAAAAGAATGACTGAATGCACACATGTCTAGAGTAATTTCCATCAATTCAAGCGTTTTTAAGGGAAAATTTTGTTTGTTTGTCATGTTGAGATCTCCCAAACTGTACATCTTTCGATCACGTGCTTGGTACTGTTGGAAAGCCCTTGGCGAGGAGGGGTGCACGAGCTTTGTTTTGTGGCATTTTGACTCACGGTGAGAAAATTATGCATTTTTAGTTGTTTTTTTGGCTCTAAAAATTTAGAAAATTAGTTTTACTTTTGTTTTCATTGTGGCAACAATACAAGGTATACTAGTCTATACCTTAAATTTGGATGTTTATTTTATTTTGTTTGTTTGTCACGTTGAGATCTCCTGAATCGTATGTCCCTCGGTTGCATGCTTGGTACCGTCAGAAAGCCCTTGGTGAGGAGGGGTGCACTGGCTTGGTTTCGTCGCATTTAGACGTACAGTGTGAAAGTTATTGGATTTTGAATTTTTTATGAACTAAAAAATTAGACAATTACTTTTACTTTTGTTTTGACTGTGGCAATGATACAAGGCACACTAGTTAGAATAAAATTAATAGTCATTATATATATAGATTTGACTTTATATTTAATACAAGGCTAAATATTACTAAAGATGAATCATAATATTTTTAAAATACAAATAAAGCACCAATTTGTTGATTAATTTTTTTAATAAATTGAATTCATAATAGTACACAAAAATTTTAATAATTTTTACTAATAAATTTCAATTTGGAATGCAAAGTGCATTGCCAACATGATTTCCCAACACCTATATAATTTCTTTGTCCAATGTCTAAATTTGAGTTTTATTTAACCTATTCAAAGTATCTTTGAATGCACTTTTGATGATAAAAATTTCAAGTTCTAATTATAAAGGAGTGAGAAATTAAAGTTGTATTTGGCAAGCTAAATCTCAAAGCATTGTGATAATGCCTTTAGGACATAATTATTGTATTCATCCGACCTTTAAATTCAAGGGATCAAATTAAATCACACTCTCTGTTTGTATATTTGTAATAAATTGTAAGCTGAACCAATCATAATAATTTAATTTAGGATGTAAGACAAGATTTCATTACAAGTTGCAATCAAGTACAATAATTGAGCTAAGTTTAAAAGGAGATTAAGGAGTTTGGAAGTAGACTTAAGGTACACTGTAAAATAGATTGTTTATAGTGTTGGACTAAGAAAGTTCTTAATACATCATCAATAGGCTTAGACATAGGGTGGTAATTATAGATTTGTTGGTAGAAATTATGGTTGACCTTTATAATTGGATTCAATGAAGCCTAGGTACTTAAAATTGCAATATTGGCCCGAAGGAAAAAATCTCTTCCAAATTTTACAGTTTTCACTTGTATTAATAATTCGTCACCACTTCATCTCAAGTCCCATTGAATTCTCAAAATGTGATTGGGGAAACACGAACATCAAGATTTGGCACTTTATACTAAATCCTAAGTTTCAAGTCTTGGTGTCCTTAGAAATGCCTAATCTTTGTAGAAGTTTTGGAGTCAAGGACATATAACTTGAAATCCAAATTGGATTTTGTAATGGAATTAAATTGTCATTATTTTTACCCCAATTGTCATAAAATAATGTTCAAATGACAAATTTTATGGTGTGTGTCTTCATTTGTTTACCAATAAGAACATATGGCAAGAAATTCATAAGTGAAAACTTTGGAAGACATGAGTGCCAACTTCACATACCTCAAGTTAATTATGCCTAAAATCTCACAAATGATCATTTAAGCGTGGTTTCCATTACTAAATTGTCTAGATTTTTGTAGAATCTTGCTTAGGATCAAAAGAAGATTCTAGTGTTCTTTTGTGTGTAAATTTTGGACAACTATAATAATAAACTATGATTTTTCAAAGTATTCAAAATAGGTGTATCTAAAATTGATCCTACATTCTTATGTCTTGATGACTTGTATTTTAGGCAACAATATAAATGGGATGAATTTGCAAACTACTCCCAATTACATGAAAAAACCTTATAAGATAATTACTTTTAATTTATCAAATAATATTTTCAAACAACTAATCAACTTGTCTTTTTCCATCACTAAAAAGAAATTCCACCCCTTTCCATGCGAAAGAATCCATACCTATAAATTTGTTTTTTTCTTTAAATTTAGGGTAAGTACTAGCAGGTGGCACTTGCTTTGCTACGCATTAAATATATTACTTTCATCAATTAAAATGTAAATTTCTCAAAAATTGCAAAGACTTTGTAAATACTTTATTGTAGAATCCCAAATTCCTTCAATCTAACAAAAAATTCAAATCATTTAATAGTAAGGATAAAACATTAGAATCGAGAACACTTAGAAAATCATAAAATCATGAAAGTGAAATGAAGTTTGAAGCCAAGAAAACCTTAACCTTTATAATATCATGTACCTTTGTAATATCACTCATTGTATAAATGTGATATTATAGAAGACATTGTGATTTTAGTAGTATGATGTTTATTGATACATAGAACCCTATACCCTATAGTTGCGCAACCTCAACCTATGATCACTCATGCTTTTGTTTTCTACCATTGGATTAAAGTCAATGGATATCAATTTTTGGATCTTTACACTCTTCAACACTATTTTTTTGTATCTAAGTATTGTTCTAGTGATTGTCTATATTGTCATGTTCATTCCAATTTTGTTCAAGCAAGCTCCGCCATAGCTACAAGTGCCGTTTTCCTATAGTATTGTGTATAATTATAATATTAAGTGGTTCAAGCATATTATTATTTTAGGATCCAAAACAAGGAATGGCTAATTGTATTCTTCAAAAATCATTGAAAGTATAGTAGTAGCTTGTGGAAATTTGTATGGTATCAAAGGTAAAAGAAAATTGTGCCATGACTACAAATACCATTTTCTTTTAGTATTATAATGTAAAATGAAAGCATATTCTTATTCTAGAATCGAAAGGTTGTAATTGCTATTTGTTTTAGCAAAAGCATCACAAATCATAGATTGAAAACAATGTAATATATAATTGTTGTTGTTCTAGAAGGTTTGCAAAGCATAAGATGAAAATGAGAGCTTTACCACGGCCATAGCCATGAGCTTCATCATAACCATGCTAAATTATGGTGTAAAAGGAAAGCATCTTCTTGTTTTATTTTGTGAGGTGTGGATCAATATTTGTCATAGCATAATCACAAGTGTACCAACAATAATCTAATATATAAATTTTTATTGATTATACAATGTAATGGTGACAATAACATTGATTGGAGTTACAACCAATTTATCTCGTAGTAAATGGTTTGCTAACTCAAGGCCTCTTTATTTTTTCATGAATAATTGAAGTTCAATTTTTATCACTCTAATTGACTTCTACTTTACAATTCATTCGTTATGGTCCACTATATGTTATTATATGTTTGGAGCAGTATTATTGAAATTGTTTTATTTTGGTGTATAGTATTAATTTCCAACAATGCTTTGCAATTGAATGTACTTTAGAAATTGAGTGTCATTTGGTGTATAGTATTAATTTCCAACAATGCTTTGCAGTTGAATGTACTTTAGAAATTGAGTGTCAGATTGTAGTTGAAGTAGACATTTTGGAATGCTTCTCTAGGGTTTGAATGTTGGTGTAAGAGTAAAGTGATCGCTTTTGTAAATGTGTAAATTTACATGCAATGAAAGATTATGCATGCACAACAATTGAGTAGGTGGTTTGGTCTTTGAGAAGAGTGTCTTAAGAAAGCTCCATAACTTCTTATATAGAAGGCGCATACTATAACAAAGTTTGATTTTGAAAGGTTGTATATAGAGTCACTTCATTTCTTACCAAATTTTTTATAGAAGATTGAAGCAAAATAACTACATTGAAGTTTGTACATTAGATCAAATTCTTAAATGGGCAATAATATGTACATCTACCCTATGTTGTTGATATAAATTCCCCACAAATTGATTGCAATCATTTAAAAGGTTGTAAATTAATCTTCACAACAACATGTCAATGTAGGAGAGTTTCAATATTGTGGCATGTTTCGATTGCTTAAGGAGAGTTAGATTAAGACCAATAATACCCATTGTTTGTCTTGTGCAAATTTTCAACAAGGTGGGTATGAAGTAGAAATTTCATTGGTTTAACATTAAGAGAAATTAAAAAAATATCTACTATTGGTACTACCAACCAGTATTAACTTAGTCAGTGCGGATTCACCTAACATAATCTAAATGCACAAGACTTTTGCCATTGTGGCATGTTTTGATTGGTTACGCAATCAAAGAAGTCAAATAACTCACTCTCCTACACTCACATTATATCCAGTAATTAATTGCAAAGTAGACCAAGTCATCAAGAATAATTGTAGGTGAGTCCCAACGTAACTGGTGATTATTCTTGATAATTTGTCCTGCTTTGCAATTTCCTAGTCCATAATGGTCCATGCACTAAACTCCACCATGTGATTCCTACCACAGCTACCACAGCTAGGAACTCAAATAACGGTCTTCCACTTTGAGAAATTATAACTAAATGCAGACTGGTCCCCAAATGAACTGAAACTTTTAGAATTCACAGCGGAATTCATTCTTCTTTCAATGGAAAATTTACCGAAAATTGTTTCACCGCCTTTCAATTTCCCTGAGCTGGTAAAGGTCGCTTTGTGGATCTCTTTCCATACCGCTTTTAAAAAATTCTGTTGTAGACTCAATTCAGTTGCTCCAGAATCTCATATGCAATTTGGTTTGAAGGCTGTGAACATTTGATCATGACGACGATGTTGTTACCTGCCATCTCTTCCAGTGCAGCCATTGCGTCGTTGAATTCCAAGCTGCTCGCAGCACCCTTGTTGCGCAATTTCGTTTGCAACAGCAGCAGCAGCTTGCGGAGGAAGAAGCTGGATTGGAGCTCGTCTCGAACTTGTGGAATGCCTGTTGTCAAGAGCAATTTGACGAGTGAACCGCAAGTGGTGGTGAAGGGCATGGGGAAACCTGCGGCGCCCGTGTTGCTGCTCGATGTCATGGGCACTCTTGTTCGCGACCCTTTCTATGAAGACATTCCGGCTTTCTTTGGGTAACGATCGATGTCTGTTTCTCTATTGCAAATTCGCTATGTAAAGTGCGTGAAATTGGTTCTGAATTGCGTAATGTTCACACCGATTTTGCAGCCCAGAGATTGCAAATTTAGGGCTTAGTGTTTGAGGATGACGATATTCTTTGGGTAACGATTGATTTTCTGCTTCTCCGTTTTCAGATTCGCTACAGTATGTGAGTAAATTGGTTTCCGAATTGCGAGTTGTCCGCACCGTATTGGTATCCCAGAGATTTTGGGATTTCAAGTTTAGGGTCTAGAGTGTGAGGATGACGATGTTCCGGCTTCTTTGGGTAACGATCGATTTCCGTTTCTCCGTTTTCAAATTCGCGACAGTATGCGAGAGAATTGGTATCTGAATTAAGTGCCCAGTCCCGAAATGGTATTCTACGCATTTTGAGAGACTTGCAATTGCAATTGCAATTTAGGGTTGGAGGGTTGGAGGGTGACGGTAATGTTCCCTGTTGTCCGTTTGCAGGATGACGATGAAGGAGCTGCTGGCTGCGAAGCACCCGACGGCTTGGATAGAGTTTGAATGCGGTCAATTGACTGAGGAGGACCTAGTCAAGAAATTCTTTGCTGATGGACGAGATTTTGACATCCAGGGTTAATATCGATCTCGCCACCAGTCCTTTGAATTCGCACAATTTAGTGTGATACTTTGGTATGACAATTTCCTAGTGATCCTGACCTTGTAATGTGGATGATGTTGTCCAGGGTTGAAGGAATGTATGCGTAAGGGATACATTTACTTGGAAGGTGTGGAGGAGCTTTTGCAGCGGCTGCTTTCTGCCGGTTTCACCATGCACGCATTCTCCAACTATCCTTGCTGGTACACTATGATCGAGGACAAGCTGCAGCTCTCCAACTACTTGCCTTGGACTTTCCTTTCTTGCCAAATGGGTATGACTGCTCGTCACCTTAACCTCGATGCAGCTCATGTGCTACCTATGCTTTGGAAATGGAGTTTCTGGTTATATCTCATAATCTTGTTCTTTGTTTATTTTAGATTTAGCTCATTTTTGAGACCTTAATTGAGCAAGATCGTATGATCCTCATTGTGTTCATCTGGGGTTAGTTTGTACTATAGTTGACCTGGAGGAGGTAACCCAACGTACTGTAGAGTGTCGTCCTTCATTTCCGATGCTTTGATAACCCCTGCAGAGGAAGATTATTGATTTTGGCTAAAGGGTGACCCTCGTACATCATAAACCCTACAATGTGAAGCGAATAGAGTTTATGAGAATGTCGGAATGGCCGCTTGGTTGTGTAGGCAATGTGAAAGTAGAGCCCAGTTATGCATATAGTACATGTATATCAGATGTCTGCAGTAGCATTTTCAGGAAACTTCCAAGTTAAATTGATTTTGTGATGTTCTTCTGACTGTTCGCAGGGTTGAGGAAGCCTGAATTGGAGATATATCTTGAGGCTGTTCGCCAGCTAAAGCTTGACCCATCAAGTTGCGTTTTCGTTGATGACAGGTGAGAGACTGGAGACTATCTGGGTGTTGTTGCTCTCAACTTTCTTTCTTTTTTTGGAATATTCTGATCGCATTAGATTCTGATTTAATCTTTAATATTCTAATAAATTTTCTGGTTACAGACGTAAAAATGTGGAAGCTGCAATTGCAGTGGGAATGAGAGGCATTGTGTTTCAGAACGCCAAACAGTTGGAAGAAGAGCTTGTTGCATTGGGCTGTTCTTTGTGAATACCATAATCATGTGTGCTTAAGTACAAAGACGCTAACTGTTCTTGGATGCTACGAGATGGAATTGAGTTAGAATAGACACTTTGAGACAATGATTCTTATGCTGGTGCAATTGCACCGTTGTATATCAAGAATTATGTGAAGGAGGTAGTCTGAGTGTTAGATGCAATTGAGATCATTTTTGGAAGTGCAGTTGCTCATACAGAACGACTGCATCTGCTGTATGTGGAATAGTTAGCGCAATCTGAATACGGTATTTGAACTCCGAGTCGGAGCATGGCACGTTCATCCTATAAAACAAGAGAAATATTGTTAAGGTTATGAATGTAATTATTTATGGATTGCTTGTTCTGAGCATATACAAAACATGAAATTGTTCCCTTGATTCGGAAAACTTATGGATTTGTGTCATTTAAAACTTGACAAGGTAGTTGAGAGACATTGCTTGTTCTGAGCATATACAAAACATGAAATTGTTCCCTTGATTAGGAAAACTTATGGATTTGTGTCATTTAAAACTTGACAAGGTAGTTGAGAGACATTGCTTGGAATTAGTACCTCATAATTCATCATGAGTTTGATGATTCATATCTACTGCAGAAAATGTTGAATAGTCAGTCAGATTTATCTGTTCTTCGATTGCTAATTTGTTGTGATTGAATCACTTTTATGAGCGACTTCCAACTACCAGCCATTCACAATAGAGAAACATTCGGATCAAACACCTCAACAATAAGCAGAAGCACGTGCTACTATGTATCAGGTGTGTACAATTCAAACTTTTAAATGTTCCTGACTATTATGTATTGGCATAAATAGTCACGTGGCACAAATTGGATCTCTTAGCTTATAGGCAAGTCTTTGGCGAGTTAACACAAACCAATTTTTTAAGGTAGGTGGGTTGACTCCTAAAGGAATGTGGTGTTTTTTAGGCCCAAAATTGCTTCAAAATACTTGTACCCAAAGCAAGGTTAAAATTTTCATCTATATTTATTCACTAACAAATTTGTTAGTATAGGATCCTTTAGTTTACTTATTAGAGTATATTGTCCTAAAATTTTAGAGCAAAAGACCTTACCAATTGCAAGATCATGATGCTTGTATTTCACATAGTAGTATTCTAAAATGGTCATGTTTCATCTTTCAAACTTTTTCCAAAAAATGTGTAGATCCTACAACTTGTAACTCTCTATAACATATTGAAGAAATAAGTTAGGAATACATATTAAAAATTTCAACAAAAAGTATTTTGTTTTCATACTTGAAAAAAATAGTAAATAGGAAGAACTAGAATATGATTCAAAATACTAAATTGTTAAGACTTTAGTTATAGAATTGAAAAATTCCAATCTTAATCATTGTAATGTTGTAATAAATAATCTACATCCTATATTTTTATTTATTTTTCAACAGCATTGAAATTGAGTTCAATAAAAACTTCAAATTTTATTTTAGAGTAGAGATTCCATGATTGCCCACAAACTAAAATTCCTTGTAACTTTCATCTTGTTAATCAAAATAGAATGATTCAAAGCTTTCTATATTGATAAATAAATCTAGAAAACCAAGTTCAAGTTTTTATTATTTAAAAAATGATTTTTTTCAGCTGCTCAAGCTATTCATGTGGAGATAGAAAGTACATATTATACATAACTTTTTAACCATGTAGTCAAAAGTTATGAAAATTGTTGCATCTTAAAGGTACTCTTTGACCACATGTGTGAAATTTCAAAGAAAAAAAATTAAAATTTCATTTGTAAGTAGATGACCAAGAACACTATGTTGCCAAAAAAATGTCACTTGGTTCTTTAGGGGTTAAAAAGTCACATGTTTACAATGTAAGTGTCATCTAAAAATATGATTTGTAAAAAATGAGATACTTTTAGGTTCCATTAAAATCAAAGATGCCTCAAAGCACACCAACATTAGCATGTGCATCCAAATTTTTCTCCATTTTTTAAGGTAATTTTTTTGGTTGATATCAGTCTTTTACAAAATTCACTTTGGACTCTATATATTTTGTCTCAAAATAAATCTAAGGTTCTTGGAAAACATTGGATAAATATGGAAGGTGATCCTATTTGGAAGGAAATGCATAGTTCTTGTAGCTTTTAGTGAACCCCAATATGTTTTAAAGTTTTGAATCCAAAAGTCAAATAGATATTTTCAAAAAACACTTCAAAATTGATTATTATTTTTTTTTTTTCAACCAACTTGCATTTAGATCATTAAAGATGAACAACAAGGATAATTGAGGAAGAAAATTATGAATTTATGGGTGATGAAAGTTTTAGTAATTTTTTCTATTTGGATATTCTAAATTTAACCCCAAAGCACTTTGACATTCATATTCAAAATGATGAGCAAAGTGTTTCATGCCAATATTTGGTCCAAATATCTATTCATTCATACCAAATAATGTCAAAATCTTTAAAAGACAAAACTTTCTTCATGACCAATTTGATAGTATTGAAACAAGTAAAATATTCATACTAAAAAATTTAAAAACTATACAAAATTTAAATAAAATTGAAGCTTTGACCTCATAAAAACTACATGATAGTTCAAATTTTTAAAGTTGTGAATTAATATACAACTTAGAAGAATACTTTAATGATAATTCTATAATAATAGTTGCAAAATATGATCAATAGATCATATCTTTACAGTAAAATCAACTAATATATTATAAACCTATATTTTTTAGTAAAATTTGAAGCCAACAATTAAAAAATTCTTCAAAAATCAATTGTTGATTGAATATTTATAATTTACACAAGAACCTTTTCCTTTCACTTCAAAAATGTTAACCTCTAATCATATTAATTTTTGAAGATTTTTATTTTACTTTTTTATTCTAGTGATTTTTCAAAGGTCATTTTTTGAATTGAAAAAATTACTTTTTGAGGTCAAATCTACTAATATCCTTTGAAGTATAGAATATTTGCAAATCAAAGTCTTCAAAATCTCCACTATACAAATGATAAAGAATCTTCAAAATAATCTATGCATGAAAAAACACGCTTTGTGTATGCATTTATTTGAATACTTGGTCCTTAATGGTTAACCCCTAAAGGATGACAGGGTGACTTTGGAAATCATCAATTTTTATGACCGTGTGAAGCATTGGCTTAACCCTGAAAGCCCCGAGGGTGTTTTTTGTCAAAAAACACTTAGAACAACCACTTCTGTTGTGTTTACCTAAGAAAACCAAAAAAATATGTTTTTTTCAAAATCCAATTGTAGAATCTTGTACTTAACTTGTTTGAGAACATGTGGTAAAAATTTCATCAAATTTGACCACATAGATTGCAAGATATTTGCATCCAAAGTGAAGAAAACAAGTTTTTTTGCAACTTGCTTGACTAGATTTTTTGGCTTTAAATCTTTTTAACTAAATTTTTTTGCACTGTTAATTTTCATTTTCTAATTTTTTTATGTTGAGTAGTTGAATTGAGAGTTTAAGGAAAAAAATTCAACAAAAGAACACTTAATTTTCACTCATTAAGAAATTGTTAAGTAGAAGTAGGTTAAAAATTGAAGGAAAAACTAGATCATTAATAGCTTTAAGATGGAATTGATATAAGATAATCCCAATGGTGAGATTGTTCTAAAAAGCAAACCTAACCTCGTCTAAATTTCTTTTTTGAAAAATTGTAAAAATTGCATTCACAAATGAATCCTATAAGTTATTTTTTCAAGAAGATGCTTAGATTGCCTGAAAAATTAAGATTGTCCATAACTTTTTCATAACTAGTCCAAATGGAATGAATCAAAGCTTCAAATGTAGACAAAAATACGAGATTTTAAGAAAAAAATTATTATTATGATTTTTTTTTATATGATTTTTTTGTGCTGCCCATTGACTTTTATTTTTGGCTTATTGTGCCGTAACTTTTTCTCTTGAGCGCCGATTGAAACAAAAATTATATATTTACAAAGCTCTCAGCAAACTTTACATCCTCAAAAAATCTCAAAAACATTCATTACAAATTGAGAGAATAGGAACCTACTTGGACCCAAATTGTCCCCGGGGGGACAAATGGTCCTTTAGAGGTTAAAAAATTATAAAAGCACTCATTGCAAGACAAACTATTGTACAAGACCTCCCTTTTTCTTGCAAAATTTTGAGGATGAATAGTTGCACTTCTATCCTACATAGAGAGATCCTTTGTCATCCATCGGACATAAAACGTCCACCTTGGTGTTTAAGGGTTAAAGGGTTAAGTAACAACTCATAATAGTCATTTTTACATAATTCAAAGTGAATATTAAAGCTAGAGAAAAAATATAAAAAGGATTGTAATTGAATTGCAAAGCATTTGAAATCAATATCTTTACAAAAATATTATTTTTTGGGGTACCCAAGTGACTGCTCAAATCACTGGACAATTCAGGGTTAACACGACGACATTATTAATCTCAGCACAGCGACACCGACCCAGATTGATCCTGTCAACCTCCCCCACACCGACATTCATCCAACCCCCAACCCCTTTTCCCTTTCCTCATCCCACATTCATCCAATCATGCATCCCGTCTTTGCCTCGTTCAGCGGACACGGCCGAATCCGGCACACTCCGGAGCAAAATCCGGCACCATGGGTAAGAAATTGTCAACAATTAAACAATCCACACACCTCCATGCTCATCATATTTCATCGCAGACACCATTTGAATGATGCCATGATTTTTTTCCTCTGAATCGCAAGCAGTAGTAGAATCGAGATCATCTCTTCAATGGCACCGCTGCAAGCTCCAGTGATCACGCAGCTTCTTTTGAATTTCTGATGCTTTCAGAGCTCATTCTTGCGTTGGGGAACGTAGTTTAAAGATAATCGGTGAGATTCTCTCTTTCCAGACTTCGTGTGGGTTGAATTTGAGTTTCTTTGGGTGAAATTCGGTTGGGTTTGTGAGATTTTGAATTCTGGAGGAATCTTTCTTGTTCTGTTCTGTCGGTGCTCTAGTTCTCGATCTCTGATATCGTTGCATTTTTTATGGTTTCTGTGAGAATTCTGGCAGTGGAATTGAAGGATTTTGCGAAGAGTTTAGCTTTTGACGTGTTTTGGTGAATCGCTGGGTGTTGTGAAGGTTTTTCAGTTTTCGTCTGAGCTTTGTTTGTGAGGTGTATTCTTCCCTGGAAATAGGAACCTGGAAGTCTCTTGATTCTGGATTTAGGTAATGCGTCTCGTTTTAGGTTTTGCGTCCTACTTTTGACTGACGGGGATTCTCCTCATGTTGCTTAACAGGGTTTTCATGTGAACTAGACGTTTCAGTGTTTTTTGAACGTCAATTATAGGGAAATAGCAGTTCAGTAGGCCAATCATAAAGTGTAATCTCCAACCACTTACTCGAATTCGTTGAGAAGCTATGAATCAAATACATTGGATAGTTCCTTGCAAACTAGGTACAAGAAGGCAATTCAAGGCAACCTCCCTGTGATTGATCTGTAATCTCCATGAATTGCATTACGAGCTCATCTTACCTCCCCATGATCAGTCTCCTTATGATGTTGTTTAAAAATTCTTCAATAGCTTACTGAACGCATGGTTGTCATGGTTGTCGACAGAGGAATGTGAATGAGCTCCAGAACCATGGCGATTCCAACAGAAAATTTTGATTCTTCAGATGATGACGAGTATGACCCCAAGATTCTTCCCGAGTTTCCTTTGGGTGAGCGACCAGCAATAGGAGATCCCCCGGTGAACCCTTTCCATGAATCCAGCAACTGGAGTCCCATCCAAAGACTCAAATCCATTCTCCTCTTTCCTTTGTTCCTCCTGCGAGTGGGAGCCATGTTGACACTCATGACCTTAGGCTACTTGTTCATCAAACTAGCCTTGATTGGCGTCTCTGAGCCTTTGTTCAAGCCTTTCCATCCGTGGCGAAGGTTTCTTTTGTGGCCTGCGAGGTTGGGAGCTAGAGTCGTGATGTTCACTATGGGGTATTATTACATTTCTGTCAAGGGGAGGCCTGCTCATCGTTCAGTGGCGCCTATTATTGTGTCGAATCATATTGGGTTCATAGACCCCATCTTTGTGTTTTACCGGCACTTGCCTGTTCTTGTCACGGCCAAGGAGAATGTGGAGATGCTCGTTGTTGGCATGTTTTTACATGCTCTGCAAGTAGGTCACCTGCACCCGTCTGTGTCTGCTGTGTCTTGAACTGGATTTGTATATTAATTAGGGTAGAGCCTACTGTTAAAAAAGGATTTTTTGAATGTGCAATTTTCATATCCCATGTGCAGTTTTGGTGAAAGTTGGGGAGCAAGAGTGCTGACTTTGAACTGAATTTGCTAGGGATGTGGAGTATTGACATTTGAACTGATTTTTTATTAGGAAGTGGATTGCTGACTTTTGAATTGGGCAGATAATACCGGTGGACAGAGTATCAGCTGAGTCTAGGCATCATGCAGCGGGGAACATTCGGCGAAGGGCTATGGACAATAAATGGCCGCACGTCATGTTGTTTCCAGAGGCCACCACCACCAATGGGAAAGCAATAATCTCTTTCAAAACAGGAGCCTTCTCACCAGGTCTGCCTGTGCAGCCCATGGTCATCAAATACCCTCACAAGTATGTGAACCCATGTTGGTGTGACCAAGGAGGTCTACTGATCATTCTGTTCCAGCTCATGACCCAGTTTGTCAATTTCATGGAGGTATTAATTGCCTCTTCCCCTCAACCAAACAACAGCATTTTCTCTTTTCTCTATCTGCAACTCCCACTTTGGGCATGGACAGAGGATTGCATGTGTTGAAATTGTCATGAATTGTGTAATCCATGTAATGACACAACTTGATTGGAATTGGTCGTTAGTGACCAATTCTATTGAAGTTGGATGGATTCCCTGGTTGCAACATGACGTGATAACTACGCCATAGCCCAGGACTATTTGACTGTTTGATTTCCAGTAGTGTAACGATAGTGTGCACTGTTTTTTTGTCGTAATCTTTGCAGGTGGAGTATTTACCGGTGATGGTGCCAACAGTGAAGGAGATGAAAAATCCCCATGATTTTGCAAATAGGGTGCGCAGCGAGATGGCCAAAGCGTTAGGTGTCGTATGCACAGAGCATACCTTTCTGGATATCAAATTATCGCTGGCTGCGCAGAAGCTTAAGCAGCCTTCTGGAAGTTCGATGGTCGAGTTTGCACGCATGGAGAAGCTATTTCGGTTGGACTATGCCACAGCCCAGAACTATTTGACCAAGTTCAGTGCAATGGATGTCAAACATAGGTGCTTTAAATGGGATTTGCAAAATGTTTTCAATGTCCTTGCATTAGTGACCATTTTTTCTAACAGATGGACTTTTTGACTGGAATAGGACAGGATTTTCACTTGTGCTGTATGTCCTCAAGAAATTGGTCACTGCTTCCTCGCTCTGCATCTCGCGTTGCACATGGTGATGCACAATTATGGATGTTGACTAGCAGCTAATTGCATAAGGGTTGTTAGTTTTGTGTGCGTCCCAACACTGACCTGTGACTACTTTTGTTGTAATTGCAGTGGCTTAGTTACATATGATGAATTCCTCACGGCACTTGACCTTCCAAACTCAGAAATTACTAGACAGGTGTTCCATCTTTTTGACAAGGATGAGCACGGCGATATCAACTTTCGAGAGGTATATAAAATGAAACCCCTGCTGCCGTCCTCATCTAATTTTGTTTCAAATATTTTTTATGTTGCAGAGTTATATCAGTAGGATCTCAACATTCTGGGAAGTCAAGTACGATTCCAACCTGGGAGTACACCGAACTCAACTGGAACAGATCATTAGCGACCAATTCCAGCCAAGTTGGGTGGACTCTCTGGTTGGAACATGACATAATTTCCACTAGTGAGCATACCTCTTTAAATGTACATGTATATTTTCTGAAGGTCAGTTCAGCTACAAACCAAGATTCTAAAGTAAACCACGATGTATGAGCAGTTTTTGGCAGGTTTAGCCTTTGTGTCGACCCACACGTCATTTGCAAGCACAATGGAGGCTGCATTCAAAGCTTGTGATATGAATGGTGATGGCACCCTTTCCCGTGACGAGGTGGAGAAGAGTTTGCTTGCCATCTTCCCTGAGCTGCCACCAATAACGGTACATATGCTCAAATATCGCCATCCATCACGCTGCTACTCCCGAGCATTATCTAGTCCATTTTAATAGAAAGTTTGCTGGAAATGGATTCAGGACCAGGATGTTGATGAAGTTTAGGGTTTCGAAACTCGCTGACATGTTACGGGAGCTACTGTGGCACCCTACAATTCTTTGCTTCTCTTCTAAATTTTACTGAATAGCTACTTGTTCATAAAATAACACTATTTCACTGGCTGATTTTGCAGGTATTGAAACTTTTTGACACACTAGATCTAAATCGTGATGGGAAAATCAGCTGGGAGGAGTTCAGTGGCTTTCTGAAACGAAATCCAGAGTATTTGGCCATCATCATGTCTGCTCACCCTACTCTGCTGAGGCCCAAATCACCCAAATCACCGAAAACACCAAGGACACCAAAAACACCAAAATTTTCAAGTTAAAGCTATAGATTGGTATAATCCCAATCCCTTTTTATAACTACTCTAGGAGATGCAATTTTTCAAGCTTCAAAGTTTTCCATTCCATTCAGGATAATTATGTGCACATTTTCTGGATGGAGCAGTGATTAATCACTGCAGGAATAAGGTAGAGAATACGTAAAGACATGATCTTGTCTCCTATAGTGAACCATTGAACCCTGCTAACAGCAACTCATTTATTCATGCAATTGGTTGTCCTTCAATTTGCAATCTGGCTAAATGTCTATGCCCACTGATCTTTAAATGGAAATGGGGATTTCGATCCTCTCACTTTGAACAATTGTATAAGAAAGTCATTCCTAGTGAGAAATATTTGATCTGAAAAGTTGGTTGTAGTGATTCAAGAGCTTTCCATAATCAATCTCTCAAGAATGAGACCTCTACATATTGGTTAAAATGCTTCAAGCATTGCAAATGCAATGCAGTAGTATCTTCTACCTTAATCCTTGATGATGGGAGTAACATAAATTGTGTAGAAAACATGCTTGTCCAAAGCTAAAATGTAAATCTTTTGTTGGTATGCACCAATCTTTTGTATATTATGGCCTTTATCTAAGGATTCATGTGCTCCAAACTCATAAGATTATTAAAGAACATTAGGGAAAATGTTGTTTTGGAACCATTTTCTATTTTCTATCCATTCATTTGGACCTTAAATAGTCATGAGCATTGCCAAAAACTTATCACTATCCTTTCCTAGATACTTGAGTTTTCTTCAATTTAACAGAGAGATTCCCACAATTCATGAATTGTCAATGATATCTCAATGAGATGATTTCCACCAACATTTGGTGCAAATTAATTCAAAGACCTTTAAAAATTGGATGAAACATAGTTATTCTTCATGTTGTATACTTCACTTCAAATCACAAGTGCCACAAAGTGACTATATGTGTGTCTTTTTGCTCTACTTTGTAGGCTTTATTCACACACACTCACACATTGCCCACATACCCCAAATTTTTAATATGTAACCTAACTCCTTTAATAAATGAGCAAAATTTGATTAAGAGCAGCTTTTCTTTAGAGAGTGTTGATTTTTGGCAATTTCATGTGAATTTTCCAATTTAACACATGGATCTATATGGGATCAAAGAAAAATGATTTTTTTATTGGACCTTATTGGGTATCAAAAGAGGATTCTTAAAACAATTTAGCACACATTATTTGGGCCCCATACAAGTAAGTTATGAATTTTCTAAATACTAGCGGTTGGCACTTGCTATGCTATGCATTCACCATTAAAATTTATATGTATTAGATAGAATGCAGAGCAAGAATTTCAATAAATCTTCAAATAAAAATTACTAAAATCTTCATATAATTTTTAAAATAAATAAGCATATACTAAAATAAACAATAGAAATTTAATGAATGATGAATGAATGAAATACATGCAATGATGAATACAGTAAAAGATACACATACATTAAAATGCATTAGAAATTTGACTCAATTGTTACAAACAATAGCAACCAAAATAGAAGAATTTAAAGAAAAAACTTGTAAATCTCAAAAGCTTTGTGAACAATTTAATTGTTGTAAAATTCAAAATTGATTCAATCTAATCAATTTCTCAAATCATTTGGTAGTAGCAATAGAAAATTCAAATCAGAAGCTCAAAGTTTACAAAAGCACAAAATCATAGAAGTATAAAGCCAAGAAAAGCAATGGAATTGTTACCTTTATAATATCACCATATTGATCCTCTTTAATATCACCTCAATTGCAACAACTATATTATTTCCGGAATATCACCTTTTGTAAAAAGTGATATTACAGAGGTGATTGTAATTGTTATTCTATTTCAGTAATATCACATTGTGTGAAAATATGATTTCTATGTATGCATGATTGAAAATATTTTTATAAAATCATTAAAATAATTATTTTAAAGACTTATCAAAATCATTATCATGCATCCTATTCAAATATATCAAATTTTTATTAATATGTGATACAATGAATGCGTAGCATAGCAAGCACGAGCCCTTAGTATTATTGGTAACATTTGTGATATTACAGAGTGACTTATGATTTTAGTAGTATGATTATATTGTCTCTAGGTGTACTACCCCCCCAAAAAAAACACTAACTCTCAATCATAGTCTCACGCACTCTTATATTTTGATTGTGTACATCAATCACTTGTAGTCAATATCTTGTTTTTGGTCACACTTTTTAGACAACGTTAATTGTAGGTGTTAATTGTAGTGCCTACCTCAATGGTAACTTAATTAAACCTCTTCCAAAATTTCCTTCATTGTCTTCTACAATTGGTAAAATTACACAAAGTACAAGTGTATTAACTTATTATCCTCGTGTAAAATTTAAGTGTGGCTCAATGTTTGTAAAAGAAGGGAAGAGATTTAGTTTCGTTCCATCTATTTTTCCTTTTTTCTTTTTGAAACTAAGGGTGGTACAAGTAGAACCTCTCTTAGAGCATGGTGTCAAGAATTTACACTAAGAGGAATCTATCGTCTCACATATGTCAACTTTCAACACTATTTTCAAAGAATGTATTCCAAATTGGGCCCACCTACAAACTCCATAATTGACAGTTATGCACCAAGAGAGGATACTCTAAGAAAGATCCTACATATATTCCAAAGCCAAACCTATTAAATACAGCATCAACTAAGGACAGAAGTCCGTCTAGCAATAGAAGTGAAGAGGCTAATACAAATAAAAGGAAAACCCAAACAATACAATGACTAAAAGTGGGTTTTATTTTTTTCTAATTGAAGGTCAACAACTTGGGCTTTTAAAAGGAGTTCCAAACAACTACTTCTTATACCAGGGAGATGGCTTCCCGTAGCTAGGAATGCCATCGCCATCTAGTTTGTCAAACTTCTCCAAAAACTTGGACATAGTTAAGGTACGTGAGGGTGGGGCTTTGTTTGTACAAAGGTCATCGTCTTCACACTAATAGAATCTCTTGTTTATCTAAACATAAGTTGTCTAACTTGACGCTCAATGTAACAGCCCCATGTTTTTATGTCAATATTATGTTAACATTGACATTCACTAACGTTCATTGTAACACCTTCAATGACATAAAAACATGGGGTTGTTACATTGAACGTTCGGGTAAACAATGTCAAGTTAGACAACTCATGTTTAGATAAATAGGAGATTCTACTAGTGTCAATCATGTCTTGTAACGTGGCTTTAAAAACCATATTCCATACTATGGGTACAGAGCATGAGTTTTCTCAATTGATCAAGTGTCTTTGTCAAAACTTTGTGCATTAGGAGAGAGCCACATTACAAGAGACCCAAGTATTCCAATAAGGTAGGGTATTATACAAGCAACCTTGCTCTAAAAGTGACCTCTAACACAAATGTACGTTTTGCTTTCTTCAATGAACCAATAGTGTACATTATTTTTAAGAGGGGTTGCTTTTAGTTAATGACCTTTGCCATGGTTGTTATATTGGACAAGTTACTATTCATTTTTTGTCCTGTAGGACGAGTTACTATTCATCAAATGTACTTGAGAGGTACATTTGATGAATAGTAACTCGTCCTACAGAACAAGAAATGAATAGTAACTTGTCCAGTATGACAACCATGACCTTTGCATTTCTACTTCAAAAATTCATAACTAATTCCATGATTGAAGGTCCAAAAATAATGAAATGACTTGGGTTATTTTGATGCCAATTCCATTTTCCTTCCTCCGAAAATTGAGTGGAAATTGTTTGCAAGAGTTTTGCTTTCCCCAAATGCAATCAACTCTTCTAAAGGTGCTTGAAGAGCAACCTACCTTATAGGAGGCAATGCCAAGGCATGCTTTGCTTTCTCTTGTTTTTGCACCATTGATGGTGGAACCTATAGATCCAATATCCATTCTATTGCCAGAGGCAATCCATTTTTCATCACACACACCACATTTTGGCAATGTAGGTTGCTCTCTTTCCGTGGAGGAAGAAACAAATAGTGATAAATTATGGCACAATTCCCAACACAATTGTGGTGCATTATAATAGGCTCCAATACTCCCTATATTGCAACCACCCATGAGTGGATTTTGCAACTACCCTTTGGTTGGAAATAGGAAGGTCTATATGACCAATATGGGATGAATAGAATTTGCAACTAAGAAATTAATAGTAGTTATATTTTGGGAAATAAAAATTTGAAAATTTATGGGAAATCTTCTGAACTCTGTTTTTGCACATGGGAAAATTCCCCCAGTGAAGAAACCTGCCCTGCAGATACGTGTATTTGCTTATGTGGTCAGAAATGGGTTGCCGCCCTTCAGGCTCCCTTCCTTCCTCCCCACAAACACTCCAGTCAGCCACTGTTTCAGCATGAGCCCTTCAGTCAGTTTTGTTTTTCCGTTGTTGCACTGCCTTCACTTATGCTGTTCATTTATGTGGGTGGGTCGTCTGGACGCTGGAGTGGGTTCTCGACCATCTCGCTGTAAGAAGTTAATAATTCTGTACCTTACGCCAGCAGTGCAATTGGTTGGATGATGGGATCACTTTTAATAGGATTCACAGACGGCAGTGAGATACTCCTTCCTGCATACGAGAAGAGAAGGGCATTGATAGCTTTAGCTGTCGCATTGGCCTGTTGCCCCACAGACTGATCAATAATGCATCGCAGTGCAGTGCAGTGCAGTGCAGTCAGAGATGGCAATTCCAGAGGTCCAGTACGATCACCTCAAGCGAAGAGGGAAGGAAAATATCTTCACAGATAAAAACTCAAAGCCGCGGTGAAGATTTCAAATATTTTCATTTGCAAACTTATTTGGAACGGACAGAGGCCTGATCTCTGTTTGTTAGATTAAGTTTTCTCTCCTCTTTTTCTCTCCTCTTTTTCTCTCCTTTTGTCCAGCCTTCAGGCTTGGCTGCTGCGTTTTCTTTGTTTTGCAATGGATTCCCATCTGTTTAAACAAAACCAACAAAACTCATTTGCAAATAGAAGATCTTAGGCCCAACTCTAAGATGGGTTCATATTTTCCAAAGGTCCATGTGCACTTGTTCCACAAAACAAACCTGCAAGTGGAATTATAATTTCCCCATTAAAATTGTAATTTCTGTGAGTTTTTGCAGTGGTTTACCTTGAAATTACAAAACTACCTATAGAGTGGAGTCATGGATGTCATAAAGAACCTATAACCACCTTTCCATGTATCTAATGGCACTTAAGTACTCATCAATAAAAGATTGGCATGTTACCACTTGTTGGCATTAATGCACGGATTTCAATATAAAATAAATGGATTTAGATGAGTTTTGTGATGGAATTGGGGTCAAAAGTACAACAATGGAATTAGGCAATTGGCAAAAATGGATGTGTGTCATGTTCAACCACATTCACCCTGCTTAACATTGATGCTCATTCACTTAGTTCATCCCACTTAACATTGATGCTCATTCACCTAGCTCATCATCAACAAGTAGGTGAGAGCATCAACACATCTAATTATAGATCGTTTGTGCTAGTCACCATTAGCTTTTGCAGGTGAACACTTCCCTCCCAAGTCTATTATCATTCTCATAATGACACAAAAGGAGTGTCACACCTTCGTCATGGAGAATGGCTCCCTATTGGCTCTTTTTTTCACTCTACAACTTCTTCTTCTTCTCAAAAATTCGTTCTTGGAGAAGGTGTAACTACCTCGATGGAACCTTCCAAAGTTGAGTTATATATCACGTCAAAAACAGCAAGAAAGATGTTCACAGAACAATTGCATTACCCAAGGAAGAAAAAGCCATTTTCCATACTGAAATCCATCGCCACTTCTAGTCGACATTTCATGGGAGAGATTTATCTGTTAAGGAGTCCATGTTTGTTGAATTTTCAGCTCTTCGGACTTGAATTAACTTACAACGAAAATACTTCACCTCTAACTTCCAGTGTCCTCTACAGTAACTTACCGCCCTTCCTTTTGTCTTCAGTTTTCAGTTGTTTTCGTTTTTCGTTTTTGTTTTTCTTGCTGCTGCTGCCACGAATTGCAGAATGAGACGGAACTGAAGACGAACAGCCAGGTGACCTCTGCCTGCCTGCCTTCCTTTTGAATTAATGGAAGGGAGCCTTCAGTCAGTTGCTGAAATTATAATGTCAGTGTGATACTATCCGACATTGATTCAAACATCCTCTGCTGCAGTGCCGTGGGTTTTTTTAAATCAATCTTCCGCCTTCCGCCTGTCCGTCTGTCTGTCTGTCAGTGAGTGGCTGAATCTGGTTGCAAATGAACTGGATCCTGGGTTTAGATTTCCGTTGTAGCCCGCCTGCCCAAGTTAGTGCCTCCGTTACGTTACCTGCCTGGGATAGATTCGGAGTTCAGACTTCTCGGATGTGTTTTACGGGAGAATTGAAGATCAAATTGAAGACGGAGGATCATGCCTAACGGCTTTCCACTTCATGGTGGGAAACATTCGAACTAAGGGAGGCCACCCATTTCTGACCAGATATCTGCACGGTGGGTTTCTTCCATGGGGAAATTTCCTTGTGTGCAGAAATAGAGTTTGGATGGTTCATATTTTTATTTCTCAAAACAAAATTAGTGCGAATATTTTAGCTGTAGATTTTGTTCAACCTATAGACCTTCATATAGACCTTCATATATGACCTAGTCATACAGACCTTCCTATTTCTGACAAAGGGTTGGTTTGCAAAATCCACCCCATGGGTGGTTGCAATATTGTGAGTCTTGTAGCCAATTATAATGCATCACAATTGCATCAGGAATTGTGCCATAATTTATTTCTTCCTCTATGGAGAGGGAATGGCCTACATTGCCAAACAAGGGGAGGATAAGGAATGGGTTGCCTCCCATATCAAGCTACTTGTGGCTGGCAAGTTTGTACTATTACCTTACAAAGAAATCTTGTTTCATTTGTGTCAAAAATCTAACTAAGATGCACTACAAACATTGTATAATTTAGAGTACAAAGACATGGTACTTTACATTTGTCAAAATTGTATAGTAAGGTATCCATTTTTTGCTATTGCTATTGTACTTAGTTATTATTATTAGATTTATTAAATTTTCATGTTTTCTTATTAGCAAGTGAAAGGAGGTTCTAATGCATAAAAGAAAGCAACATTTGAATACAATATGCAAAAGTTATAAAGGAACGAAGTTAGGTTTTAAGATGATCCTTCTACATGATAGATACATAATTGATTTAGGAGATGTGCTCAAAGTGAAGATGGTGATTTGGGGTCAATGGTGCATTTGTAGGGGCGAACGTTAAGAGTATCTAATATTGTCCAATTAAGCATCCAAGCATGATTCAAAATAATTGGCAAACTAGTTAGGTATAAAATGGATTGTTGATTCAAGTTATTTTATTTTCTTTAAAGTGGCAATCAATGCATTTTCACAAATGCTAGTTAGACATTGGTATTTGAACTAGATAATCAAATTAGAATCATACATTATACAAAGACTTTGACTATAGAGTTGCAAAGTGTTTTTTCTTTTAAGTTAACAATACTTATTCCTTGAATGTTAGTTCATATGTTGAATGCTGGAAAGCTAGTGTAGTCTTGGCATAAGATAGCTATCTAGGTCAATCAAGAATGTGATGATGATTGTTGATTTGACCTTTGGTCAATGTAGATACTTAGGCTAATTAAATTTATAATTTTTCTACAAAAGAATGACAAATGAAAAAATATTCTTCAAATGTATTGGTCAACTTGTGTTATTGAGAAAGATACAATATAAGTGGTCAAAGTAGAAACATGTGGTTTCTTGTTGTGAACTAGTTGTGGAGATTATAATTTTCATCTTTTGGCTTCATTATTTCCTACATTGATACAATGATAATCAAAATGTAATTCAACAAGCTTGTGGTTAAAATAAGCAATATTAAATGAATATCTTGTCATATGCATAAACTTCACAATACCCATGCAACAATTAGTTTGTTTTTGAAATTGAATACAATTTTCATTTATTTTGGATGCTAGAGAGAGAAATTAAATATAATGATAATTGCAATTGGGCTTGATTACTTTTGGGCTATTCCAACTTACGTAAATTATCATAAAATGTTGAAAAATTGATGTAAGACAATCTAAAATAGAATCTAATAAGTTTGAGTATTAGTATTGATTACATAGGACTATCAACATTTGAAGGATTTTGGAGTTTCACTAGCAATTATCTTTCATTTTCTATAGTCAACTAGGGGTTCATGTACCTACCTTGGTTATTTATTCTATTTATTTATATTGAAACTATAAATTTTTCTTGAAATTTTTCATTAGATGTTTTTTTGGGGCATTGGAGGGCCATTTCAAGCCTATTTCCCTTGTTGTAAACCATCCACTGTTGTCCAGAATAATAAAGAATAATTAAAAAATAAATTTAAAAAATACTATTTTTTCTTTAAATTAAAAAAATTAATTTATTATTATTATCCAATGTGGTAGTTGCTTTGCCACATCATACTGTTGTTGTAGCCAAGTTCCCACAATCTAAGAACTTTGGGGGAACTCACAACCTTATTGAGAAGGTGAATCTCATCTAAAGTTTATGACTTTAATATCTCATAGTTTGAAAATCCAACCATCCCTCCCCCAATTTCACTAATTCACAATATTCTAAGGTGAAAACATCCAAAATCATCCCTAATAACAAAAATATCACTTATCAATCCTTGCCAAGAATAAGGATATTAATTACAAGGATACACACCACCTAAACATTACATCCCAGTAATAATGTAAAGTACATCTATAATAAGTGCTTTGAAAATTCACAACTTAGTCATACAGTGTCCAAATAATGCAATCTAAATTTCGTTGGATTTTTTTTTGCACTTGTCAGTCAGTAAGACCCAATAAATTTTGTCACATACAATAATAAGTACATTTTGTGGCGATTCTAGGTGCACATCCCTTACCTTACCCACCGCTTCTTCTCCCTGATTATTGGTACAGCCCCTCGACTGCAAGAAACTGCCAGTTGTACAACTGCCTGCACACTTGCCATGAGCTTGATTAGCGGCCATGGGACAGCCTGGTGATCATAGGTCTCCACGAAATCTAAGTCCTGTAGATCCAACCCTGATCCTAGATTTCCTGGAAATCCAATAACTTCCCACTGTAACTGAAAATCGTCCATTTAATAGTCATTCGAGCCGAAACTGACTGGACCACTTCTGGCTGGCCTGGCAATTAAGCCAAGGTGGTTCAAAAACTGAACTAAACCTGGTTACTAATCTTGAGAGTTACCTTACTGGCAGGCAGGTTCATTTCAAATTTTTTCATTTCATTTTAGCCATTTGCTTAACCACGCCGGCCACTGAGCTTAGTAGTTGCACCGATTTGTCCTAATAAGCATGTGACACTACTTTCGGTTTGCGAGCATTTTTGAAATGAAGTCGATTTGCAAGTCGTCCCAAATTATTACCTTTTATCACTTGGCTACTTGTTTTGCAGCTTGTATCCAGCATGGGCAATCTTAGATCTCAACAGTCAAACGTGATGGTATGGAACAGGCATGGCTGAACATCAGGGACCACCGACCAAAGCAATGTAAGAAAAGGACATGTACTAGCTGGAGCCAAAAGATAAGGTAGTGAACTCATTAATGTCGCTTTCAACTGTTCTCTCATTATGAGACTATAATCTTCGGTATTTGGGTATTACTCCTAATTTGAGAAGAAATCATTCTCTACATTCTTGAAGAACAGAAATGTGTTTCAATACTGAAATCGATTACTAGCTTCGAAAGTAGACTTACTTGGGAGTTGAGTCACTTCCAAAGTTATTCCATCAATTCAGATCATGCCTTCCCCAATACTCGATTCGATCAAACCCAAGATCCAGCAGCACCGACTAGTACATCGAGAATCATATGACAAACGAGAAGCATTAAATTAAAAAGTGTTTGAAATCTCGCCATAGAAATGCACAACACACCAGGAGGATTTCAAAGTTCCAAGAAATCTATTAACACACTAGTCCACCCTACCTAATAAACGAGCAGTTCGGGAAGAGACCCCAAAGAACTTTCCTACTGAAAATGGCTGTAGGGAACTCTCTGTAAAGTCCCTCCCCTCCTAATATATTACCGGTATAGCAAGGCCAGATAAAAGCAAACTCTGGATATGTATTGTAGGGAGTGGCACAATTTGCAATTTCAGCCACGCGACTCTGCCGTTTCTTCCCAAATCTGGCCCTGCACGAATCTCATCTCAAAGTAGTAGGCCTCTCGAAGAACTTTCAAATAGCGTTGCCCAAATCACCTCCATGCTTAAGGCACAGGTCTAGAACTCTGACACCCCTATTGTTACTCCAGTCTTATACAAAAGATACTAGAAATGCAATAGGCTTCTGTACATATGAAAATCTCTGTTTCCTATCACGGGTCATTAAATGTACAACGGCACGAAATAGGACCTTCCATAACCATCTTCACAGCCTGATTGACTATCACCAACATGTTAACCATTTAGCCAATCCAAAGATGTCAGCGGGAGTTATAATGCCAATTTCAACCTGAGATCCAGGGACTCTTTCATTTTTCTTCCAGTTGGCCTGTGGCAATGCTCAGGCAAGATACCAGAAGATAATGAAGAGAAACTGTAGCTGAGGCGTGCACATATTGTTGGTCCCTCACCACTGATGAACTCGTTGCTTGGAGAAGAGGAGCGGGATCTCGATTGCTGCACCCAGAAAGTTCGTTTTAGTTTGCATGTACTAACATCTTCACGGACTAATCCGTCCAAATCCCAACTTTCAAATTGAATCAGACAGATGCAAGCTCACAAGACAATCAATTTGCATGCTTCTTCATGCTCCCATCAGCTTCAATAGGTTCCATGTGTTTGAGCTCACGAACTTCTGAAGGGTAACCTCCTGCCAAGTCGCCTTATACACGCTTCGTTTCAGGATATCTACAATTTTTCTCAGCCTGCACATTTTCTACCAACTTCGTTCTTTTGCAGAAGTGTGAATGAAGTGGATCCTACTTGGAAGTGGAAGAGAATAACCTGTGTCTGCCTTGGAGTGCACATGAGAAGCTGCAGAACGTCGAGACCTTCTTTGGAATATATATCTTCTTTGATTGCTTTAGGTGCCATCACTTCTTGACTATTTACTTCCACCTCATGCTGAGGACTGCCAGGATAACTTGAAAGTCCCAGAGTAAGAAAATCACCCGACCTCCGATGGTTGGACCCAGTAAATAGCTGAATTTCTTTACACGCTCGATTCTCGTCCCAAGTTCCACACTTTCTGATCTTAAAAGGACGAGGTGAGCAGTCTTCCGATGCGATCCTGCAATATTGGACAAACTACGTAATCAATCTTTCATATAAAGTGTGTACCTCGACAAGGAGAGACACCCACAGGAAGATAAACAGGAGCAACTACCGCGAAAGGTAATACCTATTCCAATTCCCACAGAATACAACAAGAAATCACCCTCGCCAACATGTACTCTGCGAACCTATACAGTTACGCAAATCTTGTATTATGGCTGACAGTATCGTAACCAAGTGATTCTGAAGGTAACAAACCGTGTGATGCCCTCAGAATGGTGTGCCTCATTGGAACTCTTTTGACCAAGAGCTACACTCGCGCTACCACAGTTCTTGTCTGCTGCATCAATCTCACCAGTGAGAGCATTGAGATCCAGATTATTGGAATGAAGTAGTTTACGCGTGCTCTCATGGAGAGCTTGCCACGGTTGTTTCCACCCACACGACTGTCCACACAGTCACCACCACCGATTAAGAAACCTACTGAAGCTCATTGCTTGAAATGAGTCGCGTCAAGAAAGTCATGTTTGAATGCACGGCAAAGCAGTTGACCTGCAAATCGTGACTCTGTCGAAATCCTAAGCATTGCACTAGCAGGCGGTTAGAATACATAAAATGACAAGAGCGTTGGACGATAAAGGCAGACCTTGTTTAGGGCAGACCAAGAGGGGTTGCTAGAAAAGCTTTGGACAGAAGAGAGCTCCTTAGGTTCGCAATTTGCTGTAACGCCCACCTGCTTCCCAACATCCATGTTTCTAGCGTTCAAATTGCGAACTTGAGATTCCGTCACTTGTCAGCACTAAAATCAAGCGATTATGAAGTAAAGAAGAAAGGACAATATGAAGTAAACGACCATGACTTAGACTTTGGAAAATTCCTTTCGTCACTCAGAATGGACTTGTACCGCATAACTTTCACATGCTTTAAATATTATTCAAAGTGGACTGAATTTTCATACCCGTGGACACAGGGAGAACGGACTGCATCGGTCAAGAAATTGAAGTTTGTTAGCAAACACCTCGTAGTTTTCAACTAGGTAAATATTTATATCCCCTTCCGAGTATACATTATCAAGAATTCAATCTATGCAACAGATGGGCATTACAAATCAAGTATTCCAATCAATCGCAAATAAGAAGCATCAGCGTCACACAGTACCACCAGCAGCAAAAGAGAAGGGAGAGACGCACCACCACAGGTTCATTGGTGTTTTCTCGTGGATAGCGACCTACATTTGCAGGACCTGAAGAAGATTCGAAACATTGTAGGTTGGTCAAAGTGAATATCGGCGCCCCTGCACCAGCCTTCACAAATACTGGGAGAAGCTTGGCATTGATCATCCCGACCTCCATTGCACCTTTGTTAGACACAGGGGAAAACCCGTGCGGCACAGCCGCATAGTCCAGTTCTGTCGACGATCGCTTCTCGTCACCTATTTCCGCGTTGGATGGATGACTGTCGACTGGGCTTGCCCGGCTCAGCAGTGCACTGGAAAAGAAGGACGGCTTCCTGACGCTAGAGTTTGGAGGAGAAGCGACACACGCCAGGGCACAAGGTGCTCGCCTGGTGGGTGACTCGCCAGTGCCAGAATAATTGATACTGGAGGGAGATGCATGCATATTATTTCCCGGCTGCGGGTCATTGCAAAGGGAAGGCATCTCACAGTCATCTTTACGACGAGGCAGCATGATGGAAACACAAGGACCCCGTTCGTGCCGGGAGTATGATACTGATCTGGAATGATCAGTAGACGCTAACGACATGAACGTCCGAAATACATCCCCGTCCATGGCACCTTTCCCAACATGCCTATGACCATCTCTGGCAAGATACTCCGCCAGCTTGTCAGGTGGTCCAAAACGACCATTCCCGAACGCCAGGGCACTGCCGCGGCCGTGGGTAAGATGGTGGGAGATAGCACCTTTAATATGGCGTAAGTACATGCCCCCATTCTGATTTTGATCTGTGAACCCCAGGGACGGCAAGGTCTGCAACGACGCCATACATGCAGCTTCTTGTTTACTTTGTTCCTGCAACCTCAGCTTCTCCAGCTGTGCTACTCCCAGACCTCGCTGTGGTTGCTTCTTCTGCCCCGCCTTTCCCTTTCTTGCCCTGCTCCGTCCCTCCCCAGATGCTTTCTGTTGTCCTTCATGGCCCACCGCCTTCTCATTGTGCGGCCACGCGCACTCCGCCAGCTTCTCCGCATCAGCTAGCTCGGGAGAACGCATCAGAAGTGTTGCCATCAACGTAATCCGTCCCTCACACAAACATATTTCTTTGGTTGAAGTCTACTTAAGCTCCCCTTTCCCACACAACCGCGATACTACACCTCGACCTTCAAACCCCTTTGCTATCCAGGGAGCACGCAACAAACAGCACAGATAAAATTCTGTCCAGGGCTACAAGCGGTGAGGCAACCGGTGCAAGATCGACTCATCTCTGAAACAGCCCTAGAGCATCATCCGAAAACCAGAAACTCAGCATTTCCTCCTCCACCAAGGACCAAATCCAACAGTGCCTTCTCACACTCCCCGCAGCTGCCATGTACCGAACAACATCATCCACTTAACCATGATGTCAGTATCTCACCATTACAACAACCACAAACATCCATCCTCAGACTCTTAGCATCAATTACTGTAAAAATGGCACACAGCATCAATTACCACACGAAACAGAAGACATACATTTCGAGCAAGTAAGTTTGAACCTAGCAACTAAAAAAAATAGTGTAAAATCAAATTGTAACAACTCTGATTAAGCCATGCGATCTTAACTAATAAACATTCATTCTGCTACCAGGTGAACGACTGTTGTCAATCAAGGAAACACAGTTAACTGAAAACGACGAAAAAAATCCATCTTCGCGCGTATATTGTTGTTTCCCGGTCTGCAAGCAAGCCATAAACTAGCATGCGCTTCAGATCGACTAGGTTATCTGAGCACAACAAATGAGTGAACGTGAATTTTAAAACTCTACCTGCCGATGTGCTATCTTGACGTGCTCGCTTCCTTGTTGTCCTTAAAGAAAACGCCGAGCGCATGCCTATTATCCCAAATGTATGACGGCACGTCGCACAATCACGACGCGGCAAGTGATCAAGTGATCAGTACGGATACATAATACACGTCAACTCTCAAGGCCAGCTAGCGCGAGGCCAGCTGAGGTCAACCCCCGTCTCCAGCCAGTGTCACCGCCTTTCTTGAAAATCCAAAAATCTTAAGGATGCTCCACCAACACACCGCAGATAGCAAAGGAAAACTTGAACCCGATGTGATATAATAATCTGCAAGTTCGGTCGTTCTCTGCGATCACTAGGCCTAATTGGAAACGGAGAAGCTCGGGAAGATGCGTGTTGCAATGCGGTGCTTCGTGTATCTACGCCTGGAATTGAAGAAGCGTGTTGGCGGGGGAGTGGGGAGAGGAAGAGAGGGCAACAACGGGAAAGGCAGCCTGCTGCGAACAGCCATAGCTGAGTAGCTCCTTGCAAAGAAAGGGACGAAGGAAAATGAAGAAGCAGTCTGAGAGAGAAAGAGACGGGGTAGCGGGATACTGACTAGTAACTTACGGTTGTACTGGTATTTGATTTTCTTTTACGGATCTTTTCTCCAATACGTACCATGAATGTAAATTTTAAAAAGAATCCAGCATCAGGTTGGTGTGCGTCCATCTGTTTGGAACAAAAATCTGATTTCCCACACCCTTCACTGGATTTTTTTTTGGCTATAGGGAATCTTCATGGGGCAATTTTAATCTTTTCACAATTTCATTCGAGTTCAACAAAATAGAGATTAAAAAAATGATTCAAGTATCAAGAAAATTAACCCGTTAAGGACTAGGTGTTCAAATTTTGAACAAGGGATGAACACAAACATGTCCCAAACACACATAATCTCAATTCTAGCATCCCCTAAATTGATTTGTAGATCTCAGTTGGCCTCAGCTGAAGTCTAAAATTTTTAGATTTCTAAAACTTTTGTTTTGCAAATATTTTACATGTAAGTATGTTTCACCTCAAAAAATTACTTTCCAATGCAAAATGGCCCTTCAATGCAACATGAAGAAATAAATAAATTGATAGAAATTTTAAATATTATCATAATTAGATCCTAACATCTTGAGCTAAAGGAAAAAAATTCTTCTATAAAATACAAAACTTTAATCTACAATTCATTTTAGAAGGAATCTTCAATTTTTGACATTAATCTATAATATTGTTTGGTACAATAGTAAATCCAAAACTATGGTTATGATCTAAGCATCATGTTTTCTCAATTTTGTTTAAAAATTGTTGTTAAATTATTATTACAAGTACATCCTTTCAATTCTTGGAATTTGAACTACATTTGGTCATAAAGGGGGTAACTTCTAGAGGTTCAAAGCCTTGAAATGTGTTCCTTAATTTTTTAGGTTGGTTCTAATGATGTTTACTTTTATTGTAATTTTTAGAAGATTTTATGAAAATGAAAGGGAATGTACTAGCTTCATAGGAATACTATTTTTTCTTAAATTGGTGCATAGAAAGAAACACTATGTTCTCCTAGGCATGCATGCACACACACAAAAAAATAAAAAAAAATAAAAATTATATATATATATAATCTTTACATTAGTAATGTGAAAAGTTATGAAGATGGCAATCATAGGACGTTTTTTTTTAAAATGATGAATATGGTTTGTTCTTGAAGTCAATTTTCACAATTTTTCAAAACAAAATTTTTCATACTATATAGATTTATTTCTACAACAATCTCACCATTAGAATTGACATGTTTCAATTCAATTTTAGAACTAGTAACAATTTACTTCTCCCTCCAAACCACCTTGAATATACTTCAATTGAACAATTTTTTAAAGATTGTTTGTTTTTAAATTGATTTATGTTCCCTAGATTATCAATTGGATTCTCCATAATATTAGTTTAAACTTCAAAACTTTGCTTGAAGTAAAAACATTGCAAAAATTGTATTATCATAACTTCTATAAATCCCATTTGTACACATATGAAACCCTCTCATTAGATGAGGAGAAACTCATATCATATTCAATGATGTTAGGTTGTCTTAAATTTACAAAGTGGCCTTGTTTTTGGTCCTTTAGGGGTTGAGGAGTGGTTGATTAATCCTAGAGGACCAACATAATATTTTTGGCAACATAATTTTTGGGGTAGGTATATGTGAGTGGAGATTTTTTTTAAATTTTCATACAACATGTGGACAAGGAAGCCCAACAATTTTCATAAGTTTTTATTTCATGGTTAAAAAATTACTGCTAATATGTAGTTTGTTTCTCAACTCAGGCAACTCAAGCATATTAGAAATAATCATTCTTTCCATAAATAAAAATTTGAAATTGTTTCATTAAATTTATATATATGTGGAAAGCTTTTAATCATTCCATTTTGACTAATGAGATGAAACTGTTATGAGGAGTTTTAGTTTGTGGGCAATTATGGATTCTCTACTCTAAAATAAACTTTGAAGTCCCTCATTTAACTCATTTTTCAGTATTTAATGAATAAAATGAAATCATAGGGGGGGATTGTTTATTACAACATCTAAACCATTGGGATGGCATTTTTCAATTCCATAAATAAATTGTTAGGAATTTATATTTTGAATCATTTTCTACTTCTTTCTACTTACCATTTTTTCCTATATGTTGTACAATTCCAAATAATTTGAAAATTTTCAAGCATGTAGCCCAACTTGCCTTGAATAATGAATCCAAAGAAGCACCACCATTTTAGACATTTTTTCATAATCATTTGACCTTGTGAAGTGTAGTTGCTTGGTTTTTTTGCAAGGCCTCAAAAAGGATTTTTGTCACTTCAAACACTAATATCTTACAATCTGTATGCTGAAAATTTCCAAATTTTTTTCACATATTCTCAAACCAGAATACTACAAGATCTTATGATTACAAGTGTCCAAAAATGATATTTTTCAAAAATTTGGTACTTGTACTAGAAATGGCAATTTTTGGAGCATTTTGGGTGAGAACATATTCAAGGAACTTTACTGGTTAAGATCCAACTCCATTTCAGTGAGTCAACCATAGAATTGATGTGAAAGTAGCCAATCTTGCTATGAAAAATAACATCCTGGCCCATAACTTGACATACTATTTCTCATAACAAGACTCTACTTTAACACTACCTCACTACACTAATGATGATAAATAGTGTTACCTACACTAATTTATTTTAAAAAACCATAAGTTTTTACTATGGATGTAGAGTTTTCCCACTTAGATTGACACTAGGATTTATGATTTTCGTAAAAATATTCATAAAGAGTAAAAACTTATAGCATTTCTAAAACAGGTAGTATGGGTAACACTATTTACCATCATTAGTGTAGTCTTATTGGAGTTCAGCGGTACAGTATACCCTTGATCACATGTGATGTACCAATACCACCCAGCCTACTAGTAACATACTAGTGAGTACAACCCGGCTAACTTAGTAACATACTAGTGAGCAGTGACGCAGTGTACACTTCCTGCTGTGATGGAGACCCGCATTACTTTATTGTTCCAGTCTTTTCTATCCCTGATTATTTCAAAAGCACTGAATACTTGCCCCTCCTTACTTCTGGATACTGTACAATTGCAGGATCTGGGTTTAAATTTTAAATTTTAAATTGATTAATAAATAGTATCTTTGAGAATATTTGCAGCAGCTTTGAGAACTGGTACAGCAACTTGGGTTATAAACTTATAAACTTATGGCAGTTGGGGTGTTGCTGGGAAGTTAACTTAAGTTACCTTTTTTTTTTCTTTTGAAACAAATGGAGATCCATTGCAAAGCTCACGATACAAAGTGGCCAACCCAAACCGGCAGGGCAAAGGGAGAAAGAAGGAGGAAGAAACTATTCTAAATGAGCAAACAAGGAACATGTGCCTGTTCCAGATAATAGTATTACCTACTCTAATAGTATAACCTACTCTAATAGCAATAACTGGAGACTGGATCCAGATGGCATCAAATTTAGGCCAAGTCCTGCAGGCTTGTTGGGGGGTGGGTGGGGGTGGTCTTCGAGCTTGAAGTCTCATCTTGAGGAAGGCAGCTTGGCCGGCATCCAGGAGGGTAGTGATCCCAGTGTGAATGCTGGCCTATGCCCAGCGTATACCACCTTGTTCTGTGTAATCCAAATTAGCCTATGAGAAGTGCCCCTATGGTAAAAACCGTTGGCACTGAAAAACACACTGTTTAAAACGTTGATGAGGGCCTAAAACTGGATGCATGCAAACCTAGTAAGAGGGCTTAATCCCACACTTCATAGGTGTAAGTTAGCTTTTTGAATAGGCAAACTCTAGCAATATGAAAACTTGGTTCAAACTCCAAACCAAGAGTATAGGAATATCCGTATTGTAAGGAGTTAAAAAAATCATTAATTAACCTCTAAAGGACCGTTTGTCTCCTCAAAGGGGAACAATTTTGGTCTAGGTAAGTTCCTATTTTGTGAATGTTTTTG
This sequence comes from Climacium dendroides, assembly GCA_950106755.1. Lineage (NCBI taxonomy): Eukaryota > Viridiplantae > Streptophyta > Bryopsida > Hypnales > Climaciaceae > Climacium > Climacium dendroides. The sequence goes on from OX467086.1 coordinate 26,607,840, forward strand.
AGATTTTTTAAGGTCGTGGAGTTTGCAGAGAGCTTTGTGAATATATAATTTTTTGTTTCAATTGGTGCCCAAGAGAAAAATTTATGGCACAATAAGCCAGAAGCAAAAGTCAAAATATATATTTTTTTGAATTCCTAAAATCTTATATTTTGTCTACATTTGAAGATTTGATTCATTCCATTCTCAAGGGAGGGTCACTTAGAGTATCCATTAAAAACCATGTGTGAAAAAAAATTTGGACCCCCTATATACTTTTTGAATTTTAAATAAAATTAAATGAAAAAAATATGAATGGATTTTTCTACTTTGAAAGTTTATGTTTTGAATTATGGATATTTTTATTTGTTAATAATATTTAGTTACAAATTTTTGAAGTAAAAAGATACACTATAGAACTTAAAAATAACTTTCACACCCCTATAATATATAAGAAAAAATTGCCTAAAAATGAACAAAAAATTCTTAAAAATAATTCTCTATTGAAAGCTCATTTTGAATTGGATGCAATGGTCATCTAAATGTGTTCTCTAAAAATATTTGAGTTAAAAACACATGCCATTTTAGTGCATTTTTAACCTCTTCTATAAATCATTCCATATTTTATTTGAGTTTGAAATTTTGGGAGTAGAATCCTATAGTCATTAGTAAACAATGTTCAAAATTTGAAATTAAAATCATAGTTTATTAGAAACCACTTGTTTGCATGTGGTTTATTGTAGTAGAACTCAGTGCACCCCTCAAGATTCCATTTAGACTAGTTATGAGAAAGTTATGGACAATCTTAGTTTTTCAGGCAATCTAAGCATCTTTTTGAAAAAATAACTTATAGGATTCATTTGTGAATGCAATTTTTACAATTCCCCCCCCCTAAATTTAGACAAGGTTAGGTTTGCTTTCTAGAGCAATTTCACCATTGAGATTATCTTATGTCAATTCTATCTTAAAGCTATTAATGATTTATTTTTTCCTTCAATCTTTAACCTACTTCTTCTACCGTTAACAATTTTTAATGAGTGAAAATTAAGTGCTTATTGTTGAATTATCTTCCTTAAATTCTCAACTCAACTATGCAACATACAAATTTAGAAAATCAAAATTAATAGTGCAAAATTTTTTAGTTAAAATTAAAAAGATTCAAAGCCAATAATCTAATCAAGCAAGTTGCAGAAGAACTTGTTTTATTCACTTTGGATGCAAATACCTTGCAATCTATGCGTTCAAATTTGATGAAATTTTTACCACATGTTCTCAAACAAGTTAAGTACAAGATCCTATGGTTGGATTTTGAAAAAACATATTTGTTTGATTTTCTTAGGTGAATGCAGCAGAAATGGTAGTTCTAAGTAGTTTTTTGATAGAAAATACCCTCGGGGCTTTAGGGGTTAAGCATATTAATTGACTTTCACAAATTAAAATCCTAAACTCAAAAATTCATTATTACTACATGTGCATTGATTGCCAAATGCATGATTACAATGATTTCATGACAACGTAATTTGAGACCCAAATTTTCACTGAGGGTGTTCAGTTTTTTTCTTTGACTGTCGTTGTAATTTTTGAGTTTTTTTTCCAGTACGCTACCATGGCATGCTCAACTTGATGGAGTGGTGGCAGTTTTGAGTTTCAGTGAAGTATGTCCACTTCTGAGGTAGACAAGCCTATTACCACCCTGATTTGGAATCTGAATATGTTAAGGCCAATTCCATGAAGGGTACATATTTTTCTATAGGTGTGATGTTTCATACATCAAATTCAAGTGGAATTATAAATTTTCAATTAAAATTGTGATTTTTGTAAATTTTTGAAGTGGTGTGTCCTAAAATTACAAAACTGTCCATAGAGTGGAGTCATTAATGTCCCATAAACATCCCATAATTGCCTTTTTATATATTTATTAGCACTTTGAAGTTTCCACCAATCAAAGATTGATACGTTATCCATTTTGGCATTAATGCACTAATGGTTAGAATTTGCCTTGCACCCATTTTGGCATTAATCTTGAAGGGATTTGTATATTTCTTAAACAGATTTGGATGTTTGAACAAATGGAATTGGGACCAAAAGTAGGGGACAAAATTGGACAACAAATAGAATTGGAATGACCAACCTGAAATGCCAACATCTATTATATTATATTAAGTACAACGTTACAATCCCTGTTACAACTTGTGTCACAAAATCCATCACATTTTCATCCTAAAGAAATATCATCCAACTATAACATCTTTCGCTTATGATGAAAACCTGAAGTGTGACGAGTGAGTGCTCTTCCTCGATGTGTGTGCAACAATTCCTTGCAATTTGAAATTGCTAGTATAAAAATAGATGCCACCATACACACACAAAGACAAAGAGTAAAGAAAAGAGTCTAGTTCACTGTGTTAACTTAGCAATAACTTAGAATCACGGTACCTGTTGCCCATTTATTACCCAATGTCAACAAATACAAAGCTGTAAGTTAGGTTACAAAAGGGGAAAAGTGTAGGCGTTGAATTCCAGTATACATGACACTTATTAAATTTTCACTACCAGTAACTATCCTCACTGATACAGTATGATTGCTCCCCAACTGAACATGTGACATGCTGTGGACCAATTAACCCTTCACTGTCTCAGTTAAGGTAGGTACATCCTAAAATCATCTATCATCTCTGTGTACATCTCCAAATCAATATGTACCTATGTGAAAGAAAAGAAATTAAAGATAATGTACCAAAAAAATTTGGAACCTTCCCTTTTGCATACTAGATCCAAATGTTGCATTTTGGTACATTGGAACCTCTACTTTCACTTGCCAACAACAAGATGTGAAAATTTGATGAACCTAATAATAGTAATTAGGCACAATAACAAAAAGTGGCAGTTTGGAGGTACCCATCTTATAACCCTCCAGAATGGCACTACTATTGAATCATTTATGTGGCGATATTTTTCACCTTTTAGCACTAAATTCTATACATGTATGGTAGGAAACACATATTTGATTACAAGATTGTCATTTGACAATTCTTTATTCCTTTAACCCTTAAATGTCCAAAACCTTTTTTTGAGTTTATTGGGGTTTGTTCAAAACTAAGCCCAAAGCCCAAGTTTTTATAGGTTTTATCAATTTTTTCAAAATTGTAATCATAAAAATTCAAACTAGATGTGTTGTGGGTCACACACACGCAAAAATACAACATCACTTACAAATTGAAGGATTATAATTAGGATGAAAAAACTATAAAAGTGATTTGAAGTTTTTCAATCCTCTTTTTATATGTCAAATCTTGAATTGACATCATGAAAAACTTATGAGGTTAAAGGACGTAGCATACATTACTATAATTTATTTACAACTTCTCAAAATCTACTACACAATTTTTAAAGTGAATTTTCAATTTGTATTTTCCCAAGATCCAATGTATTTGAGGTTCATCTCTGTGGGCTTCTAACACTAAAGAAAATCAAGATTTGCAATGAATACCCTTGCACAAAGTCTTCAATAGAAAAATTCCAAGCAATTTTTTTTCAAAATCAGATTTTTGATGTTTGAAATGGACTTTAACAAGTATTCAAATAAAAAATAAAATACCAAAAATAATGACTTTATAAAATTTTATTTAGCTTCAAATTTTATTTCCTACTAAAATATAGTGCCATGGGTATTTATAGTTTAAGAGACCACACAATCTCTATTTGATTGGAAGAGGAACAAATAGGAGAATATATTTTGAATTTGGTAATGAATTTGGTTTGAAATTATGATGAACAACTTCTAAACTTTAAAGTTTTTGTAGATTTCTTTTGTTGCCCAACAAGTTGAAATTTGTGCTTAAGATGCATAACTTTTTCTCCCATGCACCATTTGAAATAAAAATCAATATGTCTAGTCTATAGCATCAAATATACTAAAGCAAGAACTTAAGAAAAACAAGAATTATAAAGTTTTGAGTGATTCTTAGAAAGAACCTCAAAAATTGAGTACATATACAAAGTTTTTTATAAACATATATCTCAAGCAAAGAGTCATCTTTTGGATGTGCCATTGATAGAAGTAAGGTTACATTATCTCTTGGGATCATTCTTTCCTTAATACTTGGTCTTTCTTCAACTTAAATAAAAATCTTTATTGGTGAATAAATTATGATTTTGATCACTTTTGCTCAATACACTTTGATTTGAAGTCTATTGTTTTAAGATAGCATGCAATTTTGGAGTCACATTACATCCATGAAAAAGTAAAAAAAAACAAATTGACAACCAATTAAGAGGTGTTTCAATCATACTATTAAAATCATAAGTCCCTTTGTAATATCACAAATGCTACCATTAATACTAGAGGCTCATGCTTGCTATGCTACGCATTCATTGTATCACATATTAGTAAAAATTTGATATATTTGGATAGAATGCATGATAATGATTTCGATAAGTCTTTAAAATAATTATTTTAATTATTTTATAAAAATATTTTCAATCATGCATACATAGAAATCATATTTTCACACAATGTGATATTACTGAAATAGAGTAGCAGTTTGTAATCACCTCTGTAATATCACTTTTTACAAAGGGTGATATTATAGAAATTATATAGTTGTTGCAATTAAGGTGATATTCAAGAGGATTCATAGGATGATATTATAGAGGTAGCAAATCCACTTCTATGATATCTCTATGATATCTCTAAAACTTTACACTTCTTTACACTTCTATGATTTTGTCCTTTTGTGAGCTTTGAGCTTTCATAATTTCAATTTTCTATTACTACTACCAAATGATTTTGAGAAAGTTATTCAATTGAAGCAATTTTGGATTCCACAACAATTAAGTTGTTCACAAATTTTTTGAGATTTACAAGTTTTTCTTTTCAATTCTTCAATTTGGGTTGCCATTTTTTGTAACAATGGAGTCAAATTTATAATGCATTCTAATGTCTGTGTATCTTTTACCGTATTCATTATTGCATGTATTTCATTCATCATTCATTAAATTTCTATTGTTTATTTTAGTATATGCTTATTTATAAAAAATATTATATGAAGAGTTTAGTAATTTTTATCTAAAGATTTATTAAAATTCTTGCTTTGCATTCTATCTAATACATAAAAAATTCTAATGGTGAATGCGTAGCATAGTAAGTGCCAACTACTAGTATTTCTTGAAAATAGCATTGGAATGTGGTGTTTCAATATTTTGGAATAAAAGATTCAATAGATATTTATTTTAAAAACTGTAAATTTCTAATGTGAAGAGATGGCATAATGTCAACTTAGTTAGTGTGAAATTGAGTTGGAAAGGGTTGGAATTAGTCTGAAAAGTCACGTTTATTTGAAATCAATTAATACCATCATTTGAATTCTACACTTGGCAAAAGGCTCATCACATTTTTGAAGAATGCTTTTGGATTAAGGGATGTTTTTGGATTAATATTGCATTCATAGAGCCACATTAGCATTCAAATGTATAAAAACAATTATCCTATCATGACAACAAACGGGAAGCTATATGATTTTATTTAGACCTTCTATAATGGATAATGTGTAATATGTTGTAAACTACAACTTCTTGTCTATCTATTTTTGGACTTTGTTCGTTGATGCTTATCCTATAAAGTCCCAAGGCCTTTTTTTCCATCAAAACCTACTCAAAATTGCCATTTTTACTGCAAAGAGAGAAAAAACTTAATTTTTTGTACATATCTAACCACAAGATCTTGTACTACATTAGTATAAGAATGTGTGGAAAAAGTTTCAAAACTTTGACCATGTAGATTGCAAGATATCTACATTCAAAGTGAAGAAAACAAGTTTTTCTTACACCTTGATTGAGTAGATTTTTGGCTTTGAATCTTCTTAACTTAGAATTTTTGCTTTATTCATTTTGATTTTCTAATTTTTTATGCTGAAGAATTGAGTTGAGAATCTAGACAAAAATTCAACAAAAAAACTACTTAATATTCACTCATTAAAAAATTGTTAAGTAGAAGTAAGTTCAAGATTGAAGGGATAACTAAACTACCAATAGCTTTAATATGGAATTGAAACAAAATAATTCCAATGGTGAGATTGATCTAACAAGCAAATTTAACCTTATCTAGCAATTTTTTTTGAAAATTTGTTAAAATTGCATAAAAAATAAAATCTATACGTTAATTTTTAAAGAAGATGTATAGATTGCCTCCAAAACAAAATTGTCCAAAATGTTATTGTCATTGGTCCAAATAGAATGAATCAAAGCTTCAAATGTAAACAAAAGAAATAGTCTTTGAGAAAAATAAATAAAATTAAAAAAATTAAACATTTTGTGATTTTTTTGGATAACCCCTTGAGTTGCTTTTTGGACTCATAATGGCATAACTTTTGTTTTCAAGTACTGCTTGAAATAAAAATTATACACCTAGAAAGCTAATTTGATTTTCTATCTTAAAAGAAAATTTAAAAAATCAGGTCACAAATTGAGATCACACAAGCCTACCCAAAATCCCAAGAGTCCCTGCATAGGGACATTGGGACTGTAGGGGGTTATGGTATGGTAATTTGAATGAAAACTTTTAAATTCATCCTCAGTTTTGATTGTCACTGTAAGTATGCACAACAACCAATAATCACCCTACCTCATGGGTACCTTTTTTTAAAAAGTTTTTTTTAGTTTTTTTTTCATGGACCCAAGTGCCTTCCCAAAGTGCCTTGTTACATAAGTTACTGTTATCATAAATTTGTTTTTGTTTCTTCCTCTGGTTCTTTTGGGGGTCCTTTCTAAAGACCAATGCTGGCTTTTTTTCTTTTCTTTTCTTTACTTGTGGTTGCTCAACCTGATCCATCAGATGTTGATGGGATGAAAGTAGAAAATCTTTTTGGATCACTGAAAAATCACGGAGAAATCTCGGTCGGGGTCAAGGGGGGGCGGGCAGAGAGAAAATTCCTGCCCGCCTGCCCGCCTGAGGTCATTTGCTTGGTGGTACACCCATTGACAACTGCTGTATCGTAAGGACTACCTCGCCTCACCTTAATTGTTGACACATCAATCATGGGCTTTCCATGGCAGTCAGCCCTTGCAAGTGGGAATAGGGACAATTGGGTTGCTTGCTTAACTTAGTTCTTGTCTTCAACAGTGGTCACCGAAAATGACATTTTATTCTCTGGAGAACTGAAAATGGGCGTTGGTTTCATTGAATTGATTTTTTTTTCCCATTTGAATTCCAATGCGTATGTACCATACAGTAGTTGGAAAAACAATCGGTTGCTTGGTAAATTAGGGATGGAATTACTGGCAGGGCATCACTCGGTATAACATAATGCACTTGGAAAGATGTCTCTTTATTAATATTTGCTCTTCCCGTAGTGGAATCTCACCGTTGATGAGGGAGGGCATTGTTCAACATGGTGGAATGCACTATAGAAATTTCTTTATCTTTATCTACTCCGAACCCTAAGAGAAGCCATTGCGACGCTTTGACGAACCCTTGCACACAAGAAGAAAAAACAAAAAAAGCGAGAATCAAATGAAGTTGGAAATAAATCTTTCCCGCGTATTATGCAGGGGAAGCCCTCTCGGGTCGAGCGTCCCTGCATTTTTGGGCATGACCTCGAGCTAATGCCCTTCAGTTAGTGCCTTTGAATGCAAGAACCCCCTCCCCTCTAACCCTTTTCCTATACATAACTTAAAGTAGGAGGTCCTTAAATTGACTAGGTTCTAAATTCGTCTTCTATCTAGGAGCGAGTGATATGCTCCTTGAAATATCTATTACTGTCATTGATGAAGTAGGTAGGTTTAAATGGGCGATTTATGAGCCTCCTACATTAATCAAGTCAGGGTTGTTTATAGTTTAGGTTAGGCAAGGTATGGTACTGATTAGATGGTTTTGCAAAAGGAAGATTGTTGGATATTAGAGTTAATAGTAAAGTGATGGTACGTTTCCACTAAGTATTAGGTAGCAATGTTACTATAGAAGTAAGAAAGTCAAGGAACAATGACCATCTCTATATCTGGCTTTGGTTGGAAGTGGCATTCAATATGTATCAAATAAAGTTCAAAATAGAGAATTAAAAACTGGTAGTGTTCACATTAGTCGTACTTATGCAGAGGTGAGAAATAATATTGTAAAGGGTAGGGAATACAACTTATAGGGTTTCTACACCAATGCGAAGTTAGTATACATGTTGTGGGACCCCTTCTGTTCAACAGATTGTAAGTAATAATGACATAGAGGACAAGTTCAATCCTTGGGACGTGGTCACTACGGTGGTTTGTATTCGTGATGGCATTGCAAAGCTTCCAATAGTGGAAGCCATTGCTTTTCATAAAAAAGAAGACTACAGTTGTGAAAGTAAAGAGCCAAATTCAGTGACTGGCCTTTAACTTCGGTGTTCTTGCAACATCATACAACTAAAAAAGGGGAGGATGAACAACACTTTTGAGGTGATAGTAGTTGTTACACATACACATTGTCTGATAGCACGAATTTTCTTGTAAGTTTGCTTGCTCTACCACTTGTATCTACTATACTCTTGTCGATCTCCATACAACTGTACATTGTCATGTATGTCTTGTATTATTTGATAGACAAATTTAGGGTTCATTAGGGATAGCGTTGTTGAACGTCTTGTAATGATAGTGAGGCATTTGCAGTGCCGTAGAATAGCTCTTCCCTTATACCCCGCAGTCCATTGTGGCCACATGGGAGGCACCATTCATAGCACTAGCACTTCCAAACAAGATACCACTATGTTGGTGACAATTGTTGTGCTTACTGAAAGCATCCATGCCTATCTAATGATTTTCATGCGGTCCTCATGTCCTTATGATTTGTCAGGCAATAGATTTGCTTTTGCTTTCACTAGATGTGCTGTCCATGACAACACTGATTCTCATAATTCTACTAGATGCATATAGAGCGTTGGACTTCATGTCTCCACAAGAAATGGAAGAAGAATTTGTTAGAAGAGAATCTCCACCATGTATCAACATATGACAACTACATCACATAGGTAGTTCTACACTACTTCCAAGTTCTAACTAGAGAACACGCTGTTGGTAATGGACAAGGAATTTGGATATTGGGTAAAACCATGGAGCACCACATGGTTCTTAAAATTACACTACAACAAAAGCAGTGTTTTATGACTGCAAAATATGACTGCAGTGAGTCGTAAAATCAAAAAATACGACTCACGCAGAAATCACTGTAGATGACTCGGAATATGTCTGACTCCAGTCGTTTAGAAACAGTCGCTTCAGACATCAGTCATATTGGCAGTCATATTTTCCGAGGGGTATAAATACCCATTTTTAGCCATAGTATGCCAACATGGCGTATACTTTGACTTTCCTAAGGGAGTCTTGACTTTTTCTTGAGTTGCTCAGGTAAACAAAAAAATCCTACGTGGAATATGACTATGGTCAGTCATATTTTTAGATGACATGGAATATGACTGCGATCAGTCATATTTTGGGATGACGTGGAATATGACTGCGGTCAGTCATATTTTTGGATGACGTGGAATATGACTGCGGTTAGTCATATTTTTGGATGACGTGGAATATGACTGCGGTTAGTCATATTTTTTGATGACATGGAATATGACTACAGTCAGTCATATTTTTGGATGACGTGAAATATGACTGCAGTCAGTCATATTTTTGGATGACATGGAATATGACTGCAGTCAGTCATATTTATGGATGGCATGGAATATGACTGAGGTGAGTCATATTTTGCAGTAATGTAGAATACGACTCTCGTCAGTCATATTTTATGGAATATGACTTCTGTAAGTCATATTTTTGGCTTCATGAAGTTGCAAGTAGCTTCCAATGTCTTTGTTTCAACTTTTGATGCCTGCATATACAATCAAAGAAATGAGAGGTTAGTTTTTAATGATTGAACAACAAAGCCTAACCTTCAAAGATTTACAATCAACACAAAATATGTAGCTCAAGTTTAGGATAGAAAGAATAAGATTGATGATAGAGAAAACAAGAAAAAAAATATAAGTACTAAGAGATAACAAGAATCAAAAGTTAAAATGCAATAAAGAATAAGAAGCAACAACTAAGACATAATAAGAAACAAGAAGCAACACAAAACAAGAAACAACAACTAAGACACAATAAGAAACAAGAAGCAATACAAAACAAGAAACAACAACTAAGACACAATATGAGGCAACAATTAAGACATAAGAACAAATAAAAAGCAACAACTAAGATACAAGAAGAAACAAGAAGCACCAATGAAGACATGACAAGAAACAACAAGAAATGAGAGTATAGATGCAACAAGAAGAAATAAGAAGCAAGAACTACAAAACAAGAGGAAACAAAAAAACAAGAACTAGGAAGAAGAAAGAGTTCAAATGCAACAAAAAGCAACAACAAGTGAGAGCTAAGAGACAATAAAAAGTAAGGAAGAAGAGCCACAAGAAGTGACGGCTAGGGTTTCAAAACCCTAAAAAAATAGTAACTAGGATTCAAAATCCAAAAAAGTAGGTGACTAGGATTTCAAAATTTTAAACAATGATTTCTCTATATTTTTTTGGAATTGCCCAAATTTTTCTTGAATTGCCCAAAACAAAACAAAATCACTATTATATGAAAATATTAGTGATAATATGACTCAATGTTCCCAAACATGTTCCCAACGTTCCCAAACATGTTCCCTACGTTTCCTATGAAGTACTTTGGTATTCCTTATGGCCGTATAGTATACGCTTGTGAAGTACAAGGCGTAAAAATAACTGGCAGTCATATTTTGCAATCATATTTCTCCCCAAAGTGTTGGCCTTCAAGAATATGACTGCAAGCAGTCGCCAGTCATCCTCAGTCATAATTTTGCAGTCATAAAACACTGCCATTGTTGTAGTGTTACTACTCAAAGAATATGACAATGATTGTTGGATTCATGTGTTCAAAATGACAAAGCAAGCGGTGGCATGTCTTTATCTAACCTCCTTGCTCCCACAATTTGGAAGAAAGACACAAACTATTGCCTTGCCATCCTTGTGACAGTGCATGTGGCTTGTGTGCTTTTCAAACTCTACCATGGAATAAGCTTCTTGATCTATAGCAAATTGTTTGCAATTAGAAGGAGCAATGTCTTTCTATTTGTTTGAAAGGTGGTACAGAAGGAGCAATGTCTTTCTATTTGTTTGAAAGGTGGTACAAGCGGTGTATTCGGTGTTTCATAGTGAAATTTCGTGGCCAAGAGGTGATGGAGCGCTTTCCACTACAATAGCTTTCAAAGAACTTTGTGGATTGCTAGGTATCCTTGGGGCTATTCATGGGACACACGTTCCAATTTCGAAACCGAAAGTTGATGCCATTGACTATTACTACTTTATGTTTGGTGGTTTTACTATAAATTGTTAAGCAGTGGTTGATAGCTCTAAGCATTTCATTGACTTGTATGCCAACATGCATGGATCAACAAACAACTTTAGGATTTTGCGTACTTCAACTCTTTATTACAGAGATTTACGAAATTGCTTGTGGGAGTCAACTTTGTCATTCTACGATTTTTTTCTATACTTGATAAGCGACTCCAGTTATCCATTGATGCCATGGTTGCTTGTACCGCATTGCCATGAACAAAACCTACCCCTTACTGATGCTCTTTTCAACAAACAATTTAGCAAAGGGAGAGCTATTGAAGAAAATGCCTTTGTATTCTTGAAGAAGTCTTTCAAAGAGTTGCATTTCAAATCTAACTTGCACATTATAATTATTCTAGATGTAGTCACATGTTGTGTGATTTTACACAATGTGTTGCTTAAACAAAGTCATGAGCAGATGAAATGTTTATAACAAGTTTTGCAAGTAGAGGCCGCACTGCCAGATGGTGACTTGCCCTATAGATGTAGATGGATGCTTTTAGTGACAACGTTGACAATGATCTTAGCCAATTGAAGAGGATAGAACTTGAGATTTTCCTCTTGTTGCAACGAGTAGTACTACATTGACATCCTTAGGTGAGTTCTATGTGCTAGGTATGTTTTGGTTTGCCCTTCCTATACTAATGTTGTTGAAGAGTAAAGTACTTATAAACACATTTTATTTCTTTTGAAGTGAGGATTGTATAGTTTCTATGTGACTACTTTGACTCGTTGTCATAGGCTAGTTCATTTCACAATTTGTAAGCATAAGATAGTATCTACGACAGGAGAAACAAAACATAATTAAAATCAAAAGTCCAATAGTATTGCTAATGATTGTTGTAGTTGTGGAGGTTCATCTACTAAACATCTACTATAGATACTACATTTATAACTAGGAAAGTATACTAACATAAAACTATACATAATTTTTGTACAGGTTGGTTACGTTGAAACAGATTGTGGACTTTGCATTCTTCTAAGCTTCACCATTAGCAAGCTTGTTGCCACATTTTGTGGTTGGATTGTTGTTGCCATCAGTGGCTTGAGGACAAGTGGCACCTTCTGCTGAGAAGAAGTTTGTAGCTTGTATCAATGTCAATGTGCTAAAGTTGAGTGTCACTGTTAGAGCCAGTCGGTGAGTATTGTAGATAAAGTTGTCAAGCATTGAACCACTTGACCTTGTTTATCTATAGCTAATTTTACATTTTCATTAATAAGTCTCACAATTTTATGTAGTTGTTTGTTGCATTTAGGCCGATAATCCATTTGTTCAATAAAAAGTCTAAACTATATATCTATGTGAGATCTCTCTAGTTTTTTAGAAGTCTTTGATATCTCTTGGAGTCGTTCATCCATTGCATCACTTATTGCTCAAGTGACCTTGGCAATCAAGGAATGACTGGACAAACTCTTCCTACGGATTGCTATATTTACAAGTTGACGCTTTTGTTTGCCATCTGCAATATCAGACAAACTGAGCACCAAAGGGGACATGGGCACATGGACGGTGCAATGTGGTAGTAGATTCGGGGATTCACTACTGCCTTGTCATTTGAGGCTGTGGAGCATCATGGGCTTGTTGATTCCAATGGTGTAGACTAGCGACTGCGTAGATCGAATATCATTGGTACTATCAATACCAATTGTTTCGACATCCTCCACATGTTTGGAAAAATTGTCGTTGTCTTCGACAAGGTCTTCATCGCCATTGGTTGGTGCAATAGACCGGTAGTTACTATCTGCGAGTGCTATGAGGTCCCGACTATGTGGTAGCATCATTGCTAGCCGACTTCCATACCAAACATGAATGAAATGAAAGATATCTTGCGGGAAAGATCAAGAAAGCCCTTCAGTTTTTCTTTTGGCAGTGGTCATGTCCTAGAACAAGGCTACATTTGTCCCACTATGTACAAAGAAGTAATCAATTTTCTTATATTTGGAAATGAGTTGATTCCATTTATTTTTGCATGCCAGTCCATTACAATTGCACATCAAAACTCCATTGCGCATCGCGTATCTACTAATTTGCAACCATTTTCTAGCGTCAAATATCATGAGTTCTCGTCCATCCTTGATGTCTTTTTCTTCTAAGAATAGTTTTTTTTGCTTCTATTAAAGCTTTCACTTCTAGTGGGTTCTAATTTGGCCTCCGCTCCTTGCGCACATGTTTAGGAGAGAAAGGAATCTTTCAGGGAGGAAGTGCAGTTGTTTGGCCACTACAAGGGAATGTTGTCACTTTTTGTCAATTTGGACGTTTTTTCTGTCAATTCGGATGTTTTTTCTGTCAATTCGGACACTGTTTTCTTGTAGTGGGTGTCCAATGCCAAGTAAGATATGAGCAACAAGCACAATACTATGGTTGACATGTTGGTTAGACACTACAAGTACAATTGCACAACATTGCAACATTAAACAAAAGTTGATCATATCATATAGGAAATGATGTCATAGTACTTGACTTTCTATGTAGAGGAACAACATTTACAAGCAAAGAAAGAAAAAGCTCTATGAGTTCAACTCATCCTCAATTGTTGATGGCGTTGATGGCATTGATGGATGAGGTTTAGACCAACCTAATGTCATGCTACAAACGTCATCGACCTTCTGGAATTCATGAAAATAGGGAACAAAGAAGAAAATAATGACAACTACAATACATACGTAGACGACATACTTCATAGGCTAGCTTCAAAGACTAAGGACTAAAAAAAGATACAAACATAATGATGACTCATTAGAATTGCTAACAATATTTTCTAAGGAAGTAACGCTAAAACCTTTGGATGCCAACTTGTTCTCCATATGTTGTCTTCAACTCGGACAAAGTAACAGATGGCCGAAGATGTTGTAAAAGGGTCTCACCTTCTGATTGTTAAGATTCCTATGACAATCGATTGTAATACGACGGATAGCAAAGTGCGACTATGACTCCAATAACTTTGGTGAGCAAGACTCCTACGTCTTCAATAAGTGTAATATAACACAGTCGGATTGCACTTACAATTTGTAAAGTTCTTTGTCATACCAACAGCCACCATCAACGAAGTCGCCTGATCCCGCAAGTACTACATGTATTTTGCATGGCATAGGCTTCACCAACTACACATTTTTAATTCACTTATTAAAACTAAAATTGTTGTTCTCTCTTAATCACCATCTCTTGGGTCCATTAGCAAGTACTACTTCTCTTGAAATCTACATTTCTGCCAAAAGTTGTCCTACATTTTTAACCCTTGAGTGCCTTAGCAACAAGATCTTGCCTCTCCAAATTGCCTTCCGCCCATTGTCAACAAACATTTGACCGATATAATCTCTTCATTCATTTGGTGAAAACACTTGCGATCAATCCTTGCATGATCCCCTGACTTTTAACTATTGTTTTATATGATCAGATCCCGTAGGTGGCAAAGTCACGATAGTGACGCCAATTTAATTACAAGTAGGTCGTTGGACCTTGCTTTCTCGTATTCATGGGTTGGGTACTCAGGGATTAAGTTGTTGTCCTCTTCACTTTGAATATTACATTGAAGTCTATGTTTGATAATACTGCTCCTTTCAGCTACCATATTTGCCTCCACGTAGGCTCGGCAATTGCAAACGCCCGCCTATTTGAAAGGCCCTTCATTGTCTTTCCTTTTTATGCTACATATTACCACACTGACTAGCTGGTGTAAATGTACCATGAGCAAGGTAGGATCAATAGCCTTAGTTTGGAAAAAACACAAGACCATAGTTTCTGTCAGACATTTTTATACTAGTTTAGTACAAGATCCTACAACTAGATATGCAAAAAAGACTTTTTATAAACTTTTTGCTCATTGCTATAGAAATGGCAGTTTTGAGTGGTTTTTGATGGAAAAGAGGCCTTGGGACTTTAGGGGTTAAATATCTTTTTGGAATTTTATAAATTGATACCTATTTAAATTAATTTGAACCATTGAATTCCAAATAATGAGGTAAAAATTATAAGGAGTTCTATTTTACAAGCAATGAATCTTTTGCTTTCAATTTTGAAAATTTTAAAATAATAATAACAATAAATAATTTCAATTTTTTACAAAAATATTCTCACTTTTGGGATTAACAATTCTAAAATTCTTCCAAAAGTTATTAGCATATTAGTTACATATTTCATTCAATAACACTGTCTATTTTACAATTTTAAAAAATGAATAAGAGAGTTTTTTTGGTTCAAATTTTCAATATATATTTTCAACCCATTTTACAATTTTTTTACTAAAATGCACAAGTTATAGGACATATAGTAAAGTTGTCAATTACCACACAAACAAAATTCAAATCCTTCTTCACATAAATATAGAGACTTGCATGTTTAAAACTTGAATATTAAATGTCATGACAAGATTTGCCTTCAAAAAACAAAATGAAAAAAGATTTCTTCCTACTAATTTTATTGCAATTTAAAGGTGATGCACTCGAAATCTAGTCAAAATTCCTTGTGCTCCTTCACCGCTTAGTGTGTGGTCATTGAGCAATAATACAAAATTTAATTTCCATCACAATTGAATTGGTAGTTGAATTGTGAGGTTACGGTGCGGTAATTAGCAATAATTGTTGTCTAGTTTTTGGATGTGTGCAGTGGATGACCAATTTACTCTACTTATTTTTTCCTAAAAATATTGAAAGGCAAAACTTCACCTTTTGGAAAGACTAGAAAAAACTACATATTGAAGTTTAGGCACATTGAGCTTGCAATCAGTGGAGATATCTATTCTAAAAATTTGGGACAATGTACTTGAACAAGTTAACTAGAAGATCATATAGTTGGTTTTGTTAAAAATAAATATTGATGAAGATTATGACTTTGCTTTGGAGACAAGTATTTTGAAGCACTTTTGAGCCTCTAAACACAATGGTCCTTTAGAGGTTAACAAATTCAATTGTAGGATCCTTTAGTTAATTTGTTAAAGTACACCCTTCTAAAGTTTCAAAATAAGAAACCTTACCAATTGCAAGGTCAAATCACTTATTTCAAAAAGAATTGTTTTCAACACTTTCCAAATGATTAGATTTCATCTTTCAAACTTTTTACACAAAAATGTGTAGATCTTACAACTTGCAACTCTCTATAATATGTTGGAAGACATAAGTTATAGACATATTATTAAGACATGTTGAAGAAATTAGTTGGAAATATACATGAAAATTTTCAATAAAACATGTTTCATATTCATGCTTGAATAAAATAGTAAGTAGAAAAAAATGGAATATGATTTAAAATACTAAATTGATAAGAATTTAGTTATGGACTTGAAAAATGCCAATCCCAATGGTTGTAATGTTGTAATCAACAATTTACTTCCAATGTTTAAATTTTTTCAAAAAAATTGAAAATTGAGTTAAATAAAGGACTTCAAAGTTTATTTTAGAGTAGAGATTCCATAACTATTTGCAAACTAAAACTCCTTATAACTTTCATCTCATTAATCAAAATGGAATGATTGAAAGCATCTCATCTATATGTAAATCTAGAAAACCAATTTCTAATTTTGATTTCATAAAAAAGTAAATTATTTTGAGCTACACAAGCAGCCCAAGCAACCCACCTAGCAATGAAATTTACATATCATGCACTAACTTTTTAATTATCTAGTATAGTTATGAAAATTGTTGCGCCTACAAGCTACTTTTTGGGTACATGTTGTATGAAAATTTCAAAGGAGAAAAATAAAAATTCCATTTGTAGTGAGTTGCCCCAAATCTCTATGTTGCCAAAAAATGGTCTTTGGACTTTTAGAGGTTAATTTTTTGGCCTCTTCAACAAGGTTCCCCTAAAGGATTGGGTGTATTTGTGCATAGCTCTCATAGTCACTAATATGTGAGCATAGAATCTTGAGGCTATTAGCTTAAGGATCTAAGCTTCTATGTTAGAGGTTCCTATATTATAGACACCTTCTATGGTTGTAGGATGTTTATATTATATGTGCCTATATTATAGGTGTTTATGTTGTAAGCACCTTCCATGGTCATAAGATACTTATGTTATGGATACCTATGTTAACAAGAAAAAATCATCTAGGGTCTCTTTGTTGTTCACAAACTGTCGGTGAGGTTCACATTTCGAATTTTCTACAAATGTAGTTGCATAAGCCATGTGGTGACCTTTTAGTCCTTTAGGGGTTAATAGAATTTGACTCTTCTTGCAGTGCATTGCATATATTGATATTTTTAAAATAGTGTATACTATATCATGTTTGTTACATGTGTGTCAAATTTCAAAAATAGATGAAGAGTGTTGCACTTGTTGTTGGCTAGCTTCCAAGTGAACTACAAATGGAATTATTACTATAATTGACATTTCAAAATCTAATATCACAATTTTCAAAAGAACAATGATTGTTGTCAATTTTTTTTTAAATATGAAGGCTACAAATGGATTCAATTGTTTTGTCAAAGAAGAACAATTAAATTCTTGAAAAAAATGTCGAATTAGATTTTTGACAAAATTTAGATTTCTTGACTCTACACAGATGGACCAGAAATTTAGAAGGAAAAAAGACATGTATGGGGAATTTCATTAAAATGGCGATATTCCATGTGCCATTTTCACAGTGTGCTATTCCCACAGTTCAGACTGGGCAGTCTAAAATCTATTAGTGTCCTAAATTTGTGAATTCTATACCTCTATTAGATGTATTAAATCTAGGAAAGATGTAGATTTCAGACCAATCGGTTTTTTTAATCTACATATTTCTTAGATTTTAGATATCTAATAATGGTATAGATTTCAAAAATCTAGGACGCTAGTAGAGTTCAGACCGCCCAGTCTGAATTGTGAGAATGCCAAAGTCACATAATAATTGTTAATAAAATTTCCCATGTGTGCGCCAACTTCTAAAATAATACTCCGCATCAATGTATGTATATTTTCATGATTGAAATTTTTTTTTTGAAAGATTTATTCTGTTTTAACTTGACATAATCCTCCACTTACCTCTCAAGATTATACTGAATGTAATAAAATTCTTGTAAAAAGATTGTTCATTGTACATTGTAAAATTGAAATTCTATTTTTAAGTCCAAATTTATGTAAATCTTTCATTTGTAAATTTCTTCACACCTTGAATAAAAAACTTAATTGTTGTTTTTTCTCACTGAAGATGTATGATTTTTTGGTAAGCAATTAAAGAATTTATTGTAAATTGTATATGATCCATATACATACCTTAAATTAGGTCATTTATTTATTTATATTTTTTTATGGTGAGATCTCTTGGGTTGTGCGTCTCCTAGTTGCATTCTTGATATTGTCTGAAAGCTTTCTAGGGGTGCATGGACTTTGTTTCTTGACATTTGGACCTAAGGTGGGAAAGATGGATTTTTTAGTTATTTTGGATCTTATATAATAAAGATTTATTATTATTATTTTGGGGATGTGGCAATGGCATAGGGCACACTAATACACTTAAAATATAGAAACTCACCAATACTGGAAGCAATCTATCAACTTCAATTTAAAACTTTCTTTCATTGTTGGTATAAAATACGAAAATAAATTGATCTTCCACGGTTGAAAATATGTAATTTGATTAAAAATGAATCGGAATGATTAAATGCTTTTAGTTTTTTTTTTATAAAAGTGTTGCAAATTTCCAATAAATAACATGTGTTAACCCCTAAAAAACCAAGGCATGTTTTAGCAGGTATTGTGAAAAAATGCCTTTTTTTTAGGGTTCTGATGAAAAAATGAAAACAGAAGGATTTTTTTTCAAAATTCAACCATATGGATTTTTACTAGACTAATATGGTAATGTGTGAAAAAAAATCAAGAATTTTGATCGCATGGATTGAAAGATTACAATGTTTGAAGTTAAAAGAAAAAAGATTTTTTTTCCAAACTTGCCCAATAGGGCCAACAAACTTTAACTCCTCCTAAAGTGAGATTTTTACACTGTACATGATTATTTTTTGACATTTTCATCTTATATCATATAAATTATATACTTGCCAAATTTCAAAAGTAGAGGAGGATTTTTGCACATGTTGTATGAAGCTACTTAGGTAGCATAACTTTTGATTTAGGCACTTGATAAAAAAAAAATATTTTTCCACTAAGGGCGTACATGTTCACAACTTGTGTCAAAATTTTGTGAACATCCAATCCAAATTGACTTTGTGCATAACTACTTGAGATCTCTTGCATACGTTGAATGGTCACTTGATCCTTCAGGGTTAATTCTACATGCAAATTTTATAAATTCCAAATATTTTAAAGAAAAAAAATTCACCAAAATGTGCATGAAAACACATAATTATATGATGATGCTATTGAGGACTCATATTGTTTACCATAAATTGCATTACTATATTCATATTCAATTCAAATTTTAGAAATGAAAAAATGTGATATCACTACAAGGCAAGAAACAAAACTCACAAATACGGTGGATTCCATTTGTGGAATCTATGTTGTTTTTAATACCCTTGGGGCATCAAAAAATCAGTTTGGAAATTAAAGAAAATATATGACATAAATATTGAAGAAGAATTTGAAAAAACTACTAGAAAATAGTGTCTCTCTTTTTAAGAATGAATTGAAATTCATTGTGAAGCCTCATTTAGACAAGATGCTAGAGAAAGTGTGACCAATGACACTCTGGCCAATCTTTCATCCTCACAAAGTATTTCTACGTCACTAGGTCGATGTATGTGACTTCCAATTCATCAAGATGTGGCTTCAAACTTGTCCGTAGTCCTAATCCTTGCAACACTTTCTTTTACATTGCAACAAACCAAAAGCACTCTTCCATGAAAGAAGTTTGAAGCTACTCCACATGCAAGCCCCAAGTTAACCCTTAAATGCCCAAGGCCTATTTTAATCTTCTTGGAATTTGTTCTAAATTGAACAAAAAAACCAACATTTTGATAAGTTCCATCAATTTTTTTTGAATTGTAACTGTACAAATTCAAACTAAACATGTTAGAGATCATGTAGGAAAAGAAAAAACAACAATATCACTTATAGATTGAAAGATCATAATGTTTAATCATGAGGGTGTTAAAACTACAAAAATCTTTCAACTCTCTTTTGGCATGTCAAATCTAAAAAATTGGTCACCAAAAAAAATGAGGTTGAAGGGCATGACATGCATAACTCCAATCACTTTATGGCTTCTCAAAATCTACTCTACAATTTTTTTAAATGAATTTCTAATGTGATCTTTTCACCAAGATCTAGTGTATTTGAGGCTCATTTCCAAGAGCCTTCAACACTATGGAAAGTCAAGATTGCAATGGATCCCCTTGCACAAAATCTTGAATAGAAAAATTATAATAATTTATTTTCAAAATCGGATTTTTGATGCTAAAACTAAACTTCAAAAAGAATTTGTCATAAATATAAAATACTACAAATAGAAACCTAGTTGGGTTTTATTTAACTTCAAAGTATTATTGACATTAGAATTTGGTGCCTCGGGCATTTAGAGATTAAACTTCTCCATCTTGTGTGCTGAATTTGTTGCATTGGTTGATGGCCTTGCGTTTCAAAGAAGTGGACAACCCTTAGGTGTGAACACTTCATTGGACAAGGATGCTATTTCAGCCAATGACCTTTGCAATGATTTTGTCCTAGTGCTTGTCCGAACAGGGTCTGATGCAATTTCAAGAACAACAACATATACCGAGAAAAGATTCAAGGATGACACTCAATGCTGATGATTTCGTAATTCTAAAGGAGTGGAAAAAGAGGTTGAATTCCAATATGATGAATCATGGGAAAAAAAATCATTGTCATCTTTTGTGGAAAGGTCCAATGGCAAATGGGAAAGACCTTGTGAACAAATCACTCATACTTCATGTTGCACAGGCAGGTACACTGACTACTAAGTTATTGGAATGGGAATTTTTGAAACAGACCCAACTCCAAAGCCTGTCGTGAATTGATTTGAAGTTGATTTGAAGTTGATGTTCACATGCATGAGGGGCTTCACGACGAGCTTTACGAAACGGACTTTAAAACGAATGTTTGGGCGTGTTCTCATTTGGGTGATAAGAAAGAGTGAGGATCTTAGGAATGAATTGAGGTGCGCATTTTGGTGAAGGTAATTACGCCTAAAATTGTATGAATATGTTATGTGGTATAATTGATATACTTTAGAAAATTAACAACAATTTTTGGACATTGGTGAAGGACTATTTTTCAAAGATGCAAGGTGTAAGGTGTTGAAAGTGTCATTTAGGTGATGCCAAAATCCATTTGATGCACATGAAGAGGTGACACTAGTAGTATCAAAACATGTGGTAGTGAAAAAGTTAAAACAATACAAAGTGTACCCAAGATCGACCAGTTGTAAGGTTGTCACTTTTGTAGTAATATAAATAGAGTTGCACACTACTCAAAATGGCCCCCAAATCCACCTTATACTTGTCATTGTATTGTGTACCATTTTGGATATCCTCCTTATTGAGTTTCCCTTCAAAAATAGGAGTCGATTTTGAAGAGTGGTCCATTTTAGGTGTAGTTATTGATTGAAACAGATTCTCTTTGCTAATGTCATCCCTAACATCAAGTTAGACATCACCTTGCAAGGTATTATGGTCTTTTGACTTACTTTCTTTGGCCTCGTATGAAATATCTAATAATTTTGGTACAAATTTGAGTTAAAATAGGATCTATATTTCAAGCGAAAGCATTGAGGATAGGCTTTGAGAGGTTTGCATCACTTTCAATGAATTGCAGGAAGACAAATGACACTAGTTTGAGTAAAAAACTACTACTTAATACGAGACTTAATATATGTGAATTTTGCCCCTCATATTGGGCACTATTGCCAAGAAACAATTTTGACACTTTGGTATCAAAATAAGCAAACTTTACATTCCATGTACATGTTCTTGTAGAGTTGATGACCAATCAATGAATGACCCATGTCACTTTTACTCTAAACTTGCATTAATTTATTGATATTGGAATAGGGTACCCCTTAACTGTGGTAGTAGCAGGGATTTTTTTCATTTATTTGCAAAAAGTGATCTTTATTGGAGTAATGCAATTTTTTTAACATCTATATAAATAGATGAAACATGCAGAATGAAGATGAAACTTAAATTATCCATCCAAAAAAGTTCTATTCATCCCTAAAGAGCAATTTTGTCTTTAGAATATGTTGCAAATCAACGATTTCATCCATTGAAAATGCGAGACTATATTAATATATATTGCATACTACATTAATCTATCTATCTTTCTATTGCTTACTAATCCCTCAATATTTTTTTGGTATTACTTTTGAGCGCAATACCACTAAAAACCATATGTTGGACACTTAATAGTGAAGAACCATCTAACCAAGATAGAAACCTAGAGTTGATTTCCTTGTAGTGTATATTTTGCCTTGCCTCGTTCCGCCCTGTCTTGTATGATTGTCCTACTTTGGGAGGCAACCCATTCTTGATCAACACCCCATTCTGCCATTGTAGGGGGGTGTAAGATGAAGCCACCTATAACCAATTAATTAAGCAATTGTGGACATGATTTAGATTAGTGTAAGGCAAAGCAAATATTTCTAGAGGTGCAAAGATAGAAATGATGAGGATTGCCAAAAATTTGGTAATTTTATTGCTTGAACTGAAATTACTATGAAATTAGAAAGGTAAAAGTTGGTCTAAATCCATGTTCAATATCCAAAGTCATCCAATTCCGATCACTCAAGAACTATTTTCCCGCTCATTACTTTCTACTTGTTTTGCTCACTACTTTGAGATACGTTTCATCATCTTATTAGTCCCAACCTTGAAAAGGAGGAAAAAACACATTCTAAGTTTCAGTTGGAAATTTGTTTCAACCTTGGTTGGAAATAACTACTCCCCACTTGTTGGATATGGATGGTTCTACCTTAATTCTATACAAAAGGTGATTAACAATGATTAGTTATGGTACAACATCACGAAGTTTAGACCTTACAATTTGTCAACAGTTATCATGTTGTTTTTGTTGTTTCATGGGTTCGCACGTTAATTACAATTTATCGCATCATTATGATGCATTACTTTGCATCATTACGATGCAATTGCAAGTAATGCATTATAATGATGCAATAACAATGTGAAATAATGCATTATAATGATGCGATAAATTATAATTAACGTGCGAACCTATGAAACAACAAAAACAACATGATAACTGTTGACAAACTGTAGGGTCTAAACTTTGTGATGAGTTCATGAAGTAGTTGTGGCGCATTATGATTGGCTACAAGACTCTCAATATTGCAACCAATTCTTATTGGATTTTACAACCAACCCTTGGTTGGAAATAGGAAGGTATATATGAGGAGTATGGGTGGAATATAATCTTTAGCTAAAAAATTCATGTTAATTATGTTTTGAGAAATAAAAAATTGAAAAAAATTATAGAAACCTTATAAACTCGATTTTTGTACATGAGAAAAATTTCCCATTGTAGATGCATGCATTTGCTTAACCCTTAAACATTGAGGTGGACGTTTGGTGAACAAAGAATCTTTTAGTGTAGGACAAAAATGCAACTATTCATCTTCAAATTTTTGTGTGAGAAGGGGAGATCTTCTACAGTCCTTTGACTTCTAATGAGTGTTTTTGGATTTTTTTGGACCAATGATTTCTATGATATCAAAATGAATGATTTTTAAGGTATCAAAATGAATGATTTTCAGGATATCAAAATGGATGATTTCCACAATATCAAAATGGATGACTTCCATGGTATCAAAATGGATGACTTCCATGGTCACCAGGGTTAAGTGGTTGCCTCCCTTATTGACAGTTTTGGTTCATCAGTTGAGCTCCTGACCTTCCTGGCTGGTTCATCCCCCATGAGACTTGACTGCTTCCTGGCTTGCTTAACCCAGTAACGCTGCTAGCGCCATTTTGTGGCGTTTGGATGACTAAGCATCAATATGGAGGGAGATGGAAAACAATTTTTCATCCACTTTTTTCTTCTTGATCTTTTATGGTGGATTATGAAGAGTTCCTAAGTCATTTTGTAGTTTTGCTAGTGTTTGTCATCACATGAATGAGAAGTTAGTAAGAAAAACGGATCACAAAATATGCTATTTTCAGTGTATTCTAGGAAGTTGTTACTTCTTGCTCTAAATCTGAAATTTCTCCATGAAAATGATGTTTTTTGAGTTTGAACCCAACTAACAAAATGAAGTACCTCTACTCTAGTTTCTATTCCAATTGAAATTTTGGAAAACTTCGTAATATTGAATATTTCATTGCAATTTGCAATTTGGTTGTATTTTCAATGTCTACTACATTCTAATTATAGAATGTCACGGAACTTGAGTATACACCATGATGTTTGTCATTGTCATGTACACACATGGTGAAATTTTCAGATTTTTTGAAATAATTTTGTATTTGATATGTTTTTCTTTACTTTTCCTTCAAAAAATCTTTAAAAAATCAATTTTCCTCAAAATAAATATAATTTTTTTGTGAAGTAAAGAAGACATGTAGTTTCATCTTTGAAAAATAAATATAAAAATTTTCATACATATCTAATCCTACAATGGCAACAAACTGGGTGGTGGCAAGGAGGCTTGAAATGAGTGGTTAGAGGCCCGGCATTTAGGGGTTAATTAGTTAATTCCAGACTGCATATTTTGAAGTTATAAGTGATATTGTTGGTTCCTATTCTCTCTGCCTGCCTGCCTTGAATGAGACCCAGCTCTCGCTTCTCTCTTCTGCTCTTTTTTTCCCTTCCCTTTCTTTTTCTTTCTGGTCCATGTGCTGGGAATGGGACCTCAGGCAGGCCCACTGAATAGCTCTCTCACTCGCTAGCTAGCCCGGGTTTTTACACTTCCAGGCTGCCAGCAACGTGGGGTGCAAGAGGACAGTTGCGTTACGCGGGAAGAGGACCAAGTCTGCCATGGCATGGAGTGGTCGGGGCATAAGATGCAGGCCAGATAGACCTCTCCATCGACCGACCGACCAGCGGGGCATAACTTACTTTCAAGCATTAGAATTGGGTTTTCCAAAGGCAGGCACAAGCCCCGGGGCTACATAACTTAACTTGCGTCGTGGAACAAAGGAAGTGGACCTCTTGATCACGGCTAACTGGGCTTAGCTTGAAACCAACAGTGGGTTAATTGGGTGGCTATGGACTAAATGTACCTGAAATGGATATTTCAAAAACTACTGTTAACAGTGCAATGTTCATGGCAATTTCATATGTGTAGATACCTGTCCAACCTTCGTTGAAATGATCGGCCTGTGGATGGATACTGTCTGACCCTAAGTACATATTCCTTCCCACTGTTTGCCTGACACAGTTTTTCCTCTTGCTCACACCTTGGATTGAAAGCCATTGCCGTTGTGTGTGGATCCCTCTAGCTCTCAGAGTGTCTGACTAAGCCTAGAGCAAAGCAAGGCAATGCAAATTAATTAACGCTAACTGAAGTGAGGTGAAGCAAATCTTCATTGAAGAATTTAAAAAAAAAAACCTAAGTTGAGGTGTAGATGGTGGTGTGTGGCAGTGCATCCGTCCATCACCTTGCTGCGTGGATGGATGCTCCCTGCTGTGGCAGCTGTGTGGACTGTGGGAGTGTGAGGATGTGCAGTACAGGATGATGAAGACCCAACCTGACAATGATGAGATATGGGATCTGCAATCAAGCATTTCCCAGTTTCTTTCACCATCATGAAAACCCCATGATGAAAAAACCCTGCCTTCCTGCCTGCCTAACTTACCTTAGGCTTACCTTACTCTTCAAGTCGATTTGCTGGACAGGAGGTGCTCAGCTTAGCTATCTTGGTTGCAGACTTGCTACTTTCTTGGACACTGTGTTGGCCATGGATTGGCCATGGATTGTAGGTGCTTGTAGCAGAGGAGGCCTTACATTGACAGAAGCTGCATGTGAGGGAGGAAGCCGGTTGGAGTAAGACCCTCCTCGAAAAGCAAGCCAACGCTGCAGGGACTAAGCCTGTCATAGGGCAGCTGCTTGTTTCCTTGTAGAACCCTAATTTGCTAGTCACTTGTCAATCATAAGTTCATAGTTGTCAAGCTCCAACAAGTGTGCCATATATTGCAGGTTTTAAGTTGTGGCATGTTGAGGAGTTTGTAAGCTTTGTATAAAGCCTTCTAGTTAATAAAAAACACCTCTCTTAATTTGAAAAATTAGGTACTGTTGTAATGTCTTGTAATTATAATTGTTCACAATATGTAGTGTATTTGGTTTAGTAACATTATCCTTCAAAAATCTCAATTATCTTGGTTGTTTGATTCAAATTATTATTAAGAACTTGTATATGTAAAAATATGAAGTTTCTGGTTGGTGAGGCCATAGTGAAATAATCCAAAGGAAGATGAATTACAGTAGACATTATTTAAATGTTAGATCTTTACAGAGTTAAGGATATTACATGTTAGGTCAATTAATTTGGTTACAGGTTTTAGAACAAAGTCCCATACATGTTGACATGCTAGTCCATAAGATTCCATCAATTACTCCATGACAAGGGAATGAATATTGGGATGGAGTGTATTCATTATAACTCACAACAAAATTATCACTGAGGTACATGAACTGGAAGTTCTGTTGTCGACATGAGAGATACCAACAGCAGTTCTGCAATCGAACCTCATAAGCTCCAGTGTACATGAGCCCTCAATTTTGTGATTGAAGTGGCCCAACTCCCAAAGACGAAGCAATTAAAGTTATCGCAACACACATGAAAGTTCCATGCATCTTGTCCACATGACGTTCATGACATGGTTGAAGATTGCCATGACTTAAGAACTTAACAGAGAGACCGTCTGCTGAAGCGCGTATATAATGTCTATTTGTGGTAATGATCTGCTGCCCCATCAATGTAACCACACCAATTGGCTTGCTCAAGCAATTTGAAAACATTCGGCCAGATATGGGCTGCAGCTATTTACATAGCTGTGACTAGTCTACATTCGGCGATGGAGTGAAACCTCCAAGTCACACAGAAGACAGGCATTACAAAGGAAATAACTATGAAGAGCAAGTTGCCGAAGTTGTGTGACTTACTTAGCTAGGCACTGACTGTCTCACGAAGGCTGGAGCAAGGCCTTGAAGACTTCCAGCCTCTCCACAGCTGCCAGAGCCTGCTTGGCATCGTTGAGGTCGAAGACTTGGCTGACGATGAGCTCCCAAGGGAGGCTGTCCGCATGCTTGGTCATGAACTGGACGCCTCGGTAGAAGTGGCTGAAGTCGGAGCCCCAGCAGCCCTTGACCGTGAGATGCTTGCGGTTGATCATGTGGTGAGGGTTCAAAGGAACATCGCCGTTGTCGGTGTACTGCCCCACCACAATGTAAGTGCCTCCGTCGCGACACAGCATCAGACCCTCCGTGACGGCCTCAGGTCGCCCTGTGGCCTCGATCACCACGTCGCCGAGGTGACCGCTGGTTAGCTCTTGCACCACTGCTAGCCGTTTCCCTGAGTCCCGAAACTACAAAATAAACATTATAAACAATGCACACAGTAAGCATTTGTCAGATATAGGCATTATCACCTGGCATCAACAGAATAGAGTTAATCTGCGACTGGAAGATTGGAGCCCAAGTTCGTCATCTCCTGTTGTAAAATTCACTTAGAACGTGGGCTTGCGCATATTCAACCCTCCACTTAACCCGTAAGAGCTTAAATGGCCAAATGTGTCCACTTCCATATCTATATGAGTTGCAGTAATTTAATTAGGAGGCTCCCTGTACCAGCAGAAAGAAGAAACCACGTCCTACCATACATTTTTTCTAATGGTAGAAACACGTTGTGGAAGGTAATCAGCTATTAACTTTCAAATGTACTTCTATTTTTAGTTTGGGTACTTTGAGATTAAGATGAGCTCTAAAGAACTCAAGGCCAATGAACACGTTAGCTTTCTGGGATGCCAGATCTCTTATGCAATTTGAAGAATAGGAACATGGTTCTCCAAGTGAATGAACTCAACGACAATTTGGAAGATCTGTTGGATTTCAGAACCAGTCCTCTGTTGTCAGAATTGAGCAGCTGTGTAGATTTCAGTTTTTGTGGTCAGCACTGCCATACATTATCCTAATGGTGAGACTGGCAGACGCTTTAAGACCAAGGATCACCATTAAGTGATAGTGCTGGAAATAAACCTCCTCGATGTTGATAGTGTGGTCGATGCCGAATTCCTTCACAACCTTGAGTCTGTGTGCGGGAGCTCCCACCACTATGACCTGCACATCTCACATGAAAACCAAGAGGATGAGCATAAAGAGAGGGTGAAGAAGTGATTCCCAATGTAGCTTACACAGAAACAATGAGCATTGACGACACTAGGTTTCAACATTGAAACAAAATTTGAGTAAGCAATTACTAACCTGAAGAGCCCCACTAAGTAGAGCTAAAATGGCTGCCAAAAGCCCAACTGGACCTGAACCCTGGACGATCACTCGATCCATGAGCCGAATATTGGCCCGGTCAACTGCATGCAATGCTGTAGGTAGCCTGCATCGCAAAAAATGTTAATCTACACCTATCTTTCAGAGGAAATCCTACACATTGTGAATATAAGCTGCTGCAGATGTTATCAGGTCAACAGTAGGCACGACAAGACAAAGCTTGCCTAATGCACCGAAGGGCAACAAACAACAACTTTGACAAGTTAACCCCTAAAGGATCAAAGATTCATTGTTATAAAACGTCAATCCGACTGATCATATTGTGGAATATTTAATTGAAATGAGGGCCAACGTTTATGTCATCAGAATCAGCGAAGGACATTGCATGTGTCGATAAATAAATAAAACTGAACCCAAAAAATTTCCCACATTACCTGCTCAAAAACTGCTCAAGAAACGTGAGGCTCAGTTTGCGCTTCCTAGTCCTTTAGGGATTAAAGATGGTAGCAGGTTTGGACTAATACCCGCAGCCGCCTGCCATGAAGACCCTTGCTGGCAATGCTTGAGGTAGTCGAATGATCTTTGTGTTTGGAGGAAGGTATATGAAGGAGGACCAGCCACCTAACAAGCCTTGAATGCTGCATGGGTCAGCATTGCATGTGATGCCAAGAACTCGCCTTCGCGGACACCTTGTTGTTTGCTTGTCCACCTGAAATTCACCAGCCGCAGTTATGCTCAAGCCAGTTTCTATGCAGACTCGTAACAATATTATCACAAGCTCAAGTAACGACTTGAAGCTACTTCTGATGCAGCATTCCCCTTATCCAGCTCCCCTTGCGCTGGAGTGTAGCATATTCTGGACATACACGATTGCAAATGTCCCAAACTTGCCGAGTCTTGGCAGAAGACGCATCCACGGTTTGAATCAACAACAAAGGGTACGAACGTACTCGGACATGTAGTACTTCGTAGATTCAGTTCAGTTCAGCATACTAACTGTTACGGGAGTCAATATCAACTCTGCCATATATTGTTTTCTAACTCCTGCCATTTTCAGAGGCCCAACAGTTGGCCTCATGTTGATTTTAGCAGTTCTGAGTAAATCATATGGGGACTGTTGTTTTGTTCAATTAAATTTGTTTAGCACCGATACATACAATGTTCTTCACCGATTCTAGTGATACAAATATGGCCTCATCTGAATTGAGGAATTGAATATTGTCATTTTCAAACCATGAACCAAAACTAAAAGTGAGATAGTCTCGAGAAAGGAAACGAAGGCATACCAAACAGGTCACGCAAGAGTTGCACGTATCGATCACGTCCAAATAGGTCACAATATCTCCTTGCCCAATCTGCACAAGTCTCCCATCAAACAATCCATGAGGATCAGAATTTTGAAAAACTGAAGCTTTGTGAACCCTTCACAGCTTCACACATTCACGAATCATAGTTCGAATCTAGTGAATCTGAAATGTACAGCAACTACAGAGTAAAAACCCACCCACCCTTTTGCACATCCTATGAACAAAACTTTGGAAATTCCGAAGTTTTCATAACATATCCAAACAGCATATTCAAATGTGTTGGAATCCTCTCGAGAGAAGAACCCCACATAAAAAGAAATTCCATTCCGACAAAATAAACCACTCAAAGCACATGAGTCATAGGGAATGCACTCCTCACATCAGCTAAAATACCATCAGTTCTTTCCTTCTACCAGATTTTCAATTCAATGATGCTTCACATGCCTGCATTGTGTTTACAAAGAATCTTTAGACATCCACACGAGGATACCAACACATTCATCATATGAAACGAATGTTTATAATTGTGATAACATCAGTTTGAGGGCGGCTGCAAACCTGGGAGCCCTCAACGTCTGTGATACAACCAGCTGTGGCATACACTCGACCAACTGCAACATGGCCTGGGATTATGGGATATGGCACCGTGTCAAGGCGACCATGCTGGAGATGCACGTCCGTTCCGCAAACTTCACCCAAAACCATCTGCAGGAGCACGGAGCCTGGTGCCATTGACGACAGCTTCAGTTGCTTATCAGCGACCACATTAACAGAACCATCCGAGTTCAGCACCACGCAAGTATTGCTGATTGTGGATTCCTGCATAACCAGAAACTCGGCACTACCATGAGCATTGATTTCTGTGAAGAATGACAGACATTTGGAAATTGAAAATGGGCTTGAGCTACGTAGCAAGATGGTGGCTCTAATGTTCTCATGCTAGAAGTTGTAAGCAAATCTCTTTGGGAAAATGCAGGATTACACAGCGAAGGTCCTCCTCAGATAGAAAGCACCTGTCCCAAACCCTAAGTCTCTGATAAAGAGCCCAACTAGGGATCTCAGGCTTTGTTAAATGCCGCAAGCAATTAATGGTGAAGCACTTCAACCGTGAACGGTAATGTATATATGGCAACATGGCGAAGCACTTCAACCCTAATTGTCGTCAACCCCAATTGTGTTACACATCTCCCCGAGGTAGATAATTGCATTCCCTTGAATTGAAAGGCACCGTTGTCACCTATGCACCTCTTCCCCATTGTTCATTGCTTTACACAAAAGTCAGAATTGGGGTGACTTAGAGCTGAATGTTTGGATTGGCTACTCCGCGGTTCATCAGCAGTCTACTTCACCACGCATTCACCAAGGTTTGCAACCCACTAAAGTGATACTCTGTAGCTCATTGTTTCTCATAAGCTGACTGTCTAAAGCTTCAATTCCACCGACTTGCCATCATATTGCAATTCACTACTGATTGCAATGCAGTTAACACAAAATCGTCTCCTACACGGGAAAACCTTGGGATCCCCCTAAAAGCACAAGTGCAGACATAATTGAGATTAGAAGCAGGGAACCCACCATCTGAGACGACGTCGGGGCTGGCTCTTGGGTAGTCCTCATGGAGTAGCAAGGAAGAAGAATTTCGTCTAGCACGTTTCCCGAGGTGGAATATCGAAATTTCATAGTTGATCATCTTCTACCCTAATCGTCCTCGTCAGGCCATCTGCCATATGCTGCCTCCAGAAGGAATGTACCAATGTACACCCATACTCAACCCTGCCAAAATGCGACACCTACATTTGGACCCCAAAGCATCACAAGACCTTAGATACCTAGATGTTGATGACCGAATACAAGATGTACACAGTCAAAACATGAGAGTTAGTGAGAGCTTAGTGTTGGTTTTAGGTACATCCAGAGACAACACTTTGAAAGTTCGTAACTTTTTCATAAGGTGTCCAAATAGTGCATTAAAAAATGCATTGTAGTCCTCTTTCAGTTGCCAATAATACGCAATAAAAATAATTTATGTTTAATAATGGTACCTATGCTTGATTCTAGTTAGTGTCAATTCGAGGTGGGCATACCTTATTTCTTTTTGTCCCACTCAATTGAAGTCCACAATGCTCAACAAGAGTCGAGTCAATGTAGGAGAATCCATGAGTAGTACCTGGCTGAATAGCCTCTTGTCGTGAATTTGACTGATGAGATTGATCACGAATTACATGTCCAGTGCGTGGCTCTAAGATCGAGCTTGAGTTTAGATTCGGGCCCCAAATGCAGATTGTGTAACCTCTGCAAACTGGACTATACATCATCGATGATGTACATATAATTTTTTTGCTCTGACCCCCAGTCACACTTCTTCTGCCTTTTGCTGAAATCATTGCTCTTGACCTTTGCTTCATGTATATCTTGGGCGCTACTTTGTTGAGGGCTTAGGGTTTAGCGTACAGGCTACCAGTGTGTACAGTTAGAATATGGTTAGTTGTCCATGAAAGATGTGGATTGTAATTTAGCTTTGGAACTCCAACTCACTTCTCCACTACAAGGTTTCTCCTGCGATACGAGTTCCGTGTTCTTTTCTTTCAATGAAATGGCTCATTTCGCTTAAACAGAATGCTGACTGACATCCTGTTTGCATCTAGAGGAGTATTCCTTTGTGTAGAAACTGATTCAACTTTCACACCCCAGAAGCTTTTAGAGATTCTTTCGAACCCCAAATGCTTTCTCAACATAGTGATGATGCATCACTATTTTTGGCTACGGTGACATCGACGTAAGTATCAGAAGGAAATTCTGAAGAGACATTACCGATGCATGTCTTGCTTTTGAAATATTTTGAAAATACATGTCAGTGATGTAATGCGGCACCAGAGACCAAGCTATGGTTTTCAGGGTTTTTTGGTTGCAATGAAGTTTGGTGATGGTGATTCAAACTGATCGACTCCCTAAAGACGAAATTTAGTGAGAAGGCTATGAATTTCAACCAGCAATGTGGTCTTAAAAAGCTCTGTTCAATACAACTACCGCAAATCAAACGCATGCGGTTAAATACGAGAAGGCTCATTCTTGGGAATCGACTCAACTGCTTGGTCCTTCTAATCTAAGCTCCATTGTTTCTGCTTCCCTGATGTCTTGCTGATAACGTATGTATCCCTTCATTTTGTGATTTTAGGGTGATTCTAGCTATTCCGTAAAAGTTGTCTTGTTGGGTTCCCGGGAGATGACTGTGGTGAATCAGCTGCAAAGCAATCACTTGTGGCACGAGATAAGTTAACAAGGCAAGGTGGTGGAATTGAAGCTCTAGTCTATCACCTTATTCAGCTGTAAAATTTCACAACAGGTCACCTCGTTAGAGAGTTGGGACTAGCGGACGAAGTTTACGTTCAAAATTTCAAACTCTAAGTGCCACTCAAAACAAAGTGCAATTTTGATTGATCCTATGTCCCACTTCAAATTTCAAACTTCATGAAACTACCACATGCATGTTGAAGAATTAGCTCACTAGGATAGAATTGACCATTACTACCATCCACCCAATTCTAACACTTAGGGATTGCATCCAGGATTCACCCATTACCACAATCTTACCAACCTTCTATCATAATGACAATGCACTTGGAAAGTAGACATGTCAACCCATGCTTAAACAAGGGTTTGCCCATACTTCAACAAGGGTCTACTCATGCTTTAACATTTCACCTTTGAAAAATCATAAAAAATCACTTCATTCTTTTTGCAAATGACTTCTTTCAAACTTTTTAATCTCTGAAAAACATGGGAGCTAACAAATACCTTCTCCAAAGTACCTAGATAGCAAATCTATAAGGTAATGAGCAATTCTACATTACATGCTAGGTGTCATCTAGACACTAATTTGAGCCACCTAACTAGGAAATACCAAATTGCTTTGATTGCCATTTAAGTCATGTTTGCAGCTTTGAAGTTGTGAAGGCAACATCAACACTTCTTAAGCCACAACAATCTAGATTTTGTCAATTGGAGCTTCATGTATAGAGCTTCAACAATCCCTTAGTGCAAAACATGCTTGGGCCAAGCAATGTAATAGCTTGTGGATACATTGTGTGTATTTTTGTGAGTAAGTGCACTATTAGAAACAAACTCATTAATAATATTATGTGAGGTTGTAGGTATTCTTGATTGTAATAAGTGACTTTGGTGGAGGTGTAAGGTGTTTTTTAACCCCTTGAGGACTATGAGGACACATTGTGTTCTTGAATAACTTTTTGTGGGTAGAAGAATGGACAACGAATTTGGAGAAAAAATAAATTACAATGACATCCTAAATCACAAAGGCAACATAGATGCACAATTTGATTTGGTAAAAAGTTTAGTGCTGATTTTTTACAAATTTTCTAAGCTTCAAGCATTGGTTTTGTAATGAGGGTCAAGCTGGGTTTTCATGTCCGAACCCATTACAAAAGGCTGGGCTGAGTAGGGCTTCACGTGGGTTGGGGACCTACATGGCGAGGACATACCAAAGCCTTTGTGAGCGAGGGTAGCCTTGTATGACTCAACTTCAGCTAGCTTGCTTCTCGCCAGAAACTCAAAATGCTCCGCTTCTCTCCATTTTGGATTCCATGCTCTACTATCTTGTGAATTCTTTAGAATTTGTGGGTGTCCTTGTTTTGTTGGACACGCTTTATGAGTATTGCGAGTGGGATTAGTAATTTTGTATTTCTTATTGTATGTTTCAAGTACGCAAGCATGTCCAAGGGTTGGGAGAGATTCATTTGGCGGCTATCACGATGATGGAACAATCAAGGAAGCCACCGGTACCACCTACAGGCTGTGCCTTGGAAGCAAGTATGATTGAGGCCTATGCAAGAACACAAACACAAAATTCACAAATGATTGCAAGAATATTAGGGTGCATGAGTGAGGATTTCCTTAGAATTCTTCTAACAAAGAGAGGCAATTGCAAGCTTCCTCACATTCCGTCGCTGCGAGAGTGGAGGCACAAATTCTATCAATTAGTCGTGGGATTTTTAGGGTGATGTAATCTAAGATCCTTCTTTGCAAAAATTCTGAATGTTGTGAGGGAGAGACTCTGGCCTAACATTAGGGTTTGTGAACATGGTAAGGGCTTTTGGAAAAATGCTTTCAAGGTCATCGGTAGCAACTAGACGAGCACGCAGGCTAACAACATTAGCGGAATTGAAGGTGGTCGCAGAATGCCCTCAATCTCTGGCATACAGCGATTTCAATACGAGTCATTGAAATTGGAAAGCAAGGTCACCGGAGCACTCGACAGCGAAGAAACAGAAGGCTAGAGCGGTAACTGCGACAAGGAGGAAGGTGCACGGAAACGCCTTTGCCATTGCAACCTCTGATGGTCAAAGAAGCCTAGCCACCACCTAATTCCCTATGAGAGGCAGTGAGCCACAGGCAAATTGTCGGGGAGGAAGATCTGGTGGCGAGTAGAGAGGACATGGAAGACGTAGCGTGATGCAGACAAAGGTAGAACATCCACCATGCATGCCACCAGAGAGTTGGGCAAATCCGCATGTGGGAATTTCCCACAACACACCACGTATACTACGTATTTGAACACGCCAACGAGCACTTGAATTTGGTGATTGAACTCTAAGCGCAATGGCAACTATTACCAAAGGGGGAGGTAATTGAAGGGGCGACAATTGGGGAGGTGGCACGTGAATCTACATAGCACTTTAGGCTTGTGACGAGGACAAAAATCCCAAACCATCAAGACTTGTATGCCCCTGGAGAATTCTCACGTGAAGTATTTGTTCTAGCATTGAAATTGGTTGGTGTGCCAAAGAAGTGGGCTCACGTGGACTTCATTCACTCAATGCCTACGCACATGGCAACTAGAGATGAAATCTATCGTGTGAAATTTGCTAGCACAACCGGGTATGTCAATGTTTGTGCAGCTGAATGCATTGCCGTGAGTATTTGTATGGCCTTGGCAGAGTATGATGGCATTCCACTATTACCACGAGGCAATGACTTGTAGCACAACAAAGATCATGTGAACATATCAGAGACTGACAGTGACCATGGGGTGGATACAGATAGTGGCAATTATGCTTTCTCAAAGGACTTCTTTACAAAATGCCGCATTTATCTAGGCAACCGTCTATACAAGCCCAAGAAGACTCCCGTCGCCAAGGATGGTGAAGGAAGCAAAGTAATTTCATTGGCCCTAGTTGAAGGTACCTCTCTCACTAGGCCTCGGAAGGCTACTTCCGCTTTGAAGGGTCACCAATTAGGCTTTGGATTCTCCGGCCCATGTTGGAGACCGACACCTTCTCTGATGAATCAGATGCCAATGATTGGGAGGCAATGTACATAGTGAATAAGCCTGTGAAATATGGTATAAAGGTCTTTGCTACAGTTTGCTCTCTCACAAGATATGTATGGAACTTGGAGGTCTATTTAGATGCACCCACACAACCTATCCTGAGTGATCACTTAATAGGTGTTTAGGTGGTGCTTCGCCTAACGGACAAGTCGTCCCACCGTAGTCACTACATAGTCATGAACAATTTCTTTACACTCATCTTCACAGGGGTGCACTTGTTTGATACGTTATTATCGAAGGATTTCTTTGCGACAAGGATGTACAAAAGTAATGTGACGCTGTTTCCAAAGAGTCTCACGGGGCATCACAAGAATGACAAAGAAAGTTGAGATAGTATATTTCAGAAAATGCACTTGGGACAACAAATGTCTACGGTTTGCTAGTTTGACTCCTAGGTCATTCATCTCTTGAGCACTCTCAGTAGTCCCTTCTCTATCAACTACTTCATGCAAAAGTGGATTCATTCACGACATGTAGTGTTATCAACGTGTCCAATGATCTTGGAATATGTAACCCACATGAGAGGTATAGATGTCATTGATCAGAAATGATAGAACTATACTTGTCAAATCTGGACAAATAAATAGTGGCACCGCCTCCTATTTTTTTTATCGTAGATACGAGTCTTGGCAACTCGTACGTGCTATATGAGTTGGATTGTAGTTGTCTACGGGTGCAACCAATGTCCAAGAAGGCATATCATCAACTGATTGTAGGTTGGTTGACTACGAGTTTAGCGAAGGTTGGCCGTACGGTGTATAAGGGGTTTCCTATGCATAGAGGGTTGCATTATAGCATGCGCCACCCAAAAAAACCGTTGCAAGTGTCGCACTTGTGATAGATAATAAGTTAGGATTTGCAAGGGATGTGGTTGGAAATACATATGTGAGGGTGAATGCTTTGTGAAAGCTCACAATCGAGCTAAATGGGCTACGCATATCTTGAATAAGTGGTAGATCATGATTGTCATGGTGTGCAAGTACTCCAAAGGCTAGTCACACTACATGTAGTGGAGACAAAATTTTGGCCAAAGAACCTTAGAATGAGGAGGGTGTGCAATTCACTACAATGGATATACCATCTATCAACTGGATCGATGGCCAAACACCTATGTGGGAGAGGGCTTCGGTTGTCGACGTTCTATCTGGGATATGCATGGCATAGGGTTATGGATAATTTTAGCAGTGGTACTTCAGGATTTGTGAGGACCATAGAACTCAGGTTTAGTGCATATTTGGAACACGTTTTTTGTACCCCTTGGTTCTTTTTGAATACACCAATTATTTATTGGCATGTTGGGAGCCTTATATGTTGCAGGATTGTAGTTGCTTGAAGTTGCATTGTCTGCCATGGTTTGCAAATGTTTTGCCTTGCACAATTCATTTGATCAGAACTATTCTGATTCAAGTGACGAAGTGTTGTCCTATGATTCTTCTCCACACAATTCATGCATTTGGGCGGATTTACTTCGAAGGAACTGTGAGGTTCAATGCATCCCATTGTCGAAGTTTGGTAGTGTGGCAATTGGTTGTTGGGCCGGAATGCCCTTCCCACACCACACAATGCACATCATCCTTCACAGTACATGCCTCCATGGTCCGTTGATGTTCATTCATGCAGATCTGTTTTCGGAAAAAAAAAAACTTGTTGTTTCCACAAAGAAATAAGTAGTTTCTGCACAAAGTTCCCCAAGCTACATCCATGGAAACTTAAAAAGAGGCAAGTCCGATATCTTGTCAGTGGGTGCTTGGAGTGGGCTTGCGTCAAAAATCTTAGCATTTCAGTAGCTTACCTCCATTTGTCTTTCAAAAGAGGATCGAAGCCACTCCCCATATTTTATTTTTTATTTTTTGCACTTGGAGTTCACTGAAATCTCTACATAATGACCAAAGGACCTGAAATGACTCCAAAAATGGAATTTTGTAAAATTAGTTGAAACTTGGAGTTGGCATTTGTACCCCCTCCAAACCCCTTTTTGAAAGACGTCCTATCAGCCTTTGGATGCTAGGATGCCCAATTTTTTGGGAAATACTATGTAAAATATGTGTCCAACAAAGCTATCCCAGCAAAAAAATAAAAGATTCGTCCCCTTTTAGCATTTTTGGCAAATTTTTGAAGTTATTCAGCTTGAAAAATGAAGGGACCACCCGGCACGCCATTGTACAATACCATTATAATAACTCAATCCAATGGTTCAAATAATTCACAAAAAATAAATTGGCACTCACGCCATGCCTACTCCACATCTGTATAATCATTTCTGTCATTCCCACCACCCAAAAACGTCGAGGTATCTCCAAACTTGAGCTCCCTTTTCAATATCTACTCCCCCCAAACTAGCTTAGTCCTCAAGGGGTTAAAGCTATGATTATTAAGACTGATGGCATTTTACTGGAAGAATGTAATATGGACAGACACATCTTCATTTGAAACTAAAAAATATTGAGGCAAGTGAAGGTATAGCAAAAGCCATACAATTGTTTCTCTTTGGATTGTTTAGCACCACCTTTTAAATTTGGTCATTCTATAGTGATGATATGGGGTCCATTCACCAGTTTCAACAAGAGACCTCTCGTTATAATGCCACCTTATAAATAGAGAGGTCTATAGGGACTATATTGATGTAGTTTGTAAAAGTCAATTGAGTAGCTTCTACTTTCTCCATGATCACCTTGAGACACTTATACTCATGGAAGATGGTATTTTAGTGCACTATAGCAAGGAGGCAAGTGCATAGTATGAAAAAACTTTCATGGTCCGTAAACTCTCTTGACTTATCCCCAACAACAACCTATTTTGAAGATTGTGAAAGACAATGTCTAAATGAGGTGCTACCACAAAATAGAAAAGAATTAGCTAAAACCATTCAAAAAACATGGGAAGAAGTGTTTTTAGAGATAAGTGAAGCTCTCCTTGCTATCATGCCTTACGGTATGATGGCCAAAATCAAAGCTAACGGTGGTAGCACTAGATAGTATATAGTTTGTTGAATAATGCTATATTTATAAATAATTTCACAAGTTTTTTTTATAAATTCTTAATACATTAGTAAAGTGATTTTGATTATCTTTTCAATTTGTGATTTGGATCATTTTTTAGCATGTGGTGGCAATTTAAAATTGAAGGTATGTGTTGTATTTCTATAAATTGAATGCTATGAAAGTAAACTTGTTGGTGGGTCTTTGTAGGAAATACAGTTCTCTACATCCTTTGATGTATACCGTAGTTAGTTAGTTATAATAGTAATTTGTTAGTGGTTCTTTGTTCCACCTCTAGGATCATGTACAAATTCATTACAATAATTATAAAACCTCAAATGTGTGATGAGACTTACAAACATCATCTTGTCGCTTTGCAACAGTCCCATACATTCAAACTTTCTTCTTATGATATTGGGAAGGTTAACCCTAAAGTATGGCATCTATCACGAAGGTACTTTGCCAAAATTGTTCATTGGCTACTTTTGGGTCTCATTGTCCTTCTAGGGTTTAAATTTTTTTTAATTCAATTGCAAACATTAAAGACGCCATACCTAAACAAGTTTAAATCCTTTATTCAAAATCCTACAATGTCCTATTGTCAATTGTAAATGTTTACAAATGTTTAATGTAGGGTGTGTACTTGAGGAATAAGAACTTTGAAAGATAGCTCTTCATTTAAATTGTTTGAATGACTTTATTGTCTATATACCAAGAGGGAAGTTTGAAGAGAACCTTACCCAAAAAGTAAGCCAATGCCTTAAGGACAAAGCTTTTGATAGCATTGTTGTTGGTTTATTATCAATCATATTGTGATTATCAATCTAGTTGTGATGACTTTTTATTTTGAGGTCCCATTTGTCTATATTATTTATGTAGAGAAAGATGTATTTGTCTATTGGATCCCTATGCATTTAGCTTTAGGAATGTTTATTTATGGTATTTGTATTTTTACTCAAGATTTAGTCTACATTATAGGGAAAAAAAATATTTGAGGTGGATGAACCTCATTGGCTAGATTCTTTGTCCACTCAGCACAACTAAGAATAGATCTATAACAATCATATTTTAATTCTAAAGTAGATGTTCTTAAACAATGAAGATTTAGGCTATAATGAGATGAATAGTAGTGACAATTAAAGGTTTGAGTGACAATGGAAGCATGCCATTAGAGGGTTGTTTTTTAGCTGCATTGGCAGGCTGTTTCAGGTCTTTTTTCCATACTAGGAAACAACCATTGTTGACCAAAATAAAAAATAAATAAAAAATAATTAATAATTAATGTTTAAAAAATTACAAAAATATTACAAAAATATTTTTTATTTATTATCTGATGTGGAAATAGATTTGCCACGCCAGACTATTGTTGCAATTAAGTTTCCATAGTTTGGGAACTTATGGGAACTTGCAGCCCTATAAACCACTTGAATTTCATGCAATGCATGTAGATCCTTTAAACCCTGAGCGCCCCAACGCCCCAAATGTGGCCTCCTACTATGAGACATTTGACCATTATAATGTCCTAGATTGTATGGTGAAAACTTCCACAAATTTCTCCGAAGATGCCCTCCCTACCTCTCTTGCAATTTAAACTGTCATGTCTCTTGGATCTTATTTTTAATTGGTGGGGTCTACTTGAGTGGCAATTTGTAGCTTGCTTTTGGAATTTGCACTAGGCGCTCAGGGGTTAAGGACAATAGATGAATATAAGCATGTGCCAAGTACACACAACCTTGATTTTTTCATCCATCTAAATATTTTTAGATTCTTGGGCTAGTTTTCTTACATTTATATGGTGTATATATTTAGAAATTCTTCTTTGCAAATATTCTATAGTTCAAGTGACTTTGAATTCAAAAAATGGCCCTTTGAAATTGACTTAAAAAAATAAATGAAACAAAATCTTGAAAAATTGAATAATTGAAACACACGTTAATCATAAATGTTTTTTGTGAAATTTATTAATATTCAATATATTGACCAATTTTTGAGGGAATTATAAATTTCAAGTTCAATTATTATTGAAAAATATTGGTTAGTACAACAATTAATCAATAGACGGATATGATTTGAGGACTACATTTTAGAGCATTTATTTGAGAAGAATTATTTAATTAATATTTTAAATTGTATTTTCTAATATACCTCTACAATTATAGAAATATAGATTAGAAGTTGGTTCTTTAAGCACATTAGAAGTTAACACGAATAGACATACAAGGTGCTATGGTTTTATATTTCTAGAAATTGATAATAGAATTATTTATCAATCATATAATTATGAATTTTTCACAAAAATTACAAGAAAATGGGCAAGAAAATCAAATACATGTATTTAACTCTTTAAAGGATGGTCTATGGCCATGTAGTCAAATTTCAAAACATTCCACTTTGTATCCTCTATTTTCCCTCTATTTATGAGTGAAATTAAAAATCTAGGACTTCTATTCCAAAATGATCTTCTTGTTAGACAAAATGCTTTGAATTAAGATTGAAAATAACATTTTTTCAAATTTTTTTGAGCAATAAGTAAAGTTCCTTGCACTCCTATTTTCATAAAATTTTGAGTTTCAAAATTCTTTTAAAAGTGTGGTTTTAGAATACTTGAAAATTGAATTTTTGAACCATTTCTAAGGATCACCTATAGCACTTAGCCCATACAATCAAGATTCTTCAATTAAAAACTACAAATCAAGGAATTATTCACAATGGAAATGCTTTGTATTTCATGGATTTGACCATTGTATTTGCTATAGTGAATAGAAAAATGCTTGCAAATCTCCTTCCTCCCACAATAAGATCATTTTGGGACAAAAATTATGGCCAATAGGAAGATCATTCTGGAATGGAGGGAGTATGTTTTATAAAAATTTCATTTTTCTTTGTGATATTTTGAAATTATTATAAATTTTTGAAGAAAAATTGATGAAAAACTCATATCAAACACACCGAATTTTTTTGAAAACTTCAAAATAAAAATGCATTATAGTATTAAATTTTTTTCTGTATCATTTTATACTTAGAGATGTAGTAATAGATCCATAATTCCTAACTTAAAATATAATATTTATTATTTTTAAAAATTAAAAATTATAAACAAAGAAGAAACTAGACTTTTGAAACATCATTTTATTATTTTCTTGAATATAAAAAGCAGTCATTTATATGTCAAATCAAATTTTGAAAGAAATTGCTGAAATTTCTAAAATTCACTGCTAACATATGTGTAGTATAATTATCTTATTCAATGCTTTGTTTCCATAGTTCAGTGTAAATAGAGTACTTTAATTATGCAAATATTAATATTGAAGGCTATGAGATGAATGATAGGTAGTAACATCTACCAATAGACATAATTTCAAAGGTTACAACTAAAGATTTTTGAGCTTTGAAGCATAAGTTGAGAGAGATTGACAATGACAATGGCAATTTTAGGGAAGGACCCTCATAAAGTGATTATTTCTTATATTTTGATGTTCAGAAATGTATTTAGTAAAGACCATTGATTATAGTTTGTGACAAATTATAAATTTATAAATTGCTGGAAATAAATATTATAAATAATTGCATAAGTAAGTAATGCATTGTATTATTGTTGTAATTTTCATAATGTAGTCCTACAAAATTTACTATCTATCTACAACCAAAGAACTAGTGAACAAATCCTATTATACCACTCTACATAATACTAAGTTCATCAATCCTCTCTTAGTTTGCTTAATTATTCTAATAAATTAGGTAGATTGTTTTTTTTAATAAAAATCCCTTATAAAATTAAAATTTAGTAATTTGACTTGAACTTCATTAAATGATGTATTATAATATTTAACAATGCTAATGTGTGAGCATGGAAATGTGAGCATGTGTATAAGTAAATATCTAACAACTATTACATATGCTTATAACATAAATACCTATAGTATAGGTATCTATAACATAGTTATACTATAATTATGGAAGTTACTATAATGTAGACATCTATATCATTAGATCATAATCTTTTAGTTTCACTTGAGCTCACATTCCTAGGCCTGCATATTAAC
Source organism: Climacium dendroides (assembly GCA_950106755.1). Lineage (NCBI taxonomy): Eukaryota > Viridiplantae > Streptophyta > Bryopsida > Hypnales > Climaciaceae > Climacium > Climacium dendroides. The sequence goes on from OX467086.1 coordinate 26,651,213, forward strand.
AACCTTCTATAGCATTAATAAAATTGCACACAATAAATTGGATGAAAATCATTCTTTCTTGAATATGAAAAAATATTCTTTGGCAATAAAAAATACTTCTATTCCCTAATTTCCTTTGAACTTATTAGTGCACCCAATAATATTTTTAATTGGACATTTGGTAGTGATAAAGAACCTATGACCTTGTGAACAACCTTCATATTTTTTACTTTTCATGCATTTTTTATTGGACTTGAGTAAAAGAAATTATTTTATTTTATTTTTTAGAAATGGAATCAAATTTTTTTTGTAAGTCTTAAAATTTTTAAAATTTAAAATTATTGTAAATTTTTGAAATCAATGCAAAGAAAATTTTGATAATATTTATGCTTAAGAGTTTTGAAAATATCACCATGGATGTATATTATAGGATAAAGCATTATGGAATAAATCAAATTTTTGTATCAATTTATAATTAAAAATTCAATAAACCATGGTTGTAGATCCAAAGTTCAAATGCAAAAAATAGTATATTTTTAGAAGTTTTCAAAGTTTTCATCTTATAGTAGAAATAAAATTTGAAAAACTTCATTTCAATATTTTTTTTAAATTCAAAAAAATTTAATTCAATCATATTGAAATTTAGATCTATAACAAGAGCTAGAAATTGATAAAATACATTTAAAAATAGATTTTTTGTTTCTACAATAACCTTTTTAAGTGGAGAGTAAACTCAGAGTCAATAATACTTTAATGGGAGTAATTTCTATCAACATCAAAAAAGTAATTCTCAAAAACAAAAATTAGATCAGAAATTATAATTCTTCGTATTATATTGCTCATTTGAAATCATCTAAGTGTGCTTTTGTGGCACCTTGAGTACTCTAAGGTTATATTGTAAATTGGCACTTCAACTTATAGATAGAGTAGAAAATGGTCCTAATATAACTAGAAACATCCCTTTTATCTTGGTGGCAAAATGTAAAAATTTGCCTAAAATATAGCATTTGAATGGAAAAAAAACAATTGTTTTGCATATTCAACTATAAGATCTCACACAAGATGTGTATGAGAATGTGTGGAAAAATTTCACAAACTTAGACTATGCAAATTGTAAGGTATTAGTGTTTAAAGTGAAAAAAGAAATCTTTTTTACCACTTTGCATAACTAAGTTTCTAGATAGGGAATCCCCTTAATTTAAATATTTATAGTGGAGAAATGAATTGAAAATCTAGGAAAGTTTCTTTTTCAAATTTATTCTTAAAAATTAATTTAGTAGAAGTAGGAAAAATGATATTGTTAATTATTCTAAAATGAATTGAAATATGACAATCCTAATGGTCAAATTGTTGTGTCAAGTAATCTACATCCTACAGATGTTTTAGTTTTGAAAAATGTGAAAATTGGTTGTGGATGCTATAACTATAGCTAATTGAAAAATACTCTCTATATATGTTATAAGTAGGGAGTAGAAGGTTTCTAACACATGCAACATTATAACAATAAAAATAAATATTTTTTGTTTCAATCTGGACCCAATCAAGTGCTCTTACACCAATATAGATTTTTTTAACAATTTATCGCCAATAATTGACTTGGTCATTGGCTAGGAACAAGCTTATAGGAAATTTGAGATTTTTTGGAACAACCTTCCACCAATTCCATCTAGCTTGAATCTACATTTTGTGAATGCAATTTTTACAATTTTTCAAAAGAATTTGTTAGACAAGGTTAGATTTTCTTTCTAGAACAATCTCACTGTTGGAATTATTGCATCTTACAGCTATTAATGGTTTAGTTTTTCCTTCAATCTTTAACCTACTTCTACTTAACAGTTTTTTAATGAGTGAAAATGAAGTGTTTTTTTGTTGAATTTTTTTCTTTAGATTTTCAACTCAACTATTCATCATAAAAACTTAAAAAATCATAATCAATAGTGCAAAATTTTTTAATTAAAAATATTCAAAGCCAAAAAATCTAGTCAAGTAAGTTACAAAAAAATTTGTTTTCTTCACTTTGGATGCAAATATCTTACAATCTATGCTGTCAAATTTGATGAAATTTTTACCAAATGTTCTCAAATAAGTTAAGTACAAGATCCTATGGTTGGATTTTAAAAAAACATAATTTTTTATTTTCTTAGGTGAACATAGTAGAAGTAGTAATTCTTAGTGGTTTATAATAGAAAACACTCTCGGGGCTTTAGGGGATAAGAGCATCCCCACCTATCTTGCAAAACGGATGACTTCTTAAGAGTGGCTTGCAAAAGTGCCCCACCCGTCTTGCAAAACGGATGACTTCTTAAGAGGGAGGGCTTGCTGCTTGCAAGCAGGGGGCTTGCTGCTTGCAAGCAGGGGGCTTGCATACTGGGGCCATTTTGCAAGCCACCCATTGGCCTACAAAACAGCAAAGGACAAGAAGCACTGTAGACTTTGATTCAACCACAACAAACTATTTTCAACTCCGCGCCTTGCTTTTCACCTTCAGCACATTGCCTAGTTTCACCTCCGGGAACTCAATTTTCATTCGGCCCAAACTGCTTTCTCCTCCGGTGATGCAGTACTCTGCTTTCTTCACATAACGTATTCAACTATTTTGCATACAGAGTTAGGGTTCGACAATTTTGAATTACAGAGTTTTGAGATAATTGAAACTGTTGTTTTGAATTACAGTTTTGTATTACAAAGTTTTGAGATAATTGAAACATCAATTGGAACGTCTTGGTAAAGTTAAATAAAACCTAATGTAATTGCTATTTTTAGTCGTTCATATTTTTAAAATATTTTTTTAAGTCTAGTTTAAGCATCAAAAAATTTGATTTTGAAATGATTGATTATGATTTTTCTATTCAAGATTTTGTGCAAGGGTGTCCATTGCAATCTTGATTTTCTATAGTGTTCAGGCTCTTGGAAATGAGCCTCAAATACACTACATCTTGGAAAAAATCACATTAGAAATCAATTTAAAAAAAATTGTACAATAGATTTAGAAAAGTCATAAATTGATTGGGGTTATGCTTGTTAGCTCCTTTATCTTCATATTTTTTTGGTGACCAACCTTTTAGACACAACATGTGAAAAAAGAATCCAAAGACTTCTAATGATTTCTGCAATTTTAACTACCTCATGATGAAACCATTATAACCTTTCAATCCATAAGTTATATTGATGCTGGAAGGTGCACTTAGTTCTACAACAAACCACGTACGAACAAGTGGTTTCTAATAAACTATAATTTTAACTTCATATTTTGAGCATTGTTTACTAATGACAATAGGATTCTACTCCCAAAATTTCAAACTCAAATAAAATATGGAATGATTTCTAAAAGAGGTTAAAAATGCACTACAATGGCATGTTTTCTTAACTCAAATATTTTTAGAGAATACATTTAGATGACCATTGCATCAATATTCAACTCAAAATGAACTTTCAACAGAGAGTTATTTTAGAATTTTTTTTTTCATTTTTTAGACAATTTTTCCTTATATAATATAGGGATGTGAAAGTTATTTTTCAGTTCTACAATGTATCTTTTTATTTCAAAAATTTATAACTAATTATTATTAACAAATAAAAATATCAATAATTCAAAACGTAAACTTTCAAAGTAGAAAAATCTATTCATATTTTTTCATTTAATTTTATTTAAAATTAAAAAATAAATAGGGGGTCCAAAGTTTTGTTTGCATGCTAACATCAAAAAAAGAGGGGAGCGCACCCCCCAAGTATTGATGTCCTATGTGATGTCTAATATGTCTAGCTTGATTTTGTATGATTATCATATTACTAAAATCATAACTCCCTCTATAATATCACAAATGCTATCATTAATACTAGGGGCTCGTGCTTGCTATGCTACGCATTCATTGTATCACATATTAGGTAAAAATTTGATATATTTGAATAGAATGCATGATAATGATTTCAATAAGTCTTCAAAATAATTATTTTAGATATTTTATAAAAATATCCAATCATGCATACATAGAAATCATATTTTCACACACTGTGACATTACTGAATTAGGGTAGTAGTTCACAATCACCTCTGTAATATCACTCTTTATAAAGGATGATATTATAAAAATAATATAGTCATTATTGCAATTGAGGTGATATTAAAGAAGATCAATATGGTGATATTATAAAGGTGGCAATTCCATTGCTTTTCTTGGCTTTATACTTCTTTTGCATTTCTATGATTTTGTGCTTTTGTGAGCTTTGAACTTCTGATTTCAATTTTTTATTGTTACTACCAAATGATTGAAGAATTTTATTAGATTGAACCGATTTTGGATTTCACAACAATTAAATTGTTCGTGAAGCTTTTGAGATTTACAAGTTTTTCCTTTAAATTCTTCTATTTGGGTTGCCATTGTTTGTAACAATTGAGTCAAATTTCTAATGCATACTAATGTATGTGTACCTTTTACCGTCTTCATCATTGCATGTATTTCATTCATCATTCATTAAATTTCTATTGTTTATTTCAGTATATGCTTATTTATTAAATACATTATATAAGGATTTTAGTAATTTTTATTTGAAGATTTTTTAAAATTCTTGATCTGCATTCTATCTAATACATAAAAATTCTTATGAAATTCTAATGGTGAATGCGTAGCATAGCAAGCGCCAACTACTAGTAATAAATTAAAAAATGGTACTACTTATCAAAATGTTGTTTCGTGGTTCAATTTAGAGCAAATTCCTTGTAATGTTTATCATTATTTGGCATTCTTAGCACTTTAAGCGTCTTATAAATTATCATAGTCTTTGTCAATTTTTGAGGTAAACTACTATATTCAAGGTTTTTTTCCCTAAATTTTAAAAACTTAATGGACTTCAAAAAACTTTAAGTGTGAACTTTGGGTTTAATAAAATAAAAATGAATAAAAATAAAAATAATTTTTTTTTTTTTATGTGTTTAAACATTCTAAAAAATACACTAATCCTACCCTAAATCCTCAACCTTCAAAATTTTAGTAACTTTGATTTCATAAATTTTGGTAACTTCTGAGTTGATATGAATATTTGAGTTTGTGACCTTGTGAACTACATTTTGAGTTTATATGAATATTTGAGCTTATATTTTGAGCTTATATAAATAATTATTTAATATTCTAAGCTTAAAGTCAAAACAATGGAGATTAATATGCTTTCCAATCATAAAAACTTTTAATACTGCCAAGATTGAAAATGAACACTACAAAAATAATGTAACCATTGAGGCTGGTTGGCTTCACTGGTTGGCCTCTGCACTTGCAACCACTGAGGCTGCCAACCATATTTTTACAAGATGGGGTGGGCATGCTCTAAGACCTTTAGTAACAACACTCTTTAACACCAAGTGTGAACATACCTTTATAACAATAAATTACTCAAATATATGCAACATCGAATATATGCAAAAAAAATCCAAAAAAATGACGCCGACATACACCAATTGTTGAGTAATTCGGAGAAAGCTGAGTCGACTGGCTGAAGTGCTCAACTTCCAGTCAGCTTCTGCCCAAGTTCCGATTATACACTAGAAGAAACCCGCGTTTAACTTGACGGATTTTTTTGCGCATCATGTTACAATTTCATGTTTTTATGCGCAAAAAAATCCATCAAGTTAAACGCGGGTTTCTTCTAGTGACAGTACCTTTCGTCGAAGTGACGAAAGGGGCAGTCTTCTGCCGAAGGTTGTTCTCGATAGCCACACAAGTGCACGCCTCCTGTCTGCACGCCTTCTTCTAAGGGTAAGGCAGAAGTACCTATTTCGGATAACTTAACCCTTAAACGTCGGGCTGGTGATTGTGGAAATCAGCCCTTTTGGAACCTTGTGACATCATCTAGTTTGAAAAAACCAAAAATATTCATTGAGAGTCAAACTACTGTAGAAGATTTTCCCTTTCCACCCCTAATTTCGAGGATGAATAGTTGCATTTCTGTCCTACACAAGAGAATTCCTTATCATTCATCGGACAAAAACTGTTTGTGGCCTCGTTTATGGGCTAAGCATTTAAGTATATATCATTTGGGAAAGTCATGGAGGAATTGATTCAAGGTGTGCAAAAATAAGGTTACTGAAGATTGCTAGAAAAAATCGGAATTTTTTCTCTTAGAATGAATATTTTATTGAATATAAAAGAGGATTTTTCATCCGGACCCATTCTGCTTTCATAGACTCGCCTATTCTGCTTACCTTTGGCACTTTTCTCTAAGCCAAGAAAGAAGAGAGATGAATGGTCAAGAAGGTACAAACAACGAATCTTTCTCAATAACCAATGAATTCAATTGCTGTCCACAATAGGTTAGTCTATATGCAACCATCATGAAATAGGTTCTTCTACCTTACGTTTGCACTTGGTGTTAAAAAGTGTTGTTACTGCATTTGTTAAAAGAAGAAGAGAAGTGTTGTTATTGAGGGTCTTAGGAACGAATTTAGACCTAATTCTGGACCAAATTCATGTTACAAACATCACCTCAATTAGTCACTCTCCGTCACTTGGTACACCCACTTGCTGCGGAAATTTCTGTACAGTTTGCAATGAGTTTCCGTTTCATTTGTTTAAAAAAATGTAAAAATGTCTGTACAGACTAGGGACCGGTATGTTAATATTAGCCCTCGAATCAAGGGCGGATTTCATGCCTGTCAAATCTTGAAAAAAACCCCATATGCGAACATACGTTGGCGTTGCGCCACCGACTAGCGCAACACTGGAGCGGGTCAGCTTCCGCCCAAGTTCCGCTTCACTGTATCTTTCGTCGACGATTTCGAAGTGACGCAGGTAGGAAGGAGGAAATCAGCCGAAGGACCCCCAAAATTTCCCGAACACTGGGGTCCTTCGGCTGATTTCCTCCTTCCACGAAAATGGACCGGTTTTCATCAATGGTCACTGGTTGCATCCTCTTAATCACAAAAAATACTGTTTTATTTTCTACAATATCAATTTCTCATTAGTCAATTTCTTCCAAAATTGAAAATGGCACCGACTAAATGAATGTATTAATTAATACTGTATCTTGACAAGAGTTGAACTTAGCAAAACCCTTCACCATTTAAAGGCCAAGGATCCTCATAACCCATGTAAGATGGAATTGAGGATAGTTATGAAAAGTTTGCATGAAATCAAAAGTGTTTAAGAATCATCTTCTTCAATTGGTTCATATATTGCCCTTGTAAGATACATACCATTCATGATTGGTATATAGGGTACAGGGCCCTATCGTGGTGAAATTTAATAGAAGTATTCTTTCACAAAACAATGGCATCCTTTACAATGTTGCAAAAGTCATTGTCTAGTCCTTCCTATGCTAGTCGTGTGACACTATCATTAGAGAAATTCTGAGCCCTCCGGAAGCCCCCTCCACAGTGACCAAACCAGTCTATTAACCGTCCTGGAATTAGTAGGGGCACATAGGTACAGTGCATGGTCAGAGTGTGTGAACTTCGCCAAAGATGTCAGGACTCAAGTAATGAGAGTGTAGTGGAAACCTCTATAATAATCAAGTACTTCAGTTTTAGTTAATCCCATTAATTGACGAATTAATCAATTTTACTAAACATAAGCAAAGAGAAGTGAACTTTGAAGCTTGATGTCAAAGTAATAAGAGAACATTCAGATATTCCAATTAGCTCCAATTGTCAAATAGATGAGGATATTAGTGAATGAGGAGAGAAGTTATTTATACAAGTGGTATAGTAGTAGGTAAAACAATGTATGTGGGATATGTAAATTAGGATTAAGATGAGCACAACCACCCATAGTTGAGTCAAAAGCTGAAATTGTATTCAAAGTTGAATTTCAGACCCCATTTAGGCATAATAGAATGATTTTTTTCAAAAAAATTTAAAAAATAAAACTAGAATTCATCTCCAAAAAACCGTTTGAAGTTTAGAGTCTTCAATAAAAAGTTATGGACAAAATTTGGAGAAGGTGTTTGAAAATTTCAAAGAAAATTTTTCTTTCAACCTCTTTTAGAATTTTGTCTATAACTTTGAATTGAAGAATGTAAAACTCAAACAGATTTTTGGAGATGAAAACTATCTTGATTCTACAACTTTATTTAGTTCAAAGTTTTTTGAAAAAAATCATTGTTTTATGCTTAAATGGGGTTTGAAATTCGACTTTGAACATAATTCTTGCATTTGACAATGAGTGATCTATCTTCTAAATATCCCATATCCTTTGACGATTCACCATGGACAATTGATTTTCTATAAAAACAAACTCTTCACCATCCTTCTAACCAAATGTTAATGATTAGTCTCTTTCATGATGTCATCAAAAAATTGCTTGATGGTAGATGTCATTGAACTATTTTTGACATTTGCTTCTTTTTCATAACTCGATTTTTAACAAGGTATGCAATAATCAATATTAAGCTGGATTATGATAGTTGAACCTTTGATTACTTAATTACTTATACTTGGGTGCTGAACCTTGACAGTCATCGGACGTTGCGACTTCAGGTGGGCGAGTATAGGGGAAAAATTAATCATCAAGCAAAGTTAAAAGTAATCATGGGGTCCTTTTAGTTGCTGTGGAGCGGGCTTCCGGAGGGCTGAGAATTTTCCTAATGCCAAATTTGATGTTGTTATGCCATTTCAAGGCTTTTGCTTGATGTTATTTTATGCAAAAAAAAAACCTTTCACATGTTGCGGTGCTTACACATCAACACCTAGTCAAAGTGGCCCTAACATCTACTTCCTATTTCTTTTCACATTTTTTAAATTTCAAACTCTAGACTTGATGTGGAAGAGCTACTAGGAGGTTGATATCCAAGGAAAATTGACCATCACCTAGTTGGGTATTAACCATTAAAATTTTTCCCTCAACAACTGAAATCTACCAAATATTGAAAGGATGCAATAAAATATCCTATAATTTTCCGGGGGCACCAATTGATTTCCAGCCCTACAAATTTCTTTTTGGTTTTGCATCCTTCATTTTCAAAATGCAATTGTTTTTTTCCCACTTCTACCAACTAACTTTGAACTAGTCATTGTTTTTTTTCCGATCATAGTGTTCTTGATAGCCAAGTTTGTGTGCTGTCTATGCGCTTGTTGAGCCATTCTTAGTAAAGTTGATTGTTGCAAAAATGTTTGCACAAACTTCTTCAAACAAAAATATTGGGCCTACCAATTAAAGTTGGATTCAATTCATATAACATCAACTAGCCAAATCTTGCATAAAAGACAAAAGAAAAATTTGAAAATCTATACAAAAATATGTGGTACATTTTGAATCAAAGGCCACAAATTAGGTAGAAGAGGTGATAAAATTCAAAATTAACACGACACAAAATACAGGGCAATTTTTACATTTACCCTTGGAGGGGCAATGAGGGGGTTAATCCCCAACCCAAATTAGTGAGGAAGGGTCATGATATACAAAATCAACTATTTCAAAATCCAAAATAAATTTTTTTCAAAAAATAAATCTCAAAAAAAAGCCCTATAAAAGTCTACACCTTCTTTTATATTAGCAAAGTCACGGTGACCATAAAGAATCCTACATAAAAGTCTAAGCTGATCAAATAATTGATTTAAACATCTATTTAGGGCCTCTTTACATCTTGCCCAAGTAGGCAGGTTTACAACTAATTCAAGCAAGAAGACAAAAGCAGCTTCACCCATTGTCTTGCCGGGGTGGGCAAGCGAGAAAGGAACAGTTGAAGTTTCACCAATACTGATGGACAACCTGACTACTGTAGTGAATTTAACATGTGTGAATATTTTATTGTTTCCTCCCCCACCCATCACATCCACATGAAAGTGCAATGCCTCTTTTTCTTTGCAGCAACTGCTGTGAAAATCCCCGATGACCGATACATGGAAGGAGACCCTTAGTCGGCGCAGTATCAGATCATGGGGAAGAGGAAGATCATGTCAGGGTACTGTTTCTGTTACGGCTTGGGAGAAGTCTGAACACGACTCCCTAGATGTTTAGATCAATTATTTGATCGTCGTAGACTTCTATGCAGGATTCTTTCTGGTGACCGTGACTTTGTCAGCATGAGAGAAGACGAGGAAGGTATTTTTCAAAGCACTCGGTGAGGTTTAGAGCTTTCGGGCGTAAGAAATTGGTCACTTAGGAAGGTATTTGTAAGAGTGACTGCTTCCATTCGAGCTCCTGGCAAGGGGTCTTCATTCATTAATCGGAGCACAGCAATTGCGATATGAGTCCCACTGCAGGCAGTCTAGAACATTGATTATCTACGTGTTCATGCAGTCATCTGAAGCCAAGAGATGAGATGCATCTTAATCACTCGCAAATTAAGAGCAGGTGTGACACTTTTCGTGGATGTTCGAAGGCTAGGAAGTTCTAGACCGACGAGTGATCCTCTTTCTTTCTGTGGTTTCTCTGAGTACCACAAATTGCTTGGGTGGTACCCCTCTAATCCTGGCGAGGAAGGTGAGTCTTCTCTGATCGAAAGGAGATTCGTTTACCGATAATTGCGGTTGAAACGCAGGAGAAATGCACCTGCGGAAGTTTTGGAAAATTCCATGTCTATATAGAGATGGTAGAATGGGATACACTAGGACTGAGTTTGGACACTGATGGACATTTGTCCAATTTCCATATTGGATTTCTACCGTAAATTCGAATTGACTTCCGAAGCAAAAGAGGGCTTCCACGTAGATGAGAAAACATGAACAATCCGAGTATATTGTGGTCCTAGTTTCTTTTTAGTTCCCGAAGGGTTTCAGAAACCCTGACAATTTAAACTTCCTGTGAAAGGAGGAATGCCGGCTAAGGTTGCGAGCTCTTGGGTCTTTCATCCGAGTTCGCAAAAGCACGAAGTTCTCTGTGACGCTTAGGAAGCCATGTCTCTCTTCCATTATGAAGAGTTTAGTGTGTGGTTTCCTGCAATAGTTGTGGGTTTTCTTATTAGTCTTTTAGTAGCCGCCCTTTGGGACTTCATTAGACGCAGATTTTGGCTTTTTTTATTCAGAGATAATCCGAGCAATCTCCAAGAAGTGGGCTTAGACAGTCAATATCAATCTCGTGCGGAGGCGGGAGATCAACACCGAGAGACAATTGACAAGCTGAACGAAATCGCAAGAGGGATGAATTTTCCCATATCTCCTAGGTCGCCAAACTCTGGTGCAACAAGTGCAATTGACATCGAAGCGCAGACAATGATCAATCTACACCATGCTACACATGTAATTCACATGACTGGGACAAGCGCTGTTCAGGGGACGTTCTCCATCAGTTCCTCTTCTGAGAATCATATGTACCCCGGAGAGACATTCCAAGGCGTGGATTGTAGGCCCATCATCAATTTTACGTCATACTTTCCTGATGGCACTCCCAAAGATGTCACCCGTCCAACCAAGAAGCTGTATAAAAGGCATGCAAATGGGCGAGTGAAACGGTTAAGGTCCTCAATAATCCTGCAGGCGCCAATGGCCATTGATGCGTGGGTGCTTGCTGAGATTGTCGAACTTGCCAAATATTGCCTGCAAAAAGAAAACAGATGCGTTTTCCAACTGGGCAATTGGGCAGTTCTGTATCATAAAGGTGAGATCTTACGAACGTTGACCTCTTATTGGTTGAATGTTATTCAATCATTCTACGAACAATTCTCATTGATTAGCTTGAGTTATTAAGGTTGTACTTCGGCATGATGTTCTTGGTCGTTAGTTTTAAAATTAAAGAGAGTAGAATGCAAAGGAGAGATGCAGTGTTGGACACAATGGAACTCCTGTATGCTATACTTGTTGTAAGAAATTCTCACCATTTATATACATTATATGTGTGTTTTTGTTCACCTACGTTAAGTTACATCAAAGTTACAATATTCTAAACACCTCTTCATATTGTTTGCAACTTCTATTAAGTGTCTGTGTAATTCTTATGAGTCTCAATTGAGTAAATCTCTTGACTATGAGTCTCAATTGTGTATTATTCATGCACTCTAGGTGCTAGTTAATGTGAAAGTTTTTTGTATTTGATCTTACACTTTCAATGCTCAAATGCAGCTGGCAAAGTCCAAATGCACTTATTAAAGGAAGGTGATGTGCCATTGAATGTTGAGGCAAGATGGCAAGATGGAAGTAAGTGAATTGAGACTCATACCCCCAAAATAATTTAGTATCTTCATTCAATTGTGTCTTTTTGGAATTGTGGAAACTCTATAATTATGTATAGTTCCCTCTAGTGATTCTAGTTGGTAAAAGTGGACTTTATCGTGAACTCTAAGTGTTCTTGATGGAGAAAGAATGCTAAAATGAGAAGTGGCTTCTCATGATGTTTTGTCCATTCAGAGACGGGCATCACAATGCGTGGATTGTATTTGACCGGTTCCGTTGTCAAAGTTGGAACCAAGCAAACCAGCAAAATTCTTAGAAGTGCTGGTCCAGCAACTCAGGTGATCTCCAGGAGCTCCAATAATTTTCTCATGGGGATGATGCATTATATCGGCAATGTGATTCTTTATGTGCTCTTAAACATGTTCAACCTCACTGCTTTGCAAACGCATGAGTAATTTCTGTTGAGAAAGACATGAGATAACGTAGGTGGCAGCCACTTGAATCACTTCTGTAGATGTCTAGCGACTATCGATTTCCCTAGAGGACAATGATACCGAGTCTGCACTCTTGCTGATTATTGTTTGTGTGCTCGAAATTGTTTTCGGCCTTACATCTTGGCATGAGGAAAACATAAATGGAAATTACAATGAATAGTTAGCAATCACTTCAATCAATTCCGCTGATGGCTATCTCTGTGAATGTCCAGGGAGCTGGAGACCTAGACGAACTCCACTTGCCTGCCAGGGAATTTGACATTCCAGGAGAAGATTCACTCATCTTATCTTCCAAAGTTGTTGTGGTTGATGGGGTCTCACTAATCGTGAGGAGCGAGGCTTCTTTTATCCTTCCTCCACGAGAAAAGAACGCCCTAATAGGTTTGTCACAACTTCCATAGCATTTGTACTTCATTTACATTTCTGTGATCTGGAAAATCGAATCATGGCGTGCTAAGCAAGAATATAGAGTATGAAAGAACATTTCGAATTTATCTACAGAATCTCACATGATCCATACATACTCCGAACAATTCTGATTGCGTTGTGCGTTCTTAAAACTCAAAGTACGCAGTTTTGATGGATAATGTTGAGAATGAGTAGCAAGTAGTACATGACTAGGTCACCAGACGTGCGGATATGAGAAGTGCGCTCTTTAGCGGAAGTGATAATCTTACTTTGCACGTATGTAGTCTGCTTTGTAGTTTTCGGATAATCATTTTTACTTAAATTCTCATCTACGGATATTGCTTGAATGTTTCAGAGGCTGTTTGGACTCGATGGCTACGAATCTCGAATTTCGCGAAGAAGATGCTCCGATCATTGTTGTTTGGAGCTGAAGGTTGCCAACCCGACTGTGCAGCAAATCGGTAGGTCTTCTGGTGGATAAATTCATTGGCTGATGACTTCAAATGCTTCTAAGCAATAGCACGAGGAAAGTTAGCTCATTTTGAAATTCACGGGATGACATGAGACTGATGTATAGATTCTTGAGCAATCTGATAAACGCTGCGTTTAGCATGATTATATATGATTGTTTCAATGTCAAACTTGTAGGAACCATTAGAAATCAATCATGATTAATGTGCTATGTATGTACTGCAGCCCAGAGTTGGAATTTGATCCCGAGAAACTTGAACTCAGTGTTGAACATTGGAAGGGGTAAGTCTGTGCCAGTTGCAATTAGTTAGAACACGAGACGCTTGATATAGAACATGCTAGCAATATCATGAGAAGCTGCACTAACAATGGAAATTACGCGGTCGAATTTATTCAATCTGCATCCTTAACAAGAAACTTTAGGATCGACCAGGTTCTAAGCACTAACTCGTCAACTCGCTTGCAGTTTGTCAGAGATTGAGTTGCTCAATACGAGGAAAGAAGTGCTCCTCCATCTGCAGGAGCAAAGACCATCCGGAATCATCGAACCTGCTGGTCCTCCATCCCCCCACTCTCACTTGATTTTCGTCAGGGACGAGCATTACTTGGAATATTGGCAACAAGGACTGCGAATTTTGAATGAAGTCATTCATCGGAATTCAAACGACTCACATTCTCATACACACATTACGTACGACCTATCTTAAACTCTAAAACTCGTTGCTTTTTTATGATGCTTTTTGGCACTTTTGACTTACCAAACTCGAACTTGGTTTTGGGATTTGCAGAGTTCGAGGAGGTATCCAATTCTTACTTGGGGACTATGAGAGTGCACTACAAGACCTCGACCTTGCTCATCTCAACACGGGAGGACACCGATCCGTTGTACTCCTTGACCGTGCTCTCGTCAAATGTATGCTTGGTAGATATTCAGAGGCCATGCAGGACGTTGTTGAAGCTATTACGCTCAACCCGGACGTGAATGACATCCAGGAACTTCGGGCAAGCATTCAAAAGATTCTCGACCAGCAGAGATCATTCCGAGTAGTCAGGCAGTCTGGTCCTTCATGTCAGCGACCACTGGTGCCTGACGAAGACAATTCTATAGTGAAAATGTAAGATATCCCGCAGTGGTTTTCTTGCCTCAGTCATCCTTAAAGTGGAGGTAGTATACTGTGTTTTTAAATCCAATGCCTGTTTTTCTAGATGGAGGATACGAATTTCTGTAACTCATTAAACCTATTTTGTTGTTTGAAAGCGCAGACCTGACTTACTCACTGGAGGTGAGTGGCATTCTGGCGAGATTGGATTTCTTCGCCCCATATCGGATGCTGGCACTGCTGGAGGTTTGGCATTTGATCCTCCATCAAAACGTGCGAGTAAGTTTGGTTGACTGGTTTCATGTTTTTATCATTTTATAGATGTAAACTTTGAAATTATGGTGTTTTGTGATCTAGTTATCTAGTTACGGGAGGATTATTTGGTACTTCCCTTTGCGCCATGGCATCTTTTGATGATTGTAACCGAGGAATGATACTCTGCAGAATCCGTGCATGTAGCTCGAGCCGCTGTGGATCTGTGGCGTGTTATGCATGGTGATCCCGACTGGGGGTTATGTGCGAATCCAGCACCCGTCGAGCGCCAAGTTGACTTGAGAAAGTTTCACAGTCTTCGCTCACCCTGGATAGCCGGAGTGGCCGCTGCAGGAACAAGCTCTCCCACCTCGGATGGCAATGGCCAGAACAGGCTACGGTACGCATTTCAAAGGTTCAGTTTTTTTGCGATTAGTTTTGCTTATGTTGGTGAAGTGGGAGATTTTGTTTTGATGAATAAATTGAATAAATTGACACATGGTGTGCATTGGACAGTGGTTGTGATGCAAGGACAAACCCTAGAATGAGCATACCGGTGAACGAGAAGCCTCAGACCTCGCGTCAGCCACAGCCACTGAGAGCATCTGGGGTCGATAGTGTGTTTCCCACCATTTCTGAGAATTCTACCTCTGGTGGAGGTTCGCCAGTGGATTCGTCATCAATGAATACATGTAAGAATGTTGGTTGGTTTCAGGTTTGATCAAAGCAAATTTTACAATTCATTTTTATCTTAGGGTTAGGGTTTCATGCATTATTATCCCAGTGTGTGTTTTATTTCGAATCTTTGGATTTGGTTGCTGTGTACCATGTAGAGGTTTGGTTTGTGGTGTTTGGCCGTATCCTTTGGAAACTGGGACGAACACGTATGAACTAAAGCAATCACCTTGCAATGTTCAGCAGACCTGATGATATGAGTCTCATCGTGTTTGCAAACATTGAATGTATTCAGCTCTTCTTTGTATGTCAGACGAGAACCTGATAGAATCTATTTTGGTGGAGTTCATTCCTTCAGATCCTGGTGAATGGTATATGGTCAGGGCCTTAGAGATCATTGAGTCTACCTGCACAATGTCCAGCAATGTGTGTTTGAACAAGCACCAGTGCAAGCGCCTTGCCGATCGTTGCAGTGCCATTGGTGAAGGATTAGAGGGCCTGTTGCGCGATGAAAACTTCAATGTTGGAAATGCGTCTGATGGTGGCAACCATAAGGACTACCCTGCTTTTGATGAGCTTCTCACTGTGCTACGAAAAGGAGAAGCTCTTGTATCGACCTATATTGATTCCAAAGGAATCATCTGTGTAGTTAGCCGTGCAGAGAACCGAGAATCATTCGAGGAAATTCATGAGGAGCTGGACACCTTGAAGGCGCAATTTGACTTCGAGAGCTTTAGCAAGCTTGGGCAAGCAAAAGAATTTGAATCATCCTCAGGAGTCGAGAGGACAAATGCGCTGGCAAAGGATGCTGACCAGGATTTAACGGAGATGCCTGAGGACATGGCTCTAATCAAAGAGTCGAAGAACATAATGGGAGTGGACATGGAGAAGGCTCCCCTTCTGGTGATGAAGAGTGGTCTTTGGAGTCCAAGGGACGAGGTTCCCAGTTATCTTCGAATTGATCCGACCGCTGTGCGCCCTGTTGTGCTGAACAGCAAGCGAGATACAGCATACGAGTTGGGTTGGTCTGCTTTCCATCGTTGCAAGTGGATGGGTTGTGACTTTGCTGCCAAGGTGTTCAAGCCTGCTGCAAGTGATGTGAGTGGTTGGAACAACAAGCAGCTGTTGACGGAGGTTGATTATTTAGCGAATTTGCGACACCCTCATATTGTCCGGCTGGTAGGGTTTGGGCAAGATGCAGAACAATGTGTTATCCTGATGGAGCTGATGGATGATGATTTGCGAAACTTCATGAGAACGAGGTTGGAGTCTTCCCCTATACCGAAACCACGGCCTTTCAAGCTTTCAGAAGAACTGGACATCATAACCCAGATTGCTAAGGGCATGCGTTACATGCACACACAGCAATACGTGCATCGGGATCTCAAGTGCTCGAACATTCTGGTCAAGAAATTCGACGATTATCTTGATGTGAAGATTGATGACCTTCGGAGTTCTCAGAGACTGGGCAAAGTTTGGGACGCGGGGGCGTTCAAACAAGCAAGTCAGACGAGGCGGCCCCGATGGACTGCACCCGAGGCTATTGATCTTTATGGTGGGAAGGAGCCCCCAAGCGAGTTGCTGAAGAAAAGCGACGTCTACAGCTTCGGCATGACGTGCTACGAAATTGTGACAGGAAAATACCCTTTTGATGGAATAAAAGAGGACGAACTACTGAAGCAAATCCATGCAGGCGTAAGGCCGGAGCTCCCTGGCGATTTGGATGAGGATCTCCAGGGGCTCATAAGACAGTGTTGGGATCCGAAGCCCAACAAGCGGCCAGAATTTGGTGACATTGTTTACCTTTTGAGTTACATCAGATCCAAGAAGCCTGTTGTTGTGTGGGACAAATTTTCTAGTCAAGACATGGTGCTGAGCCTCATGAAGAAGATTCCCCAAGTTCGTGGAGCCTTTACTGGACTGCTGGGGCCGGTACGGGAAGGCAAGGAACACGCTATTGATCCTTCACATGATTCAAGTGTGTGGGGCGTGAAGAGCGATGGTGGCTTTCAACGAAGTGACAGTGCTCTGTCAGTACCCGAGCATTTGCGAATTCAGCCGGACAAGCTTCACAAAGTGCAACACATTGGGGAGGGGGCTTCTGCTAGAGTGTACAAAGCAACCTGGCTGGGTTGCACGTTCGCTGTGAAGGTGTTCAAAAATCCCCCCCTAAACATCCGAGCTCTGCAGCAAGAAGTAGACTTTCTGATCAGCGTAAGTCGACATCCTTGCATAGCCCAGATGGTTGGATTGTCAGTGGATTCCGATAAACGATGCTCCATTGTGATGGAGTTCATGGATGGCAATTTGTATGACTTGATTCAGTCTCGAATGAGGAAAAGGACCCCAGTTACAGCTGAGGAGAAAGGACTTCTGGAAGGAGTGGTGTTTCCATTTGACCTCCATGAAGCCCTGCCCATCATCTCCAAGATTGCATTGGGGATGGCATTTCTTCACTCCAAGGGCGTGG
Organism: Climacium dendroides; assembly: GCA_950106755.1. Taxonomy (NCBI): domain Eukaryota; kingdom Viridiplantae; phylum Streptophyta; class Bryopsida; order Hypnales; family Climaciaceae; genus Climacium; species Climacium dendroides. The sequence continues at coordinate 26,669,095 of OX467086.1, forward strand.
TGCATCGAGACTTGAAGCCCACGAATGTGCTGGTGAAGGAACTGCCCGGGAGCATCGATGTAAAGCTGGTGGACTTCGGTATGTCGGTACATACGCATGAAATAGAAGGACATTACTACTACAACGGTATTGGCACTGGCCTGTGGCGGGCGCCAGAAGTTTTTCCAGTAGGTCTCAGTTCGAAGAAGCCCGACCTCAGGGGAGCTGACGTATATAGTTTCGCCATCACGTGCTATGAAATTTTGACAGGGAGCTCAAATCTACGACATCCAGAAAGAACCTTGGTGATTGACGGGGTGATTGAAGGGGAAAGACCAACGCTGCCTGCTCTGCTTCATCCAGGGCTGAAGGCGCTTGTTCAGCAATGCTGGCATGCAGATCCTGTTAAGAGACCCAACTTCACAGAAATTTGTGAAGAACTCCAGAAGATTCGGCAGTCATCAAGCGATCAAGGAGACCTACATCGCTTCCAGGTATTCTCGGGGAAATCACCACGTGAGCTTCATGGCTTCCTTTCTACGTCTCAATCTCTGTCATGAAAATCAGTCTAGAACTATACCCAGGACTCTCACTTCTCATATTTTTCGGACGTACATTGATAGCTCTTAGTTGCTGTTTGAGTAGAGCACCTTCTGAATTAGTGAGACCCTGGCACAGTAGTGAATGTAAATGGCCATAGTCATTATAATGTTGATTTTCATGCACCAAACTTGTCACGTTGAAGTACAGGTAATCTAAAAATTATAAGGACTCGTATAGATCTGAGGCCCCAGACGAGTACTTGGAAAAGTGCTAATTTCTTGAGATCTCTTCATTACAACAATTTAGAAGATTCGAGTGATTAGAGCATTTGAGCAATTGATTACTTACTGTGATTTTCTGGTCTATTGTATTTTGCAGCTTCAATTCCAAGCTCGCAGAGAGTCTGTAGTACAAAGTTCGCAAACCCAGGTACGCAACTCTTGTATTGTGGTAGACAGGGGTGGTCGGCATTAAATTGGCTAAGAGGACGGTTTTTAAAAAAATGATATTAAATAAGAAAGACCAAAAAAGTTAGGTGAAGAACAAATTAAATAAAATGAGGTGTAGAAATCGTTGGATTGCATTTTTTTTAAAATTCACAACATATATATATAAAATTGAAACACTTATGGCATAGTTTTCAAAAATCCATACAAGAAGTTTCTTCCAATTAAAATTAAAATTCATTTGTAGTATTTTTTTAATAATATTTTTTAAAAATTAAATTATTATTAAAAAGCATAAAAATTTGAGTAGCTTGTCCCATGATACATATATTGAAAAAACTCATACAATTAGGTTTTTAATGCTATTATTGCCCTTAAAGAACATTAATTTCATGTATAATATAATTACATTCTTGGATTCCTTGTTAAAAAGGGCTACAAGAGTTGTTTACATTAAAACAAATTAAATCCCTTGAGATGGGATTAAAATGCATTATAAGTGATTATAATTAGGGCCATATAATATGGGAGTTGCATACCTGGACTTTGATGTGTGTGAATGTAAAAGAGGAAGTTAATGAAGGTGGTGTTCAATTGATGATGTCCAATTGCAGGTCTATCGACCTGAGAGCTGAACAAAAGCAGAAGCTCTTATGTATGGTTGTTGAGAGAGACGATTTGTGCTTCTTTGGAGCGATAGTTCACTCCAAAGCCCACAAATTGATTTCAGAGGGAGTAGTATTCCTCTGAAAATGAGTCAGTAACATGACTTATTACTACATGTAGAAAATGTTGTCATATATTTTCGCTCACTCCCTGCTGCTACGTGAGCCCTTTAGCTGTTAGTTCTTAGGTCAGTGTCCATTCATTATTCATTCATCCTGACTCTGTCAACTTCTGTTCACCTGTATATATATTTATACCCCGCTTGTGGGATTGTAAAATACCTTCTTTTGTTCGATCAATACAGACAGCCAGAGCTGTGACCATTCAGTTAGTTGCGTATATACACTTGTTGTTTCTTGCTACAGAGAAGAGCAGTGATTTCATCCACATTTTGCACGTTTCATCCATTTATGTACATGTGAACAACTGCATCCCTTCAACAAAGATTGTTTTTTATAGTGCCCGCTAAAAAATAAAAATAAAATCCTTGCCCCACGGCAATTGGATGTTGAATGGAGAGGGTACCAAAACCCAGCCTTCTTAGTAGAGGCTAGGGGTGCTTTAAAGTCATGGGAGAAATATAGATTTTTATCATGAAGGTAGGATGAAATATTAATAATGGATTATATAATGCTTGAGAGGCGGGAAGCCCAAGAGCGGGATGGGAAATGTGAAGTTTTAAGATTTAACCCCTAACTGTTGGAAGCACCAAATTTGGGTGTCAACAATACTTCAAAGTTAAATAAATACTAATCAAGTTATTATTTTTAGTAGTTCATATGTTTTTTTAAAATTATTTTTGAAGTTGAGTTTTAACATTGAAAATTCAATTTTGAAAATGAATGAAAATAATTTTTCTATTTAAGATTTTGTGCAAAAGTGTCTAGTGCAAATCTTGATTTCTTAGTATTGAGGGCTCTTTGAAATGAGCCTCAAATACACTAAATCTTGGAGAAAAAATCACATTAGAAATTCATTTTAAAAAAATGTAAAGTAGATTTTGTGAAGCTATAAATTGATTGGATTTATGCATTTTACGTCCTTTAACCTCATATTTTTTTGGTGATCAATTTTTTAGATTTGACATGTGAAAAGAGGGCTAAAAGACTTCAAATCATTTTTACAGTTTTGACACCTTCATAATCAAACATTATAAATTTATAATCTTTCAATCCATGAGTGCTATTGTTGTGTTTTCTTTTCCCATGTGATCTTAAACATGTATAGTTTGAATTTGTTTGGTTGCAATTCAAAAAAATTGATAAAACTAATCAAAATGTGAGCTTTTTGTTCAATTTAGAGTAAATTCCAAGAAGCTCAAAAAAGGGCTTAGACATTGAGGGGTTAATTACAAATGTTTATGGTTTTGCAATTGCAGGTGTGCTTTGTGTAATTGAAGAGAGCACCTAATTGTCCCATGAAATGGAGTTTTATAGGCTTGTTGATTCCCATGACCTATCATAACTTCCACAGAACCTAAAGGTTAGAGCATTTATGGGTTATGGTTTGTAACATTCGTCTAACCATTGATTTGTCTCATTACTATATGTTGTGAAATAATCTTACATATAGTTAAAAAAATTTACAAGGGAGGAATATTTTTATCAATTGCTTCTGCACTGGTGCTGAAAAATCATCACACATATCATTGATATAAATATTCCTCTTTTGTAAAAATTCAAAACCATATATAAATTCATTTTGCAACACGCACTAATGGGATAAATCAGTGTACACAATGAAATGGTGACAATTTTGCTTGGAACACTGGACTTGGTGATGATGGTGAGCCTTTGTTGTGTTAAATTTGGAACAATCTGGAATTCCTTATGGGTCTTTTAAAGGAATAATATAAGGGAGAAACAATGTATTCTGGAAATTTATGATGATTTCACGTCAAGTGTCCAATCTTAAAAACTTTGAGCAAATTAAAAAAAACAGGAAAAAACTTTGCAACAGACCTGTCTACAAGCTTTTGACACTGTTGATCTCAAATCATGTTTTTAATAAATGAAGCTTTTAACCTCTGAAGTTTTAATGTCAGTGCAAGAACTCAAATGAGATAAAACCTCACAACCTATTCTCGAATTAACCCCTAAAGGATTTTGACAATGTGTTCACCAAAAATGCTCCAAAACTGCCATCTCTAGTACAAGTACCAAAGTTTTGAAAAAAAATCATTTTTGAAACATATAACCATAGGATCTTATATTACTTTGGTTTGAGAAGATGTAGAAAAAATTTCAGAAATTTTCATTGTGTAGATTGTGAGATATTAGCATTTGAAGTAACAAAAATCTTTTTTTTGTCCTTGCAAAAACCCAGGCAGCTGCACTTCTTAAGGTCAGATCATTATGAAAAAATGTTCAAAATGGTGGTCACTCTTTGGATTCATTCTTCAAGGCAAGTTGGCTACATGCTTGAAAATTTTCAAATCATTTGAAATTGTACAACATATAGGAAAAAAAATAGAAAGTAGAAAGAAGTAGAAAATGATTCAAAATACAAAATTGTTAACGATTTATTTATGAAATTGAAAAATGCCAATTTCAATGGTTGTAATGTTTTAATAAACAATCTACACCCAATTATTTTATTTTTTTCCAAAAATATTAAAAATTGAGTTAAATAAAGGACTTTGAAGTTTATTTTAGAGTAAGGATTTCATAAGCTACTCCTCGGACACATGTTGTGTGAAAATTTCAATGAAAAAAAACTGAAAACTCCATTTGTACTGAATTGCTCAAAATCACTATGTTGCCAAAAAACACCATTTGATCCATTAGGGGTTAAAAAAAAGAATGTGGATTGAAATGAGCCCCAATCAGACCCCAAGTGTGACATTGCATGTGATATGCGTAGGTTCTGGACAGTCATCAAAACCCTGTTTCATCTGATGAGCAAGTCGAGGTGCTCTTGGTTTTGTGTTCCAGGCAAAGTTGGACACACTCGTTCAGTAAGCTCATCTCTTTTCAGCACACATCCATGCAAGTCTTTTAAGAATCCACCCAAAAGAAGGATTGATTTGAATGTGTTTGAATTATTTTCGATTTGCAAGATTTGAACATGAAGTTGTTTGAGTCATAGGAAGCTCTTGTCTGAATTCTTTGCTAGAGTTTGTTCATGCTTGTGATAAAAACTGATGCAAGTAAGAGCGCTTTTGCAAATGCAGGTGGATGGAATCATGGACATGGTTGTCTTAGACCGCGTTTGTTCTTGTGTTTGTTGTGCACTTGTCATGCTCTGGAATTCAGCATTGGGTGGGAGGAAGGTGAAGCATGGTGGAGGTTCATAATCACAGTAAGGAAAACCTGCCCTATGACAGGCAAACCACCCTTGGCAGGCACCTAGGGAACTATCCATTACTCCATTAAGGTAGTCGGTCCATAAACCGAGCATCTAAGGACTGAAACTGGATTTTGGGCAGGTGAAACTTCTCAAAATATTCTTCAATAAATTTTCCTTGAAAGAAAAGAGGAATTGGCATCTAACTCAAGTTGTTTCATATTTTTTGAATCATTTTTGAATTAGTTATGGATTTTCAAATGAGATGTGGTATAGGTCCCTATTTATGTCCCTAGGGCTTTCATGACCTGTTCACTTGCAACTTTTGAAGATAAATGTGAAAGCAAAGACTATGATTGGCTCTTGTCATTAACAATGTTTTTTTTCTTTCCATTCATTCAAGGACTACAAAGGTCCATTTAAGAACCACTTCATATCCATTCACAACCACCTATATGGGCAATTTTTAATGCTTGCTTGTATTTTGAGCCTCCTACTTTAGAGTCTTACATCAAACCATGACAGATTTTTTTATAAAAATGGGGTTAGGACTACATTAGATTATTTTTGGGCCATAATTCATGCTTTGAGAGATGGTCATGGAGTTATTAGTGACTGTCATAGGACACTTACACCTTTCTAGTGAAAACTATGCGACTATGGTACAAACTATAATTTGGTAAAAATGCTTTTGTTTTTTCTACCTTCCTAATGGCCTTTTTGACCTTCCAAGACCCTAGCCGTTAATGGCCGTGCTTTTTAGAACTTTGATTTCCTTCCATTATATGCTAGAAATTAGTCAAATGCTAAAATTTTATTGCCTTTCTAAACCCCAACCATTAACAATCACACTTACTAGGACTTAGATTTCCTTCTATTATATGCTAGAAATTTGTCAATTGCTACAATTTATTTTGCCTTCCTAATGGCTAGCTATTGATGGCTACACTTTTTAGATTCAAGTTTGTTTCCAATATATACTTGGAATTTGATCAAATGTTGCTATTTTTTTGTGTTCCCAATGCACAATTGTTAACAACCATGTTTTTTGGGAATCTATTTTGCTTTTACCATATTCTAAGATTTGGTCAATGTTGCAATTTATTTTGCCATCCTAATCGGTAGCTATTAACAACCATGCTTTTTTGGATTCAATTTTACTTGCATCATATGCTAAGATTTGGTCAAATGCTACTAAATTTATTTTGCCTTCCTAATAAACAATTGATAACAACTAAGTTTTTATATTTAAGTTTGTTTTTAACATCTATTACAAATTTAGTCGATTGTTGCTATTTTTTGGCATTTCTAGTGCATAACAATTAGTGGCCATGTATTTTGGATTGCTTCCAATATATGCTAAGAACTGGTCAAATGCTACAATTTTTTAGGGTCTTCCCAATTATAGATAGCCATTAACGGCTACTATGTTGAATTACATATTGTACAATACATATACACAAACTAAATTTTTTTTAATCTCAATTTAGATTGAAAAATATTCATTTTTTAGAGTTTAGATATTAAGTGCTAGATCTAATTTATGTTTGTTTTAGATTTTAAGAAAAATTGTCCAATACAAGTTTTTTGAATTAGATGTGATTCATATTTCATTTTTGGATTACATTAGCTATTTTTCTTAATGCATGCCAACTGATTACATTTGGACATCATTTCAAAGATGTTGACTCAAAGGGATCCATAAGCACAAAGATTAAATGCTATACTTCAACTTCATTTTTAAGATCAATTGGAGTTACAATTGCATGACTTTTTGAAGAAGAAAATTGTGAACACTTTTTATTTTGAACACTTGAGGGCTAAAGCATCAACTAAAGGCAAAATTAGAAATCAATGTTTATTTATGTTGTAATTATGATTTCTTTGTTTGTTGTAAGGCCATTTATTGAAGAATGATCTCATGAATCCAGCTACACACTTTGTTATTTATGATTACATGGACAAAAATGGAATTTTCTATGTGGCCTTGGAGAACAACGAGGAGAAAACGATAGATGTCATGGGTGATATTATTAAATCATGGAATGCCAATTGGATGCTAACAAATGATACATTTTTTTAAAAATTGGAAAATAATGAAGATCTCAAAGTTTTCTTTGACAAGATGTTTATGGTGTGGAATGGCAACCATTGTTTGCAATCACGGTTATCTATTATCAACTAAGATCAAGCGGATACTTTAACATGGCATTATGCTATTGAAAATATTATTTTAGAAGTCAAGGGTTTGCAGTATTTTATGAATCAATTAATAATCCCTTCAATTTTCTCATCAATTTTCATTTCATTTGACTTTTTAGTTTCTAAAGCTTGCTTGCTTTTGCTTTTGTTGAAGCCTTGAAGAAGTCAAAACTGAAAAATTGATTCACTTTGCCTATTGAGGCTCTAAGTGGAATTTTATAACTTGTTCATTTCATATATTTTTTTCAATTCTTAGGTTTTCCCTTTGTTCTTGTTGTTAATTTGAATTAACAATTTCTTGCTCTATTATGCATAACATTTGTCATCAAGAGCAGTTATACTTATTTTCATAAATCATTCACTTCATACAATAAGAGTTTGGTGAAGGTAGATTATTTTTCATTCAAAATTGAAGAAGCAGCCTTCCATTATAAGTCCTATATACACCATGACCTTCTTAGAGTAGGTAAAATGTCACTAAGAAATTCATAATAAAATGAATTTCTGGATTCTAAAGATGATTAAAGATAAACACTACTAGAAAATTCAGATTTTCTGTTGATTTGGACGTGTTGATCATCACTTTTCTATCTTAAACTTTGGATGTCGACAATTCCAACAATGGACACTTCTATGAAGATTCAATGTTAGGGATTAATTAATTAATTTGGTATATAATGTAAGACTACTATATTTATTTTAAATATTCAATGTCCAATATATTTTTGTTTTTATTTAAAATCATAGTTAATAAAATAGATAGAACGTTTTCATCATTTAAATTTTCATGAAGGCTCAAGACTACATTGATCACTTAATCATTCAAAAACATTATTCATGGTTTAGTGCTTGTAATATTTACAACCTTTGCTTGTCACAAGGTTTATGTCCGGTCTTTTTTACTCATTTTTGTTGCTCCTTCTATTTTAGACTTTATAAATGTCACCCCTATAATGGCATTACAATGAATTGTAGTTTCACATTTATGTGCTTCATAGTGAGACATCCTAAATCACTACACCTATTTTCATCATGTATTTGCTTACATATACTATCTATTTTGACTATATTTCAATGTCTAGAAATATAATGGTTCAATTTTTTGGTACAAAATTGTATAATAGCATATTTGCAGTTCATTTGGACTATAGATCCTTACATCTAATTCCACAATCCACAATCATAGGTCTCCAAAGGATTCACAAATCCTAAGTGGAAAAAAATGGAAGCTCATAGGCTCATAGGCTCAAGCTCACAAGCTCACATACTAGCATCCCCATCAGTCTTTATAGTCATAGTGAGAAAATATTTCATTATATTTGATTGGTTTTGTTCTAAGAGAACAATTCTTTTTTCATTTTTGGAAGGTTCATTTTGAACCTAAATCCACATTCATGTGTTTAACATTGAATACATTTCTAAACTACCTTATTGCTATAATTAGTTGAGGATTTGAAAATGCATTGTATCTAAACCTCCAAAGAGATGTCTTTGAAATTTGAAAATCATTGAGAATGGCTAGTCATTGTTTCAAACTAAGTGTAATGTGATGTAACTTGCAAAATAATTCATGTATGTATTGAAGTTTGAAGTTTCAAGCTTGTTCAAGTGCTTCTAAAATCCAACCAAATTTGAAGGAATCTAATACAAAAACCACGTTTAGATTCATACTAGCATGCATTTAAGTGCACATATCTTACCGCCTTAGGATGCACAAGGCAATTGGGATCATCTTTTTCAATTGTAAAACACTCTAACAACAAAATGATGCAATAGAGAAGAGACTCCAAACTTTGAACTTCAAATCTGACTTCCTCAAAGCTCCAAATCCTAATTTCAGAGAGATTTGGCATGATCTTGATACCACCAAAACACAAATATCAAATACTTGAGCTCACATTTGGAGCAAATCCAGTGAGGATCAACATTCAGAGACTGAAGAAAAATAACATTGTATGTCAGAGGTTGAAAAGGTAGATGGTAGGAAGAGAGGGAGTAGGTAGGTCGGTTGGGAGGAAGACACAAGGAATGCCCCCCCTCATCCCCTATCCATCCATATTGGGACAATGAGGGGGGCAATTCACCCTAGTGCTTTAGTTACTGATTGGAGGTAGAATATTTCACATCATTTTGGTTGGGAGAGGACAATACTACTAAATGTTATAAAATATCTATTTGATTGATATCAACTGACATTTCATTTTTTCTTTTATTAAAGGTTTTGTTAATTTGTATTCTTTATCTAGTAATTGGAATTTTTTGCTGAAATTTGCTAATTTGTATATTGTATAGGCAAAATCTATATGTGAATTAGGAAAAATTGATCAATTAAATTTGAATAAAAAACTTAATCATAATGTAATTGAAAATGAATCTTTTTTTTTATTACCACAAGATATTTTAGTTGCTATGGATTATTTGATATATATTAAGTTTGGTATAGGTACACTTGATGATATAGACCATAATTTTAAAAATCATTATATTCTCTCCATAGTAGATTTATTGTAATAAGATCAATTAAAATTGGCATGAATACATTTGGAAAATTTAATACAATAAATTCTATATGGAGCAACTAAGAGAAACATTTATCTAGTCCTAAAACTTTAATTACTCCATGCTCAGTAATATCTATTTTTAAAGAATTTTTTTATCACGTCTTCTATCCTAATTTCTAAATCAAACTAATCCATTAACATAAATAGTTCAACACCCAAGATTAAACTTTTTAGGTCTAGGAGGATTAACACAATAACAACTAGCTTTCAAGTACAAAATATTCATTTTAATCATTATGGAAGTATTTGTCCTATTGAAACATCTAAAGGTATAAATGCTGGACTTATTGCATCATTAGCAATCCATGCAAAAGTAAATAATTGGAGATCTCTAAAAAGTCCTTTTTTATAAAATATCTAAAGTTTCCAAAGAAGAAAAAATTATTATTTATGTGTTGGAGAATAGGGGAAGACAAATATTATCAAATGTCTACCAAAAATTGTTTGGCTTTAGATCAAAATACAAAAGAAATACAAATAACTCTAGTTTAATATTGACAAGATTTTTTAGCTATTGCTTGGGAACAAATACATCTTCAAAGTATTTATACTTTATAATATTTTTCTATTAGCACTTCTATAATTCTTTTTCTAGAACAAAATGATGCAAATCATGCTTTAATGGGATCTAATATGCAACATCAAGTGGTTCCACTTATAATGACTAACAAAACTAAGTAGAAAGCTAAAACGTGAAATAACCATACCAATATACCATAAGCATCAATGGACAAAGTGCAAAAGTAGATGTACGGAAGTTGTAGTGTGCAACATGCTACATGTTATTGTAGAAGTTTAATGAAAAAATTACTTGTGATTTGAAATAATTCAATTTCAAAATTAGCCATGTCTAAAACTAGTTTTGTTCAACTTGATTCAAAATTACTTTATCGTTTTCCAATTTTTTCTTAGAACTCAAAAAAAACTTTTTGTACCTTGGCATGTTGGTATACATCAATTTAGATTGTTGTATACAAATATTGAAGGAAATTAACATTTATAGAATTTAAAATATCAATAGTTTGACAAACATGCAAATGATATTGGTTCTCACAATATTTGAATTTTCTTTTGGAATTGAGAGTATGGGATAGCATTAGCCATTGTAGAGAGAGTATAGATTGCAATATGAACCATTTTTACATCTTAATGCCCTTGCATTTGAAATATTTGTTGAATTGAGCAATGTGTTTAATTTATATTTGATAACCATTTAATGATTTTTTAGGTTCAATTTATTTGTTCAAAGGTTGGAGTTTGTCATGTACATAATTGATCTAAAAAATTAAAAAAAAAAATGATCATTGTCAATATTGAGTACAACAATCTGTTTGAGTATGATGTTTTGATAGATATTGAATTTGAAGTTTTATGAATTAATTTTTTATTACTTTTATTTTGGTTGTGGTAATGGCAATAGTATACTGCCTATTAGTACCTACAAATATAAATATATTATTATTATTATTATTTAAAAAATATTTTTTTGTTTTTAAATTTATAATGTACAAAAAATCACATTTTTATATCTATTTTTATATTTTTACTTTTATAATTTTTTATAATTTTTCTATTTTATTATTTACTTTTATTGTAATAGTTACATATATTAATTTTACTTTGTGCATCAAACTCATATAAAAGGAACATACTTCTTATATATGTATATATTTATATTCATTTGCAATTCACTTTCTTCTTCATATTTCTATAAGATGGTAGTGCAAGGTGTGGATAGATGGCAATCTAATCCTATCATATATTTGACATTGTTCTATCTTGATGGCACACTTGAGGATGTCATTTGTCCCCTTCAAGAACTATACAAAAAGCATGCAAATGGGCAAGCAAAACGAATAAAGTCTGCACTAATTCTTGAGGCATCATTTGACATTGATCAATGGTTGCTCAACAAGATTGATGAACTTGCCAGACATTGTATAGAAAAAGAGAACAAATGCACTTTTCAAATAGGGGATTCTGGAATTTTGTATCATGATGGTGAGAGTCTTTTGTAACATCTATAGCATGCAAGATACACACATTAGATGTCTTTTGTTCTCCTATCCCAAGTTATATTGGAATTACGATACTGTGAACACCTCTCCTTATTGTGTGCAGGTGTTTAGAGCCTGTATACTTCTTATGAGTTCTAATTGTATATATCTCTTAACTATGAATCCCAATTGTGTACTATTCATGCACTCTAAGTGCTAGCTAATGTGTGTGTTTTCTTTTTGATCTTATACTTCCAATGCTTGAATGCAGCTGCAACTAGAAAAGTTTTATTGCACACCTTGAAAGAAGGCGATGTGCCAAAGAACATTGAGGTTAGGTGGCAAGATCATGGAAGTAAGTGAATTGTAGAGTCTTACCTCCACATTTGTCATAGATCAAATTTGTGCATCATTGTGTAGTATTGTCTTTTTGGATTTGTGGAAAATCTATGATTATGAATTGTTCCCTCTAAATGTTCTCAATGGACAAAGAATGCTAACGTGAGAAATGGCTTCTCGTGATGTTTTGTTCATTTAGAGACGGGCATCACGATGCGTGGATTGTATTTGACTGGTTCCCAAGTCAAAGTTGGGACTGTGATGCGTGGATTGTATTTGACTGGTTCCTCGGTCAAAGTTGGGCCCAAGCGAAGCAACAAAATTCTTAGAAGTGCTGGTCCACCAACTCAGGTAATCTCCAACAGCTCTAGTAAGTTTTACATGAGCATGAAATAACACATGTGGCAGCCACTTGAGTCACTTGTATTGATGTCTGTAGGCTCTATCGATTTCCCTATAAGAAGATGATATCGAGTCTGCACTCTTGTTGATTATTCTTTGTGTGCTCTAAAACGTATTTGACCATACCTCTGGGAACGAGTAGTTAGTTGAAAATATGAGTGAAAATTACAAATGAAAAGTTCGGTCAATTCCACTGATGCCTATCCCTGTGCAAATCAGGGAGCTGGAGACCTAGACGAACTCCACTTGCCTACCTGGGAATTTCAAGTTCCAGGAGAAGATTCACTCATCTATGCTTCCAAAGTTGTTGTGGTTGATGGGGTCTCACTCATCGTGAGGAGTAGGGCTTCTAGTATCCATCCTCCACAAGATCCGAACACCCTTACAGGTTTGTCACAACTTCCATAGCAGTTGTGCTTCGTTGACATTTTTGTGACCTGGAAAATTGAATCATGGCGTGCTAAGCAAGAATATGGAGTACGAAAAAACATTTCGAATATAGCCACAAGATCTTACTCGATTCATACGTCCTCCAAAAAAATCTGATTGTGTATTGCATTCTTAAGACTCAAAGTACGTAGTTTTGATGGATAATGTTGAGAATGAGTAGCAAGTAGTACTCGAGTAGGTCACCAGACGTGTGGATATGAAAAGTGTGCTCTCTAGCCGAAGTGCTAAACTTACTTTAATTGTTGCACGTTTTGAGGTATTTCAGAGGCTCTGGGCGGTCAAGTGCAACGTATCTCAAGCTTTGCAAAGAAGACAATCAATTATTTTCTACAAACTAAAGATTGCCGACCCAAAACTAGAGTTAATCTGTAGGTCATTCTGTGAATGAATTTATTGGTTGCATATGGCTTGCTCTAGCATATATTTAATATTGTTTGATAATCGAGTCAGGACATTTAGCAAAATGATGTACATGTTTTCTCTCTCTTTAAGTTTGCATTCAGAAGTAACAGGTTTCAAAGTCAAACATATGCAAATCGTAATTGGAAATCGCTTATCCCATGATTGTCTGTGCGCTATGTTTCTGCTACAGGTCAGAGTTGAGATTTGATAGCAAGCATCTTGAACTCATTGTTAAACATTGGGACGGGTAAGTGACTTTTGCGATTAGTTACAACATGGGATACTTGACAGAGATTGATAATGATATCACGAGAAGCTCACACAATAGCTAGGACACAAATACTTAACCCTGTTCTACCGACATCCTTGAGAAGAGATTTGAGGATCGAACAGACTTTTCACTTACTTGTCAATTTCACTTGCAGTGTGTCGGAGATTGAGTTGCTCGATTACAGGAAGGAGGTACTCCACTATCTCCAGGACCTGCAAGCATCTGGAATCGTTGAACGTGCTGGTCCTCCACCCCTAGACTCTTACATGATTTTCATCAGGGACAAGCATTCCTTGAAATATTGGCAAGAAGGACTGCAAGTTTTGAATGCAGTCATTCATCGGAATTCAAACGACTCACATTCTCATACTCATCTCCGGTACATCAGGTACATCGAATAAATGGTATCTTCAAGTTTCAAACTCACTGTTTTTACATGATTCGTTTTAGCACTCCACAGCTTATTATGACTTACAAACCCCAAACTTGGATCTGGGATTTTATTGCAGTATTCGAGGAGGTATCAAGTTCTTACTTGAGGACTTTGAGAATGCACTACAAGACCTCGACCTTGCTCATCTCAAAATGAGAGCACACCGACCCACTATACTCCTTGATCGTGCTTTAGTCAAGTGTATGCTTGGCAGATATTCAGAGGCCATGCAGGACATTGCTGCAGTTATTACACTCAACCCGAACGTGAATGACATCCAGGAACTTCAGTCATGCATTCAGCAGATTCTCCACCAACAGAGAGCATTCCAAATAGTCACTAAGTCGCGTCGTTCATGTCAGCGACGGCGGATTGAAAAAAACACTCGCTGATTTTGTTGCGTTTCACAATACTCGTACTTTTTTTTAGTACTTTAAAATTAGATTTTTTTTTTTTAAAACCTGAGAAATACGGCCAATGTATACAACTATAAAATGAAGGTAACCTCCAAAAGAAAAGCATAGAAAGATTCTCTAAGTAAGAGAATTAGAAAAGTGTCAAATCTCAAGAAAATAGATATTTTTCATGTTTTAATTTGTAAAAAATATTTTAAAAGAAAATTGTCTATTTGTAACAACTCTTTGGTCATATACAAAAAAAATGGTCATTTACCAGAAAAAACACCAAAATAATATTTTATATGTTTTGGAATGCAAGCAAAAGAAGCACATTTTGTGGACTTCTACACTATGCATTTATTTATTTTTAGAAATCCTTTAAGAAGTAGTTTCAAGTCTACTAGAAGACAACCCCCTCCAAATTTCAGCTTCAATTCATTTTTGAGGTATTAAGTACTTTGTTCAAATGAAACCCAAATTAGCAAGTAGTTTTCTTGCCGCAGTCATCCTTCAAAGTGGAGGTGGTATACTGTGTTTTCCAATCCAGCTGGAGGATACGAATTTCTGTAACTCATGAAACCGCTTTGGATCTGACTTACGCACTGGAGACGAGTGGCATTCTGGCGAGATTGAATCTCTTCGCCCCATATCGGACGCTGGCACTGCTGGAGGTTCGGCATCTGATCCTCCATCAAAACATACGAGTAGGTTTGGTTGATTGGTTTCATGCTTTTATCATTTTATGGATATGAACTTTGAAATTATGGTGTTTTGTGATGCAAAGATTTGTACATACGTTCTGTGCCAGGCCTTCCTATCTGCCTTCCTATCTGCCTTCATCTATTAGCAAGTAAATGAAAATTTGTCTCCAGTTCCAGTTCTCAGCTGATCACAGTGTAATGCTTTCGATTGATTTGTGTTGACTAAACTTAGTTCGAAATACGACATGCACAATTGCATCTAATTAGGACGAGATCTCTGTTGCGGGGGGATGGGGGTGGGGTGGGGGGTGCTACGAAATTAGTAGACGAGAACAAGTCACGTTCTGTCCTACTTTTTCTTGCTCTGTTGATTGATTGCCTGCCTGAGACTAGACGAATGGAGAATCGCTGCATGATGTGGAGGCTATGGATGATGAGAACTGACTGAAAAATTCTACAAATGCAGATGACTGCATTACCACAGTGGAGACGAGGGGGCTGTGGCCGAATTTTTTAGATCTGCCGATACTTATCAAATCTTTGATGCATGGAAACTGCGGTGCAGTGAGTGGTATTTGAGCCTTTGTTGTGCAAAGACCCCACTCATTGCGGCCATGCAGTTCATTGAGTGGGGTATTTGGAACAATCTGGAATTCCTTATGGGTTATTCAAGGAATTAGGAAGAAACAAACCTAGAAGGAATGCACAAAGATTGAGTTCAGTTGTAGGTGTTCACCAGAATTGCTACTCTTGCTGGTTGTAAAATAGCCGTGAGGCTGGAAGTATTGTACAGTTTGAATGGGCCACGTGTCACACAATGCTCTCGCCACTTCACCTAGTTCTATAATTTTCATTAGTTAGTACCCTTAAATCATAAAGGTAATACCCTTTGGACAGTTTTCTGCTCAACAGTATGATCAATGGATCCTCAATATTACTGTAAATCCAACTCTTAGCAGCGGATTTTTTCTTGCTTCGCTAACGACATCGGTGAGCACTTTCACTCAGCAAACAAGCCATTCTGCAGCCCAGGAGACCCGGTGACCCAAAACAGTCCTATATCTCGACATAGGATAAAATGATAAAATTGAAAAGTGAGTCTGCAATTGCCCCTACCAGTAAGGCAAGTCAGTCAGATTACTGATGCGGTTGTGGAACTCACTTCCCCTCAAAAACTCTTGTGAGGGAGGGGTCCCGTGTCAACTCTTGGTCTCCTTCTGCCCCAATTCATCCTGATCATATGCACATGGCCACGGACTGGCCCAGCAGTTCATGCACAGAATGATTTCGCCACAGAATTGTTTGTAAGCCAGGACAGTACTACTGGGCCTGCCGACCAACTTGAAGTTGATTCTTGAATAAAATGGTTTTCATTTTGTGAGTGGATGAATCTTGGGCATCTGAAACCTCCCGTCAATTTGGTTAAATTGGCGGTTCTCCAATACTTTGGCACGTTTCAGAAAGCACGGCCTGAGACATAAATCCATGCTTGTCTTAGGTTGTGGCTCGAAATTAGACCTTTGTGACCTTCCCGTGTCACAATTTTTTAGCCTAGAATTGCACCAATTTAACCCCTCAACGTTTGGAGTCTTCTTCTCTGAAATTGTTGATTTGAGAAAAAACATTATAAAGTACACTTTGGAAGAATATTTTGGAAGTGATATACAAAGAAAAGTTGTAGATTTTGAGTTTTACATTCCATCCATATGGTTAGATTCACCAATGCTATCACCAATAATTTTCTATAAATTTGGAAAGGGAAATTTCTAAATCCCTTCTAAATCCAAGTACAAGCAAAATATTATCATTTTTTGAGTAAAACTTGTTGGAATGGATTTGAAATGAGGTTCTCTTCACATGATGATTTTTTGAAATTTTTGTGTCCTTTACAACTATGACCTCATTTCTGCAAATCTAGTTTTGAACTAGAGTCAATGCAATTTGACCACTTGACATACTTCCACATTTGTAATTTTAGAAAAATATGTACTCTAGTAACAACAAATCCAACCATTAGATAAGACAAGAACTTGATCAAGTATCACCCAAAATCGGGATGACTTTCATCCAAGAAGGAAGGAAACAGAAACAAGAATTCATCGACATGGCTTCCAGGATAATTCAGTTCTTCACCTGGCCTTGTGCCATATAAGCCAAAGAAACCTATGTGTATCCATTCGGATGGATGAACTATATGGATAGATGAACCATTGCAAAGCCTGATTATCTTCGTTGAATGCAAGCATCTCCACTGGCGATTGGAAGGAAGGATCTGTTGCTAAAAGCTGTGAAATCGGCTGTAAATTAATCTGCGTCCGGACCGGGATCACAGCCAAGATGATGATCCTGAAGTAGACCTGATGTCGTTGATGATCCAGGTCCAGAAGACAAGTTTGGAACACACTGGTTCGGTATTGAAGTCTAACTCCATCAGTAGATCCTGAGACACCTTCAGCTTGTACTCCCTCTGTCTCAAACTAAATCCGTGGTACTCCCACAGCTTCCCACAAGAAACCACGGATTTATTTTGAGACAGAGAGGATTTGTTCTTTGACAAGAGGTACAGAAACGCATGTGTTTTCCCGAGATGGAATGAACTACACACTCTGTTAACAACGTCTCTGGCGAAATAATTGTATTCGAGTTCCTGTTCATCACCCACTTGGACAAAATCGACACAGGAGGCACACACCCAAACTTGATGCCCTGGAGACGCTTGTTGCAAAAATCTGCTGAGTCAGAATGACAAAATTCAGGGTAACAATAGGGGTCTCTTGATCGGTCGACCTCTTCCGCTGCATGAGTTCCACACCAGAGCTTCAACTAGAACCTAGGCGGTCGTACTTCTAAAAAAATGTCCTCCAACCCCTGACAGAATCGTAGGTCAATTTCCTCCGGATAGACCACGTTCCTCTCTCCTGCAGGCGTTCCTTCCAAGTTACTAGAGTGGGCCTAGAATCATGTCCCACTCCAAGTGATCATCCACATCGAGTACGTCTGAGTTTTTGGAAGAAAACATATTTTTAAACCATTGAGCTGTCTCGTTGATACTGGAAGTTGGGCTAAAGAATTGGCCTCCAAAGATTGGGCTGTCATGTTGATCTAAGGCTGGAATGGTCTGTTCCCTAGGGGTACCATCGAAAAGAGCCCCGTACTCGTTGCACGTACGCCCGATAAAGACTTTGACTTTCCCCAACATGGAGGTGTCCGCCAAGTCCGTGAGGTTTAGATGAGGAGGGATTGACCACGAGTGTGCCTGGAGCTTCTCACACGGGCGGTTGCGCGGGGACATCCTGTTCCACTCCACGAGCTTGTAGGCTAAATTGACAGCTGCAGCTGCGCCTTCAAAGGTGTAAAACCAGCCCAGAAATACTTTAATCGGCCCGCCCTTCCACCTTCTCAATCGGACCTCTGCCGCCCAATTGAAGCTCCCCCTCCGGCGCTGGAAAACACCAGTCCTGCGGCCAGATCTGGGCGGTGTCTGAGGTTTGTTGTTCGCTGGTATGCGAATTCTAGGGATTGTCCTTGCTTCACTCCAACTGTACAATGCATAACATGTGACAATTTAATAATTAAAAAAACCCTGGTCCACCAACAAGAGTAGAACTATTCGCAAAAAAACTGAAATCTTGATGTTGGCAAATGTGTACCGGTGCTTGTTACAGCCGTTGTCATCTGAGGTAGAAAAGCTTGTTCCAGCAGGAGTCACTTCGAAGCCTGGACCACGCAAATTAAGGTAATGATCAGAATTTCGAACTGGACCAAATACGACCTTGGACTTGTGCCAATTCGCCTTCTCATGCTTATTGGACACGGTGTACACTTGCATCCGAAGAAAGATTTCTCTGTCTAATAACTTCACCTTTCACATGAAGTTGGCATGATACTCACCAGCGCATGTCAAGTCCTTAAAATCCAGGTTCTGTCGGAGGGGCTGGTTACGAAGCCACAGATTATCGTCTGGAAAGTTTCCAACAGTTTCTCGCAACATGTCACTCACATATGAGGTGGAATGCTGAAGATCGAGGTTCGTTTCCAAGTCCCTCCCTGATTCCACTAACGATGGCACAAAATCTACCGACATGCATTGGAGTTCCAAAGAAGTTTGCTTGGTTTTATGCTCGTCGCATTGTACAGATGCTGCGACGTGAATATTGTCTGAAGTGCAATTTCTTACCACTGTTGATGTCTCGTGGTTCAAATGAAGTCACTTTGTCCGTGCTTGTGTTGTGAGACCAGTATTCGGGTATCCATGCAGACGAAGGCATCTGAGTGAGTGATGGAAGCTGGTGATCTCGCGCTTTCACGAATGCCTGCTTTTCAAGAAATTGTAATAATGCCACAAACAATTCAACTCATGTCAAGAAATTGCAATCTACTTCGAGTACATCTTACTCCAAATTTGACGCAATATTATCAATTTTAAGACAATGATTTAACTCCACTAGAAGCTCACTTCATAGAATCAAGATGTATTCCCCTTAATTAGGCTAGATATGCAATGATAAACATTATAAATATAATAATCCATTTGTTACTGAAACAAAAATGGTACACATCATAAGCTGAGGGGAGTTCAATCTCACAGATTGTCTTGAAGATGTTCTCTTTGTATCAGAACTTCCAATTAGATTCAAAGGTGTTAAGCATTCTCCTGGTGACTTGCGTGGACTTGATGAAAGCTTGCTATTTTCAATATCACCAAAAACATTGAGTTTCTGACGCTTTCCACCCTTGTGTTTTAAAGAAGAACGCCAATAATAGATGGTGTGTAGATTATTGTACCATCCTTCATTCTTCTTTTCCAATGGTGTTGCCAATTTCAAACTCCGCTTTACATCATCCGTTACCTCACAAAATTTCTTGCCAGTCTGCTCACAGTAGGCATTCAAATCCTTGTAAGCCTTCAATAAAGTGTCAAAGCGATTTTGACATTGTTCCTTAGACCTAAAAGACCCACCATTGCTCTTCAGGTTAACTGCTTCAGCTATGAGATCCCAATGCATAGCACCCCTCTTCCCATTGCAAAAGCAGTCCCCATCCACCATGCATTGAAGCAAAATCGAGGTCTCTATTTCTTTCCATTTCTTGCTCTTGGTTTCCTTTGCAAGTTTAGGTAGAACTTGATGTTGACGTCTTGGAGAATGCACCAATCCAATTTTGTCTGGATGCTTAGCTTGAGTATTGAAGAAATTGCCATCCTCGACTCGTACCATTCCACCAAGTTTGAAGATGAGGTCTTGAATATAATTGCGTTTGTCAAAAACCTCCATTTAGAAGTTTTGTCTAGTAAAGTTCGCTCCCCCTTCACTTGACAAAAAACTCAAGTCTTGTGATGTCGACTTGGAGAGAAATACTTCAATATAATGTAAGACATACAAACCGCAATCATAGTTGTTGTCTTGTTGTGGAACCTACAAAACGCAATCAAACTCAAAATGAGAGTTTCATTATACAAGTTCTCATTCAAATAGTAAGAATTTTAAGGAAGTCAATCAAGCCTCCACCACAGAGTTCTATATAGTTATGTCACAAATATACAAAGCGTTAGAGTCCATACCTTAGCCTGAATATACTTCATTTGAACCAATGAATGTAATACATCCATATTTTCTAAAGCTCTCATTTTTTCCGCCCATGCTTGTAATATATAACTACACATGTCAAATAGTACCCATGTTCATCGTGTGTAGAAACAATCATTCATTAGTCAACTGAAAATCCCTTGCAAATCACAAAATAAACATTTCTTTTCCGTTTACAATCACAATAACCCCTTCATGCTGTGGAGTTCATTGTAGCTTAAGATGTCAATCTAGGTCTATGGATCAAGCAGTAGTAAAAGACAACCATGACGTGAAGTAGTGAATACTTTATGTGTGGTAACATTGAAAAATTTGCCAAAGCTTAAAAAATACAATTCATAGAAAATTATGTTACACCAGAACAAATAACCATCTAACCTCAATACAAGATCTTTTCCAAAAACTCACCTTCGGACTTGACCTTCAAAACGCTCATGTTTCCCTTCAATTGGGTCCAGATGAAGTATACAAGGTGGGCCCTTCCTTTCAACTATCAAGAAACAACCAATTAGATAAGATGAATAAAAACAACCCACAGGGATATACTGGCATCAAAATGGCATCAAAAGCATCCTTAAGTACACCCTTACCATATAAACTTGGATTTAGGCTCTTAAAATGACAAAGGACAATGAGGCTCCAATGCAAACTGTCATTCAAAAAACATTCACCATTGAAAAAAGTGAGGGCCTAAATTATCTCCTTAGTACAGTACGTATGCAATTGATAACCAAAAGCATTTCTGAAATCAAAATCTCTCAAAATATGCAACAACACTTTAAAATATGACCATCACCTTTCAACGATAGGTATGAAAACGTAGTCCTTTTCAAATAGGTTCACACCCGCAGTCCACATCCGTAATTGCTCATAATCAACCTTGCACTCATCAATGCCCGTGGATGAATTGTTCTTTAAAAGCTTTGTGAAAAAAAAGCTGTTAAAGAAATGAAATTCATTTTGGTTCTGAGAAGAAACTGACTTTTCTTTCAAGTACCTGCAATGATAGAAGTCAATCATGTAAAACTATTGTGCCAAGAACAGTAGTTATTCTAATCCATCCAGAGACTTGCTGGGATAAATTCAATAGGAAATCAGACGTCGCCACCCCGTCAATTATCAAGTTGCGCAAACAACGAATTTACAGATATATTTAGAACGAAATTCCTCACTTTATATAAAAGTCGATTGTGTTGTCCGTCAGAAACTTCCCGGGCTGTAGACTCGCAAGATCTCTAGCAGTCAGGGTCACAGCATCAAGTTCACCTTTTGGGAAAGTAAACAAATCATCTGCACCAAAAAACACAACGCACTCAATAAACCAAATAGTAATAATTGAATCTTAATTGGCGACATGCACTATAATATTGATACGATGACAAATTGACAAAAGCAATTAGGAAAATCACCTTCACCAACCCTAGTTCTTGTCATCCCATCCCTCGTGTCTTCAAAAGGGCAGAAAAGACCCGGGACTTGATCCTCGACACAGTCGCGGAGTCCAGTGGATGATCCAGCGCCAAGTTGAGAATGTCGGCTACTCCACTCTTCACATCCGTCTTGCCTGACAGAGAAACAACCATTAACCCCCCAAAAGCACACTTCTGAGCTCCAAGCACACCATTCTTTAACGATGTATGACAGCACAATTTTGTACGAGAACCAGAGTTTTCATATTTCTGTACCTGAAAGACTCAGCAGGGCGGTGCAAGGGATGAAAAAACGGAGGAGGTTGGCGATGGAGGCTATTTGAGAACGAGGGTACACTTGGTTCAAGGGCAGAACTAGGAGCTTGCCCTTGGAATTCATGCCTCTGCAGAATTCCAAAGGTTGGGTGCGGGAGCACTGTATCGGACGTGCCTGGATCACCCATCATCTGATGCATACTAGCTATAATTCTGCAAGACAACACCCCATCCTGCTAGAGCAATTTTTTAACTGCGGTTGCACTCACTACCTGGGTCTCCAAGCCGTTCCACAGCCAGTTTGAAGCAAAGGTGCAAATCCTAAAAACCCAAAAGCCCTCTTCAGAGAAAAACTCAAGCCAACTACGACAGAAATACATACGCAGAAGATCGTACCCTATCTGAGTGAGTACCAAATCGAGAATTGCAAATAGGGCGTACCCATTCGAATTAGTACCAGCATCAGATGGGGTACCAAAATAACAGAAATTTATGCAAAACTCGCAAAAGTAGAAGCCTCAGCCAAATTCTTGGAGACCTATAGCAAAAGAGAAAATTGAAAATTGAAAAATGTAACATTGTAAAAATTACCTGAGCTGTGCCGTCCAGCTGTCAGACTGATGTGCCTTGAGGGCATACTCGGCAGGAAGCAGAAGTGCAGGTCCCTGATTTAACCTTACTTCTTACCTCAATAGAAAAGGACCAAGCCAACTAACAAAGAAAAGAACGAAAGCCCGTCGGAGTGAGTAATTGGGCTGCAAGGCAAGAATGAGAGGCCAAATTTGAGAAGTGCCACCGAACTGCACACGAGACCGGAACACATCCTGAGCATACAAGTGAAGCCTGCGTTCGAATCAGAGGAACAACAAGACGAGGGCTCATCTGGGCAAGGGTTCAGAACAAGAACAACAAGAATACCTATAGAAAGAGACAGAACGAGGCGAGGGCTCATCGTAGCAAGAGGTACCGTAACAACAAGAGCAACCGGGAGGTAAGATATACACGAATACAGAGCAAGAACAAGGGCTCGCCGAGAGACACATCGGAGCACAAGACAGGAGATCATAGCATGAAGTAGGTACTTGAAACCGCAAGGGGTATTTATTTATACAGTGACTAAGAAGGGGAGAAGGACGTCCAAAACTACTCTAATAAAATGTAGTGTTACAGTTACCACACTAATTGATTTGAAAATGATATAAAAGTTTTTACCCTCGACGAAGATATGTCCAGAAAGGACCCGGCATCGGAGCTTCTTCACTGTACCATTTTGCCCCCGAATCCCGCAGCCAATTCCCACACGCCACACTCGTCCAGAGTCTCCGACGTCGAAGTGAGCCTGTTGAAAATCCGCCACATGACTATTGATCATTGCAGTGAAATGCAGAATTGAAGCGCACTAAGCTTACCTCCGTCATCGGAAGCCTCCTGTAAAACGGACTCCAGACTCTAGGCGTCTCCGTCCAAAACACCGCACTCCCGGCTTCTTCCGAGTTCCGACAACGGAGCCTCTAATCAATACTTGGACTTGAATAATACTAATTGAATAATAATAACGCTGGCCCAAACGCCAAAGTAAATGAAGAGTCTGTTGGAGATAGTTTGAGCGCGCTGATTTGCCCTATTTGTGAAGGGGGAAAATTAGTGTCGCCTAAAATATTAGTGTCACCACAAATTATATTTTGGGTGGAACTACAGGTTCAATACAGGAAATATTTCGACCTGCACTAATTCCAAATAGTGTGACTTTCCAATGAGTGTAACATGCACAATTAGGACAAATCAGTGTAGCCACACCTCAAGAGCATGGGTAGTTAGTGCAGGCTAACCTTGTGGACACTTGAACCTTATCATAGAAGTCAAGGCCAAAATAACAAAACCCCAGGTTTTGCGTCTATAAATGTCTATAAAGGACTCCTCCCGGATGCAATTCATCAGATGAGGGGTGGGCTGAGGACCATTACCTTTGACAACTCCGGATGCTCGTAGCTCCTGAAGATAATGGAGCACCTCCTGTAACCGAGCTACGCACTGCCAAGTGAAATTGATAAGTTAGTGTAAAACCTGTTCAGTGAGGAAATTTCTTCTCAAGAATGCAGGTAGACTCAAACAGGGTTCTCTGTGTCCAACTAATTGTGATATGCTTCTCATGTCAAGAATCCCATCTCGACTCTAATCGCAAATGGTCAATTCCCAGTGCTCAACAATGAGTTCAAGATATTCGTGATCAAATCTCAACTCTGACCAGCAGCTGGAACATAGCACACCGACAATCATGGGATAAAAACTAAAAACGTCAAAAGGACTGCCACCAAGACACGGATAACGAGACCCCTAACCAGTGCAGGAAACTGGATATTGAATTCTTCGGGTGACATAGCTTCATAAGAATCACAGAACACTTCTTGGTGCTCCACACACCGATTACGAGCGAAGATCATAGCACCTTAGAGGCATAACTTTCTTAGGAATCTCATTGCAGTTTTTCACTAAAATTTCCCAGTGCAGTCATAAGGAAACTAGGAGCAGAACACATTAAGGGGTTAAACCAATGCAAACATTAGACCGTCACTATCTATGGAAATTGCACTGGGAGCAACGAATGTAAAACCGGCCATAGATAGTGGCATTGAAAGCCAGTTGCAGTTTAAGCTTGCCCTATACGTACACTAGCGGCACCTTGAACCTGGCCTGTCACAATTGCGAAATTCAGAAATGCTTCTTCTCAGTGCCGACGGATTTCTCAAAGCAGAAATTATAGAACGAAAAAACAGGACAGAGATGTGTTACATTACTAAACCAATATAAGTTTATCATTTCAACAAGTAGGCTAATTAGACCAACGACACAAGCTTGAGATTTATCCATGACCACCTTCGTGCACCTCCAGTGTGCCCAAATTTAACTCCGTTCAGCTCTGCCGAAACGCCCTGATTTGAGAAGAGATGGAAAGATATTATAAACATAAATTGGATTGTGCACGAAGAATGATACGGTACTAAGCTTACACAGAAAGAGAAGCACTAACACTAACTCCATGACAAGAAATATCGCCACCTGTAAGTTCTCATCATCCCCAAGCCCTAACTCGGAAAAAGGACGTTCTGTACACGCACAATAACTTGTAAAGTTACAGAGGCATTTGTCACACGTGCTTTTACTGATTGTACATATTGATGCAATACAAAGTCATTCCCAAAAGAATTGAATGCCAATCAAGGAATTCAAAGCAAGAGCGATTTTCAAAGCTCTGTTTCGTGACATTAAACGATTGTAAATATTTGCATATCATACCAAGAAGTCTTAGAGTTTTAGAGTAATGGAAAATGTAAGCCTCGGACGTCCTTGTCGTCAGTAATGGAACCCGTAGTTCTATTAAACTCGACTATGTACATCATGCATGGCCTGGGCTGATGGGATACGGCACCGTGACAATGCGTCCATGTTGGAGATGCACATCCGTTCCGCACACTTCACCCCACAAATAATTCTGCAGGAGCATGAAACCCGGAGCCATTGACGAAGCTTCAGTTGCTTATCAGCGATCACATTAACAAATCCATCCGAGTTTAGCACCACACAGGGATTGCTGATTGTGGACTCCTGCATAACCAGAATGGCAGCACTCCCTTCAGCATTCGTCGTGAAGAAAGAGCTTGACCAAATAATGCTCTGAATTGGAATGCACAGGTATTCTCACAAGTAATTGTTGCAAGCAAATCAGTTGAAGAAAAAGAATGCGTATCAGACTGTGAGGGTTCGGCTTTAGAGTGCACCTGGTCCAAACCCGAACCTCTGATCAGGGGACCAACGTGTCATTTTATAGCTGAGTGTTGCATATAAGATAACTGTCAAGAGTTTCTTGCTAGGTCAAGTCACCATCGATCGCACTGCAGCTAACACACAATCATCTCCCAGGAGCCCTGGAAGATATCAATAGTCAACTTTTCCGCAGAGAAATCCTCGAATCTTCTTAAAATCACAAGACAGTAGAAATGAGAGGAGTAGAAAGGCGCCCACCAACGTGGATTGGAATATGTTTTGTTGCTACTTTGACCAGTACAATCCACGCATTGTGATGTCTGTCCCTGAACAGAAAAAACAAACCACGATGCCATCTCTCTAAGCCTTGTTGTAATCAAGAGCAAGAGCTCATGGTAAACCTTAATTCTTCCAACAAAAATGGCTTACAGGCACCAAATTTACATTGGCATTCAAGAATTTCAAGAGGAATCAGTTAAAATTCTATGCCAGTGCACCGACACGCCGATCTATTCATTATAAATGTGATATTTGGCTCCAGACAATTAGGTCATTCTCAGAGTAAAGAATAAAGAGTTAATTACAGTAGAATCTCTCTAAGTACACCCTCCATAAGTCAATAAACCCTCTCTTAACCAATATTGTCAGACCAGTCCCGGACTTGTCCCTATACAAAGGTTATGACTAAAAATGACCCTCTGTAAACAAATAAACCTCTCTAATGCAATCTTGTCAGATGGTTCCGGACCTATTGGTTAAAAGAGGTTCTACTGTACTTTCAAGTTGCCACCTTGCCTCAACGTTCACTGGCACGTCGCCTACCTTCAGTATGTGAAGATGGACTTCGCCAACTACATTCAAGCACTGGAACTTTAAGATTGGGAACCCATTAAAGAGAACCCCATACACCACATACAGATTATTTCATACTTGTTTGCATGCCATCCATTGCAGAGATCAGGTACAGAGAATGCATAGTCCAGCCAGAACCTAGAATTCATATTTAGAACTGCACAACAGTGTCTTAACGTTATAATAGAGGATTGCCCAATTCCCAAGTTGAAAAACGCATCTGTTATCTTCAAGCATACAATTTCTCGCCAGTTCTCCAATCTCAGCAAGCACACATGGCTCAATAGGCATCGGTGCCTGAAGGATTGTGGACGACCTGTTTCACTGTCCCTTTTGCATACCTTTTGAAAAATTTCTTGGTAGGATGGATCACAACACTAGGCATGTCATCGGGAA
The DNA here is from genome assembly GCA_950106755.1 of Climacium dendroides. Taxonomy (NCBI): domain Eukaryota; kingdom Viridiplantae; phylum Streptophyta; class Bryopsida; order Hypnales; family Climaciaceae; genus Climacium; species Climacium dendroides. The sequence continues at coordinate 26,696,450 of OX467086.1, forward strand.
AGTAAGCGGTCGCCGTGAAGGTTATAGGAGTACCGATACATGCAGGATTATTTCCTGTCTGCGATTCTAAATCAAACTTGCATATTACACCACAGTTGGACGACCCAGAAGATCTGGAACACTAGGCAGCTTCTGCCATAGATCAATGTCCGTTCCGAAACCATCCCTCTTGATCAATTTGCAAAATCATCTAGGTCAATCTTCTGCATCCACGCCGAAAACTCTATTCACGACTCTATTGCCCTGAATTGCATCACTACCGCTCATCCGTGCGTCTCATCGACAGATTCTGACAACCCTGGAAGGATAGTCAGGTGTCTACCACCCTTGCCCACCTAGCTGGAGTCAGTAATACATCATGATAGACAGATAAGGGAATGAGCAGACATAAGATAGGTGTCATCACAATAGGATCGATAGTCTTGACATGGTGAGTAGACGAAACTCTATTACCTCGATCAAATGCACAAAGCTTTGGTTGTCAGGAAATATCGCTACAGATGAACCATCTCCAACAAACTTTGATATCCTCAGAGCAAGGACTGCACCCTAGACCACGCAATTCAGCTGCGTGCAACACAGGAACAAACACAAGCACAAACACCAGAACTAACCATTCGCAAATATGGCAGTGATAGCCAAATGTGACGAAATTTTAGACGAACAGATCCATCATGCAATACACACAGCGAATGGACAGATGAAATAATGGACCCATCACAACAAGATTGACAGTCACGACATGACGAACTCAAAATCATAATCCTAATTACCTCGATCATATGCACGAAGCTTTGGTTGCAGTGCTTTCTTCTCGCTCCCTATAATCTAGAGCGAATTCCAGGACTCCGGGTGCTCGTTCAGCCATAACCGCCATGAATTGCAAATGAAGCAATGCCATTGTCACCCGATTCTCTCTCTGGATCGTAAAATTGCAGCACGTGAATTCGAATTTTCTGTCAAAGCTGCAACGAACAGCGAATGCATGGCAGTTTGGAAATATTTCGAAAGAGAACGGTGTCTCGCACCCTAAACCTCGTTGTGCAGCTGCGAGAGAAGAAATGGGCTCAAACTGCGTACACTGTGTCGTGGCAGCGGAGTGTGAAGAAACTGAGCCCAGTCGAGTGCAGGGTTTTGGGTTTTTTGGCTTTCTGGTTCCAGATTGCACCAGCAAAAAATAATTGGATGAAATCATTAGATTGTGGATGAAAACATAATTATGTGATATGTATTAATGTAATATTTTCTATCCAATATGTGAATGAACGCTCAAATTTGGAGTACCACTGTAACATTTTATATTGCCACTTTGGCACTTCATAAAAAATGAAAAAAAAACCTTGGTCATGTGTGAAGCCCTTTTCCTTATGAAAGTGAAGTATATTCTTAGTAAGGGGGAATAAGTTTTTTTATTTTCCATTTTTTATTTTGATAAATATCTTTGAACACACGTATTACTTACTCCACTTTTGTCAAATTGGTCATAAAGGAAGGTTGTCTTTTAACCCCTAAATGCCCGAGGCACCAAATTCTAGTGTGGACAATACTTTGAAGTTAAATAATATCCAACTAAATTGCTATTTTTAGTAGTTTATACTTTTGACAAATTCTTTTTGAAGTCTAGTTTCAGCATAAAAAATCTGATTTTGAAATTGATTATGATTGATTATAATTTTTCTATTCAAGATTTTGTGCAAGGGTGTTCATTGTAATCTTGACTTTCTATAGTGTTGAGGGCTTTTGGAAATGAGCCTCAAATACAATAGATCTTGGAGAAAAATCACATTAGAAATTCATTTTTTTAAATGCAAAGTAGATTTTGAGAGGCCATAAATTGATTGGGATTATGCATGTTAGACCCTTCAACCTCATACTTTTTTGGTAACCAATTTTTTAGATTTGATATGCAAATAGAGAGCTAAAAGATTTGCATAGTTCTAACACCTCGATGATCAAACATTATAATCTTTCAATTCATAAGTGACATTGTTGTGTTTTCTTTTCCCATGTAATTTCTAACATGTCTAGTTAGAATTTGTACAGTTAGAATTCAAAAAAAATTTGATACAACTTATCAAAATGTTGACTTTTTGTTCAATTTAGAGCAAATTTTAAGAAGCTCAAAACAAGCCTTAGGCATTTAGGAATTAAAGACTTTAATATCATATTCAAGTTATTGGGGTAAAGCATTGCAAATAAGCACTTTGTTTTATCATTCAAATTATGGGCTTCCAAACACTTTTGGAGTGACCTGTCATAGCAACAAAATAGCTTCACTTGGGGTACTTTTCTATATTCCAAAATACTCAAATTCAAATTCATTTTATAAAATAATTCAAATGTTTCAAATAGAGAATAACTAAACTCAAAATGTCTTGTATTTATAGTCTTGATGAAGAGCAAAAATAATAATTTTGAATGATAACATGAAGTTTTGAAAAAAAAAAATCACAATATCTATAAAATAATTATATTGTGTTTTTTTCATGCAATGCACTATTATAGATCAAATTGAATAACATGGTTTGATTTAACATAATTTGGAAATACCATTTACAAAAATTGTACTGTCAACTTATTAGATGAAAGGCAAGCTTTTTTCAAATGAATTTTTTTTTTAAACTATTTGACTATTCAAAGTCAAGGTAATGAAAAAAATAAAAATAAAAATAAAAATAAAAAATAAAAAATAAAAAATAAAACTTTTGGCAAAATCCTAATTAGGAGGAGGGAGTTAATCCCTTTTAGTCTTGAGGTAGTTTTGGCTAGAGTAATAAGAATATTGAAGGAATTTTCTAAAATCAATGGTTTTAGAAGAAATCGTGGTAGATGTGCTTAATTGCACGTTTATTTATGAAGTAAAAAGAGTATGTGATTTAACATGTTAAATATTAAAAATGATTCTGATTCATCATCTAAATTAAAATTGTAATATAAGTGAGTATCAAGGTGAGTATATAAATAGGTTTTGTTTGTAATGAACAATAAAGTGTGGAATACAATGTCTTAGCACAGTCACAAAAAAAATTTTAAAGGCAAGAATTAGAAGTTTTGGATTATTATTAACACAGTGTTAATGTTATTTAAAAGAATAGAACCACATGCAAATATGAAAATTTATTGTACCAAGAAATATGAGCTCTATATATAAAACAAATAGATTTAAAGAATCTTTCATTGAAAATGCCTATAAGTTTTTGAATGCAACGTTTTTCATCCATCAAAGCTTACAACAATAAAGATACAAGATGCAAGTACCACATCAAGAGTTAATGGATACAAAAATGACATAAAATTGGGTGTAAGAATCCCTATCCTATTTTGCATCACACCTTGCTTACTAATTTATTTTTTGGCCATAAAATAGCCCCCAATTATATATCACACTTGCCATTTGGAAGGGTTTTAGTGGTTGAGGTCTTCTGAGACACGCCTCATTACACTTGTTACTTTTTATTCTACTATCTAGTACCCCCAAAAAACAAATTTTAAGCTGAAATTTAGAGAAAATGGTAATCAAATAGACTTATAACTATAGTACAAAATAATTCTAAAACAGTTAATGTCTATTGTATCAAAGTCTACAAATTGAGCTTCATTTTGCTTGCATTTTGAAACATATATTTATTTTTAATTTCCTATTTTTATCTAATTAAACATCCAAGTGTCTATTTTCTTGAGATTTGGCACTTTTCTAGTTTTCCTAATAAGAAAAAAAAATTAGTTTTTCCTTCTATGGTTACCTTCATCTTAAAGGTTTGTACATTAGCCATATTTTTTAAGAAAAGTTTAAAATTATTTTCTAATTTTAAAGTATTCCAAAAAGTCAAAAGCATTGTTCAAAACGCAACACAATCATCATGTATTTCTTGCAATCACCTAGTCCTTTAAAACTTTGATACCAAATAAATCGGGTTTGTACAAAGACAGAGACACCATATTTCTTTCAAACCCCACTCTATTGCTACAATGACAAGCCAACCAAACATTATTTTGTCATTGTTCCCTCCAAAATGCTCTTCAACTTGTTTATTGTTCCCCTTAGGTGCACATGAGGCTTGTACGTCTTGCATCTTTTATACTTTTTCTATATATTCTACAATGACTTACAAATACAGTCATGTATTTTCAAGGTACATGGAAGGGTCTCTTTGAATGTGGGGTGCTTCTGGAGCTCTTGTGAGCCTTGCACACCTTGACATCAAGGTATGTATTTTGCATAATGAGTGTACACATGATTGTGATGCATAACCATCAATAAGCAACACCTGCTGTAGACAACACTGAAGTAGAGAGTGATTTGGACAACTACAGTATTGAATAGATCTGTCAACCAATTAACAACAACCTGCTTGAAGTATCCCCTATGACAGATAAGGATAAGTACTTAACTTCCTGTGAAAAAGAAACTCATGTGCAGTTCTTGGCACAAGAATAAGTGAATCCTCCCCAGTTTAATTACAATCCACTCTCTCTCCCTTGTTACGGGGACAGGAATATCAACCATGAATATCGTCATGCAAAGCTAACAATTTGTGTAGCTTTGTTGAAGCTGATGACATCTTTGGACCTGTGAGTTTCCTCTCCTCATCTTTCTGGCCCAACGTTCAATTTGTTTCAGATTATGTGTCAACAGTGTTTGAGTTCTGAGCACTGAATTTCATTGCAGTTATACGAAGTTAGTGTACAAGCATTTCTCCACTCTCTACTTTGACAATGCTGAAAGTAAGCTGGGGACACTTGACCAAATTCAAGGTATGCTCTCTCCTGATGCAAGTCTAGATTTTTTGCCCCCGTTGTCTTATCTTTCAAACAAAATGTGAAGCTCGTTCAATTTATCAATATGTGATTTATTTATGTAAAGAAAGCTTATATGAGTTCCTGAATGATGGCTTGTTTGGGGATCTTGCAGTGTTTGTGGAAACTTTGGATCGTTGTTTCAAGAATGTCTGTGAACTTTATATTTTCTACAACTTTAACAAGGTAGACAACCCCTTTGTGTACATTTGACGTTGTTTTTGCCTATCTCACGAATCATGCCGTGGTACTTCAATTCACTGTCGGTCAAAGTCGTTGAAGGTTGTAAGGTTGTAAGGTTGTAACTCAAAGTTTGAGTCGACTTCTTGTTGTTAAACTCTTGGCGTGAAGGTCTGCACCCTCAACGACGATCAGGTGTTTAGGGAGCATGTGTAGATGCAATTAGCATCTTTTTTTCAATCCTTACTTTCCGTATGCTTTGTCAATTAATGTGTTACATCATAACTTAGCTCAACTTTCAATCAATGCTTGTCTCAACTTCTCGCATATTAGTTGGCTTCACTCCTTTACGCTTTGTCCACACAATCCTTTATGAGATTGTGATGAGTGGTCAGGTTGTGGAGACGAGCTCAACAGAAGTCATGAAGGCCGTGCAAGATATATGGAAGTAAGCACTTGCACATTAACAAGGTTTTCAATAAAATTAGATTGTTTAGGAACTTCTGAGCATTTTGGATCTTGCAATGTTAAGGTGTAACTTATCATACTTTGCTTTTTGAAGTATACATGCGCCGGTACCTTTAAAAATATCTCTAATTCTCTAATCTTTTGCTAAGGTTGGAGCGTGTTGGAGGATTTAAACCAGCTAATGTCAGAGGAATTGTTTTAAGCTGGAAAAAAGTTGGATGAGAAAATCATAAATATCTTTTAGAAGTTTATTATTTATTATTGGTGGTTTTTTCCTATGCCTTGTCTGAAGAGAAGAGAACCTTGATGACTATTCATTCATCGAAACCAGAAGTCAAGATTATGGTAGAAAAAAATCCTGTAAAAACTTCTTTTGAAAAATGGACTAAAATGGTTACTACAAAAACAAATGGTCATGATACTAGAGACCAAGGGGGGGTAGAGTTTTTGTAACCATAATGTATAATGCTACCTAAACTTTTGGCCAATTTCGCAAATGATGGCCTTGGAAAGGTTCTAATTGCACATAAGATAATTAGATTGCAGCATATAGCTAAGGTTGTCACAAATATTGTCAATGATTATTCAATATGGATTATAGTTATTTGATATTAGCTTATGAAACCATGATTCTTAACAATTTTGAAGGGATTCCTTCAAATCCTTGGCCACCTCACTCATTGAAGAATATGCTTCCAATATACACTTACAAACTATTTGAATTGAGATTTAGCAATGATTTATTGGTTGAGAGGCTTGCAATAGAGAGTCCTAGAGGTCTTGTATTCTTGCTTCACTAGAGGACCATTGTGGGATGTTCAAGAATGCTATGTACAGAGGTTAATGGAGCAATTCTAACTTGCAATATCTTCTTTGTTTGTTCATTATGTACATAAGTTGGGTATGATAGTTTTGCAGAAGAGGTTTGGGTTCTCTATCTAGATCTTCCCAATTCAAACTTCACTTAGCTCAATAAAGTATTTAATTCAATGTAAGTTAATGAGACCTCTTGTTGAAATGCAATGGGCCATGACATTGTATTCAATTGTGAGGCAAGGTATAAACATTGCAAGTGCTAGATGATTATGTTTTAACATTATTACAACATTGTTTAAGGTACAATTCAACAAATAATTTTCCATTTTAGCCTTGTGCATACTAAAATTTTTGCTAGACAACTCTCTCAATTCTAAAACCCCATAATGCTTTTCTATTGTGCAAGTCTTCCAACATTAGTTGTAGTGGAAATATAACAAGATTTCTTTTGAGGTGATATATTTTATCTCCAAAAGCCAATCCATTACTTTACAATTGTTTCTTCTCTAGTAACAATTATAACATAGAAAGGCCAATTCCTAGTTCTCTTTGTTTTTTCATGTACTTGTTTGAGAGCTTCATTTTCATCACCATCTTCTATTCCTCTACAAATTCATAAACTATATTGATGAGATCCTCCATGTCAAGGTTATCACTATCACGTTTGGACATAAAGCTAACCACCAAAGTGTAAGGATTCAACTCCAAAGTCCATTAGGATCTTGAAAAAAATTGGGTTGATATGAATCTTGACGTGTCATATCGTGTTATGACAAATGTGACCAAACATCCCAATGGAAAAAGCCAATGTCATGTTAAGATAGAAAACCTTATTCCACATTTTGCAACAATAAATAAATAAAAAGTATTTCGATCCAGTTGATTCTTATTAAAAGCCTCATTTGCTACATAGGAAGGGGGGGGGTAGCATGACCAGTGTTCACGACCAACAAATGGATCAAATGGTGGATTAATACTCTTATCTTTATTGATGTTTTCAATGAAGATTGGAATGGCCACTAAATTCACCACCATATTTGTAAGAGTATTCAAACATTCAATTATCTCTAACAGGTGTAGATCATGAGATGGTCTTTTTTTAAATAGACTTTTATAAAAACATTGGCCAAACTATAGATTCTTTAAACCAATTTTTTCCCTATAAATATTCCAAATGGCAAATATTCCTACAATAACTTTTAAAAACCAAATATAGAATTGCAATAGAGAAGGCATGATTGCTTTTTACTAAAAACTTTGTTCCGAAAGTCTCACTACATTCCAAATCTACATGCCACTCTTCAAAGAAATGGTGATAATGATGAGGGGTAAATCCAAAGATGACAATGCAACAAGGGAAGTGTATGCAAAACTTGAATTGCATCACTTGAAGCTAGTTTTACAAAAACATCACTTCACACCTTTGATAGATGACCAACGAAACGTCAAGATTCAACCCCAATGTCCATCAAGATTGACATTGACAGACATCCTGACAAAAAAATCAACATTATGTCATGATAGAAAACCTTGTCAAGGATAGAATTGGCAAATGTATGACCTTGATATGGCAAAAAGTGATGTCATTTTCCAATGAACAATACATCCCACTAAACAACTATGCACTAGACGGCCCTCTAAGTGGGATTTTCAAGGATTTTGTTCTTTGAGGATTGTGCATAACTAGTGAGCTTGAGCTACAATTCTAATGCCTTCACTATAGATGTCATAGATCCATTGACTATTCTAGCTACATATATACATTCTTCATTGTAGCATTTCTCACACTACAAGAGAAAGGGGTGTTTTTAAGTGAATTTTTGAGTATAGTCCTATACTTAAGATTACAAGTAATGACCTTTAAGGAAATTTTTAATAAAAATTTACATATCCCAAAAAATTTCAATAGAATTACATGTCCCATCTAATGGTTGGATTTGATGTTATTAGATTACATACATTTTTCTAAAATTACAAATGTGAAAGTATGTCAAGTGGTTGACCAAGCCCAAATTGCATTGACTCTAGTTTAAAACAAGATTTACAAAAAAGAAGTCACAAATTGAAAGAACATAAAAATTTCAAAAAATCACCATGTGAAGAGAACCTCATTTCAAATCTATTCCAACAAATTACACTCAAAAAATGACAATATTTTGCTTATAATACACTTTAGAAGGAATTTTAAAATTTTCCTTTCAAAATTTACCAAAAAAAAAATATTGGTGATAGCATTGGTGAATCTAACTGTACTGATGAAATCTATAACTCAAAATCCACAACTTTAATTTGTATTTGAATTCCAAAATATTCTTCAAAATAGTACTTTATGATGATATTTCTCAAATCATCAATTCTGAAGAAGGCACTGGACATTTAGGGGTTAAAGGATTACTGAGGTAAAGACCCCACTGCACAACATCTTACATTTCCACCGTACAATGTCTTGGTCACACAGCAGAGATCACTGACCTGATAAACTATTTGGAATGCTCTCTGCTGGTCGAGAATCTGCTGAATGCATGACTGGAGTTCCTGGATGTCATTCACGTTCAGGCTGAGTGTAATAACTGCAACATCATCTTGCATGGCCTCTGAATATCTGCCAAGCATACACTTGACTAAAGCATCATCAAGGAATACAGTGGATCAGCAGTGTCCTCCCATTTGGAGATAAGCAAGGTCCAGGTCTTGTAGTGCACTCTCAAAGTTTTCAAGTAATAAGAACTTGATACCTCCTCAAACTCTGCAAATCCCAAAACCAAGTTCAGGTTTGGCAAGTCGTAATGAGGTGTGGAACTTGTGCTAAAACGAATGATGTGAAAACAGCAAGTTTGAGACTTGAAGATACCATTTATTCAATGTACCTGATATGTGTATGAGAATGTGAGTGACTTCAATTCAGAAGGATGACTTCATTCAAAAGTTGCAGACCTTGCAAATCTCAACTTGGACCTGCAATAGAAACCTAGCGCACTGACAATCATGGGATAAACAATTTCCAATTACGATTTGCACACGTTTTGAGTTTGAAACCTGTTACTTTTGAATGGAAACTTAAATAGAAAGAAAACATGAACGTCATTTTGCTGAATGTCCTCACTTGATTTCAAAATAGAATTAAGTATATGCTTGAGCATATGCAACCAATGTATTTGTTCACAAAATGGCCTACAGAGTAGGTGTAGTTTTGGGTTGGCAATCTTCAGTTTGTAGGAAATAATTGATCATCTCAGCCTCAACAACTTTGGAAGCATAGATGAATGAATCTTCTCCTGGAAAGTCCACCTCCTCGGTAGGCAAGTGGAGTTTCATGTAGGCCTCCAGCTCCCTGATAGACATCAATAAAAGTGACTGCCACCTATGATATTTCATGTACAGATGGATCCAGTTCATTTACAAACTGTCTATTTGAGCCATTCAAATTTTCTTTTACAATGTAGAGTATAATTGATAAATTTTGGAAGAAATAATTATCATAGCATCCTTATGCAATTGCATTCAAGCCTACAAAATTTCAACTTCAAAAAACCCAATCTCCTTTTTTGGTGAGTTTTTAAAGTTGATTTTCATGGTTTTACAAGATATTTTATTGCAAGCAATTGGTGGTGAATTTTTAAAGTTTGATTGTGGATATATGTAGGGAGCATCCATACACACATCTTACCCTAGGCAAGTTTTTCCAAAAAGGTTTTACAATTCCTTTTATAGAGTTTTAAGTGTTAGGATGACAATGTCCAAATGTTGTAACAATAGAAATTTCTTTGTTATAATTAGATTTTTCTATTTGCCACTCACGTGGTAACTAATTTGGTACATTTGAGCATGATGGTACATTTACTTTTCCAAGATCTAATTCAAAATGTAGAGATATCTATTTCACAAAGTTTGGTCATATGACACCTCAATTGAACCCTTATTGGGAACTTATATTTTTCTTACTTAATAGGGTGTTTTTTAATATGAAGGATGTGCACATGGATGTTCCCTACATATTTATGCAATCGAATAAAAAAAATTCATCACCAATTATTTTCAATAAAATATTATGTAAAACCATGAAAATTGACTTCAAAAATTCACTAAAAATAAAATTTTGTTTTTTAACTAAAAATTAGTAGGCTTGAGTGGAATTGTGTGAGAATTGAGTGTAAATAATGCAAGATGAAAAATTCCAAATCTCTTCCACACTATACAAGGAAATGTGCATGGCTCAAACAAACAATTCGTAAATGAACTGGACCTGATTGTACAGAAGTTACACATGCCTTTGGACATGTTTTGCAACTTTCTATGGGAGGCAATCCATTCCTAATCACTCCCATTCTAGCCAATGTAGGTTGCTCTTTTTATATACATGAAGAAATGAGCAACTATAAATTATGTCACAGTTCCCAACATAGGTGTGGCACATTAAGATTGGCTACAAGACTTTCAATATTGCAACCAACCCTATATAGAGAGAAAGAGAGAAACAAATGAAACAAATGAAAATCCATTGCAAAATGAAGAAAACAAAGCATCCAAAAGGTTGGACAAAAGGAGAGAAAAAGAAGGGAGGAAAGTAATTCTAACAATGATCAAGCCTCTGCATGTTCCAAATAATTGCACTACCAACTCTAAATGCAATAATCTGAGCATCTATAGGTGAATTTCGCAACCAACCCTTGATAGAAAATAGGAAGGTCTATGTGACTAGTATAGGTCGAACAGAATCTGTAACTAAAAACTTCATAGTAATTATGTTTGAGAAATAATGATCTTGAAAATTATAGAAACTTCCTAAAATTCTATTTCTACACACATGAAATTTTTTCTAGTGAAGAAATCCACCTTGCAGATATATGTATTTCCTTAGATGGTCAAAAATGGGTTCCCTTCCTTAAATCTAAAATTCAATACCATAAAAAAACTTCAAATTGGACTCACAATATACCATTGAAGAGAGATTGTTGTGAATGTTTCAATTGTTATAATATTTTGATTGACCAATTTAGATTATGACTTTGCTCAAGAAACTCCATTCAAAGACTAAAAGTATTTTTTTTTCTCAATATCAATACGCTCAAGATTACTTCAACAACAACAAAGCAATTCTACTCCACTTGTCTCTCACCTATTCACATAGAAAAGCATGACAATTGTCATTATTGTCAATGCTAGTAAAGGCATTACCAACTCTATCAATCAACTTAGTCTTTTGCAAACTTCGTCAACACATGGAGTGTACTATCATATCAAGCAAAAATAACCTTAGTCACTATATTGCACTCCAATTCCAACTCCTTGATGTAGAAATTTCATCCGTATCAAGGTTAAGTTATGCCCCCTTGTGGTGAATATTCTTAAAGATGAAATTTGTATCTGCATATTCAAAATTCAAAATTTTATATACTTTATTTTGCCACTAAGTGGGAATGATTTTTGATTTTTTTCTTTATTTTTCAAAGATGAATTCTAATGTCTTCTATAAATTGTCAAGTTTTTTAGTTTTTAGAGTGAAAATGAGAAATTAACTATTAAATTTTGAAGTAAATTCAAGATGCTTCAATATATAAGGATTTTAGTACATTTGCATATTTTAGTACAAACCATTACAATATAAATCAATTTTTGCATCACTTAACCCCTAAAGGTTTTGACTCATTAGGAAGAATTCAAGCCTCAAAGAGTGTATGTGTATATATGTATATAACGTGTCACTATTGGTACCACATTAGCACCAGTCAAATTGGGTTTTTTTTTGCACTTACATTGCCGAGATGTAGAAAATTAGAAGTTGACAACCTTTTTAGGCTTGAAATTTTTCCTAATGATGTTTTCACCAAAAACACTCCAAAATTTAGGAAAAAAAACATTTTGGGACACATGTAACTATAGAATTTTGTAGTAAGAAATTTTCACTGTATAGGTTCCAAGATATTTAGCATTTAAATTAACAAGAATCCTTTTTTAGGTCCTGCAAAAAACAGACCACTGCACTCACAAGGTTACATTTGTATGAAATAATGTCCCAAATGGTGGTTACTCTTTGGTTTCATTCTTCAAGGCGAGTTGGTTACATATTTGAAAAAATTCAAGATCATTTGGAATTGTTCAACATATAAGAAAAAAATAGTAAATGGAAAGAAATAGAGAATGATTCAAAATACTAAATTGTTAAGAATTTCATTATAGAATTGAAAAATGCCTATCCCAATGGTTTTAATGTTGTAATAAACAAACTATATCCAATGTTTTATTTAATTTTTAAATATTGAAAATTGAGTTAAAAAAGGACTTCAAAGTTTATTTTAGAATAGACATTTTATAACTACCTATAAACTACCCACAACTAAAACTCTTCATAACTTTCATCTCATTAATCAAAATGGAATGATTCAAAGCTTTTTAGATATATATAAATTTAAAGAACCAATTTTAAGTTTTTATTTCCCAAAAATGTGATTTTTAAAGAATTTTTTTAAGTTGCCCAAAGGTTAATGAAATTACATATCATACAATATTTTTCTTATTCATGTAATCAAAAGTTATTAAAATTGTTGGACCTTAAAGCTACTCCTTGGGCACATCTTGTGTGAAAATTTCAAACAAAAAAATTAAATTTTTTGTTTTTTGTGAATTGCCCCAAATCACTGTATTGTGAAAAATGGCGTTTGGTCCTTTAGGGGTTAAAAATTAGAAACAAAGTTCATGACTTCCAAATTCAAACTATAGCTCATCTTAACAAATATAAACTTCAAATATTTCAAATAGAGAAATACTAAACTCGGAAAGTCTTGTTTTTATAGTCTTGATCATGAGCAAAACTAAAACTTTTGAATATAAATATAAACTTTTCAAAACAATATACTATTTTTTGATGCAATGTCACATTTAATATCAAAGTGAATAACATGACTTAATGCAATATGGAATACCACTGAAAAATAATGTATACCTAAAAATTGGATGGAAGACATTTATTTTCCAAATGAATACAGAAGAGCTATTTGACTATTCAAAGTTAAAGTAATCAATGAAAAACAAATTGCTACAAAATGATATTCCCTAAAGTCCCTAGCTATGCTTTTTTCCATCAAAACCTATTCAAAACTACCATTTCTATTGAAAAAACAAAAAAAATTTAAAATTATTTTTTTACATATGTAACCGCAAGATGTTGTATTACTCTAGTATGAGAATGCATGGAAAAGTTTCAAAAACTTTGACCATGTAGATTGTAAAATATTTGCATTCAAAGTACTAAAAACAGGGTCTTTTTACATTTTAATCCACTAGATTTTTGGCTTTGAATCTTATCAACTTAAAATTTTTGCACTATTGATTTTGATTTTCTAATTTCTTATGGTGAAAAATTGAGGTGAGAATCAAAGAAAAAAATTCAACAAAAGAAACTTAATTTCCACTCATTAAAAAATTGTCAAGTACAAGTAGGTTTAAGAGTGAAGGGATAACTAAACCGTTAATTATAGCTCTAAGATGGAATTAAAACACAATAATCCCAAGGGTGAGATTGTTTTAGCAAGAAAACTTAACTTTGCCTAACAATTTTTTTTTAAATGCTAAAATTACATTAAATAAATAAAATCTATGAGTTATTTTTCCTAGAAGATGGTTAGATTGCCCTCAAAACAGGAGTGTCCATAACTTTCTCATCACTAGTCCAAATAGAATGAATCAAAGCTTCGAGTATAAAAAAAATGAAATCTTTGAGAGAAAGATTAAAAATTAAAAAAATTCAACTTTTTGCAATCTTTTTGGGGCTGTCCCTTGAGATGTTTTTTGGACTTTTGGTGGCATAACTTTAGTTTGGGGGCACCAATTGAAAAAAAAATTATAATCCCCAAAAGCTAATCTGATTTCCTATCTTCAAAAAAAAATTCAAAAAAGCATGTCAAAATTTGAGATCACACGAGCCCACACGATCTCAAGAGTCCCTTGTAGAGACTTTGGGACTTGAAGGATTAATTAGGAGAAGGGAGTAAATTCTTCTGGATCCCGAGAACGTTTTGGCCAAAATAAGAATACTAAATGAATTTTTTTTAATTATTGATTTTGAAAAAAATCTATGTAGATGTGCACTGTCCCATCATATCAAATGGAAGAGTATGTGATGGATATGTTGAATATTAAAAATGATCATGATCCACTATCTCAATTAAAATTGTGACATGAGTGATCATGTAAATAGGTTTTGTTTGTGATGAACAAAAAGGTGTGAAATACAATGTCTTTGGCATAGTTACAAAGATAAAAAGGCAAGAATTAGAAATTTTGGATTATCATTGCATAGTGGTAATGTTTTTGGAAAGAATAGAACCACATATAAATATATACATCTATTGTGTAAGAAATTAACTATGAACTTCATACATAAAATAAACAAATATTGGGTTAAAAGAAATATTTCATTGAAAATGCTTATAAATTCTTGAATACAATATTCTTCATTCATCAAAATTTACAAATAGTAGAAGTATATATGATGCAAGTTCCACATCAAGAGTTAATAGATACAAAAAAGTCTTAAAATCCTACAAAACTTTGATATTAGACAAAATTTTGTTGTACAAAGACATAGACATTGTATTTCTTTCAAGCCCTACTCTATAGCTATAGTGGTAAGCCAACTAGATATTCTTTTGTCACTCTTCTTCAACTTGTTTATTGTTCTCTTTAGGTACACATATGACATGTACATCTAGCATCTTTTACACTTATTTCTATGTATTCTATAGTGATTTACAAATATGATCATGTATTTTCCAAAGATTAATTGTCTAATGATTAGACCTATGACAATATATTTGCAACAAAACTAATTTTCTTGCAAAGACATAAGAATGGTGAAATTACACATTGTGGTCAATATTTGCAAAGACAAAATTATTGCTTAAGGTGCATAGAGGGGTCTCTTTGGATGTACGGTACTATTGTAGCTCTTGTAAATAAGGTACTTCATTCTAGACCAAATGGGAGCAAGCCCATTGTGGACTAAATTACATTAGTGGTGTACATCCATATTCTGAAATGTACACTACTAATATAATTTAGCCCACAATGGGCTTGCTCCCATTTGGTCTAGAATGGGGGTATAGTGAAGGTACCTATAACTGATCAAATAAGGAATTTGGGATATGATGAGGAACAATAGAAGGTGAAGTAAATATTGCATGAGGTGCAGTGACATGAATGATGGAGATTGCAAAAAGTTTAGTAATTTTTGTATTGAAAGTGAAATTACTATGATTTTTGAAAGGCCAAAGTTCTTATCAATCCATGGCCAATGCTTAGAGTCATCCCAAACAGCTCACTAACATACTAGAGGCTATTTACAACGGCACAAAAAATATGGCATGCTGTAATTCTTGTGACAACCAATTAAACAAGGAAGCTTCTTGTAACCTTTAATATATTAAAAAAACATAAATGAGTTCCAACCTCTCCAAATTTAACACACCCTATTGATTGTTTATGGGGCTCTAGTTAGGAATGTGTACCTCTACTATAGTTTAAGGTAGTATGGCCTTGAAGTGTCCCTCTTCTTCAGACTATCCTCTAGGTAGCTGTAGAGTGGATGCAAGGTGATCCTTGAATGGACCTCTTTGGTCCGTTAATGAATTCAAGAATTTTTTTTACAAGAGCCAATCATTGTCTTTGGTTTCTACACATTTCTTTATAAGTCACAAGGGGACAGATTTTGGGACACCTATGGTCACAAATAAGTGCTTATGATCTGAATCTTTGAAAATTCATAAATAATTCAAAAATGCTTGGAAAATATGAAACTACTTGTGTTGTGTTTGCATCTATTTTTCTTTCTCTGAAAAATGAGCTAAAAATCATTTTGTCCATGGAAACCTGTGAAAAAGGCAAATCAACCCTTAAAAGGTTGCTTTAAGGCCATACTACCTTACCTTACATGAGCCTTGCACGCCTTGACATCAAGGTATGTATCTTGCATAAAGAGTGTACACGTGATTGTGATGCATACCAACCAAAAAGCAACACTTGCTGCATACTCTACCGTACACAACACTGAAGTAGAGAGCGATTTTGAGAATGGACAACTAAGTTATTGGATCTGTCAATCAATTGACAGCAACCTGCTTGAAGTATACCCGGTGACAGACAAGGGTACTGAACTTATCTTACTGTGATTGAATAAGAAACTCATGTGCAGTTCTTGGCACAAGGATAAGTTAAGTTAATTATCCTCCCTGATTCAATTACAATTTTCTCTCTCCCTCCCTTGTTTTGGGGACAGGAAACACACAACTTAACTGAACAAATTTTGTGTGGACTGGAACTGGAGTTGCCACTGAAGGAAGATACTGACAAGCCCAGCAACACATCTTCTCAGGGCTGTCAACAAGTCATTTCAGACACAAGCTGGTTAAAATTATAAATCAAAATGCTACAACCCTAATCCATCTCTTCACATTAACTGATCCTAAGACCTCAAATCAAGCCTCTTATTTGCAATGTGAAGGTTGGGATTGAACCACCATGGAACAACTGTACGTGATGTGTTAAGTTAAGCTTAGGGTGTTTCCACCTCCCAGTCTCCGACATTCCGGAATCATATGCAATTATGCATGGTTATGAAATGAATGAGTGTTCCCATCAGAAAGTAGTTATCAAGTACTTGGACGAGTACAAGATTATGCAGATTCATTTCTCAGGTTGTCAGCCCTGCGTCTCCATCAACTGTTCAGCAGCCCAGAGCTGAACATTTTAGTTTACAGTTACCACAAACTGCACTACTTACAAGTGTTATTCATTCCTTTCTGGCTTGGTGCAAATGGAGTGACTGAAGAGACAGACAGAGAATTCGCGTTCTGTAAGTTAATCAATTAATTTGGGAGTACAAATGAACAGAGTGGGGGGGACTGATAATAAAATTCTTTCTCACTTGGGCCAGGCTTTTCCATGGCTGCTGTTGCTGTCCTGCAGGATAATACTACAACATCACACCACAGTAGGCTGCAGTAAGGTAAGGTAGTAAGCTGAAGTTAGTGTGGAAGGGGAGTCCTTTGTCCTGCAAGTGAAGTCTGATTCTGTACGTGGGTTTGATCCACCTAAGGCAGCCACTCCAGGGACCCAACTGAACGTGAGATGAGGAAGCCTCAATTCCTGTGGTCCTGGCTGCCATTATCAAATTACCTGGCTGCCACTCTCATTAGTTAAAATTAATCATGCTCTGTCCGACTGAGTGTGGAGAATATCAGGACAGCCTCAGTGGTGGCCATTTCTGAGCAGGTGAGTGTGAGGATGAAGCAAAGGAAGAAAGGAATGGAGTAAGGAATTGTCAGGTGTACTCTACAGCACAAGTTTCTCACATGGCTCATAACACAGCTCCTGGAATTTGTTTCATTGTACCAGTAACTTATACAGCAGAACCCCTCTTACTGCATCCTCTCTTAGTGCATAGCATGCAAAAAGAGAGTTCACAAGTGGGTCCAATTTTGAAGACATCTTCAAACAGATACAATCAATTTAAGCTTAAAATATACCAAGCTGATTTTGATCAAAGCCTGACCAGGGCCCATGCAAGCTACAGTAGTGTCTTTTATGCGCAAACACAATTCATCATTGATCGTAGGTCCAAGAGGGCAGAGTACATGTCTCTCAAACTGAATTGAGGAATATGAAATTACTGTGGTGGTCCCAAGAGAACAAGTGGTTTCATCTCTAGCTTCCTTGTGTGGATGGTAATTAATTTCTTTACATGCTTTTTAACTTATTTTTGCTATCAAGTTCTAGTCTAGGTGGGTCCAATTTGTGTGAGTTGTCATCCTCCAGTACTCCAAGTTCAAATTAAAGTTAGTCATTACAAAAAAATTCAGGCCTCCAGAGGGTTGTTAAGGTTTTGATTTTCGGCATGCCGCAGTGCAAGTACAAGAAAAATTAAAAAATAATTAAAAAAATAAAAAAATAAAAAAACCTGACGTGGTGCTGATGTGGCACAAGTAGTGCCACATTAGCTACTGTCATTAAAAAAATAATAAACAATAAAAAACAGTTTTATTTCCTCTATAATTGCACCCGGGGGGACACAAACAGCCCTCCGGAGGCCTGAAATTTTTTGAAATGTTCCTAATGGGCTTCATTAACTGTGGCCTCTTAGAATGCATAAACCCTCTCTTAGTGCATAGTTCCAACACCATGCAGTAAGAGAGGTTCTACTGTAAAGGCATGTTTGCACTTGGTGGTAGGGGTGATGTTTGTAATGTGAATCCAATCTAGATGTAGATCTGAATTCATTCCTAAGATTCTCATTAACAACACTCTTTAACACCAAGTATGAACATACTTTTTGTTAAGCTTCCAATGCTCCCAAATGTAAGTTAGCAGTGATGTGATGAAGAATATTATATTACAAATCCAAAAAAATAGAGTTGTTTTATATCAAAATTTAAGTAGCTCCATGAAGTTGTATGAGTTAATTGAGAATTAAACCTAAAAACAACAATTGTGATTACAACAAATCAACATTGACATTTATGGTTGGAAATTATTTATGAATTATACCTAATAAATAGACAAGTGTTTAATAATTCATTGAGGATAACAAAGCATTTTGGCTACAAATATTGATGATTTGTTTTTAGGTACTATTTTTTCTTGTAAATATATCACATGGTATTATATATTTATTTAAAGATGGTATATATGATTATTGTTATTCTCTATCTATACATTTGTAAGCACAATCTATTTTTTTACTATCCATAAATGTTTAAAGTAAACGCAAATGAATCTTGGAAACATAATATCGTCTTATGTATGTGCTGTAATCAACTAATGGACATCACTCTTTATAATTTTATATACTTTGAAGGATTGTTACCAAATTAGATACCATGTGATTTTCCTTTCCTTAAAGAACTTGTCCCTTATAAAATATTGGATTTTCTTTTGATTCATTTCAAGTTTAATCTCTTAGCACTCCAAAGTTTATATTCAAAATAATGAAAAAATGTTTTACACCAATGTTTTGTCCAAATATTGTCTATGTTAGCCAATACAATGCTTGAATTTTAAAAATATGACCTCATTGTAATTAATATGATATTATTGAGGTAAATAAAATATATTTTTATTAATAATATTTAAAAAATTATTTTCATCCTAAACTATTCATCAAGGGTGAAATTAAATGTTTGGTATGTTCATAAGAATTTGAGGATACTTCTAGAGTGAAGAAAGTTTTTACATGCATTAGAAGACATTTCAGGCCTCTATAGGGTCACGAGTTATCATAGCAAGGAACTCCCCGCAGTGCACTATAGTAGTGATAGTGCAGCATGTTGATGTGGTCAAGACCCGTCATTTTTGAAAAAAAAATTTAATTTAAAACTTTTTTTGGCATTCTAAGAACTAAATTTTTTTTTAAATTCCTTGACAGCTAGTTGTTCCGTCGTTGCGAGGGGAACAACGAGGAAACAGGACTGAAACGGCCCTAAGGTCTGAAATGTCTTCTAATGCACCAATTTCTTTTGTAAAGGACATTCCAATCCCAAGGGGCATTTGAAAAGCCAAACCAAAATTTTCACATAATTTTTTAATTTAAAAGCTTTTTGTGTTTAACTAAGAAAACATAGTACCAATAATCTTTTTTTGGTACATTTAATTTTTCTGAAATTTATAAATTTATAATTTTTGTAACACTTTGAAGATAGCATCTTGAAAGCTTTAAATAGACCACATTTGAATTTTTTCTATCAAATTTCTCTTTAAAGAGTACTCCAATTATATCGTGATTTTATCACTATCAGATCTATTTTTAAAATTCTCATACTATTTTAAATATTTGTGTAATCATTCAATTTTTTACAAACAAGTTAATTTTAAAAATCATATAAATACATTTTAATGAATAGAATTATTTAAAAAAATAATGATAAAGCTTAGACATATATTACTACATGAGAAAGTATCAAATGTTTGAAAAGTAAAGGCATTTGTTAGCCTTGATTTTGCATGGCAAAATGTCAATTTGAATGTCGTCATATGATGAACATTAGAAATAGATTTAATTTAAAACATATTTTCTCCAACACTACCAAGGTTTAACACATAGTCAAATGGAATGAAAAATATCATGGACCCTTCTAAATTTTTTCCAAGCATTCATTCCTATTATTGTGTCAAGGATAGACATATCAAACCTAAATTTAGTCAATCTAATTTCCTATTCCACTTGTTATTGACCAATCTTAATTTATGAAATGCATTTGGTTACTAGTGGTGGAAGATAAGAAGTGAAAGGCTAGACAAAAAAATATCTAAGTTATGGCGAGTAAATTTGGCCATGTTGGAGGGGGTGCTATGACCTTCTTGAGTTAATCCAATAACTTAATCCTTAAAGGACGTTCCATATTCCCATTTGGTCAAACTTCACTAGTATTCTATATTAAAATATGCATTTCAAGCATTTGATATTTTTTTGTGATAATATTTATATTTAAAAAATAATCTTATTTTTTCATAATTTAAAATATTCATATAAAATTTATATGATTTTAAAGAATTAACTACTTTATAAAAATCATAATAATTATAATTTTCTTAAATAGTATGAAAATTTTATCAAGATTGGAGATGATAGTGATAAACACAAGGTGTAATTTGTATACTCTTTAAGCTCACACTAAGAGAAATTTGATAGAAAAGTTCGAAGGTGGTGTATTCAAAGCATTTAAGATGCTATCTTCAAAGTGTTACAAAACTTATTATTTTAGAAATTTTGAAAAAAATTAAAATCGATAAGAAATTAGATTATTAGAACTATATTTTCTAAGTTAAATTTAAAACATTTAAAATCAAGGACTATGTGAAATTCAAGTTTGATCCTAAAACTATACTTTTCATGTATACTTGTCCTTTAAGGATTAAAACATCTTCACTTCTACCCTCAAAAGTTTTAACACTTATCAAATATGGACAATAAGTGTTGTGGGCCCTTCAAATTATTCTCTTCATACTCAATTCTAGCATATTAAGCAATAGCCCTTCAAATTTAAGTTTAGTTACCTTAATCCTAATTTCCACTTTTGATGGGGGTTGATCAATATGGAACATATTTGGTAAGCTGTCATGGGAGACAAGAAATTTAAAGGCTTTTATACAACTAGACATCAAATTTGAGTATATCAAAGTACCGCCAACATTTCTCGCCAAATGGGCTCCTATGGTTTGTGTGAGGTATAGTCACTTCTAATCCTACTCCACTCCCTACTTATCCTTCTCATGCTCACTCCCCATAAAAAATGGTTGACTATTAGATCAATCCAAAATTATTATTTTGAGCCTTTTAGGGCTTTAGAAGCATTGAAATTTAATGTTGAAATCTATGCAAGCAATGAAGAACAAGACAAAACAACTATTGACATACTATGCAAGGTACAATCAATGCCTTTAGCGAGAATGGTGTCTTGGTGTTTGGAGGGGTGACTTTGGTGTGACTAGACTCCTAGCAATCCTAAGCGAGCACCTAGTAGGTCACAATCGCACACAACCAATGCCCAACCCCAACCTAGCCAGCCACCTTTGGCAAGTAATGCTCTTAGCAAAATTTGTCTTACAAAGTACAATGAATAGGGTGAAAATACAAATTTTTAGGGATAAAAGTAGAATCTTACCCCTATTTTATGTTGTGTTTAGGATATGTTCCAAACCTTTTGTAGTTAATTTGGGGTCTTTTATTAGAAATATCAATTCAAAGTTTGCACATTTCTTCATGTGTGAAAAGTAAAGAATTATTGCCTTTTCCCCGGGATAACGGGTAAAATTCCTGCGTTTTCACCCTGCTGGTCCCATTTCGTGCGACGGGTTTATCGTCCAGCACGCTCTCCAGCTCCACAAACAAGGCTGCGAATGCTCTCCACCCCAAAACTTACATCGTGCAGTGGGAACATTCTGAGCAGTAAAAGCAAAGGCATTTTGCTAGCTTCAGTTAGCTGGGAGAATGTCAGTTTCTTTCTCCTTCGTTTTCAAAAGAAAAGAAAAAAAGAGAGTTATTTAAATTTATTTTTCGAAGCAAATGAAACGGAAGAGAATGTCAGTTGGAATGCTAACTGCAGCAGCAGCCTTAACTTGGGCTCCGAGATCCAATACGAGTAGCTCAGCCCTTGCTGTCCGTCTGGGACGGAGAAGTGCGTGAAGGACGAGCCGCCTTTGGCCCCGCGTCTTCAATAAAGAAAGCGGAAAAAAGACCTTCATTGCAGTGCGGACTGAGGACTCGAGTGAGGAAAAGGAGAGGACGGACTGAGTGAGGACGAGGACAACGTACACGAGGTTTAACAACCTTATTTTATTACTGAACTGCAGCCCTCGTCACGAATCCCCACATCCCGAGCTCATCAAAGAAAAGGGAAAAAGGCGCGCAGGGCAGCAGGCGGACGGAATCATGGATCACTCTAATGCAGCATTAAATGATGGTTTCACTCTGACTCCCGTTTGTCAGGGACCCAGATCATATTATTATCCAATTCGATGACCGACCCAGCCCCCCCCCCCAATTGATGTCCACTGGGTTAGATTACTAAGAAAATATTAGCTTTTGGGATTCGCTTGTTCGGAGTTAAGTTACTTTCCTGTGCCGGCGCCATGGCCTTCACAGCTCACAATCACAGCTGGATTTCCTCTGGAACGTAACCAGAGTTCAGAGTTTAATAAGCGAGGGAGGGAGGGAGTGCCGATGGAGCTTAGTAGATTATGCATGCACAGGGGACAGGACTAGACTTAAAAGGTATGTTCGCACTCAGAGCAGAGCTAGGGGTGATGTTTGTAATGTGAATCCAGTCTAGATGTAGGTCTGAATTCATTCCTAAGACAACATTCTTTAACAACGTAGCATTATGCAACTGAAGAGACAGTATTTTCTTGCCTAAGGTGTTTAATATATTTAACTAAAATAATAGGTTCACTTGATAATAGGTAGAAAATAGGTACTAGAAGAAACTATCCTTGTCAAGAGATGTTTCTATGCTAATTTTGACAAATTTATTCAAATTTGGGAATTGAAAATGGGTTAAAATAGTAGAGAAGTATTTGAAGGAGTTTTCAACTTCCAACTTGAACGAAATTTCTTGTTTTATTTCTTACACAAAACCAAACAAAAAAGTTGGGATGAAATTTCATCCACACTTGAGTTTAATATTTGTTCAATTTAATGCAAACCCGTCTCTTGGCTGCTTTTTAGGTTCTGTAAAGGTTTAACTTTATAACAAAACCTTTTCTTCTTCTTTTAATTGATTCACTCATGTGTACTTTGGCCTATTCAAATCTAGTAACTTTATGTACCAAAACAAATAGTTCTTACAACTTGTGAGTTATAACATTTCCACTCTTTTCACTAAGGGAGCCCCTAGCCTAGCCAATGCAAAGTTTGCCTTCCAAACCCACCCCAATGTAAACAATGAAGCTCCAAAAGTTAACTTGTCTCCATACAAATAAACACTTAATCTTCCAACCTAATGGGCCCATCCATCTCTTGACCAAACTTGAGTTCTACTCGTCTGACAATGTTTTTGTAATGTTTTGTAGCACTTTTTGAAAAGTCTAACAATTGTAACAACTCCCACCCATGAGAATGCAAAGCTCATGGAGATATGAAAAGAAAATGTAGGGAACTATTTTGTTGGCAAAGCCCAAAAGGAAAGTTGAGCCCACCAAAAGCCATTTGGCAAGATAATTTCCCACCAGTGCAAGAGTGGAGATGCTCTCAAAATGTGTGACAAATGTGCCACAATCAATAACAACGTCTCGAGTGTGTTGGATAATTGCAGAAGGTCGTTATCAAGAAGGTCGTAATAAAGAGGTAAGTGTGTAAACATGATAATATTCTTGCAATGGGAACCAAATCCCTGGCTTTGCGAAAAGAAGGGAGAAAAGTCCGGGCATTCAGTTCACATCCGTGCTCACACACACGGTGCAGCTAGGCAGGCAGGCTCGTGACAATATTCATGATAACTTACTTATGCCCGTCTCGCTCCTCGGGTGGGGCTCCTAGCTAGCTAGCTAAA
Source organism: Climacium dendroides (assembly GCA_950106755.1). Lineage (NCBI taxonomy): Eukaryota > Viridiplantae > Streptophyta > Bryopsida > Hypnales > Climaciaceae > Climacium > Climacium dendroides. Next base: position 26,720,746 of record OX467086.1, read on the forward strand.
AGTGCGTCTGGCTTGCTTGGCTTGGCATGCTTGTTTCTTCACTTCCTGCAAGCGAGTAAAGGGAGGTAGTGTGTCAGACTCTACCATACCTGAATCCCAGTATGATCCTTCAACTTCACTCCAGCCAACAGAAACTGTAAGCTACTGTAGCTTTACTTAAACTAAGCTCATGCACGATCGACCTCCAGCAGCATTCGGTTTCGCACCTTCAGTAGCAGATATATCACTAGCTAATCAGACACTCTCTAAGAGTGGTGATTTGCATTGCTAGCTGCTAGCTAGTTTGCAGTGGCAGCAGCTAGCAACAGCAGCAGCTATGATCGTAACGGTGATTTCAGATTCTTGAGTGTTTGGCAGTCAGAGCTTCGTATGATTTACAGCCCATGGCAAGTCAGATTGTTTCTGTTAGGGCATCCCCAATCCATGAGCGGAAACTGGGACAGTACCAGAATTTTCCAGTGGAGGGAAGCGGACATCATTCTGTTCTGGTGACATTAAATTTTTTTGACCCAATTCAAAGCCTGCAATCCAAACCTCAAATGGGTTTCTTTGCATTATAAAGAGAAGAGAAAAAGATTCTACTACATAAAAAAAAGGGGAAGGTCCAATATTTTGGTACACATAATAATGCTTGAAAAGGTATGACAATTATGATTTTTCCTATGGTAAACTAAATTGTGAGCTTTTCATATTTGGCCAACTTGTTGCGTTTGTGAAGGAAAATGGTGGACCCAGAAATAAAGAGTGACCAATACCGATTGCATTGGGGCGTGTTTTTTGGAGTTGCCCCGTCATTATGGCGTTGGCCTAGTGGTTTCCAGTTGGATTCGGGCTGCTCTTACCAACTGATTTCTGCATAATTGGCCACGTATCACTCGGAGGTGCTTGCAAGGTTTACCCCTAGCTAGCTAACTTGCTTTACTCTCGATCTGTGGCGAACGTTGCGTCTGTACGTTGTGCAGTGTCCCTTTTGGAGAGAGAGAGAGATCCAAAGACGGCAGCTGGCGTGGCTTGTGTGAGCATTCTCGTAGTACTGGATTGCTTGCCAATCTTTTGCTTGATGAGTGTGTGTTGTACTGGCTGGGCGTGCCGGAGTGGTTTAGCTAGCTTGCCGGCGATGACTTTTGGGCCCTGAAGCTAAACTGCATTACATTCCAGGGGTGCTGGTCAAGCCAATGCAGGTGGAGCTGCCGTCTGGGCTACGGCGGAGGCTTGGGCACGCCATTGTCTCCATCTGTCGGGGGTGATGAATACATTGGACGGAACAAGCAAGCGGCAAGAAGACACGATCATGATGGTGGCTGCTCGCTTTAGATCACTTGCGGAATGAGCTACAGCGATCCTCAACTTTTGAATCCCGCGTCTGTGCATAAATCTATGATAGAGTTGACAGAGGAGCGGCAATGGTGATCGAGGCAGAGTTTGATTTTTGAGCCATCGATCAGATGTTGCATGCTTCTGGCATTGTGTGCTGTGGCTTGGATCCCATGCCTTGAATCGATAGCCGAGATGATGGGTTCTTGAGCTTCAGCTACTTAAATTCATTCATATATCACTGCGACAGCGTGTGCACAACACACTGTCGGTGGCATTCATTTTCGCTACGTCGGTGCACATACGAGGTTGCTCTTGTCGTTTTGGATGCGAAGTTGCTGCAATGGCGATCTGCTGGAGCTTTGCTTTGGTGCTGGTGCTCACACTGACCGCGCTTGTCGCCCCCTCTCAACCCCTTTTCCAACCCCCACCAGGTTTATGCTCGTCACTCGCTCTTCCTCGTCGTCTACATCTTCAAGCGTGGGTGTGGCTAGCTTCAGACATGGAAGCTGATCCATAGGCTTAGTTCGCTAGCTGCACAACGAAATTGGCTGCTCTTTGAATTAGAGATGAATGTACGTTTTGAGGGATTGACGTGCTTGCTTCAGTTATGAAAAGTGGTCGATTGAGTGAGCCTCGTTTGTCTGTCTAGCTAGCTGCAGAGTGAAATTGTCTGCTCTTGGAACTAGAAATGAATAATGTGTGTTTCGAAAGCTTTGGATTGGTTGAAAATTTGATCGAATGTTGTCTACCTGGGTTACTTTGCAGCGGTTACACATCGAATGTACGCAGGCGTCGTCTCTTCGAAAGCGGCGATCCAGCACCCAATTCTAGTTCCTGTAAGTTCGTGTAATGTTTGCCCACTTCGGACTTGAATTTACACTAGAGCTTGTATGCAAAAGTGTTTCGAAGAGCAAGTTTTTTTTTTTTATGTGAGCGAGTTTCAATTTGATCGCACAGGGCGTGGGTGTGGAGCGAAGCTGGAACGTCCTTGTGGGTCGGCGCGGTCGTTTTCGTCGACTGTTCCAAGACAGCAACGAAGTTGTTTGCGACGCGCAGCTCAATTGCCAGAGGAAAAACGCAACCGAGAGATCTCAAACTCGCGCAATTCTCGACAATTATCGGCTTCCTCCGAAGCATTCGACGCACTTTCAGTCGGACAGGATGGTGCCCTCGGGACCCAATCCTTTGCACAACAGCAACAGGTCGCAGGTCATCTTTCCATAAGATTGGGATCTTCCGGCTATGTCCAGTTTGAGAATATTTTTGCAGAAATCAGAATCGGATGGAGAGAGATATGACAGAGGAAGCGAATTGAATGCAGCAATTATTGGAAGAAATCGTCGTTTTCCAGTCGGATCGAAGAAAGGCTGACCTTAGAACCCACGACAATGATCGATCATCGTAAATGTAAATATTGAGTCTGTGCCACTCATTCATCAATGATATATATATTTTTTTTGGGTAAAACTGCTGACACCAATGTATGTGCTGCCGAGGTTCAGTGTGTTTACCATGGCGGGTTCATTGAGTGCTCAACGTACTACTCATTGCTGGGACGATTCGTTTGTTTGTTTTTCAGAGTGTGAGCACAATTGATTGGGAGGGACGTCATTGCTAGCTAGCTTTTGTAAAGCATCTGTCTAGTCTTTGTTACTGGGAGTCGATCTTGAGAAGGGTACTAGGCGTAATGCCACGTCGTTTATTGAATTTGTAACATTCAGGTTTGGTTTATCGATCAGAGTTTTCACTTTGAGAGGTGTTGATTTCCATTATACTGTTGGAGGATAGAGATTGTGGTGTTATGTCCATAAGATTTATTATTCAAATGGAAGAACAACTGTAACCTTATTCTCATAGATGGGTGATAACGCCCTAAGCAAATTAAGCAATTTAAACTAATGGTTCTGGTGCGTAAAGATTATCCCCTGGAAAATTGGCACATAACTGGAGAGTGTTGAAATGTGTTTAGCACTTGCCAGCAGCAAAGATCTACCATCTTGCTGCATCTCAGTTCTCAATGTATTGACCTAAAATGAGACAGTGGTGTGCCTGGGAGCCAAACTCTAGACTCACAGCAAGTTACAGATACCCTCGAAGGTGTAAGGCCACGAAGTGCATTGTAATGCAAGCCGTCTCAAGTCTTCAGTTTACTGTCCGCAGAACATTATTTCCTTGCATACAGTTAACAAGGGATGTGAAAATCCCAATGAAGTTGCAAGTAGGAAACATGATCTTGAATTCGAATGTTATTTTTGTGTGCCAATTTTCAAATAACGAGAGAGCTTTGGCATGATGGTTAGTTTCTGCCATGGTACCAGCCACCATTGAATCCATCTGTTGATTACAAGTTTTGTGACTGATTGATCATTCTCTACACTTCTGTCCATGTTCCAGGTGAGTCAGGTTATGATTACATATAATCAGAAGAAGCAGAGCAAAATCAGTCTTAAGATCTTCATAAACAAAGAGTAAGTTAAGTTAGGGTAGTTCTTACTGCGAACTTTGTCAAATATAATCATCGTGCCTTTCTTCCTAAAACTAGTTGAGGGCTATGATCTCTGATACTTTGCATGTCCAGACCTCCATTTTAGTAGTTTTACCACTGTTTTCAAATGTGGCTTCACTAAACAAAACTTCTACCGAAGCTCTTTTTAGCTACAAAAATCCGCATTGCTGGATTTGGATTTTTATCACAGGTAGCAGTGTGTTAGCAATTTCAAAGGCTTGTATTTTTAAAAATTAGCATTTGAGACCTCTGGTGGTTACCTTACATACAGCTGATCCAAGGTACCAGCTCCATGTTATCATCTACTGGCCCGCAGATTCTGGTCAGTCTTCCTCGCAGCTTTCTCCAAAGCTGTGGTCAAAACATTCCTTCTTTGACTGCACACAATGATGCTCCACTGTAGGTTGGAAAGAATTGTTCATGACGTTGGTCCCTGGTTTGGGAGGGATCATATATAACGGATTTGGTTTCAGTACTGGCACTCTCTGCAGGAGAAAGAAGATTTTTCCCCCAGTATTGGCAGACAGTCTGAAAAAGCTTTCTTCCAAATCCCGCAACCTGAAAGTGTCACAGTTTGTTCACAATTGCTATAAAATTGTGATGAGATGACTGTCTACCACAGCATCATATAGAAAGTAACAAAGGTACCTGTGCTGAAAGTTTCACTGAAAGGCCTGATCTTAGCTTTAGGGAGGGCTTGCACACCTCCAAGAATTTTTCATGATGAAAGATAAATGGAAGTTGCATCTAACCCACTTTCATTTATATTTTCTGGACTCTTGTGGAATTAGTTATGAATTTTTGAAGTTGAAATGACATGTAATTCTAATAGAGATCCTATCCTAAAGTGTTCACTTGGCAATGAAGTATACAATATAGAGCCTTGTATTAGAGAGTGCCTATAGAGCTTGAGTTGTTTGAGGACTTCGTACCTTGTACCTAAAATTGTCTAAAATAATAACTCTTTGTCATTGGGGGCAAGCAATGGATATTTAGGAGTAATTCTTGTGCATTGGATAATGTATTTGAAGAGAGATTCAAGTGGTTGTGCAAATTTAGGAGGCATCATGAATTAGTTTTAAATTTTCAAAGGTGAAGGTTGTGAAAAGTTGTACGTGTAATCTAGGTGAATCTAACATCCATCAAATTTGCATTCAATAGGATGGTTCCTAGTATCAAACATTCTCTTAGAAAAAACTTAATTTGAAAGGAATTTTATACAATTTTTCTCTTTTGTAAAGATAACACCTAGTTTATAGTATCATAAATGAATTCAATCAATATAAAATAGTTCTTTCAACTCCACCTTATATTTATAGCACCTAAATTTGTATGAGTAAGGTTTTGAATATAGTGCCTATTATTGAATTCCACAAATTTTGTTGAATCTTGTTAGTAGGCAATAGAGTTTTTTTTATCCTTTTAGGATGCATATTTAGGACAGAATTTGAATACATTTAATGAATTTTCAAAGAGCTCAATACATTTATACTTGAAATTGACCCTGGATTTTCATGTATAGAAATTTTACATTTTAGAAATAAGTCACAATAGGTGCAATTATCTTATTGTTGCCCTTCTACCACTTACTATTTTGAATCGATACAACTATGTTTGTTCATTTTCTATTCAAAAGTATGAGTAGGATTCAATAGAAGGTGATTTTTGACATCCTTATCTTATCTATTGTTGTTGCCTCTCCAATTGCAAGACTTATGCATTCTTCCAATAACAAATCCTCTTGCTTAATGTAATTAAAATTGTAAAGTGATACAATTGTAACATAGTGGTGTATTGTGAGCAACAGTTTCTATATTAGGATAGAAAGCAATGGTTTTGAAATAGTCAACACATTTGCAAAAGTTCCAATTAATGTCTTACATCTTAGATATAATATTTTTTAGAAATCATTTTAATAATTCAAAGGCTCAATTGAGCTAAAATAAGATTGAAAAGAATATGAATGGTTTTAGTTATTGTCTATAGTAGGTAATTGAATGTTTTTGCTTAGGTCCCTAATAATACACCTATATTTTTTTGATATTTAGTGGGTTAGACAACAATTGGAATAATTTTCAAATTGCCTTTCCATTCACTATTCTAAATTTTAAAAATTGACTAGCCAATGAACCAAAATATTTGCAATGAATAAAGTGATGTCAATTAATTTATCTACTTCGAGAAGAAAAAGAAAAAAAACTTTTGTCCTAAAAAAAGTATGAATGGATGATCTAATAAAGATAGTAAGCCATCAATAGTTGACTATAATTTTCATAAACTCAATATTATAATATGGTATAAATTGAATTTGCAAATATCTATTGGTGTATTTAATCTAGTAAGGATAGAAAAGACTAAAAGCATTTGATAAATGACTCTAAAGAAAATTGTAAAAAAAAGAGTCACCTTTTCATCTAATTTTTTAGTAGCTTTTCATTAACTATCTTGATGATAGGGTCCTTTAAAAGTTTTTCTTCTATTATGAGTTTTTTCTATAAAGACATAAGATACAAAAAATATTTTTTGGATGGTAAAACAATCATTTTTCATTTTAAAGAACCTTGCCAAGTCATATTGGTTGTTTTTTATTTTAGAAGCTATTGGTAGTTTATAAAAAATATATATGTGAACATTATATTTTCTTGTAAATTTCAAAGTCATTTCTTTTGCTTTTGAGTAAAACTACCAAAATGGAAGTTTTAAAGTGTAGTTTCTACTTTGATGTATAACTACATCTCTAAATATAGATTGACACAAATTTTATTGATATACTATAAAGTTCTATAACACAAGAAAGTGTACTTATATTTTTGAAATTTTTAGATTTTTTAAACTTGTTTTGTATTTGATATGAATTTATTTCAATTCTTCTCAAAAAAATTCACAATGATTTGAAATTTTCACCAAAAAAATTAAATTTTATATTTACTTGTAATGGATATGTGATTTCATTGTTGAAAATAAGACTAAAAAATTTCACTTTTGAATAGGGACAAAAGGAGGATACAAAGTGGAAAATTTTGAAGTGACTACACAATCATAGGCTGGCTCTACCACATAAGGGTTAAAAGAGAGCCTAAAAATCTTCTAATACACTCAAACCCTACAAGATGAGCTTGTGACCATGGCTTCAAGCTTTGCAATCCTTCTATATTATTGTTGTGACATTGCAACTATATATTAATGAGTTTTTTTATCCTTATTTGTCGGAGATGAAATCCAACATCTTCTACAAGTTCTACAAATTCTAAATTATCATGAATTTATACAAATTTTCTTCAATTTATACAAAATTTGCTCAAAATTTTTAAAAATCAGCATTGATTTATTTTTTAGTCTAGAATATCATTGTATAACACAAAGTCATCATATCGGTCTAAAATTAGAAAATCAACAAACCATGGTTATAGACCCAGAGTTCAAATTGCAATAAAATATTGAATTTTTAAATTTTTACAAATTTTCTAATTGGAGTAGAAACCCAACTTCATAGACCTCATTTCATTAGTTGACGTCAAATTCAAAAAATACCATTTTTATAGCTAAAATTCACATCAAGAGTAAAGAGCAAGAATTGACCAAAATACACTATAAGGGTGACCTATGGATTAAGCATCTTCTTCTTTAGAAAAGTCAATAATACCATAATGAAGTAATATGCAACAATATTGGATTAAAAATGTTTTTTTTCATCCTACAACCCTACTTGAAATCATCCAAAGCCAACAAAAAACGTCCATAGTGTCCTTTAAGAGTTAAGCATGAAAATTGCACCAAGATAACCATCCTTCTTTAGGTCTTTCTTTCTATTTCTAAACCATTTTTGTCTTTAACCTTGTAATGATGGAGTGGCCTAAAAGTGTTTGATGGATGACAAAGAATCCTTTTATGTAAGACAAAAGTGCATATGTTCATCCTTAGAATTTGTGTAAGTGGCAAGGAGAGGTCTTGTATAGTAGTTTGAGCTCTAGTGAATGTTCTTGTTTTACATGGTGTTACAATGCAAATTGTTCTGTTCTATACAAATACTCATTAGAGTTATTTAATTGGGTTTGATTGTATTCACTTGAAGAAAATGAATATGGAAGAAAAAAAAGGGGTTGTGGTCACAACCATAGTTTAATTCAATGGCATGGCTTGTTAAATTATCTTGATGTCTCCCATCTTCTTATAGTTCAAGGAATTAGGTAGCAAATTGATTGTACAACTTTTTGTCCGTGCCACTCAATGAGTTCAATGTGGCTCAAACATAGACTAAACAAGGCGACAAACCAACTGACCAAATTTTATCGCCTTTGTTTGTTGATTGTGGGGCCTTTTTCTTCAAAGAGCAATTATACTCTTGATTTGGAGTTTCAAAGAGGTTTTGGCATTCATTTGAGCGTTGTCATGCCTAAACTTCAAAGAGATTTTATATGACTTGTATATGATTTATATGACTCCCATCTAAGTATACAAAATTATACACAATCTATATGACTTCTATATAAGTATATGGTATTGTATATGACTCATATGACTTCTATACAAATATATAGTATTATATTTGATTTGTATGTCCCCTATACATGATATTTATATACATCTACTTCTATGTCATCATGGGTTCCTTAATGTTCTTAGCCAAATGTAGTTACATCTAGAAGCTGAATATTTTTCCAAGGCAAGCCCTCTCTACCTGACAAAAATACCCCAAAGGATATATCCATAGAAACAACGCCACATTCTATAATTAATGATATTTTTATTCAAAAATCTTATCAAGAATAGATACTTCAATGTTCACCATCAACTATTGACATTGAGTTTTTTCCAATTAGTAATATTTCATTAAAGTGATTTAGAAGTTTATAAATTTTTATTCATATAATGCAAAAACAAATTTTTGTCCTTCATGTTAGAGAATCTTTAAAAAATTATACAAAAAGTTTGTTTTCACTTTTTAATTTGATTATTAAATTAAAAAGTATCTAAATTTTTAGTGTTTTTTAATAATATATAATATAATTACTACTTGAACAACAATGTGTAAATTTTGTTTGAAAATTTGTAGTTTTCCAATTAACAACAATAAATTTTGAAGTGCACAAAACTTGTGAGAGCTAATAGAAATCTCTGTGATTGTCCAAATAAATTTACAAAACACTCCTAATCATCACCAACTTTCCAATTAGTATAATTTATCCTATTAGTGATGGGTACAAAATCATTGTCACATACTCACATGTAAAATCAATGATACAAATAAAATCAATGTTAAAATAATTGTGTTTCATTTTTGTGAAAATCAATTTAATTTGATAATACTTCTTCTTTGGAAATTCAAAATAGATTTAAAAAATATGAAATAATAGGACAAATCATGTTTGTAGTGGCATCTTGGGCAAACTTTCATGAATAATTTTAATTTAAGCAAAAATCTAACTTCTAAAGGCACAATTTTATTTTTGTAAGGTTAGGCAAATGGAGACTTGTTTTGCTCTTACATAGGTTCATAAATTTGTTCTTTGATATCTCCACCTTTTATTAGACCTAAGCTTGGCAAGATCACTCCCTATAATATAAGGTATACACCTTAGTTAAGAGGATATTTGATGTGGGGCTATATATCTTAATTATTGTATTTAAAGATAATCATATTTTTATATAAAAAGCTATGAGGAGCATATTTCCAATACCACATGTTTTTTTTGTAAATTCATTCATTTCGTTTTTTAAATGGTTGGGGATATTTTACATATAAAATTTAAGTGATTAATTTTTTCCCTCCTCACCATTCTTCTTTACAAATTTCTACTATATAAATGTATAGGGTATGAATACACAATGAAACCAACAACAATCAATTCAAGTGCCATTAACCAAGTGGTAATTTTTAGTAACAAATTTACAATTGAATACTTCAGAATTTCCACTAAAACTATCATGTGAACATCACATTGAATATGAATGTATTTACTGTATGTAACTTCAAAGATTGAAGTTAAAGGGAATGTAAATAAATTTTATCTTTATATTATATAGTGTTCAATTTGTTGAATCCACTAAGGTAAACTTCCCTATTCATGCAATGTGACAATTTTTGTTACTTGTGGTGAGTGTCTTACAATTACACTTAATTTTTTTGATACTAATATTATAGCACAATTTTAGTCAACCACACTTCATCATAGATTTTCTTGACTATGTTTATATTTTCATCTATATAAAATTATTTATCTACTTCTATACTCATTGTACTATAAAAATATGCCTGGCCCCTATTTGTCAAAACTAATTTATTAATAAAAATTCCTACTATGTGATGTTTCTATACAACCTAATTTATATTGTAGAATACAAGTAGAACCTCTCTTAGTGCATGGTCTTAACCCCTCACCGCCCAAGGCCTAACCATGTAAAAAAACAACCTTGCTTTTCAAGTGCTATAAATCTAAATGTGAGTAAGTTATGAAAATCTCAACCGTACAATATTGTAGTGTGCATGTTGTAGATGGTGTAAATCAAATTTGGGGTCATTTGACCGTATAGATTGAAAGATTATAATGTTTTAGTGTTGACAAAAGATGCTGAAATTTTCCTAAAAACACATTTGGAGGTGAAATTCGATTTCTAAATCTACTCAAATGAAAAAACTTTAAATTACAAAGTGATTTAAAATCAAAAGACAAACACTTTGGTGGGAAAAAAAAATCATTCAATTGACTCATTGCGTTTGCAAAATGGATTTGAAATGTCAAAAAACAGTGAAAAAAGTAGCAAAAAAACACATCTATGGCTGAACCTACCTCTACTAAAATGCTTCTCAGTCAATCATAACTTCTTGGATTGATATGAAATTTTTACCACAAGAACTAGACTAGTGAGCGCAACTTTTCCAACAAAAATTATTGAAAACAAACCCTGTCTGAAGAAGTTATAAGCCGCCGAAGTTCACTGTAATGCAAAAATGTCTGGATTTTGAACTTCGAATTGCTCCCAAGCATTCAAAACAACTTGGATTGACATGAAATTTTTATCACAATAAGTAGACTTTATGGGGAGCAAAACCCAACAAATTTTATTGAAAACTAACATTTGATGAAAAAGATACAAGCTCCCGAAGTTGCAGCCATCTCATTGCAGTGTGATGAACTCAAATTGAACCTGCGAACTTTGAATGGCTTTCAAAAACTCATTACATCTTGGATAGATCTGAAAATTTTAACCCAAAAAATAGACTATTATGCGCAACTTTTGCAACAAGTTTTATTGAATTTGGACATTGGATGCAAAAGTTACAGCGCTTTGAAGTTGACTGCTAGACTGTGTGAGGACACTTTTGGTCCCCTTGGGCGGTGAGGGGTTAATACCATGCACTAAGAGAGGTCTATGCATGTCAAAGAGGTGTAATGAATGGCCACGTAACAAATGTCAACTTCCAATGCTCATTTTCAGAGAATGTCCCTCAAATTGAACCCACTTACAAATTGCATTATTGTAAATTATGCACAAAGAGGATATGTAGAAAGAGAGATTCTATTTGTATGTAGTATTTCATGGACCTTGTAGTAGTCCTACATATTGTATAAAATTTTCCTTCTTTGAATTAAACAAATCCTATTTTTTAATTCACATAGTTTCCAAAAAAACATATAGTGATCTCTTTAGGGTTCTACATAATTGCCCTATTATGTCATAGTAATCTCTTTTAATATATTTCCTTCAGGGCCTCTATAAATCATTATAATGTAGAATATCTATATTATAGGGTTTGGCATCATAGTTCAAAGTCAGTTACAATTATACTTTTGGCTAGTAAGTCAACTCTACCTCCCAAAGTCTCTTTATTCATGATGACTTTAGGGTCAAGATTACTCTTCATTTTCTATTTTATGGTTTAATTGATAACATTTTAATTTCTTTACAAGGCATTCATTTACCTTAATTTTTTTAATGGAATGAAATCTTCAAGAACTAGGCATTTTGGAGAGGTATTTCTACATTCTAGACATTTTTATAATTTGTCTACTAGAATTATTAGGCTACCCCCAAAACAATTAATTTTGGCACAAGTTGTCATTATGGTAGTACATAGTATTATGGTAGTACATTTTGGTGTAAAATAATTTTAAAAATAAATGTCAAAATTCTAGCAAAATAATTATCTAAGATAATTTTTTTTTGGAAATTTAAAAATTCTTTTAAAATATTAATAGAATTTGGCAAAAATTCATTAGTATAGGCAAACCTAACTATGATAATGCCAACGATGCCAACAATGTTAATATATTTTTTCCTTCAATTACATTGTAGGGTTTCTTCCATCTCAAGCTTGTTGCATAGGCTCATGCAATCTTAATTCTTAAGTGCTAATGGCTATGTTTTGTTTAAATAGGTTCTCATTCATCCCAAGTAACACTTAAAACTTAAAATTAAAAAAACTAACATTATGACCAACTTGATGAAATTGAGGTAATTAATATATTTGTGCAAAAGCTATAACCAAATATATGCAAAAATCCCCCAGAGGATTCAAGTGTTAAAGGACTGTAGAGGCTTGTATTTAAGGTAGGTACACCCAAATGTGCCACTGACCTTAAACTGCCATCTATACTATATGTACATCTCCAAAATCAGTTCTGTACCTATGTGAAAGAAATGCTTTTAAAACCAAACTTTGTTCCTTAATAACTTTTGCATACAATATCCAAATGCCATGTTCTCTGGTGCGTTGGAACCTCCTTTCACTTGCCAACAAGAACATATGAAAATTTGACTAGTCTAATAATAAAAATAGTCTTAGTAGCAAAAAGTGGTGGTTTGGGGTGTACCTACCTTAACATAAGGCTGAATGGGTGTTGAGAGCTTTCATCAGTTAACATTTAAATTTTATTTTCTTGTTGGTAGCAAGATACATAACATAAAGTGAAGCTGAGTCACAACAAATCATCTGTCTCATCAATCACTTACACACTTTCATCCATAGCATTGCCTAACATTAATAATAATTTTCATCTGAAATTGACAAATCGTCCAATTATTCAAATGTTTCTTTTGATTTCATTCACATTTTTCTCTTAACCCTATAATGGAATTGTGGACACTAGATGCTTGATGGATGACTTCATTAGAGACTATAAGATGGAAAAGAATGATTTTTCATCCCATATTTTTTTTAATGGAAGTTGTTTGAGTACATTTTTCATGAATAATATTGTAGATTCCTTCATTGTAGTATTATTGACTTTTCTAAAGAAGAAGATGCTTGATTCACATATCACCACTATAGCGTATTTTGGCCATTTTTTGTCATTTTTTTTAATGAGAATTTTAGCCATAGAATTATTTTTTTTGAATTTGAATTCAACTAATGAAATAAAGCTTATTCAATCTAATTTTTACTTCAATTTAAAATTTAAAAAAATTTAAAATTTAAAATTTTTATAGCAATATAAACTTTGGTCCTATAACCATGGTTTGCTAATTTTCTAATTTTAGAGTGATACAATAACTTTGGTTTATTCCATAATATTATAACTACAATATACATCTATGGTGAAAATTTCAGATTTTTTTGAGTAAATTCTATATTTGATATGAATTTTCTTCATTTCCTTATTGAAAGTTTACATTAATTTCAAAAATTTCCAAAAATATTTCAAATTTTTATAACTTGTAGTAGACTTATGGTTTTATTTTTGAGAAATAAATATAAAATTTTCATTCATATCTAGTTGCAAAATGGTAGCAAACAGAGTGATGGACAATGAGGCTTGTAATTACTAATCACGGGCTTGTCATTCTAGGGTTGGTTTCTATTGCAATCATAGACATTACTCCCAACAAGGTAAGATTTTGGCTAAAATTCGCCAAATATTTAACCTTTATATGTCGATCAGACGTTTTGCATCCTATAGATGACAAAGAATCCTTCTAATAGGACAAAAGTGCAACTATTCATCATTGTAATTTTGTTGTAAAAAAGGGAAGTCTCTATAGGAAGTTGACTTCCAATGAGTGCTTTTGCTATTTTTTAAGCCAATGATTCACGGTAATAAAAAGGGATGATTTCCAAGGTCCCTCATTGGGCCTTTAACCTAAATTAATTTCTAAAAGACCAAATTGTGTCTTTGGGCAACATAGCAATTTTGAGTAGCTCACTACAAATGGGATTTTTCATTTTTTTCTTTGAAAGTTCCACACAACATGTATCCAAGGAGTAGTTTAAAGGCCCAACAATTTTTATAACTTTTAACTATATGGTTACAATAACATCATGTTTTTGATTAATCCCCCTACTTTCAATTTTTGAAAATTGCAGACCATTGATCTACTCACAAGAGAAAAAATAAAACCAATCCCAAAACCACCAATTTGGGGTGTGGATATAAATACAAATATGGGTATGAATATGGATATAGAAGATGTATATGGATACATAATACGAATACAAATATGACAATATGACAATATCCCATGTCTATTGCATAACCCATATCAATATGAAATTACAAATAGCAAGGGTGGTTAGGATTAGGGTTGGAAGAATTTTTTAAAATTTAATTGGATTTAAATTAGATTCACCTATAACCTTTGCCTCGCGATGTGTTCAAAAGACAAGAATGCTCTACCTCACTATGTGTTCAAAAGACAAGAACGCTTTGTGTCTAAAGTTATTGTATGATATATAGTTTTCATTGATTAGCAAGCAACCTAGGTAGCTAAAAAAGCTTCTTTAAATTTTTTTTAAGAAATAAAGGTTTGAAATTGGTTCTCTAGATTTATATATATATGACTTTAGTTGGCACTATAGAATGGGAAAAAAATATTTTTTCATCCAATTTAATTATTTGGAGGGTACCTAAGTACATTTCTAGTGAATAGTATTGCAAAGTCCCTCAATATCAACTTATTTACTTTTTTTGAGAAGAAGATGCTCAATCCAAAGATCACCCTTGAAGTATATTTGAGCCATTTCTTGCTATTTTCTATTGATGTGAATTTGAGCCATAATAATGATGTTTTTGAATTTGAAATCAACTAATGAAATGAAGCTAGTCAAGTATAGTTTCTACTCCAATTGGAACTTTTTTAAATTCATAAATTTTGATATTTTATAGCAATATGAACTTTGGGCCTATAACCATTGTTTGTTGATTTTCCAATTTTAAAATGATATGTTAACTTGGGTTTATACCATAATGTTCCACACTATAATATATATCTATGGTGAAATTTTGTATTTTTTGAATGTATTTCATATTTGATATGAATTTTCTTCATTTTCTACTTAAGAATTTCACAGTAACTTCAAAATTTTCCCGAAAATTTTGAAAATTTTATAACCTGTAGTAGACACATGACATCAATAAATTTAAAATTTTTCATTCGTATCTGGTTGCAAAATGGCAGCCAACAGAGTAATGACAGTTCAGGCTTCAAATCAGTGGCCATAGGCCCGTCCTTACAGGATTAAGGGTTAAAGGCTGCTGGTGTGATCAGATTCAAATTCCGAACATCCCCCGCCCATTCTCCACCTTCTTGCTTTCCATCTTCCGCTCACTTCGTTCTCATCAATTTTCTTTCAGGTAATGTCAACGTGAGTTCCGAGATTTTGCAGGGATATCGTAGCTTAGCAGATTATTGATTAGGTCGCTTTCTTCGCTCTATGACCTAAGCGTCATTCGATTCCGCTGTGTATGGATTTGCCATAGCTACGAGTGAGTGAATCCGCATGGCGCTGCCCGATTCTTGAGGTTTTCTGTTTGTCAAGGGTTTTCAGGTTCGGTAAGCATCAGTATTGTTGACAGTGTTAGGAAGGGTTTTAAGGTTTTTTGAATAATTTGAGAATTTCCTATTTTAACTTTGAATATTGTAGGTGAAAGGTCGTGCTTGGTGGCTACGTTCGAAGGAGCGTGGCGGATTTCTCGGTGGAAGTTCTGAGTTCTTGTGTCTGGATATCAAAAGTGTTCATAACGCCAGATCTCCAATCCGTTCTGTGTCGCGGTGGAAGTTCTGAGTTCTTGTGTTATTTAGGGCACGGTTTGCGGGAGTGCTGGTGGTCACTTTTGGAGGATCGTGTATTTGATGACAGGAGGCTGCGCGGCTGGATTCTGAGTGCTCCAAATGCACCCCCCTCTTACCTTGCACAAGCACCCGGCCTGTGCTGAGGTACTATTTTCTGAGATCTGGCTTATTTGTGACTATTTTAGTTTGTTACGATGCAAATGGACCTCGGTAGCTGGATTGGAGATCTGGCGTTATGAACACTTTTGATCTTCTTGTTCGCCTTTCCTCTGCTCCTTCCGTATGACTTAATATTTGTGTTTTTTCTACCTATATGGCTTCATTTCTGAAATGTTTCCATTTTGGTTAAGATGCTGCAGCATGTATTTCTTGAACTGGATGCCCTTTTTCGCTATGGAGGATCTGACTTTAGGACGCTATTCGATGCTTCTCTGTCTTCTTGCCACTAATAAGTGGATATTGGCTGTGGTGCCGCAGCTGATCGTGAAATTTAAGAAATGCCATGAGGATCACCCCGTTCAGAAATTCTTTGGAGCATGCAATGACCTGAAAATTCAGTTGGACAATTGTTTTCGTGAAGAGGTCAGGACTTGAAATTGTGCTCTTTTGTTCGATCTCGGGATTAAAGTATTGGAGATTGGATCGATTGTGTCGTACACATGTTGAAACTGCTTGAGTGTGAGGTTTGGCTGCAATCATGGATTTTTGTGTGAGGAGGGAAGTTCTCATTGTCCTTTCCCTGTCATGTGGCCTCTTTATCTGCAGAAACAAGTGAAGCGCAAGGCCAATTTTGAGGCAAGCAAGCAGTTCAAGGAAAAGCTCAGAGCTAGTAAAGCCGCTAAGTTCACCTCCGAATCTTCTACTCCATCTCCAGCATAACCTGGTGATTTGAAGGGGTGTCATCAGGGGTGTCACGTGGAAGGAAAATTGTTCAGATTCTAGTTGGACATGGAGTCTGTGACGTCTGATGCAAATGATTTTGCCTCAGACAAGGTGCCTGAGCCGAAGGTACCAGAGGCCTCTCCATCGTTTGGTTTGGAGAAGCGAGTCGTGAGTAGGAAACCTCGCATCATCTTGGCGGCAAGTGGCAGTGTAGCGGCAATCAAGTTTGGGATTCTTGCTGATAGCCTATCCGACTGGGCGGAAGTAAGAGCAGTGGCTACGAAACCTTCTTTGCATTTTATCGACCGAAAAGGCCTGCCGGCCAGTGTGAAGCTGTATACAGATGATGATGAGTGGTCAAGTTGGAACAAAATTGGAGACGATGTGCTCCACATAGAGCTACGCAAATGGGCCGATGCCATGCTCATTGCACCCCTCTCTGCAAATACGCTTGCGAAGGTAGGAAGAATCGGTCATGTAAAATTTTCTGTTCTTTTCTTTTTCTGTTCTTGCAGCCTGATATTTATGAGTATTGATTTTCCAGACCCTGCCTTTTCAGAACATGAATACCCGTACCCAGATCTAACTCTTCCAGCAATTGGCAGGTTGCAGGAGGTTTATGTGATAATCTTCTCACCTGCATTGTACGCGCTTGGGATTTTTCAAAGCCTATGTTTGTTGCACCTGCAATGAACACGTTTATGTGGACCAGCCCTTTTACTCTCCGTCACTTATTATCTCTGGAAGATCTTGGTGTCACGGTCATCTCACCAATTTCCAAGAAGCTGGCATGTGGAGATACGGGGAATGGTGCCATGGCGGAGCCTGCAACTATTGACTCTGCTATGAGGTTGTCAATATTGACATCTGAACCCGTTGTTCAGTTGCTTTCTGCATCGCCGCACACCATCTGAGTGTTTGCCATATCTTTTCGAGAGTGTATTTCCTAATACGTTTCAGTAGCGATGGCAGTCAACGTTTTCCTGTTGGAAGTCTCAAGTATGAATTTACGTAGGTGAGCCTGCATTGGCCAACCAAGAGTTGCTTTGGTGGTCAGGATTAGGGTTTTATGTAGAATATATAGCAGGTCAGCATGGTGATTTTATTTGACGAAGATCCTTTGTTTTATCGGTTCTGCATACTTCATGCATGAACCTTCATTTTTTCGTGTCACAACTTTGCAACTGTCGTTCTCTCCAATGCCTGCTTGAGTTGTGAACCTGCATTACCGAAACCACAGAGGAAAGTCAATAGGTGAAAGGTAAATTCCAATTTGTCATCTGGTATTTTGTGGACGTGTCTTCTATAAATGATTTGTTTGGTCGAGGTCCATCATTTTGCAGATTTGACTGACCTAGCGGTGGCAAATTTTCATCGTTGAGACAGCAGAACTGATAGCGCTGATTCAGTATGTGGTAATGGGAAGTACGTGCCCGCAGGTTCTGTGGCCTTTTGTCACTTGAAGCCCGAAGGGTGTGCATGTTGCAATCACCGACATAATTTGCAGGAATGTGCTTCCAGCATAACTGACGATGACTGCAAACTTTCCAACCGGCGCTTGCAGTGACGGTAGTATGTGTGTGAGCAAATCAACATATTAGTTGACCAAGGCCATCTTCATTTGGCTAGCTTGTGAGTGCTGAAAGCCTCGGTAGTGAAAAATATCTGCATTTAAAGTTTACTACGTCTAATCGTCCACTTCTGATATGCAACTCATGCACCTTTTGTCCAGGTTGTGCAGCAGCTTGGTGAGTCCTTGTTAAGCAATCTCAAAATCTGAGTCTGATGATCCGAAGGGGTTGTCCAGCACCTCACAAGTACAGAGACGTTGCATCTGACAAATTATCATTTGTACGTTAACTTCACGTGGATACTATCACTCGTTTAAATCTACTATTTAGGCTAGATCATAGCTCTCTTACTTGCACATCTTTTCCGGTGCGCTCAGATGTACTGTACAGTGCCTAAGATCTCCTGAGAAGATCCTGACAGAATATTAAAATCCTGCTCAAACGCCTTCAAGATGACCTTCGAGCAGTGGCTGCCATTCTTTTTCAAGACTGGGAATCAGTGATAGCAACCTTTCATCTGTCACTGCAATTGGCAGTTCGAGAAATGAGCTGTTTTCTTTAACAGCGTCGGCTTTAAACTTTTGTCTCAACAATCTCAGGAAGATTAGGCGGCCTAGCATTAAGATTAAGAAGAGCCTTGGTCATCTCAGACATGAAGCTGTTCCATTGTGAATCTTCTTCCACTGCAACTGGTGCAGGCAATTGGTCCTTCTGTTCATTTGAGACAATCGGAGTTGTTGGCTCCTTCATAGCTTCACCAGTTAATGACTTCTCGTGAGCTTCGGTAGTTGTTGCCTCGATTCCACTCTGAAAGAGAAGTTCCCTACGCTTTACCACGTTTGGCTTTATCTTTGGCTTCCTTTTCTGTTTCTCCGTAGAAGTCTGCACGCTTTGGGGACCTAAAAGAGGAATCAAAGAAGTGACCGTGCGATATGTAGCCTTCCCAGAACTAGGAAATTGAGCGGTTTGGTTCCTCTTTTTCCTCTTTTTCAATTTTCGTCCTGGTTTACGGCTTCTTTGCTCTTCTTGAGCTTCACATTTCCTTTCAGATTCTGTTTTAATACTTGAGGGTGATGGTGAACGTGGATGCTGACGTGCATTGGCGGTATTAACATCCTCATCTCGGCTTACGAGCTGCTCCCAAGGAGCGATCTCATCAGATATGGATTTATGTGATTTATTGCGAGCACTGCCAGGAACACTTCCGCCGGATCCAGAATTTTTATAACTCAGTTTCTCTCGCGGGGTTTTACGTGTGGTGCACAAAGGTGTCCGAACACCATCAGGGACAGATTTTGGCCTTGGGATTGAGGACTCACTCTTGTGTCTTGTCAAATCGTGACCTTGTTTGAACCTTGAGTTCCTCTGGTTGTTAGACGTTCTTTGGCAGGTAAACTTATGTTCTGAGTCCAGTGCTCTCCGTACTATGAAGCTTTTGATCGGATTCGTTTGTCCAAACATTCTTGGTGTGCCGACCAAGGACTTGGGAATCTGTTCAGGTGCAGATTTTGGCCTCAACGGTAGTTTATTGATCTCGACAACGACTCCGGGACTGCTGCATACTGGTCTGGGGTCTACTGTCTCGCTTAAGGTCTTTTTTCTCTGAGATACGCTGCCCGTGACTTGTTTCTTACGGACATACTTGGGCTTTGCAAGAATGCTTTTTCTGTATTTGCCAATTGTTGACCCCCGGAAGTTGGGATCAACGATTTGCGAGGCTGTACCGCAAGCTTCCTTTGAGGAAATAAGGCATGGAATTCTCTTAGCAGCAGCAATAACATCATCTGCAGAGTGTGTTATAGTCGATGCTCCTTGCTTGTTGTCCCGAAGGTCAACTAGCTGTAGCACTCTCCTCTCTTTCATGACTGCCCCAAATGTCTTGGCCCCTTCTCGTGTCAGTTGATTGCACTGCAAATGCAAAGCTTCACCCCATGTTGCACAGCAGTTAATATGCATCATTTGATGAGTCCTTGTGCTAAGGTGAGGTGTATTTTGATATCACAAAAGCGACACAGGATTCTAATTCAGCATGTGGCGGTAGTTTGATTTTCTGGCCTGTTAATATTATTACTCTACAAACCTGTTTATTAGGAACATCCAAATAGTAACTCTCCAGCTGTGGGTTTGTGCGAGTACTTATGGGAGGCTCACACTAGAAAATAACAGATGTGGAAATCAATTTTCTTCACAAAGTTCTAGGTTTTATGCTCCCTATACCTGAGAGTGGTGCCTCTCCATACAGAATTGGGCAAAGCTCGTCAGCAAGATCATCCGTGAATTGATTATATGAAAGATCAAGAGATCTGAGTCCTAGAGCGCCATCAACGATTTCCTTGGATGGAACGCAAGTACTGTGGCACATTCCAGATTGCCGTAAACTTGTTTGCCAATCGGAATGTTTTTTATTACTAACACTATTCTGCATCCACGCCACTGCCACCATGGTGAGTATGTTTGGGGCATTAGAATTTTTGAAGAGTTTCGAAATGTATATATCTTTCTAGCAGTACTTGACTGAGCTTGATAAGGTCAAACCCTCAGGTTAATGAAGATATAGATTTATGTCAGTAACTCAGCCAGGTTTATGAATGAGATCCCTGCCTAGTTCTATGATCTGTGCATCCAACTGTTTCTCAACTAGTTCCAAGGTAGACTCTAAAGTTGCTAAAACTTTGCTATTGCATCTTCAAAATCGAGATATGTCGCAGTGAGTATTCAAACCTCCACAGGTGTTGGAGGTGCCCACTTCCCTTGGAGTGGAAATTGCTTTGAACTCCACTCTTGACTAGTTTTCTGTGCCCTCTGCAGCTTCTGTTGACATACCAAAGCTTGCTCAGGACTCAACTGGCCAGGATTGTGCTCTTCCTCCGACTTTGCCCGTCCACCATTTGGGCTTCCCTGTTTGCACTCATCACAACTTAAGCGAGATGTACTATTATTGAGGTAACTACACGCTTGTAAAGCTCGTATATTTGATGTGTCGCATTTTCACCATGGTATCGTTAGTTCGACCGTCGGATGAGAAACAATAGCATACAAGGGACATTGACTAACCTTAACGATGTTGACGACATATGGCACGCTCAGATCTGTTAGTCCACATCCTGACAAGTTCAAAGTGTTCAAAGGGACACATTCTCGGAGGCTTCTTGCCTGCACCACTTTTCATTTGGAAACATTTGTTGTGTTACATAGAGACAAGTGCATCCTTGCTGATATGAACAGCGCCTATTTATCTTGAGCAGAAGATACATATCATGCAGGAGATTCGAATTAACACAAGTGTCTTGGGACCTTACCAGAATCTGGAATCTTGTGTCTCCGAGCCCACTGTTGGCGAAGGATAATCGTCGCAAAGTTTTCGTGGAACCTGCAAGACCAGCTAGCGTTGTGTTCA
Source organism: Climacium dendroides (assembly GCA_950106755.1). Taxonomy (NCBI): domain Eukaryota; kingdom Viridiplantae; phylum Streptophyta; class Bryopsida; order Hypnales; family Climaciaceae; genus Climacium; species Climacium dendroides. The sequence goes on from OX467086.1 coordinate 26,742,428, forward strand.
GAAGGAAGAAAAGCTAGCTTGCACAATTTGCGAGTCTGTTCAACGTCCACCTCATGGCAACTGGACAAACGATCATGGCTTTTGACCAGAACGACCGAATTGCTTCTGAAGTCTCATCGAGTCCTCATTAATTCGAGTACTTCTTGAATCGGTTTGCAAAATTCTGACTCAGTGGAGTAAGACTTGGACAGAGTAGGTCCTACTCGTTACTTACAGAGGGCTTCGGCAAGTAGTTTAAGTTCTCGGTTCCACAACCGCAATCCGAGTTCCAGCTGCTGCAGCCAGCCCGCAACAGCTTGCGCTAAGGCCCTGTTGTAGCCATCATATTGCTCATGGTGAAAACTAGTTTGTACAGGGGAAACCTGCTTCGTTGCTAGCAAGGCAAGTTCTGATATTCCTATTGTGATGTGATAGGGAATGTGGATCGGAATGTTTCTTCTAAACCCTAATCGACCATCCAAAGAAAGAAAACAATTTCTTACAATTTTAATTAATTACCTGCGATTAATGTGCAAGTGAGAAATCAGAAGAAACAAAATGCGAGGGACCGGAAGCGAGGGACCGGAAGGCTCACCTTGAGAGATGCAAGCAAGTCTGAGTGGTCTTTCGGTCCAGCAAGGTGAAACGATTGTTAACTGATTATGACAAAATCCACAACTCTGTTAGAACAGCGCAGAACGTCCTAGAATGCTTTTCGACTGCTTGCAGTCTGAATTTTAAAGTAACATGTTAGAATTCCTTCCACAGATCTGGGAAAATGTATTGGAGACGTTGCACATCGGACATGTACATCATGCTTGCATCTCTCACTAGGGCTTCAGGAGGCAATCTTCATGGTCGTACGAAAGGAGTGGACATCGACGGAGAGACAAAGAGGTGACAACGGAGAGCCCGCGTTGAGAGTGGAAAGCTCTTCAAAGAAAACAGAAGAAAGTATTACCATCGCGTGAATCGTGTGCCGTGACAAACAAGCGCAGGCTGGTGATGACTGGAGTCCTGATTCTGTCAGCCACTGCAATCAATTCCTCAAGCGAGAGGTCCTTCAAATTTCTCTGTACATCAAATTCTCCTCTGGGATGACTATCAAGAAAAAACACATCAGGTAGCGGAATAGGGCGTGGTGGTGCATTTTCTTGTTAGGATCATAATATGTCTACAACTCGTCGTGGAGTTCACTTTCTCGTTTCATGGAGAAAATAAGGCCTCTACAGCGTTGCTCTGGATATGAGGTTCTGCGACAATTCTTTCCTCAACATCCACGGGTTGCACTAATAATGCTGAAGTGAATGAGAAATCCCCAAAGCACTACGTCGATTGAATACAGATAAAAATCTTAAGTAATTGGCAGCTTGAAGAATACGGAACAAGTTTCTCACCTCGAGCAATTTGACATGCGCTGTTTTCCTTGGCACCTGTGCGCTCTGTAGGGAGCTGCTTTTCTGCGGGCTCCTCTGAAGTCGCTCCGCCATATTTCGAACAAATGACACTGTAATTTCAACACTACCTATTGCTCACAAAAGAAACCACAAGACATTGCGAGCAGAAGTTTTGGCGACAGAGGCTCTGCTGCGAATCCCGAGGTAAATCATCGCTTTCTAAATGGCTATGACATTATCCCTGGCACCCTAATGCACATCAATGTCCACTTTTTCAGCGCTCCCTCATCCAGGTTGTTCTCGGGTCTAGTTGACAAAACGTGTAGCCTACAATGCGTAACGGTGACTTCATAACCATTCCGGGTTGCCATGAAGCCTGACTCAGCCGAAAGCCTATGATGAAGTGCAACTTCTGGGATCTTCGGAGAAACAGATGAGCCCTATTCACGACATTCTTCTTTAACTAAAGAAATCCCACTTTGAACGGGAGCCAACTTGGATTCCTGGGGATAGGAGGACAACCCTCCGTAATTGCAATCTCTGGAGGGATAAATGGGCTTCTAAATGCACTTTGACATGTGGAAATCGCGATTATATTGTACAGTACAACACATGAGAGATTCTTGGGATATACAGGGAATGTGCAATTACAGAGTGTGTGAGGGTTGAGTGGGTGATCGGAAATTTCTGGGCCGGCCCGACTTTTTAAGGTTACGCAAGATCAGTAAGGGCCATTTCCAACCTTACGAGGCAACAGGCTTACCTACGAATTCCACTCCGTACCTTAAGTGTACTCATAATATAATGATGTATGGTGTTCATAATGTACGGTCCTCCCTAAAACTGGTGGAAATTAAGCGATGGCAGCCAGCAAGGCATGAACTAAATGAGACTGGTCCTCAGTCCTGAGACAATTGGCTGATCAAGAGATAAGATTAACCTCCAGTAAGGCCAGGATCTGGCAGAAACAGCTTCAATCTCAATCTTTTTCTGCCAACGCTATTCCGTTACTCGGTACGGTGCAGCTGCTCTGCCGTGAGTGCCGTCCATGCATGCACTCTACAGTTACACGTTGAAGGAGGAACGTTGGCAATTTCACATATAATACCGGTAAGTACTAATCTTGAACAACCCAGAATATCTGTAAATCCGTTGATGCCCTGCTGATTCATCCTTGGCTAAATATTGTTAGTTGCTCTGAGCCCCATTTTTGAATCTCAGTGGTCCGCTTCATCACAGGCGCTTGAAAGATCGAACAATCTGTGTCCCTAATTTGATCTTTGTCTAACCTTCATCTTGAAAGAGAGAGTAAGAAGAAACGTTCTGGTCAGTCTGACGAGATGTTACAGCGCATATGCAAATGTGAGGGTTCTGCATGCAATTAATTGTATTTTTTATAATTCCTATGCAGCAGCTTTGTAGAGTGTTTCAGTGATTTAATGTTTCGAAGAGTTCCATTCTGTTTGCGTAGGGTGAGCAATACCCTAAGGAGGTTGAAGTTTAGGGTTATGATGAGTGGAGTGAGTCGGAATGTTGGCCATGGTGGGATGTAACTATGACTTTCTGCAATGTAAGAAACGTCAGGTGCTCGGTTCTTGCTCTTTTTTGCACCTCAAGGTGCGAGTCACCTTGCGCATTTTGGGCAGTACTTCCTCGAATTTCAGAATGGAGAAAATTTAACATGAATATGTCTATCAAATCCTCCAAATCGATCTACCTTCTTGCTCATTGTGGTCAGTCGCAGACCTTAGTCCTAATTAATTCTACCTGCTTCAACAGGAAAGGTTGAATCAAACTTATTATTTACTGGTGGCAGCAAACACATTCCCAAATTGTGAGATACTTTGATAAGGATCTGTTTCTGCAGCTTCGCGCGGAAGTCCAATGAGGTGGAAAAATCATGACGCTGAGGAGGAGAAACAGGAACAGGTGTACATCGGAAGGTCTCTGATTGGGTCAACCAATCCTTTTACACTCATGCCCACACCCGCCAACCCCATCACCCACACTCAGTACGTTCTTTCTCCGTTCACAACGTTATTCCCTCCTTAACAATGAGAAGCTTGAGAAACAAGAGTATGTCATATCCTGTAATCAAAGTACCGAGTAGAATATATCTCAGAATATGAAAATTGGCTTAAATTGTTGCATTGTAGAGGTTGTAAAAAATTATGAATAATGTGAAAAAAAAAAAAAAAAAACCTGCTCCATCGATAAGGTAGTGAAATTAAATTGAATCGCCGAAAATGTAGACAATAACTCCATGAGAACTTGGGAAAGTCTGTCTGATTTTGATTTTTTCTTCCCTCTTTCTTTGATAGTTTTCTTTTTCCAGAAGAGGTTAAAATTTTGTAGAACTCTGAGCCCTGAATTGCTGAGTCCTTCGACCTTGTTCTCAACGAAAGTCCTGGGCCAAGGTTTTCTTGCTGGGAGGATAATACCGTAATCTCCAAGTCTGACTGATGCACAGGCAGCCATATGTGACGGGCACGTCTGTGTTGGGCCTGAAGTACAAAGATGGAGTTCTCATAGCTGCCGACACTGCTGGTAAGCATACCTAAAATGAACTTTTCATGCCATTTTCCGGGATTTTCAAGACTACCACGTCTTCACGGCCTTCTATCTGTCGTGTTGAGTCTTGAATAATTACACATGAGAAGAAATTCTAGTGAGCTCCAAAGGCATATGATCCCCCAAGACTCTTAATTCCAAGTATTCACTTGAGCACCACCCTTCAAGCTATTTGGAATGTATGATGACAGATACACTTGTTGCAATTAATACCTTGATAACACATATTCATAGCCTTGAATATTTTAAGGAGTTTTCATTGGATATTATGGGCATTTCACAAGAAAACGGAATCTCTCTTTCCGAATTCTTTGAGAGGTATTTTAATTACATTGTCTATTGACACCTCACTAATTGGGTCCCAATTTTTGTTGGAGCCAAAGGGATCCTATCCAAACTGTTAGTAATGTTATTTTCTAAAATGTTGATAAGTTTAAATGACTTTGGACACATGGATAGTCGACTGCTTAAGAACTTAATAGAACTCAGAGACCAGATCTGCAAATTTTTCTTCTAATGCCTGTGGACTCTGGTGGATTTGGAACACAGGATCATATGGGTCAACGACGCGGTACAAAAGTGTAGAGCGGTTGAAGGCTGTGAGCAATAACTCGTTGCTTGGAGCCACTGGTGAAATAAGTGATTTCCAAGCTATCACTCAACTTCTTGACAGACTCATGTACTGAATCGGAACTCACTACAATTATAATGAAGTGTTTGATATAACAATCCCATTAGAACTTCCTTGAACCGAATTCCGGTTGTTGGCACAATTTTATGTGTTGCTATTGATTAAACTTGGAGTGCAGTCACTATTGTAAGTACCAGGGTCATATGCTAAGGGCCCTTCGATTTAATTAGTGCAGTTGTGACTGATGACAGAGTAACTGATGGAATGTGGGATGATGGCAATAACTTGGGGCCATTGGACATACACAATTTCCTCACTCGTGTCATGTACAATCGCCGCAACAAGTTTGACCCTCTCTGGAATAGCCTTATCCTCGGCGGCGTCAAGAATGGCGTTAAATATCTGGGATCTGTAAGTGGACCTCAAACTAAATTTCTCATTTAACTAGTATGTCAATGATCAGATGGTATACACAAATCTTGAAAAAACAAAACTCTCTGTGAATCTTATACATAGAAGAGAGATAGCGTCACCGCTTCTACATATCCTGAAAATGCAAGAAGGCCATGAACAAGGTAGACCTCGAGCCACTCAGGATTATCAACGAAAGACTCATGTTGCAGCTTAACAGTAATCCTCGAAATTCTTGAGATTCAAAAATGTTCAAAACGTGTTGTGTGGATGCTAATTGGTCTACAATCCAGGTGAACATGGTCGGAGTACATTACGTGGATCAGCACATTGCAACTGGGTTTGGGATCCATTTGGCACAACCTATCTTCCGCAGCGAGTGGAAGGAGAACATGACACTTGAAGAAGGAAAAAAGCTACTTGAGAAGGCCCTGCTGGTTTTGTTCTACCGTGACCGTTCAGCCATCAACAAGATCCAGGTACTCAATCAGCAACAGGTTATTTGAATTAATATTTGAATCGTTCCAATCGGCAATTTGCAAGTGGGAACTACAGAAAAAAATGATTTTAGTGTCACTGACACTGTCAAGTACAGTAAATGTCAGCATATTTGTCCAGTATTGTAATTTTAAGGTAATAGTTTACCACTCATTTAAATATTGTTAACAACACAGAAGTGGATTTGGATGACATCATGATGTTTACAATTAGTACCACTTGACATTTTATACCCATATGGGACTAAACACAGTTTGTAGTGTATAAAATACTTAAGCAACTCCACTTTACCAGGTAGCAAACATCACTGAGGATGCCGTTCATATTTCACGGCCATACGCCTTGAAACCGACTTGGAACTTGAAAGCCTTCAAAAATCCAACGGCCTCTGCTGCCGGCTCCTGGTGATTTGAACAAGACAAGCTGGCACACCAGTCAACCTGAACCTAGTCCATTTTATAAATTAAAGATTAATAAGCTCAAATGGAGTTCATGAATAGTTCATTCCACTGCCTTCAAGTTGTTGAAGTACTTTCCATCTTGGAAACATTCAAACCTGACAAATGCCCTTCTGCCTGTCGATAAGGATCTCGGTGTGAACATGACAACTTAGCAGAATCATTGTTGATCGGTCATTATTCCTTTTCCTCCCAGGTACTGATCTTAATCTCCATGTGGCTATTGAAGGGCGATATTGAAGCTGCTAGGGCTCTCCTTTTCATCATCAACATCCATTTAGGCAGCCCAGCCACTCTCAAACAATCGTGAAAGTTACCAAATGCATTTGACAGCTTACTTTTAAGGGTATGTTCGCAATTGGTGTTAAAAGAGTGTTGTTACTGAAGGTCTTAGGAACGAATTTAGACCTACTTTTGGACCAGATTCACATTGCAAACATCACCCCTAACACCAAGTGTGAACATACCCATACTAGAATACATAACTTGTACGTCACCATGTACAAGTTGTTCCGGTTGGCACTTGAACAACCAAGCTAGCGTGTTTGCTCCCGACTAGGGATCCATATCCAACTTGTAGGATGCAACCATTTCTAACCAAGGTTGGAGCATATTTCCAAACAAAACTTGGAATGTGTTTTCTACTACTTTTCAAAGTTGGAACTAAAAAGGCCATGACACATGTTCCAAAGCAATGAGCAAGAAAGTAGGAAGTAGTGAGAGGGAAAATAGTTCTTGAATGATTGGAATTGAAAGACTTCATACAATGGGTATGGGTTCAAACCAACTTTTGGCTTCTAATATTCATAGTAATTTCAATTCAAGGCATGAAATTACCAAAAAATTTGCAATCTCTACAATTTTTATCTTTCAATATGGCAAAAAAATTTACAATAGCTTATAGTGCTCCAAAGTATGGGTAGAATCACTTATTTTAACCCCTAAAAAGGACTAAGTTTCCATTCAACATACACAAGAAATTTTAGGTAGCTTTTTTAGAAGTTATTTTTGGTTAGTTCAAGTAATTTGAGAACCTTGTGGAAATCTTTTGCAAAAAAGCTCATCAACTTCTTAAATTTGGCATGTATGTAACTAATAAAATGGAACATACAATCATCCAAAAAAAATCAAATTTTAGTCCTCAAATCTCATTCTATGAGTAGTCAAATTTTGGTAGCTATGTTGGGTCGATTCTAAGAAAAATCATTTTTTTCTAACTTCAAGTCTTATTATCTTGCAATCTATGAGGTCAAATTTCTTAAAATTTATTCTACATTATCCAAATGCTCATCTTCAACTTTTCACTATTCATATTTCAAATTAAAAATTTCTTCATTGCACAAGAAATCATTAAAAAAATGGATCATGTATTGCCAATTCACTTAACCTCCTTGCATTGCAAGGTGATTTAGTATAAGCCAAACATTTGAGTTGCTACTAAAATTTTTCACAAGTGAATCTAACATCATATATTTATGAATGGTCAAAATTCCCATTTCTATGTAGAGCAAAAATCGTACTCCATGAGGGCCCAAAGTCTATTGACCTTGTTTTGTAGCAATGAAAAAAAGTTTTTTTTTCTTACTTCAAATATAATAATCTTTCAATCTGCATAGTCAAATGGGTTGAAGTTTTTCCACACTTTGGTCAAATACTTACTTCAATTTTGTATGGTTGAAGTTTCAAAAAAACTTAAATTTTCATTTCTAAATAACATATTGAAAAAATGCAATTTTTGAAAATGTCTCCTTAAAAAAAAAACTCAATCCTTTAGGGGTTTAGTGATTGGCTAGGGGTGGTTCTACCATACATGCCGTCCGTGTATTTGACTTAAGTTTGTAGAATGCCTCATTATGGTTTGTTATTCCAAGATAAATTGATGCTTGTTTAAATGATTATGAGGCCCTTGTTTGAGTTAGAAAAGGTGAACCAAGTGGTAGCAATAAGACAATACAACATTCTTCTTAGGTGCCATTTCAAATATTGTTCTAACAATTTTGTGCTGTGATGCAAATGAACTACAAAAAATAGTGAAATTAAGTTGCCTTTACAATTAGGTTGCCTTATCCTAAGAAAGTCAATTTACAAGCCATCAAAGTCAACAAATACTTCTACAAATGTTTCCGTTTGTATAGATAGAGGTTCATGAGTCCCAATTACAACAAGACCTAATTCAAAAGTAGTGCATTCTTGTACATGAGGGACAACCTAATTTCACTGTTTTGTATAGATGGACAAGTAAGCACATGTGAGATTCTTGAAAGTTCACTAACAATACAAACTAACACATTTAATAAGGAAACTCAAAAGCGCAATAAGCGTTAACTTTTTTTAATTAGAGGACATTGTAAATTTTCTCCTATTTTGTCAAATTCCTACACACAACACTCAATCCTTGCCATATAACTTATTGAGTCATGTATTTATTTGTCTACTATGGTACATCTGGTCTTTTCTCCTGAATATTGGTAGTGTGGCCTTACATGTCTCGAATGCAATAGAGGACTGAAAAAACTAATCTTACCCCAATAGCAATGGGAATCAGGGTTTTTTAAAAATCCAATACATGGATGAATGCTAAAATTTGGAGCATTATTGTAACATTTTATATTATCACTTTAGCACTTCATAAGAAATGAAAAAAAAAGTCTTGATGGGAATGGCTACATTTTTGAGTTCCAGAGATACGACATGAAAAGTTCAAACCATATTTGATACAATGAAGAAGTGAGTACCCAAGATATACATTCAGAACACATGTAACCTTTGAACATCAACACGAACATCTAATGTCCGATGAATGACAAGGAATTCTCCTGTGTAGAACAGAAATGCAACTATTCATCCTCGAAATTAGGGGTGGAAAGGGGGAAATCTTCTACAGTAGTTTGACTCCCAATGAATATTTTTGGTTTTTTCAAACTAGATGATGGCATACAGTTCCAAAAGGACTGATTTCCATGGTCACCAGCCTGGCATTTAAGGGTTAACCCATAGGTATCTAATTTTATTCACAGGTCATGTACAGTGGGGTACAGCTCAATTACGAATTCTTGCATTCACAGTGAAAAAAAGTTCACTGCTGCCCACTTTGACGCCCTCCCGAGGGCTGAAAAATTAATATTTTCTCACGAATTTTTTTTTACAAGATCCTCTTTATGCTAATAACATATGTGCCAAATTTCAAGTCCAAAAAATTTATACAAAAAAAGATATTCAAACGTGTACCAACATGTGTTGTTCAAAAAAAAATTTCACTAATACCAACTTTGACACCCTCCCAAAAATTGAAAAAAAAAGTTTTGGCCTTGAAATTTTTGGTGTAAGATAAACTTAGTGAAACTAACTTATGTACAAAATTTCAAGTTCAAAAAAATTTCCCACAAAGAGTAGTTCAACTTCTACCAACATGTGTAGTTATGAATTTTTTTTCCATAACAACACATGCTGGTAGATTTTGAATATATCTTTTTTTAAGTAAATCTTTTGGCCTTGAAATTTCACACACATATTACCAACATAGAGGTGATCTCATGCCAAAAATTTCATGGTACATAAACAATTTTTTTGCCCTTGGGAGGGTGTCAAAGTTGGGCCATAGTGAAATTGTTTCTCATGGCTACACCTATCAATTGGTAGAAGTTGAACTACTCTTTGTGGGAAATTTTTTTGAACTTGAAATTTTGCACATTAGTTAGTTTCACTAAGTTTATCTTACACCAAAAATTTCAAGGCCAAAACTTTTTTTTTCAATTTTTGGGAGGGTGTCAAAGTTGGTATTAGTGAAATTTTTTTTTGAACAACACATGTTGGTACATGTTTGAATATCTTTTTTTGTATAAATTTTTTGGACTTGAAATTTGGCACATATGTTATTAGCATAAAGAGGATCTTGTAAAAAAAAATTCGTGAGAAAATATTAATTTTTCAGCCCTCGGGAGGGCGTCAAAGTGGGCAGCAGTGAACTTTTTTTTCACTGTGAATGCAAGAATTCGTAATTGAGCTGTACCCCACTGTACTATACACTCTGAGCATTGCACCCCAAGTTGTGCAGATAGGCTGCCTCAACTTGTTGGGAAGAGGAGGGAGGTAAGCTAAGGTAGCAACACCCATAATTATTGTCCAATTAAGGGTTTGAGACATAATATCTACTAATACACATCAAACAAATTATCGGACCATACTAGCAAGAGAAAACTAATTCCTATACACTTTCAAATGTATTATTTGGACATTGTGAAAATAAGTTGTGAATTTTTAAAGAGTCCATTATACATGCACCTAATATCAATACTAGAGTTTGATATTTAGATGTAGTACATCCTTGTAATCACATCTATTCACTTCCCAAGATTTTCCAAGATTTTAGAGATGATGGTTGTGGGTACAGTGATGGTTATGGATGTTGTTACCTTAATTGCTATATGAATGCATGTTGCTATTGCTTACATATAAATCTCATTGATTTACAAAGAAAATTTGATTTCAAATAGTCTTGTTTATAGTAATTGCACATCAGTTTTAGCCATGGCCTTATGTTAGTATAAGGTTTTAGTACCTAAAGTCAAAAAATCTTCTTCAATAACCAAAATTATATGCTATGGTGGTTTTATTATTAATCACATACAACTAAAATTGGCAACAACCAAAGCAATTGGCTAGATCCTAAATCATTGTCAAATTCCTACAAAACAAAAATAAAAACTTTAACCCCTAAATGTCCAAAGCCTTTTTGGATTCAAAAACATAATTGCTTTTGAAGTGTTATAGGTCTAATTGTCAATAAGGTATAGAAATCTCAACCATACAATCTTGTAGTGTACTTGTTGTAGATGATACAAATCAAATTTGGAGTCATTTGATCACAGAGATGTGAGATTATAATGTTTTAGTATTGAAAAAGGAAATGCTAAAATTTGACTCCAACTGTATTGTTGGTAAAATTCAATTTCTAAACCTACTCAAATGAAAAAACTTTAAACTATAAAGTGCTTCAAAATCAACATACAAACATATTTGTGAAATAAAATATCATTCAAATGACTCATTGTGTGTGCAAAATGACTTTGAAATGCAAGTTGAAATGTCAAAAAATAGGAAAAAAAAAAGTTACAAAAAACACAACTAAAGTTGAAACTCCTTTTACTATAATGCTTCTCAAACACTCATAATCCAAAAATGTCATGATTTTGAACTTTGAATGGCTCCCAAACAATTAAAACAAATGTAATTAGGATTGACATGAATTTTTTTTTGCCACAATAACTAAACTTCAAGGGAAATCTAATTCAACAAATTTTATTGAAAACAAACATTGGATGGAGGATATACAAGCCCCCAAAGTTCTAGCCATCAAAATGCAGTTTGGTGAATTCAAATTGAACCCATGAACTTCAAATGGCTTCCCAAAATCATTACATCTTAGATTGATCTCAAAATTTTACTAGACAAACTAGAAGAAAGAACTTAGATTTCTCACCAAGTGTTATTAAATTCTAATATTAGGTGCAATAGTTATAGCACTTCAAATTGGACTTCCAAATTGTGTGGGGATATTTTTGGTTTCCTAGAGCACTTAGGAGTTAATCCTAAAAGGTTTGGAGGTCACTAAAGAAATTATCATTCATTAGATGAGATTCACATACTCAACAAGGCCATGGGTTTTCTAAAGTTCCCCAGAGTTCCTAGATTGTGGGAACTCAACTACAACAATAGTCTAACGTAGCAAAGCAACTACCATGTCAAATAATAATAATAAATAAAATTTAAAAATATTTTTCAATTAATAATTTTTATTTTAAAAATAATTATTTTTTTGATTTTTTAATTATTTTTTTATTCTGGCCACCAATGGCCGATTCATAGCATGGGGAATAGGTCTAAAATGACCTCTAATGCTCCTCCAAAACATCTAATGTTTAGTATCATGTGAATCCGATTTGCTTTAAAAAAACCAAGAGTACTCATTAGAGGTCAAATTATTGTGCAAGACCTCTCTTTTTCACACAAAATTCCAACAATGAACATCTACACTTCTATTATACAATACAAAGAACTCTTTGTCATCCATTGAACACTTAAAAACATGACATTTGACTCTTTTTTACATAAACTATAGAGGCTTGAATATGACTTGGTCAATTTTCTATTTTTGTGCCCAAATTTCAATATCCTTGTTCCAATATTGTACAACAAACATCTATTTATTGTATTTGTCATTTAAATTTATTAGGACATGCTTTTGAAAGCATGCTTGTCTTTAATCCTATAGGAACTAAGGGGTAGGCAAAACTTTCAAAATTGTAAAGATGTATTATAAAATGTGACTTAGAATAATAAACTATTGAAGACTTCCCAACAAAGTTGTAAAACATGATCCAAATGATTTGAAGATTTGGTCCTTAATTCTAGAAGGATGGAATCTATGACTACATCATCTTCCTTAATATCTATTGCTTTGCCTTTCTTCTACATTGCAAATAAATTTGAGCTATAATTATTTTTATTTTTCAAAGATGAAATCACATCTCGTCTACAATCTAAAAAAATTCAGATTTTATTGGTGATGATTTCATATTACCATAAATAAAGTGAATAAAATTCATTTCTAAATAAGAATCACCCTCCAATTTTTGAAAATTCTCTCATGTGTGTTTATAGTTAAGAATGTCATAAAGTAAACAAAATTTTGTGTCTTGTAAATAGACAACTAGTAGACCATGGTAATAAATTTGATGTTCAAATCACAATAAGTTTTTAAATTTTTAGGAATTTTTGAAAATTTAAATTGGAATAATAATTAGACTCGATATACTTCATTTCATTAGTTGGACTCAAATTCCCAAAAGATCATTGGCATGGTTCAAATTCATATTAAGAGCAAGGAGATAGGAATTCAAAACACACTAGAAAGACATGATATTTTGTTATTTATAGCATATACATTTGATTTAATAATAAAAAATTTATGTCACCTATGACAATGTTCTTATTTGATGCTAACAAAAAAAGAACAAGGATATCATATAGGTAGAGGCTCTGAAATCAGTGCAAGCATTAAGAATAGCTTCTATAAAAGGTCCATGAACAATGTATATGGTTGCTAGAATGGAACTCATTTTTTGAGGGAAGAAAGTGTTATTCCAAGTGTGCAATTTTATGACACTTAGGAGTAAATGAGGGCTACAATTATGTTCTGTTAATCACCCATTAATGTTGATTCCATTGTGAACAATAGAAATAACAATCACACTTAATTGACAATAAGGTTGAGGCACCAATTGTCAACTACACCTACCCAACTTGTAGGATGCGGTATTTCCAACCTTAGATTAGAACTGAGGCTTAAAATGTCTTATTTTGTCATTTTTAAGGTTGAAACTATTATGAATATGACACATGTCCAAAAGTAGTGAGCAAAAAAGTAGGAAGTAGTGAATAAAGGAGTAGTTCTTGAATGATTGAAATTGAAAGACTCTAAACAATGGCTATTGGACTAGTACACTTTTTGGCTCCCAAATTTCACAGTAATTTCAATTTCGAGAATAAAATTTTGAAAAATTAACAATCTCCATATTTCCTATTTTTCCACATAGGAAAATTTTCCATCACTTCATACTCCTGTCCATTTGCTCAAAAATTGCTTTAATGATTGGTTACTGGTGCCTCAACCTTAAACAATAGGAAGACATGATTTTACAAGCATTATAGCTCTTAAATACTTTTAAGAGGAGTGAATCATCAGGCTTTGGCATAGGGAGGGTATGTATGTGATGATTTATTTTTGACATTGTATTGGTACATTTATGGAACTTTCATGAACATCCTAAGCATCTTATTTATCAATTTTTGGATTAACTTGCTCTATTCTGAGGCAAATTTTAATTCATTATTGCTACAATCTATGAGCATCAATAGCAAGCTATACACCTTTCACTTTGAAAAATCGTATCTAATTCATTGTGAGTCATAAAATTATAATTTCAATTGCCATTGATATCTTTTTCATTTATCTTTCATCTAAAATAAATTAAAATGATTGGATAGATACTTTCTTCCATAGATTTAATTTTCTCCTTAGATGCTCCATTTATAAGCTTCTTACCTTAGCAATAAAAATTAGATGAAAAAACGTTGTTTTAGTTTGTCCAATAACCTCTGATTGTCATCCAAAATCTTATTTTGGGCTATACGTATAGGCCAAGGTTAATCCTTAAACATTTAGAGTCTTTTCCAAAATTTACAATTTGAGAAAAATCATCATAAAATACTATTTTGAAGAATATTATGGAATTCATATACTAATTAAATTGTAGATTTTGAATTTTAGATTCCATCTATGTTGTTAGATTTACCAATGCTATCACCAATATATTTTTATAAATTTTGAAAAGAAAATTTCAAAAATCCTTCAAAATTCAATTACAAACAAAATACTATCATTTTTTCAATGCAATTTGTTGAAATGGATTTGAAATGAGTTCTCTTTATACAATGATTTTTAAAAATTTTGTGTTCTTTAAATCTTTGTCCTCATTTTTGCAAATCTAGTTTTGAATTAGAGTCAATGCAATTTGGGCTTGGTCAACCACTTCACATACTTCCACATTAATTTTGTAATTCAACCATTAGATAGGACAACAACTTCTCCACAAATTAAGATGATTTTCATCCACATAGTAATGAGGATGAAACTTGAGTTTCAATCTGTTAGTCGTTCAGAAATTGGGTTTTAAGGGGTTAACCCTTAAGTGCTCTGACGTCCATATTTTGAACGATGAATAGAGGGCTTGTTTTGCCCAACTAACTTCTCATTCATCCAATGTAATACTTGAATCTTGAAAAGACAACCTTCCTTAATGACCAATTTCATGAAATTGTAGTAAATGGTATTTCTGTACAAAGATAAATGCAAAAATGTGAAAAAATTCAAAAAAGGATTGAGGCGTTAAGGGGTTAAGCTTTGCAACTTTCAGGCGGCAAGCACATCGACGTTCCCAAGTCCTTCCTTGAAGTCCGGGCGTCTCATGAGCGGGTCGGGTCAGCCGTGATTGCGAGCGGGCAACCCGTTCTCGGCGGCGAACCCTAAACCCTGCGGCAAGTCTCCTTTCTCTTCCTTTTCGATTGTAGCGATTGCCAGGAGCATCGCGTCGCAGCAGGAGCTTTCACGTTTCTGCCACCATGGTAATCCTCGTTCTGCGCTTCGAAACTTCACCTCGTCGTTCTGGAAAGCGCTCCTGAAATTTTGCAGCGAGTCGATTTTTCATTGGGGGTGAATTGCAGTAGTTAGGGTTGGGCATTGCGATTTGAGTATTGAACCACCGTGACTCTGCTCTGGAGATCGTGTTTTTTTTTAATGCGAGGCAACGGGAAAGCACTTTGTTGAGAAGGAAGTTTGCGAAGGAGGACGGGGATCTTTCTGTTTGCTTGCTTGGTTCGTCAGGATTGCTTATGCTTTAGGTTCGTGGTCTTTGTTAACAGGTGAACGTTCCGAAGACGAAGAAGTCCTTCTGCCCGGGGAAGGCATGCAAGAAGCACACCCTTCACAAGGTGACGCAGTACAAGAAGGGCAAGGATAGCTTGTACGCCCAAGGTATCTCCTCAATTTCATTGTAAACTGTTTATGCCATGGGTTGACACAAACTCGATTAAGGCTTTGGAGGTTCAGAGGGTTTGATGATCCTGAATTGGTTATTCGTAGTATTAGTTGGGGCGTCTAAAGGATCTGCACCTCGATTACCACCTTGGTTACTAGTGGAGGGAGATCGGGAAGCTGAACTTTCGTTAGGGTTTTCATATAGGGTCTGTTGCTTCAACGTCTGTAACATCTACATTGCCGCAAATTTTCCAACTTGGTCTGGAATTTGTGACAGGAAAGAGGCGTTATGACAGGAAGCAGTCAGGTTACGGTGGTCAGACTAAGCCCGTTTTTCACAAGAAGGTTAGCTAAGTCTACTCTACCCTGTCGCAACTATGTTTGTTGTGATGTTCTCTTGCACTACGATCTAATAGAGTCTCATTGGTAATCAATATTGAGGATCGTGGTATTGGTAATTTAATGTCTGCAGGCTAAGACCACAAAGAAGATTGTGCTCAGATTGCAGTGCCAGTCTTGCAAGCATGTGACACAACATCCCATCAAGGTAATCATTTCTTACAATTTATCCCTCTACTCGTGTGTTCATTGCCTTTACCTTCGCGAGTGTTTTCCTTGATCGTTCCTCCATGAGTTTTACGTTGCGACATTTTTGCTGTTTTGGTCTAAGGTATAATGTTACGTATTGCAGCGCTGCAAGCATTTCGAGATTGGAGGAGACAAGAAGGGCAAGGGCACCCAGCTCTTCTAGGCAATTGGCTTGTCCGCCTAGCTGCTGAGACGTCGAAAATTTGAACTGCATTTCAGTTTGTATCTCATTTTTCTTAATCCACATCTGAGACTTGGGTTGGACTTTTGGTGTTCCATCTTTACCGATGTTGATCATTTTCACTCTGATTCTTCTGGAGTCGGATAATTGGTTCATCCTGTATGGTTGAAGACGTTATCTATACTATTTTTGTTATGGCTGGCTGGTTCCAGTTTTGGTCCTTTCCAAGTGTTGGTCTCTTTCACAGCGATGACGTTCCGAATGACATTTGTAGAACATTCCATGATGGTAGGACCGCAGTCAATCTTGCAAAAGCTGAAGTGAATCCTAGCATTTCATTTGTGGTCTCGAGAATTCAAACTGAAACCCTATTTCTTAAGCTGGACCATCATGTCATGAATTTTCAGGTTGCCTTCGCACACGTGACAGCGACACCACTACAGCCTGCAGATTTACATTTTTGACGTCTATATGACGAAGAGCTCACATTGGACCAGATGTGTACTTTCTTTTGTTCAGTAGAGTTAATCGTAAAGGTCGTCCCCGGCTGTAACATACAATTCGTGTCAGAGGAAGGTTTAAGAATAGTACAAAAGAAAATTAGTACCACCATCGGACCCCAGTTTTGGTGCTCGAAAGAGTTTCATCTTATGTGTTTTTCAAACTCCAGCTCTTCATCCTTGCATTGCACACTCTTTTATGATCTATACTACTTACCAACACATGTAATGTTTTCATTTTTTCTAATGCCATTGCACACTCTTTATGATCTATACTACTTACCATTACACACAATGTTTTCATTTTTTCTAGTCCTATTGTATATAGGGACACTTGTAGCTTGTCTATTGCCAGAAGGATGAGTACCTCTATCAAAGAAATGAAGGATATCCATCTTGCCTACTTTCACCTATCCATTTTGAAATTTTGTTCACCTATCCATTCTTAATTATTTTAGATTTTTTTTAATATGACCAAAAGATCTTAACCAACGGTAGAGATTACCTCTTTATATTTATCTAATGCAATGTTACATGCTTGGAATTTGTAGTTACATACCTAAAGGTGATGTGCTATGTAGGGTTTAGGTATTATAATATTATTAAAATATTATAATGAAAAGGCGATGGATAGTCAAAGGTCACACATCTATTTTCTTGGCAATGGCCTTAAGGTTGCCATTGCTACAATCTACCCTCATATAAAGTTGGTCCCATTTGATTTCTAATTTTCAAAATATAATCTACTTGATTATCATTTTGAAACCCTTAATTCTTGATCCTTTGCGGGAGATTAAACAATATTGTAATGTTGTAGAGTTTTAGATCTCCATATAATCCTCAAAGTAACTACACTTAAAATCACATGAATGAGCTTTGAAATATATCCAATATGCTTTAGAAAATGAACAACAATTTTATCACATTGGTGAAAGACTATGAAGCAAAATGCAAATGGTCCTATAATTTTTGGAAGCATTGTGAATTAGTTACAAATTTTCAAAGATGTAAGATGTGGGAGGGCTAAAGGTATCATGTGGGTGATGCCAAAATCCATTTGATGCACATTAAAAAATGGCATTAATAGTATCAAAACATGTCATTGAAAAGAAGTCCAAACAAACAAAAATTGACCACTTGCAAGGTCACTACCTCCACAATATTATAAATAGATTCATTAAACTTTCAACCAATTTCAACTTTACAAATTAAATCAATTTCATGAATTATATAACTTAATTTCACAAAAATGGTATATCATGTATAAGATTCTCCATATCGCTCTCACCAACAACTAATGGATTGCAACACTTTCAAATCCACAAGATTGTGAACTTTAACTACATTCGGTTTGTGTTGCTTGCATTGATGTATGGTAATCAAAGATGAGAGAAAAACTGACATTGCTTGCTTCAAGCTTTGAAGTACTATACTAAAAAACCAAAGAAAAATCGACCTGTAGAGGCTTCCAAGTAAACATAGAACAAATAAGAACCAATGGACAATGAGAAGGCAAAGAATACAAAATGTGGAAGTGAAGTTGAGAAGTTGAGGGAAAAAAAGAAGTGCAAAAGGATTCATGAAATTGGTTGGCAAGATTCATTGAGTTGCTAGAATTAAAGGTTCACTATCATGAAATTGAAATGTGTCTTATGAACTAATTTAGAACAGGATTTGTGAATTGGTAGAATACTTTGATAATTGATTTTGGTTGGAAGGTTTATAAACTACCTTGAAACTTTTATGAAATTGAGTTTGGACTTCTATGGAGTCATCTTACCAAAGGAGTATCTTGAATGGTATGAAATGAATGACAATAGCTATCAAAGGATGCATTGGTTACACTAACTTGTCCTAATAGTAATGGAGAAATTAGCATCATCTTGAAAACTAGTGTCATTGCAAAATTTTATTTTCTTGGATATTGGTTCAATAGAATAATATTTCAGCCTTCACTAATTCAAAATAGTGTGACTTTGGTAAATCATTGTCACATGCACTATTGGAACAAATTAGTATACATACATCTACATATTCACACAAGATACCTACGTCAATGTATTGTACTTCAGTTGGAGTATGTTTGCACTTATGCTAAAGAATGGTTTTAGTGAAGGTCTTATGAATGTATTTTGGTATACTTTTGGATTAGATTCAATTTCTTGACAACATTCCTAACATGAAGTATAAACACACCTTAATTTAGTATAACTATTCTAAATTTAATTCTTTATTTGTAATGGTCTTTTGATATCTGAATGATGCATTTTTCTAATGCATTAGAGCTTCCTTTTATTTACTAAGAGCAATCTACTCCAAGATGGTTAAAGTTAGATAAGTGGCCAAAGTGCATGATAAGTACTCCAAGTCCTTTTCAAACATTGTTAATGCAATAAATTGCATCTTTTGAACTCATTGTGACAATGAACTCCAAAAAAATCAAATTGATTTCATTACACCCCCCCTAAAGAGCTCAAAAAAATAATTAAAATTAAATTTTTTATACCCCTTTGTGAGCTTTAAAAAATAATTTAAATTAATTTTTTATACCCCCCATTGAACTCAAAAAATAAAATTTAAATAAAATTTTTCATTATCCCCCCATCTCACCCCTTTGTAGTTTCCAAGTGAAGGTGGAGATGCCAATCAATATGGGATATATCATGAGGGCCGTATCCAATCTGTATCCGTATATCACTCTAGATCCATACCCCTAATTTGTATCCATATATGTATTTGTATATATATATAACTCTAGGTCCATATTTGTATATTGTATCTGTATCCCATAATCCATATCTCATATCTATATTTGTATATCATATCCATATTTTATATTTTTTAAGATCAACGACATTGGAGGGGAGAGGATTTTTCTTTAATAAAAATCAATGGCCTGTGATTTTTGGAGGAGGAGAGGGAGGGAGGAAATAGGAGTTTTTGCATCTTTTTGTTTTATTGTTAAAGCATTCCATCCTACCATGTTTAAGTATGCCAAGCCCAAGTTTAGTCAAATTCTTCTTTCCTTCACTAGCAATTGATCAATTCATTATTTACAGAAAAAAATTTGTACCTTAAAAATTTAAGATAAGAAGTTGGAAGGCTTGTCAAATATAGATATGAAATTATGGTCTATATGGGGAATTTCATTAAAATGGTGCCATTCCGCAATATTGGTAGTTTTACGGTTTAGAAAGGACAGTAAAAAATGTACACTTGTTCTAGATGTATAAAACATCTACATCATCCCTAGATACTTGAAATCTACATTTATCCTAAATGTCACTTTTATGGTTTAGAATACAAGGTCTGAAATCTATATGAGTCCTAGATTTTTGAAATCTATCAAAATCGTGATCAAAATCTAAGATTTCTAAAATCTATACCTATCTTAGATGGCATGTTTACGGTTCAAACCGAGTAGTCTGAACTCACTCACCTTCCAAAAAACTGAGTTTAGGTGTACCATGGGCTCTCATGTCCAAAGAGTTTACATATTAGCCTACAATCTAGATGAAAGAGTAGTAACAGAGTCCAAATTAGGCGGTGGACAGCACCAAGTACTCTTCATCTGAAGTGGAAGTAATGTTGGACTGCTCGGTCTAGTGTCTGCATGCTTGCCGCCCAACGATACCATGATTGCTTCTTACCCCTTCAATCTGTTTCCAACCGAAAATTGGAAGGTTGGTAAGAGGAAGAGCTTGACTGGAGGAGGGAAGAGATTTGGACCATATCGATTCGCGAAAGCTCCACAGGCGCCATGGCGGTCCTCTTCTTAACATGGTGCTGCTGCGACGATGGATGGAGTAGCGAGGATCGATGTTTTTGCAGGAGCTTTAAGTAGATGACGGCGTCGATGTGATGTAAGAATTAGTTAAGTGTGTAGGCCTCTCATCTTTTAAGAAAAATACCTTCCCACCGTGTTCATTCTACAGTGCTCTGCAACTTTCTTCTTTGAATGTTTGCATAAAAATTAAAGGCATTCATACTTAGTGATTTCAACTTATTTGACTCTCGTACCCAAAGATCTATTATCATTTGCATATGTCTCCCAAGAATCACACTTCTACGTCTGTTAAAATGCTGAATGTGACGGAAATAGTATCTTCTATCTTAATTTTCCTCGTGGGCTTCTTCTGAATCAGACACGCTTTGAAGCACATGAAGTAAAGTCTTAACAGAAGATAGACAGACTCTCGGGGTTGAAATTTTGAAATTCTTCTCAATTCGATTACCGCGGTTGCAGTTCTGCGTGATAAAGTTCCTAGGTACGGTTTGTTACTGATCATGGTCGAAGTCTACAGTTTTGTTTACTTGAGGTGCTCCGGCTCCAAAAATTATTTATTTATTCTCTCCGCTTCAGTTGCAATACAAGGTGAAAACGGACGTCATTCTAATTCTGGTAATAATCGTATCTGACTACAGTACTGCATTTACGCTGGATCATAGACGTCCCAAGGTATCACTACTGGACAAGCAACACGTGTTTCAACATATTATCACTTCAACATGAAAGCACGGACATGGAACAATTTTTTCATAGCCAAGAGGGCTCAAATTCATGAAACCTACATTGAGGTACCACCTAATTGCAATCCTAGTGTAAAAACATGAGAGCCTAGGTTAAAACGTATGGTGCTTTTTTAGTAGCTGATCCATTTCCAACTACCCCTATTTTCAATCTATAGAGTACTCTATTTCTGAGAAGGTGTGGCGTAGTTCAAGGAATAGTTGTGGTGCATTATAATTGGTTGCAAGGCTGTCAATATTGCAACCAACTGTAGGTTGATTTTGCAATCACTCTGGTTAGAATTACAAAAGTCTATATCACCATTATAGGCCGAAGATAATCTTTCACTAAAAAATTCATAGTAATTATGTTTTGTATAGTAAAATTTTGAAAAGATATGCGGTCCTTCCAATTCAAATTCTATTTGCGTATATTAGAAAAACTCTGCACTCAAAAAACTTATACTTCAAATATACATAATTGCTTAAGTGGTTGGGAATGGGTCATGTGCTCTATTGTGCAGTAGATGGATTTGCCCAGGTTACTCTCATAGCTTCTAATAACCTCTATCCCTAAAAATTCATATTTTATTCATTGTACTTCCAAACTTTATCCTTCAGTTATATTTTGCTTCATACATGTTTGCTCATTGCAACAATCTTCATAATACTAACACTTAATTGTCTTCCAAATTGTCTTTTTCATATTTTGTTGATTGTGAGGGCTATTTTCTCCACTTTCTTAGTTTCTTTTCATATTGACAAAGTTCTTTTTTGATATTTTATACCCACGTGATTCCCAAAATATGGATTTTTGCCCAAGTGCAATAATCATTGACTTTTATCATTCAAGATGCAAAGTAGCTCTTTAAAAATTGATGTCATATCTCATTTTTATTCTTATTCTTGTCTTTAGATGATAAAACAAGTCTAAAATTAGATGATCATGGTTCATGTGGAATGAAACAACATTTGGAAAATTAAATTTTTGAACTTTCATTTGTCTCTCACATAGTCTTATAGAATCCTTAGAATTCTTCTAATGAAAAGATTCATTGATATGTACAAGCAGAAAACAAGTAGTCATACATTAGAATATCAAGGGACTTGAGCATTGAAGCACTACCTTATTCTTGAAGTAAGGACCTACTTAAGCTTTCTCATATCTATTATAGATGTAGCTCCTATGGATGCAAAGCTTCTTTGGCTAAGTTACTAACATTGGTTTGTACCATTAGTAAAGTGCAAAATTAATATGACACACCTGCAAAATTAGTATCATTATAATAAATAAAAATTATGAAAATTAGTGCAATTCAATGACATTTCAACTTTCAATAATTGAAATAGTGTGAATTTAGTAAATTAGTATTACTACACGCTAATAGGACAAATCAATAAAGTCTTCTTTAGTCTAGAGTCAATAAAAAATAAATGCATATAAAAATATTCTACAAGATGGCTTGACTAGGAGATGTTGGGATAAGATATTTCCTCTTCCTATTTTTTAAATTACTTTGACCTCACCCATGTATGAACCTATAGCCATCTTATTCACAAAACAACCCCTTTGTCTCCATGGAGAATCTAACATTGTATAAGGTACGGACCTCCTTTAAAAAACAAGTTCATCACAAGAAAACATTAAAAAAAATTTAAAAGCAATAGAAAATTGTAGATTTCCATGAGTTCTTGGATTGCAGGGAACTTTGGGAACTTTGCCAAATTGGTAAGTCTGAAATGGTCTGGACCATGCCACATCATATAATATTAACTAATTAATTAACTATTAATATATTTTTTAGAAAAAAAATATTTTCTTAAAATATTTTTTTATTTTTTTTAATATTCTGATGCATTCTCAGCCTAGAGAACATACTTGAATGGCCTTCCTAAGCCCTCAAACCTCATCTAATGATTATACTAGTGGTATATATTTCAAAACTTGAATGTACTCTACTAATATGATTTGGCCTATATTGGGCTTGCTTCCATTTTGCATGTAATGGCCTAACTTACCATTTGGCCTTTTTAAAAATAAGTTGCCCTCCACCTTTGGTCATGCTTGAGGCACCTTATTTTCAAAAAGACCCTTGGGAAGAGATACATTAGGGCTACTTTCCATTGGACTCTTGGAGTGTCAATTTATAGAGGGTGGCTGGAAGCTCTAGGTAGCAATTGAACGAGGAATGAGGTTTCCATTGCACAACTTTTTAAAAGTACAACTCTCATAAATGTGAACATGGTATCCATTACATGAATAATGGCACACTTTCTAAAAACACAACACTCATGCGATTGGTTTCTAGAATTCTAGTATAAAGAATCCTCAAAATAGCATATCCAACCCACCATCCAAGCATTCCAACTCTGCAAATGCAAAATACAAGGGCTAGAGGTTAGAAGGGAGTCTAGAATTTGGACTACAGTGGAAAGTGTGAGATGGGTCCCGTTCAAGAGGTCTAGGTGCCCAATGGAAATAGCCTCTCACCTTCGAAGAGATAGAAAACAAATGGGTTTAAAGTAGACTGAGGCACCTAAATGTGACTCTTATTCAAGATTTGCAAACCATAACAGTAGCTATAGAATAAAATGATGTGTGTTTGTTAGGGAATGGTTTAGAAAACCAACAAAATTGGTTTCATATTTTTTTTCAAGCTTGTATGAATTTAATACAAAATTTGTGGAAACAAGTACCTACAGTGGACAATAGACTAACACAAAAGTGGACACAAATATACTCCAAAGTAATAGATTGTAAGCTTCTATCACACTTGTTTTATTTGCCAATCTAAAACCTCTCTCCACCACTGTGACACATTCATATAAATTCACATGTTAGCATTAGGTCCATCTACACATTACTTTAGGGCTTATTCTAGGTGTCAATAAACAACTCCTCCTACCTCAAAAGTGCTATGAGGGTTAGCTTACATGTGAGCTCAGTGGCCAAGTTTACCACTAATTCTAGCAAGAAGACAAAAGCAACTCCACCAATTGTCTTGCTGGGGTGGGTGCAGGAAAGAAGGAGTTGAAATTTCACTGATATTGATGGACAACCTCATCAATGAAGACTAGCCAATCTTGAGAGAATCTAATACATGTGAATTTCCTATTGTATCCCTGCCCTCCCACTAGGTCATAAAAGTACATGGCTATTTTCCCTACAATGGGTCTGCGGTGAAAGTTCCCCCATGACTAATATTGGCCAGGGAGAATTGACCCCCTCATTGTGAGAAAGAGCCCCCTATTTTTTGGCCATGATTTTTTATATTTCTACATTGCCCCTAGATAATTTGGGTCCACTGATTGCAATTCTGATTCAGAATTTGCAAAGAAATTCATCTGATTGCAAATAAAAAATTCCACAGCGTTTTCCCCAGGGGTAAAACGGGGCAATGAGGGGGTCAGTTCACCCTGGCCGTGTAAAGGCCCTAAGTGTCCTCTTTTTTACAACGATTGCATTGGTTCAATTTTTGTGGCGAGAAACTAAAAGTATTTGGAGACTGGGTATTTCGGACTGAGCGCCGGGTTGGAAAGATTCTCACGTCGTTCGCTCCTTGACTCCTTGTTTCACTCCGAAGGAAGTGGTTTATAATTGTACTGTACTGAAAAGGACGAAAAGTAGATGTACGAAACAGTGTACTGGTTCCAATCCATGGATTCGGCGGGGATTCCGTCGTCCTTCATCATGAAGTTCCTTCGGGGTTTCATCATCCATTCATCATGCATTCATCCAACAGAACTGGCTACTTAAAATTCGCTCCTGTGCTACTTAAAATTTCCAGTAGCTCAATGTACATTGCAGAAGATCCTTGGGAAAATTAGATTTTAGCCAAGATTGCAACACACCATAGAATTGGATAGCCAATTTGCAATTGCCTCCACAATGGAAGTAGCATCTATTTACTCAGTTTAATTTGTGTTATAGTACTCTTAATAATCCTTTACAACTTGCAAAAATTTTCTTAACCTTTTCTATTTTTTTTCCCAATACTACTTCTCTTAACCCCTAAATGTCAACAAGATGAATATTAGAAGTGAGGAATTTTTTTGCACTTGATAAGGAAAAACAAAATAATTTGAAATTGCCTTGTTTATTGAGGACTTCATGGTTGAATTTTGGAGCCAACTACTTCATGAATGTGAATGTGCAATTTCTAAGAGAATCCACCATCCAGATTTTGAAATTATAATATTTGATGAATAGGTGCTTTCAGAAATTTCCGATTCTCAACGTCCAAAAAACAACTGCAATGACGTTCAGGGGTTAAGGTAGTCAAAGTTGATGCCTACTTGTCTTGAAGGTAGCATATTGCACTAAATTCCATAAACTAGTTTTGGGATTATTGTCATCTTGTAATTCACCCAACATTGCTTCAGCCTACACTAAATTTAGGCCTTTGTTTGCACCAATAACAAAGTTATTTACATTCATAAGTATTTAGATTGTAGTCAAAACATCAATTTGAGGTGAAAATATCCAAAATTGTCAAAATAAACAATTCAACATAGTTGAAGGCATGTTTTTCAAGAAAAGAATACTATTATGGTATCAACAATTGAAAATCATGACTATATTTTTTTTAAATTAAATTTTTGAATAAGACATGTAATTATTTACCGCGGATTTTTGAAGTAGAAGCTCCCTACATCACAAAGTATAGATCCTATGGTTTTCGTGCGGTTATTGTTGTTTCATGGGTTCGCATGTTAATTGTATCGTTATCACATCATTACAGTGCATTGCTTTGCATTGCTATGATATAGTTACAAGTAATGCATTGTAACGATGCGGTAACGAAGCAAACTCATGAAACAACAATAACTGCACAATAATTGTTGCCAAACCGTAAGGTTTAAACTTTGTGATGTAGGCCTTTGAAACCGTCACATAGCTTGGTCATAAAAGATGAAATTTAGAGATTCAATAGTCAACTAATCACAATTACATAAAGAAACAATTTAATTGCACTTTACAGGATACTTTCAATGAAAATCTACTTGTCAAGAATGCCTATATGAATGCCTC
Organism: Climacium dendroides; assembly: GCA_950106755.1. Taxonomy (NCBI): domain Eukaryota; kingdom Viridiplantae; phylum Streptophyta; class Bryopsida; order Hypnales; family Climaciaceae; genus Climacium; species Climacium dendroides. Next base: position 26,768,778 of record OX467086.1, read on the forward strand.
TGGGTGTTTCCACCTCAATTAGTGACTTTCATTAGTTTTAATACACTTCAAAATGTCCTAACTAATTGAGAAATTAGATTTCTTCAACAAATTTTGGGACATGTTATGGTACAAAGAAAAATCTTATATAAAATGATTTTTTAAATTTCAAAATATTTTTAAATATTTTAAATTAATCAAATTTATTCTTGAGAAAACTTTAAAGACACATAAAAAAATTCAAGACTTTTTTAATTAGTTAGTGGAATTAGATTCTTTTTTAGAATTTTGTGGTAAGATTTTTATGAATTTAAAAAAATTTTACTGATTGAAATATGACCCTAAATAGTTATACTTTTAATATGTCACTCTCCAAAAGAATCATCAAAAATAATATAAAAATATTATACACTTTCCAAAATTTTGGTAATTATTAAAATGGAAATATTTGGAGTCATATTTTAGTTAATGATATATTGCTTGATAAAATTTCTAAATTCATGAAATTCTTAACCCTAAAATTTCTAAAACAATTCTTATTCCACTTACTACAAAATCTTGAAAAAATCTTCCTTGTATTAAAAGTTTTTTCACTACTAAAATTGATCAAATAATTTTAATTTTAAAAAAAAGATTTATGCATAGCGAGCTACTTATACCACAACATTTCCAAATTTTGTTGAAAATCTCCTATATTCTCAATTAGCTATAACAATTTTTGTAAATATACAAAACATATTGAAACCACTATATATATTTGAATGTAAGGTAAGAGGATCAAATTCCACAATTATAATTGCCCAACAAAAATGTCAAAATCAATGCATAGGGTTTCATAAATGGATCATTGAGATTGTTCTATATACTTTTTGCTCGTAGTTGTATTCTTAATTCCCTCTAAGTTAAATATACATTCATGGTAGGCTAAAATATATGAAAACATGATGTGGATCATTCTTTAAGAGCCAAAATTACATGAACATCCTAAGTTTTGCATTCATCACTTTTTAGAGTGACATGCTCTATTCAAAAGGCAATTTATGAGCATCAATAGCTCCCTACGCACTTTTCACTTTAAAAATTTATAGTTAATTCATTCTAAATAAAAAAATTACTATTTAAATTGCCATTGCATTGTTTCTCTTTTCTCTTTCTATCCAAAATATATAAAAATGTTTTGCTATGTTGATTTCCTAGAGAGGTTCATTTTTCCTTAGGTAAATGATTTACGAGCCTCCTATCTCATATACATTCATGCAAAATGTGGTGATGTCATCCCACTACGAATTTGTTGGGGTGATTGTAGACGATTTCATCTATTTATCAATGAAACCCATCTTGAAAATGCAACTCAATAAAAATTTGCCTTAAATAATATTCTAAATTAGGTAGATGTTGTCTCTTCAATTGGAGATCCATTAGCCTAAGTACCTACACTCAATTTTTTTATGATCAAATTTGTCGATGTAGTGAAATTAGGGATTGGAAAGGAACCACACATGGTGTTCAATATGAATTTTATTCACTTTTTTCTTCAATAATTCATAGTAATTCAAATTTTGCTCAAAAATTCATGTATTAGACATGTGATTACAAACTTGAAAAATAATAATTCATTAAAAAAATGGCATTAAAATAGAAAACACAAGGTGGAGGCAATCAAAGTAGATGAAAAATTGCCAAATCCTTCACAAAGGAATACTAAATCCATCAATATTTGGATGAAAGTTATTAGTAGTAAATATTTTATAGATGAACATACATATGTGGATGATAGTATCTAATTTCTCCTTAGTTGCATGTTTTCTAGGATATCAATTGCTCAATTAATTTTAAAAAATTAAAAAAGAATTAAATAGATGATTTTGAGGTTTGATTCCAATTAGGGTCATTTTTGGTGATATATCTTGTCCTTTCAAGGATAAGGGATAATCCTAAGAAGAAGGGTTATGACCATAGAAATGAGCTATAAAATCCTTAGTTACACTTTGTATGTTCTTTTAATGTTGTCCTTTCAAGGATAAGGGATAATCCTAAGAAGAAGGGTTATGACCATAGAAATGAGCTATAAAATCCTTAGTTACACTTTGTATGTTCTTTTAATGTTGTGACTCTTTATTCTTGAATTTTATTATTAAAAAATTTCAAAGATGAAATCACATTTCAACTATGATTATAAAAAAAATTCAGGTTCTTTAGAGAAAATTTGAAATTATTGTAATTTTTTTTAAAATGAAGAAAATTAATTTCAAATGCACAATTAGCTCAAAATTTATGAAATTTTTTCCATAGGTGTATAAATATACATGGTAGTGTAGAATATCATGGAATAAGAATATTATCTATGACTTTCTCTGATTAAAAAAATAAAAAATCATGGCTATAGGCCCAAAGTTTAAATTGCAATAAAGCATTCAATTTTAGGTATTTCAAGTTGAAGTAGAAACCACATATTATTAGATTTATTTCATTAGTTGGTCTCAAATTCAAAAAAGATAATTTTTATAGCTCATATTTCACATTAAGATCAAGGACCTTGAAATTGCCAAAATACACGACATGGTGACCCGTGGATTAAACATTCTCAAATGAAATGTGAACAATACTACAAATAGAGGATTTCCAATACCATTTTCTTTTTAAAAGTGATCAACTCAATCCTCCAAAAATTTGAATAAAGAATTTCTTTTCTCAATCATCAAAATGTGCTTAATGTCATCTAAAGGCCATTTTGTAGACTCCTAGGCTTTTGGGGTTAAGTAGTGAAATTAAAGTGAGCAAAATTTTTGTTATTTTTTTACTTGGATTTGGCTTGGTGTCTACTTCAACACTATAGAAAAGGGAGGAAAATGGATGAATTCACCCAAACCATCTTCAATATATTTGAAGTTCACCAAATTTTGGATAAAGTTTATTTATTTTAAGTAATTTTGTAGATGAAAGTATATGTGATGGATGTATGAGCAAAAGGGATTGATTTAATTGACTTGCCTACACTCTAAGGTGTGTCATTGTACCCGTCTATTGGGGAAAAAAAATGACTAGGGTTACATTGGAAATGACAATGAAGTCCTTTGGATGATTTAATGAGGGGCTATTGTATAGAAAATAATAGTATTTCATTCAATTTTTTGGGAGATAAGTGCTTGAGTACATTCTAAATGAGTTATGATGAAAATTTCTTCACTATTGTATTATTGATCTCCCTTGTAGTGTATTATTTTTGGCCACTTTTTGCTCAACATTCTTACTTTTAGCCATAAAAATGTTTTTTTTTGAATTCGTGCACAACTAATAAAATGAAGTTCATCAAGTGTAGTTCTATTTCAATTGAAAAATTGAAAAATTTGAAAAAATCAATATTTCATTGCAATTTGAATTTTGGATCTATGATTGTAGTTTCTTGATTTTCTAATTTTCTAATGCCAAGGTAACTTTGGTTTTATATTATGATGTAACATACTATAATATATACCTATGGTGAAAGCTTGAGATTTTTTTAGCATAGTTTGTATTTGATATGAATTTTCTTCTCTTTTCCTAAAAAAATTTCACAAAAATTTCAATTTTTTAAAAATAATTTCAAATTAAAATAATTTAAAAAATCAAAATTCAAGATTCAAGGTGAAAGGATGACATGCAATTTCATCTTTGGAAAATAAAAATAGCATTTTTCATTCTTGTGCAATATGAAAATGGCAACAAATAGAACGAAGAATTATTAGGTCTAAATCCTTAGTCATGGGCTCATCCTTTGAGTCTTCGACCTCAACCATGTGCTTTCCAATATTTAGTCAAAAAGAAAAAGTGAAAAATGCTCATTTACATAGCAAATTTATGAATTTGGTACCAACATTTTGTTGACGTGGTTTGGTTACTCCTATCCTATTCATTTATTGGTAGAGAGGTAATCAAAAAAAGGAAAAAAAATCTGAAATAGTTTTTTTACCAACCTAATCATATTTTATTTAAAGATAAAACATAAAATGAAATGAAATGAAATGACATAAAACAACCGCACAAAGTTTTCATAATTCTTTGTCATTTTGGCAAAATGAGAACCTATAAAGGATGTTGAAATAGCTGGTAATGCGCTTTTATTGTGGTAGGGTACTTGGTTGTACGTGCACAATTTGAATAGAGCAAATGCATTAGAATTCTAAGAAAAAAAAGACTAAAATTGAAAAAGCTAAAGTTCAATTAGAAGGTACTTACTAATGAAGCTAAAAACACGGATGGTTAAGTGTTGAGGCAAAACTAAAGGCAGAACCATCCATCATCAACCATAGCCCCATGAACAAACAATAGAGTGTTTGAACTTTAGGAGAGGTTACAAGTAGTTTCTAAACATGAGTTCTTGATTTTCAACCATCAATTCCTCCATTCTTTTCATGACATATGTTTTTGAGTTGGCTTGGAGTGCCAAAGTGAATAAAAAGTAGTTTCTTAAATGGACGGTTTTGAAATTCTACACATTGGATATGGGTCCAGACCAACTTTTGCCATCCAATATTCATAGTAATTTTAGTTAAAGCAACAAAATTACCAATCATTTCTATCTCTGCACCTATGGGAATATTGGCTTCCCGTGTACTACTCGAGATCATGGTTACAATTGCTTTTTGCGTCGATTATGGGTGGCTGCAAACATATTAGTTAGACTCCTTCCAGCGCAGTAGCAGGACGCAGGTAGCGGTGAAGGGAACATGTGACGGCGAGACCGATGTGGAGAATTCGCAGTACAACACTTGTTCACACAAGCTTCCCTTCGGCACAAACGCAATGGTCCATGTGGCACCCAACCGGCCTAGTGCACAGACTGTCTGTCTCGCGCGCTGGCTTTGTCGTAATGGGGAGACCGCATGCCGCAAGAAACCATCTCCACATTTGTCAAAGGATCCTGGAATGCTGCAGGAAAAGAGTGGATCCCGGTCCACATTTGGAGTTGGGGAGAGGTTGGCGGCCGAATATCGGGAGAATACTGGTGAGGTCCAAGCGTGTACGGACACCTAGGATTGCTCGAAAAGTGCCCGCCATATTTGGGGATGCTGTCTAGGTGTCTGGGCTGCCATGTGCCCATGTGGACGGACTGCACGGTTCTCGTAGCGGTTGTGCACCTCAAGGACTTGTTCGTACTCGGGCACCAAGACGGAAGATTGACAATTACCTTGCTCCGACCTTGTTACCTTTGAGAGCACTCAGAATCCCGGGAGAATTTGGAGCAAAATCCTCCAGCAATAAGTAGTATCAGAAGCAAAGCAAGCATTGTAAATTTTTTAGGGGTTCTGCAGTGTGCCCAAGTGCACGTCTATTCACGATTCTTCAAACTATATTTATCTGTTTGAATTTTATAATTTACTAGGATTCGGCGACTCCCAAGCCTTGGCTTCAACGAAATTGGCAAAATGTTGCCAAAAAAGCCCTCAAAATCTCTACAGTATACCGACCCCACCTGTGAGTTTTGCCTTTTCGGAGTTACATCGCCAAATTTTAATTATACTGATGTAAAGCTTGCTACTAAGGTATTTGCAACTATAATCATTGATAATAGCATCTGGACATTGTTGCTATTGCTTAACATCAATTTACTTTCATTTGATAATCTAATTGGTAAATGAAAGAGGAGTTTACCACACTACAGTGGACAATTTTTGGACATTGTACAAAGAACTGAAGAAGATATGAATTTTTAAAGTATTGTCTCTTGTGGGCTCTCACGATCTAATTGTATTCATCTTGTGTCATCCAAATCTAGGTTTTAGTGTAACTTTTAGGTCTAAATTTTAGTGTTCCCTTATAGATAGTGATGATCATGGGTCCATATGAATATTTTATTATTCAGGTATTCATTCACATACTTTCATGAACCTTGTATTTCTATTTTGAAATAGTAATTATTTTAGAACATCTTGATTGATATTTTGTCTAAGGTTTTTATATTGAATCAATTTTACAGAAAATGAACGAACTCATGTGTAACTACTTGTTGCACCTTACTTTAGATTCTAAGAGAGACAACATCTAGTGGGCAGATGATGAATGTTTGCAAGAGCTCACTCCATGAGCTATTGGATGTGCAAGAAGTGCATCCAAATATGCCAAGAAAACAATTTTGTCTATTTTTGGACAATGTGACTACATCAAGTTACGCTTCTCATCCGAGAATCTCTAATTTTTCAAAGTGACTATTTCAATAGGGTGCATGCTGAAATATTACATATTGTACTAAATTTCCCCAGTTAACTCAAAATTGCAGCACCGCCTTAGCTGAGCTGTGCAGTGACTGAAAGCCGATGTTAATGCCACTTTCCAATTTCTACAGAATGGTCTGCTTGAGTAAGTTTTCCTGCCTTGCGCGTCCTCCGTCAACTTCGGTATGCAGGGGTAGTATTGACTCCAGTTTCATCTTACTAAGATCTTCCACTACATTGCTTTTGTTCAGTTGTACACTGGCACCATCAATTTGACTGTTACCGTAAGTCATTCACACCTGGGCACTCAATCTGGTAGTCAGGTTATTAGGTTTAACCACCCCACAAAATCATAGTAAAGCAATTTCAAGAGTGAAAAACTGGACAGGCAAGCAAATACTCCAGTAAAAGACTTCAGGTGTGCAAGCCATCAGTTCCTTCGAACGAAGTCAAAATTTGAGTGGACTTGGAACAGTGTGAATGTGTGATGTCACTCCGAATCTCAAGTGTCGACAAACCATTTAGTGACTCATCAGCATTCAGTGCCGCGGGAGTCTTGGCGTCAGCGACACTTGGACACCTTGTTGTAACACTCTCGAGCAGAGACATTGAACAGGCGAATCACGCAAAAAAATTGAAGAAGCTACCTGGGATTATATAGCCAGTTCTCGAAACCAAACTTCTCATCTTGAATTTTTTGTGTACAGAACTACCTGGGAACGTCGTTTAGTTTGCTGCTTTGTTGCCGTTCTAACTTCCAAGGTCCGTCGACGACAGCATTCAATCAATTCGTCAAGCACTTCTGCTGCCTGCGTCGAATTCATTGTTCAGGTACCTAGTTCAGCCTCTTATCGATACCGGTCCTATTTTTCTCAGAGCTTTGTGAGCGCAAGTTTCACATTTTGGTGTTCAGGAACTGACAAATCTAATATGACCTCAATATTGTTGCTGAACTATTGTTTTGCTGATTGGGTTGTTGCTCGCTGCTTACAATGCTTATGTGCGATGTTTGCAGTTTTCTAGTCAACAGTTTATCAAGATCCGATCAGGAGATACAGAATGGCCACAGCAACGCAGCGTGCTACTCTTGGAGCCCAGGAAGCCCAGCTGGAGGGCAAGGGTCTCGGAGGTCAAGCAGTTGAAGGACTGAAGAACATCGCGACTGGCAGAGACGATGGTCTTCCAGGGCACGCTGGAACTGGTCCGCTGGGCAACGGTGTTGGAGACAGAGGCCTTGGACACACTGGAACCGGCCCTTTCGACCATGATCGAGACCTTTTAGATCGCGATCATGATCGCTACCACGGAAGAGTAACTGGACACCACGACGGAATGCCGGGACACCACCGCGGAGGAATCCTCGGAAACCACGAAGGCCACCACGGAGGCATGTTGGGAAACACGGAGGAAGAAATGGCCCGCTTGAGGACCAAAACGCACATCACTGCGGAAGGCGATGCGTATTGCCCCAACCCCAATGTTAGGGATCTGGTACGTAGCAATTTTGCAACTCAAGAAACCTGTTAATATGCTTAAATTCCTCACTCCTCAGCTGAATCGAACTGTCATCGTTCCTCTGTGTAGAAGGTCGATATCTGGCAAACATTAATGTTTCATCTGTCCTTACATTCCTACACACATGAGGAGCGTTGGAAAAAGTTCAAAACCACGAACATACTCTAAAACAGTGAAGACAGTGTTACTATATTGACATACCCGACAATATGCCACAACATTTTGGACAGGATTGTCGAGCATTCGGCTAGTAAGACAGCAAATCCAACACGTCTCTCACTAAATCATGTAAATGAAATTTCTACTTGGTGAAAACTAGATCTAACAACTCTACCTCTTTCTGAATGCGTGCAGCCCAAGGAGTTTGAGACTCGCGTGCAAGTCATCCAGCGCTACCCGGAGATGAAAAAAGTAGAAAAGACCGACTTCGTGAAAGAGATTCACCACGAGGAGCGCACCATCATCGTCCCCAGAACCCGCGTCATCCACGACGACATCGAGCGCATCGACCGGGTCCCGGTCGTCCGCCAAGTTCCAAAGATGAGGATTGAGGTCCACTACCGCGTGGTCCCGGAGGAGCGCGAAGTCGTGGACATGGTGCAAGAGGTCGACTACGTCGACGTGCCTCGCATCGAGTTGGTGCCTCGCGTCATCACGGAAGACATCGAAGAGCGTGTGATGGTGCCCACGGTGAGGGAGGTTCCAGTGACGCGCATGGTGGAGGTGCCCACTGGGAACTACTGCGAGGCGCCCGCGGGCTCGTTTGTCACGCCTGGAGACTTCAATTTGATTCACAAGGGCACCACTGGTGGCGGTGGCGGTGGGCTTGGTGGGTTGCTCCACAGAAGCAAATCTAGCAGCAGTAGCAGCTCCTCGTCATCGTCTTCGTCGGACGATGAAATTGTAGACCATGGAGTTGGTGATGGTGTGAATCCTGACGGAACTGTGGTCAATGGTGGAGGTCGGCGCAAGAAGAAAAGCTTGTTGCGCAGAGTTTTGCACCAGTAGAAACTTAATTAAGAAGGCAACTGCTGGCTCTGAAGATCTAGTTGTGGATTTTCTCCACTACAGAGAAATTCGAAGAGGAACTTGATGCTAGGCGATGCTTCTGAGGTTGCTGAGCTCGGAAGTAAGTTGAGAATGATGAGAGACAGTCGACGACGTCGACGTTTATGTGAATTCGGACTGCAGATCTAGCTGTCAAGAATGCTGGAGAGTAGAAGCTTGAAAAATCATTTTTTTCAATTGTAGAGTAGAGTAATGTGTCATTTGTGAGCGACACTGAATACTTTTTTCGCTGGCTCCTGGTGGTTAGGAAGTTGAGGATGCGAATGGATGATATTCTTGGTGTTGTATTGTACACACTTTGATTTGTTTGTATATTATATTGTCTCAATTTTATTTTGTTAAATGTCAATTTCCTTGAATCTATGGTGGTCGTCTGGAGTGAAAAGAATACTGGAAATTTTGTCATCTTTTTGAATTCTTTAGTTTACTCATCTCTACGAGTACAATTTAAATCCCCAGTGAAATTATCCTATGAGTTGCTGATCGGTTGTGAGAAACTGGAATTGTAACAATTCACGTTTGTACAATTCTGTAAATCAAATTTTTTGTATGTTAAATTGCAATATGAGTTATTAAATTACATCTCAAAAAAATCTGGAGTCCGATGGAAACAATTGATTATAACAGTTCAATGCCGGTACAAAATTGCGTACACTTAACACATGAAAAGTTGTTAAGAAATTAAAAAAACGGACTAACTCTTTCTTGAAAATTGAAACACTTAAAAGCAACAATATAATTTTTATTTTTTCGTTTTTTTAAAACAAAATGACAATAGACGAATGAAATTCATCAGCTTCAATGGACATTACTTAGCATGCCATCCAATACTTATACTCACAGATGAATATCATTTCAAATGGGTGGGACACAAAGTAAAATGAAGCTGAACCTCTAAACATCCAAGCAAATCGAAAGTGCCATTTGATAGTTTAATCCTTAAACATCGAGGTAGATGTTTTGCATCCAATGAATGACAAGGAATCTCTCCATATAGGACAGAAGTGCAACCATTCATCCTCCAAATTTTGTAAGAAAAGGGAACATCTTTTATAGTAGCCTGTCTCCCAGTAAGTGCTTTTTCATTTTTTTAAGCCAACAATTTATACAATACCCAAACAGATGATTTCCATGGTGACCCGCTTGTTGTTTAAAGTGTTGTTTAAAGGATAAGTTCGATTTAAAGAATTGTAGTTTTTGCATCCAATGTTTAAGTTCAATAAAACTTTTTGGGGACTTTTCTCTCTCTTCTAGTTTGTATGGTAAAATTTTCAAATTAATCCAAGATTTACTAATTCTTTGTAAGCCAATCAAACTTTAGAGGTTCAATTTGAATTCACAAAACTACATTTGATGTCTCCAACTTTGGGGCCTTGTATTTCCTTCATCCAATGTTTATTTGATATATAATTTGTTCAAGAACTTGTTGGATTATGTTCCCCTTGAAGTCTAGTTATTGTAGTAAAATCATTATGTCAACCCAAGTTGTTTTGAATGTTTGGAAGGAATTTGAAGTTCAAAATCCCAACATTTTTGGATTGTAGTGAACTTTGGCAACTTGTTCTTCTTCATACAGTGTTTGTAAACCACCATATTGGTTCACCTTTTAGAAAATCAAAAATATAAACAAATTGCTCGAATTTGCAAGTCCGCAAGTGTTAATACTTTGGATTAAACTACAACTACCAATTAGAGAGTTTCCTAGTACATAAAAATAGGAACATGGAGAAATTAGAGCAAAAGTTAGAAAATCCCATTAGAAGAAAATGAAGGAAAAATGGAATGAAAAAAATAGGGATTTAAAACTAAAAAGATGATAAATAAGATTTGGTAGAGTAACCAAATTAGACTAATGGTAAAATGATGACAAAAATGAAAACAAAAAATGCAAAGAAACAAAATGAAAACAAAACACTACAAATAATAAATGAACTAGAATCAAATTGCAAACCAAAAAATATCAAAGATATAAAATGAAAAGAAAAATTAAAAAAACAAAAGACTAGGAGTATGAAAGAAAATTAGAAGTAAATTGAAAACTATAGAAATAATAAATAATAAAAAATCCAAAAGAAGTTAGTTAAATTAAAACTATAATGAAAATACTATTGTGAAGAAAACACTAAAATAGTGCTGGAAACACCAAAATAGGAATTTTTTTTCCAAAAAATTAGAGGCTTTTACAATAATTTAGGGAATTTTGCACTAAACTAGCAGATTATAGTAAATTAGCACATTTTGTAGTAAATTAGAGGTGGATGGAAGTAGTTAGAAACATTAATCCATTGGAAGGGGATGTAGGTGAAATTAGATTTGGGAGTTCTCTCTCTTCCTCTCTCTTTCTTTTTCTTGCAATATTGAATGCATATTTGAGAAGAATATTGTAATTTATGGATGTTTTAAGCATGAATTGTTAGAGATGAAGGAAAGAAACCATGTAGGACAATTTGTCAAGTAGGTTTCATCGTTTTATAGAAAAAAAAGGGTGAAAAATGAAGGTTTTTGAGGTCAGATGGAAAAAGGTACTTGAGAATGAGGAAAATTTTGAGTAAGATTGAACTACCGATTTCAACAGACAGTTGCGAGAGCAAAGAATCTAATAGAGCTTAACTTTAGAGGGGTGGTACGTCTCAAAGTTAGCTTTCCAAAAAGCTATGGCTCGTCCAATTCAAACCATGGACAAAGACATAGTATTTAATTTAGTGCAAGGAGGTCAATTGCCGCGACCGCAAAAGACTTACAACTTCAACGAGCGATTGTGGGAGTTCGGCAAGGCTGATTGACTTAAATTTTTGGGAAGAGAAAGATGGAGAATTTTGCTTTCTAACAAGATGAATTAGCTTTCCAACAAGATAAGTCTCACCCAATTTGGAACAAGGACGAAGTTGAGACAACAAATTTAGTATGACAAGGTCTGTTGTCTATTTGGCAGTAAATTGTTTTGGATATTTCATTTTTTCTTGTGATTTCATTTGAATTTAAATATAAATCCTAATTATAAAATGCTTATGTCTTGTAAATCTTGAATGAGTGGTTCAATGTCTATGTATGGAATTTTCTTGTAGGATGTGAGTGTTTAGAGAGGGTACATGAAGCTTGAGTTGAATTTTTTAGGGTTTTAGGGCAAGCGCAGAAGCACTACCCAATTCAAAGTAAAATTAGGATTGAGATGTGAATGATGAAATGGAAGAAAAATATTAATTGGCCTAAAAAGAATATATGAATGTGTTAGGGATTGGATTTATGAAATTAGAGAAGTGCATGATGTCAATTTAGGGAGTGAGTTAAAGTTTTGGGTGGTTGAAGTGTGCTAGGATTAAATTTCAGGAAACCAATTTGACCCATTTGGTGCCCTAATTGACAATTTTGGGTGGAGTTTGGCCTAGAAGATTGTCCTAACTTCCAAAAGTATGTATTAGGGCAATCTATGTAATATTATAAATAAAATGAATAATGATCATATTCAATTAGCACTTGATATCACAAATACTAAACTGAATTTTTTAATACATTTGTGACATCTCAAACATTTCAAAAAACATATACATCTCCATAAATAAATGCAATACAATTGATTAACTTGATTCAAATGTTGTGAGCCACTACAACATTTACGTGATGGAAGAATCTCTTCTATTAAGACAGGTGGTTTGTTTTGTTTTGTTTGTTTGTTTGTTTTGTTTTGTTTGTCACGTTGAGATCTCCCGGACCGTGCGTCCCCCGGTCGCGTGCTTGGTACCGCCGGAAAGCTCTCGGCGAGGAGGGGTGCACCGGCTTGGTTTCATGGCGTTCGGACGTACGGTGTGGAAGTTGTAAATTTTCGAGTTATGTTTGGTTCTGGAAAATTAGAAAATTACTTTTACTCATATTTTGGTCGCGATCTTGGTACTATCGGAAAGCCCTCGGCGAGGAGGGGTGCACCGGCTTGGTTTCGTGGCGTTCCGACTCACGGTGTGAAAGTTATGGATTTTTGAGTTGTTTTTGGTTCTAAAAAAATTAGAAAATTACTTTTACTTTTGTTTTGATTGTGGCAACGCCACAGGGCACTCTAGTTTATACTATAATTGCTTTGCAATTTGAGTTTTGAACAAATAGTTCTTTAGTATGTCTTTCTCTTAATATTTGTCAATCATAACATTAGCATGAATGATTGGATTTCACCAAAAGAGTAAGTTTTAAGAAAGGCAATGATTCTCTATTACATATAAATGTTCTAATATTTGAATCATGCTAAATCATAATGCTAAAAGTAGCCATTTTAACACACCTTAAATAGTTGGAAGAACAAATTTCATCTTCAAATTGTAATTTATCCATGTAGACAACAATTCTGGTTACAAATCAAAATTTGCCATCAGGATATTTTGTGAGTGGTACTGTACACTTCAATTTTTTTTCTCTCTTACTCTAAATATGACTATATACAATTGACCATGTGTAAAACATGGTTGTTGAAGGAGAGTACCAACAAAGTTGAGTGATTGACCTTGAGCCTTATTTATAGTCATAGCAAATGTTGAAGCTATCAAAAATTAGTGATGACAAAATGAAAATAGACCATTAGATTTTGTGAAGATTAATGATATCCTTGAAATTAGAAATTACCTTCTTATGTAGTCACCAATAGCAATTTCAATATCAATCACACGTCCTTAAATGCCATAACAAATTAATCAAAATTCCATTACATAGTCCTTTCTAGGATTTAGATTTATCAATAAAATGATTGATAGCCCAACTTTGTATTTTTGAAATGCTTGTAAATCCTCAAATGAGAAAGCTCCTTTTATTGAATGCAAGAAAAAAATTCTAACTTTGTAGGAAGAAAAAAAAATACACACAACCAATTGTTGATAATTTCAAATTTCTTTTTGAAGATGCCATTAGAATAGATGGAGGTCTTGAACAAGACTAGACGAGTTCTTGGACAATCGGGAACAAAAGCCAAAAAAATTCAATGAATTGCAAGGGCAATTGGTGACATGATAAAATTTATTTATTTATTTTAAAATAAAAATCCTTTATGTACAAATAATTGGGAACTTCACTACATCAAAAATCTAATGTGGTCAGGAAACTACCATGTAAGATTAATTAACTAATTAATTAGTGTTTTTAATTTTTTTATTGTGATCAATAGTTCAATGGTTCATAGCTTGGGGAACAAACCTAAAACAGTTTTCCCTTGGCCTCAAATCTCATCTAATGCACTTGTTGCCTCTTCAAATGTAATGTTTTGATCTACCTCAAGATACATTCTTGCATTTGGATAAAAGCTATAGCGCAAAAACCAAGCTTCCAATGTTGAAGTAGACACTTTGTGTAGATGCTTCTTCAAGTCACTATTGTCATGAAAACAACTAAATGTTGGTTTGGTAGATGAATTGCCAAATGTGTTACAACATGGGAATGACCATGCATGTTTCTTCCGGCAAAACTTTGTATTTCACAAAATACTCAATCTTGCAACAATCTAACCCAATAATCCACATACACAAAAGCAAACTATTCCTCACCAAAAAAAATATTAAAAACATATCAAAATTAAAATGTAGCCAATGATCCACTAGCTAGACTACTCCAACCCAACCTTGAAATTGAAATGCTATGACACCTAGTATAGTGACAACAAACTATTGACCATGCAATCTTCACAATTGAATCGTGGTCCTCAATCTGACAACAATTCTATCAATCACTACAGGAAAAACATGTCCACCACAATTGACTAAAAAGCGACTAAGTGTCCTATACAATTATCACGCGATTATAGCCTTCTTTATTTGCACCAAATCTTATGTCATTGTTTTATATCATTAGTACATTGTTTTAATTGCAAAATAGTCTTATAATAAAATGAAGTTATAAATTGTTTTAGTCGTGAAGCAATTGTAGAATGAAGTGTATACATTGTATTAGTAGCAAAGTGGTTGTAGAATAAAGTGTATGATTATGAGAGTTGTAACAAAGTTCAAATTTTGAATGAATGTGAGCTTTTCTCCATCCAATATTCATCATAGTTGTCAATGTAGACAAAGTCTACACTCTACAAAATCCAATGTGTTAATTTGTAGTCACAATAAACAACTAGGGAATGACTAGAAAACAATTGCTACTGTAAAATGACAATAGTTGTTTCTTGGTCGTTTCCTAATCATTTCCAAAGTCATTTTCCAATTGTCTAATATCAATTGTCCCATATCAATTATCAAGAATACCATTAGGTTGGACATATAAGACTTGTAAGTTGTCGTACTTTGATGTATTGAATTATGTTAATTGAATTCTATGAATTCTACAATTTATAGATTTTTACACTTTGTAGATTCAATAGTGTGTAAGTTTCTACTATTTATAGATTTTTACAATCTATAAAAATCTAATAATAAATAAAATTCAAGAAATTGTAAAGTCTCCTAAATAAGTGAAAACTATTACATACTATGCTTATATGGTATTTGAAATTTTAAAATTAAAAAATAAGGTAGATCTAAAATTTCAAAATCTATAAATCTACAAGTCAAAGAAAACTTGCAAATGAGTCACAAATGAGTGGCAAATCAGTCATACATTAGTCACCCACAAGTCACATAATCGTCGATAGGGTGACAGACTACAGGTGGTATCAAATACCATATAAGCAACCATGTCAAAAAACTTTGTTGAAATAGGTTGTCAAATGAGAAACAAACCTTTTATCCTTTGTGACTACAATTCCAACAAGTCACATAATTCATCGATAGGGTGATGGACCACAAGTGGTAGTAAATACCATATAAGCAACCATGTCAAAAAACTTTGTTAATAAAGTTTTAAATAGGTTGTCAAATGAGAAACAATCCCTTTATCCTTTGTGACTACAATTCCACATGTGACTTGTAACTGTAGTTTTCCAAATTCTCACTAGTCATAAATGTCCCATGCAACTAAAAAACCAATTGTTCTTTGTAGTCACCAAGCCCTTCATTTTCTCTAGTGAATCAAACTTGAGCCAACTTGTTACTTGCAAAAACTCACCCAAAATGTCTTCAAATTGAAAAGGAAAGAAAACCTTTAACTTACAATTAAATCAATTGAATATGTTGTAGCCAATTGTCTAGTTTGTTGCTACAGTGCACCAAAAGTCAATTCATTCTACCTACACTAAATAGTGAAATTGGGTTGCCTCTTCAATTAGGTTGCCTTACCCTGGCAAGTTACCTTATGACTCATTGCATGTGCAGATGGCAACATCTGCCAATCTCTATACCCGAGCCATGAACCAATGCACCAACGGATGGAACACACATGGTGCCTAAGTTACTGCATCTTTTTATATATTTGTATAGTGGAGAATGTGGAGAATTTAGTGTGGGGCAACCTAATTTCACTATTTAGTGTAATCATCTCATAAGTAATTTATTGCTACAGCACCCATCAAGCAACCTCAAGGCTCAGCCACTCAGGGATCAATGAAAAGTTTGTGGGGAGTTTTCGGGATGTCATTAATCCTTAAATATCGGGCTCGTGACCATGGAAATCAGCCCTTTTGGAACTGTGTGACATCATTTAGTTTAAAAAAAACAAATATAATCATTCGGAGTCAAACTATTGTAGAAGATTTCCCCTTTTCACCCCTAATTCCGAGGATGAATAGTTGCATTTCTATCCTATACAGGAGAATTCCTTTGTCATTCATCCAACGCCAAACGTCCGTGTCAACCTTCAAGGGTTAAGGTCTGGTATAATGCCCAACAATCATGCGTGCAGTGGAAAGTAGAAACAAGGGTGCAATGAAGTAATTAGATAAAATAGCAGGATGAACATTTGATCACATTTCAATTGTGACAATGGGTAGTGACAAATTGCGTGACAATGTATATTTATTATAATAGATTGTCTTCATCTCTTTTACATTGCTAAAATGAAATGCATCTACATTGATAGCAAAGGCACCTATATTAAAAGTGATTATATTGAATTTGTATCATTGCAACAATGAATAGGGAGGTATATACAACAAAATTTAAAAATACTTGGAGTTGTTAAGTAAAACTAGTAGCTACACTAAAAGTCTAGAATTTTTTTTCACATTTGTTAATCCCTTAACCCCTAAATACCTAAGCCATTCCAAGGATGTTTTTCCTATGAAAAAAGAGCATGGGCTTATAGTTGTCCTCAATGAAGCAAATTTTTTTTTTTTCAAAATCTGACCGTATAGATGTTTAGAGAGCTTCTTATTAGTACATGTACCAATTTTGAGTCTGAAATTGTAAGGGAGTTGTGAGATTATAACAAAAGAAATGTATGTTTTTTATTTTTAGTATGCTATCCTTTACCACAATGTTTTAGAAATTTGCAAATAAAAGTTTTTAGGGATTATAGGTGACATGAACAACTACAAATAGTGCTAGTACACTAAAATGCACTTTCAAAAAACTTAATTTCACATGAAAAGCTATCAAATTCATTATACAATCCACCTTGCAATTGTTGTAATGCAATTTTTTTAATAAATAGAGATTTTAAATAACTCCAAATTAACGCTTGAATATTTAAATTTTCAATGGTGAAAATCATGAAAACACTTTTATCTTTCTATTGGGACCATTTTCAAAGCAAATGGATTTGTATAATTTTTTAGATCTCAAATCAAGTGAAATTGGCAAACTTTGCTCAAAGCCAGGAAACGAAGTAAAATTTGCAAGCTTTACTCTTCACTAATGGTACATACATGTGTATGAAGATCTCTTAAGAATCAAATATTCACTTTTTTCAGTGAAAAAATTAAAGATTTCAATAGTTAACCTTCAAAACTGCCCAATTTTTTTTTAAAAACGGGCATAGGAATTTAACTACCTACACCAAAATGAGCCTGAAATTTCAAATCAACTATATATGGTCGCTCAGGCAGTTAGGGGTTAAAGATGAAAAGTAATCCAAAGCCTTCCAAAATGTAAAAATGTGCTATTAATTGGAGCTTAGAAGAATGATGGTGATTTGTAAACTTCTACCTTACTAGAAAATACATCCACATAGTTGGATACACTATTGCACCAACAATTATCAAGAAAATTTCAAACCAAAATTTGAAAATCCTATCTAAATTTGATACTAGTGGATATGAGAAAAATCTATAAGAATTGTATTTCTATAAATTTAGAATGCTAAAATCTATTTACAATGATTTAGTTTAGCTTAACCTTTAAAAGACCAAATTGTATCTTTTGGCAACATAGCAATTTTGGACAACTCACTACAAATGGAATTTTTTTCTTTGAAATTTAAAGGCCCATCAATTTTCATAACTTTTGACTATATAATTAAGAAATTATTTTATAATATGTAATTTTCAACAATCGGTGGGTAGCTCAAACAATTCTTAAGAAAAGCCCTTTTTAAGAAATAAAAATTTTAAACTATTTCTCTAGATTTATATACAAGTATAAATCTTTGTTAATTTCATTTTGATTAACGAAATGAAAGTTACAAGGAATTATAGTTTGTGTGCAACTATGGATTTTTTTTATTTTGAAACAAAATTTGAAGTCCTTTATTTAATTCAATTTTCAATAATTTTTTGAAAAAAAATAAAACCATAAAACGTAGGTTGTTTATTACAACATTAGAACATTGGAATTGACACTTTTCAATTCCATAACTAAATTCTCATCAATTTAGTTATAAATGAATCCAAAGAAGCATCACCATTTTGAATTTCATACAAATGTGACCTTATGAAGTGCAATTGTCCAAATTTTTGAAGGTTCTAAAACATGAATTTTGCCACTTCAAATGGTTCTATCTTTGCAATCTTCATAGTAGAAATACTTGTAAAAATTTCTATATCTTTTCAAACCATTGTACTACGAGATCCTATGGGTACATGTATCCAAAAATATTTTTTTTCTAAAATTTAGTATTTGTACTAGAAATGGTAGTTTTGGAATGTTTTTGGTGAAAACATGGGCAAAAAACTTTATGGGTTAAAATTTTTTACTTGTGTATTGAAATCATTTTTTAGAGGTCATTTTTTGAATTGGGTTAGTTAATATTTGAAGTGAAACATACATGGATTATATGAAAAATATATTATTTTATCAAGAAGAATTTAAAATATCTTTCTATCCAAATGATAAACAACTATTACAAGAACCTACAAACATTTGTGTGGATGGCATAGGCAAAATTATATGTGATAGTATATATGGCAGTACAATATATATTTGCATTCACTCAATTTTCATAATTTAGTTGCCTAGTGTTTAAGGACTAAAGACCTTTATTATCATATTTTTAGAAATATCTTTGTGATACTGTGGGTAAGTCACTATATAATAGCCCCCCCCTTAGCATTTATTGCACGGTCAAGTTTGACCAAATTCTTCACCTCATTGAACAAATGCAAAAAAAGTTCCTACTATTTTGAATTTGGTTAATTTTAAATGTATTACCTTCTGTGATTAATTGAGGATCTTTCACTCCAAATATGAATTCATATTTATTAAATTTAACCATTTGTGCAATTTTTTTAATTACAAAGCTGTGAGTCTACCCATCTTTAACAATGTTGATGATGAGGAATTATTTTGAAAATGAACATTTTTGAAATAAGACCCATAGCTTGCTATTCAAAAATGTTATGAGATTGATAATAATGAATTCTTGCAATGTTTCCTAATTAAAAAGTTTGAGTGAATCCCCCCTACAATCTAAACTTCAAATGAGGCTATTTGTTTTGTTTGTTATGGTGAGATCTTTTGGAGAGTACATCGCTCGATATATACTTGGTACCATTGAAAAGCTCTCTATGAGAATGGGTGCACGGACTTTATTTCATGGCACTCCAACTCACGACAATAAAGATATCGAAGTTTGAAAATTTTATGAATTAAAAAAATTTAAAAATTACTTTTATTTTTATTTTATTACATAAATTATGGCAACGGTAGTAGATATATTAGTAATTAACTACTCCATAACATATACGGTATTGAGCTAGTGCTTATAATACTGGTATTAGAAAGTTAATACAAAGTGACTTTTGGAGCTAGTTATATCCATTGCCTAGCCAATGGCTCAACCTCCTTTTTTGATTTTGAAGAGGCTCCCATTTTCTCACTTGCCCAATCCAGAGTATACTAACATAAAAATGTTCCCCCTCTCCCATGCCGGTCGCTTCCACACGATCCCAAATATGAAGTTAAAATTTTCAAATGAGATCACCGGTGGTGAACAATAAGCTCTGAACAGCATTTCCCAAGGTGAAAATTTTGGAAAGGAGGGTGGGGAAAACAAGGGAAACAAGGGATTCCCTCCTCAAAATCGGTTGCGACCCAAAGAAAAAAAAATTTAGCCCAGGCAGGCAGGCACTCAATTCAGATTTCAGAGAGGCTGTGATATGATATCCAAGAGGCCAGGGCGTAACAGAGCTTCCCGTACCTCCCCAGTACGGCGAAGTCAGTGCGCAATTCAAACCAACGCTCTGCCAGAAACGACGTTGCACTTGGACGGCCCAGATATTTCAAGCCCAGGTGGCGCAGGGAGCGATTTCGACATCAAGCCGTATATGGAATGGCTCCTCACGGGAATACCGGCGGCGTGCTAATTACCGAGTGCGTGGCATCACCTCATTCCTGCTCTGTTGTAAACAGACGGCGCCCTGGTGTCTTATAAGTTAAGCAATTCTGGTCGACACCGCCATCACTCTTTTCTTTCTATCGCCGAGCTCTTTGGATCCCACTGCAGTCATCAGTCCCCGTCGCAAAGTTTCATCTTTCTCTCTATCTCCTACAGTCGCAGTTTTTGAGCTTCACAGGTGCTGGTGTTGACCCTTTCTATGTTATTCCGAGGTTGATATGTCCATGTCGTTTTGGGGAAGGTTGTCATTGGGTTTGATCGGAGTACAATGTGGGGGACTCTTGCATTGCATTATGATACTGTGGAGGCTCTTAACTGATGCCTGAGTTTTGTAACTCAATTGCAGAGTCCCGTTTGTATCGTCCACCTCTTGTTTGAGTATCTGCCCCAACTAGCCTTTGCGTTTTCAAGTTCTCTTGTAGGAGAGTAGCTTGAAACGGAAGTTGGAACGACATTGGGATCCGCTGTGGGGGGAGCTGTGGTTGTAATGTAACGATGTCTTAGTGTCGTTAAACTGATATTAGTAAACTGAAGTAGAAATATGAGGGGTTTTGATGCGTTCTATTGCAATGCCGTAAGAATTATTATGTTATTCCAAGCACCAGCCTGCTCCCGCTTCCGTTTCTGTGATGCTAGTATTGGTACAATATGTATGAAGTTCTCGAGAGGACTCTTATCTAATACATCATCAGTATGAGAATATTGTAAGAACCGTGTCGTTGTAACCACCTGTTCCTACTTCTGTAGTTGTGGTGACTTGTTATAATGCGAAGTCTTCCAAAAGGTCTCTGAGGCTAAATGTTGTAAATTGGCCGGGTTCTTGCGCTGCAGGTGTTGCGCAGAGTAAGGCGAAGTATAAATTATGGCTACTGCAACTGAGCGTGCAGCTTTGGGTGCCGAGGAAGGGCGCCTGGAAGGCAAGAGTCCTGCAGGCCGAGCAGCGGACGCTGCCAAAGCAGCAGCCACTGGTCGGGTCGATCATCCAGAAGTAGCTCCCTTCAACAACGGCGATAACATCTCTGTTGCAGACAGAGGTCTCTTGGATCACCACCACCACAATCACAATGGCGGAATGCTGGGCCACACTGATGAGGAAATGGCCAAGTTGCGAACCCGCACCCTTGTCACTCACGAAGGCGAAGCCTATTGCCCCAACCCCAACATCCGAGACCTCGTAAGTCCCACTGTCCCTCGCAAAATAGGTCTAGCTTGCCCTGGTTGGGACCTTGGTTCGATATTATGGTAACAATCCCAAGAATGCTGTGTATCAGAGCGCCAAAGTTGTGACTTTGAGGTGCTCTGAAAATTTCATGACCACTACTGAATGGCGTGTTTCAGAACATTGATGTCTTGTCGAGTGCTTAGAACTTTAAAATGGGGATGGTATAGATCTAAGGTTTCAATAGGGCGGCTGAAGCTACATTCCCAGTTTCAAATAAACCCGCCACTGTAATGAATAAGGTTCGCATTACATACATTGAGAACATGCCAAGCTGTTATCCCAATGCTGGTACGGTTCTGACCATAGCTCGCTTTGGTTAATTAATTGCAGCCCAAGGAATTCGAGACTCGGGTGCAAGTCATTCAGCGCTACCCGGAGATGAAGACCGTGGAGAAAACGGACTTCGTGAAGGAGGTGCATCACGAGGAGCGCATCATCGTTGTCCCCAAGACGAGAATCATCTACGACGAGATCGAGAGGATTGACCGCGTGCCAGTGGTGCGTCAAGTGCCCAAGACGAGGATGGAGATCGTGTACCGCGTGGTGGAAGAGGAGCGGGAAGTGACGGATATGGTCCCGGAAGTGGAATACGTTGATGTGCCCAGAATCGAACAGGTAAGGCAAACATTTGATTGCCCCCAATGTGATGCCCAAAGCCATCATTCCTTAATGTGGATAATTTGGAGAAATGTGGATTTAATAAGTTGGATTGTACATGTTGTTGCCATTTTAACTGGAGTTTCCAATGTAATTGGATTTTCTTACAGGTGCCGCGGGTCATCACGGAGGATGTGGAGGAGCGGGTTGTGGTGCCTGTTGTGAGGGAGGTTCCGGTCACGCGCATGGTGGAGGTTCCCACTGGGAAGTAAGTATTCAATACACTCTGGCAACAAGCTTTTGGAACTCTGCTGTTTATGGTCATTCATCAGAACGGCGTGTTTCATCAAAGTGACATTTAAGTGTATAGAATTTCTCCTAAAAATTATGACTGGTATGGATTTGAGCTTCAGATTAGTGACTGAAATGGTTTCCTGGATCACTGTTTATGCATTCGATGTTAAAATGCTTTCGCTTGACTGTAGATTGTGTGCTTGCTCTGCAGCTACTGCGAGGCGCCTGTTGGAGAGTTTGTCAACCCCGGTGATTTCAACCTCATCACGCACGGCCACAAGCACCGTCATCAGGATGGTCTTGGAAGTCTTCTGCACAGGAACTCGAGCTCCTCTTCTTCTTCGTCATCTTCGGACGAGGGAACGAAGCTTCGCGATGGCAATGGGATTCACAACGCAGATGGAACTATCAGCCCTGGAGGGCAAAAGAAGAAGCTGGGGCTGTTGCAGAGGATAATTCATCACTAACGAAATTGATCAGGATGGTTGATCAATTAATGATCTCACTGAGTGCGGTTTAGTCGATGGTGGATTTTGTAATAAATATCAATGGTGTAATATAGTATGCCGTTGCGTTTTGGAACTTCACCTGGATAGTGTGGATATTACAGGATAGAGTGCTCCGGTGACTGTATAGCAAAGAACTGCTTCAGATTGCCCAGTAAATTTTTTGTACACTGATAACCGCCGACTTCGAGTTTGTATAAAGTTTTATTGCAGTGAATTTTGTGAAGTCTGAATATTCTGGAAATGTTTCTCTTTGCAGACCCTAAACACAAGTTGGAGAGGCGTCCTTGCTACTCGATTTGTGGAATATTGTATGGGAAAGCATCGTTTCAAAGAGTTGCCGCCAATTACCTAATTGCTTATTGTGATGGTTTTGGGTGTGTACTTTAAAATCTTTTCAATGAAGTAATAGTAACTCTGTTGCAAGCTTATTTGGTTTTTGACGACACTTTCAATGGCATTTCTGGTTCTTTTCACCATAGCGTTACTTTCCGCCCTTGGTTTGTCTCCCCCCGTTTTTCAGCAGGTAGAACACCTCCAGCTATAGTGCACCATTCGTCCATCAAACACTGAATAACGAAAAGAGGAAAGAGCGGTATGTCTGAATAGACATGTGGCCAAGGAGTGGCTTCAAGGCCCAACAATTTTCATAGCTTCTCACTACATGCTTAAAAAGTTACTGTATGATATGTAGTTTTCTTTGTTTTGTAGACAATTTGGACAAGAAAAAAAATTCTTTAAAAATTCTTTTTAAAAAACATATAAATTTGAAAATTATTTTTTAGATTTATTTATACGTGGATATCTTTGAAACGTTCCATTTTGATTAATGAGATGAAAGTTATGAGGAGTTTTAGTTGTCGGTAGTTTGAAGGTAGTTATGAAATTTATACTCTAAAATAAACTTCAAAGTTCTTTCCTTAACTCAATTTTTAATATTTTTGGAAATAAAATGAAATAATTAGTTGTAGATTGTTTATTAAAACATTACAACCATTGGAATTGGCATTTTTCAAGTTCATAAATGAATTGTTAACAATTTTGTATTTTGAATCATTTTCTACTTCTTCTACTTTCTATTTTTTTCCTATCTGTTGTACAATTTCAAATGATTTGAAAATTTTCAAGCATGTAGCCAACTTGACTTGAAGAATGAATCCAAAGAGTAACCACCATTTTGAACATTTTTTCTTAATGATCTAACCTTAAGAAGTGCAGCTACCAGGTTTTTGCAGGAACAAAAAAAGGATTTTTATTACTTCAAACACTAATATCTTGCAATTTAAATAGTGAAAATTTCTGAAATTTTTTTTACATCTTTTCAAACCAAGTTAATATAAGATCCTACAATTAGATATATCAAAAATGATTTTTTTTCAAAAATTTGGTACTTGTACTAGAGATGGTAGTTTTGGAGCATTTTTGGTGAACACATAGTCAAAATCCTTTAGGAGTTAACCAATATTGTTAGACTAGTCCCGGACTTGTCCTTATACAAAGGTTATGACTAAAAATGACCCTTTGTAAACAAATAAACCTCTCTAATGCAATCTTGTCAAATGGTCCTGGACCTATTGGTTAAAAGAGAGGTATATATATATATATATATTCTACAACCATTGAGGACACCTATAACATAAGTGTATAGTCTTCTAAGTTCATAATAATAGCACCTCTCAAATGGGCACTTGTTGTATTCTTTTCAATGTAAGTGTGCTTGGTTTATGAATAGTCATGTTGTCAATCGTTTGTACTCCACTAGGATGAACTTTGGATCAATGTTCTCTACTTAAGTTTCACTTCACTACAATTTCTATTTACTTACTAAAATAGATACAATATTCCTTTAGAGTATCTAAATTCTATTAAGTTTTTGTTCAATTTCAATAAATAGTTGTTATATGTGTTTATACCTTATACTTAGTTGCAAGTATATTGCAAAATCTACCCAAACCAACTCTTGTTTAAAATGTACACCTTACAAGGGTTGATTATGGGCACATCTATAATTAACATTTTGAACTTTCATTGATTATTAATACAATGTTCAAAAATAATATGTTAGAAAGTCTTGTATACTTTTTCAATTGTCAACAAGACCCAATAATAAATGATGAATTCACAAGATTCCAAATAGTTCTAATATCTTCTACATTACATAGGATTTTTTTTTGAATTTTTCCACACCTTCCTTTCTTTTATGAGTATCTTTCTAATTTTCAAATAATACCCATTCTTTACAGGTAGACTTCCATTGAAAGTGTCCCCCAAAGTGCCATTAAATAGTTCCCTTGTTTAGTTGCGATTGGTTGATTATTGATTCTCTAGATTTTGTTTCTATGACCAAGTTATGTAACAATTTTAAAGGTTCAGAGAACTTCTACTTCAAAAATCTGCTATAATTAATACATGTTTTATACTTCTTTTTTTTTTTTTTTAATTCATAATTTTCAGTTGCTAATTCCACGAAAATGTATTTTCTTGGAAAGGTGCCTCCAACTATGCTAAATTGCTTTATTTTGAAGTTTTTGGGTGTTTTCACCTTGTAGGGTTTTACAATGTCAGTGTCGCTCTTCCCATGAAGAGTCATGACTGGTGAGTGACTGCGTTGCAATGAATTTTCTTTCAATTGAATGTGTCTGAAACTGAATTAAGAAGCATGCTGAGTAAGTACAGACAGAAGAGGACCCTAAGTTACAACACGTGGATGAGCTCACCCTAATTTTCAATTTGTAGGTCCATTTTTCTAAGCAAGATTTTGCAGAGATTCACTGCAGAACTGAAAGGCCCCCCCAACCGCCCAAGAGCACCACCGTACCGAGGACACTTAAAAAGAGTCTACTCTATTAGTACCGTGGTCGGAAATGGGTGATCATCTTGATACTTTCCAAAGCCAATTTTTTTTCCCATGTAGAGAAATAGATTTTAGAAGGATTTCATAATTTTTTTTTAAAAATTCCCTCAAAAGAAAATTTCTATGAATTTTTTTGTGAAGATTCTATTTATCCAATTCTCGATTTCCAACCATAGGCTGGTTACAAAATTGATGTAAGTGACAACTATGGCTTTTAACGTACATGATGTGATCAATGTATGCTTTCAATGTATACCTCTCAGACATTTTTGTTACTCTCGATGGTCCTACTTTATGTGAGTTGTCACTTGAACCATAGTTGATTGGAAATACAACCTAATTTGTGAGAATGGGAGGTTGGTTGGAAATGGATGATTTCCTTGACCCCTAAAGTCTGAAAGTCCCTGTGGGGGACTCTTTGGGATTTTGGGTAGGCTTGTGTGATTTCAATTTTTGACATGATTTTTTGAAACTTTTTTGAAGATAGGAAATTAGATCATCTTTGGAATATAGTTTTGTTTTTTCAATTGGTGTCTAGGAGTTATGCTACTCTAAGTCCACAAAGCAACTTGAGGGGCAACCAAAAAAATTATCACAAAAAATTGAAGTTATTTAATTTTAATTTTTTTACTCAAAGATTATATTTTTGTCTACATGAAAAGATTTGATTCATTTCATTTGGATAAATGATGTGAGAGTTACAAATAATCTTGTTTTTAGGGCAATCTAAGCATCTTATTGAAAAAATAACTTATAGAATTCATTTTTCAATGCAATTTTTACAATTTAAAAAAATAAAAATTGTTAGGCATGGTTAAGTTTGCTTGCTAGAATAATCTCACCATTGGGATTATTGTGTTTCAATTCCATCTTAAAGCTCTTAACGGTTTAGTTTTCCCTTCAATCTTGAATGTAGTTAACAATTTTTTAGTGAATGCAAATTAAGTGTTTTTATTTTTATTTTTTTATTTTATTTTCAATTCAATTATTCACCATAAAAAATTTAAAAATCTAAATAATAGTGCAAAATTTTTAAGTTAAGAAGGTTTACGATCAAAGAATCTAGTTGAGTATGGTATTAAAAAATTTGTTTTCTTCACTTTAATTGCAAATATCTTGCAATCTACATGGTCCAAGTTTCTGAAATTTCTTGCACAAATTTGTATTCTAGTCTAGTGCACTACGGTTAGATATGCAAAAAACAATTTTCAAATTTTTTTGTCTTCGCAATAGAAATGGTAGTTTTAAGTGGTTTTTGATAGAAAAAGGCCTCAAGACTTGTAAAATGAATGCAATTTGGTGGGAATTTTTGTAATGTACATTTTTAATTTTTAAGTGATAGTTTTAGTCTTTTAGCCTATTGTATGTGAATAGGAATGCTAATTTGGTGTTATTGTTAGCCTAGTTGGACTTATGTGTGATAGAAGGTAGTTAGGTTACCAAGTTAGGATTGTCACATAGAACGAGATGTAAAGATTTGCATGGTTTTTCAGTATTGGGAAGTTGCATTGGAAGTTGGAATGGTGAGGAGGGAGTGGTATTTAGGCTTCTTCCAAGTTGGTATTGTCACCCACTTTGAGAGAATCAAGCGTGTGTCCCAACTAAGTAGGCTGTGTAATTTCTTTTATTTTGGAGAGTTCATGAGATAATAGAGTATGAATTATGAGGATGGTGTTGAGAAATTTAACATGTTAGCAAAATAAGTATGATGGGATGTTGAACTTGTGGATTAGATAAATTATAAAACTTTAATCGGTGATATGTTCACCAATTTGGATTAATATAAAAAAAATTGCAACCGAATTGGTCTCTTTATGATGTGTATGGATGTATGTAATTGTGGAAGTTGATTGAAATTAAGAAGGGATGATTTGTAAGCCTAATTGGATTGTGTAAAAACCTCATAGGGAGGAATTCTTATTCAAAATAAGAACTTTACCAAGAGCTAGTTTATACGATAGACATTTTATCTTATTTTTATTTATTTTTATTCCTTTATCAATTGCTTGTTTATATTCATTAAATATTTGGGATTGCAATGCATTTTCATCTTTAAGATTTTTATTGCACATAATAAAATCATCTCTTATTAGCAATAGTGCCTTCATTAATAAAAGATGGAATTTTGCTATAAGCTTTTCTTTGGAATGAATAGATTCTAATTCACTTATTTTGAGCTTCAATAATGCTTTACTATTCGTCATCTTCTCATTTTCTTCCAATGTCTTTGCCAATTCATTTGACTTTGTAGATAATTTGTCTTCAAGAGATCTTCATAATTCTTTTGATTACGTTGCACATTAAGTCTAACTAGTGAAAGATCTTCCTTAGCCTTATCATGTTATGCCACCACCGATTTAAATGTAATTTGCCAAAAATATTCCCATTCATTAATCTTCAAAAACGATTGTTTTACTTTTTCTTTCATTGAATCTAATTCCTCCAAAATATAATCATTACTTTTAACATCATCTCCTTCAACCTTAGGTTCATATAGATAAGATTGAACATATGTTTTTTGAAATTCCATATTTGGATTAATATTTAATGGTCTACCACAAATATCATATGGAATTCTAATAAAGCGTGATATTTGATATCTTCTTGAATAATCCATCATTCTATTTAGAAACAATATCCAATAGATAAAAATCCTCTTGATGTACTACACCCATAACAATTAAATGAATATAATAAAAGACAATTTTGGTGTCAATAGTTTAGGGCCAAACCTATTAGCAATTGACTTTTATAACCAACCTACTTAGTTGCCTCCCCGGTAGCAGCACCAAATGTAGAAGTAGGATAATAACCTATTTGGAAATTATCCATTTAGTATAATAAGTTTGTTCCAAAGGAGACGGTCAAGTGGGAAATTTCTATGCTAATAGATTCATTCCTTAACTAGGTAATACAACTTAAAAATACACAATCTCTCATTTGAAAATACTCAAGTAAGCATAATGATGGAATAATTGATATTCACTCACAAACTAAACTTAACCAATTGGAAATTATTTATAAGACAACATTCAGGCTAAATATTCCCAACTTGAACTAATGTAAATCAATGGCACATTTCTCTTATGAATTAACTACAAATCATTCCTTCGAACATTCCTTCAATCATACCTAAGCCCTTATTGGCACTAGACAACATTTCTTATTTTGAAACTACTCATTTTCCTAATCAAAATTCACTCATACAACACACACATTAACCACACAATTTTTCACTTGCCTCCACTCAGCAAAAACATTCTATCAATTCAAATAATACTCAACATTCTGATTTGAAAATCATCATTCACACTACAACAACACTGCACACAAATTGGAATTCAGCAATTGCAATTACTTATTTTTTATAAATTTTTTATTTAGATTAACAATTCATTCTTTCATTGCTTCAATCAATTTAACAATCACAAGCATCTTTATACATCACAGAAGGACCTCAAACCCTAAACATATCATTATATTTAATCAAATTCATTTGATGAACAAATCACCATATTACAATTTTATCATTCACTTAATCAAATGTTTGTCACCACATAACACTTCTACCAACTAGTGTTTCCATCACTCCATATCCATCATCAATTCCCACACTCATTTTCACACACTAATACACATTATATAACCAAAAAAAATTACATAGCCACTTGGCTGGGACTCGCACTTCCCATTCACAAAGTGGGTGGAGAACACCAAATTGGAAGACAACTAAATACCCACAAGACACCCATTCAAATCCCACTTGGAAATACCAACATGTATCCTTTGTCATCCCAATTCATATGACAATCCTAATTGACAACCTACCAACTTACTTACTAAAACATAGCTCTAATTAGGCTATGCTAACTCTAATTTAGCATTATGTTTTACATTCAATTAGCTAAAATTCCAAATTTACATCACAAAACTGCCAATTGAATGTTGTCAAAATTTCCATGAAAAACTCACATAATCTACAAGACTTTAGGGATTAAGTTGGGGGAAAGGAAAAAAAACAAGCATGTTTGTATATTTCTATTGAATTTTTTGTTTTATTTTTCAAAACCAATGGTTATGTGGCCCTTCTTTAAAGAAGGTTTCAAGTTTCCTTGGGTCCTGCATTTTTGGGGCTTGAACTGAACGAAGACCAATTTTGAATATGTAATTTTGAATATGTAATTTTTGTGCACAATTTTTGTATGTGCGAGCTTTGCACAACAGATGAAATGAACTTTTGGAAACATTGTGGTAGTAGTGTGGAGGACCATAATTTACAACCTGACATTTCTAAATACATTCAATTTTTTTTTTCTATAGGCTTAAAGCTACCCATTTTATTAGGCAATTGGACATTAAATTGCCTAAAAAAACATTGCTCTTATCATGAACAAATTAGAGAGGCTTCAAAAGATAATTGCACCTAAATGTGAAGTTTGTGATCCTTTCCAAAATTAACCCTTGCAAGATTCTTGCTTGTCTTATGAGAGTTTAGGTTGCTTTATGATTTTTGCACTTTGAAAATTCATAATTTTTTCATGTGGTGTCCAAAAAATGTACAAGAAGACTCATAGACTACGTCCTCTAACTAATCATGTGGTTCATATTAGCTTCATTAGTTAAATGGTATAGGAGATTATATCCCTAACGAGTACAAAATTAGACGAATCTTTACTTGCCATGTAATTGACTTAGGGCATCCATAGTGCATGCATTGTTCATGGGCTTGTCAATGCCAAATGGCATGCACATCCAAGAGCCAATAATGGTAGTAGCAACAACTTCTCAATGCCCACTATGATCCAAAATTCTATATTACTTTTACAATTGAGTCTTCAATAAGGTATGTATACTCAAAACGAATGTTACATATTCTTGTTGTATAATTAATGTGCCTAAATATAGGATTTATATACATTGTGCCAATTTTATTAGTTTATTGGTTTTGAGTGTATTTACCTTAGTCTTTGAGTGGGAGAAGGGATTCAAAAAAATTGTCCTTTAGAGGACAAGAATTTGGGTCCTACTTGACTAATGTCAAGGAGACAAAGTATCTTCACTCTAGTGCAACAATTTGAAGATTCTTTAAGAAATGTCAAAGTGACCTCTATAGAACATAGAGGCTATAAGTTTTACATTAGTGGTAGTAGTAGTGTTGGTAGGTGATTAACCCCTAAATGTATTGGACTATGTTTTCACCAAAAACACTCCAAAACTGCCATTTTTAGGACAAGTATCAAAATTTAGGAAAAAGCTTAATTTGGACACATGTAATTGTAGGCTCTTGAAGTACACTTGTTTGAAAAGATGTGGGAAAAATCTCAGAAATTTCCGCCACATAGATTGCAAGATATAGCATTTGAATTTACAATAATCCTTTTTTTTGTCCTGCAAAAAACCGGGCAGCTACACTTCATAAGGTCACATTTGTATGAAAAAATGTCCAAAATGGTGGTTACTCTTTGAATTCATTCTTCAAGGCAAGTTGGCTACATGTTTAAAAAATTTGAGATCATTTGGAATTGTACAACATGTAGGGAAAAAATAGTAGTAGAAAAAAATAGACAATCACTCAAAATACTAAATTATTAAGAAATTATTTATGGAATTGAAAATTGAGAATCCCAATGGTTGTAGTGTTGTAATATACAATATATATCCTAGGAGTTTATCTTTTTCAAAAAATATTGAAAATTGAATTCAATAAAGGACTCCAAAGTTTATTTTAGAGTCGAGAATCCATAAGTGCCCGCAAACTAAATTTGCTCATAACTTTCATCTCATAAATCAATATGGAATGATTTGAAGCTTTTCATGTATATATAACTTTAGAAAACCAATTTCAAATTTTTATTTTTTTAAAAAGTGATTTTTCAGAATTTTTTAAAGCTGCCCATTGAACGTTGAAAATGACATATTATGCAATAACTTTTTAATTGTGTAGTCAAAAGTTATGAAAATTGTTGGGCTTTAAAGCTACTCCTTGGGCACATGTTGTATAAAATTTCAAAGAAAAATAATGAAATCTCCATTCGTAGTAAGCTGCCCAAAATTGCTATAATGCCAAAAAAAATGCAGTTGAGCATTTAGGGGTTAATTCATTTTGAAAGTGCCTACTTACATATTGGCTATATAGTGGATGTTCTTAGCTCTCTAGTTTTGAGTCTAGTTTGTTATGATTTTTAAGGTTGTTTCCATCACTCTCTATACCATTTTTCAAGCGGGTTGCTTGTTTGTTACTTCTTTTTGCAATGAATCCAATTTTCATTTGTGTAAAAGATAAAATGAATACAAAGAGAATTTGGAATACTCCGTTGACTTCCAACAATATCTAACAAAACATTGTGTACTTTAGTAATAGAAAAATATTCAGTTACTATTTTGGATGCAATTAGATGTAATTACGTAATGTGGAGTAAATTTTTTCTAATGGCCCTTTCTCACCAATTGAAGTCTTTTTCTTTGAATATCTGAATTTGTGTCTTGAAACTATCATGTTTGACAATATTATCATGACTTCCTATTAATAAATAATTCAATTTCTTGTTGAATTTGTTAGAAGTTAAAAGAGGATTTCAATTTGTCATAGCAGGCATTCTTTGGAACACCATATGAATGAACCATTGACTTTTGAAATGCCAAGAATTATGTATCCCGATGTATCCCGAATCAGCTCTAGTCCCTTGTAAATAGAGACAATACATGTAAACCTCTAAATGACAAAGGTGTGTTTTCTACACTTGAATCAATTTTAGGCAAGCGATTGTGACCTCAATTTTTGATCCTATTGTTGGTATTTTGCAAGTAGATGCACACAAGGATTGTCATGAATGCAAGACAAATTTCATAGAATTTGGATCAATGACTACAAGGTTATGTCCAATTAGTCTTTGTGTTCTCAACTTGAATAAATTGGGCAACATGAAAAACTTCTTGTATTTTATTTTTCTTGATTTATTTTTCATAAATATTCTACTAAATTTCAAAGCAAATCGTTATTGTGATTAAGTTGTGAGACATGTACATTTTGCTAGAAAAAAATTTGAAAGATGAACTATGCAAGTGCAAAATTAAAAAGTTTTAAGGTACATATCTTACAGTCAATGAATTTTTTCACTTTGAAATTTTGAAACAATATACTTCAATGATTTAGCTATGATTTCTTCACTTTGAAATTTTGAAATAATATACTTCAATGATTTAGCTATGTGATTTCACAGTTAAAAAAGCTAATCAAATAAAAAAATTTAGCTACCTGGATTGAAGCCAAAAATTCATTTCACTTCATAATTCAACAATTGCTTGGTCAAATTAGGCACAAATTAGTGTATTAGAAAATTAGCTACATAACACACATTCCCCTAAACATAATTTTAGAAGATATTATTATTTTTACTGCAAAAAACTAATATGAACTTCCCAATATTCTATAGGTTAATATCAAACTTTTGCTTTCTCTAATCCAAAATAGGGGCTAGGCCTTCAATACTCCTCATTCAGGAACCCTTATCCTTCATTAGATTCCAATGTGAAAGCGTTATGAACCCAATTCTGAATCTTAACCTGACATTCATTCTAGAATATCCTTCACACTAGTCACATTGCTGTTGCTTGTAGCACACTTCATTCAAACTACTTGACATGTAATATGACTATCTCAAGCACACAAATTGAGCTTGTGAGGATGGTTGGTCACTCTAGAAATCATCCTTTTTGAATCATCTACATAAAAAAATCAAGAAGCACCCATTGGAGATCAAACTACTGTGCACGATCTCCAAAATTTGCACAAAATTTGAAGGGTGAACATTTTTTACCAGAAGGATTCTGTCGGACATCCATCGGACACTTCGTGTCCGCAGCGGCGTTAGAGGACTAAGGGGATTAGAGTGTACCCATTTTCAACGAAGAGGAATCAGAGCTTTGCAACGAAGAGGAATCAGACGTTTTTCTATAAACGAAAGATCTGCATTTCCAGCAAATGCAGGTGCTCTCTTTAACTTTCTATTTGTTTAGTCATATGTGTGCTGGGCTAGAATCTAGTCTGGAGTTGCATCTCAATACGCAGAAATCTGAATCCACCGATGTGATTGCCTGGCTCGTCACTCATGGGCAGACACCGTTAAAGCATCCGCTTGTGACAACTATTGCATAAGCCTCCCAGAGTCTTTCCAAAAATCTCGAAAGGCATTCTACAAGAAGCGGCTCCGAGCTAAGTAAGCATCAGACAGTAGCTTGTGTGGGAGAGATGAGCATGCAATGAGTTCATCCGCCCACAAGGCCACTCTCTAGCAAAGCCCTAGTTGGTTGTGGATAAAAAACATCCACAAACCAAGGTTGCTATCTACATACAGCTTATGTTCATGAATGACCAAGTGGCAATATAGAGCATCGACATGTATGGCTCTCTTCGAAAGCCAAAGTAAAGTGGGTGAATATTTTACACACCTCACTAATGGAATAATTTTGCTACCTTGTGGATGGAGGGCATTGGTGAAGCCATTGGGTCCATCGTTGAGGCTATCGAGCAATAATGGTAAGCAAGCCACTGAAATCAAAGGCTCTTCAACGAGGATTGAGAGGAGTAGCTTCATGATAAGAAGGTGAAGGTCGGCTGAAGTGATTTGTGAGCGTCGTCCTTGCCATTTGCACGTCACGCACGAACGTTGTGCGCGCCTTTGCATACGGTGCATCTCGAGCTGCAAGCAACGCAAGAAGAGTGAATTAGGTCATTGGAACGATTTGAAGACAAGCTTACATAATTGCAAACTGGATTTGTTTTGAATAAATGGAAATTCTGGTTTGCTATGAACAAGCCAAGTTGTAACTCATAATTTCTGCCTTCACTTCGTAACATTTGTCTTCCCCAAGGTGTGAGTATCACACTCCTACCTACGTAATAGTTCCAAAATGTCAAGTCCAATGTTCAAGACAACCATATTACTCTCATTGACTAAACAGAAGAGAATTCAAACCCTTAGTCCTTCTCATTCTAGGCCCTTTCATACCCAAAAAATACAGCTCTAGATGTTCTTGATTGCATTGAGCAATTTAACAATAATGCTGTCAGTCAACCCTCCTGGCTCTTCAGGATTATTCAGTACTTATGGGAGTTGTAGTGCAGTACAATTAGAAAAAAAACAAGTGGAGGTTTGATCATGAGTTGTTTGGAATGATGCTAGGTAATTCAATTTTGGAAGAGAGTTACAAGCTATAGTACCCACCTCACTATTTCCTGTACTTCTCCAAAATTGAATTACCTAGTATGACTGAAACAAGGTAAAAAGGATTTCATTGCAATCGAACTTACGGAGTCGTTGAACTCGGGTGATGGCCACTTTCTTCTTCCAGCAGTAGAACCCACCAGCGGCCATGACCGTCAAGCCAATGGCGAGACTGAAGAAAAGCCCAAACTTCTCACCGATTGACATGGTCTGGCATGGTCTCACTCCCACGCCGCATAATCCAGGGTTGTTTGCAACACTGCAAACAACGCAAGGCACATTTTCATTAGGTCATATATGGATCTCTCTGTAATTCAATTTTATTTATTTATCAACCAACACTTCATTCTTCTAGAAATACAAAATTTGCCCTCATCTGAATGTTAGTTTTGAAACTATGAGCAATCAAAATTGGTCAATTCTCAATCATTAATCCTTGGATCCTAGGGGCACCAAAAAACAAACTTTACAAATTTGGTTTCAAAACCTTTACAAATGGGGGAGCTGCAGATTGTTGGGTTCTGAGTTTGGGTTGAGTGTTTTCAACTGAACTTATCCGCACAGGGGTTGAGTTGGGCTGAATTACGGTTGCGGTTTCAACCCTTGTCGAGAATTTTTGAATTAGCACTGTTGAATGACGGAATCTAATTCTCTAACGCAATGAGGTGTACCATGGTTGAGAGATTCTCTCCACGTTTGACAAGTGAGTAGCCCTCGATTGACGCGATTTTCAATCTCGAAGCACATAATCTTTTCAACCCAAAAACACCTAATTCTTCAACCCAACTAACCTCTGTGCAACCCAACCTCTAATGGAGATAGTGAGAGTACAACATATAAGAGAGGACAAGAGACATACTTTACAACTGCACCTCGAATTGAAAGAGCTCCCACATCTGCTGGCAACTCTCCAGTAAATTGGTTATCGTTCAACAACCTGTAACAAAATCATCATCAAGATGAGCAAGTGTTGATACACAAATCTCTCAGAATGTTTGATATTGAATTCTTTTGATCATATAAACAATCACACTCAAAAGGGATAGTATGTAAAATACTTACAATTGTTTGATCTTAGGAAGTAGTCCTAGACTGCTAGGTATCGATCCATTCAAACGATTGTGCGAAAGGTCCCTGTGCCATGATCCACCATCACATCACATTCCAAAGATACATTAGGAAACAATACTTGCCCTCAATAATAGAGCCATAGAATTTCATGCTCCATTTTGTTTTTAGTAATCTTCCATTTTCAAACACAAGATAGGTTACAAAAGACTCTAATACCTTCACAACATTTTGTATGCACATTTGGTTGCAATTAAGTAAAAGAGGTATATTTCAATACCTTTGATGTTTCAAATGATTAAAATATTGAATCCATCATAGTTTAGTAGGTATAGGATGGTGAGATGTACATATTGATTATTAAATACACTTAATTGGAGGTTAAAAGACAAAATACATCGTGAAAACTAAAATTGAACATAAAGGATATCTCAAACAAGAGGTGATTCTCAAATGAAACTTAAAACTCTAGTATTTCTAATAAGAGTCTTCATTCAAAACCGTTCAAGGCTCAAAATGGAAAAGGCAAGAATCTCATAGTTGAAGTCATACAACTCTTAACACCCTATTCACAAATGCATATCTTCTGAGTGAAATGTTGAAGAACTCACAAAGTGCCAAGGTTAGTCATGTTGCTGAAAGAGGAAGGAATTGTACCCACCAACAAATTGTTGCTCAAATTCCTGCTCAAACAAGCCTTGTTTTAGAACTCTGACTTTTAAAATTGCAACACGAGAATCATGTGCACCAAGGACAAATAACTTACAATGATTGAAGTTGTCGCAATGCCACCCAATTGTCACCTAGTTCCCCTCGAATTCCTTGTTCACCCAAATTTCTGAATCCCAAAGCCCACATTCACTCATCAGCATCACCAAAGAATTGATTAAAGGCTATTAAACCTTGAGTATGTCTTCACCACTTGTGAAGATTATGTTTTCGTATACTTTACCAGTAGAAAACTTAAAGGATTGTGATTGGAGGTTGCAATAATCTTCATATTAATAACCCTACTAACTTGCCTATTAATCAAAATAACATTATGAGGTCAAGACACTCCCATAGTACACTTGTTAAAGTATTAACAAGCATATCCTAAGCAAATAAGATAGACAAGCTTCATCTTTTATGTTTCAACAAGTCATTTCATCACCCATAAAAATATTATGTACCCAAGCAGATTTGAGCACCATTTAATTAGGAACTTACACATCGACGATGGACCAAGCGCCGGCCACAGGATCGAACTCACAAGAGATCCCACTCCAAGTATGCACCGAAGGCACACACGGGTCACCATTCCACCCCAACCGTGATGGCAGTTGCAAGCTTCGTTTGATTTCCTGAAGTGTCCACACTGCAATCGAACAACCCCATTGCCAACAAGTTAATCATAGATTCATAGCGTTCTTGAAAGGAGATTGTACATCCCAGAACTTTCAAGAGCA
Source organism: Climacium dendroides (assembly GCA_950106755.1). Classification (NCBI taxonomy): domain Eukaryota; kingdom Viridiplantae; phylum Streptophyta; class Bryopsida; order Hypnales; family Climaciaceae; genus Climacium; species Climacium dendroides. Next base: position 26,806,363 of record OX467086.1, read on the forward strand.
CGTAACGCTAATTCAAGGTATCGAATGTGCTCCAATCCTGTTACACGTACTTTTTTGACACCCCCTCGTATAATATTTTGCAAAAGGAAACCACTGACAGCATCCACTTCAATAGCTTCTCAAATTGAAACTCGTGATACGGTACAAGCACCCATAATCACCACTTAAAACGAATGCCCTCAGCACATTATAGGTGGCAATTCTGACTGCACATACCCTAAACCCTAAAACCCTTTGCAACCCTTTGTTACAATCTAGGTGGCAATTCTCATATGCTCAGATTGATTGAACCCAAATCATAACTTGTTTTCTTTATTCATTGTCAGATGAACAGTGACACGGATGCACACATAGAACACCTCAAAAGAATTGAATTACGGTTAGGGTTACGTGCTCGTACCATATTCATTCAAGGTCGCGTACTGCCGCGGGATGATTTCATAAACTTCGAAAGCGTTCACCGCGATGGATCCCACGACGGGGACGAACGCTATGGCCAGACTTCTGGTGTCGACCATGACGGTGGCGTTCAAAATGAGCGCCCGTAGCGGCCCGCCCGCGAGTTTCACCACGTCGACGTCATGAAACAGGATCTCATTGTTAGCCGTGACGTTGAACACGCGCTGTCCGGGCATGGTAAACCCCGTTTGAATCTCCGCTAAGTGGATCCAAATGGAGTAGTTCTGGTGGGGCTGCACCGAAAGAGTGTAAGTCAGCGTCACCGACTGGCCAGTCGTGGTCGCAGACTGGTAGATCGCCTGCGGGTAGATATTCGGCGGGTTGTTGTAGTTGCTGATATTCTCCGTGACGCGAATTACGTCCACGACTGAGCCCGGGGCGAAGAGGTCCTGGTCAGTCGCCCAGTACCGGTCTCCGCCCCAGACGTCGGCGTTGAGGCGAGCGCCGTAGCCGGATTGAGGAGCACCAGCCGAGATGCGCTTAACCGTGCGCATCACCACGTTCAGATCCGACGATGCGCCCATGTTGTAGGCGCCGATGTAGAGCTGCAGAATTTCCAGGGACGCGATTGAGGGGTTGCCGTGGCCGGAGCTGTGGAAGCAGATGGTGGCCGCGCCGTCGGTGACGTGAAGAAGCGCGTCGGCGTACTGGGAGTCGGGTGTGGAGCTCCAGCCGGAGGAGAAAGAGTAGACGAGCGTTCCCTCTAAGGAGACTTCGAAAAAGGGCTCCCGGTTGGCGTTGTCAGTTTCGCCGAAGGAAAAGAAAAATCTGTCCCCATAGCCAGAACAGAATTGGTGAGAAATTGGGGAAACCGTCAAAGAGTGACTGCAATATTGGGATTCAGAGTTGCCAATTCCATCGTCGCGAGGTTCTCATCGTTGGGCAGACGGTCGAATTCTTCCGGAACTCTTCAACGTTGAAAACTCATTTTCATGTTTTGTCATTTGAGACTCATTTGCATACTTTCAATGGCAAACGCTCATCTTCCTCAAATTAGAAAATTAAGAGACTCGGGATTTCATGGTTTCCAACACTTTTGCACCTTCCTATTGGTTTTACAGTACCAGAATGTGTTGTTGAGGAATTGATGAGAGTGATCCTTCAAACTTCCAACAAATCCCTCCCTTCAATCCCTCAGCATTCTGCTAGTGTTCCCACTGTTCCAATGTTGGAAGCACTCAATATTAGGGAATTTTGCCTCCAAAACTAATCTAAAACCCACTAATGTCGCCCTGAATTTGAGTTGAAAGTCTCAGATAATTGAATTGCTTCCCGGGGGTGCAGGGGAAATGAACGAACCTTGTCAAGTAATGACCGCTGGGCACACTGATGTTGTAGCAATTCTCCGGTCCATCCGAGACGTCAAAGTAGCGCAATGTATTGAGTTGCGGATTGATTCGGTCGGTGGTGTTGAGAGGCGCGGCCCGGCCGCCGGTGTAGCCGAAGTCTTTGGACCACGTGAAGCCGGTGTCGGCCGCAATTGTGTCTTCGGTGGCACCACATGCAATTCGCGCTGCGAATGGACCTGGCACCGTGTTGTTGCTCTCTGCAGTCACACATCCGTGAGCAGACAGGCTAACCATGCACAATTTAAGTAGCAAATTTGGGAACTACAATCACTGGAAAGACCGTCCAGATTAGCCCCCAGGTAAAGGTTGCTCAATTGGGGGCTAAAATTCCTTAGAGAAAATTGAAGATCCCGACACTGAAATAAGTTTTGTCCTAACCTAACTTGCGAAAACAATAGCTGGAAATTCAGCCCCTGCAAATAGTAATCCAAAGAGGCTAAAATCACCCCTGCTTAGCTCACCCCACGATCCTCCCAGTGAAAATCTTAGCCTCCCGGCGTTCAACCCAATGACGTGCGACAATCTTACCTCCGTTCTGAGCGGCAACGAAAGGAGTCCTACAGACTTCACAAATGATCGCCACCATGACGACGTAAGCGACACCAGCGAGCGCCATGTTCCCAGTCGAATCCCAACTTAAACTCTAACCGGCAATGCTGAAGTCAAGCTCCTTTCCTTCTACACCATTCCAAGCGTGATTGTCCAAATTTTGAATCTTACGCCCGTCACGCCTCGATCAGCTTCCTCGTCACCCCAGTACTCTCAAACCGCAAACGTCCTCGAGTAATCAATCCCCGCATCAATCATCACCTTCAGAGTTCAGAAATTCGACTCCACACCGTCCTGTTCCTCGTGACGAATTGGAGCTATCTCATGAGCACGCAGCTTCCACATTACATCTGCAGCTTCTGGATCCCGAGCTAAATCCAATTCTCACACGCGTCACAAACTGCAAATTCAACGTTGAAATTTCACCAGAGCGGCTTCCACACAACTCTTTCTACATAGTTATATGTATATCTCGTTCCACAATGCTGCACACTCAGCCGACTAAACGTAACGAACCAACTGGAAACCAGCGTTACCGATGCTCAAAATGCCGACACAACACGGGGACAACACATGACTGCGGCCGTGCAAACTAACAGTGGTATCGATCTTCGCGCTCCGGCACTGGCACACGAGGTGGAAAGTACGAGCGCGCGCGAATACCAGGTGAAAGTGGCGTGGACTCTCTCAGATTCCCAAGCACGACTGCGCCGAAGGCGGATGCACTTGTAGCGCACACCCGCGTTCGCCGCGGCCGTCGTGAGGGGACCAGAGTGCGCCGAGGCATGTCTAGATTTCGGTTCCGAACATTCCAAACTGCAATTGGACTTGGTGGTGCCAAGTCAAGCGATTTTCGGCTTGGGAAACCGAATATGTACGTGATGCGTAGAGGATGAGGGGCCGGGGGGGATTTCCTGTTCCGGCGCGTTTGCGTATGATTCTACAGTGCGCGGGTGCATTATGAATGAGGAGCATTAATGGCGTCGTCTCGAATTAGCATTGTTGTTGTTTTATTTATTTATTTTTGGATAACAAATGGCAGGTCATTGCATTAAAAAGAAGACTTTAGCATTGTTTTTGTTAGTTGCGATGGGCGATGGGGCATGGGAGCTCCTTCGTGCATTTGAAAAGGTGGAAAGGGGTGCATAATGTTGACCCACAGGGATGCAACGTTAATAAGCCCTAGACACTTTACGAATTGAGTGTAGCTCCTTTTATTAATTTGGCCAATTTTTCATTTGTCAACAGTTACTTACATATTCTGGGTGCAAATGAAAGAAAAGTTCGTTGCAAAAAATAGTCTACATCCTAGTCCAAGTTATGAGTGTTTTACCCTCAACTCTTTAGAGAGTAGCCACAAGGTGAACATTCCCATCTACATCCCTTCACACAATTTTGATAAAAATTGGGTGGGTCGTTTGTATGTGCTCACTCACCAAGACTAGATAAAACTAGAAGCTCTCTAAGATTTTTTGAATTTCATGAGAGTTACAAGGAAAAAACTACAAAAGTAAGAGATAAGCACTAGTGACACACTATTTAGTTTAACCCCTAAGGTTCATTACTATGTTTCAAAAAAAAAAAAAAAAAAAAAAAAATCATACACTTTGACTAAGTAGAGTGTAAGATATAGTGTTCCAAGTGAAGAAAATATTTTTTCCACCTCACATAACTAGGATTTTTAGACTTTGAATCCCCTTCACTTAATTTTTTTGTACTATAAAGTTTTGAGCTTTAAATCTTTATAGTAGAGAATTGAATTGAAAATCTTTTTAAAATTTTAATTTAATTTAATAACTTTCATTCATTTAATTTAATAACTCCTAAAGTCCCCAGGCCTTTCTTGTTGAAAAAACATTAAAAACTACCATTTCTAATGCATTGATCCACATAGATATAGACCAAAAATATTATTTTTCAAATTCAATCTTAGAATCTTGTACTAGCCTTTAAAGTTCCATTGTTTCCTTAGGGGACAAAATGGATTCACTATAAGAAAACCATGTTTTTGACTGCGTTACGCTGTGACATCATCCGTTATTTTTGACGTCACTGCGTTTTTGGACGAACGCACAGATCAGAGACAATTTTTTGTGATGTCATCTGAAACGTCATAATAGACGTCAGGAAATGTAGGGATGTCACTTTGAACGGACATGTTTTTCACTATGTCAAAAAAAACAAAGGACGTTTCAGATGACGTCCAAAAAAACACGAATCGGCCATGTCAGCCATTGGTGTGTCTTTCACTGCGGGCAGGTGCACTGCTGTTACTAAGAGGGCAGGGGGGGTACTGCCCTATAGGGAAAACACCTGATCAGTATAGGAAAGAACTTGAGGGTGTAAAATTCAGGCTTTCTGGGAGGATGTGAAGTCATGGGTACAAGGTAGGATTAAAGTGACATAAACACATGCAATGACTCCACAAATGTGTTTTGGTGTTACAAGTCTAGGGTATGCCAAAATAAAAAGGATGTACAGAATTAAATATTTTAGGTCCTAAAACATGAAAGATGGGAAATAAAACTGGAGACTCATTGGGATAACCTTATCACAGAGGTGAAGTTACGCAATATTATTTGGAGACGGGTTTTGAGAACAGAAAATGGGGATTACTTGGGAGTGCCTTGATCAATGTGACATTATTCCATTGGCTTTGGGATTGCAAATTAGGCCCCATAAAATGGAGAGTGACTTGCAGTCCCCATAGTGAATTCCTTCTAATGTTTTTTGGATTTACGGAGTTGGGATAAAATTAAATGGGGAGAAAATTAAATGGGGAGAATATAGGGGTGTCCAGTTCAAATTCATTTCAGGTTGGGGCTTGGGGGTCCCCACCCAATATGGGGGTGAATGGTAGTACGGGGAGTGCGAAGAAGTGCTTTCCATTGGGGGTTCGTGGATGGCCCAAACAATTTGGGAGTAATTTGAAGTCCCCGCAGTGAAATCTTCCCAGTGCTTTTTGGATTTAGGGAGTTGGGAAAAAATTTAAATGGGGAGAACATGGGGGTGTTATGGCCAAATTCATTCCATTGGGTTGAGGCTTGGGGGGTCCCCCCAAAAAATTGGGGTGGATGGTCATGTGGGGAGTGCTAGGAAGTGCTTTCCCACCTAGGTTTAGGGATGGCCCAAACAATTTGGGAGTGACTTGTAGTCTCCATAGGGTGAAAGCACATTACGCCCCCCCTACAAAGTACGTTAGAAAAGTACTTTTTGAGGATGTATTTATAGAATGTATTTTTTTTTAGATAAAATAAACATTATTTTCACTTTTCAATTGATCCAATTGGGAGGTACTTATGTAGAGAAGGTATTCTACCACATTCTAATCCAATTTAGTGTTTCATCCATCCTCTACAAAGTACTTTACCAACAACAAAAGCGTGTTAGGTTTGCAAAATAATTACAAATGACTTTGTACAGGCCAAATGAATGATCAAAAAAGCACAATAGTTTGTACAATGATAGAATATATATACTATGCAAGGGCTTCTTGTGATAGTAGAACTATAATTACAATATCTATTGGAATGTGGAAGACAAATGGGCATTATCTTTTGCGGAGGAAAAAAGACACAAAAAATAATATTTACGTTCATTTTTTGATGAGTAAAGCACTACATTCACATACTGTAGCATGGCTACTGCTTAAATCTCCAAAATTTTGAATATTTGTTTGACTTTTTTCCTTGCTTCTATTTGTGAAGAATTACTTATGGTTTAGGGTAGTTTTAAACTTTCAACTTCATCTCCACTCTTCGTTTTCAAATTTTAAAACACAAGTTCTTCAACACTACTAAAGATTTCTGAAGACAAGGGAGGGGCATTTCAAGGTTGTTTAATTTCCCTTTGCTGCCTAAGAATTTTGAATTAGCCACTGCTGTCAAATAATTTTAATTACTTTCTTATAATTTTAAATTTTAAATTTAAAAATAAATAAATTATGAATTAATATTATGTACTGTGGCATGGTTTGCATAAAATGCTAATGTGGCGAATTCCCACAATCTAGGAACTTCAAGGAACTTCTGGGTTTTTTTTGCCTTCGAATATCTTTTAATGTATTCTAGAATTAGAATATTTGACTTTGAATATTAATCTTAATATCAAATTTGGGTACTACAGAGTTATGAACTTTAAATCTTTATGTTGGAAAATCGAGTTGAGAATCTAAGGGAAAAAATTCCCAATACTTCATTCTCATTTTCAAAAAAATCTTAAATAGAAGAAGGATCAAGATACAAGGCAAGTTTACATTATTAATACCTCTAAGATAGCTTTCAATTGCACTAATCCCAATAGTGAGATTATTGTAGGAAGTAGAATTTGCATATAAGTTTCTTAAGGTTGGAAGTGACATGAATAACTAGAAATTGTGTTAACACACTAAAATGCACTTCCAATAAATTCAAGTTTAAATGAAGATGTTCATTAAGAAACTCTTGTCTATAAGTATGTTACTTTGTAATGGCAAGAATCTACAAGCATCCATTTAAAGTTTATTTAAGTTCTAATGGTACTTCCACCAAGGTACTTTATATACTTCAAGTACTTAATGTCCACTCAAAAGTACTCCTGATTTTTGACGAAAGTGTATCCAGTGTAGTGTGCTTTCACCCCATAGTGCATTCCTTCCATTGCTTTTCAGATTTAGGGAGTTGGGAGGAAAATTAAATGGGGAGAACATGGGGGTGTTCCGGCCAAGTTCATTCCATTGGGTTCTAGGTGGGGAGATCTCTGCCCACAAAAAAATAGAAAGCACATGATGTACTCAGCCCATTCTGATTCATTACTATTTTCCACTCTTAGAATATGGTAGAACACAATAATTACAAGTACAACTCCTCTCACTACTACGGAACATGGGGTGTGACATTCCATTCTATACAAGACATTGATAATCCTTCTATTCAATGCATAGACGACTTCTTCCATTGCATCACCATGCTCCACTAAACAATCTTGCTAAGATCTATGAGAAGGTCTTGTGCTAGCACATGCAAGTACCTAGACCTCGCTCTGGGGTGAAGGCAACAACAAATATGGTGTTTGAGACATTCTCCATGCAACTTTCACCTCAGAACTCCATAGGAAGGAAACAAAAAACTTTTTTACTGTAGCGAAAAGAACATTCAGAATGGAAGGTGCCCCAATTCGTGCGAGCATGCCTGCGACCTTGGTTTAAATGTGTCCACTGGAATGTTATATCCAACGTCCTCTTCAACAAGCGTGTTAGAAAGGGCGTCCTCCTTGACATCCATTCGCACATCATGTGCAATGTCAACATTGACAATGAGTATATAGCAGCCGTTTCATAACAAATCAGCCTCCATTTCCCTATTGTCGTCCATCTCTCTCCTACTCACTTCAAGACCGCATTCACGGTCAAATGTATGTGCCACCATCTTCGGCCGGTTGCCTCTAAGGCTCCACGTCCACCAACTGAGGTTGCAAACCGGGGAAGTCCGTGTTACTGCCAACATTAATTATGGTAGGCATAGGTTGGTTCGCCTGTAGCTGCCCACGTCTGCCCCGGACATCTGTGCGACACACAATTTTCCAACCTTGCCTGTGCGGATCATCGGAGAAGAATACTTGTTGGCAATGTAATGGGAAAGCAAAAGAGTCAGCGTGGACTCTGCCATCCATGCGAGTGAAGTTTGCTATTGTAAACCCATATTGGTCTTTGCGGATGTTTGCATATCGAGCATCTTCGTTTGATCAAACCCAATCGCACACCAGTACTGTCGTACAATGATTCTGGTAGTCCAACTCCAATATCTCCTGAATATACCCCATGCACTCATTGGTTCTCTCTATGGGTCGCCCATTGCGAAGCCCCCAATGCAGTTGCTTAGTGAATGAGGCCACAATTGCAGAGTCGCATGTAATACGGCCCCTCTCTGTACTACGAACACGGAGGTGCATGCCAAACGCATACATTTGGCGATGTGAGACTGCATACCGCTCTGGAGGTTGCTTGTACTCTACAACATCGGGGTCAACATATTCACCGGCATGTCACAAACTCTAAACTCTTTCACTCAGCCACAATGCAAACGGAGGCAAATCAGAGAGCTCGCTGGGATACCGCACTGGCACTGACGGATGTTGACGACGATATTGTCTTCGAAAGGCCTCCCTTTCTTCCCAGATCTGGCCTCTCGCTAACACATACTTCCTACAAGGCATTCAGATCATGCATTGTTAGACGACGCTTACAGTGCCAGGGCGCAGTGAAGAAGCATTGTGAAGGTACCATATGTCCTATTCGACGTGGACTGCAAGTTTTATGCATTCAGAGAGATGTTCACAATGACGTCGACACGGACACATGTATAGCTGAAACGTTACAATAAATGTTTATCAAGACATGATCTCCGACATTGTGCACATTACCGTCCAGGTCCCTAGACAACAGAAGTACAAATATGATCTCATAGTAAACTCCAGGGAAATAATGTAAAGAAGGCTGAAAAGAGCACTCACTCCCGCCATGGTTCTAAGCACGCTGCGTTGTCCAGGACGAAGGCATGCGCGTAGTTGCGGAACTCATTGGACATTTTCCGCTTTTGCTTTGAATTGCTTGAAATAATTTCATCGGTCATGATGGGTTCCTCGGTAGCATTCCACACCCGTTGCGTTGTTGCTCCATACTGCTGCATGTACTCTGTGCAAAATCCTAACGTCTCCTCCATTCGATAGCCTTCAGCAATGCTACCCTCGGGGTGTGCATACGTCCGCACATAGTCTTTGAGTGTTTTCATATATCGCTCAATTGGGTACATCCACCGGCAATGCACAGGACCGCAAGTGAAAAGTTGTTCCACTAGGTGCATAGGCAAATGAGACATGATATTCAAGAACGTTGTTGGAAACTCCTTCTCAATCTCGCATGTCGCCATGACAACATCGTGCATCATGTCTTCCTTGTCATCAGCTCGTACCTCCTTTGCACATAGCCTTTGGAAAACCCTGCTCATTTTAATAATAGCTAGACGGACCCTCTCATCTAATATGTTTTTAACCGAAATGGGAAGAATCTGCAAAACATGTGGATGCACACAAATAAAGTTATTGCATTGTTGGATATTGTCGACATTGAGGTGTACACCAAGAGAGCCCTCCATAAGATTCACAGGAGTTATGGATGTTGCTACATGAGTCCCGTAATGGATTGCAAGAAACGCAAATGTTTTCAGGCTTTGGGTCCAATTGGACATCATATTCTGCGCCCTCACCGACATGTACTTGTCGTCAAACCTGACACTGAGAATACTAGTGTCAATTCGACATAGAAGCGGTCGACATATCCTATTAGCATAGCACAACTTCTTCAATGACATGCAAATAGAACAAATAAGGAGTGCAGGTGGCTCCCTCACTTGTTGCATGAGGACATGATAATCATGTGTCTTCATATATTGCAGCTTCCCGTCCACTAAGCACTTGTAAATGCTACCCACATAGTTTGTAGGGGTCCGAATGTTTGAGACAATGGCTACAAATTCCTTGCGCTCATTTGGTGTTAGTATGAAAGGTGCACGTGGCATGTAGTATTGATCATTTTGTCGTCGTGGAGGTTGTAGCCATATCTCTTCTCGAATGCCCAATTCCTCTGCATCTACTCTACTTCCAGCACTGTCCTTCATGCCCAACAAAGTTTTGACTATGTTTTCACACATATTATTTTTGCAATGCATGGCATCCAAGATGTGAGGCTCCAACAAATGCTGCCACAAGGGAAAAAAACTTGGGAATTAAAGAAAAGAAAGCAGAGTTCCAAAACATGTGTATCACTACTGTCAAGCATGTACTCTTCAAGTGCTGACGTGCTCTTCACTTCTCAAAACAGAGTGTTGTTCATCCAAGGCAGTGACAACTACATTACTCCCAATGTCTGATATAACGTCAACCATGATGTCCCAATAGACGTCAAGAATAACAACTGTGACATACAGATGGTTAGAAACCCACTGACCTTCCAATACGGCAACTGGGACAGAGGACACAGGTGCTTCACCCTAGTGACATGAACTGGGTCATCAGGCCCATTTTCTCTCCCTCCTAGATCCAAGTACGATTGCTGCCACGTTGCGTATGCGATGGTTTTCTCGGTGGTTTGTTTCCGGGGCCTATCACGATGCTCTGTTCGACTATTAAACCTCAAATTGCGTCAGTAAGGGTGATGCCGAGGTAAATAACGACGAACACCACCATACACAATCTTTGAGCCCTTTGTTCTCCTGTTAGGAAGAACATCTCCCATTTTAGCTATCCTTGCATCGGTGTCTTTTCCACAACAAGGACAACCCTTGTATTCCTTACAACACAAGCCGGATATGAGGCCTAAGGCCGGAAAATCAGAGATCGTCCATATCAATACAGCGCATAAGATGAAACTGTGACTCCCTTCTACTTGGAAGAAATCAAGGGCTGGAACACCTTGCCATAATTCTTCGAGCTCCTTCAGCAATGGACAGATGAAGACACCAACGCCTTTAGATGTAGGTGAGTGCTTTCCCGAAATTAGTATGGATAGTGAAATGAAAAATTTCTTGGTCACTAACCAAGGCTCAAAGTTGTATATTAGAATTAGTATTGGCCAAGTCAACCAATTACTGTTGTTCAACTTGAATGGATTCACACCATCTAAAGCTAGAGCCAGCCGCATGTTTCGCACCTCAGAGCTGAAGGTGCCGAATGCAACGTTTGTGTCGATGTGCTTCCAGGCAGGACTATCGACAACTGAACGCATGATCCCGTCATCACTAACATGCTTGAGGTAGCCAGTCAACAACCAAGCTATCTCTAGTGAGCGCCACATTCGTTTGAGTCGAGGAATGAGTGGAAAGTGCCGAATGACCTTGGAGGGAATGTTATTTGAGCCATCCATCCACCGGGAGCTACTACAATGGGGACAAATCTCGAATGATGAATATTCATCTTCAAAAAGGATACAACTATTTGGACACCCATGCACGTTGTTGTAATGCAAGCCTAATTTTCTAATGGTCTTTCGTGCTTCGTAATGGGATCTCGGCAACTTATTACCTCTTGGTAGTAAGTCCACAGACAAATAACGGAACAACTCATCACTAAACCTATTGCTCACCCGAAACACCGTACACATGTTCATAATTATGATGGTGGCTGAGACAACACTTGTCCCTGATCCATTGTACAACGGGGTAGTAGCTTGTCTGTAAAGGTCCTCCAATCCGTCCACACTATCACCACCAACGTCATCGTTTTCGGGAAACTCCACACTACCTTCAGCCTCTCCATGTAGTGCGTCTCCTCTGTCCAATGCCTCAAGGACCTGCCGGTGGACTTTGTGCTATGCATCTAAAGGGATGTGGGGCTCCACATCAGCTTGCCCTGCATTTTCAGGCTGTGCGACGTTGTTGTTGATGTCAGGCTCAATGTCAGAGGGAGCATTGTCAATGACATCATTGTCATAAGCAATGTCCTCTACCCACATTCCCCGCCGTAGATAGCCCTCGGGGGGGTCTCCACCCAGTAAGGATTTCGTGAGAAATGGATCCCGACCAACCTCTCCGTGGTGCCGGCGAATAACCTGAATGGTTTTTTGTAAACCGCCCTTGCAATCCCTGCAGGGACACCTGAATGATCGAATGTTTTCCTCTGTGGCCACTCTCAACTTAGTGTGCAAAATCAAGTCACCAAGTGGAATGTGGTGTAACGTGCGTCCGTCTTCTGAAATACGGATAGTTGCACCTTGTCGGCGGGATTGGGAATTGAGACACCACGCCATCTACAAAGTCAATACAAGGTCGCAACCAAGTGTTAAAGACTGTTTAGGTTGAGAATGATACAAATCTGAGTGTGACATACAACGCACATTGCTTCCATGGCCAAGTTCCGTCATTGCAGAACAACCTCGATCTTCAAATCACAACTTCAGACGTGCGTTAAGATTCCTTCACAATTAGCATGCCTTTCTCAATGAAAGCATTACTGGAAATGAGTTCATTGTTTACTTCTAGGCCCATACTGTGTCATCCAAGGATCCAAATGTAAATTTCAATTGATGGCACTTAGAGCCCTATATTGACTGTCAAAGAGGATGTCAAAAGTGACGTCAACAATGACGTTAACCTGAGTTTGTTTAAACACAAACTTTAGATGCCTCATCCGAAGTCGTCGCAGAGCATGTTGTAAGTGATAGCATTGTGCATAAAAAGACATATTCTTCAACACGAATATGACAGGCTGGATGTCCATAGTGACATCATCGAAAATAGGAGTCTGTACGAACAGAGTCCAAGCTTAGGACTTTCCCCACGTGTTTAAGGGCTGTCCCACAATGACAAAGGTGACCACATTGCCCATGACTACTATCTTTTGTGTCTCATCAGTTGAGGGCGCACCACCTTATACCATAGAGTGTACAAGTTGCTTACCAAAATGGCCGTATACTGTGAATTGCCACTGCGTCGTAGGGTGGTACGCTTTGCGGAGCCTTACCAGGAGGCGTCTGTCGTCCCTGCGGAAGACTCTGAGGCGGCTTCATTGTTCATTAGTCTTGTCTGTGGGCATATATGCACCAATCTAGAAGGTCAGTCTATGAAGACTCCACAAAAAAGTACTGCTGGAGGAATCCTTCGACGCAGCTCTCGCCACACCGTCTAGGATGCTCTTCCACTTCAAACATTGCCTCCAAGGCATGAGGGCAATGCAAAGGAAGGTGCCGTCCAGCAGGTAATTTCCAATGTACACAACTTCACGAACGAAACGATGAAATATTGTTTCATGGGGCTAATCGGGACCCTCGCAAGTGCATTAGGGTTTGCAGGCAAGGGCTGCCGGGGTCGCGCTGCGCGGAATTAGGGTTTGCAGGCACGGGCTGCCGGTGGCGCAGGTGCGAGTCAGGCCTTCTCCGTGACGGCAATAGGGGCTCATAGGGGATCCACCTCACCTGTAGGGGTGGGGGCGGGCCTTCAATTCCAGTGGCGTCGTCCGGAGGCGTGCGTTGGTTTGAACGCGCGGCCCTTGCACCACCATGCATTTTCTCTTCTAGCGAACGTTAATCCTTCAATTGCGTTTGTCTTTGGAGCCACCCTTGCTAATGTGAGAGAGGTGAGGTAGCTGCTCCCCAATTGGCATCGGTTTTGTAGTTTGAAAATTTCATTTTTGTGGCAATTTGGCAAGGGCGGCGTTCTTACATGCAGTCACAGGGGGCGCAGCTCTCCACCGATCGGGAGCAACAAGGGTTCCAATCTTGCTAAGTCGCCTCATCGGAGGCTACAACACGCCTTGCAGCAAGTCGATTGCGCGTAGGTCTTCAGGTTGCTAGGATGCCTCTCCAATGTGTGATCTTTGTTATGGACGCTCATGTGCGCATTTGTGTGTGAGGAGGGTGCAGAACGGTGAGTTTTGCGTGCAGTGGAGAGGGGCAGGTGAGAAAATGCCTCGCACTCAGGCCCTTGCGTGAAAGAGGAACGCGAGTCAGCAGCGTGAAGAGGACTCCAGCGAACATGAAGTAACGCTACCGCCAGAGCCAATGCGCATACGCAGGGAGCATGAGCACTGCTCCAAGGCCAGAGGAGACCCTTGGCTTGCGGCGTCGGCGGGGAAGGGACGAGACCGGAACAACAATTCTCCACCGAAGAGGAAGAGGACCCCTTAAGTGCTGTTGGAGTTGTCGGAGGAGGCAGGGCACGACACAGAGGAAGAGGAGGAACTCAGAGAGCAGTCTTGGAGGTAAGCTTGGAAGAAGAAATAATTTGAGTATAGAACCAATGGTATTCAAGGTTTTTGGAGAGGTGCGCGTTGGTACAGACGTCAAGTGCAACGCACACCCTGTTTCTTATGACGTCGACTCTATCATGTTAAACGTCATAGACGTTTAATGTGACGTCCGCATAAATTGTGTGACGTTCATGTCTTCGTCACGGAGGACATGTTCTTTGAGTTGAACTCTATACAAAGAAAAGTGATTGTTTGTTCCTCAGAGAGCAATCATATTGAATTCAGGAGTGATCAATCAGGACGTATGGGAGTCAGCCCCCTACAAGGGTGACAGACCCTAAACCACGGCGTCTTTCCAGTTTATGTCAAGAGAAAGTTCCTGTAATGTTCAAAACAACGTCTAGGCGTGTCTACATCGATGTTAGATTCAACGTAGTGAGCAACAGAGTCGCATGTAGAGAACTTTGAAGCCGCAAATAGCGTATGTGGATCTCTTTTGCAGGGGTCCAGTTGCGGGAGTGATTTGTTTGTACTGACGTAGCCCCATTTTCTTCCCAAGCTGATAGTGCATTTGACCTTTTTACAGTAAGGGCTACAACACAGGGTTTGATGAACCAGCTTCGGATGCTGATACTAAAGAGATGATCGAGCAGTTGATCCCCGAACAGTCTTGCAAAAAAGGCTTAAGCACTGTAATGAAGAAACCTGTGGAAATAGACCGACAGGGGGAACCATTCGGACCTATGAGGGTTCCTTTCTCCAACGACATCAAGAAATATGCGAGAGACCTTGACCCTAGGTTTGGATGGGAGGGTCAGCCCAAGAAAGACAGACGACGCTTATTTAGGCGCCTATATACAGGTTTGTATTCAGTCCTTCTCTGTGAAATGAAGAGGACTATAGACCTTGTAGTTCACTATTGCATGTAGTTCAGAAGACTGTAAATGTTGTGGAAGGTAGCTCATTGGCCATGAGGCAGGGCAGTGGATGTCACCTGTAATGTTCACAGCGACGTCGAATACAATGTCACGACTGACGTCAGTGCAGGATCCTCTACAGTGAGGGGTGGTCCCTATGGCCGTCCGCACCACAGGGACGTGCAGTGTGTATCCCCTAGTGTTTTCTGGAGACATAGGAGTGTCCATGTAAATTCTCTTGTTATTCTTTGGCACATCAATGTCGTACATAATGCAGAGGTAATTATACTAAGTCCTCTGGCTTGCAGATTGGCGTATAGAGGGAGAGTCCGAGCGAGTGTCGGAGAAGTGGATGCAGCCATTCATCACAAAAGCGCTCATTCATGTTCGTTGGAAGCTCAATCGATTGATTGATGGCGGAAAACCCAAGCCAATCAGAATGGATGACGATGTATGGGAGGCATTGAAGGAGGCTCGTGCTACCGATGCTTTCCAAGAGAAGTCAACCCATATGTCTGCCATTTCTAAGGGGAAGGCATCCAACACAGCCCAGCATAAGGCCGTAGAGAGGGAAGTCATCTCGAGGCTGGTAAGTATGTAGTAATTGACGTCCACCTACTTGCCCATGTCGACACCACTTTCATCACACATGTTGCGTTTGTTTTTCCAAAAAATGTCAGAAATGATGGTAGATGTGGAGGATTGGGCCTTCTTCTTCACACGTGGAAGGACCTTTGTGGGGTGGCATTGAAGCATGTAATCATTGCATCTGAACTGTAACTGCATATTCTTCTTCCCCTTGTCGGGTGGCATTGAAGCATGTAATCGTTGCATGTGGACTCTAAGTGCATATTCTTCTTCCCCTTGTACGGTGCCATTGAAGCATGTAACCTTTCCATGTGAACTCTAAGTGCATATTCTTCTTCCCCTTGTAGACTTTGTTGCGGAACAGAGCACCGTTTGAAGCAGAGGTGGACGCAGAAGTAGCCAAGGAGTTGCAACGTCTAGAAGAAGAGAAGCGCAGAGGTCGAAGTCCCCATGGCAAAGAGCTGCAAGAGATGCGCAGTCGGATGGATGAGCTTGAGCTCAGTGTAAGTCGCCTTACTGAGACCGTGAGCACGTCCCACAAAAGCATGGAAGAAATGCTACGGAAGATCCTCGCAAGTCAGTGTAAAGCAAGTGCTGGGGGGACCCTGGATGTTACGGAGCCATCCTCGCCTATTGGGGCAGGGAATCCACCACTTCTCACGTCACCTAGGGCAGAGGCGTCGAAAATGGCACAGAAGCACTGTCTTGTGTCCGTGTTGCAGCCCACAGCTCCTGTAGATGTCGTTGAGCCAGTCCCCATAGTTGGCCAAAGCAATGTCAAAGACGATGTTCTTGTTGACGTTAACTCCAACAAGCGGGCTGTTGAAGACGATGTTGTTCACGACGTTGTAGCTAACGTTGAGGAGGAGTAGGTAGAAGGCGCCGGTGAAGTTGCGATCCCTAAAACTGTTGAAGGTCAGCAAGGAGTGGAAGATGTGTACGCCATAGTCAAAGACTCCGGGGCGCAGGCAACATCTGAGAGGAGAGAAAGCACGATGGAGACCTCCACAGAGCAACAGGTGATGCGACGTCTCTCTTTCCATTTTAAGTGCCAAGTGACCGACGTGAAGCACTCCCTTTGTTAGGCTAGTGAAGTTATTTCCATGAATTGCCTTGTATGAGGATGGTGTTGTACCGTAGTAGCGTTTGTTTGCAATGCTTCAAATTTTTTTTACAAGTGCGTGTCAAATTGGACATCAAAGTGAACGTCACTAGTGGCAGACGCTGATGCACTCTAGGGATCAACCTGTTCTTTTCAAAGTGAGTACATCAGAATAGTATGTAAGCAGTAGTCGAAGTTTCCTTTCAGTCCCCCATTCCATTGAATGCGCAGGTATGTTTTACAATAACTATGTGCATCTTACAGGAAAGCAAGTGCCTCAATGGTGCTCAGGTAAGGCTAGGAAGTGTAGGTGATTAGAGGATGTCAAAAGTGAATAATAATTGTGTGATGGTGTTGCAGGAAGACATTGAAGTCCTTGGTGAATCTTCAAGCCGGCCTTGGCGTGCTGTGAGGACCACGCAAGCTGCGAAGGGCACGAAGGCTACACCGAAGGCAGCAATTCCCAAAGCGGTGGGTCTTCCTAAACCTACCCAACCCACTAAAAAGGTTAGGAAGGCTGCATTCCATTCACCTATACTTTCATTTGTTTCTGTATGCAACTTAAAAGAATAATGCAAGTGTAGCATTCCTTGACATTTGTTGTGGCTGTATAAGAGTCCCAGAAATAAACATGCACGAGTAGGTACTGTTGGTTTTGACTTGGTGTGGTACGATGCAGGCTGTTGTTGTCAAAAAATTGGATGCACCTCGGAAGAAGTGAGTCCTTGTTTGCCACAGCGTGTCCAACTGAACGCCGCATATGATGGTCAAGCATGTTATTGAGAACATTGAGTAGAACGCACCATGTTTTCATCGAAAGTGCTATAGTTAATGTTGTTGTGGATTTCTTCGTAGTACTAGACTATGGGCATGTGCATAGCTATTTTGTGCAGAAGTTGGCAAGTGGCCTTATAATCCCAATGCCATTGAAAACACAGGCTTCTATGCTTGGACATCTCTTACAAAGACACATAATTCATCTTCTAATGGCATATCTCAATCTTCCATTCACTCATGTATATGGGCTGTAGAGTACATCGTCTTTGATGTTGAGGTTTATGATTCACGTTGTTCATTTCGTTCGAGAAAACATCCTTCCTCTCGCATTGTATGTCTTCTATAATGCTCAAGAAAACACTGCAGTTGTCACTGTGCGTGTCGAACGGAACACTGAGCGCAAAGCAATGCATACCCCAGTATATAGGTTGCTCTACTTAATGTCACAATAGACGTGTATGTGGATGATGTCTGTGATTTCAGCAAAGAAGAAATTCCACATTATTGTCCACCTAGCTCGTTTCCTAAAGCACATTCTCGTTGACTCTGATGTCATTTAAAACATCCTCTTGTCAAATGTGACGTCCCAGAGAACATCACACAAAACATCGGCATGTACTGCAGAAGAGTGCCACGTCAACTGCCACGTAGACTGCGTACACCGAAAATTATTTTCCACGTCGGATTTTTAGGGGTCCACGTCATTGGACACGTCAGAACGTCGTTGGATGAAAAAGTTGCATTAGGAATATTATGAGCTCAAGAAGTGCCCCCGAGTTTTGGTAGTGCAAGTCTAAATTAACTTGCCTAGACTTGCCTATAACATGGTACTCCAATTTGACTTGAAATGTCCATGTCTTGTGTAATGTACATAGCCTTTAGTGCTTGGTACTATTCAAAAAATATTTGGATAAATGGGGAGATGTACTTCATAGATTATTAATAAATTGCTCTCTACAACTCATTGCATCATTACTAGAAAAGGAGTCATGTTTTCAACATGGAACAGAGTACGCTATTGAAAACAAGGATTCGATTCGGTTAGAATGAAAGATGAGTTGTCGAAAGATGAGCTGTCGAAAGATGAGCTGTTGCTGAGACCACGAGTCTGAAACTTGAAGAGAACATGAACTGTCTTTAACTTAAAGAGAACATGAGTCTGTAACTTGACATACATAAGAACTGTAAAAAAACAGCTTTGAAATTACATGCAAATAAATGTCTAATAAAGGACAACAACATTGAACACCAAGTTGCCTAATAGTAATGACACATAAGAGAAAATTGTGTCATATTGTTCAAAGATGAGAAATCTAACTAACAAGCCTTGATCTTCAGAGTTTTGGGAAGGAGAACATTAGAGACAGTCATAGTCTTCTCCCTACGTCGATTAATCTTCTTGTCAGGGTTGTTGGTGAAGGAGAAAGTGACAATCACATAGATAGTGTTACAGAGTGATTCAGTTGAATACTTTAGTACAGTTGATTATCAACAGAGTCACAGCTAGTTGTTAGAATCTAATGTTCATCACTATAGGCATGTGTTGCAAACAATTGAAATATAGTATTCAATTATGTTGAAAGCTTTCCTAGGAGTATTTGTGAGTACACTGTACGTGAGCTCTTCTAATTAAATACTACACAAGATGAGCCAACATGTTTGTATAGTTGGTTTCATGATGAAGCAAAGGAGTCTTGGACCAATGGCTATTGAGCTTCATGTTCTAAACCATGATGATTATGAGCATCCATCTTGAGCGGAGATAGGGGAAAAATTTTGGTTATTTAATTTAGAAGTACAATTGAAGCAATTTAAAGGGGTCTCCAAGTTTCATTATAAGGGGCACTTCTTGAGCTCATAATTTTCCTAATGTCCCACGTGTCCCTGCCCATCGTTAAAAATCCTACGTGGATGCCAAAACCCCTCCACATGGCACTCTCAAAAACTCTTGGGTGACCTTGTTGTTTTTGATGTCACAAAAAATTTAAGCACGTTTTAGCACATAACATGGCCTGTTTTTGGCCCGTTTTTTTAAACGGATTTTTTTAGACGTCACTACAGGCACCGTCCTTGTTAAATAAAACATCACGGCACGTTTTTTCCAATGTTAAAAAAAACACTGAATTCTTCTAGTGATTTTAGGTAGGCTCATATGGTCTTAATATTCATTATGGTTTTCTATAATTTTTTGTGCAAATAGAAAAATACATTAGCTTTGGAGAGTAATTATTATTTTAGTTAGTGCCTGATAGCAAAAATTATGGAGTAATAAGCCAAAATTTTAGTTTAGTGGGCAAAAAAAAATCCCACAAACATTAAAAAAAAATTTAAGTTTTACAATTTGTTTCATAGATTATATTTTTGTCTATTTTAGAAGCTTTGATTCATTCCATTTGGACTAGTAATGTAGAAGTTATAGACAATCTTATTTTTTAGTGTTTAGAACATTTTTTGAAAAAATAACTTGTAGGATTCTTATCTGAATTTAATTTTCACAATTTTTTTCCATAAAATGGTTTACAAAGTTAAGATCTATTGCTAGAACAATCTCACCTTGAGATTACTATGTTTTAATTCCATCTTGAGTAAAGCTATTAACAATCAAGTTTTCTCTTTGATCTTAAATTTACTTCTATTTTATATTTTATTAATGAGTAAAAATTGGAAGTTTAAAAAGAAATTGTAGACTCACAACTCAATTCTTCAATATAAAAAATTAGAAATTCAATAATGATTTTTACACTAGTCTAATGTAAGATTCTATTATTAGATATGCAAAATAAAATAAAAATAAAATTTTAAATTTTTTAAAAGAAATTCTATTTGAAATAGAAATGGCAATTTTGAATGTTTTTTGATGGAAAAAAACTTTGGGACTTTAGAGGCTAGACTTCTATCATATTTCAGGTAATGTCTATTATACCTCTACCAATTTTTATAGGTTTTGGAGGCTTAGAACACTTCAAATAAAATTTTGCAATCCAACTATGTTGAAAAAAATGACAATATGGTACATCTTTTTCCAATCAATTTTTTTGCCTCATTTTTTCAACATTGAGAAATCTCAACAATAAATTGAAAAATTCATTTAACCCCTGAAGTCCCATTGTCCCTATAGGGGACAAAATGGATTTTGAGCAGGTTCTTATGATCTCAATTTTTACTGAAACTTTTTGAAACTTTTTCATAAGATAGAAAAACTTAAGAGCTTTTTGGGAATATAATTTTTATTTCAATCAATGCCTGGGAGCAAAAGTTATGCCACAATAACCTCAAAATGGGGGAGAGCGGGCAACAAAAAAAATCTACAAAAAATTGAAATAAAATTCTTAATATTTTTTTCTAGTAGATTATATTTTTTTTGTAAATGGGAAGCTTTGATTCATTCCATTTGGATTAGAGATGTGAAAGTTATGGAGCTTCTTGTTTTGCGGGCAATCATAGCAACTTCTTGAAAGAAATTTTTTTCTTTCACTTTGAATGCTAATATCTTTCAATCTATATGGTCAAAAATCACAAAAAATTTATCACATGATCTAAGACAAGTGTAGAACAAGATCCTACGATTAGTTTCTAAAAAAAATTCTTAAAATTTTTTTTGTAGGTGATTGTAGTAGAAGTGGTAGTTTTGAGTGGTTTTAGCAGAAAAATGGCCATGGAACTTTAGGGGTTAATTTCCACAATCTCTCAAGTTTAAAAAAAATTGTAATCACATTCTCTAATTTCTGTGCAATTTAGAGTTCAAATGCTATCATTGTAATGCCAAATGCCATAAGCATCTTTAAAAAAATGGATTCCATTATATACCCACCTTGTTCCCAGTCATAATTCTCAACATTGGGAACTTCAATTCAATGATCCATGTTCCCTTGGGGTGCCTCATCAACCAAATATGGCACATGGATGGGCTGTACACTAACCTAGGCTATGCATTTGGCCATGATCCATGTGCTTGCAAATTTATATCTCATGTTGAATACTCTAGTGACCTAATTTGCAAGAGCTAGTATAGGAGGCAATCCATTCCTAATCAATGCCTCATTCTAGCACTGTAGGATGGTGTAATTTTGTTCAAAAGGTGATTAGTAGAGATTAATTATGGTATAGTTCCTAAAGCAATTGTAGTGTATTATAATTGGCTATAAGTAGTCAACTTTCAAAATTATTGAATTAGAATAGTGTAAAAGAGAAAGGAGGGAAGGGAAAGAAGAATGATGAAGTAGAAGTAATGTAGAATTGCCAAAAAACCTTTGTATTGAAAGAACTTTAAGAAATTAGTAGTGAGTATGAATTTCAAACCAAGACAAGATGACACAAGAGGTGGAATTTGAGGGTTTAATTGACCATATAATCGACAAAGCTACGTTTGAAATATGTCACTAAATTCTCTATTTTTTTTTAAATTGTCTTAATTAACAAGTTTTAAACATAGCCAAAAGCTAGGTTCAAGTTAGACCATTAAAACCAAGTATTAAGTCAAATTTTGTTTTACAACTTTGTAGAATAGATTTAAAGGTTTTCAAAAACATAAAATACGTAAAAATTTAATTTAAATACAAAAGATATTAGTAGATGAAGTTTAGGTGTTAGAATAGATGAAACTTAGAAAAGTTCATCCTATTGAAATAAGAATGGAAATTTAGAAAGTAAAAGCAACCTAAATTTTAAAAGTAAAATTTTTAAATTAGTTTTGAATTGTAGGTTAAAATTAAATAGCGAATGAAGTTTGAAGTAGCAATTAACAGTCAAACTTCATCCATGAATAACTTTCATTAGGATAGTTCAAACTTGAAGTACCTCAACAATTTAAATAGGTAAAATCAAACTCTTTAAGGAACAAGTATAAAACAACAAAACAAAATAACTAACTAGAAGTTATTCAATGCCCTGTCAATGCCTTTAGAAACAAGGAAGTAGCAAATTAATCCAACTTGAGCTTTGCCAAGAAAGAATTTAAGTTGAAATTTGAATAGAAAAAATGTAAAGAAGTTTAGAACAAGCTTGGTCTTAGGAAAATACTCAAAACCCTAAAAGATAATGAAGGATGAAGTTAAGGCTAAGAAGTGGATGAAGTTAATTAGCTAAGAGTTTTAAACCTAAGGCTAAAGCCAAAATTTCAAATTTGATTGAAATTGGGAGGGTGTTAAAAAAAATGGATGAAGTTCAATTAGCCATTCCAATGGCTAAACTTTCTTCAGCCATAACTCTTTGTAGGAGTGTCCAAATTTCATAAGTCTTATGTTTTTAGAAATGGAATTACCTGATCTTGCACTTGAGATAGTTAAATTCATATTGTAAACACTTCATACAAAAAACATGATGACTTTAGTTAGTTTGGCCATCTGGGCTACTTCTTGCATTAAGGGTATTTTGTGTTAATTCTTTGAAAAATCTAGGGTATTAAAAAAGATTTATTGCTTTGGAAGGCACAATGAACAATACCTAGACACCTACTTATGATAAAAACTCATGCAAATACTAGAGTCTAGTTGTGTTTATTTAATTATCAAGGGTGGATAAATAAATGCTCACAATAGGCTATGACAAAATGGACCATTCAATGATTGATAATGCATTTGAGTCTATTGTAAAATGTTGGGAATGCTAGAAAATTTGCTACAATTGATGAAAGGATGATATAATATAAGGGCATATATTGCCCAATCCAACAATAAATGTCTCATCCCTCCAAAATGGTTTTTGAAATTTTGGTACTTCCAAACATTTGGTCAACAACTAGAACAAGTTTTGCGATAGGAGTTACAAAATATTGGAACAATGGAAAATTGAACCCTTTTTTGTACCAATAGGATTTTATATTGGGTTGTTGTTTCATATGCATGTATAAAATGATAGCAATAAATGCCTTCAACTTGGGTATATTAAGAGAAACCCAATTTATCCAAAATAATAGGCCAAATTGGTAGGCCTATTTTTTTGGAGCTTTGTGGAATTAGTTATGAAATTTTGAAATTGAATTGGCCTACCATTTTGCTACCTCAAATGTACGTATACATTTTGAAGTGTGCATGTTACTTTTTCATAGTCTTCAATAATGTACATTTGAGAAGATGTGCTATTTTAGAGCCCTATGCCATTTCAACTTCAAATTTTCATAACTAATTCCACAAAGCTCCAAAAAAATGAAATGACTTGGATTAAATGCCAATTTTACTTGTTTTTCAAGGAAAATTTACTGAAAAATATTTCAAGAAGTTTCACCTCCTCTACATTCAGTTTCAATTGTTAAATGGGCGATTTATTAGGACCTCCTACCTTATTGTTAATGATGTGTACATTCAAGGGCATGCATCAATCCGGACATTGATATCACATGCAATTGTTGCACTCTTGGAAGTAAAGAAATACCTACTCAATGTTTTTTCTATTGCCCATAAGCTCAAGAGATTTGGAAGTATGCCCAATCTATACTTTATCTTCAAAGGAACTCATCAATTCTAGGCCTCCATGTTAAATTTAACTTTATCCAATGTATCTTTGGATTTGCTTTCCCTCGACGTTTTCAAAACCTCAAGACTATTTGGCACTACAACAAAAGCAGTGTTTTATGATTGCAAAATATGACTACAGTGAGTCGTAAAATCAAAAAATATGACTCACGCAAAAATCACTATAGATGACTCAAAATATGATTGACTCCAGTAGTTTAGAAGCAGTCGCTTTAGACATCAGTCATATTGGCAGTCATATGGGTTGAGCGTATAAATATCCATTTTTAGCCATAGTTTGCCAATGTGGCATATACTTTGATTATCTTAGGGGGAGGGTGACTTTTTCTTGAATTGCCCGAGCAAACCGAAAAAATCCTATGTGGAATATAATTGTGGTGAGTCATATTTTTTAATGACATGGAATATGATTGCAGTAAGTCATATTTTGTAGTGATGTGGAATATGACTACAGTGAGTTATATTTTGCAGTGACATGGAATATGACTACAATGAGTCATATTTTGCAATAATGTGGTATATAACTATGGTGAGTCATATTTTGCAGTGACATGAAATATGACTTTTTTGAATCATATTTTGTAGTAATTTAGAATATGATTGCAATGATTCATATTTTTTGATGACACGGAATATGACTATAGTGAGTTGTATTTTTTGTTGATGTAGAATGTAACTGTGGTGAGTCACATTTTTTGATGACATGAAATATGACTACGGTGAGTCATATGTTTGGTTGATGTGGAATATGACTCATCGTAGTAGAAGATGGTTCTATTGAGTTGTAAGTAGCTTTGAACAATTTTGTTCCAATTTTTCATGTCTACATACATACAATTAAAGAAATGGGAGGTTAATTTTTAGTGAATGAACAATAAAGCTCAACCTTCAAAAACTTACAACAATACAAAATATGTAGTACAAATTTAAAGTAAGAAGAAGAACAATGATAATGAAGTGAAAAAGAAAGAAAAAATAATAAGTGTTAAGAAATAACAACAAACAAGAGTTAAGATGCAACAAAAAGCTACAACTAAGAGACAATAAGAAACAACAAGAAATGAGAGTTAAAATGCAACAACAAGAAAACTAAAAGCAAAAACTAAAAGCCAAGAAGAAGAAAGAGTTTAATGCAATAAAAAAAAAGAATTTTGATGCAACAAGAATAAACAAGAAGTATGAACTAAAGAACAAGAAGAAATAAGAATTAAAAATGCAAGAAGAAAAAAGAATTTTGATGCAATAAGAAATAAAAAGCATGAACTAAAGAGCAAGAAGAAGTAAAAGTTAAACTATGAACTAAAGAGCAACAAAAAACAACTAAGAAACAAAATCAAGAAGCAACAAGAATTAAAAGGTAAGAAACAACACAAAGCAAGGAAGAAGAGTTCAAAGAAGTGGCGGCTAGGGTTTCAAAACTTTAACCCCTGAACGCCCCAGCGCTCCAAATGTGGCTTCCTACTATGAGACATTTGAGCATCATAATGTCCTAGGCTGTATGGTGAAAACTTCCACAAATTTCTCCAAAGATGCCCTCCCTACCTCTCTTCCAGTCTAAACGGTCATGTCTCTTGGATCTTATTTTTTAATTGGTGGGGTCTACTTGAATGGCAATTTGTAGCTTGTTTTTGGAATTTGTGTTGAGCGCTCAGGGGTTAAAAAAGTGGTGGTTAGGGTTTTCAATACCCTAAAGAAGTGGTGGCTAAGATTTTCAAAACCCTAAAGAAGTGGTGGCTAGGATTTCTAAAGCCCTAAAGAAATAGTAGTTAGGATTTTCAAAATCCTAAAAAAGTGGTGGCTAGAGTTTTAAAATCTTAAAAAATTAGTGGCTAGGGTTTCAACATCCTAAAACAATGTCTTGACTATATTTTTTTTGGATTGCCCATATTTTTTTTGAATTGCCGATATTTTTTGAGGACTACCCTAAAAAATATGACTAGAAATATAACTGAACCCAAAATATGACTGGGCACTTTTTCAACAATTTCCTCGCCCAAATTTACTTTGGATTGCCCAAAACAAAAAAAATGTAATCACTATGGAGATATGACTGCAAAATATGACTAAAAAAAAATATGACTATGAAATATGACTCCATGTTCCCAAATACATTCCCTATGGTTCCCTATGAAGTATTTGAGGTTTCCAACGGACGTATACTATATTCCCATGAAGTACAAAATCAAAATATGACTGCCAGTCATCCTTAGTCATATTTTCGCAATCATAAAACTTGCAATTTCTAGTAGTGTGGACTCTTCTTCATGGTTCTACTCTATAGATTATCTGGCTTTCTCGCAATAGCAAGGTTTTCAATCAACATAGGTGGCCTATAGACTTTGCTCAAAACACTTTATAGGAGGCTTTGTTAGATTTTAGGCGTGTAGTGCAATTGAAGGCACAATTAGCTGCTAGACATCATGCAATGGTTCTTCCATTCATTAATTTAAAAAATAAAAAAATACTGTGTACATTCCCAGTTTCAAAATGTACTCAGCATCAAAGACTAATAATATCCTATCCATTTACCTGTTGAATTAGATTGATATCATTGCGATTATAATTTTTGGCAGCATTCTCACTGTTGACTCACATTGTTGGGAGTAAGTTATGGCTTGAAATCAAGTGGTCCCAAATGCAATTTTCATAAATACGGAGGCTCCAGTTGCTACACTACGACCTCTGCTAAAATGTGATAAAAATCCAAATTTGACACTGGTCAAGAATTCACATCTTGTGAAGCTTTAAAATATTTTTGGGATCATGAGCCAAGCTTGAGATTCTCGTGGGCAGGGATAGCAAGTAAACCCTAAATCACTGAATAAAATTGGAAGCTCTCCAAGATCTAAAATTCAAGAGAGTTTTAAGGAAGAAGTTAAAAAGGTGAGAGACAAGCACTATTGACTTCCTATTTTTGTTTAATCCTAAAAGGATTGGAGGTTTTTCTTAACATCAACCTTATTAAAGTAAAGTAGTTTATTATGGCAATGTGTAAAAAAATTCAAACCATTTGACCATGTGAATTGAAAGATTATAACATTTGAAGTGATAAAAAAACTTTTTTTCATTCCTACAAAACAAAGACAATGAACATTGAGACCTCTTGGACTAAATTTTTTTCTCTTAATGAGCTTTTATATATATATTCACCAATGAGTTTTAAATCTTATTAGATACAATCATGCAAAATTTCAAAAGCAAATATGGAAGTTAGCTTATTCTAAATCACCATGCAATTCAAGGGGGTAAGTAAAATGGCAATATACTAAGGTAAACCAGCCTATTGTGGTCAGAATTAGGAGTTCAGCCACATGCTATTGTTGAAGTTTTTCAATTTTTTTCCCACATACAGGTAAGTGTGAGAAATAGTGAGAGCAATTGAAATTGTATTTTTTTCAACAAAGTATGAATTTGTTATAAATTTTTGAAGTGTTCAGTCCAAAAGAGTCTGTAGATCTTCCCATCACCAACAAAATTTGACTCCACGATGATCATGTCATTCACCCAAAGTAGTTATGAATATTTTCTAAAAAGGTAGGACCAAAAAGTCATTTTTGATATTGAATGCCCTCTAAAAAGTTGAAGCCTCCTAATGAGGTCACAAATCAATCCATGTCTGTCATTTTTTACATGCATTAAGGCCAAAATTTCACATAATGAAAAAAAAAACTCCCTACTTGACTTACGGGGGGATCACTCTATACATTTTCACAACCCACGTGCGGCGAAGATTTTGGACCCCTTACTTCCTTCATAAAATTTAATTTAAAGAAAATAAAAAAATATGAATAGGTTTTCCTACTTTGAAAGTTTGTATTTTGAATTATTGATATTATTTTAAATTGATAATAATTAGTTACAAATTTTTGAAGAAAAAGGATACACTGTAGAGCTGAAAATAACTTTGGACCCCTTACTTCCTTCATAAAAAATTGTCTAAAAAATGAACAAAAAAGTCCTAAAAATAACTCTCTATTGAAAATTTGTTTTTCATGAATATTGATGCAATGGTCATCCAAATGCATTCTCTATAAATGTTTGAGTTGAAAAACATGCCATTTCAGTTTATTTTTCAACTTATTATAATAGTCATTTTAAATGTCATTTGAGTTGGGAATTTTTGGCAATAGAAATCTATAGTCATTATTAATCAAAGTTCAAAATTATAGGTTGAAATTATAATATATTCCAAAGTAAATAGGGTTTCAAAAATCACTTCGCCGCATGTGGGTCCCCCAAATGTAGTGAGAGTGACCTCCCCTTGACTTGACTACAATGGGTTGGTTTACACATTTTTTTGATGGTTTCTTGTGCACTAAGGATTTTTTTAATTTGAATTCAAAATTTTAAAAAATTAAATATTTACATTTGAAATATGTAGAACAAGTTTCAAGAACTTTGAAATCATAAATTTCAAAATAATAATGATTGAAGTTAGATGAAAAACGTTTGTATTTAAACTTGTCTAGTGGGGTTAGTAGAGTTTGACTCTACTTAGAATGAGATTTTTGTGCTAAATGTAGTTTTTTTCTTACAATTACATACTAGCCATTACATACCATAATTATTACAAAATTAAAACTTATGATTACTATCATTGAAAACACACCAAGCATCTTTTTAAATAAATATAATAAAAAAGTACTTGAAAATTGAACAATAAAAATAAAACCCATCAAAAAGTAAGCTAAAAGATTAAAAAAATTCAATGCACCATAGCTAATTATGCTTAAAAAAAGAAAATCCTTGGAAATGGCATAACAAGCTTTGGAACCTAGCATATTTCCAACAAAAGTCATGTCATTTTCACAGTCATTTTCTTTCTTAAATATGATTCTCTATGGCACATCAAATTCTCTGTATTTTAGTTAGCTTTTAATGAGCTCCATTTTGATCATCTAATTTCAAAAGATGTGCTATAAATGTGACTTAGAACAATTATTTAATGAAGACTTTGAAACAAAAGCTATAAAATATGATCCATAGATTGACTTGGATCTACTACTACAAGAAATTCAAATTTCTTTGGTAAAATGAAATTAGGATTGAATATTTTTAATTTTTCTATAAATTATTTTCTCTTAATTCAAAATTTAAAGCTATAATTATGGTGATTTTTTAAAGATAATTATTTTTATTTATTTAGTGAAGTCATTTTTGATAGATCATTTTTTGATAGATCATTTTTTGAATTTGGGAAAAATTACATTTTGAGGTGCACCATATTGGTATACTTTAAGTTAAAAAATATTTGTAAAATAAAGTCTTCAAAATCTATATTGTACAAATGTTAACTACTAAAAGAATAATAAATTAAACCCTAAATGTTCAACTGCATTTTTTTTGGCATTATAGCAATTTCACTCACTACAAGTGGATATTTCATTATTTTTCTTTGAAATTTTCACACAACATGTACCCAAGGAGTAGCTTTAAGGCCCAACAGTTTTCATAACTTTTGACTACACGGTTAAAAAGTTATTGCATGCTATGTCATTTTCAACGCTCGGCAGGCAGCTCAATTTTTTTTTTAAATCACTTTTTAAAAAAATAAAAATTTGAAATTGATTTTCTAAAGTTATATATACATGAAAAGCTTCAAATCATTCCATATTGATTTATGTGATGAAAGTTATGAGCAAATTTAGTTTGTAGGCACTTATAGATTCTCGACTCTAAAATAAACTTTGGAGTCCTTTATTGAATTCAATTTTCAATATTTTTTGAAAAACATAAATTCCTAGGATATATATTGTATATTACAACATTACAACCATTGGGATTCTCAATTTTCAATTCCATAAATAAATTCTTAATAATTTAGTGTTTTGAATGATTGTCTATTTCTTTCTATGAACTATTTTTTTCCTACATGTTGTACAATTTCAAACGATCTCAAATTTTTTAAGCATGTAGCCAACTTGCTTTGAAGAATGAATTCAAAGAGTAACCACTATTTTGGACATTTTTTCATACAAATGTGACCTTGTGAAGTGCAGCTGCCCGATTTTTTGTAGGAATAAAAAAAAGATTTTTGTAAATTCAAATGCTAATATCTTGCAATCTACATGGTGAAAATTTCTGAAATTTTTTCCACATCTTCTCAAACAAGTGTACTTTAAGATCATACAGTTTCATGTGTCTAAAAAAAAAAATTCCTAAAATTTGGTACTTGTTTTTGGTGAAAACATAGTCCAATACATTTAGAGGTTAAAAGAATGAATGAAAATCACAATTCTATGTGCTTGGGATGTGTCTATATTCATCCATTGTTCAAAATTTTTAAGGTCTCATCTTCAAGAGAAAGAAATCTTTAACCTTTAAACGATGAACCGATCACCGTGGAAATCATCTGTTTGAATATTGTGTGAATTATTGACTTAAAAAAATGAAAAAGAACTCATTGGAAGACAAGCTTCTGTAGACGATGCTCCCTTTTTTCACAAAATTTGAAAGATGACTAGTTGCACTTTTGTCCTACATGAAAAGATTCTGTGTTATCCATCAAATGCAAAACATCCACCTCGACGTTTAAGGGTAAATGTGCTTCCAACAACAGTAATTAGAAGATTTAATTTTACACCAAGCAAAAGATCATAATATGTTTAGTGAGTGGTTTAGAGCGTTGCCCTAATGGTGCCCTTCGTTCAAAGGGTACAAATTAAAGTGGGGAAGCCAACCATGGAGCGCCATGGGAAAGGAACAATCCCAATCGGGCGACACATGGCAAGCCCCCAACTCCTCCAACTGGCTGTCTCTCTCGCTCTCCAGCCATACACTCCCCCGCCACCAGCCTCCGTCGGTGCCAATCCCACGGGCATCCCCAATTCACCGACCCACACACACTCGCCGCCCTTGCAATTCCTCCCCATTCTAGTCCATCTCGCTTCCACTCCAGCCTGCTCACACATTCCCCAATCAACACTTTCTTAAAACTTGTACTCCATTTGCAAGCACCGTATGCTTTGATCAGCATCTCCATCCTGGGATCGTCATGGGGAATTTTGGGTTTCAGTTGGTGTCGTTGTTGCTGATGCTGGTGCTGCTGCCAGCCTATGTCTCTGCGAATGCAGATTCGGAGACGGTGTCTGCTTCCACGGGCGGTGGACCCGCGTGGGCCGCTCCAGCTGCGGTTCTGGCCACGCTGAGCTCGCTGTCACTGGCCTTGCAGTCGCTCTTCAACCGCCTCGCTTCCGCTCGACTCGCGCGGGGGGACGCCGCTGGTACGTAATGCATTCATATGCCAACTAATTGTTGTGCTTTCGTTCAATGGAGTTCGGCCATTTCTATACCTCAGGTAGCGATAATGCAGTTGGATTGATGTATACGAAGAGTAGGCCTGGTTGGGTTTAATCATAATTAGACCTTCATTGAGCATGGTTGAAGAAGATCATACCATTGAGGTTATGCCTGGGTGGTGTAGAGCCTCACCAGGCTTGTGGCTTGGCATTTTGTTTTTCGTAACTAGCTCTGTTTTCACGCTACCTGGTCCCAAATGTTTTTAGGAGCTGGTTGCTCTTCGTGTGACCATTCTGTGCTTTCATTTTGGCTGATTCTAATTTTTTTCAGTACTTAGTCAAAGGTAGTTAAACATCGCTACAAGTTCATCTTCATGCAATTTGGGGCAATACAATGAGGAGACTGCTGGACTGGATTTTACACAGTAAAAATCCAAAATGTCCATATATGGAATTTTTGAAGAATCCCACAGTCATCATTTAGTAATGTTCGAATAAGGTGTCCATTGATGATAGAATAAGATACATCAAGATGCAGTAGGAACGGAATTGGACACAAGGACACTGGTCGAATTCCATATTAAATTTCGAGTTCTTCTGTGTTTCTAATTCCAGAATAGGAGAGATCATAAGTGAGTGAAACTGAGAATGAGAGACCCCATATGCAGAGAGCTGCTGATGTATTCTAGATTCTACTATGAAGTTTAACTCAGGTTCTAAGACCATCATGAATGAAGCTCTAGAGAATTAAGGTGGGGCATGCTACCCTTGGTGCTTTCTACTGACCAGTGTGTTTCATTGCATGCTGTCTGGGCGTGGATCGATGTCTCAGGAGCGGAAAGGGCCCGCAACATCGCCAACACGGTGGGAAACGGGCTTCAGTGGTGGGCGGGCGTGGGCACGGTGAGCTGGGACTACGTGACCAACTATGTGTTCACGCAGTCGATCTCGCGGGGCGTGGGCGTGTCGCAAGCGCTGGGCCAACTCTCGTCGCTGTCGGTCCTGGTGGGCGAGGTCACGCAGCTGCGCTCGGACAGCGAGCGACTGCAGTGGCTCTCCCGAAACTACACGCGTGCGTTCGCCGTCGCCAAGTCCGCCATGGCCAACTTGCTGACCGTCTTCGACCACGATGTGAGTTCCTGTCCAGTTCCTACTCTTCCTGCTTGTGTTTTGTTGGGGTCACTTTAATCTTTAAAGGTCTGGGAAGCCCAATTGTGGTCACAACTTGCTGTTTTTTTTGGTGTGTTTCGCATAGAAGTCGTGCATTGCATGAGGTGTCAGGTGGACGTACTCATTATTGTCCATTTAAGAATTCCTTCTTCACGTGCATACCAGTTGAATGCATTTGTGATTTAACTTAGAATGTTTTCAACTTGAGGATGACAATGGAATTGAGAACGAGTTAGTAATGGGGTATCCACCTCGTACTAATGGTTAAAGTTCGTCCTCATATTGAATAGGATTCAATGACAAGTGACACTTCTAATTTGGATCATGTCTAAGAAGCTGCACTGCAAAAGTGGTCAAGTATTTAGTGTATGGGGCTATATTTGAGCTTGATAGGGATTAGATGTTAAATTTACATCCAAATGAAAGATCCTAATTGTTGAATTACCAATCCAAATGGTGTATATCATGTCATGTTTTGTTATAGTACTCCTTGCATTTCAAAATGATCATTTGGTTGGACAAAAGTTAGTTTTTTTTTGGCTAAAAATAACGTTATTTCAACTTATTTTGAGCTTTAAGTAGAGTTTGGTGTACTCCTATTGTGTTAAAACTTTGAGTTTCAAAGCCCTTTTCAAAGTGTAGTAATGAGCTTATTGCAATAAAATTAAGAGGAATTGGAAGATTATTTTGGGATGGAGGGAGTATATAATTCTTATTTTAGGAGTTAAATATGATACCAAATTTGGTTTCCCATAGACCTTTAAGGATTAATGTGAAGAAGTCCATATTTGACCACATGTTTTTTTAGTCCTTTTATAAGGAGTATAAACAGGGATTTGTATTAACCCATTTAAGTTACAATCTCCCCATTAATATGACTAAAACTATGAATGAAAATGGTTACTTTGAAATGGTCATTTCAAAGTACTGTAACATTGTATACCGGGTAAGTTTAAGCTTTCCTTCATTTGATGAAGGCTGGGAATATCCCTCCCACGTGTACCTTTTGATTGCATCCGAGTTTGAAACTTTGTTGAAAGTGGGTCTTTTCAGCAAGTAGAGGTCTGCATTCTTCATGGGAAGCTACGGTACCCAGGCCTGTTCGGAAATAGCTTGCCGCAAGCACCCTCGTCACACATTCAAATGTATGTTGTCGAAACGAAGAGTGCAACTCAATCCATCCCTGAATCTGATGATATTGGGGTCGCATCCTTCCAGGGTTAAACAGAGTTGGACATGCACTCTCTAGCACTGATTATAACATTTTTGAGTCTGTAGGATAATCTAATCTTGTACAATTGAATTCTTGTTTTTATTTTTATCTAAAGTTGGTGTTTTGTGTAATTGATGTTGGAATAGGGAGTAATCCGGAACTGTGTGCTGGCGATTCAACGAGAGTTATTGGAGGGTGACCTTTTGCGTGACGTGCTTCGGTTGGGACCGAATGATCTCGAGGGAATTGTGAGGATGTTGAAAGATGTTTTGCAACGGACCTTTGTCACTGCTCCACCAGGTCAAAGACAAGGAACATTGTAGATAGGCTTGGATTTCACATGTAAATTAGAGTTGTTTAGAGATTGATGTACAAATATGGTTCCATTTGAGTTGTTCAAGTGACCACAAATTCATTATAAGCATTTGTAATTGCTTGGACATGTTCAAAGAAGTCTTCCTTGTGGATTAGGGTGGTTGTAAGAAATAATTGTTTTGTTTTTTTGTCTCCTTTGGCCTTAGACAAGTGGTTTTTTGCTCATAATTTTTGCATCATATGTTGGTTTTTCATGAAATTAGAAATGAAGGTATATACAGTAGTTTCAAACATTGAGTATTTTTTTTCATTTAAAAAATGGTCTACCTCGGCCATTTTGAAGAATTTTGTACAATTTTTGATCCAAAAATGAAAATTTGAAGCTCAAATTGGTAAGCAAGGACTATAAATAGAAAATAGTCTACCTTCCACGTGTGTTTAAAGGGCACTTCCATTGAGTAAATGCAAAGAATACAATTTTTACCCAAAGAAGAAAATGGTCAAAAAAACACCTTCAAATTAGGAAAGATGGTTGGTTTTATTTTATTTATTTGAATTTATTTGATTTAAAAAAAAATTAAACATCAAAATGTCTATTTTTCTAGGCGTTTTTGTTATCCTTTTTTAGTGCAAAACTTTTAGAGAT
The DNA here is from genome assembly GCA_950106755.1 of Climacium dendroides. Lineage (NCBI taxonomy): Eukaryota > Viridiplantae > Streptophyta > Bryopsida > Hypnales > Climaciaceae > Climacium > Climacium dendroides. Next base: position 26,840,871 of record OX467086.1, read on the forward strand.
AAAATTTTCTAGATCTTAATTTTGAAAAACATACTATTTTCAATGCTCTACAAGTTGTTCATATTTTATTTTATTTTTAAAAATCTATTTCAAAAGTCATAGTATTCATTGAAATAGGCCACTTAAAGCTAAAAATGGCAAGTATTTCTTGCAATGACCCATTGACATTACTCTTCTCAAGTTTACCATGAATGCATTATTTTCACCCTTTGGATAAAGTGTATACAACTAGGTTCTTAAGTTTTTGTCATAGATGAAGTATCCAATGGGTATTTAACCCCTAAAGTCCCCAAGGCCTCTTTTCCATCAAAAACCACTCAAAAATACCATTTCTATAGCAAAGAGCAAAAAAAAGTTTAATATTTTTTCTATATGTCTAAGATTAGGATCTTGTATTAGACTAGTATAAGGATGTGTGGAAGAAATTTCACAAATTTTGACTACATAGATTGCAAATATTTGCATTTAACCCCTAAAGGACCAAACAACGTTTTTTGGCAACATAGCGATTTTAGGTAGCTCACTACGAATGGAATTTTCATTTTTTTCAATTGAAATTTTCATAAAACATGTACTCAAAGAGTAGCTTTAAGGCCCAACAATTTTCATAACTTTTGACTACATGGTTAAAAAGTTATTGTGTGAAATGCAATTTTTTTTGTTTGGCAAGCAGTCCAAGTAGAAAAAGAATTTCTTCAAAAATCACTTTTTAAAAAAATAAAAATTTAAAATTTATTTTCTAGATTTATTTATACATGGATATCTTTGGATCATTCCATTTTGATTAATGAGATGAAAGTTATGAGGAGTTTTAGTTGTTGGTAGTTTAAAGGTAGTTATGGAATCTCTATTCTAAAATAAACTTCGAAGTCCTTTATTTAAATTAATTTTCAATAATTTTGGAAAAAAAATAATTGGATGTAGATTTTTTATTAAAATATTACAACCATTGGGATTGGCATTTTTCAATTTCATAAATAAATTGTTAACAATTTTGTAGCTTTAAGGCCCAACAATTTTCATAACTTTTGACTACATGGTTAAAAAGTTATTGTGTGAAATGCAATTTTTTTTGTTTGGCAAGCAATCCAAGTAGAAAAAGAATTTCTTCAAAAATCACTTTTTAAAAAAATAAAAATTTAAAATTTATTTTCTAGATTTATTTATACATGGATATCTTTGGATCATTCCATTTTGATTAATGAGATGAAAGTTATGAGGAGTTTTAGTTGTTGGTAGTTTAAAGGTAGTTATGGAATCTCTATTCTAAAATAAACTTCGAAGTCCTTTATTTAAATTAATTTTCAATAATTTTGGAAAAAAAATAATTGGATGTAGATTTTTTATTAAAATATTACAACCATTGGGATTGGCATTTTTCAATTTCATAAATAAATTGTTAACAATTTTGTATTTTGAATCATTTTCTACATCTTTGTACTTTCTATTTTTTTCCTATATGTTTTACAATTCCAAATGATTTAAAAAATTTTAAGAATGTAGCCAATTTGCCTTGAAGAACAAATCCAAAGAGTAACCACCATTTTGGACATTTTTTCATAATGATCTGACCTTAAGAAGTGCAGCTGCCCGGTTTTTTGCGGGGACAAAAAAAGGATTTTTGTTACTTCAAACGCTAATATCTTGCAATCTACACAATGAAAATTTCTGAAAATTTTTCTACATATTCTCAAACCAAATTAATATAAGATCCTTTGTTAGATGTATCAAAAATGATTTTTTTCAAAAATTTGGTACTTGTACTAGAGATGGCAGTTTGGGAGCATTTTGGTGAAAACATAGTCCAAATCCTTTAGGGATTGAACTAAAGGAAACAAGGGTTTTTTTACACCTTGCTCAACTATATTTTTTTGGCTTTGAATCTTCATAACTTAAAATTTTTCTCTACTAATTTTGAATTTCTAATTTTATATGATAAAGAAATGAGTTGAGAACCTAGGAATTTTTTTTAAGACTAGTTAGTTTTCATTCATTAAAATTTTGTTAAGCAAAAGTAGGTTTAAGATTGAAAGAAAATTTAAATTGTCAATAGTTCTAAGATGGAATTGAAATACACTAGTCTCAATGGCGAGATTGTTTTAGAAAGAGATCTTAACCTTGTGAATTTTTCTTTTTAAATTATAAAAATTGAGGTAAAAAATGAACTCTACAAGCTTTCTTACTGATGTTTCACCTAAATGCAATGCTAAATCAAATCAATTGGAAATTATAAGGATAGCCAGTTTTGACTACAACAATCAAAACTAAAAACCATTAAGAATTAGTCAAATACAAAGATTAGATGATTCAAATTGTAGGGCTTTTTATGGACTCGTTTAGGAGACACTTACCCTCCCCTGATGGAAGAACTTTGGCGCTGATGGGGAACGCAAGGGAATGTTGGAGGCACTTCTCACATTCAAAAACTCCATTTGATCTGACCAAAGGCATCTTCAAAACTTGGAACACCTCTAATGCAGGGCTTTTTTTTTGGAACAGTGTCCCCCTGTTGTCCTCACTACAACTCACTACAAAGGCTAGTTTTTGGAGGGATGAAGCCACAGAGGTCAGATTTCTGACAGTCTGGCAAAATTTCACTACAAAAAAAGCCCTACTCTGATGTGACTCATGTATATATAAAGGCATCACTTGCATCAGTATTGAAGCTACCATGGAAGATCACATGGTGAGCTTCGTTTTGTCCAGGAAGGCAAGATGTAAAATTTGAATTTGAATTCAAAATCATATTTGTGGAAGTGTGACCACCACAGTATGTTCACTAAGTAACTTTGATTATTCAAGTTGTTTGGGTGGAATGTTGAGATTGTGTATCAACATTTGTAAGGGAAGTTAGAGTGCGTTAATTCAGCTCACTCTTGTGCAGGCTTGATGGTTGTCAGCTTGTATGGAAGAATATGCTTCAAAGCAAGCATTTTTGCAAGCTTGTTTTGTTGAAGCATGGTGGATATTGTTGTAAAAATGAAGAAGAGTGCATGGAAGTCATTGTCTAGAGTAGCTAGGAAACAATTGAAGTGGGAAAAAATGAAGGAAATTGACATTTTAGGCTTAACAATTGTAATATTAAGTAGTCGGAAAGAAGATGGCAAAATTGCAAGGAGTGATGTTTTAGGAACACTTGTTAGACTATGACAACCCAATAAGTGGGGTGTGGCCATAGAGGTAAGACTTAGTAAGACTTTGTGAGTGTTCATTTACCCACCCTTGATAAATACACAAGGACAACTAGGTTCTTTGTTTCGTGTGTGAATTTTGTCTATTGGGTGCTTAACGTTGATCCATTGTGCCTTTCAAGCAATGGATTTTTTCTAATGCCTAAAAATGTAAAAGAATTAAGAAAACCAAGTTAGGTTGCAAGATTTATCCTAACCGATTTAAGCTAACTAGACACTATGGTTTCCAAGTCAAAGTGATGACAATCTAAATCAAAAAAATCCTAAATGATAGAGGCTTTCATGACATTTTCAAAAATATAAGACTTGAAGTGATTTGACCTTCCCATCAAAAGTTACAAATAGATGAAGTTTAGCCTTTAAAAGGCTATCCAAACTTCATCCACTATTTTAGACCCTTAATCTATTTCAAATGACTTTGAAAGTTGTTTTTTGTTTTAGATTGTTATCTTCTAGCTAAGTACCAAGTTTGGACTTTGATGGATTATTTTTAAGTAACTTCATCCATTTCTTAACCTGAATTTTATCTTTCATTTTTTTCTAAATTTTTAGGTATTTTTTTAAATTTAAACTACCTTTAGATTCCTTGAAATGCCCTCTATATGAGTCAAATCCTAACTTTCTTCTTTGTTTAAGTTTTTGATTGGTTTTGTAATATTTTCTATTAATTAAGTACATTGAATGACTTTTGTTCAATTATTTTTTGGATTTTTATCATTTGTTCCTCAAAGAATTTGACTTTAGCTTTCCAAAATGATAACTTACTTTAAATTTAGATTTCCCTATCAAAAGTTATCAATGGATGAAGTTTGACCAATGTTTTAAACTTCATCCATTAATTACTATTAACCTAGCTTTCCAAATTAACTTTTGATTTCACTTTTGGATTTCAAATTACTTTTGCTTTTTAGTTTCCTAATTTTGATCCCTTTGGATGATTTTAGTAGTTCTTCATTCAATTTACATGTTAAACTTCATTCTTTTATATCTTACTTGTTTTAACTCTATTTTTTAAGTGCCATATGTTTTGGAAACCTCTAATCCTAAAGTATAAGCTTCTATAAATAAACTTTGAAGAAAACCTAATTTTGACCCTTTGACTTTGACTTTTAGTTTCGCTAAGTATTTAAATAGATAATCAAAATAATTTAATAAAAAGTAGGGTATTTAGTGACTTACCTTGAATTGAGCATCAATGAGGTGGTTAAATAATCCTTTCAATTCTCCATTGTTTGCCATCCTTTGTCTTGTTTGATAATTTTGCTTACCGCTTGAAGTTGTGAGACTAATACAAGTTGGAATTATCCTACTTCTATTTCCTCCTAAATCTTTCCAATCCTACATCATCTTTTGCTTATCCTCCTCTTCCTTTTTTTCTTTACTACTATTCTATTTGATTATTGGGATTCTAAAGAATATAATTTTTCTCCTATTCCAAGAAAATAATTGAAATGTCTAAGTACTTTCTCGCTTCCTTCAATTATCTTCTAATCTACAATTCTAATAGCTAGTTTGCATCCTTGAGATTTCCTCCTAATCCAATCTTTGGCTAATCTTCCAATATCAAATCTCTATATCATTCTCCCATTCCTCAATTGCATCACCATTTTCCATCTAGGCTTCTTTTTCTCTAGTTTCTATCAACACTTGTTTCTCTACTATTTTATGTTTTTGCAATACTTCTTGGCTATGGACTTTGGAGACCTCCCCTCCCCTTACTTCTTTCTATGCTAATCTATTACCAATCTGACATTAGTTTTTAGTTTACTAATTTTTTAAGTTGTTAATTTCAAATTATAGACACTAGAACCAGTTGAACACAGTCATTGACACCTTAGTTCGAAATTAAAAGTTGAAATAGAAAACAAATCCTAGATTCATGCTCAAGGGTATTAGCGAGTCAAAATGAGTACAAAAGGTCCCTTCCCAAATTGCCATGAGGTGACCCCCAATTTGACCGACCCCTCGTGGCTAGCTAGTTCCTTCTTGCTATGGCGCAACGGCTCGTGGTTCACTAGACGTTTGCGATTGTTAACTAGTAGTTGACATGGTGCATTGACGTGGCGGTCCTTGATTGTCCGTATCATTTTGGAAGGCTTCTAATGTTTTTAACACATCCAGTTGATTGTTTTGATTTGGCTTGTATTTTTTTGTTTTGGGGGGCCTTTCTATGTCTTCTTTCTAACTTAGAACTTTGTCCTATAAATAATTTTAATTTTTTGGTAGTTTAAACACTAAAAATAATTCTTTTGGTGTTAGTTTTTGGGCACTAAAAATGAACACTTGGAGGCTAAAAATCCAAATGGACACAAAGCTAAATAAATAACTTGAATGTATTTTTGAGACTTTTTGAGACTAACATAACAATTATGAAAGTTTTAAGAGCTAGACACCAAATTTGAAAACCAAACTAAATAACTATCTTAGGACTTTTGGAAAAATGCTAAATGTTTTAAAACTCTAAAAATCAAAGCTTCGCCGTCTACATGACTTTTGAAGAATTTCTTAGACTTTCTAAGAGTTCTATAGTTAAGCTTTACCATCTTACAACAACTTTTAAAAATAACTAGGACTTTTATGAACCTTGAAGTCTAAGCTTCACCATCCCAAATAAAACTCAAAACAAATATAACAAGTTGGCAAGACAAGTATTAGCACAATTCATCAAGGAACTTGGCACAGACAAGTTAGTACAAGTTAGTAAACTTCCACATACAAGTTAGTGCACAAAGGAGTTAGTATCATGAACTTCACAAAGAATATGCACTAGAGGCCCCCCAAAGCAGCATTGCCAAGGTATAGTGGGGGGTAAACTCTAAGATTAGTATAAGTATAAAAAATAAATAAAAACTTCAAACAACTTTGACAAGTTAGAAAACAAGGTACATCAAACCCAACAAAAGTTAGTAAGATTTGAAGGGATCCCAAAGTCCTTCAAAGCTTGCAAAAACACCAAAAAATGGAGCTTGAAATGCTCCAAAAATGCATTTGTTTCCAACTTTGGCTCAAAATGGTAAAGAAATCCAACTAATTGGACCAACGTGTATAGAATGCCAAAAATTTGGCTACAAGATGTAACAAAAAGGGGTGTTTTGAGAGGAGAATGAGTTCCCTTATGTATTCTTCCAAGGGCATCAACCTCCTCTCATTTCTACATGGTAATCTTATCAACTAGGATTTTCATCCTAATTTGCCAATTTTGACTTTCTACATTAAATCAAAACCCTAGATTTGGGGGAAAGATTCCAAATCACAAATAGATTGCACCGTTGGCTTCAAAAGGCCATTTTCAATCTTGGAAAATCCCTCACCCCTTTTTCCTATGTCAAAAACTCAACAAACTATAACGTCAACTTAAGACTGAAAAAAGGAAAATATCAATTATTGAAGTTTATCTTTTTTGAGAAAAGTAGCTAGCCTAGGCTCTTTAGTAGATGCAAGGTAGTAAGAAAAGACCATATTTTGACTTGATTCTACTTTCGCATGCCACTAGAAAGCCGGTCAACTCCACAAACCTTGTTTAAATTTGTTGATTTCAAGGAATCTTACTAGTTTGATGTCTTCTAGATGTGGAATGTTATGAAACTTATTGGAGCATCTTATTAGTATAAAATAACCTATACTAATTTTGAGGGAGATTTTACTCCAACTTGGGTAATTTATAGGAATTTCTCATCATAGGTTTTGGTGGTTGACTATCCAAAAGAGTAGCTTTTAACTATTAGAAAATTTCGAATTTTTTTGTAAAACCTTTTGTAAAATTCTATAAAAGATTTGTAGGCTCATATATTTACTCTATACATTTCACAAAAGAGAAGAAAAGCCCACTATCTCCTTTAAATTCCAGTAAACAAGGAATCTTTCACATAGAGGGAAATCTTGGCAAACCAATCTTGCCATTGAGTGTCAAATGTGATTTCAACCCAATAATGCCATACTCCACCTTTAGATGCCCTTTACATTTCTGTCTTGAGTTTGTGTCATCTACAAGTTAACAATTGGGGGTTCTACTAATTTTAGGATTTGATTGAGAAATTGAAACTTCTCCTTAGGAATCGGTTTAGGGTTTTCACATAGGTTCACTCAAATCAATTTAGCCTTACATTGTCACATGCATTGCAAATTTGGGCTATTTGGCAACATTCACTCAAAATCCACTATTTACATGATTTTTGGTTTTCTATCCTATTTACAAGCCAAATTTAGATTTACTTTAGGGGAGAATACTCAATTTGTGACCAAATATTATATTGGCATGTGACATATTTCTTTTGGTTTTACACTCTTTTTTGATTTTTTTTATAGAAAATTTTATTTAATTTTATAAAAAACAAAAAAGGGAAATCAAAAGTCCCAAGTGACGAATTGGAAGCTCAGACTTGTTCAAATCATTTTTTTCTTGCACAAAAACAAAAAATTGTAAATAATATGATCTACCAAACTCTATACTCCAATGTCATCACAATAAATTTAGATTTTGTAACTGAATTCATCTCAAAAGATTTTGATTGATAAATAAGCACCAAATTCAATTAATCCGCATGCAATGATAATGTTGAGTTAACGTTACAATGTTTTGGTACATTTGCACTTGGCGTTAAGCTAAAGTCTTTGGGGCGCTGGTAGAGAGAGAATTGTGTGTGTTTACACTTTCGTTCTTTAGCAATTGTCGATCTTAGGTGGATGGAATATTGGCAAGGGAAAAGAATAATGGTCAAGTCAATAAATGTAAACATTGTTTACATAGTCATGTGAATTCCAAAAAATACTACATAACACCTCAATCAACAAAAAACATAGATTTTAGTTTGTAAAGAGTGTTGTTAGTTAATCAGACTCCAAATGGGCAATTAACAAAGAACAATTCCTACCAATTAGGAGGTATTGTTGGTAGAAATTTAAGGGCCACTCACAATTTTTGATTTGAACAGAGAAGACAAACTTTTAATATACAAGAGGGGTGGTAGGAAGTAAAACAACCCATGTGGAATATATAAATGAGAATTAGTAAGAGCTCAACTGCTCATAGTTATGTCAAATGCAGGAATTGTGTTTGGAGTAGAATTTCAGACCTCATTTAGGCATAAAAGAATGATTTTTTTCAAAAAACTTTGAACCAAGAAAAGTTGGGAAATCAAATTATCATTCATCTCCAAAAATCCATTTGATATTTAAGGCCTTCAATCAAAAGTTATAAACAAATTTTAGAGAGGGGTTGGAAGGGACATTTTTCTTGACATTTTTAAACACCCCTCTCTAAAACTTTTGATTTAAGGATCAAAATTACAAACAAATTTTTGGAGATTTAATTTAACTTGATCCTCCAACTTCTCTTAGTTCAATTTTTTTTGAAAAAAGGTATTCTTATATGCCTAAGTGAGGTCTAAAATTCTACTCTAAATGCAATTCCAATTTTTTTGACAATGAGCGCTCAAGCTCTCATCTTCAAATTATCTTATACCTTTTGAAAGTTTATGATGAACAATAGATTTGATTATAAAAATGACATCCCACCCAATATTCACAACATTGCCAATGAAGTGTTCACTTCATATTGCACAAGTATACAAAAGATTATACTCAAAGTCTAAACAACTGATAACTTCAAATGACCCACTTATGCCGAATCAATGCCAAACCAATTGAAAACAAATGCTTTTGTACAACTTGTACCTTTTGATCTTTGTTAGAAGTATTATGTTTTTATGAGCATTGTTACGAAATGCTAGGTGAGAACGTGCTTTTAGCATCTTCCTAGTTATTTGTTATTCCACTGGCAACTACTAGGTAAACATCAACTTGAAGTTGGCATTATTGTAACATTATCTTGATTGATTTAATGTTTCATTATATTAATTTTTCATTGATAACTTTGTGAATCTAAATAGGATCTTTTGGAGATGAAGCTTTATCGTGTGATGACTTGAACTTATGGCCTTTTTTTGACCTGCAGGTTCAGGTTTTGGTTTGGCCGAAGAAACAAGATTGGTGGAGTTTTGGTGTTCAGGATTTTAATTTGATAATTTCTGCCTATGGAAAGTTGGGCCAGCTCGGAAATGTTTCACAGAGATGCATGAGGCAACATTGGAACCCAATGTAGCCTATTTCACGTTGCTCTTTGAAGCTTATGCACAGGCTGAGTCAATATCAGCTAAGAAATCCTACAGAGGTCACTTACCATGTTTATATCAATGCACTCTGCAAGGTACAATGAGAAGGTTTCTTGAATGTTAGATTGCACTTGATGTACCTCATTTTACATTGTGTACTGCACAGTCTGAAGCCTACTGTATGCATAATGCAGCACACCAATTTCACCATATACTGTGGGACAATGAATACTGTGTGCGCAAACTACTGTGGGCAAAAATAATTTAGAGAAATGCATGTGAATGGTGAATGCATATTGTAGTTTTCTTGATGTCATTACAATCTAATGATGTATATGTATGGCAACCACTTTGGGCTATTTGGCACTTTAGGATTCAATTCAGTTGTGATGCTTTCACTTAGCTCTAGGGTGATTATTGAAACCTCTCTCTTTTTGTAGGCCTCCGAGGACTGCATATAACACCCTCTTCAATTAATATGCAAGATGCAAAGAAGTGGAGGGAGCTGAGAACCTTTTCAAGAAGACATGTACCAAACTACTTCCCCTACTTCTCTCTTAATGTTGTCATGACTGAATCATTGAAAAAATTGATCATGCAGTTTTGCTGTAATAGAAACTAGTTTAGTACCGGTCCAGAAGTACTAGAAAGTGAGTCGCATACATGGGGTGCACCAAGTCTACTGCCCAAGTTTGCTGAAAAGTGGACTTAGCAATTCTATGCAAAACTGCTCTTTGTGATCACAAATACAGACAGACACATGAACAGACTTACACTTTTCACTCATCCAAAATAATACTTGAATTGTAATTTATGACTGATTTGAATCAAAATTTATGATGGATTTGATGAAATTGGGGTAAGTTATGTATCTGTGCAGAGGTGTGCAATGATTCAAGGAATCAGGCATTGACAGGTTAATTCTTTTGTGTTGAATGCCCTTCTCACAATGTCACTATCCTTTCTGTAATGCAGATGTCGACCAGGCGTTCATTCATATGCAAGGCTCCTAGCTGCCTACACTAATTCTGGAAATATGGACTGAAAGGCTGAGCAGTTGATGAAGAGAGCGAAGCAGGCGGACTTAGAACCAAATGTAGTAAGGCCTATGACAGCCCAAATGGGAGCCATCTCATCGCAGGCAAAATTATACTAATAGTGTACATTTCAGTTTTTGAAATGTGCATCATTAGAATTTTTTTTGCTTACAATGGGTTGGCTGGCATTTGGACTGGCATAGGCTGGTTTACCTTAACATGTGGAACTCTGATGCTGGGCTACACAAGTGTGTATGACCTTCCTGCATTGTTGTGGTCCTTCAAGGACCTGAAGAAGGTAGGCATTAAGCCAAATGCAACCATCTTCATGCACTTGGTCCGAACTTTTGGTCAGTAGGGGAAGTTTGAGGATGCTCTGGCTTGGTTTAACCCCCAAAATGACAAAGAGGACAGAAAGTGTCCTCACACAATTTGAAGTCCAGTTCAAAGTGTTGTAACTTTTGCATCCAAGGTCCCACTTCAATAAAACTTGTTGGGAAAGTTGTGTTCTCCCCTTTAGTTTGTGTGGCAAATATTTTAGATCAATCCAAGATGTACTGAATTTTGGGGGGCCAATTGAAGTTCATAGCTTCAATTTGAGTTCATCAAACTGCATTTAGGGCTGCAACTTCGGGGGCTTGGATCTCTTTCGTAAAACATTCATTTTTCAATAAAATTTGTTGGATTTTGTTCCCCTTGAAGTCTAGTTATTGTGGTAAAATTTTCATATCAATCCAAGTTGTTGTGAATGTTTGGGAGCAATTCGAAGTTCAACATCCTGACATTTTGGGAGTAGAGTGAACTTCGGCGGCCTATTTCTTTTTCATACAAAGTCCATTTTCAATAAAAAAAAATTTGGAAAAGTTGCTCATACTAGTCAAGTTTGTGAGGCAAAAATCTGATGTCAATTCAAGAAGTAATGAGTGAGTGAGAAGCATTCTAGGAGGAGGAGGTTCAGCCTTAGATGTGTTTTTTGCAATTTTTCTTATTGTTTTTTGACACGTCAAAGCTGTTTTTTAGACACAATGAGTCGATAGAATGAAAAAAAATTCACCAATGTGTTTGTATACTAGTTTTGAATCATTTTATAATGTAAAGTTTTTTCATTTGAGTAGGTTTAGAAAACAAATTTCACCTCCAAATGTGTTTTTGGGAAAATTTCAGCATCCATTTTTTGACACTAACACATTATGATCTTGCAATCTATATGGCCAAATGACTTCAAATTTTGTACATATCATCTAGGATTTTGGGTGCTCTGTTGATGAAAGGGCAAGGGCAGCTCTTATGGATGCCCAATTACAAGATTTTAACTATTTGTTATGTTATTAACTTGAGAAACCTGGATTTAGCAAAGAATGACTAATCAATAGACATTTTTTTTTTGAATAAATTGATGATGATGTTTTATCTTGATTCAACAATAGCTGTGAGTAATTATGTGATTTGCATTTAAATTCTGTGATTTGCATTTTGGGTAGTTAATGTTTGTCATGTTTTACTACCCAAAAGGTTTGTAGCTGTAAGAGCACCTGCACTTTGTATTTGGTGTGCTTTCGTGTGCTATAAATATTGTTCACAAACAATGTCATATTTGGCAAGGTTACACCCTAATTTATGGATTTGTGGACACATTATACTTTTTGGTGATTTTTCTCTATAAATTTACACCCTAATTGATTGATTTGTAGATCATTATAGATCATGTTAGCCATTTCTAAATGATATACTCTTCACATAGCACTTTGAGTTACTGCTCTTATAGTGGACATTCTTTTGTGGGGCTCTTATGGTAACTTACATGCAATCTATATAGTCCAAACTCCAAAATACACCATTATGTATGTCTGCATTTCATGTGAATTTGTGAATTATTTGCATGGCCATGAAGCAATAAAACTTGAACATTAATCTTGATAACATATCCAACTTTCTTCAATATGTGATTTAATTCATAGGTGATCCCATAGGGCCCACACATTTTGTTACACCCTTTTTAAAATGATAAAGATTGCTAAATTTGGACTGATTTCCTAAAAGTTATTTACGGACGAAGTTTAGTCCTTTAACTAAATTCTAAAACTTCATCTGTTCTTTTTTACTATTCTAAAAATTGGAATTGATTTTAAATTTTTGGTGCATTCTTAAATTTAATTCTACTCCTTAAGTTGTGAGTTTGACTTAATTTGGTTTAATCTTATTGACCTCCATCTAATCTTATTCCCAATTAGGTCAAAACTTCATCTTATTCTACTCTAATAGTTAAATATTTCTTAAGTTCAAAGTGGTTTTGAAATCTCTACAATATTTTCTAAAAGATTATACTCTAACTTAATTCCTTGGCTTTACTTCAAGTTTTGAGTTCAAATTCTTTAATTGTTAGCCACCACTTTGACTTCTGATTCTACTTATTATTTTTAGATGTGGATAATTTTTATCTTAAAGGTATTAATTTTACCTTTCTAAAAAAGGTTAAATATTTATACTTTTGACCTTTATAGTAAAAGTTATTTGCAAATGAAGTTTGATTGTTAAACTCGTGTTTCAAACTTCAACGGTTAATTTTTTTTACCTTGACTTTCTATATTATTTTATTACCTTTTTTTCTTTTATTTCTACTTCTACTCTAGATTCTAAGATTATTTTTAAAATTCCTTCCTAAATTTTCATCCATTTTCATTATTTTTTTCATCCAAGTGTAACTTTTGGAATTTTTTGTCTATTTTTTAAAGTTTAATATCTTTTTGAAAAGCTAATGTAATTTCTTAACTATTTCTAACTTCAACTAATGGTTTCCTAGAATTCCTAAAGGTCTTACCTTAATTCTAACTTCTAGCTCAAATTTTCAAGTTCTAATCTTATACCTTTGTATAAAATAAAGCAATTGGGGAAAAGGAATCAATGAATCACCTTGAATTAGACAACTTCAATAGTTCCATCTTCGTGTACTACAATGAAAATCTCATCATAAACACCATCCATCTCTAATTTGTATTTTATCCATATTTGAAATTGGTATGTCAGGGCGTATAATAATGAAAGAGTTCTAAGACTCTTTCTTTCTTGTTCCAAAACTTTTTTTTCTACTACTTCCTTCTAATTTTTTCTTTTTCTTTCAAGATATTTTTTAGAATCCAAATCCTATCAAATCTAATCTAATCTCTAAATACTTGCTAATTTGTTTAGTAATCAAACAAAACTACAAAGAGAGTCTTGTTTAACCTTTTCTAACTTATAAACTAAATTCTAAAATATTCCAAAGTCAATCATTCCCTTCTTGTAGTTTTATTCTTTTCTTAAACAAAGTCAAATTTTGTTTAATGGATTCAAACATTCCCAAATGGATGGCTCACATTTTTTTGAGAATTCTTTTGTCACTCCTAACTATCTAAGCTTCCAAACTTCCCAACTAGTCTTCACTTTTGAAATTTAGTTTTGAAATTTGGGATGGATGAGAGAACAATAGAGGTCCAAAATGTGAATACAATGTGTGTTTGGAGATGGCATACCTCTAAGATGTTTGGTTCTTTGGCCACATGGCCTTGAACTTTGCAATTAGACTTTAGGTCTTTCATTGACTTAGCTTTGGTCATTGGGTTGAACTTTTGGAAATGGACCTTGACTTGAACTTTAGAAATAAACTTTTGGTTGTTTAAATCTTTGCCACAAGGCTTGAACTTAGAAATAGACCCTTGGTTTGTCTAATCTTTTACCATTGGACTTTAACCCTTTACGTACTAAGAATTCACTATTTCAAGTAGTGAACTTTGATTGAATGTTTTGTAGAAAGCATAATCTAAATGGAAAATTTCATAGCTAACTTGGGAAGAAATCTAATTTTAATTGATAAAATCATAATTTGGGACCAAGAAGGATATCCTCCCATTTCGATCTTTCCAAATGGATGGATATGTGAAATCAAGTGACGAGTCCCTAATTAATCAAGGCACCTACCAACCAATTGTACCAACTTGGCTTACTAGCCTGTCCAGTCTAGTTGGCCCTTGATTTTAGACATTATCCTATGGTTTCAAAATTTGTTGTGATTATTTGAGTTTTTTTAGTAAAGATAATAAAACACATTAGCTTTTCGATTTAAAAAAAAGTTCAATGGAGTCTAGGAGCAAACATTATGGCATAAAAAAACCTTTCTTTCATTCACTAATGGATAGAAAAAAACCTTCGAAAAAAATGAAGGAAAAAATATAAAAAATATATCTTGTATATACTATATTTTTTGTACATGGAAAGCTTTTATTCATTCTATTTGGATTTGTTATGAGAAAGTTATGGACAATCTTGTTTGGGGGGCAATTAGAGCATTTTCTTGTAAAAATAACTTGTATAATTCATTTCTGACCTCAATTTTCACAATTTAAAAAAGAAAGTTTCACAAGGTTAAGATCTCTTATTAAAACAATCTCACCATTGAGATTAATGTATTTCAATTCCACCTTAGAGCTATTAACAATTTAGACTTTCCTTCAATCTTGAACCTACTTCTATTTAATAATTTTGTAATGAATGAAAATTAAGTGTGTATTTTTTTTCTAGAATCTCAATTCAATTATTTATCATATAAAATTATAAATTCAAAATCAATAGAATAAAAATGATAAGTTATAAAGGTTTAAAACCAAATAATGTAGTTGAACAAGGTGCAAAACAATTATGGGGAATTTCATTAAAATGGTGATATTTCATGTGCCATTTTCATAGTGTGTCATTCCTACAGTTCAGACTGGGCAGTCTGAAATCTATTAGTGTACTAGATTTCAGACCGCTCGGTCTGAACTGTGGGATGTCAAAGTTACAAAATATTTGCCATTTTAATGAAATTCCCCATAATTTGTTTTTTTTTCACTTTAAACACAAATATTTTGCAATGTACGTGGTCAAAGTTTGTGAAATTTCTGAAACACATTTTTATACTAGTTTAGTATAAGATACTATGGTTAGATATGCAATAAAAACACTTGAACTTGAACTTTTTGCTCTTTGCTATAGAAATGATAGTTTTGAGTGTTTTTTTTATGGAAAAGAGGCATTGGGACTTTAGGGGTTAAATGGACAAGAACTTGTTAATATTGAACTTAAAAAAATGTACTAAGGGCAATAACTTTGAGGTATGGTGGATTAGTGCCAAATTCTTAAACAAAATTTCAGTAGGATTGGTTAGTATGTGGACTTTTAGGGTTTTGGTTCCAATCCAAAATCTCTCCAAATGATACTAAAAAACAATTAAAACCACATATTTTGTGTGTCTAGAATTGAGGGGGATTTACTACAACAGAAAGTTGTAAAATCCCATGCAAAAAGCTTAGCTTGAAATTGTTAGTAACAAAGATTCAAAATACAATGAAAACACGAAATGGATAGTAATCAAACTTCAAAAACATGATCAAATGGCAAGGCTTTTCAAAAGGACCTAAATGTCCTTTGAAATGAGCAACAAATGTTTATGAAAAGGGGGTAAATTGTCTCCAATGCAATTCAAAAACGAGTTTTTTTGGCAAATGACCAAAATTCCAACAAAACATGGCCACATTTTATCCAGTTACAAAAACAAGAGTAAAATGGCCTCCAAGTAGCCTAACAAGAAAATTTTAAAAAATGGCCACAAGTTGTCTAAACAACAAAAATGAAAAGGGGTGCAAAAAGTGCATTACAATTCCAAAAGATTCAAAATTCAAAATTAACGTATATCAAACCACTTTCAACCTTCTTAATATTTTTGTATAAAAAAATCATTATAGTATTTATAGAACCAATTTCAAAAAGATGTACAAAACAACATCATTATATGGACGGACGTCCTAGATACAATATTCTTGGCCTATTTGAATATCCAATTTGAGTAACTCAAAACTCTTGATATTTTCAATTTGTAGTTAGTAAGAGACATAACATTCTTAAATAGGGCAGTTTGAGAGTCATATAGTGTGACATACTTAAAATAATTCCTTATACAATGATCTACAATTTGTAAGCAAGCTTTGATTCAAGATTTTCTGGAGTGAAGGATCCTTGATTCAAAAGAAGCCCCTACCATGAAATTCAAAAATGTTGTGGAGAAAGGGAGAATATTTGGTTAACTCCATTGAATTGATTTTTGAGTGCAATCTCTTAAAACCCTAATAACCCAAGTGACCATTTTCTAGTCACTAACTCTTTTCTTTGAACTAATTGTTTTAATATTTTGAATTTTTTTTAAATCTACAAAAAAAAATTGCATTATGAATCCAATGGCTATAGTTTCATTGAATTCTGAGTTAAAATCCGTCTTATGGAATTTTTTAAGTTGAATGGCTTAGATAGTTCATGGCCCATTTGGGGTAACTATGGGTTGAAAAGTTAGACAACTAATGCAATTGTTGCCCACATTAAAAAAGGAAGATCCAAGGAGGTCAAAGATAAGGCGAGAGTGCCTATTCTTATTTTTCCTACAAACACTACTCTCATTTCAATGATCAATGTGTATTGCAAGCTCAACCAAAAATTGAAAAATGACTAGAATGTTGTGAAATTTTCAATGAGCATTTTCAACTCTCTTGTCTTTCATTGGGCACAAAAACTTCATCATTTCAAAATATTCTCACTAAGATATGCTCCTCCTAAGTGTGCTACCATGCTTGCTATCATGTTTTTTCATTGACCCAAATAAAACTTCAAACTTAAATATCTACTAAATTATGCGGTCAAATAATCTGAATTTTTTTGAAGTACTCACTTTCAGTGTAACAACAAGTTCCTACGGTTATATTCTATCCGATCTCAAGAAAATGTGAGCAAACAAATTGCTCAAGTTCTTAACAATGTTGGCCCATTTTGAAAGTACACACCCTTTAAATCATCATGGATTATTAGAGGGTGCTAGAACAAGGTGGCTCTCCTCTATTCAAGGAGAGCCACCAATGCAACCCTCAAAATTTTGGTTATTTTCTATATCCTACCTTTAGGGTTGAGTTTTGAGAATAATTATAATTTTGAGAGTTGTATATATCTTCCTTAAATAAAAGAAAAAAAAATGGATTTCTCAACTTGAATTTGAAAGGACAAGACCTTGTCACTAAGGTAGTCATCTATAAATGATCCGATTTTTGAACCAAGAGGTGTATGAATCTTCATTTCTACCATGGTCTTGAAAGTCAATCATCCACCATGTTACTTTTAGACTTCAACATTCTTACAACATTAATTAATGCCCACTAATAATGAAATCCTGAATTGAATCTTTGTACATAAGCACTGTAGGTGGAGGGAGGATTAGCTCCTTCATATATTTGTATCCAAGAATGTTGTGCAAATCACAAATTGAAGTTGAAAGTAAGGTAGGGATGACCCAGTGATGCAATTGAGCTGGGTCTGGCTTTGACTTAGGCCATCTTACATTAACCCATTAAGGACCAAGTCAATGAAGGGAGTGAAAAAGTGGCTGAAACTGACATGTTTTCCTTAGTAACCACTTCCGCTACTAATGAAAACATGTCAGTTTGAGCCACTTTTTCACTCCCTTCATCGACCTGGTCCTTAATGGGTTAAGTTACTCAAAAAAGCAAGATAGCTCGAACTCGCTTCTGTTAAGTCGCTGCAAAGGGCTTCTTCAACTCTCAAAGGTCAGGTTCATCACCTGATTTACAGGTGCAGAGTGCCTACAGCTGGATGAATGAGGGCCTCCCCAGTCCTTCAGGTCTTTCAAGTACCCCAAGTCCAAGGTTCAGTCTTTCAAGTACCCCAAGTCCAAGGTTCAGTCTTTCAAGTACCCCAAGTCCAAGGTTCAGTCTTTCAAGTACCCCAAGTCCAAGGTTCAGTCTTTCAAGTACCCCAAGTCCAAGATTCAGTCTTTCAAGTAAGTTACCGACACAAAAAATAGTGAAATTAGGTTGCCCCATACTAATTTCTTGACATTTGACACTATATAAATATATATTGTTATTGTACAAGAAGTCAAGAATGCACTACTTTTGAATTAGATAGTGTTGTAATTAGGACTCATAAACCTTCATGGATACAAATGGAAAGATCTATAGTAATAATTATTGACTTTGATGGCTTGCACAATAACTTTCTTGGGGTAAGGCATGTTAACCCTTAAAGGTAAAAACTACAACGTAGTGATTTCGGGCATCTCACTACAAATGAAATTTTTATTTATTTTTGTTGAAATTTTCACACAACATTTACCCAAGGAGTAGCTTCAAGGCCCAACGATTTTCATAACTTTTGATTACATGGTTAAAATGTTATGGCATGATGTGTTGTTTTCATTGCTTAGTGGGCATCCTAGATAGCTCAAAAAACTTCCTTAAAAATCACTTTCCAAAAAAATAAAAATTTGAAATTGGTTCTATAGATTTATATATAAGTGGTAAACTTTGAATCATTTTATTTTGATTAACCTCTAGAGGACCAAATGGCATTTTTTTGTCAACATAGCAATTTTGGGCAATTCACTATGAACGGAATTTTTATTTTTTTTCTTTGAAATTTTCACACAACATATTTGTATGATATGTAGTTTTCTTTGTTTAGCTGGTAGTCTAGGCAAAAAAAATCTTCTTTCAAAATCACTTTTAAAAAAAATAAAAATTTGAAATTGGTTTTCTAGATTTATTTATACATGGATATATTTTAATCATTCCATTTTGATTAATGAGATGAAAGTTATGAAGAGTTTTAGTTGTGAATAGTGTGAAGGTAGTTATGGAATCTCTTTTCTAAAATAAGCTTTGAAGTCCTTTATTTAACTAACTTTCAATATTTTTGGAAAAAATAAAAATACTAGGTGTAAATTATTTATTACAACATTTCAACCATTGGGATTGGCATTTTTCAATTCCACAAAAAAATTGTTAACAATTTAGTATTTTGAATCATTTTCTACTTCTTTCTACTTACTACTTTTTTCCTATATGTTGTACAATTCCAAAATGATTTTAAAATTTTCAACCATGTATTCAACTTGCCTTGAAGAACAAATCCAAAGAATAACCACCATTTGGGACATTTTTTAATACAAATGTGAACTTGTGAAGTGTAGCTGCCCGGTTTTTTGCAAGGACAAAAAAAGGATTTTTGTCACTTCAAATGCTAATGTCTTGCAATCTACATGGTGAAAATTTCTGAAATTTTTCCATATCTTTCCAAACTAGAGTACTATAAGATCATACGGTTAGATGTGTGAAAAAATGTTTTTTTTGTCAATAATTTGGTACTTGTACTAGAGATGGTAGTTTTGGAGCAGTTTTGGTGAAAACATAGTCAAAAACCTTTAGGGGTTAATGAGATGAAAGTTATGAAGAGTTTTAGTTTGTGGATAGTTATGATTTTCAAGATTCCATACCTACCCACAAACTAAAACTCCTCATAACTTTCATCTCATTAATCAAAATGGAATGCTTTAAAATTTCCCATTTATACATAAATCTAAAGAATCAATTTCTATTTTTATTTTTTTGAAAAGTAATTTTAAAGAAGTTTTATAAGCTACCCAAGCTGCTTGTTGAGCAATGAGAATGACATATTGCGCAATAATGTTTTAATCATGTAGTTGAAAGTTATGAAAATTGTCAACCCTTCAAGAAAATGTTGTGTAAAAATTTGAGCAAAAAAGAATAAAAATTCCAGTCATAGTGAGTTGCCCAAAATTGCCATGTTGCCACAAAATGCAGTTTAGTGCTTTAGGAGTTAACCCCTAAAGTTCCAAGGCCTTTTTTCCTTCAAAACTTGCTCGAAACTATCATTTCTATTACAAAAAGCAAAAAACTTTAAATAATTTTTTTCACATATCTAATTGTAAGATCTTGTACCATAGTAGTATAAGAATGCATGGAAAAAATTTCAGAAACTTTGACCTTGTAGATTGCAAGTTTTTCTTACACCTTGATTGGCTAGATTTTTGGCTTTGAATCTTCTTAACTTAAAATTTTTGCACTATTGTTTTTGATTTTCTAATTTTTTATGTTAAAGAATTGAGTTGAGAATCTAGGAAAAAAAATTAAACAAAAAAACATGTAATTTTCACTCATTAAAAAATTATTAAATAGAAGTAGCTTTAAGATTCAAGAGATAACTAAACCATTAATAGCTCTAAGATGGAATTGAAACACAATAATTGCAAAGGTGAGAATTTTCTAGTAAGCAAACTTCACCCTACTTGACAATTTTTTTGAAAAATTGTTAAAATTGCATACAAAAATGAAGTTTGTAAGTTATTTTTTCGAGAAGATGCTTAAATTGCCTGAAAAAGAAGATTTGATTGTTTGTAGCTTCCTCATTACTAGTTCAAATAGAATGAATCATAGCTTTAGATGCAAACAAAAATATAGTCTTCGAGAAAATAATTTAAAGCTAAAAAAATCTAACTTTTGTGATTTCTTTTGGTTGCCCCTTGAGTTACTTTTCAGACTCATGGTGGCATAACTTTTGTATTCGGGCACCGATATGAATAAAAATTATATGCCTAGAAAGCTTATCTGATTTCCTATTTTCAAAAAAGTTTCAAAAAATCATATCAAAATTTGAGATCACATGAGCCTACCCAAAATCTCAAGAGTCCCCTGTAGGGACTTTGGGACTTTAGGAGTTAAGGCAACCTAATTTCACTAGTTTGTGTAGAGCTCTACACATTCAGGTGGTTATCACCAATTCATATTCAGCATTATGGGAGAGGGCAGGCATGGGAGACTAATGGGTTTGTGTAAATTCTTTGCAGGACTCCGAGGTGGCACATTCAGTTTGCAGAAATGTAAGTTACAGAGAATTTTTCGGACAACCACTGCGTTTTTGGAACACAGTCCACCACATCACCAAATTGTCAAAACATCCGCACTGAATTTGCCACAGAGCACCAAGTTTTGAAAGATTCATTGTTTACTTTTAATGTCAAGTAAATAGAAAGTAATTAAAATTTTAAAGCTCAAGAAGTTCTTGGCAAGGATTGTAAACCATGTTCAACTTGCATTGAATCATGAAGAGGAGCTCCTGATATCCATATGGGTTAGTAGGAAATAGAATAATCCATGTGGAATATGTTAATTTGAGTTCACTATGAAAGGTGAAGCTCCTACTAATTCTAGATAACATATCCCACATGGATTGTTCTGTCTACTACTACCGCATGTGGATACGAAGAGCTCCTCTTTTTATAAATAATATTAAGGAAAGATGACAATCCATTCCAATTCTTTGATGAATACTAGTAAAGTTCCCTTAACTTTAGATGAAATTGCTTTTGAGCATTTCAATTCTTCCAAAGAAATAAATTTAAAATGTGTTTATGCTTTTTCTGAGTGCCAACTAGGGTTTGGTACCTCAGACTTTGGGGTCAAGTACCTTGGACGTGAGGTCAAGAGGACATTCAACTCTTTTGCAGAGCCCTGGCAAGGCCCCCCATTCATAGTTCGGGAAACTTTTTGAGTTTTACCGGCTAATTTCCTTCAATTCTCATATTGAACCGGTTTTTCCAGAATTGAGTCCGGTTATTTTCTCTGTTTTTTACTCAAAATAGAAATTTTATATATTTTTGGACCGGTTTTTTGCCGATGTTTTCAAATTGCAACCGGGTTTTTTCCCAATTCCTCCGGCTAACTTTGAACTAGCCGCTGGTTTTTTCCGAACATTGCCCCCATTTGGCCATTGGCTCGCCAAATTTGGCCGTGGCCAACCATTGTTTGGCCCTGACCGTGCCTGCTGGGGGGCATGTACATTGGCCAGACTTGGCCATTCCTAGAGTTTGAGTCACTCACAAAGGTGTTGCAGGGATGCTCTTATAGCATTGCCAGTGTAGGTTGGTGAAATTTCCACGGGGAAACTCTCATGGTGGACTCCAAATTGGGTGGTGTGCCCGACCATTCAGGATCTCTTAGTGTGACTCAGCCTCAGTGTATTATAGTTGCAGTTATAACTGTCATCATTATTGCATTTTTTTTAAATATTTTTTTTGAAAAACAATGATGAGGGTTGTTATTAGCTGTAGCAACCCATAATTGAATGCAAAGTGCTCAGTAATCAGTCAACGTTGGGCTATTCAAATATTCTCCATCCATGCTCTGTTGCAGTATCCCTATGTAAATTGGCCATGCTTGATGGCAAAAATCTCTCTCCCAATGTCACGGTGGGGAATGTTTTGGAGACCGGCCCACCTCTTGGCCATCATGGCCCCATATTCTGAGAGGGGTGATGATGCTCTTAGGCTGATTTGACTCCATACTCAAAGCAGCCCCACGGCTCCCGCATCACAGAGGCACTGCAAGTGTCGGTTTGACGGGCCCTGGGGAGACGGCTGGTCCGTGTGGTGGTGGCCTGCCCCACAACGAAGCGGTAAAAGAGGGACTGCAAAAGGGACCAGCGATTGGACCGATGAATCTTATTAATTTCAAAGCTTAATAATTTCACCACAAGCAATTCCAGTTTTAATTTTCCAAATTTGCTTTGCTACCATACATGAGTCAGAAAAAAATTCCCTTCTCTTGTGTTAGAAACATTGAAGGTGCTAATTCACCAATTTCTATTGAAAAGTAAAGTAGTCTTCACTAGTGCCAATACTAATTGGTGAACAAGCACTTTCAATTTTCCTTGTGTGTGACAGTTAATGAGAAGCTCCTTATATTCACAAGGGGTGGTAGGAGCTAGAGGCAACCCATGTGGGATATCTAAATTACAAAGAAGGAAGAGGAGTTCCTCACTCATAGTGTAGTAGAGTTTAAAAGTTGTGTTAATTAAGAATTGAATTTTTTTTGTAAATCATTTGAAGTGTTGATTATTGCTTTAAAGACAACAAGTTCATATGTTTGAATGCTTGAATTCACAACAATTTTGATTTTTTGCATTAGGATCTCTAGGACATACAACAAGCATAGCATGAGTAGGACAAGAGATATGAATTTTCTTAAACATTCTCCTTGTACAAAGCATGATTGAAGTAAGAACAAAGTTTTTTTTATTCATTCTAATTTTCATCCAAACAATTGTTCAACATATATTAACCTCTTTATAGATCCACACTTTTGTAGAATAATTCTTCAAAAATATGAGTTGTATTCCTCTACTTTCTTTAAAATTATCCCACAAATATTGAAATTCCTTGTTAAAAAAAATTACATCCTTGCCTCTTTATTTATTTTTGTTTTAGAATTATATTATTTAGAATTTCTAAGGTACAAAAAATAAATATAATTTTTTAATTCACCTAAATCAAATTTTAGGGAGTTCAATGCAAACTGTCCAATAAATGCAAACTAGTTTGCATTTTAGATTTTTACATTTCAAACTAATTTCTAATTGTTTGCATCATTGTGGAAAAATATTTGCCAAAATCAAAGAGTTGCATTGATTGATTCAATTTGAATTCATTACAAAACATTCAAATGCATTAGTTGAAATGTATTTCTTTAGAGCATTGTATTGCTAATATGCGATTCTAAATTGTAGGAGATGAAATATTTGAAAGATATTTGAAAATGTTAAAGAAAATTTATTTTCAATCCCCCTCTAAAATTTTGTTCATAACTTTGGATTAAAGTATTGAAATCTCAAACGGATTTTTGGGGATGAAAGATATGTTGATTTTCCAAATTTTGTTAGTTCAAAGTATTTTTAAATAAGATGTTTTACTATGCCTAAATGAGGTCTGAAATTCCAGTTATTAAAACACAACTTCTAAATTCCACTACACTATGAGTGAGGAGCTCCTCTTCCTTCTTTGTAATTTAGATATCCCACATGGGTTGCCTCTAACTCCTACCACCCCTTGTGAATATAAGGAGATTCTCATTCCCTCTCAGGCACAAGGAAAATTGAAAATACTCGTTCATCAATTTGTGTTCATACAAGTAAAGTAAATTATATTACAATTGTAATGAAATTTACTGTACTTGTGTGAATGAAAATTGATGAACAAGCATTTTGAGTTTTTCAATTTTTATTTACAAGTGAAGGTAATTTTCTTCTTGTTTAAATTACTTAAAGACTTTTAAAAACCAGTTGGGGAATGATGTGTTGAAGTCGAGGTTAAAAAGGGCTGTCAACTCCTGTTCTGCGCCACGGCAGAGACACACCATTTGGCCGTCCCTTCATCAAATTTGACCGTGGCCGGCCACTTTCTTCTGCTCCACGTGCCTGCCGTGAGGCACTCAGTTTGGCAGGCCACGACCAGTCCCCGTGTTTGCGTCGTTTGAAGAGTAGCCGTGGGCTGCTCTCGACTCTCTCACACTGGGTACCCAGCACCAAATGTACATGTTGCGGACAACGTCAATCCTTCTCCACACAGGCTGCTCAGTAAGTTATGAGCTTGCTGTGCTCTTGGTTCCCAAGCCAGTACTACAACTCATTTACTATTGCACAATTCATGCAGAATCTGGGCTTCACGGAGAATTTGGGCTTCACAGAGAATGTGGGTTTTCACGGAGAATTTTGGGTTTCACAGAGAATTTGGAGTTTCACGGAGAATTTGGGTTTGGCATGACAACTCACTATTTACCACCTGATTAAGAGCAAACTTCAGTTTGCTGGCCCAACCTGTGTGCCTCTTTTTGCAGGTGGTCCACTACTAAATTCCTTGGAGGGATTCAGGGACCAATTCCATGGGAGTTGTAATGGGTTACTTGTAGTGGAGAGTGACGTCGAAGCTTGATTTGACAGGAAATTGATGGAAGAGTTGAATGGGTGGCTCAATAAAAAAATCTTTGCTTTACCTGCCCTTTAGGCGTTTATTTCCTCAGCCCGCCCTCACGTGTGTTCCTTTATCAGTAAAGCTCAACCCTCAAAAAGCTGCTCCACCAAACAATGTCAATTGTCAACTGTGTGGGCTTGTGCTACGGACATCAATCAACAGCGCACCCCATCTGTCAAATCAATAGCAGTTGAAAACGGGACGTTTACCCCTGCCCACGAAATGGGCCCAGCAACCTGGATTTACCCCGGGGAAAAAGTAGAATTTTTTTTAATTTTTTGCATAATTTTTTTTTCAGATTTTGAATTCATATTTGCAATCAGAGACCCCAAATTCGCTGTGAGAGGTGTAAAACATACCCTAGACACGGCTCAAAATAGGGGGCATGTTTTTACTTTTATCCCTGAAGAATCTCAAATTACCTTGTTGGGCCTACTTTGTAGGCATGATTTAGTGTCCTATGTTGAAAAGTATATGGCTCTTAGGTTCAAAGTCTATGTACTTGTGTGCTAGGAACATAACCTACATCATATCCATTAAGGTAACCGGTAAATCAATGATGCTAGCACACAAGTACATAGACTTTGAACCTAAAAGCCTTGAACCTAGTTGTAGATCTATTGACAATCATTTTAAAGTGTTTATAACATATGTATGTATAATATAGACACCTATAACTATAGAAGGTTCTATAATAGAGACTCTTAGGTTCATGACTTTATAGATCTTATGTTCACACGCTATCACTTCCCAACCTTAAATGCTTAAGGCATCAAATTTTGGTGTGATAAGACTTTGAAGTGTTTTTTTAATCTTATCAAGTCATTATTTTTAGTATTTTTTTAGATAAATTCTTTTGGAAGTTTAGTTTTAGCATCAAAATCCAATTTTAACCTATAACCGACACTACGGCCATTTTTTGGTCAATGAATGACAAAAAATCCTTCTATATGAGACAAAAATGCAACTGTTCATCCTCCAAATTTTGTGTGACAAGGGGAGGTTTTCTACAATAGTTTGACTTCCAATGAGTTCTTTGGGATTTTCTTAAGCTAATAATTCACACAATATTAGAATGGATGGTTGGTTTCCACAGTCACCAATTCGTTGTTTACGGGTTAAACTTCTAAACACTTAAATAGCTAAGATTTGGACAATATGTAAGGTTGTCCTTTAAGGGTTTGAAATGAATGATTATGACTTTTCTATTCAAGATTTTGTGCAAGGATGTCCATTGCAATCTTGATTTTAGTGTTCAAGGCTCTTGAAAATGAGCCTTGAATACACTAGATCTTGAAGAAAAAATCACATTAGAAATTAATTAAAAAAATTTGTAGAGTAGATTTTGAGGAGCCATAAATTGAGTGGATTACTCATGTTATATCTTTTAACATTAGAAAAAATATGAACCCTCAAAGTGATCCAGTGAAAGTTCCCTTTAATGGAATTTACAATCCTTTTGAGGGACAGAGGCTACTATTCATCATCCAAATGACGAATAGTGGTCACATTTAAAAAATATTAAAAATATTAAATTACTAATAAAACTTATTTTAAATTATTAAAATATAATAATAATAAAAATAATTTTAAAAAATAGTAGTCTAATGTGGTCTCACTAATGCCACATCAGACTTGAAATTTTGTAATTTTGTATTTGTTTTTTAAAAATATTTTGATAAACTATTTCACACTAATTATGTCCTCCAATTCATTGTCAAAAAAAATTGAATTTTTCTTTTTGGCTAGCATTCCTTGTTGTTCCTAATATCCGCAAATTCATGGCCCCTCTGAGGGTTCATTTTTTTTCCTAATGCATATACTTTTTCAGTGGCCTCAATTTTAGAATTGACATGTGAAAAGAGGAATGAAGACTTTCACACTTTTAACTCCCCCTGATCAAACATTATAATCTTTCAATCCATAAGTGATATTGTTGTGTTTTCTTTGCCAATGAGATCTCTAGCATGTCTAGTTTGAATACATATGGTCACAATTTTAAAAACTACTAAAATTTATCAAAATGTTGTCTTTTTATTCAATTTAAAGTAAATTTCATGAAAGATATGTTCGCACTTGGTGTTAGGGGTGATGTTTGTAATGTGAATCTAGTTTAAATGTAAGTCTAAATTCATTCCTAAGACCCTCACTAGCACCACTCTTTAACACCAAATATGAATATACCTAAAACTAAAAAAAGACATTGAACATTTAGGAGTTAAACAATTAAATGAATTGGAGGCCTAGTTTTTAGAGCTCAATCTACTTTGAGAGTCACAATTTTCAGGCACTTTGCAACGAGTCATTTGAATGAATTTGAACATCTATTTTACATGTAAATATACTTGGATATCTGGTTTTCTATCTTCAATGTATGGTTGGTATTCATCTATTTTCAGAGAAGAACATCAGAATTTCCTTGTATTGACCAAATTTCCTTATATTGATCAATTTTTCCTTATATTGACCAGTTTTTAGGGTAGGCTTCCTGCACCATAAATCTATTTTAGTCCTAATTTTTGGTGCTTTGCGTTGATGCATGCATCAAGAACTTGAGGACATGTGAATATGGTGAATAAAAATGCTTTTTAAGATAATTTAGTGCCAACCTTCGTGCCCACTTTGTTCTCAAAATGAAATGAAATGGCTTTTATTGTCAAAATGGTATCAAATTAATTTGACCCAACAATTCTAATGACCCAACATTTCTAATGTGTCATAGTCTTTGAAGTCCAAATTTGTGCCAATTTAACAAAATTGTCATTTATATATTCCTTGTCACCCTCAAATGCTAACAAACACTAATAAATGTTGAAAAAAACACCATGAGTGCAAGGTAGGGGGCGACACCTTTTTGTTGAATAATTATGTCCTCTTAAAAAATAAGGTTCAACATTTGCAAAAAATAGAATTTTTGCCAATATTATTTTTCTCATCATTAAAAATTATTGTTTACAAAAACCCTAAAAATTTTGTCGCTTATTTTTAGAATCATTCTCCACCAACCTTGTCCTACAACTATAGTATATGAGTTATAGTGGTTAACCTTTTAAGTTCCTTGACTATGTTTTCACCAAAAACGCTCCAAATTTGTCATTTCTAGAAAAGTACCAAATTTTAGGAATTTTTTTATACACATATAACCATAGGATCTTGTAGTATGCTGACTTGGAAACATGTGGAAAAAACTTCATAAATTTGCACCGCATGGATTGCAAGATATGAGCTTTCGAATTCATAGAAATCATTTTTTTGGTCTTGCAAAAAACCAAGCAACTTCACTTCACAAGCTCACATTTGTATGAAAAAATGTCTAAAGTAGTAGTGATTCTTTGAATTCATTCTTCAAGGCAAGTTGGCTATATGCTTGAAAAATTTTAGATCATTTGAAATTGTATAACATATAGGGAAAAAATAGCAAGTAGAAAGAAGTAAAGAATGATTCAAAATACAAAATTGTTAAGAATTTAGTTATGAATTGAAAAATTCCAATGTTTGTAATGTTGTAATAAACAATCTACATTTTGTGATTATATATTTTTCAAAAAATATTAAAACTGAGTTAAATAAAAGACTTCAAAGTTTATTTAGAGAAGATAATTCTACAAGTACCCACAAACTAAAGCTCCTCATAACTTTTGACTCATTAATCAAAATGGAATGATTTAAGGCTTTCTCTCTCTCTAACTCTAGAAAACCGGTTTCAAATTTTTGTATTTGAAAAAAGCAATTTATTTTATTTGCCCAGATTATCCGTTTATAGAAAAAACAACATATTAGGCCATAACTTTTGATTCATATTTTCAAATGTCATGAAATTTAGTGCATATGAAAGATATTCCTTGTCCCTACCTTTCATTAAAATTTCAGCCTAAAATATGCAAATCTCTAATCGCATGTACTTGCCCAAAATTTCTATGATGCCAAAAAACACATGTTAGTGCTTTAAGGATTAACTATGATTTTCATTAATATCTCTATCAATACCTTGAGGTTGGCCTCTAATGACCTAAAAAATGCAAGTTCACTTGAGTGCAACTTCTAAATGTAGCTAGATAATTTAGCTCTTCAATTGCATTTTCAATTTGCAAGGTTCTATTATCCACCAATGTTTAAGGAGAATTATTGGTTAATTCATTGTTAGTCAATGAATCTAAAACTAGACAAAAAGTTGGTAGGACCATCAACCAAACAGTGCACAACCATAAAAGGTGGATATGTGGATGCCACTTTCATGAAATTGTCAGCTTTTAGCCGCTTGCCATTTTAAATCCAAGGCTAATACCCAGGTTGTTGGATGTGGGTATGTTCTTGGACAAGGTAGATATTTCTTTAAGGTTGGTTGTGACAGCTAGCACGTGTTCCCTCGTTCATGTCTATTTGATGTAATGAAATTTTGCAAATGTCAAGTTGAAGGAAAATGAATGGTAAGAATATGATAATTAAATAAAATGGTGAAATTAGATCATTCAAACAATTAGGTTGCCTTACCCAAAGAAGTTACCTCATGACTCACTACTTATCTACATAAAGGTGCATGCAACTTTCTAAACTTAAGCCAAGAATTAATGCACTAACCCATACAACAAATATGATTTCTGCATTATTGCATTCTTCTATAGTAACAATACATAAGGTGGAATAGCCCAATACCACCATTTACCCATTTCCGTCACTAACCCATCTATTACCACAATCTTATTAATTCTTCATCATGATGGCAATGCATTTGGGGAGTAGACACATCAGCCCATGCTTCAACAAGGGTCTACTCATAGTTTTACATTTCAACTTTGAAAAATCACAAAAAATTCAATTCTAGTAGGAATGTCTTCATTCTTTTTGCAATTGACTTCTCTCCAACAATTCAATCTCTGAACAATATGAGAGCTGACAAATAGCTTCTCCAAAGTACCTAAATAGCAAATTTGTGTGGTAATGAGTAGTTCTACCTTATCTATAAACTATAGAATGTTGAGAAATTAGTGAGGGGCAACCTAATTTCACTATTTTATGTGGAGAAAATGAGCTGGGAGATTTTTATAAGGAGAGGATGGAACTGATGCTCTTACTTACCCCCAGCTCCTTCTAACTTACAAAGAGGAGGCAAATTTCTGGGGCCACCTCCTAAAACTTCCGTGCTGTTACCCATGATTACCAATTTGGCTCCCCTAACTTACATCTTCAACAAATGGATTCAAATAACTGAACTAATCCAAGAATTTTGTAAAGTAATCAGCCTTCGCTCAATATTATGGGTTTTTTCACTTGCCTTTTCACAGCCCATAATAATCTTCCCAATTTTGCCCTAATTTTTGCCAATTTTAAAATTTTAAAAAGCTCATGCTCTTATACAAGAATTACGCCAAATTTCAAGGAGAAAGCAACACGCACCTGTAGCAACTAGACCAATGCACAAATGAGAGCTCAGAACTTTCAACACGGAGAAGAGCAACAACAACGAGGAAGAAGCGAATGGTTAAAAACAACGGAGAAAAAGGTTTACACAAACCCTAACATGGACGGCGACCAATGGTCCAAAAAATACCTCGCAAAAGGCTGATTACGCAATGGAACGTCTATTGGTCGGTGCATTATGGATTGTAATCTGCCGTTCCCCGTTCGCAGCTCCCGCCGCTCACTGGGAACGGCAAATTACAATCCACAATGCACCGACCAACAGCTGTTCCATATTACGTACCTACCCCATGCATGATATTCATTAACTCCACTCTAGGCAGATGGTGTCTTCTTATAAATCAAAAAAGCATAGGAACAAGTTGAGAGGTTGGTCACCTGCATTGCTATAGAAGATCACTAGCTTTAGAACCACTTGGGCAACATTTGTTATGGTGACTAAGGTAACAGGTTCTGAAATCGCACAGGCTCTAAAACTGCCTATATCCTCAAAATGTACACTACATATTTATGTTATTTTTTCATAGCCTTCAGCAATGTACAATTTAGGAGGTGGGCGATTTTAGAGCCCTATACCATTTCAACTTCAAAATTTTATAACTAATTCCACAAAGCTCCAAAAAGTATAAAACAACTTGGGTTAAATGCCAATTCCACTTGTCTTCCAAGGAAAATTTACTGAAAAATATTTCAAAAAGCTTCACCTCCCTAAAATTCAGTTTCAGCTCTTAGGTGCCCGATTTCTGAACCTGTTACCTCATACCTAATTTTGACCCCTTTCTAAATCCAACTCCTACATTTTTTGCCTAACACATATTCCCACTATTTATGAGAGTCTAGGGTTAGTTTTAAAAACACTTATTTTTAGGACTTTGAATACTCATAGTATATTCACATGGTGTTCAAAAAATGTTTTTTTTTAAGAGAATCTAAAATTCCCATTTGACCCCCTAATTTAATACAATAATGTAAACCATTGATCAATTTTTGGTGTAGTTATCTTAGTAGGTTTCACACTGTAAGGATTTTTTTTTCAGTTATTTTGGGCAAGACGTGATCTTTATTAAAGTGATGCAGGTGTTTACATCTGTGTAAATGGATGGAAATTGAAAAATGCAAATTAAATTCAAATGATTTATTCAAAAGAGTGTACATTCATTCAATAAACAACAATATTATCTTTGGAATATGTGATAAATTAGTAGTGGATATCATCCATGGAAAATGGGAGGATATTCCCACAAACTTATTTGTATCATTTTTGAACAAAATATTTCTAAAAAAACATACATTGTGTCTATTTGTTTCTTTGACTTGATTCCACAATTCCACTCTCCAATGACACTTTAGAATTTCATAATTAATCCTTAAATTTATTTAGACTCTCCTTGTGTTGTGTACTTGTATGCAATTCTAAATAATATGAGAGTTTTCACTCATTAAAGTTGTAAACTAACAAGTGCATTTAGAAGGTAGCTAGAGTGTCACCAATCTCACATTGCAAAAAGGAGAACACAAAATTAATGAAAAATGCATCCTTTGTACATCTTCTTTTACATACACAATTCGATGGATGGATTGATGATCATCTTATTTCTTCCTATAGGGAATGTCATTAATTAGACTAAAGGTTGATTCATCACATTCAATAAATTCAAAAAATTGGCACTTTTCTAATGACCAATTTGCAATCGCAAATCTCCATGAATTCTAGTTTTTAGAGTAGAAATCCTCAATTTCATCAATGTAAGGAAATTTGTGAATATTGGCACTTTTTAGGTTGTTTGGCTTGAAATGTAATTTTATATAAGTTTGTCCTAGTTTTTAGAACATTTTGTAGTTTTGGATCACAATTTTGGTGCCGGAATGGAGTCACTTTTAGAAAAATTGATGTTGCAACTTTTAAATTTTACAATTTTGGCACTCTAAATACCACCATTTCATTGAATGTGAACATGTTGAACATTGTACCCACTATTGTTGTACATAATAATGTATAGGAAATAGGAAGAACCCAAATTTAGTGTAATGATAGTCAATTGATCTTTACAAAAACTAGATCAAATGGCCAAGTGAAGAATGTAAAATTGGAATGTTGACCTTTAAAGTTCTTTCATGTTCAAACCCTATAGGACCAACAAAACATTTTCAAGCAAGCTACTACAAATGGAGATTAACATTTTTTGGGCCCAAACTTTAATAGATTATGAGGACAAGAAATATCTTTCATATGCACTAAAGTTCATAATATTTGAATAAGAGTGGAAAGTCCTAGCATGATATTTTTTTTCCTAGTAGGATAGCATAGGTAGGAAATCTTACACTACATTCCAAAATTGTGAAATCAGGCCATTAATGGGTGCCTGTTGACAACGCAAGTCAGAATAGTGATGCATAGCTGAGTTTGAGGTTAGATCCTTTTGACATGTAACATTATCCGTGACAATGGTATTTGACACTATTTTCCAAGAAAGGATGACAATTAGGTGGCTAAAGGTGCTTTAGCTATAAGACAAGAGGACCTAACTTCAAACCTATTGTTCAACTTGAAACACTTTAAAACTTTAAAAATGGTGTAAAGAAAATTACGAAGCCATGAAAGGCCACATAAAAACCATATTTAACTAATTTTAAATTTTCAACAAAATTATAAATACTTTTTATAATTGATAATATATTGGCTAGCAATTGAAACTTGTTAGTTTTTATTTTTTTAAATGTTTTTTGACCCAAAATGATGACTTTGATCTTTTTTTTACTCAAAAGTCTACATATCGACTATATATTTCATATATTCATCATTCACTTATGGATGCAATATTAATTCTAGACTACAAATTTGTCCATAAGTTGTTGAATATTACTTAGAAGCTCATAAATCATATACAAACCTAGAAATCCCTTGAATGCAAAGTGGCTACTCTTTGCTCTGATCAATGAAGTGCAATTGTGCACCACAATTATAATACATTCAATTGCGTTGGTTTCTGATTTCCTTTCAATTTCTAAAAATCCAATCCAATACACACACGATGTGAAGTACTGCCAAAACTTCCAATTGCCATCATCCTTAAACATACAATAAAGCACCTTGAGCATCTAATAACCATCACAAGAGTGGCAAAAAAATCCTAGCTTCCATTCACTAAGTAGCCCTTTTAGAGAAGCTTGCCTTAACTTTTTCACATTTTTTAAAAGCACTTTCTACAATTTTCAACCCTATGTGAGTCTCCAATTTGTCGCTTAGAACTCATGATTTTTTTGGCAAGTTTTGAAGTAGTTATATATATAAAAAAGACCCCAAAAGAGTGCAAAATCAAAATAGTTATGCTACATACTAATATAGTATTTGGTCTTAAATAGAGTATTTTTCCAAAATAAACCCAAATCTCACAAGTTAATAGGATAAAAACTTGGAATTTATACAAATTACAAATATTTAGAAGAAATTGCCCAAATTGCCTAAATTTGCCTTGCATCTGAAAAATTATGGCTAAATTGGTCTAAGGAAACCTATATGAAAATCCTAGTTGATCTTTGGTGTTACAATGTAAATGCAAGTTTTATGTAAAAAAATGATTTAATATGTTATTTGAATGAATTTTGACTTTAATAGTATAGTAAGAAAGATGCCATCATTTGAAGTAACTTCAAGGTGACGCTTTCTCTTCAAGGTGACGCTTTCTCTTCAAGGTGACGCTTTCTCTTCAAGGTGACATGCAAACTATAAAGAAGAGAGAACCTCACTATAGCTTCATTGATTTGAAGTTGCTTTTTGTGTGTTTCATTTTAGATTTAGTATGTTGAATTGAATTTTTTTTTCTAAATCTTAAGATGAAAAGTCTCAATTGGAGTATGGATTTGAATTTTTTTGTCGCAATTGCCAAAACAATCTCATTTATTGTTTGGCCTTGCACTGTTACATAAGCGTTTGCAAGAAAAAATTGGGACTTCTTGATGGCCAAAGTAATCTTGCATGAAGCAACAATGGCTTGAGAACCTTTAACATGATGCTCAGACATTGGTTATTGTATTATAAGTTGAATGTGTTGAACTTGACAGCAAAAAAGTAACATTTAAAGGTTGTTTAGAGGGTTTGAATGATGATCAATATTATTGTATAGTCAGGTCTACAAAAGGGAATTGTGACCACCAACAATGGTTAAAAAAGCCATGTTAATCCTTTGATGTAAGTTGATTGTGTAGACTATGTTGCAACTACTATTAAACGCATTCTCAAGTTCTTGTAGATAGAACAATGTTCTTCTTGAACTCTACATTTTATCTCTAAGTAGATAGTTGACATATCTTAGTTTTTTAATTTTTTAATTTTTTAATATAAAAGTGCTTTCAAATCTTAATTTAAATATAAAAAGTTGAAAGATAGAAGATTGGAGATAGTCTATATTTTCATGGGCTTTAATTGTTATGTGAATAAATGAAAGGAGTAGATAAGGTTGTGAAAAGGTCAAAAAAGATAGCCAATAGGAATTTAGTGCCTATGTAGTTTAGACATAGACCGATGTGGCCTTTGAAGTTGGATAAAGATTTGGAGTCTTCTCACTCATTCTTTATAGTATGTTTTAGAGAGTGTCGTGTGTTTGAAGAAAGACAACATTTAATGCACTTTTTTATTTCAATAAAATGTTCTAAGAATGTTCTACTTGCTTTTGTGTATTTTGTGTATAAATTCTATTTGGAGTTGGAGTATAAAAGTTATACTTGATAGAGTGAGGAAGGATTAATTGCCACCTAGAGTCAACAATAGTAGCTTCGAGGGCTTATAGAAATTTGATTGTAGTATTTTTTTATTTTGGTATTTGAGTGTATTGTGTATAAAGTTATTGGCTATCTATAAAATTAAAGTTATCTTAATTTGGAGTTGAGATGAAAAAGTTATGACTATGAGTGAAAGGGTGAAAAATTGTTGATCAAATCTAAAACTTTGAGGATGTCTTAACTTTGGCGGAGTGTATAGAATGATTCTTTTAGTTTTTGAAGCTGGATTTTAGAGAAGATACAGATATTGTAATTGGATTTCCAAAAAATTATAACACAATGCATTTGGAGCTTTTATGAGACTAAAACGTTCTCTAAAGTGGAAAAGTGTACAACTACCTTTGAAAGTGGAGGTGTAATTTTTGACAAGCTATAAAATCTAGACAATATCTTTTTTGCCTTTGAAATTTAAAGAATTTGCTTAATATTTTATTAGTTTTTTGAAAAGCTAAGATTCATTTAATTTGGAGTTAGTATGCAAATTTGGTGCTTATTTGAAGTTTGGTTATACTTTCAAGGAGATTTTTATAAATTTGAGGTTTTGTACACAATCTATATAGTTCTATAATATTTATATATGATTTATATAAGCATTGATATTATATATATATATATATATATATATATATATATATATATATATATAATACAATTATAATACATGATATTTATATAATAGTTGTACATGATAAATACGAATATTGAAATATTCTATTTTTGTACATATTATACAAGCATAAATATGGGATAATATTAATATAATATACATGGAAGTTGTATATGGTACACACATGTATATAAAATATTACATGTTTTATTTTATATGAGGTTTTATACAACAAATGACGCCTTTTTTTCAAGTGGTAATATTTATATCATTACATTCCCTCATATCTTAAACTAAAATTGGTTGCAATGAGAAATTCAATGTTATTTCAGAGCAAGGGTCTTTCTACCCAACATCATAGAGAGGTTTTAGTTTCCTATTCCATTTCACAAAATAGTAGAACCTCTAATTGTTAGCCAGTAGGTGAAGAAAATTAAAGATGCACTGGTGAAAGGCATCTAAAACTAAAGTATGGTATTTCAAGGTGGAAACCACGTTAGAAGTCCAATGGTGAAATTGGTTTGATGGAAAATTTCATTAAAATGACAATTATTCCATGAAAATGGCACAAGGGGTGCTGCAAAATGGAAGAAATTCATAGAAAGATGGCACGAGGGTGAAGAAACATGGGAACTGTGTTGCAATTTGGACTTGTTGGGGATGGAATTGGCACATCAATGAGGTTGACATGCCGAGAAGCGCTATCGTATGTGCTCTTGACTTGTGTAAATGGCATGTAGAGTATCATCATTTTAATGAAATTCCCCGTTTTGCCAAGATTTTCTTCCATGTAAAAGATTTCATGTTCACTATAAATTAAAAGAGATAGCGGGACTTGATTTTATTTCTTTGCATATACAAAATAAGAATATAAGTTTGTACATCTATTGTGAATTTTGATGAGAGGTTCTACAAAAAGTTGCATAATTTTTTGACAATTAGAAGATCCTCTTCCGAATAGTCAACTATCAAAATTCACGATGGGGTATTAAAGCATATTATTAATATAAAAATCTATACTTATTTTTAGTGAGATTTTATTGCACTCCACATAATTTCTACAAACAAATTTCATGACAATTTGGCATCTAGAAGTACTTGAACCAACAAAATTCTTCAAAACTAATAAATTTGACTATAGTTTGTAGAATTGAATAGCATTCTAGGCGCTTATGAAATCAAAACAAAATTGAAGCAGGGTGTTTTTTATTCCTTCATTATTTTCTAAAGACATTAGGTTAGTTACTTTTATCAAAAAAGATAAACTCCAAAAGTTGAAATTTTACCTTTTTTTCAATTTTAAGTTGGCACTAGGTTTTGATGAAATTTTGAATATGGAAAGAGGGGTGGGTATCCTTACAAGAGTAAAAATGAGCTTTTGAAGCCAGTGGCATGATATGTTTGTGATTTGGAGTCTTTCTCCAGAAGTTAGAGTTTTGATCTAAAGTAAAAAGTAGAAAATAAGAAATTAGGATGAAAATTCTAAGCAATAAGTACCATTTTGGTTTCATTTAGTTGGATTTTGGTTGTTTTGAGCAAAGTTCCCAAAAGTGTGTGTTTGAGGAGCATTTTAAGCTCCATTGATCCCTTCTAATTTTAACACTTTATTTTGGATTTGAAGGGATTCCACTTTTTTTGGATTGTAGGAAGTATTTTTATTAATCTTGTTGTGTTTTGTTAAAGTTTTATTGGACTCTTTATTTTGTTGTACTAATCCTAAAGCAACCCCCTCCATACCTTAGTGATGCTGCTTTGGGTGGCTTTTAATGTGGAGTTTAGGAT
The DNA here is from genome assembly GCA_950106755.1 of Climacium dendroides. Lineage (NCBI taxonomy): Eukaryota > Viridiplantae > Streptophyta > Bryopsida > Hypnales > Climaciaceae > Climacium > Climacium dendroides. The sequence goes on from OX467086.1 coordinate 26,878,466, forward strand.
ATTGTCACACTATCAAGTAGTTGTACTAACTTGTTTGTATTTTTGTTTTGTACTAACAAGAGGTTGTACTAATCAAAGTTGAACTAACGTGTTCATGTGCATTCTAACTAGTGTTGTGAACTAACTTTTTCCAAAACATTATAGTGGTTCCTTGATTTTGTCCACTATGGCAGAGCTATGATTCTTGGTGTTTTTTTAAAGTTGTTGGAATTTAGAAGTTAAATCAAACCAAAATAAAACTTTAAATTTAGAAGTCCTAAAAAAATCTCAAAAAAAAGTGCTTAGTTTATTTATGGTTGAAGTCTAGGGTAGGTTACTAAACTTAGTTTCCAAAATACAAGTTTGAAGATTTAAGTTTAGTCTTCAAAAACCTTAGTGACAAACCCCCAAAGTAGTCTTAGAAGAGTCTCTAAAAATTTAGAAACCAAAACATGCTCAAGTTAGTTATTTAGCTTTGTATCAATTTTAGAGTTTTAAAACCTCTAAGTGTTCATTTTTAGTATCTAAAAACTAGCACTGGAAGAATTGTTCTTGATGTTCAAATTAGCAAAAATTCAAAATTAGTTATAGGATAAAAATCCAAGTTGAATCTGAGAAGGGTAGAAAAGTCTAAAAAATATTTAAAAAATCCAAACATATTAAACCCATTTCAAATAAATTGCAAAGGGGTGTGAGCATTTATTTACCCACCCTTGGTAAATACATGAGCACAACCAGGTTGTTGTGTTTAGGGTTGATTTTTATCCTAATGGGTGCTTAACATTGGTCCATTGTGCTTTTCAAAGTTTCCTAAGTCATACAAACTCACAATGAAATCATCAACTATTCTAATTGCAAAGGCAAATTTTGACAACTATAATTCTTTACACACTAGTGGTTATAATGTAAATTTATCACTTCTAAATTGTATCTCAAATCATACCATTTCCAAAAACATAAGACTTGTGAAATTTAGATGTTCTTACAAAGTGTAATGGTTGGATGAAGTTTAACCTTTAAGAGGCTATCAAAACTTCATCATGATCCTTTTAAACCTTTTACTTATTTCAAATGACCTTGAATTTTGGACCCTAGACTTCGATCACTAGTTTTTATTTAAGTTCTAAATTTGGACTTGAATGGATTATTTTTAATCGACTTCATCCATTCCTTGGCCTAAATTTCATCCTTTAATAACTATCAAAGTCTAAGTTGGTTTTTAAAGTAAGGTTTGTTTTGAATTTTCCATAAGCTAACCTATAGGATGATAATCTAAAATCACTACTTGGTTGTCTTCAAAAGATTCTATTTTGCATCCTATGCCATTTTCCAAGGCTTGGGACTCTTTTGTGAGTTTATTATTTTTAGACTTTGGTATTTTGTTTCTTGTAGAGTTTGAAATTGCCTATCCAAATTGCTAAAGCACTTAAGATTTGGACTGCCTTAGTGAATGTTATGGTGGATGAAGTTCGATCACTAATTAGTACTTCATCCAATCTAGCTCCTAAACTTCATCTACTCATATTTCACTCACTCTAAGTCGTTTTTGGATGTATTTTATGTTTTAGGAACCCTCTTGACTTCTATTTTAAGATTCTAACACTAAACTTGACTTGACTTCTTATCTTGGCTATGTAATCTACTCCCAAACCTTGGCCTTAGTTAATACTTTGTTAATTAAGACAATTAACGGAACGGTATAAGGTTAGTAGCCTACCTTGGTTTGAAGGTCCGCAACCAAATTGTTTAAACCTCCCTCCAAGATTCCTCTACCCGCCATTTGGACCTTCGTTGAATTTTTACCAAATTACTTGATAATTTCCGGGTGGAAATTTCTTTGTTACAACATGTGGAACCTTAAGAGCTCTTTCCTTTTCCTTCCATTTATTTTGGCTCCTTTTCTTTTTCCCTTGTTTCTATCTACACTACTCCTTGTACCACATTAAATAGGGGTGGTCAGAAGCCACCAACTACTTCTACGAGGTCCAATATGTAGATCAACTACCACTTGTACTTAAATTACTTCTTGTGCGTCAAGTTATTCTAACCATAATCTAATGGTGGAAGATGACTCTTAAGATTTCTTCCCCAACTTGTCCTTGTGGTCTCCCTATCTAACCGACTCTCTACCTTTTCACACCATCTTCTATTCTTCCTTGATATTTGAGCCTTAGTTGTGGGAATTTGGAGCTTGCATTGGAGTTGTTTGTGGATGAGAGGTTGTAGACTAAGGACAACAATTATCCTTCTATCATAACCACCTTTCTTCCTTAAGTTATTTGTGCCTTTCTAAGTTCCCCTACTTGTCTCTCTTCTACTTTTATTAGTAACCCACTCCAACCTACCTCTACTCCTAGCCTATTTTAATTTAATATGTGAACAACAACAAAGAAATGGTCTTTTCCTTGTTGTTGTTTTCTTTCTATTTTTTAGTTTTGGTTTAATCACTTTATAAAAAAAACTAAACTCCAAAGGAAAAAAACCCCCAAAACTTGAGGTCTGCGTTGAGGAGCCAGACGCCTATGCTGCGGAGTTGGCCTAGGCTACTAAAGTCGGGGCTTGGGTTGCCAATGGCTGGGCTTAGCTATTGGTTGGCTAGGCTATGGTTGCTGGTTGGTCATGCCTGTGCTGCTAGTGGTCGGATCATGATGCTAGTGGCCAAGCTTTGGCAAAAAAAACAAGTTCCAAAACAAAAAAACAAAAGACATACATATAAGAAGGATAATCACCGGATTTGGGGTGGAGATGGACTTGGGTTCTATGATCTAATTGTTTTGGATGCTAAACTTTGGTTTGTTTCTAGCACGTTTTGGAAACTAAACTTTGGGGTGTACTACGAGGGGGTTCAAGCTCTATTATAGAACTAGATTCAACACAAAATAAAACTTTCTTTGACCTCTAAAGTTTAAAGCTCCATTGTCCTGTCAGGACCCACAAAAATACATGCAAAGTTCAAACGAAGTTAATGGATCATAGTATCTAGGACACACTTAGGACATATATAAGGGCTTAAGCTAGTATGATGATGAATTAATATAAAATTCAAAACTTTACAATAAAGGCCCTCCAAAGTGGCATTGCCAAGGTACAATGGGGGATTGCTCTAGGGATAGTACAATGACAAGAAATAAGAACGTAACAACAATGACTCTACAAAAGTTAGTAAAAATGAGCACCCAATGCTCTAGAAAGACTTGTAACACATAGCACACAAAGACACACAATGCAAGGGACCCCAAAGACCTCCACAAGCTCACACAAGTTAGTGCAATAGAACTTGACTACAAGCTAAAGGTTCCTCCAAAGCGGCATTGCCAAGATACGGTGGGGGGTTGGTTCTAGGATTAGTATAACAACCAAAATATGACTCCAACAACAAGTTAGTATGACAAGGACTAACAATATGTGCACAAAGGTAGACAAGTGAGAGGGGACACCAAAGTCCTTCACAAAGTTTGGAAAACATAAACAATGGATCACAAAAGGCTCTAAAAAAACCGTTCAAATTTTTTTGGCTAAAAATGCCAAAGAAATCTAACATAACTTGAACCCAACAAACCCAAGTACAACAAATGGGGGTATTTGGAGAGGAATATGGGCACCTCCTCTTCTCCTTTTTTCTATAGTAACCCTATCACTTAGGATTTTCATCCTAATCTCCTAGATTTTCATCCTTATTTTTTGTGATTTCTACTTTCTATACTGGTTAAAACTCTAGCTTTTGAAGATTAATTTCAAATTGCAAACAGATTGCACCGTTGGCTTCAAAAGGCCATTTTTATTTAGAAGAACCTCCACCATTTTTTCCTTTGCCAAAAGCTTAAGGAGAACTAGTGCCAACTTGGGAAAGTAAGAGGGTAAAAATCTAACTTTTGGAGGTTACTTTTTTCGACAAAGGTGATTAGCTAGGGTTGTTTAGAAGGCTCAAGGGAGTTAGCTAAGACATTTTGTTCACTTTGTTCCAACTTTGTATGCTCCCAAGATGCTAATCAACTCCATGTAAATTCCACCATGTTGTAAATTTGAAGGAATCTTGCCAATATGGATACTTCCTACTATCAAAATGTCTTGAAACCTGTTGGGGTGCATTATTAACATTAAAAAATCTATTCTAATTCTTAGTGAGATTTTCCCACAATCTAGGTAATTTCTCAGAATTTTCCATCGTAGATTTTAGTGGTTGACCATTTGAAAAGGATATCTCTATAAGAAAAAAAATTCAAATTCTTTTATGAAACCTCTTATGGAATTCCACAAAGCACATGCAAGCTCATATTCTTACTTTGCACGTTCTAAGAAAGAAGAGCATTGAGCACAACTTTCAAACCAAGACAAGATGGCACAAGAAGAGGTGTATTTGACCACCTAATCAAGGTGTATTTGACCACCTAATTAACAAAGCAAGGTCTGAGGTATGTCATTGGATTTTCTATTTTTTAATTTTATCTTAATTAGCAAGTCTTAAATTTAGCTAAAAGCTAAGTTCAAGTTAGACCATTAGAACCAAGATTTAAATGAGGTTTAGACTTAGAACCTCATAGAATAGGTCCATAGATTTCCAAAAACATAAAATACGTAGAATATAGATTTAAAACACAAAAATATTAGCAAATGAAGTTTAGGACTCAAATCAAATGAATATTATCCAAATTCATTTAATTGGAATAAGAATGAAAAATGAAAATGAAAAAGTAAACTAGACTATAATAATAAAATGTTAAGCTAGTTTTGAATTGTAGGTTAGAAGTAAAATAGTGAACAAAGTTTGAAATATCTATTAGCGGTCCAACTTCATTCATCAATAACTTTTACCAAAATAGTTGAAATTTGAAGTACTTTAACATTTTGGATAGGTAAAATCAAATTATTTAAAATATAAATCTAAAAATAGCAATAGCCTTAAAGCTGTTCAACATTGTTGTGATGTGGGCTGTCTAGTAGTTGAAATGACATCTTTGTTTATTAGGAAAAATGTGTTTAGTATTTATAACTATCTGTGTTAAGAGCTTGGTGTTAAAAGCTTGATGTTTGAAACTTGGTGTTGAACTTGTGTTAATTGGCTTGATAGTAGCCGGTTGATAATTGGTTGATTAATAGTTAATATTAGGGTTAGTGGGGTTAGAGTTAGGGTTAGCTAGCAGCAGTTGTCTTTGGGTTTGGGTGGCTACTTGAGGCAAGGGCTGGTTCCTTATATCTCTATCTTGTTTTGGTGTGTTAAGAGGAGTGGAATGCACTTTGAGTGTTAGTTGTGTACTTGTTGTCATTTTATATTGAAAGGAACACTGATTTGAGAGAATTTTGTATTGTGAATAATCGTTGGATGAATAGAAGCTTTTAAATTTGAGTTTTTGAATACTTTATTTATTGTGATGCCAAGTTTCAGATCTAGATCTATTATAGAAAAAAAGTTATGAGACTTTAAAGTAGAGGTTTTTGGATTCAAAGGTGCATTCCACTCCTCAAAGTGTGTTAAGAGGAGTGCGTTTTGAAAAACTTTATTCTTATTGAGATCTTGAGCAATGGAAATGAAACTTTGAAGGTATATTCCTTATCTTATCTTCTAGATTTGATCAAAATTTTAGCTTCAATGAACTTAGGATCTAAGAGTTATGCACCAAAATACAACTAAGTTGAAGAAGCAATGAAAGATTAGGAAGTCAGTAGTAAGAAAAGACCACCAAAGTTGAACAATTTCTTAGAATGTGATGAAATTTGGTGAGTAAATAGTTAAATATTTGATCTACATTTTTTTTAAATTCAATTTGTTTGAAGCTATTATTCAAAAATTATAGTAAACCAAAACTAGGTATGGCAATTTCTAAGACAAAATAAGAATTGTAGAATAGGGATTTGGAAAAAAAGGAGTTTTAGAGTAGGTTTATTTTTATTTAGGATGTTTAGAGATATTAAAGACTATTTACAAGTCATTTACACATCAAAGTCCCCGTGCTATTCTAGACCTAATAGCAAATATTTGTAATGCCTTTAGTAATAAGGAAGTACCAAATTAACCCAATTTTAGCTTTACCAAGAAAAATATGGGTTTGTATTTAGAGAGAAAGAATTCAAGGAAGTTGAGAAGTAGTGCAAACTTAGAAAAATACTTCAAAACCTAAAAGATAATGAAGGATGAATTTTAAACTAAAAAATGGATGAAGTTAGTTGAAAATTGTTTATTTGGGTTCAAACTTGAAAAGTAGTTAGAAATTTTTAGCCTAAGGTTAAATAAAAAATTTCAGAGTAAATTTAAATTAAGAGTAGATTAAAAAAATGGATGAAATTTAAAATTAGCCATCTCAATGGCTAAACTTCATCTTGTCTCAATTCTTTGTAGAAGTGTTCAATTTCTATGAATCTTATGTTTTTAAAATTGACATCATCTGATCTTGTACTAAGGATGGTTAAATTAGTACTATAAATACTTTACCTAAAAACCATAGCGGCCTTAGTTAATTTGGCTATTTGAATTACTTCTTGCATTTAGGATAAATTGGTTGTTCTTTTGCAAGTTTAGGGCATTAAAAAGGATCCATTGCTTAGAAGGCACAATGGAAAATGCCTAGGCTCCCACCTAGCATTTAAAAGCTCATGCAAATACTAGAATTTGGTTGTAATTGCTTAATTACCAAGGTTGGATAAATATGCGCTCACACCCTACAACACATCTTTATTGGACACACACTTCTAAAAACAAGAGACATTTGAAGAATTGTAGTCATGAATGTTCATGTATTGATCAAATCAAAAGCTTAGGGTATTATCAAAGAGGTCACATCCACTATTATCTCCATTGCAACCAACCTTAGTGCATCAACACCTATAGACTACTATGCACTTACTATTTTCAATAACATTCACTAGTAGAAAAATACAGTGACCAAATTAACAAAAATCAACAGAAAAGTGTTGATTTTTTTTGTTAATTTGGACGTGTTGATTTGGGCACTTTTGAACAGAAAAGTGTTGATTTTTTAACAAAAATGTGTTGTTTAAGAACAAAAAAGTGTTGAATTTCGAACAAAAAAGTGTTAATTTTTTTGTTAATTTGGTCACATTATTATTTTTAATTATTCTTTTTTGAAAAAAAAATGAATTTTTCAGAGTGGGGTTTTAAAAATGTAAAAAAAATGATTCATTTTCACCCCTCTCTGATTTTTGTCCATAACTTTTGATTGGAGGATCGAAATCTCAAACAGATTGTTGGAGGTGAAAGTTGGCTTGACTTTCCAACTTTTATTAGTTCAAAGTTTCTTGAAAAAAGGTCATTTATTAAGTCAAAACCGGCCCTGAAGTATGCTGACTTTAAGAAATACCGAATTGTTAATGTTTAGTTTTAAAAAAAATCTACATTGTACAATTAAAGATTCCAAGAGATTCCAAGAGATTCCAGGAGATTCTAAAAGATTCCAAAAGATTCCAAAAGATTCCAAAAGATTCCTAAAAGATTCTAAAAGATTTAACAAAATTTTGTTGATTTTAGTTCCACTATCCAAATCAACAAAAATAATGTGACCATTTTGTTAATTTGGGCAAAATCAACAAAAATTTGTGAAAATGGACAATACAGTACCCAAGTTAACAGAAAATTGTTGACTATTTGTTGATTTGGTCACTGATTTTCTACTAGTGATTCTAGATTTGTGTTATAACCATATGGGAGAGTTTGACATTTTTTTACATGTATCTCTTGAGAGAAAATTGTAGTGGTTACTTATTAAAAGAGAAGATGCTACCAATTAATAGGTGTTGAAAGTTGCAACCTTCCTGTAAATGAAACACTTGCAATCTTTGCTAGTAAACAAAAGAATTCAAAAGTTATTGAATCTTCCAAACAACCCACGGATCATTGCAAGAAACACCGTCCACTTTTTGTAGCATTTTGGCAAAATCTACATTTCAACATTGATGTACTAAAAGTACTAGGAGTACTATGTAGCGGAACAATCTCAGTTATTGATTGGAAAAATCAATGACTAGAAATACTGTTGCAAGGACTATAGACTATTTGCAAGTATTGAATAATACCATGGGAAAAAACAAATTGTCCCAAAAAAATAGAAATAATGAGGTATAAATTAATAATAATAGAAAACCTTGAACAGAAAACCCTAAAAATTGACCTTTGAGAAGACTTGATGATGATCAAATTTCACCAAAAAAATGAAGTTGACACCTTTTTTAATGTTTAGAAGTGCTCATGCAAGGGAGCTCTATTTGTATGAACCTAAAAGATATAAAATAATATATATTTTTAGATGCCCTTTAATAGACATATGTCCACCTAGTGTAGAAATAAACCACAAAAATTTCAACTCTAGATCATTCAATTTGAGTACTCCAAACATAGTGAAACTCAACTGTGAAAAATTAGCAAAATTGACTTTTAAATATAAAATGATTTTCTTAAATTTCTAAAAAATAAGAGATCTGATGACCATTAAGTTAGATATGCCCAATAGAAATTTCATGTTCTTAGGATTTGGGATTCAAAAGTTATGTCGGAAGATAACAAAGACACTCCAGTTGTGATGGAAAATAGGATCGGTGTTTTTTGCAATGACCTCCAAGATAGTCAAAATCTTGAGAAAAGGTAAACTCCAACATTTGGATCTTCTACCTTTTTCATTAGTTTACAAATCGTTAGCTTTTGCTAGCAAAATGACCTAAACGTAGGTGGTAGAGGGCCTCCTTTGTCAATTTGGGTTTTCTAAAGATAATGGCACAATCCATTTGGCATTTGGAGCATTTCTTCAAAATTTAGGAAGATCACAACAGTAGTGTAGAATTTAAAATAGTTTAAGTTAATTTGAATTTTTGTTGGTAGTTGTAGGTAATTTGAAAGGGGAAAGAGGCCTTAGAAATGTATAAAAGGTCTCTCTTCCTCTCACTTTGGACCCCTTTTTTTCATTGTTTGTTTGTTTGGCTGCTTAAGGTTAATGTGTCTATCCATTAACATATCAAAGTTGGTTAAAAACAAAGATTTTTTTCAAACAAAGAAGCAAACCAAGATAACACTTGTACAATAAATAAAGTGCTAACAAGTCCCACTCAGAACTCATCCACTAGATATCATTGAGGTTGAAGAAAGGTGATGAATTGAGCTTAATTTACAAATCCTTAGAAACTTTGACCATGAGCCATTAATTCCTAAACACCTAAATGACATTTTTAGGCAACATAGCAATTTGGGGTAGCTGACTACAAATAGAACTCTTACATTTTTCCTTGAATTTTTCACATAAGATGTACCTAATGAGTAGCTTTAAGCTCTAACAATTTTCATAACTTTTGACTATATGGTAAAAAGTTATTGTTATTGTATGATATATAGTTTTCATTGCTCGGGGGTAGCTCAAATATCTAAAATGATTTCTTTAAAAATCACTTTAAAAATAAAATAAAAACTGAAATTGGTTCTTTAGATTTCTATATACATGGATAGATTTGAATTATTCCATTTTCATCAATGACATGAAAGTTACGAGGAGTTTTAGTTTGCAGATAGTTATGAATTCTTTACTCTAAAATAAACTTTGAAGTCCTTTATTTAACTCAATTTTCAATATTTTTGGAAAAAAATATATATATATTAGGTGTAGATTTTTTATTACAATATTACAACCATTGGTATTGGTATTTTTTACTTCCATAACTAAATTCTTATCAATTTGGTATTTTGCATCATTTTCTACTTTTTTCTACATATTATTTTTTTTCCTATATGTTATACAATTCCAAATGATTTGAAATTTTTTTCAAACTTTTGTACTACAAGACCCAATAGCTACATATGTCCAAAGTTGTTGTTTTTTGTAAAATTTGATACTTGTACTACAAATGGTAGTTTTGGAGCATTTTTGGTGAAAGCACAGTCAAAAACATTTAGGGGTTAAACTTTCCCATAAGGCTAACTTTTGGTTCTTTGAAATTTGAGGCCTTTGTAATGAGGCTCTAAGAAAAAAAAATCCTCCACGTGAATTGAAGTGCAAGACAAAGGTTAGAATGTCATGATTAGTCCTTAGTTGATGTTGAACTTTGTAACAAAATCTTCAATACAATTTGTCCTCATCAACAAATCTTCAATGACTTTTAGAACTAAGTCTAACTTTGATTCAACTAAATCATTCATACTAGTGACTTCACCTTCTATTCTCTTAACATCTTAAGATACTTCATAGAATTGCAAAAGGGTTTATACAAGGCATAAAACTAATTTAGAGTTGGATAGTCTACAATCTCTTAATGATTAAAGTTTCTTTGAAGAAAAGAAGTGCACGCTTAATGAAGAAAAAGAACTTAATGAAAAAAACGATGTTTTAGTCTTAATAAATTGTTACAGACACTATAAAAAAGAGCAAGAACAAGAAACGTATTAAAAGTAGAAAGCTAAAATATATTAAGCAAGAAACTATAATATAGGAGATGTGTTACCAAGACTAAGGATCTCCTCAATCTTCACATCCTTGTATACTACTACCTTCATTCCAAAATGATCTTTGTGTTGGAAAAAATGGTTTAGATTAAGGCTAAAAATAATATTTTATAAACCCATTTCGTAGGTTGTAAGTAGAATTCAATGCACTTCTAGCATACTAGAAACTTTGCTAGTTTTGGGAACCCTTTTCAAAGTGCAATTTTAGAGTATTGAAAAGAGAATTTTTTGAATATTTTCAAGGAGCACCAATGGGCACTTAATTGTTGAGTGTGAGGTGTCATTTTGTGGATAGTTAGTATAGGCCCAAAGCCATGTGTGGACCTTTGTACCACCTCCAAAAGCTTCTTCTCCTTCCATCGGGCAATATGCAAAGAGATGCAAAAAATAAAAAAGGAATAGTGTTGACCTTTAGTTATTTCATTTTTTTTATTGATGATTGCATGGATGGAGGGAGAATTATTGCTCGGAGTTGTATTATTGGTCCCATATTGCAATCAAAAGTCAAATTTGACAAATTCTCAATGTCACAAAATCAAGCACAAAGTATAATAGGAAGATCATTTTGGGACAAAGGGAGTACTAATTAACTTCTATTCTTAATCTACATTAAAATTATATAGTTTTAATTTAGGAAGCTCTATTCTTAATCTAGGGAGTAATACTTCTAATCTAAAAATTTCTATTTCTAATTTAGAAAGCTCTTCTAGAAGCTTCCTCTTACTATGTGTCCCTAATATGGATGGCTAAAAACACTATATTGCCAAAAAAATACTATTTGGTCCTCTAGAGGTTAATAAAAATTATCAAAATTGATTGATGTTCAAATTATTGGAGGAAGGGAACATTAGACTTTTCTTATATTGATAGAATTCCATGACTTTTGCACTTTTTTATAGCATGCCGCCTACATCATAAACCTATTCTAGTCCTATTTTGGGTACTTGTGTAGATACATGTCACAATCTTTGGAATCCAAATTTGTGGCAATTTAACAAAATTGGCATTTAAACATGCTTTGTCATCCTCAAACACCACCAAGCACTAGTAAATGTTGAAAAAAATACCACCTTTGTGTCAAATAATTATGTTTTTTCAAAAAACAAGGTTCATCATCTACTAAAAATATAATTTTTTCCAATGTTATATTTTTTACCAAACAAAACTATTGTTTGAAACAAACCTTAGAATTTTGGCATTTATTTTTAGAATTATTATGTGCTGACCTTGTCCTAAACTATAGTATATAAGCTATGATGGGTTGAACATCAACTTTAAATCCGCCCATAGAAATTGATCTCTTAGACATAATTTTCTTTCATAATTATCATAAAATTTGAGTATCAAATCCAACTCTCTTCCAAATTGATGAGGCCCAATTCCCCCTTTTTAATACTCCCAAATGAATAACATTGTTGACTTGTTGTGGCCCTACAGTAGAAGGGTCACAATTGCATTCAACAAATTCTTTTGAGTGGAGAAGAGAATTCAATGATTTTGCTAAATCATTGCCATGTGCCACATTAAGGGGTAAAGGAATTTTCTAAATTGACTCTTTCTAACTACAACTCCCTATAATACTTCTATCAGTACCCCGAGTTTAGCCTCCAATGATCTAATAAGTATAAGTTCACTTTGAATGCAACCTCCAATTGTAGCTAACTAACTTAAGTCTTTCATTACATTTTCAATTTGTAAGGTTCTATTACCCATCAATATTCAAGGAGAACCACCAATTAGTTCATTGTCACTTGGTGTGTCTAGAAAATTAACTAGTTGGGGTGTAAAAAGATAAGATCCAAAATTGGACAAAAAATTGGTAGGACCATCAACAAAATAATGTGCAATAATAAAAGGTGGATATGTAGTCACCACTTTCATGAAATTGTCTGATTTTAGCTACCTACCATTTCAAATCCAAAACTAATATTTGGGTTGTTGAAGGCGGATATATTCTTAGACAAGGTGAGTATTGCTTAAAGGTTGATTGTGATGACTAGCCTCTGTTCTGTCATTTATGTCTACTCGATGTAATGGAATTTAGAGATAAGTTTCAATATTAGCATGAAGAGAATTGTAGCCTTTGCAAATTTGAAGTTGAAGGAAAATGGATGGTAAGAATATGATAATGGAAGAAATTAATTAGGAGTTTTTGATATAAATAAATAAAAAGATGATGTAATCGGAGCTCTTAGCCCCCAAATCTAAAGAAGAGGCAAATTACTAGGTCAAGTCCAAAAACTTCCTTAATCCCTAAATGCCCAGGCCTTTGAAGTATGTTTTCTTATGGAAAAAATATAGGTCTATAGGTATTCCTAGCAAAGCAAATTGTTTTTTTTAAATATCTAACCATATAGATGTTTAAAGAGCTTGTTTGTTAGTGAGTAATCCAATTTTGAGTGTGTAAATTGTATAGGAGTTGTGAGAGTATAACAAGAGAAATGTAATTATTCTATTTTTAGTATGTTGTCCCTCCCCACAATGTTTGAGAAATTAACACACAAGATTTCCAGGGGATTGGAGGTGACATGAACAATTAGAAATTGTCATTAGCACACTAAAATGCACTTCTAAAAAGCTAAAATTCAAATGAAGAGTTATCAAACTCATTACACAATACACCTTGCAATTGTTGAAATGCAAATTTTTTTATAAGTAGAAATCACAAATAACTTCAAATCAACACTTGCAAGTTTAAATTTTCAATGGTGAAAATCATTAAAATACTTTAGTCTTTCCATTGGGACCGTTTTAAAAGCATATGGATAAGTATAAGTTTTTAAATTTCAAATCAAGTGAAATTGGCACACTTTGCTCAAAGCCAAGAAATGAAGTAAAATTGGCAAGCATTACTCTTTACATATATGTGTTTGAAAAATCAAATATTCACCTCTTTCAATGAAAAATAAAAGCTTCCAATAGTTAATCCTTGCATGTTCAGTCTTCTCTAGAATTTACAATTTGGGAAAAAACATTATATAGTACTATTTGGAAGAATATTTTAGAGTTGATTTAGGAATAAAATTTGTAGATTTTGAATTTTAGAATCCATTCATATGGGTAGATTCACCAATGCTATCACAAATATTTTTTTTAATAAATTTTGGAAGGAAATTTTTTAATTCCTTCTAAATTCAATTATGAACAAAATATCATCTTTTGTGAGTAAAACTTGTTGGAATGGATTTGAAATGAGGTCCTCTTGACATGGTGATTTTTTGGAATTTTTGTGTTCTTTAATTTTTTGTCCTCGTTTTTGCAAATCCAGTTTCGAACTAGAGTCAATGTAGTTTTGGCTCGATCAATTACTTGACATACTTCCACATTTGTAATTTAAAAAAAATATGTATTCTACTAACACCAAATCCAACCATTTAATAGGACAAGAACTTGATAAATAATCTTTACAAATTAGGATGACTTCCATCCAAGCAATAATGAGAAAGAAACAAGAACATGATTCCGTTCATCATTCAAAAAGTGGACTTCGGAATACTAAAGGATTAACCTTCAAAATTGCCTATGATATATTTTAAATGGTCAAAGAAATTTAACTACCCACACCAAAATGAGCCTGAAAGTTTAGATGGACACTTTGCTTGTTGTCTATCTTGTCGTCAGGTTCTCAATCTGATTTGTATTTGCTCTATGTCCCACCAAGCCACTTGTGGCTGGTGTTTTGTATTTCACCTCTGCAATAGAATTTTGTTTCATTTGTTTCCAAGAAAAAAAATTTAGATCAATCATAAGGTAGAAGAAAATATTTTGAATAGGCCCCCCATGATGGTTGCATATGCTGACCTATTATAGACAGCAGTTGAATGCACTCGTTATTGAGAAAGATTCTTTATTTGTACCTTCTTGTCCATTCATCTCTCTTCTTTCTTGGCTTAGAGAAAAGTACCAAAGATAACCAAGCATAGGTGAGTCTATGAAAAATTCTCTTTTATATTCAATAAAATATTCATTCTAAGAGAAAAAATTTCTTTCTTTTTGGCATTCTTCGGCAACCTTATTTTTGCACACCTTGAATCAGTTCCTCCATAATTTTCTCAAATCATACACATTGAAATATTTAAGTTATCCGAAATAGGTACTTCTCCCTTAGTCCCTTATGTTATCATGAATGAATGAAATTTATTACATGGTGGGTTAGGCACTTCCGGGTGACGTGATAGAAAGGATTGGACTCCTCAATCCTTGCTCCCAAGTCTACCTCTTCAACAAATCCATCCCTCCGAATATGTTAACTTATCCAAGAATTTTTTGAACTGCCGTGCCTGCACGATGCTCTTCTTCCGTACCCGCCCAGGCGCCATATCCATGAATTTGACTCCGAGGCAAGGACTTGCCCCTCCCGCGGATGCGTGCGGGTGGGCGCTTCTATCAGTAAGGTAGAACTACCCATTACCACCGTTTACCCAATTCTGCCACCTATAGGTTCCTCCCATTTCCATCACTGGCCCATCTTATTACCATGATCTTTTTTCTGATTTCTGAGAATACCATCTGGCATGTTGGTTGTCATCACTCTGCTATCTAATAGTGAGAAGTTTACATCTTTGTAAATGAATGAAAACTGAAAAATGCAGATCAAATTCAAATTATTCATCCCAAAGAGAGTGCATTCATTCAAAAAGAGTGACATTGTCTTTAGAATATGTAGCAAATCAACAATGTCATCCATTGAAAATGAGAGAATATATTGTCCAACATTCCTTCAAATTTTTTGAAGCACTTTTGAGCAAAATAGTGATCAAAATACACACATTGTTTCACACTTGCTTCTGTGAGAAATTGGATGCTCTCTGACACTCTCGAATTCCATAATCCTTGGTTTTCATTAGAATCTCCTAGTGTTTTGTGTAATGCAATTTTTGCATCTTTTGAGTTTATTGTGACAAACTGTCACAATGAACTTAAAAAAATCAAATTGATCTCATCACACACACCAATGAGCTCAAAAAAATAATTTAAAATTAATTTTATATCCCCCCTTGAGCTCAAAAAAACAAATTAATTTTATACCCCCCCTTGAGCTCAAAAAATAAATTTTAAATAATTTTTTTCATACACACCCACCCCAGTGAGCTCAAGAAAAAACAATTTAAAATAAACTTTTTTATATATCCACCCCATCCCATCCCTTTGTAGTTTCCAGGTGGGGTGGAGGGGCCAATCAATATGGGATATATCTCATATGTATATTTGTATCTCGTACCGGTATTGTATCTATATCTAATCCATATCTATATCCATATCCCATATTGTATTGTATCCGAATCTAACTTGTATCTATATTGTATATGTATCCATATTGTATCATTATCAAATTGTACTATGTCTGTACCATACCGTCTCTGTATCAAGATCTCAAGGCTCTTGTTTTTCTTCAACGGGATGCTCCATCAACAATTGGAAGAAGGGTCATTTTATTTTTTTGAATCCGATCAATGGCTCAGGTTTTTCGGAGGGGGGAGGGCGCAACAATACAATAAAACACATCTTTTGGGTACATTGTGTACTGATGTACAACCCTAAATAATGTGAGAGTTTTTAAGTGTCAACTATCAAGGTTGTAAACTCATAGGTGCATTTAGAAGGTAGCCACAACATCACCAATTTCACATTGCAATAGGAAAAACACAAAATTAATGAGACATGCATCTTTTGTGCGTCCCATTTTACATGCATAATTTGATGGATGGATTGATGATGATCTCATTTCTTCCCATTGGCAATGTCATTAATTGAACTAAGAGTTGATTCACCACATTTAATAAATTCACACAATTTCAAGAAATTGGCACTTTTCTAATCACCCTTAAAGGACAAGCATTGTGTGAATAGTTGGTTTTAAAAATCTTAAAGCATTCATTGGAAGTCAAATTACTATACAAGACCTCCTAGGATGAATAGTTGCACTTTTGTCCTACACACAAGGATTCTCTATCATCCATTGACCAAAAAATGACGATTACATCGTTTATGGATTAAGTGAACAATGGAAGAAATTGATTCCACCTTCTTTGTCTTTTAACCCTTAAAAGACGGGCATTGTGTGAATAGTTGATTTATAAAAAAATCCTAAAGTACTCATTGGAAGCCAAATTATTGTACAAAACCTCCCAAGATGAATAGTTGCACTTTTGCCTTACACACAAAGATTCTCTGTCATCCATTGACCAAAAGATGGCGGCTGCATCGTTTATGGATTAAGTGAACAATGGAAGAAACTTATTCCACCTTCTTTGTTCTTTTAACCCTCAAAGGACGGGCATGCTGTGAATAGTTGATTTAAAAAAATCCCAAAGCACTCATTGGAAGCCAAATTATTGTATAAGACTTCCCAAGATGAATAGTTGCACTTTTGTCCTACACACAAGGATTCTCTATCATCCATCGACCCAAAAATGACGGTTGCATCGTTTATGGATTAAGTGAACAATAAAAGAAATTTATTCCACCTTTCTTGTTCTATAAACCCTTAAAAGGATAGGCATGCTATGAACAGTTGATTTTGAAAAAATCCTAAAGCACTCATTGGAAGCCAAACTACTATACAAGACCTCCCCAGATGAATAGTTGCACTTTTGTCCTACACACAAGGATTTTCTGCCAACCCCAAAATGGCGGTTGCATTGTTGATGGGTTCCAGTGAGGAATGGAAACAAATTGATTCCACCTTCTCTCCTTTGTAAGTTGTATGCCTCAAACTGTTTGTGTGTGAAAGCTCTGCAGACTTGCTGCCTCCATTCTAAAGATAGAATAACTTATGTGGTTTGTTTTGTTTCTTGGTGAGCACCACGTTGTGAGCATGATCTCCATGCTTTTGTTGTTTTCTTCCTTCCCAAGGGTGGGTGCTTTACAGCCCCTCATCTGTTCTCCGCTGCTCTCCCTCTGTCTCCGCTCCTCTGCCCCCTTGAGCTCAGGCAACAATGTGAAAGGCATATCATATGGCAACTAGACTTTTTTTTTTTCCTTGTTTTTTTAAGATGCAAGCTTTGCGGCAAGGGAGCTAACTTAGTCAAAGTGTGTTGTGATTTTTTTTTTTTTTTTGGGGGGGGGGGGATATGGATATCATCGTGGGTTGAAAGTCATCAGTTGCCAAAAAAGATGAAGAGGCTCCTGCTCTGGACTGTGACTGCATTTTGTAGCCTCTAACTACCCCAGGGTCAGCCCAGGACCCCAATTCCATCAATTAGGGGCAGACCAGCCCATGACCCCCAATTCCATCAATTGACCAGTCCAATTCCTTCGCACCCCCAAGGGCTCACACCAGGCAGGACGGTAAATCGTGCCATCGAAGGTGGGCCTGGTGAGGTGGATTTAACCCGGGGAAAACGCAGGAATTTTTTATTTGCCACTTAAGAATTTTTTGGCAAATTCTGAATTCATATTTTCAATCAGAGACCCCAAATTAGCTAAGTAAGGGCTACAAGGTACCCTAGACATGGCTCAAAATAGGGGGCTTCTTTTTACTTTTACCCCTACAACACAAATTTTACCTTGCTTGGTCCACCTTTGATGGCACAATTTAACATCCTAGTCACACCAGGGGTAGCCACACTAGGGAGCTGTTGTGTATGAGTTGTTGTGTGGAGGTGGGTGTGACCCCTCTTTTTTAGTGTGGAGCATGGAGAATGAAATTTTGGAGAATGGGTTCACCTGCACTAGGGTTGGGGTAATTTAGCAAAGTTCATGGAACCAATTAGAGTTTGGAAATCAAACCTTGAGAGTAGCTACGTATTGAAACCCTAAAATCACCTGAAGTTCTCCCACCACCGGGCTCTCCAACAACAAAGATGGTGAAGCAAGCAACCCAAAGGAAGATGAAATTGGCAAAGGGGTAAAAGTATGGTGGCCGCAGGGTGAAACTCGAGAGTGGGAAGATCAAAATTTATTTGAGAAAAGCTTGTTCAAGCCCATTTTTTCACCTATGGTAGAGAAGAACAACTCTTCCAAAACCTCAGAGGTTGAGAAATCCGGAAACCACAAAAAACCAATTAGAGAATGCCATGCATCTAATCTTCAAGAATCATCCGCTTCTCCAAGGATTCTCATAGGATTCATTTTTTACCTCAATTTTCACAATTTAAAAAAATTCATAAGGTTAAGATCTCTTGTTAGAATAATCTCACCATTGAGATTAGTCTGTTTCAATTCCATCTTAGTACTATAAATGATTTGGTTTTCCCTTCAATCTTGAACCTACTTCTACTTAACAATTTTTTAGTGAGTGAAAACTATGTGTGGGTTTTTTGAATTTTTTTCTCTAGACCCTCAACTCAGTTCTTCATTATATAAAAGTAAAAATTCAAAATCAGTAGAACAAAAAATTTAAGTTTATGAAGGTCCAAAACCAAAAAATGTAGTTAAGCAAGGTATAAAAAAACTTGTTTATTTTACTTTAAATGCAAATATCTTGCAATCTACATGGTCAAGGTTTTGAAATTTTTTCTACACATTTTTACATTTGTCTAGCACAAGATTCTATGGTTAGATAGCCCAAATTAATATTTTATAATTTGTTTTAATTTGCTATTGAAACAACAATTTTGAGTGTTTTTTGATGGAATAAAGGCCCTAGGGCTTTAGGGATTAAGTTGTTGTTGTGACAAATGTTGTTGTTTTGTGTGTTAGTTTGAGTAGCATGACAATGAATGTCACTAGTATAGAATTTTCAATAGCAATTTTGTTAAGTTGGCAATAGTTGCACATGCAATTTTTTTGACATATATCTTCACAAAGGTCTAATTTCAAAAATAAACTAGGACAAGTATAGATTTTGGATTTAAGTTAATGTCTTCAAGCACACCAAAGTATTTGATCAGTGTTGATGTTCTTCCTTCTCACTGGAGTACCTAATTTGCCTTCTCTGTTTTTGGTCCTTTGAATTTTAATGCAGTACCTTGAACAAATATATTCCCCTAAACATTAACCCATGAAGCCTCCTAATAAGCCAAAGTGGTTTTTCAAAATTTTGAACATCTAAAAATTTGACTAATATATTTTTTTTATTAAGGCCCAACAATTTTCATAACTTTTAACTACATGCTTAAAAAAGACATTGTATGATATGTAGCTTTTATTACTCAACAAGCAACCTAGGCAACTTAACATTTTATTCATATATTATTTTTTAAGAAATAAAAAATTGAAATTGGTTTTCCCAAATTTATATTTACATGGAAAGTTTTGAATCATTCCATTTTCATTAATGACATGAAAGCTATGAGGAGTTTTAGTTTGCAGATAGTTATGAATTCTCTACTCTAAAATAAACTTTGAAGTCTTTTATTTGACTCAATTTTCAATATTTTTGAAAAAAAATATAATCACATGATGTAGAATGTTTATTACAACATTGCAACCATTGGGGTTAGCATTTTTCAATTCCATAACTAATTCTCAACAATTTTGTATTTTGAATCATTCTCTACTTCTTTCTACTTACCAATTTTTATCCTATATGTTGTACAATTCCAAATGATGTGAAATCTTTCAAAGATGTAGCCAACTTGCCTTGAAGAATGAATCCAATGAAGTGACATCAACATGGACATGTTTTCATACCAATGTGACCTTGTGAAGTGCAGCTACCTAATTTTCTACATGGCCCCAAAAGGGATTTTTGTCACTTCAAGCACTAATATCTTGCAATCTATACAGTGGAAGTTTCTAAATTTTTTTTTCACATCTTTTCAACCGAACATACTATAAGATCTTATGGTTGCATGTGTCTGAAAATGTGTTTTTTTTCTAAAATTTGATATTTGTACTAGAAATGGCATTTTTGGAACATGTTTGGTGAAAATATAATAAAAACCTTGAAGGATTAATAAACCTTTTTTAGAAAGTGTTGGTTTTTGAATGAAAATCAATCAACTTTTGACACGTAGATGTTTACAAATTAAGCTAACAAATATAATTTAGTCTTAAAAATCGGTTGAGAGTAATTTTTCTCTTATGTCCTTGAGTATTGACATCTAGTTACATGTTTTGAAAATAGTTTTAAAATAGTTACATTGCTACAATTCAAGCAATCAAATTGCAATTAGGTATCTAATTACATGCAAAATTATAAAAATAAGTATTTGAGTATGGTTTGTATTATTAACACATAAAGTACCATTGTCCCCACGGGGGACAAAATGGATTTCGGGCAGGCTCCTATGATCTCAATTTTTTCTGAAATATTTTGAAACATTTTCATAAGATAGAAAAACTTAAGAATTTTCTAGGAATATAATTTTTATTTCAATCGGTGCCCGGGAGCAAAAGATATGCCACAATAACCTCAAAATGGGGGAGACCGGGTAGCAAAAAAAAATCCACAAAAAATTTAAATAAAAATTTAAATATTTTTGTTCTTGTAGATTATATTTTTTGTAAATGGAAAGCTTTGATTCATTCCATTTGGATTAGAGATGTGAAAGTTATGGAGCTTCTTGTTTTGTAGGCAATCATAGTGACTTCTTGAAAGAAATTTTTTCTTTCACTTTGAATGCTAATGTCTTTCAATCTATACAATCAAAAATTACAAAAAAAAAATATCATATGATCTAAGACAAGTGTAGAACAAGATCCTACGGTTTGATTCTAAAAAATATTTTTTTATTTTATTTTGTAGGTGATTGTAGTAGAAGTGGTAGTTTTGAGTGGTTTTGGCAAAAAGATGGCCATGGGACTTTAGGGGTTAAGATGTTCAAGTTATTGGGTATTTGAAAAGGAATTTCAGACTTACTTAATATGCATTTGGGGGGCATTGTATGCATAAATCATAGATTTTTGAAGTACTAAAAATAGATGTATTCATAAGCAAACTTAATCTCTCATTAATAGAAGTTGTAGGATTTTTAGGCAAAAATTTGTAGAGCTCAATTTTAGAAACAAGTCATGATTAGATACAAATATCTCATAAAACTACACAAACTCTGAGTCAACTCAAAGGCTTAAGTCTCTACAATAACATAATGTAGTTGTAAGAACATTTACACATAATATTATTCATTATTAGTGGAAGATCCCTTGCATGCCAAAAATAGAGGAATATTGTAAGAACATAGAAGTTTGAAAGGCAATTGAATGAACTTTGGAGTTGAATTCAATATTCACCTTAGTATCACAAAATAAGATATCTTTGCTCTCTATTACTATTTTGTGCAAAATTTTGGGAATTAGGACACATCCATATTGTTGAAATGTTAAGTATGTATTATTTATCAATTAGTATATACAATAACAACATGCTCTTGCATATTCCCCTTGGCATTTCAAATACAATTAAGGGATTTACACTATGAACAAGAATATTAAAACTAAAATTTCAATTCCATCAATCTACTACATATAAACCAACATAACTACATATTATAACATAATGAAATGGTTGATGGTGTTGATAAAATGATCTACAATTATCATTTCTATAAGATAATATGTTGGTATAAATTTATGAAATTTATGCTAAACTTGAATCCTATTTTAATGGATGAACTTTTATTGTATTGTAGTATAGCTGCTCTAATTCTATTTTATTATATTAATTATAGAAACACCAATAGTAACATGGTATTATTATCATTAATAGATTCAATTGAAATCTCTACTTGTACTACATTGTCATTTAGCACAACTCCAAGCACAACATCCAACAAATATTCTTTTAAAATTGTGGTTACTTGTTGGTGGGTGGTTGTATTCAAGGAAAGTTGTCAAGACCTTAAATCACTAAACCATTGTATAAACACCCTAGATAGTCTATAGGCATATCGCTTTCTATGACAAGTGGATTGTATTTGCAAAACATTATATAGTTACCATTGTATCATCAAGCCTTTTTTATCTTTAATATTCTTGCAAAATCTCTAATAGAATCAAGGTTGTATATTTCAAGTATAAAAGTATGGTCACACCTAGACTTCCATCTACTTTAGAGAAGATGCTTGTTTTGTAGAAAAAGTTGATAGTTTAGGTTTGGCAAAATTATGCCTCTTAATATTTATCCAATGTTCATACTACATTCAAATTGGTGAATTTAAAATTTTAGTACTTGAAGTTTTTGGTATTGTATAGTTATGGTGTGACTTCATTAAGCAACTAGCATGACTACACTTGAGAAGACAAAGATAACACCAAACAAGCAAGGCTTTGAGAATTTTGATTAGATTTATTTCATATTACATGCTCATGTGCATGACCTAGCCCAATGTTTTTTATGCATGATCTTGAGTTATCAATTATTTAGACATGGAGAGAAATTTTTTGTGTAAATTGCAATAATTTTTATGTTGAGTGCTTATGCATAATCCAAAATTAACATTTCAATTTTACAATCCATGACATTGCAATTCTACTTAGAAATAAAATCAATTGATTATCAATCACATCCAGTTGGAGGCACTTGCAACACTAGCAGTATAAAATAGTTGCCCATATCTCCTTGCATTACAAAAAATTGTTACTAGTACTCAAGATTTCTCAATATCTAAAGATTGAAAACATATATAACAAATAGCTTACAATTTTTGAGAGTTTTGAAGTAATTCCAAGCTTTTTTTCAATAAACACTACTAATAAACCTTGCCAGCTTTGCAACCACCTAGATGCAATAGTCACAAAGGAACAATGATTTGAAGACCTACCAAAAAAGTCACATACCATTGTAGCAAAGAATGGTTGCTAAGCCCAAATGTGGCTATACCTTAAGCTTAATACTTTTATATCTTGTATATATAGTAATCTACACAATACTTTTTGGTTAATGTTTTTATCAATCACATGTTCATACTATCTATTAAAGAATAGAAATATCTTGCAAACCTATTTTCAACTAATATCTTGGAATTTAAAAATATTATTTTGATTAGTACATGGTTATTTTCATATTTTTTTTCCTTCTAATTTCAAAGTGCCAAATGCAAGTTTATAGTATTGGAAATTAGAAATTTCAAACAAATAATAGCAAAAAAACATTTATATTATTTTCTCCCCTAAGCCCCACCAAAAATGAATTTTTTGGCTAGTAATTTTTTTAATATATGTCCAAAGGATCCAAAATTCAAAAATAAGGTATAGAGAATCGCTTTTGATTTTCTTAATAATTTCATATTTAAAAAATTATTATACTATTTATTAGCAATCAAAATATATAAAGAACTAGTTTCAAAAGGATGTACAATTCTACATTAGTTCATAGACAGATGTCCTACACATAATAATTTTGGGCCTATTTGAATAATTAATTTGAATAATTCAAAATTCTTGACATTTT
Organism: Climacium dendroides; assembly: GCA_950106755.1. Lineage (NCBI taxonomy): Eukaryota > Viridiplantae > Streptophyta > Bryopsida > Hypnales > Climaciaceae > Climacium > Climacium dendroides. Next base: position 26,902,153 of record OX467086.1, read on the forward strand.
GAATATGTAAAATAGTTTGAGACATAACATTCTTAAATAAAGCGACTTGAGAGTCCTATAGTGTCACTTCATTTATAATAATTCCTTGTACAATGGTCCACAATTCATAAGCAAGATTCAATTCAATTTTTTCTATTATTAAAGAATCCTCAATTCATACAAAGTAGAGGGTTTCTTACTATTAAGTTCAAGAATGTTGTGGAAAAAGGGACAACATTTGAAGAATTCCATTGAATGTCAGTGTTTGAATGCAACCTCTTACATTTCTTTCTTAAAACTACAAAAGAGCTCTTAATAGGGGGTGCTATTAAGAGCCTTTGCAAGGGAGTTGTGTAGGTGTCTCTTTTCAAATAAGAAAATCAATTGGGTTTTATAGCTTAACGTCAACTATTCTTCACTTTTATTAAAATTTTGACAATGTGTTTTTGATGAGAATAATTGTAGGAAAGTTGTCTTAATTTAATTATGAAGGTCAATTAGATTTAATTATCACTTCAATGTAAAAAGGACTAATAGTTATGTAGGAAAAGTGGTAGAAAAAAGACGAATGGAAAAATAGACTTGAGAAATGAGGAGTAATAAACAAGCATACTAACTATTTGGATTTTAGGATATCTAGAGTTGTCTTCTACAATGGCTATAAGTCAATTTGTCTTTCACTCTTTTTTGAGCTTCTAGTAATTACTTGTCTTTGCTGCAAATTTTTGTACTTGTGCTTTTCTTGAAATAAGAAATTTCTATGTGACATTTGTCTATAATTTTATGTATTTTGTATTTGCCAATGATCAAATTTAGAATTTATATTTTATTTATTACTTTTTCTATTCCATTATAGTTATTCTTTAATTGAAACTTTGCTACTACACTATAATAAAATTTACAATCCCATTGGGGTTGTTACTTTTTGGTATGACATTTGACATTGTTGTTAGGGAAAGGTCTTGACTATGGGTGGCTAAAATATAAAACAATTTAAAAAAATATATATTTTATCTATTGATAAGGAAAATCTTGAGAATTGATTAGAAAAAATAGAATGTGTAACTTTTTTGTAGTGATTAATATTCAAAAGGGAATGACATGTATTTTTCCTAGTATGGTTCTTGCAAACTAAATCCCTAGTCAAAATTGATAAAATTCCTAAATACAAGAATGACAAATACCAAATATAGCATCTAAGAGAATTTTGGAAAAATATTTCAAGTTCTAGTAATAATTCTTTATTAAAAATTATATTATTAATAATTGTAAAAATAAAAATAAAAATATTAATCCTAAATTGAATAGGATAATTAAAAGTACATAATTTTCCTAAAACAAGTTAGCACTTCATGTGCCTTATACCAAAAATGAACTAAATGGGAATTGGTTAGAAGATAACCTATGAACTTATTGATGAAGTCTTATAAAAAATATTCTCCAAGAAAGATATTTTAGATTAAAGAAATTCAAAATTTGTTATAATAGACTACTAGAATAAGAAATAAAAATGACCTATTAATCCACACCTATTCCATTTAGACCATCTAATTTAAACTTTACAAATACAAATTCTAGAGGAAAATATGGTTTATATATTATGAGGGTTTATTTATGCACCCTCAATAATTAAGCAAACTCTATTAGGTTTTATTTTTGCATGATTTTGTATCATATATGGGGGGTCTAGGCATGGTCCATTGTGCCTTCCAAGCTATGAATCTTTTCTAATGCCTTAAACTTTCCAAAAATCTAAGTACATTAGATGATTCTATTCCTAAAAACATGATAATCATGAAAATTGGACACTCCTATAAAGACTTGTGGCTAGATGAAATATACCCATATGAATGGCTAATAAAACTTCATGCATTCTTTTGAACACCCTCCTAATTTCAACTGACTTTGGAATTTTGACTTTAATCTTAATTTTAAAACTTCTAACTAAGTTTCAAGTTTGAACCTAGATGGACAATTCTTAACTAACTTCATTCATTTCTTAGTCTAAATTTTATCCTTAATTATTTCTTAAGGTCTTAAGTATTTTTCTAAGTTTGAATTAGTTTTGAGCTTCATTGAGTTCTTTCTATCCAAATCTAAACCTAAATTTTTCCTTAGTAAAGTTCAAATTTGGTTAATTTGCTACTTCTTTGTTACAAAAGACATTGAATAACTTCAATTTAGTTCTCATTTTTAAATATTTTATATTTGTTCCATAAAGAGCATGATCCAATATGCTAAAGTATTGTAAATTTGAACTATTCTAGTAAAAGTTATTGATGGATGAAGTTTGACTGCTAATTAGTTGTCACACTTCTATCTCCTTGGAAGTGCCAAAGTGTCTTGTGAGCAAGGGAGACCTTGGGTGACTTTTCAAGCCTTGCAAAAGTCTAAGAAGGGAGAAATGAGAGACTTCTAAGCAAATAAGGTGGGATAGTGTCCTAAATTAGAAGAACATGGTAGAATATCTTACATATTGAAAATCCCTTTAAATGACACTTTCAACAATTCAAAGAATGCATGATTTGAACTATTTGGCTAGAAGTTATGGCCATTCAAAGTTGGTGGTGTCCTAATGGTGCTAGGACACTTAAGGGCTAAGAGTGAGAGGTTTCCAATGAATTTTTATGAAAATATTGCATGTAGCATATTATTGGAAAGTTAGAAATACAAACATTAATAGGTTCTAAACTACAAGCCCAACGTTATGGCCAAGAGAAGGGCTATGGTAAAGGCATGATGCCGCACCTAGTGAATTTGAATCTTTGGAGGGCCATAACTTTGTGGGAACCTAGCCAAATGAGAAAAATGAGCAATCCATCAACATATACTTGTTATGTAAATATCCAAAATGATCTTGCATGTGGGATTTGGAGCTCCGATTGCAAAGTTACGTTGTTTGGAAGTTTGGGAATTCAAATGAGGTCGTAGTTTGGTGATTTCAATTGGAAATGGGTGGTTTTCCAAAACCAACATGGATTTTGGAAGTCCCTTCAATCTACAAAGGGAGGCTACTAAATCCCATAGAAAGTACTATAGGAGGGATTGGTCTCCTTCCTCACTCTCTTTTAGAGTCTTGATGAGTTCTGGTGATTCAAAATTAGTGGTACAACTTCAACACCAGGTCCAAGGCACCATGAGACACTTGCGTGTGTGGCTCGTGGCATTGGTTGAATGGAGTCCCACTCCTCACTAGGCCATTTTAGACGTGTCTCAAATTATGAGCCTCGACAAGTCATGATGTAAAATTAGCAAATATACAATGAACCTAGTATAGAGTGGGGTGACATTCAAAAGCAGTTAGCACCAATGGAGAGTAGTCAAGGAAGTAGTGCCTCCATTGAGTACTTGGACATCAATGGAAGTTATACCCCATGTCACCAAGTGATATGACCAATGTTATGTGCGGAATGTGCATTAACAATCTCATGGATTGGGACTTGACAATATGAATTGGAAAATAGAAACTAATGCTATGGGTGTGTGGTATGTGTAGTGTTAGTGAGTTGTAATTCAAGTAACACTAGAAGAGAAGCATAATGAGCCCTTTAAATTATGAAGGGTCTTTAAAGGTTATTTAGAGTTGTAAGGTGTTATTAGGGTTACAACATTGATACTTCAAACTTCATCTGCTATTTACTTCCAACCTATAATTCAAAAACTAACTTAAAATTTCACTTATAGGGTTAGATTATTATTAATTTCTAAGTTTCCATTCTTGTTCCAATTGGATGAATTTGGTTAATGTTCATATGCTATTATTTATTGCATTTTACGTCTAAATTCTACATATTTTATATTTTTTTAAACCTCTAGAACTATTCTACAAGGTTTCAAAACTAAACCTAACTTAAAAACTTGGTTCTAATGGTTTGATTTGAACCTAGCTTTCAGTTATATTTAAGACCTGCTAAATGAGACAAACTAAAGAAAAATTGAAAGTTTAGTGACATACCTTTTACCTTTCTTTTTTGATTAGGTGGTCAAATATGCCTCCCAACTCTAGTCTTATTGTGTTATCTTGTCTTGGTATGAAAGTTGTGCTAACCACTAAATTTTTATAAGTATTTTTAATACAAAGATTTTTAGCAATGTTATACTACTTCTACTTTAACCTCCTTTTTTTCCTTCTTTCCTTTTTTTTTTCTTTAAACACTATTCCATCTCAATAATTCATATTCTAATAGTTGACTTTATAATGGAATAAAAAAAATTCCAACTTCAGGAAAATAATTAGAAATGACTAAGTTCTTGACTCCTATGCACTTTAATTATTTCCTAATCCTAATTGAATGGCCAAATGGAAGTTTTGGAGATTTCCACCTAATCCTAATTTTTTCCTAACTCCTTAACTTCTACACCATCACTTCATTACTTCAAACTCAAAGTATTTCCTATCTATACTTCTCTGATTATTTCTTCTACATTTCTAATTTGGCTATGGAGTTTTCGCAATCTCTCTATCTCCAATTTCTTTCTACCACTTTCCACTTGCTTTTGATTGTTCTTCCTAGATTATGGCAATTTTGGCAATATTGTGATATTTTTCTCAATTCTATCTTCTATCCTCTTTTATGCAAATTCTACTCTATGATTTTTTTGAAATAGTTAAAGCTTTTAAACAAATTTCTATCAACTAATTTTGGTTTAGTAACCAAAGAAAACATAACCAGTTTAGAAACTAGAACACATCTAGTTTAAATCCAAAACACAACTTGTTTAGAGCCAATTAGTCAAGCTAATATACCACCTATATATAGCCTATATTACCCTATTATAGCCATATTATACAGTATCAACCAATCACAACCCGTTATTTATGCCAAATGGTTTTGGATGAAAAAAATAAAACAAAACTTGATGGATAGGTGATAATTTTGTCACTAAATCATATTAACTTGGGCTTTGTTCACAAAACTTTTGGAAACTAAACTCAATGAAATACTATAGAAAATCAAGGATGGCATAGGTTGTGACTATTTTTTGAGATTTTTTCTAGGACTTCTAGGTTCAAAGCTTTGCCATGGTTTTGTCTAATTTTCTAACTTTCTAAATCCTAACACTTTGAGACACCTAAAGTCAAAGTTTTTCCTTGGTTTTGGTTAACCTCTAAATTCTAACAACTTTTAAAACACCTAAAGTCAAAGCTTCAATATGGTGGACAAACCAAGAACCCACTACAATGTTTTGGACAAGGTTAGTTCACAACATGAGTTAGAATGCACAAAGACATGTTAATTCAACTTTAGTTAGTACAAACCAAAATACATACATGTTAGTACAACTATTTGTTGGTATAACAAAACTCAAGGCCCCCCAAAGCAGCATCGCCAAAGTACAGAGGGGGGGTACTTTAGAACTAGTACAACAAAATAAAGAATTCAAAAACTCGAACAAAACACAACAAAAATAGTAGAAACGCTTTCAACAATCCAAAATAAGAGTTAAGATTTGAAAAGACCCCAATGTCCTTCTAAGCTTGTCAAAATAACAACAATGGAACTCAAAATACTCCAAAAATACATGTGTTTAGTAACTTTGCTAATTGGATGAATCCAATGGTCTACATGAAGCTGCCAATCAAACAATCCAATGGCCCAAGCAAAGTTACCCAATCACTACTAGAAAATGTTGTCCAAATCAATAAAAAAATCACCAATTTTTTTTGTTGATTTGGATATTGTATCAACCATTTTCATAGTTTTTAGTTGATTTGGCACAAGTTAACAAAATGGTCACCAAATTTTTGTTGATTTGAATAGTACAATGTCCAAATTAACAAAAAAAACAAAACAATTCTTTGATCATTTTTAATTATAAGAATTTAGGATAAAATTTCATTATTTGGGCAATATTTACATCACTATAGTTGAAATTCTTTGTAGAATATAATTTTAAAAAATAAAAATAAAACATTTGCAATTTGATGTTCTATAAAATCAGCAAACTTCAGACCTCATTTTGGCATAGTAAAACACTTTTTGTGAAAAAATTAGAACTAAGAAAAACTAGTAAATCAATTCAACTTTCAACTCCAAAAGTCCGTTTGTGATTTGGAGTTTCCTATTAAAAGTTATGGACAAAATTGAGAGAGGGGTAGCAAGGAATTTTTTTTTGGAGATTTTGAAACTTCCTATCTGAATTTTGTCCATAACTTTTAATTAGAAACTCCAAATCAAAAACGGATTTTTGGAGTTGAAATTTGACTTGATTTACTAACTATTCTAAGTTCAAAGTTTTTTCAGAAATGGTGTTTAACTATGCCAAAATGAGGTCTGAAGTCTGCTGAGTTAAAGAAAATGGACTTGCAAGCGGATAAGCAATAAAAAATTTATGACAATGCACATGCACTTGTAGTGGTGGCTTGCTGGTTGAGCCTTAGGGATCTCAAGCCAGAGGTTGTGAGTTTGAACCCCATGGTTGCCTATTGTAGTCTTACGTGGCAACTTGTCCTCGTGTTAGTACCATATGTTGTCTTTGTATTGGTTGATTCTTTGTTTTCTTTTTCTTTTCACTTGTTTTTGAATCAATAAAAAAACTAACAAATTTTTGTTCAGTATTGTCCAAGTCAACACATCCAAATTAACAAAAAATTGATAGACGTGTTAGTTGCCATGTGTTGTCTTTGTATTGGTTGATTCTTTGTTTTCTTTTTCTTTTCACTTGTTTTTGAATCAATAAAAAAACTAACAAATTTTTGTTCAGTATTGTCCAAGTCAACACATCCAAATTAACAAAAAATTGATAGACGTGTTAGTGCTATATGTTGTCTTTATATTGGTTGATTCTTGAATCAATAAAAAAACTAATAAATTTTTGTTCACTATTGTCCAAGTCAACACATCCAAATTAACAAAAAATTGATAGACGTGTTAGTGCTATATGTTGTCTTTATATTGGTTGATTCTTGAATCAATAAAAAAACTAATAAATTTTTGTTCACTATTGTCCAAGTCAACACATCCAAATTAACAAAAAATTGATAGACGTGTTAGTGCTATATGTTGTCTTTATATTGGTTGATTCTTGAATCAATAAAAAAACTAATAAATTTTTGTTCACTATTGTCCAAGTCAACACATCCAAATTAACAAAAAATTGATAGACGTGTTAGTGTCATATGTTATCAACACTTTTTTGTCTATTTTTGTTAATTCGGTCACAAATTTTCTAGTAGTGAATGTCCTAATCTATTAGGGGTGTAAGGTATACAAACTAAAGTCTAAGGTGCAAAAACTTGGGTTTAGAGTTGAATATTAGTTATTCAGGAGACATGAAAAATTTACAAAGCAAAAAAAGTTAGGTATCTAGTAATTCCAACACAATTAAAATATAAACTACAAATAGGGGAGTTTAGGTTTGTTGTTGGCAACAAAAGCTAGAGTAGCAAAATTAAAGATATATGCATTAGTAATCAAACTAATAAGAAGAAAGGAGGAAGATCAAATGTTGTGCAATTGCAATTGTACAAGTCTAGCAAAGAATAAGAAGACAATGTAAATGTGAAGGAGTTTAAAAATAGAAGTAGATTGGATGGAAATCCATAAGAATTTCATTTACCCATTAGGAATTTAGATTAGGCAATTATTGGATTGTGAATTAAGTAGGGGAACAAGATTATTGCATTATTCAAGTCCTTGTCTTGGAATTTGACTAATTTTTGTTAAGTCAACTAGTAGACTCTAACATTTGAAAGGAATAGAAGTAGAAGGAAAAGAAGAAGTAGGAAGGAAAAAGAAGGAAAATAATAAAGAAAGTAAGATAATAGACTTAAAAGGAAGAAAGAAGTAGATTTGGAATTAATTTCCACAATTTGTATCAAAAATCTAAAAATTAAGCAAAAAGCATAAATCAAGAAGGGACAAGACGACGAATGAGGAGGATGCCAAAGGTATCTTTGGACACTCTCTTGGATGAGGTCCATTCTAAGGTAATTATCTAATTTCTTCTTTTTTCCTTTAAATCTTTTGATTAGGCATCTTAAACCATAGCCAATTGAGAATCTAAATTAATACCCTTTGAAATATATTTTATTTCAATTTTAATTTTTGAAACTTGTAGAATATATATAAAGCTTTCTAAAAACATAATACATTGTAAATATAGGCTTAAAACAAATAAGATAGGATCAGATGAAGTTTAGGACAAGAATGAATGAAATTTAGCAAACATAATGCAAAAAGAACAAGAATAGAAACTAAGAAAGTAGTAAGAATCCAAAATGTAAAAGTCTAACTAAGAATTAATTTCAAATTTTAAATTAGAAGCAACTTAGATTAAGTTTGCAATACTGATTTGCAATCAACCTTCATCCACTCATACTTTCCACTAGGGAAGTTCAATCTTCAACTTCTCAAGTGCCTTAGCATTTCATATAGATTATTGAAATCCATACAAAGAAAATCCCTTCAAATTCTAAAAAGAAGAAATTGATAGAAGAAATTCCAAACCTTTTGAATGAGATAGGTATCATTTTAGAATCTTTTGAAGGCAACCAAACAATAGTTAGAATTTAGAATCACATAAAAGAAGGTTAAAAACTTATTATAAAACAAAACAGATTATCAAACAAAACAAAACTTATTATACTTACAAAACAGATTTAAAACAAGCAAGATGTGAGGGGATGAGGTTTAGAAACTAGATTGGATGAGAATTAGTGAAGGTCATCCAAAAAAGATAAAAATTAAAAATTAGAATTTAGTAATAATCCAAAGCCTAAAAGGTTAATAAAAGGTTAATTTCAAATTATGGACTAGAAGCAAATAACAAATGAAGTTTTGAAGTACTTCATCCATAATTTTCACTAAAATAGTCTTAATCTTAATTCCTTTAGCATTTTGGAAATGTATATTTAGTCCCTAAAAGGAACAAATTTTAAAATAATAAAAATAATAAATTAACCAAAAAAAAGTTCAAATTCTTTATAATAAGGTAGATAACAATCTAGAATCCTTTAAAGACAATCAAATAATACATAAAATTTTGAATGAATAATATAGAAGTTTAGAAAAATTTAAAACTAATTTATACTTCAAAAATAAAATTAAACTCCATATGATAACAAAGGATGAAGTTTAGAATGGAAAGTGGAGTTCAATGGCAAAATAGTTTTTCATTTTAACAAATTCTCATTTTGACATTTTGACATCCAAAAGTACCCAAACTAAAAATATTTTTTAAAACTAGCAAAATTGAAGGAAATTTGCAAAGTTGACTAACATTTGGGGGACATATAAAATCAGAATGAGATTGAAGCAAGGTCTTTTCTTACTCCTTCATACACTGCAGAGAGCTTCTGGACTAAAAATGGCCTTATAAAGTCAATGGTGCAATCTATTTGTAATTTGGAGTCTTTCTTCAAAAGTTAGAGTTTTGATTTAGCTTAGAAATTTGAAAATCCAAGAAATTTTAAATGATAAGATTACTAGTAGGGAAATGAGAAGGAGGTGCCCGTTCGAAAAGTATATACAAACATCCATTTCCCTCTCAAAGCACCCCTTTGTAATCACTTGCAACCAATTTTTAGCACTTATATTAACTAGTGATTGGCTTTAGAATTATATTTTATTCATTATTTTTCCTATTCCATTATAGCAAAAAAGTTATCAAACCTTGCTACTATACTATAATAAAATTGACAATCCAATTGGGCCAAGTTGTTACTTTTAGATACAATTGAGGGTATGATGCATTGAAAAGACGAGACCTATCATCAAGGTAGGCATTTAAAAACGATCCAATTCTTGAACTAATAGATGCACTATTTATTCTACAATGATCTTGAAAGCTACTTTAATTTCTAACTTCAATATTCTTACAAGGTCAACATCCACTAATGATGAAACTTTGAACAAAATCTCAAAAGAACTATTGTATAGTTGTAAACGATTCCCATAATAGAATTATAATGCTTATACATAAGTACTTTAAAAGGAAGATTAGCTCCTTCATATATTATTTTTTAGAATATTATGCAAATCAAAAATTGAAGTTGAAAGCAAGATAGGGATGACCCATTGTTGCAATTGACTTGGGACTAATTTTGGATCATTTTACATTACTCAAAAGTAAGAAGGTTCTAAATCACTTCTGGTGGTGGAGGTCTTCTTCAATGTGTCAAAGGTCAATTTCATCAACATTTTGAGGTTCAAAGTGCCTCAAGCTCAAAAAATAAGGGTCTTCATGTGCTTTACGATCAAGGCTTAGACTTTCAAGTACCTAAAGCTCTAAAAACTTGGACTAAATTAAGTACTTGTTAAAAAAATATAATTTAAACATTCTCCAAAATATTATAGACGAATAGTCAACAAGGAGTTGTATGAAAATTTGTAGGTGAATAGTAGAGGAGGTTTATTCCACCTTCTCTCTTCTGTACAAGGGCCTTCTGCTATGTGAGTTAGGCGGGTCAAGTTTGCAAGGGAATCTATAGGACCAAGTTTGAAATTGTCATGCCATGTAGACCTGGTGGGTGGGAGAGATTGCGTAAAAATCCACCATGTATTGATTCTCTCAAGGTTGTTCAATCTTGACCAATGGGATCGTCCACTGATTTCGGTGAAACTTGAAATCCAGCTTCTCCGCTGACCAAGGCCGACAAGGCAATCTGTGTTCACTTCTTGTTTTTTAGCTCCGTTTTTTTTTTCCATGGCACAAGGCCCTAAGTCTTGAACCCCATTTTAAGAAAGCATTTGGTAGTCCTGTACTTTGGCTTCCTACCACCATTCTAGAGAATCTGTGTTTTGCTTCTCAGTTACAACAGTACTTATCACCAATATTAAAGGTGAGACATGGGTGTTTGTGCACATTCTTTGCAGGACTTGGAGGTGGCATTCAAGTTTGCAGAAATGTAAGTACAAGGAATTTCTTTTCTTGGGCCGATTAAACTCTCACACTGAATACCCAGTGCCAAATGTACACGGTGGGGACATGGTTCCACATCAATCCTTCTCCACACAGGCTGCTCAGTAAGTTATGAGCTAGCTGTGCTCTTGGTTGCCAAGCCAGTACTACAACTCATTTACTATTGCACAATTCATGCAGAATCTGGGCTTCACGGAGAATTTGGGCTTCACAGAGAATGTGGGTTTTCACGGAGAATTGGGCTTTCACGGAGAATTTGGGCTTCACAGAGAATGTGGGTTTTCACGGAGAATTGGGCTTTCACGGAGAATTTGGGCTTCACAGAGAATGTGGGTTTTCACGGAGAATTGGGCTTTCACGGAGAATGTGGGTTTTCAAGGAGATTTGGGTTTTCACAGAGAATTTGGGCTTCACGTGAGAATTTGGGTTTGGCATGACAACTCACTATTTACTGCTTGATAAAAAAGCAAACTTCAGTTTGCTGGCCCAACCTGTGTGCCTCTTTTTGCAGATGGTCCACTCCTAAATTCCTTGGAGGGACTCAGGGACCAATTCCATGGGAGTTGTAATAAGTTACTTGTAGTGGAGAGTGACGTCTAAGCTTGAGATGACAGGAAATTGATGGAAGAGTTGAATGGGTGGCTCAATAAAAAGCTGCTCCACCAAACAGCCGTCAATTGTCAATTGTGTGGGCTTGTGCTACGGACATCAATCAATAGCACATCATATCCAGTAAACGTAACCACTAAATCAACGATACTAGCAAAGGAGCATGCCTACAAGCTTTGAATCTAGTTGTAGGTATATACCTACAACCATTTGAAGGTGTTTACAACGTATGAATCTGTAACATAGGTATACTATAATATAGACACTTGTAACCATAAAAACTGTCTATAATATAAACTCCTAGGAAAGTGTTAGTATGTGAATACGTTGGTGTTGGTTCTTTGGACTCATTCTTCAAGGCAAGTTGGTTACGTGCTTAAAAAATTTCAAATCATTTGGAATTGCACGACATGTAGGAAAAAATAGTAAGCTAAAAGAAGTAGAGAGTGATTTAAAATACAAAATTGTTAAGAATTTAGTTACAGACTTGAAAAATGCCAGCCCCAATGGTTGAAATGTTGTAATAAATAATTAACATTGTGTGATTAAATTTTTTTCAAAAATGTTGAAAATTGAGTCAAATAAAGGACTTCAAAGTTTATTTTAGAGTAGAGAATCCATAACTACCCGCAAAGTTAAACTCCTCGTAACTTTCATCTCATTAATCAAAATGAAATGATTCAAAGCTTTCTACATATACATAAATTTAGAGTATCAATTTCAAATTTTTATTTCTTAAAAAAAAATTTAAGAATTTTTTGAGTTGTCTGTAAATCAATGAAAATTATATCTCATACAATATGTTTTTAACCACGTGGTCAATAGTCATGAAAATTGTTGAGCCTTAAAGCTACTCCTTGGGTACATGTTGTGCAAATTTTTTAAATAAAAATAAATAAAAATTTCATTTATAGTGAGTCGTCCCAAATCATTGTATTGCCAAAAATGCAGTTTGGTCCTATAGGGGTTAAACAAATAAATGAACACGAGTCCTAGTTTTTAGAGGTCAATACACTGTTAGGTATGCTTGCACTTGGTGTTAAAAAGTGTTGTTATTGAGGGTCGTAGGAACGAATTTAGACCTACTTCTGGACGAAATTCACATTACAGATACTGCCCCCGACACCAAGTGTGAACATCCTTTTGAAATGTCACAATTTCAGGCACTGTGCAACACGTCATTTGAATGAATTTGAACATCTATTTGAGCCACATCCAGAGACTCATCAGAGATGACTCAGACTACAAAATGGACCGCATTCAGCAGTAACTTAACTTACTTGTAAATAGACTTTAATATCTGGTTTTGTATTTTCAACTCAGTGTCAGGTTGATATTGAGCTATAATTTTTGGAGAGAAATTATTTCCTTAACCCCTGAGCGCCCCAGCAACAGGATCTGCCTCTCCAAATTGCCTTTCACCCATTGTCAACAAACATTTGACCAATATAAGCTCTTGATTCATTTGGTGAAAACACTTGCAATCAATCCCTGCATGATCCCCTGACTATCAACTACCGTTCTATATGGTCAGATCCTGTAGATGGCAAAGTCACAGTAGTGGCACCAGTTTGATTGCAAATAGGTCGTTGAACCCTGCTTTCTCGTGTTCATGGGCTGGGCACTCAAGGGTTGAGGGAAGAATCATGTTCCTGATCACCCCTCGGCCCACGCATTCTAGCAATGTAGGTCACTCTCTTTCTGCGCAGGAAGAGATAAAGAGTGATTCATTATGGCATAGTTCCCAATAATTGTGGCACGTTGTGATTGTCCTCCAAGCCTCTCAATATTGCAACCAGCCCTTGGTCAGCTATAGGAAGGTCTATATGACTAGAGTGGGAGAAATAGAACCTTCTGTTTAAAAATTCATAGTGATTAAGTTTTGAGATATAAAAATCTGATAAATTATGGAAACTTTCCAAACTCTATTTCTATATACTAAAAAATTTATCCATTGAAGAACCTCGCCCGGTAGATATGCAAAATTGCTTAAGTGGTCAAGAATGGGATTCCTCCCCTATATTGATTGAATTCCATAACCTTTGTATTTTTTAAATTTATGGTGCAAGCCACCTGTATCATAAATTTATTCTAGTCCTAATTTTTTTGGTACTTGGTGTAGATGCACATAACATTAGGTAGCCTTTAGAGAGGTTGCATTTTCTTCTTTGGAGGCCTCATTCACAAAAAACATCCACATAGAGAAATCAAAGTAAGCTTCAATACGGGTTACTAGGATCTTGGTAGTACATCTATGGTGTGCTCTTTTCTTTTCGCTAAATTTCAACAAATCAACAAATAAATGTTATGATGGTTTGCCAAAAACCTTACGAATCCTTTGATATAAAGTATCAATGTCATTTAATACATTGCCATCAAAAAAATGTTTGATGGTTTAATTAAGGACTTGCTTCAATGACATTTGTAGGAATGAATGTTGAAGATGTCATTTTTATATTGAAATCAATTATCCACCATAAATCTTTAAAAGGTATGAGATAATTTGAAAATGAGAACCTTGACTACTCATTGTAAAAATGTGAAAATGATATTTGATGTAGAATTTCAAACCTCGTTTATTTGTAGTAGAATAATTTTTTTCTTAAAATTTTGAACTAAAAAAGTTGTTGGATCATTTTGAATTTCATCTCCAAGAATTTTTTTGGGATTTTAAGCCTCAAATCAAAAGTTATGGACAAAATTCTAAGAGGATGTTTGAAAATATCATAGAAAATGTTCCTTTCCAACCCCTCTCTAAAATTTGTCCATAACTTTTGATTGGAGTCTCAAAATCTCAAATGGATTTTTGAATATGAAATTCAACTTTATTTGAAAAAGCAAAATGAGATGATTCTATTGTTGTCTTTATTTTCTTTGGAAATTGAAAGAGTGTTAAAAAGTTTTTATTTAAGAGTTTAGAAACGTTTCTTTGCTATCAACCCAATCATATGTAATTGCGATCCATTGATTGTATACAATGCAATCGCTTCAATATCACAAATCTTGACATATGTCCTCTTAGCATTAGGAAAAATTCAGGCCTCAAAGGGGCTGCAAGGTCTACATTCCCACAATGCAATTATAAAAAATTTAAAAAACTAAAATTAAAAATTATATATAAAATCTAACATGGTACTATTGATGCCACATCAACAACATGTCAGATTTTTTTTTTAATTTATCAAAAAAAATATTTAAAATATTATTATTTTTTGTACTTGCATTGCCGGGGGGCTGAAAATCAAAAATTGGAGGCCTCTTCAAGCCTGAATTTTTTCCTAATGTTACTAATGAGTTTGGAATATTCCACACCATATCATTCAAGGAAGGAAGGTCCTTCTCACAAGGGTAACAAGCTTTGAAATTGCACATGCTCTAAAATTGCCCACATCTTCAAAATGTACTTTATTTGTAGATGTTGCTTTTTCATAGCCTTCAACAATGTATCAACAATGTACATTTTAGGAGGTGGGAAATTTTAGAGTCCTATGCCATTTTAACTTCAAAATTTCATAACTAATTCCGCAAAGCTTCAAAAATATGAAACGACTTGGGTTAGATGCCAATTCCACTTGTCTTTCAAGGAAAATTTACTAGAAATTATTTCAAGAAGCTTCACATCTCCAAAATTCAATTTCAACTCTTTGATGGGCAATTTTTGGACCTATTCCCTTACTACTAAATGTTCTACATGTCACAATCTTTGAAGTCTAGATTTGTGCCAATTTAATAAAATTGTCATTTTAAAATGCTCTATCATCCTCAAACACTACCAAACACTGATTAATGTTATATATATATATATATAACCTTATTTTTTAGAAAATCATAATTACATATATATATATATAATAGAACTTTGACCAATATTATTTTTTTACCATAAAAATTATGTTTAAAAGAATCCTAACACTCATGTATCTATTTTGAGAATTATTCTCTACCAACTCTGCCCTACAACTATAGTATACCGTACAAGTTACGGCAAGTTGAACATCAACCTTTAGTTCACCCATAGAAATTGACCTTTTACATATGATTTTCTTTCATATCATAAAATTTGGGGGTCAAATTAAACTCTCTTCCAAATTCATGAGACTAATTTCAACTTTTTCAATACTCCTACGTGAATGACATTGTTGTGGCCGTACAATGAACTAAAAAGCAGAAGTTTCCTTAAATGAGCTAGATGATTTAGTTCTTGAATTGCATTTTCAATTTGCAAGAATATGTTGCCCTATAATGTTCAAGGAGAACTTCTTGATAGTTCATTGTTAGTCAATGCCTTTTGAAAAATAATTGGTTGGAGTGTGAAGAAAGAGAATCTAAAATTAGAGAAAAAATTTGTAGGACCCTCAAATCAACTGGTGTGCAATAAAGGTGGATGTGTAACCACCACTTTTATAAAATGATCAGATTTAGTTGCTTGCCATTTCAAATCCAAGGCCAATACGCGGGGTGCTAGAGGTGGATAAAGGTACATTCCTACTTGGCCTTACACTAGCAATGATGGATTATTAAATGGGTTTTAACCCTAGAAGGCCCAAGGCCATTTCGGGTATGAAAACAACATTGTTTTTCAAGCTTTATAAGTTGACATGTGACTAAGGTATGAAAATCTCAACCGTACAATCTTGTAGTGTGCATATTGTAGATGATGTGGATCAAAATTGAAATCATTTGACCTTATAGATTGCAAGATTATAATGTTTTAGTGTGGAAAAAAGATGCTGAGATTTTTCTAAAAACACATTTGGAGGTGAAATTTGATTTCTAAACCTACTCACATGAAAAAAATTTGAACTAAAATGTGCTTTGAAATCAACATACAAATTCATTGGTGGAAAAAAATTCATGAAAGTGACTCATTGTGTTTGCAAAATGACTTTGAAATGTCAAAAAATAGCCAAAAAAGATGAAAAAAACACATCTAAGGCTGAACCTACTTCTACTAAAATGCTTCTTAGTCACTCGTTACTTCTTTGATTAACACAAAATTTTAGCCACACAAACTAGGCAAGTATGTGCAACTTTCCCAAAAAAAGTTTTGAAAATGGACACAGTATGAAGTAACAAGCCACCGAAGTGCATACTAACCAAAAAATGTCAGGGTTTTGAACTTCAAATTGCTTCCAAGCATTCAAAACAACTTGGATTGCTATGAAAATTTTATCACAATAACTAGACTTCTAGAGGAACAAAATACAACAAATTTTATTGAAAAAAAAAAATTGGATGAAGGAGATACAAGCCTTCAAAGTTGCAGCCATGACAATGCAATGTGTTGAAGTCAAACTGAACCTGTGAACTTTGAATGGCTTTCACAAATTCAATTCTTCTTGGATTAATCTGAAAATTCTACTACACAAACGAGACTAGTATGCGCAACTTTTTCAACAAGTTTTACTAAATTTGGTCATTGGATGCAAAAGTTACAACACTTTGAATTGTACTTCAAAACTATGAACGGCTAGAATGTGTCCCCTTGGGCGGTCTAGGGTTAACCCCTAAAGGTATTTGACCATGTTTCACCAAAAACACTCCAAAATTGTTGTTTCTAGTAGAAGTACCAAATTTTAGAAAACAAAATTCATTTTTGGATACATATAACCATAAAATCTTGTAGTAGGTTGGTCTAAGAAGATGTAGAATTTTTTTAGAAACTTCCACTGTGTAGATTACAAGATATTAGAGTTTGAAGTGACAAAATTTCTTTTTTGGGCCTTGCAAAAAAATGAGCAGGCACTTCATAAGCTCACATTTGTATGAAGAAATGTCCTCATTGTCCAAAATTACTATGTTGTCAAAAAAATCTCTACTTTGGTCCTTTAAGGGTTAAATGATCATGCATTCCTCCTTAGATACTTTAATAGCCTACAAATCTATGTGGCAAGTAATGTAGCAAGGAGTTAAGAGTGTAACTATAGCCATTTATTACCCATGCTTTCTTGGCCAATCACTTGCAAAAGCAGTAGGTAACAACAAATGGATATCTTCGAAAAATGTAGATTTTAGTTGTTTGACATTTCAAACCCAAGGCTAATATCTAGGTTGTTGGAGGCGGATATATTTAAGGACAAGGCAGCTAGCCCTTGCTCTATCATATATGTCTACTCAATGCAACAAAATTTGGAGTTTAGTTTCAAAGTCAATATATCTTTGAATGAAGTGGATTGTAGCATTTGCAAATGTGAAGTTGAAGGAAAAATGGGTGGTGAAAATATGATATTAGAGAAAATGAACCAAATTTTTTATAAATAGTGGATGCCAATGGTGCTGTATAAACCACCCCATCTTTCTTTTAGAAGAAAGAGACAAATTACTAGGTCAACTATGAAAAACATCTCCAACAACAATCCCACAATATACTCACCAAGAAGGGGGGCCAAATGCTAGTTTGGCTTGTGGTTTTGGAGTGTAGGGCCTCACTACTCTTTTTGTGCCTTATAGCAAATGCATCAAGAAGAGATGCCAAGTGGGATATGCAATGTTAAGCAATTTTGTTGCTTGAAAATCAAACTAAATTTTTTTACCTTCAATTTATTGAAAACAGTGAATGTAGAAACCACCTCACATTCCTTCTAAATTATCTTCGACTTATATTGAGATTGCAATTAAGAAGAAAATCTCTTCATATGTATATGTGGTGGTAGGAGGCAGAATAACATATGTGGGATATGTAAATTAAAATTAGTAGGAGCTCAACTGCTCATAGTTAAGTCAAAAGTAGGAATTGTGTTTGAAGTTATAAATTTTGAAAGGAAAAATTTGAAATTGCTTCTAAATTCATTATCATTTTTTGAGTAAAACTTCTTGGAATGGATTTGAAATGAGGATTACAATATCCAAGATTTTTGTAATGAAATTGCATCAACAATTATCTAGAGTAGACCAACCATTCACCACACATCTAAGAACCAAACAACAACCGTTGTCAATTACCCTTGGGGTGCACTATAAAGGAAGTTCATGGGTGAGGAGCGACTAAACCCTAACTACCCATTTCTACTTTTCCTAATTACTTTCTAATAAACTATAATTTCAACCTACAATTTTGAGCTTTGTTTAACAATGTCTATAGGTTTCTATTGCCAAAATTTTCAATCCTAAATAACATGTGATATATTGTCTGGAAAGGATTGAAAAATGAACTAAAATGGCATGTTTTTCAACTAAAATATTTATAGAGATCACATGAAGATGACTATTGTATCAATATTTAGCCAAAATAAATTTTTAGTAGAAAGCTATTTTATAGAATTTTTTTTCATTTAAAAAAAAATTCTTATATAATATAGGGGTGTGAAATCTATTTTGAGCTTTACAGGTATCTTTTTTCTTCTAAAATTTATAACTAATTATTATTAACATAAAAAAATATCAATAATTCAGAACATAAACTTTCAAAGTAGGAAAATCTATTCATATTTCTTTTAGAAAAAAAATAAAATTTTAGGATATAATATAGGGGGTCCAAAATTTGGTTGCTCCTCACCAATGAACTTCCTTTGTAGTGCACCCCTGGCAATTACCGCAACAACAATTGCATGATTTGACTACCAATTCAATTGTGATAGGAACAAAATTTTGTATCACTATCCAATGACCACACACTATGTAGTGAAGGGCTCCAAGGAATTTTGACTAGATTTCAAGTGCATCGCTTTTAAAATTTAGATTTCAAGTGCAATAAAATTTGTAGGAAAAAATCTTTTTGCATTCTATTTTTCAAAGGTTTTCAATGCTGAATCTTAACATGACATTTAATAATCAGATGACTTTGACCACCATTTGTAAATTTTTTTTGCACTACACACTTTTAATTTAAAATTCATTATGTTGAAGAATTGAGTTCAAAGTCTAGGAAAAAAATTCAAAAACAACATCAATTGATTTTTATTCTTTAAAACATTGTTAAGTAGAAGTAAATCTAAGATTGAAAAAAAGACTGAATTGTTAAGACATGTAAGATGGAACTAAAACACAATAATCCCAATAGTGAAATTGTTCTAGCAACAGTGAAATTGTCGAACAATTTCTTTTGAAAAAATGTGAAAAGTGCATTAAAAAAATAATATTATAATTTTGTTTGAAGATGCTTAAATTGCCCCAAAAACAAGATTGTGTATAACTTTCTCATTGCTAGTCCAAATAGAGTGAATCACAAAGCTTCACATGTAAAGAAAAATATAAAATTGTAGGGAAAAAAATTTTAATTTTAAATTATGACTTTTTGTGATTTTTCATACAGTCTTAATATACATCATAATTTTGGCCCCGGTAGGACCAATGGAACTTTAGGAGTTAATTTGAGCTTTGCAACCACAAGGGTGACATTCAGTAGTGTGTTTCACAAAAGGTATTTTTTCCCCAATTATTTTGGGTAGTGCAAGAAAGTGATCTTCATTGTAGTGATGTAGGTGTCTACATCTATGTAAATGGATGAAACATAGGAAATGTGGATTAAGTTTAAATCATTCATCCCAAAGAGTGTACATTCGTTCCAAAAAATAGTGATAAAGGTTTGCAAAATTAGATTTCAAACCAAACAATTGAATTCAATTTTGTGTGTTGTAAGGGAAGGCCCTCATAAGGATCTTGATTATGTTTGGAAAGAGGCCATGGTTTTGTAGAGGAATTTCACTAAATTTGAATGGTTGTTTTCACATACAAAAAATCATCCTTTAAGACATCACAACCTTGAAGGTGAATATGACAATATTGATTTTGAACTTCGTCATGGCCTTCGATTGTATGTGGAAGATGATTAAACCATGGCATGATAGAAGGGGGATATATTCATAATCATCAACTAGTTGATAGGCTAGTTTAGGTTCAGTTATTGCCATGAATATGATAAATTTTGTTGGTTGTGTAAAGAAAAGGACAAGTCTTTGCTATATATTTATTGGCATATTAAGATCATGGATTTGGTGCGTTGGAAACCAATTAGGAAGTCAACTAGATTAATCACAAATGGTTGGATGTAATTGGGGGCAACAAGTTGAAGACCAAACAATTTGAAGTCAAGGCTACTTGACATTCTCAAGGAAAAACTTATAGCTGGATAGGCCCAAATTCTCTTTGAAGTGTGGTACAATGAGGTTGTTTATAATGGTTTTGTGAAAGGGAGGGACCCAATTCAAGGTCCACATTCCAACAAAGAACCCTTACCATTGTCAGGTGATAATAATGTGTATGAAGGTCCATTTTGCAATGGATGCAACTTTCATATTATTAAAACTTCATATGAATTCAATAATGTACAATATGCAATTTTTTAAAGATTTTCATATGATTTGAAATTTGAGTAATTTTAGATAATTACAACTTAAATTACATTCAAAAGTTAAAACTTTACAAGAGTTGCATGTTTAGAAAACCTCGTAAGCCCTTTTAATTGTGAGTATATTTTGCAAAAATTCAAAATGATCAAAAAGCTACGGAACATTGCGACATTGTAATTGTTGAAGTTGCAACTATTTAAAATTGTTCAAATTTCAAATCATAAAAATGTTCATATGAAATTGCCTTTAGTATGGTATCAAATTTATGTGAACGTTTGATGTGTATATTTGGGATTGGGTCTTATACGAGACTAGGCAATTATTATTGCTTTGAAGAGGTCATTGCCTTAGAGAAGTTCACCTGAGAGAAATTCTAATACCCCCCTTGGAATATTTTCTGTTAGAACTGGCCTATGGTTTACAATACAAAATATCTACATGCAAGACTATGTGAGTCTAAGTACTGCTAAGATCTATGATTGTTTAATGTGGGATATTATTATTATTATAGATTTGATGGCCTCTTGCTTAGCTGTTTTTAATTGGACGCAACTTATTATATTCAATTTAATTATGCTCTATTGGGGCTAGACTTTCTAACATGCGGAGATGGTGTGTGGTCACTTGTCTAAAAAAGAAAACCCATATTTTTCATGACGCATTTTTTGTGACATCCACTTGTTTTTATATTACATTTGATGTTACAACTAACATTTTGATATTACGTGTGATGTCATTGTTGACATAAAAAAAAAAGGTAGAGGTCACAAAATATGCATCATAAAAAACATAGTTTTTTTTTTTCTAGTGTGAAGCCAATACATTCCCCATTTCAGTCAACTAGGAGTTCTAGGTGGGCAAAATTGGTAGGTTGCTTATGCAACACTTTTCACACCACAATACAGCTAGACAAATTGTACGTCGATTTTTTCTTTTGTATTGTAAATTGTAGACCAATTATGACATTGAACATCCTCAAGGGATTAAAGAGTTGCTCGTATTATAGTACTAATGGGTGGGCCACTCACACAAATGAAAGGATCTTGTAGGTGGGTGGTGAATGGCGGTATTGAGCAATTGTACGGTACATGAAAGTTTGATAAAGTTTGATGATATAATGATTGTCATTCTTCTATTCTTCCATTCTTCTCTTCTGTTTTTTTAAATGTAAATTTTTTAAAAATTTGATAAATTTTTGCACAAATCAAGGATTACCGTTGCTTCCAAGGGAAAAGGGCAAGTGTCCAGCGGCCGGCAAGCCAACTGGGGAGGGTCAGCCGCTTAGCGTTATTAGAATACAAGACTCAAAGGAATCAGCGTGGTCCGCGTGACAGCCAACGGAAGGTGACTGTTGAGGTTCGGTTACGGAACTCTTAGAGGCCAGTCGATTCCGTCAAGGAGCTCGTCAAACAGTTTAAGGGGAGTGTTCTGCCAGCCGGGGGGACTGGTTCCCCTGGTTTCTATGTCTGTTTCCTCCACCTAAAAAAATAATTTAAATTTTTTTTAAAGTGTTTAGGGGGTATGGGTACCTCTACCAACGGAAATGGTCCATGTGTGTTTAAGAAAAAAATGAAAAAAAATGAAATGAAATTAAGAAAAAAGTGTTTAGGGGTGGTAAGGATATTTGGGGGGGACAGAAAGTCATAAAACGAGACTGGCTGGAGTGAGGACTATGCCGGGCTGACTGGAGGGGCCTCTACCCCCCGGCCAAGTGTACGGCCCTGAAGGTGGTGACACCTGCATACGGCACTTTAAAATGTCCGACAGTTTTTTTTGGTTACACTGTAGAAAGTCAAAGAGTCTGGGAACGTAGAAAACAGCGGACGGTATTAACAAGGCACAAACACCTAAAAAGCAACAGTTTGGGGGGCCCAGACCATCCAGAAACTCAGGAAAAATGAAACCCACGTGCTTTTGAAAATTTTATAACATTTCACGACTATTTTACAAATTTTTTAAGGGGAAAATATGGGGTAGCCTATACCAGTGTTCAGTGTTGGGGAAACTTTTTGAATTTCACCGGTTGATTTCCTTTGAGATAGCATGGCCTTAAAGCGACCATTTACCAGCTGGTCTTCCTTTTTTTTTATTTTAAGGTTTTTGTGAATAGAAATATTTTTGGATCATTTTTTAGAGAAAGAAAAATGGATGCGGAACGTCACACAAGTCGTTTCATATTTTTTAAATCATTTTTGAATTACTAATGAATTTTTAAAAAAAACTGTTGTAGGCACTTATTTGTGACCTTAGGTCTTTCAAAATCCGATCACTTGCAACTTCTAAAGTGATTTGAGTAAATGAAGGCCAACAATTGGCTCTTGCAATAAATAATGCTTTTCTCTTGATTCTCTCAGTGGCTTGAGAGGTCCATTTAAGGACCACCTACTATCCATTTCAAACCTAAATATAGGGGTGGTTTGAAGAGGCCTCTCGCTTTTAAAGCAGACTACTTTAGTTCGCATATTGAACCGGGTTTTAAAGAAAAGAGTCTAGTTATTTTCTCTATTTTTTTACTCAAAATAGAAATTTTATAGACTTTTTTACCATGTTTTTTGCCAATGTTTTCAAATTGCAATCAAATTTTTTCTCAATTCCTCCAGTTAACTTTGAACTAGCTACCGATTTTTTCCAAATACACAAGACTAGAATTGCTTTAAATGAACACCTTCCTTTGAAGCATGAAATGTTTCAACTTTCATTGAATGCTTCACAAAATTGCTTCACCTCTCATTGGTTGTTTTTGAAAAGTTGTAGTTAGTTTAAGTTGTGAAGTGTTCTTTCAAGGTCATTTTTAGGTTTTAGAGAACAAGAAAATGTAGTTTAGTATCCAAGTAAGGTAGAAACACCTAAAAGCAATACACAAAAGGTTTTGCATTCAAACTTTTATTAATAGATCATTTACTGTAGACCAATTTAGTTGTTGAACATTTTCAAAATCAATGTGTGTACTTATTAATCAAGATTTTGGAGTGTTGTATTTAAACAAGTGTCAATGTCTTTGTGTATCAATCTAAGTCGTATCTATATGGATGATAGTAGTGTAGAGTCTTTAAAAAATCTATAAAATTTTGACATCTATTTTTAGAGTTATTCTCCATTGACCTTGTCCTACAATTATAGTATAAGGTAGTAGCACCCATAACTGTCATTGTATCCATAATCGTCACCTCTAAAATCTTGGGAAGTAAATAGATGTGATTACAAGGATGTACTACATTTGAATATCAAACTAGTTCTTTAAAAATTCACAACTTATACTCACACTATCCAAATAATATATTTAAAAGTGTACAAGAATTATTTTTTTCTTACTAGTAGGGTCCAATAATTTGTTGGATGTGTATTAGTTGGATGCTGCTTAGATCATGTCCAAAACCCTTAAATTAACAATTATGGGTGCAGCTAATTGATGAGTTATGGCAAGTTGAACATCAATCTTGAGTCCACCCAAAGAAATTGATTTCAAAGACATATTTTTTTACTTCCTAAATATTATGTAATTAGAGTATCAAATTTAATTCTCTCCCAAATTCATGAAGCCCAATTCTCTTTCAATAAGGTAGTGTGCTGTAAAATGGACCATCTCCTTCAAATGGACCCTAGCTTTAGAGACAGAATGGAGATGAGGTGATTCTTGAATGGACACTTTAGCAATTGAATGCATCTAGGAAAATTTGTTTTTCTATTGCAAGAGCCAATCATAGTTTTTGAATCTACACATCTCTTTACAAGTTGCAAGTGGACAAATTTTGGGAGAGCCACGGTTATAAATAGGTGCCTGTGTCCTCCATCTTTCAAAATTTATAAGTAATTCAAAAATTCTTGAAAAAACACAAAACCACTCGTATTAGGTTCCATGTCTATTTTTTTTCTTTGAAAATTGATATAAAGATACTTTTGTCCACATAAACCTATGAAAAAAGCAGACTAGACCTTAAATGGTTGCTTTTAGAGCATACTACCTTACTCCAATCAAATTGTGTCTTCTTAGAAATCAAATATCAACCAAGTGAGAAGTTTGTCAATTGACATAAGAGATCCATAATTCACCCATCTAAGAGTTGAAATTGAATTTTGGGGAGGCAAAGCTTCTTGAAATAATTTTCAGTAAATTTTGCTTCAAAGACAAGTAGAATTGGCATCTAATCCAAGTCATTTTGTCTTTTTTTGGAGCTTTGTAGAATTAGTTATGAAACTGAAATGGTACAGGGCTCTAAAATCGCCCACCTTCCAAAATGTACAATTTTTGTACATTGTTGAAGACTATGAAATTGCAACATGTACACATAGTATACATTTTAAGAGGTGAGCGATTCTAGAGCCCCTATGATTTTAGAGCCTGTTATTTTATAGTGATGTTGATGTTCATGAGCTTTGCAACCACGTGGGCAATATCTGGTTGTATGTTTCACACTTGGGATTTTTTTTCCAATTATTTTGGATAGTACAAAAAGCGATCTTCATAGTAGTGATGCAGATTTTTACATCTATGTAAATGAATGAAACACAAAAAATGTGGATTAAATTCAATTTATTCATTCAAAAGAGTATACAATCATTTAAAAAAGAGAGATATTATCCTTAGAATATGTGGTAAATTAAAATTTCATTCATTAAAAATGGACAAATGTATTGCCTAACATTCTCCCCTCAAAAAAAAATTATTACTTCTGAACAAAATATTTCTCAAAAAACATGTTGTTTCACACTTGCCTCTACGAGAAACTAGATGCTCTAATGATACTCTAGAATTTCATAATTCCTAGATTTCCTTAAAATCTCCTTATGTTGTGTACTTGTGTACAATCCTAAATAATATGAGAGTTTTCATGTGTCAAGGTTATAAATTTACAAGTGCATTTAGAAGGTAGCTAGAGTATCACCAATCCTACATTGCAAAAGGGACAACACAAAAGTAATGAGAAATGCTTCCTTTGTGCATCTCCTTTTACATGCACCGTTTGATGGATGGATTAATGATGATCTTATTTCTTCTCATAAGCAATGTCATTATTAAACTAAGGGTTGATTCATCACATTCAATAAATCCACACAATTTCAAGAAATTGGCACCTTTCTAGTCACTAGTTGCAACCTCAAATGTACACGAGTCTTAGTTTGTAAAACACATAATACTCATGTTTGACAATTTTGTAACTACTAGCACCTTTCAGTCCACTTGGCCCTGAATGTAATATTATATAAGTCTCTCCTAGTTTTTAGAGCATTTTATAGATTTGGATTACAATTCTAGTGTCAAAATTGGTGCCACTTTAATGAAATTGATGTTTCAATTTCTAAATGTCACAATTTTGGCACTCTAAAAATTCATGGCATGTCATTGAATGTGAAAATGTTGAGTATTGTACCCACTATTGTTGTGCATAACAATGTGTAGGGAAAACTAGGGTAGACAATTGATCTTTGTAAAAAATTGGATCAAATGGCCAAGTAAAAGATGGAAAATTGATATGTTAATAGAAATTATGGAAATCATTAGGGAAGGGGGTGGCCTACTAAAGCCTTCAGTGCATAGATATGGCTTCAAAGGACTTGATACTGAAGTAAATATCTTAAGCATTAGGAAAAAAAATAAGCCCTCAAAGGGGTTGTTTCATAGTGAGAGTTCCCTACAATGGACCTCAAAACCCTTTGAGACCATTGTTCATCATCAATGATAAATAGTGGCCACATTATAAATAAATTTAAATAATAAAATAATAAAAATATATAAAATTCAATTTCTAAAAAAATAACAGTCTAATGTAATCACACTAATACTACATTAGATTCAAATTTACTTTTTTACTTTTATATTAATTTTAATATTAATTTTTAAAATTATTTTAGTGAACTATCCCACATTAATGAAGCCCTCCAATTTGATGTCAATAAAATAAAATAAAATAAAAAATTGAATTTTTTTTGGCCAACGTTCCTTATTGAGCCCATTATCTGCAAACTCGTAGTGTCTTTGAGGACTCATTTTTTCCTAATAACCAATGCAAACATGTCATTTCTCAATCTAGCATGCTCACCAAATGTCAATGATGTAAGATTTTCACTATGCCATTAGGAAATTCTTTAATGGTAAATTGTCATTGGACTTTATTTAGGACTTCCTTCTATCATTGGGCATTTTCACTTTCACAACATCTTGGTTATAGCTAGGTGGGTCCAAATTCTCTTTGAAGGGTGGTACAAAGTTTGTTGAGAGAAACTTTGTTTACCAATGAGGTTGTTTATAATAGATTTGTAAAAGGGAAGGACCCAATCCAAGGTCCACATTCCAACAAAGAATGTCATGTGATAATAATGTGTACAAAGGTCCATTTTGCACTAGATGCAACTTTCATATTATTAAAACTTCACGTGAACTTCATATGACATGCATATGACATTCATATTGTACTATATGCAACTTTCATAGGATTAAAACTTCCTATGACATTTGAATGAATTTATGACATTTATATAAATTCAATAATCCTAAATATGCAATTTTCATATAAATTTCATATGATCTTCATACGACTTTCATATGATTTGAAATTTTATTAACTTAAATAGTTACAACTTAACCCCTAAAGTCCCATTGTCCCCTCAGGGGACAGAATGAATTTTGGACATGCTCCTATGGTCTCAATATTTATTGTGAGTTTGTGAACCTTTTTCTAAAGATAGGAAAACACCTTAGCTTATGAAAAATATGATTTATATTTCAATCAGAGCCCATGATCAAACATTATGGCACAAAAGCCTAAATTTTAGTTTAATGGGCAAAAAAAACTTCAAGTGAAAGATCTTAAAAATTTGTTTTGTGTAGATTTTATTTTTATGTACATGGGAAGCTTTTGTTTATTCCATTTGGATTTGTTATATGAAAGTTATAGACAATCTTGTTTTGGAGGCAATCATAGCATCTTCTTGAAAAAATAACTTATAGGATTTATTTCTGACCTCAATTTTCACAATGAAAACAAAAAACATTCATAAGGTTAAGATTTCTTGCTAAAACAATCTCACCATTGAGATTAGTATAATTCGATTTTTATTAACAAATTAGATTTCCCTTCAATCTTGAATCTACTACTTAACAATTTTTTTAATGAGCGAAACTGAGCATTTAAAAAATAATTCCTAGACTCTCAACTCAATTCTTTGTCATAACAAATTAGAAATTCAAAATCAGTATAGCAAAAAATATAAGTTATGAAGTTTCAATGTCATAAAATGTAGTTGAGCAAGGTGCAAAAAAACCTTGTTTCCTCCACTGTAAATGTTGATATCTTGCAATCTACACAATCAAAGTTTGTGAAATTTCTCACACATTTTTAAATCAATGTAGTATAAGATCCTATGGTTAGATATGTGAAAAAACATTTAACTTTATTTTTTGCTCTTTGCTATAGAAATGATAGTTTTGAGTGTTTTTTGATGGAAAAGAGGCCTTGGGACTTTAAGAGTTAAATAACATTCAAAAGATGAAAACTGTAGAAGAGTTGCAGAGTTGCATATTTATGAAGCTTGTAAGTCATGACAAGCCTTTTTTTTTTTTTCTATTTTCTATTGTGACAATACTTTAGAAAAGTTCAATATGCTAGAAAGGTTATAAGACAACAGAATTGTTGAAGTTGCAACTATGTAAAGTTACTGAAATTACAAATCATATGACATTCACTTGCTCAAATGCAAGTGCTTTGATCCTTTCTTTTAAACACATGGACAGTGCCTTGATACTTTTTCTTTTCTTTTTTCTTTTTTCTTTTTCTTTTTTAAACACGCGTGCAATACCTTGGTACTTTTTTCCCCTTTTTATTTTTACAGTTTTTACATTTTTACGTTTTTACAATTTTTTTTTCAAAACACATGCACAGTGCCTTGATGCTTTTGTCGAACAGAGATGCATGGAGGAGGGGCCCAACTGGTCCACTCAGCCATTGGCTTCCCCTTTTTCATCCTCCTAGCCCTGAGCTGGGTGCTGTACGCTTCAGATACAGGCTGTTGTTGCTTTGTGTGTTTCCTGCCAGGCCCACTTGAATTTTCCACCACCTTGCCTATGAAATTCCATTTCATTTGGGTCCAAAAGATTTAATAAAATAACAAAAATATGGTGATGATGATGATGTTCACATGAAAATTGTGCATGGTACACAGTACAGTACAGTAATGATGATAAATACACTAAATAGTGAAATTAGGTTGCCCCACATTAAATTCTCGACATTCCACACTATATAAATATGTATAATTACTATAAATAGATGCAGTAATGTAGGAACCATGTGTGTTGCATGGGTTGGTGCACTAGTTCATGACTCGGGTTTAGAGAATTGTTTGTGCCTCCATCTGGACGAGTGGTGAGTCATGAGGTAACTTTCCTGAGTAAGGCAACCTAATTGTTCAGGCAACCTAATTTCACTATTTAGTGTAGTGTTGGCAACACTAATCACGAAGCATAACGCTAATTGTCAACAATCCGTTTAAATGTCAACATAGACATTGTTTGTCAACTATTGGGTATAAATCTTTTACAAGTTTACATTTAGTGTTACCTAACTATTTCATCAAAATGCAAAGAAAAACATATGGACCCAGAAAACCTTTTACATGCTAAAAAAAATATTATTGCTCAAAAAAGTGAACCCAACACTAAATGCCAACTAATTGAAGTTTAGAGTGACCAAGGTAAAAATCCCAGTAACACTAATTACAACATCACACTATTTATCATCATTAGTGTAGCGAATTCACACGAACAACATATGAAATTTTAATTCTACCCAAAGTCACATGTAGTGAGTGCGGCACAGTCATCAGGAAGAAACGCTTTCAGAACCAAACTTTGTTCCTTAATAACTTTTGCATACAGTATCCAAATGCCACGTTCTCTGGTGCATTGGAACCTCCTTTCACTTGTCAACAAGAACATTTAAAAATTTGACCAGTCTAATAATAGAAAATAGGCTCAGCAGCAAAAAGTGGCGGTTTTGGGTGTACCTACTTTAGTCCAAAAAAAAAGTCCTGGTGGCAACGCCACAGGGCACTCTAGTGGAAGTGAAAGTACAGTACTATCTTCAAATCCTGTTTTTTTGGGTGTTTTTTTTAGTTTTTTGGGATTTTTTGGGGGGGTGTTTTTTTGTGTGTGTGCGCGCAATGTGAGGATCCGCATCCATTTCTGTCGCGGAGGTCATCAAAGTGTTTTTCCGGGGTAAGCTTACGCCAGAATCCACGCCCATTTCTGTCATGGAGGTCGTCAAGGTGTTCGAGTCCCCCGGAGGTGGGGTCCGCCAGCAGGGAACCGGTTCCCCTGCTAAGGATATGTACTGTTTTTCCACCTCTACTGATCCTGATTGTCAAAAGTAAAATAAAATAGTGCTGCCGCCCAGCTGGGCACTCAAGTCACTGGTTCCCCTGCTTTGCACTGTACTGTTTTCCTCCGTCTATCAATGATTGTCAAAAGTAAATAGAATAATGTTACCGCCGAGGATTGACTCACTGTTTCCTTTTTCTCAATGGCAATGGTCCATGCGTTTTGAAACAGGAAAACAAAAAACAAAACACAAAATATTAAAAAATAGAGAGTGCTTTGGGGGGTGAAGATATTTTTTGGGGGCCCCAAAGTCATGAGCTGCCCGAGAGTGACGACTGGTGACTGCTTGCAGTGGTCTCTACCCTTGTCGTCTGACCGAACCTCACCTTTTATGCATACGTCACTTCCAAATGTCCGACAGATATTTATTTAGAAGTCACAGACTGGGAGAGGATTGTAACGCATAAAACCATCAATAGGATGCCCTACGTCACCCCGTCCCCAGGTTACCCTGCCTGTCAGTGGGATCCTGGTTGATTGTCCTTGTTGTTGTTTTCTGTGTTTTTTCAATACAATGGTCAGGGGTCACCACCCCCACCTGGAAAAACAAAAACAAAAAACAACGCATCAACATATGGTATTCAGGTACAACCCCCTAAAAAATTAACAACTTGGGGGTTCCACTATCTCAAAGATTGAATGGGTGACCAACCTTGAGGGCTTTAACAACTTGGGGGTTCCACTATCTCAAAGATTGAATGGGTGACCAGCCTAGGGGGCTTCTCTGTTTTGTTCCTTTTGTTTTGCAATGGATTTCCACTTGTGCTCAAAAAGAAAAAGAAGATTGAATGGCCCAAGAACCTCAAAAAAAATTGATGAGATCATCGAGAAACTCAAGAGAAATGCAATCAAGAGGGTTTTATAATTTATTGAAACTTTATCAATATTTTATTAAAAGAATTGAAGTAAAAAAAAATAGGATAGTATGTATACAAGACTATGTACATAAATGGACACCCTTGAAGCACAAAATGTATCAACTTTCATTGATTGCTTCACAAAACTATTCACTTCTCATTCCTTGCTTTTGAAAAATTATATTTTTTTTCCAATCATAAAAGTGTTCTTTCAAGGTCCTTTTTTAGGTGTTGGATGAGAATGGAAAATGATGCCTTTAGGTGTTTCTACCTTATCTGAATACCATACACAAAAGGTTTTAGATTCAAACTTTATTGGTATATCATCTATTGTAAGTTGTAAACGGATATAGATGTTGAACATATTCAAAATCAATATGTTTGCTCATTGATCAAGATTTTGGAGTGTTGTATTAAAACAAGTGTCAATCAATGTGTTTGTCGGTCGATCTAAGTGGTATCTATATGAATGTTGATGGTATAGAGTCTTAAAAAAATCCCTAAAATTTTGGCATCTCTAATTTTTGAAAATAAACATTGGATGAAGTAGATACAAGCCTATGAAGTTGCAACCATCAAAATGCAGTTTGAACTCAAATTGAACATGTAAACTTCAAATGGCTTCCCGAAATGAATACATCTTGGATTCATTTGACATTTTTTTTCACGCAAATGAGAAGAAAGAATGCAGATTTTCCAATAATTTTTTTTTTATAAAACTTGAACATTAGAGTTAATTATAAAGTGTGTACAATGTGGGACCATTAGCTAGAGTTTGGGAAAAACATGGGACAAAACTCCTTGGAGTGAGGTAGAAGGTCCATAAATCGCCCATTTAAGAGATGAAAGTGATTTTTGGGGAGGTGAAACTTCTTGAAATACTTTTCAATAAGTTTTCCTTGAAAGATAAGTAGGATTGGCATCTAACCCAAGTTGTTTCATATTTTTTTTGGAGCTTTGTGGAGTTAGTTATGAAAATTCAAAGTTGAAATGGCATAGGGCTCTACAATTGCCCACCTCGTCAAATGTACACTATTTACACATCACTAAAGGCTATAACAAAGCAACATGTACAAATTGTATACATTTAAGGAGGTGGGCAAATTTAGAGCATGTGTGCTTTTAAATCCTCTACCTTATCAAAATTAAGGTTCGATAGAGTTTAGTGTCGTGTTTCTTTTGTACTATTCTTAGAGCATCCCCATGCCATGCTCAATGAACAAGGGTGCCCCATGGGGAGACTTGCCAAGTGGTCGAATATCCACTCATAGTTATTACTTTAATATTTTGAAGAAATCTTTTAAAAAGGTAGGATCAAATGGATTTGTAAATGCTCAATGTGCCCTCTTCTCTTTTTTGAAGTATCTGGTCATGTTTTTTCACTTGGCCTAGGTGCCATGGTGCAATTTCCGAGCCACTGCCTACCCATTGGCCCTGTTGAGTCCCCTTGGTGCCCTATTGTAAGGATGCTCTTAGTTAAACCATCTTTTGACTGACACCCATTTACAAACACAAGACGAACTTTACGCTCAAACTTATAGTAGTCAACCCATTTCCAACCATCATCCCATTTTCAATCTATAGTTTGTTTTCTTTCTATGAAGTTGTTCTTTCTTTCCATTAAGTTGTGTTGTAGTTCAAGGAGCAATTGTAGCGCATTATGATTGGTTGTTAGGCTATCAATATTGCAACCAACCCTTGGTCGTTTTTGCAATCAGCATATGGTCAGAAATAGAGAGGTCTATATCACCATTACATAT
The DNA here is from genome assembly GCA_950106755.1 of Climacium dendroides. Classification (NCBI taxonomy): domain Eukaryota; kingdom Viridiplantae; phylum Streptophyta; class Bryopsida; order Hypnales; family Climaciaceae; genus Climacium; species Climacium dendroides. The sequence continues at coordinate 26,934,881 of OX467086.1, forward strand.
CAAAGATAATATTTCATTAAAAAAATTATAATAATTATATTTTGTATGATAAAATTTTGGAAAAATATACAATCCTTCCAAACTCTATTTTTGTACATGGAAAAAATTCCGCATCCAAAAAACCTATGCTTTAAATGCACGTAAGGTGAAGGCACCCATTTCTAACCAACACCCCATCAACAACCAAGGTTGGAACTTGGAATAGGTTTCCAAATGAAGTCTGGAATGTGCTTTTTTCTTCTTTTCAAGGTATTGACTATTAAGTTCATGACACATGTCCCAAAGTAGTAAGCAAGAAAGTAAGAAGCAATAAACAAAAAAGTAGTTCTTGAATGATCGGAATGAAAAGAGTCTAGACATTGGCCATGGGTCCAGAGCACTTTTTGCCTCCCGAAATACATAGTAATTTCAGTTCAAGCAATAAAATCACCCAAAATTTTGCAATCCTCTTCATTCCTATCAACCCAACTATGAAAATATTTGCTTTTTGCCTTGCACTACTCCAAATCATATCTAGAATTGCTTATTTGATTGGTCATGGGTGCCTTCACCATAATTACTTAAGTGGTTGGAAATGGGTCAGCTCCCTTAACATTTGAGTGCCCTAGAGGCCAAAATCTTGTCTCTCCATTTTGAAAAACATTCTTGTTTGACTACTATAATCTTTCGAGTAGTACGGTCAAAGGACGTGTCATTTTCTCCACACCTCCGAGTCTCTCTTGACTACCAATCGGTACGGTTGGATTATGTGGATCTCTTCTCAGGAGAAAGCTTGAGTGGATTGAAGTCGAAAAAATCAATTTGCTTTGGGCGCTCATGGGTTAATGCAAGAGCCTCTACACTTGGAGTTTGGAGTTCCTGATCTATGGGTTTGGGGGGTACAGCTAAGCTCCTCCACCAACCACCACCGTGTAGTAGTCTAGGTCTTTCCTGGTCGTCGATTTGAGTCCCGTGTGGTAGGTAAGAAGGAATTGTTCCTTGTCGACCCGACTGACTGACTGACTGAACTGAACGTACCTACCTACCGAAAGTAAGCTCTGTCAACTCCAGTTAAGCTAAGCTACTTAAGGTACTCCTGAACGCGTGCTTGGTGAGGAGGGTGGACTTGGGTCCTTCCCGTTTAGTATTCGAACTTATTCTACTCCCTCCTCGAAGGACGTGCAGTCAAACGTCGGAGTGAAAGAAACTGAAGTCCCTCCTCCATTTCTTTCATTTCCTGCATTTCCCACGAGTGAATTTTTTTCACTTGTTCCCCTGAGGAAATCAGTTCCCCTTGTTTATAATAATAACAGGGGGGTCGGAGGATGGTTTATGCCCCAAAGGACGGACGGATATGTGACCATGGAAATCCCATGGGTCATGTGTCATGTGTGAATAGTTGGCTTAGAAGAATCTTTAAGCACTCTTGGGGACCTTCTCTTTTCATTCAAAACTCTGAAGATGAATAATTGTACTTGTGTCCCACGCACAAACATTCTTTGCCATTCATCGACTAGGAAAAAATGTCTGCAACATCATTTATGAATAAACTTAGAACAATACCAAAAAAAAAAAAGCAACACCAAACTCCATTAACTTAGATCCCAGTTTTGGTGCTTTGAGGAGTTTTTGTCTTGTGTTTTTCTCAAACTTTGGCTCTTGTTCCTTCATTTCACACACTTCACGATGTTTATTAACATCCTCTCCGAATTCTATCCATAACTTTTGATAGGAGGCTAAAAATTGCAAAAGAATTTTTGAAGATGAAATTTATCTTGATTTACAAACTTGTATTGGCAAATTTTTTCGCCAAAAAAATAGAATTAGCCAAAAAAAATGGGACATGCCATGAATGTTCAACCACTATTTAGATATTGAAGCTTTCTTTAATCCTCCATGATGTGTTAATGAATTTCACAGATAAAGATTCCGTAGAGGAAAATGAAGCCTCTTTGAAGGCTATTGAATGTTATGCAAATGTCACTTTTGATGTGGTCTGCAACACAAGCCAATAAATGGCTTCTATTTGTATTTCTTGGATGTTGGATGGTAATCCCTATGTTTCAAAATAAAATTGTAGTATTCCCATAGTTTCCCACTAAAATCCTTGGATTTATTTTTAGATAGAGAAAGTAATATGATACCTCTCACTAGTATTCATGCCATGGATATACAAAGTATGTAGGTATCCTTTAGATAATCAATTTGTAAAAGTCAATTTTGTTATACAATATTAGTAGATTTTCACAACCTATCTTCTTTCAACTCCTTAAGTCCAAAAGCCCTTTTACTCAAAACTACAATTTCTATTGCAAAGATCAAAACTATAAAAAAATGGGATATTTAATTGCAAGATCTTGTAGTAGATTAGGATAACAAACTAGAAAAAAAAATTACACTTGATCACACCCCTCAAGTATTTGCTCCAACCAATTAATCAACCTTTATTCACTTGCACTACCCATAGAATATTTTTCTTAGGATAACCTCTCATTGATTGAGTTTTTTTAAGAAAATCCTCATTGAGCATTTTTTGAAGTATTTGAGCTTGAAAAATCACCCATGATGGAAATTTTTGTCCAATCAAGAGCTGTATTGGTTGTGGATAGATAATTTGATCACAAAAAATATGAAATTTCAATAAAATTATTTTTACAAGATCTAGGCAACTCATGAAGTTGGGCAATGATTATGAAATGATTGTATAAGTCTTTAGAAGTTAATAGCTTTGAAATGGAATTGATAAGCAATAATCCCAATAGTGGGATTATTTTAACAATAGAACCAAACACTGAGGAACTTTTTATTTTGAAAATTGAGTTAAAAAATGAATCCAACTAGTTGATTTTGTAAGAAGATGCTTCGATTGCCTAAAAAACAAGATTGTGTATAGCTTCCTCCAATTACTTGTCCAAATAGAATAAATCCAATATTTTCTATGAGAACAAAAGGCTTTGAAATGCAATTTTGGCTTTTTGTGAATTTTTGATATTTCATGGCAAGCTCCATTTTAGGTTGAGGGTGGCATAACTTGTCCAAAAGCTAGCCACCCTAACTTAACCATTCATTGCGTAAGGCTTGTTTGAGTTCAAAAACACCATTGCACATGAGGTGCTATAGATCTAAATGTTACTAAGTTATAGAGATCTCAATTGTAAAATCTTGTAGTGTAGATGTTGTAGATGACATGAATCAAATTTGGAATCATTTGGCCATGTAGATTGCAAGATTATAATGTTTTAGTGTTGAAAAGGATGCTGAAATTCTCCTAGCAACACAATTGGAGGTGGAATTTGATTCCTAAACCTACTCAAATGAAAAATAAACAAACTATTAAGTGATTTAAAACCAACATACAACACATTCATAAAAGAAAGTATCATTGAATTGACTCATTGTGTTTGCAAAATGGCTTTCAAGTGTCAAAGAAATAGCAAGAAAAATTGCAAAAAGCACATCCAAGGCTAAACCTCCTTCTACTAAAATGATTCTCAGTCATTCACAACTTCTTGGATTGATATGAAATTTTATCTACATAAACTAGACTAATGTGTACAACTTTTTCAAAGAAAATTATTGGAAATAGCCACTATATGAAGAAGAAACAAGCTATTGAAGTTCACTACAATTCAAAAATGTTGGGATTTTGAACTTCAACTTTCTCCCAAACATTCAAAACAATTTGGATTGGCATGAAAAATTTACCACAATAACTAAACTCCAAGGGGAACATAATGCAAAATTTTTTATTGAAAATAAACATTGGATGAAGGAGATACAAGCCCCCAAAGTTACAACCTTCAAATGCAGTTTGGTGAATTCAAATTAAACCTGTGAACTTTGATTGGCTTCCAAAAAATCAGTACATCTTGGATTGATCGGAAAATTTTACCACATAAACTAGAAGCAAGAGCACAAATTTCCCGACAAGTTTTGTTGAATTCAGACATGGTATGCAAAAGTTGCAGCACTTTGAATTGGACTTGAAACTACTTGTGAACACTTTTGGTCCCGTTATGCAATGAGGGGTTAATTAAAGTCCACAACTACAATTTCATTTTGGGAGGATCAGTTGGAAGTCCAGTCTAGAGTCTGTCTGTCAACATGCACAACCACTTACTTGACTTAAGCTTAAGTGCATGCCCACTTTTAAGAATTCATGATGAAGATTCATTTGCTACCCACCCACCAGAAAAAAAAGTAAAAAAAAGAAGAAAAAAAATTCATGATGGAAGGCTGCCAGGTTTGTCCTCAGCATGCTAAACCTCGAGAATACAACTTCACTTATAATGCCACAGACAAATTAACTCGTACCTTGCAAACGTATAAAACAAGTGTTGAAACTATCAAACATGAGTGCTGAGGCAAGAGTGAGAAGTTTCTTTGTCAAGAAATTACATTTTAGGAGTAGCTCTCAGAGGCGGAACATCACACTTGAAGCACCCCCATGTACTGTACAGTGGGGTACAGCTCAATTACGAATTCTTGCATTCACAGTGAAAAAAAAGTTCACTGCTGCCCACTTTGACGCCTTCCCGAGGGCTGAAAAATTAATATTTTCTCACGAATTTTTTTTTACAAGATCCTCTTTATGCTAATAACATATGTGCCAAATTTCAAGTCCAAAAAATTTATACAAAAAAAGATATTCAAACATGTACCAACATGTGTTGTTCAAAAAAAAATTTCACTAATACCAACTTTGACACCCTCCCAAAAATTGAAAAAAAAAGTTTTGGCCTTGAAATTTTTGGTGTAAGATAAACTTAGTGAAACTAACTAATGTGCAAAATTTTAAGTTCAAAAAAATTTCCCACAAAGAGTAGTTCAACTTCTACCAATTGATAGGTGTAGCCATGAGAAACAATTTCACTATGGCCCAACTTTGACACCCTCCCAAGGGCAAAAAAATTGTTTATGTACCATGAAATTTTTGGCATGAGATCACCTCTATGTTGGTAATATGTGTGTGAAATTTCAAGGCCAAAAGATTTACTTAAAAAAAGATATATTCAAAATCTACCAGCATGTGTTGTTATGGAAAAAAAATTCATAACTACACATGTTGGTAGAAGTTGAACTACTCTTTGTGGGAAATTTTTTTGAACTTGAAATTTTGTACATAAGTTAGTTTCACTAAGTTTATCTTACACCAAAAATTTCAAGGCCAAAACTTTTTTTTTCAATTTTTGGGAGGGTGTCAAAGTTGGTATTAGTGAAATGTTTTTTGAACAACACATGTTGGTACATGTTTGAATATCTTTTTTTGTATAAATTTTTTGGACTTGAAATTTGGCACATATGTTATTAGCATAAAGAGGACCTTGTAAAAAAAAATTCGTGAGAAAATATTAATTTTTCAGCCCTCGGGAGGGCGTCAAAGTGGGCAGCAGTGAACTTTTTTTTCACTGTGAATGCAAGAATTCGTAATTGAGCTGTACCCCACTGTACAAGTCTAATGTTAAAATTGTTTTTTTAAGAAATTTAAAAAACAAAACATCTCCCTTGGTTTTCACAAACCTCCCCTTAAAATCATGTCAATTATCAACAATTTCAATTCTCCAATTGCATACATGCATGTAGAATTCAAGAATTCCATTTGTCTTTTCTTCAAGGTTCATGCTTCAAGGTTCATGCACTAAAGTGAGCTCTTCTTCTCACCAACCATTAAATTCATTCTTTCTTTTCATTTTTCTTTTCATCAACCAATAAAATTAGATTCTCTTTTATTCTTGTATGATCTATAGTGAACCTTGGTTGAAGGTGCTACTAAATAATATATTGTCTAGTAAAAAAAGGTGTACATAAAATGACCATTTGGAAATGAATGTCAATTTTGTTAAATTGATATAATTCCATTGAAATGGCACAGTGGATCATGAATAGCCAAATGAAATTAAATGATTCTAGAAGAGGGGAGAGAGAAGGAAATGGGATTGGAAATCTTAGCTTAGTGGTGCATAGTGTTGTAGATGAAATGCAATTTGCATATCTATTGGTAGAATAAAACATCCTAGAAATGACTCTCCTTTGTCAATGATTTATTATTATAGAATAGAAAACTTTAAAATATAAAATTGGAACATTTGGGGTAGGAGTCATAGTACTACAAGCTCTTGGAATTTTTAAAAACATAGATGATTAGTATAAAATTAAATATAATTTATCATAAAAAATTGAGACAAAAAAATTAATGTAGATCAAAAGGTATTCACAAAATAGTGACAATGATTTTGAAGAAAAGAGACACTTCAATGTTTAAATTATTAAAAAGTAATAAAAACATTCAAAACATTCAAACAAAAATTGGACATTTGCAAGGACTCAATGGTGATCAGATTTCACTAAGAAAATGAACTCAAAACCATCTTCAATATTCAAAAATGCATGCTCAAGGAGCTCTATTTGCATAAGCATGGAGGACATAAAAATAATTTTTTTTAGATGACTTTTTATACATAATATGCTCACCTATTGTAGAAATAGACCTCCCAAATTGCAACTCTAGATCATTAATTACTCAAAATTCCTCCAAACAACTAAACTTTAAAAATGTGACAAATTAGCAAAGTAGACTTTAGATATATTTTTTTTAGATTTTTTGAGAAATAAGGGATACAATTGAATCATCCATCTCCAATAAAAAAATTCAAGTTCATTTGTTCATATTTCAAAAGTTATAGCTAATTACAAATCCATCATAGTATCACACTACATGTAACAACCACAAGTGTTTTTTGCAATCACTCCTATAAGGTAAACTAGCCTATGATAGGCAAGTTACCTACAACATGTACCTAAAGAATGACCTAGTATAGTTTTACATCAATACATGACAAACTTTTTTCAATAGATGAGATTTAGGCTACTTGAAGTTGAATTAGTGCCACATCAATGTCTTGATGGAGTGATTAAGGATTGCAATATGAACTTCCACTTGTTTAGTGACTATAAATTCATCAAAGAGATTATTAATCTAGGACTTCATGTTGTGGCTATGTTAGAAAATATTTTGATTACTTCAAGTGAGTAACATGGACATCATAAATACACTTTTTGTTGATTTGGGGGTAGCCTAAAGATTCTTTTGGGTCAATTGGGCAACACACTTTAAAAATTGATAACAATTCATACTTTGGTCCAAAAAATAAAATTTCAATTGCTCTCTAAATTTCTCACATTTGTCTTTGTATGAATTTTTTTTTAAGAATCCCAACAAGGCAAACCAATCATTTTGCTTGTTATAGGTTGGTTTACCTTAGTTACATGTAAGATAAAAACAACCCATTCTAGTCAAAATTAGAAGTTTGTCCTCATGCCATTACTAATTTTTTTTAAATTCACACATAAAGATAAGTGTGACAATCATTGAGAACAACTCAAATGATATTTTCCCTCAAAGTATGATTACTATAAATTTTTGAAGTGGTCAACCCATCATGACCCAAAAGAATTTCTAAACTACTCCAGAACTAGCAAAATTTGTATCCATAATGCTCATCTTATACACCTAAATCAATGACAATATTTCTTACTGTGAAAGGCCAGAAATAAGTCATTTCCTAAAATGAAATTACATTGAAAAGTTAGAAGTTCCTAATGAGGTTACTAATCACTCCGTTAATTATTTTTAGGTGAAACATTGATTGTGACCCAAATCTCATTTATTGAAAAAACCCATAATGGGATCATTCCCTAGGTGTCCAATATGGGTCAAGGTGAATTGACCCCAACCCCTCACTTGTCCCTAATGATAAAATTTTCAAATTTTGAGTTCACATTTTCAATCAGACGCTGCAAATATTAAGTGGGGAGGTGTAATAGGTCAATTAATCAAGCACAAAATAGGGGGTCATTTTTTTGACCTGCAGGGGGGGGGGGGGGGGAAGACGAGGCGAGAGGGTCTGGGTGAACCGGCCCCAATTTGGGGTCTTCTGACCGCAGCGTTGCTGTTCTACCTTATGTGAGTCATGTCGTCTGCCTTATGTGAGTCATATCGTCTGCCATCTGTGAGTCATGTCGTCTGCACTGTCGTCTGCACTGTCGTCTGCACTGTCGTCTGCAATTGATGGTTATGACTGAACGCGACGCAAGGCGACCCTGGTCTAACTAGATCGATGACCCTAACGTCAATCAGCACCGCCACGTACTGCCACCTCGGAATCCAGACAGACCCGGTTTCATCATTTCGCACCACATGCTCCTATTGAGGAATTCCGTCGTCATTCAAAACTTTCGCTGCTTTCACTGGCCGCGAATGTCCACTGAGTTAGCAGTTTCTGGGTAATTCCGTCCTGCCCTTGTACAGTTGTCTCCGGCGCTCAGGATCAATAAATCCCCCCCCAGCGCGCCTCTACAGCCTAAACTTCCCAAAGATGTCCACTGAGTTCGCAAGCGCTTACGTACACCGTTCGAGTCAATCAGTCGACCGTGGAGTATCATAAACTCTCATTTACTTTCCAGCTGACGTACGTGAGCTAGATCGATCGAACAAACGTAGTCGCACATATATATATAGATGCTTACAAACACCGCTCCACGGTTAGTTTCCACTGATTTCATGTATGTAGGGAGAGCTTCAAGTCCAACACTTATTCTGTGAGCGCATATGTGCATGGTATCTGTGCGTGTAATTTAGAGGTGAAGGAGAGGAAGGCAGACTGCAGCGTCGTCTTAACTTGGACGTCATGGTGGAAGCTGAAGGGGACTGTTTGCGAGAGCCTGCGAATGTGCACATGGAAACGAAGGATGTAGCAAGTCCGAATTTCTGGGCACTCATGGGAGACTGTGGGGAGGACTCACCGCGAACGCGAAGCCAGCAAGCGCTCGAAAGCTTGAACCAATACTTGTTCCAGGATCAGCACGAGTCCCACGTGAAGGAACCGTTTTCAAGTGATATTCACGAATCCGAATCCGATGGTTCGCAATTTGGGTTCAGTTTGGAGCAGTTGAGCGACGCCGTGGCCATGAATGACGTCGACGAGTTCGAAGCTGGCAGTGTCGTCACAGGAAACTTGGAGGTTGAGACGGGTTTTGCAGCTGACGGGAGTCACAGGACGCCAGCGAGCGCGGAGATTGCGAAGGAGTTTGCAACTGAGCTTGAATGCTCACATACGGAGGACAATTCGGTTTTGTACATGAGCGGTCATCATCACTCCCAGTACTTCGATGACGATTTGCCAGGCGTATTCCACGAGGAGAACATGCTGTCTCTCGAGGACGACGTCTTGCTGCAGTACCCGCGAGTACTCCCGGGTGACGATCTGGAGGTGGAAGTTTCGACTGCGCAATCCGAGCACTGTAACTATCCCTCCCCGCCGACTCCTCATTTCCGCGGCGTGCGGCAACGTCCCTGGGGCAAATTCGCGGCGGAGATTCGCGATCCGGGGAAGCAAGGCGCTCGCGTGTGGTTGGGGACGTTCGACACCGCCGAGGAAGCCGCCACGGCGTACGACATCGCCGCACTTCGCCTCCGAGGCTCCCGGGCACTTCTCAATTTCCCCTTGCGGGCCGCCAAGGCGTTCACGGATCCGCAGTCGCTCCCTCCAGCACCCAAAACCTCCGTCACCAGCCGCGGCTCTTCCAACCACAAACTCACGCCACCAGCGCCACCGCCGACACCCCCGGCAGCAACATCTCCACCGCACCCTTGCACACCACCTCCAGCACCAGCGCCACAGTTTCGTCCTTCGCTGCTGTTAAAGGTGCGTAGCAGGCAGTTCACGTCGAAAGTGGACACGCACAGCTACATTGCGAAGCAGATTCTTATGTCAGAGAACAAGAGACCGGGAGAAAATCGGTTCAGGATGCGAGAGTCGGTAGCGCGCAAGATTGGGAGAGACAGACTGCCACGGTGGAAGCAAGCTCGCGTTGTCGGTGAATTAAACGTGCTGCCGCCGCTGCTGCAAACTTATTACTCGAGATAATCGCTAATCGATCTCAAGGTTAGCATTAATCCGTGTACACACATTACTGAAGCTACACTTGCTAATTACTCTACTAATAAAATTGTCCTGGGTAGCGGTTAATGCCACTTGTACTTTTGCATGATACCACACCCGAGGAATCCGAAGAGTCCATATATGAACCCAATTCCATTGTGGAATTGCGGAGCAGGTAACCTTCTAGTCGCTGGGAGGCGGTGAGTTGGTTACAGGCCGTAACGAACTCATGTAATTGTTGTACTTGATTTCACTTATATAATTAGTAAACTCGCATAGCTACAGTTCGAAGCAGATTCTGGTTCTGATTCTGATGTCTACTTGTGCAGGAGGAGCTAGGAATCGAGTTGCCAAATTGCCAGATTAGCAGAGACGACCTGCATCATGCCATGGAACCGATGCAAGTGAGCGTCGGTGTGCTGCAGCCGTGAATTGCATTGTAGCTGTGCACTGGAGATTTGCAAACGTATGACTGATTTATTGTTCGATCTGGCTAGCAGATATCTCTGTCAGACTGGAATGTCTGCCCAAGGGAGTCAGTGGCTTGATTAGTGACGTCAGATTTACTGCACTAAATTAGGCTGCCTTACCCCAAGAAACTTACTTTACTAGTCACCAAAGTTACCCCAACAAATAGACGTGTAGAGATATTTCCATTTGAACACGTGGAGATTTATGAGTCCCAATTACAACAATACCTGATTCAAAAGTAGTGCATTCTTGTACAATATCTGGAAGCAACTGTATGGAAATCAAATTCTTCCATTTTTTTGAGCATAATATAAAACATAATTGACATTTTTCATCTTGCATAATGAAAATTCAATTCCTATGCAACTCCAATCAAGCATACCAAATTTGGCTTTAGAAAAGCAAAATTATAGCTTTGGTGAATTTTTCATTTGAAATTCATGGTTTTACATAATATTTGATTGAAAAACATTGATTTGGTGAAGGGTGGTGAATTTTTTTAGTTTGATTGCATAGTTGCATAGAAATGTAAAAAAACATCCATATGCACATCTTTCATATTAAAAACACCTCATAAAGTAACAAAAATATGATCTATGAAGAGTTCAATTGAAAGTGTTGTATGACCAAATTTTGTAAAACAAACATCTCTATAATTTAACTACGTTTCATAGTTTTAAATCAAAGTGTCAAATAATACATAAGTAGGATGATTCTTTGAGAATTGCAAAAATAAATGGGGAAGTTCTTACTTAACCCATAAATGACGCAAAAGACGTTTTCTGGCCAATGAATGACAAAGAATCTCTCTATGTAGGAGAGAAGTGCAACTATTCATCCTCCAAATTTTGTGTGAAAAAAGAATGTCTTTTATAATAGTTTTGTCTTCCAATAAATGCTTTTTCACTTTTTTAAGCAATTGATTCATATGATAACCAAATAAATGATTTCCATGGTGACCAATTCGTCATTTAAGGGTTAAAATGTTTGGACATATTTTATTTTTTAATTTAATAAGTGACAAAATAGTTCATGATTAGTAGTATAGGAAAGTTACAAAAAATATAAAGAATTTTTTTTATTCAAATCTCCACACTTTATTTTTAATTATTGAATCACTGTGACAAACAAAACTTTAGAAGGATGATTCTTTAGAAATTGCAAAAAATAAATGGGAAAGTTCTTATTTAAATCTCCACCTAATATTTTTATATTTATAAAATCAAAGTGACAAATAATTCATCATCATAAGGACTCTTTAACTTCTTAAGTCCCAAAGTCCCTTTTCAAGGGACATTTGGGAGTTTGAACAAGCTTACATAGCCTCAAATTTTGACATGATTTCTTGAAACTCTAATTTATTAAAGATAGGAAAAATTATTAGCTTTATGGAAATATGATTTTTACTTCAGTTTTTTCATAAAAGAAATTTTCATATTCATGCTTTAAAAAAAATGAATATGATTTAAAATACTAAATTGTTGAGGATTTAGTCATGGAATTGAAAAATTCCAATTCCAATGGTTGTAATGCTATAATAAACAATCTACATCCAATTATTTTATTTTTTTCCAAAATATTGAAAGTTGAGTTGAATAAGAACCTTTAAAAGCTCAAGGCCACTTTTTTGCAAAAAAAAACACACAAAATTATCCCTATTGTTGTGTTCATTGAAATTTTCAACAAATTTTAAAAAGTCTAACTATAGGATCTTATAGAAGACTCGTAGAAAAAAAAAGTGGTAAACATTTCATGACATTTGAATGTATGGATTGAAAGATATTATCATTTGAAGTGAATTTTTTTTCCGTTGTGCTTGACAATTTCATATGCCTTTGACCATTGATTGTGACAAATTTTTGTACTACAAATTTTGAATTTAAAAATCTATCATACTCAATATGATGTTAGAGATGCTTTAGACTACAGTGGAGAAGTACATTGGTTAGTCAAGAAGTTTTGGCCAAGTCATGGTTATATGAGGCAACTAGTGGGATGTTGGACAAGATGGAAAGACAACAAAATAATGCCTTAAAAAGTCTTGATGGGTTGTATTGTAAAGACCAACCGGAAAAGTCTTTTAGACAACTTCACAAATTGAAGTTCACTATCCAACAATCCCCATGGACATATTTTGTATATTTTGGAGCTACATTGAACTATGAGAAGCTATAAGTATTGCATTCAATCTTCAAATTCAATAAAACTTGTTGGAAAATATATGCCTACTTGTCGATTTTGTGTGGTAATATTTTCAATTTAGTCTATTATGTATTGAATTTGAAGGAATTATTTAAGCACAAGGGTTCAATTGTAGTTCACCAATGCAATTGCAATTCATCAAACAAATTTTGATAGTTAAATGAAGGCGATGTTTTGTTGACATTTATAGGAATGATAGATAGAAATGTCATGAATCCTCAAAAGGCATGGAGTAATTTGAAGATGAGAGCTTGACTGTTCATTGTCAAAATGAAGGAAATATGTTTGGAGTAGAATTTCAGACTTCATTTAAATATAATAGAATCAATTTTTTCAAAAACTTTGAACTAAATAAAATTGGCAAATCAAGTTAAATTTCATTGCCAAAAATTTGTTTGAGATTTCAATCCTCCAATCAAAAGTTATAGACAAATTTCATAGAGGATGTTTGAATATGTCAAAAAAATTGTCCCTTCTAACCCCTCTTTGTTCATAACTTCTAATTGGAGGCTCAAAATCTCAAACAAATTGGCTTAAAATCTCAAACAAATTTTTTGCAATTCTTGACCCGAGCACTTCTCCATCGTAGTCTAAAGCAATACTTACTCATGTCTCCAAAAAATTTCAAGTCAAAAAAGGGCGTGGAGCACATCATAAAAAACTTCCAATGCAATAATGTCCAAGAGTTCACAATGCACAACATCATTTTTTGAGCACATTTTCTACAACATTAAACTTGGAAATTTAAATGATAGATTGAAAGATATACTAATGTTTTACAAGTTCCAAAATTTTTATTTTGAAAAAAACAAATCCTCTACTTCCTATAAAATTTAGAAAGACTACGTGAATAATACATAAGCAAAGGCTTTGGACAACCTTTGAAAAATGTGTTCACCTCTATTTTTGGTCTTATCTTGGCTTGTTCCATTCATTGAAAACTCTGAGCTTGAACTCCTTCATCCACCTTCCTTTGGGGCATTTGCATAGTAGCCTCGCCAAGTAGGGGTCTCAAGTGAGATATGTCATGTGATGTAATTTTGTTGCTTAAATATTAAACTATAAGAAATTTAATTTTAAATCCACTGAGAACTATCTCGCATGGCTTGAGTAGCATTTTTAATTTATTTTTAATTTTTAATAGAAAATCAAATCCCTTTTGTGAACCACCATACTGGTTTACTTTTTAATATATGTGAAAATATAAACATTATGCTTGAATTTGTACATTTGGAAGTGTTAGTACTTCAGCTTAAGCTATGACCACGATTTAGGGAGTTTTCTGTGAGATAGGAATAGGAACTTTAGGAATTTAGGGTGAAAATCTAGAAATGCAATTAGGAAAAAATAATGGAAAAAATCTAGGAAAAATCTAGAGATTTAAAACTAAAATGACTTTAAGCATGATTTGGTAAAGTAACTAAATTAGGCAAATGGTAGAATGTTTAGAAGCTGAAGACAAAATCCTACAAATGGAAAATGATATTAGAGAAAAGTCAATAGAAATCAAAGAGAAATTCCAAATATAAAAAACATAAAAATAAAAACAATAAAAATAGAAAGTAAAACATAAAAAATGAAAACAAAAATGCTACAAGTAGGAAATGAAGCTAAAAGCAAATTGAAAACCACAAAATAATAAATATGAAAAAACACAAAACAAGTTAGTAAACTTAAAATTACTACTAGAATAGTGAAGGAATCACTAAAATAGAGTAAAAACAGTAAAATTGGAGAAAAAACAATAATATAGGGTTTTTTGTACTAAATTGGCATAGTTTGCGCTAAATTAGCACAGTTTGTACTAAATTGACGCATCTTACACTATTTTAGTGGTTTTTCATCAAATTAAAGTTGTATGAACATCATTAGGGATTTTAATCCATTAGGAGGTTGGGTATAGGCAAAATTGGGGTTTGGTGCTCACTCTCTCTTCTCTTGCAACTTTTGTGTATGTGCATGTGTTTTAAAAGCTTTTTGAATTTTATGAGTTTTTGAAGCATAAATTGTTAAGGATTAAAGAAGGGAGCCATGTAGGAACAATTTATCGAGTAGGTTTCACTGTTTATGGAAGAAAATGGATGAAAAAGGGAGGTTTTTGAGGTCAGATGGGAAAGTGCTTAAGAATGAGGGGAGAATTGGAATTGAGATTTGAATTGCCTTTCTTGGCAAGCAATAGCAGGAGCATGGCAACCTGAATTGAGCTGAAAATTAGTGAAAAGATGCGCTTTTAAGTTGACTTTCCAAAAAGTCTAGGCCTGACTCATTTGGAAAACAGACAAGGCGCTAGTGGCCAATTTAGTGAGAGGAGGTTAGCTACTGCCACCACGAAAGACTGCCAACTTTGACAAGCGATGGCAAGTAATCGATGCAACCAAATGATTTGAATTTTTGAGAGGATGAAGATGAAAAAGTTAGCTATGGCTTTCCCAATTTGGAATAAGGACAAAGACAAGAGAGCTGAATTAGTGCAAAGGGGTCTGCTCCCATGTTGTAGTGACTGTTTTTCTCTTGTTGGCAGTATTATGACCTTTTTTCTACTATGTTGAATACAAAGAAAATTGTATTGATTGATTACAATACCTTCTTGCCTTGTTTTTATTGAATGGGTCATTACACATGTATTGGATTCTCTTGTGGTATGGGAATGTCTAAAAAGAATGCATAATTGGTTAGTTATTTTTTGTTTGTTTGTTTTGGGGCAAGTACGGAAGTGCTGCCCAAATTGAACTAAAAGTAGGGTTTATGAGTGTAGTGACTAAAGAAGAGGAGGTACTATTCTAATTACTTGAAAGGGTTGAATTTCTTAGGGTTGAATATAAGAAATTAAGTGGAAATTGCATGAGTCCTCTACAAACTATGGCATTTTTTTGGGTAGTGTGAAAACAAATGTAAAAATTCAATTCAACCATACATATTTGTATTAGACTATTATGAAAATGTGTAGAAATTTTTTAGAAACTTTGACTAGACTAATCAAAATATTATAATGTTCCAAGTTAGAAGAATTTTTCTTTGTTTAACCTTGTCTAATAGGGCTAGCATACTTTAATTCTTCTTAGATTGAGATTTTTATAATACATATAATTATTTTTTTACATTTTCATCTTGTATAATATAAATTACATACCTACTAAATTTCAGAAGTAAATATGCCACTACCATCATGTAGATAGATGTCAACAAAGTCAAAGATGGATTATAGCCATTTAGGTGAAAGTTGGTTCTATTGCAATATAGATGTAGGTGGATTAAATATGGTAGGAATAGGCATACCTTGTTCTAGGATATAAAAAAATATTATATCTATATTGACTAACTTATTCAACACACCATTGAAGAAGCAATTTTTGTCAAAGGAATAATGTGTACATGTAATCATTTCAAAGAGAATTAATAAAAATAAATAAAAATCAATGGAATGTAAAATGAACTCGACAAAAGGGTAGTCAATACCATGTCCAAAAAGTTAGCAATGTCAAGGTACGCTTTGGAAAGAGGGCCTTTTTTGGAATCAAGTAAACTAGCAACCAACCACAGGGAGGACACTATCCACGTTTTAGCAACCCACATGCAACGGAAAAAATAATACATGTAATACATCTTAAATTTTAATTTAAAAAAATTATGGATAGATTTTACTACTTTAAAATTTTATGTTTTGAATTATTGGTATTTTTTATGCTAATAGTAATTAGTTATACATTTTTTAAGAAAAAAGATACACCATAAAGCTGAAAATAACTTTCACACCTCTATATTATATAAGAAAAAAAATTGAAAAATGAAAAAGAAATTCTATAGAATAGATTTCTATTGAAAGTTTATTACTTTATTTTGGTTGGATATTGATGCAATAGTCATCTTCATGTGAGCTCTATAAATATTTTAGTTGGAGAACATGCCATTTTAGTTCATTTTTCAACCCTTTCTAGACAATATATCTTATGTTATTTGGAATTGAAATTTTTGTCAATAGAAACCTTTAGTCATTGTTAAACAAAGCTCAAAATTTTAGGATGAAATTATAGTTTATTCAAAAGTAAATAGGGGGTCAAAAAATCACTCCTCCACACATGGGTACCTCAAATGTAGTGAGAGTGTCCTCCCCGTGCAACCAACACATTTGGAATGTATTCATCGATGCCATGCATAAATTTCAAGTCTTGAACTTGGGGTGGTGGACTATGTAGCTAAGTGCTCTTGAGTGAAAGAGAAACTAGAGGAAGTGTCCCTTGCTAGTTGCTTGTTTAGGCACTAGTGCCTTTTACCTTCCTTTTTTTACCCTTCTTATTGCCCTCAAAATTCTCTATTGGTTGTTCTTGTTTTTTCTTTTCTTTTAACTCAGTCTTATTTTTTTGCTTCTTCTCATTTCTCTAGTTTTTTTTTAATTTGATGCTTCTCATCTCTTCATGAGTTTTGCTTTCACTTTAGCATCAATTCAACAAATTCATCAAATTAGGGCTTTACAACTGCACTCTCCTTAAGAGATTGGAAAAGATGCACGTCTTTAGGTGGTGTAAATCCTTGTTTACACTCAAGGTACCAAGAGTCTGTTTGAAGATGCACACTAGTCCAATTCTTAAATTGCAATAGAAAGAACATGCAATTTGATGAAGACTAATCCAACCAAGTATCAAAGAAGGGAAGTAAAATCACCCTTTGCAATAGTTTTCTTTGCGTACAACTTGCATTTGAAATACCTACAAATAGAAAAGCATAAGTCAATAACTTTGGGTACCATAAGAACATAAATTCCAATCCAATGAGAAATAATTAATTTAAACAATCCACTTTGTGTACCTATAAAAGAGCCACTTCACTACAAGGTGGGAGCCTTTGAAGTCTTTGAAACAATTAGACTTCTTGAAGGCATCAACACCCTTGAAGACTTTGACGTAGGTATAGCCTAATAATTTCACCCGCCATCCTTCTATATACTCAATGAATGTATCATGCTTTGTAGGCACCTTTGTATTGATAAAAATATTGTTGGACACTAAAAGAAACCCATGTTTTTGGTGATGCATTTTAGATGACATTCATGGTGATCCAATTTTATTTTATTTTAATTTTTAATCTTAACAATGACATCAAATGCAACATCTCCAATCATTTTTGTCAAGAAAAATGGAAAGTTAATTTGTCAAGGTGGCCATTGAGGGTGTTGAATGTGAGATTTAGTACCTGCAAGAATGAGCATTGCCATTCTTCAACTCTCTAAATTGACAACTCTCTTGAGATATCCATAAGCTCTTGCAATTAAAGATTAGATAATTTAGTTAACCAACAAATACATTAGTGTAGCCAGAACCGCTACCGACTCCTGTTGTACCTTGTTTCCATTTCTGGTTAAATAATTATTGCGATGGAAAAAGAAGAAAGAAATTAAATTGCTTTTGATTTCACAGCTTCGATTTCAAGGATAGAGCACCTTTGTGACATCTACAATTATTGTTTCACACAAACAAAATTTTCTTTCAACTTACAGTTAGTTTGCAGTGGCCATAATATGGACTTGGTATTTAAGCATAATGACCTGAAGGTTGACGCACTGGCCAAGAGAAGAAGGGATATGGCCATTAACATGCGCACTTGGAAGATTTAAAGTTACCAGATTCTTCCGGTTTCCCGTGGCCGCAAGAATAGTACGTACCCATGAAGAGATTACCAGCAAGATCAAGGTTCACGAGTTTAGTGCACTGAGTAATTTCCTCTGGAATAGGTCCCGAAAGTTGCAATTCTCGGAGGGACAGTGTGGTCAAGTTCAAAAGGTTAAAGACCTCTTTAGGGATGGTGCATTGGTGCCTGTCAAATCATCGTTACTTCCAAGTACTAGCCCCTCTGGCCAGGGATGTCAAAGTCCACAGCTTGTTAAGAATCTCCCCCCAAAGAGAGCTGTTGCTCAAGTTCAAGCGTTGGACTCTCCATGGCGGCCAGCAAGGGAGAGAGATCTCCAGTTAGTTGGTTGTCACTCGCTAGTACTGAGGTTGGGTATAGTGTGAAATGTGGGTAGCTTGCCAGCCAGACCATTGCCATTCAAACGCAAATCCTCCGATCCATGTTGACCAACGTACCCAGCCGAGAAGGAATCGGCCTGTTGAAAGAGATGAAACTGACGTGCAGCCGTTTCAGGTCCACAAGATTGCCTCTCTGTCTAGGAATAGACCCTGAGAAGAAGTTGAAACTGAGGATAAGGTCACCTTAGTCATCTCTCTGGTAAGGCATCCCGGAAAATGCGTTGACATTGCTAACATCAACGTTTATTAACTTAGAAATGTTGAAGAAAACCAACGGGATCGCTTCAGACCGTTGGTTCGCACTCTAATCCAGGTATTGAAGACTGGTCAAGTTACCAATCTGAGGGGGAAGAGCTCCAGAGAGTCCATCACTGCCGAGGTCAAGCACTTCCAACTGGAACAATTCGTGTGAAAAGCTCCTGAGCAATCGGTCCCTGATCGAAGACCATGCCACGATGAGCGACCACCATGACTTGGGAAGCATTGCTGCAAGTAATTCCAGCCCACATACACGGGTCTTTGTCCACGGCAAGCCAAATCGAAAGAGGATGAAGCACCTTGCGATTTGAGCCCGTGCTGAAGTGCCAACAATTAATGTTGTGCCCTCGGAATTCAAGGCCAGAGCGGGACGGAAATTATATATTATTCGAGGCTACTACTTGCAGCAACCCAAGCAGAAGTAGGGCGAAGATATTCATGACTGAACAATATAGAAAAGCACGCGAATGAGCAGCAACAAATTCCAGTTCCTTCCAGTGAGCTGAGCCACGAAACCCCCCTCCCTCGTCTTTCACTCACAATGCACATGGACACACAGTACTTGACTAGTTTGAAAAAAAGCGCCAGGGTACAAATCACGCATTCGGATTTCAGGATTTGAATGCTTGGGATATCAGCATTTCAAAATTTTCTTCTATTGATTGCAACCTCATCAGCAAAACGTGTCTGGATGTTATGAAGTGTTACGTGATGAATCCAAAGAAGTCCCACGTTCTTAGAGCATCGCCACGAGTGCTGCAAAATTGGACCACGGCACCAATAAGTCTTGCCGCCTTGTGAGATGTAGTGGTGCCGTGATTATCCAATGCTCCCCACCAACAACTCGCTAAAATTGGATTGACTATCGTTATTTAAATGCCACATCATGGGGAATGGTACTATGGTACTCTTGTTATATTGTTTTGAAACAAAATTTTGAATTGACTTTTATTCCACATGAACATAATATTAAAGGGTTAAAAGTAAAAAATTTATCTCCTAAATTATAGATGTCTATTACATGAATATGGTACTAAAAGGTTAAAAGTAGAAGCTTTATCTATTACATTGTAGATATCTAATATATGAACATGTACTAAAGAGTTAAAAGTAGAAGCTTTATCTTTTACATTGTAGATATCTAATACATGAACATGGTACTAAAGGGTTAAAAATAGAAGCTTTATCTTGTACTTTGTAAACATCTACTAAAGAATTAAAAATAGAAGTTTTATTTTTTACTTTATAGACATCTATTACATACACACACTACTTAAGGATTAAAAGTAGAAGCTTTATTACTTACTTTGTAGATATCTATTACATGTACATGTACATCTTAATATTTATAGATTCTTTAATTTTATTTAGATGTAAATTCTTATATAATCTTATATTCTTAAGTAGAAATTCTTTTATCATTTTTATTTGTGGATTTTGTCCATCCTTCAAACATATGTGGAGTATGCATTGTTGAAGAATTGCTTCCAAAGCATCCCCACACACTTTGAAGGTTAGGCATAGGTTCACTTAAGATACGTGATGTCTCTCCAAAAATTCCCACTCTTCTATCCAGTCCCTTGCTTTGGATCCCATGAAATGTGAAAAAAAAAAAAAGCACAATTGCTTCTCCTCAGCCTCACAAAAGTTCTTCCCCTTCTTTGTACATCCCCCACTATCCTCCATTACCTCCACGTTAGCATCCACAAAGGCCATAGTCTTTGTTGACCAAATTAGCGTGACTATAAAATTGCCCTCTACAAAGACCCTCTTTTGCCGAGTAAATGTGAGAGTGACAGGAGAGACGGTAGAATTAGTAACGTGACGGGATGCTGGTGTGAAGCCATTTTCCGCTAAAAATGCACAGCAAATAGAAAGTGCCGTTGTTGAGGTCATTGGGAGCAGTTGGTGGCGATGCTCTTACATGGCCCTGGATCCCCAGGCTCTGGGATTGGGAATTTCTTGGGTTGATCCCCTGGCTTGTAATGCAATGCAAGCCACAAATTTTGTGAGAGGGAAAAAATTGGGGGCTTCCACGGTCATAGGTCCTCGGTAATACGGCTGAATTTTTAGTATTACTAGTAAAAATTTAAAATACATCCACTTTTCTTTCTCTTGACCACAAAAATTTTCAACTTTTTTCACAGTAGATGCTCTAGATTTGCAAGAGGTATGCTTCCAACTCTTATTAAGTTCTCATTTTTAGGCTCACAAACTAGTGTTGTTGTTTTGTTTAAGTTCTAAAAAGTGAGTTTATTGATTTTTTGGCATGTTTGTTTTGCCTTACTTGCTTACTTTGCATGCAAGGTAGTTTAATCTAAGAGCACCCATGCTCTAAAGTGTCCACTAACATAGAGGTACATTTTGTTTTCTTCAATGTATCAACAATGTACATTTGAAGAGGTGGTCACTTTTAGTGACCACTATGTTTCAATATAAAAAAATTTGTAACTAATTCGACAAAGGTCCAAAAATTATGGAATGAATTGGATTTGAGATTCAAATTCCATTTTTTTTCTCTATAAAAATTTGTTGAAAATTGTTTCAAGGGGTTTAGCTTCCTTGAAAAGGCAAATAGCTCTTCACTCTTAAAGTCCCAAGGTCTTTTTCCATCAAAAATCACTCAAACTTGTCATTTCTATTGCAAAGAATATAAAAAATTAGTTTTTTTAGCATATCTAATTGCAAGATCTTGCACTAAATTAGTATAAGAATATATGGGAGAAAATTCAGAAATTTTGACTGCTTAGATTACAATATATTTGCATTTAAAGTGAAGAAAATAAGTGTATTTCACCTTACTCGCCTAGATTCTTTGACTTTATATCTTCTTAACTTCAAATTTTTGTAATACTAATTTTGATTTTCTAATTTTTTTGTTGAAGAATTGAGGATTTCTAACAAAAAAATTCAACAAAAAATTATTTAATTTTCACTCATTTAAAAAATTGTTAAGTAGAAATACTTTCAAGATTGAAGAGAAAACTAAATTGTGAATAGCTCTAAGATGAAATTGAAACACAATAATCCCAACAATAAGATTGTTCTAGCAAACAAACTTAACCATGTCTAATAATGTTTTTTGAAAAATTGTAAAAATTACATTCAAAAATGAATTCTATAATTTATTTTTTCAAGAAGATAAGATTGCCCAAAAAACTAAGATTGTCCATAACATTCTCATCACTAGTCCAAATAGAATGAATCAAAATGAGCATGATTTTTTAGGCTGCCCCTCAAGTTGCTTATTGAACTTACGGTGGTATAACTTTTTCTCTTAGGCACCAATTGAAGAAAAAAATTACATTCCTAGAAAGCTAATCTCATTTCCTATCTTCAAAAAAAGTTTCAAAAAATCATGTCAAAAATTGAAATCCCAAGAGTCTCCCTTAGGGATTTGGGACTTTAAGGATTAACTTTTAGATACATTTTGAATAGATGAGGTTTTCCATAATATTGATGTGTGGGAAAAAAGATTTTCACATTGAATTATGAGTGCATTGGATATGTTCTTATGAAAGAACTGAATGCAACTAACAAATCTATATTTAAAGCTTGAAATTTTGGTTATTAATCTTATTAATTTCATTGACCAATGTTAGGAGGGAAGATTGGGGCATAAGATATATAACTTAAATCCAAGCTTTTGTTGCTTTGTTGCATTGTTGCAAAAGAGTGAAAAGACTACCTTCACTCATGTTCTATTCTTTAGAGTACAAAGGCTTGGTCCAAGTGTCTCCAACCTTTTGAGTGGTGCCATTACTACAGACTTGGTCTAAATATCCCTAACTTTCTAAGTGGTGCCATCACTATTGACTCCAATTCCAATGATAAACCCAATTTGTGCCACTATTTGGCTAGTACGTGATAATAGGTTACATTTGATAGTTTGAGATGTATACCATTTATAAATAGCAGCACACATAGGTGGGCTTTTGAATTATAGCATAAATAAGGTATCTTACCTGAGCACACATGTTTTGGGATAGAAAATTGATGCCTTTGTGTGCCAAACTATCAACTTGTGGCCACCTATCAAATTGTGGCCGAACTAATAAGGGCAATAATGCAAGGGAGGAATTGTGTACCAAGGTGAAAGAGAGGAGAGAGTTTTTTTATTCCTTTTCCACAAGGGCATGATCAAATGTATCATGAACTTATCCTCAAGCTGAAGTTTTTGCAGTCTTCCTTGCTCCCCAAAAAATCAATTAACCAAAAAGATTCTCATTTTCTGGAATATTTTAGTGTATATTCCAAAATTAAACGACAAAATTGGGCAATTTGGCAACAAATAGTAGATCATATTACGTGGCCTATACAGGTCTCGAACCTGTGACCTTCGCGTTATTAGCACGACGCTCTAACCAGCTGAGCTAATAGGCCAGGCCAGGTGTCACCACACATCTGGACTACACCCCGTCAGCCACATGGGCATTTCAAGTCTCGAATCACCAGAAATCGACGTGGACTGGAAGTTGAATGAAATGAGCTCTCTACTTTATTTACATACATTCACATATCTCGTTCTCTAATGTTTTTCATGGACGTCCTAGAGAGGAGTTTGGGGAAGAACTGTAGTCCTAATAATATTTTTCGCAAAAACAACACTAGAAACGCCACCGACTGTGAAAACTGCCAAACCATACACAAGTTACAAACTTCTTTTATGAACGAGAAATTGTATACACAAGGTCATCACTGACCGGACAAAAGAATCTGAACAACAACTACACTTGCCTAACCTTGCCAGGTGATTTCCTCGTAGCTCTAACAAAAAAAAGGGTGCATAAAATTACCTTTTCTCTGAAACCTCCTCTCCATTAGCTCCTACAGCTAAAACAACCTAATCACAATTCAGTTACAACCTTGAAGGACCTATGACACACTAACGGATGATTCAAGCTGGTGGCTACAAACAACTACTGGAAGGCAGTAATCACCCAAACTGATGCAATAACAATCAACCCTTGGCAGTCTTGGAGTGTTTCACCAGCCAATCAATGACCATGTCAATGTTGGTAGAGTTTTTGCACGAAATGGTGTAGCATGCCACCTCTCTGTCGCTCAAACCTTGGAGGCCCCTGTATTAGCACAATCGGCAAAAGGTTAACATTCTCAACACTAGAATTAAGCAGAGGAAAGTTGAAGCACTTTAACCCCTAGGTGCCTGAAGAGCAGAAAATGGCCGCTTCCATGACTAAAGTAGCTGAAATAATTCATTGAGCAAGGCAACAAAATGTACCTACATTATTGAATGATAGAAAGACGAATTAGAATCTACTACAATCGGCTACTAGCTTTCAAAGTGGACTATCTATTTGTAACATGGTCAGTTAGGGTTAAGAACTTAGCAGAAACTCGAAAATATCTAAAAGCGACTGTCAATGTAGCTGAAAGCCCCACTTATGAGTTAGAACAGTGAACTTTGCATTTGGGATCTAAATAGCAATGCTCCTATTTGATCTTTTACAAGGCTTCATATAATTCGAATGATCTGGGGAGACAAAGAAACGTACATCTGATCGATAAGCGCCTGCTTTGAGATTGCTTCGGGCTTGTCGATTTTGTTACCCAGCACAAGCAGAGGAATACCATGGAGAGAAGGCTTATTCAGCAAATCGTGCAACTCATTCTTAGATATCGCAATGTTGTCTCTGTCTGCAGCATCAACCACGTAGCTGCCATGCAAACCAAGGAACAGAACAGTCACCATTACATTCTGCCGCTCCTCGAGCTTCTAGCATGAAGAAGGCATGAGAATCACGGAAATTCCAAAAAATTTGAAATTTGGCAATAGAAATTGCTAACAGAAAACAAGATACAAGAAGGAAACTTCTCACTACCCCAATTGGTTTAGAAGATGGAGGAACACCCACAGACTTACACAATGGCCGACACCCCACGGCAATACCGCTCCCACATGCTACGAAAACGTGGTTGACCACCCAAATCCCACAGTTTGATAGTCACATTGCCTTTCGACACCTTACGCATATTGAATCCCACCTGAACATGAGGGATAAGCGTAAGTAGATATACAGAAGACAATAAAATTGCTCAACGACCAAAAGCTTGGCCAAACTTGCTTAAAAACCGTGAATAGGACCAGAAAAGTGTGTCCTCTTGGGACAATCGTCAATATCAGACGTCCTCAGGCAAACATGCAGCAGAATTAAAACAAATTAAAGATTAAGGCACTTACTGTGGGGATCATGTCTTCACTGTAACCACCAGTCTGCAATACAGAAATGGCAATAACAACAATGAGTACAACAGTAAACCAGTAACAAGTGATTCTCTATTGTGGACAATCTGTCAACCCTAGATGACAGCTCAGTGATGAAACAACTTCGAGAGAAATAACCAAAATTATCCAGTAATTGTTGCCTTGGACATCCCACGTGCGCTGCATCACATTATAACATTCTAACGCAGTATACAACTTGCACCCTTCCCACTGTAGCAAAAAAAGAATCTGGAACACTAAAATATTGAAGAACTGGTTCACTTTTAAAGCAATTAATTCCATTGATAGTCACTCAATCCCTGTCAGATGAGTCTACATCCAAACATGCTGAAGAGGGGACCGGACGAGAATAAACAAATAACGCTAATGTGAGTTACAACCGCCTTTGCAAACATAAAGATTGTTCACAAAAAGAATCCGGATTCATTCTTTAATTGGCTCACTGTTCATCGATTCAACGGTTCTCAATGGTAATCAAGTAGCAAATTAACATAATCCATGAAAATTGCAGATAAACAAAAAGATGACACTAAGAGAGGAACGAACCGCAACAACGTTGACAAGCGATGTTTTTCCAGCGTTCTGCAAACCTATCAGCGACAACTCCATCTCTTGCTTGAAAAACAGGCTGCCACAATCTCGCCACAAATTAATCTCTAAAGCAACTACAATCCGCCCGGGATCTCACAAAGCCCTAAAACAAGCCCAAATCACGAGTTCATGATCAAACGCCAAAGTGCACATACCTTCGGAGCCAATTGAGAAACGCATCCCACATTCCCATCATTTTGGAGTTACTGCAATAGTCTCTTGCTGCTCTTCAAGTCAAGCTGATCGATCCTTCCCCGAACGACAAATCCCGGGAGAAAACTGCGTCAACATCCATCAAACACACGATGAATCGCCGCCCACACAGAGAAAAAACCCTAAACACGTTCAAACAACCACGAGGAAACCACGAACCGATTCTGCACCAGACCACGGTAAGAACGATGCAGAGCAGGAAATACCATCCTCGCAGCGTCACCACATCGCAAGAATTCAAAAATATGAAATCCACTGCTACCTCAGACACCGCCCAGAATCAAATTATTATTTTACCTCCCACAGACCCTTTGCTGCGCACCCACAATTTACCCCCTTCCCGAGAAACAGAGAGCTATTGATGTGCTCACCAAGTGCAGCAAAGCATCGACAACGGAGAAATTCGTGGAGTGAGTGCTGAGAGCGAACGCCAAGTGCAAAGATGCGAAAGCTTACAAAGAGCCAAGGCCGGCGAAGCAATAACTTCGGAGACAGCGAAAGCATGAAAAGCGGATAGAACTTGCCGGCCTGAGCCAATGAGTCCTGATACCCACCCGGACCTCTCCTGGTTCAGGGTCTCAGAAAAGGTCCTAAAAAAGGTAACAGCTACTTTTTGAAAGCTGTGGGCTCATGGGCTACGCACAGATTGGGTGTCGAGTTTTGCAGCCACTTGCTTGGAGGGTGAGTTTGCAGCTGGCCTTGGTACAAGAAAGGTGCTGGAATCTGCAGCCGTTTGATTCTTCGAGGTCCGGGGGCAAAATAGGAACGTGTGAAGATCGACTGACGTAGTTTCAAAATGAGAGGTGAATGGTTTGAGATCGAGCACCTTGAGAGCTCCGTTAATCATCAATCAGGTTAAACTTTCTGTGCGAGTTCAGACATTGATGGCGTGTTATGTAGGTCGATCTGGGGTTGAGATTCGGCCTGGCTCAATTCCTTTGGACTGACTTGCGGAAGGATTGTTTCACACACTCGAAGGATTTCAGTCTTTGAGCGGATTATCTGGGCTTTGGGTGATAGCTGGTGGACCGGTTTTTTTTTTTTCAATAGTTCATTGAGGAAACTCTGCTCAGCAAAGTGGGCTTCTTGAATGAACAGGGGAACACTACCTTCTCCTAAGTCTACCTACTGAAGCAGGGTTCTTGATAAGCTCTTGCATTTCATTGTGCTCAATTTCTTCCTTTGAGATTTCATAATCCACGCATTGTGGAAGGTGAGCACTTGGTTCACAGAATTCCAACAGACCAGACAATTACCTAATCAATTATGCGTGAAACCCAGTAATCAATTGGAATTCCAGCACTTTGAGGTCAGTACCGATTTCAATGCTTCTCAACTAATTTTTTGCTTACTGTTTGGTTAGGATTGGGCTTGCAAGGTGTGAGTTTGTTGCTGAATTTTGCACTGTGTGATTACTGGTTTTTGCCAATGAGAGTAAGGGATGTAGAGAACGAGCGCTTTTGAGAGCTCAATTAGGTCAAACTTTTTGTGCCAATTCAGAGTTGCATGGAGATGGCGTATGCATGTCGACTGCTGTAGAGTTTCAATTCACCGCTTATCGCTTCCATTGGACTGAGCTTGCAAAAGGATTGCGGTCGGAATCCAGCCATTCGAGGTCAGTGCTGGTATCAATATTTCTCTTACAATTCTTTGCCTCTTGAATTAGGGTTTCCTAGGATTTGCAAGGATGCAGCGTTTTAGCTGAAGTTTGCACTTTCTGGTGTTTGAATTAGCTGCGATGGTGTCCTTGCTGGTGGCCACCAAGGCCGACCCGGCCTCCATCGGCCCCGCGTCCGCGCTTCTCTCCCTCTGCTCCTCCTGGACTCGCGGCCCCGACGTCGACCACAACCCGACCTACCAAACCGGCAATATCCGCATGCTCCATCTCCCCGACCACCTGGTGCACCACGACTTCCTGGAGCAGCGATGGGAGTCTCAAACGGGAGAGAAAGTCTCGGAGATCATCTTCATGAGCCGTCACACGGCAGTCTCCAACCGCCCGGCTCTCACAGTGCACCCGATCGGCGTTCCGCACCTCCTCCAGGGGGAAACTCCACCTGCAGGAGGACTCCCCGGGCGCGCCTCACCACCAAACCCTCGCATCGGACCCTGGTTCCGTCTCCTCAAAACTGTTGCAGCGGCCAACAAGCTCCTCCCGGAGTTTGAAATCACACTGGAAGGGACGCATCACGGCCCGTGGACGGAGGCGCCTGCCATGTTCGTGGAGATCGGGAGCACGGAGGAGTATTGGAATCGCGAGGACGCCGCGGCAGCGGTTGCAGCGGTGTTTGTGCAAGGCTTGGGGCTGGATGGAGGATTAGGATTAGGGTTAGGGGTTTGGGAGGAAGAGACTCGTCGTGGGGAGAAGGTGTTGTTGGGGATTGGGGGTGGGCATTATGCGCCCCGACATGGGGATGTGGTGCAGAAGGAGGGGGTCTGGGTTGGGCACTTGCTTTCCGGGTACTCCTTGTTGATGACTGATCCTGGGTCCAATGTGAAGGACTTTGGGAGGATTGGTGGGACTTGGAAGGAGGCCATTCTCGAGGCTGTGAAGGCAACCAAGCTGGCGTTTCCTGGAGGGGAGGTTGTGGCTCACCTTGATGGGAAAAGCTTCAAGGCTTGGCAACGGAATGCAATTACTTGGTATCTGGAGAAGGAAAACATCAAGATTGGAAAGCCTAGCGACTTTTTCACTACTTGAGATCTGGACACCAGGATTGATGTTCTCTACATCATGGCCGCTAGTGGTAAGGTGCTAGTGTACTCATTTTTTTACGTTTTAGTTTCAGGTGGCAGAGTTAGGGTTATCCTTGGCTGCATCAGTATCTGTGACTACGTCTTTATAGTTATCCGTGAGCTCGCTGAGCAGTTCCTTTACGGCATATAGAAGGAGAATCAATTTTGTAGTGTAGGAAAGTTTGTGCATACCATAGTATTCTTCCGACATTGACATTGACATTTCCACAAATTACTGGCTTAGCAAGCTCGTCACTACTGTCATAAAAGTTGTTTCAATCTGCATTCATTACTTCCCTTCAGTTACAGCATTCATAATTGGTTGATTAATTACTTCCCTTCAGTCATAGCCAGGGTTTTTTTATTTCATTTATTTTATTGGATGCTTCCCGAAAAACATAGCCTCATGGTCACACTGTTCTTACTGTTCTTGTTTAAATTATAGTGCAATCTAGTTTTCTTTAGGTATGGCAAGTTTCAATGTAACATAGAGTAGTTTTTTTGTGTCATCTCAATGGATGGAGTCTTAGTAGATTTCAGTGACTCCAGTCTACTTTAATGAGGAAAAGACACAATAAATAGTTTTATGTTAATGATTTGAGTTTATAAAATAAAATATTTTCATACCATTGTCACTTTACAAGATCATTTTGAAAAAGTTTCAAATTCACAAACCTTTGATAGATAACATTCTTGAACCAATTTAAAGATCATCTATGAGGTTCAAGATGACCCTAAACTATTGAATGATGGTGGTGAGGTACCCAAACCAAATGGCATGGTTGTAGGTTCAATATCTAGCTATGGCAAATGGTTTATCTAGCATGAAATCAACTTCTCTACCTAAAAGTGATAGATGGTTTATTTAACATAAAATCAACCTTTCTACTTGATAGAAAACTCTTGTAGTCAAACAAAACAAAGACCATCGATATGGGAAAACACAATATGTAAGTTTAGGTGGAACCATAAGTAGAGTGAATGCATGAAAACTTATATGAAACACAAAAGTATCTTTGTGTACAAAATAAATTTCTATTCCTTTGAGTCATTTAGGATTGTCATGTTTATTTAATCCCTAAATGCCTAACCCCTTTTTGAGCTTCTTAGAATTTGTTCAAAACTAAACAAAAGGTTAAGTTTTGATAAGGCTTATCAATATTTTAAAAATTGTAACCATACAAATTCAAACTCAACATGTTATAGGCCACATAAGAAAAGAAAGTACAACAATCTCACTTATGGATTGAACAATTATAATGTTTCATCAAGAGGGTGCTAAAACCAAGAAGGTTGCAATCGGGTTTTTTTATATCACATGTAAAATTGAGGTTATGAAAACAATATGAGGTTAAAGAATGTAACATGCATAACCATAGTCAACTTACCATATGACTTCTCAAAATCTATTCTACAATTTTTTAAGAATAATTTCCAATGTAACTTCCCCCCAAGATCCAATGTATTTGAGGCTCATCTCCAAAACACTAAAAAATCTAGATTTGCAATGGACAACCTTCCATAAAATATTTAGTAGAAAATTCATAAACAATTTATTTCCAAATTAGATTTGAGATGCTTTAAATAGACTTTAATGGGTATTCAACAAAAGAAGAAAATACCAAAAATAGTACTTTTAGTAAGATCTGATTCAACCTCAAAGCTTAAAATCTATTTGACATCAAAACGTGGTACCTAGAGCACTTGGGCATTTAGGAGTTAAATAGTGGTACCGTCTTGTACAGGTTTTAGAGATTGTTTAGGTCCCTCCGCGGAAGGGAGAGGGTTTTGCCATCCAAGTAGGTAGTGCAACATCAAAGGCAATGTGCACAAGCTCAGGTAGCAAGCTACCAAATGAGCCCACATCCAAAAAAAATTAGATTAATATCTTGAAGCCCTATGAGCTTTGAAGCCCTATGAGCTTTGTTCTAGATATAAAATTGATAAGAACAGACAATACACTTGATCTTAGGCAAAAAATGATTCATTCATCACGCTCCACATCATATACCTTGCAGCTACCATTAACAACTTCATTGCTTAACCCTTTATATACTAAGAATTCATGATTTTAAGTTGCATACTTTGATTGATTATATTGTAGAAAGTATAATGGAAATGGAAAATTTTATTATATTGTTAACTTGAGTTAAGAACATTGCATGTATTGGTTCAAGTAAACAATTATTAAAATAGATTTTAAAAACTCAAATAAACTCTTCAAAATTGCATTAAAAACATGAAGCCCAATTTGGGCTTCTTAGTCATTAAAGGGTTAAGGGACAAACAGGGCTTATATACGGAACTGCCATCCCTTGACAGCCTGGTGAGATTGCTCGAATCCGAGCATGTTCGAGGTCAAGTCCTGGCTTTCCCTCAAACAATTACCATTCTCCTCAACACTTGAGGACATTCAGAGAAGCTGTGAAGCAATGAGAAACGGCAGGGGATACCCAGGACCAGCATAGGAAAAAATAGGAAGCGTTTGAGAACACACCAGAAACACTCTAATTGAAAAGCCACAATTTCATGGCAGTTTTTAATTTTTTTCAAATGACTAGAGGGCGAAAACAATACCTAACTAGTTTACACAACTTCTTTCTCCAACCTTAGAATGGCCATGAAAGCGTCTTGAGGAACGTCCACTCTGCCCACTGACTTCATGCGCTTTTTGCCCTCAGCTTGCTTTTTCAACAGCTTCTTTTTCCGCGTGATATCTCCACCGTAGCACTTCGCCAGCACATCTTTGCGCATGGCGGCAATTGCCTCGCTAGCAATGACCTTGGAGCCAATACAAGCTTGAATTGGGATCTTGAACAGCTGACGGGGAATCAACTTCTTTAGTTTCTGAGTAAGTGCCCGACCAACACTGTAAGCCTTATCCTGGTGCACAATGACTGCAAGGGGGTCAACCGGTTCTTCGTTGATCAAAATGTCAAGCTTCACCAACTTGCTTTCTCGATAGCCCTTTACAGAATACTCCATGCTAGCATAGCCCTTGCTCCGTGACTTCAGCTGATCGAAAAAGTCCCCTACCATCTCTCCCAAGGGCATCATGTATACCAACGAAGCCCGATTCTCAGTGATGAACTTCATTTCCTTAAACTCCCCACGCCTTTCTTGGGCTAGTTCCATGAGGGGACCGATGTAGTCTTTCGGTGTAAGCAGCTCAATTCTTACAAAAGGCTCTTCGATGGCCTTGCGCTTTCCAGCCTCTGGCAGAGCTGAAGGATTTGAACATTCGACTACACTGCCATCACTGCAGTGCACTCGATATACCACACTAGGAGCAGTAGTGATGAGGTTAAGGTTGTACTCCCTTTCTAACCTTTCCTGCACAATCTCCATGTGCAGAAGACCCAGGAAGCCACATCGAAAACCGAAGCCCATGGCACTGGAAGTTTCTGGCTCAAACTGAAGTGCCGCATCGTTCAACTGTAACTTTTCAAGAGCTTCACGTAGCTCCACAAATTCATCTGCATCAATAGGAAACAGCCCACAAAACACCATAGGTGTCGCCAATTGGTACCCGGGTAGAGCTTCAGTAGCTTTTCGAGAAACAGTAGTGATAGTGTCCCCAACTCTTGCATCGGCCACGGATCTGATGGAAGCAGACAAATAACCCACCTCGCCAGCAAACAGCTCCTTCACTGGCATTTGAATAGGAGACAAAACTCCCACCTCGTCTACCTGATACTCCTTCCCACTAGCCATGAACTGCACATAATCCCCTTTCTTCACAACCCCATCCATAACTCGGAAATACACAACAACTCCCCGGTAGGGATCATAGTAAGAGTCGAAAATCAAGGCGCGGAGAGGCTCTTCAGCTGTCTGTTTTGGTGGAGGAATCTTCTTAACCACTGCCTTTAGGATCTCAGGAATTCCTAGTCCCTCTTTCGCAGAACAAAGAATGGCCTCACTGCAATCTAGACCTATTATTTCCTCAATTTCTCTCCGCACTCGCTCAGGGTCAGCTCCAGGAAGGTCGATCTTATTGAGCACAGGAATGATCTCTAGGTTTGATTCAAGAGCTAAATACACGTTAGCTAGAGTCTGAGCCTCAACACCTTGAGATGCGTCAACCACTAAGAGAGCACCTTCACAAGCTGCCAAAGACCTGGACACCTCGTACGAGAAGTCCACATGCCCTGGGGTGTCGATCAAATTCAAGCAGTAGGCTTCGCGAGTGTCATCATCCACATAGCGCATCCGAGCTGCTTGAAGCTTGATGGTAATGCCCCTCTCTCGCTCCAAGTCCATGTTGTCCAGAAACTGCTCCTTCATTTCTCGTGCAAGGACTGTACCCGTCGTCTGCAGCAACTTGTCGGCTAATGTTGACTTCCCGTGATCAATATGTGCGATAATCGAAAAGTTTCTGATGTGTGAGATTGGAACTTTAGACAATCGGTCCTTTCCATTGTCCACGCCTCTTGTGCCAGAGTTCCCTTCTTCTGGAGTATCTTTCGCAGACTTTTCAGGCTTTGCTTCGATTGCCCCAGTAGCTCGTATGCCCTGCCTTGGATATTGATCTTTCGCTACCAACCTAGAATCCCAATCTCCTCGCAACGTAACTCTTTTCAAGAGTGAGCGGCCAGCTTCCAAGTCCTGTAGATACCTGCTCCCCGACGTGCTAAAAGCTCTCCTAACCTGTCTTTTCCCTACTCGTACAGCGTATCGGCTTGAAATCGAAGGCTGCTGTCGAGGGCTGGCTTCAGATGAACAGCGGGTTGAGATGATGGATCCATGCGCAGACTGTGAGATGCAAGCCGCACTAGAAACGGCGGCAGCTGCCATGGTGCCACGGCTCCTGCCTGCAAAGAGGTGAAACGTAAAAAGGCGGTAATACAAGCGACAGAATACGCATTGTCGACACTGACGACGACATAGGTTGATGCTGTAATTATCAAGCAGAATTCTCGAAAATAATATCCACTCGTTTTTCACACATGCGTCGTCCTAGACAAACATCGAATTTCGGACGGTGAGTTGTTTCAACTCTCAGCGTTCTCTTCCCATATACCCTAAGTATCTCGACCAATGTTCACATCGCAGGATGACATGGCATTGGAACTAGAGGTAACGCTGAATCCAAAATTAGGTTTTCTCAACAAGTTCTCTGCAGTTCATCGCTTGAAGCTTCACATCACTACGAACTACTCCACCTGAAACAAAAACTCGTTACAATATCTCCACAGCGAGTAGAATCGCACCTCGATCGCTAGACTTCCACCAAAAACCACGCCACTACACCAATTTTCACCAATCCAAGGCATCGCTAATCCATGGCAGACAAAGACGCGGCTGAGCGATGATAAAAATCCAACCCCGCTCAAATTCGTTTGCTACCAAGAACTTCCTCTCAATCAACCCTCGCGGAACAAAACGACTGAATTTATGAAAATAACAACATTAAGAACACAAGAGCAACCTCGTACTAATTAAAAACAGCAGATTCCGGTGAAATTGGCGCAATTTGAATCGCCTGACTAAACCTAATACCATCTCTATCATAGATTTTAGAACACAATTCTGGAGCTATGAAACACGCGAATATTACTATGAATGGAAAAAGACAAAGCTCACCAGGAGAATGAATTCTGGCAGCTGCCAAACTGCCAATGGAAATTTGCAAGGTGCGTTTCGATTGTGTCCCGAACCCGTCCTTAAGCCGACATTACAGAACAGAAGGTTGCAATGCTACGACCTACATTCTGATACGACAATCCATTAGCGCGCCTGCGTCAGACGAAAAGAGGAATGGCGGAAGCGTGGGTGGTTAGCGTGGATTGTGTGGTGGTCGGCGACGCTGATGACTTATCTGCCGTTGCGCCGTCGCCTGCTTCCACGACGACGGCGACGAAGACGACGATGCTTTCGCCATTCAGTGTTGATATTAACCTCTTCCTCAATTCAATTGGTGAAAATTATGATAGACTATTTCGTTTCCACAGTTTCTTTAAACCCCCTAGACTAAATGCACAAGGGACACCACATTTTTGCCGTCAACAAAACTTTGAAGTTAAAATATAACCGTATGGAGTTTCTATTTTTATTATTTTTTATAACAAATGAATAGCTTTTAAAGTCTATTATTAGCATCAAAAGTCAAATTTTGAAAATAAATGTATATAAATTTTCTATTCAAAGATTTTGTGCAAGCTATCCATTGCAAATCTTGATTTTCTTAATTTTTAGGACTTTAGGAAATGAACCTCAAGTTCAATGGATCTTGAAGAGAAAATCACATTAGAAATTCATTTAAAAAATTGATTGTAGTTATGCATGTCATGTCCTTTAACCTTGTATTTTTTTCATGGCCTCAATTTTAATTTGACATGTAAAAAAGGATTAATGGATTTTGCATCACTTTCACAATTTTAACACCTTCATAATCAAACATTATAATCTTTCAATTTATAATTGGTATTGTTACATTTCTTTTTATGTGTGATTTATAACTAATTTGAATTCTTATGGTTCTATTAAAAAAATGATGAAACTTATCAAAGCTTTGGCTTTTTGTTTAATTTAGGAAAAACTCTAAGAATCTAATAAAAGACTTTGATCATTTAGGATTAATCTTAGAAAAAAAATTAGGATATGAAGTGGATTCTTAACCCATTAGTGATTGTTGTAATCAAATTTTTGAGTTCCATCTCTAACTTGAACTTCTCTTGTGGATTTTGTCCTCTTGTCCTCTTAAATAGTCATAGGATTTATTGGGAAGATTGATAGGTATTGAGCACTCACGGTCTTGGTCTTCTTGGATAATCACGGGATTTGAGAAAAGTTGATAGGTATTGCATATTCACAGTTTTGATCTTTTGAATAGAAGCATGAAGATATGGAGCACTACTTCTAACCAAACCAAATTGGAATCTATGTGTAGCACAATACTTAAATAAAATTTCCCTTCAATGAAAGTGTAATAATTTTAATTTTTCAAATTCTTGTATAATATGAATTTGAATTTTCAAACAATGAAAACTTTACTTCATTACATTATGGAATTTGAACATTTCTTTAATTCTAGTCAACTCAAAAAAAACTCCAAAATGATCTCAAAATGATTCCAAACTACACTATGCCTAGGTCAATTTTATAAATGATTAAGTAAAATTTGAAGCATATCCAAAATTAGCTAAATTTGTAGACCAATATCCAGAAAATTACAAAAATTATTTTTGAAGATTTCAGTTGATAGTGAAATCTAAAACACCATAGTATTCTCTAATAATTTAAAAATTAAAAACTAACACTCTGCATGAGCCGAAGTTGAAAATCAACCCATTTTCACACACATTCGTTGAAACTGACCTAGGGGTATGATAACTTCTACAGTAGTTCATTTTCAAATGGCGAACGAAAAAGATACCCCGGCATGAATGATGCAACCTAAGCACGAAGACGCAGACCCCATCAACGATGTGCGTCGTGCAAAGAACGACGAAGTTCCATCGACGGAGCTGGTTCCCGTCGTCTCAACCTCTTCCTCAGATTTTTGTATCCGTCAGTTTCGAGCGGACGGCCGGCGCCGGAGCCAGAGAGGCAAGGGCACTTGGAGAGAGTGGAGACGATGACTCACTGCTGCTGCGCATCTTTGCTGCTATGGCGAGCGGCCATCCCCTAAGCGAGCAACATCGCCTCTCCTCGTCCAGTTCAGGTTTACGACTTCCGATGTCGCCTTCACATGATGCTGCGGCTCCCGCGGCTTTCGAATATGCTTTCCAGTGCATCCCGGCAAGCAAGCCCGCTATGTATGCGCTCTTACCGATCATTCCTCTTCTTGTTCCCGTTTTCTTGGCGTCGAGGTTCTGTGGCCGCTCTGGCGAAGTCGATCAGAGCTGACTCCAGCGCCGACCTAGTATGGATTTGTGTAGGTCGTGAATTTGGTGTCCGGAATCTGGTGTCTGGAGTTTTGATCGGTAACAGGAGCTTGATTTCGTACTTGGAGTCATTTTCAATTAGTTTGTGAACGAGGTTGGGTTTGAAGCTTTGGAATGCGTTTTTGATGTTGATTTTGCTTTGGATTTGGAGATTTAGCGTGAAAGTGCTGCCGACAGTGAGTTTTGTGCGCTTCAATTTCCGCGGTGCTTACCTACCGGTCTGTGCATTTTGTTTTGTGTGTCTCTAGGTGAACTGAGTGATGCTTGTCTGCTCTACCGCGTTAGGGTTTTAGTTGCTCTTGTACAGCACGCATCCGTAGTCTATTTAGTATGCCAATGGAAATTTAGACTAACTCAAATTGAATATCTGCTTAGAGTACAGGTTACTTTTCACATGTTGACATAATACTTTGACTTAATTCATTACTTTGACTTAATAGTTTTCGCTCCTTGTTTTACCGGAGTTTATCGTATGACCATTATGGCGTGATCGGGTTTGATAGGGCATGCCATCCTTTTGTGTAGAGAGTATTTCGTAGTGGATCGTTGAATACTGGCAATTTGAATCCCGCTGGTGAGTTTGTTCTCTAGAAGGTTATGACGAGTTCTAGGGTTCTTTGTTGAAGACATTCCTCGTAAATGAGAATTTTCTCGGTTGCATTTCCTCCATTGATTATTTCTTCTATCTCTGTCGACTTCATTTTGAACTACGCAGCTGTTTAATATAGCCATTTGTAGCAGTAACCGTGTTGATGAGTAGCTCAGCTGTCTCAATTTGTCGCTACCGAAAAGGTACAGTACACAATTTTTTGAAAGTTTTGAAGAATTGAATGACTATTGGATTTCTTCTAATGGTGAATTCAATTTTGATATAGGGTTTTGAATTCTAATGGTGTATTTGGAAGTATTATGTGCATTTTTCAACACTCCTTGTACACTAAAAAGATGAAAATATTCGCAATCTAACGGGATTTGTAACCTAGTATTCGTTTTAAGATGCTGGATTGTCAACATCATTCTAGAATGAAATCGCTTTTCGTAACCGCTGAGTGAGATTGAATTCGGTTCCTTCGTGAGACTGTCTAAATTGAGCCTATCAGTCATTTCGCTGACATTAGTCTTTGTATTAACTTGAACGTTAATATGTATCTGACCTGACTAGTTGTTCTGCTGATAGGGCTTTTAATGGCGATTGGAGCTCCTCGTTTTTCAGCCTCAATTGCATGAAGAAGACATGAAGTGGATACCGCTTCGTAGCGCCTATTCTCCCGTTCTTGCATAAGAGTCAGCAGTGGACGATCCACTCTAAATTCCTAGCTTTTAGATAGTCTATCATCTTCGCCATTGGAACAATACAGTACCTTCAGCTTCCGTGTCTGCGCCATTGATCCGAAAAGGAGAAGCGACTACGTTATAAATATCTGAACTTTGGGGGCTGAACTTACCAGTTTGAATTTCCGGCTTACGACAGACAGTTTTCATAAAATTCGCCGTGCATTTTGCTTTTGCCGCTCTGGAGTCGAGACGGACGGGTTATGTTTCGTTACCCTTCCTAGGTTGGAAGGCGGCTTTGTGAACTTCCATGGCCGGTCGGTGTGAGGACTTGGATCTTGAATCTCAGACAAGTGACACATCTCCCTTGCTAATGGATCAACAACCTTCCGCCCAACATGAGCATGTTGTGTCTATTCGACCTGATACCGGTACTGCCTTCGCTTCTTCGAGTGTCGAGAACGGAGTACTTTTTCGAAGCTCGAGTTCTCCATCAGTAACTCAAGAAGGAGTCTCTACAGGTATTCAAAATTTTAGCTGTCTTCTTGCGGTGTTTTACAGTTCAGGAATATCAGATGCTCTCATTTCCGCTTTCTTGATAGGAAACTGGAATACCCTTACTATCCAATGTGAAACCTCCTCGTGCCGAATTTTATAGCGCATCATTGATCAAGATAGAATGGTTTTATCTTGTTATTACTGCAGGGGAGCCACTGTCAAGAAGTTTGTCTGCAAACTCATCATTAAGAGGGCAGCCTTCTTTTCCTTCGGACGCATCTACTGCCTCGGCAAGATCAGCAAACACGCAAATCCGCAATTCTCGACAAAGAACAAGTCCATTGAATTCTGGTCTCTGGATAACCATCGAACTTACCATCACAATCAGCCAGATTATCGCTTCGATTATCGTCCTTTCTCTCTCTAGAAATGAGCATCCAGAAGCGCCACTGCAAGTATGGGTGATTGGCTATGCCGTTGGGTGCCTAGCAACTTTGCCTCTACTCTACTGGCGTTACAGTCACCGCTTCGTACGTTCTAGGGAGCAGAACCCGCTTCCCCAAGCTCCCTCTTCTTCGCTGACTCCTTCTGGCGGATCTGGGGCTACATCTTATAGATCGCTAAGCCCTTCAGCTGCACGAGATGAGGTTTTACAAACAGTTCGGAATCGAGGGTCTCTGGAACGCGGCTCAGTTGCCGATGACAGGTATTATTTTATGAGCAGATCGTTGTCGGTAGTCAATCACAGGAGTGGCGGTGCTTTACAAGAGCAGTGGCTGCTTCATCGTAATCTTTTTATTTGTTAAATAGTTTCATGATAATGCAAATGCGGGATGGAAGAGCATTGAGTGATGATTTGGTCGTGTGTGCAGGATTAGGGTGTTCATTGAGAGGTTCAAGATAGTGCTGGATTGTTTCTTTGCAATCTGGTTTGTGGTTGGCAATGTGTGGGTTTTTGGTGGGCACTCATCATCGAGCGAGGCCCCAAATTTGTACAGGTGTAGACCTCAAACCTTGGAGACAGATGTTTCTGTGGTTCCGTCATTCCTGAAGTTTGGCTTGCGATTTGATTGCTGGAAGCTAAAATTGAAGTTGCGCACTGACATGGGTTTTCCTCTGTTGGAATCAGGTTGTGCATTGTTTTCCTTACTTTCAGTTGCATTGGATATGCGATGCCGTTTATCTTGTGTGCGACTATATGCTGCTGCTTGCCCTGCATAATTGCATTGTTGGGCTTCCGTGAGGATGCAAATCAGACCAAAGGTGCATCTGCGGACGTCATTTCAGCACTGCCAACTTACAAATTTAAAGCCAAGTCTTCCAAAGGCACGAAAGCCAAAAAGGATGAGAATGAATCAGATTCAGAAAGTGCGGGAGAAGGAGGATTTGTGGCACCTGGAACCGAGAGGGAGAGGCAGGTATCCGCTGAGGATGCTGTGTGTTGTATCTGTTTGGGGAAGTATGTGGATGGTGTGGAGTTAAGGGAACTGCCTTGTACACATCATTTTCATGTCGAGTGTGTTGATAAATGGCTCAAGATTAATGCGTCATGCCCCCTATGCAAGCATGATGTTGGTGGAGCAGCGAATTCAAGTAACTCCAATCCGGCAGAACCAGTTGGTGCAAGCAGCGATCAGCATGAGCCCCCGGCAATCCAATCTGCCAGTGAGTTGAGATGAATTATTTTGCATATTGGATTAGTTGAGGTGCGGCGTCATAGAGCATATCTGCGAGTAGCTTGCTTGCCAGAGTCTTGGTAAGGAGCTTCGTTGTAGACAAAGCATTCTGTGCAGTAGATCCACAGCTCTCATGACAGGTCGTGGTGTTCTCTACTACTGCTCTTGGTACTTGTATATATAGTAGATAGAAAGAGGATACACCGTGCACATTTGCCCATGCTTGGAAACGAAGCTTTTGTATCTTTGTTGATCAAGAAGGAAAAGAGGATCAGGTTCCGATACGACATCGGCACACGCCATCTTCACATTCTCTTCTCTTGCTGGCCTTTTCTTGTAAATTGTCGTCTTCTGACGTCATAAAGCTCAGTTGCTATAACTTGGGTCTTGCATTCGTGCTCTGGCATTATTGAGACTGTTTTCAGCCTCATGCTTTCACATCTACAGAACCGAATTCCTTGATGAGTTTGCCTTGTGATGCGTTTCGTAATCAAGTGGAGATTGTTAAGAAGATGCATAGCGTTTAAATCAAGTTTGAGTCTTTATCTGTAATCTTCCGGACAGTTCTATGAAACTGTCGGATGCGTTGGGGATTTTTTTGTAGTGGTCATGTTGTTTACGAGAATTTTGAGAATCGAGAGGATTCTACTGTAGGTTGCTCCATGCTGACGGAAAGAGTAAGTTACTGACCTCGGCGGAGCCATCGTGATCCTGAAGGCGGACGGATGACCTAGAGGAGCATGCGCCCCTCCACGTGGATTGGGTATAAGGGCATACACGTACGCGGCAGACTTGAATCAGTTACGAGCGGCGCTGGCGTTCCCTGTGTCCTAAGTTATACTCCGTACTTTCCAAGTACTGTACTGTACTTGGTTGGAAGTTTTACAACCGATAGATTGCTTGATTCTCACTCTATGAAGTTCACTCTCATATTTGCGTGCCTTCATGAGTACACTGCCCCACATGACCCGGGCGATCCCTCTTACCTTAATTGCGTGCCTTCATGTCTTGATTGATTGCCTGCCTTCTTGCCTTCAAAGGTCTCTAGAATTTCTGGAGCATAGTCGATGGTCGGTCATTACCAATGTGTTCTGTTCAATTTTTATCGTTCTTCTGAAGTGCTTACATCAATAGATCTTTGTCCTACGGTACAGATCCGTGATCAGTTCAGTCACAAGGTTCTGAACAAATGAGGTTGTTCTAAAGTTGCTTGTGCAGAGAGTCGTTATGCAGCTTTGGGTTCATGTTGTACATCTCTGGTAGAATGGCAGTTTACTTCGACATCTTTGCAGATCCTTTTGGATGACTCAAGAGCGAGAAGTTCTTGAGGTTGTCAGTAAGTTTTACCACCAATAGTTGTTCAACGTTCGTGACAACGATGCCTCCAGAGGTAGGTCTTACGATATAAAATGAGCTCGCCTAAATACATTCATGGAAGAGTCGCATAATTATTGATAGTTTGCACTTCTTGATAGCTTCATTTTTGCTCCCCATTGGTTGACTTTACAATCTCTATGCTCGATGTCAAATTACCCAATTAATATCTCGAAAGTGTGCTCTTATCCTCTTCCATCCAGGTTCCAAATATCTAACAAGTACAGGGAAGGCGTGAAGCTCTGGAGATTCCTGCCTTGGAACCTCTTGGTTCTCCATTTTGAGGCCCCGGGCTGATTTGGACGCAGGATGCTGACGGTGGCCCGGTGCGCCTGGAAAGAAAGAAAGAAAATCCCCCCATACGTTGTTCGATCACAGAATACTGTAGTCGATTCGCTTTTGAAAGTGGAGGCAAGATGGTGGTGGTGACGCTGGCCTGGGAAGAGAATTGAGAACAGGGTTTAGGTACTGCAGGAGCGGCCCACATGGGCAAGCTGGTGGGTGCCAGTGGGCATCGTATCATGCATTCATCATGGAGCATGGGCCGTGGGGCCGGCCCTCGGCCTCCGTCGCTGTGCACGCTCTGCGCAATCATGAATGCGCAATCCCTCTGACAATTCAACCGCAGGGCTGCCACCTTGCTACTGTTGCGGGCTCCTGCGGCTCTCCGTCATCAGGCAACTGAATATTTAAATACCCAGCTAGCTACAACAACAGTTAGAGGCTATTCCCCGGCCTGCGGCTCGCGCGCCTTGATCAATCAATGAGCGTACTTACACACGGGTAGCAAGCTTCAATTGTGGGCCGCTCCAGAGACGATCGGTCCGAGTGTGCTGCTAACTTCAGTTAAGGCAGAACTACCCATTACCACCATATACCCAATTCCGCCACCTACAGCTTCCTCCCATTTCCGTCACTGGCCCATCTTATTACCACAATCTTAGTAATCCATGATCATGATGGCAATGCACTGGCGAGTGGACACATCAGCCCACGCTTCAACAATGGTCTGATCACCCTTCAACAAGGGTTTACTCACAGTTTTACATTTCAGCTTTGAAAAATCACAAAAAATTCAATTCTTGTCAGAATGTCTTCATTCTTTTTGCAATTGACTTCTCTCAAACTATTCCATCTCTGAAAAATATGAGAGCTCAAAAATAGATTCTCCAAAATACCTAGATAGCAAATCTGTATGGTAATGGGTAGTTCTTACTGTAACTCCAATTCTCCATCGTGATTTGAGACTCCATCTGGGCCTCTGGATACTTGCATGCAGGGAGCTAGGAACCAAGTGGCTATGGCTAGATCTGCTCGGTACGTCTGAAGTTACGTGATAACACGGCCAATGTTTCAGCTACGTGGGAAAGTTGGCTCCTGTTGCAATCCAAATGGAACAACCTTGAAATCCATGCAGCGGTAGCTCAGACCCACACTCCATCGATCAGTACAGTCAGTACTGGCATGGGAAGAGATGGAACTGAAACAGTGCGATTCACGAGGTTCATGTATTGAGGTATCCTCTCGTTACGTCAAAACTGATAAAAGGAAAAAAAAAAAAAAAAAAATTAACAGGAAGGGTCAATCTAAATTGTCCAACAAATTGGCATGTTGTTTATTATACAGTATTACGCTAATCGTTGACCAGCACTTGAGTTCCACGGTTTCTATCACGATAATGGTTGAAGAAACTCCGCACACGCTCCTTTAGTATTTTCCCTCACGATGCAGTGACACTCAAAACCAAGTGCTGGTATACCGTGTTCAATGATCGTTTTCACATTCAAGTGAATATTGTCCAAATTTGTAAACTTGAGATTGTAATATGTACAATATA
This sequence comes from Climacium dendroides, assembly GCA_950106755.1. NCBI lineage: Eukaryota > Viridiplantae > Streptophyta > Bryopsida > Hypnales > Climaciaceae > Climacium > Climacium dendroides. Next base: position 26,978,085 of record OX467086.1, read on the forward strand.
TTGAACAATCATATTCATCCGAAATATTATAAGGTGGAAGGAAGAACATAACAAAAGAGAATCCGAAATTGCTGGGAACTTTTAACACAAAATTGAGGAATATCAATCCCAAAGATGAGAATGTTTCTAAAAGCAAATTTTGGATTCAAAACATAACTTTAAATGCTATTTTTGTCCTCATTGCCCTCAAAACTTAACTCCGTGTAACTTCCATCTCATTGGATACGATAGAAAGATTCAAAGTTGTTTGTGTACAATGCTCTCAAAATGTTTTGTACACTTACAAAAACACCCATAGCTAATTGTAAAATTTCAAAAATACCCATAGCTAAATTTTAATTAATTATGACGAGTTTCAAAGCATATGAAAAATTATGAAATCTATTGCAAATCCATACCAATTTATCCAACAAAGTAAAATAATTATTGCATAATTTATTGGTAATTTAGCTACCATGCTTCTTTGAGATAAAAATCCATAAACATTTATAGCTTTACAATACTTATTAGAGTGATATGATATAAAGCTTCATAAATAGAAATTGATGACTTGGAAACCCATGCTTTAGTTCCAATAATAATCTTCAAATTCAATGTACTGACCTCAAGGTTTTTTGTACATTTTTCATCGGCTATACTTTTTCTTCTATATTCTATACATGTGTATTTTCCTTCTAGTCAACTAGCTAGGGGTGATGTGACTTCTTGACCTTAATAGTTAGTAACCAAACGAAGATAAAGTTTGTGGATCCAAATTGAATTGATGAATTCATAGCCTTCTCTTAATCAAATTGAATGTGGTTTCTAAACTATTCTAAATTATCCCATTTTGTGGTATTCTATATCTAAAAATTCTAGAAAAATATAATTTGTTTTTTAATTCTAATCCCTAAACATCCAAGGCACCATATTTTGGTGTTGACTAAATTTTGAAGTTAAATAAAATCTTGCCAAAATACTACTTTTCATATTTTAGTTTTTAGTTTCTAAAATTCTTTAAATTCTATTTTAAATCTCAAAATATCCAATTTTGAAAAAATAACTTAGAATTTTTCTATTGAAGATTTTAAGTAAAGGTGTACCATAGGGAAGATAGAGTTGAATCCCTCATGGGATTTAATAAAACATTTTCTTGCTCTCTTCCTAAATAACAAGAGAACTTCTTGGAGGTAAAAATTTGATCACTACCATCATGGTAATGCATTATGAACAACTCACGACAATACCTCATCATAATGGTATAAATTTGACCATTACCTCATGGTATTCTAGTAATGGATTGTCTCATGGTAATAGAGTAAGGAAAGGACAAAATACCATGTACAAAAAGGGGGAGAATACTTCTTCATAAATATTATAAAACATTCATTAGATGAAATTTGAAGACATTGGAAGACTATGGGTTCCCATTAGTTCATGAACTGTGGGGAACTTGGGGAACTCTGCCAAATCAGCAGTTTGACATAGCCGACACATTGCCACATCAGATTTAATTAATTAAATTTAAAAAAAATTAATACATTATTTTGATGTTTTTTCAGCTTAGGGAACACGCCTCAAATGGCCCTCTCAAGGCCTCAACCTTCATCTAATGATTTTCTTGCCACCAAATGCTAAAATCTAATACGAAACAAATTGTCAAAAAAATATATTGTATATATTTCTATTAAATAAAGATGATATCTTACATACTTTAAGGCTTATTCAAAAGATATTTCTTAATAGTCACAACTTTCTTTAAGTGTAAAGTCACAACTATTAAATAAGTACAAACTAATATACTACATACATACTAGACTTGATATCTAATACTCGCACTAGTACACTAGTTTACTTTTCAACCATTTCAATGAAGAGTATAATACAATCATCTAAAATGACGGATGAGGTGGTAGGCAAAAGGTTTCATCTAGTCGAAGAAAATGCTCAATGTTTTTCCCACTATATGACAGACAAAGTGGTGAACAAAAGGTTTTGTCCAATTGCATTGGTGACAGGGTTGTCATAACAGGCGAACCGGACCGGACTGGACGGGCGGATGGTCTGAACAGCTTTAATTTTGAGAGTTTTGCACCTTGACGATCCTGTCCGCACCCTGAGCGTGCCCTGACGATCCTGTCTACGCCCTGACTACAACGTCCACGCCCTGTCGGGCGAATTGGACGGACAGGCCAACTGGACGTCCGCCCACTATGAAAACCCTTATTGGTGATTCTTCAAGTGTTTGTTGTATTGCAGGTATTATTGCTACGCTTTCTTCTTTGGCAACTTTATCAACTCTACTTTAAACATCTTCTTGTAGTTTATTAACGTTATACGGGGATGGGACAATGTATCGACAAGCACCAAATTTACTTGCTTTCTACAAATAGTGTGTAGTAACATGCACTTCCAAATGCGCCACTAAATCCTAAGCCGCAATCTACACTTTGTGTACATCTCTAAATCCTAAGCCACAATCTACACTTTGTGTACATCTCCAAAGTCAGTTATGTACCTATGTGAAAAAAATTGTTTGAGAACCAAACTTTGATCCTTCAAAGCTTTTAAATACGGTATCCAAATGTTGTGCTCTTTGCTGCGTTTGTTGGAACCTCCTTTTCACTTGCGAATAAGAAAATACGATCAGTCCAAATGAATAACAGTAATACGCACAGTAGAAAAAGTGGCGGTTTGGCCACCTTTAAGTTACAGGAAATATGTAAGACAATTCAAATGTTTTACTTTTTGTTTCGTTTTCCCTTTTGCGCAAACATTGGGCTGAATATTGCCTGCAGTGACAAAAATGGAAACATTTTCAGGCACTCACTCACTTGCGAAGCGATGGATCCAAGAAGGCAAGAACTGTGATGCAGACAAGAACCGCACCACCTGCCACTTGGGAGGCCGAGCCCACAGTCCGATGTTCCCCTGGAAGTTCCACTAGCTTGCCATTAGTAGGAGTAGGATACCGTAGTAGGATCGAAACCCAAAAGCTAGTTGCTTGTTCTTATCTTCAAGGGGTCATTGGAGTCCGTAATTTGTACTGTACTCTGCTGCACACTGATCAGAGGGGTTGATCGTGAGAGCGACTGAGCATCCTCACCCCGATGCACAGCACACTCAGTTCATTTAATATAAAAATTCACACACAACTTATAACTATTCGCATGATGAGTTTCACTGACGCCCGCCCGATCGAGGTGTTGACGTTGGTCCGTCTTGACTGAAGAGCAGTTCCGTAATTGGAGAGTGGAGACCGACAGCTGAAGTGAACTGCAAATGCCAGGACTCCGTGGCCTGCGCGGCAGTGCGCAGTGCGCAGCTTGCTCGCAGGCGCGGCAGTGTGCGAAACTCCCTCCAGCAAGGTACAGTTAACTTACAAACTTTCCCATTCAGTCTTTGTCCTTGCCTTTGCCTTTTGTCGTAATGACACTGTTGCAGGGAAATTGATGCCCTCCGGAGGACTGACTCTGTCCACCATGATGCAACAGCAGATGTCACGCTCGCCTGCTTCCTGTTCCCGGGTGATCGAATGCATGACCAAGTGCCTTCCGGTGATCGATCGATCGCGTGCTCAATTTCATCTACTGTGAGCTAGCTAGAATGAAATTCAGATTAAAGTAGAAAGTTACAGTCAAAAACATGGTTTTGTCAAAGTCAGTTGGTTCACCTGAGGCTGCAACTTCCATAACCGCTTCGCCTCAAGCCAATCAATCCTTGGTCTTCACGTGAAAGTATGCTTCGCCTTTAATTTTTATTGACATTGGCATGCTTGGTGGCATGCCTGGTAACGTACTACAGTGGTGGTCCTGTCAATCAATGCGATGCTTTACGTGTGGAGAGAAATGGATGACTTTCATCCAGTTGGGTGCGTAACCCTGTAACTTCGTTACGGATGCCAAGGGCCTGGCTCCTTGTTGCATTTATCGGTGGGTGGGTTTGTTACATGAATGAGAGGGTGGGTTTGGTACATGTGGGTGGGTGCGTTCATCCATACCTGAATATCGAAAGCATTTTTATGTTTCTTCTATAGTGTGGAATGCATTGGTTTTGGTAGAACTCATTCTTCTATTTCTTTCACACTCACCAATGATCAGTGGAACTATTCTTGTCTTTTAGTACTTCTTTTGTCCATTGGGTTTCACATTCAAGCTCATCATAAGTGTTTAATGGATAACAAAGAATCTTTTTATGTAAGACAGAAGTCTTGATGTTCATCCTTGGAATTTTGTATGAAAGCGGAGGTCTTGCACAATAGTTTGACCTCTATTGAGTGCTCTTGGTGTCTTTTTTAACAAAATGATTCAAACAGTACCAAAAAAAGTGAATGATTTCCACAGTGACCAACCTAGCATTCCAAGGTTAACTCCTAACTGCACAACCGACCATATATGGTCAATCCAAAATTTCAAGCCCATTTTGGTGTGGACAATTGGATTCATATTCTTTTTTTTTTTATCATTTCAACAATTGCAAGGTGGATTTGTATAATGAGTTTGATAGCTCTTCATTTGAACTTAAGGTTTTGAAAAGTGCATCTTAGTATGCTAAAACAAATTTTAGTTGTTCATATCACCTCCAATCCCCCAAAACTCTTACGTGCAACTTTTTGAAACATTGTAGTGAAGGATAGCATACTAAAAATAAGATAGTTACATTTATCTTGTTCTAATCTTACAACTCCTATGAAATTTCACACTCAAAATTGAAGTACATACTAATAAGCAAGCTCTTTAAACATCTATACAATTTGATTTTGAAAAAGAATTGTTGCATTGGAAATAACTATAAGTCTATGTTCTTTTTTTATAGCAAAAACACACTTTAAAAGGCTTGGACATTTAGGAGTTAAGATATTCAAATTCAAATTTTGAACCAAATCATTTAATTAAGGTTCACATAAAAAGATGTAGAGATTAGAAGATGAAAACAAAAGTTGTCCTTGTTTTTCATCTTGTTTTCCACTCTCATTTAATAATAATGAGTGCATTCAAAAATTCAATAGTGTAAAATATAATCAAAATTAATTTCATCCATTCAAATTCAAAACTTCATTTAGCTCAAGGATGGGAAAATTATTCAATCAAATAAGAGACGTATATAGAGGTTTAAAGATTTTTTAAAAAGTCATTAAAAGTTTTATTGCTTCTATTCAGTAACCTTTAAGTCTTTTATAGTGCACCTTCAATGCTTTATTTGATTAAAAATTTGAGCTTCTATGGTTGTAATCATTCTGAAAAGGTAGAATTTACTTCTCAAATAAATTCATTTCTAATAAGTGGAAATGAAAACAAGGTAGATTCTTAATTGAGACCTTAGTTATAGAACAATTGTAATACTTATAGAAATTTTCAAATTTAAATTCATCATTATCTTCAAAATCCAAAAGTTAAAATTATAAATTCTATTCTTAAGCTATAGACTACATGTAAACATATGTCTATCTACTTCAAAAATTGTACTAACTAAAAGTTGTGGAATTGAATTTTTTGTCTTTTCAAATAGTTCACACATTTTCAAAACTAGTGCACTATGTGTTTGCAACACTAATTACAAACTCTAACACTAAATGGCAATATGAATACTAATTGCCAACTAAATTTCCACCTAAAAAACTAAATTAGAATTGAGATGGTTCTTTTTGCACAAAATTAGTATTAAATATGAACACTAAATAAATTTTCAACTAAATTAAAATTAAAGTAAGTTACATGATAGGAAAAATTAAACTATAGATACCATAACACTAATTTTCATTGTTAATATAGCAAATCAAAATTTGAGTCTACATTGTGACAAAAATGATAAGGATAACATCACTATGACTATGATCTTGTAGCAATCAAACAATAAAATGCATTGTAGACACCAAAATTTAAAATTCAAATATTCAACTCAAACATCTAATTGTAAAAGCATTACATAGTGAGGTTCGTAGAAAAAAAATCAACCACAATTGAAGAAATATGCCCTTTTGATGACTAAAAGTCCAAATTGGGCTTCACCTTTTTAAAGTAATTTTGAAGAGTTTATATCAATTTTTTATTTTATTTTAATAATTATTTACTTAAACCAATGTATGCAATGTTCTTCATTCAAGCTAATGATATACTACCTCAATCCAAAAATATCTTCATGTTCAACAAAATGTTCTAGATTAAGGCAAAAAATAACCTTTTTAAAAATCAATTTTGTATTGTAAATAGAGTTTGGTGCTCTCCTAACAATCTAAAAAACTTTAAGTTTCAAAGTGTAGTTTTGGAATATTGAAAAGTAGATTTGGGGGGGTATTTTCAAAGAGCACCACTAGTCAATTAATTGTTGAGTGTGAGGTCTTCATTTTGTAGGCATTTAGTATATGCCCAAGTCCATCTGTGGCCCTTTATTCCACCTCCCAAAGCATCATCCCGTTCAATCAATCAATATTAAAAAAGAGGCAAAAAGTAGGAATGAACAATGTTGATTGCCCTTTTAGTCATTCCATTTATCTTTTGATTGATGATTGCATGGATGGACGAGGAACTACTAAGAGTTGTTTTGTTGATCCCAAATAATAATCAAAAACACTCTAAAATAAATGCTAAATTTTTTTTTTGTTCACTTTAGGTCAAACTCCAAGAAACTCAAGAAAAACCTTACGCATTAAGAGATCAACCTTTAAATGCCCAAACAACCATATATGGTTCCAAAATTTCAATCTCATTTTGATGTTGTTAGTTAAATTTCTTTTATTGGTTTTAAAGAATTTCCAAATAGTTTTAAAGGTTAACTATCAAAAACTTTTATTTTTAATTGAAAAAGATAAATATTTTATTTTTGAAAGGTCCTAAAAGGCATATATGTACCATTAGTAAAAGAATAAAGTTTGTGAATTTTACTTAATTTCCTGGCTTTGAACAAAGTTTAACAATTTCACTTAATTTGAGGTTCAAAAAATTGTACTTATCCATTTGCTTTGAAAATAGTGCCAATGGAAAGAGTAAATGTTATTATGATTTTCATTGTTGAAAAAAAAAATAAACATGCAAGTGTTTAATTGGAGTTGTTTGTGATTTATGTTTATAAAAAAATACATTTCAACAATTGCAAGGTGGAATGTGTAATGAATTTGATAGCTTTTCATGTGAAATTAATTTTCTTGAAAATGTATTGTAGTGTGTTGACACTATTTGCAACTGTTTATGTCACCTTCAATCCCAAAAAACTCCTATACAATTTCACACTCAAAATCAATACACATACTAATAAGCAAGCTTTTTTAACATCTTTATAATTAGATTTTGAAAAGAAAAATTGCTTCATTGGAGATAACTACAAGTCCATGCTATTTTTTCATAGTCAAAACACACTCAAAAAGGCTTGGATATTTAGGGGTTAAAGGACATTTGAGGTCTTGGGAAGGTTGTCCACATGTTGAATTTGGAAATCTTTTTTAAATAAGCATCTAATCAATGATAATCTTTCTCAAGGTCATGGGCAACTTCAAATCCACTATTCAAAAAATTTATCGAACTTCCCAATGTAAAAATTACAAATTGTGATTCAAAACTCAAGACTTGAATTGATAATTGCATCTTTGGAGGACAGAGTTGGGAAGAATTTCCTTAAAGATTCTTTTGAAATTGAGCCCCATGGGCTAAGTCTATCACTTAAGGATTAACTTCCCTAGTGTCAACTTCAATATATCATATTCTATTTTGATGTTGATTGTGGCACTTTTCAAAAATGTTAAGTAAAAAAATATAAAGTATAATAATTTTTATTTCAATTATTTTTAAATCTTAAATGTAAGTATATTTAAAATGACCTTTCTCTTATAAAGTCAATTATCTTATTATTCCATTTCCATTACTAAATTTATAAATTCAAAGTAATTTTTTTTGGTTGAGTAGGCATTTTTAATTATCTCTGTCTATCTTGATATCTTCAAAAAATTATAAGGTCAATAATGTTCTTTAGGACAATATGCAACAAGCTTATAGTGCAATTTTGATTTAACCCTTAAAGGTCCAAACACCATTTTTTGACATCATAGCGATTTGGGATAGCTTACTACGAATGGAACTTTTTTTTCTTTTCTTTAAAAATTTCACAAAACATGTATCCAAGGAGTAGCTTTAAGGTGCAACGGTTCTCATAACTTTTGACTACATGGTTAAAAAGTTATTGCATGATATGTAATTTTGAACATTTGGCAGGCAGGTTGAGCAGACCAAGAAATTTCTTTAAAAATCTTTTTTTTAAGAAATAAAAATTTGAAATGAAATTAATTCTCTAGATTTGTATATTTGCAAAAAGCTTTGAATCATTTCATTTCAAAGAAATTTCGTGGTCTGCTTAAGCTACCCTCCAAATGTTAAAAATTACATGTCATGCAATAACTTTTTAACCATGTAATCAAAAGTTATGAGAATTGTTGCACCTTAAAGCTACTCCTTGGACACATGTTTTGTGAAAATTTTCAAAGAAAAGAAATAAAAATTTGAAATTGATTCTCTAGATTTATATATTTGCAAAAAGCTTTGAATCATTTCATTTTGATTAATGAGATGAAAGTTAGGAAGAGGATTTTTAGTTTGTGGATAGGTATGGAATTTTTGGACGCCATAACCTAGTATTTATTATATCACCTAGCTATTTGATTTGAACCCGAGTCTGTGATATTATGGAAGTTCCTGTACCGTGAAGGAAGGCATACGATACATAAAACAGGAGGTACGATTGAAGGGAGCCGCGAATGGGCCCACCTGAAGTAAGCTGACTTACTAGTACCGTACTGTACTGCTGAAGTAGTGCGCCCAGTGGGGAACAGCAGACTGGTGGAGTCCCGGGGTGACCCCTAGTTTTGCAGCCCTCCTACCCTAAGGTAAGGTACCCCGTTTTCTCCAGTAGGGGCCATCGCCGTTCCTTGCCGTTCAATGGGCTGGCTCCCTGCCCGACCAAACAGAATTCAGAGGGCACTGACAGCCCACGGGCTCACTGGATGAGAAAGTACAGGGCACCCAATGGAGACTCTCCTTTAGATTTCTCCACCACCCCGTCACCCCACTGGGGAAATAAGGTAGAACTGCTCTGCGACGCCGCGGACACCAAGGGTCCGATGAATGATTTCCATTCCAACAGCTGTACAGTCAACCAACAGAAGTGCAGATATTCATCCAATTTTATTTGGGGGGTAGTGAAGGCCAGGGAGAATTGACCTCATTGTCCCGACCAGGGTTAATTGTGAAAAAAAGCCCCCTATTTTTTTGCCATGATTTTTTACATTTTCTCCACTGCCCCTAGCTAATTTGGGGCCGCTGATTGCAAATCTGAATTCAGAATTTGCAAAAAAAACTATTTGATTGCAAATATAAAATTCCCTAGGGGTAAAACGGGGCAATGAGGGGGTCAGTTCACCCTGGCCGGGTAGTGAAGGCCCTTGTTTTTTTTCTGTGCAAGTGGAGATTAAAAAAAACGGCAAAATCCTCAAGCAGTAATAGGTCATCCTGCCCTAAGCAGAATTTGCATGCATGGGCTAAACCCCTCAGTTTGCAATTACTCCCATACCATTTTGAGCCAAACTGTGCATTGGGGAAGTAATTAGCTCGACTACCACGGACATAGGTCTTCACTAATTGTTTGCCCACGGTCAAGGGCCTATCCTTATAGGGTTAAGGCACCAAATTTTGGTGTTGACAGAACTTTGAAGTGAAATAAAACCTAACCCGGTTGCTTATTTTTAGTAGTTTACATTTCTGAAAATTTCTTTTTGAAGTCTAGTTTTAGCATCGAAAATCAGATTTCGAAAATGATTGATCATGATTTTTCTATTTAAGATTTTGTGCAAGGGTGTCCATTGCAGTCTTGACTTTTTCTAAGTGTTGAGGGCTCTTGAAAATGAGCCTCAAATACACTAGAGCTAGGTGAAAAATTTTCATTAGAAATTCATTTAAAAAAAACTTAGAATAGTTTTTGAGAAGCCATAAATTGATTGAGGTTATGCATGTTACGTCCTTTACCTTCAGATTTATTTGGCGACCAAATTTTTCGACTTGACATGTGAAAAGAGGATTGAAAGACTTTACATCACTTATGCAATGTTGACACCCTCATGATCAAACATTATAATCTTTCAATCCATAAGTGATATTTTTTTTTTTTTTTTCCTATGTGATCTTCAACATGCCTAATTTGAGTTTGTACAATTACAATTCAAAAAAATTTGATACAACTTATTAAAATGTTGTCTTTTTGTTCAATTTAGAGCAAATCCCTAAAAGCTTGAAAAAGCATTGGGCATTTAGGGATTAAAGAGACCATTTAAAAGCTATTGAGTTTTAAGGGAAGTTAAACTTTTTGAAAAAAATTCAATAAATTTTCACAGGAAGAAAGATGGAATTGGCATCCAATCCAAGTTGTTTCATATTTTTTGGACCTTAGTTTGTAGAATTGGTTACAAATTTTTGAAGTTAAAACATAGTGCTCTCCAAAAGCGACCACCACTTGAAGAAAGAAAAAGATACATTTGTGTCATAATGCTTATAGAGCACACTACCTTAAAGCAAACTATTATGACACGCAAAAAGATTGGTTTGTAATGTTGACATTGAAATTTTTAAAATCTGCATAAAGATAAATGTAGGAAACAGGGAAAGTATTTGAAATAGTATTTTCTTCACTAAATATGAATTTGTTCTAGTTTTTTGAAATGTATTGACCAATTGGTCTACAAGAATCTCCAAGCTATTTTATGTGAAGGCAAGCGTGAAGGTCGAATTTAATATAAATTAAGCCATTTAATTTTTTTTAAATGCCACATGTCACCTTGTGAATGGTATGAGAGGATGTGGATCTTGAGAATTGGACGAGGAAATTCATATTTAATATTTGAGTGCTAAATTAGACTTTTGCATATTGTAACCCCAAATTAACAAAAATATATATCCACAATAATTATTTTACTCATCTAAAGTGGTTATGAAAATGGTAGATAAAACCAATTAGTAAAAACACAAAAATATGTTGGGTTTAGATTGAAGGGGAAGAGGTTTTGCATCAACAAAAGCTAGCCTAAGAAAATTTGAATAGCTACCTTACTCAAAAAGCAAGTTAGTGTTATAGGGACAAAACCGTGATGTAATTGTTTATTATTTACCATAGATGAAAATTTGAGTTCTTATTCAGAATTGCAAACCCTGATTTGGATGTAATAGATAAAGAAATACAAAATCCGACCACTTGAAAAATAGGAATTTTATTTTATTTTGGAAGTTGAAGGATTTTCAAAGTCAAGCATACAAACAATCATGTATAAAACAATATTATTTTCACATAAAAAAAATTTCAAAATTATATCAATCAACAATATGAAAGGCTAAGTTTAGGTGAATGGAGGTAATTTGGTTTGAAGGTCATTGCTAAGGTGGTTTGGATTTAAATCCTAAAGGATTGAGGGTGTTTTTTAAACAAAGTGTCCAAAATTGCTACTTTGTAGTGCCTTTAGAATAAGTGAAATACAAAGACATTTTTTAAACTTTCAACTTTACAAATTTATAATAGAGTATTTTAGGAATTTGTGAAAAAAAAATTCAACCTTCTTAATTGTATGAATTGCAAGATTATAATGTTTGAAGTTTAAAAAAATGAATTTTGGACCTTGCCCAATAGAGTTAGTATAGTTTCACTCAACTTTGTAGAAAATGAAGCACTATGCAATTTTTGAAATTTAGACTATTGGTAGATAGGTATGTTGTATGCCAAGTATAAAAGATAATGGAGGTATCTAGTATATCCCAAAACATATTACACTAAGAATATATATCCCAAATCCAAATCCACGAGTAAGACTTTAATTATTTTGTAGAAACTATTTTTGGAACAATCAAAATCCCAATAGTCAACACAATTTATTTTTCTTAATCAAGTACAATAAAATATAAGTAAATAAATAAAAGCTCATGAATTTACACTAGAATTTGTACTAATGGCTCTAAAAGTATTCTAAAATTTCCATTTCTAGTGCGTTGATTGAAAATTTTAAAAAATGTATTTTTCAAAATTTTCAAATACAAATTATTTTCTTTATACTATAAGAATGTGTCAAAAATTTCAGCCCATTTGGCTACATAGATTGGAAGATATAAGCACTCAAAGTTAATAGAAAAACTTCACAACTTGCTTGATTGCTCATCTTCTCTAGTAGCACATTGTCTAAAGTTGCCTTCAGGCCTTTGAGCCCCATAAATTTTGATTCAAATACTCAATTGGAAAATAAAATAAAATTTGGGAAGCTTACAAAGTTGAGATGTGAATCTTTGGTACAAAATTCACTTTCATCTAATCAAAATTGACCTTATATGAGCTTCTGGAAAGCTCTATGGGAGCTTAACCCCTAAAAGACTAGAGTGTTTTTTCAGAGAAATTGTTGAAAATTGCCATTTTTTAGTCCATTGTTCAAAATTAAAAATTATTATTCTTTGAACTTCAACCATAAAAAAATATAGTAGACTACTATGACAATTTACTTTATCTAGGCACCCAATTGCAAAAGGGGATACATGCTTCTACCTTGCATCAAAACTTTATGAATACCCAATCCAAATTGACTTTGTAGGCAACAATACTAGTGTGTAAGTACAAAGACATGAGCTTATGAGTCTTAAACTCAGTTGTAGGTATGTACTTACAACAATTTGAAGGTGTTTGTAATATATATACCTGTAACATAGGTACACTCACTAGAAGAAAATTGTGTTGAAGTCAATACAATCTATGTAATGTTTGTAGATAGGTTTAATTCTAGTAAGAATTTTTGAGGTGTTATGTTTCAAAGTTTGAAGTGTTAATTTTAGTCTTTCACCTATTAGATGTAGAAATGGGATGCTAAATGGTCATTGTAGAGTGTCCAAATAGGAAAGATGGTGTCAAGTGAGAAATTATTCATAGAAGTTAGATTCTAATGGTTGTGTCAATTTCCAACTTGGTAATTAAGGTTGTTGAATCAATTGGAATGCTTGGATATTTAGCCATCTTTCCTGAGTTGGAAATCACCCATTGCAAGGAGAACATGGAGTTCAACTCAAGTTGGCTATAGTGTCATGAGTCTAGGGTGTCGTTGTAGTGTATGGTGTGATTTGATTGTTGTGAAATTGAATTAGGTTAAGTTTTAGTCCTACTTGAATGTTAATTGTATTTATGTTGTTCTATTTGATGTTTGTTGGATGATTGAGTGAATCTAAAATCTAGAGCTATTAGAGATTTGTATTAAATATATTAATACCAATTTGTGATTGAGAATATAATATTGGTTTAAAGATGAATAAAATTGGAATTTTTGGTTTGTCTTCCTACTTAAGTGTTTCCTTTGGTTTGAACTTATGGTCCTAGAGAGTAATTTTCTATTTGGTTATTATTCTACTTCAACATGTTTTTTTGTTTCCAGTGCAAAATTTTGCATTGGAAATTTAAAAAATTTGCATTAAAAACAAAACATCACATAGATTGTGTTGAATATAACATGGAAGAGTTTATAACATAAACACCTATAACCATAGAAGGTGTTTATAATATAGACTCCTAAATTCATAGATTCTATGCTCACATGCTAGTACTCCCTTTTTGTAAAAACCTACCCGAGACTTCTCATGTATGTTGAACAGACACTTGGTCCTTTATTTATATATTTTTTTTGACACAAATGAAACAGAATTTCATTGCAAAAGAATATAAAATACAAATTGTCAAGCACAAGTGGCTTAGCAAGGTACAAATAAGGCACTTGTTCCTTTAGAGGTTAAAAATTGAAAGGATTACTTGAAAAAAACTGCCACCATTCTTTATTGTTGATTCTATCTTATAATTTTTTTTGAATTGATTGAAATTGCTTTTGTTATTTTTCATTTGTTTACCAATATATTTTTACTTTTTACTTTGATAAAATATAAAAATTACAAAATTTCCTTAGACTTATATTGATTTTTTCATTGTTGAGACAAAACATAGAACCACTCATTTTGTGGACTTCTATACAAAATAGAATTGGTTATTATTGGAATCCTCTTATAATTGTTGATAGTCTATCTCATTATAGGTATACATATTATAAAAACCTTCCATGATTGTAGTGTAACTATGATATAGATGGTATATTATAGGTGTTTATATTATAAGCACCTTCAAAGGTTGAAGGATATTTATTTCTACATATGCTGAAGGCTCACATGCTTGCATTTCCATACACATACACTAACATTGTTGTTTCACATATAGTGCAATTACAAGTAGAACACTTGAGAAAGTTGATAAAATATAGATATGATGGCACTATCTTTTACATAAGAAAGGGATTGGAGAATATTTAGAGTAGAATAGAGCATTTATCATCCATTTGCCTGGGCCATAATGCGCAAAAATAACATTATTCTTGCACATCATCCACAAAACATCTCTCCATAACATTGATCTTTTTAATTTAATTTTTTTAATAAAATATTTCTATATGGAAGATGTACCATGATTATTATTAATTCTTGAAGATTTTTGAGTATGCTTTCACTAAAAACACTTCAAAACTCCATTTTTAGTACAAGTACCAAATTTAGAAAACAAACATTTTTGGACACATGTAATTGTAGGATTTGTAGTACATTGGTTTGAGAAGATGTGAAAAAAAAATCAGGAATTTCCACCATGTAGATTGCAAAATATTAGTGTTTGAATTAAAAAAAAATCTTTTGGGGGCCCCACAAAAATCAAGTACCTGCATTTCACAAGGTCAAAATTTGCATAAAAAAATGTCTATGTTGTTGGTGCTCCATTGGATTTCTTCTTCAAGGATAGTTGGCTACATTCTTGAAAAATTTTAGATCATTTGGAATTGTACAACATATAGAAAAAAATAGTAAGTAGAAAAAAATAGAAAATGATTCAAAATACTAAATCGTTGAGAATTTAGTTATGGACTTGAAAAATGCCAATTCCAATAGTTGCAATGTTGTAATAAACAATCTACATCCTATAATTTTATTTTATTTCCAAAAATATTAAAAATTGAGTTAAATAAAGGACTTCAAAGTTTATTTTAGAGTAGAGATTCCGTAACTACTTGCAAACTAAAATTCCTCATAACTTTCATCTCATTAATCAAAATGGAATGATTCAAAGATGTCCATATATATGCATATCTAGAGAACCAATTTCAAATACTTATATCTTAAAATAAAAAAATTTAAAGAATTTTTCAAGCTTACCAAAGGTCAATGAAAATTACATATCATACAATAACTTTTTAACCATGTAGTTTAAAGTTATGAAAATTGTTGGGCCTTAAAGCTACGGCCTTGGGCACATGTTTTTTTAGGTCTCAATATAGATCAAACAAATAAAACAAAACAAACAACCTCATTTAAGGTATAGATATATAAATCTCTTATTCAATTTCAAGTTGGAAATTTGTAGACCATTATAAGTGATAATATAAAGTACAATGGCAATAGCATCTACTCAATTGTACTTTCAACACTTGCTTACAATGCCATTCAAGTTTGTGAAGAAATAAATTGATGTTGATAATAATGATCAATATAGGGATAAGTCTCTTATTAATGAATTTAGTATCTTTGATCTAACTTTGGAGTACATTCTAAGTCCCAAGTCCAAATCCCACTAAATTCTCAAAATTTGATTGGTGGAGAGTACAAAATTGGGACTTGGAGCCATACCATATAAGGTATTCTAGTGGGCTAAAAGCCTCTTCAAATCTACCCAATGAAAATTTGATGCTTAAAGTGCCTCCTAAATGGATTTTTGACTTTTTAACTATTTTAGGGGCATGTAACTACTACATAATATATCAAAGAGACAATTTGGAACTTAGAGTTGGGACTTTGGTCTTTATACTATGAGTCCTAAGTCCCACATTTATTATATTATTTATTAAACTCCTACAACTTAGAAAGTTGGGATTGGGGATGTATTATTGTGAAGGACCCCTAACATTTAGTATTGTGATTAAAAAAATGGTTCAACTATATGCCATCATTCCATTCATGAAAGACTGAAAATTTGAGTGGAACCAATAATATCAAGCCTACCAAAGAAGTATCTAATGTAGTTCATATATCTATCTTGTTATCATAGGAGAAACCAAATAAATAGGCTCTTAACCCCTAAAGGATTTTGTCTATATTTTCACCAAAACCACTCCAAAACTGCCATTTTTAGTATAAGTATCAAATTTTAGAAAAAAAATATTTGGACACATGTAACCATAGGATCTTATAATACGCTAGTTTGAGAAGATGTGGAAAGAATTACATCTTCTCATTGTAAGATATTAGCATTTGAAGTGACAAAAATCATTTTTTTTGCCCTACCAAAAACTGGGCAGTTGCACTTTACAAGGTCACATTTGTATGAAAAAATTTCCAAAATGGTGGTGCATTTTTAAATTCATTCTTCAAAGCAAGTTGGCTTCATGTTTGAAAAAATTTAGATCATTTGGAATTGTACAACATGTATGAAAAAAACAATAAATACAAAGAAGTCAAGAATGATTTACAATACTAAATTGTTAAGAATTCATTCATGGAATTGAAAAATGCCAATTCCAATGGTTGTAATGTTGTACTAAACAATCTACACCCATTGTTTTTATTTTTTTCAAAATTTTTGAAAAATGAGTTCAGTAAAGGACTTCAAAGTTTATTTTAGAGTAGAGATTGTATAACTACCTGCAAACTACCCACAACTAAAAATCGTCATAACTTTCATCTCATTAATCAAAATGGAAAGATTCAAAGTTTTCCACCCACATATAAATATAGAGAACCAATTTCAAATTTTTTATTTCTTAAAAAAGTGATTTTTCCAAATTTGTCCAAAGTGCTTGGCCTTGCACAAAACTACATTTCATGCGATAACTCTTTAACCATGTAGTCAAAAATTATGAAAAGTGTTGGGCCTTAAAGCTACCCCTTGACCACATGTTGCTTGAAAATTTCAAAGAAAAAAAATAAAAATTCCATTTGTAGTGAGCTGCCCAAAATATCTACAATGCCAAAAAAGGTGTTTCGGGCTTTAGGGATTAAGGTGCTTCTCATTCCCTTTCCTCTTAACCCCATTCCCAAGCATTGGTAGAAAAGAGGTCATGTCACTAGTAGAATCTTGGGCCCTATAAACTACAAAAATGACTATAAGAAGCCCCACTAGTAATCAAGTTCATCATGTTGGTCTTCTTATAGATTGTTTCCCCAGTGTACGGGTCCCCAAATTTATACTAGTGTGGGGCACCCAACTACAATGTGCGAGCATGATTCTATAGGCCATATCATAACATTGTACGACCAAACAATGGCCCCCCATACTGGGAAGGTATTATGCCTCCCGAAATGCCTAGGAGAGACTTTCAATTAATTCAAGGATTGGAATTGGTTGAGGGATCATAGATAAGACAATTTTGTTCCCTGTAGGGGTTTACTTTTCAAGGATGCAAAAGGTATCTTTACCTCATTGGTAAATAATGCTATGATCGCTTGACAAGGCACGAGTTCTATTGGCCTTTGAAACCATGCTCTCCATTCACCACCGGATAGCTTGGTGGTGCCCCCGCCATGACCCGTTTTTTCTACTCCCCAAGTCCCGTTCCTCTGCAGTTGGTCCTTTCCCGAATCTTTGTACTATTGATGCAAATGATTGTGATGCGTTTTGACAAGTTTGTTGTGGTCCCAAAACTTGGACACATTGCTTCAGAAACATGAACACAACTTGATTGAGAACTGCGAGTAGGTCCCTTGAGGCAACATCATGAGGCAACAACAGCAGCTGACTTCAACCACGGGCAAGTGGCAAGTGGGGGAGCCTTGATTGATATCTGGCAGTCACACCCTGCCGTGACTTCAATAATAAAACAACCCAAAAGAAACCCTAAACAACCATTGCAAGGGTTTTTTTCAGGGATGAATCATCAAAAATTGCGTTTTTTTGGTATGTTATTCAAAAACGAGAATTGAAACTTTTTTTTTGAACTTCAACTGTACAAAACTGAAGTAAAGTGTTTGAAAAAAGTATGGAAAAAATTTCAGCCCATTTCACCATGTGGATTGAAAGATTATAACATTTGAAGTGAGATTTTTTTTTTCATTCCTCCCAAATAGGGTTAGCAGACTTGAAAATTGTACCCTCTTGGAGTACAATTTTTGATTTACATAGTAATGAGAATTATGACCATTCATAATGAAGTAACTGAGATGTTTAGTAAATCACCTTGCAATTCAAGGAGGTTAAGTGAATTGGCAATACATGATTCATTTTTTGATGATTTCTTGTGCAATGAAATCTTTTTTATTTGGAATCCAAATGGTGAAAAGTTAGAGACAAACATTTGAAATATATGAAAAGAATTTCTAGAATTTTGACTTAACAGATTGTTAGATAATAGGACTTGAAGTTATAAAAAAATATTTTTTCTTGAAATTGTCCCAACATAGCTAACAAAGTTTGATTCCTCTTAGAATGAGATTTTGGGAGACGATTGTATGCCATATTTTATTAGTTACATACATGCCAAATTTCAGAAGTTGATGATCTTTTTTGCAAAAGATTCTCAAATTTTCTGAGCTACCCCAAAAGTTTAGGGCAACATAACTTTTAATCTGAACATCCAATCGGTAAAAAAAATTGGTTTTTCACCAAGGAGATACATATTCACATGTTGTGTCCAAATTTCACGAACATCCGACCAAAGATGACTTTGTAGGAAGCTACCCAAGATTTTTTTGTGTACATTGAATAAACACTTAGTTCTTTAGGGATTAACAACCCATTCATTCACTTAAACTTATACTATAGTAGTTTCCCTGCAAATTTTTCTCTTTTAAAAAAGAAAAAAAGTGACTATGAGTATTAAAAGGAAGTAGAAAAAAAGACACGAAGGTAAGGTGAAAACACCCAAACCCCGTCTTTATACTCATTCCTAACAAGTAGACTACTACTAAAAGTGTCTTCCAAAGTGTCATTAATCCCTAAATGCTTGAGGCACCAAATTTTGGTGTTCACAATACTTTGAAGTTAAATAAAACCTAATCAAGTTATTATTTTTAGTAGCTTATATTTTAAAAAATTATTTTTGAAGTCTAGTTTAAGCATCTAAAATCCCATTTCGAAAATGAATGATTGTGATTTTTCTATTCAAGATTTTGTGCAAATGTGTCCATAGCAAATCTTGACTTTCCTTGTTGTTGGAGGCTCTTGGAAATGAGCCTCAAATAGACTAGATCTTGTAGAAAAAATCTCATTAGAATTTTTTTTAAAAAAAATCATAGAGTAGCTTTGAGAAGCCATAAATTGATTGGGGACTTGGGATTATGCATGTTATGCCTTCTAGCCTCATATTTTTTTGGTAACCATTTTCTTAGATTTAACATGTGAAAAGAGGATTGAGAGACTTCAAATCACTTTCAAAGTTTTTACACTTTCATAATGAAATATTATAATCTTTCAATCCACAAGTGATATTATTGTCTTTTCTTTCCCCATGTGATCTCTGACATATCAAGTTTAAATTTGCATGGTTACAATTCCAAAAAATTTGATACAACTTTTCAAAATGTTGTCTTTTTATTCAATTTAGAACAAATTCCAAAAAGCCTCCAAAAAGCCTTGGACATTTTAGATGTTAAGTTAAACCATTTCCTTACTTAAGTGCAATTAGTTGATTGTTGATTCTTTAGATTTTGATACTAGGACCATGCTATGTGATAGTTTCAATGGCCTAAAAAGTTCTACTTTGAAAGTAACTACTAATTTTCTTTTTAATTTATGATTTTCAAATTGCAAATACTACAAACATGTTTTTTTTAAAAAGGTGCCTCTAACTATGCATCACAAAATTTAGACCCTATGGTTTATCAACAATTATCATGTAGTTATTGTTGTTTCATGGGTTCACATGTTAATTACAATTTATCGCATCATTATAATGCATTACTTCACTTCATTACGATGCAGTTGCAAGTAATGCATTGTACGATGCCAAGTAATGCATTGTAATGATGCGATAAATTCTAATTAACATGCGACCCCATGAAACAACGATAACCACATGATAATTGTTGACAAACTGTAGGGTGTAAACTTTGTGATGTGTTGAATTGTTTATTTTAACTTTTTTGGGTGTTTTCACCTTGGTAGAAATGTGGGATGTATATGAAAGATAAATATGATCCAAAAGACCCATTGCTAGTCTATGTGGTCTATATTTCCATTTTTTCCTTTTTGAGGAAGTGCCAAAGTGGTAATATTAAATATTATAGTATTGCTCCAAACTTCAACATTCATCTATGGATCGGATTGAAAATATCACATTAGCACATATCACATGTCTACAAATCTATTTTCATCCATAATTTGGTGATTTTATCTAATATTTTTTTGTTAAATTTGAAAATTTTCAACAATTTTTTGGCCTTTTAATACTATTTGTGTTCTAAGAGTGTGGTGCAAGGTCCATTACTTTGTTGCAAATGGCTGCCAAATTGCAAAAAAAACCCGTTGCATATTTCTACTAATGACATCAATTTGAAATTCACTTAAGAAAGACAACATAATTAAGAAACAAGAGTTGTTAGTATCTAAGCTTAGGATCTTAAGCCCATAAGTTTATGATTTTAGGCACCTATATTATAAATGCCTTCCATAGTTATAGGATATCTATGTCATAGGTGCTTATATTATAGATATCTATGTTATAAACACCAACCATGATTAAAGGAGATTTATGTCATTGGTATAAATGTTATAGGCACCTTCAATGGTTGGAGAATATCTACATACACCTAGACGAAAGGCTTGTAGGTTTACATTTCTAAGCTCACATGCTAGCGTCGTTGATAAAAAGAAACTCTTCTATGATGAATAACTAGCCAATTTCATTGTTTTTGTGAAAAATTCCAAGGATGGTATTGCACTTGGTCATCCCTATGTGAATTGTGTGATTGTGTCACTCTAAGCAAACAAATTTGAAAAGAATTAACAAAAGCATTGTTGAATATTAAATGGCAATGAGGACGCCAAGTTATCTTGGCACAAAAAAGTCACATGCATGACATCCCAAGCACAATGTCAAATGCTTTAGGTTGGGATGGTGACATTTGCCACGCACAATTTTTTTAAATTTCCAACCCAAGGTTACAAGCTTACATGATTTGGAAAAATATATAATTGGTTCATATTGAATCACTAAAAAAATACATTAATCCTATAAAATCTAGGCATTCAAATTTTGAACAACAAATGAAAGTAAATACATTTCAAGCATGAAAAATGAATTTTTCATCCATCAATGTCTTGAAGATTTTGAAATTACTTCTTTAACATTTTTACAATATAGATTCTAAAGACTTTGCTTTGCACATGTAGTCAAAAGTTACAAAAGTCATGAAAGTTATAATTTTTTAACCATATAGTTAAAAGTTATGAAAATTGTTGTGCCCTCGGTTGTGCCTTAAAGTTACTCTTCAATCACATGTCATGTGAATTTTTTTTAAAATGAAAATATCATTCGTAAATAGATGACTGAAAATGCTACTTGGTTCCTTAGGGATTAAATCCAAATTCTATATTGAATCCCCATTCTATAAACTTGTGTGGGCCTTTGATAATCCCAACCAAGGCTTTTTTTGGCATTATAGTACTAGATTGCACCCAAGAAAATTGACTAAAAAATGGCAACAAACTATGAAGTTTTTGCTTGAAAACTTCAAATTAAATTAAAAAAATCTTGAATAAAATCACTAGATTGTGGATGAAAACAAAATTATGGATATGTGATCATGTGTGCTAAATAATGTGATGTTTTCTATTCAATATGTAGAAGAATGTTGAAATTTAGAGCACCACTATAACATTTTGTATTGACACTTTGGGAGTTCATGAAAGAAAGCCCTAGTAGGCACCCCAAAAATCTTCACTTTTTGTTGTTGTGACTATTTACTATTATTAGATTGGTCAAATCTTCATATTTGCTTGTTGACAAGGAGAAGGAAGCTCCAACGCACTAATAAACGTAGCATATGGATACTACATGCAAAAGTTATGAAGGGTCAAAAACTTTTTGGTAGAGGTTCTAAAATCATTTCTTCTACCTAAGTACATATTGATTTTGGAGATGTACTTGGAGCAATGATGAAGGTTTTGGATGAGAGGTACATTCTTGGGGCCCATCTTACTATACAATGTCCAATGATGAGGGATCTCACACTCTCAATGTTGAGAAATTATAAGAATGCAAGTTCCATACAATCATAATTAGTGATATTTTATCAAAAATGATTTAATTTTTGAACCAATAGGTGCATTATTTGATTCTATAGTAATTTATAAAAGTATAAGTTCTCAACATTACAACCTTGTAGCAGTGTTTTTTTTTTTTCATTTAGTACTGGGTGCTTCTATCTCGACAGAGGGAAAGAGTGGACACTTGATGTGACTTTTTTTACACGAAACTGGTCGTTTTTTGTGGCTCGTCTCTAGCTTCAAATTAAGAAAGTTTCTTTTGATTTGACAACACTGGCTACTTTCAAATTTTGCACATCGAAGGAAGTGGCGACCACAGGGTTCTTGTTTGGTGGAAAGGAGGCTACTGAGCATGCACTTTCAAATTGTTTTAGGCTGCATTTGTTATCTTCTTAGACATTTTATAGAGAATTGAGCAATAGAATGCACACATACATCATGAAAATGGCGATTTTATTCAAACAAAAGATGAAACACACTTGCTAGGAAATGAAATGTAGATTGTCAAGTAGAAGTTCAAGAACATGCTCCTACTTCTTCTAGCTCTGCAACTAGCAAAATAGGACCTGCAAAACAAACACAAGTACTCCGATGCTTGATTTAGTAAAATACTACAAAGATTTGGTGACAAACTACCAATGATAAAGTAACACAAAGTTAGTTGACAATCATCTCCCATTTAGCTTAATCACTGTTATTACCATCACCTACAACCAACACAAGAAAACACTCCAATGCCTAAGTTAGTACTGAGTAGGCAAATGGAAGGGAAGACTGGGCAACAATTAGAACTCCAACGCATACTGCAGTCGGCACTTTGAAGTGTATCTGACAATCATACAATCTAAACCCCAAGCATATAATGTGAACTCAAACATAGAACAAAAAGGCAACAATGAATGACTTTGCGCATGATGTCCACATTGCTGGAATGACCTGCACTCTCCATCTGTGAAGAGCCAGAAACATGGCCACATGACATAATAAGAAAAAACAGAATGAAAGTACCATTTTATAAAAACTAGAAATAAAGAATACAAACCACACTCCCTAAACTTATAGCCAAAAGCACACAAGTGAATGAAATGATATGGCATTCGTAATCTAGCACCTGCTTGCTCAAGCGAAGGTGTCACGCAAAGGAAAAAGTCGCAGCTGCACAAGAAAGCTCTGTAGTCTGCACTACTAAACTATGTCTTCCATCTACACTAGCTGTCACGCAGTTACCGCATACCGTTGTCGCTCAGTGGCCAGCAACCATTGCTTGAAGCAGTCATCATATGGGAAGTTTTTCAACGTGTACACATTTTGGCAATGCATGCCCACTACCACGCTAAGGTGTTGATCCAATCTATTCCGCAGTTTATCTTTCAGGAATGAAAGAGCAGAAAACGTGCGTTCATCTTCCACACTCCCTAGAACGTGGACCATGGCAATTTCAGCCAGTTTGAGATATTCCCCGAAATTCTTGCCAAGTGACGAATTGGCATCCAGGGTCCTCCACAGCTTAGTGAGAGGGTTTACTAACTGGTGGGCAGGGGCATTCAACGGTGGAGGCTCCATGGCAGAATGGGCATTTGTAATCATAACAATCTTGAAGAGAGGTTGCTCTAACTCTAGCAGGACTTTGTCAAGAACGGCAGGGACACAACGCTTTTGCTCACCTTCACCAATCCACTTGGGCTCACCGTAGAAACTTTTTATGATATTGAGGTGCTTCCGGAAGCTAGTGGCGCAGTCCCCTTGCAGCTAGTACTGTGGATACACAACCCCTAACGCATCCATTAAACCATGATCTGGAAACTTGCTTGACATTTCATCCATAAGTTTGCATGTTGCCTTTGCAGAACAAAAACACACTAGTTAGATATGACAAATTCATCACTGAATGGGGACTACAACTTAAGTAATTGCTGTACTTCCATGGACAAAGGCCAGCTAGCAACAAATCAGTGGGCTCACAAAAAAAAATGAAAAAAAAAATGAAAATGAAAAAAAAATGAAAATGAAAAAAAAAATTACCTTTGCAGTCATTCTGCACAGTAGCGATAATTGCAGCATATCCCTCCCGATGTACCATGGCGCCGTCATGCATGGCAAATAGTGTCTCCCCACCCACCACAAATGTGAGCATCTCATATGGCAAATTTAGATTGGCATCCCACTTCATTAGGATTTGCTCGTGCGAGCATTGGAGAACCTGATTGTACGCATGGAACTCATCTCTGCGGAATGCAGTGTCTGCGTTTAAATAGAACGTGAAAAGGTTGGTTTGGCAAGTGCCCAATGCACTCACAAAGTCGCAAATAAAAGTATCTCGTCTTTGGGCCCACTGTATGAGTGTGTCCACATCCTCCAATAGCAGCAACAATGCCAACATACCCAGCAAGACGTGGGGATCTAGGAGGAGGGGCAAATTTGCCTGTACAATATACCAACCACAGAAAAGATGCTAAGTTCATGAAAGCACAGAACTCACACAATATGCCAACCAAAAAAAGAATGCTACGCTAATGATAGCACATAATAAACCAAGGGAAAAAATGGAGGTAGTAATTCACCCGGGCCCTCTGGCCCCACTTCTTGTCATTCTTGTCTGCATGCATCATTGCCAAGATGCCTTTATACTCTGCAAGCAACCTTCGAATGGGACCCAGGCAGCTCATCCATCGCGTTTTAACATTTTTTAGTAACTTTAATCCCTTTGACTCCAACTGTTGAGACAAAGCTTTGAATTCCATTGCCTTTTTAGAGGAATGAGCAAAGTAATTTTGTGTCAATCGAAGTACTTCGTCAATTGCGTGCATGATTGGCAAGGAAGATAGTGACTAAGCAGCGAGATTCAAGCGATGTGCACAACAGTGGATTCTAGTGGCAAAAGGGGCGTACTTTTCCTTAATTTGTATCGTGACCCCATTCTTTAAGCCTTGGAAACTACTCACTCCATCAGCTCCGAAGCATAGCAGTTTCTCCGAAATTTGGACATCTATGATTCCCCCCAGAACTCAAGGCAAAAGTAATGACATTCGTTAGCTTGTTCGCAGTTGCACCATCTTCTGCTAAATCCACCTTCTGTTCGCAAATTCACCATCTTCTGCTAAATCTTCGCTGAATCCATCTTCTGGATTGTAAGCAGAAGCGGCACACGACACCAGTTGACCATCACGTAAGCATGGATGGCAATCCAACTGCTATTATTGCAAGCACTCGTTTCATTTGCAGACAAAGCAATGAATTGTGCATTAGACACAAGAGATCTTATCTTCTGCTTTACGAAGTCATACTAGTGCTCCGCCATGATCCAGCTAGATCCATCGCTCCAATGCTTCAAGGGTATGTTAGGAACACCCAAGAACTCATATGAGTCACACCTAGCCTCAAATTCCGTCATAGGCCTTCCATTTGCAAGCAACTGGAAAAGCGTAGCAAACTGCACCCTTTTTTTGCGGGACTTTGACGTACTACAACCTTGAATTAGTTCAGCCACAGTGACTGGTCCACGAGCTGCGTAGAGGAGCATGCACTTTTGTGAATTGCACGCTGCCCATGTTTCGAGATTGTATCCCACTTCGGCGCCATTTGAACAGGCTTCCTTCGCACAGTAGTACAGGGCTTGCACCGCACCATGTGCATCACTCCATCCTCTGCCAAAATAGCTTCACTCCACGACTCCTTGGTAGACCACTCGTTGTGAAACTTCCGATGCAAGTCGTAATTTTTTTAACTACTTCAAAGTTGACGAAGTACATGGTCCAGTAGCTCCATTTGATTTTCTGCGCTTCGTCCCAGCACGAGACCGAGAATCCATAAAAGCTTCATCATCGGAATCAAACATCTCGTCTCTGCTCAAGTCTGGATCATCGGAATTTTCTGACTCTCCTTCGTCGTCCGATACAGGGACAACGGCAGGACATGATAGCAAAACTTCAGTGTCCAGGGACTGCGAGCCTTTGAGTTCAGACTCTGCCAATTGCGCACTTGAAACCCTTGCGTCAACCCTTGGGCCTTCGTTTCTCAAGCATTGCAGGGGACCCTGATTCTCTGAGTTTCGGCTAGAAGATAAATAAGTGCGCATCGTTCTTCCGCTTCTCGCTCTTTTCTTTGCCTCCACTTCCAAGGCTCGCTTTGATGCTTGCGCCTTCCGCTCAGCGGCCTTTGTTTCACGCTGCAATCGTTCAAGTTTGCGTTTCTGCCTCTTCTCCAAAAGCATGGCATTTGTGGCCTTTGCCGCACTAGCAAAGCCAATATCAACAAGTATAGCAGCGAAGTCTGCCATCGGAAAAGAGAAACTCCAAAACCCAACCTCCAAATTCCTAATACAAAACCCAACTCCAAAGTCCCAAAACCCAACCAACCAACCTAACTACACAGTAGAAGAGAAATCCCAAAACTCGACCTCTACATTCCTGATCGAGAATCCAAGTGAAGCAAAGCAAAACCCAACTTTGAAACCCCAATTCGAACAATGCTACGGAGCGCAAGATAAACAAAACATATTCTTGGAATTCATGGAATGATACTGTGAAGAGAACCAACGCAATTGGAAACTTAATAGTAGCCTCAAAACACACACCCTCCCGCAAAGTGTAGAGAGCCATCAAACCCTCCATTAACCTACAAATCAAAGCGAGACATAATTCTAGATACACGAAGAGAATGCATCCGCACCCTAAAGAGAGTGGAAATGAATTTGGCCATTTCCACTAACCACAAGTTCTGAAGTGGTTGTAAATGATACGTACTATGCAACTCTCTATGCAGCTAGGGCAAAGGGGAGTGGGCTACAGCGAGTTCAAAGCGGGAGCAAAGTTGGCGACTGAAGCCTTCAATGTACGAGAGAAGGTGGCTGGGTGCAAGTGAATGTGGGAGAGAAGATGGCGACGCAAGCGGGATGGAAGAGACAGGTCAATGAAAAAACAGCTACATCGACAAAAAATTGAAAGCAACCACGTCTTGCGAGCTAGCAACATCACTGGTAGCCCTAGGCCTGTTTCACGCAGAAACTGCGCCAAGCCAGGGAGGGTACCCTAACCCTAGGCGATTTTCAATGTTTTTCCTCTATTTTTTTTATTATAGGCTTGGTGCCAGGTCGAAAAGTTTGGTGCTATTTCACGCTAAATCGCCAGAATAAAAAATCGCTGCCTTGTAGTGTTTGTATTGTAAATGACATTAATCAAATTTGGAGTCATTTGACCATATAGATTGCAAGATTATAATGTTTTAGTGTTGAAAAAGGATGCTGAAATTTTCCTAGCAACACATTGGAGGTGAAATTTGATTTCTAAACCTACTCCAATGAAAAAGCTTTAAAATATAAAATTCTTCAAAACCACCATACAAACACATTGGTGAAAGAAAATATCATTCAAATGATTCTATGTGTCTACAAAATGTTTTTGAAAATGTCAAAAGGTAACTTAAAAAAGTTTTCAATATAACATCTAAGGCTAAACCTCCTTCTATTGAAATACTTCTCAAACACACATAACTTCTTAAATTAATATGAAATTTTAACCATAAAAACTAGTCTAACATGCACAACTTCTTCATTTTTCATATTAGAAATAGACATTGTATGAAGAAGAAACAAGCCATTAGAGTTCATTGTAATCCAAAAATGTTCGAATATCAAACTTTGAATGGCTCCCGAACATTTGAAATAATTTGGATTGACAAGAAAATTTTACTACAATAACTAGATACCAGTGGAAATCTAATCTAACAATTTTTGTTAAATTTGGACATTGGATGCAAAAATTACAACAATTTGAATTAGACTTCCAAAGTATGTGCAAACACTTTTCAACTCCTAGGGTGCTTAGGGGTTAAGAACATTTCAACTAGTAAGCATAAAAATAAACATGCCAAACATTCTTTGGTATGTGCCTTTTTTGAGAACACCCCCACCTTGTTTTTAGGCCCTAGCACGCATTTCAAGTGGCCTAATGACCCGGAAAAATCCTACTCCTCTATGCACAAGAATAATGAACCACAAGTAGATTTTGACATGTTTGGAAGTTCTTCTTGTGGGCATGACATTGGGCAATTCTAAGAAGAAACTCAAAGCTCTTGTGAGGCACAACTTTGCCCGCATAATCCTAACTCTAAGGTGCATTGGAATTTGGGTTTTGCAGGACTTATTTTGGCTCAAGTCAAAACGTGAGGGCACTATAAGGTAGGTGCGCCCAATTCCGTTTGTTTCTAATTTTGTCCCCTACTTTTGGACCCAATTTGTTTGTTTAAACATCCAAATGTGTTCAAAAAAATATTCAAATTCCTTCAAGATTTTAACAAAATTAGTTAATTAATGCCAAAATGGATAACGTGTGAATCCTCGATTGGTGGGAACGTAAGTGCCAATAGATATATAAAAAGGTAGTTATGGGGTGTTTATGAGACATTTATGACTACATTCTACAAGTGGTTTTGCAAATTCTAGGTAGACCACTTCAAAATTTTACAAAAATTACAATTTTAATTAAAAAGAAATTATAATTCCACTTGGGTTTGATTTGTAAAACGAAGACACACCTTAGAAAAATATGTGTCCCTCTCAGAATTGGCCCAAAGATATTCAGATTCCAAATCGGGGTGGTAATAGGCTCGTCTACCTTAGGTTGAAGTAAGGATCTCAGATTTTGGAGTGGACGGTGCCAAAGTTTGCACAACACCAGTTGCCGTCGCAGTATGGTGCGCCCGGGTGGGGATGAAGGGTCCCTGGATTGCTTTACCGGGCCTTGCTCCTTTCTGTCCCACCACCAGACAGAAACGAACCTGCTCCGGATTGTGGTGGGCGGGGATATTTTTTGGCCCCAAAGAAAAGGGCCCTTCAACCGATCCCCCCGTCCCCCACTTGCATGTAGACTGACTTTACTGCACAATAAGTTCACGATAACGCCCGCCCTTCGATTTCAAAGTACACTTAAGATATTGCATGCACAGGACGCTATAGTAAATCCGTCCCACGAAGTGAGACCAGCAGGGGGGGAATTTTCCCCGGGAGAAAATACAGGATTTTTTTTTTTTTTTTTCCCACACATGATAAAATTTGAAAATTTTGAATTCATGTTTGCAATCAGACACCCCAAATTACTTCTACTACGAGATGTCTAGAACATACCCTAAACACGGCACAGAGTTAGGGGGGGAGCAAGATCTTACTTTTACCCCGGAGAACCTGCGTTTCCATCCTGCTGGGTCCCACCCACTTCATGGGATTTTGCATTGCATGCTCCCGGCCTCCCGTTCCCGCGTTCTCCTCCGAGAGCTCCGTTCCCCCTGGCGCCCCTCCCCTTCTAGTCTTCTACTGTAGTAGGATGCCAGGGTCGGGTCGGGTCGTCTGTACGTGATACGGATCGTCCGGCAGGAACGACGGATGGGACTTGGGGGTTTGAGTAACTGCCATGTGGCCCGTCCAACTGCCAGCAATAATTCTGTGCCATCCCCAGTTCCACACCCACCAGCCACTTCTCCACTTCTCCTGTTCTCCTGTTCTCCACTTCTCCACTCCTCCTGTTCTCCTGCTCTCCACTTCTCCACTTCTCCTCTTCTCCACTTCTCCACTTCTCCACTTCTTCTCCTGGGGGTTCATTCAAGCTAAGCTACCTGAAGCCCCACTCGTATCGGGGGGCGGGGGGGACTAATTTTTTTTTTTCCTCAGCTGGGACACGAGAGATCTTGCGGGGCGGGGTGCGCAATGGCCGCATGCCAAAGTGGAATGGGTCAAGGCCGGGGCTTAACTCTTCCTCATCCACGGCCCTTTCAGTTGCTTGTTGGCGACTACAGTACTTGGGAATCCGGGCCGGGCCAGGCCGGGAGGAAGGAGCCCTGGAGGTTCCCTTCCCCTCCTTTCCGTTTCGTTCAGCTCAAGCTGAGGGGCTGGTCGCTGGCCTTGTCTGCTGGAACCACGCATGGCAACCAGCAAGGATTTACTACTGACTCATGATTAGGGGCCCCTAACTTACAGCAGTAGGCCTAGGGGAGGGAACTGGACAGCACCCAAAAGGACGTGCACCACCTTTGTACTTCAGGACCCATCATGCGCATGGAGGAGGGGGGGAGCCCCTTCAGTTGCAAATGGGGAATTGGGGAGGAAGACAAATGCAAAACGGAAAGGCGTTACAAAGGGGCTGAGGAGGAAATGGGGAGAACATTGGGGTAGTCACAAACTTGGAAGGGGAAAGGGACACAAGGGTATCCAAATGGCCCCATAAAAAGGGTGACTGTGGTGTGGAAGATTGACGTGAATGAACATAACATTGTTAACTAGAGGACTGCCTATCTCTCCTAGGTAAAGGTACAATTCTCCTCAAGATACTTGGGGAGGAATTAAGTTATAATATCAACAACGCTATTGGTTGCTCACTTTTGAGCTGTTAGTACTGGGGATTGTTTTGGTCGGTTGGTCTATTTCCTCCCCCCATCTAGAATAATACTACGTACAATGCTAGGGGGCTCTCCTTTTGTGAGGAAAGAAAAGGGCCCCCTGAGCTTACTTGACAATGTTATGAAGCATCTCGTGGGAATGGCTCAACTATCTAAGCTTCATGGACTTAGATTGTTGTGAACTCCATCCTCAATGCCTCTATTGAGAGGTCGACCTTGTATTAAAGAATAAGCATGAATTCCTTTCTTTGATAAACTCTTAGGTAGGGATGTAACAACAAGATAATTGTTGCGCTCCCACAATAATTCAATGGATTGTCATCATAAGCATCCCAACTAATGCCCAGGTTTGAACTCATAACCCACTTCACAAGTGTGCCAAGGCCAAAAGCCACTAAACCAAAGCCCAAGTGTCCTGGCCCTATAACATTATCAACCAACGTTGAGGGTTCTTTTTGCTCCTCTAGAAAGCAAAAGCCCTAGAGTTGCAGCTTCTCAATCAACCAATGATTCTTCGCAACTTTTCAATAAGCCAATGACACCAACATTACAATTTTCCAACCAACCAATGACTCCATGTATATAAAACTAAGTTCACTCCCCGAAATCTAAGGAGGGATTATTCCAATCTCCAAGGGGAAATGGTTTAGGTTGGTTAACAATGTTATGCAAGCCTCAATCCAATCGCAACCTCTATTATTAGGCCCAATTGCACACTCTTGCATTCTAAAGTAGTGAAAATTATATAGGATTGGTATTAGGCAACTTCTAAGTGCAATTGGAGTTGGAAGGTTTGGATTTGGGTTGAATTGGTTAGTCATGGTTTCATAACTTCAAAGAACACCTCCATGCACTTAAGACGCATAGGCCAAGGTTCCTTCATTATTTTACAATTTGAAAGGACGCTTTTGAATTATCATTTTAATCATGTAAGAAGTCCAAAGACTCATGTGAATTTAATCAATTAAGTATTTGCAACAACCAAAGGGACCACAATGGATCATGTTACTTTATAAGTTTAAGATTTTGGCGTGGTTTTAGAAAATCAGGGCAGATTCAAGGCTTGTAGAAGGTTGTGAGCTCCCGAGCTCTTGGAAACCTGATAACTATATTGTAGCAACAGTATGACATGGCTGAGAGACTTGCCACATCATATAAAAATATTTTTTTTCAAAAATAAGAATTTTTTTTCAATTTTTTTTTATTTTAAAAATTAGAATTTTTTATTAAACATTTTTTTGATAACAAGACGTTCTTTAACTTTTGAGAGAACAACAAAGGGAACAAACTAAAACAACCCTCTAGACCCCCCAAAACTCCTCGAATGGGTAGTTACATTACACTCACCTTCTCTAAAGTAATGAAACCTAAAAGCATTTGAATGAGCCTCTTAGTTAACAATCAATAAAACAATCCAAATTCTCATAATATGTGTTTCAAAATATGAATAAACTATGAAATTTTAAAGAATTGATTTTAAGTAGTTCAAAAAAGACTTTGGGATCTCATATCCAAAAATTTGATACTATAGAAAATGATTTGTAGGATTTGGTATTAGGTCAAGGTTGCAATTTAGTATACTTAATTAATTGGCATTGCCTTACAAGACATATGGGATTTTATTAGAGTTGCATTGGTATGACATCAAAAGACTTGCTACATGCATTTGGCACTTGATAATTGCCATACATTGTCTATAACAAGACATTTGATGCCCTACAAATTCAACACTAAACCCTCATATGTTTTATTTATACTTGGATGTTTTAAAATTTTATCATGTAGAAGTTGTTCAATTAGATGCATGCAAACAACCTAACACCATAATTTCAATTGTTCCTATAGTAGTTATCTTTCTAATGAAGGTTTAAAGACTACAACAATTTCCAATCATGATGAGTTACATTCAACAATAGTATTCATTTAAAATTGTTTGGAGTCAAAAATAATATGAGAGAATGAAAGCGCTAGTTTGAGAAACAATTGAATAAATGTTCAAAATCCAACAAATATATTTAGTAGTAGAAACATGACTAGCGAACATTATACATAGTGTCAAAACTTAGTGTTACAAGACCATATGAGTTTGGTAGCTTAGTGTTACAAGATCGTATAAGTTTGGTAGCTTGGTGTTATAAGACTGTATGAGCTTGGTAGCTTGGTGCTACAATCACATTATTGTAAATGAGTGGTACATTTATATGTTGGTATCAACAAAAATGAAAAGAAATTATTTAATTTTAAATTAGGTCATTGTATTTCTAAAACCTAAAAGTTGATCTTTTTTAATTTTCAAGAATAAAAAATGATATTTCACATAGTCCAGAATTTCAAAATCAAATTGACCTTTAGGTATAACGTAGCCTAAATTTTTACCTCCACCCAACTCACTCTTGTGGCATTTGTTTATAAGATAAAAAAAGACAATTTATTTTGTATTTAAGTGATGACCTATATATATATATATATATATATATATATATACATAGATATATATATACATAGATATAGATACATATAATATAATAATGTGAAGTGTACTAGGTATGTACAGACATGTGTAGACTATTTGGCTATGGAATTTTGAAGCCACACAACTAAAAGTGAGTCACTCAAGTGAAGCCACAGTTATTGAAGAGTTATTTAAGATATAAATATACACAAAATTATTTATAAGTTTTTTGTATTGTATTTTATTGCCAACAATAAGTAAAAAGAAAATATTTTAATAAGGCTAAATAATAATCATGAGAGCATAGGTTGCTTTTGAATGCACCTAATTTCTACAATTTCAACATCAACACATAATACATCAACATTTTGAATACACCTACTATTTTCAATATAATAATCACGAGAGTATATATTGCTTTTGAATACACCTATTTTTAGCATCATCACACATCACATCAACATCAAT
The DNA here is from genome assembly GCA_950106755.1 of Climacium dendroides. Lineage (NCBI taxonomy): Eukaryota > Viridiplantae > Streptophyta > Bryopsida > Hypnales > Climaciaceae > Climacium > Climacium dendroides. The sequence goes on from OX467086.1 coordinate 27,011,644, forward strand.
ACAACACATTAATTAACATAAATGTCATTATTTTGAAATTTTGAAAATGAAATTAAAATTCATGTAGTCTATTCACAAGGGGTATAAAAATGCATAAGAAATGAATTTATGATATTTTTTCCCTTAATGAGAACTAACAAAAAATAAAATGAATCCATGGCTCTAAGATGCAAGAGTTTTATTGAAAAAAATAAATTTAACCTTCAATGATGTCACTTTACGCTTTTATTCAAACTTTGTTCTTACAATGTGTGCTTATTCTCTACATGAAGGTGATCTAAACCTTCAATCATCAATGGCATCATTGGCAATGTAGAGCAATAAAGCCCTAATTATATACAAAATTTTAATCAAAATGTCTTAATTTAAATTTGTATATTCTTAGCATCAATAGTTTAAATATATCACTCTTTTTACCATGTTTTTTTTTCTTTAGGTGTTAATAGCTACCACTAAAACTATGGAATTTTCAAGCCACATAACTAAAACCATGAAATTAAGCCACTTAGTCGAAGGTCCTATAAAGTCATGAAAGTTTGAGGCCATACAATTGAAGTCATGAAATGAGGCCATACAAATGAAGCCATGGCGTTTGGTTAATTTGTATATCCTTTCATTGTACATGCTAACATTACACAACAATACAAATGATCTTTGTGTAGTCTCTTTGTGATAGAGTATACCATGAACATTGTATTATCCCCAAAACGTTGATTTATGTTGTCTCAATGATGAGAGTACATGTATAAAAGTTTGTTGTTTAAAAAGAAAAAAATTATAAGGATTTTGAAAACAAGTTTTGTCAACAATTTGGAAAATTTAGATTTCCTAAACTTGTCCTAATTGATTGTCATTGATACTATAAAGAGAAACCAAGCCCTAATTATATTTTTCCATTTGTATTTCATAATTATTATAATAATAATTTTTTGGTAAATCTATATCCTTCAGTGCATAGATAGAATTGGCAAAATGTAGTATAAAGTATAAACTAGATTCCCTTTACTCTTATTGGTGAGTCCTAAAGCAAATTGGATTTTCAAGAATTAAATTGCCAAAAACAATATGTTGTTATGTATAGGGTGAAGCTTCAATTTGAAGGCCTCCTATAGTAATGTAGTCCAAGCTTGAACCTAGAACATCTCTACTCTAGAATTACAAGTTGATATGGTAGACCTTAAGCTTGTTGCGTCTGCCAGAAGCAAAATTGTGTTGTGTTGTATGGTTTGGGATACAACTCCATAGCAACTAGCAATAAAATCTCCATCTCCAACAAAATTTCAAAGAATCGTTCAATTTGGTCTTTCCTAGTTAGACAACACCACTTGTCGGGGCTCTATTCACTGTCAAAAAATACAAACCAAAAGTTGGGCTAGCATCTAGAGATAATATTCTACGCAACTCATAAATATGAAGAATACTAGAAAATGATGTCGAAATCAACAAAAAATTGTCAAGTTTTTGTTGAATTGGATACTACAACCGTTCTTACTTTTTTTTGTTCATTTTGACTTACAAGGGTTCAAATAAGTTTTTGTTATTTGGGTTATGCTTAAATCACTATGGTTAGAATTTTTTGTACAATGAGTTTGTTAAAAATAAGTAATCATTCACAATTTGGTCTTTTGTCAAGTCAACAGACTTTGGAGGCCATTTTGATATAGTAAAATAACTTTTTTCAAAAAACTTTGAACTGAGAAAAGTTGGTAAATCAAGTTAACTTTCATTGTATATAATATTTTTGTGATTTTAATCTTTTAAAAAGAATTATGAATAAAATTCAGAGAAGATGTTTGAAAATGTCAAAGAAATTATTCCTTACTACTCCTCTCTAAAGTTTGTTTATAACTTTTAATTGAAGATTGAAAATCACAAATGGATTTTTGGAGATGAAAGTAAGCTTGATTTACCATATTTTCTAAGTTCAAAGTTTTTTGAAAAAAAGTTGTTCTATTATGCTAAAACGGCCACCAAAGTCTGTTGAGTTTCAAAGACACTAATTTGTGAATAGTAAAGTTAAAAAAAAAACTACATTGTACAATATCCTTAAGTAATGATGAGGAAATCCTATTTTTCCATTCAAAATTTTTTCATACCATAAAATACAGTTTTTTTTGCATAATCAAAATATGTATTTTACAAAATTTATTCATATGAAACTTTACAATGAATTCTTCAGCATGTTCTTCAATAGACTTTGGAGGTCATTTTCTCATAGTAAAATAACTTTTTTCAAAGAACTTTGAACTAAGAAAATTAATCAACTTTCATCTCCAATAATCCATTTGAGATTTCAAGTCTCCAATAAAAAGTTATGGACAAAATTCAGAGTGGGGTTGGAATGAACATTTTCTTTGATGTTTTTAAAGACCCTCTTTGAATTTTGTTTATAACTTTTTATTGAAGAATCAAAATCTCAAACCGACTTTTGTAGATGAAAGATAGCTTTATTCACAACTTTTCTTAGTTGAAATTTTTTTGAAAAAAATTGTTTTACTATACGAAAATGGCCTCCAAAATCTACTAGTTTTACAAACTAATGAGAAATAAAACTAACATAAATAAAACTAGTATAGTAATATCTATTTCAATCATGTGATTTGAGATGTAGTTTAATGTCTAACTTGCACTTCAAGCATGAGGTGCAAGGTTCAAACCCTTATGCCTCTACCTACCCATATGGCGGGGTGTCTACATTGCTTGCTTGCATGGTGGATTTGCCTAGGTGGCATTTTAATTTGATGACATGGCAAGAGCCACATGTTAGTCTCCTATTGACCAATGTTGACATTTTTTTATTTGACTAAAGCAACAAAAAAATTAACAAGTTTTTGTTGAACAATGTTCAAACCAACACATCCAAATCAACGTAAAATTGATAGACCAAATCATTTTTTGTCAATTTGGTCACAAATTTTCTAGTAGTGGAATTAGGTTAGTGACATTGTGGGATGGTCTAAAGATTGAATTTTCACTTGGTATTAAACATCAAGGGCAACATATCTAAAGGAAGTCACAAGATTTCTTTCCGATTTTCTCATAAATTTTTTGTTGTGGTTCACAAATTGATTTCAAACATCTATAGTGGACAATGATTTCAATGTTGAGCAAGCCCATTTGTTCCCTACAAACATCCTCAATCAAAGCAAAGGAAAAAACCGTGCATTACTACTTCCTATGGCCTTTCTCCCACGCATTTAGGGTGGTGGTTGGTTTTCTAGTTGCAACTCTACATTTTCAAAACCCAAATATTTTTCAAGCAATATTAAAATGACAATGTTAGTTGATTTTGTTGCCTTTATACTTGGTTAAGGAAAGTATTGTTTTTGTAGAGCACTCGTGAGAGCACTATGGAACATTAACACTAATTCCATCAAGAATTCTTACACTTTGAGACTACTATAATTGTTTGATGTTGTGGTGAACTCTCCCCAACTTGTCATATGGAAGAATCATTTTTCTTTCTACTCCACTCCTCTTTCACTCACCCAAACATGTGTAGCAATTCTATAAATTTGTTTCCTCAAAACCTCAAGGCCCTCTCTATAGTGTCAATTCACTAGTGTTATAAGACCAAATTACTAGAGATTGTCAATTAGTGTATTGTCAAATTTTAGTAATGGGCCTTGCAACGTTAGTCAAAATCCCATAATGCAAGCCATTTTCCATATAGTTGTTGGTCCAAAGTGTTTAATCCTAGAAAGATGATGAGGTCATTTTGTGTCCTCTAAATTGTCAACTATGCTTTGTGCATATTGAAGAATGAATGATTTTCATGTAATTTTTTGTGTACAACTTTATTGATGCTATATCCACATTATTGAGTTGAGTTCAAAACATTTTATTTGTTTTTTAATATTATATGGGGTCCTTTATCAAAAAAATGGTATACTATTCAATGTATTTCAATATTTTTAACTTTATTCCCTTAAAACTTGATTTTTTTTATTCAGAATGATTTCTTTTGATTTTGAAAAAAATTAATAAACTGAAGTTTTTGAAATGCGATTTCTACTTTATTTGAAAATTTTAGTAAATTCCTTAAAATAAGCATGTTAGTGAATTTTGAAGTTGAAGATTTATAACCACATCTCTGAATATGGAATGACATAGAAATTTTCTTTGTACAAAAATATTTTCTACTATAATGTAATTATATTAAAAAAAACTTTAGATATTCACAAAGAAAATTCAAAAATTTAGGACAAATATTAGATATGTCATTTCAGCTTTGAAAAATAAAACCAAAAAAATTCACTCATAAATAATGTGATAGAAATGGAGGATATAGAGTGAGGGTTGACTACAAGGTTCAAGGCTCCGTCTTTGGGGGTGTTAACCCTTAAACATCGAAGTGGACATTTGGCGTCTAAAGGATGACAAAAAATTTCTCCATATAGGATAGAAAGTGCAACTATTTATCCTCATAATTTTGTGTGGAAGGGGAGGTCTTGTATAGTACTTTAACTTCCAGTGATTACTTTTGCAATTTTTTAAGCCAATGATTCACACAGTCATAAAATTGATGATTTCCGAGGTCACCCCATCATCCTTTAAGTATTAATGGTGTCTCCAAGTCCATAATAAGGGCCGGGTGAATTGACCCCTCACTTAGCCCCTCGGAAAAGGATGAATTTTTTTAGTTTTGATTTTTTTTAGTTTCCATGCATGATAAAATTTGCAAATTTTAAATTCAAATTTGCAATCAATAGCCCCAAATTAGTCATGATAGGTGTACAAGGTAAATGAACCAAGCACAAAATAATTTTTTTTAAATATTTTACTTGCATCCCTGAATGACTTGAAGAGACTGAGTGAGTGAGTGCCAAGCCGAACTGACCCCCTCATATTGCCCTTGTCAGAACGTAAATGTAAAAATTGCCCTCTATTTTGTGCTGCCTCAATTTTGTATTTCTTCACCTCCGTCAGCGAATTTGGGGCTCGGATTGCAAATATGAATTCAGAATTTGGAAATTTTATCATGTGTGGCAGATAAAAGAATTCCAGTGTTTTCTCCAGGGGTAAAAAAAGGGGTCAGTTCGCGTCAGTTCCGTCACCCGACCATAGTAAGTTGGGCTCATATTATTTCTGTACCCACAGTAATTTTGCGAGCCCATATTTCTAAATAAGCCCCAACGCCCCCAAGCAAATCGTTTGTAGCCCACGCTCCTATCGTAATTGCACGGCCCCGATAGATCGTGGAGATCCGTGCAAGCCCCACCTGCCCATCTACCTACCAGCCCCGTCGACCCCAAACAGTACCGACCCCAGCGGTGGGCGCCACCGCGTCACTGGCTTCCCCCAGCAGCTGCAGCGCATCGCTCGCGCTTACTTAGATCCTCGCCCACCTTCTTCTCCGGCACTTCTTCTTCCCCATTGTCGACTGCGCTCATTTCTGCTCCTTCCTGCCTGGTGGCTTCTTCATGCTTCGCTCACGAGTAGTTTTCTTTCCTCAAGGGCTTGTGCTTCCCCTCCGTGTTTCCCTTCGAAGGTATACTCCCCTTCTTTTTCGTGTTTCAGTTTTGAAGTCAGAGATCCCATCACGTAGCTTGGGATGTGAAACGAATGCTCTTGTTGAGTCTCCGGGCGTTCGAAGGAAGCTCTCACGCGTCTTTGGTTGTGTCGGTAGTGATGTAGTGATAGGGATGCCGAGGTGGTGTCTTTTCTGGCATCCTTTCTTTGCAGCTTTCGATTTTGAAGTGTTAGTTTTGACCTAGTGTGTTTTGCGAGTTTCGTCCAGTTCAGAGGAAGAGAACAGTAGAATTTTATTCGGTGCTTCGGGGATTTCAGTGATGTAGATTTGGTAGGGTACTTGATGGGTTCGCTTTGAACCATGGCTTGGGAGTTTGGCTGTTGATGTTGTGATCGTTGTGTCATATGAGAAGTTCTTCGGTGTACTTTGAAGGCTGATTGTGCGCGTGGTGATTTTACAGGAAATTTGACGCAGTGTAACAGTGGTTGGAAGAGGTTGACGTTTGGAAGTTCAAAGAGTTGTTTGCGGTGATTGGCTTTGGTGGTGTTGGTAGGAGGGCGTGTGGTGCGGTGTTTTGGTTTGGAAAGCTGGGTTGAAAATGGTGTTCGAGGTCGGGGTCAGTAGAGTGGGCGGGGGATTGGGGGGGATGGTAGGAACCCCCCTGATGGTGAGCCACCAGCGTGCTGCACTGGACTTCGTGGCGGAGCTTCGAGGCTCCTCCCGGGCTTGTGACCGACGACCCATGGAGCACAATGACTCGCTCGTGCATGCGGACGAGCTACCCGTGCCCATGTTCGGGGTGGACTTGAAAATGCGCTGCACCTTCTGGAACAGGTGCGCAATTAGGCTCCGCCACGTACATCTTAGCCATCAAGTTTAGTAGCTTCAAGCAAAACTTGTATTTTCTTGGTTGTGACCGGGGGGTATGGGTTCGTGGTCTTGAGAGGGTTTTCAGCGACTTCTTGAGTTTCCTGTGGAATGTCTTCTCCTGATCTGAGTCTTTGCCTTGCCTGTAGATGCTATTCTGTTAGAGAGGGACGGAGGAAGACGTTTGCAGCAGTTTTAAAGATTGCTGCGGAGGATTTTGGCTGTCAATTTTGAAGTTTGTTCTAATATCGTTCATGCTTATTGTGTTCCAACAGACGTGCTGCTGACGCAACCGGATGGACTGAAAGCGAAGTGTTCGCGATGCCCAACTTCACAGCGTCTTTGTTCAGCAACCAAGTCTCTGAGAAGTAAGCACTTCTCAAGTCTCAGCCATTTTCTAACTCTACCATGTGTTTGTGTCCGTGATGTTGTGCTCCTTGCGGAATTCTAACGGCTAGCGGTTTATTTTTTCTCAGGGAGTGTGATGATATTCTGAAGGCGGCGCTGGAGGGTCAGGACTCGGCGCAGGAGATTTGGAGTCTGAAGACCAAGTGGGGCAAGAACATGAACGCCGTGCTGATGGCAAGTGCGCGAACAGACGGTGTAGACGCCATCTCTGGCGTTGTTTGTGTAATCATGCCGTTGGGCCCCACGCCCAAGCTGGAGCAGCCAGCGTTGAAGCTGGACTGCAATGTGAGCGCCATGGACCACATGAGCATCTTGGACTTGGAGGAGGAGCAGGTGAACAGTTACGACAGCCCTCGGGAGGATCTCTTTTTGGCTGCACTGGAGCAACCACCGTCTCCTTACTTCGGTGCAGTCAGAGACGCCATCGACATGTATGGTGACCCAGCCAACATCGCCTACGAGGCTGACAACACGTCGATCAGTTCGCAGGATTGGTGCAAGAGCGAGCAGAGCTCTGGTGCCAGCAACAGCTTGGTTCGTAGCAGCTTGACTCAAGCAAGGGCTATGGTGATCGACTCCAATGCCCGCGGTCGCAAGTCCCTCACTCTGGTGCTCGAGCGTTGCGGGTTTGAAGTTTCCTGTGCAAGCAGCGGGAGTGAAGCGCTTTATGTGTTTGAGCAGAGCATGCAAGACCCAGAAGGATTCTCTGTGGTGTTTGTGAACCTGGATGCTGCTCGACATGAAGATTATGCCTTGATCCGGCAGCTTCGTAACATGGAATCCAGTTGCAGCAGTCCGAATATCACTACACGCGTTGCCGTTGTTGCTGTCACGGACCTTGATAGGTATTCAATGCGTTTTCCTCACCCCTCTAATGACTCTGTCATCGCACTGTCCCTTGAATCTACCAAGTTATGTAAGCGTCGGATTGGGCAAGCTGTGAGCATGCATGACACTGCTAATAGAAGCTCATTTGTGCCCGAGGCAGTGTCATGAAAGAGTGCTCATTGTACTTCGTAGTTTGTAGATCTTTTCAAACTATTCTGATGCAGTTATTTCGTTACTTATGTGTCAAGTAGGTTTTGCATTCGGTGTTCTGTTTCCAGAGCTTTGACTAATTACTATTCCTTTGTGATGGTTTCAGATGGCAAGAATCAGGCCAGAAAGATGTTGCAGCAGGATTGGATGAGATCATAAACTATCCACTTCGAGTGCAACAGATGTGTGACACCCTAAATTCTTTGGGGGTTCCAATCGACCATCTTGACTTCGCCAACAAGTCACCGCGTACGTCGTTCAATTCATGGACCAGCACTCTCATCCGAGCCAGATAGCATCGTGTATCAGTGTGACCATCTTATCTGTAGTCTACCCTTCTTTTATTCTTGAATATGAAAAAACGAAACAGAAGAATCTTTTAGCTTTTTAGCTTCCATCAGTAGCATACATTTTAAATTCCCTCTGGTTTCTTCCATCTTTTAAGTGAAGTAACCGGTCCAGAAAGTTCTTTACCCTCTACTATTCGGTGGATGCTTTGTCCACCCAATACGCTGTTAATTTTTTAGGGGAGGCTCTTTGGACGAATGGAGTTCAAAGCTTTACGTTTGTTGACATGAGCTACTTCACATTCCGGCACATAGTGGTGAAGTTTCCAGTTGTCAAATTTTACAGCATGGAACTCTAGAGTGATGATCTCCCTACTGTCACAACAGGGTAGTCATTGTTTGGGCCTCATACAAGGAAGTAGACATCGTCTGGATGACCAAGAGAAGTAGCATCTCTGTAGGGGTTGTCCGGTGTGAGCATGTCATGTACATCTTGTCGTACTGCTATATTTTTGCAAATTACCTTAAAAATGACCATTCTTGTGGTCAACTTCGACTCCATTTCATCTTCTAGATGAGTTGTGCCCACCATTATAATGTGAGCGAGTTTTGCTGAATTTCTGAATTGTGCTGGAAAGATTTTTAAGTGAGTTTTGCTGAATTTCTGAACTGTGCTGGAAAGATTTGTGTCCGCATTCGGCAAGAGGACTTTCACTAGGGCTCTTCTGTAGCCTCTGGAAGCACAGCTGAAATTCTCGCGCAGATTTGTTGTTCATTTCGTGTATTTGTCCTCTGCAATCTTCATATCACAGACTTGCTTTTGAGAAGTTGCTATCTACTGGGCACCAACGTACAATACTCCCTTTTGTCAAAGGGAAGATACTTCTCATCTGGGCCTGCCTTTTCCGAAGAGGCTTCTTCTGCGCTTTGAACTTTGAACCATATTATCAATGCGGCCCACCGAGATCGTAGTATTGTGTACCTACCCACTTTGTCTTGAAGTCTTGAACTGACTCCTATGACATGTTGACCCCTATTTTTAGATGTACTGATCCCTATTTTTGGATATGTTTGACCCCTATTTTTGGATAGAAAATGAAGGAAGTACAATATCCATAATTGTGAGTTACTCCAAGAATAACAAGTTGCGGGGCATCATTTCGATTCCATCCAAATGGCGATCACTTGAAATTTGGTGAAGCATTTTTTATATACATTCATCCATCTTTTGGATCAATAAACACTTTTCAATCATATGCTTGCACTTTTTCATTCAAATTTGGCAATTTCAATCACATTTTTAATAGAAAAGGAAAATTTATAATAAAAAAAGATTACTTTTTCTAGAAAAAAAATAGAATTCTTATTGAAATGGTGCAATTTGATCCCATGGTATTAAAAAAAAAAGGGTTGATTCCATCTATAATAAAGAGAGTTGAGTAGGGAAATTTTTATGAAGAAAAAACAAGAATTTTATTGGTGTCAAAGCCAAGGTATTGGCTTTGGATTGTAAGGAACGAGGCTTTTGCATCGTACATTGAGTGTTTGATGGATGATAAAGAATCTTTTTATGTAAGATTGAAGTGCAGATCAAGATTTTTTGACTTTATAGTGTCAAAGGGCACCAAAAAAATTAATTTGGCTAAAAAAATAACAAAAAATTATGAAGATGTTCATTAAAAAAATTCATAAAATTACCATATTGTGGATGAAAATAAAATTATGGATATGTAATATATGCTAATGTGATATTTTCTATCCAATAATATATGGATGAATTTTGAAATTTGGAGCACTACTATAATATTTTATATTGCCACTTTGGCACTTCATGAAAATTGAAAAAAAAGCCCTAGTGTGGGTGTTAGTTTTTGGAATTTTGTATAGAAAAGGGAGGTTGTGCATAATAGTTTGATTTCCAATGAGGGCTTTTGGTTTTTTTTAATCCATATACAATGTTGAGGTTGTTTTTTGGCCAATGAATGGCAAAGAATTCTTTTGTGTGGGGCAAAAGTGCAACTATTCATCTTCCAAATTTTGTGCAAAAAGGGGAGGTCTTCTATAGTAGTTTGACTTCTAATGGGTACTTTTGGAATTTTTTAAACCAATGATTTACATGATACCAAAATGGATGATTTTCACAATCACCTATCCATCCTTTAAGAGTGAAGTAGATGATTTATAGTGTACCCTAATAGATGATTTTCATAGTGACCAGCTTGTCTTTATCAAGGTTAAAGATTTAAAAAATGATAAGAGAATTATTTGATTCCTTCATTACTATATTCTAGTTCCACATTTTTTGTACTATCAAGATAGAGTCTCTTGTAGCATACTTGATTGGTAGTCAATACAATGAATATCTTTGCTTAGTGTGTATTGTATGAATTTGGGATTTTATTAAGCTGCAATCATTATCCTTCCGCAACCTTCTATTTTGAAAATTTATAACTAATTCATTGTGCCTCCAAAATTTTGACAAATTGTTTTCTTAAGAATTTGCCAATGTAGTAAAAATCTCATCATTTTCTTTAGTATATCTACTATACTATACAACTCATAGGCTTAATTGTGTAGATATTGTTCCTTTGTTTAACCCCCAAAACACATTGCCCTATCACCATAGTAGTCAAGCAAAAATATTCAAAATCTTGGATGAATAGGTGCATTCTTCATTTCTACTATACCTTTAAAAGTCATTTATTTGATACTTCAAGTCCTCTGTGCCTTTATGGGGTTAACCCTGAAAGGACCAAATGTCCTAATTTTGAACAGCAGATGTATGTCTCAAGTACACAAAACTTTAGCTTTTCATCCATCTAAATTTTTTTGTTTGTTTATTTTTAATTCTCATACATTTGTAGAGTATAGATTTGCACAACTTTCTTTTGCAAATCTTCTTGTAGTTTAAGGAATATATTAAATACATCTAACCTCAAGAACAAACTTTTTAAGTTCAAAAATGACAATTAAAAAATGACTTGAAATAAATAACTAAAATGAGAATCTTAAAAAACACACCATAATCAAAACTCAACTTTTTGAACTTAAAGGGAAAAACTTTGCAAAATTACAAACATTGAATTGCAATCACTTTTAGATAGAATTTTGAATTTTTGGTTTCAATTTTTGTTGAAAATAATTAGTTGGTACAATAGTTGATTTAACCATATAGATATGATCTATGAATTATATTTCATAATTTTTTTTGAAATTCTTTATTAAATTATTATTCTAAATTATATTTTATAGTACATCTCCATAATTTTGAAAATCTAAACTCCTCCTTGAACTTTAAAGCTTCGATAAAGATAACAATTTGTAAAAAATAATCTACAAACTAAATCCCTAAATCATATACTCTAATGCCATATTGTCAAACATCGTTTTGTAGCTTTCTAAATTGTAAATTCAAATTCAATATAATGTTTTCATTAAATTTGACTATATGTTACCTATCAATGTGAAAAATATCTTAGTCTTGCAATTAGTTTTATAGAAAATTGTCTTTGTGATAAACTTTATAGTTAAAAAGTTTTTTTTTTAATATAACAAAATTAATTAATTAATTTGACATTTCTTCATAAGGGATGAAGGCAATATAGAATAGTATGAAAATCTCTCTAGGAATCATTTTATTTTTTTCTCAAAACACCTTAGGCAAAAACCTACAAGTCAAATGATCTTATTTGCTCTTGAAATTATATAGAATGTAACTTTTGGATCTTGTGTTTCACATTGAGAGTGAGTACTTCAAAAAAATTTACATTATTTAACCACATAGTTTAGTAGATATTTAAATTTTAAGTTTTATTTGGATCAATGGAAAAATATGTCAATGCATGTTGAAAGTGCATATCTTAGTGAAAATATTTTGAAATGATGGTTTTTTGTGCTCATTGAAAGACAAGAGAGTTGACAATGCTCATCTAAAATTTCACAACATTCTCATCATTTTGCAATTTTGGGTGGAGCTTGTAATATACAATGGTCACTAAATTGAAAATAGTGTTTGTAAGAAAAATAAGAATGGACACTTGTCTCCTCCTTGAATTCTTGGATTTGCCCTTTCTAAGGTGGGCAACAATTGCATTGGTTGACTGACTTTCGAGCCTATGCCCAAAATTAAACCTCCAAAAATGAGCCGTAAATTGTACTTCACCACTCAACTTTTAGAAATTCCACAACTGAAGGCAGAGTTTAACTTGGAATTTGATGAAACTACTACCATTGGATTTATAATGCAATCTTTGCTAGAGATTATTTTTATTTTTAAAAAAATTAAAAATTTAAGAACATGCAACTAAATAAAGGAACAACAACCAAAAAATGGTCACTTGGATCATTATGGATTAACCATATCATGATGTCAGCATAACATTGTTTACTAATGAGTCATGGGTCTTTGTTGCATCTTTGAAAAGGAGACCCTATAGTGAACAACTAGTTGTCTTAAGGTAGGTACACCTAAAATCGTGTTGTGCCTTAAACCACCTCCTAAAATTAATCCAAAAATGGTGTGAATACATTTTGAAAATTGTGAGACAGTGACTAAAATAGGATTTTAAGGAGATTCTTAACGCAATTTTTGGAATTTTTAGGGGTTTCTTAACGTAGCTTTGGCAATTTAGGTACAAGTTAGAGGCTTCAAAGCTCATATGACTTGAGCATTCACACCTCTGATGAACCATTTTGTTGCTTGTTGGTTTATGAGCTTGTTTATTTTTCTTCATAATAATAGTGTCATTTCGCCTCCATTTCTTTCAATTCTGACACCTTGGGAGGGAGAGTTTTTGAATGCAACCACTTCATTTTTAGGTGGCCTATGTGCTGTTTTCAGTACTCTAGTTTTAGAATTTTGTACCCCTATTGTGGTCTCAAATTTGCCAAAATTCGAAAATTGATTGTCCACCTCTTTGTTTTCTACACATATCTTCATTGTCTTGTATTCACTATATACTACTTACACTTTCAATTACCCACAATCCAATTTGTGGTGGTTTTGGGTGTACCTACCTTATATGGCTCCTCAACCAACTGCAACCCTTGCATTAAGTCATTGGTAAGTCCCTCACGGACATCTAGGGAAGCATAATACCTTCCCAACATAGGGAGGATCATTGCTTGCTTATACAATGTTATGTAAGAACCAAAAGTGTCCTATGCATGACTTTCAAAGAAGCTGTAGAGATGAAGAATGCACCGATTCATCCAAGAATCTGAGTTTTTTTGGGGCTAAATACCTTGACGATAGAGCCACGTCCTTCCATGGGAAGTTTAATGATTGCAGGACTTGCCCTACCTAATCCAGAGTCCATTGCAGGGAGCAATATAATAAGCTAGGCTACATTGCAGGTGTTGCACATTGGATCTTCAAGGCTTGAGCCTTTGTATGGAGCTCTGAAATTCTGGATAACCCCATCCTGGGCTGAAACTCAGCAAAGAATTTCAAATCCACATCACATCATGAGAAGGCCATTGTGTGCCATTTTCTTAGTGGCAATGGCAATGGGCTCAGGCATAAGGTACACCAAATGGTGCAATTAGGTTGGCCCACACTAATTGCTCAACATTTCACACTAGATAAATACTTACTTTTACTGTGGTGATTTTCATCAATATTTAATACAATAAACATTTTTGAAGTTGCTTAAAACTAATTAGCAGTACAACACGAGCGCTAAACCAACGAAACCCTAATATAAAGATCTATTGAGAGAGACGCAGTTGCCTCCACGTGGACGCAATGAGTCACTCATGAGTCATGGGGTAACTCGACAAAGTAAGGCAACCTAATTGCACCATTTTGTGTAGGATCACTCAAAACTGAGCATCTCATGAAAATAGTGCCCCCAAAAATTCAAAGAATATATGGAAACATGTTAAAAGCGCGCAAGATTTAAAACCGTCCTCTAACATAAAAGGTACATATTGAATTGTCAAATGTACCAATGGTGAACATGAAGCTTTTAGTAAGAGACCTATGCCATTTCCACTTCATAAATTCATAACTAATTCCACAAATCTCATTGAAATTCAAAATTCAAAAGCGATGGAGTTAGATGCTAGTTCTATTTTGACTATTGCGAGGAAAATTTATAGAAAAAGAATTCAAAGATTTTAACCCCTAAAGGATTTTGACTATGTTTTTGCCAAAAATGTTCCAAAATTGACATCTCTAATACAAGTACCAAATTTTTCAAAAATATGTATTTTTGGACACATCTAATTCTAGGATCTTATATTACATTGGTTTGAAAAGATGTGGACAAAATTTCAGAAATTTTCAAAGTGTAGATTGCAAGATATTAGCGTTTGAAGTAACAAAAATCCTTTTTTTTGTCCTTGCAAAAAATCCGGCAGCTGCACTTTGCAAGGTCAAATTCTTATGAAAAAATGTCCAAAATGGTGGTTACTCTTTGGATTCATTCTTCAAGTCAAGTTGGATACATGCTTGAAAATTTTCAAGCCATTTGGAATTGTACAACATATAGGAAAAAAATAGAAAGTAGAAAGAAATAGAGAATGATTCAAAATACTAATAAAATTGTTAACAATTTATTTATAGAATTGAATAATGCCAATCCCAATGGTTACAATGTTGTAATTAGCAATCTACATCCTATGATTTTATTTTTTTTCAAAAATATTGAAAATTGAGTTAAATAAAGGACTTCAAAGTTTATTTTAGAGTATAGATTCTATAACTACCTGCAAACTATCCACACTGACTAAAACTCCTCATAACTTTCATCTCATTAATCAAAATGAAACAATTCAAAGATTTTAATGTATAAATAAATCTAGAAAACCAATTCCAAATTTTTATTTTTTTTAAAAAGCGATTATTAAAAAAGCTTTTTTTGTTGCCCAAGCTGCCTTCTAAATGTTGAAAATTACATATCATTCAATAACTTTTTAACCATGTAGTCAAAAGTTATGAATATTGTTGGGCCTTAAAGCTACTTCTTGGAAAAATGTTGTGTGAAAATTTCAGCAAAAAATAGTAAAAATCTTGTTCATAGTGAGTTGTCCAAAATTGCTATGTTGCCAAAAAACATTGTTTGGTCCTTTAGAGGTTAACTTCCCCCAAAATTCAATGAACTAAAAAGTGGTGGGTTTTATGAACCTCCTACCTTAAACATGCATTAATAGGGGATAAAATTCTATAAATTTTTTGCATCTAAGCTAAAAATTATAAATTCTTTTGTTAGAAGAAATTTTAGAATAATAACCACGTAGATTGCACAAGAGATTGCAAAGATACTAGGCTTTAAAATGAAGAAAATCAATGTAGTGATTAGATTATAAGGCTTTGAATCTTCTTAACCTAAAGATGTTGCACTACAGATTTTGAATTTAAAAAAATTATATTGAATAGTTGAACTAAGAATCTAGGAAACAAATTCATAAAGAGAACCTTTATTTTTATTCTATAAGAAATTGTTAAGTAGAAGTAGATACAAGATAGAAGGAAAGAACATATTTTTAATAGCTTTGAGATGAAAATGAAACACACTAATTACAACAATGACATTGTTTTAGCAAGTGAATTGAGCCTTGTCAAACTTTATTGTTTATTAAATTATGAAAATTGAGTTAAAAAAATTAATTCAATACATTATTTTCTTATGGAGATGCAATGATTGACTATAAATCAAAAGCTTCATAACTTTCACATCACTAATCCAATCCAACTAGAATGAATCAAAGCTTCAAAAGTAGACCAAAATTTAATTTATGAAAAATAAATTTAAAAAGTATTATTTAAAGGATTTATAGGGTATTTTTTGTTGCTTGATGAACTAATTTTTGGGCTTAGGGTGGCATAACTTTTGTTCTTGGGCAGTGATTAAAATGAAAGTATATTTTTTATAAAGATATTTTGTTTTTTTACCTTTTAAATAGTTGAAAAATCATGTCAAAAATTGTGGTCATATAACTCTATTTTCAATGTTTCAAGTGTCTCCTAAGGAGACTTTGGGACTTTGGGGGCTAACCTTGGAAGGAATTTGAGGACTAATAGTATTCTATATAGACTTTAATATGAATTGTTGATTTAAAAATATACCTTTTAGTCTTGAAATTTGATAATTATTGGTTTGCTATCTTGGTAATAAAGCCAATTCTTCTAAGTCAATACTTAATGACATATTAGAGTCTTTGAAATGATGGGAATGATTTTAACCAACAATCTCTCAATCTTCTTTGATTTCCTTAAATATCTTTTTTAGTCTTGATGCATGGAATAAGATAAGCCAACCTATAACATACAAACCATTTATAATAAGCACCTAGAAAATGACTCATCAGAGTCATACATCAATCTATGACAAATTTTTTTTAATAAATGAGATTAGGACTTCATTAGATTGGTTGGTGGCCAAAATCAATGCCTTAGCTGATGGTGATGGAATTATTAGTGACCACTTTAGGAACTTCTACCTTTTCAATGAAAATTCATCACAAGAGCTACTTTTATTATTCCTTCATGTTGTGACTATGTTAAGGAATATTGTGATTGCTTTAGGTGGTAGGATGAACATTATACATACACCTTTTTGTTGGTTTGGGCACTACAAGAGAAAGGGGTGTTTTAAGTAGTGTCCTAGACATCACGTCTTTTAAGTAAGTTTTTAAGTAAACTTTTACTTCTAAAGACTCTTTTGGAGTTTGGACCAATTAGGCAATACCCTTCAAAAATTCATAACAAATTCATATTTTGTCAAAAAAATAAAATTTTGATTGCTCTCTTCATTTCTCACATTTGTCTTCATATGGAAAAAATACGATTTTTTTTGCTAATTGCGAGAGAGAAAAATACTCATTGTACAAGTCATAAGTTGGTTTACTTGAATGAGTGGAAATAATTTGAGTATCTCAAATGTGTGTATTAAATTAAGGCCATGGAATTGATGTTGAAGGCTCTATATGTACTTCCTTCACAATTGTGTGTTTTAGTTTTAATAGTATATTCAAAAATGCTCTCAAAGTAAAAAAAATTTGCCACTATAGAGTGGGTTTAAATAATTGTATGTCTATCCTTTTAGGAACTAAAGACCAAGGATTGTACAATTTTTTGGAAATGTGGTGATGAATTTTGTAAACTTTCAACTAGGTCAAATAGTTCATTTTTGCACTATGATATTTCCTCAAATGTAAACAAGAAGATTAATGATATAATTTATATATTTAAATCTTACTTTAGTTATTATTATTTGAGAATTTCAATAAAAAAATATCTTGCATATTATTAAATGGTATTCATTTATATATTGTCATTTTGAAAAATAACGTCAATTTTAAAAAAAAATTGAATTTTGAATTATTTAAAAGTTTATTTCTAAAAATTGACTATTAACTTGTTTAATGAAATCTTTGAATGATTTTGTTAATTCTAGAGATGGTAATTTGAAAAGTTTAATAATATAATGTAAAAAAATATTTAATCTAAGTTTATTAAACATTCCAAATGAAAATTCATTCATCAATTATGTTATTGCTATCATGATATTTTAAAATACTAATATAATGCTAAAAATCTATAATTATTTAAACACGATACAAAAAATTAGCAAGAATCAATCAAACATTTAATAGTTTTTAATTGATCAATGCAAGTTTAAATGTCTCATACTATTTATGAAATGAAATCTTCATTTTCAATTAAAATTCTTTAGTTCATGGAATATAATTAATAGGAAATTACGAATTATATTATTTTGTACATACATATTTTATGAATCTCATTACATAAATATGCTTTGTAATTTTTTTTATTTGTACAAATTTTAAGTGAAATCAAAACTTTAAACTTGATGATGCTTATTGTTGTACAATATCTTTACACAAAATCAAAAATATTAAATGCAAGTTGATCTCTCAATTAAATAAACTTATATGAATTTCAATGGACTTTTATAACACAAGAAAAAATTTCAATTGATGGCCAAAGAATTTGAAGGCCTAAAGGTTGAACTTCAACACAATGATAGGTTTCCTTTGTTGAATGATCCTACCTCTTCATCTAAAAGTGAACAAATCCTTCATGTACAATCTACAAATACATTTATTTTTAATTCAACAAATGTTGATCCTTTACACAATCCAAATATTTCAAATTTACAAAATGAAGTAATTTTCTTTGGTACATTTATGTATATATAGTTTTCATTTACATTTGTAGAAATATAATTGAATTGTAAACTTGTGCATTTGCTTACACATATGAAATCATAGAAGACCTATTCCAAGTGTTTTGAGTAACAATCATTAATCAATAAATATGTTCCAAATGAAAATTTCAATGTATATTTTTAAATTTTTTATATACCATGCTATTCATTGAAGGATTGGATTTCTATTGCCAAAAATACAAATTACACAATATAAACCACTTGTTTAAATTACATACCTAGAATATAATATTTTCAAATGATAATATCTTTATATGGAATAATTATCAAGATTAAACTTATCTTTATTTTGAGTGATGTTTTATTCAAGTTATAAGTATGCATGTAATATGCCATTTTTGAGGCTAAATGAATCAATATGAAATGTATTTGTATTAAATGTTGTGATTCATGGAATGGAGAACCTTGCTATAATGTTTTGACTACTCTAAAAATACCATCTAGAATTTCTCCAAATATTCCACCTCTTGAGGGAGAACCATCATCAAATGCATCAACTTCATCTTCAAGGCATTGGACTTTGAATAGTGATGAATATAATCCTAGACAAACTACAAGTCTTTTTAACTCAAAATTGTAGATATCTATTGAATTCACAATTACTATTGGCCAAATAATAGCTTCAGTTATTGTACTTTCATCATCAAATCTTGATGATTTGTTGTCTTCGTTGAGTGTTTGGATAATAGGTTATGCAATAGGTTGCTTAGCAACTTTGCCACTTTTATATTGGCGCTATAAACAAAGGTATTTAACATCATGGGAACAAGATGCTTTGACTCATCCACATGTTTCAACACCACCTACAACTACAACAATTGAATCTAGTCCTCATAATCTTTTGACTCCAAATCCTCATATTGAAATATTAGGAAATCAAATAAATAGTGAATCTCACTTCAACAAAAATAGGTGTTTAATTAACTATATTTTTTTGATTATATATTTTAAAAATTAAGCATGGCTTAACAACTAAAAAAATAGAGCTTTTCAAGTAAATAGATTTAGAATGTGGTTTTATTTTCTTAAAATTTAATATGTTAATATTAGTTTTTTTAGTATTTTAAAAAATAATATTAAATGATTTTCTTGAATTTTTTTCAAAAATTAAATATGATTCTTGTATAGGTTTTTTGTATTCATTGAACAATTTAAAATTGGATTGGATTGTTTTTTTGCAATATGGTTTGTAATTGGCAATATTTGATATTGAATGTGTAGATAAATGGCCTCAAAATCAATGCTCTATGTCCACTTTGCAAATATGATCTTAGTATCACAAGTGAATCATCTGAAATAACTACTTCATGATATTCATCTTAGATCATATAACAATATAGTATTGCTTGGAAATAGGACATTGCTCATTGTAATTTTTGAAAAGTTAATTCAATATTTACACAATGTATTGAATTTTGTTACATTTTTTTGGTCTATATTCTTAATTTTGATGTAAAATAGAAACGATGTCATATAGATTATTTACATGTATGAATATTTTTTCTTAAATAAGTATCTAGACTAATTAAATTTTGGTAAGATAATTGTACATTGTCTTTTAATTAATCATATTACTTGGATTTGTATTTCACTATGATCTAGTGTATTAAGTTTGAAATTCAATTGGTGTATGAGTTGATTTTATTAGGATTACATCACTTTCACCACACCTTAGTTTACAAATAAATCATTCAATTAATCAAATGTCATTAAAAAAATGTCTAATTAAAAAAATGAAAAACAAAATGGAAAATAAAAGTTGATACACTTCAAGCCACTACTAGTGACTATCAATTGAAAATTTTAGAATTTGAATGTTTAACCCTTGAGCACCCAGCCCATGAACACGAGAAAGCAGGGTCCAACGACCTACTTGCAATCAAATTGGCGCCACTACTGCGACTTGCCATCTACGAGATCTGACCGTATAGAATGGTAGTTGAAAGTCACGGAATCATGGAGGGATTGGTTACAAGTGTTTTCACCAAATGAATGAGGAGATTATATCGGTCAAATGTTTGTTGACAATGGGTGGAGGGCAATTTCGAGAGGCAGGATCCTATTACTGGGGCGCTTAGGGGTTAAATCATACATAATCCAATTCTTAGAAGCTATAAATATGTCTTTATATTATATAAATTTATAATTTATAATTATTTCTTAAAATAAAAATGTATTGTAAGAGAATACAGAGCAATCCTCTATTGACTACCTCCAAATGGATGATTGGTTGAGGTGCTGGTACCTTAAACAGCCTCCGTGGTTGACTAATAAACTGTCTGAAATCAGAAACTCTGGATGATGACGATGAGGAGCAATTGCTTCTAATCTCCATCTCTCCACTAGTCAATACTTTGGCTAACAAATTTGCACTATTTTAATGCACGTCTGGCCAACAGTTCCGCAGCCACCGAAGGTTTGATGACATACTTGGGCGTCCACTGTATTGACCATAACCCAAATTACTACTCATACTAATTAATTAGGTCCAGTTCTTGAGGGTCAATGGTTTACGTCTGTGCAGGCACTTCCACTAAACAAAAGTCCAAATGAACTTGGTTTCAGTTGCTATATAATAAGCTCACCGAAGGTTCAATCTCCATCATCTGATCAGTCAAGTAAACCACTGATCGATCGAGTGTAGCAAATCCCATTGCATTGGTACTTGGGTTGATTTCATCAGTTTCGGCCTCAAGCTTTCCGCATCCACCACCACCACCACCATGACGACTCCATCTGGCACCGCTGTGACATTGGTGGCCCTGGCGGTGTGTCTGTGCAGCTTGGCAGATGCAGTGCAAGCTGCAGGCTGGTCCAGCATCCTCACCTCGCAGAAGTTCGACACCTTGTTTCCCAACCGGAATCATAAGTTCTACACTTATCAGTCCCTCCAGCAAGCGGCAGCTCTGTACCCTGCATTTGGAGCCACAGGCAGCTTGGACACCCGGAAAAGAGAGGTGGCTGCTTTCCTGGGACATGTTATGCAGGAGTCGGGCAGTACGTTTTCAAGCCTTCGATGTATACCATGTTTGATTTGGGGTAGATTTTTGAATTATTGAATTCTTTGTCAACATTTTGATCTTTTATCATGTGGAGGAGGATCTTAACCTGATGGGGAATTGATTTTAACCTCATATTTGTTAATATGGTGGCTTGTTTCAGTACTGTGGGACTTTGTAGCTGTGTCAGTTTTTGTTTGTTTTTCATACTGGTCGATAGGCACTTGACTACTTGAGAGTGCTAATTTTAAAGCTCTAGGCATTTGAACGTCGCAACTTTAGTGCTCTGAAACACTCCATTACAACCTATATGACCATTTTTCAGGTTTGCGTTATACCAACCAATTTGGGAAGCCGGGGGGTTACTGTGATTCCAGCAACAAAAAGTGTCCCTGTAAGTCAGGGAAATCATATTACGGACGTGGCCCTCTTCAGATTTCATGGTAAGAGGTTCTGAATATATGTACCGATTTCTCATGCGTGGTAATGCCAGTCCATTTTAGAGTGCGAAACCATGTAGTCCTTCCACTAATTCACTGATACAGTATATTGTACGCACGGGTCTTGTAGGAATTACAACTACTGCCAAGCCGGGAAAGACTTGCATCTGAACCTCCTGCAGGACCCGGATCAGGTTGCGACAAACGCTGTGACTGCGTGGAAGACTGCGTTCTGGTTCTGGATGAGTCAGCCCTGGGCAGGCAACAATTGCCATGTCAAAATGACCCAATCCTCGCCCAGCTTCGCGGCCACCATCAGGCTCATCAACAGTATGGAATGCGGGGGCGGGAATTCGGACGCAGTGAATAGCCGTGTGCAGTATTACAAGAGTGTCTGCAAGGTTTTGGGTGTTGACCCTGGGTCGAACCTCTATTGCTGAACTCTGGTTTCAAACAGGACCATGAGTCAATGTGGTATGTGGTCTATTAAGGCATGGCTGAAATGGAGTTGATTGATCATTTCCTTTGTGATAGAGTATTCAGAGTTAAGAATAAGATTGTTGGATGATTGTGTCATATAGCCCCCATCATGTGTCTAGAATTCTTTCTGGGCATGATTTGCTGTCGTGCACCATTTTGTTTCCAAAGCAGAATAAAACTACCATGGACCACGAATCTACTTCAAGATTGCCAAAGCGATTCTTCACGTGGACATGTTATCTCTTCTATTAAATGCAAACTGTGTCAAATTTTCATTCTCACAGTTTTCATTCATTCATTTGTTCTTGTTGAATCCTAATGACATCCAAACATTTTCTCAATGAAACCTTGCAACTTGTGAAATCTTTTTGGGTGCAGTAGAACGCGTTGTCAGTGGTTGAAAAAATATGAATCACAATGTAATTAGAAATCAACTACGTCTTGCCAGTGAGTTAGAACTTATGTGTATCGTAAGGGTGTCACTCATTGCACTCATTGTATGACTCTAACTCCGCATCCTTACAGCTGAATACTCTTGTCTCTCAGATTTCTATCCAGACAACACTCAAAGTGTCACAGAACTGACCCATTTGCTTGCCACAAAAACCAAGAAATTCTGCGAGATTCGTAGTTCTATCCCAGTGAATAGAACATGCGCAGCTAGAGTTAACATGGACCCCAGTTTCGAAATACAACAGAGCAATCTTTGCTTATTTGTGATGGAAGGACACATGGGAGACTAGATGCGGAATTTCCATGTGCCATTTTCTCAGTGTGCCATTCCCACAGTTCAGACTGGGCGGTCTGAAATCTATTAGTGTACTAATTTCAAACCGCCCGGTCTGAACTGCGGGATGTCAAAGTCACAGAATATTTGCCATTTTAATGAAATTCCCCATCTAGACTCTCAATATCCAAGCCTAAGATAGTACGGTTATTCAACTCCATCCCACAGGTATATCGGATTCATTCATTCGGTAAAAGATCAGCCTCAAAATGTCAATGAGATCCTATCGAGCTTAATCTTACTACAAATGAGCATCACCAGCCAGACAAACGCTGCTCCATGCTGACGTGCCCTAGCGGCTGGAAAATCCACTGCTCTGTAAATAACACTGCAATGAGACCCTGCCAACCATTCTTTGGTAGTAGCCACTCTCTTCCACCATGAGAAAGGTCAAAGATAAGTGATAGCCCACTTAATCTCTCACATGAGGCTTCGTCCCGAGGTCGTGACCAAATCACATATAATCTCCCAGTCCATGTAAATGATAAGACCAAGTGACGTCGTCTTCTATCAATGGCAATACCAGAATGGTCCATACATATACACTTACGTTTTAAACCAGCTTGCCACAACACTCCAATAGTTCCTTCCGAATCGAACTGAAGGTTGGTCGTCGTCTCGGGTTTTGATGCCAGCACTTCTCTATAAGCTGCTTCCAAACCACCGGACAACTTTCTGGAAACAATGGCCGCCCTCCTGCACAAACTCTATCTGCCAATTCCCGTCCTTGGCACACTCCTTCAAAAGGGTACTGACCAGAAATGATCTCATACAAGGTCATTCCGAAACTATACACGTCTGCGGACCAGGTGTAATGGCACGCATCTTTCAGAGCATGTACCTCTGGAGCCATGTAAGCAGTAGACCCCTGCTTTCTTGTGTGAGCTATGGACATGTCGGGACCCTGCAGTTTGGCTGACCCAAAATCAATTAGTTTCACGACGTAGTAATTATGCCCCACGTCTTCTTGCACCCCGCTCTTCTTCATATTCACGAGGCAGTTTTGTGGCTTTAGATCCGGGTGCAACACCCTGCACTTTCTCATATGGACCATGGCTTCGACGATTTGGAGTATTATATCCATTGATACAGATAAAGGAAAAGGCGTCTCACCCTCACCTCGACGCGATTTCCTTATCAACTGTCCCAAGTCTCGTTCCATAAGCTCGGTCACCAGGTAACCTTTCTGTTCCATATCCTCGTATGCACATCCAATGAAGGTCACCACACTGGGATGCTGCACTCGTGCTAGAATTCCTGCTTCTACTTCAAGGTCTGATTTTGCATACTCCCCTGTATATACAGCTATAGCCACCTGGTGTTCCAACCATGCGCATTTTAGAACTGTCCTACTACTTCCAGTTCCAGCAACTTCTTGGATAACAAATGGCGGCTTCTCTGGAATCCAGAAAGAATCTGGAACCAAACCTGATACATCAGAGATCACATGTGGGTCTAACCTCTTTCTCAGCACAGATTCATAAACCTCCAACTCTAAAGATCGTTGCCTAGGTCCATTTTCCAACTTCGTGAGAGCTTCATTTCGATCGCTGACAAAGTCATCTGTCATAATCTGGACCTCCAAAGAATCATCTTCAGGTTGCAATTCCTGAGCTGTTGGCTGGAGAACTGAACTCAGTTGATTGATAGATCTCCGTATCCAGTTTCTCTCTGCTTTTTCATTAGGACCAGAACATTTTGGATCTATTGGGGCTTCCAACAGCTTCAGGAGCATATTAGAAGAGCAATCCAAATCACGAGTCACTATGGGAAACTTAGAGCATGCTGGAAGAAATAGAGAAAAAGCAGCGGTCATCCAGTCCTCTTCAGCACAAATCGACAATAAGTCCTCGGCCGCCACCATACAACAGATAAATCTGTCCAGAAGAAACATAACTGGATCCCAATTCAAACTCGCATGATGCAGATCCAATCTGAGATCTGTCGCCCCTTCAGAGAACCAAAGCCAAATTCTCGATACTTCATACTGCGTTTTTTCGACAAGATATGCACTCTGAGTACGACAAATAGTCATCGAAAACAGGATCCGCACGGTTCGCCATCGAAAACAGGATCCTTGAAATTATTTCCAACTGTCTCCGTACATGATCGGGCGGCTGAAAGTGCTGCAAGATAATTGAAGTCAGCTATATGTGAAATCTGATCAACGAAACTCACTCTACTGAAAAGAATGAACAACCATGAAGATAAGCAGTGAATACATAAATATAAAACTCAAGAAAACATTCATTACTCCTCCTTGTGTATGTCAGATTTGATGTAAACTGAACGCGTGAACTGCAAACCCATATGTGGGATATTCGGTCCACACTTGCGACTGCTACTGCTGGTTCGTGACTTATGGTGTTGGTTTCTGACAACCGGTAACTCAAAGTAATCAACTCAAATTTGACCTCACCCATATCTTAAGAAGCTCAACCAGATAGAACTGACTCGTCAGTAACCAAATGCCCTGAAATCGTCATGGAATAGTAGCAAAACCGTTGCACTACCGGAAGCTAGAACGATTGTCTTTGAAATACCCGAGGTACAACTTTCGCAGGTTGGACACAACTTCCAAACATTGAATTTACTTAGCAGATTCCATTTCGGTAGATTTGTGAGTTTCAAAAAAATCCAAAAACGTCTGAAGCTCCCTGGGACAATCCTTCGTGGTAGCTTAATATCTCTCAAGAAATTCGGAATTTCTCAAAACAATATTATTAGTCCCAACGCAAACATTGAAGAAAACGAAACAGAAGAAAAATAGGTCCTCTGAAAAATGTGGGACAGGCGATGATCATTGAAATACTAATGCCCCGTACATTAACCAATTGCATGCTCGAAGCGCTAGCGATTCTTCAGAAATCTCTAAGACGGACACGTAAACTTAGCAAAGTCATCCACTTATACGTTAAGAAATTGGGGATACACCGCTCTACTTTCGTTTCTCGGGGAGGAGAGTGGCTCCAAATCGTCACAGAAACTTACAGAATCCTTTGCAGATTCCTCATGACCGTGACTCCGGAGTTTTGATGATTCCAGAGCATTCGAGGCCCCAGAGCCAGTTGCACCGCCTACAAGCCTGCGCCGGGAAGCATCAGCCTCTGCTGCACGCTGGGTCTCTCGGAGATTTTGACCTGCCGAAGCACGATCACCTGCCGCTCCGCTGCTTTGGCCTCCAGCAGCACCCTGACAAAAAAGTAGAGGAATCAAAATGAGAATTACGCAATCATGGACAGAAACACAAGGAGCAGCTTCGAGGAATTGAGCTTTAACGACCTCAAAACAATAGCCGGGACCAAGGAACACCAGCAGATGAGACCATCACACTCGAAAAAGTGAATGGTGGTGCACGAAACCCAGTGGGTCACAACGCCTGACAGCAGGAAATATAATGTATGTGGAAAACACAAATAGAATCAGATGATTTTGCATACGATTACACAAAAATTCAAGCACTCGAATGCCTGAACTGAACTCATGTTTCGCATACCAATGTGCGGAATGGAACACGAGAGATTTGTGACTGCTGGAGCTCTCGCTGGTACGTCAAAATGGTCCAATCGAAAACGTAGTCAAATTGAAAACCTGCACGAATACGAATTTCAGTCAAACCTGAAGATCGAACCAACATGGAAAGCAAAGTGTGTCGAGGCGATCAGACAATTAACAAACAGTCACCTACTGCCTCTTCTATGATTCACAAGATGTAAAGTTTCGATCTGAAATATACACTAGAAAAACGCATTAAACCAAAGCAGTGGACACCATCCACTCACGCTCTGATATTCCATACAACTCACAGACCAGGCTACATCTACAAAAGCGTCAAATTGCATTACCCTCACGAATAAACAGGTCACGGAAGATTCGTTTCAAGTATGCATAGTCGAGCTTGTCATCGAAGCGCAAAGACCGGCAGTAGTGGAAGTACGACGCGAATTCGGAGGGATAATTCTTACACAGAACCTGCACGAAGATGAGGAGGTCAATACCGGAAAGGAAACTCAGACTTCCCTCTGAACATACTACAACGCCCCCAACAAGAACGCCTCATCAACTCCAAGGCCTCCAATCGGATTGTTTTGTTTTGTCACGTTGAGATCTCCCGGAACGTGCTAGCGTGCTTGGTACCGTCGGAAAGCCCTCGGCGAGGACACGTGCACCGGCTTCGTTTCGGTTTCGTGGCGTTCCCACGTATGCTCTGAAAGTTATGCATTTTTGAGTTATTTTTGGTTCTTAAAAATTATAAAATTATTTTTGGTTCTTAAAAATTAGAAAATTATTTTTACTTATATTTTGGTCAGAATCTTGGTACCGTCGGAAAGCCCTCGCCGAGGAGGGGGCCCTCGCCAAGGAGGGATGCACCCCGACTTGCTTTCGTGGCGTTCCGACTCACGGTGTGAAAGTTATTGAATTTTGAAGTATTTTTATGAACTAAATAATTAGAAAATTACTTATACTTCTGTTTTGACTGTAGCAACGGCACAGGGTACACTAGTACGCATAAAGCTAAATGTTCTCAAGGCCAAGGTCTGAGTGATAGAGATCTCGGGCAAATACCTCAATGGGCGTGGACATTTTCTTCTCGCTGATCCTCTCATACTTCTGCTTCTTCGTTCCTGCCTTCAGCCCTTGCCAAGGAAGACTGGTTCACAAAACACAAATCCATTTTCAACAATCACAGCACCCTGCATTCTAACCTTCAAAAGCTGCTCCACCGCATTAACGCTTGATACGCAAAGAAATACAGATTACAAGCACAGAGCCGGTCTTACGATCTCGTAAACGTGGATAGAAAACAATGCGATGTGAAGTAAACGCATGAACTAGCGGTACAACATTCTTGCACAAACAACCTCAGAAAGCATCACGCAACTCACCTGCCCCTCAAAAAGTACATCAATGGGGAATTTCATTGAAATGGCGAATATTATGTGACTTTGACATCCCATAGTTCAGACCGGGTGGTTTGAAATCTCGTACGCTAATAGATTTCAGACCGCCCAGTCTGAACTGTAGGAATGGCACATTCTGAAAATGGCACATGAAATATCGCCACTTTAATGAAATTCCCCATATCAGTACGTAACCAAGAGACTCCAAATCGTCTCTTCTGCTTTGCTCTGGTCATATGATACAAACCAAATCGATCAGATGCCACCCGAAGTGGGAACAAGGGTGCACGGAAGAAAGAAGGAAGGACACGGTGCAGAAGGAGCAGGAAATTATCAAGAAGAAACTACTTACCTATGCCAAGATGCGTGTTGATACTGGCGTACCGGGCAGTCCCCGTCAGATTTTTGTTTTCCCTAATGATCAACAGACAATCAGTCAACATCTTGAAAACATGGTACCAGTTCCAAAATGGATGTAAATAAACCAAATGATCGGAGCGCAAACTTGTTGCTGTCACGACCCCTGTGCGTGGAACATCCAGGAAGAAAACCAATAGTTCGAAACATGTTGCGCACTGCAAGTCCAGAAAGACGCCAGGGTTACCTGTAAGGAATATGCTGATGGGTGGAGGGGTCACGGTACTTCTTGGCAAGCCCAAAGTCGATAACGTAGACCTACACAATCCAACCTGCGCTCAGAAACTTGAAGTGCTAACAAAGAAGTACATACTTCGAAACCATATGCTGCTTCTTGTCTTTCTTACCAGCCTCCACTACTAAAACCTGCACTTCCATCAAGATTGTCGAGCGTCCTGGTTCTCTCTGATTAAGAACTAATATAATATAGAAATATGCCGACCAATTTGACAAAGAAAACCATACGCAACTTCTCATTGAGCTCTGTCTCTACCCTGAAGCTTCAGTGAATTAAGACTGACTACCGGACAGCATGTCATATGAAGGATGCAGAATCCGTCCTCTTTAGATCACAACAAGATGCCTCCCGCACCAAAGTGTCAAAGCCTAGCAGCGAGAAGAAAAAAAAGGGTGCTCCAAATACCTGATTTGCTCGCCTTCCAAGCCCCATCAGAAAGTTGTCAGGCTTGATGTCTCTGTGGAGAAAGCTCTTGGCGTGCACATACTCCACTCGGTTGATCTGCGCAAACATAACACAGAAGCCTCAATCCTGCTGGCTTGTGTCCTGCTCCTGACTTCAGATCCTGAAAGCACAAATCTCCACTTGAACTCGCTCCTCAAAAACAAACAACCATCACATAAAACCCTACACGTACCAGCTGGTCAGCGAGCATGAGAACCGTCTTCAAAGAAAACTTCCGACTGCAGAAGTTGAAAAGATCTTCGAGACTTGGTCCCAGCAAATCGAGAACCAAGACATTGTAGTCTCCTTCTATGCCAAACCATCTGATGTTGGGTATGCCAGCTGAACCAGAAGAATTCAATCAAATGAAGTTCACCGAACCTCAAATCATGAAATGAGGGGCACATGCATTGCATAAATAAAAATCGAAGCAGCGTGCAACAGAAATTCAAATCCAACGCCATGTCGGAGTGATTGTGCACGCACTACTTCAGTAAAACAAAGGCTTCCTTTTAAGATGGTTCTACACAAGGTCTAATTCAAGGAAGAAAATTAGGTCAGAATTTAACGAAAAGACTGCGACGGCTCTAACTCGTTCAACCTCGGGACTGGCTCAGCCTTCGCTCACAAACGCATCCTAAATTAAATACATAACGTCTTGCTTCGGACTTGCCAATACTTACTACAGCACTTATCGAGGGCAATCGCGAAACGAACGAAGAAACCATCCCAGGAAAATAAATACATGCCGAAACCCATCCACGTCCAAAAAATGACAACTCGGTCTCACCACACCATTATCCAAAACACGCTCACGGATTTTCAAGAAATGGTGTGGGGAAAACGCAGAATCAAAGGGCATTTCCACCAAAAATAAAGGAAACCTGAACGAACGCATGAGACAACTGATGATTGTCAGTTCAAGGCTACTTACTTCCCCCCTGAAGAATCCGGTACAGCTTTGACTCATACAGCAGCTGTGGATGCTTCGTCTTGATGCTTTCCTGAAAGTAACCGAAGCACAGTGTATCAGAGACGACCAAAGCCCTCAGAGACACTTCCTATCACTGGGACGTGACTTCACGAAAGTCGGGTGAAGATGATAAACAACTTCCCGATCACCCTTCGGAACCCAGAACTACACCCTCGACAAGTCCACATCGATCCAACATTTCCAATCCCTGAAAACTACTGAAATAGCACCCTAAACTAGGTCCATATTTACGCTCAAAAACAATTTTCAATTCCACGAGCTGGAATGCATGCAAGATCCGATGCGCCGGTCTCCATGATTCGGAAGTTCTTAGCAACCAATTCTGCCGTTGCCAACGAAGCCTAGACGACATGACACAAGTTGATAGAGCTGACGTACCAGCTTGATTCCGACCTCCTCGTTCGTCTGAACATTGGTGCCTGTCGCACAGTGCAGAACAATCAGTCAAACAATCTGCTATCCGATTGTGTGCCCAATCTTTCAATCAAAAAACTGCCGATCAAAGTCGGCAAGCACCGAAAGTGGTTACATGCAAGACGAAGAACCTCATCGGTGCAAGAAATCCAAACATTGCAAGCACATTCCTGATTCCACAAACATGGCAACACTCGAATCTAGGTTAAAAGAAAGAACCATCATCAGATACCAGCTTCAAATGTCCTCAGAGTGCTCTACCATCGACATTCTCTGATGAAACCATGCCAAAAGGATTGAAATGAACGCTCGGAAAGTCTAGGGCAATGCAAGAGCCTCTTCCACAATCATCAAGAGATCCCATCACTGTCACTAAACCGTGATCCAGTCACACAACATGCGCCATGCGGTGCCCCACACTTACCGAGATAGATCTCACCAAACGAACCACTGCCAATTTTCCGACCAAGCCGATACTTGTTGCCGACACGCGGTTCCATCGAAGACGACGCCGTCTTTACCCTCTTCGTATATACAACTCCCGCTCTCAGATTCCCAAAGCGCAATCACTCGCGTGCTCCACCGCGTTAACCTAGAACCAATCCGACCATGCGGATACCCGTTTTGATAAGTTTTCTGAATATCTAGGTCAAACTCTTTCACAATTACCTCCAGAACTTATGAAGAATACCAATTCCACCACGCGGTGCCTCACACTTACCGATATAGGTGTCAATATGGGAGTCACGGCGAATTTTCCGACCAAGGTGGTACTTGCTGCCTGTAAGCACAGGGGACGAAGACCACGCCATCTTAGGCCTTTTAGTAAGCGCAATTCTGTTCTATAATTTTCCGAGCGCAATCAATCGCATGCACCATACTCTAGGATCAATTCCCTTCTGGAGTCTGTCATATACTCCCCACACCCTTTCTCCATCCTAACGCCCCAAGTAGCGTCAAAATGAGCCGCAGAGCACTCGTTGCAGAAAGAGCGACAACAAAAAGACGGGTGTGTGTCCATGTCTGCAAGGTTCACCACGATATAGACTAATCTTAAACCGACGACACAGTTCGACAAATCCAAACCAGGGTCACGCGCCGCTCCACAACGATAAATTCAACTCACAGAAGACGCCAATATCGTTCGCGAGTAATGCAGTCGAATGAAACTGTAGTCGGTATGCGCACTATCCGCACTTTCTTCCATTTTATATGCTCTCTGATTGATCCTATTAGTGTGTGATCTACTCTAGCGTGTCTAAGAGAAAATCAAGAAAGGAACTTTGATATCCCCTTATTGCATGAGGAAAACTAGGATGGAACAATGAAGTCACGAGGAGAGAACAACAAAAAAGAATCGAGATTTTCAAATTCTGAAGATTAAAAGATCCTCATAAATACATTCAACCCTCTCCTTGGATTTTGAGAAAACGTACAGAGGAATTTCACTATTCATGGTGAATTTGGTGGCTAGCCTCACATGTAATGTACTCCGCAAGAAAAACTAGAAGAAACTTCTGTGACGCCCCCTATATATTCAATGTAGCAAAGTCGCTCTAGTGCAGGCTGAAATTTGGTTGTGCTGCATTCTTGCCAGCGAACTCAGCGGCGATCGAACCTTTCTCGTCAGAGTGAAAAGAGCAGCAGCAGCCTTTCAAATTAGCCTAAATGGCTTCGCCTTGGCCCCGCCCGAATTGGCCACAGCTGCTTCGGCGAATGCATTTGAATGCGATCGCCTCCTCGTGATTTGAAAATTCCCACGCCCGCGCTTGGAGATGCAAAGCCGTGACTCAAGATTCTCGCGATCCTGTGTTCCAAGTTTGCTGATCCAATTTCGGCCGTTGTTGTTGATTGGTGACAGAACTGACATTTGTTCAGCCGACGAATATGGCGGAGTTTTACAATAGTAGTCTTGAGGTGCCTGTCATAGAGTGCTGGTGAACTGGACGTTCGTTTGAGTGGAGCTTCGTCGCCTGTGTTCCAGACTTCTCTCTTCTAATCCATACGATAATGGTCGTCTTCCTGTGGTTCACAGATCCTGCGTCTGTACTAGGGTTGGACCCACCTAAAACTGCTTTTTGGAGCTCCAGTCTCCAGCATCAAATTACCTCAATTGGAGTAACCTTTCACTCCGTCTCTTCACAAATTGAGAGGGACAGGCACTTGGAAGAAACAAGAACAGCAGTAGGATTGAGGAGCAAATACTTAAGCGTCAGAGTCGCACTTCTTTGGTGAACCGTGATGTGATGCAAATGAAGCTGCCGCTTACTTAGCAGATTTGGTACTGAAGTGCTGCAAATTTCATTCAATCAGCGGTTTGCCCCCATGGCTGTGACTTCGTCCTTGTTACGATTACCGCCATGCTCTGTTCTTTCAGCAGAAATTTCGACGAGGAGGAGGAAATTCGCAACAATACGATGCGCACAAGTTCGGGCTGAGCCAAGTGCCCAAGGGGAGAAGCGAAAGTACAAAGATTCCTTCACCGACCTCGTCTTCATCAATGGATGCCGACAAGCCTTTGGCAGAGTTGCTGCCTGGCAGGTTGTCCAAATTTCGTATGCCAAGTCTCCTCTTCTTGGGAGTTTTTTCTTTCTTTCTAAAATTAGGGTTTACTCAGACCTTTGTCAAATTTATGATGCTAGATGTTTTATGCTGACTCTTTACTTCACTTCAGTCTCCACGGAGCTGGGAGGAGGGATATGAGGGTATGGTGGAAGTCTCACATGCTCTGGCGAGGAACAGGAACGCAGCCGAGCAACAAGCTGCAGTGTTGCAAGTGAGTCTCTCCTATCCACCCTTTTGCCGTTTGTAGGCTTCTTGCGCTTTGTCCGTGACGGCAGCGTTTGATAGTAGTTTGTTTTTTTCTACTATGAATGGTGACTGGTTTCATTAGGCAAAGGAGAAGAAATAACAGAATTACACGGCTATCTCGGATTCCATAATTAGGTTTGTCAGGTTTCTTCGTCATCCATTTTGAAACCTCAGGAGACTCCGTAGTGAGAAGCTGTTTGCTTGAGCTCAAGTTGAAATTTTGAATACCTCTGTATGTGTCAGTTTTGCATACTAACAACATTGCCAAACATGGAGATCTTATTGTAAAAAGGCTGTAATTAGCGCCTTGTCAAGTTTCACTCTTTGAATCATATATTCGGTGCTGATTGTATCTTCACGTCAGCTTCATGGCAAGGAGAATTGCACTTTGCCATGGACTCTGAACAGGGGGTGGCAGAGTGCAAGACTTGCGTTCCTAAAATGGAGGCAATTTGGGAAATGCGATTTGAAATCTCTATAGAGGGCTTAGTTCTTTGAGACAAGATTCTTGACTTAGAATCGCGCGAGATGGAACTATACGTGAGGGCAAGTATTTCTAGCAAGCATATGGGACTCAAAAATGGAAAGAAGGAAGAGAATCTCGCAGTTGAAGTTGCGCACTCTGACAACCCCGAAAGGACTTCTTCGCAATAGCTACGAAACTAATGAGTCGGCAGCCATTTTAGCCTATGTACTCCTTGCAAATCATGTTGCACCAGGAAAAGCAGCAGAATTGTTGATGGAAATGTATTGATTGTGTGAACTGTGAAGGGTTTCCCAAAGGTGCCAAACTGGTTCCGAAAGCTTTTCCCTTACTCCGATTGGGGAGCTCAACTTAATGCACGCATCACGCCTCTCTTCTTCTCATGGCTCGTCGGTCCTTGTGAGGTAAACTTTCAGGAAGCCAGAACCATGTAGTTGAGCATGGTTTAAGGTTTAGGATAACATCGTTGTGTTGATGCGAGTCAACCTTGCTTTCATGAACGAATTTGGTCCTGAAATGATGTAACAAATTCTTCAAACACTCAATTTTGTTTTTTCACTTTCTGATCAGAACTCTATACTACACATGGAGATGTGCAGGTAGTTGAGGTGACGATCAAGGATAAAACGTTGAAAAGTGGCGTCCAAATAGAGAAATGCCGTTACCTCGAAACAAGTGGGTGTACAGGGCTTTGTGTGAATTCATGCAAGATGCCCACCCAGTATTTCTTCACCACAGAGCTTGGGTAAGTGTTGCCATAAACTATGTCATCAGCTTCCATAGCCCACTTTTGGTCATTCATAGACGTCTTCATTCACATCTTCATTCACATCGTTACAGTGGTCTCTGTGGGAGGATGAATTTGCTGCCTACACAACTCATTTCTCCCTCCTACAGAGGTCACTATCTAGTTTATAATTCGTCTATTGTAGTCCAGTATTCGCATGTACATGTGGGTTGGAAGTCGAATATGGCATGACCCTAACTAAGTTGAGATCCATGACAATGTGATAGGATGCCGTTGACCATGGAGCCCAATTTTGAAGATATGAGCTGCTTGATGATCTTTGGACAGAAGCCACCCCCACCGGAGCAGGATGTGGTTTTCAAGGAGAAATGTTGCAGCACAACATGTCCAACATCCAATCCTGCTTCTGCAGTGTGCCCAAAGCTCAGATAATTGCACTCAAATCCATTTAATACTTCTTCTTGGCCCTTGGGGAGGGTCTGACCTATGAAACATCGTCACCAATTCAGGTGATACCCTCTGGCTCTCTGTTCAAGTGGAAACCGCCTGAGCGATGGAGGTGTCTCATTAACCTCATGTATTCATTTGCATCTCATGCACAAGCTATGCCAAAAATATCTGATGAAGAAATTCATTTCAGTTTGCTTGTGTTCTGAGATTTCTACAGTAATTGGTTCTTCTAGTAATTGTAGTTCCGTTGACGGTATTTCTTAGATGGTATTGTAATTGAAGTTGCTTTGCTTTTCCATTCATTGCTTCCACTAATGACTGAGGTACTCTATTATTAGTTCAGTGCTGAGAACGAGTCCGATGGCTAAGTCTTTGAAAATGCTCTGAATTGTCCACCAAAGTTGATGAGAGTCCACAAAAGCAAAGAAAGTTGACTTGACAAACTTGAAAAAACAAGAAATGGGGTTGAGTTTGAAACTCTTTATGAAGCTCTTCACTTGTACTCTGTATCTCTAGTTTGCACGAAAAAAACAATCCATGCTGAAGCTTTCGTAAATCAATACTCCACCTTCCCAAGTTCCCACATCATTTTGTTGAAAAAAATTCAAGAGTGTCATCAAGTATTCATGCAAAGTTTTGAGGACAAAGTTCAAATACAAGGTTATAGGTACATTTTGGATTGGTGTATGTTAGTTTCATTGAAGAACTAGAACTACTTTTCTTTGTGTTAGTAGGTCAATTATCCACTAAATACCAAAGGCTTCTTTTTGAGTTTCTTGGAGCATGTTCCAAATGAACAAAAAGTCAAAATTTTGATAGAGATTTACAAAAATTCAATTATAACTATGGGATATTAAAATATAATTGTTGTGAATCACATTGAAAAGAAAACACAAGAATATTATACATAGATTGAAAGTTAAATAATGTTTGTTCATAAAAGGGTTGAAAATTTGTAAGATATTTGAAATCTTTTGTTTTGATATTTACATATCAAATCTAGCATTAAGGTCAAGTTGAAAGAAGAAGTTTAAGAAGTAATATAGTTCAATTCATTTTATTTCAAATCTAATCTACAATTTTAAACTAAATTTGCAACGAGATTTGCAATGTGATTTCTCCCAAGTTCTTGTGTATCCTACCTATAAGATAGTGGAAAGTAATTCTAAAAATAGATGGATACTTTTTGGAAAAAAGATATTTTCACATTGTTTTATATTGGGAGAATCATGAGAATATTTATATTTTTTAACCTTTAAAAAAACTTATTTTACAACAATAATCAAATATTTGACAAGGATGTGCAAATCTTACTCTTCACTTTGTAGTATTTGAGATTCAATTCATCTTTATAATTGTATTGAATACTTAGATTCACAATGGACCATCTTGTACCCAAACTTGAATGGAAATATCACATACATATTCTCATGCTTAGCATAAATTTGAAAAATAAGGTCCTTTATTTTCATATGTATAACAATAATAAGAAGAATATGGTGAGATTCTATTTCACTTCAAAATCTTGTTAAGATAAATGTGTAGTAACTCCAATATTTTACCCCTAAATGCCCAAGGCCTTTTTTGAGCTTCATGAAATTTGCTTTAAATTGAACAAACCAACATTTTAATAATCTTTTTCAATTTTTTTGAATTGTAACCATACAAATTTAAACTAAATATATTATAGATCACATGGGAAAAGAAAACACCCCGGAAAACACAACTTAAATATTGAAAGATTATAATGTTTGATCATGAGGGTGTTAAAACTATGAATTGAGTGATTTGAAGCCTTTCAATCTTCTTTTCACATGTCAATTTTAAGAAATTGGTCACCAAAAAGAATATAGGCTTAAACGGCATACCATGCATAACTCTAATCAATTTATGGTTTCTCAAATCTATCATGCAATTTTTTTTATATGAATTTTTAATGTGATTTTTTCTCTAATTTCTTGTGTATTTGAGGCTCATTTCCAAGAGTCCTCAATACTAAAAAATTAAGATTTACAATGTCTCCATGCATAAAATAAAAAAATCATAATCATTCATTTTTAAAATCATCATTGTGATGCTAAAACTAGAATTTAAAAGATTTTTTCTAAAATATAAACTACTAAAAATAATAATTAGAGAAGGTTTTATTTAACTTCAAAGTTTTGTCTACACTAATATTGGGTGCCTCGAGCATTTAGGGGTTAAAGCAAGTACACCCAACATATCGTTAGTAATCAACAACTGCCACATCTCTCAAGATTCTTGCCTACAATGAAGATACAAATAATTTGGATATAGTCCCTTTGAATAATAAATATGAGTGATGATATACATACCTTTAGCATTTTTAAAATCCATTACTTATTTGTACAATGTCCAAAAAATACATGCTTAAGTGAATTGAAACCCTCTTATGCTTGCCAATGTGAATCAATAAAAGCAAATTTTCAAGTAACTATGGTATGCTCAATTGCAAGTAGTACCGATTGTGGGATAGGGTTAAATATTTTTATTAAAAATCAGTGAAGGAGGGAAGGTGGTATCATTCCAATGAATATGGCACCAGGTTGGTAGGATTGATGACGTCGATCCTACATGGTTGATCCGACCCATGTGCGTCCGTCCCGAATCTAAGCCCTCCATACACCCAGCTTTCCAACATCTACGAAAATTGCCTGTGCCGGGGAGCTACAGGCCACCGATGACTGAAGGAAAGAAAGGCACTCAAGGCACACGAAGAACTGAAGAGCCTGGCTTAGGGCAGAGCTCCGAGACGTCCTCCCTCGCCATAGCCAGAAGAGTCCCAGACGCCCCCCCGACTGGCCCACGAATTGGCCGTCGCTCACATCAGCAACGCTCAGCAACGAGCACACAGTCGCCGGGGTGACAGTAACTTCGTGGTGGCATCTTCGTTGGATTGAATCCATTGCGTAGCGGAGCTGTCAAGGAGCTATGCGTGTTGGCGCGGGCGTCCCATTCGAGGAGGGACGGGCGGGCGTGCTTGCCGTGGGATGACTCGCGCTTTGAGGCGATGAGCGCGATGATGTGATGTAGATCGAAGGTTCGAGGAGGGGTGGAGTGTGGCGCTGGTTTTGTGACTGGAGGGGAGGTGGCATGCCGGGACTTGGCCGCAGGGCTGTTGTTTGTGCGAGGAAGGGGAGTTGTGGTTGTTTGCGGAGGTGAAGGTTTGTTTGAGGGAAAGGTGGAGGAAGGAGCGAGGAAGGTCAGGTGGTCCCAGACGTGGATTGGTTCTAGGTTACCGCGGTGGAGCATGCGAGTGATTGCGCTCTGGGAATCTGAGAGCGGGAGTTGTATATACGAAGAGGGTAAAGACGGCGTCGTCTTCGATGGAACCGCGTGTCGGCAACAAGTATCGGCTTGGTCGGAAAATTGGCAGTGGTTCGTTTGGTGAGATCTATCTCGGTAAGTGTGGGGCACCGCATGGCGCATGTTGTGTGACTGGATCACGGTTTAGTGACAGTGATGGGATCTCTTGATGATTGTGGAAGAGGCTCTTGCATTGCCCTAGACTTTCCGAGCGTTCATTTCAATCCTTTTGGCATGGTTTCATCAGAGAATGTCGATGGTAGAGCACTCTGAGGACATTTGAAGCTGGTATCTGATGATGGTTCTTTCTTTTAACCTAGATTCGAGTGTTGCCATGTTTGTGGAATCAGGAATGTGCTTGCAATGTTTGGATTTCTTGCACCGATGAGGTTCTTCGTCTTGCATGTAACCACTTTCGGTGCTTGCCGACTTTGATCGGCA
The DNA here is from genome assembly GCA_950106755.1 of Climacium dendroides. NCBI lineage: Eukaryota > Viridiplantae > Streptophyta > Bryopsida > Hypnales > Climaciaceae > Climacium > Climacium dendroides. The sequence continues at coordinate 27,050,288 of OX467086.1, forward strand.
GTTTTTTGATTGAAAGATTGGGCACACAATCGGATAGCAGATTGTTTGACTGATTGTTCTGCACTGTGCGACAGGCACCAATGTTCAGACGAACGAGGAGGTCGGAATCAAGCTGGTACGTCAGCTCTATCAACTTGTGTCATGTCGTCTAGGCTTCGTTGGCAACGGCAGAATTGGTTGCTAAGAACTTCCGAATCATGGAGACCGGCGCATCGGATCTTGCATGCATTCCAGCTCGTGGAATTGAAAATTGTTTTTGAGCGTAAATATGGACCTAGTTTAGGGTGCTATTTCAGTAGTTTTCAGGGATTGGAAATGTTGGATCGATGTGGACTTGTCGAGGGTGTAGTTCTGGGTTCCGAAGGGTGATCGGGAAGTTGTTTATCATCTTCACCCGACTTTCGTGAAGTCACGTCCCAGTGATAGGAAGTGTCTCTGAGGGCTTTGGTCGTCTCTGATACACTGTGCTTCGGTTACTTTCAGGAAAGCATCAAGACGAAGCATCCACAGCTGCTGTATGAGTCAAAGCTGTACCGGATTCTTCAGGGGGGAAGTAAGTAGCCTTGAACTGACAATCATCAGTTGTCTCATGCGTTCGTTCAGGTTTCCTTTATTTTTGGTGGAAATGCCCTTTGATTCTGCGTTTTCCCCACACCATTTCTTGAAAATCCGTGAGCGTGTTTTGGATAATGGTGTGGTGAGACCGAGTTGTCATTTTTTGGACGTGGATGGGTTTCGGCATGTATTTATTTTCCTGGGATGGTTTCTTCGTTCGTTTCGCGATTGCCCTCGATAAGTGCTGTAGTAAGTATTGGCAAGTCCGAAGCAAGACGTTATGTATTTAATTTAGGATGCGTTTGTGAGCGAAGGCTGAGCCAGTCCCGAGGTTGAACGAGTTAGAGCCGTCGCAGTCTTTTCGTTAAATTCTGACCTAATTTTCTTCCTTGAATTAGACCTTGTGTAGAACCATCATAAAAGGAAGCCTTTGTTTTACTGAAGTAGTGCGTGCACAATCACTCCGACATGGCGTTGGATTTGAATTTCTGTTGCACGCTGCTTCGATTTTTATTTATGCAATGCATGTGCCCCTCATTTCATGATTTGAGGTTCGGTGAACTTCATTTGATTGAATTCTTCTGGTTCAGCTGGCATACCCAACATCAGATGGTTTGGCATAGAAGGAGACTACAATGTCTTGGTTCTCGATTTGCTGGGACCAAGTCTCGAAGATCTTTTCAACTTCTGCAGTCGGAAGTTTTCTTTGAAGACGGTTCTCATGCTCGCTGACCAGCTGGTACGTGTAGGGTTTTATGTGATGGTTGTTTGTTTTTGAGGAGCGAGTTCAAGTGGAGATTTGTGCTTTCAGGATCTGAAGTCAGGAGCAGGACACAAGCCAGCAGGATTGAGGCTTCTGTGTTATGTTTGCGCAGATCAACCGAGTGGAGTATGTGCACGCCAAGAGCTTTCTCCACAGAGACATCAAGCCTGACAACTTTCTGATGGGGCTTGGAAGGCGAGCAAATCAGGTATTTGGAGCACCCTTTTTTTTCTTCTCGCTGCTAGGCTTTGACACTTTGGTGCGGGAGGCATCTTGTTGTGATCTAAAGAGGACGGATTCTGCATCCTTCATATGACATGCTGTCCGGTAGTCAGTCTTAATTCACTGAAGCTTCAGGGTAGAGACAGAGCTCAATGAGAAGTTGCGTATGGTTTTCTTTGTCAAATTGGTCGGCATATTTCTATATTATATTAGTTCTTAATCAGAGAGAACCAGGACGCTCGACAATCTTGATGGAAGTGCAGGTTTTAGTAGTGGAGGCTGGTAAGAAAGACAAGAAGCAGCATATGGTTTCGAAGTATGTACTTCTTTGTTAGCACTTCAAGTTTCTGAGCGCAGGTTGGATTGTGTAGGTCTACGTTATCGACTTTGGGCTTGCCAAGAAGTACCGTGACCCCTCCACCCATCAGCATATTCCTTACAGGTAACCCTGGCGTCTTTCTGGACTTGCAGTGCGCAACATGTTTCGAACTATTGGTTTTCTTCCTGGATGTTCCACGCACAGGGGTCGTGACAGCAACAAGTTTGCGCTCCGATCATTTGGTTTATTTACATCCATTTTGGAACTGGTACCATGTTTTCAAGATGTTGACTGATTGTCTGTTGATCATTAGGGAAAACAAAAATCTGACGGGGACTGCCCGGTACGCCAGTATCAACACGCATCTTGGCATAGGTAAGTAGTTTCTTCTTGATAATTTCCTGCTCCTTCTGCACCGTGTCCTTCCTTCTTTCTTCCGTGCACCCTTGTTCCCACTTCGGGTGGCATCTGATCGATTTGGTTTGTATCATATGACCAGAGCAAAGCAGAAGGGACGATTTGGAGTCTCTTGGTTACGTACTGATGTACTTTTTGAGGGGCAGGTGAGTTGCGTCGTGCTTTTTGAGGTTGTTTACGCAAGAATGTTGTATCGCTAGTTCATGCGTATACTTCTCATCTCCTTTTTGTTTACCCACGATGGCTACTTAATGAGTTCGTAAGGCCGGTTCTGTGCTTGTAATCTGTATTTCTTTGCGTATCAAGCGTTAATGTGGTGGAGCAGCTTTTAAAGGTTAGAATGCAGGGTGCTGTGATTGTTGAAAATGGATTTGTGTTTTGTGAACCAGTCTTCCTTGGCAAGGGCTGAAGGCAGGAACGAAGAAGCAGAAGTATGAGAGGATCAGCGAGAAGAAAATGTCCACGCCCATTGAGGTATTTGCCCGAGATCTCTATCACTCAGACCTTGGCCTTGAGAACATTTAGCTTTATGCGTATTGGAGGGCTTGGAGTTGATGTGGCGTTCTTGTTGGGGGCGTTGTAGTATGTTCAGAGGGAAGTCTGAGTTTCCTTTCCGGTATTGACCTCCTCATCTTCGTGCAGGTTCTGTGTAAGAATTACCCCTCCGAATTCGCGTCGTACTTCCACTACTGCCGGTCTTTGCGCTTCGATGACAAGCCCGACTATGCATACTTGAAACGAATCTTCCGTGACCTGTTTATTCGTGAGGGTAATGCAATTTGACGCTTTTGTAGATGTAGGCTGGTCTGTGGGTTGTATGACATATCAGAGCGTGCGTGGATGGTGTCCACTGCTTTGGTTTAATGCGGGTTTTGAGTGTATGTTTGAGATCGAAACTTTACATCTGGTGAATCGTAGAAGAGGCAGTAGATGACTGTTTGTTAATTGTCTGATCGCCTCGACACACATTGCTTTCCATGTTGGTTCGTTCTTCAGGTTTGACTGACATTCATATTTGTGCAGGTTTTCAATTTGACTACGTTTTCGATTGGACCATTTTGAAGTACCAGCAGTCACAAATCTCTGGTGTTCCATCCCGCACATTGGTATGCGGATCATCGGCTTAGTTCAGGCATTGCAGTGCTTGAATTTTGTGTACATTATATTTCCTGCCGTCAGGCGTTGTGACCTACTGGGTTTCGTGCACGACCATTCACTTTTTCGAGTGTGATGGTCTCATCTGCTGGGATTGTTGTGTTCCTTGGTCCTGAATGTTGTTTGAGGTTGTTGAAGCTCAATCCCTCGAGGGTCGAGCTGTTGCTTGTGTTTCTGCCCATTTTGTAATTCTCATTTTGATTCCTCTACTTTTTTGTCAGGGTGCTGCTGGAGGCCAAAGCAGCGGAGCGGCAGGTGATCGTGCTTCGGCAGGTCAAAATCTCCGAGAGACCCAGCGTGCAGCAGAGGCTGATGCTTCCCGGCGCAGGCTTGTAGGCGGTGCAACTGGCTCTGGGGCCTCGAATGCTCTGGAATCATCAAAACACCGGAGTCCCGGTCATGAAGAATCTGCAAAGGATTCTGTAAGTCTCTGTGACGATTTGGGGCAAGTCTCCTTCCCAAGAAACAAAAGTAGAGCGGTGTATCCCCAATTTCTTTACGTATACGTGGATGAATCTGTTAAGTTTACGTGTCCGTCTTGAAAGACCACTGAAGAATCGCTAGCGCTTCGGGTATGCAATTGGTTGATGTACGGGGCAATAGTATTTCAATGATCATCGCCTGTCGCACGTTTTTCGGAGGACCTATATTTCTTTTAGTTCTTTTTCTTGAATGTTTGCGTCGGCACTACTAATATTCTTTTGAGAAATTCCGAATTCTTATAGAAACATTAAGTTTATACGAAGGATTGTCCCAGGGAGCTTCAGACGTTTTTGTATTTTTTTGAAACTCTCAAATCTTTCGAAATGGAATATGCAAAGTGAATTCATTGTTTGGAAGCTGTGTCGAACCTGTGAAAGTTGTACCTCGGGTATTTCAAAGACAATCGTTCTAGCTTCCGGTAGTGCAACGGTTTTGCCACTATTTCATGACGATTTGAGGGCATTTGTTGATTGACGAGTCAGATTTATTTGGGTTAGCTTCTTAAGATGTGGGTGATGTCATATTTTTAGGAATATTGTTCTTCAGACCTAGTAGATTTTAGCCTTGGGATGCTTGTTTTTCTTATGTGTGTGTGCTGTTGTACAGGTTCCTGCTGGTCTGGCAGAGCCGGAGCGCATGCATTCATCCTCGTATGGAACTCGAGGAGGATCCTCCTCCAGGCGAGCTGTTGTATCCAGCAGCAGGCCGTCGGGCCCAAGCGAAGGTGTGGAGCCACGGACCATGAGCTCTTCCAAGACAGGTGCAACAAGCCTGCGGACCCCAGCAGGGATGCACAGGAGCTCTCCAGTTGGTTCCTCGGACCCCAAGAGGACCGTTCCAAGCCGCCATCCTCAGTCTAACTCGAGGGTTTATGAAGCTGCCCTGAAGGGAGTGGAGTCTCTTTCTGTTGAGGTGGATGGAAGCCAAATGAAGTAGGCCCAGGTTTGTGTTTAGCTAGCTGTTACTCTGTCTGGGTCCTTATACTGAACCCTTCTTCTTTTATAACTGAGAATGCTCTACATGTGACGATGGAAATAGCCTAGACTCGGGGAAATGCCTGGATAGAGGCCTTTCATACTGGGAGTGAAAGAACTTCATCTCGTGACCAAGAAGTCATTCAGAGTGCAGGTGACGACCATATGACTTCGAACGAAATAATTCGTAGATGCAGCTAGCAGAAGCAGCTAGGAAGGTTGCAGGACTGGAACCTTTTTTAACAGTGAATCATAATCCAATGTCTTAAGAGTTTACTCAGATGAGATCAAGGAAGTGAGAATCCCTCCCTTGGTAGTGCATGCACTTCTTGCAGCCATTAGCCTGTTGCCAACCTGTAAATACCATAACTTGGGGAGTTATGTAATGGAATTCTATAGGTATTTATTGGTTTTGGGGCTTTTGTACCATTATATTTGTGGCATCTGTGGGGAACTGTTTTTTTTGGCATTAGAGTTTGGCATGAAAATTTGAAGCTGTGGGAATGACCAGACTGACTCTGAGCTCCTGTAAAATAGTTTTCTGGTTTGATTTGGAATGTAGAACATGGATGCATCGATTCATGAATGCATATGTTAATGAACTAATTGAGTCAATCTGGTAATAGCTAGAGTGATTCGTTTGTACTTTACAAGAAAGGCCCAATGGCCGTGGCTTACATCTGAGCAGCCTGGCGGTTGTGCAGGATCGAGATGCGTACGGTGGAAATTCAGGAAGAAATCGTAGTTCCTTCCAAACTTGAAGAGATAAGATGGAGCGTTCTCGATGGACTGGGTCCTTTATCGAGTTTGCGAGCTCTACATTAGAGTTTGGCTCTGTATCTGCTGTGCATTGTGATTTCGGCCTCGGAATTTGATGTGGACTCCAGATTCGTATGAGATGCGCTTGCTGGCAGCCTGATGGTTACCAATCCAATTCTCACAATTCCTTGTTATTGAACATGAAGACTGAATATGGTTCTACTGTAAGATCGAACTCCATATCAAAACTGTTTTTGCTTGTGAGCTTGAACTCTGAGCTACAAAAGAGCCTGAAACATTGTTCGAGGGTTCAGCTCTTAGTAAGCAAGAGTCTAACAAACTTTTTCAGCAGTGCCAATGTTGGTGCAGCTGTGCAGAAATTATCACGTCGAAATACCTCATGTAAGCCACTCGGAAAAAATCAAATCCATGCTTCCGACATTCACGAGTAACTTCCCCAACGTGCTGTTATAGGAGTCTTCGAATGGGCGATCCTTCTTGATGACTTTCAATTGGGTAACGAATCGTGAGGATCATCTTCTCTAGATTAGTGAAGGGCAATCCAACGCTACACGGATCCGTTACATACGAACCATTGGGCATTGTCCTGATTTCCTTGATGCAGCTTGCTTTTGCGAAAGGAACACATGTTTTGCTGATCGCATGGAACCGCAACCCTGGCATAAAGCTCGTCTCTCAAAGCACATCTCACACATTCCAGCCATCTTTGAATTATAACCTTGAGCTGGGCTTGCTGAAGCAAAAAAAGTATCCACTGGACGTGTCGAAATTTGATTCGTTACTGTGAGGAGAATCCTGGTCAAACAGATGGTAGATCAATTGAGAACGTTTGCCTTCGTAGCAAGGTGATGACAGTCGCCTCGGGGTTATTATTCAATTTGAATCGAAACTCTCGAAAAAGAAAAACAACTGTTCAGTGCGTGATATAATGCTCCCTGTTTGCAAGCCATTCGTGCCAAACTCCGAGTTGTGTGAGACATAATATCCACTAACTTAACCAGCTTGTACAGATTCAGGAAGTCGTGTTCGGGGCTGACGTTATACGAAGTGAATTGAAGCACTTACGGATTCATCAAGAATCACCCCGGTAACTGCACACGTATCAGTCGATTGTAGAGTTGCAGAAGAGCTGCCACTTCTGCATGCTGCCCTGAGAAAAATACTACCGACACTTGAGATAATGGAGGTGTGCATCTATCAATAAAATTTCGTGAGGTGCGGAATTTTTGTTTTGAAAGAGAAAAATTCAGAAGAAGAACTAGATACCCGACTGCATAATTCAAGATTTGAAAATGATTTAAAATAAAATAATGGGGGAAGTACTCATATGAATGCTAAGACTCGATCGCATCTGTGATAAGTCCTTCGCGCTTACCTGTACATGCAAAGTGCAGAGGCCTATTGCCAGAGTTGGTCTTCCTATTTATGCGCTTCCCAGCACCCGCTCCTGCACCCAAAAGTGCCCTCACCACCTACTTCTTCTCAAAATCACTCTACCTTGTTGCTCACAGACGAAGTCTTCTCCAAAAAACATGAAATGAGGTTCTTGCACCACAACGAAAAAACTACCACCGGTAATCCTCGCACATCAAAACGATCTTCATTATGAGGTCTGATGAACTTAGACTGCAATCAGAAATAGAATACGCCCTGACCTAGCCCGAAACTTCGGAGAACGACGAGGAAAAACGTCGTAGGTTCCAGAGCCTTTAATTTTGATTGGTTGAAACTTAAGAGGTCAAGTACGCACATCAATATGACCGTAAAGCGACGCCCAGTGAAGAGCAGAATAGCCCGAATCGTCTTTGCAGGAAATACGTACACCCTGTGTGATCAATTCAGCAATCTGATCAACATTCCCCAATCGTGCAGCTTCAAGAAGTGACTTCTCACTTTCATCCTGGTCGGCAGAAACCAACGTCAGAAATCACCATCAAGCTACCATTTCCTTGAATAATCACTAATAAGAAACACAACCTTCAAACGAGCTATCTCTGGTTCGAACAAGGAAATGACTGAAAACCACAATGCTTAACACCAGGCCATGCATAACGACGATACCATAAAAAAAGTGAGGAGTAAAACGAAGAGACAGTTCGCTGCTCAGCCCGCAGAAAACACTTCAAATGAATGGAAACAATATCAACCACCTGATCAGCAGATTCTCCATGTAGATGCTGTGTATCAGCTGTAATTCTCCGCTTCTTCCTCTTTCGTCGATCTTTTTTCTCCTCCTTCGACCGTTTCCTTTCCTCTCTGGCTGTAAGAGTACCTACATCGCATTAGGTACACCCGAGGTAAGCAGAAAGCCAGTGCCTCCTTACGTTGCAGGGGAAGATGTTGATCACTGAATTTCATCCCGACACAAAAATTGTCCAAATCATTGTAAATCATACAGCATGATGCGAAATAATAGTTCAACAAATTGTTGTTTCAGTAGTGATCTAGAAACTCTGCGAAATCAGGTCTCCGCAATTGACAACATGAAAATCCTGGAATACTCTATCGGCACACAGCCTCCGCCTCAAGAAATGATTAGGAACAGTAGAAAAGAGCCTCAGAATCATTGACAATCACATGCGGTACTGGAATAAAAAAACAGGCAACGAGGGAAAGCAAAGAGCCGCACCGTCTCCACCAGATTCCGGAACTGCCGAGCGACGCAGGAACGTCCAAGCCTTGAGCAACCTCTGCCTCCTCTCCAGCGTCGTGCCGTGAGGATTTTCAAGCGCCGCTCGCAGGAGCTGAAGCGCCTCGCTTTCCTGCGACGTCATTGACAATCCTCGTCCTCTGTTCTTCCTGCCTCAACGCTTTGACAGACTGGCCGCTCCGACATGTGCCATCGACGAATCCAAGAATCGCTAATATCGCTCAATGAAACTACAGCAACTATAGAACATTCAATCCAGTTCACTTCTGCTCTCACACTGCTGCTTCATTCAACTCCAACAAGTGAACCGCATTGCGATCGCAAAATCAAGCTGATTCCCGAGACCACAATTGATCGCCTACGAAATTCGAAATTAGGGTTTGTGGAGACAGGGGATGACTGGGATATTGGCATTTGTTCCGTTTTGCCTTGAAGAACGTTTCCTGAGAGCCCGTTCGAGTCAATTCTCACTCATCAGCTGTTTGTTTTGTCACTCCACATTTGTCCCATACATCTGGCCATTCTGTTTTGGATATCCTACAAAAGTCCTGCACGAGGGATGTTCCCATTCAAAGTTTCACACAACTTAATTCGACCTAATCAGCATCATCAATCGAGCCACGCCAGCAAATTTGGAGAACTGTGCGACTGTAGCCCCTCCTCTATTTTGTGGGTCCTCTCTGTCAGGACTGATGCACTCCAACGCAGGCTCACTGTGCAGAGCACGACATGGTCCGTCTTGCCCTGGGACTTTGAACCCTGGTGGCAAACTCCAATGGTGGCAGAAAGTGAGGAGCAGGAAATTCTGGCTCCATATTTGCCATGTGGGATGAATACTGCGCACAACAAATACGGTGTTGATTCCGGGGCTTAGCAAAATTCTTCCGTGAAGCAGGAAATTTGACATTTGTCTGCGGCCTCCAAATCACGAGGGAAGCCTTTGCCAACTCTATGCTTGCACCACAAAGCATTGTCAACCTGTTGTCACGCACAAGCAAGGAGCCACCATTCGATGTGCAGTGCAAGGTAGTTGATTTGATCTGCTCCTCAATTGGGTTACCTTAATCACTGCACATGTCACATGCGGCTACAACAGTTGAGGCTCGTGACTGAGAGTAAAACAAGTTGTTTTCCATGCTTGAATCTAGTTTGTGGATTCATAAATTAGCATTGGTTAAGTTATCGTAATTGTGGCAACAACAATCTACACCACAAATAAGAAAATAGTGAAACGAAACCATTATCCTTAAAATAATGTAAAAAAGACTCAAAAAGTAAACTCAACTTGAGCTCAGCTTGAACCAATTAGTTGAACAATCAATGATCCTACAACTTCACTTCCACTTGAACTGCACTGTACTGTACAGTGCACTCCAATTCACGTCAATTTAAGTAACAGAGATCAAGAAATCTTGCGTTACACAGATGACCCCCCCAAAGTCCTCAAGTGTCCCTATAGGAAAACAGAACTAGGGTTCAAGGGACATCCATACCAGTAGTAATTACGCTGTCTTTCGAAGTTTGTAGAGCAGGATAATCTTCGCAGCGAAATTGCGAAGCCAACCAGTGAAGGCTCTTGATTATTATTCATTGCGGTAGGGCACAATTTCGCGCTGAGAGTCTGGAAACCGGAGCTGGAAATTTGAGCTCCTCGCAACGAAGACCTGATTCGAAGGCGAGCATATGGAAAGCCACGAGCTTCTAATACTCTTGAAGAATTTGACTTCTTTCGACTGCGCTTGGTTTGGTTTGGTGTGCGAGAGTGGATTCTTTTTGTAGGGGTTTGAATTGTCATAGCCTGAAAATCACAGATACTGTAGACTGACCAAACCCTTCTCATGCTCTCCTTTTGATGTTAAGGTTAGTATTCTCATTGGAAAAAGGAGTTTTGGCAACATGGCAGCCGTGTCGTGAGGCGAAACATTGGTATTCTTGATTAGTTGTTAGATTGCAAAATTGGAGTTCTTTCCACTGCTTTGGAAACCCTATCATGAAGCAAGAAATGCAGTCGGATCTCCCGTCTTCCAAGGGGCAGGAAGAAGCAAATATGAACCATATTCTTGCAGAATTGGAGAGTTCGGAAAGCATCTATTTCCAACAGAAATTTACACGGTCACTTTCACACAATGTCCAACTGGTATGCAAGTTATCCTAATCCTTGATGCACTGTTCTTGTTATTCCACCGTCTTTCATAAATATTTCCACAGTGTTTCATGAAGTACTTGCTGCTCAATTTTCATGCTCTCAGGTATTACCAATGCGGTTCGTTCAAGAGCATGGTTACAAGATTGATAAATGGGTCATCCTTCGAGCTCGGACACCCTCGGGGACATCCTCCCGACCGTGGGCTGTGCAGCTCAAGATTTACAAGAAACTGGATGGAACACGTGATGTGCGATTTGTTGATGGGTGGGAAGCTTTTGCTACTCACAATCAACTTCAGGAAGGCGACTCGTTGGTTTTTCTTCTGTCGAGAGAGGGTGCGAGATCTGAGTTTGAGGTCTACGTCTTTCGAGAAATTGGGGGGTCTTTGTCTTTGGTAGACCTGTGTGACAGTTCTAGCGATGAAGAGGATTTTAGTGTTGATTCGGAAAAGAACAATACCAATCTTTCCGTTTCGGACTCCGAAAATAACATCACACCATCTCCTGCTTTGTCTCATCATCAGGATGAGTCCACGAAGACAGTCACAGGGAATTGCAGTGAAGGCAAGACCCCAGGACTCCAGATCACTGAACAATTGGAAAATCATTGTGAGTTCCCGAGCTTCCACAAACGAGCAGCAATTATGATTCTCTCAGCTGCTTAGAGCAGAAACAACCTTGTCGTTCAGATCAGAAAAGAGAACAGGAAGCAGCCCCATACTTGAAGATCCTAAGAGTAGAAAAGCCACTGAAACGGAGGCAACTCGGAAGGGCCGAAAGAAAAATGTAGAAATACTCGGTTCAACAATGTACATCATATAAATTGGCAGAAGGCTTGGTGGCTATGAAGGCATTAGTCAACTGAAGGGTTTGTAAAACGCTAGAAAGACGGCTGGGAGAATGAACTAATGGTTTCCACTTAAACAAGATGGTTTCATCGAATGATGACAACATGCACTGAGACATCAAAAACAGAAGAATAAATCTCATCGCCAGGAAGTAAAGCCACTTCATCGTGAAAATGAAATGCCTCTGGACACTATGCAAGGATAAACTTCCTGTTCGTCCTCAATGAGGGCTATATTGCAAGACAGCAACTTTCGGCTAGATAACAAAGTAACGATCGATTTTCTGACCTAAGTAATTCAAAGCTTACACTCGAACTCTCTCTATGTGCTCATTCATAGTCACACTGTTTTTAGGCTTCCACATGGCAGGTAGTTCCTCAAAAAACATAAATCAAGAAGCAACTGCGACGACAGCCTTGCGCGAGGCAAAAACCTAACTACGTGACAATCAAGATTCTGACCTTCGCGGATAAAGAGATCTCGGAAAATCCTCTTCAGGTAAGAATAGTCCGGTGTGTCGTCGAACCGCAGAGACCGACAGTAGTGAAAGTACGAAGCAAATTCAGATGGGTAATCTTTACAGAGGACCTGCATACATACCACCAGGGAAAACATAATTATGAGGAAACTTAAAACGAACTACCAAGGCTATATAACGAGGCTCATATTTCAAGCCTATTTCCAATATTGGGAACCAGCCATTGCTAGCTAGATTTTTTTTTTTTTAATTTTTTAATTAAAAAATTAAAATTTTATTAAAATATTAAAATAATAATAATAAATATTTTCAAATATTTTTTCAAAAAAATAATTAAACAATAATTTTTATTCTTGTCAATTGAACTTGGGGATCGCGGATTCACACCTCAATAGGTGTAGACACCTTCTTCTCACTGATCTTGTCATATTTCTGTTTTTTGGTTCCTGCTTTAAGACCCTGCCAAGGTAGACTGGGTCGGGCAACAAAAAAGTCACAATCTGAAACTTCGCTCACTGTTCGTTGATTGCAACACATGACAGTTACAGGAATCTCAGTTCATTCTGGGTTCTTCGGGCAGGTAAGGGAAAAAACAAGAAAAAACATGGTCCAAATCACAAGTAGTGGATCCAGAATGGTACACAAAGTGATTACCCACCTCCCTCTAATGAAATACACGAGGACATATCCCAGAGATTCCAGGTCGTCTCTTCTGCTTTACGCTGTTCACGAGTGGGGACGGATCAGGAGGGAAGTCATTGCACTTTCATAAAATGCATCGCAGAAAAACATTCAAAGAATTTTGGAATTTACTTACCAATGCCAAGATGGGCGTTGATGCTTGCATAGCGTGCAGTTCCAGTAAGGCCTTTATCCTCCCTGAAACAAGACACGATGACATTGATCAACAAAGAAAATGCATAAAAGGCATTGTATCTTTGATAATTCCACAATTAAATAAAATCTAACATAGGATTATTATTTATATTACCTGTAAGGAATGTGCTCGTGAGTAATGTGATCCCGGTATTTCTTCGCAAGACCAAAATCAATAAGGTAAACCTGAACAGAGTGCATAAATGAAATATGAAAATTTGGGGCTTACACCACTTCATTTCTGAAATTCACACATCATATCATCAGCGACACGGTCCACGAAAATTTGATCTCCCTCTTGGTTGCAGGTTTTTAGAGCTCTAATTCTGAACCCTAATTCTCTCATGTCAAGTCTCTCCCTGTTTGCTCAAGCTGAAGTCTCACTGATATGTGTTTAGTTACTCACTACCCTATATTTGCGAAGGGTCCATTATCTGAATCGCGGGGGACCCCATACTAGGACCGTGTCCATCCTTGAAATGCAACATTTAGTTTGTTCACTTCTCCACAAGGTAAGTTAACACCACTAAATAGGTTTATTTCTTAAGTGATTAATGCCCAGCAAATCACCATCATATGTTTCAACAATCATATAATCACCTATAGACTCCAGTACCAGACGTTACAGACTTGACAACCGCATATTAGTCTACAAGGAACAGTCACAGACAGTCTCTACCAGGAATTCTAGGAGAAGCTCCCTACCGAATCCTATACCGAAAGTGGTTCTCCAAATAAAACTTGCTGAGCAAAAAAAAGGCACCTCCCGGGAAGAGAGTACACGAACAGTTTATATTAACTCTGAACAAGTCGAAAATTACCTGATTCGCTTGCCTGCCTAGCCCCATCAAAAAATTTTCAGGCTTAATGTCTCTGTGAAGAAAACACTTCGAATGCACGTACTCCACCCTGCTGATCTGCATTCATGTAGTAGAAAAAATACCTTGATTCATTAGTAGCTTGTTCTTCCAAGGAATATAAAGACATCAAAATCCTGATTCTCTCCATGTACTAAAAGCAGAGGTTTAAGCACGGAACGACTTGTCCACAAACAAACAAGCACGATATATTGACGAATTTTGATATCAAACGAATTTTTGTTCTCAAGGTATATTGTCATCGGTTACTGATTACGATGCAAGGCTTAAGAACAAAAATCGAAAAATTGAAAACCATCGAATCAGGGTAGACAGGAGGTTTACGATAGGTCAGAACTTCCAATACCAGTTGATCCGCGAGCATGAGAACTGTTTTCAAGGAAAATTTCCGGCTGCATAAGTCGAAGAGATCTTCGAGACTAGGCCCCAGGAGATCAAGAACCAGTACAGTGTAGCCTCCCAGAATCCCATACCATCTTAGATTGGGAATACCAGCTGCACGTGAAGAGATGAAAATTTTGATAAATACCAGAGGAAAACGCAGATCCACAACCATAGAAGTGTATCGTGGGAAAGTTCAAAGCTCAGACAACGCCACAAGTCTGAAGGGACAATTTAAGCGCAGACCCAAATAATTCACAGCGGTATTTTACAGTCAACCGCCTTGGAAGCAGAAGCAAACATGCTACTCTCTCAATTCTACTTCATGCAATGCTACCTAGTGTACAAAAGGACTTAAATTTTGTAACGGCACCACAAATTCCTATAAATTCAATCCAAACCAGAAGTCCTAGTTCCCTTACTTCCTCCTTGAAGAACTCGATACAACATGGACTCGTACAACAGCAGTGGATGATCCGTCCTAAGGCTCTCCTGTAAAATACCCAATAAAATCGTCAGAGCGTGACCAATTTCCAGGTTATCATATTTCCGAAATTACCCACTAGAAATCCCAAATCAAACCTCACTATTTAGAAGAGGAAAATTATAAAAAAGATTTTTAAAAAAGCACTGTGACCTAATTCATCAGTCCGAACAGTCAGAAAGACCTAAATTTCCCCGGAACACAGTTTCAAAACGAGATGTCGCAACCTCCTCCTCAAAGAGAGTGTAAACAAGAACAAACATTTCTCTCACTTCCCAAAACATACATTGATGGATCATGTAGAAGATATGACGTGATTCTAATCACCACCTCCAAACTTTGGGCCTACACGGCGCTGCACCGGGATAAGTTTAAAACGGATGACCAAACGTCACATCGATCACGAGGGTTTGAATGCATACCAGCTTGATACTGACCTCCTCATTGGTCTCGATATCGGTCCCTGCAGTAAAGTTATAACAACGGAACTCAATGCCATATGCAGAAATCGCTTCCCAGGATGTACTTGTCTGGCATTTACATGCAATACCAAAAGATAGCCATCCAGCTGAAAGTATAAAAGTAACCATCATGTTACACCTTCAATCATCGAAGAACGTCGTTCCAGCAAGGAACAAGGCTACATCGATCTGAAATAATGCGAGGGCGGTAACAAAAAGTGTTGAAACATCTCGGACACTCTCAAATCGAGAAAATTGAAGCCTCAGTCGTCATTCCAATTGAAATACATGATTTGTCAATCATCGCTACGAAGAAAGAAAGGCTTTCAACTCACCTAGGTGTACCTCACCAAAAGCACCACTTGCAATTTTCCGGACTATCCGATACTTCTTACCGTCGCGGGGATCCTTCGAAAACGACGCCATTGTATCTCTCCTATATTCTGCGCACGTTTCTTCGCTCTTAAGCAGCAGGCGACGAGTCACATGCTGCGATTGGAAATGGCGCACTCCCAATCCTTCCAAACCCCTGCCCTAATTTATCTCAATCCCCCTCCCGAACATGCCTGCCGTTCCCGTCGCTCGCTTCCTGCTTACGCAAATGTTTCGCAATCTCATTTCATACATGGACATTTCACACATGGACGTCCAGTGGTTGTGGACAAAACCCTTTGTGCACTTGAAGTAGACGTCCACTGAAATTATATTTTAACACTTTCATGTCAATTACCACCTTCAAAGTGAAAATGGAACTCCCACAACACACAACTTTATCACATAAACATTAACTTAGAGTATGAGTATTTTATTTTAGGCCCGTTTTTTTTAAATTTTTTATGAAAAATCACTGTAGAACAATTCCAAAAATATTGTACAAATGTTCCAACCATATTCTAAAAATACTTTAGAAATAACTAGGAGTTATTCCAAAAATATTCTAACAAAGCTCTAAAAATCCTTTGAATAATATTTTGAAATTCTACTCTACACATTCTACTCTTCAATGTTCTTTTAAAATGTTAGAATATTCTTTAAAATATTATAGGATAAGATTTTGGAATAAATTTGTACAAATATGTAGAGTATAATTTTAGAATATTCTTCAAAATACTCTAAAAATTACTTTGAAGAATGCTTTAAATAAAAAATTTAAAATTAGAATACAATAATATTTTTAAAAAGTTAAAAATAAATACTTAAAGAAAAAAAATGTTTGTTTAGAGTATTGCTTTGAATGATCTCTATTTCTCTTTTGTTGACAGTTGCGATGAATGCGCTTCGATCAACCACATGTGACAATATGAAAAGCACTTTTTTGTAGTTGCCACTAATTTAGGGTTTTGAAACCCTAGCCACCACTTTTTGTAGCTACTCCTCTTTTTGCCCCTTCTTTTTTTTTTTTTTTTTTTTTTCTTTGTTTTTGTTGCTTCTTAAGTTTTGTTTCTTGTTGCCTCTTAGGTTTTTCTTCTTCTTACTTCTTCTTATTTCTTCTTGCTCCTTCTTACTTCTTGCTTCTTAGGTTTTACTTCTTCTTCCTACTTAGCTTTTGCTTCTTCTTCTTTCTTAGGTTTTGCTTCTTCTTGCCTCTCAACTTTTATTTCTTTTTCCTTCTTAGGTTTTACTTCTTCTTCCTACTTAGCTTTTGCTTCTTCTTCTTTCTTAGATTTTGCTTCTTCTTGCCTCTCAACTTTTATTTCTTTTTCCTTCTTAAGTTTTTCTTCTTCTTGCTTCTTAAGTTTTGCGAGAAGTTTTGCTTCTTAGTTTGTTTTTCTTCTTCCTTTTTAGATTTCTCTTTTTCTTTCTTCTTAAGTTTTACTTCTTCCTCCTACTTAGCTTTTGCTTCTTCTTCCTTCTTAAGTTTTGCTCCTTCTTCCTTCTTAGATTTTGCTTCTTCTTGCCTCCTAATTTTTGCTTCTTCTTCCATCTTAGATTTCGCTTCTTCTTGCCTTTTAACTTTTGTTTTTTCTTCCATCTTAGGTTTTTCTTCTTCTTGCCTCCTAGTCATATTTTGCAGTTATATTTTGCAGTCATATTTTGTAGTCATGTTTTGCAGTCATAATGTCACTTAGTTTTTGCTTCTTCATTTTTGCTACTTTTTGCTTCTTAGTCTCTCTATCATCATTGTTATTTTTTTTGGTTATTTATAATTTTTGAATATATAATGATTATAATTTTTTTAATCTTAAACATGTCTACATATTTTGTAGTGCTTTAAATCTTTAAAGTATGAATTATATTGTTAATTTATTGAAAACTAACCTTTTGATTTGATTTTTAAAATTTTAAAATTCTAGACAATAATGGTAGGGTCCCAGCATGGAGAAGAGGCCTGAAACAACCTTTCAACCCTCTATTGCAACTAAAAGTCATCTAATGTCCTTAGTTGAATTGTCACAAACCTGATTGGATGGCTTTGTTGGCTATAGAACTGCATGCGGGGAAGTTTGAAGAGGACCTTATTCAAAAAGTCGTCCCATGTTAATAATGTAGCATTGCTACTTTTTAAATGATAATTGAGGGAATTAGAATTGTGTTCTTAAGTTTGTCATGGTGTAATTATGACTTTTTTGATGTCTTTTTTGATGTTTCATTTGTCTATATTCTGAATGTGGAGAAGGTGGTGTATTTGTTTGTTGGAATCTCAATGCATTTGGCTTTGGGAATGTTTATTTATGATATTTATACTTTTATTCAAGGTTGAGTTTGTATTTCATTAAAATAAAGGTTTGAGGTGGATGAGCCCATTAAAAATTGACATTGGATGAACGCAAATATATGCTAAGTATGCACAACCTTGATTTTTTCATCCATCTAAATATTTTTAGATTATTGTATTGTCTCTCTTACAATTGCATGTTTTAGATCTTAGAAACTATTTTTTACTAATATTCTATAATTCAAGGGATGCAAGTATATTTGACTCACTTCTTAAATTCAAAAAATGGCCCTTTGAAAATGATTTGAAATTTTAAGAGAAACAAAATATTGTAAAATCGCAATAATCAAAATTCAAAATTTAATCATAAATTAAAAAATTCTTGTGAAAATTACTCATATTCAATCTATTGATCAATTTTAGAGGGAATTTTCAATTTTAGGTATCAAATATTGTTGAAAAAAATTGGTTATTGCAATAATTGATTTAGACATATGGATATGATTTAATGACCACATTTTTTAACTCTTTTTTTAAGCATCATTTAATTATTATTTTTAATTATATTTTCTAATGCACCTTCATAGTTATAGAATAATGGACTACTTGTTGGTCCTTTAATAATACATTAGAAGTTGATATGAATTGATGTGTGAGATGCCATAGTTTCATCTTCCTAAAAATTGATAATAGAATTATTCATCAATCACATAATCATGGATTTTACACATAAGTAACAAGAAAATGGGCAAGAAAATCAAACACATGTGTTTAATTCCTAGAGAACAAAGTCCATAATTGTGTAAAAAAAGAAAAGAAAAAGAAAACTAGTGAAACAGTAAAAATAATGCATTCAAGCTACAAATTTGAATAAAAAAAATTCTATTTAAAATGTACAATAGTAATTTAAAAATTTTAATGAAAAATGAAGAAAATGAAATGAAAACTTTGATGTTTTTGTTTTTTTAATAGTTTCAAGAAAATAAAAATAAAAAATTGTCATTTTTCCAATGTAATGGACCTTTTGGTCTTCCTTTAAGTCAATTGATTACACCTAGAAAAAGAAAATTATGACCCATATGCCCATACATGAGGGGACACTTTGAACCAATGTGTCCAAGATGAAGATTTTGCTTTCTAAATTAAATTCCAATTTCCGATTCCAAATTTCCTATTATAGAAAATATTTGGTAAAAAAAGAGATAATAAAGAGGACCCCAAAAGATGACAATTTATCTCTTTTTTTACAAAGATAGCAAAAAGATGACAATTTATTTCTTTGCTAAGCCCTTCACAATTTTATAAATCCTTCACAATTTTGGAAATTTCAATGAATTCATGGTCCTTAATCCCTAAATGTCCAAGACTTTTTTGAGAGTCTTGGAATTTGCTCTAATTTGAACAAAAAGATAACATTTTGATAAGATGTATCAATTTTTAAAAAATTGTAAGTGTAGAAATTCAAACTAGACATGTTAGAGATCACATAGGAAGTGAAAACACAACAATATCACTTGTGGATTGAAAGATTATAATGTTTGATCATGAGTGTATACAAACTACGAAAGTAATTTAAAGTCTTTCAATACTCTTTTCACATACTAAACCTAAAAAGTTGATCACCAAAAAAATGTGAGGATAAAGGGTCTAAAATGCACAACCCCGATCAAGTTATGGCTTCTCAAAATCTACTCTTCAATTTCTTTAAATAAATTTCTAATGTATTTTTTCCTCCAAGTTCTAGTGTATTTGAGGCTCATTTTCAAAAGCCCTCAACACTACAAAAAGTAAAGATTACAATGGACCAACCCCTCGCACAAAATCTTGAATAGAAAAATCATAATCAATCATTTTCAAATTGGATTTTTGATGTTAAAACTAGACTTCAAAAAGAGTTTTTCAAAAATATAAACTTTTAAAAATAGCAACTTCAAAGTATTGTCAACACCCAAATTGGGTGCCTTAGGCATCAAAGGATTAAGGAGGTTTAAAGGAAGAGAGAATTGGATTGATAGCTTTAATATTATCTTATCTTATTGTCTAGATAGTTCTACTACTTTGTTTGGTTCTTAGTCTATACTAATAGGCAACCACATTTAATATGAAATGAATAAACATTGGATGTAACAAATGAGTAATAAATTTAATGCAATTTAATTAGCTTTAAGATAAATTCAACATAAAATCATCTCAAATAATGGGGGGATTTTTTCTACCGCCTCTTTATGATAGCAAATGATGAGATGACCAAGCTATGCAATATGAATGTCATGTTGTTTCCATGGAACATTAGAGTCATCTCCCATTCCTTTTTTTTTCTTAGATTGTCCTTCTCGGAGGTAGGTTTCATCAGCTTAATTGTCAATATTTGAAGGTTGCTTGTATACAAAAGATTCACTCATTTTCCCACAAGCTTCAAGGACATTTTGTGGATTATCATTGCAATGGTATAGGGAACTAATAGAACTTCATTAGCATCTAAATGGACAAAAATATTGCCCCCAATCCCCCTATGGTCTATAATAGTAAGTTTTATGTTTTTCTTTGACCACTTATTCTACATCTTGCTTTTCTATAAAATTATGTTTAAATCCATACCCAATGGTCAAGGTAAGCAAAAAATAATTCTAAAAATGAATGTTGAAGTTTAAAAAAATAATAATTAAGAAAATAATAATTTTGTATGGAAAAAATATAATCTTGAATGAATATTCATATTTTAAGGATATGACAAAAAAATTCAAATTAAATTAAATATTTGGTATTAAATATCAACTTTAATATTTAAATACTTAAGAGTGTTTACTATATGGTAGTCATAGAAACCATGAAAGAACAAAGGTAGAGGTTCTTATTTCAAAAATGTTAAATATTAACTACTTTAAAAGATGAGTAGTTCCAAAATAGACCCTAAAAAATCAATTCAAAAAATATTGATAAAAACATCCTCTAAATATTATTAAAATATTTCAATTTCATAAAATATTCTTTGAATATGCATATTATTGCATGGCCCTTTATTAGCCCCTAAAGGACCCAATGGCATTTTTTTGGCAACATAGCATTTTTTATCATCTATTTACATATAGAATTTTAAATTTTTTTCTTTTAAATTTCCATGCAATACGTGGTTGAGGAGTAGCTTTAAGGTGCAACAATTTTCATAATATTTAACTACATAATTAAAAAGCTATTGTATGATATGTAGTTTCTTTTGGAGTTTGGTCAACATGGGCAACTAAAAAAAATCAAAATTTTAATAAATAACATTTGTTATTTGTTATTCTAAATTTATGTATATATATATATATATGTATATATATATATATATATATATATATATATATATATATATATAAAGCTTTGAATAATTCCATTTTGATTAATGAGATTATATTTTTGTCTATATGTGAAGCTTTGATTTTTGTTGAAATTGTTTTGATGTAATCCCAACTTATTTTTTCAACATATTATGGAGAGTTGCAAGTTGTAGGATCTACAAATATTTGGATAAAAAGTTTTTAAAATGAAATCTAACCATATAGGAAGAATTGAAAATATTTCTTTTTGAAATTGAAGCATCATGACCTTGCAATTGGTAGGGGTTCTTATTCTAGAATTTTAGAAGGGTACATTCTAACAAATTAAACCCTAAAGTTCCATTGGTCTTACAGGATCAAAATGCAACTTTGGGCAAGCTTATATGGTCTCAATATTCATTGTAATTTCCTAAAACTTTTTGTGGAGTTAGAAAAACACATAAGCTTTGTGGGAATACAATTTTTATTTCAATTGGTCACCAAGAGCAAATGTTATGGCATAATAAGCCGAAAACAAATGTTAGCAAGTAGCACATAAAGAATCACAAAAAATCAAAATAAATTAAATTTTTTTTTTCTCAAACATTATATTTTTGTCTATATGTGAAACTTTGATTCATTCTATTTAGACTAGTGATGAAAAAGTTATGGACAATCTCATTTTGGAGGCAATCTAAACAATTTTTTCAAAAATGACTTGTAGGATTCATTTTTGAATGCAATTTTTACAATGTAAAATAAAATGGTTTGAAAGGATTAAGTATGATTGCTAAAACAATCTCATCGTTGGAATTATTGTTTTCCAATTCCATTTTAGAGCTAGTAATAATTTTAGGATTTTTGTTCAATCTTAGACCTACTTCTATTTAACAAATTTTTAATGAATGAAAATCAAGTGTGTGTGTGTGTGTATGTGTGTTTTTGAATTTTTTTCCTAAACTTTCAACTCAATTCCTCAACATGATTTTTTAAAATTGAGAGTCTGTAGTGGAAAACATTTCTACAAATGGCTATCAAAGTCATCTAAAATTACAAAACAACATTCAAAAAATCATCTTTTCCAACTTTGGATGCTAATATTTTTCAATCTACATGGTCAAACTTCATGAAATTTCACCACATGATTTGAGACAAGTCAAACATAAGGTCCTGTAGTCAAATTTCAAGAAAAATATTTTGTCTATTTTTCTAGGTGAATGCAACAGGAGTGGCAATTTTGAGTATTTTCTGATAGAAAAATGGACTTGAGACTTTAGAGTTTATATAATGGATGCTACACTTGGATTTATTAAAAAATAAATATAAACAAAGATTTTAGCCTTACTTTGAAGACTATTATTTTGAAGCAGTTTGGGGGCTCTAAATATGAAAAAATTGTAGGGATTAAGTTCTCAAGTAAGTTCATCTTACCCAAATTGTGGAATTCAAGTGTGAAAACGTCTAAAACTAGGACCAATATAGATTGAAGGGCATTTGAAATTGTTGTAGTTTAAAAAAAAAATATGTGTTAGATAACTGATGAGCCACGCTAGCGGCAAATTGGTTATCATACATAACCAGTTGTACATTTTTCAATTGTAACTTTTGATCTTCATGATCCAAGGGTGTAGGAAGCAAGTTGAAAGGAAAGAAGGTTATGAGTTGCAACTTGTAATGGCAATGGTGACAGGTTGGCAATGGGATGGTGCCACATTAGCATTGAAAAGTCAACAACCGGTTATGTCATTTGAACTGCCCATTGAAAGAAAAAACTGAAAGTCTTGACCCAAACCATCACCTTTGGCACAAAGCTTGGAGCCAAAAAATGTATTGTAACAGTTTATTTTCTCGAAGCTTCAAAAAGCCAGGCACGACAGACGTAGATTTGTGAAGCACACATCTACACCCATCCTAGATTCCTGAGCTTACTTTCTGTAGGTGTACGTGACAGTGGTGACGCCAAATTCGACGGAAGCAATTCAACAAAACAGACGAATTGTTTCATTGTTTCATTGTTTGCATTTCTGACTGAGCCCGCCCGGTGTCAATGTGTCACAGTTGGTTGCAGAAATGTCAGAAGAGGTTTTTGGAGACGTGCTCAGGTCTCTAACCGAATGGACAGACTTGGAACTGGGCTGACAAGTCTGTTGTTGTCCGAACATACAGCTAGCTTGGCTTGGCTTGGCTTGCCCAGCCCAGCCCAAGGCAGGCTTCCCGGTCCTCCAAACATTCAATCGCTTGCATCGTGCCTTGGGCTCAGGTGGGCAATTCAAATCATCATCAAATCCCACTGTCTGGTATTATTGTGGTCGGCCGACGTGCTCTCTTTTTTCCTTTCACAAGTCTCCGTCAAGCTTACACACATGCAGTCTGTGGCCTGGCCGGCGTGGATCGGATGCAATCAATCACTGGAATGAAGCTGGCTAGACTAGACCACGTTGATATATAATTCACGTACAGGAAAAGTCCAGCACACTGGGAAATTGAAAGTGAGAGAGGAATCCATACGAATCTCGTGTGTGATTACAAGGGCACAAATCTAAATCTCTTCAGGGTCGAGGGCATATATTTTGCAAATTAAAATCCCCTGTGAGCTAGGTCATGGGCGAGTTGAACTGCTGCGCTTAGCTTAGCTTCAGTTTTCTGTGATCGCCCAATTCCCATTATGTTAGAGCAAGCCCTGCTTTTCCACGACGCTAATGATCACTAAGTGTGACTTGGAAAAGAAGTAATTGACCGTCACTGCCTTGAACAACAATCTATTACTCTTGAGAGAAAGATAGCTAGGATCACCGCCAATCCCTCTGCAAGTTAAGCCCAGTGCATAGCCAGTCCTGGAAGTGCAGCCAGCGAGAGCAATTACTGCAGAATTGAACTTGCTGTAAACACTTGGCATATCCAGCAGGATATCATGAAGCTCCACTTAAAGGGAACAAAATCCATGCCACTGCCGCAGTAATGTACAGTTAACGTGCCATGTCCGTCTGTACAATGAAAGTGATTCCACAACTCTTCCAGCAGACAAAACAGCAAACAGTAGTTTGATACGTTCAACATTTTATTAAAAAGGAGATGGGTACGCGCTACCAGAGCGAGCACCACGTTCTGATTCTGCACAAGAATATGCGAAGGTCTCTCTTAAGACAGCAGCAGTATCTTCAGTACAGATTGCATTCAAGAACTTTCACACATGTACAAATATTCCTTCGATCGCTTTTCTCAGAGCTGTGAACATCCCCGGATGTGACGATTTCTCTGAAAGTATTGTTTTTGTGCAAATTTCAGTGCAATTGGCGTTGATTTCAGACCTCAGATGTACACCCTTCCTTATTTGGGGGTCGTTGAAGATCACCATTTTCGCGCTCTACATGAAACTCGCCATTTTGACCATTCCAGCAAGTGGACTCTCCGCGATTGCGAAAGGAGATTAGTGTTGCAGCTCGAATTAACTCGTCCTGTCCCCCATGATGTAAAATTTGCCAGACAATCCAAAGACAATTTGCCTGTATAAGCTAGTAACATCATAGTTTTTGCAGTGGTATGACCCCATTATTTACTCCCTGGAAATTTGATAATGACTTGGTATCTGCCTCCTTTCCTCTGCTGGCAGAGTTCACATGCTCGGGGGAGGGGCTTGGCAGAGATCACGTCTGTTGGGAGAATAACAGCAAATTTGCTGATGCAGGCTTGATCCACTTGCAATCTTTGATGTGAGAAACGCGCGCGCAGGCCGGTTATGGCCATTCCTTGCCTTGCGTTGCTCTAGTGAACAAGCCCCACCATTAATATATTCTCTAGAAAAACAGACAGAGTGAATGCAACAGTGGCCAGTGGCTTTGGAGCGGGGCCGCGGGCTGGAGCGTTTCCCAGTCCGCATTTATGTGTCCCCCGGGGAATAAATACGATCCTGATTTTGGATTAGGTACGACTTCCTTGCTAACAATTCCCTGCTAAACCCACAAGGCCACAACCCAACAAGCAGGTGATGACAAACCCACCAAGACGGGCTGCACCGAGTGTGCACACTGATCATTCTCTTTCCGTGCAGGCAATCCGCAAAGAGACAAGTACGTGAGATCGAAGAACTTGCTTTGGAATTAATAGTGGAATTCGGCATCCCGGGTTCTGCATCGAAAGGAGTTATGTGCCTGGGTACATTGGACACGGGATACTTTTCACGACCAGTTTACACGAGTTTTTACGTTGGAATCCAAGGGGACGACTCTGGCCAGGTTCTGCGCTCAAGTTGGCATAACCGGCTTTTACTTGGGGAGAACCTGTTACCAACCTGATTTGCAACCTAAATATCTTGGGGTCAACTCAAGCGGGGCACATAATTATTTTCCAGAGGTGTGCACTTGTTTCACAAATCAAACCCCCAAGTGGAATTGTAATTTTCCAATTAAAATTGTAATTTCTATGAATTTCTAAAGTGGTCTGCCTTGAAATTACAAAATTGTCAATGGAGTGGAGTCATAAACATCCCATAAACAACCCATGGTTGCCTTCTTCATGTATCTAATGATACTTGAGTATTCACCAATAAAAGATTGACACGTTAGCCCTTGTTGGCATTAATTCACTGATTTGGTCATAAACTAAACAAATTTGAATGAGTTTGGTGGCAAAAATGGGACCAAAAGTAGAGAGGCAGAAATAGGCAATTGGCAAAAATGGGTCAATCTACCTTATAAACAATCCTTGTTGTATAGAAACTACACCCTTATTGAGCAACTGAACATTGTTTTTGTTATTAAATTGCCTAAAGTTTTTGTTGAATCTTATTGAAAGCCAAAAGAGTATTCTAGATTCTCGTCTTCTACATTTTTTGAACCCTACATAAATGAACCATGAATTTTTAAAGCGATGAAGATAGGTGTATCCAAAGCAACTTTGGACTCTCAAGAATGGAGGCAATACATTTTAAGCAAGAATATATAGATGTTGGTTTCAAATAGGGGTTAGTTTTAATTCAATGGCTCACTTCTTAAAGAAGATCCTCCTCAACCTTCTTCACAATCATGTGTCTATTGTCAACACAAAGCCTTCTCTCCTTTTGTGTAGAATTCTTTTCAGCTAAAAACTCTTCTCAAGACCACAATTCTTTTTCTTAAAGAGCTCTAATAGTATCCAAACTTATACAAGGTATATGAATTAGAACTTAGAAGGTAAAAACCATTATTGGATGGAAAGAATTTGATTTATGACCAAAATGGATAAGAAGTGAGATAGTGTCTTTTAACCCACCCACCCCTATAACATGAATCAATCTTCATTTGCAAAGCAAAGAACTCTTCAATTTAAGTTTAATTAGATTCCTGTAATAGATAGAAGATGCAATAAAATTCATTAGAAAAAATCCAAGTCTAAAAGAATCTACCAAGTTTGCATCCTCTGTGGTGCAATTACAAAAAATTATTATTATTATTGTTTGAATCTAACGTGGTACTATTGGTGCCACATTAGCACCACGTCAAATTGACTAATTTTTTTAAATCAAGAAAATATTTATTATTACAGTTTAAAAAAAAAAATCCTCTACTTGCATTGTTGGGGGCCGAAAATAAAAAACTAGCAGCATTTTCAAGTCACAAACTTATCCTAATGCTACATTCAACATGTGATTGGTACATTTTGTGTACATGGAAGATAAAATGTAATTGATATTCAAATGTATAATAAAATTTCAACAAGCATAGATTTGGAGTGTAATGGTAATGGTGGACTTATTTTTCATTGTTAAAACATATCCACCTTCTCATAGGGAAGGTTTGAAACACAATTTTAAAAATAGATAGAAAGTACTCCAAACTTTTCAAAATCTTACCCCACCCATCGCCTTCAAGGTCTTCAATCATATTTTGCCAAAAAAAATCTTCAAATATGATTTTAGTTGATCTTGTTCTCTCCAAGGAGGACAAATGAAAGTTCAAGGTAGATTTTTATGATCTCAACTTTTGAGATTATTTTTTTAAGATAAAAAAACACATTAGCTTTTTCAAAAATATGCTTTTTATTTCTATATGCGCCCTAGAGAAAATGTTTTGCCCTCCTAAACTCAAAATGTTCCAATGTAGTTGGAAAATAAACAACTTGAAATAATAATTTAATTTTTTCTCATATTTTATATAATTATTTATATAGAAAGATTTGATTCATTCCATGGGACTTTAGGGATTAATTAATTTCTAAACATTAATCTATCAAAATATTTTTTTAAATGTTATACATAATATGAAAAATTAAGTGCAGAAAATACTACATCTTCATTTAAAAAATAAGCAAGCAAAATGCACTTAAGAATGATGTATATTGTCATGTTGTACCATATGCTTGTCATAATTTGATTTATGTATGTTAAACCTAGTTTGGATGTATTAACTAAAAAGAAATAGACATTTTGAACTTATTTACTTTATCATCATAAAATAGAATAGGATTTTTTAATATATTTGCCTTGAAGATATTGTTTTTATGGTTTATTAGTGTAAATATTGACATTGTAGATGTTATAAAAAATAAGGTTGTGCAATAATTGAAGACAAATTTTTATATTATGATAGTATAAATTACCACAACAATGTTTGATGTTCCTTGGCTTTCTAAAGACCTCCAATAGACCTGCTCCAATGTTTTAACTTTGCTCAATGACATCAAAAACCATGTCCCAAATGCAAAGCTCAAGGCCCTTTAAATCTTAGCAACAAAACCCAAGTACAAAAAGTTTTATTATTTCTTACGATCACTTTTGTTTGAATATCAATAGTTGCACTCTATTCAAAAGAAATAATAGTCTCATTTTTTCAAAGATATCCTTGACAACATGTTTGAGGGTGTTTGTTGCAATTTCTAATTGAATTGCAATAGAGGTTCCACCCTCTCCATTTTTTGGCATCAAATTGTAAGCCTTCTAAACCACATGTAGCACAACCAATTTAAAGAGCAAGGATGTGGATGTTCTTAGATCTTCTTTAGACTAGAGGTCATAAATTGTATAGAATATGTACTTCTCAAGGTCAAAGGGTTGTCTTTGAAAGGGTGGCTTTGGATGTATTCTAGTATACATTGAGAATGGCTTACAAAAGTATCTAATCTATACTTTTGTTATACTATTAAATTAAGATAGGTCATAGTGTAAAAGTCATGACCATGAAGCTTTGGGCTCAAAGGTCTCCAAAATTGTAGTAAAACCCACTACTTGAACTACATTTCTTGGAGACTCAAATATAAGTCCTTTCCTTTACCGCCAAGGACAGAAAATTTGTCCACGTCATTTTGTCCCTTCAATTTCCAATTTTTAGTGTCCATTCCTTGGTTTTCTTAATTTTGAAGCTCTCATAGGTTGAATAATGACTCACAACTTAGCTTCCTTTCTTGAGCCTATTGGTAAAGTAGACTAAGGTAGCCAACCTCTTTCCAACCAACCATCCATTTTTGTTAGATGGGTTGTTATGTTCCCAATATGTTGTGTTTTACGTGACAACTATGTGGTTAGGTGACACTTCATACATCACAAAATATTGGGGAGTTACAAGATGTACATTGGAAACCACAATTATCACCCACATTGAAGTATGGTCAATTTTGTAATCAAATTATGGTTGGAAATACGGTGACCTATTTAACAAGAATAGGTTGAATGGAATCTTCACGGAAAAAACTCATGGTAATTTTATTTTTTGAGGAAAAAAATGTAAAAAAAATATGAAATCCTTCTGAAATGTATTTCTATAAGCCGGAAAATTTTCACCTTCACCTTACCCATATAACAATAGATATGTTGAATTACTTGACCCTAAAATAATAAGATGGTCCATCGTGGAAGTCATCTGTTTGAGTACTGTGTGAATTGTTGGCTTCCAAAAAAATGAAAAAGCACTTATTGGGAGACAAGCTACTGTAGAAGACGACGACGTTCCCTTTTCCCACAAAATGTGGAGGATGAATAGTTGCACTTCTGTCCTACATGAAGAGATTCTTTGGCATTCATGAGACGCAAAACGTCTGCCTCAACGTTTAAGGGTTAAGTGATCGGAAAGGGGGTTGGGTACCGCTTAGTTGGGTCAGGCCATGATGGACTGCTGATGGGTAATGATTCAACATAACTTACAAACCTGGAAGCCCAGCTCTGCAACTGACTAAGCTCGCTGCCCAGTTTTGACTCTGACTGGATCGCACACAGTTGGCAATGGGCAGGGGAACTCAAAGCTGAGCGCATGGGGACCATAAGGTAAGGTAGGTACACCCAAAACCGCCACTTTTTGCTACTGAGCCTATTTTCTATTATTGGACTGGTCAAATTTTCATATGTTCTTGTTGACAAGTGAAAGGAGGTTCCAACGCACCAGAGAACGTGGCATTTGGATACTGTATGCAAAAGTTATTAAGGAACAAAGTTTGGTCCTGAAAGCGTTTCTTCCACATAGGTACAGAACTGATTTTGGAGATGCACATTCAGTATAGATGGCGGTTTAAGGTCAGTGGCACATTTGGATGTACCTACCTTAGAAACACCCAAAACCGTCAGTTTAAGCAATTCAGCATAGTTGGAGGCACTTTTTATATTTGAAGTATTAGCGAGTGAAAATCATGAATATTAAAAAAAAAAAAAAATTTGGATATAGTATGTAATTTCTATAAATTTTCAAAGTGTTGGCTTCCTAGACCACTAAAACAGTCCCTTAGTTGCACCTACAACCGAAATCTGCAAAAATCAAGTGTCTGAGTGAAAACTAAATACGTGTCTTACAACTACGTCAGCAAATTAAAATCAAACATTTGTATGACACCTTAATAGATGGTCAGGGATAGATTTAGTCACAATCTAGAGTACAGGAATAAGGATAGGGACAGTTTTAGATGTTTCTACCTTAATCACGGATCATTTTATCAAAGGTAAGGTGAAAACACCCCAAACTGTCCAATTCTGCAATTCAGCATAGTTGGAGACAATTCTTTTTCTAAAAAAATAAAAAACAAAACAAAAACATTATGGGTAGTATTGGCAATTGGAAATTATGGATTCAAAAAGCTCCAAATTTTTAGCTTCCCTAAGAAGGCTCCTACTCCTCCTAGCACTAATATAGTAGAGTCTCATATTCACATTGCCAACAATAGAAATGCAATTCTATTGGTGCAAACTAAAAAAACAAAGAAATGTCAAATTTAGTAGCCCAATCAATGGAGTGAGACTCAAAGATAAAACCAACAAGATTTCAACTTTTGAAATGCCATTGCTTTACATCATCACAAAGTTTAGACCCTATGGTTTGGTAACAGTTATCATGTGATTATCATTGTTTCATGGGTTCACATGTTAATCGCATTGTTATCGCATCATTGCGGTGCATAAATTGCTTTGCATCGTTACAATGTAGTTACAAGTAATGCATTGTAATGATGCAGTAACAATGCAAAGTAATGCACCGTGATGATGCGATAATAATGTGATTAACGTACGAACCCATGAAACAACGATAACCGCATGATAACTATTGCTAAACCGTAGGGTCTAAACTTTGTGATGATAGACAAGGTTTTACATCCAAGAGTGATGAAAATGTGGGTTCTGCTAATCAAATCTCTTGTTGTTAACCCTAAAACAAGAGAGCTTGGTCAAGGGACTTGCTTTCAAAGAATCTTGTGGATAGCATCTTCAAAACTCAAATATTGTCTCATTTTTTTATATCATTATTTTCATCTACAAGATATGCATCTTTTAAGCAAAGTTATGTACATCAAACCACAATTTAAAGGTATGATTTTTGCATTGTAAATTTGTTAAATTTTTTGTACAATCACTAGGAGAATGCTACTTAATGTAGACTCAAGATTCACAACAATTGACTTAGAAGAAAAAACATTTGTTTTGACTTGTTATAGTTATAGTGACTTGTGACTCACCTTATCTTTTAATGCTACAATTAGTATCAATATCATTGACCATATCCATGATTTTTGCTATCCAACCTTTTGTTTGTTACATGGTAAACTTCAAGTTTAGAGCTTGTTTGATGGAGGTAAAAGGAAGGATATAATAGACACATCCTACATAGTCATTTAACGTCATCATTTTGCGACACTTTTCATTTGCATCTACAATTTGGACCAAGCACACTTTTATTAAAAATAGATATTTTTATTTGGTAGATGAGCACATAAGGTGCAAGGACAAAGTTGTATCTCAACTTAATATGGCCACATGATAGCTTAAAAGAGACTTCAACTCAAAATCCTGCTAATGCCATTAGCCATGGTAGAATTGGTAGTGAATTGTGTAAAGTGGGATTATGTAAAGCAATTGTGTAAAGAGGGGTTATGGGTTTGTTATATGTGTGATTGGAATAAATAATTAAAAAAAAAAATTAATCATATTTAAATGTAAATGGTGAAATTTGGTGAGGTAAAAAATTATTAAATCTATATATTATAAATAGTTCTAACATGTAACAAATTTAATTTAGATCATAATCTAAGTCTTAAGGTCCACCTCCAAGTCATTTGATTGGTCTACTAAATTCATGTTTCTACTAGTCAAAAGCTTTGATTTTATCCATTGCCTTAAAGAGAATGGAATTGATTGTACAAGTTTCATGGTGCCCATATAGGAAAGTCTCCCAAATTAAAGTTTAGGTTGTCTTCCCAAGACCTAAAATGTTGTTTAAGAATTAATTGTCAAATCATATTCTCGTTTGGTCAGTCTTCAATAGTTTCTAACATTTAAGTATATACTTCTAGTTGATTAATATGTTCTTTGTGTAATAATATACACCTTAGATCCATCTTCATTTTTCATAGTTAACCACTGAGGAATTAAAGTTATAATATTGTTGAAATCATTTCTTTGAATATTATAATTGTTATAATAATATTTATTATAGTTGAACAATTTTAGCAAAAATAGAGGCCATAGTGATAAACATCTTGGTAAAATGTGAAAAGTCAACAAGACTAGATGAACTTTGAGTAGCCGTGATATTCCAAGCCATGTTGCTTTCGGGTTCTATAACCACAGTGTACAATTATCTCCTATTAAAATCTTCCATATATTGATTATCCCATGGTAAATAATAAGTTCATATATTTTCCTCTAAAGTAAAAGGACTACAAGAGTAGACAAACTTTGACTAACCCAAACATTGCAAACCACATTGGCTTAAACCCTAAAGGATTGAGGGACATTTTGGACTCAAATTGTTAAAAAATTGACATTTTTTAGGGCAATAAAAAAATGAAAAAAAAGACTATAACATTTTTTAAAAGTCAAACCATATAGATTGAAAGATTGTAATGTTTGAAGTTAGAAGAAAAAATTCTTTTTTATTTTACCTAATAGGACCCTCCCTACAATGAGATTTTTGCACTATATATGTTTCTTTTGACAATTTCATCTTGCGGAATGTAAGTTACATAACTACCAAATTTCCAAATTTTAGGAAGAGTTTTACACATTATTTTTAAAGTTGCCCAAATTGCCCCAAAAGTTCAAGGCATCATATCTTTTGATCCACGCATCCTATTAGAAAAAAAATTGTATTCCCATTAAGAGGGTATATGTTCACACCTTGTATCAAAAACTGAAGAACATCCATAAAAAATGACTTTTGTATGCAACTACCCAAGATCACTTGAGTATGTTCAATGGTCATTATATCTTTTAGGGATTGATGTTCTTTCCTTATTTTATATAGTTTCAGTTTTTCAATTTTGATTTTTTATTGTAAGTGATAACTATATGTGTTTTCCTTGAAGGAGAAAGATGAACTTTAACTAGATGAACTTTGACTAGCCTTGACATTCCAAAGCACTCTAGTTTATGGTAGTAGCACCTTAATCAAAGTGTACCAAATGTCAAGTCTTAGTTTCTATCTCAAAGTAAATTTAAACTTTACCTTGTGTTGTATTAGGAGCTTGACTCAATAGTTCAATTGGTTCTTTAAGCATCATAATTTTGATTCTACTAGCAATTTCCTTCATTGCAATTTGTTCATCATGTTAAACAAAAAATTAGAATTAGGGTTGATTACACGGGAAGTGCTAAAAAGCTTATTTTGGCAATTTAAAATGACAACACCTCTAGGTTTTCTCACTGTACAATACAATTTTTTCATTCAAAAATTCCAAACTTGCTCACCTAAGGACAAATAATTAAAAAAATTGTGTTTTCTTTCAAGGTGAAAAATTCACAAGAGTAAATGACCTAACATTGCAAACTGCATTAGTTTAAGGTTACTTCCTATATGAAGCAGTTTTCATCTGTATTCAAATTTCTCAAATTAAATTACCTTATGGTAAATGAAAAATTTATGTACATTTCTCCAAGGTGAAAAGAACATATAAACTTTGACTAGCCTTGACATTACAAACCTCATTAGTTTAAGGTTCTCTCACCATATTGTACAATTTCCTATCTTCATTTACATTCTCCAATTTTTTTCACTCAATGACAAATATATAATAAGTTCATCCATTTTTCTCCAAGGTGAATGGACCACAAGACAAAGATGAACTTTGACCAGCCTTGGCAATATAAACTACGTTGATTTAATCCTAATTTATGCCAAAAAAATAATGGTCAAACACAACTTATTTGTACTTTAAAATGGATGATTTTCACGAAATCGTTTTTTAGAAGCTTCCTTGAATGTGTATGTAGTACTCAAAGAGGAATTCCCCTCAATTAGGAACTACAAAGTTTTCTAGAGAAAAAAATGTTAAATCAAAAGATGCCTCATTTTAGAATATTTGACAATTCCTATTTCCTTTGACCTTGATCTCAATTTTAAACATTGAAATTGTATTTCTCAAATTTGCGTCCAACCAACAAAATAAAGTTTACTAAGTCTAGTCACTTAGTTTATATTCCAATTTTAAATTTTGGAAAATTTTCAAAATGAAATATTATATTGTCATTTGAACTTTGGACTTATAACCATTGTCTATTGAGTTTCTATTCATAGAATTGCACAAAAATATAATTTGTATCATGATAATCATGCTTGAGGTGAATTCTCAGATTTTGTAAGTTTATATGATTATATGATACCAAAAAAAGTTAAAATTAAAAAAAAAATCCAAAAATGACGTGGTAGGGTCTCAACCACATTAGCTTGCTACGCTATCACTACTGTAGTGCATTGCGGGGAGTTCCCTGCCATAATAACTCGCAACCCTGTAGAGGCCTGAAATGTCTTTTAATGTTTTGGACTTTCTAGTGAATTTCTACAAAACATTCAAAGATCTCCAGATAATAACATTTGTAGAGCTCCAGATGGTTGTATAGATCTTTAGATGTTTTGCATAGATCTCTAGATGGTTGTATAGATCTTTAGATGTTTTGCATAAATCTCTTGACTAATGTTTTGCATTATCTCCTAATGACCATTTTTTTCTATTATTAATTTTGGACCCTTTGAAAGTCAAGAAGTAGGTGCAATGTAGCATTGATATTCAATACGCTAATTTCGTTCCTTTTTTTGTCAAAAATTCACAATAATTTCAAAATCCCCGCATCTTAAGTTCTTATTTCTTGCACACACAACGAGTGATTCTTAAGTTCTTATTTCTTGCACACACAACGAGTGATTTCTCTGAATTTAAAAGAAATTATAATTCTTGCACATTTAGTTACATTTAGTTGCAAAATGGCCCATTCCGATTGCAGGGGTTTGGAGTTTGGCCCAGCCGGGTCCTTTCAGGGTTCCAGCGCTCTGACTCTTGCTGGGCTCTCCGTTCTTCGCCGCGGCATGACTGATTGATTGCGCGCGCCCTTGACGGACTCGACGACGCAGTACGTCAGGGCTCCATGAAGGCGATCGAACCCGTTTCTCCGTCTTTCCCGGATGCCCACCCCACATGACGAAGCGGAAAGTCACCGAGCCACCCACCCGCATAATATAAGACATAAAAAAGCTGCCAATCATGGCACGTTTCCAAGACATTTCCCCATCCTTCGCAGAGAAGATTCAGCACTGAGTTCACAGAGTGCTCAGAGAGTGATTGCCAATGCGACCCCCAGGGCAGCAAATATTCGATCGATCGCAAGGCCCGAGCTGCCTGATGAGCGGAGGCCATGGACCTTTCCCTTTGGACCCGCCCAAAAGGAGTGCGAAAAGGAAGAGCTAAGTGACGGTTGCTGGAAGGAAGGACATTCCTCAGGCACCAAATCATATCATCCAAACTGGGGTCTGCGGGCCTGCAACTGCCTGCCTGCCTGCGACATTGTCATTCCGCAGCGAAACGCGGAATGGCAATTGGAAGTGGTGGGAGGGAAGCTCATCATTCATGACGAAAAGGGGAATCGATCTGACTCAGATTCGAATCCTGCAACTCGTCAACGTGAACAATGGACGCTCCGCCCGGGGTCCAACCAAGAACGGAAACTAAGGTGCTGCACGAATTTCCTCTTCGTCTCCCTCGGAAGCCAGTCACGCCGTCCTTTCAGTTAGAGGTGGCCTTGAGCGAATGTGCACCTAGAATCGTCACTAATCAACCCACAAACAACCCTGCGTCTCCGTTTTCAGCCTTTTGGGGGTCAATCAATGACAAAGAATGCAAAAAAATGCAACTATTCATCTTCAAAATTTTGCATGAAAAAGGGAGGTCTTTTGCAGTAGTTTGACTTCCAATAAGTGCTTTTAGGATTTTTTTAGAACAACTATTCATTCAATGCCAAAGGGGGTGATTTCCATGATCATGACCCCCCGCACTTTAAGGGTTGTTAGTTACTATTAGTAAGCGTAAATGATCTTTATCAAGTATCTTATTAGCAAGTGATGGAGGATTCCAACTCACTTTAGCATGCTTTATTTGGACACAATATGAATAAATTATGCATTTTCAAAGTATTGTCTTTAGGTTGTTTCAAATTGAACCAACACTACACTCTTGTAGACTTTCATTTTTTGATTTTTTGTAATCAACATCTAGGTTTTTGAAATGCTTTTTGGTTCAAATGTAGGCATTGTATTTTTGGTAATGTTGATTATGGGTGTACTACACCATGCCTTATGTTCATCTTGGATTCCATGCATAGGACTAATATGAGTGATTGAGTCTACAATTTTTTTTCATTCCCCTTTAGAACAAGGCACAATAACTATGTTGGTTGGGACAACTTGCAATGGTCCTATTTACCTTACCTAATTGTTGATTCTATGCCTTGTAAGTCCAAATGATAGAGATCCAAATGAGAGGTGCATGAGGATCAAAAGCTATGTTCCAATGTAAGTTTATCTTACGCCAATCATAATGTTAGCAGTTTTAGCACTAAACTTGAAGGCTATAGTATGTGAAACTAAATACATGTTTTTTTAAAGTAATATAAAAGTATTTTGAGTTTTGAATGCCTAATTTTTTATATTATATTTTCACTTATGATTTCAACATTTTAAGATCACAATTCATTCATTGGAGCTTGGGGAAAAATTTGCTAACTTTCTTTGAGATTTTCTAATGTGCTTATAATCATTTTCTATAGCACTTTAGAAATTGGCAATTCTACAAATTCATACATTTCATGATGTGAATTGTGATTTATGTTTGGTTTGCAATGAATGCTCTTCATTTGAAAAAAATTCTACTTTAATCATCATATATTAAATTGAAGGGTATTAATTATTATAATATATATTATCATTTATAGATAGGAGTTGCTCTTTTGGAATTGTTTTGAAAGAATCATCATAATTGAGATGCTATTGTCTATAATAATCATCCAAATGCCAATCTTATGGTTTTTAAAAAATGACCAAATTCCTAAATATTTATTAAAAAGACAATCTCCTAATTCAATCATCTATGCATCATTGATTTTGAAATGGAGTGGATTTTTTTCTTAATATTTTTGTTTTATTACATGTACAAGTCTCTTTTGCCTTACGAATTCAATAGTTGAAAGATTATATTAGACAAGTTTAGCCATGCTAAGCACTATGCAACTTAAAAAGAATGGAAGACTATACATGGAAGTGGTCTCTAACAATTATTTGAAGATCCAATATGACTTTCACAAAAAATAGATTCTTTTCAATCTATCAAACACCTTTCAATGAAAAAAAATCAACAACTACACAACAAGTAGCTCTTGCTTGTTTTTTAGTACAGGCTTGATTTTCAAGAAAGAACCTGCTCAAGAATTTTACTTGTTGTCAATGTAGCTTAAATTGTCAATGCTAAAAACAATTAGATTTATATTATTGTCATCACTATCATCAAAATCATCATTTTTAGTTCAAAGCGTTCAATCACAACTTTTATCTTACTAGTATTCAAATTTTTGAATTTTGAAAAAAACAACTTTTCTACTAGTTAAGGTATGTTCTGACATGCTATTAAGGATGAGGCTAACTAAGGTTTTGAGTATGATTTTAGATGCTCCTTTAGTTTAAATTCACTATATTAACAACAATGTGCACTAACAATTGTTTATAAATTCAAATGTACTCAACAAATTCACAAAGGTGCTAGTATCCACAAATACGTTCAAAATTTAACAAAACTTTTGAGCATGTGAAATCCAACTATTTACTTGGGCACACTATTTGGAAATAGAATTTAAGGTTGCCTCAATGTAGTCAATATTATGTTCTTTAAAGTCACTACCTTGGCATTGTCTCTCATTTGCATGGTACTTAGACAAGGTTCAATGAGCTACAACTTGACTCTCTACATGAAAGATTCTTTGACTAAAGAATTGATGGCCATTGACCTTTTTCAATTACGAAACAACATATCATACAACTCCTTAAAGTCATTGCTCAATGGTTCACAACTCAAATTCAAGTACAAAAAACTTGTCATATATTTATGTTATTCAATTTTTGGCATAATAATAGGAGGGTTGATGCAAGAATCTTCAATGGCCCAAAGCCAAAAATATTCACTAGTATGTGAAGAAATGCCATTTGTTTTCATCCACCAAGATAATTATAGCATCCTACAAGGTTACTGAAGTTCACCAATTATAAGGATAAGAAAAATATCTTTTATAGATAGAAGAAAACCACAATCCTTTCGCTCACATGAGATACATGCACTTGGTAATTATAAGACAAAAAAAATTAAAGGATATGAATTGAGGATCTTAAGTGTATTAAAAATTAATTAAAGGTATTGAGGTTACGATTGTACATTGAATCTAAAGGGCCCAAAAAGTCATTGTCAAGGCTTTGTATCAAGGTCCATTTCTTGTAGGTTAATACAATATGTCATAATCAATAAAGACAAGTACAACCTTCAATTGATAAAAGTATGGTACATTGAGTATGAATGTCATTTATGCTAAAGAACTAGTATAACATTGTGTCTTGTGTGATCAAAAGGAACAAGCCAAGATAGACATTGAGGTGATAAGAGCCCCTTCAATTCTCTTGTCCTTAAAATAAATTTCCTTCTCTTTTCAATAATTGGTTAAGTTCAAGTGATTAACTTTGCAAGGTGCAACTTCTAATTTTAATTCTTCACTTTTGCCTTGCTTTCATAACCTCTATTTTTACAAGCAATACCCCAAACTTCCTAGGTTTGTCCGTGTTTATGATATAAGATGTCAAGATTAAGAAGTCAATATTAGGTGTTATTCTTCTTCCATAACATTCTACAAGGTTACTCAAAGTTTGCCAATTTGTAAAAAATAAGATAATCTTTTTTTGGGACACAAAAATTAGAGAAGTCTTCTAGGCTTCTACACCTTGTTTCCTTTTGCTTACACAAGGCCCAATGCACTACTAATAAAAAAAGCTTGAAAACACTTCAATCTCATATCATGTCACCTTGCCTATACTTTTCCAAACAATATCAAAACCTCATAAATTCACTTGTATTCGTGACCTCAAATGGACATCCAAATTAGATGTTGAATGTAACTTGATGTTCCTATCAATTCTTCCAATAACAATCCACCTATTCTTTCTTTTGATTGAATGAGTTTCAATTTGTGTTTTTTGAAAATCATTACAAGAAGTTTGAGCCTTAAAGAAGGGTGTTAATTCCTAACATTGGGGAACACTAGTAGAAGAAATGGAAAAAAAAGAATTAAATTTTTAAATAAAAAAATATCAGCAAACAACAAGGCATACATCATAAAATTTAGACCCTACGGTTTGTCAACACTTATCATGTGGTTGTTGTTGTTTCATGGATTTGCACGTTAATTACAATTTATCGCATCATTATAATGCATTACTCTGCATTGTTATTGCATCATTATCATACATTACTTTGCATTGTTATGATGCATTACTTCACATTGTTATCGCATCATTATGATGCATTATTTGCAATTGCATCATAATGATGCGATAAATTGTAATTAACGTGCAAACTCATGAAACAATGATAACCACATGATAATTGTTGACAAACTGTAGGGTCTAAACTTTGTGGTGTAGATAGTGTGAGATAGTTTTAACAAATACTTAAAAAAACTATTACAAATGATAGAAAAATATAATTTTAAAATTAAATCCCAAATTACAAAACTTTGACAATTTAATGTGGCACTACTAGTGTTATAGTGCTATGTCAAATTGTAATTATTTTTTAATTTTTTAATTATTAAATAATTTGGCTAGCTAGTTCACAACACTTGTTTGCAACCTGGTAAACCTTTTCTTAACAACCCTTTCAAGGCTTGAAATTTTTGCTAATGCCATTTATGCCATTCAATCAAGTAGTATCCTTTGTAAGTTGTATTAAAGTAAGCTCATACCGTTACTATATTAAGTCTTTTTGAGACACGAGTGCATGCTATTTATTAAAGAGGCTCATGTCATCTAATACCTTTTCATGTCTTATAGCCTTTCCTTCTCAACACATTAGTATCAAAACTAAACTTGAAAACAATTCAACTTATCCTCATGTTGTTACTTTTATAGTTTTCTAAGCAATACTAAAAATCTTGTAAGCTTGACCATATTTATGACCTTACATGTTAAACATTAGAGATTAAAGTATCTTCCACTTCAAAACTTGTAGTTCTTACTTGGTTCTTCCAAAAACATCCATCCAGGCCATTTATCTATTGTGACATCCACTAACACCCGCCAAATTTAACTACCTATGAAAATCATTTAAGCATCCACAATCTAGACAATTGTTACTTACACTATTTAGGAACAAAATTTAAGGCATCTTGAACATAATACTACTTAATTCAAGGCATCATAATGGGAAGATAGATATGGCCTTAATTAATGAATGCTTGAAACATCCATTAATTTTTTTAAAAATCCAATGAATAATATGTCCCTTCACTCAAGGGCTTTTACAATTTTTTTCTTTTAATCATATGAGGTACTATACAATGAATACCTCATAACAAAACAAAAATAAAACCTATCAACCTTGCCTTGCTTGCCTTAGCCTCTATTTTTACAAGCCATATTTAACACCTCATAAATCAACCTATATTAATAACTTCAAGTATCAAGATTATAATTCAATACAAGGTGTGACAATCATAGAAAGAATAGTATGACTTTTAGTCAATAAGCTCTAAAATCCTAAAAATGCTTCAACTTTGCTTCATATTGTCTTGACAAAGCAATGTGGAAACCTTGTAAGTTAGATTGCGTTTATGACTTGGGACATCAAGAGTTGAAGGCCA
Organism: Climacium dendroides; assembly: GCA_950106755.1. NCBI lineage: Eukaryota > Viridiplantae > Streptophyta > Bryopsida > Hypnales > Climaciaceae > Climacium > Climacium dendroides. The sequence continues at coordinate 27,090,715 of OX467086.1, forward strand.
TATGGTATATTATAATGGATGGATAAGCACAACCTTCAACTAACAAAAGTCTAGAACATCTATAGTAATTGAAGGAGTGCCATCAAAGTTTGCTAAACTATAAGAAAAAAGAGATGAATTTTTCAAAGGCCCATGCATATTGCCTCAAATCTTTTCAAGTCTAATTTTCTTTCACTTATATGAGACCCAATGCACTAGTAACAAAACAAATCCCAAAGCACTTTAACCCCTAAAGGACCATTGTCCCTTTGGGGGACAAATGCGTTTTTGGGCAAGTACCTACGGGCTGAAATTTTATCGTAATTTTTTGAAACTTTTTTTGAAGATAAAAAAATTGATAAGCTTCATATGAATATAATTTTTTTACAATTGGTGCCCGGGAACAAAAGTTATGACTAAATAAGCTCAAAATAGGGGATGGGGACAGTCTGGGCAGTAAAAAAAAATTTGAAAAATTTTGAACTTTTTAAATTTTTTTGTTTCTTGTAGATTATATTTTTTTCTATTTAAAAGTCTTTGATTTGTTTTATTTGGATTTGGTATGAGAAAGTTATGGACATTCTTGTTTTGGGGGCAATTAAAGCATCTTCTTGAAAAAAATAGCTTGTAGGATGCATTTCTGAATGCAATTTTTCCAATTTTTCCAAATTTTTTTTCATTGTTTATTTACTTGCTAGAACAATCTCACCATTGGGATTAGTGCATTTTAATTCCATCTTAAAGATATTAATAATTTAGATTTTCCTTCTTTCTCATACCTACGTCTACTTAACAATTTTTTTAATCATGAAAATTAAGTTTTTTTTTGAAATTTTTTTCCCTTGGACTCTCAACTCAATTTCATACAATAAGGATTTAAAGCTCAAAAATCTGTAGTGAAAAAAATTTAAGTTAAAAAAGTTCAAAGTCAAATAATCCAGTCCCACAAGGTACTGAAAAACTGTTTTTTTGACTTTAAACACAGATATCTTTTAATCTATGTAGTCAAAATTTCTGAATTTTTTTTCACACATTTTCATACTAATAAGGTATAAGATCCTATGGTTGGATATGCAAAAAAAATAATTAAAATTTTTATTTACTCTTTGCTATAGAAATGGCAGTTTTAAGTGTTTTTTTGATAGAAATAAGACCTTGGTCCTTGAGGGGTTAACCTCACATCAAATTGCCTTACATATAGTTCTCCAATTAATATTATAAATCTTGTATGTTTGCTTGTATTCATGACGTTGGTCAAATAGACCTTCCTTGCTTCATAAGTAATTTCTTTTCAATTATATGAGATCCACTATACAAATAATAAAGTTAACCCAAAAATACTTCAACTTCACATTAGGTCACCTCATTTATAGTTTCCTTAAACAATATTGTAAATCTCGTATATTTGTATGCATGTATGACCCTCGATGGATGGACCTTCTGTACTTCATAACTAATTTCCTTTCATCTGCATGGAGTTTAATGCATATGAAATAATACAAGTTTGAAAACACTCTAATCTTGCATCAAGTCACTTTGCCTATAATTCTCTAACCAATACCGTAAATCTTGCATGTGTTCATGACCTTGGGGAGGACAGACCTTCCTTCCTTAAAAACAGATTTCCACTTTCATCCACTTGAGTCTCGATGCATAACTAAGAAAACAAACTCAAAAATACTTCAATCTTACATCAAGTCACTCCTTGCCTATAGTTTTCCAAGCAATATTGTAAATCTTGTACATTTGTATGCATGCACAATCTCGTACATTTGCATGCATGCATGATCTCATACATTTGCATGCATGCATGATCTCGTACATTTGCATGCATGCATGACCTCGTACATTTGCATGCATGCATGACCTCGGATGGATAGGCGTTTCCCACTTCAAAACTAATTTCCTTTCACCCACGTGAAATCCATTGCATATGTAACAAAACAAACCTGAAAACACTTCAACCTTGCATCAAATCACTTCATGTAAAATTCTCTAAACAATCACCATGAATCCTGTATGTTTGCATGCATTCATGACCTTGGGGTGGACAGACCTTCTGTGCTTCAAAAACTAATTTTCTTTCACCCATATGAGGCTCAACACATAAGTAACAAAGCAAATGCAAAATACTTCAACCTTACATCAGGTCGCCTTGCATGTAGTTTCCTAAACAATACCATAAATCTCATATGTTTGCATGCACGCACGACTTCGGATAGATGGACCTTCCTTGCTTCAAAACTAATTTCCATTCACCCATATTGGGCTCAACACACAAGTAACAAAAGAAATCTGAAGACAATTCAACTTTGTATCAGGTCACTGTGCCTACATTTTCCTAAAGAATACTATAAATCTCATACATCTACATGTATTCATGACCTCGAGCGAACGGACCTTCCCTGCTTCAAAACTAGTTTCTTTTCACCCGTGTGAGACCCGACGCAAGAAGTAACAAAACAAGCTTGAAAAGGCTTCAACCTCGTAGCAAGTCGCCTCACCTATAGTATCTCGAGCAATACTGTAAACCTCACAAGTTTGCTTGTGTTTATAACCTCCTATGAACAAACCTTCCCCGCTTCACAACGAATTTCCTTTCACCCACGTGAGATCCAAATCACAACTAACCAAACAAACCCGAAAACACTTCAACCTTGCGTAAGTCTCCTCGTCTCCCCTCGCCTATAGTCCCAAGCCGATATTGTCTAGCTTGTAAATCCACTTCAATCCGTTCATGACCTTGGATGGACGGACCGTCCCCGCTTCAAAACATGTGGTTCCTCCAAAATTATCCACCCATTCTTTCTTTTAATGGAAGGTATTTCAATCCATGTCCATAAAAAAGGTCCACCCAAACCATTCACCCAAAGTCACACCCATTACAAGCTACATTACTGTGACAAATAACCACCCTTTTTCTAATAGTGCACAATTTGAATATTTCGCATCTTGATCACATTTAGCAAATGGAGCTAATCCGGATAATACTGAAGCCGGGAGTGTCGATCCCGGAAGGATCCTCCCCCCCACCTTGTGATGATTGCCGCTGCCTCCAATTCCCCCCTGCGAGCGGATGTGGAGTCCCAGCAGGGCGTGCTGGCGTGCTAGCTTGCTGGCTTGCAGAGATCCCGCCAGCCCTGGCAGGCAGCAACTGAACCAACTGCAGCCTGCCTGTCCTGCTTGGCACCCAAGCTCCAAGCCCAAGCTACAAGACTACAAAAGCCTCCAGCCCAACGCTCAAGTGTTTGAATCCCCAGTCCAGGAATGAATGCGCACACGTTCAGTCCGCCTCTTCCTCCGCTCCCCGCGACCCAGCTTCTCGGTGGCAGTTGGCCGGGCTTCCTCTCACTTGGGCTCGCTCGGGTTCCCTTTGGCGCCCGCCTGCTTGGCTTCCCTTTTGGAGCTCCAATTCCATAACTCCATGCTGACAGAGCTTCATCTCCTGCCCTTTCCCCAAGCTCAAGCTTTTGACTCCTCTCTCCAGTAGGAATTTTCACTGTTTTTACAGCGCCTGCTGCTGTTGCTGCTTGCTGTTGCTGCTGCTGCTGTGACGGACGGACGGACGGATAGTAGAAGAGTCATGTGACGGTGGTTGCAGAGTTGGTTATGGTGGCGACTGGTCCTCACTCTGACTTAGAGGGGGAAGAAGCGGGCCACGAGATGGATGTCAGTGCCATTGGGGTGGGTTCCGTTTAGGCAGCATCACCGCGTGGGCTTGCGAAGTTTGTGCACGTGAAGATGCTCACCCTGGTTCGAGTTCATTGCTTGTTGGTGGGTTTGATTTGGAGTTGAGTAATGACGGTGCACGGTTAGTTTGTGCGTGTTTCGGAGTGACAGAAAAGGCGCTCTCTGTATTTTTAAGGGTGGGAGGTGTTCTTGCGTGGGGGTTTCGCCTTGTAGCGACGTCGCTCGTTGATTTGTGAGGTTTTGAAACCAGACGCTGAGTTGGGCGTCGTTTTCGGGAAGAATTTCCATTTTAAACTCTGGGAAGGGTGTTAGCATTGTGAGGATTGCGGGATGGTTGAGTAGTTTGGTTTTCGTAAGGTTTGGAGCCAGGAATTTTGTGTGTGTGTGGGGGGGTGAGAGCTCGAGATGGCAACAGGAGTGTTTGGATCGGAGTGTGATCGAGTCGGCTTCTGAAATGCAAGGCGTGGAATCACATTTTGCTTTCGGAGGAGTGTACTGGAGGTGGTGGAAGGGATGATGTAAACTCAATTACTCTGGTTCACGCAGGGATTGAGTTCGAAGCAGTTGATTTTTTTTCCTTATTATTTTCTTTGGGGGGAGATTCATTTTGGTTAAGAATTCATCGGTCTCCATGATATGACCTGAAAAGAATAGTGGTAAATCATATCGATAGGAAGAAGGTTACTTTTCCCATGGGGCTCATCCCGTTTACCTGTATTCCAAAACAAAATGACCTGCATCATTTTGTCCGGGTGGTGTTCCCCGACGGCCGCATCGAGAATCTCAGCCGCTCTTGCAGCGTCCACGAGATTCTGCACGGCAATCCCGACTACTTTGTGTGCGGCAGCTCCGCGCACACGCTCACGAGCCGCATGGGCACCCACGAGCAGCTGGAAAAAGGCTTCACCTACTTCGTGTGCTGCCAGCCGAACGCGCCGCCCTTCCTGGAATTTCCAACCAAGGGCCCTGGCCCCCGAACCTCTCTGGCTACAGGTTGGAAGATTTCGCCGCGCTTCTCTCGAAATGGGATGCAAGCAAAGGAGAATCGCAGCAGCCCCACCCACCATGGCAACTCGAAGGTGTTTGACTTCCACAGCGCAGCAATTCAGGTGGAAGGCATGAAGGACGGGCTTCTTCACAAACAACGCCTTCATCACCTCGCGGCCCCGAAGAATATCCGTCTCGTCTTCTTCCGCGAATGCTTGCAATCGCTCCGCCTGCCAAGAGCCTTCAGCGAGATTTTACAGCCCCCGCTACCTTCTGACGAGTCGCCGCCGCCATCGCCATCACCAGATGAAACAGAGCTCGTGAACTCGCTCCTGCAGAGCGCCGCGAGGTCCGAATTAGGTCTTCAAGTCGCCAAGAGACAGGAGGTTTCCCTTCGGCGATCGCGCAAGCGACGCAAACCTCTGTGGAAGCCATGGTTGCAGAGCATTCCCGAGACCAGCGCTGTTGTCGAATTTCTGCTACCAGTGGCGCCGCAGCAGCCGCAGCCGGAGCCAGAGTCGAAGCGATTCTCGCCTCCCCGGGCGACCAAAAACATTTCCCCGCCCCGGCAGCGAGGTCCGCCTCGCAACATTTCCCCGCCGCGGCAAGTTCAAGTCACTGCTCAGCTGCAGAGAACTTCTTCCGCACCGCGTCAACAGCCACCACAGCGACAGCGACAACCTAACAAAGCTCTGTACATGGCGTAGCTTACAACCCCCCTCCCTTAACGTCACTACTGAAGCCTCGACAACAAATTGTTATAGAAGATCGACATAGGCGCGTTTCGACAAGCCCAAGATCAGAATTTTTGCTCCGTTTTCGACCTTATTTTTCATTTGCGGCATTGTGGTTTCGTGGATTCCTTGGTCTCCACTGGGATGTAGATATGGCGGCTTCAACAAGTCATACGTGCAGGAATCAATGACATTTCGTGTGTACATATGTACTGAGGTAGACTAATCGATAGTGAGCGCGACTGACTGCCCTAGAAGAGACTATGAGTGAGGTGGAATTAGCCTGTCTGTACATACATATGATTTTAGGTCCCATTGACCCCCAGGTCGAAGCCTGAGTGACGGAGCCCGCTGCTACTAACTGAAGTCGAGGTGCAGTAGCAAAGCCTGTACTAACTTGAACCACTTTTTCCTCGTCTCAATTAACTGGCAATTGAACATCTCTGATTGAGATTTCAATTGAGTACCGTAGTGTTACAAATACTGGATTGGGGATTTAGCAGCTTGTTGTGGAAGTTGGATAGAAAAATCTTACAGCAAAAAAACAGTTTGATAGACAAAGCTTATACAGGTTTATGTTAGCCCGACTCACGGGTTTTCACTGACTGAAATATTAAATTGACAAGAACTGACTTTTATTCCCTTCCGTCTTCACCTTGTTTACAAATGCTTAGCGGTAAACGATTTGGTAGAATCTTGTTTGGTTTTACGCACAGGTGAAAAGGATCGAAATCGCTGAAAAAAGGGGTACAAAATTCATGCGAGGCAAGCAAGCCTGCAGACGAAACAGAGCAGCTTTAGCTGTTGCAATTTTTCAATTTTTAGGTTGTTTCTGTTTTGTAGAAACAAAACTACACAAGCAGACCCCAAAAGGAAGCATTCCATATCTTAGTTCCAACTGATTGCTGTTCTCATGCTGCACTTGATGAGGTGTTTCTTCCCGTTCCTGTTTGGATTCACAGTGAAAGCAGGGTAACGCTCTTATCGACACTTTTATAAATGTAAAAAAGATTTTAAAATAAAGGTGTTGAAAGAGTGTGCCCAAATTTTTTTTATGTTGCTAGTGATTTCATTTGGTTGACATATCGAAATTGTTGGTCCTACTAGTACTTTGAAGGTTGTATTTATGACACCGAGGTCAAAACTGTGAATATCTATTTTGATTATATTCTTCTTTGTCAAGACCCCAAAATTTTTATGTATCTTTTGCTTTTGCAATGGAATCCATTTGTTTCAAAAAAAAAAAGAATTAATTTAAAATTTTAAAAATAATAATATATCAATGAAAGTGGATTCCAACACACCAAAGAAGTTGTTTTATTAATATCATATGCAAAAGTTAATAAAAATCAAAATTTTATTGGTACATAATCCAAAATATTTTCTTTGACAAATGATACATATCGATTGAAAAAATGAAAAAAAATCTATACAAGTTGAATACTTGATTAAGTGGTATTTTTATGTACCTAGCACTTTGGGATGTTCATACTTTAGGTGTTTCATATTGTATTAAAGAATTTCATTAAGATTTGATTTGGTGAAAAAAAATTCTATACCACGATGGAGAGGTATTCTTTCACTACTTTTGTTGTGAGGTTGATTTTTATAGATATTAGTATGCTTTTATTGCTGTCACAATCAAAATTAATTTTTATTTTTTAAAATCTCTATTTTTTTAATTCCTTAAAACTTCAAAGTGTAAGTTTAAACACCATGAAACAAAGTTTGTGCACCCCTTTTCATAGAGAGTTTTGTGAATAGGAGACACATGGTCTATAAGATTTCATTGTAACAAAAAAAAAACTCATTTAATATAAGATTATAGCATATTTGAGAGGTCATTCCTATAGCTATAGCTTTGATCATATAGGTACAAAGAGTTCTCTAAAATTGACATTTGAGAAAAATCATCATAAAATACTATTTGGAAGAATATTTTAGAATTGATGTACAAATAATAGTTTGGCTTTGGGGTTTTAGATTCCTTTCATGGAACAATAAGATTCACCAACACTATCACCAATATTTTTTTTATAAATTTTGAAAGGAAAATTTCAGAATTCCTTCTAAATTTGATAACAAGCAAAATATTATCATTTTTTGAATTGTTGGAATGAATTTGAAATGAGATTTTCTTGACATGGTGATTTTTTGAAAATTTTATGTCCTTTAAGTCTCAATGACTTCATTTTTGCAAATCGAGTTTTGAATTGCAATTTTGGCTTAGTCAACCATTTGACATACTTCCACATTTGTAATTTTAGAAACATATATATGTACTCTAGTAACACCAAATCCAAACATTAGATAGGATAATTTGATAGAGTATCTCCACAAATTAAGATGGCTTTCATCTAAGAAAGAATGAAAAAAAATATGAATTTCAATCTTTTTGTCATCAACAAATTGGACGTTAGAGTGCTAAAAGGTTAAAAATCCACAAGGAAAAAAAGAGAGGATATCTAGTATAATTTATAGTGAAGTAATCCATCTATTAAATTAGGTTGTTTTATTTTGTTTTGTTTTGTTTTGTTTGTTTGTTCCGGTGAGCTTTCTTGAACCATGTATCCCCTATTCACATAATTATTTGGTACCATTACAAAAGCTCTCGGCAAGGAGGGGTGCACAAGCTTTGTTTTGCAGCATTTGGACTTACAACTTGAAAGTTATTGAATTTTGAAGTTTTTATTTATTATAAACAATAAAATTAGAAAATGACTTGTACTTTTTATTTTGACTGTGGCAACGGTACAAGCACTTTAGTTAATATTACAACTTTAGTTCCTAATTCTCATTCATCGAAAAATAAAATTGAAAACAATATTAGCATATACTTTTCAAAAGAATATATATGCTTCATTGAGTAGTAAGAAAGTGTAAATATGCTAGTAGGATTTTATTTTGGTGTTTTAAGTGTGTTTTTATGAGTGTTTTATATTGGTTTTGGATGTTGTTTGTGGTTTTTAGTAACCAATTTGGTGGTTTTGATGTAATGTTTTGTCTACTTGGGATCTATTTTGTTTGTATGAATGCATGTGTGTTAGGTGGGCTAACGTGAGTCAGCCATTAGTTTCCTAGTTGGAGTCAGTTGCCAAGTCGGTTTATGTCTAGCTGGAAGTTAAGTCCAAATCGGATTCTATGGAGTTGATGCCGATTTTGTTGTCAAGGCTAGTTTTTAACGGTTTGTGTGCAGTTCCAATTAGGAGGTGGTTGATGCGGTTTATTGTGCTTCGTGATTTAGCAACTGTCTGGGTTTCCTATTAGGTTGGTTTTGAATTAATTTTTCTTTACCCACTAATGAGAGTTCCAGTCGGAGTCCCAGCCAAGCAGTGTTGTGTATTTGTGTTTGTTTGTGTGTTTTGTTTGTGTGAGGCCTAATCGGAAGTTTGATTTGGATTGTTTTTGGTTATGTGTTCTAATTGGCGTGTTGAAAGCGTGTCAGCGTGTGGCCTGTTGGAGAAGTGAATGTTCAAGTTGGAGATTTTATGCAGATTGAGGAAGTATCTGCAGAGTACGAAAATAGGAGTTCAAGTGCCGGTGATTGAAGATTCTATGTAGGTGCTTGAAGTTGTCTAGTTGGAGAGTTTACGAAAATAATTATGTTGGCTGTGTGAAGTGAGAGACTGAGGATAAGGAATGTCCTAGTCGGAGTGAATTAAATGCCAAATGTTGAAGGAGATCCCGGTATTACTCGTGGAGAGGGGGAAGTTTCAAATCAGTGAAGTCAGAACCTAGTCAGAGTGAGATTTCAAGAGATGATGAATTTTGTATTACAAACTTTATGTCTGTAATGGTGATTTGTCACCAAGTTGGATAAATGAAATGGAAATAAATCAGAAATTGATGGTTGAAGAATGAGTTAACCGAGTGGGAGTGAGTCATGATTTGCATAATGTTGGTGTATGGATGCATGGCTGTAGTCCAAGTCGATATAATTAAACTGTGAGCTGTGTTGGTGCTTGTGTGCGGTTTCAAATGGGTTGTCTGATTGATTGGAAGGAATCCTGAATGGATTTGAATTAGTTTCCAATTTGTGGTTATGAATGTCTTTGTAATAAGTTGCTGTGATTGCTAGTCGGGTATATGTGATGTTTAAAAATTTATAATAGTCCTGATTGGAGTTCATATAAAGTCTGAATGTTGTCTTATCGAATTACCAATTTGGTTTGTGTTATGTTTGCATGTTGGTGGTCAATTATGAATGAGTTGTGAGAGGAGTTTTATGAGAAGATTTAATTAAGGATGGAAGACAGAGAGTAAAATTATAATTCCAAGTTGGCGAAGACTTGTGAAGGCTGAAATAAATCTACAAGAATCAAATCGGCAGTCAAGGAGTATTTGGTTCCTATAGGAGCAAAGACAACAAGTGCTTAAGGTTGGTACCGAATGGGAAGATGAAAGACCAGCAGGCTCATTGGAAGAAGTACTGGTCCAAGATGGAGTGAAAGTTCTAAGTTTGGAGAAAGCGTAAGGCAGATGGAGACATAAAATTTAAGATCTAATTGGGAGTCATTTTACCCTTGTGGCCTTTAAGAGTGGAGAGTTCCTAGTTGATAAATTAGTATATTTTGTGAAGAAAAATATTTGTTTATGTAGTAAATGAACATGTTTTCTTCTTATGATTTTTGTTGCAATGACTTATTTGGCCTAATAGTATTCTAATTAGAGACAACCCTATTAGAAAGACCTCCCTAGGAATGAACTTTATTATTTCTTTAGGTATTTCAATTAGGACCTAAGCTAATCTACAGGAAGTCAGAAAGTCTGCTCTAAAAGTGAGCGGCCTCTTCAAATCGCCCCTATATTTAGGTCTGAAATGGATAGTAGGTGGTCCTTAAATGGACCTCTCAAGCCATTGAAAGAATTGAAAGAAAACCATTATTTATTGCAAGAGCCAATTGTTGGCCTTCATTTATTCAAATCACTTTAGAAGTTGCAAGTGGTCGGATTTTGGAAGACCTAGGGTCACAAATAGGTGTCTACAACAATTTTTTTGTAAATTCATAAATAATTCAAAAATGATTCAAAAAATATGAAACCACTTGTGTGATGTTCCGCATCCATTTTTCTTTCTCTCAAAAATGATTCCAAAATGATTCTATTCATGGAAACCTTTGAAAGAGGACCAGCCCTTAAATGGTCGCTTTAGAGCATATTACCTTACCATATATTTTACCTTCTCGCAAGGAAATCGCTTTCCTAGCCTCATCTCTAGGCAGCCTCAAGTTTGAGGATGGACTCCCTCCATTTGAGCCATCCATTGGATCCATGGTGAAAATGGAAGGGCGGGCTCTCCTCATCCATGGTGAAAATGGAAGGGTGGGCTCTCCTCATCCCGATGTCCAGGGGCATTCCAGTTTTTGCTTAGCTACCCACCCAGCTCATTGCACGGGAAAAACACTAATTTTTTTTTTTCATTTGGGTCCAAGTTGTAATGTCACTTGTTTTATATTTTTTTTATAAAACCAAAAGATCTTAGTTAGAAATAGAGGTTATTCCTTCATATTTACCCTAAATGGCGCTACATGCCTTATTACTAAAGCTACACCCCTAATAGCGCTCCGCTCTAGACTCAAACCCTACATAGCGAAGCGAGTAGGGTTTGGGTGCTACAATCATACTGCTAAAATCATAACTCCTCCTGGAATATCACAAATGCTACCATTAATACTAGGGGCTTGTGTTTGCTATGCTACGCAATCATTGTATCACATATTAGTAAAATTTTGATGTATTTGAATAGAATGCATGATAATGATTTCAATAAGTCTTTAAAATAATTATTTTAATTATTTTGTAAAAATATTTTCAATCATGCATACATAGAAATCATATTTTCACACAATGTGATATTACTAAAATAGAGTAGGAGTTCATGATGACCTCTGTAATATCGCTTTTTACAAAGGGTGATATTATAGAAATAATATAGTCGTTGCAATTGAGGTGATATTAAAGAGGATCAATATGGTGATATTACAAAGGTAGCAATTCCATTTCTTTTCTTGGCTTTATAGTTCTTTTGCATTTCTATGATTTTGTGCTTTTGTGAGCTTTGAGCTTCTGATTTCAATTTTCTATTGCTACTACCAAATGATTTGAGAAATTTATTAGATTGAACCGATTTTGGATTTTACAACAATTAAATTGTTCACAAAGCTTTTAGGATTTACAATTTTTTCCTTTAAATTCTTCTATTTGGGTTGCCATTATTTGTTACAATTGAGTCAAATTTCTAATGCATTCTAATGTATATGTATCTTTTACCGTATTCATGATTGCATGTATATCATTCATCATTCATTAAATTTCTATTGTTTATTTCAGTATATGCTTATTTATTAAAAAAATTATACAAAGATTTTAGTCATTTTTATTTGAAGATTTATTCAAAAATTTTGTTCTGCATTCTATCTAATACATAAAAATTCTTATAAAATTCTAATGATGAATGCGTAGCATAGCAAGCGCCAACCGCTAGTATGATTAACAAGGAGAACCTTAAAGTGGGTGGATTCAATTTTTTTTTGTTTGTCACAAATGACAAAATTTTCAAATTTTGAATTCATATTTGCAATTAGAGGCCCCAAATTAGCCATGAGACATGAAGAAATACAAAATTTAAGCGGCACAAAGTAGGGGGCAATTTTTACATTTATCCTTTGACGGTGCAGTAGGGTCAATCCTCCCTGCCAAAATTCCGCTTGGGCGTCGCCCTTTCATCTCCACCGTGGATCCATCTGGAGGGCTCAGATGGAGGGAGCCCTCCCTCAAACTCGTTTGCCAGGGTTCCGTTTTACTCGGGCAAATAGGATTGAGAGGCTCGGATTCGTAGGCCTGGGGAGGGAGATCGAGCTTCCTCAACCCAAGGGTTTTAGCGTCAGGGTTTTAGCGTCAGGGTTTTAGGGTTGCAAGTTTGGGTCGAGATTGGCTCTGCAGATGCAGCAGCGATGGGGCTGGAGGTGATCACGCTGCGAGGCGCCCAGCACTTCCGCCAGCGCCTTCTGCTCGCGACGCTCGCCGGCTCCACGCTGCGCATCAAGGACATCCGCGCGAACGATTCTCGCCCCGGCTTGCGCGACTTCGAGCTTTCCTTTCTCCGCTTGCTGGAGAAGGTGAGCAACGGGTGCGTGGTGGAGATTTCCCCGACGGGAACAAAGTTAGGCTACAAGCCTGGGATTTTGATCGGCGGTCGCGACTTGGTGCACGACTGTGGGACGGCAAGGCCAATTGGCTACTTTCTGGAGTCCTTGCTGGTGTTAGGGTTGTTCGGGAAGAAGCCCTTGACGGTAACCTTGAAGGGGATTACGAATGGTGGCAAGGATCCGAGCATGGACACGTTCAGGACGACGACGTTGCCTATTTTGAAGCACTTCGGCGTGCCGACAGACAGCCTGGAGCTCAAAGTCTTGCGCCGAGGCGCGCCTCCTCTCGGCGGTGGTGAAGTGCGGTTGAAGGTTCCCATGGTGACGACGAGCCTCACTGCTGTATCGTGGATAGACGAGGGGATGGTGAAGCGAGTGCGAGGTGTGGCATATTCCGCTAGGGTTTCGCCGCAGATGTCCAACCGGATGGTCGATTCGGCTCGTGGTGTTTTGAATCCGTTTTTGCCTGACGTTTACATTTTCACCGACCACTCTTCGGGTGTGGAGTCAGGGAACTCGCCTGGATATGGCGTGTCCTTGGTTGCGGAAACGACCACTGGATGTCTTCTGAGTGCAGAGGGGGCGGCTGTCACGCATGGAGAGGACGAAGAAGCTGAGACCAAGGAGGGGCCTGTTCTACCCGAGGATATTGGCGCTCGGGCTGCAATGTCTTTGCTGGAGGAGATTAAAGAAGGTGGTGTCGTCGATTCCACTCACCAAAGTCTGTTGTTCACTCTCTGTGCTTTGTGTCCAGAGGATGTCTCTAAGGTTCGCGTTGGAAAGCTCTCACCGCATGCAATTTTGACCTTGAGGCACATTAAGCAAATTCTAGGTGTGCAATTTAGTATTAGGCCTGATCCATCCACGGGAACCGTTATTTTGACTTGTGTTGGAAGTGGTTACAAGAACATCTTTCGCAAGACTTCGTAGAGTAGGTGTGTTGCATCAGAATTGTAGGCGTAGGACTCTTAACATTCTTCTGGAGGTCTTTGTACTAAAAACATATACTGACAATTTTGTATACGAGCCAGATCTGGTCATTATTGGCTTGAGGTTGTGAAGTTTGATTTAACTCTGAGGAGACAGGAGTCTCATTTTTGGCCACTTGGGGCATTCCTGTTGTATGTTGTGCACATAGCACATGAGTTGCTGTTGGGGGTCTGGAGAGAAGTTGATATTCATCGATTTCTTGTTTCAGTGGTGTATTACCCCACCCCCCACCCACCCCAGGATGTTGTTGTTTTCTACACGCTCTCCAATGGGGAAATTGAGTAGCACATGAGTCCCATTCAAGCTGGTATACATATGGTTCTTATTTTCTCCGGATCATCCCATGCAGTGAAGCACCTCTTGAGTCTTGACGTTACAAGTTACAGGTATCACAGTGATGGCCACAAAAGTTTCTGTGCACCCGAAGGACTAATTGATACGGTGGCGTAAAGTAGAACTACGAATTATCACTATTAGTGAGGGTGCAGAGTTAATTAGTGTCACTACCCTGAAGAAGTTGATACAGCAATAATCAGGGCTTTTTTTTTTATTATTATTATGAAGTGCCAAAGTGGTGATATAAAATGACCTAGTGGTGCTCTAAATTTCAGACATTCATGCACATCTCTTCTATTAAGACAGGTGGTTTGTTTTGTTTGTTTGTTCTGTTTGTCACGTTGAGATCTTGGTCATGTATTTGGTACCGCCGGAAAGCCTTCGGCGAGGAGGGGTGCACCGGCTTGGTTTCATGCCGTTCGGATGTATGGTGTGGAAGTTGTGCATTTTTGAGTTATTTTTTGTTCTAAAAAAATCAAAAATATGATTTTATGATTTATGATTTTAGCAACAACACAAGGTAGGTACACTACCGTAGGAAAGCCCTTGGTGAGGAGGGGTGCATGAGCTTTGTTTTGTAGCATTTTGACTCATAGGAGAAAGTTATGCATTTTTGAGTTGTTTTTGGTTCTAAAAAATTAGAAAATTACTTTTTACTTTTGTTTTGACTGTGGCAACAGCACAAAACACAAAACACACGTACTTGGTACCGTCGGAAAGCCCTTGGTGAGGAGGGTGCATTGGCTTGGTTTCATGGCATTCCAACTTACAGTGAGAAACTTATGAATTTTTGAGTTGTTTTTGGTTCTAAATTTTTTTTTTAAATTACTTTTATTTTTGTTTTGATTATGGCAACGCCATAAGGCATTCTAGTAATGGATTGAAAACATCACATTAGCACATATCACATACAATAGTATCCATAATCCCAATTTCATCCACAATCTGGAGATTTCATCCAAGCTATTCTATGAATTTGAAGTTTTCTGGCAAAAAAAACTTCATGGTTTGTTGTCATTTCTTAGCCTAATTTTTTTTATGCAATTTGGCAATACAGTACAAAGCCAAAGACAAGCCATGGTAATAACTCAGTTTGTACTTATGGTAAATTAGTGCCTTCATTTGTGGTCAGCCACAGTTCTTTATGGATGAAAAATTGACTTTAGTAAATTAATTCATTCACTTGTGGTCAACCATAGTTCTTTAATGATTCATCTGAAGGTCGTATATTTGCATCACCTCAAATTAAGCAAATTTCTTTAGCATCCACAATTGTTTGTCAAGGAGGTCTCATTTTTAGTCACATACCAGATTCAAATAGCAAGTTTGGTTTTATTATTATTTTTAAACCTAAATTTGGGTCTAGAAATCCAAATCTAAAAATAAATGCAAGAATGGTTTGTAAAAAATTCAAAGAATCTATTATAAAATTCATATTGAGTCAAATATCAATTTGTCATTTGACCATCTACCATCAAGAAATTTTGTGAATGTGAAATGAAAGAATTATTTCATTGACATTTAAAAAGTAATTTGTAAAAAACCGTTTGTGATTTTGAAAAAATTTAGAGATGATGTTTGAAAATGTCAAAGAAAATGTCCCTTCCAATCCCTCTTTTGTTTGTAACTTGTGAGTGAAGTCCCTTAATCTCAAATGTGTTTTTAGACATGAAAGTTAAATTGATTTTCCACACTAACCCTTAAAGTTCCATTATTCCCTTGGGGACAAAATGAATTTTAGTTAGGCTCCTAAGGTCTCAATATTTGTTGAGATTTTTTTCTAGAAAAACACATTTGCTTTTGGAAAATATAATTTTTATTTCAATCAATGCTTAAGAGCAAAAGTTATGGCACAATAAGCTCAAATTTTAGTTCACTAGGCAAAAAAAAATCCACAAATGAGTTTGATTAAAAATTTTATTTCTCACAAAATATATTTTAATCTACATGAAAAGCTTTGATTCACTCCATTTAGACTTGTTATATGAAAGTTATGGACAATCTTGTTTTTTGGGCAATCAAAGCATCTTTTAGAAATAATAATGTGTAGGATATAGTTCTAAATTCAATTTTCGTAATTAGAAAAAAAGTTTCACAAGGTTAAAATCTTTTGCTAGAACAATCTCACTGTTGAAATTAGTGTGCTTCAATTCCATCTTAGAGCTATTATTATATTAGTTTTTTCTTCAATCTTGACCCTATTTCTATTTAACAATTGTTTGATGAATAAATATTAACTGTGTTTTCTCTAAACCTTCAATTCAATTCTTCAACATAAAAATTAGAAATCCAAAATTGGTTGTATAGAAATTTTAAGCTAAGAAAATTCAAAAATTGAAATAAAACAAAATAAAATTAATTTTAAAGTAATTATTGAACTACTTTTCCCAACTTTCATTAATTATTTGGCATGAAATGTTGATCTTCTAAGATAGATAGGTATAATATAGACAAATTGCAACCAAGATTTTATGAACTTCAAGTCAAAATGCATATAAATATCATTTCTAGTAGTTATGAGAGGTCAAGTTGAATTGATAGATTTTTTTATCCATGTCCAAATATAATTAGTTTTCTTAAATAAGCATCTATAAATATTCTCTTAAGTTGCTAGAGCATGGCATGCTTTGAAAAGCACATTTGGTTTTGAACAATTCTACTTTGGATGGACACTTTCAACCTATGTTTGGAAAGAACCAACGGCTAGTTCAAAGTTAGCAAATGGAATTTGGTAAAAAATTGGTTGCAATTTAAAAACTTTGGCAAGAAAAGGTGAAAGTATCTATAAATTTTCTATTTTGAGTAAATAATAGAGAAATAATTGTACTCTAGACTTGAAAAAATAATTCAATTTAAAAATGGAAAGAAAATAGTTAAAAAACTCAAAAAACTTCCTAATTGCTACTCTCAACTATGACTAATTATAACAACTATTAACCCCTAAAGTTCCTTCACTATGTTTTCACTGAAAACGCTCCAAAATTGCCATTTCTAGTACAAGTACCAAATTTTTGAAAAGAACTTTTTTTGACAAATGTAACCATAAGATCTTAAGAATGATGACTTGTGAACACATGGTAAAAATTTCAGAAACTTCCACCACCTGGATTGCAAGATATAAACATTCAAATTCATTAAAATCATTTTTTTAGCCTTGCAAAATACAAGGCAAATGCACTTCACAAGCTTACTTTCCTATAAAAAAATGTCCAAAATGGTGGTTACTCTTTGGATTCTTTTTCCTAGACAAGTTGGTCACATGCTTGAAAAATTTCAAGTCATTTGGAATTGTACAACATATTAGAAAAAAATAGACAGTAATAAAAAATGATTCCAAATATTAAATTGTTAAGGATTTAATTATGGAATTGAAAAATGCCATTCCCAATGGTTGAAATGTTGTTATAAATAATCTACTTCCTATGATTTTATTTTATTTGCAAAAATATTGAAAATTGAGTAAGATAAATGACTTCAAAGTTTATTTTAGAGTAGAGAATTGTAAACTGCCTACAAACAAAAATTGTTCATAACTTTAATCTCATTGATCAAAATGGAATGATTTAAAACTTTTCATGTATATATAATTCTAAAAAAACAATTTCAAATTTTTATTTTCAAAAAAAGTGATTTTTTTTAATCTGCCTGTACTGCCCTATCGGTGAAAAAAGTAACATATTTGGCCATTACTTTTGACTCGTATGTCTAAATGTCATGAAATTTGGTGCGTTTGAAAGATATTCCTCGCCACCACTTTCTATTAAAATTTTAGTCTAAAATATGCATATCTTTAATCACGCATACCTACCTAGAATTTCTATACAGTCCAAAAATACAAGTTGGTCCTTTAGAGGTTAACATGGAAAGAAATATCAATGCACAAAGCCTAATGTTTTTTTAATATGTGTTTAAGAAGTAGGACTTTGAGCTTCTCACTTGAGTCAAAGTAACCAATTTTTATTTATTTCCCAAAATATTTTCATCGCAACTATAGTACAAATCATAATTATTATGGAATATATATTATTATATATTTTAATATCATATCTACCTTTCTAAACTTTCCTATGAGGAAATCTTCATTATTAACCCTAAAGGAGGCAACATCTCAATTTGGGTTAGTGAAAGTTTTCAAACTTTTACCACTCATGATGAAAATCATTATAGTACATAGTTATTTAAAGTAGTAGCTAATTTTTTTAATTTATTGCACAATGGTTAGACTTGGCATTATTGGAATGTATACTTCAAGAGAATCGTAGAAATAGGAGCATATGAAACTTTGACTGAGTTAACTTTTAATTTTATAGTAGCATTGAAAATATGATTTTATGATTTCAAAAAATTTCAACAATCAACATCTCATTTCAAAACCATTTAAAAAAATTTTAGCTAAAAGATTATCCATTCCTTGCCAAGAATCAAATTTAGAAGGAATTTAAAAATTCAAATTTCAAATATTTGACTAAACTATTAACAATATTTGTGGTAGCATTAATAATAAATATACAATCAGAAATTGAAAATCTTTATTTTTTTTATATATGGATTCCAAAATATTCCTTAATATTGTAAGATATAACAAATCCTTGGAATTTTTCAAAAAATAATATTGAAGAGGTTCAACAAGTATACTAAAAGAGAATCAATCTTACAATTTGGGGTTATTTTCTATTTCTAGACAAATGAAAATTATAACTCCTTTTGATAAACAAGAATTTTTGCAAGATATATAAATCTTCAAAATCAATGTTTGAAGAAACTTTGGAGTGTTCTTTAACCCATAAAGTTTTTTCATGTTTAGAGACCCAAAACTACTTCAAGATACTCATCTCCAAAGCAAGGTCAAAATCTTTATCAATCTTTATTTATTTTTAGCAAATTTAACCATAGGATTCCTTGAATAACTTGTTCGAGTACATTGTTCTAAAATTTTAAAGTGAATATCTCCATCAATTGCAAATTCAATGTGCTTAAACTTCAAAATATAGATTTTTTTAGCCCTTCCAAAAGGTGTTGTTTTTCAACATTTTTAGCACAAAATGTGTATGTCCTGTAATTTGTACATTTTCTTAATATTTTGGAAAATGGTTTACAAACATATGTAAAAATTTTCAACCAAAAAATCTTTAATACTTATTTTTTTAAAAATCACAAAGGAGAAGGAGTTAATAAATGAAATATAAATCTAATATGCTAATAACTTCTAGAAGAATTTGAAAATTGCTAGTCCAAATGGTGAGAATGTTCTAGTAATAAATTTCTATCTTCATTGCTCAAAAAATCAAATCCCTCACAACTTTTACCTCATTATTCAAAATTAAATGATTCAAGTGTTTTGGAATAGGTATCAATCTATACAATCCCTAAAATAGATTGTAATTAATATTTTTATATTTTTGCTACTTGGTTTGTCATTGAAATCAAAAAAATCCGTGTAAGTTTTGCAATATTTATTGGAATAACATGAAACAAAGCTTTGTATGCAAATTATGATGGGTATCATCCATCTTTAAAATTTTATGCAAAAAATTCCAAATTATGAAATCAATAAAGTCTACCCAAGTTCTCAAAAAACCCAAAGTAGGCTCTTTGGTCCTTTAGGGGTTAAGTGCATCTTTACATGAACTTCCAAAAAGACTGAAGATCATTCACTAACTAAAGTCTCAATTGAGACAATGTACCAGTACCTCATCATGTAGGTGATTTTGCAACAAATAGTGAGCAATAGGAGGCTTGCAACACTACAACAAAACATGGTAAAAAAAACCACATTCAAAATCAAGTACGGTTCTTTTGACCATGCTTCTGTGCAAGCCCACTACACGTGCAGCCATCTTCTTTTCTTTTTCAATTTCTGACTGCAATTATTAGATTTTGGAGGCGTACAATATACCATTGGAAAGGTATTGAGAAGACCTTTCCAATGGTATATTGTACGCCTCCAAAATCTAAAAATTGCAGTCAGAAATTGAAAAAAAAGCTAATGGCCCACTATGTGCTCACGGATAAAGACGTGGACTGTAAAAGAACCGCACTTGATTTTGAGTGCAGTTTTTTTTACCATGTTTTGTTATAGTGCAAAGCTTCCCAAACAACAATGAACGTTGGCAAAAAAAAATGTTGAAGGAGATTGTTTTTGACTACTTAAGCAATTACACATATCTGAAGTAGAAGTTTCTTGGGTGGAAATTTTTTCCTATGTATAGAAATAGAGTTTGGAAGGATTCCATAATTATTCAAATTTATTTTGGTCAAAACATAATTACTGTGAATTTTTTAACTAAAGATTCTATTCAATTCATGCGAGTCATATAAATCTTCCTATTTTTGACCAAGTGCTAGTTGCAAAATCGACCAATGCCCAATGGTTGGTTACTATATCAAGAGACTTGCAGCCAATCATAATGTGCCACAATTATACCAAAAATTCCAACATAATTGATCATTGTTCATTTCTACATGTATGAAAAGAGAGCACCCTACACTACCAAAATGAAGGACAATCATGAATGGGTTGGCTCCATTATCCTTGACCCAGACATTGAACACTTAGAGCTGAAGAATGCTTAAAAAGTTGATAGATGCTAAGGTACTTTGCTCTAAAACTACCCCTCTCCTTCGAATCACCCCTTTTGTTAGCTAGAGAATGGAGATGAAGTGATTCTTAAAATGAACCACTTTAACCATTGAATGAATGGAGGAGAATTTGTTTATTTATTGCAAGAGTTAATCATTGTCTTTGGTTTCCTCACATCTCCTTACAAGTTGCAAGTGGACTAATTTTGTGAGACCTATGGTCACAAATAGGTGCCCATACCCTAAATCTTTGAAAATTTATAAATAATTCAAAAATGCTTGGAAAAATGCAAATCCACTTGTGTTGAGTTCCACATTTGTTTTTCTTTCTCTGAAAATAATTTAAAAATATTTTTGTCCCCATAGCCTATGAAAAAGGTGGACCAGCCCTTCAAATGGTCAATTTTAGAGCATACTTACTACCTTATTCATTCCACGTGGTATTTTAATCAAATTTTAATCCCCAACAACTTATTAGTAGGTTGCTGACTGTTAAGAAATGTAGTGTGAACGCTCCGCACAATACATGGTAGACTAGTCAACAAAGTAGTTGGTGGTATTTCTTAGCCAATACGAAGAGAGTACTATTGATTGTCTCTCTCTTTTTGTATATACTTCCATTCTTCAATATTAGTGGGTGTATTTTTTTCTTGTATACTTTGGTTTTGTTTAAGTTTTGTATTCGCAACACGTTATCAGCACGCTCTCATGCTAGCATCCGTACAATTACACATTCTTTCTTTCCAACTCTTACTTTCGATTTAGATTCCGGTTTAGTTTTTGATTTTGGGGAGCTTTGCAGCCCCACCCTATTTTGTATTTTTTTTATTCTCCCAATCTCCTCCCAATTTCCCCTCCTACTCTGAAATCCCCGTCCCTCCTGTATTCTCCCCTGGCTTCCTGTTGTGCTCTCCCCCTTCTTGCAGCTCCCCTCCCGCAGCTCCCCCTTTCTCTGCAAACTCCTACTGCCGCTCTCCTTCCTCTCCACCCTCCCTTGCCTCCACTGGCCTCCTACGCTCCCTTCATTAAAAATTTTAATTTTCATATTTAAAAAAAAAATCTTTATTTTTTAATTTATCTTTATCTTTATAATTTTTTTCTTTATAATATCTTTATCTTTATCTTTATCTATACAATTTATCTTTATCTTTCTAGTTTAAATTTTTTTTTCTTTCAATTCTCTTTATCTTTACACAAAATTTTCTTTTTTATCCTTTATTTCACATTAAACCCTAAAGCTCCAATTTTCTTCTATATAACATTTTTCTTTTCCATCATAACTACTTCAACCTCTTTTGTTGCAACATCTACTACTATTCCAGTATCTGCTACAGCTATTGAGGCACCATGACTTCAGCTGCTTTTTTTCCCACAATTGGCAGTTGATGGCAGCAATTATTTATTATGGGCTAAAACGGCAACAATACATGTATATGCGGAGCAATTATCAGACTGTATTGCATTTAATCCAGATTCTACTATAAGTACTTCTGTTTCTCTCGCTATTTCATGGAAAACTTTATTGTTACTACATTGTCACCTAGTTCCTTCACTATAGCATCAATACTTAGAATTAGACAAACCTGATGAGTTTTGGAAAAAAGCTTAAATCCTGTTTTGATCACTAGAAGACAATTTTTTTTCTAGAGCTTTGCATTACTCGACTCATTTACGGGTGTTGGATTTTCCAATATTTGTTGCTTTCAATAATGAATTATATTGTATTGTGTCACAACTACGGTTGTATGGTCAGACCATCATTGAGCCATAAATGATTGAGAAAACCCTCTTAACATTTCCACCTGTTTCTATTGTATTAGCTCAAAAGTATAGAAATATGAAATTTGAAAATTACTCAGATCTCATGTCTCTATTACTTCTTGTTGAAAAACAAAACGAGATCCTTCTACGCAATGTAGAGGCCCACCCTATTGGGACTACTATTCCTAAGTCTCATGCTGTTAAGGTTTCAATTATGAAATCTAAAATACAAAAACATTACTTTAAACATCGTCATAGACAATTAAGTAGCTATAGCCGTAATAACCAATATGTTTAGAGGAAGAATACCACTTCCTCTACTAACAACCATGGTAGGTGTTCATCAGAGATGCGTTTTTGCCACAAATGTGGCAGAATGGGACATTTGGCAAATGTATACCGAACATCGAAATATTTTGTTAAAATATTTCAGAAAAATAAGAAACTCCATGTCCAAACTCAGGAAGCCCATACCATAGATGTACCTATAGACTCGTTTGGAGCTGAAGATACGGAGACATATGTTGTTGAGGATACCTCCACTAGTGAATCTTGTGATGCGCTCTTTGACTCTGCAATTAATTATACAATCCTGTTGAATAAACAATTTTTTGATGTCAATAATCTTTCAAATTGGCAAACCAGAAATTTAATGACTATGACTGGATCGAATGTGTTTCGTTTTCAAGAGGGACTAACAAAGGTGATATTGCCTGAGGGCACCACCTTTACTTGCATGCGTGCAATGTATTCACCCTCTGCACTTCAAAGTCTGATCAGCTATCAAAATGTGCGTACCAACGGTTTTCACGTTTCAACCAAAATTCTAGATAGGTAAGAGGCTCTGGTTTTTAAGCATAATAATAAAGTAGTGAAAACAACCTTTGCTGCGACAAGTGGCTTGTATCAGATTCCAATCCGATCACATGTTGTATCTAGTTTTGCTTTATCTACTAAAGATAATAAAATTTCTATTTGGCATAGAAGATTGGGTTATCCAGATTCTACTTTATTTCGTAAAATCCTTCCATATATTGCTGGCTATAATTTACAACCAACAAATGTCAATTCTTATGATACAATGCCAAGCATGCGTGCAAGACAAATTTATTGCCAAACCATCTCTGTGGAAACTTCCACATGAGTTACTACCTATGCTTTCAAGGTTGTATGGTAATATTTGTGGTCCAATGACCCCTATGTCTGGATCATTTAAGTATTTCATGGTTTTGGTTGATGCATCAGGCAAACAATCTTATGTATCATTATTATCTACAAGAAATTTGGCTTTTGTCAATTTACTTTCTATGTTGATTCGTTTTAAGGCTCATTTCTCCGAATATTCAATCAAGATACTAAAAATGGACAATGCTCAAGAGTTTCGGTCAAAATCTTTTAAAGATTATTGTACTGCAACGGGGATTGACTTAACATACTCAGTTTCGTACGAGCGTGCTCAAAATGGATTGGCTGAATCTTTTATCAAACGAATTCAACTTATTATAAGGCCTTTGCTTTTTCATGCGAGTTTGCCTTTATTTATGTGGGGTCATGAGATTCTTCATGCTGCAACCCTCATTCAGTTCCATCTTTCATCTATGGAGATTACTTCTCCGCAAAAGCTTCTTTCAGGACGAGTTTCAAATGTATCTTATCTTCAAGTCTTTGGTTGTCGTATTTGAGTTTCAATCCCCGAACTTTAATGCCATACTATTGAAACTCATCGATAAAAAGGTATCTATGTTGGGTTTAACTCTCCAAGTATCATTAGATACATTAATCCATCCACTAGTATGTTGCTCCGTACTCGTTTTGCCAATTGTCAATTTGAAAAAGATGTTTTTCCATCTTTAAAATAAAGAGTTTCTATTCAACAACCTTCTGTAGGACTTTTCTTTAAAGCGCCAAACACATTGACATTAAATCCTGATCTTCGAACATCTTTGGCTGAAACTGAAGTTGTCAAAATTTTGCATTTACAAAAGATTGCGAATCAAACTCCCGATGGCTTCAATGATACACCTAGAATTACTAGAACTCCATTTAATAAAGCTCAGAATGTTCCTGCTCGAATTTCGATACCAGAGTTTGTTGCAACTCCAATTATTAAAACATTGAGCAAACGGACTCGTGAACCAGATAAGCAACCACGTAAACGCCAGGAAACTATTAAGACTATTGATCCTTCTATACCTTCAGCTACCACTGCTAATATTATAGGATCTATTACATCAAACTCTCCATCGACACCAAATATTACTACTATAATTGATACAAAAAAGTCTAAATTGAATACAAAGTTATCTATAATATACTGTGATAATGGTGATGTATGGGATAGAGTAACAACTGATATTGATGATTCATTCATTTCTATGATGGTAGAAACATTTTCTTGCGAGAAAGATGACCCTGAACCACATACTATTAAACAGACAATATGTCGACTTGATTGGTAGAAGTAGAAAGCTGCTATTGAGGAGGAGTATACTTCTCTATGTAAAAGACAAGTTTTTGGACTAATTGTTAATAATCTTCCTTCTCGACCTCTTGGATACAAGCTAGTATTTGTACGTAAACGCAATGACAAAGGTCATATTATCCATTACAAAATGCGCTTAGTTGTTCAAGATTTTATACAAAAGTTTGGTATTGATTATGATTCTATATATTCACTAGTTATGGATTCCATTACTTTCTGATATCTTATTGGAATGGTTGTGCATGCCATACTTGAGATGAATTTTATGGATGTTGTCATTGCTTACTTATATGGCTCATTAAATATTGACATCTACATGAAAGTTTTAGAAGGACTTGACTCTACAACTCACGCTGCATTGATTCCAAGTAAACATCGTGGCGTCAAATTACAACAAGTATTATATGATCTCAAACAATTTGGATTGATGTGATATTAATGTATTCGACATTTTCTTATTAAAAATCATTTTACAAATGAGTCATTACTTTCATGTATTTTTATCAAATGAGACAAACTTGGTTTTGTCATTATTGCAGTATATATTGATGACTTAAACCTTGTGAGGACAAAAGACGCTTGTGCTGCAACTACTCAACTTCTTGTTTGTGAGTTCGAAATGAAGTTACTTAGCAAAACTACATTTTGCATTGGTCTTCAAGTTCTTCACTTGAATGATAACAGGGTTTTTTTTCACAAACGATCTACATCAACCGAATTCTAAAAAGATTCAATATGATAGATGTCTATCTGTTTTCTACACGTATAGTGTGTCATAGCAGTAAAGATGATAATTCATATCGTCTTTGCAAGGAAGAAGTGGAAACATTGAGTGAGCAATATCCATATCTTGCTACAGTTGGAGCACTTTTATACTTAGCCACATCTACAAGGCCTAATATTGCATTTGAAGTTAGTATTCTTGCAAGGCATAGTGCTCGCCCTACACTTCGACATTGAAGTGGCATCAAACACCTTTTCCGTTATTTGAAAGGAACTGTAGATTTGGGACTACACTATACTCGATTACTAGATCCAACATTGGTTGGATATGCTGACATTAGATATAGGTCTGATCTTGCAACATCAATAATCAAACATGTTATATTTTCTTACAACATGGAGTTGCTATACCTTAAAAATTTGTGAAGCAAACAATCACTACAACATCATCAAATCATTCGAAAATCATTGCTCTTCATGAAGCATCTTGGGAATGTATTTGGCTACGATCTATAGAAAAATTTATTTGAACCAATTGCGGATTGTATTATAATGAATCTTCAACTATCTTATATGAAGACAATAGTGTATGTGTTGCATAAATGCAAGTGGGTTTTGTCAAAGGCGATCAAACAAAGCATATTGATATGAAGTATTTTAGTTATACGTATGATTTGATCACAAATGGAACATTGAAAACCAAGAAAGTCATATCAGTAGATAATTTAGCTGATCTCTTTACCAAAGCTCTTCCGTTATGTACACATCATCGACTTGTTCATGGCATTGGAATGCGACGATTGAATAGTTTGAAGCAAAAAATTCAATAGTTTTTTTATTGCTATTACTATGTAAACCTTTTGATATTTTTTCATGAATTTTTCCCATAGGGTTTTACCATAAGAATGGATTAATAAAGATGTTGTACTCTTTTTTCTTCATTTGTGGTTTTGTCCTTGAAAATAATCAAGGTTTTCCCAGTTAAGGCTTCAATGAGGCAACAACTATAAAATTACAAGATTACGGAAATTATATAGAAAAAGGTGGAGTCGTGGTGAGAACCACGGTTTGGGGGTCAATCCTGGAGCTTGTTAACCATCTTTGGGTGTCCTACATTTTGTCACATTAGAACTCAAAGGTGGGATAGCTGATCGACTGTTATTCTTGCCTTACTAGTTTGCCAAGCCGCGAGTTTCCTGAACCAGTCAACAAGGCCGACGAGGATTGAACTACGGATTGATCGGTTGACCACCAACGTATAAAACCAGTCGACCAAGTCCACGACTTAGCGACTATGTCGAGCGAGGAGGAGTGTTAAAAAACGTAGTGTAAACGCTCCCCATAATACATGGTAGACTAGTCAACAAAGTAGTTGGTGGTATTTCTTAACCAATATGGAGATAGTACTATTGATTGTTTCTCTCCTTTTGTATATACTTCCATTCATCAATGTTAATGGGTGTATTTTTCTTTTGCATACTTTGGTTTTGTTTAAGTTTTGTGTTTGCAACACCGACAATGTCAATGATAATAAGTCAGAACCACTTGAACGATTATACAAGCCAAAAAAATTTGGTCAACATAAGAGTAATGAGTGGCATACACGATCACAAACAATAAAGTACACTAGAAGAAACCAAAATTTTCGATGTCTAAGGGAACGGATTTTAGGTGACGTTGAAGAAAACAACCTATGTTTTTCTGTCAACAATTATCTCCATTAATGTTCCATTGGACATCATTATTGACATGAAAAATACAGGTTGTTTTTTTCAACGTCACCTAAAATTCGTTCCCTTTGACGTCGGCTGTTTTTTTTAATATCACCTAAAACAAGGTTTTCTTATAGTGGTAGTATGCTCTAAAAGTGATCACTTAAGTCCTGGTCCGCCCTTTTTCATAGGTTTTCGTGAACAAAAGTATTTTTATATCATTTTTCAAAGAAAAAAAATAGACATAGAACCTAATACAATGGTTTTGTATTTTTCTAAGCATTTTTGAATTACTTATAAATTTTCAAAGATTAAGTACATAGGCACCTATTTAGTCTCCCAAAATGTGTCCACTTGCAACTTGTAAAGAGATGTATAGAAATCAAAGCCTATGATTGGTCTTGCAATAGAAAATCAATTTTTCCTAGATGCATTCAATTGCTAAAGGGGTCCATTCAAGGATCACCTCATCTCCATTCTACCCCTGAAGCTAGGGTCCATTTGAAAGAGATCACTACAAGAAAACATGTCCGAAATGACAGAAATTGGTCCTAAATGACAGAAATCAGCCCCTCCTAATTGACCGAAAATTGACAGTTTTTTGTCAATTTGGACAATTTTCTGTCAATTCGGACAGTTTTTTGTCCTAATTGACAGAAACTTGTCAAATTTCTGTCATTTAGGAGGGGCTGATTTTTGTCATTTAGGACACGTTTCTCTTGTAGTGGATGGTCTATTTTACAACACACTACTTTAGTAAGTTACTTAAGTAGGAGTAGAAAATCAAACCATTTTATTAACAAGTGGAGTGGAGTAAGGTAGAACCACCCATAACTGACCAAATAAACAACTGTGGACATATGTGGGGTATAATAAAGCAAAGGAAATATCTCCACAAGTGTAGAGATAGAAATGAGGGGGATTGCCAAAATTTGGTAATTTTATGGCTTGAACTGAAATTACTAAGAATTTTGGAAGGCAAAAGTTGGTTTGGACCCATGTCCAATGTGTAAACTATTCCAAAAATGCTCATTTAAGAGACTACTTTTTGTTCACTTTGGCACACTCAACCAAGCAGATGTGTCATGAAGAGAATGGAGGAATTGATGGGTGGAAATCAAGAACTCATGTTTAAAAATTAATCTTAGCCTCTTTAGAATTTCATACCTCTTATTGATTGCTAATGGGGTGTGGTTGGTAATGGGTGGTTCTATCTTAGTATGGTAAACCAACTAAGTTATGACAAGCTCATATAAATTCATCATAAAAGTGACTTTTTGTAGCCTTTATATTGCATCCATGTTAAGAAATATTGTACCTACTTTAGGTGAGGAAAGGATTCATTTCCACTTGGTCTTAGTAGGATTCATAGGATGAGGTATTAGGTGTAGGATTTAGAGTGCATTCTCATATGCATTCCATAGAACCTATGTGACATGTGATGTAGCATGGAGATAAAAGTAGTATTAAGATCATTACTTTCCTGAAAACTAGAAGGTAGGTGGTTGTTAGAAGATGCTTATTAATTTTAAGAAATGAAGATTTGAGAGATTGTGGAAGTTTTTATGAACTTGAGCTTCATGGGGCCCATTACCTAAGAACAATGGCTACTCAAGACAAAAATTAGTAGAAACAAACCTTGTAAAATCAATCATACCTAAATTATTCAGCAACCAACTCATATAGTTTTGTACATCTTCATTCCCTCCACAAATCCATTTGATATTTGATTCATCCAATCAAAATTAGAGAGGGGTTGGGAGGGACATTTTCTTTGACATTTTCAAACATCCTCTTTGAATTTTGTCCATAATTTTTTTGGAGGTTCAAAATCACAAACAAATTTTTGTAAATGAAATTTTACTTTATTTAACAACTTTTTTTAGCTCAAATTTTCTTGAAAAAAATTATTCTACTATGCCCAAATGAGGTGAACATTTATACATTGAACACAATTTTTGCATTTTGACAATGAGTGGTCAAACTCTCATCTTCAAATTGTCTCATACTCTTTAATCCTTAAACGACCCTAGGGCCATTTCTTGGCTAATGAATGACAATAAATCTTCATGTATAGGACAAAAGTGCAACTATTCATCCTTGGAATTTTGTAGAAAAAGGGGAGATTATGCACAATAGTTTGACTTTTAATGAGCACTTTTAAAAAAAATAGATGATGTCACATAATGCCCAAAGGATGATTTCTATGGTCACTAGCCAAGCATTTAAGGGTTAAGGATTCATAATGAACAATGGATTTCAGTATAAAACAACCTTTCCATCCATTATTTAGTGGACATGTGCTGGCATCAAGTTTTATTGATATTTTTTCAATATTTGAACTTCATTTATAATTAATTTTCCTTGGATTTGGTAAAGTGATTTGTTAATTTTAAAAATCTTTCAAACTTTAATATTGTAATCATTTTTTGCCAAGAGTGAGCAGTAAAATCGTAAATGCAGGAACATGCAATCCCTCAAGCCAACTAAGAAAGTATAAGCCATATAAGAACTACACCTAGCTAAGAAATAATTATACAAGTTCTAAACCTAAACTCCTGTAAAAAAAGATTATTTCCTTCTTAATGCCATATGCCATATACAATGAAACAATTTTCAATCTGATATTATCTTTGACTTTATGTTTAGATGATAATAAGTGTTTAATATTAAAAAAAAATTGTAAATTGAGATTTCAATAATGGTGAATTGAGACTTCAATATTGGTGAATTGAGACTTCATTCACAAACATTTGATTTTATAAAGGTTGATGTATTCATACATTTTTTATTTGTTAAAATAGAGGTCACAAATAATAGGACTAAAGTCTCAAAATATCCATTTTGTCTAAACTTAATGAATATGGCCATTCTTATGCGGAAGTTTTATCTTTTAATTCTTGGAAGACCAAGTGTTCAGTCAATACATGCAAGAAATCTCAGGTAGGTTCCTACAAAGTCATTTTTGGTCAAACGTTTTTGAAATTTGGATACAATGTGTAAACATGTACCTCCTTAGAGGAAAACTATTTTTTTTCTGATTAAGTGCTAGGATCAAAAATCATGCTACCTTGAATTTTTGAGTCAACTTGGGCAATTTGAGAATCTTTTGGAAAAAAGCTCATCAACTTTTGAAATTTGGCATGTATGTAACTAATAAAATATGGCATACAATTGTAAGAAAAAAATACAAAATTTGAATCCTCAAATTTCATTCTAAAATGAATCAATTTGTGTTAGCTATATTGAGGTGGTTTCAAGATAAAATATTTTCTTTGAAGTTCAAGTCCTATTATTTTGCAATCTGTGAAGTCAAAATTCTTAAAATCTTTTCCACATATTCCAAATGTTTGTCTCTAAATTTTTACCATTCAAATTTTAAATAAAATATTTCCTTACTATACAAGAAATCATCAAAAAATGACTAGTGTATTGCCAATTCATTGGACCTCTAAAGGACCAAGGCCTTTTTTCTGCCAAAAAACACTCAAAACTACCATTTCTATAGAGAAGAGTAAACAATTTTGAAAATTATTTTTTTTGAACATCCAACCATATAATTTTGCACCTAACTAGTATGATGATGTGTAGAAAAAATTTCAGAAATTTTGACCACATAGATTTTGAGATATCTGCGTTTAAAGTGAAAAAAACAAGTTTCTTTTGCACATTGTGGGACTGAAATTTTTATTCTTAACTTAAAATTTTTGCACTATTATAGAGTTGTGAGATTTAAATATTTATGGTAGGAAATGAAGTTGAGAATTTAGGGGAAAAAATTTCAAAGAAAAAACTTAATTTTCATTTCTGTTAAATAGAAGTAGGTATGAGATAGAAGCAAAATCTAAATTATTAATATCTCTAAAATGGAATTAAAATTCACTAATTCCAATGGTTAGTTTTTCTAACAAGAAAATCAACCATGTAGAATTTTATTTTTTTTAAATATAGAAATTGATTTTAGAAATGAATCCTACAAGTAATTTTTTTAAGATGCTCTAATTGCCTGAAAAGAAGATTATCCATAACTTTTGCATAATATATCCAAATGGAATGAATCAAAGCTTTACGAGTAGATAAAAATATAATCCATGAGAAAAAAATTGGAAAAAAAAACTAAATTTAAAAAAAACTAAATTTGCTGCCCGCTCTCCCCTATTTTGAGCTTATTTGGATATAACTTTTGTTCCTGTGCATTGATTAGAATAAAAATTATATTCCCATGAAGCTAATCATTTTTTAATAACATACTCCAAAACTGCAGTTTTTGATTAGAATAAAAATTATATTCCCATGAAGCTAATCATTTTTTAATAACATACTCCAAAACTGCATTTTTTGACAATGTCTCCCTAAAAATCCCCTTGGTTCTTTACGGATCAATACACGTAGTTTGCAAACACTAGGTGGAAATGGACCCTAAGTGCCCATTATGGATACACTTTTTGTTGATTTTGGGTAGTCTGGAGACTTTTTTGGACCAATTGAGCAACACACTTCAAACAAATTCATACTTAGTCAAATTTTTTTAAAAATTCAGTTGCTCTTATTGTTTCTCAAATTTGTCTTTTGCATGGATTTTTTTTTAAAATCCAACAATGCCAACAGACAAACCAGTCATTCTGCCTTATCCCAAACAATACATTAATTTATGCCAACTACAGCAACGCTAGTTCAAAATCACTTGAACGATCACAAATATGCTAGCAGAAACTGGACAAGATTAAGAGCAACGGCACAGACGAGGCCGATAGTACTATACTGTAGTATGAGCAGAAAATAAAACCGATTCATTGATCTATTAAATAGTACATTGATTTGCTGCCAACACAAGCAAAGCAAGTTCAGAAGCACTTGAACGATCAAGCACAGGCTCGGGAAAAACTGGTGAAGAAATGAGCGCGATAGTACAGACGAGATACACAGTACTAGAGTATGAGCAGAAGATCAAACCATTTTATTGACAAGTGGAATATCCCAAACAAAACAATAATTAATGCCGACAACAGCAATGCTAGTTCAAAACCACTTGAACAATCAGATAAATGCTAGCAGAACCTGAAGAATAAGAGCGACGGTACAGACGAGACCAATAGTACTATACTATAGTACGAGCAGAAAATAAAACCAATTCATAGATCTAAAATAGTACACTGAACACCAGCAAAGCGCTTAAACAATCAAAAATACGCCGGGAAAAACTGGTGAAGAATGAGAGCGATGGTACAGACGAGGAGGCCTGCGAGAGCAACCCCATGGAGTCGTCCGCCAGTTTTGTATCTCCCGGAGGGGTTCCCCGTGGCGTACCCCGTGAAGTACTGGATTCGGCCCACATTGTAAAGAGCTCCTAGAACTGCTGCAACGATGGGGTATTGGAGCCCGCCCAGGAGCAGCACCACAAGAAAAGTCGGCATAAACTCCAAAGCGTTCTGGTGACCTCTCTGCACACAGTTGAACAGCTTCGCGTCCTTGTTCTCACTCTCCACAGCGTACATTGTCGGGTAGAAAACTTTGTATTGCTTGCGAGCCTCCCCTACCTGAATTCCCAAAGCAAACGCGTCCATGGCCGCAGATTAGGGTTACGAAATCAAGAAAAATACTCTTCCAAAATGCAAGATGCAGAATTCAAAGAAATCGTCGTTCAAAGCTAGGGGTTGGACAACGGGCATAGAAAGTACCCGTAAACCCATCCACTGCATTACGATAAGGTTGACAACGAGTGCGATGAGCACCCAGCCATAGCCTTCCACCAATTCCACCGCCATTGTCGAACGTCCCTAACAACTGAACCACTGCAAAGCTTTCTGCCGACAGAAAAAAATAAAGCTACAACAGGAGAGAAAACTTCAGTAGAAAGCACAATGCAAGCACGCTAGCACAGAAACTTCAGAATGCGTTTGAAATTGGTGTGACACTTGGGATTTATACGAACTCATCGTAGTGCGCTAGATTGGGCTGCAAGGTAGTCGGGGCTCCAGAATAACTGAAAGCAACAAACGAACCCATCTACAGTGCCCTGTGAAGGGCAGGCGAAGCAGAGGTCGAAGCTGCCGATCGCATTCCGAAAGGAACTTGGCACAGACTCTGGAACTGGTGAGAGTAAATTTTGCTAAGCTTACTACAAACTCAGCCTAAAAGTGAAGTGGGAAGGAACTTTGTAACGTGCACTCCACCATCATTAAGGTGCACCAACCTATGACACGCAAACCACCCATGATAGAATGACCTATTAGAGTCCCAGAGTCTGGGAAGTTCTATAGGAAAATCAGGGGATTTCCGACATATTTTCACCTTCCTTGGATTTTTTGAAGTGTGTCGAAAGGTGGTAAAAATTCCCGGTCCATTTCCTATAGTTTCATTTTTCTCCCAGTGGCATTGCTGTCATTGTGAATTTTCATTTAGAAAATTTCCTTAATTTTATTAATCTAATAGATTCTACATTCTTTTGCACCTCTTGCTTAAGTTGCTTTGTTTTGCTTTGAAGGAGGTTCATTTGCATATTGCAATTTCCCTAGCAAGATTTAAACCTGGCATTGCTCCTACCAACTTAGGGCTAGGGATTCATCCTTTTGAAAATGCACAAATTCAAGAAAGGATCCATGCATTTTTAGGAGGCTAGTAAGGTAGGAGGTTCATAAATGGCCCATTTAAGGGATGGAATTGAATTTTGGGGAGGTGAAACATCTTGAAATATTTTTCAGTGAATTTTCTTTGAAAGACAAGTAGAATTGACATTTAACCCAAGTCATTTCATGTTTTTTGGAGCTTTGTGGAATTAGTTATATGGGGAATTTCATTAAAATGGTGATATTTCGCATGCCATTTACACCATGTCAGGAGCACATACGATAGCGCTTCTTAGCATCTCAACCTCATAGATGTGCCAATTCTGTCCCCAATAAGTTCAAATTGCAACGCAACTCCCATGTTTCTTCATTC
The DNA here is from genome assembly GCA_950106755.1 of Climacium dendroides. Taxonomy (NCBI): domain Eukaryota; kingdom Viridiplantae; phylum Streptophyta; class Bryopsida; order Hypnales; family Climaciaceae; genus Climacium; species Climacium dendroides. The sequence continues at coordinate 27,124,775 of OX467086.1, forward strand.
CCTATGCCATCTTTCTATAAATTTCTTCCAATTGTAGCCCTCCTTTGTGCCATTTTCACAGAATAATCACCATTTTAATGAAATTTCCCATTTATGAAATTTTGAAGTTCAAATGGTATAGGACTCTAAAATTGCCCACCTCTTAAAATGTACACAATTTGTACATTGTTGAAGGCTATGAAAAAACATGTACATATAGTGTACATTTCAAGAGGTGAGCCATTTTAGAGCCTCAATGCTTTTAGAACCTCATACCTTACAACATGGCAATTTTTCCATTTAATTGATGGCAACAACACTCCTATGACTTGTAATTAAAAAACAATCATGCCATTTAATTTTTGTCAAAAATAAATAAAAATAAAAATAAATCATTTGTTAGACAAGGATTGTGCTTAATATGTAGTTGTTTTAATTAATGATAAGTTCTTCATACCCTTCCCTTCAAGATTGCAGTGAGTATTGGCCTGATCAAGTTGATAAAGTCATGTAGTAACTTAGCTTAAAATGGACTTTTCATATTCCCAAGCAATAAATTTTAATAGATTAATTGGAGAGTTTGATTCTGAGGAGTTGTTACTAGTGAGCCTGTGAGTAACAGTGGGTTTGGACACTCACGTAGGTTACCCACTCACCAGGTATTAGAGGGCCTTAGTAAAAAAAATACGCCATACTTAGTTGTAACCTAGCTGATTGATACCAATTCTTTATTTCAAATGGTAATTTTTCTTTGTAATTTCACAAAGACCAGTCTAATTGCCAAATTATTTTTCCAACACGGTCCATTTATGAAAAGCACCTTCTTTTGTCCGGAACCCCATCCTAAACTTTTCTATCTCATTCGGAAATTCTCAAAAAAAATTGGCTAGCTTATAACTAAATGCCAATTTTTCCTGTTCATTGTATCAACCCACAATAGACTTTTGTGATAAATGAGATTTGGGCTACATTAAGTGGAGTTAATAGTGGCTACAATTATTGCCTTGGACAATGGTGATGGAGTGATTAGTGATTGCAATAGGAACTTGTCATAGGAACTTTAACCTTCTCAATATAAATTCATCACAACAACAAGAAGTCCTAAAAAAGTCATACATTGGTTGTCATACATTGGATTATCTTATTAGTAAGTCAAATGACTTGGGCCACCATTCCTTACCAAAAGCATGTCTTTTCTACATATTCATGAGTCAAGCTATTCTATTGATCTATCTCTAGATTTCATTTTGCCTAGTATGGCCATGTTGGCATAGAATAATATTCTATACAATAGAATATTTTTTTAAATGACATTTTTATAGGCATTTTTGTAGGCCCACTAGTGTGACCTTGGTTGTGACTTGCCCAAATTCTTCATTGTGAAGTTGGATTCCCTTATATGATGGCTAGAAATTTAATTTACTACATTCAATTGATGTTGCTTCACAATGACTCAATTTTGAGTGTATAAGGTGCCCTTCAATCACCATTTTGATAAATTTTGCCATAATTGACACCAATAGCAATCTAAAGGATTCCTAGAATTGTGTAAATTTAATACTCAAGATCAAATTTTGATAGGCATCACAACCACATTGTTAGTATAGATCCAACTCTTATATTTAGGAAATTTTGGGATATATATTTCTATTTTCTCCAACATTCCTATTTAATAATTCATATCAAAGACAAATTAAATCCTTCCAACATTATTATAACATTAAAAGAATGTCTTTTTGAAAAAAAATATGATCACATTGTTAAAGATACAAATCCACTTCTCCATTAATAAAGAAGTTGTGACTAGCCTTTAAATTTAATTTAATCCCTAACTAGAACTAGATTCATTGCAAAATGGTCAAACATCTAATTTGGGCTAAACATTAGAAGATATTTCAGGCCTCTATAGGACCGTGAGTTATCATAGTAGGGAACTCCCCGCATTGCACTGCAGTAGTAACAGCGTAGTAGGCTGATGTGGTTGAGACCTTGCCATGTCATTTTTTATTTTATTTTTTAAATTTCAACTTTTTTTGGCATTCTAAGAACTATTTTTTTATTTTTTTATTTAAAAAAAATTCCTTGACAGATGGCCATTCCCTCGCTGCGGGGAGAACAATGAGGAAACAGGCTTGAAACAACCCTATATATGCCTAAAATGTCTTCTAATGTTTAGCCTTTTAAATTGTATTCAACTATCAATTTTATATTCTTATTTTCTGAAATTAAGGATTGTCTATCATTGTGAAAATTTTCAATTTGTTTCATGAAATATTGTCATAGTTATAATTTTATAGCAAAATATAAAAACAAAAAATAAATATAGAAAAAAAAATCCAATTGGTTTAATTTTTTTGAAGAGGTATAAGTAGCAATGGATATTAGTGTGAAAAATTATCAATTAGTTATTTAAGTATTCCAAAACACCCTTACTAATATCCTTTAAGTCAAATTCTATTATCAAGCTGCATTTATCCTTTTGTATAAATTGAAGTATAAAATTTTGGTATTTTTACTTGCGGGAAAATGCATTTTGTTCTGTAGTTGATTTTTTCAAGAATTTTTTATGGAGAAATAAAATTTTTGAATCTTTTTAAATAAAAAGGTGGAAATAAAATTATATTGATTATAATATATATCAAAATAATTTGGATTGTTTACCATAATTGAAGGTTACAATGCTAAACATAATTTTTCATTTTAAATTTTAAAATCCATTTAAAAATAAATAAGTACAAATGAATAACATACTATATTGTATAATTTGGATTCCAAGACATTGAGCTTGCAATTGCAATTATTCTTTGAATTTTTGGATTTTTTTCAAAATTTCAAGATGGAGTGCAATAAAACTTTATTAAGATTCATTTTTTTTAGCATAATTAAAAAAATCAAAATGATTAAGTTGAGAATTACAATCAAAGTTGACCAAAGCACATCCACTTTGATTAGAGGTTAATCATTGAGATCATACATTGAGAAATAAGACCAATAATAAAAGTTATATTTTAGAAAAATATATTATTGATGCACTCAAAACAAATTTTGACTATGTATTGAAAAGATGTGAAATATATATATATGATTTGCAAGTTCCTCATCTGCTTTTCTCCATATGTAATTTTCCTACTAGTTGTAAAAGCTTAACAACCAATGGAATAATGATTTGCAAGTTCCACATCTTTTCAATATATATATCCCATATGATTTGCAAGTTCCTCATGTTCCTAAGGAATACAAATATGGGCAATTGGGATGGGTTTCACATATTGCATTCATGAATTCATTTCACACAAGGGATTTGTTAAAAAAATTGCTAAAAAATTTTACAACTAGTAGGAAAATTACATAAATAACCCTTTCAAATTTTTTGTAAAAGCTTAACAACCAATGGAATAATGCCACTTGTCCCCCTTTTGGAAATTATGTTTTTTTTTTTCTGAAATTAAAAATTTATCACTACATATTTAAAAAATGTGTGAGCTCCCATTTCATCACTTGGGACTCACTATTCTTTTTTTTTTTGCAAAATATAGTGTGGAAAATAGTATAAAAAATCCAAAAAAGAGTGTAAAATCAAAATAGGTATGTTACATGCTAATATAATATTTGGTCTTATTTTGAGTGTTTTTACCTAAGTACATCCAAATTCCGCTCGTAAATAGGTTAGAAATCACAAAATCACGGTATTTATCAACCTTTAGTAGAATTGTCCAAAATAGCCTAACCTACCATGCATGTGACAATAAATGGCTAAAATTGGTCTGAGAGAACTTGGAGAGAACCTTTGAGCCTAGCTTCACGGATAAGTTTTAAATTCCCATTCAATTCCTATATTTCGTAGAAACCCCAATTGTCAGTTTGCAGATTGGGAAAAATGCACAACGGACCAATGGAGAGAATCTATGACCAAAGGATGATGTTTCAAGGTTGAAATTGCATTAGAAACTCAATGGCGAAGTCACTTTGCCAAGATTCTTTCTCGTATAAAAGATTCCCTAGAATCCGATAATTAAAGGATGATGTGGGATTTCATTCTCCTTCGAAAATTGTGTAGAGTCTGGAGATGGAATTATACATCTTTTGTGGAATTCCATGGGAGGTTCCACAAAAAGTTTTGAAACTTTCTGATACTTAGAAGATGCCTTTCCAAACGGTCAACCGCTTTAACCTACAATGGAAAATTCATAGAAATTACTCAAGTTGTGATAAAATCTCATTAAAAATTAGAATAGCTTTATGTTAATAAGACGCTCCAACAAATTTCAAGACATTTTGATAGCTAGAAGTGCCCGAATTAAAAGGATTTTTTGAAGACCAACAAAATAAAAAGATTACAATAGAGTTGACCGATAGTTTGGGAGTATACAACATTGGAATGAGGTTCAAGTTAGGTCTTTTTTTACTCCCATACTCCTACTAAAGACCCTAGGCTAGTTATTTTTCTCAGAAAAGTCAACTTCCAAAAGTTGTGAAAAAAGTTGTTGAGTTTTTAGAGTATAAAAAAGGGATGGGATTTCTTTAGACTAAAAATGGCCTTCTGAAGCCAATGGTGCAATCCATTTGCAATTTGAATTTAATTTCCAAAAGTTAGAAAATGGACTAACGTAGAAAGTCAAAATTAGTAGAATTAGGATGAAAATCCTAATTGATAAGTTTACTTTTCTCCTCTCTTCTCACCCCTTGTAGCCATATTTTAGCTCATTTTACATATTGGTCCATTTGTATGAACTTTTTGGCCAAATTTGAGTCAAAGTTGTAAATATATTGTTTTTGGAGCATTTCAAGCTCTTTTTGTTGCTATTTTATGAGCTTTGAAGGACATTAGGGTCCATTCAAATCTCTCTTGTTGTATTTTGAACTTGTTTTGAAGTCCTTGCCAAGTTTTTGGTAGTTTTCTTGTATCAACTTATCTTTTGTTGGTATTGTTGTTCTTTATTCAAGCTCTTGTTAAAACTTGGAAACTTCATATTAATCCTAGATGTTCTTCCCTTGTGATTGGTGATGCCGCTTGGGGAAGTCCTATAGCTTGCTTTGTTTCTCTAAATTGTACTAATCTTTGTGTGGGTGCATAACTAGTTTGGACGGTTATACCGCCAAGTTGTGCACTAATTTGTGGTTCTGTTTTGTAAAACTAACACTCACTTGTTGTTTTTAGCCTCATTGCGTTTCATTTTGCCTCCATCTTTTCCTAGGCAACAAAGCTCTTGCTAAATTTGTTTAGAATTCCTCCCATGTTTAAAAACACAACAAAGCTTTGGCTCTTAGTCTTTAGAATTTAGGGTGTTAAAAAATTCACGGCAAAGCTATAGTCTTTTGTACTAAGAATTGGGGGTGTTAGAAAAATCACGGCGAAGCTTTGAGCCCTTATAGTCTTAGAAATTCTCAAAAAATAGGAAGTTTGTCCTCTCACCAAGTCTAGCATAAAAAATTAGCAATCCAATTGTCAAATTAGCCTCCTCAAAATTAATGTTTCCATTTCCAAAATAGTTGTCAAGAAGTAGTTCAAAAATTCAGTAGAAAAGGAGTCCAAAACACCCCAAAAAAACACCCCTAAAACACACCCAAAATTGCACCAAGGAAGGGCCATTACATTGAGTTTTTTCTCTTCTTTAGGTTGGACCAATCATAGGCCAACACATCAGCAGGGCCACATCACCAAAAGGGAGTCGCAACCAATGGGAGCATGACACGTGGTTGGACAGAACAAAAAAAAGAGGTCCCGACCAATTTGAGCTACCAATTGATTTTTTTCCTTTGGGAGAAATTTCAACCAAAAGACAATCAACCTCAATCTCCAACATAGGAAATGTTTATTGGAAGTAGATAGGAGTAGAGCAATTCAAAGGAAGGAGACATGAAGTAGAAGTAGAAGGCTAGAAAAATCCATTGCAACAAAAATCACAAGTAGAATAGAAACACTTGGAGCTTACTAATGCTAAGAGAGAGGTAGTTGGAAGTGAAGAGTTGTTGCGAAGATTGGGAGGTTAGCAAATTAGAAAGCATTAGGTGGAAATTTTGGAAATCCATTTAGAATCATCCAAAACTTAGATAGAATAATAATGGACTCATAGGATATCAAAAGTCAATTATTATTTAGAAGTTGGTGTAGTATTTTAAAGTCAGCCTCTAGAATAAAATAATGGAGTTCAAATAGTGTTTAAGGGAAAGATGGAGTAGTATTAGAACTTTGAACTTGTAATTCTCACTCCATTTCAAGCCATGAGAAGGATGGCAAATGATGTATAATTCAAGGGAGGATACAACTACCTCAACAATGACTACAATTTCAAGGTAAATTACTAAATTTACCCTCCCCTTTTTAATTGTCAAAAATGGCCTTTTAAAAAGCATAGCTGAACTACAAGTGTGATTTGGAGTGATAGGATTGGTTCTAAGATCAGATTAAAAAAATCTTTTAGCTCTTGGTTAGAGGTTTCCAAAAACGTATAACACTTAGAAATCGAAGTTAAATTGAGAAAGATATAAGTGAATGAAACTCAAGAGTCATATTAGATGAAAGTGAGTCAAAATCATCCAAAATGAATAAATACCAAAAAACTAGATAGTGTTAAAAATTTGGAAGTCATAAGTGAAGGCCTAAGTTGATTTTGAATTGTAAATTAGGATTAAATAGTCGATGAAGTTTGATGAACCTATTAGCGGTGAAACTTCATCTATCAATAACTTATAGTAGGAAAGTCCAATCAACAAGTGTCTTAGCAATCTAAAAAGTTAAAATTAGTGTCTACAAGAAAAAAATATAAAACTTTTAAAAATAGTAAATTGACAAAAGTTAGACCAAATCATTAGAATCAAGGAATCTTAAGCAATAACTTAAGAAGTAGATTAGGATAACAAGTTGAAATCATAAACTCTTAGAACAAGTATTAAGACAAAATGGATGAAAACCTAAGGAAGAATCCAACCAAGATAAAACTTAAGTTTTAGATACAAGACAGTACCATAAGGACAACTTTTAAATTTCATCTTGTTTTAAATTGAAGAATTAAAAAAAATTGATGAATGAAGTTTGATGAACCAATTAGTGGTTAAACTTCATCCAATCATAACTTTTGCTAAGAAGGTTCGATTGGGGGTGATCTTTATAGTCTTGGAAAGAAGGAATAATGGTTTATAAGCTCATGTATTTGATTTTTGTCTGACTTAGCTTTCTCAAAGCAACCACAGCAACTTGATTAGACTAGGTAATTACATGATAATTGCATTTTAAGTTAAGTTTTGATTAAGTTTTTGCATATTTGAAGTATACTTAGGCATTAGAAAAAGATCCATCGCTTGGAAGGCACAATGGACCAACGTCAAGCATCCAATAGTAGGAAAACATAAAATGAACTAAGAACCTGGTTATATTAGTTTGTTTACCATGGGTAGGTAAATAAGCATTGATAAGATATAAACATCTTCTAAGTATTAATATACACAATGTTTTCATTGTTCTAATTTTTTATTCAAATTTCTTGAAAATGTAAACTTAATTCTCTCCCTTTGATTCATAAAAAGTAGGTTCTTTTATTTCTTGGGCTTGAGGACATCACACTTGCTCCAAAATACTTCAAATTTTAATGGTCTTTAATTAATGCTTGGGAGTGTAAAAAAATTCACATTAGAATGTCTAACAATTTGTCTTTGAAGGCCCACTTTATATTTGGTCCAAATTGTTGGCTCCATTCCTAAAACTCCAAAATCAATCAATATAATTGTTTAATCCTTGAATTGGACTGAAAGACTTTATATTCAGGGTTGATTTAATTTGCAATTTAAATGATATGGCTATTTTTATGGTGTTTACATGATATTTTCGCACCAGGAAATTAGACTCAAGTGAAATTGAAAATTGTATCATCTTTGGTGCAATTCTATAATTTTGGCTTGGTTTTAGAACCTACTAATTGGGCTATATTTGATCATGTTTGGATCCTAACTAGAGGTAGAGTATTTATTTTGTTTGCTCTCCATTCTTTGGTCTAACTAGTAAGGGTCATCACAAAATTTAAACCCTACGGTTTGTCAACAATTATCATGTGGTTATTGTTATTTCATGGGTTCGCACGTTAATTATAATTTATCGCATCATTACGATGCATTTCTTCACATTGTTACGATGCAGTTGCAAGTAATGCATTGTAATGATGCGATAACAATGTGAAGTAATGCATTATAACGATGTGACAAATTGTAATTAATGTGTGAACCCACAAAACAATGATAACCACATGATAATTGTTGACAAACTATAAGGTTTAAACTTTGTGATGGTATGTTGAGGTATTACCAATATGACCATAAACCATCCTCCTAGAGTGTTTGTAATTTTATACATGGCACAAAATGATTGTATTTTAAATATCAAAGCTTTTAGTGGATGCTTTTGTTTTTTTATGAATGCACTTCAAAAAAATACTTAAAAGGACATTATTTATAGGTTATATAGTAATAGCTACTACAAGAAGGAACAAATTGGTCAAGCCATGGCATTTACTTCAAGGCACACATACTCCATTAGTGACAAGAATTTTATTTCCTTCATCCAACCAAATGATTGTGCTTAGACTATAAATCTTGGTAGAAATCAAATGGTTGACCTCATGAGCCCAATAAGTCTTCTAAGCCCAACCATTTATGTTTATTCCTTGGAGATTGTTAAAAGACATTTTAGTCCAAATCTATATTATACTTCAAGTTTTTTAAAGTCTCTACTCTAAAAATTCACAAAAATTACAAAAATTCTCAAAAATAGTTGAAATAAATAAATAATCATTTTCATTTGTCTACAAGTTAATAATAATCTATGATTGTGATTATCACAATAATTATGTACTCTAGTTACAATATATGATTTTAGGTTGTTCTACCAATCTTAATAGTAAGTGGACTTGAAAATATGGAATTTTTTGAGCAATTTATTATGAAAATGAATATTAGATATTTTTAAGGGAACATTTGACAATACATTCCTCAACAAATATATATATATACATATATAATGGATGAAATCTCTAATTTACAACAAAGTCTTCCAAGAATATTTATTTATTTTGTACGTACATTTGGATTAATAAATGAGCTATCATTCACATTTTGTGTGTTTCATCCATGTTTATGAATGTTGAGCTTTATTATGATTCCATAAAGAATAGATGCTTTTTGCAATCACAACTCTATTAGTTACTGCCCAAAAAATAAAATTGCACATAGTGCTTTTCAGCCATTTTTTTTGTCAATATGGAGCCACATTGTATTGTTTCAAAATAAATCTTTATTTTTTGCCAAATAAAAGTAGTTTTTTTTGCCAAATTTTTTTCACTTCTATTAAAAATGTAGATGATGTTAGCAATGTTGAATGAAAAAAATGCATAAATATAATTGAAAAGTGTTTTTTTTGCCCATAAGATAGATGAATGTAGAAATACAGTGCTTCACCAAGTTTTAAGTGATCACCATCCCAACACTTTTTCAAATTTAAAAAATCTTACCCCTCCATAAGGCATGTGTGTAAGAGCATCTCCAATGTTGACCTTGGAAGAAGCACACATTAGAGAAAAAAGTGGGCCTCAAGAGGGCCGCTCCACATCCTTTGAAGGACCTTGCAATAAGCATTTTATTTTGGTTACTAAAGTTTTCCCCCTATTGTTGCTCACCTTGAACCACAATGTCAGATGGTTGTCAATGGTTCAAAAGCCAAGAACAAATTGTTCAAAAATTAGGGTTTATGGTATAATAATGTATCTTAGCCTTTATTTTTAAGGGCCTTGCCAAATTAAGCTGAATTTAGTTAAATTTAGCCACATTAAGTGGGGTAGAAGAATAGTTGAATATAAGTTAGTTGAATGTATTTTAAATACCCTGGTCTGATAGCTTTTGTGAAAGTCAAACATTGTAAACTTCATATTAGCCAATGGGAATAGGGCTAGTAATGACATATAAATTGCTAAAGATGTCATTACCAAGCACCCTTCTTCAAGACCATTTTTTTCTCTAATGACATCCTATCCAACCCAAGGTTGTAGCTAAAGTAGGTGGCAAGCAAGTGGTATTTTCAATGTGCCATTTGCAACCACATCCAATGCAACAATGGATCAAGACTCATCAAACATGTTTTTTTGAGCAAAACTCTTCTACTTTTGATGAAAGTGTATTTTAGGGACCACCACCTCCACCTATTGAGCCTAGGAACCACCACTACTTGTCAAAGAACCTAAACTTTCCATATGCTTTTCCGTGCTTAGCAAATCACACCAAAATGCTGAGCAAATACTCTCATGTGAAGAGCCCTAGGAAATCCCATTAGTAATAATGGCTGCATTGGGGAGCGGATTTTTGCAAAAGCACTTTATAACCCCCTTTGCCACCATTCCTATGAAATCTCATGTTGCATTGGAGCTACTCAAAGGACATCCACAATGCATAATCAGTATACAAGCCCTATAATGGTAAATGGCAAGCCATTCGATGAGGTTGTAGAGTGTTAGTTTTTTCTTTGGAAAAATTGCCCCCACGCAAAGTTGGCAATCCTAAGATCAAAAGGACTTTTTTGTATTATAAAAAAAATAAAGAAAAAAATTTACATTAAAAGAAATCTCATGGAAACAAAGGAAGGTTGAATTAATTAATACACATACCAAATTAGCAATGCTTGAAAAGTGTTGACAATAATGATTATTCCTATGTGGGCCAACTCGTGGGCCCTTCACATTGTCCACATTAATTGGTCTTGGGTGGTCACATATCAAGGCCATGGAATTGGAGTTCCCAATAATAGTTGTATTGGAGCACAGTTTTAATTAGAAATCAATCTTGAATCGGCACAGTGTTGATATTGTTTATGCTAATAGGCCCATTGCAAATGCTCTAAGCTTTAGTATAGAGTCACGTCTAGTTTGTAAATGAACAGCTTGTTTGAGCTATTCTAAGATTTGTACATAATATATAAATAAAATTGGCATTTTTTGTCTTACATACTTCTCAACTCTTACCCACTCTCAATAGAGTGTACCAAATTTCAGTTTCAAAAAGGCAAAAATTCATTTTTGGTGAATTTTTTAAGTCAATTTTATGATTTTATATAATATTTTACTGAAAACAATTGATGATGAATTTTTCTAATTCAAATACATAGATATGTAGGGAACATCCACATGCACACCTTTCATTTTAAAAAAATATTTCCTTAAGTAACAAACAAATGATCAATGAAGAGTTCAATGAAAAGCATTGTATGACCAAACTTTAAAAAAATAGATAGTCTCTATATTTTAACTAGATCTTGGCAAAGTAATTGTACCATTTTGCTAAAATGTTATGAATTATTTACCATGAAGGGCAAACAACATTATTTACCATGCAAACAAAAAAAAATCAAATTATAATAAAGAGATATCTATTCTCCCAAATTAGGACATTGTCACCAACATTGAAATCTTTATAGAAGGAATTGTGAAACTTTTTTTTTAGATACTCATCAAAGGAAAGATGCATGTACATATCTCCACAATCGAATTTTTAAAAAAAGAAAGTTCAACATCAATACTTGTCAATAAATTATCTTATATTATAATAAAAATTTAATTTAAAAAATTCACCAAAAATGGAGTTTTGGTTTTTGAAAGTGAAATTTGGTATGCTTGATTGGGATTGCGCAAGGATGCAATGATAATTATGTTGACCAAAATAAAAAAACAATTCAAATCCACATTGAACAAGATTTTCTGAATGGCTCAAATAGGTAGTTTGTAAATGAAGTGAACTGGATGCGTAGGGTAGAACCACCCATTACCAACTACAAACGTATGAGCAATCAATTAGGGGTCTGAAATTCAAGAGGGGTTGGACTAATTTCCAAACATGATTTCTTGATTTCCCACCATCCATTCCTCCATTCTCTTCATGACACATCTGCTTGGTTTGGGAGTGCCAAAGTGAACAAGAAGCAGTCTCTTAAATGGGCAGTTTTGGAATAGTCTACACATTGGACATGGGTTCCAGACCAACTTTTGCCTTCCAAAGTTCATAGTAATTCCAATTCAAGCAATTAAATTATCAAATTTTGGCTCATTTCTATCTAAACATTTGCTTCATTACTGTACTCCACCTCATGAGTTGTTTCTTTGGCACTACCACCACCCTAAGTACAATGCGTACAGTCGGTAAGCTTACTCACAGATTACTGGATGACTGACGTCACTGAATTATCTGGAATGCATTTTCTGACTCTTGAATGCCGCCGACAAGGCTTTGACAATATTGACAATCTGACTCGGCAGGATGCACCAGCTCCTTCATTTTCAACGGCTGGGTGGGCTTGTTGCAGATAAAGTTGAATCCACCCAAAACTAATTAAGGTAGAGTGCCCTGCGCAGTTGCCATAGCCAAAATGTATGTAAAAAGTACTGTTCTCATGTTTTTAATTCAAAAAAAATTCAAAAAGTTCAATAACTTTCATATTGTAGGTCCAAACTCCACAAATTGAAGCTTGTGCACCCCTCCTCACCAAGGGCTTTATGATGGTACCAAGAACACCAACGAGGGACACACAGTTTAGGAAATCTCACCGTAACAAACAAACAAACAATCTAATTTAATGGATGGAAGTTTCTAATAGAATTTGCTGCATTTTCCAAGATGAACTCACATTATACAATACAATGGGTCTAATTCATTTTTCAAACTTCCTATTGTGTCATTCAATATTTTTTGCATAGTATAAAAAAGAATTGGAATTCTTCATCTTGTATAATTAACACTTCATTCTTATGTGATCCCAATCAAGGGTACCAAATTTTAGTTTCAAAAAAGAAAAATTCTATTTTTGGTGAATTTTTATAGTTACTTTTCATGGTTTTACATAATACCATGTGTTGTTGCTATAACCAAAAGAAAAGTAAAAATAATTTTTTAATTTTTTAATTTATAAAAACTTTGAAATCCAATATCTTTTATGTATAAAGAAATGCAAGGATTTTGTTGCAGTGCGTGAGAGGTTGCATTCTTGATATGAATAGAAAGCTTCGTGCATGAATGGAGTGCAAAGGCTTTGTTTAATGGCATTCGAATATGCAATGTAAAATTATCATATTTTCAAAATAAAAGATAATTTAATTCAATTTTCTTATTCATAAAACTTTGAAATTCATTTTAACTCTCACACCATAGGTCCAAACACCACGAAACAAAGTCCGTGCAACACTCTTTACACAAAGCTTTCCAACAATATCAAGAATGTGCCTAGAAGACTCATGATTGGTTAGATCTCAACATATCAAACAAACAAAATAAACAGCGTAATGGTTTTAAATAACGTTTCATTGAAAATAATTGGGTGATGAATTTTTTTAATTCAATTGCAAACTAAGATATATAGGGAACATCCAAGTGCACATCTTTCCTTTAACAAGTATCTCCAAAAATAATTCACTAGGAAGAGTTCAATGTGAGGTGTCGTATGATCAAATTTTGTGAAAAAAATATCTTTATATTTTAACTAGGTTTTGATATTTGCCCCTAACACTGTAACTAATTTTTTACATTTGAATATAATGGTACAATTACCTTGCCAAAATCTAATTATAGTAAAACGTACCTATTTTCCAAAATTAGAACATTATTACCTCAACATTGAAATTTCTACAAAGGGGGTCCGAGATGATCCTAAACTACTGGAATGATGGTGGAAAGGTACTCAAAGTGAATGGCATGGTTGTGGTGACAAGTTGTTTCCTAGTATGAAATCAACCTCTCTATATGACATGAAATTTCTATATAGGTAATTGTGAAACTTTTTGGAAATGCTTGTTGAAGGAATGATGTGCGTTTGGATGTTCCCTACATTGATATCTCTACAATCAAATTTTTAAAATTCATTACCAATGTTTTTCAATGAGTCATCATATAGAAAATTAATTGAAAATTAATTGAAAAAATTCATCAAAAACAAAGTTTTGATTTCTTGAAACAGAAATTTGGTGTACTTGATTGGGATTGCATATGAATTGAATGTTAAGTGTATAAGACAAAAAAAATGCCAATTCCACTCTATATTATGCAAAAAAAAAATTGAATGGCACAGTTATAAGGCTGTTTGTAAATGAATTAGACCCCACTTGCACAGTACAAACTCGTAGCTGGACAGGGCCTTGTAAACCCTGCCCGCAGCCGCACTCGATAAGCACAAGGAATTGGCAGACCTGATGCAAGTACGCACGCAGTGTGCGTTGCGACCGATGGAACAGCCAGTGTAGAAAAAAGGTTGAAATAAGGTTGAGCATAACGATATATCGAGTTTGTTTCATATCGGATGTTTGCACCAAGGCGTGTCATCACTCTTGCAAAAAAACAAGCCAGGAATACCAAGATGTGTTTAACCTAAACTAGCACTAGTATGCTGAACTATCAAAGGATTTGACACGGCTAAAATCACCTCTCATGGATCGGTCCATTATATTAGAAATGTTGATCCACGAAGGTCCTTCACAACTACGATTGATGAAGCAGTACTCTATCCTTATACGAGATTTGGGAAGAACTGGTGAAGAGTGAAACAGATTGAACAGATAATGAGACCGAAATAGCAAGGGAAGATGGCCACGCCGCCACCATTGAACCGTTTCCCGGCATTACCACTGGCGTAGCCTCTGAAGTACTGAATCCGTGCCAAGCCGTAGAGACCTCCAAGAACTGCTGCAACTAGAGGATACTGAAGGCCGCCGATGAGAAGCACCACCATCATAGACGGCGCGAATTCGAGCGTGTTCTGGTGCGCTCTCTGAACGCAGTTGAAAGCCTTGGCATCCTTGTGTTCGGTCTCCGAGGCGTACATGGCGGGATACCGTACATTGTACCTCTTGCGAGCCCCTCCGACCTGCAAAACAATCGCAAGCACTTTAGGTTGTAAGCCTACATTCACTCCATAAACTAAGTAAACGCACGAAAGTTACAATCAAGATATTTCACAGCACTCAGGAAACTGGAAAGTAGCAAGCACATAAGGTTTTACAAACAGCAGATCGATCGAGACAGACATTGCAAAATCAAAAGTATCCTCCACACATTGAACAATGAGAAAAAAGCAAGTCCACTTACCATGAAAGCCATCGTTTGATTAACAATGATGTTAAAGATGAGCACACATAGAACATACCGGTACCCCTCGATCAACTCTACCGCCATGGCTTCTAATGCGCACACCACTTTCTCCAAAAGCAAACCGAAAAACAAGTTCGGCCAGAGATCCTAGTAGAATGAAACTGAAACAACCCACAAGAGGTGAGCACTAAGGTGAGACCATGCCGCCGGAACTGTCGCCGGATCTAATGAAATCAAATCTGGACAAGTGATGTTACTTATGTACACTAGGCATAGCATGGTGATCCGACAATTGTGTCAACAGTGTTGTTGCTGCTGCCGCGGAAGCTACCGGGAGAGAGACCTGCAGACGTGGAAACTGGAAAGAAGAAACAAGTGAAAGGGAAGATAATGTACGTAAGAAATCAGCTTAGGTGGGATTATGAGAATTTGCACCAGCAGCTGTGTGGGCCAGGGAGGACTGACCCCTCTATTGCCCTTTTTCTTACCCTCGCAAAAAACGCTGGAACTTCATATTTTTCACACAATTTTTTTTTTTCAAATTCTGAAATCATATTTGGAATCAGAGACCCCAAATTAGACAGGGGGAGTGACTAAATCTAGAATTTTAACGGCACAAAATAGGGGGCAGTTTTTACATTTTACCCTCTGTTGGGGCAATAGAGGGGTCAGTCCTCCCTGAGCTGTGTGGCTGTGCAAGTATGTGGTAGTCTGGCCTTAAAGCGACCATTTACCAGCTGTTTTGCCTTTTTCACAGGTTTCCATGGACAAAATGATTTTTAGCCCATTTTTCAGAGAAAGAAAAATAGATGTGGAACACAACACAAGTAGTTTCGTATTTTTCCAAGCATTTTTGAATTACTTATGAATTTTCAAAGATTCAGGTCATAGGCACCTATTTGTGACAATAGGTGTCCCAAAATCTGTCCCCTTGTGACTTATAAAGAAATGTGCAAAAACCAAAGACAATGATTGGCTCTTACAATAAAAAAATAATAACTTTTCTTGAATTCATTAACAAACCAAAGAGGTCCATTCAAGGATCGCTTGACATCCATTCTACAGCTACCTGCAAGACGGTTTGAAGAAGATGCTCCCTGAGGTAGCCTGCTCTTAACCTCCAAATGTCCAAGGAATGAAATTCTTAGAATTTGAAGGGTGTTGAAGAAACTTTGAAGTTAGAAAACTAACTAACCAAGTAGTTATTTTTTAGTGGTTTACATTTTTGAAAAATTCTTTTTGAAGTCTAGTTTTAGCATCAAAAATCTGTTTATTTTTTATTTTTTATTTATTTTTAAACAAATGGACAATTTCCATTGATAAGAGAAACAATACCAAACAAAGGGACAAAGTCCTCAGCGGATTCAAGTGTAATTCCTTTATCTTTTTTTCTAAGTGCAAGAACTCAACAGAACAAAGTGCCAGAATGGAACTGGAGACTACTACTGCTAAAGTATGAATGAGGATCAATTGAAGACCCCTATCTTGGGATGAACTAGATTCCATTGCATCTTTTTGTGAGATCTAACACCAAAAAAACTAGTTTGTAACCAAATGCTATCGAACCTTTTCAAGAACAAGATGGTCTTGTTACGGTAGAATTTGTAAAGATTGGAGGTTTTAATCCACACCATTCTAGCATGGTCGATGAAAGCCACCCACTCAAGTTTTCAATTAGGCCATTGCGAATTGTTAAAACAAATTGCATTGCAATTCAACCAAGAAATCCACAAAGTAATGACCACATTGTAGCTTCCTTCTTCAAGCATCTTAGTAGTCTTATACCTAAAACACACTTTTGCCACGTAAGTCGTGGCCACATCCTGACAATCATAGGGATCTCCGAGGCCAAAAAAAATCCAATTTTGAAAATGATTGATTATGATTTTTTTATTCAAGATTTTGTTCAAGGGTGTTCATCGCAATCTTGACTTTAAAAAGTATGTACTATTTGAGGTTCATTTTCAAGAGCCCTCAACACTAAATTTTGGTGAAAAAATCACATTAAGAATTCATTTAAAAAAATTGTAGAATAGATTTTGAAAAGCCATAAATTGATTGGGGTTATAGTGACTTCCAAAAGTTGTTGGCCACCATATAAAACACTCTCATAAATTAAAAAATTGGAATTTCTAAAAAATAAAAAATAAAAAAATTCAAAGTAACATCAATTAACTATATATATAAACATATTTTTCTACAATTTATAGAATCAAAAATAAAAGAGTCAAAATTTTGAGGTCAAACTTCAATCATTAAAAATCCAAAATTCATGAAACTTGTTCTAGTCAAGATGTACATTCTTTCTACACAAAGAAATGAAATATTTTGGCTTTCAACAAAAAGTTTATTTTTACATAGAAATTTCAGTCAAATAATAACAGGGTTTAATATAGTCTATTCTAAGTGAAATTGCACATGAAGGTAGAATCCAACAACATGTTCAAATTTCACTTCATAATTCAAATTTCTCAATTTATGAAAAAGATTTATATGGTGGCCAATTACTTCTGGAAGACACTATATGCATGTTAGGCTCTTTATCTTCATATTTTTGGATGACCAACTTTTTGTCAAAAGAGGATTGAAAGACTTCAAATCACTTTTGTAGTTTTAACACCCTCATGATCAAACATTATAATCTTTCAATCTATAAGTGATGTTGTTGGATTTTCTTTTCCCATGTGATCTCTAACATGTCCATAACTTTTGAATTTGTATACTTACAATTCAAAAATAATTAATATAAAATATCAAAATGTTGGCTTTTGGTTCAATTTAGTGTAAATTCTTAGAAGCTCAAAAAGGTCTTAAGCATTTAGGAGTTAAAGTGGCCATTTATTGTAAGAGTTGATTGCCTTTTGAAACAATTTTCAATAAATTTTTGTAGGAAGAAAAATAGAATTGGAATCAAACCCAATTTGTTTCATATTTTTGGACCTTCATGGAATGGGTTACAAATTTTTGAAGTTGAAATGTAGTAGTCAATAAAAGCAACCACCTCCTAAAATGTACACTATTGGTTCATTGAAGAAAGCAAAATGTACCATTGTATCATATTTGTTTTTAAAACATGGTCACTTTTAGAGTAGACTATCTTAATCTTACTACTCGAGAAGCATTCATATTATAGGTCTAATATAGGATTTAATAGTTTGAATTTGATTAAATGTGTACCAAGGCAATGAGAGTGTGGCAAGTGTGTAGGATATTCCAATCGTCATTTAAGAGAATGTCTAATTAACCCCAAATGGAATCTTCAAAATGTGCATAAATCCATATTTGATAAGGGATGGATATCAACTTAATCTAAGAACATGTGTGCTATAGATCCATACAAATTGTCCAATTTTTGGGAAAAAACATGGATGTTTTCTATAGACCACAATTGACATGTATTTTGTATTTTGGATAGTATAATTCACTAAAACACATGAGATTAGATAGACAAACATCCAAATACAAAGACATGACCATGCACAAGTTGAGCTTGGAGTACTTCCTAAGGATGACCAACTTAGCATATAATTATTGTACATTTTGTTACCCACTAACCATTTTTATCCCTAAATCTAATCATTGTCCTTATGTCCTACAAAGAATAAATATCATTCTCCAAAAAATGAAGTGCAAGTTAATAGAATGGATGCCACGTAGGGAATGAAGGCCACTTCCAAGTGCCATGAATTTAATATTCCCATACACAATCAACACATGCTTGTATGCACATTCCATTCTCCTTGTATGAACTAACTATATAGTATTTTTGAATTCAATGCCTTATAAATGATTTACTACATTTCCTTGCAATGTTTATTGCAAAAAAAAGCACAAGTATTCTTACATCTAATGTATCTATGCAATGCTTTGCAAGTGATTTGGACATACCTTTGTCATTCTACACCCTAATAAAGTAATAATGTATGTGGAATTGCACCATTTTTGCCTATTTTATAAATACAACATTTTATAAAAAATTGCATAGCAAAGTTCCAAAGAATCATGAATTTTATGCAACATTTCCATTGATACTTTTTAAGTTTGTAAAATATTCAAGTTAATTGAAACTTTCTTGCATCTTCAAATACATCCACGAATACATCTTTGTATACTAAAATGCACATTATTCACAAATGTTTTCAACATCCTTTAAAGGTTAAGGGGATTAGAGTGTACAACATGATTTTGTGAGAATTATAACAAGATGGTGAGAAAGAAGTGTTATGAAATTTTCTCTTTTGGTTTGGCAGAAGGTTTGTTACACTAGGTTTAAGTTGTTGTTGGCATAATTCCCTCCACGTCAATTTTCTAAGTGTTGCTTGGAGGTGAAATTGTTGGTCCAAATTGATAACATCGGTAAAATGCTCAAAATTTGAATTTTACCAATGATCAAATTTTAGAAAATTTGAACGCATATTTAGAATCAAAGTTCTGAAATTTATGAAAAGTGGTCAAGAATTATAATTCAACTACTACAAACTAGGGAATAAATTTTTCTCATTTTCATCTAGTCTAGAACGGGGTCTCACTTTGCATTAGTTTAAAATATAGATTTTTTTTAAATATCATTTTTTCCAAAAATTATGATTTTATTTTTTAAAATTCATTGTATTAGTTTAGAATATAGATTTTTTCTAAATATCATTTTCTCCAAAAATCACGATTTTAGAAAAAATTGATGTTTCAAGGAGTTGTCATGATTAAAAACTTAACTGATACAATAATTGACTTTGATATATAGGAGAAGGTCATCACTATTGTAAGACTTGTTGTACCTAATACTAAAATTTGCAATTTAGCAAAACATTGGGTTTATAATATATTATTGGAAATATTGTCGAAAACTTTCTAGAAGTAAGGTAGAAGCACCCATTTAAGTCCATGTATCCATTGATTGATAGTAGAGTTCCCCTAAGTGCCCCCCAAAGTACCTTGAAACCATTTCCATGCTTATTTGTGGTTGGTGTGTATTAATTTTTTAAAATTTCCGTGTCAAATCCAAGGTAGCTAAAGTGTTATTTTAGGTGCCCTAGGGAGCTCTCCTTTGAAAATTCACATAAAATAAATGCCTTATCCAATTATTTTTTATAAATTCATGATTTTCAATTGCCAATATTGCAAAAGTATTATTTCTAGGAAAAGGTGCCTCCAATTATGCTAAATTGCTAAAATGCACAGAAATGGGTGCTTTTACCTTATATCATATCTCCAATTTTGGATTAAAACTTTGCTTATGAGACTTTTTTTTAATGAATTTACAACATCACAATCTAAACATCATGATACTTGAGATTACTTTGATAATAAGACAGGTCTTGTTCCTTCACATGTTTTTTTTTTCTTACTTAGAAGTAATAATTGTTTCTATTGTTGATGTTGACAAAAACATTAACTAATTAACTAATTAATTGTCTTGAATTTGACATACTTCAATGACACTTGAAAAAATTGTCGCAAGGTATTACCATATGAAGTAGTTCAATATCTCAATGTTTTTGACTCTATTTTCACCAAAAACTCTCTATAACTTCTATTTCTAGTACTAGTATCAAATTTTAGAAAAATATCATTTTTGTGTATATATATATATGTAACTATAGGATCTTGTAGTACACTTGTTCAAAAAAATGTAGAAAAAATTTCAAAAATTTCAAAAATTTCAAAATTTTTGACCATGTGGATTGCAAGATATTAGCATTTGAAGTGACAAAATCCTTCTTTTCGGTCTTGCAAAAAAACAAGCAATTGCACTTCACAAGGTCACATTTGTATGAAAAAATGACCAAAATAGTTGTAATTCTTTGGATTCATTCTTCAAGTCAAATTGGCTACATGCTTGAAAAATTTGAGATTATTTGGAACTATTCAACAAATAGGAAAAAAATAGTAAGTAGAAAGAAGTAGAAAATGATTCAAAATACTAAATTGATCAAAATTTAGTTATGAACTTGAAAAATGACAATCCCAATGGTTGTAATGTTGTAATAAACAATCTAAATCCTATGATTTTATTTTATATCCAAAATATTGAAAATTGAATTAAATAAAGGATTTCAAAGTTTATTTTAGATCAGAGATTCTATAACTACCCTCAAACTAAAACTTTTGGTATAACTTTCATCTCATTAATCAAAATAGAACAATTCAAAGTTTTCCACAAATATATAAATCAAGAGAACCAATTTCAAATTTTTATTTCTTATAAAAGTGATCTTTTAAGAATTTTTTTGAGTTGGCTAGGTTGCTCATAGCTCAAATTATGTATCATACTATAACCTTTTAACCATGTAGTCAAAAGTTATGAAAATTGTTGGGCCTTAACCCCTAAATGACCTTAGAATTTCTTGAGCTTCTAGGATTCTTGCTCTAAATTAAACTAGAAGCCAACATTTTAATAAGTTGTATCATTTTTTTTGAATTGTAACCGTACAAAATCAATCTAGACATGTTAAAGATCACATTAAAAAAGAAAACACAACAATATCTCTTATGGATTGAAAGATTATAGTGTTTGATCATGAGGGTGTTAAAACTGTGAAAGTGATTCGAAGTCTTTCAATCCTCTTTTCACATGTCAAATCTAAAAAGTTGGGTACCAAAAAAATATGAGGTTAAAGGGCCTAACGTGCATAATCCCAATCAATTTATGACTTCTCAAAATATATTCTACAATTTTTTTAAATAAATTTCTAATGTGATTTTTTCTTAAAAATCTAGTGTATTTGAGGCTCATTCCCAAGAGCCCTCAACACTACAAAAAGTCAAAATTGCAATGGACACCCTTGCACAAAATCTTGAATAAAAAAATCATAATCAATCATTTTCAAAATCGGATTTTTGAAGCTAAAACTAGACTTCAAAAAGATTTTTTCAAAAATATAAATTACTAAAAAAAGTAATTTCATAAGATTTTATTTAACTCCAAAAATTGGTTAAGGATACATTCTGTCCTCGAGGTCATTTTGGGATTAAAGCTATATCTTAGACTCATGTTGTGTTAAATTTCAAAGGAAAAAAAATTCCATTTGTAGGGAGTTGTCCAAAATCACTATATTGCCAAAAAAACACAATTTAGTCATTTAGGGGTTAATATCAAAATGTTCTGAAGCATGTATTTTGCACGGTAAAAACAAATTTGAATAATATTATATATAAACAATTTCTCATTCATTCCAAATGATACTTCAATCAATTAAAGGACAACCTTTATTTCATAACCAATGAGATGAAATTTACATTATATATAAGGTAAAACTATTGAGTAATTAAAATATATATAAAGTTTGAATAATAATTTAAAAAAATTATTTTTTAATATAACAAAAGAATTGAAAATTATGATTTGGGAGAAATTTTGTAATCTTTGTGAATTTCCAATGTCGAGACTTTAAAAGATGAAAAGTGCAATATAAATGCATCCAAGTTGAATCATCTTTAAACTAAATATTCAAAATGATTTGTGAAGTTTTCTATTACCTCAAAGCCATGTTGCATCCCTTAAAGTTGAAGTTTGATACCTATTTGAGGTCATACTATATAGTGCTAGCAAGTTCAATACATATGTCCCTAATTGGATTTATTTATGTATTTATCAAAAAAGCAAACTAAGCTTTAGCTCTTTATTTGTTCCCTATTTGTTAAATGTCTACTCCATCATAGAGGTAATTATAAATAATAGGTGATTTTATTCTCAATTATGTTCTTCTTGCACTCAAAGAAAGTTGGTTTTGAGGCATGAAGCTAGAATTTCACATTCCCTAGGTATTTTATAGTGATTTGGGTTTGTTTCATTATCAACATAGATTAGAGTTGGTTTTATTAAATTGTCTTTTATTTATTCTACCAAAATGAAAAAATTCTTGAAAATACTCTAGCTTTTTGCATTAGAGGATCAAGTATAGAATATTTCTCTATGTAGGAGAGTTTTAAAAATAGAAGAGTTTAAGAAGAATTACTATTCCAAAATTTGAATGTGTAAAAAGTAAAAATAAAAAAATAAAAAAATTCAATTTGATTTTTTTAATGAATAGATAATAGTAATTCCAATTTATATAATTACAATCACGTCATATGTTCCAAAATCAATATTCTTTGCCAAATTAACTTATTAATAATTATAAAAAATGAACAATTTTATACTAATGGTCAAATTCTCTTTCTTTGAATATATTTTAACTACATGTTGAAGGAGGATAATTCCCAATTGGAGATTATCCAATTTCTAGTATAATAGGTTCGTTCCGAGGAAGATGGCTAAGTAGGATTAATTTGCTAATAGGACTAATTCCTAAAATAGGAAATTCAATTTTAAAATAGAAAACCAAGATCCAATTTAGAAATTTAGCAATCATTGAGACTACAATGACATTACAAAATAAATTCACATACATCAAATTGATTGTTCCAAGCTCACATAACAACAAATAATATTCAACTAGGTACATCGACAATTCTCAACAACCAATCATACAACTCGGATTCATCATTATCCAACTCACATACACTTGACACCAATTCATCTGAAATATATTTCCATTAAAATTTTGAATTGGTGATTAAATCACCGTTTACAGATTCCACAATTTGGTTCATTTCTAACTTTTGATCTATCTATTAAGCTTTGATCCACTCCAACTAACACATCTCATCGTCATCACTCAGCAAATCCAATTAGGATTGCAAATCTTCTCCGCTTCCACTAAGCTTCATTCTCACTTCTTTGCTTACATTGCGAACTATTCAACTTCCACCTACTTGTGTAAATTCAACACTTTACACACATCAACTCCCGACTAGGATACTTTCTCCACTGATCTTGCATAACTCTGCACATACACTCCACACCGCCATACACTGGCACATTCAACTAGGACACAGACACAACATTCAAACACTCCGACCAACTCGAACTGACACGGACAACATTCCCAATTGGGAATCACACACGAACACAAGAACATACAAGAAAACAAAATACACAGCCTGACCGACTGGGACACGCACTGGACTTTCACTCAATAGCTGGTAAAAGAAAATGAATTCAAAATCAGACCTAATAGGAGCTGAGAGAGACAAAGACCAACTACCTCAACCAACTTGGTTGAACTTTTCAAATCAACTGAAATTCCAACTAGGACGAATTAAGTGCCACATTGCTTACTTGGACCCTTGATTAGACATCCAAATTGGAAACTGCAACCAAACAATAGACTGATCCAACTTGGAATAACCTTCCGACTAACTCAACTGGACTGCACCAAAACCATCCAATTTGGAATCCATACCCCAAAATAAATTCAATCAGTACCACAAACACAACTTAATATTCCAAAGGAAAATTTTTACCTCACATGGAAAGTCAACTCAGATTGACACAAGGAACTCAACCTGGCTTAAACTCAAAACAAATCAACTCGGTAAGTACAAAACAAGCTCAAATTAACATAACCAATTGGACAAAATGACCCAAATAGGACTAAAAACCGACTTGAAATCATACAAAAGAAAGCCCAAAATACACCAATAAATGCACAAAAATTCCTCACTTTATAATCCAACTTGGCCATCTACACTACACTAGATCATTGCTCTCAAAATTATAGCCAAAGTACACTTCATGTAACATGTAATGTGTAAGGGAAAATAATACAAGTTTTTTCTTCCAATTACCATGATAACTGGGTTTTGAAAATTTTTGGTCATTGATTAAAGTGAAGGCACTTGTAACCAATCAAATAAGCAATTCTAAACATGATTTGGAGTAGTGCAAGGTAAAATGAATATTTTCATAGTTGCATTGATAGAAATGACGAGGATTGCAAAATTTTTGATAATTTTATTGCTTGAACTAAAATTATTATGAATTTCGGGAGGCAAAAAGTACTCTGAACCCATAGCCAATGTTTAGACTCTTTTAATTCCAATCATCAAAAACTGCTTTCCTCTTTCTTGCTCACTACTTTGGGACATGTGTTATGAACTCAATAGTCCAAGCCTTGAAAAGAAGAAAAAAGCACATTCTAAACTTTGTTTGGAAATCTGTTTCAACTTTGATTGGAAATATTGCACCCTATTGATTGCTGATGGAGTATTGGTTAGAAATGAGTGCCTTCACCTTAACCCCCAAATGACAAAGAAGACAGAAAGTGTCCTCACACAATTTGAAGTCCAGTTCAAAGTATTGTAACTTTTACATCCAAGGTCCAAATTCAATAAAACTTGTTGGGAAAGTTGTGTTCTCCCTCTAGTTTGTGTGGCAAATATTTTAGATCAATCCAAGATGTACTAAGTTTTGGGGTGCCAATTGAAGTTCACAACTTCAATTTGAGTTCACCAAACTGCATTTAGGGTTGCAACTTTGGGGGCTTAGATCTCTTTTGTAAAACATTCATTTTCAATAAAATTTGTTGGGTTTTGTTCCCCTTGAAGTCTGGTTATTGTGGTAAAATTTTCATGTCAATCCAAGTTGTAAATGTTTGGGAGCAATTCAAAGTTCAACATCCTTGCATTTGGGGAGTAGAGTGAACTTCGGCGGCTTATTTCTTCTTCATACAAAGTCCATTTTCAATAATTTTTTTGGAAAAGTTGCGCATACTAGTCAAGTTGGTTAGGCAAAAATCTCATGTCAGTCCAAAAAGTAATGAGTGAGTGAGAAGCATTCTAGTAGTAGTAGGTTTAGCCTTAGATGTGTTTTTTGCAATTTTTCTTGCTGTTTTTTGACATTTCAAAGTTGTTTTTTAGACACAATGAGTCGATAGAATGAAAAAAAAATCACCAGTGTGTTTGTATAAGGTAAACCAACCCATTGAGGTCAGAATGAGGAGTTTGGCATGATCTTGTTGCTGAAAGTTTTCAATTTTTTTCCCACATTAGTACAAGTGTGAGAAACAGCAAGTGCAATTGAAATTAAATTTTTTTCGACAAAGTATAAATTCACTAGGAATTTCTGAAGCATTGAACCCAAAAGAGTCTATAGATTACTTTAAGACCAACAAAATCTGAATCTGTAATGCTCATCTCATTGCCTAATGCAGTCAAAATATTTTCTATTACAGAAGGCCAAAAAAGTCAATTTTTACAATGGACTTTACATTGAAAACTCAGAAGTTCCTAATGAGGTTAGTGTTCACTCCATTGTTGTCATGTAAGGCATGCATTGTTGTCCACATCCCACATCTTGAAAAAACCCCACAATGGATCATTTCTTAGGCAACCGCAATGGGTCATTTGATTGCAATGGGCTGTCTTACCTTATTAGTTTTGAATCAGTTTGTAGTGTAAAGTTTTTTCATTTGAGTAGGTTTAGAAAACAAATTTCACCTCCAAATGTGTTTTTGGGAAAATTTCAGCATCTATTTTTGACACTAAAACATTATGATCTTGCAATCTATATGGCCAAATGACTTCAAATTTTGTACATATCATCTAAAACATATACACTACAACATTGTATGATTGAGATTTGTATAACTTGAAGATATCTAGATCTATAGAGCTTCAAAAGCAATGATGTTTTTGAACTCTGGATATCGAATGTCACTTTGGGGTTAAGTACAAATTGAATAAGATTCTTACTTATAATTTTATAAATAAAAAGTAAAAAATTATTTCCTAAAATTATAACAATTTATTTTTTGTCTTATTTTGAAAAAAGTATTTAAAAGTTTTAAAGAGACTTGTCTTTGAAGCTTCAAAATGTTAATTGGCCTTCCATCAATTGATCTTTTCCACGCTCTTTCCTTGAAAGTTTTTCAAATGGCTTTTTCCTTATTTATTGAAGAAAGCTTTCAGTAATGAAAAAGATGCTTTGTAGATAGGAATTTTGTGAAAAACAATCTTGGTAATCATAAGCAAGATAACTAGCTTGGCAAACTACATGATAAGTAAAAAAAACTCAATAATAGACCAACCAAAAAGTTGTTAAAAGGGCGTCTTTATTATACAATTGTAAATGAAAAATGAAAAAAATCCTAAATTATCTTGAAATTCCCTAGAAAGAATAAAATTCATGTTTTAAGAAAACACAACAATATTGCCTAAAGATTGAAACTGATAAATTAATATTGAATCTTTTCAATTCATCATAAATTATAATTGAAAAATATTAAAATATAATAAATTAATTTTGAATTGAACTTAAGTGATAATTCACCTACAAATTCACCTTTATGAAAATTATAAATAATAAATTAGCAAAATTCTTTGTAACTTTAAAAGTTTTATCAAATACCAAAATGTCATGTCTTGTAAATTTAGGGGCTAAATGTTTGGTGAACTCAAGGTGGGGTATCCATCCATTAAGTTAGTCTCTTTGTTTGTTTTGTTTGTTTGTTATGGTGAGATTTCTTGGATTGTGCGTCTCTTGATTGAGTGCTTAGTACTAGTCCATCCATCGAGTTATACTATTTGTTTGTTAAAGTGAAATCTCATAGATTGTGTGTCCTCCAATTGCGTGCTTAGTACTGTTGGAAAACCCTCAGCGAGGAGGGGTGCACATGCATTGTTTTGTAGAATTTGAACCTATGTTATGAAAGTTGTTGAATTTCAAAGTTTTCATGAATTAAAAATTTAGAAAATGACTTTTACTTACATTCCTTGAAGATGCCTTTGGTAGGATGCATGATATCGATCCTACATGGATGATCCCACCTTGTGCGTCCCGAATCTACGCTTACAGGAGATCAAGATTTGCGACATCTACGAAGTTCATCCTGTAACGGGGAGCTACAGGCCCCTGATGACTGAAGGAAAGAAAGCCAAGGCACAGAACTGAAGACGCAGAGCCTGACTTAGGGCAGAGCTGCGAGACGATCACCTCCTTCGCCATAACCAGTACCAGAGCCCCCCGACTGGCCACGAATTGCCCCTCGCGCACATCCTCCGCCCTCAGCAACGGGCACACAGTCGCCGGAGTGACAGTGGTGGCGTCTTCGTCGGGTTGAATCCATTGCGTAGTGGAGCTGTCAAGGAGCGATGCGTGTTGGCGCGGGCGTGCTTGCCGTGGGATGACTCGCGCTTTGAGGCGATGAGCGCGATGATGTGATGTAGATCGAAGGTTCGAGGAGGGGTGGAGTGTGGCGCTGGTTTTGTGGCTGGAGGGGAGGTGGCATGCCGGGACTTGGCCAGGCAGTTGTTTTTGCGAGGAAGGGGAGTTGTGGTTGTTTGCGGAGGTGAAGGTTTGTTTGAGGGAAAGGTGGAAGAAGGAGCGAGGAAGGTCAGGTGGTCTCAGACGTGGATTGGTTCTAGGTTACCGCGGTGGAGCATGCGAGTGATTGCGCTCTGGGAATCTGAGAGCGGGAGTTGTATATACGACGAGGGTAAAGACGGCGTCGTCTTCGATGGAACCGCGTGTCGGCAACAAGTACCGGCTTGGTCGGAAAATTGGCAGTGGTTCGTTTGGTGAGATCTATCTCGGTAAGTGTGGGGCACCGCATGTCGCTGTTGTGATTGGTGTACGGTTTGGTTACAGTGGCGGAATCTCGTGATAATTGTGGAAGGAGTCTTGCATTGCCCTAGACTTTTCAAGCGTTCATTTTAATCCTTTTGGGATGGTTACATTAGAGAATGTCGATGGTAGAGCACTCTGAAGACATTTGAAGCTGGTACCAAATGATGGTTATTCGTGGTTCTCGTAGATCCGAGTGCCCTCGTGAATTTTGGATTTGGGAGTGTATTTGCTTTGTTGTATTATGATGGCCTAGCTTTAGACCAGTGACCGAGAGTTCTTTTCACCTTTTGCATCGAATTTTGGTATGATTGGTTTTCCCTATGTGCGGCAGGCACCAATGTTCAGACGAACGAGGAGGTCGGAATAAAGCTGGTACGTCAGCTCGATTAATTTGGGGCATGTCATCTAGGCGTCGTCGGTAGTGACAGGATTGGTTGTTGAGAACTTAAGAATCATGGAGACTGGCGCATCGGATCTTGCATGCATTCAAGATAGTGGAATTGAAAAGCTTTTCTCAGCATTGCTGTCGACCTAGTTTTGGGTGGCATTCCAATGCTTTTCAGGTATTGGGAAGCGGGATAGTTTGGAGTACTGGCTATTGTTAGTTTGCTACTGCTCTAGAAGTTCACGATTTCTCGGAACAGGAATGACTGGATTCTGCATTGGAAGTCGACTCTACTTGATTTGGCGGTCTCTGATACAATGTAATTTGACATTGTCCAGGAAAGCGTCAAGACGAAGCATCCACAGCTGCTTTACGAGTCGAAGTTGTACCGAATTCTTCAAGGGGGAAGTAAGGAGCTTGGAATCGAAAATCATGTGTCGTTGTTGCATGCTTTACGAGAGGGCTTGTCTCTTTTGTGTCGAAGAACCTTGAAGTCTGTGTTACCCTGAGCTTTCCCACTCGGATTATAAGTTTTGGATTATGGCGTGGCAAGCGCTAGTTGTCCCGAGGAGCGTGTATGGATTATTGCATGAATTCGCGGTTGAGATGGATTCGTCGTTGCCTTCGCGTTTATGGAGTGAGAGAGGGTGCTCTTGTGACGGTGATTTTCCAGTCAGAACATTGAAAGAATTAGAGTTGCTGCAATTTCTCGGTCTACTTTACCCTTGATTGCTTTCCTCAGCCGTACTGTGGATGTATTCAGTGAAAAGGGACTCTTTGTTTTACAGAATTAGAGCATGCGTGCTCTTGATGTGCTTGTGAGGCGTAGTTTATACCTTTGATGTTTCCTGCCGTTTACTACATCCAGTTCAGTGTGCGAGCTCGGGACCATCGTTTGTGTCCGAGCTCGGGATTGGGGCTACGTGAAAGTTGGTTTGATTGAAATTGGGTTGTTCTCTGGTTCAGCTGGCATACCCAACATCAGATGGTTCGGGATCGAAGGAGACTACAATGTCTTGGTTCTCGATTTACTGGGTCCAAGTCTCGAAGATCTTTTCAACTTTTGTAGTCGGAAGTTCTCACTGAAGACGGTTCTCATGCTCGCTGACCAGCTGGTACGTGGAGGATTTTATGCGGTTGCGTCTTGCTTTCACATAGCGAGTTCAAGTGCGCGGTGCTGCTTTTTATGTCTCAATTGAAGCAGGGCACATAAATTTGTGAGGATTGAGGATGCTCTGTTCTGTCTGTGCAGATCAACAGAGTGGAGTATGTGCATGCCAAGAGCTTTCTCCACAGAGATATCAAACCTGACAATTTTCTGATGGGACTTGGAAGGCGAGCAAATCAGGTATTTTGGAATATGGAATTGCATGGTCTTCTCCTTAGTAACCTTAAAATTTCTGGGACGGGGCAGATTGTGTTATGGTCTTAAGCGGAGGGTTCTGGATATGACAGACTTCTTGGTTGGAAGTCTGAATCTATTGAAGAGTTGGGGTGGACAATGAATTGGATTGCTGGCTGGGCAAGTGTGCTTTCTGGGCAATCTAGTGCACGTCTCAAGCAGACTAGTTTGAAATCAGACAGAATCAGGACGTTTAATATCCGTGTAAGTATGGGTTCTCCTTTCGAGAGGCTGTTTAGAAGAAGGGCAGTAACAGATGCTCTAGAGTCTCTTGAGCTGGATCTAGTTTGGCGTTTAGAAAATTTCAGTGCTTGTTTAGCACCCCAAGATTCTGACTGCTAATTGGAATCTGTAGGTATATGTAATTGATTTTGGTCTGGCCAAGAAGTACCGTGATCCATCGACCCATCAGCATATTATATACAGGTAATATTGAAAAATGTTACATCTTTCTGGACTTGCAACGGACAACATGTGCACAGTGAAACTTCAGACCTACGTCCTCAAGATCTCATCTCTATCGATCTTGGAATCAAGAAGTTTGCTCTTAGTTCCTGGTGTGTGCAAGATAGTAACCCTGTTTCTTGATCATCAGGGAGAACAAAAACTTGACAGGTACTGCACGGTACGCAAGTGTCAACACTCATCTTGGCATTGGTAAGTAGTTTGTGCTTCTGGAACTCTTGTCCTTTTGTGCCGTCTCCGTCGTCCTCTCTTGTGAACACTCGTGCTCTGAATTCCGACATCTGATCGGGCTGCTTCGGATCTTATGACCAGAGCAAAGCAGAAGAGACGATTTGGAGTCTCTTGGTTACGTTCTGATGTACTTTTTGAGGGGAAGGTGAGTTGCTTTGTATTATATTCGCTTTTTTATGCAAGAATGTTTTATCTCAGGATCATGCTCATACTCTCCTAAGCTCATTTTTCTATCCTGTAAACATTTCGTGT
This sequence comes from Climacium dendroides, assembly GCA_950106755.1. Lineage (NCBI taxonomy): Eukaryota > Viridiplantae > Streptophyta > Bryopsida > Hypnales > Climaciaceae > Climacium > Climacium dendroides. The sequence goes on from OX467086.1 coordinate 27,156,038, forward strand.
GCTTTTAATATTTATATTCTGAATCAAGAGCTATCCTCTAGTTGAACAGCCTGTGAAGGTCAGAATGCACTGGTTCTCAGATTTTTGAAAATCAATTTGGTTTTTGAAGATTAGAGTGCACCCCGGGCTGTGATTATTGAAAACAAGTTTTTTTTTTTCTTTTTTTTTGTGGGACAGTCTTCCTTGGCAAGGACTGAAAGCAGGGACAAAAAAACAGAAATATGAAAGAATTAGTGAGAAGAAAATGTCCACGCCCATTGAGGTATTTGCCCATGATTTTCGTCAATGAAACTGTGGGATTGAAAGTGTTCGTTTTTTTGGTACCAATTGTGGGTCTTGATGAAACGGAGCTGGTGAGGTTCTTAGAAATATGTTCAGATTGAGGTCTGGGTTTCTCTTTCCAGGATTCACTTGCTTATTTTGATGCAGGTCCTCTGTAAAAATTACCCCTCAGAATTCGCTTCGTACTTCCACTACTGCCGGTCTTTGCGCTTCGATGACAAGCCCGACTATGCGTACTTGAAAAGGATTTTCCGTGACCTGTTTATTCGTGAGGGTATGACAATTTGTCATTTTTGTAGATGTAGACTGACCGGTGGGATCTACATTCGTGAATCGAAGAACAAATGGTTTGTGAGTGTTCTTAGTTGTCTGATGTCCACCGTGCTGATAGCTTTACATTGGATCTTACTCGGTTCTGGCAGGTTTTCAATTTGACTATGTTTGTGACTGGACCATTTTGAAGTACCAGCAGTCACAAATTTCCGGTGTTCCATCCCGCACATTGGTATGTAACACATGAGTTTAGTTCACTTAGAGCTATATTCGAGTTTTGTTCATACCTTCCGCAAAACATCTACTTTTAAAATAGATTTGTGTTTCCTGCTCAGGCGTTGTAAGTTTGTGAGTTTAGTGGATTATGTGTAACCATTTTGTGAGTGGGGTCTCATCTACTTGGGTTCTTCTGTGCCTGGATAGATCCTTTCTTTGAGCCTGAAGATGCTTTCTTTGGACTTGTTCTCATGTAGGATTGTTGCCATAGTAATTTGGCTCTTTAAATTGTGTTCAAGCACACTTCTTCCACGGTGTCAATTTCTTTCTTGTGGGTCACATTATTGTTTGATTCTGTTCTAATTCTATTCTGTTCTGGCAGGGTGCTGCTGGAGGGCAAACCAGCGGCGCTTTAGGAGATCGCGTTACAGCAGGTCAAATTATCCGAGAGCGGTCCAGGGAGGCAGATGTTACCCGGCGAAGGCTTGCTGGCGGTGCAACTGCATCTGGAACCTCAAATATGCTAGAAACATCAAAGCACAAGAGTCCTGGACATGATGAATCTGCCAAGGATTCAGTATGTTTTTCTGATCCCTTTCTGACGATTACGAAAATGAAAATTGAGTGATGTGTCTCACGAATTTCTTAAAATTTGTCAACTACATAATTTAAAAGGAGAGGAAACAGCCAATTGATGCTGTCGGTAGTGCACTGGAGGTAGGCATGTGTAATCTGCGGAGACACAGGCCTTGAAAGTTTATTGCTTCTCCATCAAACTTGAGAGAAACGAGAGATCCTCTTTTCATTTGACGCTTATACTGTTTCAAGAAATTTCGAATTCATTAACCCTGAAACTCCGGCCGAGCCCTAAAGTGGCTGACAAATGGTCAAACGGCTTTTTCTTACCGAAAAACGAATGATTTTCATCTTATTTTTTTACAGAGATCCTTGAGTGTATTCCGCACTGGATTGTGGAACATTCCTTATTAAGGAACTGCAGAATTTTGTATAGAAGAAGATGACAAGAAATGCCAAATCCATGGATCATAAATAATGCCTTTCTAGTTTGTTTGGCATCTCCCATCTCCTTGTTCTTGATCATTTATGAATTTGAGCCAAACTATTGACATGCAAGTAACTAAGTCTAGTTTCTACTCCAATTGGAAATGTTAATATTGAATTTTTTAAAATTTCAATCTGAACTTTTGGCCGATTGTCAGGGTCCAATGATTTTCTAATTCTAGAATTCTATGAGAATTTGTTTTACACCGTGATGTTACACCTATGCGGAATTTTCAGGTTTAAGTTCATTTTGTATTTGATATGAATTCTTCAGCTTTTCGTGAAAATTCTTGGTATTTTCACACTTTGCCAAATGAACCATACAGAATGACGGATTTGAAGTTTGACCTCGCTTATGGGCTTCGTCCATTGAGGGTGAAGATCCCATGAAGGATTTTCACGGGAGGTTTATATCTTATTTGGGAAACTGTTGAGTCTCTAACTCTGCCGAAATGAAATCTTTAAAGTAAATCATATTCGTTGACAACTTCAACGAGAATCAAATGCGCGGGATGTGTGTCGACTCAACCATGGTCACAGATATGTCCAACTAATGTTTATCCTACTTCCAGTTCTACAACAGTTTTCGCTCTCGTGTCTTACTGAAGCTCTGTCCATTTTGTGACGAACAAGTGAGTTTTCTGTGGATTAAGTCCTTGAGACACAGATGGGGCCAGATCCAGAATTTGAGTTAAGAGGAGGATTCTGGTGACCTAGTAGATTTTAGCCGTGGGAAGATTGTTTTTCTTATCTGTGTGCTATTGTATAGGCCCTGGCAGAACCGGAGCGCATGCATTCATCCTCGTATGGAACTCGAGGAGGATCCTCCAGGCGAGCTGTTGTATCTAGTAGCAGGCCGTCGGGCCCAAGCGAAGGTGTAGAGTCACGGACCATGAGCTCTTCTAAGACTGGTGCGACAAGCCTGCGGACCCCAGCAGGGATGCACAGGAGCTCTCCAGTTGGTTCCTCGGACCCCAAGCGGACCGTTCCAAGCCGCCATCCTCAGTCCAACTCGAGGGTTTATGAAGCTGCCCTGAAGGGAGTGGAGTCTCTTTCTGTTGAGGTGGATGGAAGCCAAATGAAGTAGGCCCAGGTTTGTGTTTAGCTAGCTAGTTACTTTGTCTAGGTCCTTATGCCGAACCCCTCTTCTTTTGTAGCCGAGAGTTGCTGAACATCAATAGCCTAGTCTCGGGGAATTATCAAACCGAGTCTGAACTCCTGTAGTTTATGGTTCGGGTTCAGGCTTAGAACATGGATTTAAGGATTCCTCGGCGCGTATGTCAATTGTCTGGTAATAGCTAGAGTGATTGACTTTTCACGAAGGGCCTCATGGTCGTGACTTACGTGTGGGCAGCTTGGTGGTCGTGCAGGGTCGAGAAAATTCTGGAAGAAATTGTAGTTCCTTCTAAACTTGAAGAGGTGAGATGGAGCGTTCTGGATGAAGCGGGTCTTGTACTGGGGCTTTTTGAACTCTACATTAGAGTTTGGCTCTGAACCTGCTGTGCATTGTGATTTCCACCTTGGAATTTGATGTGGAAGCCAAATTCATTTGCAGATGCGCATGCTCCAGGTGGCCGATGCTTTCCAATCCAAGTCTCCTGTTCTCAATTTGTTGCTCGTTGCTTTGTTCAAGATGACGCCAGGTCAATTTAGTGTCAATTTATGGCTCTCTGTGTTGAGATCACGTAGCAGTTAATATTGCTTATTGCTTCTTGTCTGGAAGCACGTGAACCATCCACAGGCACCAACCTCTGCGGTTAATGGACCCTAAACTCTATAGCTACCGTAGTGAGAGAGTATGTATCGTTATTTTTAATTTTTTTCACTGTTTACCATGAGTCGTTGAGGGTATAAGCCTCTCTGTAGACGCCAGGTGCAATTTCAATGTACATTGTAGTTTTGTAGTAAAAACGACTATGACCATGGTTCCTTTCTGTAGTCCATTAACGAGTAAAGTAAGACATGACAATTTTCCTCTTTGGTGTGTTCTTGCTCCATTTGAATGTCTTATGAAAATAGTGATTACCGTGAATGCCGATGAAGGGCAGTCCTCTACGCACGTGGTTTTACATCCTTCGTATTAATTCTTTCTCAATTTCTGTCTTTGGGTGCTTTCAAAAATGACTCACTACTTTTATATTGTAAGTGTCAGATGGCATTAAGAGCACATGCTTTCCTCTGTAAATTCACCCTTGATAATTTTGTGATGTATGGCAATTCGTCTAATGTGTGGAAAGTATAGACGATCATTTGCATGTACAATTACGTGGAAATGAGTGGATTTCGGATTACTGCTTCAGTTTTCAAGAGTGACCACTAATTTGTGCTAATAGGTTTATGTGACATTAATTTACCAAAATTAGTAGTAGTGCAAGTTGGAATTTTCTTGTTATATATTAATTTCTATAAAAATAGAATTTTGTGGTGACACTAATTTCCCTCCCTAGCAATAGGATGAATCATGTAGTGTAATCAAATTCAAGGAATTTTTTTACATTCATCTATATATCATTGTGTACTTGGGATAAGTGATTGTTGTATTAGTGTATACTATTGCTTGCACGAGTAACTTGAAATGTTATGTGCCATAAAAGTATTCTAACACCACAAATGCAACACCAAAGGCAATTGATCATCTTAGTTCCAAACTCAAATATATTGAACAAGATACTATAGACTTTAAAATTTGTGCACTTAGCACATATTTTTCCACTATAGTAGAAGCATTTTTAAGACATGTTTTTTTATAAGTAGCTTTGATTGCTAATAAATGTTTTCCTTTGAAGCATTCATTGTTGGTAAGCATTGACCATTGAATGACCTATAGGTCGGAACTTGTTTAACCCCTAAAGGTTTTTGACTATGTTTTCACCAAAATTGCTCCAACACTGCCATTCCTAGTACAAGTACCAAATTTTTGACCAAAAAAAACATTTTTTGACACATCTAATTGTAGGATCTTAGTTTGAAAAGATATGGAAAAAATTTCAGAAATTTTCACCATATAGATTGCAAGATATTAGCATTTGAAGTGACAAATATCTTTTTTTAGTCCTTGCGAAAAACCAGGTAGCTATACTTCACAAGGTCACATTTGTATGAAAAAATGTCCAAAGTGGTAGTTACTCTTTGGATTCATTCTTCAAGGCAAGTTGAATATATGTTTGAAAAATTTCAAATCATTTGGAATTGTACAGTATGGTACACTTCATTTACACATTTATGAATTCTGGGCCACCGCCTTCCTTGCTCCTCCATGGTTTTCAATTCTTTCTCCGTTTGCCACCATTGGTGGAGGTGCCCTTTGTCCTCCAAATTTTGCGGCCTAGTCCCACTACTAAGCCTACGCCTAGGGCTCTATGTTCCGTTGTCTACTGCATTACCATTGTGGATTTAAAAAATCACATTCCATTACTCCCTCAAATGGCATCGCCACCACCTGATTTTCCATCGCCATCACACTCCCTTCGAGCTTCACATCTGCATTAGCTCCTTGCGGTGTTCATGGCTCCTTCCACTCAGTTGCTCCTTTTTGGAGTAATTGCAATTTTGCATTGTTCCCTTGCCCCGCATTCTCCCAATTCATTGTGCCTTATATGATTTCTCAACCCATTGCCAATTCTATTTCAATTTTGGCCGATTTGTAGGGGGACTTATACTTGCCCAATCGTGCCTAGGCTGGATGGAAGCACCAACGCTTATGGGATTACTTTCCAGCCTTCTTCTTTGTTTCATTGGGTCTATTCTCACTCTAGTTTAGCTCGGAGTGCTTCGACTTGGTTTCAATTCCATTTTCACTCATTATCCACTTCATTTTAGCTCGATTTCCACTCATTTTGAATTCATTTTGAGCTTGTTTCAACTTGTTTCCCATTTTAGCTTGTCTTGACTTCAAATCACACTCGGTGAATTTATATCCATGTTTTCTTCCTTGGTCTAATTCTACAACTAATTTTCAATTTTTTCAATCTCTTTCTTTAATTCCCATGCACTTACTCACAATCTATAGATTATCATGTAAACGTGAATGTTGAGCAATCGTGAGAGGGGCCTAATCATAGAAATGAAACATGGTGGGATAAAATCTAAACGAATTGCAAAATTACTAGGAATGCCTCGTTCTACCATTTCCATAGTTTTGACAAAGTGGATGAAATTTGGGTTGGATACCACTCAGAAACCTAAACCGCAACCACCAAAGCTATCTGATTATACAGTTAGGGATCTAGCACGCCTCATTCATGGAGATCATCGGCTAAACTTAGTATCACTTGTGGAGACTTTTGGAGTTTATAGAAACACCATCCGCAAGTACATTCGATGACTTAGATTTGGAAATTGAATAGTTGTAAGGAAACCCTACCTTAGTGTAATTCATAGAAAACAAAGATTAGCATTTGCTTGTAGATACAAGCATTGGATAGCCGAGGATTGGACAAAGATTATTTAGATAGGTGAATGGTCTTTTGAATTGGGTAAAGACTCCTGGCAAATTTGAGTTTGGAGAAAAAATCATGAAATATATGTTGACCAATGTCTTGCGCCAACATTCAAATCAAGGAGAACATCCATTATGGTGTGGGGAGCATTTATAGGCTTTGACAAAAGTCCTCTCGTTTTTTTGCCACAAGGGGAGCAAACAACAATTGCTTTTGTGAAACATGTCTATGATAGTGTTCTCTCTGACTTTTATTGCATGTACGACGCATCACATGAACTTCTCCTAATGGAAGATGGTGCTCCTATGCATCATGGTAAGCTTAACGAACTTTGGAGACATATGGCATACAAAAATTGCAATGGCTTGTGAATTTGCCCAACTTGAACCCCATTGAAAACCTTTGGAAAATTATAAAAGACAAGCTTCGTTATTACAAGAAACCGAGCAACAAGGAAGAAATGAGTGCACTCATTCTAGTCATTTGAGATGACGCTTCTCTTGAACAACTCCAATGGCTGATTCAAACCATTCCTAAACAAATGCAAGCTGTGATTTCAGTAAGGGGGGGTAGCATTCTGTGGTAGGTAGTTTGTACATTCATTGTACAATGCTTCATCATTTTGAAATTTTCATGTACATATTTCTTGTGTTAATAAAGTACTCTTCACTAGGATTCCACTGCAACTTCTGTTTTGAAAATTGGAATGTTTTTGAATATGATACAACTTTGCCAAGTTCATGAACTTTCTTGTGCATCATTGCCACAGTCAAGAATTCATAAATGAAGTGTACCTAATTGTACAATAAGGTCTAGTTCATTTATGAATTCTGTGTTCCAGCATTGTTTTGTGGAGATTTACATTGAAACTTTAAAAAGCCATATCATATAGAAAAATGAACCGATTTTGGAATGGAAAATTGCGTTAGAATTGTATAGAAGAGTACTTTGATAGAACCGATTTTGGAAAGAAATATTTACATTGAAACTTTAGAATCATACAACATTATTTTTTTGAACATAGACTACCTACCATCTAGTACTGTTGCCCTTGGCTGAAATCACTACACTAAAATTGGTAAATAGTGTTGGCAACACTAATTGTCAACACTAACACTAATTGTGATTTGCAAGGTTAGTGTTAGATGAAAATTACCCCATTCTAACACTATTTTAGCTCTATAGTAAATTACAGTTTTCTAAGAAAGGGACAGATTTTCACGGTGGAAGGCAAAGATTACAATTTTGCAGAGAAAGGACAAACTTTCATGATGGGAGGCTAAAATTACAGTTTTGCAGGGAAGGGACAAATTTTTGCAGTAGGAGGCAAAAATTACAGTTTTCTTGGAAAGGGATAGATTTTTACGACAGGAGGCAATAATTACAATTTTGTAAGGAAGAGACAGATTTTTATGGCGGGGGACAAAAATTATAGTTTTGCAGGGAAGGGACAGATTTTTATGACAGCAATTAAGTGCCCCAACACTATTTACACATAAGTTGAAAAATAGTGTTGGGGGTAAAAAAACAGGGAACAACACTAATTATCACCCAACACTATTTACCAATTTTAGTGTACTTGAATTCGATCAGGCATGCTAGTGATCAATGTTTGAAGCTACTTTAGAATAACACCATCCCAAACTCTTTTAATGCATTCAATCATTTCTTGTTTACTCTTGAGCTTTTTATGGCGGCGTAGCAAATCCTTCACGACTTTGTATAGGTTTTCTATTGTGTTTAAGTTAGGGGAGTTTGGAAGCCAATCTAACTTTTTCATGCCATGAGTTCTCCTCCACATTGTAGAAGCTTTTCCACAATGGACAAGGGCACCGTCCTCTATAAGTATAAGTTTGTGTGCTTCATCATACATAAAATAAAATCCAAAGAGTTTTCCTTCGTAAATGTTTTCAATAAAATCCAAAGAGTTTTCCTTCGTAAATGTTTTCAACAAAATCCATTGCAATCCACTCACCTTGCGGTATGAAAACAAGAGGGCACCTATCAAATCCTATAAACCTTCCTCATACCATCACCATAGTTTGTCCAGATTTGAAGCTAGGAGCAAGGCATTGCTTTGTATATCTTTCGTGAGTTTTTCTCCAAACCCAAATCCATCTAGAATTTTTCCCAAGTTCAAAGCTTGATTCATCTATCCAAATGATTCTCTTCCAATCATCAACTGTCCAATGGCAATACTTGCAAGCAAAAGCGAGTCTTTGAATTCTATGACCTTTTCTAAGATATGGTTTTTTGGATGCTACTCGGTTTCTCAATCCCAGCCTACAAATGTATATCTACATGGTATGTCAATAAACTTGAAAAGTTCCTATAAGTGCTACTAAAATGATGCATCAATCTTCACGGATCAATCGACCTAGATCTCTCACATTACAATTGGACAACTTTTCAGGTCAAGGCTTTGGCTTCCTAGTCTTAATCTAGCCATACAATTTCTATTTTGTGAGAACAATTGACACTGTGGAACGTGGCATATTCAGAAATTCAACAATGCGACTTGATTTCACATTGCCTTTTTGCATGTCAATGATTTGACATCTCTCAGCATCACTCAATGTGCATGTTCACATTTTGATCTAAGCAAAAACATAATGCTCATAAGCATGGAATTAAGAAATTATACTCATTATAACTAAATGAAAGAATTCATGAATCAAGTCGCAAAAAGGGAAAGGGAAGCTAGAAATACACCTGAATGGCACTTGAATGGCTAAAACAAAGTTGAGAAGCCAAGCCTTGCCAATGAAATTGCAATCAGAATTGAACTTGGGCTTGAATTTGAAGGCCCAGTGAGCACATACTACACAGGGACAAGGAGGTGGAAGCAAGCTTCGAAGTTGAGCTGATCGTCGGGGAAGGAAGCGTAGCGGGGAATTAATCCATAAGCTATGCCTCTCCTAATGACACAAAGAGCAATTGGGCAAAGTATAAGTCCCCCAGCAAAAAATCTAACTAAAAAGAGAAATCACGGCTGAAGCGCTACAGCAACTTTGGAAGCAATGTAAGGCAATGAAGGTAGCAGAGGAAGGCCATGGATGTGTAGAAGAGAAGCATGAGCTTCCAGTGAAAGTATCGTTGAGAGATTGCATGCAAGGGAATGTGCGCAGAGGCATCGTGTACAAAGAGGTGATAGCGGTGGTTCGAGAGATAGTAATGAGAAGAAAATCATAACTTGTGAATGTGGGTGTGGATGGTGCAAAATGAATTGTTGTAGGTAGAAGACTAGGTGCTAGCTTTGCATGCAAGTGTAGGCCATCGATTGTATAGAATAGCGATTGCAGCGTGGATACAAAGTTGAGGAACATTCATTGAGTTTCAACCTAAGAGGCTAGGAATTCATAAATGAACTAGACCTTATTGTACAACATATAGGAAAAAAGTAGTAAGTAGAAAGAAATAGAAAATGATTCAAAATACTAAATTGTTAACAATTTTTTTGTGGAATTGGAAAATGCCAATTCCAATGGTTGCAATGTTGTAATAAACAATCTACACCTAATGTTTTTATTTTTTTCCAAAAATATTGAAAATTGAGTTAAATAAAGGACTTCAAAGTTTATTTTGGAGTAGAGATTCCCTAATTACCTCCAAACTACCTAGAACAAAAACTCCTCATAATTTTCATCTCATTAATCAAAATGAAATGATTCAAAGATATCCATATATAAATAAATCTAGAAAACCAATTTCAAATTTTTATTTTTTTTAAAAGTTATTTTAAAGAAGTTTTTTTCTACCCAGAGTGCTTGCTGAACAAAGAAAACTACATATCATACAATAACTTTTTAACCATGTAGTCAAAAGTTATGAAAATTGTTGGGCCTTAAAGCTACTTCTTGGGTACATGTTGTGTGAAAATTTCAAAGAAAAAAAAATTCCATTCATAGTGAGTTGCCCAAAATTGCTATGTTGCCAAAAAAGGCCATTTGGTCTTTTAGGGGTTAACCTCTTAAAGGATTTTGACTATGTTTTTATAAAAAAATGCTCCAAAACTACCATCTCTAGTACAAGTATTAATTTTTTGAAAGAAAATCACTTTTAGTACATCTAACCATAGGATCTTATATTACTTTGGTTTGAAAATATATAGAAAAATTTTCAGAAATTTTCACCATGTAGATTGCAAGATATTAGCATTTGAAATAACAAAAAAAAAAATTTTGTCCCTGTGAAAAACCGGGCAGTTGCACTTCTTAAGGTCAGATCATTATGAAAAAATGTTCCAAATGGTGGTTAGTTTTTGGATTCATTCTTCAAAGCAAGTTGGATACATGCTTGAAAATTTTCAAATCATTTAGAATTGTACAACATATAGGAAAAAAATAGAAAGTAGAAAAAAATAGAAAATGATTCAAAATATAAAATTGTTAACAATTTATTTATAAAATTGTTAACAATTTATTTATAAAATTGTTAACAATTTATTTATAAAATTGTTAACAATTTATTTATAAAATTGTTAACAATTTATTTATAAAATTGTTAACAATTTATTTATAAAATTGTTAACAATTTATTTATAAAATTGTTAACAATTTATTTATAAAATTGTTAACAATTTATTTATAAAATTGTTAACAATTTATTTATAAAATTGTTAACAATTTATTTATAAAATTGTTAACAATTTATTTATAAAATTGTTAACAATTTATTTATAAAATTGTTAACAATTTATTTATAAAATTGTTAACAATTTATTTATAAAATTGTTAACAATTTATTTATAAAATTGTTAACAATTTATTTATAAAATTGTTAACAATTTATTTATAAAATTGAAAAATGCCAATCCCAATGGTTGTAATGTTTTAATAAACAATCTACACCCAATTATTTGATTTTATTCCAAGAATATTAAAAACTCAGTTAAATAAAGGACTTCAAAGTTTATTTTAGAGTAGAGATTCCATAACCACCTTCAAACTACCCACAACTAAAATTCTTCATAACTTTCATCTCATTAATCAAAATAGAATGATTCAAAGATATCTATGTATAAATAAATCTAGAAAACCAATTTTAAATTATTATTTTTCTTAAAAGTGATTTTTAAAGAAGTTTTTTTTCTGCCCAAACTGCCCACCAAACAAAGGAAACTACATATCGTACAATAACTTTTAACCATGTAAATTGTTGGGCCTTAAAGCTACTCCTTGGGCACATGTTCTATGACAATTTCAATGAAAAAAAATAAAATTTTTGTTCATAGTGAGTTGCCCTAAATCGCTATGTTGCCAAAAAATGCCGTTTGGTCCTTTAGGGATTAACTGATTTTTCAAGTGAATATTATGAATACAGGGTCCACTTTGCAACCATTGGTCATGTTTTGAGCTTATGACTAAAAAAATGGTGAATTGATGTCAAGACTACAATGGTGGAATGAAAGCCAAGACAAAAATAGTAGAATTTTGAAGCTATTGTAACAAAAACTAAAATGGAGTTTTGAAGTTATGCAACAAAAATTGAAAACATAGAGAGTTCAATGTCTTTTCAATTGAGGAAGTTGAAAAGTATTTTGAGGAAATCAATGGTGTTCAAATTAATTTCCAAAACAAGAGGGTGAAACTTTTTTGATTGAATTTTGTTTTCAACAAATGAATGAGTTGAAAAGTTTTTAGGCAACTAATGGGACTTACAAAAACAAGTGAATGTAGGGCCCTCTTTGCATTTATGGAGTCGATATCTTTGGAGTTTTTGTCCATACACCTCTAAATTCTAGCATAACAAGTTCAAATTGTTGCCAAGATTTTGTATTAAGTGAATGGTACAAACATGTAACATGGAAAAGACAAGCTTATAACTTTTTTTTCAAACTTCATATTGCAAGTATATATGAATTTGATTTTTGTACTTGTTTTTGAGAAATGTAATAACACTAATGTCTTCTAATAGTTCTAAGAATTTCAAATTTTTTTTGTGGACATTTTGCCGTGAATTTTTTAATTAAAAGTGAAACAATTTGACTTTTTTTTATTTGTTATGATTTAATGCATTATATTTTGTTATGAAGAGGTCTTGTATTCTGCTGCATTTTGATTCATTCTTTTGATGTTTACTGTTCTAGTTGGATTAACTTCCAAACCCTAATGGTATTTACACATTTTCTTTATAAAATCTTACAATTTGATTGAGTCTTTTGACGTTCTTGTACTATAGGAAGTTTATTCTAGTCTATAGGATGGTTGCAAGAAAGATTGACTCGTTTTTGTAGCGTTTTGCCAAAACAACAATTTGTGTTTTCTCCTCCTAAAAGCACTATGAAACAAAAAATCTTAGTCATTGATCCAAAAAATCAATGGCTAAAAGTAACATTGCAAGTATTATAACTACTTGTAAGTATTAAATCAATACTATTTGAAAAAAAGATAGATTGCCACAAAAAATAAATTTGACAAGGTATAAATTAATAATAAATAGAAAATCATGAACAACAACAAAAAATTGACAATGTATGGGGACTTAATGGTGATCAAATTTCACCCAATAAAAGAAGTTGAAACCATCTACAATGTTCAAAAGTGCGTGTGTAAGCCCTATTTGCACAAACATGAAACATGGAGGCCATAAAATAATGTGTTTCTAAATTCCTTTTGGTAGACATATGTCTCCCTATTTTGGGAATACACCACAAAAATTTCAATTGTAGGTCATTAATTTTTGGTATTCCATGATACTAATCCCCTATAAACCTCAAAGTGACAAAGTGTGACAAATTAGCAAAATTTACTTTTAAATTAATTCTTTTGTTTAATTTTCTAAAATAAGGTATATGATTACAATGAAGTTATCCATGTCCAATTAAAAATTTTAAATTCATCAGGTCCCACCTTTAAAAGTTCTAGTGGAAAACAACTCCACTTCACTCTTAATGTGAAGCAAAATAATACGGGTCTTTTTTGCAATCACCTTATAGTATTAGTCTAGATTATGTATTTATTGTATTTAAAGGAAAATTATATTTTAATAATGATCCTTCTATTGGTTGTTTACAATTGATTATGAGTTAATTCAAAATATAGAAACATCATCATAGTTAGCATTTAGATTTTTAGGGTTTAGTAGAAAATCAAATCTTGTAAGAATCATTTGTAGAAAATTAATCAAATCCTATAAGAATCACTTAACATCAAAGTGACAATAAATGTTTGAAAGAATTTTCTATTATGGACATTAAACTTCATTGATGAATATTGGCTAATGCAATAGAGGATCCAACTATATACTTAGTTGCACTCTACATCTTCAAAATTTCATAAACTTGAATATATCCCTTAATCTCCTTTGGATTAATAATAGACCACTCTAATTTAAATATATTTCCTCCACCTCGAAATGATTCACAATTGTATTGATACTTTTTATGAGTCAATTCTATTGATCATGTTGTGAAAAACATATTAAGAAAGATTCCAAATTTTATATCACTTAAATTAATGAAGAACATTGCATGTGTTCATTGCAACCTTGATAAAATTAGCCTTGATGAAGATTTTTTTTAACCTACACAAAACAACCTTAAAAAAAATTACATCCAAAGCTCGGAGGGTGCACTTAGTTCTACTACAACAAACCATGTGCAAATAAGTGGTTTCTAATAAACTACAATTTTAGCTTCAAATTTTGAGCATTGTTTATTAATGACTATAGGATTCTACTCCCAAAATTTCAAACTCAAATAAAATATGGAATGGTTTTTAGAAGAGGTAAAAATGCACTAAAATGGCATGTTTTTTTAACTCAAATATTTTAGAGAACACATTTAGATGACCATTGCATCAATATTCAACTCAAAATGAGCTTTCAATAGAGAGTTATTTTTAGGATTTTTTTTTTCATTTTTTAAACAATTTTTTCTTATATAATATAGGGGTGTGAAAGTTATTTTTTAGTTCTACAATGTATCTTTTTACTTCAAAAATTTATAACTAATTATTATAACAAATAAAAATATCAATAATTCAAATATAAAGTTTCAAAGTAGAAAAACCTATTCATATTTTTTCCATTTAATTTTATTTAAAATTCAAAAAGTATATAGGGATCCAAAGTTTTTTTCGCATACTAACATCAAAAAAAGGGAAGTGCACCCCTCGAGATTCAAAGTGGACTATCATTTGAAGACCGAGGAAATAACCACAGATTGAATTTCTATTGAAGATGTGCAAAACAACCTTAAAAAACATGACATTTAAAGTGGACTTCCATTTTAGGATGGAGGGAATAACTAAAGATCTAAGCCCTATTGAAGGTATGCATTATCTCATTTTAGAATGAATTGGATTTCAAAAATCACATTGGATACCTATAATTCATTTAACTAATTAGCATTTTCTTTTATATATATAACATTTTGTAAAACTTAGTGACCAAGTAATTTCCATGTCCAATATCATTCATTGTGTAGGTTGAAAAGGTGTATAAATATGGCATGTGTCACTACAACTATTATGACTCTCAACATCCATAGAAGAGTGATAAAATAAATTATAATTGTCTAGATAGAATGTGGAATTGGCTTACAAATTTTTCATTAACAAAAGTAGTAGCAAGTGAATGGAATAAACCTTATGCCATATATATCTTCCATTTGTAGTCTAGGTGTACCTATTTTTAAAAACACACTTCACTTCCCTTACCATCTTTGACTCAGTTTGTGCTTCAATTATATTTTTTCTTTTGTAGACAAGCGATCATAGATCTTATGCCATATATATTTTCCATTTTGGTTTAGGGGTAATTCATGGAGTGGATGTCCCTCCTTTTAGGAGCATTTTGGGATTTAAGGTTCCTTTTTGGAGTCACATTTTTCAATATTTACATTTCTTTTTTTTTGGACAAACAATTTAGGGCCTTATGCCATATATATCTTCTATTTTTGGATTGGATGGACCTTCTTTTAGAGATGTTTTGGAATTTTTCTTTTCTTTTCTAAGTCAAACTTTTTTTTGTTTACATATTTTTCCCTCTTGTGGACAAATGGTTTAGGTTCTTGTGCCATATATATCGTCCATTTTGGACCTTGTCTTTAAGACGTTTTGGGATTTTTATTTCATTTTCTAAGTCAAATTTTTTTTGTTTACATTTTTTTGCTTGTGGGCAAACGGTTTAGAATTTTGTGCCATATATGTCTTTTGTTTTTGGTCTAGATGGACCTTTTTTGGGGGAAATTTTGAGATTTCTATTGTTGTTTATGTTTTTTTTTCTTTTTGTGGACAAATTGTTTAGGGCCTTTTGCGATATATACCTTCTGCTTTTAGGCTAGGTAGACCTTCTTTTGGAGACATTTTGTAGTTTTTGTTTTCTTTTCTAAGTCAAAATTGGTGTTATGTATGCTAAATAAGCACAGTTTATACCAAATTAGCATAGTTTTCACTAATTTGGTGCATTTCACATTATTTTAGCATTTGTATAGTAAAGTATTAAGGGCTGAACAAAATTAGGAAAATTAGTCTATTAGAAGTTTGAATGTAGGTAAAATTAGGGTTTGAAGCCCTCTCTCTTAGCTTTGATGTGTTTCATATGTTTTAGACAATGGGTGGAGAATTGGAGGTGTGGTAAAAAATGAAGCAAAAAGGGTAGAGGAAGTAGGAAAACGATTTAGAAGGAAGATTAAAACAATTTGTCAAGTAGGTTTTCCCCATGTAAGGGAAAAAATGAATGAAAAGTGAAGGTTTTTTAGGTCATATGGAAAAAGTACTTGAGAATGAGGGGAAAATTTTGAGTGAGATTGGACTGCCAACTTTGATGGACAATGGTAAAAGCATGTAAAATTGAATGGAGCTAAATCTCAAAGGGGTGGTGTGCCTCAAAGTTAACTTTCTAAAAGCAATAGCTTGCCTAATTCAAAGGAAGGACTAGCTCAAGGTGACTGATTTTGTGCAAAGAAGATCTATTGCCACTACAATTGAGAGTGGCAACTTTGAAGAAGCATATCAAGAGCTTCGCAAGGATTTTGATGTTGAATTTTGATGAGGAAGTGCAAGGCCAAGTGAAGATTCCAACAAGCTTAGTTTGGATCATGTTGACAAAAATTGAGACAGTGGCAACCATTCTAGTGAGAGGTGGTTTGCTACCACAGTTGCGGTGATTGGTGGCCATTTATTTATTTTTTGTTAGGTAGTGTGAACTAGATTTTGTACTACTTACAAAACCCAGGAAACACTAGTATAGGGGTTCTTTGTTCTAGAAAAAGGTTTAATCAGTCTAACGTATTATGACTAAAAGTCACTTACAAATAGATTTATACTTACAAGTTTAGCATTATATTAAATCACTCTTATTCCCAGGTAAAATTTGTTGGCTAGACCGTTACCAAAGTATGTATAAGTCCCGGTCCTATATAGTGTTCTAAGGGATGTCAAATCATTCTTTGTCAAATAAATCAGGTTTTGTCAAATGAATCTTATACAATGCATGCACTAGGACCTAATTACACAAGATAGTATTGATAATATGCTTCATTCATTATACGCTTATTTTATGTTTTTATGTCAAATATGTCCAGTCAATCTACAGCTAACGCAATCATGCAGGTTTGACTAGCGTGGCTGTATCCTACGTCAAATGAGTCCCAATTGCAATGTATGATGATGTCAAATAGTTCTTCTTGGTTAAATTATGTCAAATGAGTCCAAAACCACAAGGTTAACATACAAACATAACATTGATACAATTCACATTTCTACCAAACATAAGGAACCTAAGACCAATCACAATTTACAATTTTTCCACATATAAAACTTAGGACCAAAACAATTCACATCATATCAAACATAAGATTTAAGTGAAACAAAGCAATCAACAAGACACAAAAGATTCAAAAACATAAACTAAAACGTAGATATATGTTTATATATAAATTTACACTTAATAACCACAAGCATATAAAATATTATTTAAAAATCAACTTTATATTTAATTTAATTACGGTGAATAGCCCTATAGGCACACTTGAAGCCCGAACCCGTGGATCAAAAACTCCAAGACCATACAAACTGAAAATAGTCCCTGAAAAACGCTAAAATTTACAATTTAATGGTCAAAAGACCTATATCTGTGGACTGCAGTCCCTATGGCCGTGGAGATTAGGACCCTGTGTCCGCAAAACGGCTTAAAAATCCAAAAAAACAGCTCAAAATTGCATTTTTTTAAGATTTGGCCTATGACCGCGCGGCGCACCCTATGACCGTGGGGTCAAATCCCTAATCGCTCCTTCGCAGAGCTTCAAGCTTCGTCGCAGCTCACAGCGACGTCTTCGATCCAATTCTGATTAATTTTTTTTTTGGTTGATTTGTGATCGTTCAACTTATCAGACCTCACAAGCAAACGAATCTTAAGTGAAATTTAAGAATTTGTTGATTCAGTGATGAGATCGCAACTCGCAAAAGCTTTGCCGCAAGGGCCGCAGCGATTACCAATTTCAAAAGATTTTGCCCGATTTTTCAGTGATTACGATTACCTAAGATTCCTCGTCAAAGTATTGCGATTTACCTAATTGGACTTAGAGGATTTGCACTGATTAGAGAACAACCCTGAATTTGAAACTTCCTTTTTAGATCGCTGTTGCTTCCAAATTCGATTTTGATTTCACAGTTGGATGTAGAATCTCTTAAATTGATGTTTGCGATTGTTGAAAAGGCTCAATCAATGCATTCAGTTATCGAATTGCACCATTGTCGCACCATCGCAGAAGATCAAGACACAAATTTGACCTTTTCATCAATTGTGTTCAATCTCAGTATTATCTCTCGAATTTCAACCGATTGCAGAACAGATTGGTGCATTTGATGCCGGGCGTTTGTAGGTGAGATCAGTTGATCAAGCCAGTCAGCGAGTTGCCTTAATCGACCCATATCTCAAGATTTTCAAGCGAAATTACTAACCTTTTCGTTGATTGTTGTGTAGGCTGGTCTTTCCACTTGCTTCTCAAATCCAAACAGGTTTGAATTTATGGGTTGGGCTGCTTCTCCTGATCGATGGTCAAATTTCTTGTCCGCCTAATTTTCTGGCTTCTCTCAACACCACAAGCCTCCTTCCAACGATCCAGCCGCCAACCTTCACTGCTCCGGCTTTCAAATTCCATCGCACACCCTCCAATCTCCAAATTCTTCACTAATTCACTGAAATTGAGTGTCGATGAAGATCGCAGCAACGTCAGACATCTTCTCCCCAATCCGTTTCAGATTCCCCTCGAATGTATCAAGTCAGCCAAATCTCTCACCGTAATTTCTACTCACACACTCCTGTAAGCTATCTTACAATTCTTCCAGAATCCTAACATGCCACGATTTTGAAAATTTAACAGTGCTCAATCTCTATGTACTCAAACTATCACACAGAGTAGGTTCAAATTTCACAATAATAGAAAGCTTCCACAATCTTCCAACTTTGATAAATTTCCTTCACAGTAGGTATACCAATTCACAACTTTCACACTCAATTTCTTCTTCCAATTACTCCATCACAATAAATTCACTCAGCACTCAGATCCACACAATCCAGTAACACAAGCACGACACAGGTAAGGAAACCCTAACACCACAATAACAGAAATACAAAAACACAATAAGCCAAAGATATAACAATTACAACACAATGAAAATAATATGAATATAAATTATAAGAAATTTGGGACTTACATATTTGCCATGCATTATTTTGATTTTTGGTTTTTTATAGTTTTTGAACCAGCGTGATGATGAAGGGGTGTGACCTAAGTCACACCTCATTCATTCAAATGTTTTTTTAATTTTTAATTTTTCCGTCCATCCTAATAGAATAACCCTATTTACACTTATAGACAACTTTTTACTTTAAAAGCTCTTTATTTCCAACTTTTGCTCAACTAAGGGGCCCCTAATAGGCTAAATTAGTCTAAATTTATTATTTTAAATTTTTGTTTCTACAGGTAGTCTATTTGAATACCATGCTAAAATTATTGTAATATTAATTATAATCTATTTTGGTCTTGCAACATTAGTTGAGTGGTCCCAATTGGCACATATGGATTCTTGTTGGAGAGAATTAAGGGCACAATTTTGCATGATTGGATGCCTAAAACTAATATATGGGTAGGACTTTTAGTTTTTAGGGTTTAGGACAAGCACGGAAAAATGGCCCCAAAATTTGGTTAGAATTAGGGTTTGGGTACTTGAATGATGAAATGAAAAAAAAAAGTGTTAATTTGCTTAAAAGGAATGGGATTGTTAATGAAGGAGATTACTAACATTTAAGGTTTTGTAAGGTTATTGCAATGTCTTCTTTAAAGTTTGGAAGCAACCGTGGCTCTAAATACAAGGAGGAAACAATAAATAGTTCCTTCAAAGAGGTAAGTAAAGAAGTCATGAAGTAGTTGCAGTTGAAGAAGGCAAAGTGGCAAATGGGGGTTGGCATTATCGAAGGCATTCCAAAATTCTTGGCAAGTACATGGGAGATTGATTTATTCAGAGACCATGGAGTTGAAAGACTATAAAGACACATTCTTATTGGCGTACAAGGATCCCAAGATGATTTGCTTGCTAAAGAAGAAAAAATTCATTAAGGTTCTTAGGTCCTGCCATTGTGGCTCGATGAAGGAATACATCCCTAATCTGCTCTCCATGCCCTCTTCTACTACTGATTTCTTTGGCTAATAACTATCAAGAATACAAACTAACAAAGACTCTTGAATACTTAAGCGACAAATCAAGAGTTTATTTTAGCATGAAAAAAATTACAAAGTATTCTCAAGGAGAAATGAGATGAAAAGGATGGAGAAGCCAAATTTCCAACCTTTATTCATGTACAAGAAGCAACTATAGTTACAAAAGTCAACATGGGGTGTTTAATTAGGGATCTATAGGATATTTGCACTATTTATTTATTTGTTATATAGAAGATAGTCTAATATTATGTCTAGGAATTTGTACTTTAAACATCATGCGTAGAACATCCTAAATGCATGTGTGCGGAACATGTTGTCTTTAGAATTCAATCGGGGACCTTTCACATTTTGTAGTTGCAAGATAAAGACAATGGAAGCTTGTGGTTTTACACAGGCACAAACGTGGTACAATGCTGCGTCTCTCTACACCAAGTGCAAGTATAAATGACTAATTACTAAGACGTATTACAAGAGTTGGTGGCCATATTTTTTCAAAGATTTTGATATTGGGACCATGATATTTTTTGTGTACCTACATTGCAATCAAGATTTCAAGGATAAAATTCTATTTTTTTGGTATAGAATGAAGAGAAAGTGCATAAAAAATAGAATGAAGCAATTCTTAAAGATTTACTTGATTTGAAAGAGGAGTGACACATTAGAGCTAAAGAAAATCAAACAAAAGTTAAAAAAGTATGAGTTGAAGCCAACAACGTAGGGCAAGAGGTCACATCTAGCTAATAGAGTCATGAAGTCAACAAATACAATAAGGTTGTTTTTACCAGAAGAGCTTATTTCACATTGTTCCGGACAACTCCACCTAGGTCACCGTTCGAGGGTAAGAAGATGATGAAAAAGACAATGCCACCACCAGTTACAAAGAAGGCTATGAGAATACATTTGAAGGGGATGCAAAAGTTGAGGGAACCACATCCATGTTAGACGGATTGCTTCTTAAAGCACATGGGAGGAAAAGAAGAAGATAAAAGTAGAAACTTTGATATCAACTTCAATTAGTATTGGAAGGGAAGCAGATGAGACTTGGAGATTGGAGAGTGACCATTCACTTTAGATCAAGCCACAAAGAAGGCAAGGTGATTGGTGGTGAAGACACTATGACGGGGTGCCTAAATGCAAAGGTTGACCTATACACAAGCTCTTGGTCATATCAAGAATATGGTATCTCATTGTAAATGCGAGTTTTATGTAAAAAAATTGTGTTAATATATTATTTAAATGAGTTTTGATATTAATAATACAGTGAGAAACATTAGAAGAGATTTGAAGACTTGTTAGGGCTATTTCAAGCTTGTTCCCTAAGCTAAGAATGTGTCAAAATATAAAGATAATAAAGATAATAAATAATAAATAATAAAATATTTTTAAAAATTCGATTTTTTTCAAAATAAATAAATAAATATTATCTGATGTGACACAGTCTTGGCTACGTCAAACTACTGATTTGATAGAGTTCCCTGCAGTTTGAGAATTCATGGGAACCCATAGTCTTCTATCGTCTTCAAATTTCTTCTAATGGATGACATCATTTGAAGTAGCTTCAAGGTGACGTCTTCTCTTTAATATGACAAGCAAACTATAAAGAAGAAAGAACCACCCAATAGCTTCATTGATTTCATGTAGTTTTCTTTGTATTTCATTTTAAATTTTAGTATGTTCAATTGAAGGGGGATTTTCTCAGTTTCAAGATGAAGAACTTCAATGGAAGCATAGATTCAAGTTTTCTTTGTCACAATTGCCAAATGAACTTCATCTACCACACATATACATCAACATTTGCAAGAAAAAGCTGAGCCATTTTGATTGCCAAAGCAACTTCGTATGAAGCAACAATGGCACGGGAACCTTCGGCATGACACTTGAGCACTGGTTGTTTTGTTACAAGTTGGGTATATCGAATTTAATAGCAAAGTCGGACAGAGAAAGAATTTGATTTGAGACTTAAAATGGTTTTAGGATTTTGTATTGACTTTTTAAGAAGACATTACAATTGTAATTTGAAGTTAGAATGTAAAAATTACAATCTTGAAAGTAGAAGGGTATTTAACTAACATTGAATTGAAGAGAAGAGACTTTGAGCACCTATGAAAGTTGTACAATAAGAGATTTAAACTTCAAATTTTAAGAGCTTACAAACATTTGTGTTAGCTTTTCAAAGAGTTATCACACTCTTTGTTTGTAGTTTTGAGTCAATTTTGGCACTGATTTGAGTTTTGGATTTATTTTTCAAGGATTTTATGTGGTTTGTATTTAACTTGTACAACTACCATATATGTTTATAGTATTTTATTTGACTTTGCAACCTCATACAATGCATATATACAAAACATACAAGTATTTATATGACTTCAAATATTTTACAAGATTTATAAAATTATTTGTACAATTTCAAATATTCCTCATGATTTATACAGGTACGAAATGACTTATATGTTTCATACTTCTATAGAAAATTATTTATTGTATGTTTTTATAATCACTAATATAAATATCTTTATACATGGGGCATTGTTGTAAGAATTGAGGTCTATTTGAAAAAGCATGGGGCTCCTGGCTGTGGCAAAATTTGTGGAATGAAAAGTACTAACAAAAATCCAAAGAAAATCCTAAATCAATCTCTAATTTGATCACAAAAGAAGGTCAAAAGAAGGTAGCTTCCAACTACAAGAAGTCACTACTATTGCTTTAGTAGTTTCTCTTCACCAAATCTAGATCCCCACACTCAAAACTAAAGAGATAGCATTTGAAGTCCACTCAAGTTTGCCTACCAAATTCCTTCAAGATCTAAGTGTAAACCTCAAAAACGAAAAAAACAACCTTTACAAATAAAAAAACAACTTTTACAAAACACAACCACAAATCTAAACTCTTAACAAAAAATATGATTCTAAATTTTCAAAGCCCAAAACAAAGTGAAAATACAAAAGTGAGCAAATCCAAGTGATTATGTGCCAAAAAATAGTGAATATCAAACAAGAGAGCCAAGCCTTTAAATACCCCCAGAAAGAGTCCACTCGTCCAATGCTATGGGACAAATGGCCTTCAAAACTTGCTAACAAGGCTATCTCAACAAAACCTTCACCCTTCTATAAGGCTACCTATAATTACTTGGAATCAACAACTTTTTACTAAGATGTTTATCTTTAATTTGTAAATGGCCCACATTACGATAGCATATTCACTATACAATGTTTTTATTCCATTTGACTATTGGATCCTTTATACCTTGATCCAAATTTAATTGCATTCAAAAACCCAGCATTCTTCTAAAGTAAACTTTCAGATAGTGCTCTAAAGTAAAGGTCAAATTAAAAGAAGTGCATAAATTTTTTATAAATTGTAAATCCACGAATTTGACATAGAGGCCAAGATTGTGGAGGTAGAGTAGTATTAGAGATGGTCTCTACTATTTGCAATAGTTAGTAGTAATATTTTTTAAGGCTAGTCACAACACCATTGGAGAGTTAGAGCACATGGAAGATAAATTCAAATAGTTCTTTTCTGTTTGGATGAAAGATGAGAGCTTATTGGATTTTTGTTGAAAAAATAGTGCCTACATATTTTAAACGTAATTAAGTCACTTTTACGACAAACATACAAAACAAGGTGCTTTGGACTTTGAACGTCCAAAAGAGGGACTGATCAGTTTCGAAGCTTTAGAGTATGCAATCACGTTGAGAAAATTTGCCTTGAAAAAATGTTGGGTTTCTAGTTGCAATTAGATTTTGCTTAGGATAAGATGTAATAAAAGAGGTAAGATGTATTGCTTCAAAATAGAATAAATGCATAATTTGTTGTGTAAAAGTTATACTATATAAAGTGTATACCACTCCATATATATAAGTATAATATTTCATATATAATATGCATAAATATCATATGTAATATATAAGGCATGCATATATACACACACTCCATATATATAAATTGTATATAATACCATATAAGTGTAGTAAAATCTTTCAAAATATAATCAGACTTTAAATGAATGCTATGCCCACTTCAAACTTCAAATCAAACATGTCTTAACCTCATGAAAAGCTAACAAAATATTTTGTAACCTCTCCAAAACACAAAGTAAAAGGAAATATAGTCCATAATTTCATATTTTATAGCTTAATGAAGTTGATGATTTCAATTTTGAAGGTAGTTGTAATAGCTTTTCAAAATGCTAACAAAATGATTAACAATCTCTTTAAACATCATGGTCAAATAAGATACTATATATTCATATTTTATAACTTGTTAAAGTTGACACTTCAAATCTCAAAATTAACTTCTCTCTCTTTTGCTTTCAAACTTATAACTTTCACTTAATAATTTTAAACTAAGAGTGTAGTATTTCCTTAAAGTTAACAAAAATATCTATAAACCTTGCAAATCTCAAGCAAGAATCTCATATTGTTCAACTTTTATAGCTAAAGTCAAAATTTCTTCTCTTCAATTCAAAAGTAGTTTCTTAGTACTTCACTCCTTAGTCCATAACTTTCACTTCTCAACTCTAAACTAAAAATATCATATTTTTTTGGAAAGCTAACAACTCAATACATAAGTATATCAAATCTGAAAACTATATACTTCCTTACCATATAATTATGAGTGTCTAAATTTCTACTCTCAAACTTCATAAGAACTAATCTTCTCTCATTCCATTAATCATAATTTTCTCATATAAACTCCAAATGATCTAAATCATAAATTATTGAAAATATAAGAAGAAAAAAACATGCTCACAATTTTTTAATTTAAAATTTATAATACACAACATATTATGGCTCTTCAAACACACATTCAAAACTAAATAACTATGAAAAAAAAAGGAGTCCCCTCTTTATTCTCCATCTTATTTTTCACCTCTACCCCATAAACTAAGTAAACATCAATCCATACCTTAACCATGTAACTATGTTAATACCAATTAGCCATTATTATTGACCATACAATTCTTTCTTATCCTTATTTAAAAGACTTATCATTCCCAAGTTCAATTAAAAGATAAATTATCTTCATTATTCCTTTTTATAACTTCATTTACATAAAATTATAAAAACTACTTCAAGTATTGAAATAAAGATTAGGATCTAATAATAATGTATTAAAAGTAAAAAATTAGAGTTCTGCAAAAATTTAAAGATGCACTTAACGATAACAACAATATACTATGCATAGTATGTCTTAGTTAAAGGATTGATTAGCCCTTCTAATCATTGTTGATGGTCACAATTCCCTTCAATAGCTCTAACTATACAATAATAATAATCCCTTTTGTTGTTAAGACCTTTAAAACATTTTTTAAATGTTATTTCTCAACTATTGGGCTCAACAAATTTAATTTGCAACAAGTTCACTAAAGCTCGAGCATCACGTTGAAGATTCCCATGCCATCGGTTCTCTACCTGAAGTTGTTTGGGCAGTTGAGAAGGCCCAACTTTTTCTTGTGAATGCTCTTGTGGCGGTGCAGGGTCCAATGGCTGAAGAGATCAATTTGATAGTTGTGACAATGAAAACTCTAATTGAGGTTCATCATCTTGAAGCTCTAAGAAACCATTTTAGTTTGACATACTGAAACTTAAGAAAGTGAAAAATAAAAATAAAACTCGATAGCAATGAAATTTTATAATTTGAAAAGATCACCTCAAAGGCTCAAACTAATGAAGCTCTTGGATGTTTCTCTTTTCTATATAGATGGCATGTGTACATCACCAATAAGGCATTACCTTGAAACCACTTAAAATTTTATCATCTTTTTTATATATTATTATAATCAAAATCCATTGAAATAATATATAATATAATTTGTTTATACAATGTATGCATTTGCAATACTGTTTCCTTTTGAGGCTTCACACCCTTTGCAATGATGATAGAAGACATCATCATAAACAAGTGGCTTTTTTCCAACAATTTTTAGTTATGATGAACCCTCGGAGTAGTGCATGACCAACTTGTTGGGACTTTTGAAATACATGTCAAAAAACAATACTCTATTGTTCTGCAAAAGATTGATGAATTTCTAAAACATTTGGTTCACCGTGCCATTTGGGGTTTGCATGTAAGTGGACAACAATGATTGGAAAAACCCAATGGTTAGTACAAAATCAGTTGTTGGATTTATAGAAATAACTAGTTGCATTTTAATTCTAGAAGATGCTAAAGTGACAAGAATTTCAAATTATCAAAGATCAATCGATAGCTTTCAAAAAATGTAGGAGATATTGCCGACTCCTATAGCCACTTGCAGGATTTTAGCTACCCCATGTCATTGTGATTGGCTAATACTTGGTTAAAAATAGAGAAATATCCTAGTTATCAACTAAGGATAGCAATTTTTTTTAAATTAAAAAAAATAACTTTTAAAAGTACGTGTTACAGGCCACGGTGTTGTAGGCGCCCTTTGTAGCTACCAAAGGCTATAGTGACACGCTCTTTATGGCCTGTAGCTAGGGGGCCATTCAATGAGTTCCTATTGCACAATTTCACTGACTCACATTCCTTGTCCCACTCCTATCCCACACTCACACACTCCTACTCCGTGTCCTTCACTCTATCTTTACTCATATTGTACTCATCCGCCTCGCTTTGCTTATTTAATATTTTTTCTTGCACCTCCTCGTGTAGACATGTACTATGTTGTTCTTCCTGTAGTCTTGTTGATTCCTCTTGCTACTGTGTTATATGCTTTAGATGACTGGGTTGTGACTTCAATTGGTACACTTGCCCTGAACTCATGTACAAATGCACTACGCTTCTTATTGGTTTACTTGTTGTGAACTATTAGAGTTTCCTTACCATTCTTGTGACCTGGGTGTACTGTGGCTTCATTGACTTGGTCATGTTTGTGAATTGTTGATTGATATTGTTGTTGGCTGGGTTGAAGTGTTCAAGCATTGCTAAGTTGCAACTCAAGCCTCCATGTTCCAATGAAGAATATCTCACCATTTTTTTTCCTTAAGTTGTTCTTCATGGCTAAGAGATAGAAGACCATAAGAGATATGTTTTCTATAGCAAGATCTAATAAAAACTTGGTCGACCCACATGGATCTAATTCTTCACCACACATCACACCTCTTAGCAAGGAACTTAATAACATTGAAAAAGCTAATTTGGAGTGAAAAGGCTTGTGGTATGAATTGTATGATTGGGTGGAGTTCAATCGTGATTTGGGGAGGGTCTTTTGTAAAACTTGTAAAGAGAGTAGAGGAAAATATGCATATGCAATAGAGGGGTCAATGAACATTAAAATTTTGGTTTTGCAAGACCATGGTAAAAGTGTGGAACACCAAAAATTGGCTTGGGCAAAACATAGGGGGCAAAAGGCTTTGCATAAAACTATTGCAATTACAAATCAAAGTTGCGGTGAGGAAATGGTATCCTTATTTAAGGCTGCATATTGGATAGGGAAGCAAAGTCTCCCTTTCCACAAATTTCCAAGTTTATGCAATCTTCTTCTCTCTTGTAATGTTCCCATCACCAAAAAAAATTCCGCAATGAAAAATCTTGCATTAAAATGGTATTTGGGCTTTCTTCTATTGTTCAAAAGAAGGTTTTAGAAAGAGAGGATTCAAAATTCTTTGGCCTCATGATTGATGAATCTATTGACATTTTTGTAAGAAGACATCTTGTGGATTTTGCTACTTTTTTAGAAGGTAGCCTTCCTATCAATATTTTCTTGGGTTTGTTGTGGATTGAAGATAGAAAGAAAGATGCAAAAATTATATTCAATAGTCTTGTGGCTACCACAAAGACTTGGAGACTAAATCTCAACTATTGGATTGGATTTGGATTAGACGAAGCTTCCACTATGGTTGGAAAAAATACGAGTGTAGCAACAAGATTGAGAAAAGTGAATTCATTCTTCATGTCTATTCATTGTGTAGCTCATAGAACCAATCTAGCAATCCTAGAGGCCTCAAAAAATGAAGCTTGCAAAGAAATGTCCATTGCAATGGATACTATGTTAAATGCTTTGGTTGCTCACTTTAAAAAATCATCTAAAAGAAAATGTGCCTTGCGAGCCTTTCAAAATGAACTAAATGATGCTCAAAAAACACTTAAAAGGTATTATAAAATTTGTTGGTTGTCTAGGTGGCAAGTGGTGACTACATTGTGTGATTCTTTGGAGTCAGTCCTCATTTATTTGCATGATAACTCCTTTAATGATGATGCCAACATTCCTGTCTTGTTTGGTAAGTTGTGGGATTTCAAGTTATTTACATTCTCTATTTTTTGGCAGATATTCTACACATGCTATCCAAATTGTCCAAGATTTTTCAATCTAAGTTTGTCGACATTTCCATTATTGGGTCTATTGTGAAAATATAGATTGCAAGTGTGAAGATGTGTTTTCTTCTTGATTCTTGTGATTTGAACCAAGGTACATTTAATCCTAATACAAGTTTCCATATTCTCCTAGAATTTGTTTAGTGAAATTAGAGGGTCCAATTTCCATAGTGTTCAAATGACTAGGGCCCCTATAGATGTTGATCTGGAGTTTGCTTTAACATTTCAAAAATATTATGCAGAAACAGTTTGTTTGGAGGTTCAATTTGAAAATAATAATGTCATTGATGCTTTTAAAATTTTAAACCCAATTCACATGCGTCATAGGCAAATTGGTTTGGCATCATGAGGAGTTGTGGAATTGGATTTGTTTTTGTAGCAATATGGGAAGTAGAAAAACGAAGGAAAAAGGATTTTCCTTCCCTTAGAAGACATAGCAGCTTGTAAGCAAGAATTCTTTGCTTTCAAGTTGCAAGGGAGTACAAAGTGGATGGATAGACCTTTTGGAGACATGTGGGCTTCAATTAGTTGGAGCCCATCATTGAAATTGAAGTACCCTAACCTACTAATTCTTATTGAAATTACTAAATGTCAATGTGTGAGCATTGTTATATGTGAAAGGGCATTAACTGTGCAGAATAACGTAAAGCATAAGCTTCGAAATTGTATGACAACATCTAATTTGGATAGTGCTACGCAATTGGCTTTAGAAGGACCTGACAATGACTATGACAACATTATAGAAGAGATCATTCTCTTGTGGAAGAATTCCTCTAAGTTTTGCCATTTGTACGCAAATCCAAAGTAATATCTTGTAGGGTGCAGTTGAACAAGCATTTGAAGGAGAAATTGATAACCCCTAAACTTTTTGATTTCTACAACCTTTTCATGGCCATCCTCAACTCCATATTGTATGGGTTAGGAGCATCCTTGGCCTTCAAATGGCGGAGGGCTTTGCCAGATTTAATTCTTACTAAGGATTTTGTTTTTATAATTACTACTTTAATTTTCAATTTGATTTTCTATAAATTGGAAGAATTATATTGGTAGTTTCTGTAATTCAAAGGATGCAGCTGGTGCCCTGTAGTATAGAAAAAATTACTTTTTAAGTTATTTTTAGTTTTTTTTATAAAAAAGTTATAGGAAAGTAATAGAAAAGTAGGAAAAAGTAGTAGAAAAATAGTAGAAAAACACTTTAAAATAAAAAGTAGAAAATAAAAATAAAAATAAAAATAAAAATAAAAGTTAAAGTAAAAAGTAGTTAGACTTTTGTAGTGTGAATAGGGCTAGTTGGATGGATGGATGAAAAAGTATAAAAAAAATAAAAATAAAAATAAAAATAAAATAAAATAAAAATGGATGAATAGGGTGTGTGACCGGGGTCTCACCCCCTTCCCAAGAGGTGTGGCACCTTGTTTTCGAAACTATAAATTGAGAAAAAAATAAAAACTCTATGGCATTGTAAGACCCAACTTTCAATTAATATTTATTATAATTATTTTTACATTGTGTATTTTCTGTGAATTATTATTGTTGTGAATTGTGAATTATTGTAAGATTTGTGTTAAGTATTTATGAGCATTTTGGCAATTGTTCAAGTTCTCGTCTGTGAAATTGGGAATGAATTTGAGAGTATCGTGAGAACCTGTGGTGTGAGGTATATGTACTGTTGGAAATCGAGATTAATTTGAGAAATTTTGGAGCTATTGGAAGCTTGTCGGGTGTCTGGGAGAATTTCGGAACTCAAAATTTGAGATCGGAATTCGGCGTGAGACAAAGCAGATCAGATTGTTGGAGAATTCCAAATCAGAAACTGAATCGTAATTACCTTGAGCAAATGGTGAAGGAAATTTGAAATCAGAGTCTATGTGCAAAGGCGGTGGACAAGCGTACGGGTGAAGAATTTGAGAAAGACTGTGAATTTCCGACATCCAAAATCAAAGTGCCTTGTGAATTGAAACTCAGATCAGGTGTGTGGGCATCAGTGATTGAAGCAGGAAAGACGAGAATACGAGAAGTTAGGCGCAGACAATACCGGCAATTTAGAGCGCCTCTTGAATTCAAACAAAATCCAAAGTTGGAGGAATCGGAACGCTCTGATTGCAGAATCTGGGTCTGAGAGCGTTTGTAAATCACGATTGAAGTCTACAAATCAAAAGCAGTGCTCATCATTAGAAATTCGAAGGAATTTGGCTTGCAGCAAACTTCCGATTCGGTTTGAAGACTTTCATTTCTTTTATATAACTCAGAAATTTGGGCCCGGGGATTGAAGATTTTGGGTCTCGATTCATCATGAGTGAAGAATTAGGGTAGATACGAGAGATTAACAACCCAAAATCGAAATTTCATGAAGATTCGGTTGCAGCCGTGGTGTTGTAATGGCGCGCAACTCATCGAATACCTTGATTCTTGATTTCTTTTTCTAGTTCTGGCTATGAAATCGGTACCTGCTTGAGTGAGAGAACGAGAAATCGAGATTGCAAATTGCAAAATTCGTTGGAATTGGGTGCAGATTTGGAGTCGGAGCTCACGGCAGGCTTCTCCGACGGAATTAGGGATTCGGATCCCGATCTGTTGCCCTGTTGGTTTCCAGACCTGTTTCTTCGAACCCATTCAGACGTGTTGCCATGGTCTCGGGTCACGACCCACGGTCTTTGGGTACAGCCACGGTCATAGGACTGGTCCACGGCTTTAGGTCCCTAGGCACGGTCATAGGGTAGATCGAATGGTAATAGGTCCTATTTCCCACGATTTTAGGCCATTGGACCATTTAAATTGAAATTTTAGGGGCTGTTTTGGGAATTTTAAATTTGTAACTATGATTTTGGGTACAAATTTGGTTGATTTAGCCTAATTCTTTGGTCAAAAATAACAAATTAAAATAAAGGTCCAAATTTTTCAAACAGCCCTTTGGGCCATGCCCCTAGTTTGGGCCTAGGACATAGAATTGGGGAGACTAAATTTGTAGAATTAGCAATTTTTGTGGCTAATAAATATTTTTGTATGTTTTAGGAACAACTTACTCGTGGGTTTGGACTTGTTGCCCTGAGACTTGTTGCCCAAACTTAAAAGAAAGGAGAAAGCTCAAAGACCAAGAATCTGGTGCTTTGTCCTAAACCTTTCATACTCCTGCATACTAGACTTGTTGACTACTGAGACTGCCACATGTAGTCATTTTGCATATAGATTTGAAAAGCTCAAAAAGAGCAATTACTGGACCTGTTGCCCCAACACATGAAAAAATGTTAATTAATGAATTATTTGTATACTTTAAAAGTATTATCTTGTATATATATGATTAGGTCATAGGCTGCATCCATGTATAAGACGTGTTGCCCAACCTGACGTATTGCCCACGATGTGTTGCCTACCCTAGAATATTATATAGGACCGGGACTCTTAGATCATTGTGTCTGCATTGTGGTAATGGACTGTCCACCAAATTGAGAGAACCTGGGAATAAGGGAAAAGAAAAAAAGAAAAAAAGAAAGAAAGAAAGAAAAAGAATAGAGGTATAAGAATAAAGTTTTCAGGTATATTCCACAAAGTTAACTTACACATAACCTAAATCTACTTTAAAAGTGACATTAGATGCACCAACGATAGATTACGTTGGCTTATCCACGGATGAATCCCTATACTACTAGTACTTGACAAAAAGTAAAAGTTAGTGAAAAAGTACCTCACATGCCCATTGGAA
Organism: Climacium dendroides; assembly: GCA_950106755.1. Taxonomy (NCBI): domain Eukaryota; kingdom Viridiplantae; phylum Streptophyta; class Bryopsida; order Hypnales; family Climaciaceae; genus Climacium; species Climacium dendroides. Next base: position 27,187,974 of record OX467086.1, read on the forward strand.
AAAATCCGATTGATCTTCTTAGAAGGAGGAAATTAGTTGGAGGACCTCCAAAAATTTCCCAAACATTGGTGGACAAAAGTCACATTTAGGATTCATGTGGTATGAAAATGATTCTACCTTGTCATCTTAGACTCTATATTTGGAAGTAATTTCATCTCCCCAACTTGTATTTATATGTCCATTTATTTTATTATTTTGTGAGTGCTTCATTTCATACAAGTAGATTATTTTCTTTGTTGCATTTCACAAAGTTGATGTACTCACATGCCTAATCTGCTTTGGAAACTTACACAAATCTTTGTAAAGGCTCTTATTGTCAGAGAAGACATCAATCTAGGGTGGATTTTGATGGGCAAGAGATTCATAACAATTTTAGTTGCAATTATGTCTAATTATGTCGTAACGGCATAGAATGCCCCTTGTCAACCTTCCACTTTTTACATTCTAATATTCTATACTATACAAGACAAACATGGCAAATGAAGTTGAAAAAAACTTTGGTGGGAAAAAGTATGTTCTTTTTTTATTGCCAATCTAATTGTAAAGGGAAACACAAGGCAAGTAACAAAGACACCCACCAAGGTGGAGTATTTGAAGGGCTTCAAGACATATTCAAAGTATGCCCATGAACTCTTCAAAAACACGTATGACAACATCTCATTGGTAGAAACAATCAAGAATAAGGAACTTTGTTGCATACGCATCCACAACTCTATGGTAAGAACTCTGATTGGTGTGGGCCTTTTATTCTAGGTTTTGAACCTATTATTGATGCTTCATCTTTAGGAATGTGCTTGTTTTGGAAGTCTTAGTCCTAAACCTCTATATTGTATCTGTATAGCATGTTTTTAGACTCTGATCCATGCATTTTCAATACTGCATGGATTGTATCAAACGACGAATTTGGAATTGATGACTCAAAGTAGGCCACTAGTTTTCATTTGACCTCAAAGAACTTGCATTCTACAAAATGAAATGGAGATAAGTACAACAACAAAGTACAATTGCAATCATAACCTACATTCACACCAAAATTTGGAACCATAATCTACATTCACACCAAAATTCCAAACCTTGAAGATGCTTAGAAGGTAGAGTCTTTTTAGTCTTTTGGTCTTGAAGTAGAGGGCCATTACAACAAAGTACTATAGAAGTTTGGAACAAGCCTATAGTCCTACAAATCATGGCTAAAATGAGTTGGTATATATCTCATGCCATATAGTCATTTGGTTTAGCAAAGCACCAATATAGAAGGCCTAAACCAACTTTCACTAATTTACAAAACTTTGTTTTTTAGTATAACGAATTACATTTTAGCATAAATGATTTGAATCACTCTTATTGTTTAAGCGCCTCCCTATTTTTCTAAACCACCTATTCTACTACCTATAATGTAGTAGTCATTTTCTTAAGCCACATTGTAGCATGTCACTACATTTTTGTAAACAATGCCTTGACGTCCTTCATTTGTTATTTGTAGATTTCTACATGCTATCAACAATCTCGCAATACCTTATACCTTGTAATTGACTTCATTGAAGGAAGAAGGGGTCTAAAAGTTTAATAATGCTCCCCAATTCCTCAAAGAAATAAAGAACAAGATTACTAGACTTGATCACTTGTGCTACACAATTTGAGCTTATGTCCAACCTTTTGATTCATCGAATACCCATTTAGTGACATTCGTTGTTTCAAGAATACATTGACTTATTTGGCCCAATTCATAGTCTCCCTTTGTGTATCCTAAACCAACACTCTTTCTAGATGTTGGTACAACTAGGACTCAAAGAGATTGTAAGTGCGGTTGAGTATAGACTTCACCGTCACTCAAATATTACGGTGTCCTATTGTGATGGGGAGAAGATTCACAATGGACCCCAAATCCATGCAACCCTCTATTCTTTGGTACCTAAAGCTGTGGAGACAAAATCCATGAGCAATACTTGCTAGCCCCTTATATCATCTAAGTTTTTGTCATGCCAATACAAAATAATAAAGTATAATTATAGTCTAATCCCTTAAACAAAGTTTGTACACTATATAAATTAGAGGTCTCCAATAAAAAGAAAAGTGTAATACCTTGAACTAAGGTTTGCTAACATATTCAAGTATAGTTCTATTTACGGGATATACCTGTAAATGACCTATTCGGATTTCTTTTTGTAATTTTGAGTGTTAATTTTTTATGTGATTTTGCATGCTTTTGTTTATTTTTTGAGTAAATGATGTTCCAAATTGGTAATTTTGAGTGTATATTAACCTATTGGAGGGTCAGTTTTGAAGTTAATTTCCAAATAGGGGGCAGTGGTGGATGTTGCTAGGAGGTGTGGTGTTTCAGTCGTAATTCAATTTCCAAGTTGGAATTGTAGGCTGGTGTATTCCAAGTGGAATGGTTTGGGTTAATTTCCAAGTCGGATTGGCCTTGTGCATAATAGTCGTATCTAGTTTGGTCTGTGAAGTGCAGTTAGGGTTGTGTATGATCCAAGTTGGTTGTGTAGGAAGAGAATGCCAATTTGGGAGTTATGTTTTTGAGTGTAATGGGCGGTTGTTGTTTGAGGTTCCTATTTGGCAATTCGTGAATTTTGAGGTGGTGTCCAAGTTGGTTGGGAAATTGCCTGGCTCAGGGTTAAACTGAAGATTTCCAAATTGGAAGGCACTCAGTGTTGAAGTGAGTCCGCTGCGTGTCCCAGCCAAGTTGGTTGCGTATTTGATTTTGTGTGTTGTTGTAGTCAAGTAGGTGCTTGATTTTTATGTTTGCATGAATGCATGTGTGTGTGGAATTTGTGTCAAGTCAAGTGTGGCTTGTGTGATTCCCAGTTGGGAATTATGTCTGTGATCCAAGGTTGGATCGTGTCTGTGTAAGTCCTATTCGGGAGTTGCAGATGGAGGCTATCCCGGTGTTTCTCGTGGAGAGAAAAGAATGAACATTTAAGTTGGAGATTTGCAGTAAAGCTGTGAAGTTTTATGATTCGAGAGTTAATTTTACACCAAATGGAAATTGTGTGAATGCCAGAGCTTAAAGTAGTTATCATGCGGGTATGATTTATTCCCAATTTGGAGTTATGCACTGAGTGGATCAACGTGGAGCAATCTGTGGTGAACACGGAAGTGAAGTGAAAAATTAGTCCCAAGTTGTAGATAGTGATTCAACTTGTGGTAGTTAATAAGAAAGGAAGTTGAAGTGAAATGAGGGCTGTAGAATTGTAGAATTTCAAAGCTCAAATTGGAGAGATTTTGAGAAAGACTTATGTGATAACGGTGATTTTTTCACCAACTCGGATATATGAAAAAGAAATTCAATCCAATTGGTGTTAGTGGTTGTGTTTGAGATTAAATGATTGGCTGTTTGAGATTATGAGATGAAGTCCGAATGGGTATGCATGCAAGCTCAAATGGCTCATATCTCATAATGATATGTGTGTCTGTAAGAATTCCAATTTGGTCAATGAGTCCAAGTTTGTCGCGTTAAACTGCCAAGTCGGAAAGTTGTATGACAATGTGTTGTGATTTAATTTCATGTATAGTATCAATCCAATTTGGTAATTGGAGTGTATGCAATTAATATGAAAGGAAGTGATATCTTATGAGTGAATTAAGTGAAAGAAAAGTAAAAAAAGGAGAGTAAGGAAATTCCCGAGTTGGGTGGAAAGAATGCAAATTCTGTAAATGTCAGAGTTTTGAAAGACTAAGTTGTGAAGCTATGAGTGGAAATACCAAATTGGTGAGAAGATGTTAATGCCGTGAAGGTAGGAGACAAAACCAATTTGGTTGGTGAGCTTTCTTGAGTCGAGTGTAAGAAATAACTCATTGAAAAAGGAGTATAGCGATTATAAAAAATCGATTTGGAGAAAGACAAGAAGCTAAGCTTAGCCAAGTTGGAAGGTTGTTGCTGAACTTGTACCAGGCAATTCCGATTTGGTGAAAGATGAAGGAGTCCCATTTAAAGAATAAAGATCAAGCCTAATTGGGTGATACTTAACCTTGGTGGTTATAAGAGTGGAGAGTAAAAAGAATATAATAAAATAAATAAATAAAAGAATTAAACAATTAATCATGTAATAGTGAGATAATTAAATTAATTCTAGTTGGAAGTATGACTTATTTGGGTATTTTGTTTCCCTATTAGTTGTCTTGTTGTCGTTGTAGAAGTAATCCTATTAAAATTGCCTCCCTAGGAACGAACGTAACTATTAGTTGGGTAAATCCGAATAGGTTCCAACGCAATCTACAATACTAGAAAGTAGAAATTCAATGCAATCAAGGATACACAAACCATATCCTCCACCACATTATACAAATGGAATATTTAAAAGAGAAAGGTCAAAGGAAATTGTCCAACATTTGGGAATTGGAAGCCTATTACATTAGTGCATGATATGCCCCTTCTGCTTTTGAAGGTGTTAATAACAAATTATATATTGCACATAAAGAGCATCGACATAGTAGGTAAAAAATATTTGTTCAAACTCTTCATGAATACTAGTAGAAAAACAGTGACCATGTCTACAAAAAATTAACAAAAAAGTATTCAGGGTGTTTGTATCCATGGTCACGTTGTCTTGGATAGTACCTAACAAAAAACTGTTGTCCATTTTGTTATGGTGGTCAAATCAAAATAATAATAATATTAATTCTTTTAAAAATTTGCTCAATGAATGGCGAACTAGTCCAGTACAAACTACTTTGTAGGCCAAAAATAACACATATAAAGGACCAAAAATTAGACTTTACAATTTAATTAGAAGAAAGTTAGACTTTACAATTTAATTAGAAAAAAGTTAAACTTTACAATTAGTTTAGGAGACAAGTTTTTTAGGACTAAGTATTTAGTGATAGAAGAGAGGTAACTTCAGTGTTAGAAGAGTAGAAAAGACAATCTGTTTATAGAAATGGGGTGGTAGAAGATAGAACAAACCATATGGGATATGTGAATTAAGGCTATGAATGATTCACATGTCCCATATGGTTTGTTTTATCACCCCATTTGTATAAGAGATTGTTTTCTCCTCTCTTATGTCATCAAAAGACACCTCTTTTATATCACTAGCGTATGAAAGGCATGTCTTCTTAACAAAAAACTGTTATCTTTTTTGTTGATTTGGATGTTGTATTATTTGAAGCAACAAAAATTTAGTGCCCATTTTGTTAGCTTGTTCAAATCAAGAAAAAATTGTTAAAATGGTTGATACAGTATCCTAGTCAACAAAAAATTGTTAAATTTTTGTTGACTTAGACACCATTTTCTAGAAAATGCCAAAAAATAGTTTGAAACAAAAAGGTGGCAATAAGGAATGTGTGCCTAGGTAAAAGAGTAGTAATAAAAAATTTCAATTTTGTTTCCTTCCAATTTTGGTTGAATTGTTGATAGCTTAATTCTACATCTAAACAAGGAGTACTAGTCCATTAGGTTCACTACCTTAAAGACCATTCTAAGAAAGACTATTTCCTCTATGCATTTACAATGTTCCTATAAATTCCATGGTATGCAAATCTTGCATAATATCACACTTGCCATTTGAGGGACCTCATGAAATAATATAGTATATATTTACTTGAAGAAAGTGTTCTATCCAAAAGACAAGATGATAAACATTTTTAGAATTATAAATGAAAAGTTCATGAATGTATATGTAATCAAATAATTTTTTGGATGTTGATGGATTTTTTGGCATTGAAATAACAGTCACCCATTAGTAACCTATGTAGAAATGGTCCATCCAACAATTACATAATTATTTGACAATGAATCCTAAAATTTCACATTTATGCAAAGGTTGCTAAGGTCTACAGTGAACCTTGGTGGCAATGCTATCCCAAAAAAGGCTTTTATGCTACACAAGACAACCCTATTTTGTAGCTAAACAAATGAACAAATAAAAGCACTTGCTATGCACCTTCACCCTAACCCAAACCATACCAAGAGGACCAAAGTTGAATCCACAATATGTGGTAATTATTGCAAGTTGTAAAGGACTACAAAGGATAGGGTCCAAGCCATCTCGTTGCAGAATGAAGGACACCCCATCAAGGGGACGGACGAATGGAGCACATTAACAATGGACGGATAGAGAGGGGGAGTACGATCATGTGGACAGGCAGAAAGTGTAGTTGGGTTGGGATTGCCGTTGTAGTTGGATGGGCATTACAATCGATTGGATAGTTTCTTTTCAACAAAATTGAAGATTTCAACAAAATTGAAGATTCAACAAAATTGAAGATTCAACAGTTTTCCAAATAAGATATAAATTTCCTGTGAAAATCCTTCATGGGATTTTCACCCTCAATGGATGGAGCCCATAAGCGAGGTCAAACTTCAAATCTATCATCCTATGCGGTTCATTTTGCAAAACATGAAATTATCAAGAATTTTCAAGAAAAACTAAAGAAATTCATATCAAATACAAAATGAACTTAAACCTGAAACTTTCCCATAGGTGTACAATAAAGTGTAGAACATCATGGTGTAAAACAAATTCTTATTGAAATCTAGGGTTAGAAAATTATAGGACCCTAACAATTGGTCAATAGTTCATATTGAAATTTTAAAAAAAATCAATATTAACATTTCAAATTGGAATAGAAACTAGACTTAGTTACTTGCATATCAATAGTTTGGGCTCACTCAACATCCATGAGCTAGAACCCTCTCTTGGTTTGCTAAAATGATTATCATTTTTTTCCTATTCATAATCAAAACTAGATTCCACTAGATAAAATTCACAAATGTTCATATGGAAAGACAAGCTCAAGCCAATCGTAGTTTTTCGCATTATAGTCACAGGGTGAGATGAGACGTAAGGCTATACACAATAACATGTGGGTAATGTTGAAACGTTTGACGTGGAAAGAGAGACGTGGCTTCTCTAATGGCTTAGGATCTCCAAATGGTCTCTTCGCTGAATGGAAGGAGATCCGAAAAAAATCACGGATTATCGCCAGGAAAGCCGCGGTCAAATTGGTTAGATAATTGTCTATTGACTATCCAAAGCTATGTGAATGAGAATTAATAAAGTCTTTTAAACTTATTTATACTTTAAATAGAAGATCACATTAAAATCAAATAAATTCATACTATAGTTCCTTATTGAGATATTTTCCACCACCCAATGTGGTATACTGAATGGGGAGTTTATAGGATGATTTGACTTTTTGCCATTTTTTTCACATGTCATTCAATGGTCCTCCTTGGTTATTTGGTTGATGCCTAAGTTTAGTCATTTAATTCAATAAAAAAACTATTTTTTTTTGGCATTTTGGTCATTTTCTTTTAGTTTGCAATTAATTTTAAAAAAACAAATAAAATACAACTTAGACCAAATACTAAGTTGAAGGCAATTCATCAATTCAAGGCAATTTATTTGCATACTATCATACTTGGATAGAAGGTTTGGTTTAAGTTAATATAAAAACTCCCTATATTTTCTTGCTAATTCTAAGACCAAATAGCCAAATCTACGAATAAATGTAAAGATGGCTTGTTGAAAAAATTCAACAATATTCCATTGAGTCAAATACAAATCTATCATTTGACCACCTACCATCAAGAAATTTTTTGATGGCAAATGAAGGAATAACTTCATTGACATTTAATGAGATGAAGACTAGAGAAGTCATTTGTGTAATGAAATCTATTCTCCATCATGAATCCTTGAAGGATATGACAATTTGAAAGTGATAGCTTGACTGCCCATTGTCAAAAATTCAATAATTGTATTTAAAAAAGAACTTTAAACCTCACTTGAAGAATTTTTTTCAAAAAACTTTGAACTAAGAAAAGTTGGTAGACCAAGCTAAATTTCATTTGCAAAAAATCTATTGCTAATTTTGAACCTCCAAAAAAAAGTTGTGGACAAAATTTAGGGAAGATGTTCAAAAATGCTAAAGAAATGTCTCTTCTAACCCCTCTTTGAACTTTGTTTATAGCTTTAATATGGAAGCTTGAAATCTCAAACAATTTTTTAGAGATAAAAATTAGCTTGATTTTCCACATAAATTACACTACAAGAGAAAAGGGTGTTTTAAGTATAGTCTTAGTAATATAATCTTTTAAGTAATGACCTTTAAGGCGTCTTTTTGGTAAAATTTTATTGAAAGTACATGTGTTTTCAATAAAAATTTACTAGAAAGATGCCTTAAAGGTCATTACTTAAAAGACTATACTACTAGGACTATACTTAAAACACCCCTTTCTCTTGTAGTGTTTAGTTCAAAGTTTTTTTGAACAAAATTATTCTACTATGCTCAAATGAGGTTTGTAATTCTATTTTGAACACAATTGCTACTTTTAACTTAATTATGAGCAATTGAACTCCTAATAATCCTAATTCACATATCACAGATGAAATGTTGTACCTCCTACCACTCGACTTATATAAAGAACTTGTCTTCCCATCTCTCAAACACCATTTTCACAACTAATGGTTTTTGAAGCTATGTAAAACAATTGTTGAATATTTTTTATTTCTATGAATTAATGCTAGCTATACCCTTGGGCTACTTAGCTAGGAACTAGTGAAAGCTGGTCTGGGAAAGTTAATATCCGCTTATTCTTGATGGAAGAAGGATGAAAAAACATCATTTCTTTTTCATAGGAGATTCATATCCTATACTCCAAGTTTTTTATTCAGTTATAGTAGTTATAAGGTAACTTGCTAATTTCATTTGGTTGCTTTTCTACTAGCTCTTAGATCATCTTTGTTGGCACAATATATACTCAAAGATCTTTCTAAAAAAATTAAAAGGAAAATCATTTGTTTTTCAGTAGAAAAAAGGTGTTTGACTATTTGTCAGACACTTGTAGGCTTGGCTGGAGTTTCAAAGTTGATAAATTTGAAATTTCTCAAAACAATATGATGATCGTCGAACAATGAAAAGAAGATCTTTTGTTTCTCTCAAGTTTGATGGAGAAGCAAATGAATGAACTTTCAAGGCAAGTGTCTCCGTAGATTACACATTTCTACCTCCTCATGTGTAGGTATTTTTTTTTTTTATCTATGTTTATACTTCCAATGCTTGAATGCAGCTACATTTGGTGAAGTTCTAGTGCACATATTGAAGGTTGAAGATGTGAACATTGAAGCAAGGTGGCAAGATGGAAGTAAGTGAATTTAGAATCTTACCTCCAAACTTTGCATGGATCAATTGTGTGCATCCTTGTGTAGTATTGTCCTTTTAGATTTGTGAAAAATCTATAATTATGAATTGTTCCCTCTAGCAATTCTAATGGATAAAAATTGAATTTATTGGAAGCTCTAAGTGTTTTCAATGGACAAAGAGTGCTCACATGAGAAGTGTCTTTACATGATGTTTTGTTCATATAGAGACAGGCATCATGATGCATGGATTATATTTGATCGGTTCCCAAGTCACAATTGAGACCAAAGAAGATAAAAAAATTCTTAGAAGTACTGGTCCAATAACTCAGGTGATTTCCAATAGCTCCTGTAATTTTTAGCATGAGTATGTTTTGTTGAAAAAGACATGAAATAACATAGGTAGCAGTCACTTGAATCACTTCTATTGATGTCTAGCAACTCTATTGATTTCCCTAAAAGACTATGATATCAAGTTTGTAGTCTTGATGATTATTCTTTGGGTGTTCTATAACATGTTTGACCATCGTTAGGAATGAGTAGTTAGTTAAAAACGTGAATGAAAAATACAATAAAAGGTTTCATTTTCTTCAATCAATTCCACTAATGCCTATCTCTATGTATATTAGGGAGCTAGAGGCTTAGACGAACTCCACTTGTCTATCTAGGAATATCTCGATTTTGAAGAAGATTCAATCATCTATGCTTCCAAAGTTGTTGTGGTTTATGGGGTCTCACTTGTTGTGAGGAATCAAGCTTCTTGTATCCTTCCTCCACTAGAATTGAACACCTTTACAAGTTTGTCACATCTTCCATAGCAATTGTGCTTCATTAACATTTTTGTAACCTAGAAAATTAAATCATGGTGTGCTAAGCAAGAATATTGAATACAAAAGAGCATTTTGAATGTAGCCTTAAGATCTTACTTAATCCATACGTCCTCCAAAAAATTTTGATTGTATTGTGCATCCTTAAGACTCAAAGAGTTGTGCTTTTTTGATGGATAATGTTGAGAATAAGTAGCAAGTACTACATTATTAGGTCACCAAACAAGTGGATATGAGAAGTGTACTCTTTAGTTGAAGTGCTAATTTTACTAAGTTGCATGTTTTGGGGGTTTTCAAAGCCTATGTGCAATCAAATGAATCGATTGTAACATGTCTCAAGCTTTGCAAAGAAGATGCTCGAGAAGATGATCAATTTTTTTGAACTACTTGGAGATCACCGACCCAAAACTAGAGCTAAATTATAGATCATTCTGTAAACAAATTTATTGGTTTCATATGTTTACAAAAGATTGTTCACCTATATATTTAATATTTTTTTCTGTTGTAGGTCCGAGTTGAGATTTGCACTAGGAACTTCAGACGCTTCATACGAAGGGTAAAGGGGGAGAGGAATCCCATGATCCTTGCATAAGTGTGCAATTAATGCAAGCAGTGGAGTGAAGGAAACCAAAATAAATATGTCAGCTTGGAGTTGTTCTTTCTACAAGCTTCTTTCGGGATGGTGGTGCATGAGTATTGTTCACAAATGGACGATTGCAAGAAAGATTAGTCCTATTCTGCGTCACAGTTGGAGTGATGGAATTGTAACCTCGGACTATAACTTTTGGAAAATGAAGGCAATGTACTTGGAATTGTAATTCAGGTAACTTGTAATTCTTAGCGGTTTAATGTTTTTAGTATATAGAGTATCCAAGAACAATGATATAGACTTGAAATTTTTGTGGGCTATTTCTATACTAGATGGCAATGTAACCAAAGACTGAAGAAAGCTTTAAAAAAGTATTATTTTATGTCCTTCATATACATGCTAATAGGGCTCCCTTGCATGTGCACTTTGAACATTCAAGATGAACGATTTTGAGATCAATCTTTTTGTGAAATCTCTTCATCATAAAGCTCTCCCATATAGCCAACTTTTAGTCCTTTAAAAATTATTTTTTATCTATTTTCTTAAGATTTTTCACTTCTCTGGATCTCCTACATACTTAGAAAATTTTTCTATCCTTTCCCTTATGCCATATTTAACTACTTTTGGACTTTTCAGGGAATTTTGGACTTTGTCCAGTGGGAGATCTCCGGTTGTCATAGATATCTAAAATCTAAACTTGTTGTACATTTTTCAAACCACCTAGTTCAAAATCTATATCATATCTAGATTCCTAAAATCTATAGAAATCAAAATCTACAACTATCTTAGATGTCCCTTTACCAATTTTGGATTTTGCAAAGTCCAAAAATAGTTAAATATAGCATCCTTTCAAGGATGCCTTCGTCTTAAAGATGTATACATTGAACATCTTTTTTACATTTTAAAAAAATTACTTTTCTAATTGTAAAGTACTTCCAAGATAATCATGAGTATTGTGCAAACCGCACCAAAAATGGTCGCTCTTTTTGCAACCACCCATATGTGCAAAGCTTTAGCCAATATTTGTTTCTTTGTTGCAATAGAAATATAAGAATAATTAACATTCCTTTCCTTGATAGTTGTAAGTTATCACTTCGTGTACCATTCTGGATCCACTACTTGTGATTTGGACCATGATTTTTCTTGTTTTTTTCCTTACCTAAGGTAGCTGCTGCCCGAAGAATCCAGAATGAACTGAGATTCCTGTAACTGTCATGTGTTGCAACCAACAAACAGTGAGCACTACAAGAGAAAGCAATGATTGCAACAGAGTTGCAATTCATTTGCAAATGGAACTTAGTTTGGATTTTAGAAAAAAAATAATCCATTGCAAAAGCATTGCAAATTTGTAATCAATGAATGGTAAAAGTCTTGGACAAAGAATCCATGCTATAGTATTCTAAAAGTGTTGTAGATTGAAAATGCAAAATCATGTAAGAAACTGTTGCAAAAGTGTTGCAATAATCATTGCAAAGAAATATGTAATTACATATAATCAATACGATTCTTAGATTTGGGAGTCTCAAATCTAACTGAAATGTAGATTTCAAGTTTGAATCTCAATAATTTGTACATTTTAGAATTTTGATCTAGACAATTTCTAGATTTCAAGAGTTCAAAATGTTAGTAATATGTACATTTCATTTATTTAAAAACTTCATAAATTCACATACTATGAAATTTCATAGATTCTAAACTACACCAAATCTTGAAATGGATGGAATTCACTGTTCTAGTTTTTGACAACTTACAACTCTTATGTGTTCAACCTCATATTACCCTTGACTATCAATATGGGACATTGCAAACGCTAGTGTAGATGTACCATTGTAGTGCCAATGCAAATACACTGCAAAACCATTGCAAAGTCATTCCAAAAAAATTGCGGGCAGTGCAAAACCATTGCAGAAACTGTTGCAAACTGTACACTCTCTTGTAGTGGAGTGAACTTTCAGGTTGTGACTTTTGTGTTGCCCGACCCAGTCTACCTTGGCAGGGTCTTAAAGCAGGAACCAAAAAACAGAAATATGACATGATCAGTGAGAAGAAGGTGTCTACACCTATTGAGGTGTGAATCCGCGATCCCCAAGTTCAATTCAGAAGTGAGACTCGTTATATAGCCTTGGTAGTTCGCTTTAAGTTTCCTCATAATTATGTTTTCCCTGGTGGTATGTATGCAGGTCCTCTGTAAAGATTACCCATCTGAATTTGCTTCGTACTTTCACTACTGTCGGTCTCTGCGGTTCGACGACATATCGGACTATTCATACCTGAAGAGGATTCTCCGAGATCTCTTATATCCGCGAAGGTCAGAATCTTGATTGTCACGTAGTTAGGTTTTTGCCTCGCACAAGGTTGTCGTCGCAGTTGCTTCTTGATTTATGTTTTTTGAGGAACTACCTGCCATGTGGAAGCCTAAAAACAGTGTGACTATGAATGAGCACATATAGAGAGAGAGTTCAAGTGTAAGCTTTGAATTACTTAGATCAGAAAATCGATCATTACTTTTTGCTTCCACTTTATAAATTATCTGACTTTTGATGTAGAGAAGTACGACGTGTCTACTTTTTCTGCAGGATTCCAGTTTGATTATGTTTTTGACTGGACAATTCTCAAGGACCAGCAGCTGGTTCTCCCTCCCGCGCAGTGGTATGTCGTAGTTATTGGTCTCCCACTAGATAGAGTTCATTGTTTTTGAAAATATCAAGCTTTCTGCATACATGTCATGTGTTGTGTTGAATCCTTTGCTTTGAGCGTTGCGTTGGAAACTATCCAAATGCTGGTTGGTTTCTATTTTTTTGCACTGTGAAGAAAAATATTAATCTGAAGACGAAATGTTCGACTTGTAGCAGGCTGGACCTGGTGGAACAAGCGGTGGTGCAGCAGCTGCCGTTGATCGGGCATCTGGAGGTCCAAATCCACGAGACACACAGCGGACTTCCGACCCTGCTGATGCCGCTCGACGTCGACTAGTTGGTGGGACTGGCTCTGGTGGAATAAATTCATTAGACGCACCAAAGCACAAGAGTCCCGGTGCAGATGAAACCATTACCAAGGATACTGTACGATTTTCTACTAGCCTTCATAGCACCCCTTGTTCTTCGCTACATGAGCTTCTGCCTGGTTAGTTGGATCCATGGTCGTGCATGTGCGACTTGGTTAGACCTGCACTGTCGAGTTAAAGTTTTTGTTTGTACAGAGAATTTGTAATTCTTTAGTTTCGGTTTCTGGATTCATATCTTGCTCTGACCGTGATAAGTGCGTATCGCAGGCTCTCGGAAGTCTAGCAGAGCCAGAGCGCATGCACGCATCTTCGTTTGTACAAGGTGGCTCATCATCAAGGAGAGCTGTGCTTTCCACCACCAGCCCAACAGGATCAACAGAAGCTGTAGACGGTTCACGGTCATTGACCAACAAAATTGCGCCCACCAGCCTGCGCACATCGGGAGGGATGCTGAGAAGCTCTCCGGTAGCTTCTACAGATCCCAAGACGATACGGTATGTAACTGCCATACTGACTTGAGGAAGTCGCCTTGTGACGCCGCCTTGAATGGAGTTGAGTTTCTTTCTGTTGAAGTGGATCGAAGCCAGTAAAGTAGGCCCCAGGTTTGGGGTTGGAGGGCAATGTCGTGTGCCTGTTTCCTAAATCCAGACCCCCATTTTGTTATCTAGCCGAAAGTTGCTGTCTTGCAATATAGCCCTCATTGAAGACGAACAGGAAGTTTATCCTTGCATGGTGTCCAGAGGCATTTCATTTTCACGATGAAGTGGCTGCACTTCCTGGCGATGAGATTTATTCTTCTGTTTTTGATGTCTCAGTGCATGTTGTCATCATTCGATGAAACCATCTTGTTTAAGTGGAAACCATTAGTTCATTCTCCCAGCCGTCTTTCTAGCGTTTTACAAACCCTTCAGTTGACTAATGCCTTCATAGCCACCAAGCCTTCTGCCAATTTATATGATGTACATTGTTGAACCGAGTATTTCGACATTTTTCTCTTCTGCCCTTCCGAGTTGCCTCCGTTTCAGTGGCTTTTCTATTCTTAGGATCTTCAAGTATGGGGCTGCTTCCTGTTCGCTTTTCTGATCTGGACGACAAGGTTGTTATTGTGAACCATTTGTTGGGACTTTGTTTTCAGTATCTGAAGATCGTGTGTGCAGAGCCTCACCGTAGAACTTGTAGAAATAGTATCTGGTATTTGTATGCTAGTTGTCAGAATGCTGTTGATCATAGGATTGTGAGTCTCCTATTTTGATGACATTAGTCTTGTCGAACCTTTTCTTACGTTGCTTGGAACATGTGGCCATGACTTACGTCTGGGCAGTCTGGTGGTTGTGCAGGGTCGAGATTCCTATGCTGGAAATCCCGGAAGAAATCCTAGTTCCTCTCGATCGTCAAAAGAGTAGTGAGCTCATTGGCCGATGCTGGATCGTGTGTCTGGTTTGGGAGGCACGGCAGCTCTATCTGGCCTCTTCATCTGCTGAGCTTTGTGATCTGGAGGCCCTGTATTTGATGTCAAGATGAGATCCATGGATGGATGGACAAATTACAAGCTCATGGGTGTACAGCCAGTACAGTTCAGGCCATGACTCCAGTGGCTATATTGCCTTGGCGCCCCATTATTGATAATCAGGACTCGTGCAATCTGATTTCTACATCTGAATTGTTGTCCCTCAGCCGTACAGTAGTCCACTTTCACAGCTTCCTTGTTAGCTACTTAAGCCCATTGCCACCTGTCAGTAATGAGATTGTGGTTGAGAAGGCTGCTTATTAGCCTTCAATGATAAGATATCTGGATTGCTGCACAGACTGCAAAGATTTGTGGCTTTTTGTGATTATGAAATGAACAGCTGCTTAGAGCAAATAGCTGTTGATATTGGTGTACATTGGTCTGGAAAGTAGAGCAAGGCTTGTATGGACTCATTGTTTATTGACCTAGCCTTTTTCTGATTTTATGAGCTGTTATCTCGTGATTGTCATTTGTGATTTCTTGCAAGAAGGTTGTGCTGTTATGCTTGTACCGTGGATAAGTATGGAAACGAGTCTCACCTCTGCTACTTCAACGAGCATCCAATTTCCAATAGTCTGGTGAAGATGTATTACAAAGTGCAACTTTTCGTAGGATAATTCAAAGATAACTTTCAAACAGAAATTGTGAAAATTGAAAGTATGATCCATATACCGGTATCACATCACATGGTTGGATCTACCACTTTTCTAACTACATTGCCAACAGTAGCAAATCAGAGACTTATTTGACCTCTTTGTACCATGACTACATGTACCATTGCAAAATACAGAAACCAGGGTGAATACTGGGAAGAAAAAATTCCAGAGCTGATTACAGTCTGAAGATGAAAGACCCCACATTACCCTTGTGGGCATATCCGGGAATAAAGCCAATTTGAGCGCACCCAAAACGATGTGTACAAGTGCTCAAAGCTCCGAAAGTAACCAAGAGTCCCCTCCACGTTAGTTGTGCCTGCCTTCGTCTAACCAAAGAAAACCCTTCTCACCCAGTCCGTAGCTTGTAACGAGAAGAGCACCAAACCTTCTTACACTTTTCTAACTACGAAGTACGAATCCGCGGTCAGTGAAAATTGGAGCTTCTGCCCCTTCTGTAGCTTATTTTCCTTAACAAATGCACACCAGTCATGTTCCTTGATGCCTAGCCTCAAAATTGCATTTTGCTTTGCATCCCGCCTCTTGTACCGACGACAAGCCACAAGATAAACTGGAGACTCTTCATATACCCCTTGGAGTTGGATAGAAGGTTGAAAATAGTCGCCATAGGTGCTCACAAATTTCAACGGAAATTCCTGCAGAAAAACGCATTCGAAATCATGCAAAATGATTATGGTTTAGTAGTGTCATATAACAACAAGGTGATTTGGAAATAAGAATTTTATAGTTGAAGTTTGGAATTGCAGTTACAGGTAACAAAACTTACAAATTGTCCTGAATTGGGTATTCCATTAGATCGTTGGATGCTAGAGGCTGTCAGTCGTTTGTGGAAGCTCGGGAACTCACAATGATTTTCCAATTGTTCAGTGATCTGGAGTCCTGGGGCCTTGCCTTCACTGCAATTCCCTGTGACTGTCTTCGTGGACTCATCCTGATGATGAGACAAAGCAGGAGATGGAGTGATGTTATTTTCGGAGTCCGAAACGGAAAGATTGGTATTGTTCTTTTCCGAATCAACACTAAAATCCTCTTCGTCGCTAGAACTGTCACACAGGTCTACCAAAGACAAAGACCCCCCAATTTCTCGAAAGACGTAGACCTCAAACTCAGATCTCGCACCCTCTCTCGACAGAAGAAAAACCAACAAGTCGCCTTCCTGAAGTTGATTGTGAGTAGCAAAAGCTTCCCACCCATCAACAAATCGCACATCACGTGTTCCATCCAGTTTCTTGTAAATCTTGAGCTGCACAGCCCACGGTCGGGAGGATGTCCCCGAGGGTGTCCGAGCTCGAAGGATGACCCATTTATCAATCTTGTAACCATGCTCTTGAACGAACCGCATTGGTAATACCTGAGAGCATGAAAATTGAGCAGCAAGTACTTCATGAAACACTGGAAATATTTATGAAAGACGGTGGAATAACAAGAACAGTGCATCAAGGATTAGGATAACTTGCATACCAGTTGGACATTGTGTGAAAGTGACCGTGTAAATTTCTGTTGGAAATAGATGCTTTCCGAACTCTCCAATTCTGCAAGAATATCGTTCATATTTGCTTCTTCCTGCCCCTTGGAAGACGGGAGATCCGACTGCATTTCTTGCTTCATGATAGGGTTTCCAAAGCAGTGGAAAGAACTCCAATTTTGCAATCTAACAACTAATCAAGAATACCAATGTTTCGCCTCACGACACGGCTGCCATGTTGCCAAAACTCCTTTTTTTAATGAGAATACTAACCTTAACATCAAAAGGAGAGCATGAGAAGGGTTTGGTCAGTCTACAGTATCTGTGATTTTCAGGCTATGACAATTCAAACCCCTACAAAAAGAATCCAAACTCGCACACCAAACCAAACCAAGCGCAGTCGAAAGAAGTCAAATTCTTCAAGAGTATTAGAAGCTCGTGGCTTTCCATATGCTCGCCTTCGAATCAGGTCTTCGTTGCGAGGAGCTCAAACTTCCAGCTCCGGTTTCCAGACTCTCAGCGCGAAATTGTGCCCTACCGCAATGAATAATAATCAAGAGCCTTCACTGCAAACGAAGGTTGGCTTCGCAATTTCGCTGCGAAGATTATCCTGCTCTACAAACTTCGAAAGACAGCGTAATTACTACTGGTATGGATGTCCCTTGAACCCTAGTTCTGTTTTCCTATAGGGACACTTGAGGACTTTGGGGGGGTCATCTGTGTAACGCAAGATTTCTTGATCTCTGTTACATAAATTGACGTGAATTGGAGTGCACTGTACAGTACAGTGCAGTTCAAGTGGAAGTGAAGTTGTAGGATCACATTGATTGTTCAACTAATTGGTTCAAGCTGAGCTCAAGTTGAGTTTACTTTTTGAGTCTTTTTTACATTATTTTAAGGATAATGGTTTCGTTTCACTATTTTCTTATTCGTGGTGTAGATTGTTGTTGCCACAATTACGATAACTTAACCAATGCTAATTTATGAATCCACAAACTAGATTCAAGCATGGAAAACAACTTGTTTTACTCTCAGTCACGAGCCTCAACTGTTGTAGCCGCATGTGACATGTGCAGTGATTAAGGTAACCCAATTGAGGAGCAGATCAAATCAACTACCTTGCACTGCACATCGAATGGTGGCTCCTTGCTTGTGCGTGACAACAGGTTGTGACAATGCTTTGTGGTGCAAGCATAGAGTTGGCAAAGGCTTCCCTCGTGATTTGGAGGCCGCAGACAAATGTCAAATTTCCTGCTTCACGTAAGAATTTTGCTAAGCCCCGGATTCAACACCGTATTTGTTGTGCGCAGTATTCATCCCACATGGCAAATATGGAGGCAGAATTTCCTGCTCCTCACTTTCTGCCACCATTGGAGTTTGCCACCAGGGTTCAAAGTCCCAGGGCAAGACGGACCATGTCGTGCTCTGCACAGTGAGCCTGCGTTGGAGTGCATCAGTCCTGACAGAGAGGACCCACAAAATAGAGGAGGGGCTACAGTCGCACAGTTCTCCAAATTTGCTGGCGTGGCTCGATTGATGATGCTCTCTAGGTCGAAATATGTTGTGTGAAATTTGAATGGAAACATCCCTCGTTCTCCAAATTTGCTGGCGTGGCTCGATTGATGATGCTCTTTAGGTCGAATTAAGTTGTGTGAAACTTTGAATGGGAACATCCGTCGTGCAGGACTTTTGTAGGATATCCAAAACAGAATGGCCAGATGTATGGGACAAATGTGGAGTGACAAAACAAACAGCTGATGAGTGAGCATTGACTCGAACGGGCTCTCAGGAAACGTTCTTAAAGGCAAAGCGTTTTTGACTTCTGTCCAGAGCCAACAAAACGGAACAAATGCCAATATCCCAGTCATCCCGTCTCCACAAACCCTAATTTCGAATTTCGTAGGCGATCAATTGTGGCCTCGGGAATCAGCTTGATTTTGCGATCGCAATGCGGTTCACTTGTTGGAGTTGAATGAAGCAGCAGTGTGAGAGCAGAAGTGAACTGGATTGAATGTTCTATAGTTGCTGTAGTTTCATTGAGCGATATTAGCGATTCTTGGATTCGTCGATGGCACATGTCGGAGCGGCCAGTCTGTCAAAGCGTTGAGGCAGGAAGAACAGAGGACGAGGATTGTCAATGACGTCGCAGGAAAGCGAGGCGCTTCAGCTCCTGCGAGCAGCGCTTGAAAATCCGCACGGCACGACGCTGGAGAGGAGGCAGAGGTTGCTCAAGGCTTGGACGTTCCTGCGTCGCTCGGCAGTTCCGGAATCTGGTGGAGACGGTGCGGCTCTTTGCTTTCCCTCGTTGCCTGTTTTTTTATTCCAGTACCGCATGTGATTGTCAATGATTCTGAGGCTCTTTTCTACTGTTCCTAATCATTTCTTGAGGCGGAGGCTGTGTGCCGATAGAGTATTCCAGGATTTTCATGTTGTCAATTGCGGAGACCTGATTTCGCAGAGTTTCTAGATCACTACTGAAACAACAATTTGTTGAACTATTATTTCGCATCACGCTGTATGATTTACAATGATTTGGACAATTTTTGTGTCGGGATGAAATTCAGTGATCAACATCTTCCCCTGCAACGTAAGGAGGCACTGGCTTTCTGCTTACCTCGGGTGTACCTAATGCGATGTAGGTACTCTTACAGCCAGAGAGGAAAGGAAACGGTCGAAGGAGGAGAAAAAAGATCGACGAAAGAGGAAGAAGCGGAGAATTACAGCTGATACACAGCATCTACATGGAGAATCTGCTGATCAGGTGGTTGATATTGTTTCCATTTGAAGTGTTTTCTGCGGGCTGAGCAGCGAACTGTCTCTTCGTTTTACTCCTCACTTTTTTTATGGTATCGTCGTTATGCATGGCCTGGTGTTAAGCATTGTGGTTTTCAGTCATTTCCTTGTTCGAACCAGAGATAGCTCGTTTGAAGGTTGTGTTTCTTATTAGTGATTATTCAAGGAAATGGTAGCTTGATGGTGATTTCTGACGTTGGTTTCTGCCGACCAGGATGAAAGTGAGAAGTCACTTCTTGAAGCTGCACGATTGGGGAATGTTGATCAGATTGCTGAATTGATCACACAGGGTGTACGTATTTCCTGCAAAGACGATTCGGGCTATTCTGCTCTTCACTGGGCGTCGCTTTACGGTCATATTGATGTGCGTACTTGACCTCTTAAGTTTCAACCAATCAAAATTAAAGGCTCTGGAACCTACGACGTTTTTCCTCGTCGTTCTCCGAAGTTTCGGGCTAGGTCAGGGCGTATTCTATTTCTGATTGCAGTCTAAGTTCATCAGACCTCATAATGAAGATCGTTTTGATGTGCGAGGATTACCGGTGGTAGTTTTTTCGTTGTGGTGCAAGAACCTCATTTCATGTTTTTTGGAGAAGACTTCGTCTGTGAGCAACAAGGTAGAGTGATTTTGAGAAGAAGTAGGTGGTGAGGGCACTTTTGGGTGCAGGAGCGGGTGCTGGGAAGCGCATAAATAGGAAGACCAACTCTGGCAATACGCCTCTGCACTTTGCATGTACAGGTAAGCGCGAAGGACTTATCACAGATGCGATCGAGTCTTAGCATTCATATGAGTACTTCCCCCATTATTTTATTTTAAATCATTTTCAAATCTTGAATTATGCAGTCGGGTATCTAGTTCTTCTTCTTCTGAATTTTTCTCTTTCAAAACAAAAATTCCGCACCTCACAAAATTTTATTGATAGATGCACACCTCCATTATCTCAAGTGTCGGTAGTATTTTTCTCAGGGCAGCATGCAGAAGTGGCAGCTCTTCTGCAACTCTACAAACCTGATGTTTATGCTCTCAATGAGTATGGTCAAACACCTGTATCTCTCGGTGAGTATTTTCCCCACATTGAAACCTCAGGTGGTGCGATTTACAGCCGTTGGAGCCGTCAGTTTCATGCTGTATCGTTTCGTTAGAATTGATTTTTTTCCATATGTAAAACGATGATTTTCCGGTTTTCCTTCATTGATTTGTTTTATAGCGAGACTTGAATGATCCAAAAGTGTGACTTAAGGTATACTTGAGCCATAGGCAAATATTCTAGGCATGTCTTGCATACTGTGTCTAGAGATTTCCGAGGACCTCTTGTCCACTTGGACTGGATCCACTTTGAGCAGGGACTGAACTTTTGATTTCCAAGCAGGGCTTAGGCAGCTCGTGGGAAGGATTGAGGAGGAAACAAGACTGTCACAGATAAATGCTATTCGCCATCAGTCTCATTTGACTTCTCTTGTTCATGAGAGTGATTTCGAGCGACAAGTTAATGTAGGCGAGCACGGCAACAGGCCGATTACAGAAGTCCGGCAGAAGTGGGAAGCTTATCAAAGCGCATGGAGTCGCTTTCTACAGACGTATGGAAGAAAGGATTCTGGTACGAGCTCATCAAATTGTGATGGTGGAGACGGGGAGATTGACTTTCAGGATATTCCTTGGCCATTAATGAAGAAAAGGGGGATCGAAGGTACTCTTTTTTCTGCACAAAAAGCCAGCGCTGCTGTTTAGGCATGTTCTACGCTATGTTACATCACACTTTGCTAGTATACAAAATCCTGTCAAGCCATTCCATGTACTCTCTTTGCTTGGCCATTACTCTCGTCATTCCTGCTCAAATATGGATACGCATAGACATTTGTTTTATTCTCAAGGATGCCCGTTTGCCAGGGTTCGGATCTACTTTGTCGGAAAATGATGCATTTTTGTTCCAGCTGTATTGTGAAGAGCTTGCTGGCAAAGTGACGTTGTAGCTTTTAATCATTTTTTAATTTTGTATTAGTTTACAATAGAACGGTGTACCCTCTGTACCTTACAATATTCTAGCAAGTACAGATGGTGTCCTTGAATTTTAAGAATTCGTCCATCAAAATTGCCGACTGGACTCACCGGAGTATCTTTCGTGTGTTTATTGAAACAGATGGCGAGGATCTCCTGCTTAGCCTTCTTCATACATCAGGCGATGGCCTGCACAGTCTTATCCAACAAGAGCGACTTCGTTGGTTAGTCTTCTGCATGGCCGTTTCTATTTTTTAGTCTTTGTTGTGCAAGAACTGGACCAGTCCTATGAATCTCCGTCTCTATTGGATGAATCGGTCAATTTGATGCTTGAATGACCTCTTTGTTTTGCGAGCAGGCACCCTGACAAATTCATTCAGACATTTGGCATCCGTCTTTCGAAATCGGACAGAGATGCTATCCTTTTAGGTGTGAAGACGGTCAGCCAGTTGCTGAACTCTTTGGCAAGCGAGCAACGCAGCGAATCGACAACAGCATCATAGTGCCGGGGTGTACATGGGCAATCTTACTATGTGCAGCTGTTCTGGATTGTCCGGATTTCCCCCTTCTTGCTTCCTACAGGGCCGTAGGACTGTCAACTAGGTCGACAATTAGTTACGAAAACTGTGAGAGAGTGGGTTTATCGTGACCTAATTTGAAGAATCTCTTGCTCAACCTGAAGGTAAGTTGTGAACTAAGCGTCTGTTTGGGTTAGTGATTGCCAACTTGTTAGTCTGGTTGG
Source organism: Climacium dendroides (assembly GCA_950106755.1). NCBI lineage: Eukaryota > Viridiplantae > Streptophyta > Bryopsida > Hypnales > Climaciaceae > Climacium > Climacium dendroides. The sequence continues at coordinate 27,210,663 of OX467086.1, forward strand.
TTTGGAATTTGACCACATATCTTTGCGGCAACTAATGGTTCGGACTTAGTGGCAAGTTCTCATTTGAGCCTTTTTAGCGGAATATTGATTGTGACCTTTCTTGGACGGTAATTTTTTCTCTGTGTCAGAACTTCCAAACACTTAGTTGCTCAAAAATTTGAATTTAATACAATTTCTCCGTGAGATCCTCTGACGTTATGAATCAACTTTGTTCTGTTCAACTTTCAGAGAATTTTGAACCCTATCATTGTCGAACCTGCCGTTACAGAATTGTCACAGCTCTTTGTTACCCCTCCCGAAAGTTTCAGTACGGTAGTAATGCCTGAACGCCAGCACCGACATGTGGCTTACCTGAGGCAAGAGTTTTTTGAAGTTGTGAGCGGTTTCTTATGCGATACTCATACCTTACTGTCCAATCTTCATCACATTTTAATCTTCTTGCACTAACGTAATAAGCTGAGTCTCTGAAAAGGACAGCGCAGTCAGTGCTAGTCCAAGTGGTCGCCTGAGAAGATTTCTGATTATGTCAGAATCCTCAGTATCAGAGTCTGGTGGATAAAGTTCATTTTTGCGACTTTATTGTTAATCAATAAATGCCAAGTTTTTCTTGCTGTCCCTCTGCAGGGTAAATTTGTAAAAGCTGAAACAAACTGTGGAGTAGCTTAAATTTCACATGCTTTCAGTGTTGTGAAGCCCTGATGTAGTATTATGTAAAATTTTGGAGACCATGTGATGTTCTTGCATTTTGCAGCAGATCTTTTAGTGTTGCATGAAAAGAATCATACTGTGCAGTTTTGCAGTTTTGCCAAATCCTATTTGAATGTATGTTACATGATTGCTGACTCCTAGGATGGCTGGTTTCTTTGAACTTTTGTAACTGTAACTCAAGAATGTTATGTACCTGCACAGGTTAAGCTTTCCTGGGAAAGCAACAACCAAGATTACACCCTGCCAAAACAAATCAATTTAAAATTACTTTTCTTAGTCAATATTGCCTGCTGGTAACCTTAAATCCTCCTCCTTTTTCTAGTTTCCAAGAGCCAGAAGGTTGTTATCGTGTCAGTGAAGATGTACCAAAATATTTGGAAGATGGATAGAGTTGATTGACATCATGCCTTTGTAAGACCTCTGTTCTGTCAGGTTCCAAGTTCCTCTGATGCTTATTGGAGTCAAAGTTGTTGAAGTACTAAGTTAGGTATACTTGCAAGTAAGCTTATATGAGATCCACTTTGGGTTTCTGGCTTGATTTCGTGGGCATTGTAGATGCAGCAATCCATTATTTAAATTTCTCCATGTAGTTTACATGGCAATCATTTTTGAATTATATAATTTTGACATGTCATCACCTGATATTTTGCTTCATGTTTTTGAATTCCAAAATGACTCTTAAATTAAGGTGAACCCCCTATTGTGGTCAAATGACCCTACAGTGGACATCTAAGGAATGACTCCATTATAGGTTTTTCTAATATGTGAGATTTGGGCCACAATCAATGTTTTATGGAATGATTAGTGACCTTCATTAGGAACTTCTAGCATTTGTAAGAATTGGCTTTTAAGGCCTTCCATGTTAAAAAATATTGCGCCTTGTGACTACTTTAGGTGTATAAGATGAGCCTCATGGATTCAAATTTGGTTGGTTTTGTAAATTCATTGTAAGAATTGACTTTTTAGGCCTTGCATGTTAGAAAATATTGTGATCATGGATTCAAATTTGGTTGGTTTTGTAAATTCATTGTAGGAATTGACTTTTTAGGCCTTCCATATTAGAAAATATTGTGACTCTTTTCAATGAGATATTGAGGTTACTTTAGGTGAGTAAGATGAGCATTATGGATTCAAATTTTGTTGATTCTAAAGTAGTTTAGAACCTTTTGGGGGCCATGATGCATTCAATACTTCCCAAAATCATTTTGGAGGGCCACAATGTGCTATACACTTAACTCTTTGGGGCCATGATGTTTTAACACACTTCAAAAATTCATAGCAAAGTCTTTGGGGCCATGATGCTTTAACACACTTCAAAAATTCATAGCAAATTCATACTTTGTCATTTCTCACTTTGTCATGTCCTCAATAGCATAAGGCCAAACTCCTAATTCCAACCTACAATGGGTTGTTTTGCCTCAATTAGTTTGGATTATGTACATTGAAATAGACAATTTTTTAAAACTATGAAATGAAGAAATTGTTATAATTAAAAAATGACTTATAATTATAAATAGTAAAAAAATTAGTTATGGCTTAAGTCCAACATTGGAAGGAATTGTTAGTATTGTAAATTGATTGTTTCATGTAGTGTAAGGTCCTAAACTCTCATGTGTAAAGGAAGATGAATATCTATTATCACACTACTCAATTAAATATCAACACTTAAAATATGAATATTAATGGGCAAGGAAGGCATGATAAATTGTCACTAGAAAAATCATTGAAAGAAACCATTGAAAGTGTCTCATTTCTTGAATCTACCATTTTGTGTCTTTACTAGATTATTTTGAAAATGTGTTGTGCTTGATTTATGGAAGATCCTACAATCAATTAAATAATGGTGTTTTGCTCAAATGAACTTTTGGGGCCAATGGGGTCTAAGTTTTCTACTTCTACTTTAGCTAAATTTCACTCTTGTTTTTAAGAAACTTATGTTATTCCTTCATTCCAATTTTTTTTTTAAATTGCTTAATATCTAAAGCAATTTTGTTCTTTTTGAGCAAAATTTGCCACAAAAAAACACATCTTGAAAACTAGGTGGAGTACAATAATTTGTAATCTTTTTTGCAACTTCTAACCATAGGATGGAGTACCTAACTTGCATATCTAGCTTTACACCAATTTTCAAAGCCAATTTCTTTAGCATCTCCAAGACAAATGTAAAAAATAGCCCATGTGAAACAATTATAGGGGATTTCACGTATGCCCTCAAAACAAAACTCTTTATAATTTTTTTTCTCACAAATAAGAATTGATTGACAATTCAAAGCTTCCTTGCAAATATGAATCTATTTTTCTACATTTTTAATTTTATTTTATTCTTAATTTCTTTTATAATAGTGGATCTATTTTCCAGATTTTTTAAAATTCTATTGTATTCTAAATACCTTATTTAAAAGAGAATCTATTTTTAAAGATTTTTTATTTTTATTATATTCTTAATTCCTTTTTTTTAAAAATTCTAACATCTAGGAATAATACTTTGTAAATCTCGAACTACAAACCAACTGACTCATTAGAAAGCTAGAAGAACTCCAGCCCTTTCAAAATAAAAGTTTAAAAAAAAAGAGTCTCAATTGATAACATTTATTTTCAAAAACTTGCTCTAATTACAATGTTGAATTGAAAAATTATTGTAGGGTTTCATTGCAAAATATTACATGGCGATGATGAGTACGTACACATACCTTACAACATACAACTGGAATGTGCTTTCCACTGATGCTTTCAAACTTCATTTTTTCCAATAAGCTGCAAAGATCCTGCTGCCATTGCACCACTCATCCAGATGAAAGAAGACCTGATTTTCATGTGTTGTAGGCAGGATCAGCCTTTCCAAGTACCTCAGTCATCACTCAGCAAGCTTTTTGTGTTCTCACTGTAAATGATTTGATTAGTTCCCCAACGTGTTTCCACCAGGAACTGTATAAACTTCAATGAAAAACTTACTCCGATAGATGTTGGGAAAAGATGTTCAGCTAGTCCAGCTCCATTTACAATTCACTAAGTTATTAACAATAAATTCATGATAATTCATGAAACATTAGATCGACGTTATGATGATTGAGGTGAAATTAACATCAAGATGATGTTGACTTCATTCAAGCTCAACTGACCAGCTCCATGTCAACATTATCATATCAAGCAAACACCGATGACACCGACATCCTATTGTCATTGAAATGACACAATGTTTGCTGAGTTAAGGTAGCTCTGGCATTCACATTGAGTTGACACTGTTTGCTTTACATAAGTAAACATTAATGTAACTCAATACATTACAGAGTAATTTTAACAGTAACTCCACATCATGACAGGCTATCTGAATATTGAATGCCTAAATCCACTTGACATTACAAAAACTTGATCAATCTAATGAAGGTTCTGTAATTTGTGATGAACATCACATCACATCTTGGGGGGCCTCCTTGAATCCATGGAGATCAAGTGGCAAGGGTTGCCAGGCAAATCCATTTCTTACCACTTAACAAGCAGATACGAAGTATCTGCAAGGCGGGTTTCTTCAATCGAGAATTTTTCCCTAGTGCAGAAACAGAGTCCAAGTGGTTTCCATGATTTTTCAGATTAATTTTTTAATTTCTCAAACATAAATAACTACAAATTTTCCAGCTGCACATTCTGTTCGACCCATACCAGTCATATATATATAAACCCTTTTATTTCCGACCAAGGGCTGGTTGCAAAATCCACACATTCAAGCTTGGTTGCAATATTGAGAGTCTTGTAGCCAATCATTATGCGCCACAAGTGCGTCAGAAATTGTGGCCTGCATAATTTATCACTGCCCAATTGCCCATCTCTTTCTTCCTGCACAGGAAGGGAGCCGCCTACATTGCCAGAATGGTTGATCAGGAACAGGGTTGCCTCCCACAAGTCACGTTCCGCTCAGCAGTGTAAGAGTGAGTTCAGCTGAGTCATTAATTTTTTCTGGTATGTACTCTTGGCTGATGTGCGACACCATTAGAAGTTATAACCAACTGATTTCTTACCTCACCTCACCTCACCTCACCTGGCTGCAGATCGAGGAGAAGGCAAAATGGCCAGGACCCAGGGCCCAGGGCAGTGAAGGTGGGTTTGGAAAGAGTGAGGAGAGATGTTCCAATGCCAGGACAAATGGAAGTTCTTCAAGCTGTCAGGAAGGGCGGCAGGGACTCAGGTTGACTGCAGGCGCAACTGAACTCTCGCTTGCTAAGTTAGCAGGTGCAATTCTAACGTTAGGCCTCGCTCCTCCTCCCTCCATCGCCAGACTAGCTAGGCAGTCACCGCTAGCTCCTGATGTCTAGACCACCTCAAGTTAAGCTTACCTCATGTGCATGTTGTGCACTTGCCTTGCCTTGCCTTGTGCTGCCTTGTGCTGCCTTGTGCTGCCTTGTGCGAGTTTGCAATTGGGCTTCTGCACTTGTAGGACCATGGACATTCCTCGTGGGTACAATCCTTTGCAAATTTCAGTCTGTCAGTGGCTATGTGTAGCCGCTCAGTGCTTGGTGAAATGAAGTGAGGCTTCCTGCACTGTAGTTAAGTTAGCGCACCATCAGGCCTGCAAATAGATTATATTTACTGTTTTTTCAACCCCTGAAATCCCACTTTGGAGGCTTTTTTTTCATTAAACAACAACAACATTCAAAATGGTCATTTCTGTTGCAAAGCAGGATGCTAAACCTGTCTTACGAACTGGGCCGCTGAGCAAGGTGGATTTAACCCTGGGGAAAACACAGGAATTTTTTATTTGGCATATATGATAAAATTTGCAAATTTTGAATTCATATTTGGATTGAAAGGCTCTAAAATTCGTGCAAGGAGATGAAGAATGTAGAATTAACACACAACACAAAGTAGGGGACTTTTTTTTTTTCCACAATTAACCTATTGGGCCTATTTTGTAGGATAGGTGCAGCGTCAGGCTATTATAAAGAGTAAAAAATTATTAATTGTTTTTTTGCATATTTAATTATAAAAATTATAGAAGATTAGTATAAGAATGTGTGGAAGAAATTTCAGAAATGTTCACCATATAGATTGCAAGATATTTGCATTTGAAGTGAAGAAAACAATGGGGTTATTTTACCACTTTTTGTGATTGAATTATTTGACTTCTTAAATTAAAAAATTTGCACTATTAATTTTGAATCAATTTTTTTTACACTAAAGATTTGAGTTGAAAGTATAGTAAGAAAAACATTAAAAACAAAAATGATTTTCATTCTTTAAAAAATTGTTGTAGACAAAAGTGGGTGTGAGATTGAAAAAAAACTACATCATTAATTATAGCTTTATAATCAAATTGAAACGTAGTAGTTCCATTAGTGAGATTGTTCTAGCAAGTATACTTAGCCTTGTGGAATTTTATTTTTATTTTGAAAATTGAGTTCAAAAACAAATTCAACACTTTATCTTCTCAAGAGATTTCTATGATTGCCTACAAAACAAGAAGCTTCATAACTTTTACATCACCAATCTAAATGGAATTAATCAAAGCATTATGCCATATAGACAAAAATATAATCCATGAGGAAAAAAACTCAAATTGATTTCATATTTTTGGAGATTTTTTTGTTGCCTTTGAGCTTTTAGTGGCATAACTTTTGCTCCTAGACACCAATTGAAATAAAAATTATATTCCTTGAAAGCTATTGTATTTTTCTATCTTAAGGAAAAAATTCAAAAAATCACTTCAAAATTAGAAGTTATACAAGCCCACCCAAAATCCATTTTACTCCCAAGGAGACACTAGAACTTTAGTGAAATTAAATATTTACAAAGCATATACAACACTTACCCCCCATCTTTGAATTATTTTGAAAGAAATTTCAGTGAGGGCTGCTTGTTGGGTAGTATGGAGTCTAGCTTCCTTTTAATGAAGGTACATAGTCTTAGTGTAACTTTTGTTGTTCAAATGAATTTCAAGGGGGATGGAAGATGAACAAACTTTTGATTGACAACGACCTCAAAAGTAGGTTGGAGTTCTTCTTCTTTTTTAATATTTTTTAATTGTATATTTCATGTCACCATCGCATTAGTTGTGACTTGTAATGAAGTTGATATGGCTTGAAAATATTAATTATTTTATTTCAATGTAGCAACATTAATAGCCTATAGTTTTCAAAGATTTTTTTAAATGAAAATGAATTGTATGTTATTTCATAAAAAAATATTTATAACTAAATTGATTGTTTGCAAATATTTTTACCAATAGAGGAGACAAGGATTGTTAGTTTTGATGAACAATTATACATTTTTTCAAGAATTAGATTTGAAACTATTGGTTGTTTTAATTTCCATTCATTTTGGAGTGAAGGCATGTACCCATCAAAGATTGGATTGTTGATTGAGAAGGTTTGGCCCCATCTCCTCTTTTGTGGGATTTAATAAAGTCATCTACCAAATCATTTTCCAATATTAACATCTACTAATGATTGTATGGAAAATTTGGAATTTAATTGAATTGAAGAAATTTAAAGAAGCAGTATCAACAACAATTTTGATTAGTCAATGATTGCTTCAACCATATTTTTATTTCATCCAATCAACAAACCATTTTTATGATGGCCATAAGCCTTTCAATCAAAGTATAACAAGGTTTTAATAAAAAAAATGGATTACATATTTTATTAAAATATTTTATAGCAAAAACTAAGCTCAATACTCATATTTATAGGAATTTTGTTCACTTTGAGCCTCTTTTAACAAATGTCTATGAATTGCAAAGAATTACAATACAAAAGGTATCGATTATAATAATTTTAAGTTATTTTTTACTTATTTTACAAATACAAAAATTCTAACTTCGCATATGTCACAAGATTGGAAATCTAGGGGATTGCATCCTTACATGTTTTGAATGTACATTGAGATAATTCAAGTTTATAAATGCCTTATGTAGTATATTACATGCCAATTTGGAATTCTTTGATGAAAATTTGGGATTTTTTGATGAACCTATAAAAATTGTTTGATTGCTTTAATGTTTTATGTCACGACATTTGTCTGAACTCCTAATTGATGAATTGTATTTACTATTTGTAAAATTAAACCAAAAAATTCCAAGTATTGTATTTAAGACACTTTTGAAAGCAAACATTGCCAACTTAGTAAATTTTAAGTACTTAGATCCTTGCAGCTTGAAAGAATGTGAAAATTAGAGGGATGAGTATTTGCTTCCAGTAAGCTTACCGCCACTCTGCAAAACTAACCTTGTAAGATCCATCCCCTTGCACAACTCTCACACAATTTCATCATGTCTACACTTCATCAATACCAACCTCTACTCACCATTGCTTTAACAATGCTAAGTACTTGACTCAATGAGCAACTTAGAGTTTGTTATGGGTACTTTAGAAAGATTTTTCATTTTAAACATCACCTAAAAAAGTAATGCATTAATGTGATGTTATAATTTGTAAGGAATAAAGACAAAATCATTACAAAAAACTATTTAAAAAAACATTAAATTTTGTACTCATATCTAATTGGAATTGACTTTTTTTCTATTATCTAATAATCCTTACAAATTACAACACAAAATTTGGTGTAAGCTAATTGTATAAATTCTTTGAAGTATTATTGAAAATAAATCAATTTGTGTGAAACATAAAAAACTAGAGATGTCTAGTCAAGGAATATAATACTAGAATGTGTATATAATGGCTTGTGTTGATTTTGGGCCATTGATAAAGAAACTTCAAATTCCATAAGAAATTCATCACAACTCCAAATCTTAATTTTCCCTATTGAAAAAATTATCATTTCAATTTACTTATCCACATTAAAAAATTGTATAAAAAAGAAATTCCTAATATTTGCTCATAATTGCTGGAAATGGTTGGAGTTTCATTGCACCTCCTTGAATGGTTGGTCTTCACCCCCCCTTCTTGCATGATGATTGTAGCCCCTCTCTAGCATAGGAAATGACTATAAAAATTAAATCCTATTTGGTATTTGATTATTTTATTCTATTTGGATAATCCACTTCTCTAGCCATTATTGTTTCTCTCTAATTTCAAATATGAATTTGAATTCTTCAAATTTCATCACCTATGATAAATAATAAGTTCCAAGGCTTCTTTTAAGATAATTTTTGTGACAAGTGTATCCATCACTTTTCTTTGGCCTTTATTCAAATAGAATGGCCATGTATTGATTTTCTTTTGAACCATTCTAGAGTGGCATTGGGTCAATGAAGTCAATTCCTAATTCAAATAACCTAAATGTGGATGATGTAAACTATGACACGATTTTGTAATTTTTTAAACATAAAACTATAGGTTTGATAAGTTTTTACTATAGGATTGTTTAGGTTAGTGTAATATTTTGTGTAACCTCCATAATAAACATGCCTATAGGTACCTCCAACATTAACCGCAAACCCTAGCATTTATTGCAAAGGGAGAGTCCCTCAACACCAAGTCCCAAGCAAATTAGAGTTTCTACTTGGTAGCTTGTTCAAGAAAATCTTTGCCTCCATTCAAATTATATGAAAATGAAATGTTAGCTACAATAAGGATAAATATGAAGGGATTTAGGGGTTTATTGATCACATTCTTTGAATTTTAAAAGAGGGGAAAATAAATGTTTTCCTCAAACAATGGATGGAAACAATGAGGGGAATGGGTATGCGGGTAAAAATTCCACCTGACAAGCTGCCATGCACCCCCCCCATCCCCTGGAATGGGGTTGAGGGATGGAGCTGTTTCAGACATTCACTCTTATTGAAAAATGTGAAAAAACTACATTTTGGACCCTCTTTTGGAGTGGTCAATTTTGTATTTCCTAAACTTCCCATTCATTTCTAATTGTAAATATGAATTCCAAATTTCCAGATTTTATCTTCTACAGTAAATAATTGATCCCTGTTTTATCCCCAGGTAACTGTAAAAAATCTGGAGCGCCCCGCCCCCCCTTGCAATGAATGCCTAGGTTACGATTAATGTTACCCAGTGAGTGGAAATGGCTGCACCCCTGATTGAGCGAAAAAGATGGCGGGCCTCGCCCGAACGATGAAAAGAAACCGCAGTAAAAGAAATGGGAGCTCCTCCCCCCCGTGTCCCCGTCCCAGAAAGAAATGGAAGTCGCTGATCTCACCCCGTCGTCTTCCTCCATGCGACCTTGACCTCGGGGTTGTAGCCAGCCGCCCTCCATGAGCAGTGCTGCTACGCCATCGTTCCCTTTTTCCCATGGCGTGGGCGTCATTTCGCTTGCGGACGGACCAAGAGAGCCACAGACAGAGAGACAGAGAGTCCAGAAGAGAAAGCAAAAAATATTACAAATAAAAAACAAGCGCCCCGTCAGGTGCTTCATCCATCGCCATCACGGGCTAATTTCGCAAATGCACTCCCCCACATGAAGCCCTCCCTGCCTTGCTCAAGCTTACTCGCTCCCTTTCTTTAGGCTCACAACAAACGACTGTCCGCATGCCTGCCGCTCTGGCTCTACTCCGCTCTGCATCTCGTCTGCATCCCGTCTGCTGTTGCCAGTTCGCTCACTTGCTTCATTAATTCGCTAGTCAAGCTTGTTCGCCCCTTGACATGCTGGCCGTCAGGGCTCGCAGGCTCCGTCAGTTGGTTTGTGTGCCAACTGTAAGTTAGCCCCCGCGTTTTAAAATGGCGTCCCTGTCGTCGTCCGAACCAAGCGCGCGGGGGAGGAGAAGAGGAGGATACTAGACAGGTGGGGAGCCCTGGACGTATTTGAATGTGCAAGAGCGAGGGCGCAGAAGTCGAGTCTCGGACAGCGCCTCCGTCCTCGTAGAACGTGCGGTTGGGCTGGCTTTTGTCTGAGGAAAGACGGAGGGATGGCGCTCTCTAAGGGGGACTAGTGGTGTTAGGCTAGTGTTCCTGGTTTTGTGTAAGCTTTTCAGCTCGCGCTTTATCTCGTGTTTGGAGGACTGGCGAAGACTTCGTAGGATTTCGGTTTTCTTTTTCGTGGTACTTGTGTCGGATCGCCGTGAGTAATATTCACAAATGCTACTTAGCCTTAGCCTGGCGCAATTTCCGACTTATGTGGACATGGAAAGTTTGCAATATTGCAATTTCGTCCTACGAGAGGTAGTTTAAATGTGCGTGTGTGCGCGTGAGAGACGATCGCTCCTTGCAAGAGAAGTGTAACGTATTGCTTTGGTTGGTCGTTGGTTTAAGAACGGCTTCCCTAGTCTACCGTCGTCCTTTCCAGTTTTTTCGTGGAGTGGGCGGGACTCTGTTTTTGAACTCTGTCAGGTGGTATTAGGTTTAAGATGTAAAGAGTCGCTTTGAAGGTTTAGCGAATACTCTCAGGATGGCGGGTAGAAGCATACTGGATACTTTAGATCTTTGCACTTCTCTCAGATCTCAGAGCGATTGTTCCCCGTCTGCATCGCAGGGGATAGGATGGCTTAGTCCGCGCATATCTTTCTCAGCTGGTGTTGTGGACAAATCTTCAGCTGAGAGGATCGGAAGTAGTGGGAAAGATGATCTCAGGAGTGGTGACGATCGTGCTCTTGACTTCGAGTTTTGCATGGGATCATCCTCTCTGGATCCTGTGTCGGGGGGTTGCATGCTGTCGGCAGACGAGCTTTTCCACAAGGGGAGGCTCCTTCCGCAAAGCCTACCTTCTTCTCATCCTCAACAAGACACGGTTTCTGTGAGTTTCTCTGGACCGCTGGATACGATGAAAACTCCTTTCGTTAATGTTGATTGGTCACCTCAGAGACCGAGTGTGAGTAAGTCAGGTCCTCTGGGTCGGGAGGAATCGGGCTTTCCGGGACCAGAGATCAAGCACCCGAGGTATTCAGGTCCCCTGGACATGCGACATGTTCCTCCTTCGCGGTATTCAGGGCCCTTGAGTTTTGCGAATGCGACGTCCTCTTGTGGAGTTTCGGTGGAAGGGGCTGGGAAACCGAAGTCTCAAACCTGGGAAAAGGTAATTGGCCTTCTGAGAAGAGCTCGGTCGGATAGTCACAGGGACCGACTGTATCCGGCCAGGGATCAGACTATGCCTAGCAGAAAACAATCTTCTGGTTCAATGCCGAAGAATTCTGGATCAGCTGCCAGTTCGCTTCGCTTGATTTTCCGGAGGAATTCATCTACCGAGAAATCTGGTAAGGCGATTCCTTCAGAGACTTGCTCTTCATCGCATTTGAAGAGCAGCGTGGTGAAATTCTCTTCTTCTGAGCCTTGCGCTGTGTCTTCACCACCGGCGCCCTTTCCCTCAGCACCTGTGCAAGTTCCGAGTAGCAAACCCGCTGGTTTAGCCGCTCTACATGTCGCGTCCCCGATTTACCCGACGTCTTCCGCTTCTGAGACCGGTAGAGATGTTGAATCTGACTTGTGGAGTTCTTCTGCCACAGAGGTGGATTTGAGACCAGCTACTGAAAGGGAGTCGTGGAGAATGCTCGAGACTGAGAGTTCTTTAGAAATTACATTCGATAGGTTTGATAAGCCGCCTGCGGGGGAAATTAAAAAGAAAGTATTGGACAGAAGCGCTGGAACCACGCCGACTGCTACAAACCCTAGAGGAATTGTGCTAAAAAATCTGGAGCGGTGTAGTAATCCTGCTTCCAAGGTCGGCAAAGGACAGGATCAGCTTAGAGCGTTGAGAACACGAGAAATTAGGCGAAGTCCCGAGAGGTTGGCCTCGTATACTTCGAGTGTGAGAGTTACTCCAGTACTGAATGTGCCCGTTTGCATAGCACCTACGATGCGCAGTTCTAAGGCAGCGAAAGGTCGATTGGCCAGTCTAAGATCTTTATTGTCCTTCAAGAAAGAGAAGGATGAGAGAACCTTCTCTGATCCAGCGATGGCCGCGTAGAATTGGGTCGAGGAACGGGAGATTGTGGTTACGGGAGTGTTCCCCAAAGTAATCTTCAATGTGTATAATGGTAATGGTGGGAGAAATATTCAAGCGTGCGTTCATAGAATCCGACCGTTTCCGGTTAGTACTCTTTCCCGCACTCGTTCTCTGTTGGAATCATGCGTTGCAATTCAGGGCTGATGAATTTCGAAAGATCTCGAAAATTGTTGATTACACCCCACCCCACCCCACCCGCTCATCCAAACTATTTTGAGACGATCTCCTGATGTATGCTTGACTTGTGATGCGCCAGGTTGTTTGAAACTGGAGAATCGATGCTTCATCTTCTTGGGGAAGAGATGGAGTGCTATGTTAACCAAGTCTGCGCACCGTCAAACCTATTTCTCAAGTGACGAGCACTTTTGTCTAAGCGCCGTGTCGTATTTCATGTATTACTGAATATCATAGAATCAAGTTGAAGGTAGAGTGGGAGAAGTAGAAAGCAAATTATGTGCTGTTTCGGCAAGAATCTCTATTGGCGGTATGATCAACGTCACGTATCTGTGACAGCTCTATAGTGTCTGCTCTCTCTCTTCATGTTGCGCCGTGATTCTAATCGGCGACAGTGGACTACACGAAAATCCTTGGGGCTGATGTTCGTAGATGCTTCCACATCATTTATAGAAACTTCGTCTTCAAGGTTATGAAATACGGTCTTTCAGATCATCTCCTTGTACATGTTTTTTCTGTTATGTATTTGACGCCCTCGCTTGTACTTAGAGTTTATGAATTTCAGGTTTTAGCCGGCTGTTGACTCAGAGATTAGATTGTTGCACGCCTGAAAATTAATCATGGAGTCTAGGGAATAGCCCATGCTCATTTATGTGTGCAGAGTGTGAGAATTGCTCGTGTGGAACTGGGTTCAATGGCCTGACCTCTACTTAGTCTGAAACAAAGCGTGTCAATTGTCATAACCCTGCTATAAAATTACAAATTGTGCCAGTTCCAAGTCTTCGAACCAATGTTTTACAGCGTAGTCCTAACAGAATCACGACTGCCAAGAGGGGTCCAGCTTTCAAGTTTATTATTTAGTGTGAGGTGGCAGGTTAGATGATAACGACATACCATTGGTTCACTTCAAAGCAGTCCTTGTAAGGAAGAATGCGCTGTTCTGGCATCCATGTTCTGATATAGTGTACATTTCAAAGTTAAGAATGCACACCTCTAGTGCAGTGCATGGTGGTTGTACTGTGCTCTAGTGTACATTGGAAACGCCACCAATGCATGTAGTCGAGGGTCTGGGCCAGTCTGCGGTCTTGTATCTTACTTGGAGACTACGTTTTTGTCTTTCCACTAATCAGTTCGCTATGTGTATACCGATATATATGAACTTTGAGAAACAGTCAAGTTGTTTCAAAAAGCTTACAGAGAACTACAAATTCCAACTCTAAGTGGTTGTAATTTCGAAGATGGCTTGTAGCCATTCTGCTGATTGTGTTACGGTCAGCTCCTATTGCTCCCAATTTCAATATCTAAAGAAACCATTTATAAACAGAAGTGGTAGGGAAAAACTGCATGGGCCATATCTGTACTCAGTGTTGTAAAACCAGAGTTGTGCTCACAAAACGACTTTGTTAATCAAGCACTAACCAACCTGTAAAATACTTCACTGAAAACGAACAATCTCGTCACCCAAAACTGCATTGCAGATGGCTGAAATTTCGACATTATTTCTTATACAAGCTCGGTGTGTTCATGGTCATAAAGTATCTTATCATACCAACGGAATGCTCGAATTGTTCTATTAAATTATGAAAAGTTTCTGGAAGGACCCGTATTTTGTTTGAAAACCGAACAGAAGAGTTTAAGGAACCCGCCTTGAATGGTTGAAACATCAATTTAACGATGCGACTTTCAGAGCATTGAATTCTGGATCTTTTAGGATTTAATTCTTTTTTCAAAGCACTATTACTCTCCGCAACTAATTACAAGGAAAGCAGGGCTTTGGATTTGTTAAGGACCGTTAGGTTTCTCAGTGACTAGTCCGCTACTTGCATTACTTACAGGCATGAGGACAATTTAGGATGCAACGGCCATGAAATTCTAGAAGTAGGAGCAAGTCAATTCCCAGTGATTAATGAAGAAGATCAAGCCCGGTATTTAAGGAGGGGTGATTTTAGAACAATTTTGCAAGGCCTGCTTCATCGTAAATTTCGCTCAATTATTCAGTAAGTATTTGACGAGCATGTGATGAGCATGACTGACTGACATTAGGGTGGGAAAAAACTAGAAGTAAATTAAACGATCCAAAGTCAACGTTGCCTCATTTCAGAGAAAGTCCAGCCACATTGAACTTGAAGTAAGTTATGTTACATCAAGAGTTGACTTCAAGCTCTTTCGAATATGAGTATGAAATTCAATTCCCCACTGTTACTTGGAACTGTTCTAAAAGTGCCGTGGTGTGCCTGGACAAGTGGGAGAAGGAAATGCCTTGCTAATTGCTTGAGTACCAACAATTGGACATCGCGTGTTGCTCCCCGTCGTGACAGCAGGTTGACTCAGATCCAAGTGCCAAAGTCAAACGCCGCCTGATTCGAGCTATGGCTGCCAAATTCTCGAAACTCACATGGGAATTGTGCATGAGTAGTACCGTAGAGTTATTAGATGGAAAAAAAAAGGAAAGAAAAAAAAAAAAAAAAAAAAGATTCTTTTGTAAAACTGTAGAGACTGAGAACCCGCCAGTTTCCAGTATGTACAGTTTCAAAACAACATTTGAATAATAAGCAGGAATGAATGGCCGAAGTCAGTATTTGGGAAAAGCTTCTGTACACTCAACCTCTCTAATTAACACTGTCGTAGAGGACACATGGGGCAACATGGACTTCTCAATGCACTCACAACTTTGACGTGTAAAACTCCAATCAGATGTCATGTACACAACCTAAGATATTCTCAGGATACTGAAAAGAATCTGCAATCACAGAATCAAAGGTTTTCCACCTTGGCATGGAATCATAAGCAATCTCACCGATTGAAAGATAAAACGTAGAACCTGAGTGGTTCCACGTGACAAAAAAAAACAAGCACTTTTGCCATGAATTCTGATTCAAGTCGAAGTCAGCCTCTGCCGGGACTGAAGGGTATACTGAATAGTGTCATTTCACAAGGATATTGCACTTCAATCACTTTAAAAAAACGTTAAAAGAAAAAATAGAAAAAAACAACTCCTTCTCTGGGAGACACTCCAAAGCCTATTATATATTTTCGTGTGTGCCACTTTATCTGAGCAAAGTTTTATAACATTAATCACCTTCCGTCCACACATTACTGGCTATTCTCATGTTTGATGACATTCAATAGTATTCACACTCCGAATATTAAGCTTGCGTTTGCTTCAATGATAAAGCAGGATTCTGACCTTCTTTTGAAGCTGACACTGAAAAGTAAACAGAAGATTCTAGAAACTTCTCGTGTAGGTTCACTTTTCGTCTTCAAGTCGTGACTACCGTACTTCGAAGTTTTGTGACTCGATCTTCAGAGTAGATTGACAGGGGCTCGCTCCATTGACATTACCTCACCATGTTTTCCACTTTTCCATCGTGGTTGGAAGCTTCCAAGCTTGAGTAACATATGAAATCCGTCGTCGTGTATTGAATGGACACGTGGTTGGCAACTGAAAAACCTTGTCGTGGCTGGGTTTAAAGAATTAAATTCAGCTGCTTCCGCTCACGATTCTCAATTTCTTTCATCCGAGAAAGTTCAAAACCAGGACTCAAGTCTTTCTTTCTTTGGGGCTTGATATGATGACATTCCCTTGCTGAGAGAATCATGTTTGTGGGAGCAGTAACGACGTACCCATCTTTTTATTGACTCTGGGTTCATTTGCGAGGATGTAAGACTGCTGGATTTTTTGTTAACCACTGGTAGTAATAAATTCCTTTGGCTTGGCTTGGCTTCAGAGAACTGAAGTGTGCAGAACGTTCTGGAACGTTCTGGAACGTCAAGTCAGGAGACCCTTTGCTTTCCAGGAATGAAGCTCTTTCACTGTAGAGCATCTGGAATGCAAGCTTGTCCATGTATTGGGGGCCACTGTAACACAAATATAAGGGAGATATAAGGGAGGAGGCTCGAAAACAGGTCCGCCCCTACAGAAGTGCCCAAAACAGTGCACATGGGATGTAGAAATGGAAATGACTTCATGTGGTGAGAAACTGCCAACCCATGTGTGTGATTGTAGGCTACTGAGCAGGTGACATGGTTCATCATCATGTGTGATTTTACTCATAATAAAGACTTGAATTTGGTGAGGTCTACAGAATGACTTTGAAATGTCAAAAAATAGCAAGAAACATTGCAAAAAACACATCTGAGGCTAAACCTCTTTCTACTAAAATGCTTCTCAGTCACTCATAACTTCTTCAATTGATGTGAAATTTTAACCATGCAAACTAGACTAGTATGTGCAACTTTTCCAAAAACAATTATTAGAAACGGACATTGTATGAAGAAGAAACAAGCCGCCAAAGTTCATTGTAATCCAAAAATGTTGGGATTTTGAACTTCGAATTGCTCCCAAACATTCAATACAACTTGGATTGACATGAAAATCTTACCACAATAACTAGACTTCAAGGGAAACATAATCCAACAAATTTTATTGAAAATAACATTGGATGAAGGAGATACAAGCCCCCAAAGTTGAAACCATCAAATGCAATTTTGTGGACTCAAATTGAACCTATGAGCTTTGATTGGCTTCCAAAAAATTAGTACATCTTGTGTTGATCTGAAAATTTTACAACACAAACTAGAAGAGAGAAAACAAATTTTCCAACAAGTTTTATTGAATTTGGACCTCATATGCAAAAGTTACAACACTTTGAATTGGATTTGAAACTATGTGAGGAACCCCTAGGGTATTTAATTGTTGCAATAAATTTTGATTTACAATCAGGAGAAAATTGAATGGTAATGTATAGTGGATCATTCTTAGACTCATTGATTCCATTTAAGGGTATGGTTAGGATCATTCTTAAATTCAATGGCTCCATTCAATGGCATGTTTCAATTGATTACAATTGCACCTATGAACATTAATAGGGACCTATGCACCTCTGACTTTGAAAAATCATATCTAATTCATTTCAAGTCAGAAAATTAAACTTAAAATTTCACTATTGTATTCCTCATTTCTCTTTCTTCCACAAAAATGTAAAAAAACTTTGGGTTCACCCATATTTGTAGAGAGGTCTTTTTTCCTTAAATGAGTGTTTTATGAGCCTTCTCCCTTATTTGCTTATTAGAATGATGATATTGTAGAAGGACTTCCCATTTCCATTCAAGAATGTTACAGAGTAAGGTAGAGCCACCCATTACCAACCAACACCCCATTGACAGTTAGTAGGGTGGCAGAAATGTAGGAGAAGTTGGGACTAATTTTCAAACATGAATTATTGATTTCCTACTATCAATTCTTCCATTCTTTTTTTGACACATCTACTTTGGTTTGGAGTGCCAAAATGAATAAGAAGTAGTCTCTTAAATGAGCGGTTTTGGAATAGTCTATACATTAGACATGGGTCCAAACCAACTTTCACCTTCCAAAATTCATAATAATTTTAATTCAAGTGATAAAATTACCAAATTTTGGCAATCCCCCTCATTTCTATCTTTGCACCTATGGAAATATTTTCTTTGCCTTAGAATACTCCACGTCATGTCTACAGTTGATTATTTGATCGATTATGGGTGGTCACACCTTGTGTGACAACCGCCTTAAACAACTTTGTGTGCAGACTACAAAGTCTTTTCCATCAAATGAAAGTACCTAAGAATTTAGGTATAATTTGGTTTAACCCTTAAAGGATGGGCTGGTAATTGTGGAAATCATCTCTTTTGATATTGTGTGAATAGTTGGTTTAAAAAATCTAAAAGTACTCATTGGAAGTCAAACTACTATACAAGACCTCCCTTTTTCATACAAAATTTTGGGGATGAATAGTTGTACTTGTGCCATACACAAAAGGATTCTGTATCATTCATCAACCAAAAAATGGCATTGTTTATGGGCTAATATTCTCACATTAATCCCTAAAGGACCAAGTGTCCATTCAATGTATGCAAGAAATCTTGGGTAGGTTTCGACAAAGTCATTTTTGGTTGAATGTTCACAAAATTTGGATACAATGTGGAAACATATCCCTCCTTCATGAAAAAATAATTTTTTTCTCAATTGAGTGCTTGGATCAAAAATTATATTGCCTTAAACTTTTCAAGCAGCTTGGGTAATTTGGGAATCTTTGAAGAATTTTTGCAAAACAGATCATCTTTTGAAATTTGGCATGTATGTAAATAATAAAACATGGCATGCAATTGTTCAAAAAAAATTTAATTCTGAAATCACATTTTAAGGGTAGTCAAACTTTGTTAGCTATATTGAGGTGGTTTCAAGAGAAAATATTTTCTTCTAACTTCAAGTCCTATTATCTTGCAATTGAGGAAGTCAAAATTCTTGAATTTTTTTTCCCACATATTCCAAATGTTTGCCTCTAACTTTTCACTATTTGGATTTCAAATAAAAAATTTCTTTATTGCACAAGAAATCATCAAAAAATGAGTAGTGTATTGTATATTCATTAGAATAAGCTAGCCCCCATATTTGCTTCTAAATTTTTTGTAAGTGAACTGAATACCATATACTTATGTATGGTCAAAATTTTCATGTTCATGTAAAGCAAAAGTTTTACTCCCAAAGTCTAATGACCCTGTTTCCCAGGAATGAAAAAAAAAATTCTATCACTTCAAATGTTATAATCTTTCAATCTGCAAGGCCAAATGGGCTGAATTTTTTCCACATTTTAGTGAAATACTTAACTTTAGTTTTGTAAGGTTGAGGTTTCAAAAAAATGTTTCAATTTTCATTTTTAATAACATACCAAAAACCTTCAATATTTGACAATGCCTCCCTAACCCTCTCCCTGTCGCTTTAGGGGTTAACTTTGTAAAGACATGCCTATTACTAAACTTAGAATAGTTGGGAAGACCCTATGATTGTGTTCTTCCAATCAACTAAATTACATGCAAACAAAAGTTAGAATCAATAGGGTGGATGGACTTTAGTGTATAGATAGTGAAGATGACAAGGCACGTGCAAAATTTAGGCAAAATAAAATTGTGCAATTCAATTTACACTTGAAGCAATGAATCAAAATTCTTATTGAGCTGAAGGGATGGTTGATCCGGAATCTCTTCTAGTAGAATGAAACAAAATGCATTTATAGGTCTCATTTTCCACCTTCTTTACTAACATAACGTAATTTGGATGAATGCTAGCATTTTTGTTAAAGATGATAGGGTATAGAGGTCATTCATCAATTGAATAATGGGGTAATGAATGTTTTGTTTTGAGTAGTCATATGGCTAAAAATGGTTTTCACTTTTCTAGTTCCATGCAACCATCGATGATCAAATTTATGGTAGCCTAAAAAAATATTATTGATGGATAGTCACACATTAAGGCAAGCAATTTACTCAAAACAATCTCGTGATTTTAACTCCTCAAGGATAAAGAGCACATAATGTGCCTTCTTCAAATTTTCAATGGCAAATTTTCAATAGGATGAAATAGGTTTAAATCTCAATATTTTGTAAATTAGGATCTTGTAAATTAACAAGTTGACATACTTGTTGTATTTTCTGATTTTTAAAATTTCAATATAAGAATTATTTAAAATTTTATTTAGAAAATGTAGTCTAATAGAAAAAGGAATCAAATATAATTGGAAAAAATTTCTTGAACATTTCTAATCTTCTTACTATACAAACAAATTGTTTTTTTGTTTTTTTTTTAAATTTGTATTTTTAGTAATTTGAAATTGTTATAATCTAAAATTCAACTATCAATATTTTTCACAATGAAATATGCACAAGCTAGACAAAATAGTCTTTGCTTTTGTACAATTAGAATTAAAAATTTCAAGCACATTCATGTACCAAAAAATATCAAAGTGGGACAATTCATTAAAAAAATCCATTGTCAAAAAGTTATTGGCCCCTAAGGGGTTAAAGTTAAAAAATTTGAAAGGACTACTTACATGCAAAACAAAATCTTGTGGTTTCACTGTTTTGTGGCTTTATTTGTCTTCTCCTCAAAATGTTGTGTTCATCATTGACAAAACGCCCCCCATGATTGTTTAAAAATTGGCCAATTATCCAAATATATGTCAATATACAAATAAGCTCTAGACCTAAATTATGGTCATCACTAGAATTAAAAGCCAAAATAAAACAATTAATGTGCACTAGTAGAAACATGGCTCCATTCTAGTAACTGAATCTACTCCACTCAAATGGAATTGATCATTTAGAGACCAATTCAACTTAAGTTGGGTGGACTTACTTATGAAACAACAACAAAAAAATATATTAAAAAAATAATAATAAAAATAAAAATTATATATATATATATATATATATATATATATATATATATATATATATATATATATATATATATATATATATATATATATATATATATATATATATATATATCATGATAAGGTGATATGATGATAAGATGGAATGGCATAACTAAATGACATACTATATAATACAAAAGACGTGGCATATTATTATTATAGATAATAATGCACATCTAATTAGAATAATACTTCATGATACTATTGAGATGTTTATATCAACAATTTTTTTATCTTACAATGATGATTGTGTATGTGACTATTCTCTAAAAAATACCAACTAGCCTTGTTCAATAAAAACATTCACCACCCCAACTAAAAGAATAAAATCCTCCTAAAATAAATAAAAATGTATATAGGTTCAAATGAACATATGAATTCAAATATTAATTACTTTCGGTGATGCATCAAGTGTATCCATTCAAATACACTAGTTACTACAATCCCTCTAACAATATAATTTTTTTATTGTCCTTTGGATGACTGCAAAGACTTTTGTAGAATGAAAGAGATATTATTT
Source organism: Climacium dendroides (assembly GCA_950106755.1). NCBI lineage: Eukaryota > Viridiplantae > Streptophyta > Bryopsida > Hypnales > Climaciaceae > Climacium > Climacium dendroides. Next base: position 27,232,152 of record OX467086.1, read on the forward strand.
TGAGTTAGTTATAAACAACTCAAACAACAATCCAAGAATTTTGATTTGTTTGCTTTTGACTTCAAATTTTATTTCTTTGTTTTTTAATTTAAATCCAACTAACATGATCTAATATTTAGCTATAAGAATTATCTTTTTGAATTTAAGTAACAAAATAAATTTCAACAAAATGAATTTGAACTTCAATCAATCAAAAACTTTGAGCTCCAATTTGAAATTTTGTAAATTTGTAAAACTAAATATTATATTGCAATTTGAACTTTGGGCATACAGCTATAGTTTAAAGAGTTTACAGCTATAGAAAGATACATAAATTTGGTTTAAACCATGATGTTCTACACTATGCTCACCTATGGAGAAATTTCAGATTTTAAATAATCCTTGATGGACAACTTCTTTTTCAAAAAACTTGATATAAACTAAGGTCATCGAAATATTTTTTATGGAAAGTGAATTAGAGTTGTACTTGGGAGTCCAACATATGGATTTGATAGAAAACATTTTTATTTGCCTTTGAATAAAATAAAAGTAGGACCCATTATTAATTAAGATTGAAAGATTACAAATCAATATATATTTGCACATGAATATATAAGAAAATAATTACACTTCACCATTCTTTAAATTTTTTAATGTATGTGAGGTTGCCATGAGGCATTCTTTCCAAGTATTCATTTGGGATGGAGTTCTCTACATACTACAAAGACTTTGTGTACAAGTTCTAAGGTGTTTTTCTCATTTGGGTAATGCATCTCATTCCATAATAACATACACAATCTTTTGTCTTGCCATGTAAAGCTTTCTAAGCTCCTTAATTCCTTATTCAAGTTATAATGAATTTGTACCATTACAATAGATGCGTTATTCCTATAAACTAAACCATTATTTAAAATTCCAAATCAAATTCATCACCAATTTTCCAATATTTTCTAATTCTTTTTATTCCAACTACAAAGTAATATCTTATTCTCTAAAGGTCTATGAAGTATATTTTGTTTTTAATATGAATATTCTATACTTTTTCTTCAAAAATTCAAAGTAATTTCATATTTCTGTAATTTTATTTCATTCTTTTATTATTTTAATTTTTGTCTTAACCATTCTTGCAAACTTCTTGAAAACAATGGCTATAAATGAGTTACTCCACTTTGAATTTTTTGGCAGATTGATGTGTTTAAGTTTTTAAATTATAACCATATAATTCAAAAAAAGATTAATTTATCTACTATGTACAAAATTAATGTGGAAAATTTTGAAGGTTTGATTTGTAGATACTTTCAACTTTGCGAGATCAATTTTTTTTAAATATAAAAATGATTTTTTTAGGAAGAAGATTTATGAAAATTTGAAGAATTTCATTTTTTAAGAATGAAAAAATTATTTAGAATTTAAAGTACATGAATTCTTTTTAGATTATCTTAGATTTTAAAAATAAAACCAAAAATCTCTTAATGTATTACTCATGTTCAAATATGAAGATATAAAATAACAAATATTGAATCAATTAGACCTTGCAAAATATTCCTATATATAGAAAGAGACTTGAAATCCAATAATAAATCATATTAATGTAACTTTTACAACATCTTTACAAATTTTTGGGATCACCCTAGTTCCTATATAATTTGGACCTCCCAAATTAGGTGCCCCAATTTCAATATTATTGAAAGCTTTTTGAATCACTTTGTCATTTAAAGTACAATTTACTAAATGCTTTAAGTTTTGCAATAAAGTGAATTTCTTCTTTCCATTCCACTTGTGTCACAGGATGTTGTCCTAAATTATTGTTCACCCCTTTCTTGCACAAAGACTTCTATTTCTAATTTAAATTAGAATATTACAAATGTGCACATTTCAAAAATCAAAGAGGACTATAACAAACTTGTCAATCACCACACAAACAAAATTCAAATCCTTCTCTATATAAAAATAGTGACTTGTATATTTTGAAAATTGGTGTGATTATTAAATGTCATGTTAAGAATCACCTTAAAAAAACAAAATGCAAAAAGATTTCTTCCCACAAATTTTATTGCAATTTAAAGGCAATGAACTTAAAATCTAGTTAAAAAGCCCTTGCGGCCCTTCACCGCATAGTATGCACTCATTGGGTGGTGATACAAAATTTTGTTCACATTACAATTGAATTGGTAGTTGAATTGTGCGGTTACTAACCGTGTGGTAATTGGCAATGGTTGTTGTGTGGTTTTTGAATGTGTACGGTGAATGGACAGTTTATTCTACCAATCATTCAAACATCTCACTCATAGGAATTTAGTTTTACAATTAATCCCTAAAGTCCCATGGCCATTTTTCTGCCAAAACCACTTAAAACTACCACTTCTACTACATTCACCTACAAAATAAATTTAAAAATATATTTTTTAGAATCTAACCTTAGGGTCTTGTTCTACACATGTCTTAGATGATGTGATAATTTTTCTATGATTTTTGACTATATAGAATGAAAGATATTAGCATTCAAAGTGAAAGAAAAAAATTTCTTTCAAGAAGTTGCTATGATTGCCTGCAAAACAAGAAGCTCCATAACTTTCACATCTCTAATCCAAATGAAATGAATCAAAGCTTTTCATTTACAAAAAATGTAAACCACAAAAACAAAAAAATTATTTTAATTTTTTGTAGATTTTTTTGGCTGCCTGGTCTCCCCCATTTTGAGGTTATTGTGGCGGAGCTTTTGCTCCTGGGTACCAATTGAAATAAAAATTATATCCCTAGAAAGCTCTTACGTTTTTCTATCTTATGAGAAAGTTTCAAAAAGTTTTAATAAAAATTGAGATCATAGTAGCCTGTCCGAAATCCATTTTGTCCTCCGTAGGGACAATGGGACCTTAGGGGTTAATGTAAATTTTTGTGAATTTCCCAAATTTGCAATAATTATTTTTGAAGAGAATACATTTAGTCCTCATAGGCCTTGAAGAATTTATTGTATGATGCTTATTTTATCTATCTCTAGTTAATCTTCTTATAGCTAGTGTACCAAATCCATGCACATTTCATTTATGAAATTGTTCTAGACCAAGACCCCTCTTGCATCAAATTTTTCAATTTTTTTCAATACAAGTGCTAAGTATCATCAAAAGAATTCATGATCACAACCTCTCACTTCACTTCACTTATAACTATTTTTTTATTTTTTAAAAATAAAATGCACAGTTTCCATTAAAAGACTCTAAGGTAGGTGGCTAGAATTCCACCCCTCTTCTTCAGACCATCCCCTAGTTGGCTTTAAAATGAACCTTAACCCCTAAAGGACCAAACAACGTTGTTTAGCAACATAGTGATTTTGGACAGCTCACTATGAATGGAGTTTTCATTTTTTTTCACTAAAATTTTCACACAACATGTGTCCGAGGAGTAGCTTTAAGGCTCAACAATTTTCATAACTTTTGATTACATGGTTAAAAAGTTATTGTATGATATGTAATTTTCTTTGTTCTGCGGGCAATTCGGGCAAAAAAAAAACTTCTGTAAAAATCACTTTTTTTTTAAAATAAAAATTTGAAATTGGTTTTCTAGATTTATTTATACATGGATATCTTTGAATCATTCCATTTTGATTAATGAGATGAAAGTTATGAGGAGTTTTAGTTGTAGGTAGTTTGAAGGTGGTTATGGAATCTCTACTCTAAAATAAACTTTGAAGTCCTTTATTTAACTCAATTTTTAATATTCTTGGAATAAAATAAAATAATTGTGTGTAGATTGTTTATTAAAACATTACAAACATTGGGATTAGCATTTTTCAATTTCATAAATAAATCGTTAACAATTTTGTATTTTGAATCATTTTCTACTTCTTTCTACTTTCTATTTTTTTCCTATATGTTGTACAATTCCAAATGATTTGAAAATTTTCAAGCATGTAGCCACCTTGCCTTGAAGAATGAATCCAAAGAGTAACCACTATTTTGGACATTTTTTCATAATGATATGACCTTAAGAAGTGCAGCTGCCTAGGTTTTCGTAGGGACAAAAAAAGGATTTTTGTTACTTCAAATGTTAATATCTTGCAATCTACACGGTGAAAATTTCAGAAAATGTTTCTACATATTCTCAAACCAAATTAATATAAGATCCTATGGTTAGATGTATCAAAAAAAAAATTTCAAAAATTTGGAACTCGTACTAGAGATGGTAGTTTTAGAGCAGTTTTGGTGAAAACATAGTCAAAATCCTTTAGGGGTTAAGAGGTTGGTAAATGGGTAATCAATGTTCCTTTGATGATGAAAGAGTGGTTTATCATTTACCAATTGTTTGTTCATACTTTGATAGGGAACGTAATTAGAGCCAATGTGGGTCCATTTTTGAAGACATGTATGTGCATTCAAAAAAGAATTTCACTCAAACTTTGAATGTTAATATCTTTTAATCTGTATGGTCAAACTTCATGAAATTTTTACCACATGATCTCATACAAGTAAAATACAAGATCCTACGGTTAGATTTTTTAAACTATTTTTTTTTGTTGCTTGGGATGAATTGAGCAGAAATGGCAGTTTTGAATGATTTTTGACCAAAAAAGGCCTTGACACTTTAGGAGTTAAAGTTTAGTATAGGTCACATTTACAAACCTTGTTTATTACTTTTTGCATGCTACAGAGCTTGTTTTTAGATCACATGTGTGGGTTTTGCAAGGCCTAGGGATCATAAATAGGTACCTATGGCAGAATTCTTTGGAAATTCATAAGTGATTCATAAATGCTCTGAAAAATATGAAACCACTTGGATTAGGTTCCAAATCAATTTTTCTTCAAGTGGTAAATAAAGACAAATAATTTTATGCATCCAAAGACCATCAAAAAGGCCGACCAGCCCTTAAAGGATCCCTTTTTGAACCCTACCTTAAGTTAACTGGGTTTTGATGCAAAGAAGAACTCAAGTTGTTTTTTTATAAAAAATTTGAGGTGGCCTTATGTGTTAGGATTATGTTGATGATCATATTGTTTGGATGATCAAATCATGAAATAACAGAAAAACTCTTTAGAAATGCACCGACAAGTGTCACAAATTTTCCATAAACATTTTCTGTGACAAGGTACTGATACGATACTCTCACAGTGAGTCCATTGAGCTTAAACTAGTACACTCTAAAAGTGCTCCTGCTCTAAAAGTGATCACTAATACAGAGGTAGATTTTTCTTTCATCAATGTATCAATAGTGTACATTATTTTAGGAGGGTGTTGCTCCTACAGTGACTACTACATTTCAACTTCAAAAATTTGTAACTAATTTTATAAAGGCCCAAAACAAATGAAGAGACTTGAATTCAATGCCAATTCCAATTTTTTTCTTATGAAAATTTATTGAAACTTGTTACAAGGAGTTTAGCTCTCCTTTCAAATGCAATGAGCTCTTAAAAGGTTGCTTTAAGAGTAGACTACCTTAATTCCATGGTACGTTAAGTTAAGTGAACTAAAAACTCTCCCATTGAAACCCAAAGTATTGTAGGAAGTTCTAAAAACATGTAGGCTCTAAAACCACACACTTCTTCAAATGTACACTTTTTGTACATGTTTCTTTATCATAGCCTTCGCCAATATACAAACAATGTACATTTGAGGAGGACGGTGGGCGATTTTAGAGCCCTATGCCATTTCAACTTTGAAATTTCATAACTAATTCCTCAAAGCTCCAAAAAACATGAAACGACTTGGGTTAGATGCCAATTCCACTTGTCTTCCAAGTAAAATTCAAAAAAAACAAAAAACAAAAAACATTTGAAGAAGCTTCACCTCCCCAACCCCTAAATTCAGTTCCTGTTCTTAAATGGCAATTTATAGACCTCCTCCTGCCTTCCCTCCCTCCCTCCCCTTCCACTAGGTCAGGTGAAGGCTGTCAGACTGCTTGCCAAAGCCTTCGGCTTCCCCGACCACATGTGTGAAGCGCTCTTGATTAGTTGGTGGAAGGCTAATTCCAGAGGACGTTTGAGGGGAAGAAATTGATTGATTGGACAGGCCGGATCACTGTCTTGCCTGTGGTGGGTGTGGACCGTCTGCTTACTCCTTGATCATCGCACAGTTTGCACTTGCTTTGGAGAATATCAGCTTCATGCAGGGTGGGAAGGGAGGGAAGGGAAGTTATAGTGCTACACAATGGAACAGGCCGTCCTTCCTTGGAAAGCGTCGCCAGCCAGTGGACGGAGGAAGAAGGACGACGGGCGGGTTTACCCACAGCGACGGAGCGTACTTTCAGTTTTGCCTTGGGTTCTGTTGACGTGATTTTTTGATTGCGGAATGACAGCCAGGGTGCAGTGAATAGCCAGGGCTTTTCATTTGAAACGGATCTCTACGATATTATGTGCTTAGTAATATAATATATGGAGGCCGTCACGGCAGGAATTGGTGAAGCAATTAAATAAGAACAGACTACTGTGGGATTTCACTACATTTCAGGGTGATTTTTCAACAGAAATCAAACAGTTCGAGATGGAAACTTCCGATTTCATGTCGATCTGCTATGAGGCTAGCTAGCTGTATGAAGCTTTCCTAGTTATATAGTTTCTGCTTCACTTTGAAAACTCCCTTACAAATGAGTATTTCGTACAAGTTGAAGTCTATAACTACGTATCTACATACGGAATGATAAAAAAACTTTGGTTTACACATTTACAAGATAATGTTCCATGCTATAAGGTACACCTATTTGGAAAATTTTAGATATTTTTTTTACATATTTTGAGTACAATATAATTTTCTTCACTGTTTCTTCAAAATTATACAATAATTTCAAATGCCCACAAAAAGAAAATTGAAAAGAAATGTAGACTTGTGGAAGACATGTGATTTTTGCTTCTGGAATAATAATTAAAAAATAAATAAAACTCCCTTCATATATTAATAGTGAAAAACTTTGTAGCGTACAGATTGCGAGATTTGGACGTTTGAAGCTATACGAACATGATCAACCCGTGATGCAAGCGTCCAGCTGTTAAGTATGAATTTATTTTGTGATTCAAGCCAGGCTCACAGACGGAAGGCATGGGAAGTCAGCTCAAATTCTTTCCTAATATGAATCTAGAGCATAAGTTAAGATAATCCAAAGCCAGGCTCCCTGAACCGAAGGCATCTCCGCACTAAGTTAATAAAAATTCATAGCCAGGCGGACTTGCTTGCTTGCTTCCAGTGTAGACTAGCTTCGTCTGCAAAGATCCTGATGGCAGGTGCAGTCGCCTATCGCGTGGCCCTGTATTCCTGTAACTTCTGCATCCAAGACAAAAAGGAGGGCATCATGTTCACTAAGTTACAAGTTGTTAAAACCTGTCTTCTCTTGAGCGAATTTCAGTTGTCATATGTCATACACCAAACAGCCTAGCTACTCCAGTCTGCAAACTGCTTCAGTTATCGTAAGCCTAGCTACACCACTCTGAGCCATCACAGGATTCATCCTGAGCTAGCTAGGGTCTGCATCCATCTGGGCCGTCTGGCACACAGTCTAGCTAGGGCATCGGCAGCAGCCTCCCTCGGCCGTGCTTTGGTCAACACTTATCACTGGAAGCCATTAGGGGAGTCGCCCAGCACGCCTTTCACCTCGTTTATGTTACCCCACCACGTCATGATACCGTTCACGCATGCGAAGGGCAAACCAACTTGTGCGACTGTCTGTCCACGCAACTGCCATTGATCATCACTCGGGGCACTCCAGGGAGGGAGGGACGGACGGACGGACGGAGTCCACCATGAGGAGGAGGGATTCAGGCATGGCAGCAGCGGCATATACATACATATATATATATAACTTACATTGAATTCCAGGGTTTCCGTGAATTGATTTGTGACACCTTCGATCTGTCTGCATTCATTTTCCTCATAAACATTACGATTATCCACCCAAACTGAGGTTTGAAATCCTCCAACTTTAACTAATAGGAGGGAGTGATGACTGATCAATCCCCTGCCACTGCTGTCACGGTAGTACCTAGTTGTCACCAGTGGGTAAGAAGGCTTGTGTGAAGAAGGCCAAAGACAGGGACAGGGGACCTGATGGCCGGAAGTTTAGGCATATTGCTCCTCAGATAGCTACCGGTAGCTCCCTCCCTCCCTCACCCACCATGTGTGGATTTCCCATTTCAGGTGCTGCATTTCTGATTGATACCCAGCTAGCTTGCAGACGGAAGGGCAGAAGAGAAGACGGTACGCAAGCTCCTTGTGCAGTCTTTTCCCAGTGCCCAGTTTCTTCTAGCCACCTTTTAATTTCTCCCTCCCCCCTCCCCCCGTCCCCCCCTCCCCCCCCGTTCAGCATATCTCTCTCAACTCAACTCACTGCGTTCTAGCTGAAGTCCACTCAAACAGGGGATATACTGTATGCAGCCTGAGTTCCTGTTTGGTGTTGAGCTCCCATTCTCATGCATTTTAGTTCTCTCTCTCTTTGTCTCCGAAGTTTCTAGCTGTGAAGGCGCCAGGATTAGCAGCCTCGGTGGGAGCTTGTTGGGAGAAGTCGGTGTCCGGGTGGAGCTCACTGCAATGAGGTACGTCTCTAGCTGAAGAGCAAGAAATGGATGCTTGTAGTAGTAGTAGTGCTTCTCAATCCGAAGCAATAATATCATTTGGTTTTCTTTTCTTTTTCTCTTTTTCTCTTGCCATCGCTGTGAACGAACAAAGACTGTTTGATACTGCAATGTGAGAGCGAGCCAGCTGTGGCTTCCAGTTTCACAGCACATTGAATTTGATCAATTTTGGTTGGAGAGTTGCGCTTTTGTTTGAGCATGGTGTTTGGGTCGTCGTTGTAGGCTTGTAGCTAGCTAGAGAATTAATGGCCATTTCCTGAGGCTATGTAACTCGATTGCGAGAGATCCTGCTGCTGGTGTAGGTTCTGAATGTTTTGCAACTAGCCATTGCCAGTTCAAATCAAAATACCTGGCACGCATTCAATCAAAACGTACGGGTATAACATGTCTGAGTATCTAATATTCGTGCCAGGCTAGGCAAACTCTTCGTCGCAAACGAAATTTCTCGTTCTCAAGAGCTTTGCCCGAAATTATTAGAATACCGAAGCCTCAACTAATGTGCAGTACGTTGTATGCTAGCTCAGGAAGAGAAAAGCCCACACTCGAAGATGCCAAGAGCTTATAAATGAACCTGAAAGGTTGGCAATGCAAACCAGAAAGGTTCGCCTCTGTTTTCAGAATACCGAAGCCTCAACTAATGTCCAGTTTGTGTGCTCAGGAAGCGAAAAACTCGCAGTCGAAGTTGCGAGGGCTAACAATGGACCGGAACTCTTGGCAATGCAAACCACCTGCAGAACTCGGGGGTAGGATCCCCAAGCTGGATTTCCAAGAGTTCTTTGCCCCAAATGGTTCCCACCATCCCACAATGCAATTGCGAAACCTCTGATTTGCCCAAACAACCTCCGTTTCTCTCCCCCGGCCCAAGCAAGAATTTTTGCATCCATGAAGGGCCATCACCCCAAGATGCTGTTGTGCAACTGCATCTGCGCCTGGCAACCCGTCCGAGTCGTCCACGGCGACGGCCACATCCGCAGGCTCACTCCCCCAGTGACGGTCTCCGCTTTACTGCAATGCCACCCTCATCACTTCGTCAGTGAGCCCACTTCCACAGGCCCTCTCTTTCACTCGGGAATGTTACCTTTCGACATGGAGCTCGAAGAAGGACGCGTCTACTTGCTGCTTCCTCTTCCTCGCTTGCTGCCCCACTTGGCCAGTACGCCTGCTTGTCCTTGCTTCTCCCAGTGCAGAGATCCCATGGAGCTGGGCATGGAACTGGGGGTTTTAACGTCGGAGGACGTTTTGAAGGCCAAGCTTTTGCATCATTCCAGTGGGGAGGAGGGGCACCAGGCGGGGGAGTTTCTGGTGGTGGGCAAGAACATGCGGAAGCTGAGACAGAGAGTGACGAAGTCGAAGTTTGTGAAATCCTTGGTGAGGATGAGCAAGAGGATGATTCCGGAGAGGCTGTGGTTTCGATTCTCGTTCAGGAAAGGGGAGAAGGATCACTCTTCGAATTCGGCAGCTATGGGGAAGTCGGTGCAATACAGCTGCTCCAGAAACAGGTATTTAACACAAGAAGAAGCTCATGTTCTGGTAGATCATATGTGGTTGTTTTTGCAGTTTTGGAGAGAGTTTGTTTGGTATTTTTTATATGTTGAAGTCATTTTTTTCTTGGATTAACAGATGAAATGTCTTCGCTCTATCCAATAGCGGTATAAGTTTTTTCCTATTTGAAATGTACTTTCCATAATATGATCAATCAAAATGACCGTGTTGACATCGTTCAACCAAAGTGTCAAAGTGGCCGTTATGACATCGTGAATCTTTCGTTCATTAAGCGTTTGAGTCCGCAATTTTTTCTGGTGGCGCTTCTGTTCACAACAAGGAGAAGTGTCGATTCGAGTTTTGGTGAAATCTTTGGCGTTTGATGGAATGGTTGGTAATGTGATGGCAATTTTCTTCAGGTGGAAACCAGGTTTGGAGTGCATTTCGGAGGTGGATTTGCTCACCGGGTTGCTGAATAATCGAGACTCTGAGGGGGGAACGACTGTAGGTGATCGACAGCAATGGCATTAGCTAGCTCGCTCGCTCTTTATGAGGTTTGTAGACATAGAATAATCTTGTACTGGTCATTTCGTTAGTGCCACCTCACGTGTTTGTAATAGTAGGTCCCTCATCTAGAAGGTAGGGACACCGAAATTAAAGTCACCGACCACCTTTTTCTGTAGAGCATAGCCTAGTTTTGATTATTAGACTGGTCAAATGTTTATATGTGTCATGTTGGCGAGTGAAGGAGGACTCCAGAGCACCAAAGAATGTGTTTCTTTGGATACTTACTGTGTGCTGAAAGGTATCAAGTGCCAAAGTTATATATTGGTACACCCTTCTTCAACAAAAAAGTTATGAATGGATTAAAAGATGTGCAACAGCTGAACCTCTGATCAAGCGATGACTTTGGGTCTTTGGGAATTCTGGTTTCCAACCTTACAGCAAGTGTTTTTACATGTTGAGCAGTTGCTAACTATGCCTAATCACAGGAACCATAAATCTGCATTTGAAACTAATTAAGCTTGGAGGATTCCAGAGATGTGGACTCAGTTTGATGACGTGACAACATGATGCCAAGTGGATTATTTAACCCAGTTTTCTTTGATTGAGGGAGATATGATCAATGTGAGCCTTAAGATGACCAAAAAATACCCCAAAAAACACACTAATGATGTTTGTGAAATTGGCATGATTCTGTTTGCCAAAAATTGTGACATTCGTCTGTACAGAGGTTCAATTTTAATTAAAGAAAATGAAGTTCTCCGCATTGTGAACTTTATATACACTTTGAGAGTCTGCATGAGTGTGGGCATGTCAAGGTTATCCAATGAGTCCCTAAACAGTTGTTAGCCCTTTTTGATTTCCACAAACGCATTGACTTCTCCCCCTGTCGGAATGAATCCACCAATTGGTGCGTGCTGCAACAATTTTCTGCACCTCTACAACTGTGAAAATTAATCACTGCAAACTGTGCAAAACCCAAGTGAGAATACGGTACAATTTGTGGATCACCACTGGCTAGAGGGATGGTCAAAGCTTTTAAGTCAAGTATCAGCTGCAGTCGTAATAAAGACATTCTCTTTGCTGAGGAAAAGGGAACTGATTAGGTTTCTTGTCACTGGTCAAGCCATTGCCACCTTTAACGTACAGTACATGCATTGGAGCTCGGTGTTTTTTCAATTCATTGTCTTCAGTTGGAGAAGGGTTATCTGTCAATCGGTCTCTTCCTTCTCGTTTTGTGATCACCGTAAGTCTTAGTTTCAATGAAGGCGCGCAACAGACTAAGGCAACAGCAAAAGTTGTGCCAAATGTCAAGATGCGTCAACTGATATTGGATTGGAGAATAACCAAATGTGGTCGAATTAGTTCTTGAAATTGGAGTGGTTCAGAGCTCCAAAATTGTGATATTCATCAAGAGAAGAAAGCCCTGAAAACTAGAGCTGGTACAGATTACAAATTTCGAGGCTGAAAAACGCCAATGCTGACAATTTCCGCCAAGTCAATGAATTTTTGAAATTAAATCCTCTTTTGAGGACTTCCACTGCAACTCCATCTCCATCTTGTCATGTGAAATATTAAGATTTGCTGGGTCTGCTTTGAAATTGACACAGTTTTAGTTGCATGACTAAAACCCCAGATCAATACCAACAAAATAACACTCAACATCAGTTGAAATATACAACCATAGTTTATGGAGTGACACTCCCTGATTCAACATTTTCCCTGCTCAAGATTGCTGTCACAATTCTTTTTATAAAGTACAGTACAAGGTTTCATTTTGATACATAAAAGTTATGCTTAATCCCATAATTGACCTCTCAAGGTTTAAAACAAGTTTCAAAGTCCCATTCAAAAGATTGCTCAAAGGTTGGGTTTTGTTCAATCATGTTCAATCAAGGGTTTGAAAAGAAAAATGCCATAGCACTAAAGAAAGCCTATGTTATGAAAATAAAATGACTCTCCTTATTCAATGTGAGACTACATTAAGCACTTCTAGGCTCCTTCCTTTCATAAAAGGTCCTGAATTATGGAGCATAAAGCACTCGTAATAGTGTCAGGCACTATTACAAATATCTACAACCTTTCACAAAACTTTAGCACAAGATGTTTGAAGAGACAATAAGATAACTACACCTATAATTATGAACACTTATTAAGGATTAAGGCCTTCTAACTAATTGTAACACATCTAATAGCTTTACTTTTTGAATTTTGAAAGTTTTTTTGATGTTGCAAGTAGGAAAACGTCACAATTAGGCCCTCCTACTCGTGCTCCTACCTTTCCCTTGTAGATGGAATTTGTCACAATGTGACATGAAATTTTGTGCAACATGTTCTTGACTCATTATTGTTAAGAAACTTAATGAAACAAAATAAAAAACAAACAAAGTGAAACTTCTTTGTTAGTGATCTTGATTGTCCTTTGAAATGGATCACAAAGAAAAATCATTGATTTGTCCAAAAAAGTTCTATGGATCCAATTGTCAAATTTGGTCGCCAAATTTTTATATGATTCATTGACTCAAAGCTTTAAAAACTAAGACTAAAATAGATTTAAGTTTAGGTCATGTCCTATAAAAGTGTCAAAGTTGTAGAATTCCATCAATTTAGCAAAAGTGATTACAACATGGTTAGACATGGATGGATACAAAGAACAAGTTGAAACCTAACCGCAACAAATTCTCCAATTGAATAACTTTGATGTATTGAAACGTTCCAAGAGACGTTGCTTCCATGATCTCTTTTGACGGCTTGTTTTGTAGAGATTCAGTTCAAGTTAGTCAAGAGTTTATTCTTGTTTGTGTCAATGGCAAAATGGTGTCTTTCTTGAAATGACATATGAAGGAGCAAGACTTCAACTGAAGCTTTCAAAGTTTTAAGGATGAGAGGAGTTGTTGCTCTTGTGAAACGACACGAAATCAGTAGCTTGAATTCAAATTGGAAGTCAAATTCCGCTTGATTCTTGCAGTAACTTCAAATATAAGTAATCGACTGTGTTGCAATGGCAGCACATTCCAGTCAGTTGTGTGTTTTGAAACGTCAATTTGTTCGATTGCCCCGATTCAGGGAGACGAAATTGTTCTGAAAAATAGACGGATTCAGATTCAGCTGCCTTTGAGAATGCCAATGTCGTGAAATTTCCGGCTAGAGAACAAAATTGACGTTACGGTGTCCTGCAAGAATCGACAAACAATTCTGAAACAGAGATTATAAATCACTTTGATAACGATGGGGAAGACAAAGCTTCCAGCCTTTTGGGCAGAACCAGAAGACATGGAACCTTTCCTCAAGCTTAAGGTTGTAGCACTTCCCAGTTTCCATTTCTTTGCAAAACAATGTAAGGCAACTAACTACATGTAAAATCGCCCAAATAAGCATTTGAGCATGGTTCCTGTTGTGTAATTGTGAAAGTTATTGTTGGACATTGTTGTAACCCTAAAGGAGATTCAGATTTTTGTTGCATCCATTTTTTGGACATTGTATGAGTAAATTCTGAATTTCATAGTGCAAAAAATAGGTGTACCCAATATCGACCTTAAGCTCTCATGAAGAGATGTTGTACATTTTTGGCAAGAATTTATAGGGTTTTGGTTTGGAAACATATTTTTATTATGTGTAGTTATTTTAAAGTGGATTTTGAAGCATCTCTAAATGGATATTGGTTGTAGATCTTTGTCTACTAGCTATCAAGATTTGTTATTTCTTTTTTGGTTCACTTGGATTTGTTCATTTTTTGGAACAAGATCTTGAATTATTTTGCATAAGTGAAGTTACATAAGAATCCCCATGACATTGGTGAAACCTAATTCCTTCTTGCATTGAAGGTAGGTATACTCTACATTACATTGAGAGGAAGGGATTGAAGGCCTATACATGTAAAATCTATCTGATTTCATCTACCATGGATTGGATTTAGGCTCGAGATCTTTTGAAGACTCCCCTTGGTGTGGTTGTCACAGTGTTGGGAGTGAAGTAATTCTATATGCCTAATCTACTTAAGTATGCAAAATAGACGTCAATAATCCTTGAGTTATTTGGATGTTATTGTTTAACACTTTTGGTGCCATCATATTCAATGACAATGTATATTCAAGTGTTGTTGACTTCTCTCAATTGTTGAATCTAAATAATGCAATGAGTTCAAAACTTTAGCATGAGGAAAAACAAGATTGTGGAAATTGATGTTATTATAAGCAGATATGAAACAAAAGCTCGAGGAGCAATAGGGACCGGAGTATTATGGGTAGAGTATCCAAATCGCTTTCCAGGTCCTTTAGAAAAAGATATGAATGGGTAAGCAGGCAGTGTTTCCTAAACATTTATGCTAAATTTTCCACTTCAGCTACACTCACAATAACAGTATTGTTTCTGCTTTCCAGTAGCACAAGGAATCCATTTTGAGTTCTGGTGTATGTTTAAGCTTATAAACCTTGAAAAGGACAGAATCGTAATCCGAACTACAACGCAGGAATCCCTTCTTTTTTTATTTCAACTTTCTATTCTTCGTCAATGTTAAACTTAATCATAATTTGTTTGTTTGAGTGCAGGTATTCCCGCCTCTCTGATGGCGACCACCTATGGCGTGACTTGAAGGAAATGAATGCTGTTAGTAACTGATTCATTGCCTGCCCAGTTCAATTTCTTCCTTCCTATTATCGACGAATGCACTTGCTGGAAATTTTTAATATGTACTGTAATGTGTGCCCCATTATTTAGCAGTTTAAATTAGATCTTTGAAGCTCACATCATTCACCCAGTCTCTCCAACTTATGTTAGATTTTCATGCATGACTGTTTCAATTGGTGTACGTTGCCAACAGATCAAGGAAGAAGAAGAGAATGTGAGGGCCATCATCGACAATGACAACGATAAGTATGCAGCGGAATTGATTGCTGAAAATGAGAAGAAGAAAAAGAAGAAATAAGCTCGAGTTAAGTTAGTTTTTTGCAAACTCTCTCAACATGCAACTTTCATTTCTCGTCTCCGTCGCACTGGAGTGTCTGTGAGATAAGTTTAACTCTCCCAACTTTCACTTCTCATCTCGCACTGGAGACTAGTGTCTGTAAGATTAGTTTAACTCTCTCAACTTTCATTTCTCATCTCCGTCGCACTGGAGATATCATGCAGTAAAGTACTTTCTGACATTCACAAAACGATTGAGAGGTATTTGAGTATTGCAGCTGCATTAAGTGCTGCACGTGGTGGGCGTATCACTACCTTGTCACTCCACAACATGAGATAAACGGAGAACCATCCAGATTTGCAGTTTGGGTATCTTGTGCAATGTGCTTATTGTTGCCTGTATTCAAAACAAAGACTGAATTAGATGAGTGGACTGAAATGCAAGTGGAATCATAGTAGTCCAATAAGAACTAAAACTGATATGAATTTTCAAACACATTTGGTGCAAAAATAATAATAATAATAATAATAATAATAATAATAATAATAATAATAATATCTAATAAGAATAACTCAATTTCTATTAGTGGTGATTATGGGTAAGGTAGCTGATCCCTTTCCAATCACTTAAGCAATTTAGGATATCTGAAGTACAAGTATGGTGAGGAGAAAATTTCCCCATTTAGAGAAATAGATTTTAGAAGGATTTCATATTTCTTTACATTTTTTTCTTCAAAAACAAAATTACCATGAAGTTTTTTTTGTGAAGATTCCATTCAACCTATTCTTGTGATAAAGATCACCCTATTTCCAACCATAAGATGATTACAAAATTGGCAATGCTTCAATGTAAGTGATAATTGTGGTTTCCAATGTACATCTTGTGATCATTATATGCTTTCAATGTACACCTCCCTAACATTTTTGCTACTCCTATTTTGAATTGTCAGCATAAATTGTCACCTAAACCACAATTGATCAGAAACATAGCAGCCTAACTAGTGAAAATGGGTGCTTGATCGGAAAGGGGTTGGCTACCTTAAACTCACCCTAAATTAATGGCGTGATGAAAATTTTCATGCATTCGTGGAGATGCCGTCAAGGAAATAAAGATTATAGTTTAACCGAGTTCTCTAACAGAAGGTCGTTTCCAAAACAGTACTATGCTACCCTGTTGAATTGAAGAGCGACTCTGACAATTTTAATACTATCCCTCGTCGTCGTAGTCGTCGTCGTCACCTGTGCTGCCGGCTTGAAGGTCATCAATGAATTCCATTTCTGTGAATCTGTGAAAGAAGTTACAACCATCATGTGCCAGGGGATTTCAATGGCCAGTTTGTTGACTGGAAATTGACGAAGGAACTAAGCTTCAGTACGTCGTCTACGTAAGCTTAATGAATATAAACTTCTCCGTCCCACCAGCACTGAAGTTCAGTTCATATAGATTTCTTCACTCACATCATCTCAACCTTCTTCACTGGAAGCGTCATGATGCACGACACATTAACTTAAGGGAAATCAGTGTAAGGAAACCAAATTAAACCCGTTCCCAACCCTGGTTGGAATCGACTCTTGCATATAATTGATTTTATGTCTCAAATTTCCTCCAAGAGAATGTGGAAATTTACACTACACTAGGAATTTGGCACATTGGGACCTCTTGCAGAGGAAATCAGTTCATTGGACACTTAAGAAATTGACACATTGTAGGAATCGATTTGAAAAACAAAACAAACAACTTATAAAGTGAAAAATTGATCGTAAGGATCATACCATATAGGTCCAAGGTCAGCAAACTCTTGAGTCAAGCTTGACAATAGTTACTCAGAGCCTTTAGTCCCTCTGGAGACAATACGAAGGTCTGATTGGAATTGGCATTTGGAATTGGCATCTAGCCCAAGTCGTTTCATACATCTGTCATGGATTTCAGACCTTTGTGAACATCAAATTTTTTAACTGCAATTTCAACAACACGAGTTTGAAACAGTTTACCATTCAGCAATAAAGATCCGTTTTCTTCGTATCAAAAATTACAATATACATAGGTCGTCTTATCAACCGGCCCAGGCGCCGAAACAGCATAATGAGTTTTAGTGCTCACTAAAGATATCTATGCTTCAGAATCTAATTAGTACTAGATAGTCATGATCTTGTAAATTTTGTCATAAATCACTGGACTAGGGAATCTGGAACCACGTCATGTTGGTTCGATGCAAGAGAGGTTTTAACTTACGTGGAACAGTTGTAGAGAAAACACACGTTCGCATATTATCTGGAATAAGCTACGTATCACACATATATGTATAAAATGAGTGCTTTTCCAAGCACTCCTTACCAGGCTTCATAGCATTTCCTTACCCAAAGCTGTCAAACTTTGAATGGAAACCGGCCTGGATATGTTCGTGCTACTGGAAGGAATCAAAATAGGATCAGAATTGTCCCGAATTTCTATAGTGCAGGTCAAGACTGTTCAGGAAACAACAGACGGAAAATGGAAGATTGACGCCGTAAGATGGTAAGAGCTCACAGCAGATCGACCTCTTTGTTGTGGATCCAGCTGAAGGCCTTCTTCCTGGTCTCGCATTTAGCTGCACGGCTCTGGGTTCGTTCGGCAAGCCTGCGAATGCGGGTGGGCAGCCTACATACGAAGTCTTGGGCTCTCTGGGCTTCACTGGACAGCCCTGTCAAGCTCTCCACATTCCAAAAGGTAATCAAATGGTCCATAATGCTGGCATAGTCCATGGCCGTGTAGACGCCACACCGCTGGGCCACGGAGGAGAAATCGTCGAAGAGGCTCTCATTCTCTCCATCGTGCATCAGGTGCGCTGGCATGATGATTTTCTTCTTCATCATCTCCTGGAACGACAACATGGCCCCGTTGGGATCCAGCTCGAAGAACTTGCCCACGATGCGGCTGTACGCAATCTCATGCCGCTTCTCGTCCGAGGCGATGATGCCACAGATGGTGGCCAGCTTGTGCTCGCCAAACTGCTTGGCCTGACGGGCCGTGTTGCCGTGGGAGATGAACGTGGCACGCTCCTGAAACGAGGTGTAGATGAATCCATTGTAAGCGTTCTGATCAATTTGAGGCTCCTGCAAGTCACGCAAACAATGTTCATCATCAGACACTCAAGGGTCGTTTTATTTCAGTACTACCAACAACACACCACATTCCAATTTCATTAAAAATTGCTACTCAAGAATCCTATTCCATCGATTCGATTAATTCCATTAAATGTGAGCTAAAGTTTGTATATTGACTTGCAATTTAACCCTGGCTAGCTGCAAAGAGCCAATAGTAGTAGAAGAATGCATGTATATCAGAAGTCAATGCTGATTCTGATTCTCAATGTGAAGGTTGCAGGCTTATAAGGACTGAAATTAAAGAATCTTAGTCAAATTCGCTTCAAATAGGAAGTGTGCTGGAAGGGCTAAACCACTGGAAGCTGACGCACCATGCTCAAGCCGATCAAATACTGCGTTGTGCGTTCCACCATGCGCATGTCCACCCGTCCCGACAGGTAGAGGTACCGATTGAGCAAGTCGCCATGTCGATTCTCCTCTGCCGTCCACGCTCGAATCCACTTTGCCCATGGCGTCTGGCTGTGCCCCGTGGTGTCCCCCACGCCTTTAAAAGTGTTTAACATCGTCTGGTACGTGGGGAGCGCTTCTTCGGTGATCATATCCCCCACCAAGCAGACCAAGTGATCATCGGGAAGCTCCTTCGCCCGCTCCCGAAGCGCCTGCACTTCGTCGAAGAAGCTCTCCGAAGATGAGTCCGGGAGGAAATCCTGAGGCTGCCAGGATATGGACACGGGCTTCAGCATGGGCAGAAGGTGGTCCTGAGCCCAGCTGTCAAGGGAAGCTATGACCTCCAGCTTTTCAACTGGGATGGGATCCGGTTGGCGAGTCCATTGCTGGTAGGGAGTCATTACTTCACGGAGAGAGGGATTCATGGTCACCTTCCTTTCCCTGAAATTTGCACAACATCACAAATGGCGAATCAAATCCTGCAACTCTCAAGCTTGCCATGTCTAGCCAAATGATGTTCTCAGAATAGTGGCTTCCAGACCTTGGGCTTGGAGACCTTGGGCATTGAAAGAGAATGTGATTGAACTTGCACTCAACAGTGTATGCTCAGTGCCACTTGGACATTCACTATTGAAAACCTCCACCATAGAATGCATCCCATTAGTGGGTTTCGCACTTTTATATTCCTAGGTAAGAGTTTTTTAGTTCAACAAAGTTTTCTGAACTCTTTGAACTCTTTGACAAGTGGAAGACACAGTACTCCATAGCTTGAAACCCACAAATATGAGAGGAGGAAAAAAAACTTGAGGTAAAACAGGGGAAGTAGGAGTCGCCCACCTGGGAAGGGACGTGGTCATAACGACCTTCAGCGCCTGGCGTCTCCTGTTGCTTCCGATTAAAGACGAAGACCTCTTGCTTGTTTCAAGCCTCCATCTTCCAGAGAACGAAGGCATAGAAGCTGCACGCATTTGCGCTTCCAGCAGCCCCTTGGACCCCATCGCTGGAATTAATCAATCGCACCACCGAGAGACTACAGAGAAATCAGTAGCAGGTCTACCGATGGACAGATCATATTTTCACTTTAGAAGCTTCCCGGAGCCGAATCCCAAGACTTTTCAAAGCTCACGAGATTCGATGATTACTGAACGACCTCCACAGGATACCTCCACAGGACACTCTCCACTTAGCCTTTGATTCCAGGAACAACAACTTTATGATTTAAAAATAAATAAAATGACCTCCCAGCGACAATGCACAGCACTTGTATCACCCGCCCATGCCATCAAAATCCCCACCCAAAAAAACTCACACTCTGCAATAAAGACTCGCGCGCGCGCACTCGATACGACCTTCCAAATGCCAGGAGCCACACAGCAGTAAATGCAGAAGTGCGAAAGCCAACACACTCCAGCTTCTTCACCAAACTAAATTACGTGAGCCAAAGATTGGGAGACATGAACTCAAAATCTGGGATTGCAGGAAGTAGAGACGTACTGGAGGCAGCGGTCATTGAAATGAGACGTGCAAATTTCTGGGAATGTTGATGAATGCCGAAATGTGAGTGAGGGTGATTGCGAGGAGAGGAAGCTCATGAATGGTTTGCAGCCCAATTGTGACGCCGAGCGGTGATGGTGTTGCTTGGGAAAGTTGGGAGTGAAGTTGGTCGAGTTGGGAGGGAGTGATGGTGCAGCTGCGCGGCTATAAACCCGGCGCGCGAAGGCCCCCCCCGCCCGCTCCCCCGCGCTTTCGACCTGGCCTGGGCCGGTAGGTCGCATTCACACTGGCAGGAAGGTTCGTGCAGGGAGACTTTGGTACTTCCGTTCTTTATGGGATTCTGTTCGCGGGGCAGGCTCACTTGGGCGCCTGGGCGGCAGCATAATAACATTCCAGTCGAACTCCCTTCGTTCTGGGATCGCCTTCTTCAGGCTTCTTGCCTTCCTGCCTCCGGGAAGGCAGGAATGGGAGTGCAACAAGCATCTTGCGGAGGTCTAGCTAAGGAGGAATGTAAAAAAACAAAAAGGATGTCCTATTTTGTGCTGTTATAATTTAATTGGTAATACCTTTCCTAACGAATTGGGGGCCTTCAATTGCAAATATGAACTCAAAATTTGAAAAAGAAAAATCACATAGCAAATAAAAGGTTTCTACATTTTCCCTAGGGATGAAACACAGGGGAGAAATTGCCTCCACAAGAGGCTCATTGCACTACTATAGACTCGATCAAGAATCAAGTTTTTTTTCTTGCTTACTAGTGCAAGATTGCGCCAGAAAATCTATTGAATTAAATATTCTTTCTTGAAAAAAGAGTTTCCTTTTTGCATTCTTCCTCATCCTCATTTTCACGCACATGGAGCTCAATTTTCCAACAAATTCCCCATATTCTATAGGCTAAAATGCTTCAATTTTTCCTTGGTGGTATTCCTAGTTTAAGTACTAGAAGAGCTTCTTGTATTGGGACCCAAATTAGGTAAATTTTTGTTATTGTTAACTCTATTGATCCATTTGAGTTACATAATTTACTTTAACAAGAATGATTTGGTGAATTGTGGGGCCAACCTTGAATGGGATTGGTAAAAGTTGCTCCAAAAAAACTCAAATTTTATATAGACTTGTTGTTGGCCCCTAACCAAGGTTGGATTATGGTGATAAATTGCCAAAAGCATTTATACTAGATTCAACAAACCAAAGACCCAATCTAAACTTTACATAAAGTAATAAACTTACATAAGGTAAGGGCATGGCTATAATCAACTCTAGTAGCAATTAAGCATACTTGCTATTGTAATATATATATATATATATATATAGATCTTATTGGTGAGTGAAAGTAGGTTCCAATGCACTTTGATCCCTAATGTCCCATTAGCCCTACAAGGGTCAAAATGGAACTTCAAATAGGCTTGTACAATCTCAATATTCATTGTGATTTTTGAAAGCTTTTTGTGAAGCCAAAAGAACATATTAGTTTTGGGGGAATATAATTTTTATTTCAATGAGTGCTCAAGAGTAAAAGTCATGGCACAATAAGTAAAAAATGGAAGTTGGCAAACAACACAAAAGAAATCACAAAGAGTGAAAAATAATTCAATTTTTTCCAAAAATATTATACTTTTGTCTATATGTGAAGCTTTGATTTGCTCTATTTACAAATGAGGGCAAGAGAGGGTTGTTTTATGCCTATTCTCCAAGTTGTGAACTAGTTAGAATATTAATAAATAAATAAATTTAAAATAATAATATTTTTGAATTAATTAATTATTCTTATCTGACATGACATGGGCATGGCCACGTCAAAGTGCTAATTTGGCAGAGTTTCCATTGTTCCCTATTGTTCAAGAACTCCTGAGAACTTACAGTCTTCTTTTGGCCCCCAAAAATCTTCTAAAGTTTTGGACAATCTCAACATTTTCTTAAGAAAAAACTTTAGTACAAGATCTTGTAGTTAGAATTTAAATTTTTGTTTTTGTTTCCTTAGGTGAACACATTAGAATTGACAATTTAGAGGGTTTTTTTTATAGAAATGTGGCCTTGAAACTTTTCATTCATTATTTGAACATTGTCTCATGTTTTGATTGTGTACATGTTGTGTAATCAATATATAGTGTTTTTTACATTCTTTGGTCCAAATGTAGCTATTGCATTTTAGATAGTGTGTAATTATGCATGCACATACCTTAGAGCATCATCAATTCAATGCAAAAAATAATGATGCTTGGGGAGATATAGAGAGAGAATACACCCATTACAAAATTTGCAACATCAAACTTTGTAGCAATGGGCTCTTTATTTAGATTTCCTAACTTAGATGAAAAATGGATGAAAAAATGACTATTAAAATTAAAGACAAAATTGTGACACTATGCATCATACATCAATATTATACTTTTATTGGTATAAATTTAAAATTAGATATTATATGAATTAGAAGTGCATTAAGAATCGCGTATTGTACCCATAGGGCAAGATTTGTGGAAAATAATTATTTTTAAGAATGCCAAAAAAAATGAAATTCAAAAATTGATGAATTCAACAAGAATTAAATGACCAAATTGTTGTTAAAAAATAAAGATCCAAAGTTACAAAAAGAAAGGAAAAAAAGTGAAATTAGTAACTTGTGCAAAAGCCTCCCCGGATTCAAGCTACCTAGAATTTGGATGCTTTTAAAAAATATTTTTTCTAACTTCAAACACTATAATCTCACAATATGTGCAATTAAAACCTTCCATTTTTACTACAATGTAATGGAGTAGTGGCTACCACTTTATTTTATGGTAAGATGCAACAAGATTTGATTTGTCATCTTTGGAGGGGCATTACCATCAAATTGGGCCCATTTTGAATGTGTTTTTTGTGAGACATAGTCAAAGAACTTTAGGAGTAAAAGTAAGGTCATATAGTTTCATAATGCATATGTATCTTCAAGATTTTTCTCACTCATGCTTAAATCAAGGTATAAGATTTTGTTGGACAACCATATAATTCATGTACTATAGACCTAATTTGAAGAAGCAACAATATATTTGTATGTATACCAAACATATCCATTTTCCTTCCACATATTGCTCATCTAAACCCACCTATGTAAGTACTTCATTGTGCCTTCACTTAATTAATAAACCAATTCAACACCACTTAGTAAATATTCTACCACTATTGATAAATCTAATGTGATCCATTTATGAAACACCTACCTTAGTATAGTTTGGAGTTTAGCTATTTACATTTACGAAAATATAAATGACGAATGAAACATCAAATATTCATTCAAATGTATATACATTTGTCCAAATTTGGCATAGACCATCATTTCAGGATTCTATTCACTCAAAATTAGTGGCTTTTGAAGCTATGAGAGTTAATTACTAAATATTTTGATTTTCTTAAATTTAATGCCAAATTTCTAAATTATATTTCACAAAGCAATTTCTCCCTAACCTCCTCCTCTTTCTTTGTACTTTATCATGAATTTATGGGTCCTAGATAATGTTAGAAGCAACCTGTTTTCAATTTGGGCCAAAAATCTACCCTAGGCCGTATTTTTGCTCCTCTGAGCATTTTGATGAAGATTTCGCTCTAGTGTAAATAATCCTTCCATGTCGTCCTCCCATTCATCAAAAACCTCATTTTCCCCTATAACTCCTTGTGGAAAAATCTAATTGTAAAAAAATTGGAAGAATTCCCAAAGTACTCCTCATACCCACATCTACAAAAAAGTTTTAAAAAAAGCAAATAATTCCATTTTCAAGGAGCTACCCAAAATTACTATGTTGTCAAAAAAACGTAGTTTGGTCCTAATAAAGGGGTTATTCAAGTGTGGTACTATTTTTTTGAATCTTACTAATTTTATACATGGATAAAGTGTGAGTGTTTTTGCACCTATTTGTGAACTAAAATGGAAACCTACGGTTGTCTATTTTCCAAAATCAAAACTAATTTTATTGAAAAAGGTCCAATAAATATGAAACCACTTGTGATTCTAGATGCCCATTCTATTTAAAGAAAAATCACTAAATATTTCTTTTTTCTTTTTTTTTGAAACGTTTTTTCAACAATGAAAATTACCTGCCCTCCTTCCTTCAAAGTTCAAAGTCAAGCGAATCTAAAGACAATAACATATTGCTCGGTTCCATATAGTAGTAGTGTCGTGTCTGTATAATATGGTATACTTCATATATGAATCATGGGCCTCCGCCTTCCCTGCTCCTCCATGGTTTTCAATTCTTTCTTAGTTGCCACCATTGGCAGAGGTGCCCTTTGTCCTCCAAATTTTACAACCTAGTCCCACTACTAGTCCTATGCCTAGGGCTCTATGTTCTGCTGTCTAATGCATTACCATTGTGGACTTGAAAATTTTCATTCCATTACTCCCTCAAATGGCGTCGCCGCCACCTAATTTTCCATCACCATTGCATTCCTTTCAAGCTTCACTTCCGGATTAGCTCTTTGTGATGTTCATGGCTCCTTCTACTCAACTATTCCTTTCTGGGGTAATCGCAATTTTGCATCGCTCCCTCGCCATGCATTCTCCCAATTCATTATGCCTTGTACATTTTCTCAACCCGTCGTTGATTCTGTTTCAATTTTGGTTGACTTGGGGGAGTCTTATACTCGCTTGATTGTGCTTAGGTTGGATGGAAGCGCCAACGCTTATGGGATTACTTCACAACCTTCTTCCCTGTTTCACTGGATCTGTTCTCATTAGTTCAACTCGGAGTGCTTCGACTTGGTTCCAACTCTATTTTCACTCACTATCTACTTCATTTCAGCTCGATTTCCACTCATTTTGAGTTCATTTTGAGCTCATTTCAGCTTGTTCCCCATTTCAACTTGTTTTGACTTCTTCAAATCACACCCAGTGAATTTATATCCATGTTTTCTTCTTTGGTCTAATTCTACAACTAATTTTCAATTTTTTCAATCTCTTTCTTCAATTCTCATGCACTTAATTGCAATCTACAGATAATCTTATGAACACAAACATTGAACAATTATGAGAGGGGCTTGATCACCAGAATTATGGACATGTGATATGTGCTAACGTGATATTTTCTATCCAATATGTGAACAAATGTTGAAATTTGGAGCACCACTATAATATTTTATATTGCCACATTCACACTTAATAAAAAATGAAAAAAAAACCTTGCTTGCCACCAATGTTTGGGGAGAACAACTAGTTAGTTCATTGCTAGCCAGTGGAATTGGGAATAAAAACACATTTGCAATTTGAAAATACTTAAAAAAATCTGGTAAAAAAAACTATAAAAATTCTATTTAGAGAAAAATAGAGAAAAACAACTTGGTACTTGAAAAAAATTCAATATGGGGATTAAAGGAAAATAGTTGGTAAAACTCAAAAATATCCCAAAAGTTGCTAGCCATAGTTGATAGCTATTCGTCTTGGTGGGGTGCTCATAAACTTTTTTTTCTAAAAAAAAGATCTTAGTAGTGTTGGCTATAGTGGTGCTGGATTTTTTCCCAAAATTAGCAAAGTTGTTGTGCTTGCAAAATTTTGTAGCCATTTATTCTTTAATATTTTACTTGGCTATTAAGGTCGGCATTCATTAATTAAATAAAAAATCAATAATTGAATGTTTTTGGAAATTATTCTAAGAGAGTTGAAAAACAAATAAATTAGTGTTCAAAATTGCTTAAGTATTAGAAATTGGATCAAATGGTGAAATTGAAACCCGGTTGGAACCTTATGTTGAAAATTTAATAATTTAATTTTTATTAAATTATCACCTATACCATTAGGAATCAAAATATTATGTTTGGTGATGTGAAAGATGAACCTCCATTGACATATTGCAAGTAGGAAGGATGAACAGATCCTTCTTATATTAAAGTTCATTGTTCTTCATCAATCTTGAACTTTGGAATATTTGAAGCAAGGTGGGAGCTCAAAAAAAAATTGAAATAATTGGGTTTATGCAAGAATGTCATACTTCATTAAAGCATTGTCTATTAATGTTTTGCAAAATTAGGTCAAGTAAAAGAATGTGAAAACACAAGTTGTGTTTCACTTTTACGAATCCGTTTGTAATTTGGAGTCTCTAAAAGAAGGTTATGAAGGTTTAAAGTTCAATTTTGAAAACAATTATTGCATTATTTTGACTTCACTATGAACAATTGAGCTTTTTCATGCTTTAATTTACATATCCCACATGGATTGTTGTACTTCCTACTTCCCTATTTCTATAAAGAACTTGCTCTCTCTTTGTGAGTCAAACATCAAGTGGCTTATATAGAAACCTAGAATACAATTGGATAAAGTGGCCACATACAAGTTATTTGAATATTGGAAAAAATTAATTTTTTTGTTAAATATTAAAGTGTCTATTAAAGTATTGTGACTAGTTTGTAGTCTATCTTTTGAGTGGATAGTTAGATATGGTATTATATGTTTTTATATAAACTTGTTGAGACTTACTATAGGTAAACATTCCGACTCATTTTTACAAATTTATAACTAATATTGTAGAAAATAAGCTAATTGACTCCCAAAACTCCTTTATTGAAATAGTCATTGGGCTAAAGTTTGTGCAAAAATATTTCCACTACTTGGTATTGAATCACCCTCAAAAAAATTTACAAGTATAGCAAAACTTTCCAATTACTAATCATGGAAGAATTCTCTTATAGTAGTTGCCTTTAAATCCTAAAGGATTGAGACATACTTTGGATAGAAATTGTGGTGAAAAACAACCACTTTTTAGGGTAGTCACTTGGTTCTTTGGGATTAACTATGTCTTCAATAGTGGCACCTTGCCTATTATCAATTGAATCATCTCTCTTTTAGTTTCTTAATCATGTTACCCTTCTTCATAAGGACCTCAATGGATTTTTTTCATTTTTACTTATTTTTAATACATGGTCATTTTTTCCAACCAAAAAAATAGAAAAATAGAAAATGATGATCAACTTTTGGGGTGCAAAATGTTTTCTCATAAGTTCTTTCTGATAACCAAGAAGCCAAGCCACATCTAAGGTAGGTGCATCAAATAAGGCATTTTCATTTGAATAGACTTGAATGTAAGCTAAGCTCTAAGTTTAGAACAAAAATTTACAATTGTCAAAGATCTCTTAAAAAATTCTATAACATGTATCATGGACTTATTTAGCTTTTAATCCTTGTATCAATATACAACTTACATTCAAGCCTATTTAGGTTCAAAGACCTAATTATATATAGATGCACTTATTATAATTCAAACCATTTTATAAAATTTTAAGATCTTAAATTTGTGAATTAATTACAAATTTTCAACATTAGCAACCTATTTGACAATAGGAATGGTAGCATCAATGATAAACATACAATCTTTTGTTAAATAAGAATATTTTTTTTTGAGGATTTTTACAAGATCTTTGAATTTCTAAGATCAAGATTGAAAAAACTTTGAAGTATTATTTAGATACATCTTTAAAAGGCCTTCAAGAAAGATCCAAGACCATTCACTAAGGCCTCAATTTAGTTTGCAACCAATGCATGTGTAAAGTTGAAAACATTAAAAAAAAATGTTTCATTAGTAACACTTCAATAAGCTCCACTTGACAAAATTGAGGGCATACTTAGTCTACACTTAAAATTGTAGGATGTTTAAGTGGTCACAAGATGTAGGCATTGTAGGATGAGTTTATCTATGGGAAAAACTTAAATTTTTTTTTTTGCAACTCATGATAAAATTTTGAAATTTTGAATTCGTATTTTGAATCAAAACCCTAATTAGATAGAAGGGTTGGCATGGCACAAAATAGGAGGAAATGTTTTTATATTTACCCTACAAAATATATAATTCACCATTCAAGACCCACATCATATACCAATAACTACTTTAGTCTTGAAACATCAAGCCTATGACTATAAAATTGAAGGTTAAATTTCCATCACTCTAAATACTTCCACTTAGCAACTACATGTTAACAAAAAATAATAAATATTTTTTCAATGATGAAATTACATGTCTCTTTATTTCACAACAATTTTAGATTTTTTGATGAAGAGGTGAAGAAAAATCATATCAAATACAAAATTATTTTTAAAAATCTCAAAATTTTACCATATGTGTATATTATGGTGAAAAATATCAAAATTTAAACTCAATTTCCTTGTCATTCTATAATAAAAATTTAATAAACATTGAAAATACACTTGAAATTCAAATTGTAATAAAATATTCAATTTAAGGAATTTTTCAAAATTCAAATTGAAGAATAATGAGCAAGAAAGAATTCTAAACATTAGCTATTGGTGAAGTGCACTTTTGGCTCCCAAACTTCAAAGTAATTTCAATTTTGGGAATAAAACTCTGAAAATTTTGCTATCCCCATATTTCTTACCTTCCTACATGGGAAAAATTTCCACCACCTCATACTACGTAATGATTAGCTATTAGAGTCTCAACCTTAAGAAGTTGATTGGTGCTACCAATTCCATGAATGTAAGAGTAGAAACCAAATTTTTAATCCCAATAATGCATTCTTGACAATGCAAGCCAATAAACTTGTACCACAAAGTGGGACAAGCAAGGTGAAAATGCAAGAATTTTACCCAGGGGAAAACACAAGAAATCTTTTTTTGACACAAATTTTGTTTTGCAAATTTTGAATTCATATTTGCAATTAAAGGCCCCAAATTAGCTAGGAGAGGTCTACAACATCCCCTAAACATGTCACAAATTAAAATAGGGGGCAAGATTTTAATTTTACCTTAGAAAACTTATGGGACAAATTTAGCATCTTGCCTAGGTCAAAACTACTTGAACAATTACACAACCCTAGAGAAATTGGTCAAGATAAGATTAAGTATTGTCACATACAAAATCAATAGTTGTATAGTATGCAATTAAATTCCATTTCATTTGTTTCAAAAAAGAAACAAACTAATATAGTGTAGTAGGAGTAGAAAATCAAACCATTTTATTAACCTTTAACCCTTAAACATTGAGGTGGACGTTTGGCGTCCAATGGATGATAGAGAATCTCTCCATGTAGGACAAAAGTGCAACTATTGATTTTTAGAATTTTGTGTAGAAAGGGGAGATCTTTTACAATACTTTGACTTTCAATGAGTGCTTTTGCAATTTTTTTAACTAATGATTCACACGGTCATGAAAACTAATAATTTCCAAGGTCACCCCATTGTCCTTTAAGGGTTAAATGATGAGCTAGTCAATGTGGAAATTATTTATTTGAGCATTGTGTGGTATAGTGTGAATTGTTGGCTTAGAAAAACAAAATAGCACTTATTGGAAGATTCCAAGGGACAAATCGAAGACCTTTCCTTTTCTATACTATAAGAGACCTTTCTTATATTATAGAAGACCTTTTTTTTCACAAGAAGATTTAGAAGATGAATAGTTGCACTTTGTCCTACATGGAGAGATTCTTTGCCAAAAAATGTCCTCAAATGTCCATATTTGTTAAAATGAGACAAAATGGTCATTTTGAGACTTCAACCCTAAAACAATTATAGTGATTTTATCCTCGAGTCGAAGATAAAATGAGAGTGCAACCTTTGGGCATCAAAAGGTTTATATATATATATATATATATATATATATATATATATATATATATATATATATATATATATATATATATTAATGTATAAAAGTCTCAAATTATTGAATAGTCTCAAAATTGAATAGTTATAACAATTTATCCTTGAGTCGAAGATAAAATTGAGACTACACTTTGTCTCATTTTAACCCCTCACCGCTAAGGCCTAACCATGTCAAAAAACAACCTTGCATTTCGAGTGTTATAAGTCTAAATGTGAGTAAGTTATGAAAATCTCAACCGCACAATCTTGTATTGTACATGTTGTAGATGGTGTAAATCAAATTTGGGATCATTTGACCATATAGATTAAAAGATTATAATGTTTTAGTGTTGACAAAAGATGCCGAAATTTTCCTAAAAACACATTTGGAGGTGAAATTCGATTTCTAAACCTACTCAAATGAAAAAACTTTAAACTACAAAGTAATTTAAAATCAAAAGTCAAAAACTTTGGTGGGAAAAAAATCATTCAATTGACTCATTGCATTTGCAAAATTGCTTTGAAATGTCAAAAAACAGTGAAAACGTAGCAAAAAAACACATCTATGGCTGAACCTACCTCTACTAAAATGCTTCTCAGTCAGTCATAACTTCTTGGATTGATATGAAATTTTTACCACAAGAACTAGACTAGTATGCGCAACTTTTCCAACAAAAATTATTGAAAACAAACACTGTTTGAAGAAGTTATAAGCCGCCAAAGTTCACTGTAATGCAAAAATGTCTGGATTTTGAACTTCGAATTGCTCCCAAGCACTCAAAACAACTTGGATTGACATGAAAATTTTATCACAATAAGCAGAATTTATGGGAAACAAAACCCAACAAATTTTTATTGAAAACTAACATTTGATGGAAAAGATACAAGCCCCCGAAGTTGCAGCCATCTCATTACAGTGTGGTGAACTCAAATTGAACCTGCGAACTTTGAATGGCTTTCAAAAACTCATTATGTCTTTGATAGATCTGAAAATTTTACCACAATAAATAGACTATTACGCGCAACTTTCCCAACAAGTTTTATTAAATTTGGACATAGGATGCAAAAGTTACAGCACTTTGAAGTTGACTGCTAGACTGTGTGAGGACACTTTTGGTCCCCTTGGGCGGTGTGGGGTTAACGAATATGGCCTTTCAATATAGTCTGTGGGGTACTAAGTACTGTAAACCAACTATGACAAGCAAAAGACCCATTACTTCAGACACCTTAAGAATGACGTATCAAAGTCTTGCATCAACTCATGACAAAAAAATTTCAATAAATGAGATTTGTCCATTTCATTTGTTTCAAAAATAAAGAAAAAAAAAAAGAAAATTTGGGCTACATTAGGTGAATTTAGTAGCCACAATCAATGCCTTAGATGATGGTGATGGAATGATTAGTGATTGTATTAGGAACTTCCACCTAAAACCTGAATTCATTCCAATCAAACTATTGACCAAAAGTAGATCCACATAAACAAATTGTAGAAATCAGTAGTGGAGACGAGTCCAAAGTTGTAGAAAAACGGACAAACATTTTGACTATACTATTAAAAAGATTATAATAGTCAAACATGGCAACCTTTCAATTATGGAAGGTCAAATTTGAGGCTCTAAGGTGCTCAAGGCTTAACCCCTCACCGCCCAAGGGGACCAAAAGTGTCCTCACACAGTCTAGCAGTCAACTTCAAAGTGCTGTAACTTTTGCATCCAATGTCCAAATCCAATAAAACTTGTTGGGAAAGTTGCGCGTAATAGTCTATTTATTGTGGTAAAATTTTCAGATCTATCAAAGACGTAATGAGTTTTTGAAAGCCATTCAAAGTTCGCAGGTTCAATTTGAGTTCACCACACTGTAATGAGATGGCTGCAACTTCGGGGGCTTGTATCTTTTTCATCAAATGTTAGTTTTCAATAAAATTTGTTGGGTTTTGTTCCCCATAAAGTCTACTTATTGTGATAAAATTTTCATGTCAATCCAAGTTGTTTTGAATGCTTGGGAGCAATTCGAAGTTCAAAATCCAGACATTTTTGCATTACAGTGAACTTCGGCGGCTTATAACTTCTTCAAACAGTGTTTGTTTTCAATAAATTTTGTTGGAAAAGTTGCGCATACTAGTCTAGTTCTTGTGGTAAAAATTTCATATCAATCCAAGAAGTTATGATTGACTGAGAAGCATTTTAGTAGAGGTAGGTTCAGCCATAGATGTGTTTTCTTGCTACTTTTTTCACTGTTTTTTGACATTTCAAAGCAATTTTGCAAATGCAATGAGTCAATTGAATGATTTTTTTTCCCACCAAAGTGTTTGTCTTTTGATTTTAAATCACTTTGTAGTTTAAAGTTTTTTCATTTGAGTAGATTTAGAAATCGAATTTCACCTCCAAATGTGTTTTTAGGAAAATTTCGGCATCTTTTGTCAACACTAAAACATTATAATCTTTCAATCTATACGGTCAAATGACCCCAAATTTGATTTACACCATCTACAATATGCACACTACAAGATTGTACGGTTGAGATTTTCATAACTTACTCACATTTAAACTTATAACACTTGAAAAGCAAGGTTGTTTTTTAACATGGTTAGGCCTTGGGCGGTGAGGGGTTAAAGTAAATGCACCCATACCTAATCAATTAAGGAACTTGCATCATATCATGAGTAATTTAAGGTGCAATTTTTTTTTATCCATGTAGAAAGATAAGAAATATGGGGATTACACATTTTTCATAATTTTATTGCCAAAATTGAAATTACCATGAATTTTGGAAGCCCCAAAGTGCTTGGAGCCTATAGCCAATGTCTAGAGTTTTTCAATTTTGATCATTTAAGAACTACTTTCTAGCAAGGGGAGGTCACTCTATGCATTTACACAATCCACGTGTGGTGAAGATTTTGGACCCCTTACTTACTTCATAAAATTTAATTTAAAGAAAATTTTAAAAATTTGAATAGCTTTTTCTACTTTGAAAATTCATATTTTGAATTATTGATATTTTTAAATTGATAATAATTAGTTACAAATTTTTGAAGAAAAAAGATACACTATAAAGCTGAAAATAACTTTAGACCCCTTACTTCATAAAAAATTGTCTAAAAAATGAACAAAAAAATCCTAAAAATAACTTTCTATTGAAAGTTTATTTTTTCTTGAATATTGATGCAATGATCAACCAAATGTATTCTCTATAAATGTTTGAGTTGAAAAACATGCTATTTCAATTCATTTTTCAACCTATTATAATACATTTTAAATGTCATTTGAATTGGAAGGTTTTGACAATAGAAATCTATAGTCATTATTAATCAAAGTTCAAAATTATAGGTTGAAATTATAGTATGTTCCAAAGTAAATAAGGATCAAAAAATCTTTTCGCTGCACGTTGTCGTGTTGAAAGAGTTTGCTTCGGGAAATCGCGAAGATTCTGGCTGCGACTGGGAATAGTTTTCCTATGGATTTTGTCAAATCTTCTTATCTTGAGTCTTTGGTCTTCAATCTTCAAAACTTGAATTTTTACTTGACTCTTCACTCGAATCTTCACTCGAATCTTCACTTGACTCTTCACTCGAATATTCATTTGCTCTTCCGTTGGCCTATCCTGTAGTGGTCCTATAGGGCCAAGGGTAAAGGTGTGTAATAAGAAACAAGTCTTTGGACGGGTAAAACGGGACGGCCAAACCACAAGCTGACCATCCGGAAATTGGCTCCTAAACTTCAAATCTATAGTGACCAGGAAGCGCTTTTCACTAGTAGGAACAACATAGAAGATCGACCATGTGGGTGATCAATCTCACTTCGTCGCCACAAACATAAAATGGGGCTAATATTGTCATAAAAATGATTCTATAGCCCGCAACCAAGTTTACAATACAAAATTTAAATAACAACTAGCCCCCAAAACAGGCTGAGAAAACAAGAAATTTACAACGAGCCTTCAAAACTGGCTAGGAAAAACAAGCCACAAGCCACAAGCCACAACACACGAATCTTCAACCTTCTTCCACTTTGAGTCTCAAATCTTCAATCTTGAGTCTTGAAAACTTCTTTCACTCTCAAACTTGAAGAAATTTCAACAAAAACTAAGAAAAACTAAATCCTAAGCAAGCTGCAAACTTTGATCTAGTGTCACAGATGCTCTAGGAATTCAAATTCTAAGTGCTTTAGCAATTTAGAAAACTAACAACACAATCTAATCACTCACAAAATTTGAAACTATTCTAAGATACTGTCCAAAAGTTATTAAAGGGCAAAGTAGAAGTCTTCTTCTTCCTTATTAACCAAACACTGCCTCTTTAAACCTCAATAACTTTTGATTACAAGATTGAAATACTATATGTGAGAGCAATTTGAAAAGCTCTCACTACTATCTACAAGTTGTGAAAATATCACAATAATCTAAGATACTGTCCAAAAGTTATGAGAGGTAGAGTCTCGGCCTTCTCAAACAAGAAGGTAGAAATCTTCTTAACCTTTGATACTTCATAACTTTTGTATTACAACTCCAATTTGTATAAATAAACACAATTTGAAAAACTAAAATGATAATCTAAAACATATCAAAGTTTCAATTCCATCAAAAAAGTTGACCAAAAGTTGTAGGCGTTGAAGTTAGGGCCTTTTTCCTTCAAGTTCAATCTCCACTCCAGACTTCGTCACCTCATAACTTTTTGATAAACACTCCAAACGACAAATATTATATCTTTTTAGAAATACATAAACAAAGACAATACACTTCCCAATTATCAAGTCAAATCAGTAAGTACTCCAAAAGTTATAGCTTGTTGAAGCCTCTGACCTCTCAATGGAGATCCTTGGATCTTCACAATTTCAAAGTTTCATAACTTTTGACTCCTAACTCCAAATTCAACTTACAAATACTCTTTGAAAATCTCTGAATACAAGGAATGTTGTGCCAAATTTTCATTACTCAATTGTTTATGCTCCATGAGCTACATCCACTCGAAATTCGGCCAAAAAACCTCCCAAAACACATACACACTCTTCACTTCCTTTCTCCACCAACTAAGCATCTTTTGCCTCTTTTCCTCCCCATTTAAAGTGAAGGGTGGGGCACATCAGCCCATGCCCCTACCAAGACCCCACCTAAGATTCCAATTTAAATCCCCATTCACACTCTCCCTTAACTCCAAACTCCAAACTCCAAGCTAAATACTATCACTAATTTTTCATTCTACATTAATAATCACACACTGTGATTTCAATAAAATATTCAAAGTAAAAACTAACATCCAATAAATGCTCACTAGAGGTAAAAAACTAGAGTTTCAATTAAAGCTTCATTCCATTTGTAGAAAGTTGAGAATGTGTTTGATGGTGGTAGCAATATAATTTGCACGCTCAGCTTTCATCAATGGGTTGACTAGACCTTCCAACCAACGTTGGTGGCCACGACTACCCTCCACCGGCCGAACCATATAATAGTACTGATCGATGTTTTTGCCCTCATAATTCGCCTCAAATGTCACTTCCCGAGTGTCCGGCTCAACACACCCAACTTGGAGCAAGATCACCAAAACACGAGCATCGAAATCAAGATTTCCGTGCCATTGCCGCTCTATGCGAGGTTGCTTCGGCGGTCGAGAAGGCCCAGCTTCATCTCGAGGATGCCTAAGTGGCAATGCAAAATCTCGCACCAAAAGGGGCTGCTCCGGTAGTTGTGATAAGGAAAGCTCGAATTCAGCTTCCGGTTGAGGCTCTTCATCTTGAGACTCAGAAAAAACCCTCCAGTTTGACATTCTAACTTTAAAGTAGGAAACAAAATCCACTATTGAAAAACAATAAAGCTTTAAGGCAAACCGTCCTCTTATATATATATATATATATATATATATATATATATATATATATATATATATATATATATATCGGAACGGCGTCACCTTGAAGCTATCCAATAAAATATATTATAATATATTTTTATATAATACACAAATCTACAATAGGACAACGTGGTAAACAAAATCCCAATAGAGTGACCTCCCCTTACTTTCTGGCTTACTACTTCCTACTTTCTTGCTCAGTACTTTGGGACATGTATCATGACCTGATTAGTTCCAGATTTGAAAGGGAAAAAAAATTCCAAATTGCGATTGAAAATCAGATCTAGCCTTGGTTGGAAATAGTGCACCCTACAAGGTGGATATGGGTCATGGTTGGCAATGGAGTCCTCTACTTTATTAGCGTAAATTCATCACAAAAAGGACTTTTTTGGGCCTTCATGCTGCATCCATGTTAAGGAATATTATACCTACTTTAGATGAGTAAGATGACCATTATGGATACACACTTTTGTTGGTTTGGGGGTAGTCTAAAGACTCTTTTGAAGCAATTGGTAAACCATAATAATTTATACCAACTACAACAATGCTACTTCAAAATTAGTTAGTTGATTACAAATATGCTAGTAAAAATTGAACAAGATTAACCCTTTAAGGTTCGCACATCCAAAAGTGAATGTGTCTTAGTTAACCCTGATTGTAATTTTCAAAATATCCATTATCGATATGTGCTTTAAACTATGAAAATGAAGCTTCACAAATTTTAGTTTTACACCATTTCGAAAATTTTGAAAAAATTAAAATTTTGAAAGAATTTTTGCAATTGCAATCTCCAAGTGTCAAAATCAATATTATATCATATTATGTGTTTTTCATTCAAATTTTTGTATATTTAAATTATAAAATTATATTTTTCATTCTAACCTTCATTCATGGTAAAACTTTCAAATTATTCTAATACATATAATAATTGATTTAGTTTTATTTCTATATTTTATTTGAAAAATTATAATTATAATTTTTTGATTAAAACTTATTAAAAAATTAGTGTTAATAGAAAATACACTTTTGGACACACAAAAATATCAAGATTCTATATATCAATTATATAATAGGATAAATTTATAAAATTTGACTTGAAGATCATTGTCAAGGGTGTTTTGGGTGTAAATTTTTTTAAACTAATGGAGAAATTTTCACACTACATTACAAAGTTTAGACCTTATGATTTGTCAACAATTATCATGTGATTATCGATGTTTCATAGGTTTGCACGTCAATTACAATTTATCGCATCATTACAATACATTACTTTGCATTGTTACGATGCAGTTGCAAGTAATGCATTGTAACGATGTGATAACAATGCGAAGTAATGCATTGTAATGATGCTATAAATTGTAATTAACATGCAAATCCATGAAACAATGATAACCACATGATAACTATTGACAAATTGTAGGGTTTAAACTTTGTAATGTAATCTCTATTGCTACTTGTACCTCTTCAAATAATTTCAAATTAATTGGACTTTTTTTCTATATTTGCAAATTTATTTTCACTTTTAATCACAAACTTTATAACTAAGACAATTTTTCATGAAACAAAGTCAACATTTTCATAATGATTGACAATTCATAGTGTTATGTAATAATAAAAATATAAGATTGATATTTGGACACAATTTAAAAGGGAAAATTTAGCTCAAACACAATGTTTGATTATTTCACAATGGATTTAGTCTTTTAGGAGTTAGAGATACAGCAAGACCAATAGTACAATAGTAAGAACACAAAATGAAACCAATTCATTGATATAAAATATAGCAATACGTTGATTTCCTGCCAACCTTAGTAAAGGAAGTTTAAAGCACTTAAACAATCAAACATAGGCTAGGAAAAAACTAGTGAAGAATAAATGTCGTGGTACAAATGACATCAACAATTTTAAAAACATTTTTGCCTGAGAAAGGATCCTAGCCTAGTGTATGCTAAGCCCGGACAATTCCATGTCTTTCATCATAAACATTGTATTAGACCCTATCACCCTGACCATAGAAGAAAACTTAATTTGGTTGCCATCCTTTAGAGTCTGCTCATAAATATTATTTATTGTCAAAGAATGTTTGATTTGAAAGTGAACACTAGTAAATTGTCAAAAAATTAATTCAAATCCAAAAATCAAGAACAAAGTCTAAAAATTGACAATTTTGGTAGGTTTGAAGGTGAGTATGGTGGAGGGAGGAAGTACTCTAGTACTAGCCACTTTTCATTTCTAGAACCTACCATAGGTAGTTCCCCATGCTAAGACCAATTTTTAATTTTGCACTTCTTGGAAATAGGTTTGCCTATATATTGAGAACAAATTAATTGGACTATAATTTTTACTTTCTATAAATTTCTACTAATTCCAAACTTGAAGGAAAAATTAGCAATCTCATAGAGACATGAGCACCATGTCATATCTAAGGTAGTACTAAATTCACATCACAAAGTTTAGACCCAATGGATTGTCAATGATTATCATGTGGTTACTACTATTTCATGAGTGCGCACATTAATTTACAATTTATTGCATTGTTACAATGCACACGATTTCTGTAAAGAATTTGCACTACTTTATAATTGGTGTTAACTATGTGACTTCTATACATTAATCATAAGTGTACAAAAGACACTAAATATACTAGGGTTGTTTTGTCAAACACATTTTTAGGTTTTGGTGTCGAGTTGTCTGTCTAATGTTGCATGTCATACATGACAAGTGTCGGTCATATACACCGGACCTACGGTCGCCCTATCCAAGATCGCTCAAATTTTTGAAATTTTTTGTCCAACGGACAATCCTATGTAGAAAGCCCAAACTACGTCACTATAGGCAACTGCTAGTGACACAACCGCGGGTGTAGGTGGGGCGACCACGGATAAGGGTCCTTGCACACCGCACCCACCTGCACTCGCCCTCCAAATGCACCCAAGGTCGCTCTACCCACACTTGCCTTGTACATGAGGTCGCCCAAATCTACATGCATCCTCATGCCATGTAGAGGCCACATAGCAACCACGTGGCCGACTGGCAAGCCAAAATTTTCATTAAAAAGTCAAAAAGAAGTTTGACCTCATTAGACGGACGAGGGATAAAATTCATGTTGTGTTCGTCATATTTGTTGTGTTGTCAATTTGTCGGGGTAAACAACCATGAAATATACATGAAAATTTATTATCTTTGTCATACATTTTATGTGTATTGAAGTACATGGAAAATCCATGACAATAATATCATTGCTATTTGTATTGCAATAATTGTATTAATGTTCGAAAAAGCTTTGTCAATGTTAAATTGTTGATAACCATTCTAATTAACAATAACTTTTTTTTCAATTAAGTTTCTTGCATTGTTCATCAACATCTAATTAGTATACATTCTAATGGCTTTCAAAATTTTAGCTTCATCTGCATCTATCAATAGGCCACCCAAAAACTTGATGGCATAATAAAGGAATCAAAGTTTAGCTTGAATTGAATCTATCAATAGGCCACCAAGAAACTTAATGATATAGTGAAAGAATTATTTCATAAGCACTTGGTGAAAAGTAAAGGGTGGAGAGGTCCTTTTTATACTGAAATCTATTCAATGAACACTCAAATAATATGGGATAACTTGAAGATGAGAGTTTGACTGGTGTTCACTCATTGTCAATTTAATGAAAACTTAGGAACTTTGTTGAAAGTAGAGATTTAGACCTCAATTTGGCATAGTATAATATTTTTTTTTCAAAAAACATTAAACTAAAAAAAGTTGTTAAATCGTGTTAACTTTCATTCGCAAAAATCCATTTGTGATTTTAAGACTTTTGTTAAAAGTTATGGACAAAAATCAAAGAAGATGTTTGAAAATATTAAATAAAAATTTCCTTGCTAACCTTCTTTGATTTTTGTCTATAACTTTTGACAAGAGTTTGAAAATCACAAATGGATTTTTGAAAGTAAAAGTTAACTTGATTTGAAACCCTTTATTAATTCAAAGTTATTTGAAAAAATTTATTCTACTATGCGTAGATGAGGTCTAAATTTATATTTTGAACACAATTCTTACATTTTAATTGACTTAATATTGAAATTGTGAAAGATAAAAAAATGTAATGTTAGTACAATAACTATGCACAGACATGATGTTGTATGATTATTGTAATAATTTTGTATGTCTTGAATAAGCACTAATGATGCACAAAGTAAGCCACCCATCACTATTCTATTGAAGTCATACGTTTCTAATCATGCATAGTTATTGTACAACTTTAATACTTTAAATTCAAATATGAATGAGATGTCTATACTACATTATAATCATAAATGACAATATCGTATTGTAAAAACATTTTCAAATGAATGAATATAACATGATAACTATACACAATGATAATCATGCGATTACTACTACCATTTCATGACAGGGAAACTTTGTGATGCAGTTCAAATTGTAAAGAATTCCTAAAATTGTACTTATCATAAATCTTAAATTTGTGAAATTAATTAGGAATTTTCAACTTAAGCAACATGTAGTCACCTATTTGCATTCTTAGAAGAGAGCTAAAAGACAATTCTTAAATACTATATTTAAAATAAAACAAGCCCATGTGGTCAAAATTAAGAGTATGGCCTCATGCCATCTCTGAAATTTTCAATTTCTTTCTCACATAAAGACAAGTATGAGAAATAGTGAGAGCAAAGTATGAATTTTTGAAGTCTTTAAAGAGTCATACCCAAAAGAGTCTTTAGACTACCCTAGAACCAACAAAATTTGAATCCATAATGCTCATCATACTCACTTAACACTAAAAGAATCATGTGTTTATCTAGACATGGGTTGTTTAACTTGACGATGTTTACCTAAACATTCAATGTAACAACCCCATGTTTTTATGTCATTGAAAATATTACAGTGAACATTACTAAATGTTGATGTTGACATAAAAACATGGGGGTGCTACATTCAACATTTAAATAAACAACGTCAAGTTAGATAACCCATGTTTATTTAGATAAATATGCAATTCTACTAGTATAAAGTAATCACATTATTTTAAAACATAGAAGGCTCAAAAAGTAAATTCTTACAATAAATCCACACTAAAAAACTCAAAGTTCCTAATGAGGTTACTATTCACTCCATTATTGTCATGTGAAACATTGATTGTGGTCCAAATCTCACATATTAAAAAAAACAATAATGGGGACATTCCCTAGGTGTCCACTATGGGGTCATGTGACCGCAATGGGTTGTTCTACCTTACTATCCATTTTACTTCCATTCTAATAGTCACCCCGAATTGTCTATATGTGTGCTTCACTTTGACTTCACTAGTAAAGTTACAATTTTATACTTTAAAGATATGAACAACTATGTTTTGGTCATAGAAGTACATTTTCAAAGTATAAGGTAAAACAACATACTATGACATAAAAGGAATGACCCATTAAAGTCTTGCATCAACCTATGGCAAGATTTTTCCAATAAATAAGCTTTGGAGTATAATAGGTTGAGTTAGTGATCACAATCAATGTTTTGGTTGAAAGTGATGGAATGATTAATGACTACAATGTATACTTCCACCTTTTGATTGTAAATTCATCATATGAAGTGATACTTTTAGGCCTTTGTATTGTAGCTATGTTAGAAAATATTGTAAGTGCTTAATGGAATAAGATGATTTTATTGATACATTTTTTGTTGGGGTTGGGGTAGTCTAGAGAGTAGAGACTCTTTGGAACTAATTAGGTAGTACACTTTAAAAATTCATAAAAAACTCATACTTTGTTAAAAAAAAAATACAATTTCAATTACTTTCCCCATTCTTCACATTTGTTTGTATGTGAAAAACAAATTTAAAAATATAAGCAATGCCAACAAGGCAAACTAGTTATTTTGCTTGTCATTGGTTGGTTTACCTTATATGAGAGAAAATGATAAATATTGTGCCTTGATGTTTGTTTGTGGACCATTAGAAAAAAAAAATCCAAAAATAAGTGTTGCTAACAAGAGATTGCAAAATGGAGTCTGCATGATATATTGATCCAGAAATTCTTGTTGGACTACAAATTTAATAAGTTGCTTGGAGGACTATAGGAAAAACATAACATTCACTAGTATGCAGTATCATTGCTTTAGTATTACAATAGATGGTGTGAAATATTCCACATCCAACAATACATCATTAGTAGCTAGTTGGACAAGTGGAGGCTCAATGTGACGAGCAGGGTGCATGAAAGAAAGTTAGTAGGCATAAAGGCTACTGAATGTTATAAACAAAGCTTCTTGTTGGGCTACAATTATTGTATTATTATAATTACTTGCATAAAAATTATTTTTATTTTAAAACAATTTAGTCATATTTTCAAGTGAATTTTTTTTATACAAGTAAATCATTTTCAAGATTCTTGAGTAAGTGGAATTATAATTTTCTTTTAAAAAATTCTAAAATTTGCTGAAATTTTATTGAGTGAAATACTATTGGCTATATAATTTATTCCAAAAATCACCAAAAATTTGTAGAAACTTATACAGAGAGATATAGAGATATAATTTCATGATTTTTTGGAGATAATAATTCTTGTTTTACCAAATTCTGAAAAATCATTTTATACAAGTGTGTGTATAACTTGTCCTTCAACATGTCCACAATTAATTGGAAAAATCTCAAATTTCTTTTTTTAGTTCATGTCCATTTTTGAAGTGAATGACTACTTGTGATAGCCACATTATAAACTTATCACCATGCATTTGTCACACAAATTGTAACCTGTCTTGTGATGTGAGCATAGACACATACCCAACATTGAGCACCAAGGCTCTTTTTTTTCATTTTATATAAAGTGCCAAAGTGGCAATATAAAATGTTATAATGATGCTCCAAATTTCAACATTCATCCACATATTAGATAGAAAATACCACCGACATTAGCATACACCACACATTCATGATTTTGTTTTCATCCACAATTTGACAATTTCATTCAAGATTTCTTTTTAATTTAAAGTTTTCTAAAGAAAAACTCCATGATTTTTTGTCATTTTTTAGCCCGATTTTTTTTTCTAGCACTATAAAAGCCCCCCCCCAAAACACACAAAGCCTCATTGAGCACATGCTCCTTGTTGTTTTCAGACCTTCTGACTGGGGTTTGAGCTGGTCTGCAGGAGAGTAGCCAAGAGAACCCAACATCTGAATTTCCTGCATCACAATGATAAGTTAAGTTACACCACTTTTTTCAAGCAAGAGTTAAGGTAGAGGTATCCATTTCCGACCAGGTACACATGTGCAACTTGTAGGGTGCTCTATTTCCCACCAAGGCTGGATTCAATTTCCAACCAAGCTTTGGAATACGTTCCAACTAATAAGGTCATGAGACATGTCCCAAAGTGGTTAGCATGAAAGCAAGAAGTAGTGAGCAGGAAAGTAGTTTGGTTAAGATTGGAATTAGAAGCGTCTAGTGGTTGTTTATGGGTTTGAAGCACTTTTTGCCTCCCAATATTTATAGTCATTTCAGTTCAAGCGATAAAATTACCAATTTTTTTGCAATCCCTGTCATTTCTATCAATGCACCTCTGAAAATATTCGTTTTGCCTTGCAATACTTTAGACCATGTCCAGAATTGCTTATTTGATCAGTTATGGGTACCTTCACCTTAAGTACATATGTCATCAATTTTTCTGCACAAGCAAGCAAGAGCTGCCCAAGTCAGCTCTTACATAACTCAAGTTACATCCTGGCTCTTGAATTGGTTCCAGTGATCATGTTCCCCGCCCTTCACATGGCCCTGTATGAAGTCCACAGTACCCCACTCATTGTTCAATTGTTTGACATGATGCTGTACTATCTTATATTGCTGGAGTACCCAGCAAGGAAGCTTGAACCCTAGAAGGGGCCAAAAGCCCATCGCGGTCATATAGTATATTATGAATATGGTGGTATTTGACTATAAAAACATTGACCAAATATTGTTCAGTACAAAGTAAATTAATGATCATGGTAGTATGTAAATAGCAATGTATCACAATTCATATAGTAAACCATAATTAAAGAGTTATAAAGCTAAATATGGGTTGTATCAAAGGACTCCGAGGGTCTTTCAAGGATTAATACCTAAAGGAGAGTATGTACCTATGATATTGAACTTCCTCAATTTTTCAATAGCTCATCTATTTTTTTTAA
This sequence comes from Climacium dendroides, assembly GCA_950106755.1. Classification (NCBI taxonomy): domain Eukaryota; kingdom Viridiplantae; phylum Streptophyta; class Bryopsida; order Hypnales; family Climaciaceae; genus Climacium; species Climacium dendroides. The sequence goes on from OX467086.1 coordinate 27,276,155, forward strand.
GAAGCTAAGGTATGCATCTTGTTAGTAAATGTTGTTGGTGTAGTTTGTGGTTTAACCCTCAAGCATTCAACCTGTGTTTACAAAAATCTAGATCCTTTTGAATTCATTCCAAACAAACTATTACCTAAAAAGAGATTCCCATAAACTAACCATATGGATTGGTAGTAGAAACAAGTCCAGAGCTCCAAGGAAAGGGACACGTCCTTTGACCGTACCATTGAAAATATTATAATAGTCAAACATGAAAATCTTTTAATTTTGAGAACAAATTTAAGGCATTAGGACACTCAGGGGTTAATAAAATTGAGTCTATCACATTAAGTACTACAAGGCCAGGGATCTTAACAAAAACTTCTTGATTATAGGACATACTATACGTATAATAGTGTTTGGCATGATAATTTTGGGCAAGTGTGCCGATATAGCTAAACTCCCCACTACACGGCACATCCATCATGTAAGGATCTCACCCCTCATGATCGGGCTCTTGCCGTCACCTTGAGGCAAGGAATTCACACCATGAGAGGCCCTCATGGTGGAAGGTCCCACTATACTGAACAATCTCAACCTAGGGGTACTTACTAGATTTACTACAATCAATGACAACTATAGTATTAGAGTGAAGTTTTAATATAGTAATGTCAATGCTAAGGTTGATAAACAAGCATGGCTGCTAATTGAACTTATCACTTGGATTAAGGTGGGTACTCTCCCAAACACCACCTTCTACTACTATATAAAATTGATATTATTAGACTTGTCAAATTTTCATGTTTTCTTGTTGGCAAGTGAAAGGAAGTTCTAACACACAAAAAAGCAATAGTTTAACACCATATGCAAAAGTATTAAAGAGACAAAGTTATTTTGGGTAGATGTTCTAAAATCATTTCTTCTACTTGGGCACATATTAATATTAGAGATGTACACAAAGTCATGATGGTTGTTTTAAACAAGGTGTAGTTTGGAAAGTGCCTACTTATCAAATGATTTGTACTATTGGTAAGGGTGCAAAATTACTGTCACCTTCAAAGTCAATATCACTATAAGATTTTATTTTTGTGGAAAGTAGTACAATATTGTAATATTTATATTAATGTTTCAAAATAGTATGACTTTGATAAATTAGTCTCACTCATACCAAGAAGACAAATCAATGGCTTTAGTGATTGTGACATGTAGATAAAAGTATTATCTCCATAGTATGAGGGAGGTTAGCTAATATTCCGTATAATTTTTGCAATAGACTAGTTATAGAAATAGTTTCACAAATTGTTTGGTATCGACTAAAATTTTTGTTGATTCTTAATTGAACAACAATACTATGATGGAGTTTAAAGAACCATTCATGATGTTGTGTCTTCTCTTTCTATTAACACTATTCAATCAAGTTTGCTTGGGAATTAGATGATTCATTATTTGTTATTTGATCCTCAAGATAACTTTTCTATTAACATAATGATATTTAAATCAATACATTCACATTACTCAAATTTCATTATCATTGTTTTAATTCCTCCTTCTATAATTCATTTATATATCATTTATGCATCATACATTATCAATATAGACCTTTGTAATAAATTAATCTATTGTGCATGTATACCTAATTAATACCATAAACTTGCGTAGTTGGATTCTTCATTTTCATTTTCAACTGAACAACTTGTGAAGGTCCTTTTTCAAAAGATAGTAAACTTATTGTACAAATTTTCCTACAACTTCAATTTTTATTTTCTTCTTTTTACAATTCTTGTATTACTATTGTAGTAAAGATTTTTAAAATGTCAATGTTAGTGAGAAGTTAGCCATGAGACTAGGAGGTTTGGTAATTTCAAGACAAACCACTTCAAAAATTTATAGAAATTATAATTCTACTTGAAAAATAATAATTCGACTTATGTTTGATTTGTGAGTCATACTCACACCTGTGAAAAATATGTGCGCCTTTTGAAGTTGGCCCCAACATATATAGATTGCAAATTAAAGTGGAGATAGGCTTGCCTATCTTATAATTTGTCTTTTATCTAGTATTTGAATCGTTTTATTGACTTTGTTTTTTGAACAAAGACTATGGCATCAAACATGGTTTCCAAATCCAAGTTTCCAAATCCTATCTACAGTTACATTGACACTATACAACATAGTTAGGGTTTGTTCAAAAAACATATCCAACTAGTCAAACTTGTCCTCTTTGTTTGATTTGTAGGAGGAGGGATAATTTTAATTTTAATTTTTAATTTTGCCTATGTATCATTGATTTAATATTTATTTTGTTTACCCCTTAAGGGCTTCAACTTCTAATTTTTGGACTTCAAACATATTGAAATTCATGTTTCTTTCTCATTTTTGCTTGGATGAAAGTCATCTTAATTTGAAAAGATACTTTACCAAGTTGTTGTACTATATAATGGTTGGATTTGGTGTTACTAGAATACATATTTTTATAAAATTACAAATGTGGAAGTATATTAAGTGGTTGACTAAGCCAAAATTGTAGTGACTCTAATTCAAAACTTGCATTTGCAAAAATGAGTTCATAGATTTAAAGAACATAAAATTTTCAAAAAAATCACCATGTCAAGTTAATCTCATTTCAAATCCATTCCAACAAATTTTATTCAAAAAATGATAAGATTTTGCTTCTAATCAAATTTGGAAGGAAATTTGAAATTTTCCTTTCAAAAACATAAATAAAAATTGGTGATAGCATTTGTGAATCTAACCATATGGATGGAATCTAAAATTCAATATCTAAATTTTTTACTTATATATTAGTTCCAAAATATTCTTTCAAGTAGTACTTTATGAAGATTCTTTTCAATTGTCAATTGTGGAGAATACTATGTACCTATAGTTGTTAGTCTCACTACTACCCACCATCAATAAACAAATGCATACACAATCGACGAGTACATACACATGTGGAAGGAATCATGCAACAAGTGTGGAAAGAGTCATCACAACTATAAGAATGTTGGAACTTACAAGAGGTATGACAACTACTCCAAATTCAAAGTGAGTAGTAGTTGATATTGATTCCTACATTGTTGACAAAAGGCGGTGGTAGTGTTCAAATTAGTCAAACAAAATTTTGATGAGAAATGTCATGAAATATTGAAGTTGTTGAACTGTTTACATGCAAGTTAGTAATGCAAGATTGGAAGACAAATCAAAAAAATAAGCATGGATAATATACCAAGGTAGTTGACGATGGCGTCCACAAAACATGATGCAAGTATGGTGACAACTTTGAACTTCCAATTTATTCTCCATCGCAGACACTCTCCGTCCCTGTGCTGCAGAGGTCTTCTCCATCTTTGGTGAAGTTGAGCTACGAGTCATACTGAGAAATTAGGCAAAAGTAGAGACACTGCTATGAAACACCACTTCTAGTTTGGCTTTTAGATGTTTGAAATTCTTTGAAATGTTCGTTTTTTGTAGATTGAGGCATTAAGTAAGACCGTTTGAAAAGGCCAAAATTCTTGGAAATCAATACGTAGCTTTTCAGCTAACACTATGGTTACGCCAATGCCACCTTGGCATCCACATAGGTTCGGGTTCTAAGAACACCGCTTGCTGTGAATACCTACACGTTTCTTGTCACAAACAACGCTCCTTCATCTACTATAATGCCAAGCGAGAATAGAGCTTAAGTAATCCTAATTCCATCTACTTCCATTGCCACATCCTACATTACATCTTTTTACTGTGTAGTTGAGATTTGAAAATTGCATTATTATTGTGGCAGACAATAATGAGATTGGAAGGGCATTAATTTGTGGTATTTAGTTGACGGGATTCTTGATTGTGTGAGCGGATTTAAATAAAAACAAGGTTGGTGATGACACTTGTTGGCATGCTCAAATTTTCATATTGCGAAAATTGATTTTCAGTGATTGGAAATGTGGAAAGCAATCTACACACTATAAGAAATCCATGTTTTTGGCTACATTTTTATCACTAACGTGCAATGTTCAACAAAATGTGAAGATGTCAAAGGATATCTAGCCCAACAAAGTAGAATTTCTTGGATGTTGCAAAGAACATTGGCACATTATTGTAAATCCAAGTTGATGTTATTATTGACATTAATGTTTTATTTGACATAACTAAAAACATACTCATGTTTTTTAGGATGTTCAAAAAAATATAGAGTGCCATGTCAACAAATAGATTCATTTTGATTATGGATAAGTTAGTAAAATTACTATAGTTTATGGTAAAAATATTGACCACATGTAAAAAATCTAGGGGAAGGATAGCCATATGACAAGCTTTGTATAAAAAGGAAAATAGATGGATGTGCATCATAGATGAAAAGAGATGGTCTTTATACAAGTGGGGTGGTAGGAAGTAAAACAATCCATACATGATATGTAAAGCAAGAATTATCTTCAATGTAAAATGTCTAAAACTGCATGATTTAAATGTATGAAACAACATCAAGATGTACAATGGTCAAATTTCCATATTCAAGTTATCCCGTATCAATTTTGTCCCACCATGGATAGAGAATGGATATAAATATGATCTCTCTATTCTTCATTATCACTAAATTTCAATAAACAAATTCTTTCATTTTGACATAAAAAATTCTCTTGATGGTAAATGGTAATTTTAAAAAATTCCTGTTAAATTCAACAATTTTATTTGTTCATATTATTTAAATAATTATTTTATATCTTGCCTTATGGGTAGGATATGCACTAATTGATGTTTTAAAAAATGTCTAAGTGGACATCTCCAAAACCCTAAACCAAAATCAACTGCCATGTCACTAAAACCAATTGCCATGTTAAAAATCAATGGGGTCCAAGTTACGATCCATACCATTCATCAGATGGATGAAAAATTATCTCGAGTGGCACTACTTGTCCACATCATGCTTATGTAGCTGTGACTTATTTGACATGTTGGTCATAAGGCACACTTTGGAGAGCTTTAAAGACTACGTTTTTGTGATGTTAGAAAAAAACGACCAAAATCTTGCATGTTTTTTGTGATTTTTCCACATTTTTTGCCTATCAGTTATAACGAGTTTTAGGAAACATTGTTGACATCTAGCTTGTCATACTAAACATATTCTCATGTTTTTTCAAACATCTAAAAAAGCCATATTTTCCTATAGTGACATTTGGACAAGTGTAGGATTCAATTAGTATAGAATGAAGTCATTGGCGGTTGGATAGGTGCTCTTGTAAGAATGGCAATTAAATTGCAAAATGTACAATTGAGAAAATAATAACACACACCTCTAGAATGAGACCATACAAGGACTACCACACAACCTTAGGGTGCAAAAACCACGTTGACAACTTGCATAAGTGTATTGTCTAGTTTAATAGTAATATGTGCATGCATTTGACCGCTTCACATTGCTCAAGTTATTTTGCTAAGTGTTTACCTAGGAGATCAAGAAATATACATTGCTTAAGTTAGATCAATCAATTTGTATATAGAAGTTCCATTACTGCACAACAAAAAACATTGATCAAGACATTTTTGGAAGTACGAGGACTACTTTGTCAAATTGATTAGCAATGTGTGTTGCATCTAGGAGGGTGTGTAGATTGTAGAAGTGGAGTAATCAACCTCACCACAATCTACAAGTTTGGTAAGTGATTGCACTGGTCGGCAATAATGTTCCTTCCTTTCATCAATCAACTTTAGTTGCAATAAATTTGAAAGTACATGGGAGTAAGGGACTAGCGTCATCACAAATTTTAGCATCTTTTTGTGGTTAATTGGAATTGACAAAACATTGGTTCAGAAATGAAGTCTAAGTCCACTTTACTACACACTAACCTTGTACATAATGCATTGCATTACTGAGATTGTATCTATGGTAAAAGTCTCACTTGTCAATGTCCAAGCATTGTTAGAACTTTGTTTATCATGAAAAAGTTAGTTATGTGTTCAAATATTACACTTCTGTCTTCTTCTTCCTATAACAATTCATGAGTATATATGATATAGAATGGATTAAAACTATGCAAAGGTAATTTTCACTTTTTGTCTTTCATTAATTTGCAGTTTAACATGGAGACACAGTCACAATTTCCTATGGCTAACAATGCCATGATTCTATTCATTCATTACATGCTCTAATCCCCTACATGTGTGAATGATGTATATGCAGGTCAGTAGACAATTCATTGAAGTTATGGGAACCCACAGCGAGGCCTTCTAGAGGCCAAGTACACATGAAGACCAATAAAGTCTAGGCAACATTAGAGGTCATACAACACCACTTATTCATTGCCCATCTACCTTTAGTACGCCCCGTATTAGAGTTCAAAGTGGAACTGACAACTCCCTACTTCTACTGAGATCAACAAGATTACTCACTAGAACATCTGTTTGCCAAGTTCAAATTTGTAAATTTGGAATGGCACCTCCACAGGAAGATCAACAACTTCAGTCTATTTAGGACAATCAAAGTCTACTATGTCATCAAGTGCATGATCCGACCTATACCATGCAAATTGCAAATAGGCAAACCACCTTGCATTTAGAGCAATCCAAAAGGTCAGCCAAAATAATAGCCATGTCAAATTCCTCTTAATTGTCTCTGTAGTATCCATAAGTTGTAGCTAGGCTAAGGCCGAGGCAGAAAACATGGTCAAGTGTGTTGTTAAAATTTGCATTTGAAGTTGTGGAGCATGGAGGTTGGATTTGCATTGTTGCTCATCATTATGGTATCTTTGTGTTGTCTCTATAGGTCACCTCTATGAATAGACTATTAGCAAAAAATGAGGTCACTAGGGTGTTTTTACTAATAAAGAAGAGGCAAAATTAGAACAATACTTGTTGCAGATACAAGATTTAGGGTTGATGATTGCATACCTCCAACTAAAAGTTGGAGAGATTGTCCAGACCCGATTGACCATTTTGGGATGGCATTCTTGGGTCAGGTTGGTTGTGTTGGTAGAGAAGAAGGCATTCAAATTTGGCCATACAATCCACTCAAGGCCTCAAAACCAACAGGGCATGGGGATTATGTCTGAAAAATGTCAGTTTTTCTACCATGGTTTAAACACCCTCTATATACAACTTGGCTTTGACGGCAACCACATATGGAATTGTGACAAGACAAGCGCACAAGCTAGGAAGAATAATGGTGGTACCTTAGTGTTTGCCAAGTGTGGCTCCCAATATATCTACAACATCATTCCAAACCAACGGGAGTGGCTCACTGTTCTCACATGTATCAATGTTGTTGGTGAGTACATTTCCCATTTCTATATTTTTCAAGGGAAGTGCATGTACAAAAACTACATTGAAAAATGTGAGGCTAATGCAACCATGGCTATGCAAGCTAAAGCTTGGATGATTGGTTGTTTGTTCTTATCATGGGTCTTGCATTTTGTCAAGGTTCTAGAAGACTGTAGAGGCATTTCACCTAGCAACAAACACCTACTGATACTTGATGGTCACATGTCACATTTCACACTAGAGGTGGTGCATAAAGCATCCTCCATTGGATTGGATGTCCTTACATTGCCTTCCCAGGCACATTATTCATAGACTTTGGCCCCTAGATGTCAACATCTTTAGGTCCTTTAAGTGTGCCTTTTAGGGTTATAGAGATGTGTGAATACTACAAAACAGAGGACGAGCTACACAAAAGGAGGATTTGACACAATGGGTGGATATGGGATTGAAGAGAGCTTTAACCAAACACAATATCCAAAAATGATTTCTAGGCACTAGGATTTGGCCATACAATCCAAGAGCATTAGATGAAAAGATGGGATCTAGTAGACAAATTGTACGTCCTATTAACATTGTAGGAAATGTGGAAGACGTAGAGGCAATCAGGCTATGCGAACTTTCCCATGGCAACTATGACATGGGCAATGGAAATTCAAAAACTACAGCAGACTTTGGTGCCATCGAAGATGACTTGGATGCACCAACAAATGTCAATGAAGATGGACAGGCATTGTTTGGATTTAGCAGTGATGACAAAGCTGTGGAAGGAGGGATTCCAATAGACAATGCCGAACTCCAAGAGCTCCTCGACTATAGAATTTGTGATTCTTGGGAAAATCATAGCCACTTTTTTGTAGAAAATCTAACAGTCTCAAATCAAGGCAATTCCTCTAATTACGATGAACTTGATGCAGACTACATCATTGAAGTGCAAGGGACAAATTCACCACTATAGTAACACTTCTTCTAGCTTTTCGAGGTCCCTGGTTCTACATAGTGACAAAAAAAACAAGACCTAATTATTGACTATAACAAATCAATCATTATGACAAGTGAGGATGACCTATAAGTCATGGAGGAGAAAACTTGATTAAAAGAAGAAGATGAGCAAGTGAGGGAAATGAAGAAGAAAGAAGCAAAACTCACAAAATAGAAGCGGGTGGAAGAAAGAAGAATCAAAGAGGCAACAAAAAGATGTCAAGAAGAGGCTGCTACAAGGAAGGCTTTCAATAAGCGTTGGTGAGCAGTAGTGGTCATGAAAGCCAGGGATGAATTGCATTGGCAAATCAAGACAATGACACCCCTACTTCTTGGACAATGCATTGGAAAATTCCTCACTTATTGTCTTCTTATTTGCTGCAAAAAAAAATTGCAATGGCATGACTATGTGCCAAGTGCCAAAGATGTGCTTTTCCCTCCCCCCTTGGGCTCACTACACCAATCCTCATCCAATCCTCATTACATTGTAGATGTGTCTACAAAGGGAGACATTGATGGAAGCAAATAATGAAAATTGTTGCAGTTCCTCCCATTCTGTCAATAGCCACTTTTGCCACCTTGCAAATGTGTGGTAATAGATAGTGACAAAGTAGATTCAAGGTTATGTTAATTAAGAAAGTGATCCATTTGTGCATTTTTGCAAGAGTGATTGGCGGGGAAAGGCACACTGGTGGACAAGGTGTACAACTATGTGAGTGGAAGCTAGGCTTTTGATAAATGACTTTACCTTTATATGGTTATAAGTATGTGCTTAAGGCACACTATACTGACATGCTTTGTGTTTGGCAATGGCACGTGGGCGATTGTTTGTTTGATTTGTGTTGGGTGGAATAAGGGCCACCTTTAAATACTATATTGTTTATAGTAGTTAGTCTCAGGTCAACAAAAACTCAACCTTAATGTAGATCTATAGTTGGTTATAGGGCCCTACTAGTTGTAACTTTGCTCTTAAATAAAAACTTCGGTATATTATATTTTTTTAATTTTTTTGCTATCCTTGCATTGGATCCCCAAAAGCTAATTTTGTCAACATTTTCTCAACTTTTTTAGGGTCCATGTAGCACCTATCCTCTTAAACAAATGGATATAAGTTTGCCTATCTTATATTTGTAGAAAATTTGAAATGTCAACCTAATTAACAATTTGTGAATAACAAAGAGACCCTAGATGATTTTTTGTTAAAGCTATTAATAGAATCCAATCAAAAAATGATTGAGTGTGCAATTTTGGGTGAATTTTTTGAGAATGAAGAAGGGACTTTGGAAATCTTTTTTCCACACTTCAAACTGATTCGATCACTCATTGTTATGATAAAAAATAGAATTTCAAACCTCATTTAGGCATAGTAGAATAATTTTTTGCAAAAAACTTTGAACTTAAAAAAGTTGTGAAATCAAGTAAAGTTTCATCTCCAGAAATCTGTTTGTGGATTTGAGCTTCCAATAAAAAGTTATGGACAAATTTAAAAGAAGCATTAGAAATTGTCAAAAAAAATTCCCTTCCAATGCCTCTCTGAAATTTGTCCATAACTTTTGATTGGAGTCTTGAAATGTCAAATGAATTTTTGGAGATGAAATATGACTTAATTTCTCGCCTTTTCTTAAAAAAAAATTCATCTACTATGCTGAAATGAAGTTTGAATTTCTACTTTGAATAGAATTCCTGCTTTTCAATTGACTTAGTATTGAAATTGTGAAAAAAAATGCAATGTTAGTGCAATGACTATGCACGGACTTGATGCTGTATGATTATTGCACTAACTTCATATGTCTTGAATAAGTACTAATGTTGCACAAAGTTAATAGCCTATTGCTAAACCACTGAAATTATGCATATTTTGTCAAACATAGTTATCATTCAACTTTAGTACTTCAAACTCAAATATGAATGATATGACTAGACTACACTGTAATCATGAATGACAATATCATATTGTAACAATATTTTCATATGAATGAATGTAACATGAAAGCAATGTTCGACGATAATCATATAATCACTATTGACAATTTGTGACAAGGGAACTTTGTGATGCTCACAGTCAAATGGGCTGAAATTTTTTCTACATGTTGGTATAATAATTTACTTTAGTTTTATATAGTTGAAGTCTCAAAAAAAAAGTTTCAATTTTCATTTTTGAGTAACATACTAAAAAATTGAAGTTTTTGACAATGGCTCCTTGAAAAGACCCCTACATCTTAAACTTAAGGACATACGGATTATTAACAAATATTGTACTAATTCAGCGTCTTCATCACTATGTACTATAATCGCATCGATTATGTGCATTTTTACGCACTAAATCAGTGCGAAAACAATGAATATCAATAGTGTACAGTTTATGTACTTTAACTATACAATTGATGTGTCAAAACTACATAGCAATGCTATTGATATTCATTGTTTTCGCACTGATTTAGTGCGTAAAAATGTACATAATCAATGCGATTATAGTACGTAATGATGAAGGCACTGAATCAGTACGATATTTGTTAATAATCCGTCTTGTCGTTAAATTTGAGATGTAGTCTTGAAGGGTCAAATACCTCACTTTGAAGAAGTAGATTGGATCTAATATATTGAATAGGCTCATTAGGTTGCCCTTGTGATTAGATTGCCCGATCTTTCACATAGATACATGTTGAATAATCTACAACATGATAGAAGCTCAAAAATATATTATTCATCATTTAATTCATTTCACAAATTATGTGAAATGTGGGGAAAATAGTGTGGGCAACCTAATGAGTGAAGACCGTCTGCCAGCGTGGCTTAGCGACACGGTCATAGAACTCGACATCCCCCATGACCGCTTCCAACCTCATCATTGGCAACTCAAACCCCGACTGGGCCGCTTTCCTCCGTAAGTGGTCGCAACGTCCCCGGTCGTCGTCGTTCAACGAAGTTCAAACCGATCCTTCGTTTGCCCAATGTAAGTTCGTGAGCTTCATGGAGGCCGCGATTCCGCGATTCAAGCCCTGCGTGGACATAGTTCTCAGCGATTTTATTAGGTGTGTGAGCATGCAGCATTTTTCTTTTGACGAAGGTTTGCGAGGAGGCCCTTCCCGTAGAGCAGCAGAGGGAGCCATGGTGAGGCCTAGATTGCGTTGGAGCTCGGTTAGGGTGCACATTTAGGGGCGGAGGACACCCGAGGTGACTGCGAAGCGGTGGCCACGCAGCTGCCTGCTACAATGCGGGTTGCCAACGCGCCCAAGCTGATCGTGGATGCGCTCCTGCAGCGCTTCCTGCCTCTTGCGCGTCGGCGTGTGGACACGGCCCAAGCTCAGGTTAGGTTTTATTACTTCAATGAAGTTATTATATTTATTTCTTTGCTTTTTTATGTTCGTAGTTTTGCTGTCGCAATTCGCGGATTTGGCATGGCAAGGTTTTGCGAAATTTGTGCCCTAAGGTGTTGGATTGAGCGATCGGGGAAAGAGCTGCTGAATTGTTGCTTTTGTCTTCATTTTTTCTACCTTTTTACTCAAAAAGGTTTTGAAGAAAAGGAAGTGGTAGTGGATTACTTGTAGACGATTTGGAGTTGTATGAATATTGTTGCTTCACTTCTCAATTGGCCAATGATCGAACTTCTGACCGATAGTACCGAGAATTGGCTCTTGTAGTTTTAAGGTAACAGCTTGGCGCTGTTATGCTGTTTCATTGCGGTGTTTATGCAAGTTTCGTACCCTAAGATGTTTGATTGAGCGATCTGGAAGGAGGTGCTGAATTAGTGCTTTTTAGTACTGCCGTTTTCCCTACCTCTTACAGACTTTTAGAAGAAGAGGAACTGGATTTTTTGCACAGTATTTGTTCCTGTGTGAACAATGATGCTCCACTTCTCAATTGACCGATGGTCGGACGTGCTGACCGATAGTATCAAGAACTGGCTTTTGGCTGTTGTAGTTGAGCTGACAGCTTGATGCTGTTAGTTTACTTAACTGCAGTTGAGATTTCTTGGACAGAAGTCACTCCAGAGGCTGATCGTTGACCTAGACTTGTATTTCAGGATGGCCAGTATCTGCGAGCTTCGGATCCTTCTTATGAACAAGTGCTTGATTCCCTGGCCATGGTGGCCCATCATACCCCTGTCCCCCTTCTCGAGGCCCTTCTCAAGTGGCGGGAGAGGTACTGTTTGAATTCTTTCGTGCTCCGTGTGTTATTGCAGTTTTTTAACGCAGTTATGGAACTAATTTCAGTGGCAAGTGATGTTTGGAATGGTCAATAATTTTCCCTGTTTCCTGTGCTGAAGTGCTTAGAAGATGTCGTGTTACTTCACGCTGTTTGTGTGGCAGCACATAACTTTTTGGTCTTTGTGTTGGATGTGATCAAAGCTCTCAGAATTTGCCGATCATTGTCGCACTGAGAGATTATGCACTTGGTTTACATATTGGATGAATACTGATTAGCTAGATGTTGATTCATAAACTGCAGTGAAGCACCGACACCTAAGGGGCCAGCTGATGCCTCGACTTACCAGAGGAAGGTCAGTACACTTGTAAGAGAGCACATGTAACATGTAACAGATTTCGGGCATCGATCTAAATTAGTCTTTTGAGAGTGTCATATTTGAAAACCAAAGGATTTATGGTATTCTCACTTGAAGAACCGTGGGTTTCCTTATTTACTGCAAAGTTTACCTGGTTGTGAACATGGAGTGTTTTTGATGATTCTACTCTTTGATTTTCTGTTTATTATTTGACATGCGATCTCTCATTTTCTGGATAGCTCCTGGGGAGAGCCTCTCCTGGTTGTTTGATTTAATATTTTTTAATCAAAGAGGACGTCTCTAGGTTACAAGGATTATCATTTTGTTGTTCTTAAACCTCGTGACTGTATGAACTGTGGTCGCTGGTCGCTCATTCATTTAACATCTCTGGAAGCAGCTCGCCGTGGAGTGTATTTTCAACTCAGCTTGCATTCGAATTGTAGAGTGCTGCCCAGCAGAAGGTCTCACAGGTAAGATTTGCACGTACATATGGATTTTTGAGTAGGTTTTTGTGCCGATTTTTAAATCTTGAAGTAGATCAACGGCGTGTAATAAAGTGCTGCTGTAAATTCGCCACTCTAAGTTGTGGTGTTCCTCAAATTATATGCAGAGTCGCTTTGGGCGATGCTTGAGAGTATGGCGTTTGAGTGGCTCATCAATGCAGACAGGTACGACATGATACATTTTATACAGATGTTTTATTAGAGACTTGGAATTCTAATTTTTATCAATGTTTCTTGGTTGTGTTCCCAATTATGTTGATTCTTGGTATGAAGTGTTGTGTTAATTATCTCTTTAAGCACACCTGTTTCCGTGCGTTTCTGATCTGTGTAAATTATCATTGTTGTGGTAGTACATCACTGGTTTCTATCTTAAGCCTTGAATATTTTGACTCTGTCATGAGATTTCTGCGTTTAAGTTTCGGGTTGATCATTTGTAGAACGATCCCTAACATCTGGTATGCTTGTGTATTGTGCAGACTTGTGAGTCATGCAGAGTATCCATCCTTGGTTGACCTGCGAGGGCTTCTTTTAGACCTTGTTGCACAGCTACTAGGCGCTCTCTCTAGAGTAAGGTATTTCATTTTGTACTCATGATTTTCTATTTCGCCTCCAAGCTGACCTAGTGACTGTATTGATGCGCGATTGAGAAACAAGTTGTATAATTGAGCGTTTGACAATTTCACGTCATAATTATTTTGCTTTGTCTTGTATTAGGCTTGCTGTGCAATTGATAGGAAGCCTTGTTTGCAGCTGGTTGCTTGTTATGGTTTCACCTTTTGGGGGGAGCTGGGTCCACTATTCAGTTCTAATTTTCACATATTTTTCATGTGTGCAGGTTCAGTACTATTACTGATCGATATTTTGCGGAACTGATTAAACGACGCTCTGAGACTGTGCGTAGTGAGACACTTAGCATTATACATGGAATGCGCTACCTCAAACTTGACGTATGTACTATTTTTCCTTTCTTGTCTATCCTTGAGAAGTTTGATATCAAATCTTCAATCCGAGTTATTTGACATCTATTGGTGGCCTAGTTGTGGTCTTTGGGGAGTTGTCTTTATCTTAAACGTATTCTTAGTATATAGAATTTTTTTTAATGAGTATTTGAATGTTATCATTTGAATGTTGTGATGAATGGAATTGTTTTCGCTGGTCATTGACCACCTGGTGTGCATCTGAGAAATGTCCAAAGTTCTTAGAAATGGCCACTGACGTGTTTTAGTTGGTCTTGGTATGAAATTACTTGTCCTCATATCTCTAATGTTTGGCACTGGAGATCAGGTTACTACGGCTGCTGGTCTCAATGCCGCAACTTCTTTCATATCTAAGGCGAATCCGTTAGATGGATCACCTACTAAGAAAAAAACTGAACTTCATCATGCTCTCTGCAACATGTTGTCGAGCATTCTTGTTCCTTTAGCAGAGTGCAAGAAAGGGGCTTGGCCACCTAATGGAGGTGACCAGGCTCTAAGCCTTTGGTACGATGCAGTTCTACGAATGCGGCTCCAGCTTACACAATGGATGGATAAGCAAAGCAAGCATGTTATTGTGAGTAGATTGGTTTAGGGTTTCTTATATGCTCAGCATTGTGCCATTTTTTATGATCCTAAGGAACGTGCTTTGCTGGCGTTAGTGCGAAGTGCTGGATATTTGAGTTAGTAGTAATAATACTGATAATACTGATAATAGTCTCCTTCATCTGGAGAAGTCCTTTGAAGAGCGTTGTTCAACTTTGTTGTAACCGCCCAGTTGAAGATTGTTAAATAAGGTGCTGGACATGCTTGGTTGATGCAGGTTGGTTACCCATTGGTTACGTTGCTCCTTTCTCTGGGGGACCCTCATATATTCAAAGAGTCATTACCTACTCATCTTGATCTGCTTTATAAGCTTCTCAAGGTAATCTTCATCCTCTTTTAACATCCGCATGAAAGCATATTGTGCTCTTCGGGGATGAGCTTCATTACTTACGTAGCCTGTTTACAAAACTTTCACACCGTGCATGTACTACAATGAAGTGAATGAACCCTACTTTTGCAATATTTCAACCCTGTGTTTACGGAGTTCCAAGTTTGAACGAGTTAATTGAATACCTGAACTTTGCAAGCCGTTTTTCTGGTGATAATGTTGATTTATGTAACCAAGAAAATTCTTCAATAGTTGTTGCGTAGGCTCTGGATCAGTTTTGTTCATGCTGGACCCAATTTTCGTAACTTCTGCTTACTGTCGGGCTGTGCATGTGGGTCGCAGGACAAAATGCTTCGATCCATGGCCTTGGATTGTCTGCACAGGGTGCTGCGATTTTACCTCAATGTATACGCAAACGGCCAACCTCCTGTCCAGGTATGGGAATATCTTCACAGTATTTCCACACAGCTCTTGAGCAGCCTGAAGAAAGGGTCTCTCACTCAAGATGTTCAGCATGATAAGCTTGTGGACTTCTGTGTGACTATTGCTGAAGTCAATCTCGATTTCTCAATGAATCATATGATATTGGAGCTTTTGCGCATCGACAATATGAGTGAAGCAAAAGTTATTGGCCTACGTGCATTACTAGCGGTGGTCTCTAGTCCATCACATCATCGTTATGGGTCGGATACATTTGGAGTGGAAGATTTGCATTCTTCTGCTACGTCATCCCTTCGTGGTTCTCCCACATCCTGGTCGCATTCCACTGCAGCTTTACCCTCTCCAGCTCGTCACATGAGCTCAGGCTCCGTTAGTGGTGACAGGGCCTTAGGACACGACATAGGGCCCTATATTCCAAAGGTCCGAGCAGCTTTGGGCTCTATCATCAAGTCATGCCATGCAACTTTTGGGAATTTGTTGCTTACGTCTTCCAAAGCCACAACAGGTTGGATTTCTGACATACCGCTTGTTTCATCTTCTCCACATTTCTTTAAGTCGCATCAGCTAGTTGGGAATTGATGTTAGCATCCCATCCTGTTTTGTTTGTTTTTATGAAATCATAGTTTTAGTCGTGGATGCTAAGTATTCTTGTCGTGCGTTTGTGGGATACAGAGCCGGCGACAAAAGAGAAGTCACAGGGATGGCTTGTGTTTCGTTGGGCCCTCAAGTGCGTTCCGCATTTAATACCAGAGCAGTGGCAAGCTGAGAAGTTGACAGAGATTATTCCAGTGTATGCTATTAGTGTAGAGCCAGGTGTTAGAGAAGAAGCCGTGCAAGTGCTGTTTAGAACCGTGCGAGATCTGCCTCAAAGCAGGTTTGCTGTCATGCGGGGCATGGCAAATTTTATTCTGCGAATTCCAGACGACAAGACTTTACTAATTAATGCATCACTTGGCCGGCTAGTTCAGTTGCTGCATGCTTGGCGTGCATGTATTGCAGAAGAAGCCTCGTACCAATTTTCTCCAGGGAAGGCTGGAAAAGCAGGTCATCAAAGTACTTCGTCATCACTGTCAGGGCTTGCTGATGGTGAAAGGAGCAACTTTGACCCTTCTGGCATGGATGCTGTTGGTCTTATATTTCTCTGTTCTGTTGAGGTACAGATACGACACACTGCATTGGAGCTTTTACGTTGTGTGCGCGCTCTGCAGAATGATATAAATCTCTACACTCCCAATGCCACAACGGGGAATCCTCCTTCGTTTGTGATTGATGTCTTCGAGGAAACTGGGGTAAGCCGAGGTCATGCTTTTTGTTTTGCTTTAGGATACCGATCTTTACATGTTAGTCTGATGTCGGTCCTGGGAGTCGACAGGCAAAGTAGAATCAGACCATTCACTAAGAATAGGGTTTAAGACCCGATTTTGTGTAGTTTCTAGTAGTCTTTCGTTATCGCGGTTGGGTAAGGATTGGTTTTGAAAAAGGGCTCATTGTCAGAATTGGAGTTTGGAAGCTTATTACGAGGAACAGATTGAGTTTCTTTGGTCTTAATTGCTGATGATGTATCTGAATGCCTTGAAAGGGACCCTGTGCTGTGAAAGCCTAGACTGATAAGTACATGACTAATGCTGACGATGTGTATATTTTCTAGGACGACATCGTTCAACGATGCTACTGGGATACAGGGCGATGGTATGACCTTCGGCGTGAATGGGATGTTGCTCCTGTAGATGTTACTCTGCAGTCCGTGTTAGAAAGTTCTGATAAGGGGCGCTGGGCACGGTGCTTGAGCGAACTTGTTACGTATGTTGCCGAGTTGTGTCCTAGTGCGATACAGGGAGCCAGGTATTTTATTCTAGCCCCTGTGCTGCAGATCGAATGTGTATACACGCTGCTGAATGTTTGTAAAGTTATTATTCGTTGGCTGTATAGGTCTTGCAGAGCACTAAGCACCTTTGAATTTAAGGTTTGAACCGAAAGAAGTTGTGCTCGTAAATAAACTCCGAAGATTATTGTCGTATTGGTATGCAGAATATTTTATTCTTCTGTTGTAGCGCTGCTGCTGAACTGCTGCTGTGCCAAAAATGCTTGACAGATTGGACGTTATTACAAGACTGTCAAATATTACGCCTGTAGATTTGGGTGGTAAATCTGCTCAATCACATGAGAGTGATAGCAAGCTTGATCAGTGGCACTTGTACTCCATGTTTGCTTGCTCTTGTCCTCCGGAGGATAGCACTGATGGCGGATTTCGTTCTGTGAAGGAGCTATGTAGGCTTGTGTTTCCTTATCTCAAATCTGGAAATGAGGGACAAATTGTGAGTTCTACTTTCCTTACTACAATTCCATGGTGATCTTGCAAATGATGCTCTATGCTGTTTTCTTGCTACTAAGCAGACATGATGTTCTTAAAGCAGACTTGAATTTCCTAAAGCAGACTTGATGTTCCTAAAACTGTCGATGTCTTTCAACATCCTGAATAACGTGTTCATGTTTCTTAACATCACTGACGTATGTTTTGGATGGGAGTAGTATGCAGCTACACTTGCCCTTGGTCATTCGACTTTGGAGCTTTGTGAATTGATGTTATCCGATCTTTCAGCTTTTCTCGAGGAGGTAGCCTCAGAAATGGAAAGTCGACCAAAGTGGAAGGTGGGTAGAATTCACTTATCTTTCACAATTGTTGCATTATAAGTTGATTAATGCCTATATTTTCTTTTTACCTTCTCTTGAACTTTGGCGGATTTGTATGACTTATGTGTTAAGAGATGGTGTTGGGTCTTGTATATTGTCGGTTTGAGCTTGCGTTTGTCATTTTCGCAGAGTCAGAAATGGAGGCGCGAGGATGTTAGGGTCCATGTGGCGGACGTATATCGTATGGTGGCAGAGAATGTATGGCCGGGAATTCTGACTCGGAGGCCGGTGCTGCGCATTCATTTTCTGAAGTTCATTGAGGAGACAGCGAAGCAAGTTTCCACAGGACCGTTCGAAAACTTTCAAGATATTCAGCCTTTGCGTTATGCATTGGCTTGCGTGTTGAGATCCCTGTCAGTTGACATGGTGAAGGCACAGTCGGAGAGGTAGTGGATCTGACGCTTATGATAAGCTAATTTCATCCTGGCCGTAGATTTGAATGAGTTTGCCTAGCTGATATTCATTCTAGTCCTTAAACTTATTTGCAATTATAATTCACGTGCCATTTTCCCGATTTGTCTGTTTGACTTGAGATGCGGTTGCTTCTCTATCTAGTTTTTGAATTAAACTTTTCAGCATTGTTTCATAATTTCTGGGCAGTTGTCTCAAAGAGGGATGGGTCTGTTTCTCATAAGCATGACAGGGTTTTTGATAAATGATTTCTCTAAACTTTGAACGTGGCTTACATTTACATTAACAGCAGCCTACCAGATCATGCATATTATGATGTGCCTTTTGCAAGCATCTACGTGCATTGTTTCAGGATTTAACTTTCCCCTCTGTTCTATACTCTCTTTCTACTTCACATGAGCACTAATCTTCTCCAAATTGAAATCTAATTTTCAATCGTGTCCGCAGATTCGATCCTCGCAGTCGCAAGAAATGGTTTGATCTTCTTTCTTCATGGTGTGAAGACACTACAAGTAGCTGGAGCCAGGATGGTGGAAGTGAGTATCGGCGTGAAGTCGAGCGCTACAGAGCTGCGCAGAGCCTTAGAGTCAAAGACTCCATTGATAAAATATCTGTTGAAAAGGAGATCAATGATCGCGTGGATGCAATTCAATGGGTGGCAATGAATGCTATGGCAGCGCTTCTCTATGGTCCCTGTTTCGATGATAGTGCCCGCAAAATGGGTGGTCGAATAGTAGCTTGGATTAACGGGCTCTTCCTAGAACCAGCGGGGAAGGTACCAGCCGGTTTTTCACCAGCAGACGCACGAAATATATCTCCGCATTCCAAGTTTGGGATAACTGGATTTTTAGAAGGCATGAGAGGGGGCACTGGTCGAGAAAAGCAACGTGGGAGTCCAGCCCGAGTTCTCCTGGCAAAGACTGCTCTCATGAATCTGCTCCAAAGTAATCTGGACCTCTTTCCTGCATTTATCGATCAGGTAAGCCGTCAATAATGAGAGGTCTTGTTTGGAGCAGTCGAGTCTTCCATAGTACTGTGTTGCATGTAATTCCCTTCCGAGTTTTCACAGACCAGATTCTTGTTGAAGTATTGGTTAATACCTTTCTTTGTTGCAGTGTTACTCATCAGATCCTTCCATAGCAGATGGGTACTTCACAGTCCTGGCTGAAGTTTACATGCGGCAGGATGTCTCCAAATGTGATACCCAACGCCTACTTAGCTTGATCTTGTACAAGGTTGTTGATCAGTCAAGACAGATCCGGGATGACGCATTGCAAATGTTGGAGACACTGTCAATTCGTGCATGGGCTGAGGAGGGCGAGGGTGCAGGGCGGTACCGAGCTGCTGTGGTGGGTAGCCTACCTGATTCATATCAGCAGTTTCAGTATCAATTGTCAGCTAAATTAGCGAAGGAGCACCCGGAGCTTAGTGAATCACTGTGCGAGGAGATAATGCAGAGGCAGCTTGACGCTGTTGACATTATTGCACAGCATCAGGTTCTCACGTGCATGGCCCCTTGGATTGAGAACCTCAACTTCGGGCAACATTTGGAGTCGGGTTGGAGTGATCGTCTGCTGAAAAGTCTGTACTATGTTACCTGGCGACATGGAGATCAATTCCCTGATGAGATAGAGAAACTTTGGAGTACCGTGGCTATGAAATGGCGTAACATCGTTCCGGTGCTGAATTTTCTCATCACGAAAGGTATTGAGGATTGTGATTCCAACGCATCGGGAGAAATAAGCGGTGCATTTGCTACATACTTTTCGGTCGCAAAACGCATTAGTCTGTACCTGGCCCGTATTTCTCCTCAGCAAACCATTGATCACTTAGTGTACGAACTGGCGCAGTGTATGCTTCAGGACACACCTGAAGAGGTGAAAAGACCCGATCCTTTTGATAATGAAGTAACTGTATTGGAATTCTCTCAAGGTCCACTTGTGTCACAGAGCGATCCCTCAGCCCAATTGACTGGCTTGGGAGTGCGAAGCTCAGTGGATGGTACCACAAGGAACGTCAGTGGCAATTTGAGCTGGCGAACAGCCACGGGGCGAAGCATGTCTGGGCCTTTGAACCAATTGGGCCAGATGCCCGATCAATTGATCAATGTGCACGCAGGTCGCTCTGGCCAACTTTTTACAAACTCTGGACCATTGATGAGTCTTTCAGGTCCACTGATGGGAGTTCGAACGTCTACAGGAAGTATGAGGAGTCGTCATATGTCTCGGGACAGTGGTGATTATTTCTTTGACACCCCTTCTGCGGAAGACATCCGGTCCAACGCCCCAACAACAACTGGTGGAGATTTGCAAGTTCATGCCCATTGGCTTTCTCGCGCCGACATTGCGCTTATATTGCTTGCTGAAATTGCCTATGAGAATGATGAAGATTTTCGAGGGCATCTCCCACTGCTCTTCCATGTTACTTTTGTGTCCATGGACAGTTCGGAGGACATTGTACTCGAGCATTGTCAGCAGCTCTTGGTGAATCTTCTTTATTCATTGGCTGGTCGGCACCTGGAGCTTTATGAAAATGGTGATAGTGAATATAAACAACAAGTGGTTAGCCTTATCAAGTATGTCCAGTCGAAGAAGAGCAGCATGATGTGGGAAAATGAAGACATGAGCCTGACCAAGACAGAGCTTCCTAGCGCTTCTCTTTTGTCCGCCCTTGTGTTGAGTGTTGTTGACGCAATTTTTTTTCAGGTACATTTTATTCTTGCCTCTCCATGTCTTGGTGGAAAAGTCAAGTTTCTGAATCCCATAGTGCAGGTTCCCGTTTCTTGGTGGTTCTGTTATGCTTTAAGCAGTACCCCAGAAATATTTGGTGGCGATTATTATCTGCGTTTAGTTGATGTTACCGTCGCTGAACTGACTCTGTCTTATCTATGCAGGGAGATTTACGAGAAAAATGGGGAGAGGAGGCCTTGAAGTGGGCAATGGAGTGCACCTCGAGGCATCTTGCATGTCGGTCACATCAAATTTACAGGGCTCTTCGACCAAGTGTTACTAGTGATACCTGTGTATCTTTACTACGTTGTCTTCATCGTTGCTTCAGTAGCCCCTCACAGCCAGTGTTGGGATTTGTCATGGAAATCTTGTTAACTCTTCAGGTACAGCAGGTCTTTTCATGATTTTTCTCGTCTTCTAAGTGAATTTTCTTGTCAATGGATCGTAAAACTCTTGCTAGGGATTCATGCACCTTGGTCTGATAAAGAAGCATCGGTGTTGCAGGTGATGGTTGAGATTATGGAGCCTGAGAAAGTAATACTGTACCCCCAGGTGTTCTGGGGCTGCGTGGCTATGCTTCATACAGACTTTGTTCATGTCTACACCCAGGTCTTGGAGCTTTTTGCGAGAGTCCTGGATCGACTTTCTTTCAATGACCAGACAGCAGAAAATGTGCTCATCTCTAATATGCCTCGAAGTGAAATAGATAGGGACGACCGAGATTTAGGTCGCCTTGACTCGAAAGGTTTTTATCTAAGCGGTGATAGATCCTTTGAATCTCCATCAAGACAAAACTTTCTCCCTGCAAACAGGGATGAATCAGAGGTCGACAAGGCCCCGCCATTTGAAGGCGTACAACCTTTAATTCTGAAGGGCCTTATGTCGACAGTGAGCCATGCCTCCGCTATAGAGGTGCTGTCTAGGATAACTTTACATTCCTGTGACCAGATTTTTGGCAACTCCGACACCCGATTGTTAATGCATATAGTGGGGTTGCTCCCGTGGCTCTGCTTGCAACTGGGCAAAGAGAAGAGTGTAGGAACTCTGGATACATCCCCTTTACAACAGCAGCTGCAGAAAGCAAGGTCAGTAGCAGCGAATATTTCTCAATGGTGTGGCGCAAAGCAGCTAGATGACCTCGGATCAGTATTTTCTGCTTATGCGGAAGGGCAAGCAATAACTACAGAGAATTTGTTGGATCAAGTAGCACCTCTGCTCTGCACTGAATGGTTTCCTGCTCATTCAAGTTTGGCATTTGGTCATCTGCTCCGACTGCTGGAAAAAGGGCCAGTGGAGTATCATAGAGTTATTCTTCTCATGCTGCGGGCATTGGTACAGTACACACCAATGGAAAGTGCCAGAATCCCCCAGGTATGATTGGGATCCGTTGATTTTGTTCTACGGAGAACATTTGAGTTATTGTGCCTCTATATTTCTTGTTTTAAATGAACTTCTCTGTTTTGAGTCCCTCAGTCATTCAAATGTTGCTGCAATTTGATATGCTGATGCTGAATTACTGTGTTAAATCATTGGTTGTTCTAGGTCTATGCTGCTGTATCACAGCTGGTGGAAAGCCCACTTTGCGTGGAGGCTGTTAGTGTACTGGAGGCTGTGTTACAGAGCAGCAGCATGCATTCCGAAGCTCCTCCAACAGGAAGTTACCAAGAGAATGGGGTAACCAACAATGTCCCTCGGAGCAGCCGGCGTATTGAAGGTTCTCCCCAGAGAGTTCTAGTGCCTCAAAGCTCGTTGAAGTTGCGCAATAGTGGTGCACCAGGTCAACAGCTATGGACTGGTTCTGCGGGGCAAGTGCCTAGTGGCACTGTTAGTCCTGTAGCTGCTGACATTCTTCCATCCAGGTCTGATCACCTAACTTGCTTATTCTTCACCTTTTCTTGTTTATTTATCTTTTGTTTGTGCACATACTTGTTACGATAGCAGTCGGCGAAGTGTTACAGCTTATTTACTGTCGCGTTCACTGCTGAGTTCCCTCCATAGTTTTGAAAGCTGCAGCTTGATTGTCGAACTCGAGAAGGCGATTTTAGGGGTGTAGTTATGATTTTCAAATTTATTTCAGTGTTCTTGGAGACTACAGAAAGATTTCCATAACTTCTCAAGGATAGTGGGAGAGTATATGACATTCTAGAGCTGTGTTGACCGCTACGCTTTTCACCAGATGTCCTCCACTGTGGTCTGTAGTAGCTACACGTATCTTTAGCTTTGGCTGAGTATCGACGCTTTTATCTGTAAACTCATTTTGTACCGAAGAAGACGTCAAAGATTCAGAGCATCCTAGATACCCTGATTCTTCCCTGAATGAGCTGTTCGGCCCAAATTGTATCCTTTCAAGAATAGCATGTACTTTAGCACAAGGACAAGGGCTGTACCTTTTTGAAGGATTTCATCTGATGACATTTAAATGCCATTTGCTTCTGTGCAGGGAGAAAGCATTGCGGAACACACAGTTAGCTCTTGGCCGGGTGTTGGACACATATGGACCGGGCAGGAAGCGTGACTACAAGAGGCTTGTGCCTTTTGTTACCAGTACTCTAACTGGCAGTGGCAAAAACGAGCTATGAATTTCAACATCCAATGTGTTGGTTCATGCCTAGTTTTAGCTCAAGTGTAGTTCGTCCACAGAAGGTATGCTGATATCAGCACTCCGCCATATGCAACATTCAACGGCCTTCTCATAAAGTCCTGGAAGAGCATTCTTGAACTCATGAAAGAAGAAAGTTCCAGCTGCGTCCAGCGGATATTTTGATGCACGATGACCATGCAACATTTTCCGGATCCACCCGTGTGGTTCATCAGGTCAGCTTTTCTACTGTTCATATTTGTAGATGAGTTCCATGTGGGGAAATTTAGAGCACTATATTTTGATATCCTCCTAGTTTATAAAAAGGTTTTGCTAAGAGGGCTTGGAGAGGCTCTGTGGCCCCTTTTACTCTTTTTCCTATTTTGGTGAACCGCCTTTTCTAAATAGGCCTACCAAAATCGACATGGCGTGCTCTTTTTCAATGCCTGGCTTTAGAGTGAGGTCTGGGTCATCAGGCTAAGTAGAAGTAATATTCGATAGTTAGAATTTTTAAAAGTGCGTTTTGCACTTCTCTATGTCGGCCACTGTGTACCGTGTTGCCTGCCATATTTGTAAAATAGGAGTCATCCCTGATGTATAACAGTTCTTTGGAGTTTTCAATATAGAAGAGACCAACTCGAAGCTTCCTGGTTTGGGGGCGTGTGATTGTTCTTCATCTTTTTAGTTAGTCATAATAATTTGAATTACAATTGTGCCTATTTGGTGATAAGATTTTCAATCTTAAAAGTGCTGATCAATCCATGAGAAGGTTTGGTAGACTTGACAGATTGTAACAGTTCGCTCACACTGGTGTAGTCGTTTCAGACCCTCGCTCCATCAATCTTGCGGAAAAATATTCATGGCAAGTGCATGAAATGTTTATTTAGTTATTTTTTTCCATTTATATTTTTTGTATAGTTTTGAGTTTATGTGAGAAATTATATTTATCTAATAGTTTTGACCATTACATGCAATGTTCCAACAAAATATATTTGTAGTCAAGTTTTACTTGGCACAATGTGATGATATTCTCAATTATCCCCTACAACCATTTTAAAACAATTTTGGCATACCAATGATTGCTTTTGGATTTTTTTTAGATCAATGATTTTGTATAATGATTTTGTATCAAAATGGATGATTTTCACAATCATGAGTCTGTCATTTAAAGGTTAAATAACATTCAATGTTGACTAATTTTCATGAAATATTGAATAAAAATATTAGCAAAAATTTATAATTTATAAAAAGTAATTTGAATTGGTTAAGGTATTATTAAAGTAGTTTTTTTATTATATACATAAATGAATTTATCTTCTTTGTATTCTAAACATTTTTCTTTTAGATCCCCTCTTTAATTGGTGGCACTTGAAGAAATAAAATTGGGAAATTTATTTGCTTTAAAATATCTTGTTTCCACTTTGAAATGCAAATTCTTATCACAATTAATGCATTCTTTTGGCTATTTGTATGAGGAAATTCTTAAATTGTCTTAAAATTTGTCCTAAACTTCTTCATATATGGTGTGATCTACATTGGTATTCATAATATATAATATGTTGAATATCTTTGTATCATCTTTATTTGATAGGCGATTTTTTTTACTAGAACTCAAACTTTACACTCTTGGTTGACTCCTTATATCGGTACGTTAGGATTTTAATCCCTTGACCAATTTTGAACAATAGAAGAATGCAAATAAGTTCTAAACACAAAAAAACTTATATTTCCTATCCATCTTATTTTATAGGTTTTTGGATTGATTTTAACATTTGTAAAGTGCAGAACTTTATAATTTTACTTTGTAAATATTCTAAAGTTCAAAGGATACAACATCTTTCTCTTCAAAAAGTCAATTTCCTTACTACAAAAATGGTGAAAATCTTTTTAAAATTTCATAACTATAATTTTGTATTTTTAATTGTAAAAAAATCTTTTGAAAATAACAAATATTAAATATTTTAGTTTTGAAGGAATTTTTAATTTTTGGTACAAAATATATTGGCAAATATTGGTTATGTATTACACTAATATGACCTAATAGTGAAGGTGAGAGGGGGGCGGGGGGGGGGGGGGGGGGGGGAGAATTAATGACACCTAAAAGAATTAGTACAATATAGATATATTTCAACCTCCACAATTTAAAATAGTGTGACTTTGTAATAGATCCAATCATTTAGATATGACCTATAAATCAAATTTTTCAATTTAAAAAATAAAATATATTTAATTTATTCTTTTACATTTTGAAACTTGGACTATTAGATTAATTACAATATTTGACGGTCCATCAAGAGTTAAAGAAGTTGTAGATTTTGTTCAATAATGTGATATAATGTATATTACATAAATTGTCCTAAAGTCATGACATTAAGTAGCAACTCCAATATTCAACTTTAAAGAATAGTGTATGTTTATTGAATATATTTTACTATTATCTACTCTATATAACAATTGAATTATCTACACAAATTGGTACTTAATCCTTGGGTGCTAGATAAAAAAGCCTCATCTACATAATGCTATGAGTATATCATAAAACATGTATGATACTAAAGTTTATCCTTGTCAAATTCAAATTTAGTTTGATTTTCTTTATTAAACAAGAGATAATTATGCAATATGTTACCATTGGATAAATTTTTAGAGATTTTTGAATATACAAAGATTGTGCAACTTTGGAGGGTTGAATTAATATAGATTATTTATTCATGCTTGTTGATGAACCAAGATTTTTTTTCTATTTATTGTTCTCTCTTACAATGAAATTTATCATTCACATGGATAGATAAAGATGCAATAAAGTTACACCTACATGTCTTGTTTGCTAAACATCTCAATAATTATTATCCATAGAGAGGGATTATATAGAAATTACTTATTATGAATGAAAAACACAAAAATGTTTGAAAAATGTTGCAATTTTGAGTTGATTATAACAAAAGTATTTGGTATGAAATAAAAGATTCTATTTTTTATAATCCATAATGATGAAATAATTATAAGAAAAGATAGAAAAATGTTCTTCTACAATAAAGTTGAGGGTTTTGGTGAATATTAAGTATTTCGTCAAGTTGGTCATAAAGTTAGGCTATCTTTTAAGGATTGATGTATTGCTTTGAATAAATGAGAAGTTATTTAGTCAAAATAGATCCCTAATGCATTCCTTTCATCATATAGAATACAAACTCTAGAATATATAATCTTCTCTTGTCACTTTCAATGGCATAATTGAAAAAACAAGTGGTAAAAAGCCATCTCTTCATCCTCCATTCACTTTTTGAAAAAGCCATAAATCTCTAAGATTCCACATTCTCAATCTAGTTTGTAGAAGGGGATTTTGTCCGAATAAACAATTGAACATTGTTTTTATTATTAAATTATTTATTCATTTGTTGCATCTTACTTGAATCAAAAGAATATGTGATATTATTTTCTTAAGAAATTTTTCGGCACTTGTGAATAAACTATGAATTTTCAAAGTGTTGAAAATAGATGTATCCCAAAGTGACTCTAAATTCTTATATATAGAAGCAATATATTTTAGGCAAGAATATATAAGGGGCGGTTTTAGAAATGGGTCACAATTAGGTTCTAATACCTCAACTTCCTCAATTGCCAACTCTACCTATTATTTTTTTCACTTGAAATTCTAAATTGAAGATAATGTTGATACTTCTATGTGAATAGGGAGAAACTACATATTGGGAGTAGCTTTGTCTTCTTGTCAAACTATCAATCTAAAGCTACTAAAAATTCAAGTCCAATGTATTTTTTTTCCTAAAAGTCATAAATTTGCCTCTCCTATGTTTTACAAACTTCTCTCTAAAATTTTGCAAGCCAACAATTTTGATTCACCTCTTGCAAATATTGCACACTTCCATGTAGAATTCCAAATTTTCTTTGTCTATTTTACAAAGTTTGGACAATTTTTGTACATAAAAGTCTGATCTAACCATTTTAGATGACATCAAGGTAATTGCACCTAAATGTAACCTCTCTAAAAACGCCCCCCTTAGAGATTCTTGTCTAAAATGTACTCCTTTTATTAATGAGAGCCTACGGTTGCTTCTAGATACACCTATTTTTAGCACTTTAAAAATTTATAGTTTATTCATATAGTGTTTAAAAATGCATATATTAAAGAATTTAAAATCCTCTTTTAACTTCTAACAAGATCCAACAAAAAATTGGATAATTTCATAGTAGGATTAATGCTCAATTTCTTATTAGGACACATTTAGATGTAGTGCCATTAAAGATGCATCAATCCTATTCCTAGGAAATTTTGATTTGGGATTTGGGAGGAGGAAAGGAAAAAAAAAGTAAAAGTGAAAGGAAGGCGTAGGGGGGAGGGGTGATCCATACGGCTCAGCTACGAATGGCCACCACAGCCTCACCCGCTTGCGCTCCGCGTCGTCCCAACAGTGCGGCCATGGCGCCCCCCTCGCACTCCCCGCGCCCTCCTCGCCACCATCCCGCACGCCACCCAATTGCTCGTCCCCTTTCGATTGCCCTTGCCCGTTCCCCTTCGCAATACTCTTCTTGCAGAGCTGCGCAATTTCCGGACCTGAATCTCCCCAATTGATGGGAAATGCGTCCGTCCCTTGGTAATTGCCCGTACCTTTGCTCTGCTTTTTAGTTAGGGTTTGTGGTGGGAAACTCGGGAGGAGTTATGGCCATGGCGATGCAGGGGGCGACGCTGGAGCTCATGGGCGGCGTGAAATTGCATAGGTCCTGGTTGGCATTGCCTTCGCAGCGGCCGGCGCGGCCCAATTCCGTTGTGCGCTGTAGTCTGGCGACGAGTGAGCGGACGGGATTGGCGACCGAGGTGCGGAGGAGTAACGTGCGGAGTACCGTGCGCGTTAGGGCGGCGACGGGGAACGCCGACGGGGTGAAGTGGTGGGAGAAGGACGGGGGCCCGAATTTCCATGATTTGCACTCCACGCAGGAGTTTGTGGACGCGCTCGCGAACGCCGGGGAGAAGCTGGTGGTGGTGGAGTTTTACGCGTCGTGGTGCGGCTCGTGCCGCGCGCTCTACCCGAAGCTGTGCAAAACGGCCGCGGAGCATCTGGACGTGGAATTCATGAAGGTGAATTTCGAAGAGAATAAGCCCATGTGCAAGAGCCTTAACATCAAGGTATTGCCCTATTTCCACTTCTACCGGGGGGCCGAGGGGCGAGTGGATGCTTTCTCCTGCTCCCTCGCTAAGCTGCAGAAGTTGAGGGACGCCATTGCGCTGCACAACACCGACAGGTGCAGCATTGGCCCCACCGTCGGCGCGGGGAACATCTTCTCCGCCGTCAGTAAGCCGCAGCAAGACCAAGCCACCGCCACCACCACGGCGTCGTCTTGAAGCAGGTATTCAACAGATTGGTAGGTGTGTTTAGCATTGATTCCGCAAGGGATTGCATTTCTAGATGTCCAAAATTTTCCAAAAGACCCTCCAAATGTCGTCGGGGCCGGGGTCCTTTGTGTAGGAACTTAATGCTTTGTAATCTATGTGTACGCATATATCGACTTCCTGTAACCATAGCGTTGGATTCAGCCCACGCCCTTCTTTCATCCAGTTTAGCATGTTTTGAGGGGGTTTTCATCATGACTGCGCATCAATTTGTGGCAACGATATCTGTGAGAGACCCAGATCAGCTCATTTGTGTGAGAATTCATTTGCTGGTGCTTCTTGTAATTCATTGGCTTCCTGGATATCCCTATTCTGATGGAGCGATTGGTCCCTCATGAACCAGCTGCTGATTTTAAACTTGCACATGCTTATGCTCATTTAAGGTAAGATCCCCAATTCCAAGTGCTTCCTTAGAAGACACTCCGTGTTTTGCCCTAAAACCACACAATGCTAGACTTTATAGGCATGGTTTGAGATACAATTGAGACAAACTGGGCAGGTTTGAATTGGTTTTGGTACAGGATTACGACTACTCAAACGACTGAATTAAATTGTTTAACACTCTTGTAATGGATCATGCTTGTGGCATTGGATTTCATGCCTCTTCACTGGTTGAAGTTTATGGCAAGTAATTTGAGGTAGGGACACTGAAATAAACCATATTTTTTTGGAGAGTGGGTTGATTAGGGTGGGCAGATCCATTCCTGTCACTAAAGGCATTCAGCATGTACGCAGTAGAAGAAAGCAGTTCTCACAACAGCAATTGAAAATCGAAATTCTTGAAATAAAACCATATTTCTTGGACTAAGAAAGTTTTTTCTGTGAATTTCCAAAAGTTAGATCTACGTTTACTCTATTCGTGTTATCTGATGGGCTATTCCCATATTCAATTGCACTCAAATCCGTCTCCGAATCTATCACCTGATATTGGCCTCTAATTACGACCACTTGCACGAAACATATATATAGATTCAGATTTTTTTATATGTGACAAGAATGGATCTAATCATTTAGTTCTTTATTATTCGAGTTCTAAATGGGACTAGTAAATGGATTCATTCACTTACGGCAGTAGCCCTACCATTCTATCGCTTGTAAAACAAACATGTTTCAACTTTGAAAATTTATAATCTGTGTCTCGTAGTGCACTTGCCACTAAGCCTAACACTCGTATCACACGGAAATGAAGGTTCAGAATTAGAGTTCCTTAAAATCGGGACGCTATTGTTGCTTTGTGCACGAAGATTCTGTGGCAACGTCTCCAATTGTAGCATTCGAAGTGATACAGAGAGAGAAAAGAAATCAAATTGACGCATAATTTCAGAAAATATCCAACATTGCAACACCACCGACGACTACCTATACACAACCGTGATGAACTCTACTTTGGGTTGAAACTCTCTTCTTGTCACTCGCATCGTGAATCTCTCTTAACCTCCATTTTCTGAGGTATGTGACCATATTCCCAATCCTATCACTCCAGAACTTCCCTCATGGACAAAATTGTGGCAAGCATCGTTCATACCTCGACAGCGTTGCTGCATTTTAGCCGATGCCGAAGAAGCGCGGCTCCAAATTTGACATGAAGTGCGTGACTGGCCTTGAACGCGACGACATGCGCGACGGGAAGCCCCGCGTGGCCCGGCGTCGTGCACAGCGCGAGGTCACCAATAAGATCCAGCATCTTGTGTCGACAGGGTTCATCTTCAAACCGCAGCGGCGGGTTCAGCCACCCTTTCTCCATACTGCAAACAAGTGCATTCTCGAGGGATCCGCCTTTGATGAGCCCCGCGGCCCGCAACTGCTCGAATTGCTCCGCGATCCCGAACGTGCGCGCGGGCGCGACCTCGTCCTTGTACGAGCTTGCGCCCGTGGGAATCCAGCTGAACCAGCGGCTCCCAATTGCCGGCACCTGCGGGAAATCGATCCCGTACGTGAGGCGCGTGAACGGCGACGGAAAAGCCGCCACGAAGGAGTCCCCGTAGGAAACCGAGATCGGCGCGTCGACCACGAAAGAGGTTCTGGCGCTTGAAGCACCGGAGGCGTTTGTCGCGATTGACAACCCTGATTCTTCAATTGCGTTCACCCACTCACGCGCGGAGCCATCCAGCAATGGGACTTCATTGCCGCCGGAAATTTCAATCCGGCAGTTGTCGACGCCCAGGCCCTCCAACGCCGACATGAGATGCTCCACTGTGTGCACCGAGGAAGAGCCGTCGCGACTCCCCAAGCACGTGCTCAGTCGCGAGTCCGTGACGTGATCCACGAGCGCCGGGAGAATGTGGTGAAGCTCTTTCACGAAGTAGCGGCCCTCGTCGGCCCCCGCCGGGAGAAGCTTCACGGTGGCGCGATCACCGGAGTGAAGCCCCACGCCGACTCGCGTGACAGGCGTGGCGATCGTTTGCTGGAGACGCGCTGTCTGGCAAACATGGAACCCAGTGGTGGTGACGGTTCTCGCACGGCAGCCGTTCCAGCTACTGCGCAGACACGACATTGCGAAGAGATGCGGCATTGCTAGAGCTGGCAACATCTATAGGCGACGACCACACACACCAAGCACCCACATCGGTGTGCCCTCAAATCGGCGACATACCCTAATTTCCCACAACGGTCTACCATCGTCAATAAACTTGGGTGCAATAAGAAACCACCCGCGCCACCATTAATCAACCTTCACAACCCTGGAAACAACAAGAATTACATCGAGTGCCACAATTTCAGGGGAAAAAAGATTAAGAAAGGAACCTAGAATTGTCAAGAATAAAGTTGCCGACTTGCCGGCATTCCGGAATCGGGTTGATCAGATCAGTAAAGATGGAGTTCAAAATTCGAATTGCGGGGGTGCAAATCCGCTCGTCCGGTAGCAGAATCTCCAAATATCGCGGCGAACACTAACGAAGGTTCACCAGCGGTAGCAGAATCTCAATTTTCCAAACCCTAAGACCCACTGCGAGCTTGGAAATGTAGTTCAAACTTCGAAACTTCGCTCCAAGGAATCATCAATCAGAATCAGCAAAGCAGATTCCCATCCTGATCCCGCATAAAGAACCGATTTACGCGGAAATTCTAACTCCAAAGAAACCAGAATCTCCATCAGTCGATGAACTTGTGTTTCCTGCCATAAAAGATATCAACGGTGTGCAATTGAAAAGTACAATGTAAAAGCGTTTTGGAGTCAAACAAAAAACTTTTTTCGTAGAAACACGGAAGTGATGGAACTTGACTGTAGAGAGAGAATTCCGTGGCCAATGAATGGTCCAAGTGCGACGTTTCACGCACCTTGACAGCCAACCCTGCGAGCACATCACATCTCGATTTCGACGCTCCTCAATCATGCTCCTTCTAACTTCGTCGATTGATGGATCGACAGCAAGGCTCATTCCTTGCTCCCAATAATTTGTGCAATCAACCAGCAGAATTTGCAAAACCAGCAGAATCCGCGATACCCTAAATAGCAAGCAAGCAACCCGTGTGAACAGAGCCGGCATTTTTTTCTATTGCGACGACATCATCCTCATCCTCGTCTTCATCTTGTCTCCGCATCGTCGTTCTAGTTTGCGACAAACTCTGTAATGAGTTTCTTTTGGAGCTTTCCAAATTGGTACCAGCAGCCTCGGTAGCGCTCTCTCCTATTCTCCAAGGGTCCTTTAGGTCTACTCTCTCTCCTATTCTCCAACGGAGCTTCGTCGTTAGGTTTGTCAGGTTTCTTGAGTGGAGCCAAGCTTGCGCTAGATCGATATACTGCTTTTCAATCGATCCGACGTACGGAAGGAATTTCATACAGTTAGCTCGCTTCTTTTTTCTGTGGCGGACGGATGGATCCGGCGGGAGTTTGAATTGATTGTGTAGAGTGAATGTGTGATTGATATATTGCGCTTTTGCTTCAGGGCGAGTTTGTTGGTTCAGAAGCCCAATGCGAGTTTGTTCTTCGCAGTTCTCGAGGACTGTTGTGCGCTTGGATCCCGTGCTAGTCGTGGTCGAGATACTGTGATGCAATGGCAGCTGCCTCGGGAAAGGGGAAACGTGTTAGAAACAGGGGTTTGGAAGTTTGAAACCTCGAGAAAACGAATTGCGGCGGCGTGAGTGAGCTGTGTTGCCCATTCGTAGAGCTGGGGCTTGTGACATTGACAAGGCGGCGTATCTAATGCTGTGGAACCAGGATCGACGAGGAGCGGAAGAAACGATGCAAGCGAGGAGCTATGGCGAAGCATGCATCCGTGTCCCCGAGTTTTCTTGCCAAGGTCCGCATACCGCAGCGCTATGTGACGGTGCTGCTCACGTTCGTGTGCACCTGCGTTTGCTACATTGAGCGCGTGGGCTTCTCCGTGGCCTACACAGCTGCCGCGAACGAGGCCGGCGTGGGAGAAGCCGTGAAAGGGCAAGTGCTGTCCACTTTCTTCTATGGCTATGCGGTCTCGCAAGTCCCGGGCGGGTGGGCTGCGCAGCGCTTTGGCGGACGACGGGTGCTG
This sequence comes from Climacium dendroides, assembly GCA_950106755.1. Taxonomy (NCBI): domain Eukaryota; kingdom Viridiplantae; phylum Streptophyta; class Bryopsida; order Hypnales; family Climaciaceae; genus Climacium; species Climacium dendroides. The sequence goes on from OX467086.1 coordinate 27,309,986, forward strand.
CTCATGTCGTTCGTGCTCTGGTCGCTCACGTCCGCGCTCACCCCGACAGAGACCACGGCCATGGCGGGGACGGTCGTGGCGCGCGTCATCGTGGGCGTAGCGCAGGGTTTCATCTTCCCTTCCATCCATACGGTCCTCGCGCAGTGGGTACCTCCGCACGAGCGATCGCGCTCGGTGTCGCTCACCACATCGGGGATGTACTTCGGCGCGGCCGCGGGGATGCTCTTCCTGCCCGGACTGGTGGCAATGCAAGGCCCACGCGCCGTCTTCCGCGCGGAATCCCTCATGGGCGTGTCGTGGGCGCTTCTGTGGTACCAGTACTCGTGCGACCCGCCGCGCTCGGAGCTTCCGAAGGCGTCCGCGGCCGGGTTCGGGCACCCCGACCCCGTGGTGGACGAGGGCGGCGAGCTTTTGCATAAGAAGAAGAAATCCTCCGACATTCCTTGGAAGCGGATTTTCAAGAGCATGCCCGTGTGGGCGATCGTGGTCAACAACTTCACCTTCCATTATGCGCTCTACGTGCTCATGAACTGGCTGCCGACCTACTTCGAGAAGGGCTTGCACGTCAGCCTGCACAACATGGGATTCTCCAAGATGCTGCCCTACCTCGTGATGTTCATCTTTTCCAACGTGGGCGGGGTCGTGGCGGACCATTTCGTCTCCACGCGCGTCTTCTCCGTGACCAACACGCGGAAGCTCTTGAACACGATTGGCTTCGCCACGGCCGCGGCCGCGCTCATGGTGATGCCCATCCTGCGGTCCGCGACGGGCGCGGTGATCTGCTCTTCGGTAGCGTTGGGCTCCTGCGCGCTGTCTCGAGCGGGATTCGCAGTGAACCATCTCGACATTGCGCCCAAGTACGCGGGCATCGTGATGGGCGTTTCCAACACGGCGGGCACATTGGCCGGCATTGTGGGCGTCTCCGCGACCGGGCACATTCTGCAGGCGTCCGCGTTGGGGAGCTCGGATCCCAGCAGCTGGTTCATGGTGTTCGCCACGCCGGCTCTCTTATCGGTTCTCAGTGCCGTTTTCTTCATTGCGTTTGCCACTGGCGACAGAATTTTTGATTAGCTTGTAGATCAATCCACCACCCTTTGGATTAATCTTGACTTCAGGTTAATCTAACACCGGCTCATCCCATCCCAACGGGGTTCGGGCATTAGATTGACCTTGACTTCATCTTAATCTCACTCCGTCTGGCCCTGGCCTACCATTCTTTTCTGGCTCTTGCAATGCATTACCAACCGTTTTGCATGCTTGGCATTGTCTTGGTTCGGTGGAAACCAATTTCTATCAATCCAGAGCTCGTTCAGCAGGAGCTGGACCTTCAGTAGTAGTCTGTAGGTGAAGTCTATAGTCATTTTGTGTTGGTTGAGCGAAGTGTCACCGCACCTATTGTAGGTGTCTAGCCTTCCAGATTTATATTCTTGGTCACGTGAAGATGTAAAGACATACAGAATTTTGTTGATTTATTTGGAATGGATTCGAGTCCACGCAGGGCAACCAACTGCACTGGGTTTGCTTCTGTTTTTTCCTCTTTTTGTCACCTCTGTTGGATCAGCTTGGTATGCATATGATCTTGTCCAGGTCTTAAGGAAAGCAGTCATCTTGAACGTCATGAAAGGGTATATGAAAGAAAGTTCCGAAGGTCGGTTGATGATTGTAAAGTAAGTACTGTATAGTACAGGACACCTGTGACAGTTCCTATTGTTAGATTGTCTTGATTCTTGTCATTCTTATTATTTGGCAAGTGAAAAAAGGATTGTATTACATTTTAATATGTATTTTGGTATGTTTTGTGAAAGAACTAAGAATTTTTTAAAGTGTTGGACTATATTTAGAATGTAAACCTTGGGCTCTCAATTTAGAATATGTACATTTTAAGATCACATTTTAGGTGAGTGTTGTAAATTAGGGTAATCTTAATTATGCTTTGAATTGGAGATGAAGGTGGAGTAGTGGATGGCCTATGTTATGTTCATGTTGGACTAAACCTCTTTAAGATGTGAACACACTTTAGGGTCCTCCCAAATGATGCAATTATAGAGGCCATCTATAATTGCATGGGCTTAGATAGTGAGTGTTGCCTTTTGATGCAACCAAATATGGGAGATTCTTAAGAACATACACTTTGTTGCACCACAAACACTTCTACCTCAACATCTCTTCAATGTTGTCATTGTCTAAGTTATGTGTTTTGTTTTCTTGTAGTGGTGCATCATCTATCTTGCCTACCAATTGAGGTATGTATACTCTAACTGCTTTAGTTGGTTGGTTTATGTCATGTTTGTTTCTTATCTTTCTTGTCAAGGAAAGTGTCGCTTCATAATTTGTATGTCTTTTTGAATCTATTGAGTAGGTGGATTTTTTGGACTACAATTTCTTACCGTAGCCCATAGGAAACTAGAATTCTTTGCTAGTTCTTATAAACTTTTAGAATATGGAGACTAAACCTTTAGGGCATTGGTCATTGTCCCAAATTTTACTTTTTTATAGATTTCTAGTGCAACAATGTTTACAAGTTCTACTTTTCTTGAGCTAATTGCTTAAAGCAAACAATGATTAGTGATCATAATATACTTACTTTGTGAGAATGCCAACAATCTATTTGTATTCTCAGAGATGTCGTATTCATTTTTTTTACACAAAATTTCTTTGTTAGAAGTTTATTTTAATTCTTGTAAAGTGTCATCCATTACTCTTGATTTTGAGTTTTGTGAAAGGTGCAAAATTGTTTCTTAAGATGGTATTTTAAAAGGTGAGTAGTTGCTAAGCACTTTGGACAAACAATGAATCAATGTAGGCTAAGAGTCCATTTTGGGACATGCCTATGTAATTGAATTTCCTTTATCTCATATTTATAATTATTTGTACTTGTAGGTGTGAAAATGAGGATTCATTAGAGATCTTCACTAGCTAAAGTCACATTGATGTTGAAGCAAGGATTTGAAGCAAGCTATATTGAGCTCTTCATCATGAAGAAATTGCATTTTTTCTATATCTCTCAATGTGGAGTTGGGAGAACCAATGTTTCATGGTATCAAATGTTATTAAAAAGGACAAACTTTGAAGTGGGCTCTACAAGCATCTTTGTGGATTGCAACACCCATCAAAGTTTGGCCTTGTTCAATTGAATTCACAATCAATTGTTTGACATGAGGCCAAGTTTGTGAATAAAAATGGTGCAAGAGAGTCGTAGTTTGTTGATACAGCAGGTGTGTTACTTGTGTTTCTCACTATTGCACTCATTGTTATGGGTTTAAAGTCTAGGAAAATGTATTGATTGATATCCCAACTACCTAGTTGACATGAGCATATATTGTAAAATAGCTTTTCGATTTTTAAAATCCTTCATAGTCAATCTTCTTTACTTATTTGGAGGAACAGATACATTGGTGTTTCTGCTTTGTCAAAACATGTAAAAGTACCTTATGCACTTGGTGTAGCAATATCCAGACAATTGATGAAAGGTTCCTTCTTGAACCCTTGCATTAAAAAGGCTGCATGTGAAAATAATGTGGTCAATTTGGATGTTTGAATTCCAATTTCAATCCAAATTTCTCTTGGAAAAAGGTTCACCTCATAATAATTGAAATGCAAGTCTCTGTTGAGGGCATGCCACCTTCGATCTGGAGAACTTCATCCCCAAGCAAGTAACGGGAATCATGTTTGGAAGAGTTTTGCAGCTATTTCAGGGTGGCTTCGAAGAGGACGATGACGACGACGAAGACGAAGATGAAACCCACGAGCTTATGAACTGTCATCCTAGGTTAGCCAATTATATTAATTTTTTCTGACAGATTATACAAATTGTTAATCTCACTGTTGTTGTTTAACATTCTTGATTGGAGATCATAACACCTTGACAGGCTCATCAACAAACATGCTTTGTCATTCTTCTTTGACACATGTTCTTTTACATCATGGTGGCAGCGATGACAAACACCAAGGCTTTGGAAATAAGGAACAGTCACACCAGGAATTGATATATAGTGATTGGGAGGCAAGAGAGCGCACTGATAGTCAAGGTTCAAAGGATTGTGCTACCAAGAAGCAGGTTTTTGACAACAATGTTGTGAGCTCACACAAGTTGTTGGCCAATATTAAACCATGGAAAGACCCTCAGACTGAGCTTCAAAGTGCTGAAGGAGATTGTTTGCAGCCGGAGAGAGAATTCATTGAAGAAGGCGGCAACAAGAAGCTATTACAAATTCGCGACGAATTCTTAATCCGTCAACATAATCCTCCATTGCAATCGATCGGAGAACCAGCTCAACAAGAACTTGAGACTGTAAAAGATAGCCTGAATTGTTTCGCAAATGATTGTCACAAGCCGCAACAACACTTGAAGCCGGCAGGGGAGACCTTAAATCCTTCACTTCATTTTCCTCCTTCAAAGTTGACCATTAATAACAAGGAAAAGAATGGTCTTGTGGTACTGAGAGAGGCTCAACAATCTTATGGCCTTGCTGAAGACGCCTCAGTATTGTCGACCCAGAGGGATTTGACATCACTGGTGTCTCTAGAGGAAGAGGAAGAGGAACGTTGTTTTGCAGGTTCAAATAATGCAAAAGCAGCTGCTAGGGAATTGAATGTCAACATTTCCATTCCTGTTTTCTCCACAGGGTTTGAGAAGAAGAAGTCGGGATGCATAGAGTCGTTGGCTAATAATCGAGGCTCCGACACTGATTCTGCAAATAGTGGCGATGAGGTGATCCATGATGTAACGCCATCTGTGGAGAAAGCCTTCAAAATCGACGAGCAAAAGGGAGACCCATTTACCTCAGAAGAGAGAATTCCTGCAGAGGCATCAATTCGCATCTCTGAAGTTGAGGAAGTTGTCCAACAGATTGAAGGTATTGTTCCGGTTATCCAAATGGATACTACTCAATCTGGGAGTAATTGGGGATCAAAAACTACTGATTGGATCAAGGATTGGCAAATTGAAGCACCTGCTGAATGTAGACAAGCGGAGGATGAGAACCAAGTTGAGCTCGTGAACAAAGTCCAGGAAACAGGTGCTTCCAACTATCACCACCCTCTCACTAGTACGGAGTATAAAATAAAATTTCTTGTTGAAGCAATCTTGGATGATCAACATTGGGATTTTGTCAAAACAAATTGGGAGGTTAAAGCACATGGCTTTTTTGGGGCGAAATAGGGCCAGATTGCACTAATAAAATAATTTTGCTAAAAAATGATGACAAATTGTAAAGTTTTTCATCACAAAACGTCAAATTAAAAAAAATCTTGGATGAAATCACGAGATTGTGGATGAAAACATAATTATGGATATAAGGTATGTGCTAATGTGATATTTTCTATCCAATATGTGGATGAATGTTGAAATTTTGAGCACCAATAAAACATTTTATATCGCCACTTTGGCACTTTATAGAAAATGAAAAAAAAACCTTGTTAAAGCAACAATCCAATGTTTTGTTTTTATTTATTTGTGATTGAATGTTGCTTTAGCAATCAGTTTGTATTAGTGTCTTGTTACGTGCAATTTTAAACATGAAGGAAAGTGTTTTCAAGGTTTACAAGAGTTTCTTCTCTTGACTCCAACAATTCCTAGTAAAATAATTAGTAAAGAACTAGGGCAAGGTACATCATGGTAATATTTTACACTTTGTGGTTTAGGTGCGTGTTCCCTAGATTTATTGTTCTCCAAGTGCATACCTTGTATGTAGATTTGTGAAAATTTTATTTAAAGAGAACATGGCACGTTTAGTAGTTCAAAATACATAGCTAAGTGTTCAACAAATCTCCACTTAGGGATGAAATTTATGCAAGCAAAACCATTTAGAATACACAATTATAGAAACTAATTTACAAACTTAGTTCTTTATGTCTTGAAGAGAACTTTAGTTCAACAATATTGATTTTATCATTTTTCTTGATTGATTGTCTTACTACAATATTTATGGCAACGACTGAGTTCAATAGTTTTGATATTAAGTAGTCTTCTGCAAATGTCATTGATGAGATATCCATGGTGCTTGATTCTTCAATCATTGTTGTAGTAGAAGAAATTCTATCAAGAGCATGTTCATGTTCTAGGTTGTTCATGAATTCAACAAAATATTCATCATTATTTTTGTACTTTGATGATAGTGAAGACAAGCAAGAAAAAGATTTGGAGGATTACAAAACAATACCTATAAAGAAGGTTGAGTGCTTTCTTTCCACAACCTTACATTGATGTCTTACATGCATGGTATTGCAGAACCAATAAGTTTAATTAATGTTGGAAGGGTTGAGCTAACAAGTGAAGCAAGTACTTTCAAGCTTGAGAAAGATATAATAGATGATAGAGGTGAAGTCTATGGTTGGACATTTATATATCTAAAATTTACTAATGTGCTTTGATTACCAATATTGAGATGTTTAAGTTGCTAGAGTCTATAAAGTGGATGTATATAGATTTGAGTTTTTGGTGGGGAAAATAAAACTAGGGCTTCACTAAAATGTCCATTTTAACAAATATTGAGGTTGTTGTAGCTTTTGTTTTAGTCTAGATTGCCAAATTTTAGATTTCATTTTAGACTGAAAAGAGTCAATCTATCAAGTTATGACATCTTCATACATAGTAAAATGGCTTGTAAGCAAAATGTTTAAGTGCCTAAAGCTTAAAAATTACAATAGGTATATATCCAAAGGTTCATTCTGCCAATTGAAATTTTATCAATTTAATGGAAATTCACCATTTCAATTGATTACTAAGGATGTAATTAATACTTATGTTGTGCTCAATTAATAAAGGTGCATCAATAATGATGATGGCTATTTGCATCAGACAAACTTATTGGTGATGTTGAGGAGACTTGGTTGACTAAAATGCCCTTAAAACAAAGTGCAAATGCAACTTCACTGTACGTTTTGCATCTTTGTTTCAAAACTTGTATATATATATTTTGGGGTATAGAAAGCTCATACTTAAAGAGTCAAATTCTCTATTTATATACTCTATGCATAGATAGAAACATCAATAAAGTCTTTGTCTTCCTACTATTCAATTTTGAAGGTCAGTAGCTCAATTAGTCTCAACTTTCTATATTTGAGTGTACTAGTATTGATATTTGATATTAGTCACCTAATAGAAATATTTTCCATAGCTATAGACATTACTCACGATCATCTAGCCAAATATATAAAGGTGCTAATAACATTAGAAGGAAGGTGAGCATTTAGTATTATTATTTGTATTTAGGAACCAACAATAAATATTAATATTAATGTATTATATCCGAAATGAATGGCTTCTATTTAAGAGTGTCTTATAGTAGCATGTCTTAAGAGTCCATCTATTTAGTGGGCTTTGTGCATGTGCTTTAGAGAGGAGTCAAATATGAGAGATGATTCAATTGTGGCTACCGACAATAACAAAGGTGAGTCTCATATGATTTCATGTAATTCTTTTTGTACTTGTACATAATAAAATGTACAAGATTTTTTTGTGAATATTCCACTTTTTTTGTAGGCTAAGACACTCCATCAAGTGACTTATCACATGAAAAAAACTCAAGAAATTGCATGAATTGACTTTTAAGTTTTGCTTAAAATAGTATCAACCAAATGCACTAGTTTATGCTTTACTTTAAGTTTTCACACTCTTATACTTTGTTAAGAATCACCAACATCTATAAGCACAAGTTTCAAAGTTTTTAACAAATGTATTGGGTCTTTGGATTTGGGTCACTTGGAGTCTTATATTGCAAGGGTAATTTCTACAATGTAGTTGTCATTTTTTGTGCAAATGTGAAATCTTTTGAAAAAAATTGTTGCTTCAGAGAAAGACAAGACTTTTGCGATCTCCTCATCTATGGCTTTTCCAAAAGAACTCTTAGTAGACATTGCCCACCATGACACTATATGTTCACTTGACAAAGGAAATGAATTGTATTTTTTTACATCTTCTGAGGAAAAGCTTCCAACTCCTGTTAGACAAACCATTGAATCCCCATTAATTGGAGGTCCAACACATTTGAATTTGTTACTTCAGAAAATGCCAATACTACAAGAATTTGGAAGGGACCTCATTGTAGACCTTTCTAAAGCTAATACCACTTCAACAACTACCTCTCCTCAAGAAGTGGAGATGCCAATAATGCATGCATCACCTCACATAGACGCTACTTCTATGAACAAAAGAAGCAAGTCACATGAGAAGGTAAGAATATCTAAAATGTCTAAAAAGAAGAAGAGGGTTCCCATACAACATCAAGATGTTAAAACCTTGGTCTCTATGCGCTCTGATACTGGGGCAACATATAATAATGGTTCCCACTTTACTACAAATACAAATCATAGTCTACCTCAAGAAATTTCTCAACATTATGCAATCAACATTATTAATCCTTCATTGTATGATTTTGTTGGTTCTCCACAAGTTGTTCAAGCTGCTACTTATATGAGCCACAAAACAAATGTTCATCTCATGCAAGCACAAGTTAGTGCCAAAGATGCTATGGTCACTACAACATCAACCCTTGCTCAAAACCACTACGAGGGGTCTCAAATGCAAACTCATGTACGGCATGGAATTTTATTTTATTTTATTTAAATAAACTTTGACTATTTAAGAAACTTTTCAACATCTTAAAGAGAATCTTCTTTACAATTGATAGTAATGCCTCCCTCTTATCACAATGATTATACAAAGGCTTCTTCATAATGTATATAGAGACCTCTGCGATCATAGGGAGAACTCTCCATGAATCTTAAAAGAAGGTTATTTTTAAAGTATTATCTAATATTCTTAAAGAAAATGAACACAATTTTATTGAATTCTTTAAATCTAATATAAGCATAGGATTTATTATATTTAAAGCATAATCTTCCTCTCTACATACATATGAACACTTATTGGTCAAAAAGTTTCCAAAATGGATTTCTTAGTGAGCTCTTTCAAGTAATTTAAGAGCATCAATGAACTTGAACCATAACATTTTCTAATTTAGATATTTATTTCTCTTACTCATTTTGTAATTAGAGTGTGGAATATCTCTTCTATATTCTATTCTTGGAGTAAAATTATAATTAAATAAACCTTGGACATTGTCCTCAATTCCTCATGTGTCGTTATTTAGATGGTAGGCAAAAACATCTTTCTAGAATTGATTTTATTGTTTATTACCTTGCAAAGTGGTGCATATGTGAGTGACTTTAAGCCTTATATAGTATGTATACTCATGTAAATGCTCACATGGTCCAAAGAGGTTCCAAAGCTTCTCTTGTGAGCCAATAATTTTCCAAGTCATTAAAGATCAAGCATCACTAAATTTGATTATAATTTGATTTTTTGTTTGATTTGTTTTATGCTTAGGCAAATAATTCGCGTTTAACAGTCACACAAGAATCACAAATTGCTGCCATAGCTGCTAGTGCGGAAGTAGCTGCAGTTGTTGCTAAAGTTGCTATGGAAGCTTCCAAAGCCATCCAAGAAGCCTCTAAGGAATTTTTAGGTCAACTTGGTGGTCTATCTCAACCAAATTTTGGAAAAAATAGATTTGCAAGTTTAACTAAAGTGCTTGCACATGGCCAAGGCAATATATCAAAAACTACAAATTATCAACATGTGGAGGTATTTTATTAAAAAAAATATAATTACATCATGTGTATCATTTTACTAAATACTCTAGATTTATAGTTTACATCAACAATTGCCTTACTTTTATGTCTGCAATCTATTGAATACTTATCTAAGTATCCTTAAAATACATTTGTCACATATCATTTGGATGGTGAACTAATCATTTTGGAGGGCTTGAAATCTTTCATATTATTTTCATTTCCATTGATATGTTTTCTCAGTTTATCCATTAATAGATGAGTTATGAACCAACTCAATGCTTTGAATACAAAATGTGTATTAACTAGTGATTTGATTTAGACATGTGGGCGATTGCAAGAAACACTTGTACTATTTTCTGTCACACGTTGTGGGCTGAGTTGTTTTTTGGCCATAACTTTTGTGTTTTAACTTCGAATGACTTAAGATTTACAAGGAAGGTACTCATGACTATCCTACAACTTCTTTGATTTTTTGGTAATTTTCAAAAATAATTTACTATCCAAAAATAGGCCCGAAATAAATATCACACTTGCCAATTTGGAGGTTTTTAGTACTTTTGAGTACCTTTTTCATATACCCTACATCAAGAAAATTATATGGAGTTTTTTCTTACATATAAATACAACTTTTTACCGAAGGGTTTTAAAAATAATTAATTTTGTGTGGTGTGGAAGTCTATGAAGAGAGCTTCCTTCTGCTTGCATTTTGAAACATATAAAATATTATTTTTGTAAGTTTTTTGGTGAATGACCATCTTCATAAAGTTCTTAAAAATTGACACTTTTTATTTTTTGTATTTACTTATTTTTACTATTTTTAACTAATTTTTGAATCAAAGGTCCTATTTTCTTGAGATTTGGCACTTTTCAAGTTCTCCTACTTAGAGAATTTTCCTACACATTTCCTTTGGTGAAAACCTTCATTTTAGAGGTATATACATAAATCATATTTTTAAGATTTTTTAAAAATTAGTTTTCTAATTTTAAAGTACTCCTAAAAAATTTAATGAGTACTATGAAAAACGCAACAAATAGTACAAGTGTTTCTTGCAATCACCCATGTCTTGTAATTGGTGAGAGCAACTAGGTTTCTATAAAATGTCTCCCTTTACTCATGCAAGTTACCTAATTTATAACACTAATGATATCATCTATCTTACAATGAACAATTTATATTTGCTTGCAATGAACAAATCATAACTTTGTATGTTGTTGTGTGAAGGGTTTATTCAAATGGTTATTCCTATATATCAAGCTTGAATTCTAGGATAATTATTGGGTTTGAACTTAAATGACATTTTTTTCTAGTTAGAGATTGAACATTCATTTCAACAAGGGATGAATTATTTCCATTTAACACTGGCATAGGTGCTTTTGACAGTTTCCAAATTCAAGCAAGATGAACATTGCTAAAAAATTTAGGAAGAACCAAAAATTTAGAGCATTGTCAACTAGTTCCAAGGATGAGCTTGCAAGTTCTGAATTGAAGGAAAAGACAATTAGGTTTATGAAGCAAGAGGTGGTCACAAATGATAAAAAAGTAGTGGAAGAGGGGGGTTGTAAGAAAAGAACAATACATAAAATGGACCAAACACAATGTGTGGATTTTCTTCCTTCATCTCATGTGGAGATAAGGGATTCTAAATATGATGTTTTCAAATGCACTAAAGGAGCTTCAATTGGACTTGAGCCAAATGAACTTGTGGAAGTAAGCCTTTTGTTGAATTTTAGTCACTATACTAATAATCATCTTTTATTGGTGTCATATATTCAATTTTTGAGTTTTTTTGCCTTAGTATGTCTCTCTATTTATGAACATTCAATCTAGATAGTCTTGAAATGGCTAAATTGTCATTTATTGTAGTATTGTCATTTATAGAAGTAGTGTTTTTAGCATTTAGTATTAATATTAATGTTTGTAATTACTATTGCAAATATTGAAGATGATTATGAGTGTTGTTAATATTTTTTTTGTCATAAACCAACTTGGAGTGTTGTAATTTTTGGTTATTATCTACTCTAAGCTTGATTTTGGGGGGCAAAATGAATTCTAAGAGATTTTTAATACATACGTTAATTAGATAGTTTTAGATTTTTGTGTGAAAAATAGGTGATGACTGGAGAGGTTGGTCTTCAAGGTGCATGGTTTGTTGTTAAAGTTCTTATGAAGACAGATATGGAAGTATTTGTACAATACAATGAACTTTTCAGAGCCGATGGTGTTGTCCCTTAATCCTTCTTGTATATATCAATAACCATTAATTGCAAACCTCATTTTGCGAATGCGAAGCTATTTGTGCTTGTATTCAATTTTCATTCCAATCTCACTGGAGAAATTTCACGAGAAAACTTAATATATTCATTTTTAGTCATACCCTTGGATTCCACTTCCAAATTTTGTTCGCTTTGTAAGATTTATACTATATTTATTTAGTAAATGATTTAATTGTGCAAGTTTATTCCATTGCAGGTTGTACACCCTTTAGAAATTTGTTCCCTTTATCTTCATTGAGACAAGAAGATGCGTATGGGAGAACCCAACAAGGTGATTGGCGGTGGTTGCGACCGTTGCATCCTTTCAATAAAGTATGGGAACTTTGTCGTGGTTCCATGTTTCCTCAAACTTGGACAATAGGGGACCATGTTGACATGTACAGCAATGGCGGGTACAAAGTTTTGGTCCATCTTCAAATTCTTACTTGAGAAGCTTTTCCTATTTCTATACCTTTATATTTAGGTAAAATATAACATTTGTAAACATATTTTTGAATATGACCATTGAATATGTGACCTTGTGGTGAACATGATCTTTTTACAAGGTAAACTACTCCATTACGGGTATAATGACTAGTGTAGTATGATGATTCTTGTGGGGAATAAATTTCAATAGAAGACAAGCAATAAGAAACAATGATATAATTGAAGAAAAAATTTTGGACCTCGTGTAACCATGGGATTTTTTTTAAATCTATAGAAGAGTGTTACTTTGGCCTTTCCATGACAACATATGAGCATTAAAAACATAACTAGTGTACAGCTTCTACCAACCAGTATACCCAAGCTACACATGCTTAATCTAGTCCATGATGACTTTAACCCCTGAGCGCCCAACCCATATTTGCTAAAATCCAGACCCTTCTCCATTCATTCCAATCAAACTATCACGTAAAATGAGATCCATATAAATTGACCGCACTGATTGATTGATAATAGAGATAGGGCTAGAGCTGTAGGGAAAGGAACACGTCCTTTGACCGTACTGTTGAAAAGATTATAATGGTCAAACAAGGAGATCTTTGAGTTTTGAAAGGCCATATTTGAGGCACTGGGGCACTCAGGGGTTAAGACCAGTTGCATACTTCTATTGCTAGTAATGAATAGATGATAGTGTGTAATTAAGGAATAGATTCAGCCCATTTCAAATTCATGTTATCCTCATTTTGCACAATCAACTCTCTATAGTACCAGAGCAATTTTTTCTTTCATTTGTATTTCTTGTTTTCCAATACATACACAACCTAAAATGGGTCTTTTTCTAGATATCTAGAAATGGAGGTTTGGATTGAAATGGGGTGTTCTACCTCGCTTATACCCTATATGAAAATCAAATGCTGTGACCCCATTTATTCAATTAGAAATTGTGACCGTCTGTTGTCGAATATCCATACATTTTGGAATTAATGGCTAGTTTTATGATGAATAATTATTGCTTCGCTGTAGATGGTGGGAAGGGATTGTTGCAGAGATTGATAAAGCTGATGAAACAAACGTCAGAATCCATTTTTCAGGTTCTCAAACCATCCATTTTGCAACTTTAATTACTGTCATTCTAACTGAAAGTTTTCAATTGTTATTTGAAATGTGATACTTCCTTTGTCCTTAAATAAATCCGTGGTTTTTTAGAAATGGATAGATTAGTGCATGAGTAGCTCCTATTTTCAAAGGATTAAGGTAAACTATGGCCCATTCTAGATCAAATGGGAGTGGGTTAAAATATGTTAGTGGTGTACATTCAAGTTTTGAGATGTACACTACTAACATTATTCAGCTCACAATGGGTTTGCTCTCAATAGAATGGGGTAGTTTACCTTAGTTACTATAGTTTTTACTAAACCCCACTAAGCATGAAAAGAATGAAAGTCATCAGTGAAGCAACACACGTTGAAAAACGGCGATGAAATTGACAATTTTCCCCCCTTTTTAAACTACTCCATTAGTTTTGATCATTTTACAAGTATATTTTGAAACCCTTGATTTATTTTGGTATGGAGGGAATAATTCGTAAATTGAATGGATCTTTTACTTCTCACATTATTGAAGATATTCTTTGGCAACCTTAGAAAGGAATTTGGGTTCTATTTGGTTCATAATGGTTGCATAGTGCCTAGTTCCATGTCGCACACATGTCCCATGTCATTTTCTTATTGAAAAGTAATATTGCTATTCCCTAAGTTTTTGTTCAATTTTTGTTTGAATCCTCAAGAACTCATTATTTCTATTTGAAAATTGAAGTAGACAATCTTACCTTCTAGATGACATTGAGTAGTGAGCCAAATCAAATTAAAACTTATAGGATAATGATGCATGATTTGTATTCATATTCATCTGATATATTGTATCCATATCAATACATGTCTTGCATTTGTATTCATACACCGCATCCATATCCATACACTCATGATAGGACATGAGAGATGGGACACTATGAGTGCATGTAATTTTGGATTTAGTCCTCTTAAGATCATCTCAAGTAGGAAGTCTTACTAGTTCTTGGATATTAATTGAATGTTGGATTTAAAAAAATTATTATTATTGGTTTCTATCTACAATAAAGATGGACAAGTTCTCACAAATCTTAAACAATGATAAGTCTGCAGGTGGAAAAGGCATTCAAGTAGTGAAAGCATGGGACGTTCGGCCATCTTTGATTTGGGCGGGTGACCACTGGAGGCCATGGAAAAAAAATTCCACAACCAAGGTGCCGAAACATTTCCATGTCTATGAAATGCTGGAATCATGTTGAAATTTTCTTCTTGCAAGGAGCTCTCTTAGAAGGGAACCAGTTGGAACACAAAATTGATGTGAGCTTGGGAAATACCTCATTGTATTTGAAAGAATAATTCTGCAATGTACAAGGAATATCAGGGCATGTTTTGGAGCAATGCATGATGCTTAAAAAATGACCCATATCATTCTCCAAACCACACTACTCTAGTTCAGCTTTCCATCGAGGATAGAATGGACTAGATAATGCTCGAGAACCAGGAATCTCAAGAGCATTACGGCACATAATGCCAAGTCAAATAGTTCATCATAGACATCCATATTTGTACCTTTTGCAAATCTAAGGGTGTAAAAAGAGGGTTTGCGTTATGAGTTATAACACTTTTTTGACTATCCAATGGAATGGTGACAAATCTGCCTTGAAAACGAGACTTGACATTACGATTCTCTACACTACCACTGCATATCACTGAATTTAAGTTTTCCTGCTCTTGTCGTTTGCCTCACTGACTGATGACTCAACAATAAGAAAATCTCGAGCGGAAAATAATGGAAATGGGACTTGGGTATGATGGTTTGAAGAATGTAATGCAGGTGCAGGATGAACCATCCTCCAAACGCCGGAAACTGAATGCTTGCGGAGATTGGAAGATGAAATGCGAAGAGCCCATCCGAAAGGAGAAGATGCAATCTTCTTCGAAGAAGTCGCTCAAGGACACATCATACAAATCAATTTTGGATGCTATTGGTGGACGACAACAAGTCAGCTGTCGGTCGGCTGCACAAAAGAATGGAAGTGGGAACAAGGAATCGAATGCATTGAATATAAGAAGGGTGGATTTGACACCAACAAACGTGGGTCACAAGTGCAAACAAGCTCCGAGACCTTCACGTTCGGACCGAGTGGTGCACCCTACTACAAGCTCAGTCAACCTTGCAACATCTAAGAAAGCTGCTGCTTGTAGCACTCCATCCCCAACATTGTTGTCCGCTGCAAGGAAAGGGATTGTGTCCACAAGATTGCAACTGAAAATGGAAGCGGAGAAGCAGGAAAAAACGTCAAATATGCCGGTGGTTTCAAAGGTAAGGTTTTTAAATATTTAAATTGGGCGTTTTGTGGGGGTAATGTGACTTGTGAGTGCTATGTGTTCAAAATACAGGTACATACAAATTCACAATCTGCCAAAATTGATTCCACGTTATTTTCTTCTTGTTTTTCCCCCTTCAAATATTTCTTCCCACTTCTTGTAAAACTAACTGAAACTTACAACTCATGTCATGTGCTCATTCTGTTTGTCAGGTTATTCAAAAAGGTGCAAAGTCTGTTTCAACAAGGAGTGACACGATGAAGCTCAAATCAAAGACTATTCCAACAAAACTACTTAGTGCTCTTAAAAACACTTCTACTAGGAAACTTCCACATCAGATAAGCTTAACCAAATGGAAGGTAAATGTGAAACGATGAACTGGGAGGTATTGCTCTCCATTCAAGAATATAAATATTTTGCTTGCATGTGGTTGCAGAAATAATGTGTCTGCAGTTCTTATAACATATTTATGAAATCATTGCCGGCTTCAATTGTCATCATGTTTGACTGAGCGAGGTGTCAATTCTAAGGTAATATGCTCTAAAAGTGACCATTTAAGGTCTGGTCCCCTTTTTCAAAGGTTTCCATGAATAGAAAATATTTTTGGATCAGTTTTCAGAGAAAGAAAAATGGATGCAGAACATCACACAAGTGGTTTTATATTTTTTGAATCATTTTTGAATTACTTATGAATTTTAAAAAAATTCCTGTTGTAGGCACCAATTTGTGATCCTAGGTCTTCTCAAAACCCAACCACTTGCAACTTCTAAAGTGATTTGAGTAAATGAAGGCCAACAAGAGGCTCTTGCAATAAACAATGCTTTTCTCTTGATTCTCTCAATGGCTTGAGAGGTCCATTTAACCCCTGAGCACCCCAACGCCCCAAATGTGGCCTCCTACTATGAGACATTTGACCATCATAATGTCCTAGGCTGTATGGTGAAAACTTCCACAAATTTCTCCAAAGATGCCCTCCCTACCTCTCTTCCAATCTAAACGGTCATGTCTCTTGGATTTTATTTTTTAATTGGTGGGGTCTACTTGAATGGCAATTTGTAGCTTGTTTTTGGAATTTGCGTTGGGCGCTCAGGGGTTAAAGACCACCTACTATCCATTTCAGGCCTAAATATAAGGGCGATTTAAAGAGGCCGCTTGCTTTCAGAGAAGACTACCTTACATCAAAAAATTTGCAAAATTTGAAATGTCTTGTACTACAATTGTATTAGTGTCTTTTAATCATTTCGCAAAATTAGTTAGTCCAATTACAATGTTCAATTGAAAGTAAACTTTGGAATTGTACAAGCTAGTTTCTTCCATATCGGAGAAGATATGTTTCACAGTATTACTAAGTTATAGTGATGTCAATACTGTAGCTTCCTAGTATTTTATGTAATTTCTTGTCTGATAATTAATTAAAGTGAAAATAATAGTTAGACAATCCAAAAAATAATATATTAAAATTAGACAATTTAAAAATATAATTCAAATAAATTAAACATTCATCCGAAGTTCTTACAATATTTGAATGGTTGCTATTACTTTCACCTAAAGTGGTCGCATTCACCCACAACCTTATCTTCACCTTCAAACCCTAAACTTTTTACCTTGTATGAGGGTTTTGTTAAGTGTCAGGGTTTGTTGCATGCAAGAGATTGTACTTAAGAATAGTCAAAATGGCAAGGCAAAAAACTCTTCAATGTATATTTACAATCATTGACAAATAAGAGATCTATACAAGATTTAAGGCAAATGCTAATTTATTAGATTGCAATACATGTAAGTTCAATTTCTATGAATTAGACAATCTTTTAGTATATTTATTTATTTTTTGGGAAAACTAGGTCAATAGTTTTCCAAAAATTTAGGCACCTTATTAATTATTTATTTTTTGACTAAGTTGCTAGGAAGCTACGGTAACTTAATCCCAAGCAAGATTAAGGAAATGCAAGTCTAATGAAAATATTTTGAATTTTGCACTTTCAAGTCGCTAGCTCCCATGCTAAATATTTTAAACTTGAAAAAAAATTTAGTCTTGAGATACATATGAAGAAAAATTTACTATAATTTGGCAAAGGTGAAATCTATCATTGCTTAGCTTAGGCTATGAATCATCTTTATACTCTATTTGTATAGTATTGTACCAAAAATGAATTTTTGTGATTTCTACAACTACCACTTAGTGAGAAGTTTAATATATAAATCCCTTCACAACCAACATACAACCTTTTGAGTATATGAAATTTTCTAGAAATGCACCTTAGTAAAAAGACAAAAGCCTTCATAGTTGGGAGTCACCAAGGTTGGTGAAGCAAACAATTACGAAAATGCTCACAAATACAAACAATTACAAAAGCTTTTGATAAGAAACCCAAAAAATTGTTCATTCATTACAAATTGATTTTAAGAATTTACATTGGTATGACATTGCAAGACAATGATAGTGAGGTGCCTTTGATGTTCATATAAAAAAAGATAATCTATTCATAAAATTAAAAAATAAATTTGTAAAGTAGACCATTGCAATTGGTGTTGAATGTATCTTCACTAAGATAATAATTGTTTAAGTATCATGTTCATTGATTGCATGATATTGACATATTTCCTCCAATTCAATCTTTTGTTGAATTTGTTAAAGTAATAAACTTTAGAGTGCCAAAAACATTTAATAGAAACATATTGATTTGAGCCTTGTTTTCTATTAGTGTAATGTGATGTATAGCAAACTTTATATATTTGAGGATTAGTATGTTAATTTTGAGTTTTTATTTCAGTGGCAACTTCAAAATATTCCACTTTTAGTTGTGCTTCTCAACACTGTCTCAATTCCTAGTTGTTAGCCTTGATTTTTATTTCCATGCATGGGCATGGATTTTCAACATTCCACCAATTTATTCAAATATGACCTTCATATATTAAGCAATAATACATCTATGTGTATAATAGAGGTATTAGAATTCACCCTCAAAAGAAACCATGGAATTTTAGAATCACATTCCAAAACTCCACAAGGGGCTTGACATTACTTTGACTTTGAGGTTAAAAAAGAATTGTATTTTATTGTATTTGCAATGAAAACTACACCTTAAACCTACCATGCCTTGTAGAACGTGAACACCTACTTTTCAATAGAAAATGAACAAGGAAAATACTCATAATGATAGAAGGTCAACAATAATAACAACAAAATGCATTTTTGGACAAACATAAATATGTTGAAAGGTGATGTAAGGAGTGAAAAATCCTCTGAGAAAATTTTCTTCAACCCATTTCTTCACCTGCGGAGGAGAAGAACAGCACTTCAAAAACCTTGAAGATTGAGAGCTCCGGAAGCCACAAACAACCACACAGAGAGCACCACGTCTCAATTTTCCAAGAATCATCCATGCATTGGTCAAGAGAAGGTGTGACTACCCCTATTGTGTCACTGTAACAAAAATAATTCATGTTTCAATGGTCCACAATTCATGGGCAATTAAGTATGCATTCAAGATTTTCAAGATTTTCCACAGCAGAAGGAGCCTTGATTCATGGCGGAAACAAAGAGTTGAAGTTCAAGAATGTTCTGTTTGCACAATCATACCTTCACTTTCAAACATTCTCTTCTTCAATTCTCTTCTTTTATTTTATAAACTTGGTGCCCAGTTGCACCTTCTGTACCATTCAGTTTCCAGTTCTTGCCCTCAGTATCCTTCTCATTCCATCTGTGTGCCAAGCAGTCATTGCAAGGCCTGATCGATACTTACGCTGTAATTTCTGATCAGTGAAGTACGCAAGAATGAAGACGTTGTGGTAGGTTGAAGAAATCTTCTATCAATGGCCACGCCGGTATACCGTAATGCTTCAGAGGTGTGCAACCTCACATTTTGCAAGTCAACATAAGAATATTAATCATCTTGTTGTCCGACATGACTGCAAGTGTGCCCACAGTATGTGGTAGCTTAAGTTTTGGGTTTGGTTCAGCAGTGCTGACAATACTTTGATACTGGCACCAATTTCCGATCCCCTTCGATTTCTGTTGGAATGCTTTTTACAACTGCTTGGGTTGTGTGGTGTTATGTATTTATAATTGCAGCTTCAGTTGTTGAATTGTGTGGCGTGTTTGAATTCCACGACGGACGGACGGACGGACGCGGGGTGGCTGGAAGGAAAATAAAACTCCGCGAGGAAAGCACACGGAGCCGAGCTCACCAACAAGGAGATGGAGAATACGAATACTCTCGAGCTAGAGTAAGAAATTATGATCTCAGGTCAATGAAAGTTCTGGTTTCGACGAGTGAGCCGCCCACTGAAGTCGGTGTGTTGCCCCATTTTGTTTATTAAATTCTTTCGGTTAGTTTGTTTATTGAAGCCAATCAGGTGAATTGAAGTCGTGAAGAATATTCTTTTCTAGTCCAGTAGGAGCCTAGATGTTCAAGATGCCTGACCGCAAATGGGCACGTGCATGATGCATCTCAGTCTCGAATGTAAACCTCGATCAGGAGCTCGGTGGGGTTGAAGGCTCAAACTTGAAGAAACCATCGACACCCACTATACGAGGGAAGAATGAGACTTTGGGATTTATGAGGCGTCTGAATGAGACTTTGAGACTTTGGGATTTATGAGGCGTGTGAATGAGACATTGAGACTTTGGGATCTATGAGGCGTGTGAATGAGACTTTGAGACTTTGGGATTTATGAGGCGTGTGAATGAGACTTTGAGACTTTGGGATTTATGAGGCATGTGAATGGCGGATAACTTAGAATCGGGGTTAGGAATTTTAATTTTTTTTGGTTATTATACATTCATTTGGTGTGGTTTTGAAAGACAAAATTGTGATACTCAATTATATTATGTTTTAAAAACTACAAATTAATTGAGTTTTCAATGAGCTAGAAGTTGTCAAAACACACAAGAATTATAGCAGTTTTGTGATTTATGGGTAAATAAAGTAATTATCTTTTTTTTTTGGCTCAAAAACAAAATAAATTAAAGAATACCTCAATTCAATGAAGGAATTATAACCACCATCTATTGCAAACTCACTAAAGAAATTCTTTGAACTAGAAAAATAAATGAAAAATATAGCCTTGTTATTCCTTTTTATATACATATGAAATCATCTAAATGTTGCTTTATTGCATTTGGGGCATTTCAAGGATAATATAGACACTGGTGCGGAAGTCAAAAGGTGGTATAAGCAAATTTTGATTTAGAAATAAGTTAGCAACATTTTTACTACTAAATATAAATTAGGACTACATATACAAAACTTTTTTTGAGGGGGATAAATTTTATAAATCTATTTTTATATCTCTCTTTCTCTAAACATTTGCACTATTAGAACTAATTATCACTCTGACATTGACATTATCATGCCTCAAAAGTATTGTATGTTTGTAGTATACAATTATGAATCATAAAAAACAATAATTAATAATAAGATAATTTAGTTTGAAAAAATTGCTTACAATACTAATTTTATAATAAATATTTTGTATAATAATATGATATTGATAAATGATTTTAAATTCTATCAATACCATTAAAATAACTAATAATCATACTACTAAAATCATAAGTCCCTCTGTAATATCATAAATGCTATTAATACTAGGGGCTCATGCTTGCTATGCTATGCACTTATTATATCACATATTAGTAAATTTTTTATATATTTGAATAGAATGCATGATAATGATTTCAATAAGTTTTTAAAATAATTATTTTTAATATTTTGTAAAAATATTTTCAATCATGCATACATAGAAATCATATTTTCACACAATGTGATATTACATAAATAGAGTAGTAGATTGCAATCACCTCTATAATATCACTTTTACAAAGGGTGATATTATAGAAATAATATAGTTGTTGCAATTGAGGTGATATTAAAGAGGATACATAGGGTGATATTATAGAGGTAGCAATTCCATTGCTTCTCTTGGCTTTACACTTCTTTGCACTTCTTTGCACTTCTATGATTTTGTGCTTTTGTGAGCTTTGAGCTTTTATGACTTCAAAATTTTATTGCTACTACGAAATGATTTGAGAAATTTATTCAATTGAAGCAATTTTGGATTTCACAACAATTAAGTTGTTCACGAAGTTTTTGAGACTCACAAATTTTTCTTTTCAATTCACCAAGTTTTGGGGTTGCCATTGTTCATAACAATTGACTTAAATTTTGAATGCATTATAATAAATGTGTATCTTTTATAGTATTCACCATTGCATATATTTCATTCATCTTTCAATACATTTTTGTTGTACATTTCAATATATGCTTACTTATAAAAAAATTATACAAAGATTTTAGTAATTTTTATTTGAAGGTTTATTGAAATTTTTGTTCAACATTTTATCTAATAAATAAAAATTCTTATAAAATTCTAATGATGAATGTGTAGCATAGCAAGTGCCAACCACTAGTTATTATACTACTAAAATCATAAGTCCCTCTATAATATCACAAATGCTACCATTAATACTAGGGGCTCGTACTTGCTATGCTATGCATTCATTGTATCACATATTAGTAAAAAATTTGATATATTTGAATAGAATGCATGATAATGATTTTGATAAGTCTTTAAAATAATTACTTTAATTATTTTATAAAAATATTTCCAATCATACATACATAGAAATCATATTTTCACACAATGTGATATTATTGAAATAAAGTAGTCACCTCTATAATATCACTTTTTACAAAAGGTGATATTATAGAAATAATATAGTCGGTGCAATTGAAGTGATATTAAAGAGGATCAATATGGTGATATTAAAGAGGATCTATATGGTGATATTATAAAGGGAGCAATTCCATTGTTTTTCTTGGCTTTATACTTCTTTTTCATTTTTATGATTTTGTGCTTTTGCGAGCTTTGAGCTTATGATTTTAATTTTCTATTGCTACTACCAAATGATTTGAGAAATTTATTAGATTGAACCGATTTTGGATTTCACAACAATTAACTTGTTCACAAAGCTTTTGAGATTTACAAGTTCTTCCTTTAAATTCTTCTATTTGGGTTGTCATTGTTTGTAACAATTGAGTCAAATTTCTAATGCATTCTAATGTATGTGTATTTTTATCATATTCATCATTGCATGCATTTCATTCATCATTCATTAAATTTTTATTTTTTATTTCAGTATATGCTTATTTATTTAAAAATTATATGAAGATTTTAGTAATTTTTATCTGAAGATTTTTTGAAATTCTTGCTCTGCATTCTATCTAATATATTAAAATTCTTATGAAATTCTAATGGTGAATGTGTAGCATAGCAAGTGCCAACCACTAGTATTTTATACTCCACGCTCAAACAAGGTCTAAGGTAAACTAGCCAATCACAGTTCATTGTCCAATTCCATTCCCTTAGTTTTGGCCTCCATTCACTATAAGAATCCTATATTTTAGGTGATAGATTTTAGGTGACATCTACTTTGACAACCTATGTTTTTATGTCAACTATAATGTCCATCAAAACATCTTGATGTTACCTTGGACATTAGAATTGACATAAAAACATGGGTTGTCATAGTAGAAGTCACTTAAAATCCATCATGTAAGACATTGGTTAGACATAAGCTTCTTATAAAGATTCTGCTCAGCACAACATTCAAATCCGTTCATTTTCTTAACAATTTGAGTGCATTGATGCAAAAAGGGATAATTTGTCAATCCATCATTGGTGGAAACTCAAGTGTCAATAGATATATGTTAAGGTAGTAATGGGTTGTTGAAAGGGACATTTTTGACCCCACTCTTTAAGTGGTTTTGTAAATTCAGAGCAAATCATTTCAAAAATTCACAGAAATCACAATTTTATTTAGAAAACTATAATTCCACTGGATTTGATCCGTGGAACATGCGCACACCTTTGGAAAAATATGTGCCCCTCTTGAAATTGGCCCCCCAATGTACTCACATTCCAAGGTAGTAATAGGCTTGTCTACCTTACATAACATGGATTTGAAATTAAAAGTGACCTGCGGATGTGCCTGGCAAAGACAAAGCTGAGAGTGAAGCTGAGAGTGAATTGCAGATGAAGTGGACGCAATGCAATGCAATGTCCCTTTTGGTCCGGAGCAAACAAACAAACTTCAGAGGGTGGTGTGAGTTCATCGATTAGGTCACAAAAAAGATTACATCTCCACCAACACCAATACTTTTGAAACTTCACAGCTTTCTGTGGTGGTTCAGTGCAGAGTGGGTGCGAAGAATTCCTGCCAAAGATTGAGATGTTGTCATCTTGAAAACAGGAAATCTGTCCAAATGGCTGCAGGTAGTGAAGTTGGGAGCACTGAACTTCAGTTAATCGGAATTCACGAGCCAGCACACGTGAGATCGATCGTTTGGAAGCTGGAGGGCGGTTGACCTGTTTCGACAGGAAGACGGGAGTTTCAGCGTGGAGTTACTAGTGAATCCGAAGAGGCGCGCCTCCAGGAGTGTGCAGAAGTGAATGAATTTGAAGAGTCCTGTGCACAATTTCAGTCCTTTACAGGTCTCATTCAAAAGCCTACATTTATGTCAGGGAGCTAGTTACTCCTAAAGTCGGTATATGTACTGAACATGCTCGACAGAAACCAGGAGTTCAATCGACCTCTTGAAATTCGTCGAGAGTAGACCTCCAAACAATGATTCACTGAAAGATTGGTTAAATGGCGACCAATTTGTTGAAGAATCTGGGTTGCATGCGCGATGACATGTAGAGTATATAATTAAATGACGAACAAAGATTATAATATTAAGCAATTATTATGCTAATTATTTCTCGGCGCGCGCCAGCCGATAGCTAGACGATGTCAGCTAGCTAGTTCACGTAACGGCATTGCCTCCGAATCTCACCGGCAGTGCCCGTGAGCACGTCCACCTGGCTGAGCGCCACCATGGCCGCGGCGAAGTTGGCATTGAACGTGGCGCTGTCGGCGTTGGCTTGCACCACGATATGCGTAAGCGTGCGCGCGTCCGCCAACATGCTCTGATCCGACGTGAGCAGGCCCCGTTTGTTCACGATGTTCTTGAAGAACTGTGTGTCGAACTTGGTGGGCGACACCAAATCCAGGTTCACATGCACGTCGGTGAGGCCGGCCACGGGGCACTTCTTCTTCAGGTCCTGGGCGAAGTGCGCCTGCGCGCTGGGGTCGACTTGGGCGCCATGGATGCGGTCGTCGATGAAGACGCACGCAGACTGCCCGATGGTGTGCGCGCCCGCGAGCGTCACCATCTGTGCGGCGTTCAGTCCCTTCCGCGCGAACGCCTCAAGCAGCGCCGGCACCGTGTTGTTGGCTGTGAGCAGGTTCTCGGAGACCTCCGAGGCCAGGGACACCTTGCCGTCGCGCCGGCCCGCGGGCACGGCCCAGCTTTGCCCACCCGTCAAGATGACGCTGTCGCGCACGGCGAACTGCAGCACGTCGGCGCAGGAGACGACGCCGGGGCAGGCCCGCTCGACGGCCTCCTTGGCCGCATCCACGGCCTCGAAGCCGTGCAGCCCGAGGTTGTTGGCGGCCGTCTTCTCGGTTGCGGTCCCATCGAGGAGCACGGACGCGTCGCAGCCGCGGACGAAGCAGTCGTGATACGCCAGGCGGAGGACGCCGGGCGCCACGGTGCGGTCCTTCAGGAACGACGCGCGCATGGATTCGAAGACGATGGTTTCGACGTTGGGGCACGAGTGCCGGTAGAACCCGTCCTCGCAACTGCCACCATTGTTGGAATTCCTATTGCTGCTGCTCTCGGATCCCGAGTGTGCCGCGACGAGGGCTGGGGCGGAGCTCATGAGTATCATGCTGATCAGGATGCTGGACACGGCACACTTGACGAGCGCCCAGTCATTGTTGTCGGAGGAGATGCCGCCCATCGTGCTGGCAAAAGTCTGGTGAAGCCGCGAAACGGCTTGTCCAAGCTTGTCCTTTGCAGCTGGAGGCTGTCAAAGAAGTAAGTTCTGAACTGTTATTCGATGTCGAGATATACAAATGATCACCCACTCGATCGATCAGGCAATCATTCAATTCTGGGTCTGGTATCCGTCGATCAGTACGTGATCTAGCAAAGTTAATGCCTCCAGGAAACTTGTGAAGTACACGTGGCCTCGTCAATCCAGTGAGAGGTTGCTTGAAGCTTGAAGCTAGCTGGTGAGCTTAGTGAATGCAAGAAGAGATGGATTTCAAACCTCTCAGACTCCTACATATATACTTGTTGCTGCAAGCGCACTCAGGCACTCAGGCCCAGCTCGCTCGGTCGAGTTCTCGATCTATCAGTGAATCAGTGCTTGCATGGCGCACGTGCCCTGCTTTTTTCGTCTTGCCATTTGCAATTCGCCATTCGATCAAGACCGGAAGGGACAGTCTGGCTAGGAGTATAATAGATTTTTGCGGAAGTCTTTTGCAGGGGCTCTAAAACAGTGTGGAAAACTCAGTCGTTCTCGTAACTTAACTGGGGATTTCATACTTTAATTCTGACCCGAGAGTAAAATTTCTGGCTGGTGGTTTGCTTTTACGACGACTCCCCTTGTAACCCGGGTCGTTCAGGTTTACTGTGGGCGGCCTGGGTGGCGGCCAGATGCGAGGGATAAATAGTTTGGTGACCTAACGACTAACGCAGGGTTTTTCTATGCACGATTTTTCGCCACTTGGCTACCGACGACCAAATGATCTTGGCTATTTTTTGTAATGGAAATTTTAATTTTGGAGGGGAATAGCCAGATTACTGCTGCATTTGAAGACTAATAGCCAAAATTTATCTAGGTATCACCTAGTTTTCATATAGATATCACCAAGTACCACCCAAGTATTATATGAGTATGGAAGAACCAATTGGTTCCTTCTTGAAAAATTAATGAAAAAAAACACACATTGGACCTACGTGAATTCCAGGGCATAGACTAAGCTTAGTGACATCCTCTCAAATTGAAATTCACACAAGGAAGCACAACTTATTACAGTCTTTCCCAATGAACAAGGCAATTGTTTGATAAGTTTTTAAAACTTCTTTTGGAGGTAAGAGAATTTACTTGCTTTATGGGAAAATCTTTGGCTAGGAAAAAAAGGTGTATCCACCTAAATTCTATGCAACAAAATTAAAATTAAAAAATTAATTAATTTTTTTCCTTCCAAATTATATTCACATGTGTTTATAGAAAAAACTTTGATTCATTTCAATTTGGATTAGCCATGTGAAAGGTAAAGAGAATCTTGTTTTGTAGGCAATCAAGGTTTCTTATGGGCAATTTCATTAAAATGGCAAAATTCCGCTATTTTGGTAGTTTTTATAGTTTAGAGCATGCGGTATGAAGTTTAGAGCATGAGGTATGAAGTTTAGAGCATGCGGTATAAAAAGTAATTATTTTAATGACTTATCGAAATCATTATCATGCATTCTATTCAAATATATCAAATTTTTACTAATATGTGATACAATGAATGCGTAGCATAGCAACCACAAGTCCCTAGTATTAATGGTAGCATTTGTGATATTACAGAGGACTTATGATTTTAGTAGTATGATTGAATATTAAACATTTAAATATCAAATGTTTTAAAATCATACTTAATGAAGTTAGTAGTGTGGGTTAGTTACTATTATTGTGAACTTTGTTAAATTGTGTGATCCTTAATTTTGCTAGATTCATATTGTGATACAAATTTATACAAAGCTCAATCAAAACCAATAGGTAAATTGTGAATTCGTAATATATACCAACCAAACAAGCTACCTTTTGCTCTCTTAAGTCCTCTCTTCAACGAAGTTCATCTATGGTCGTAGAACTAATATGCATTAGAATAAAAATGGCTTCTGTCTTCTTTTCAAAATCTACACTAGATTTGTGAATAACAAACTTTTGCTAAATTTTTTTTTTGATTTTTTTTTGGGGGGGGCATTTTTTAAGATAAAAAATAAAAAATCACAATTTATCTTATCAACAAGGTGAATTGTGATATTAAAATTTTAATATTTTAGTTTTATTTTTAAATTAAAAATTTGACATTAGCTTGATGTTCACATATGTGATAATCTCCATTTTCACCAAAATGAGAATTTCGTTAAAATGGCGTCATTCCATGTGCTATTTTGAGACCACCCACTCTGAATTGTAAACACTACATCTAGGACAAGTATAGTTTTCAGGAATCTTGAACTCTTATAGATTTAATAAATCTATTATTACTATAGATTTCAGACCACACAATTTGAATTGTAAAAGTAATATCTATCATAGGTGTAGATTTCACACATCTAAAAATGATATAGATTTCAAATATCTAATACGTTTATACACTTTAGACCGCCCGCTTTGAATTGTAGAAACTGCCAAAGTAGCGGAATTTTGTCATTTTAACGAAATTGCCCATGATCAAAACATTTATAGTGGCATGAATACTATTTACAATTTTTTCTACATGTCTCCATATCTATTTTGAGATGTGGAATATTCTACATCATTTTGTTGGGGAATGAAATGATGTGAAATATTTCATTGCATTATGTTGGAAAAAAGCAACACAAGTAAACTTAATGAAGGCTATTGAATGTTATGAATATTGAAAGTTTTTGCCTTGGAGCTTCTTAACAAAGAAAAGAGAAATCTTGAAAGACAACTTGTTGATTGTCTAATATTTCCTAGTCATGATTGCAAGTGAATCCACTCATTTTGGGAAAAGAAAAGAACCCACTCAACCAAATTATATCAAATCTAGAAAGGTAGGCCTATTAGACCTTATTTGAACTTTAGAATCCTTCACTTGTATGCTCCCATTTTGTAATAGCATGTTTTGTTAATTACTAGAATTAAAACATGTCAATCCTAATGGTGAGATTGTGATAGCAAGGAATCTACACCTAATGAATCTTTTAGTTTGGAAAATTGTAAAAATCAAGTTTTTTGTATGTTGATTTTTCAAGAAGAATGGAGAATTTCATTAAAATGGCAGCATTCCATGTCCCATTTTCAAACCCCCGCTCTGAATTATGAAAGTGACATCTTGAACATGTATAGTTTTCAAGAATCATAGACTTTTATAGATTTAAGAAATCTATGACTATTATAGATTTTAGATCGCACCATTTGAATTATAAAAGTAACATCTAGTACATATGTAGATTCCACACATTTAAAAATTGTATAGATTTAGACATCTAAGATAGCTGTACACTTCATACCGCATGCTCTAAACTATAAAAACTACCAAAATAGCGGAATTTTGCCATTTTAATGAAATTGCCCATAAGAAACCTTGATTGCCTACAAAACAAGATTCTCTTTACCTTTCACATGGCTAATCCAAATTGAAATGAATCAAAGTTTTTTCTATAAACACATGTGAATATAATTTGGAAGGAAAAAAATTAATTAATTTTTTAATTTTAATTTTGTTGCATAGAATTTAGGTGGATACACCTTTTTTTCCTAGCCAAAGATTTTCCCATAAAGCAAGTAAATTCTCTTACCTCCAAAAGAAGTTTTAAAAACTTATCAAACAATTGCCTTGTTCATTGGGAAAGACTGTAATAAGTTGTGCTTCCTTGTGTGAATTTCAATTTGAGAGGATGTCACTAAGCTTAGTCTATGCCCTGGAATTCACGTAGGTCCAATGTGTGTTTTTTTTCATTAATTTTTCAAGAAGGAACCAATTGGTTCTTCCATACTCATATAATACTTGGGTGGTACTTGGTGATATCTATATGAAAACTAGGTGATACCTAGATAAATTTTGGCTATTAGTCTTCAAATGCAGCAGTAATCTGGCTATTCCCCTCCAAAATTAAAATTTCCATTACAAAAAATAGCCAAGATCATTTGGTCGTCGGTAGCCAAGTGGCGAAAAATCGTGCATAGAAAAACCCTGCGTTAGTCGTTAGGTCACCAAACTATTTATCCCTCGCATCTGGCCGCCACCCAGGCCGCCCACAGTAAACCTGAACGACCCGGGTTACAAGGGGAGTCGTCGTAAAAGCAAACCACCAGCCAGAAATTTTACTCTCGGGTCAGAATTAAAGTATGAAATCCCCAGTTAAGTTACGAGAACGACTGAGTTTTCCACACTGTTTTAGAGCCCCTGCAAAAGACTTCCGCAAAAATCTATTATACTCCTAGCCAGACTGTCCCTTCCGGTCTTGATCGAATGGCGAATTGCAAATGGCAAGACGAAAAAAGCAGGGCACGTGCGCCATGCAAGCACTGATTCACTGATAGATCGAGAACTCGACCGAGCGAGCTGGGCCTGAGTGCCTGAGTGCGCTTGCAGCAACAAGTATATATGTAGGAGTCTGAGAGGTTTGAAATCCATCTCTTCTTGCATTCACTAAGCTCACCAGCTAGCTTCAAGCTTCAAGCAACCTCTCACTGGATTGACGAGGCCACGTGTACTTCACAAGTTTCCTGGAGGCATTAACTTTGCTAGATCACGTACTGATCGACGGATACCAGA
Source organism: Climacium dendroides (assembly GCA_950106755.1). Taxonomy (NCBI): domain Eukaryota; kingdom Viridiplantae; phylum Streptophyta; class Bryopsida; order Hypnales; family Climaciaceae; genus Climacium; species Climacium dendroides. The sequence continues at coordinate 27,340,070 of OX467086.1, forward strand.
CCCAGAATTGAATGATTGCCTGATCGATCGAGTGGGTGATCATTTGTATATCTCGACATCGAATAACAGTTCAGAACTTACTTCTTTGACAGCCTCCAGCTGCAAAGGACAAGCTTGGACAAGCCGTTTCGCGGCTTCACCAGACTTTTGCCAGCACGATGGGCGGCATCTCCTCCGACAACAATGACTGGGCGCTCGTCAAGTGTGCCGTGTCCAGCATCCTGATCAGCATGATACTCATGAGCTCCGCCCCAGCCCTCGTCGCGGCACACTCGGGATCCGAGAGCAGCAGCAATAGGAATTCCAACAATGGTGGCAGTTGCGAGGACGGGTTCTACCGGCACTCGTGCCCCAACGTCGAAACCATCGTCTTCGAATCCATGCGCGCGTCGTTCCTGAAGGACCGCACCGTGGCGCCCGGCGTCCTCCGCCTGGCGTATCACGACTGCTTCGTCCGCGGCTGCGACGCGTCCGTGCTCCTCGATGGGACCGCAACCGAGAAGACGGCCGCCAACAACCTCGGGCTGCACGGCTTCGAGGCCGTGGATGCGGCCAAGGAGGCCGTCGAGCGGGCCTGCCCCGGCGTCGTCTCCTGCGCCGACGTGCTGCAGTTCGCCGTGCGCGACAGCGTCATCTTGACGGGTGGGCAAAGCTGGGCCGTGCCCGCGGGCCGGCGCGACGGCAAGGTGTCCCTGGCCTCGGAGGTCTCCGAGAACCTGCTCACAGCCAACAACACGGTGCCGGCGCTGCTTGAGGCGTTCGCGCGGAAGGGACTGAACGCCGCACAGATGGTGACGCTCGCGGGCGCGCACACCATCGGGCAGTCTGCGTGCGTCTTCATCGACGACCGCATCCATGGCGCCCAAGTCGACCCCAGCGCGCAGGCGCACTTCGCCCAGGACCTGAAGAAGAAGTGCCCCGTGGCCGGCCTCACCGACGTGCATGTGAACCTGGATTTGGTGTCGCCCACCAAGTTCGACACACAGTTCTTCAAGAACATCGTGAACAAACGGGGCCTGCTCACGTCGGATCAGAGCATGTTGGCGGACGCGCGCACGCTTACGCATATCGTGGTGCAAGCCAACGCCGACAGCGCCACGTTCAATGCCAACTTCGCCGCGGCCATGGTGGCGCTCAGCCAGGTGGACGTGCTCACGGGCACTGCCGGTGAGATTCGGAGGCAATGCCGTTACGTGAACTAGCTAGCTGACATCGTCTAGCTATCGGCTGGCGCGCGCCGAGAAATAATTAGCATAATAATTGCTTAATATTATAATCTTTGTTCGTCATTTAATTATATACTCTACATGTCATCGCGCATGCAACCCAGATTCTTCAACAAATTGGTCGCCATTTAACCAATCTTTCGGTGAATCATTGTTTGGAGGTCTACTCTCGACGAATTTCAAGAGGTCGATTGAACTCCTGGTTTCTGTCGAGCATGTTCAGTACATATACCGACTTTAGGAGTAACTAGCTCCCTGACATAAATGTAGGCTTTTGAATGACCTGTAAAGGACTGAAATTGTGCACAGGACTCTTCAAATTCATTCACTTCTGCACACTCCTGGAGGCGCGCCTCTTCGGATTCACTAGCAAGTCCACGCTCAAACATTTCAATCAACCAATTGGCTTAATTAATCAAATTGGGTGATCGAGAGCAGTAAGTTTCAAAGATCGAAATTGGTACGTCCGGTCCATTCAAGGGATCACCGATCGATCTTGCAGACTGCATTCATGTATCTGAGTACCAGCTTCAATGCAAATCGATCAACACAATGTCAAGCCAGTGTCTATTAATTTCGTTACATGGCGCCATTTGAATAGTCAAATAGTTCTTTTTTACATTCATTTGAAAAACAAATGCTTTTCATCTAATAAGTTGATGTACAATTTTTGGTAATGGTATTTCCATATTGTGTTAAATCAAGCCATGTTATTCAATTTGATTTTAAATATTACATAGAAGTGTGCCCTGAGTGGAGTTATTTTGTTGCTATGATAGGTTACCCCAAAGCGTTTGGAGGTCCATAATCTGGACGGTGAAACAGAGTGCTTCTCTGCAATGCTTCACCACAATCTCTTCAAAGTAATACTGGAATCTTTAAAAGACAACCTTCCTTTACGACCAATTTCACAAAAGTAGGGTAAATAATATATGGGTTGAAAGATATCTCTAAAAAAACAGAAAAAATAAAAGAACTTCCCTTTTGCTGTAAATATACTTCTCTTTTACACGGAAAAGAGCTTCACACCGGACTGAGTTCTTACTCCGCTGTCGCAGCTTATGCAATCACAGTGTACTTAGTTTGAGCCCATTTCTCCTCTCGCAGCTGCACGACGAGGGTTAGGGTGCGAGACACAGATGCTTTCCTTCGAAATTTTTCCAAACTGCCATACGTTCTCGGTCCGTTGAAACTTTGACAGAAATTCCAATTCGCGTGCTGCTTTTTTACGATCCAGAGAGAGAATCGGGCCGGGAGACAATGCCATTGCTTCATTTGCAATTCATGGCGGTTATGGCTGAAGGTGCACCTGGAGTCCTGGAATTCGCTCTGGATTACAGGGAGCGAGTAGAAAGCACTGCAACTAGTCTGCAACCGAAGGTTCGTGCATATGACCGAGGTAATTAGGATTATGATCTTGAGTAACTTGTCATGTCGTGACTGTCAATCTTGTTATGATAAGTCCTTTACTTCATCTGTCCACCCGCTTTGTGTATAGCATGATGGATGTATCCGTCTTAAATTTCGTCATATTTTGCTATCACTGCCATATTTGCGAATGGTTAGTTCTGGTGTTAGTGCTTGTGCTTGTCCAGTGTTGCACGCAGCTGAATTACGTGGTGTAGGGTGTAATCCTTGCTCTGAGGATATCAAAGTTTGTCGGAGATGGTTCATCTGTAGCGATATCTGCTGGAAACCAAAGCTTTGTGCATTTGATCCAGCTAATTGAATTCTTTACTCACCATGTCAAGACTATCGATCCTATTGTGATGACTCCTAGCTTATGTCTGTTCATTCCCTTGTCTGTCTTGCACGATGTATGCATCTATTCTAACCCTGCTGCGTTTGTCTGTTACTGATATATTCATTTCCGGTGTTGGTGCTTGTGCATAAGCGACCGTATTACACAAAGCTGAATCACGGATTTTTAGGGTTTAGTCCTTTGGTAGTGTTGATCGGTGATAGGTCCCAAGCAGCAATATCCTGGCATGAACCTAGTTTTGTGATCTGTAGGTGATATTGTTTTGTGTGTTGTAACAGTTTCAGTGTTCAATTGTGCAATGTTCTAGAAGATTGTGTTGAATTTGATGACTAATTCTTTCGATCTAGTCTCCAATTAGGGCGTGACTGCAGAGCTGAATGGAGTTACTGCTGGACTGACTCCAGCTAGGTGGGCAAGGGTGGTAGACACATGACTATCCTTCCAGGGTTGTCAGTAATTCAGTATCTGTCGATGAAACGCACGGACGAGCGATAGTGATGCAATTCAAGGCAATAGAGTCGTGAATAGAGTTTTCAGCGTGGATGCAGAAGATTGCCCTAGATGATTTTGCAAATTGATCAAGAGGGATGGTTTCGGAATGGACATTGATCCATGGCAGAGGCCGCCCAGTGTTCCAATTCTTCTGGGTCGTCCAACTGTGGTGTAATATGCAAGTTTGATTTAGAATCGCAGACAGAAAATAATCCTGCATGTACCACCTTCATGGCGATCGCTTACTTTCCCGATGACAGGCCTAGTGTTATGATCCGTCCTACCAAGAAATTTTTCAAAAGGTATACAAAAGGGACAGTGAAACGGTGAAGATCTTCCATAATCCTTCAGGCACCGATGCCTATTGAGCCATGTGTGCTTGCTGAGATTGGAGAACTGGCGAGAAATTGTATGCTTGAAGATAACAGATGCGTTTTTCAACTTGGGAATTGGGCAATCCTCTATTATAACGGTAAGACACTGTTGTGCAGTTCTAAATATGAATTCTAGGTTCTGGCTGGAGTGTGCATTCTCTGTAGTCTAGCTGATCTCTACAATGGATGGTATGCAAACAAGTATGAAATAATCTGTATGTGGTGTATGGGGTTCTTTTTAATATATTCCCAATCTCAAAGTCCCAGTGCTTGAATGCAGTTGGCGAAGTCCATCTTCACATACTGAAGGAAGGCGACGTACCAGTGAACGTTGAGGCAAGGTGGCAATCTCAAAATAAGTAACTCTGTACTCTTCACTCTGAGAATGGCCTAATTGTCTCGAGTCAAATATCACATTTATAATGAATAGATTGGCATGTCGGTGCACTGGCATAAAATTAATTACAATTGATTCCTCTTGAAATGCTTGAATGTCAATGTCAATTTGATGCCTTTCAACCATTTTTGTTGGAAGAGTGAAGGTTTACCATGAGCTCTTGCACTTCTGCTTCTAGGTTCATCAGTCCCACTTGACAGCTGGACGGCACAGTTCAGGTAATCTTTACAATGTTACAGTTTTCAATTTTCAATTTTGTTTTTCACTGTAGGTCTTTAAGAACTTGGCTGAGGCTACCACTTCTTGCGAATTTTGCATAAATTTCTGTTAGTTCGGTAGCTTCCATAAAGTGTTTGGCAATTTTCATCGAAATTTCAGCAATTTTTTTGACTGAAATCTGTCTAAACAATTTCATTTTTCTCCTCAACATTTCTATAAGCTTGTAACTTTTTCTCACTGAACCGGCGAGATCTAGCCAAAATAAGAATCACTTTCTTTTTTCAAAGTGCTGTGGCATTTACCCGAGCAGCTAGCTAGCAGTGATGAAGTCCCACAGCATGCTTGATATCATGGTGTTCCAGTTGTGGGCTGTGGATCTCTTAAACGTTTGATTTCTAGCTCTCCCGTATGCCCGTGGAGAAGTGCCGTAGCCTTGTTCTTGCTCTTGATTCTTGCGTTGGCGTGTCGTTCCAGAGCTTTATCGATTCAGCAGGCGAGTGCCCAACTTCCGTGCACTTTGTTGAGCCCATTTCCTTGATTTCCGTCTAATGCTTCAGCTGGTACTAATTCGAATGGGTACGTCCTATTTTTCAATTCTCGATTTGGTGCTCACTCAGATAGGGTACGATCTTCTTTATATGTATTTCTGTCGTAATTGGCTTGAGTTTTTCTCTGAAGAGGGCTTTTGGGTTCTACCCGAATGGATGCACATAGGTTTCTTTGGCTTTTATGGCACAAGGCCATATAAAGAACTGATTTATCCTCGAAGCCATATCGAAGAACTGCTGGTTGTGTTCACAGGAAGACTTATGTGGATTGGCCGCATATGAACGTAATCCCATCTTCCACCACCTTCCAGCTCGCCTGTGGCAAAACTTTGAAAGTGGCTTTGCAAATTTCAGTGCGCACATCATTAAATCAATCCTCTACTGGCTACACGTCCCATCCTTCACGGCGACAGCTTACTTTCCAGATGACACACCTACCGTGCTGTGAGGTCATTCAGAAATTATTCAAAGGGGAGATAACTCAACAAGGTATTGAAACGGGGAAGCTGTCCATAATCCTGCAGGCGTGAGCCCTAGCTTCTAGGATTTGGGGGTTTAGGATTACGGACGACTTCCTCGTTTCAACTTGCGAAGCAGTGGTCCATGCCTGCTATAGCTGAGATCGACGATTTTGCGAAGGAGAACGTGTAGCCCTGAGCCATTCTGCGCCAAAAAATCATTCTTGTGGAGGACGGTCTATTCGCAATCCAAGAATGTTATGGAGTGATCCAGAATCACAGACCTGACTTCGAATGTATATCTAGATCTTGCAAACGTTGCATCGTGTTCAGTTCATATTTTTGTCGCACTAGAGTAATCAAACACCCCTTGATTCTTGCTGGCAATTAGAGGCTCCAGGGAGGATCTTTATACCCAAACTGAATTTCTTCTTGAAGAAGAGGCTTAAATTGCCTGAAAAACAAGATTGTTCATAACTTTCTCATTGCTAGTCCAAATAGAATGAATCAAAGCTTCACATTTAGAGAAAATATAATATTCTAAGAAAAAAATTTAAAAATTTAATTTTGACTTCTTGTGATTGCTTTTATGTTGCCTGCTGACCTCCATTTTTGGCTCATTGTGCTATAACTTTTGTTCTTAGGCACTAATTGAAATAAAAATTATATTCCCATGAAGCTTATGCGTTTTTCTATCTTCACAAAAAGTTTCAAAAAATTATAATGAATATTAAGACTATATGAGCCTACCCAAGGTTGCATTTGGGTAAGCCAATGGGACTTTAGGGATTAACCATTGACCAACATCATATTATTATATATATTATAAAATTAGTGAGTAAGTAATTTTTTCAAGATAAATTATGTTATTCTATAACTATTAATTTTGCATGATTGTATATTAGAAGTGTACAATACCTTCGAGGCATGATAATGTCAATGTCATAATGATAATTAGTAATTATAGTGCAAATGTATATAGAGAATGATATAGATATATAAAATGTATGTCCCTCAAAAAAAGTTTTGCACAATATATAGAGTTCTAATTTATATTTAGTAGTACAAAAAGCTACTAACTCATTTCTAATCTAAAGTTTGCTTGTACCACCTTTTGACTTCCATATCAATGCTCATATTATCCTTGACATGGCCACAATGGAATAAAGGGGCATTTAGATGATCTCACATGTATAATCATCATACTACTAAAATCATAAGTCCCTCTGTAATATCACAAATGCTACTATTAATACTAGGAGCTTGTGCTTGCTATGCTACGCATTCATTGTATTACATACTAGTAAAAATTTGATATATTTGAATAGAATGCATGATAATGATTTTGATAAGTCTTTAAAATAATTATTTTAAATATTTTTTAAAAATATTTTCAATCATGCATACATAGAAATCATATTTTCACACAATGTGATATTATAGAAATAGAGTAGTAGTTCACAATCACCTTTATAATATCACTTTTTACAAAGGATGATATTATAGAAATAATATAGTCGTGCAATTGAGGTGATATTAAAGCGGATCAATATCGTGATATTATAAAGGTAGCAATTTCATTGCTTTTTTTGGCTTTATACTTCTTTTGCATTTCTATGATTTTGTGCTTTTGTGAGCTTTGAGCTTTTGATTTCAATTTTCTATTGCTACTACCAAATGATTTGAGAAATTTATTACTATAAATTGAACCAATTTTGGATTTCACAACAATTAAATTGTTCATGAAACTTTTGAGATTTACAAGGTTTTCCTTTAAATTCTTTTATTTGGGTTGCCATTGTTTGTAACAATTGAGTCAAATTTCTAATGCATTCTAATGTATGTGTATCTTTTATCGTAATTTTTATCTGAAGATTTTTTGAAATTCTTACTCTCCATTCTATCTAATAGATAAACATTCTATCTAATAGATAAAAATTCTAATAAAATTTTAATGGTGAATGCGTAGCATTGCAAGCGCCAACTGCTAGTATTGAATAAAAGATTATGTTTTTTCATTGATTTTTTTGGTCCAAAGATTTTCTTTAGTGAGTTTTGCAATGGATGGTGGTTAGATTTTTTTCATTAGATTGAGGTATTCTTTATTTGATTTTTGTGCCAAGAAAAACAATTACCTTAATTACCTGTGAATTACAATTTAAGATACTATTCTTGTGTGTTTTGGTAACTTCTAGCTCATGAAAAACTCAATTTATTTGTAGTTTTCAAAACTGGGTGTAGTTGAATATGACAATTTTATCTCTCAAAACTACACCAAATGAATGTATAATACCAAAAAAAATTAAAATTCCTAACTCCAATTGTAAACCAAACTAGATTCCCAACACTACTTGGCAGCTTTCTTTTTTTTAAATTATTTTTAAGCAAATGAAGAGAAGATTTCATTGCAAAAAGAAGAGATCAACAAAGCCCAAAATAGGACAACCGTATAATTGCCAAATTCAATGTATGAGATAAATGTAGAGCAGCAATAGTGAGTTTCCAGTCTCTGAGTGATGCACTGATGCCTGATTTGTCCGATTCACACGCCTCATGAATTCCAAGTCTCATTTTTCCTTGAGCTCGTTTGGTGGGCTCGATGGTTTCTTCAAGTTTTAGCCCTCAACCCTAAAACGGAGCTCCTGATCCAGATTTACGTTCGAGATTGAGATGCAGAATGCACGTGCCCATTTGCAGTCAGACATCTTGAACATCTGTGCCCGAAACAACATTCTTGGTATCTGCGCAATGGCATGACATTAGTGCACCACTTGCTTCAACAAAAAAAACGAAAGAATTTAAGCAAAATCGGATCAATCTACGTTATTCGGCGGTTCACTCATTGAAACAAACTTTCATTGATCCGTTTTTTACTTCCGAGAATCCGAATTCTCCATCTCTGTGTGGTGACTGGTGAGCTCGTCTCCCTCTGTTTTCCTCAGCTGGGGCTTTCCTTCCAGCCACCCTGCATACATTCATCTTGGAATTCAAACGCACCCTACAATTCATTCATAACCCCAAGCTGTACTTATTATATAGAACCACACAACCCAAGCAATTGTAAAAATAGTACCCATTCCATTCCATTCCTAATCTTCAACTTTGAATTCCACCCCCATATCTCTGTCTACACTTCTCTCTTCACTCACTCACGACGATAAGAGCTCCACTAGCAGCAGAACTTGTGAACTGAAGGGTCCGTCATTCAAATTCATTCTCCACACAAGTTGCCTTCAAAAGGGGCGTCACACCACCTCCATGCATGCGGCTTCCTCATTGGCTCCTTGTTCCTCTCACCTACTTCTCATTCTTCAAGAAAATTTGGTTCTTGGAGGTGGTGTGACAACCCCTTTTGTTTGCCACCGTCGTCAAGTAAGGCGAGTTGTTTGTGTTTCCCGAGGACTTGTGCACTTCCAGCTCACTATCGGCAACGGCAAGGCGATGGCGTTTGCGGCGTTGAGCAGCCAGAACCGAGGGAGGACAATTGTGACGCCGGCATTGTTCACCCCGGACATCAAGGACGAGGTGTTGGAGAAGGCGTTCAAGATCGACAAGAGGACGGTGGACAGTATTCAGAAGAAGTTCCGAGTATAATTTGTTTACTTAGCTAATTGCTCGTGAACCCAGTTGATTTGAACAATCTGTGGACCGAAGCTCTAGAGGCATCATTCATATATTGTTCAACATGTGTTGGCGGATAAGAGTCTAGCCGGGGTCGGAAGACTACTCACAAGTGGCAGAGTAGCTTCGAAATGCCCTCGGCCGTGCCCACTGTAAATTGTGTTGGTTTTGGTGGAAGCTGATCTATCACAAGACACAATTGTGACTTAGCCATTGTTAAGTTAGACAGCATTTGATCAGATTTCCAGCACCTCTGGTGTATTCTCATGAACAAAGTGTAGTGAGAAGACACTCCACATGCAACGGTCATGTTATGTGTTCATGCATTGTAATTCAATTAATTCCTCTAACTTGATATACGTTCCGTAGAGAATGGCTTGGTCATGAAATCTGCTCCTATCGATCCATTTTTGAGCTCTGGAGGTGATATCTCATTAGTAGGGGTGTCACATTGTGTTCCGCGTGCAAGATTTCGTGCCATCTTTCCATCAGTGTTTTTTTTGTTTTATTTAAACAAATGAAACGGAATTTCACTGCGAGGGGCAAAATACAAACCCACCAGCCACAAGTGGCCTAGCGGGGAGGACCAGAATAACCACAACAGAGACCACAAGACCTGACCGACAAACGGGAGGCGGCGTCTCCTCTTTCAAGGTCCAATCGCCCCATCAGTTTAACTCTGAGCGCCGAATTCTGATAATAAATGCCAAGACTCTGCACAAACCCTTGAGGTTTCGATCCTCGAGAGGATTTTCAACCTTCAACAATGACGTAATAAATCTAAAATTTCAGGAAACATAAAATGTTGGAATTGCACAAAACCAATTTCAGAATACTCATCGTAAGATTGATACTTATATTTAAAACTTGCCAACAACAAACTCGAGTGGGCTTTCGGTCTGAGAGATGACAGACCGAGTTCTGGTCACATAGGGTTCGAGGAAGCTGGCAGCAGAAAAACTCAAATCTCATCTCAGTGGCATCTCAGAAACGCTGATTCTTTGCAAACCAAAAGTTTTTGTACAATCCTCTGAGAAGTTTCCCACGTTTCATCGCAGTACTGAATAGACAATAAACTAGAATTACTTCAAGATTGGCTAATCATATGTAACTATATAACTCTTTCCCACCCTCCAGAGAGACTTGATCAGAACTCATTCATTCAATTGAGCTCCAATTTGAAGCTCCCGATCAACTGCCAAATTGATCAGAAGAAAATCATGATCAGAACTGCAAAAATCTCGACGCACACGAATAGAAAAACCACATGAACTCACGCGAGAGCTAGTCTAACCGGATCTGCACTCAAGGGAGTTTCAAATTGCTTCTGAAGCTCAACTGCTTGCATTCATGAATTATCCAACGCAATTGGAACCAACCATCGGGATTAGCAGCCACGGCACAATTCAAGAATGAGCCATGAGAAAGATGAGTATTATACACGAAGAGAAAAACAAAAATCTAAGACTTAGGGCGTTACCGCACAATAGCAGAGGGCAAACACCACCACTTCCACCAGGCCCTGTCCAAATGACATGAAAACTTCTTCCGGTTCCCCATTTCCATGGACTTCCAAACAACGATGCCCAGAGGAAAAACACTTGCTTCTTCATTGCCATGTTATCTTTCTTGTGCCACATAGAACGCCCATCTTTCTTGTGCCACATACTTGTATAATACAAGGGACTCGTCAATCTTTCTTGCTGTTCTCCTTGTGTGGTGGCCTCTCCTCTAGTGTGGTAAGCCTCTTCATTCTGGCTCAGCACTAGAACCTGCAACTGCACGGATGCCATTGTTTGTACGCCAGAGATTCAATCATACTCAGTGGTAGTAATCAGCGACGGAAGGAAGCAGTCCTGTTGCCCGTTTGCGGGAACACTTGTCTCCTCTTGGCAGCCGGGATGCCGTCAGGTCGAGGCTCCTGCCGAACTCTTCGCAGAGGATCAAAAGGTTGCACTGGACCACCTGTGGATGGTGGCGCCAACTGCTTCTGCCGTTTGTTCGGGTTCACGTGCCTCCCTCTCCCACGTCCCCTACCGCTGTCACTGTCTTCTTTCCTAGAAACTAGATTCTCTTCCAAACCGGCCTCTCGTCTAGCTGCTTCATAGTCAAATGGGTGGAACACCGCATCCTCAGCATTAAACTCCACGCTAACTTCAACACCTGAGCCACTCTTGTTGCCCTTCTGTTTCTCGAGTCGCTTCTGGTGAGCACTGGAGTCCGCAGACTGTTTCTCTCTTTCCTGATGTCTTGGTTGCCTTCGCATTTCACCAAGGGTTCTTGGAAATGGATGCTCCTCCTCAGTGGCGAACTCAGTCGACCAGTTTGAGCTATCCTTGGCTGCTATATGGTAATCTGCTTTTATTCCAGAATCCCTCTTCGTGTTCCCAATCCTCACATAGTCTCCTAGCTCTTCGAACGGAGCGGCCTCTTGTCCTAAAGAAGCAGACTGTGAGTTGACTGGCTCATTTCCAGGCTCGGAAGAAAATAGATTGGCAGTCTCTTGACCGGAAAGCATCACCGTATCTTGCTCACCCATGACTGGCACTTGATGGAAAGGAAGTGACATTGAAGCCTGGATTCGGTTCGCACGTAACTTTGCTGTTACCTGCACGGCGATTCGAATCGATAGATATCAGAAAATCTTGTTTTAGGTGAACCCTAAATCAAGCAACACACGGTCATAAGCTTTCTAAGCCTCATAAATTTAAATGTTCGGTGGAATCAAACATTGTGGCCAACAACACCGTCAAATCCGGAGGGCACAATTGGAAACTGAAATTCTACAACCAGATGGGTGTACATGTGAAAAGCTACTGGTAAACCATTTCTTGAGCAGATGGATGGGCACAAGAACAGCCGAAAAACATATGAGATGGATAGATCCTTCAAAGAACACCATGACTGTTAGAGACAACCTGACCTAAAACCCTTGCGGAGGATTCCTCCACCTCTCTTTGATCTATAGGAAAAAGAAGCACTTAAGAATTTACAAATCAAATTTATATGATAAAAGGCGCACCATTTCCATGTCCTCAGTAGATCTCTTCTGGCGTTTCCGAAGAGCAGAAGAACCAAGCATAGACCCCAAGCCTTGCCGTCCAACCCCAGAGACACTTCTCGAGTTCACCACAGCAACGGTAGGACCAGGAGACACTGCTGAGTTGGTAGACTTCGGGTCAAATGCTTTCATCTCTTCCTCGGCTGAGTTCACAATTTTTCCATCGGGTGCTTTCTCTTCCTCGGCAGTCACCTTAACACCTTCATCATCATAGTAACCACTTAAAGGTTCATCACTCCCACACGATTCGTTACGACGTCCTGCATCTTGCGAAGGAGCTTCTCTTGCTGCCGCACTCTTACTCACTTGCTCATGTTCAATAAAACCATTTGCAAGTGCAAGACTGGTACCCACTGATGTCACACTTTCCGTCCCGCCCTCAGCTACCATAGGACTGGAAGCCAGCTCCCTAACTTCCACTGCCTGATCAGAGACACCAGTAGAACCCGTCATCGAATCTTTCTCAAAAAGCGCAAAACTAGATGTAGATGAAGGGACAGCCCCAACACTTCCTCCCTTGCCGTCCTCTGCACCGTTAGGCCGTGTTGTTACAATCACACCTTCAGGAATGTCTTCAACCACTGCATCGGCAAGCTTGGAAGCCTGGAAGGATTCACTTGAAAGCGTAGCTGCTTCCGACTTTGTAATGAGATTTGATGTACCGGGTCTTGGTGAAGTTTCAACAGGTTTCAATTCCATTCCTTTGGCTTCTGTACTAGAGCTCACGTTAAGAGAAGGTCCCTTCTTCTTCGAACTCCCTCGAAACAGAGCAAGAGAAGGTGCAGAAGCTCTCTTGACCACTGCAGCATTTACTTTGCGAATATTAATCGTAGATGCTGGACTCGTGTCTTCAGCGGAAGATTGTGTGACCATCACCTGAGCACTAACAGAGGGCCCTACTTCAGTCTCCTTTATGCTTGTTGTTTCTCCTATTTCAGCCTTTGAATACCCACTAGGCTGCACGTTTTCAATAGACGGCTCAACTACAGAGGACGACTTCATATCAACATCTTCATGACCTGCTAAAACAGGTTCAACGTCTTCTTCCTCCATAACCACGGGGGCTTCTGTAGAGACAATGGCTGATGCCGTCTTCGCTACCTGAGTTGTGGCTGTGTTCATTTCTGCACTCAAACCAGCTGAGGCTTCGATAACTGGAGTGCTCTTGGTTTCACTTTGCTCCGGTACTGACAACGAGGTACTAGGAGCAGACATAACAGCCTTTTCCTTGGATTGTTTGATCACTTCAAGTACCTCAGCAGCATGTTGACCAACTAGTGAATGTGGTCCCCGAATCACAGTCTGCAACGTACGTGCAGTGTCGGGCATCTCCTCAGCTGGTCATGCATGCAGATGCCACGTTGAGCAAATACAGTGTTCTAACAAAACCGCCGACCTCTAGATCACAACTGCAAACCTCTTAAGTAGAGTTCTCAACTAGCACGCAGACTAGAAAGCTGTCATTCATTCAAAACTGAGGGACTTCAAGAAGGAATGAGGAGAGGTACCAAGCTTGAACAGGAGCTGATTAGGCAACACAAAACCCGTACTTTCATCCAATTTCCGAGCAAGCTTATCACGCCATCCATATAAACCCTAGACACAGATGAGAAGACGGGAGTTAGAGGAAAATGTTCTGGTCACCTTAATCTAGAACACCATCGAATAATTCGCCAAGAAGAGAAATCTCAGTAAATCGAGGAGATGCACCAATAAATACATACAAAAGGAACTAGCAGAATGGAAAATAACTCACAGCAAGGACTGACATTTGCTTCGGATTCAACTGCCTGTCTTGCAACCTGCACATCCATCGTATAGACACTTTTCAAACCTTTGCAAACAGTAATTTCCGTGGTCGAACTCAAAAACAGGGAATTTACAGAATCATAGTACGGTAGCGTGCTCACCCATATAAAGATAAGTATGAAGTCTCAGTCAGGATGTCTTTCTTATACATTTGTAGGCAGATGTCACGACTGCGTTTATAGACCTGCAAGAAATCAGCGTAAGCCCTGTTGTACTTAGATCTCTACTGTAACACGTTGATGACGATGCAAAATTGACCTGCCTACTCTGTTGACCGAGAAAATCGCCATCAAACTACTTCTAGAGAGAGATTTGTAACTGAAGATCAAGGATTGCTAAACATTCAGCTAAGCACGATTCAGCTAAATGAGATTGCACGCAAATATGTAGAAATGTGTCTGATAGAGATGTCACAAAGGTGTTTGGGCTATATAGAGCACCAGAAACACAGAGCCAGCGCAATTAACCAGGTCTGAAAAAGGTCGGATAATTGCAGTCAACTCCATGCAGCATAGGTAACCTAAAACTGACAGATTCAGATATGCCTAGATACAAATCAACGAACACATTTCACTTACCTTGTTAAACAAATTCAGAGAACTCATTCTGTATACAATATGGATACAGAACCCGATCATCCATGACCTAAATGAGGAGAGAGGAAATGAACCTGAAGAAGTGGGTCATCCACGTCATTTTCAGCAGCAGAGCGCATGGACACCAGCTGTACTCTCAGTAGGTCGTACAGATATAGTAGATAATGAGTGTCTTCCCTTGCATATCTGACATGCAAAGAATCTCAAGATCAGACCGGCGGCAGGGACTCTGTTGGCCACAAATGCCAGAAAAAACGTATTCTCGTTTCGAAATATTTTCTTTGGAAAATCATAGGGCAACTATATTCAGCAACAAAGGCAACAAAAATAGACCACATCCCAGTGTCCTCCAAAATTGATGGCAGGAGCAAAGGACAGAGATGGACGCACTGAAGATCCTTAAGGGTTTCAAGCCATCAATCTGCCGAGGCCAGAGCACCAGGTTTGCCAAATTTGCGACTCTGAATCCCAATGTCTACAATCGCACTTTAACAGCAACATAGATTTCCAGTCACAAAAAGAATCAACAAGGGAAGAGGAAACGATTCAATACTTGATCATTTCAGCAGGAAGCGGTCGTATACGCCAGTCAGCAAGCTGGTACCTGTTCACCCATCGGACCAAGTACCAAACACAAACTGAAATTAAAAACTATACAATGCTGCCCAGATGCTATCAAAGCTCAATACTGCAAACCTACCAGAAAGAATAATTTGTAAGCTGACATAAATCAGATACTCACCGTTTATCTGGGTTCATATTTAAGAAGTGTTGCATCAAATATGCAAGTCCAAATCCCTCCAATTGTAGCACCCTCGCTGCCTGTTCCCCTCATGACGTACAGGTGAAATCAGTGCCAACAATCTTGAGTTCCAACGCACAAAGATCACTTCAAAACGAGAAGCCTGACCCTCCATACTCCTAGCAACAATCAATACATTCTACTTCCAACATCCACCACAAAGAAGATCCTTACTCAGTCAAATTGTGTGGGAACAACAGACCTGGCCGGTATCAAACATATTGCAGACGTATATGCCAAAGTCTCTCTGCAGCCATAGGATGTCACGATCTGCCCCATGCAACACCTGTACTCCAGAGGTCAATAGGACTGCCCTCAGAAAAGTATACTCTCCACAACTTCATCTTCATAGGTCAAATCAAAGAAGGAAAGTGAAGCAGAGAAAATAGACAGGATCGTGGGATGCAGTGAAAGACCTTTCTTATTCTAGCATCTGCAAAGATGTCCTTCAGGCAAGGGCTAATGTGACTGCGTAATGCAAGGGTGTCCACAATGAAGTCTTCTGAGCGTGTCGAAATTTGCATTAGACAAACAAAACCTTGGAAAGACCTGTAATGGTGATTTTCCAAGTCCACCTGTACACAGCAACAAGAAAGACCATCAAGCACAGTTGGAAGGAGAGCGGAACTTCCGAGTGTAGCAAGAGACATCAGCTTCTTCGCAGTAGTGTCATCATTATCGTGCAACACATCCATAAGAATCAGTCCAAAATCCTATCACGAGGCAATTTCTGAGGCAGAAATAGGATGAGTAGCATCCCGATGGCATCTCTTGCCCTCTACAATCTCAAAGCAACCCAGAACAATGTGTAATGGTGAGGACCAACAGCAATTTCTCCAGCAAGCCTGCATTTAGCAGCCATCTCGTTCAGTGCCGGTACTGTAGAGACCACCGTCAATGGCGTCTCCGCAATTGGTCTAGGATCTTGTGGGACTGGCTCTTCCAGCATTTTCGGGTCCACATACTCCATTCTTGTAAGGTCATCCTGAAATGAAAAATATCAACCATGGAGAACAAGGGTTACAATGTCACTTGAAAACGCCACACATGAACTGATGTAGAATGCATTGGCTGGGTACGAAAATCATCCGCTAATGACCGCTTGCATTCAATCTTGACAACTTGCCAAGAAATATGCAGCAAAGTAGACCTTAAAAAGTTTTTAAAAGAATTTTTAAAAAGGATCTGTCACAGAACTGGGGCAGATCTTACCTCCAAGGGGTGCATGTCTTCGAAGGTAGCACCTAGCTTTCGTGCATGTAAGTCCAAAGCTGAGAGACCTGTCAGACAGTAAACATGAAGAAAGTACACGTTTAGAATTTAACCCCTAAAGGAACAAGAGGCCTAGATCGGGTCTAATGGTCTTTAGCAGTTTTGAGTAGGCCATACAAGATTCCTTTTGTTCGATTCTATTTACCTTTAGCCCAATGCAAGCAATAACTTTGATGATATAAAATATGGTCTCGTCTCAATTGTACATTCACAATACGATGAATTTAATTGGTCGCTTTCAAACCATGAATCCGTCTGTGGTGTTTTGGTGGTAAAGTTGCCAAATGCCATATCTCTCAAACTCTCCATTACCATTAACTTCGAAATAAAACAAGCATGAAATAGTATAACTTGACCCTCAGTAAGCGAAGCATAGAGTGTGCACGAATTTCGAGGCTCGGGTGATATACCTTCTTTTTCAGCACCTGCCTTCGGTGCCTGAGGGTGCTTGAATGGAGTGTTCGAATTATCCACTGCAACCTCAAACTTATTCTGTGGCCGAGGTATCGACTTCACGTGGAACGGCACAGGTCGCCGCTCGCTGCTTCCTTTCGACAGTTTCGCACCTTCGCTGGGGCTGATGCCACCCGTTTGGAACTTCCTCGGCGTTTCATAGACGTTCCGCTTCCCGGCCGACGTCTCCTTGTTCAAGTGATCGACTGCAGCATCAATCCCTTCCACGAGATCATCCTGCAGCGAGACTAGCCAGTCGTAAGACTCATCGGGATCACTTGGAAAGCCGACAGTCTCCGGCCGCAAATTCCTAGCGAGTCCTATCTCATTCAGAAGAGCCTCCGCTTGCGACTGAATACTTTGAACGGGACTCTTGAATTGCGGGAAATTGTTGTAAAAGTGGAAATCCTTGTCAGACGGAAAGTCCTCGGCTAGTCTCTCCACTCTGCGAATTACTTCCGTCAATGGTCCCTTCAAGGATTTCGCAATCTCATTCGCCCGCAACTGCGCTGCATCCTCCGCCTGAGCCATGAGTGATCACAATTTGCGCAATCCGCAAAATTCCAATAACCTAGCTGAAATTCTCTCTACACTATTTCACAAATTTCAAAGCTCTAAAATTCACAAAACTTCTCAATTTGGAAACCTGAGAGGCCTCTGAGGTCTATTCGTTACAAATGCGACAGAACATCACGCGATGTCACAAGAGTAACTACTACCAACATAACCAAAATCTTCACATCCTCCACGTCGACCAAAGAATTTCGGCAAATCTAACCGTCCTCGACCTCGTTGTGATGCGGTCATGGTGATGAACAAACAGAAGGCGATCCCAGTTAGGCACTATGATTGCCATGACACACAATATGCAGCCCTTGGGACAACGGAGAAAAAGCTCGAACCCTAAAACAGGGTAAAGGTTAAACCCTAAACCCTAGATTGAGTAGTGGATGAATGTTCTGTTCATCCCGTATTGGATGTCATCCAGTCGGTACAATTCAAGTCCTCCGTTGCCACACTCGAAATTAAAGTAAAAGTAATTTTCCAATTTTTAATTTATTTAATACTTTTTATTTTTATTTTTTTAAATCTCAAAAATTCAATATCTTTTCTATTGTGAGTTGGAACACCACAAAACAAAGGAGAAATGCAAGGGCTTTCATTGTTGCAATGTGAGAAGTTGCATTCTTTATATAAATAGAAAGCTTTATGCACAAAGGAGTGCAAGGGCTTGATTTTGTGGCATTAGGACATGCAATGTGAAAATTATGGTTTCTCAAAAAAATAAAAGATAATTTAATTTATTTTTTTAATTTAAAAATAATTCAAACATCCACAACTTTTTCACCATAAATCCAAACACCATGAAACAAAGTTCATGCACCCGTCCTTGCAAAGAATTTTCCAACAGTACCAAGAATGTAGCTAAGGGACTCATGGTTTCTTAAATCTTAATATATCAAATAAACAAAACAAACAGACAACCTAATTTAAAGTATAGATTATATTTGCATTCAAGTTGCTTGTCCATATAAAGACATTGTATGCACTCTTTAGGAGGTGTCCTCAATGGTATTGGTACTAGTATTAACCCAAAAAACAATAAGTGCTTGATGGATGATTGTTTTTATATTATTCCTATAGAAACATAGAGTGCAACTATTGGTTCAAATATTGAATCATTTTTTACTCTCAATATATATTATCCAAGTAGCTTCTTTTCAAGATTAACTATAAAGATTAGATGGGGCTTAGGCTAGATATTAATTTTGTGATCTAATGCAATTGCTATTTTCTTTGAGATCTTTAAGGCCTTAGTATTTTTTTCCTCAATCTTTAAAGCTAGCACTTTCACAAAGTTTAAAGAATTTGCAATAGTAGCTAATAACTGTAAGATTCTTTGATTATCAAAAAATTTCAAACTTATCTTTCAATCCCCTCAATCATTGTTGCAAAGAATAGTATATTTCTCTTTCAATTGTTATGCCACAAACCAAGCATATTTTGGCATTAATTTAATAAGATTATTGTTTTGGAGTTGCATTGGGTGGAAAGAATTGACATATTGTCCTTTCCTATACTCCCATTAGAATTTGGCCCAACTAAATTGCTTTATTGGGCTTGGTATTTGGATCACCATTGAGAACACCCTCAAGATCTTTTGCTTGTTTATTAACTAAAGTTGCAATATCTAATATATGGAATAGATACATAATGAGCAAAGGTAATATGATATCACTAAAAGAAAATGAGAGGTTTTGCAACTACAATATGCAATTGATTTTTTTAGTTGTATAGGACATTTGTGACTAGTTTGCAATTGGTGATAATTTGAAGACTTCTAATTACAATGGACACTCTAAAATCTAAAAAAAAGGTATACCAATAGCAAAAGTCATGCCTTGTTTGTGACTCATTTGCAACTTGTTTGCAACTTGTATATTTATATTATTTTAAATTATTAATCTCAATGAATTGTAGACTATAAAATTTCAAAACTACTCTTTTTTTAGATTTTAGAATTTTAGATCTATTTTTTTTAGATTTTTGGATTTTAAATATACCTTTTTTTAGATTTTAGAATTCCAAATCTAGATTTTTTTAGATTTTAAAATTTCATATCTATCTTCTTCTTAGATTTCAAAAATTCAAATATTGGTATTTAATAGATCTAGGAAACCTTACAATTCTATAGATTCTAAAACTCCTTAGATTTTAAATATTTTTAGATTCTACAAATTGTAGAAATCTATACTCTATAGAAATCTATAAATCATAGAAATCTATAAATTATAAAAATCTAAAAATTAAATCAACAAAATTCATTACATAAAACTACAACAACTTACAAGTCTTATATGTCCAACCTAATGGTACTCTTTACAATTGATATGGGACAATTGATATAAGACAAATGAAAATGAACTTTGGAAGCAATTAGGAAATGAATAAGAAATAAATAGTGTACAACTTTAAAATGACTAGAAAACAACTGGCTTCACTACTAGAAAATTCAATTTTTTTGTTGATTTGGTCGCATTCATTTGGTTCACTTTTCTATTGATCTCTATCCAAATCAACAAATTACTCTCCAAATCAATAGAAAAGTGAA
The DNA here is from genome assembly GCA_950106755.1 of Climacium dendroides. Taxonomy (NCBI): domain Eukaryota; kingdom Viridiplantae; phylum Streptophyta; class Bryopsida; order Hypnales; family Climaciaceae; genus Climacium; species Climacium dendroides. Next base: position 27,360,272 of record OX467086.1, read on the forward strand.
TCAAATCTATGCAACCAAATCAACAAAAAAATTGAATTTTCTAGTACTATAGTAAGAAACAACTATTGTATGATTAGAAAGCAATTTAAAAGCGACTAGAAAGCAACTAGGAAACAACTATTATAGTCATTTTACAATTGCAATCTTTTCTTAGTTGTTTCTTAGTCGTTTTTTGCAATTATAGATTGACTACTTTGTGACTAAAATAATATATCAATGACATAAAACAATTACTTTAGATTTGGTGCTAACAGAGAGGTTTTACAATTGCAAGATAGTTGTATAGGACACTAGTTGTTTAGTAGCCAATTGTGCCCGACATGTTTTTCTTCTAGTGTATGTACAATAATTCCTTGAAAGTAAAATAATAAGCATTTGAATGTGGTTCATTTCCTATTGTTAAACTTCTCATAAAAACTACTTAGAATCTTGTTGATAAATAATTGGTATTGGTCAGTGTTTTTTTTTGGAACAATAGAGGCTTGCATGCCCTCACATTAGTGGGCATTTATGGAGGGATTAGTTCAGATAGGCTAAAATCGTCTGACAGTAGCGACAAATCACCAGAACCCCCCCCTGGTGGTATCGGTGTTTTCATTTTAATATGAAGCTAAATATGAATGTTCTTGAATCAAATGTTTGAACTCAAATTAGAAAATACACTTTGAACCTTCATATCTATATAAGTCAAAGTCTAAAGACACTTATACAATCCAATATTTTAAAACAACCTTTCTTCTCTACTTTCTTCCTATCTTTCTTTTTTCTATAGGTGTGCTAAAGGTTCTTTCTAAAGGTTTTACATGATTTGCATGTTCTAAATCTTATAAATATGAGAATTGACAATTTAATCTAAATGTGTCGTTGGGGTATAATGTCATAGCTTAAGCATCGAAAATGTACATTATTCTATAGATTTATATTATAATTGCATCATAGAATTGTATAAAAAAAGTAGCATTAATACCTTGCCGCTCAAATTATAAATAAAGTTCTTTTACTTTCAAAGCAAATAAATTTTTTATCATTATAACTTCTAAAATACCTTTCTATCATTAAAAAATATACAATGATTTTTTTAAAATGGTATATTTTATTTTTTGCTTTTAGAGCTTTATAAGTGATTCATTTCAATTCCTACAGATATGAAAGTAGTCACTTTAGTCCATTAACACACCCAAATCTAAAGTCCTAAGTGTCTAAATGACCAAAATTTGACCCCTCTATAGTTATAAGAATTGAACTAAATCATTTAAGAATTCTAAAAAGATACTAAAATAAATTAATAGAATGAATAAGCTATGTCTTATAATTTGTAAGGGTAAATACATATTTTAGAAGTTGTTATGATTATGAAATAACTTCCAAACTCTCAATTTTGTACTTTTTGCTTGGGCACTTAAGGGATAAAAAAATATTTGAGGTTATAAAAATAATTTATATCATTCACAATGTAAGATTTGGCAAAAAATAGATGTCAAAATTTTAGGAATATTGTTCAAAAAAATATAAAAGGTATGAAAAAAATAAATCTTTTTATTTTACAAAAATTGATTGTATCACATTTGCCAACTTTAATTAATTTACACAATAGAAAATGCCAACCTTGATCATTGGATATGGTGTTCTTTTTTATACTTGTCAAACTCCTTGTCACATTTATAAATTTAGAAGTTATGACAATGATAATGAGAGTGGAATAAATTTCATGTAACATGAAATGGTTTTTTATATATGAAGTGGATTTTGGAATTTGGAATTGAATGGTACAATATGGTGGGGCCCCCCAAAATCTTGTAGTGCCTTAAATTGCACCTTAAAATAAGTCTCAAATGGTTTAATCACATATTGAGTATGTCAATGTTATTACAGCACGTGTGCCAAGCTTTGAAGCTCACATAACTTGAAGATTTAAGTCTCTAACAAGCCTTTATGCTGCTTGGAGAGGTATAGAAATACAAAAGTTACACGGCAAAAAATAGGGGCCAATTTTTATATTTACCCTTGGTTGGTCCAATGTAAATCATCCTATTAGTGAGGGACACTAACTTGCATATTTTTTGAAATGTAAATAATACAATTTCAATTCCATTTCTTTTACTTCTGATACTTCCATTTCTTTTACTTCTGATACCTTAGTAGAGAAAGCTTTTGAATGGAACTACTTACTTTGAAGGTTGCCTATGAGCTATTTCAAACTTTTTATTTTTGAAACTTTGTCTTCCTACTGTGGCTCATATTTGCCAGAATCAAAAAATTGATTGTACATTTCTTCCTATTCTACACATTTGTTTGTTCTCTTGTTTTCACTATTAATTTCTTAGCCTTCAAATTACCCATAGTCCAATCTGTAGCAATTTGGGGTATATCCACCTTAAGATAAACCTACCTATGTAGAATGGGTGGTTTGTTTTGTTACCATTAGCAAAAAAAATCATATTTTTTCCATACATAGACAAATGTAAGAAATGAAGGAAGCAATTGAAATTTTATTTTTTGAACAAAGTATGAATTTGTTATGAATTTTTGAAGTGTGCTACCTAATTGGTCCAAAAGAATCTCTAGACTACCCAAATCAACAAAAAGTATTTCCATAATGGTCATCTTACCATCTTGAGGTAGCAACAAGATTTTCTAACATGGCCATGACATAAAGGAATATAAAAACAACTTTCTATGATGAGTTTACATTAGAAAGGTATAGGCATGAAAGGGGGTGTTTATGGGGTGTAAATGACTCCACTCTATAGATACTTTTGTAATTTCATGATTGACTACTTCAAAGATTCATAGAAATTATAATTTTAATTGAAAATTTATAATTCCACTTGAATTTGATCCATGAAACAAGTGCACACCTCTTAAAAATATGTGCCCTTCTTGGAATTGACCTTAAGATATTCAAATTCCAATTCTACTTTAAGACTCTATTGGATAGTTCCTTAGGTGCCTCTCATGGGTGATTTGCTGGTCATAGGAAGGTTTACCTTTAGTTCAATACTAGCGGTTGGTGCTTGCTATGCTACACATTCACCATTAGAATTTCATAAGAATTTTTATGTATTAGATAGAATGCAGAGCAAGAATTTCAAAAAATCTTCAAATAAAAATTACTAAAATCTTCATATAATTTTTTTAATAAATAAGCATATACTGAAACAAACAATAGAAATTTAATGAATGATGAATATGATAAAAGATACACATACATTAGAATGCATTAGAAATTTGACTCAATTGTTACAAACAATGGCAATCCAAATAGAAGAATTTAAAGGAAAAACTTGTAAATCTCAAAAGCTTCGTGAACAATTTAATTGTTGTGAAATTCAAAATTGGTTCAATCTAATAAATTTCTCAAATCATTTAATAGTAGCAATAGAAAATTGAAATTAGAAGCTCAAAGCTTACAAAAGCATAAAATCATAGAAATGCAAAAGAAGTATAAAGTCAAGAAAAGCAATGGAATTGCTACCTTTATAATATCACCATATTGATCGTCTTTAATATCACCTCAATTGCAACAACTATATTATTTCTATAATATCACCCTTTGTAAAAAGTGATATTACAAAAGTGATTGCAAATTGCTACTCTATTTTAGTAATATCACATTGTGTGAAAATATGATTTCTATGTATGCATGATTGGAAATATTTTTATAAAATAATTAAAATAATTATTTTAAAGACTTATCGAAATCATTATCATGCATTCTATTCAAATATATCAAATTTTTACTAATTTGTGATACAATGAATGTGTAGCATAGCAAACACGAACCCCTAGTATTAATGATAGCATTTGTGATATTACAGAAGGACTTATGATTTATGAAAGGATGTGATATTAAATAAGGTTCGATTTTCATGCTGGGCCACCTGCTTTGGTGCCTCAAAGCTCTGCCTCAAAGCTGTGGTGACAACCTTTTGGGCGATGGCGATGGCGATTTCTGTCGCGGACAGACCAATGCGCGTTCTCGAGTTCTACAGTGGTATCGGCGGACTGGTAAGTTACACGTAAACCGCCGTGAGTTTTGATGGCTTTCTGCGAAAACTCTTCAAGGATTTCGTTCTCTTCGTTGGGCCAAGCCTCTGCCACCAGCGGTCACCTGTGGTTTCTCCTCAAAGTGTTGCATCAGTAGGAATACTTGACAGGGGTGCATTCAATTGCACTCCATATTAGAAACTCTCATGAAGGGAATATATGAAGAGAATTTATCCATTCGCTTTTGCTCACTCCAATTATCGGGTCAAAAGAGTTTTGAAACTGGAAAACTAGTTGCGTATTAGCAGGAGCCGTGGCCCATTACGAATGAGCCGAATTCTCATTGTGGAGTTGAAACGCCAACAGACAAGAGTTCTTGAATTTCCAGGGTTTAGGGTTGAAAGGTTTAAGATTCTACATGTCACGTTATCAGTTGATAGGCGAATTGAATCCTGTCTTCATTACGCACCGCAATTTTCTGCAGAGATATTCCTTGCAAGAATCAGGTGTGGAAGCTTTGGTTTTGGAGGCTTTTGACATCAACGAAGTTGCCAACGATGTCTACGAGCACAACTTTGGGCATCGCCCAAGTCAGGTTCGGGTCTTCAGTGCCTTTTTGGATTTCCAGAGGGTTAATCAGCTCAATGTGGCGTTTTGAGATCTTGTACATATATTTTATGAGTTCAGGAGAGAAGGCGAAAAGCATGTTCATTTAAGTAGTAGTGGGAACTTGCTCCCGTGTATCAAATAGAGCAATGTCCGTGGTCTTAACCCTTTAGCGCCTCAATTCTGTCTGAATTATCTTTGTGTGAATATATATTATTTACCTTAAGGTACGTATCAAATTGATCATAAAGAAAGATTATCTTTAAAGAGTCAAGTACTACCTTACATGAATGAGAAGATATTTGGAAGAAGAATTTTCTGAAGCACTGTTTTCATCATCCAGAATATGGACTTCGGAGAGCTAAGGGTTTAATGAAGATGGCATGATGTTAGGCTTCTATAACTTGTGCAGTCATTGTCATCAAATTTGCCATTTAAGATGTCATATTTCTGCAGGGTTTGTGTTATTCATGATGAGTCAATGTTGTATACAGAGAAATATCCAGCGGTTGACTGCACGTCAGTTGGATGCATACCAAGCAGATACGTGGATAATGTCTCCACCCTGCCAACCCTATACTCGGCAAGGTAAATACTTGGTGTCGGACTTTGATAGTGCCATGTCTCTGATTTTGGTCCTGGTTTTTCCGCCTTAACATCCCAGCAGATTGTATATTGAACAGGGTTTTCAGTAAGATTAGATTGCTTAAGGGATGTACAGGAACATAGTGTATAGAATTTTGCCCATGGTCATGAAGTGGTCTGCCAATGGTTATACCAATCATACGGAGGCCTCCCTATGATCAGTGTGTGACCATAGGGAGACCTTTTCATGAATCAAAGGAAAGATTTTCTCTATGGCATTGTCTGTAGGTTCCCTGAACTGTCTAATTTCGCTGAAAGCCCTATTATTGAGCTTCTGTAAGGAGATCGGAGATGAGTTGTGATCGAGTGTTGTATTGAGCTCCTTTTCGAGATTATCATATGCTTTATAGCTCTTGGGCATACTTTTGAAGCGTATGGTACTGGATGTGGGATCACAAAATAAATATTTAGCTCTCTTCATCAAAGATCGTAGACCGTGACCTAATGGGATTGATAAATTTGCAGGAGAGAAAGACGGGGTGATTCTTCCTAGGTTTCTGTCATTATGTTCGTGTTTCTGAGCATTTCTCATCGGGCCTTGTGAAGGTTGCAGGCCTGCGAAAGGATGCTGGCGACGCTCGCGCATATTCCTTCCTTCAGATGCTTGAAATGCTTCCTCAAATGAAATTCCCTCCAAATTATATATTGGTTGAGAATGTTGTTGGATTTGAGGTCAGCCTAGACTCACATTGAATTTCATTATCTTCTCAAATTTCCAGGTTTGGCTTTGGAGATTAGGGAATTGATAGATAACATTGTTGCTTCTCTTCTCCTGAGAGCTCAGCAAGTGAAGTCAAGGAATGAGAGTTTTAATATGTCAAAGTGATATTCTTTGATGTGGTGATCACTATATACATTTTGTTTTTTAATTGTGCATAAGATCAATTTGCTGGGGAAGAGCTTTACGGAGATTGATTTCAAGTTATTGTGTTTGACAAGTTTGAAGATGCTTAGTCGATCATATGTGTGTTTGCAAGCAGAACTCAATCACTCATGGCCACCTTATCGACAAGTTTAAGGACTTGGGTTTTACGACACAAGAATTCATAATGAGCCCACAGCAATTGGGTATTCCATATTCTCGCCCGCGATATTTTTTCTTGGTAAGTAGATCCGCTTGGCATATATAGTAGAAAATTACCCCTCCCAGAAAATCTAGCCGCGTTTAACTTTGTGAATTGTAGTACGATTTATGGCAATTTCACATATAATTCCTGCCCATGGTATAGCGGTGGGGTTTTCTATTTTTTTAAGGTGGGGCTGGGGGCTGGGGGTTGGGGTTGGGGACTCTAGTCGATTCTAAGATTTTTTCTATATCTTTATATCGTTCTACGTGTAATGTTTACTATAAATTTTACGAGAATCTGATGTGAACAACTTGAAATGGTGCAGGCAAAGAAAGAGCCAAAGAGTTTTGTGCAACCAACATACAACAATAAATTACTTTGTCAATTGGGGCCTCTTGCTGATTACGTCAAATTGCAATCTGAGGATAAGACGAGCATACCTGATGCAAGAGCTATTGCAAATGCATCAAGCACTGCTATTGAAAGTAGCCATGGTGCGGATGAATCTCTCAGAAGGCAGCCGTTGGTGAAGATGAACGAACCTGTTGTAGATCCAGGTGTTCACTGCAGACCCATTCGTGACTTTATGGAGGAAGAACCATGCACGTCGGATGACATTGGTACACCTCCTCTGTTGAAGAAATTGATTAGCGATGTTCAGGAATTTGTGGATGGTGAAACTGTGATCATAAGGTCTGAAGATGGAGAAAAAGCTTGTGATATGGCTTCATGCACAGACAAGTGGGAGCTTTACAAGCTGCCGTCAACAGTTTTGGAGCGATGGGGTGATTGTTTCGGTATGCTTTCAGAATTTCTTCGATTTTCGTGATTCAATGCAATGAGTGACCTCATCACGAAAGTTCTAATCTCATTTAGTTGTCTGGTTAGTCCAACTCCTCGTTTAATTTAAAAGTAGGAGCTCTGTACAGGATGCTGCGACTCTATAGAGTCTTGAGTATTAACTTCGAAGTGCCCAAGCAAAAAACAGAATGGATCTTCCTAAATTATTCATTTCAACTCCTGTAGATCTGGCACAGGCCACTTTGGGCTATTTGGGCACTTAGGGGTTAATATTGAAGTCTCAGCATCCAATCTCGAGAGCAGATCATTTTTTCTAATTCTTGAGTCCTAATAATATGCACCAGATGTTGTAACCGAGGACTCCAGGAGGTGTTGCTGTTTTACCAAAAGCTATGGATCGTACGCCAAGGGCACGGGCTCCTTAATAGCTACAAAGGTACACATGCGTCTGCTTAAAATGGTGAGCTTGCAGTCGAGCAATGAAAATAATCTGCTGTATCTGATTCCCATTGATCAATGCAGAATGTCTGGCAAGGTGGAATGAAGTTTCGAAGGGCGCTTATTACGCAAGACTTGCCAAACGGTGTTTCTCTTCATGATCTTGGACTGCGCTACTTCACTCCAAGAGAGGTGAGTTCAGCGATAGGAGTTGTGTCTAATCTTGAATTTTTTTTGCTCCTGATGATCTTGAAGAATGGCCCTTTCTTCATTGTGTTACCGTCAGGGTTAAATCTGGAGATGTCTGTAACTTGCTAGATTTTCTGAATACTTGACACGCTATTTTGCAGATAGCTAATCTGCATTCATTCCCTCCAGCTTTCACATTTCCAAGCCAAGTGAGCTTGAGGCAGAGGTAGGTTGTTCATGTCACCATGTAAATTTCTCACTATCCTGATCTTTGCTCTCTCTGGATTTATGGTCATATTCGTTAAAATAAGCGTAACTGAATGTGTAATCCTCTTTCTGCTTGGGATCAGATACGCATTGCTGGGGAACAGTTTAAGTGTTGCAGTGGTGGCAGTTCTCCTGCGATACCTCTTCTCCGAGCCCAATCAGCAAGCAATCGTCTAATTCAGCATTAGAAACCCTAAAGGCATGGAAAGTGCAAATATCTCACATTCATTACCACTGGTGGCATTAGTAGACCAATTTCATGGTAGGAAACTGGGGTCCGACATGAAGTTTCTTTGTGTAACCTTCTAACGATCTTTATAGTAAAGTCCCTTATGTTGAATCTTAGATGTTGTGAGTTGGTCATCCTGAGTACTTCAACTGCTTTTCTGGTGCTCCAATTTACTCTTCATCATCAAATTCATCGTCTGAGTCCCTGGGAGGAGTCGGAGTTGGAGGGGGTGGCTCTACCCAGAAACCAGGATATTCTTGAAGAGCCATGAGTGTGAATTTCTCCTCGACTATGATCATCATTTCATGTTTTCTGCTCTTGATGCGCATCATGCGCAGGTCATCTTTGGCTTCTATTTCTCGAACTGCACTGCGGGCCATCATTGATAAAGCTGGGATCTCCATCACATATTTTTTCGCATGCTCCTGTCAGTTTCAAGTGTGAAGGTTTAGTGCAGTTGCAGCACAAAAGTCTGAAGGCAGCAGATTTTAATTAGCAGCCATGAATCTCTTTCATACTGTTTCTCACCTCCGGCATTGTGTTGCGTAGGATATTGCCATCCTGATCAATAAGAAGCAATCCTTTGATATCCTGCGTGTAACGTCACCATGTCTGAGTAAGTTGTGTGGAATGTGGAGTATTTTCTTATTTTCTTAACATCATTTGATAGGTGGTGGCACCTCCAGGGCTAGGATGCGTTTGAGCGCTGTTTCCACATCTCCCTCCACAGTAGTAGTCATTCCAGCGTCCGACTTTGAAGTTTGAACATTCGTTGGCAAATAATTTGTTTAGAACTTATTGAAGAAGAAATTGTTCAGAGCTCAATCACCCGGGATCTACGCATCCTTATTTTCTGCAAGTGCAATTCAAGTGGCGATGACTGTTGTCTGAGCGTTGTCCGCTCACATTATGAATCTGGTTATGCAACTTCTGCACAACAACGAACCCTGATGTGCATGACATCCATTGATTTTTGGCCTTTAGACGTGAGAATGAACGAATGATACATTTTGAGGACCAGAATAATTACTCAAGTGCCGGCAGATATGATGGACTAGGTAACCTTCGAGCCGCCTGAGGCAGCGAGTTGGTTACAGGACGTAACTAGCTGTGTCCCTAGATGAAAACTCGTGTAATTGTTGCCTTCCTGGATGAATATTGTGTGGTTATGATCAAACTGTCCTGCTCTAACTAGCTGTGTCCCTAGATGAAAACTCGTGTAATTGTTGCCTTCTTGGATGAATATTGTGTGGTTATGATCAAATTGTCATGTCCTGTGTTGCCTTCCTGGATGAATATTGTGTGGTTATGATCAAATTGTCATGTCCTGTGTTGCCTTCCTGGATGAATATTGTGTGGTTATGATCAAAATGTCCTGTCCTGCTCTAACTAGTTGTGTCCCTAGATGAAAACTTGTGTAATTGTTGCCTTCCTGGATGTCCTGCTCGTGGATGAAACATTGTTGAGTAGACAAATACATTCAATTAGAGCTGGTTATGTATTATTTAGATAATTGATGAGCTTGTTGTACATTTTTCAATCATAACTTTTGATCTTTATGATCAAAGAGTGTAGGAAGCAAGTTGAAAGGAAAGAAGGTTATGAGTTGTAACTTGTAATGACAATGGTGATGGGTTGCCAATGGGACGGTGCCACATTAGTATTGAAAAGTCAACAACTAGTTATGATATTTTATCCATTCAATGTTGTCTTTCTCACAAGTAACAAGATACTTATTCAAGTCTAATGCAAGATGCGTTCCTGAGGTAGTTCTAGTTTGAGGAATGTAACCGAAGAAGAAGGGTATTCATAACTCTGATATGAAAAATTGGCGTCAATGAAGTATGTATTGGGAATGGATTCTTATGAAACAATATAAGGTGGTGTCCATAAAGCATTTTCCTAAGGTAAAGTATCATTAGGTGAGTACACCTAATTTTTGACTTGGTTACTAAAATCTTTCCATATAAAATATTGCCTAAAATGTAAATCCTTTGGGAATGAGAAGCTTAGGGTAGAATTTGGATACACTTGTAATAAACACGTTGAAAACCAAATTCTATTTATAGTATCTTATTTTGTCCCAAAAATACAAGCTAAGAGAATCTAAATTTTTTTTTCAATTGCAAGCAAAATCCAAAACATTGAGACACTTTAATGGCAGGAATCATAGTTAGAAGTTTATTCAATAGATTGCTTTTAGGTCAAGTTCTCTAAAACCAAGAATGTAACATTTTCTTATCTACTCAATTATACAAATTCCAAACAACAAAAATTCTTCAACAACAAATTGTTTTTGAATTTCATCATATTGTCAAAAGGAGAAATTTAAGTCTTTTACATTACTAACTTGAATTGCAGGTGAATGTATAAAAGATATAAAATCTTCATGTAAAACTAAATTAGGTAGTTTTTAACCCCTATAGTCCCAAGGCCTTTTTTTCTTTCAAAAACCACTCAAAACTGCCATTTCTATTGCAAGGTGCAAAACTCTTGAAATTTTCATTTTTTTGGCATATCTAACCATAGGATCTTGCATTGGACTAGTATAAGAATGTGTAGTAGAAATTTCAGAAACATTGATTGCATAGATTGTAAGATGTTTGTGTTAAAGTGAAGAAAACAATTTTTCTGTGCACATATGAGGACTAGATTTTTAAAATTTTGAATCTTCTTATTTTAATTTTTTGTACTATTGAGTTTAAGGTTAAAATTTTTATATTGAAGAATTGAGTTGAGAGTTGGGAAAAAAAATTCAAAAAGAAAAATACTTGATTTTCATTCATTAAAAAATTATTAAGTAGAAGTAGGTTTAAAATTCAATGAAACACTAAATTATTAATAGCTCTAAGATGAAATTGAAACACCATAATTCCAAAGGTGAGATTGTTCTTGCAAGAAAATTTAACCTTATCAAACAATTTGTTCTAAAATATTGCAAAAATTGCATTAAAAAATGAATCCCATTAGTTATTTTTTCAAGAAGATGCTTAGATAACCTAAAAAACAAGATTGGTCATAACTTTCACATCACTTATCTAAATATAATAAATCAAAGCTTCAAATGTGGACAAAAATAAGGTCTATAAGAAAAATAAAATTAATTTTATTTCAAATTTTTTATGGATTTCTTTTCTACCTAGTAAAGTAAAAATTATGTTTAAGATGGCATAACTTTTGCTTCCGAATACCAATTGAAATAAAAATCATATTCCCATGAAGCTAATAAGTTTTTCTACCTTCTGAAAAAGTTTTTTAAAAAATCACTAAAAATCGGGGTCATAGAACTTGCCCAAACTCTTAAGATTCCCTCGAAGGGACACTTGGGACTTTAGGGGTTAAATGTTAAGCTTTGGTTATTGTCACCAAATCATTTTATACAAGGATGATTGGATTCTCAAATAAACCTTAAGAATTGTAGTGCAAAATTAAACTTTAATTTCACGGAAAAGAAGTTTTATTGATGAAATTTTGACCTTTCAAACTTTTAGTATTTTGTACACTTTAAAATAAAGAACTATAAATTTTAAGATTTTCTTAAGCTTTTAGATAAAATAATTATATATTTTCAGTCTATTTTGATGATTCTGTATATTAAATTTTGTTTCTTTCTCAATGTCTTTGAAAATGAAATTTAGTGCAAAAAGTTTTTGATGAATTTTCAAATCTATAATCAAACATTCTTCATTTTTACAATAAAAATTTATAAGTAAATTGGTTTTGAAATTCAAGATCTTTAAGATAATTCAATCTTGACAACCTAAATTTGATTCAAGATATGATCAGTAAATAATTGATATGGATACATTACATTTTCTTTAATTTTATGCTATTAATATAAATGTATATACTAGTGTGCACATTAATGTGCACCAAATCCTTGTATATGTATTTCTTAAATATTCTTTTGAATCAAATGCAATGAAATTATGAAAATGTTTTATTGAAAGAAAAGTTATTAATGAAATATTAATTATTTTGGCACTTCATTGCTTTCTTAGAATAATAAAAAAAATTCAATCAAACTTTTCAATATTCATAGAAGCTTATAAAAAAAGATTCCACCTCAAAATGCCTTGGCTTTGGCTTTGGCATCACAAGCAAATATATAAAAACTCCAAACCTATCAAAATCTAGTATCTTCTATATAGAAATTCCAAATTTTTTTAGAATTGTACTTAATGCAACTTTGGTAGTTTCTATAGTTCAAATCGGATGGTTTGAATTGTTCTAGATTACTTAAATCTATACCATTCCTAGATGTATGAAATCTACATGTGTCATAGATGGCACTTTCACAATTTAGATTGCATGGTCTAAAATATACATCACTTCTCGATTTCAAAATCTATATAAGTCAAAGATTTCTGAAATCTATAATTGTTCCAAATGTCACTTTATGGTTAAGACTAGGTGGTTTTAAACTAGCACATGGAATACCATCATTTAAACAAAACTCCCCATTTATCAAGGAACTTTTCATTATTCCATGATAATAAAAAGTCTTTGTAAAACCTTTCAACACATTTTAAGAAAGAACGTCACAAACACCAACTAATGGCAACTTGATGGAGAAGAGAGTTTGTTCAAGAGGCTGAAACACGTTTCTCAAAAATCTTTCTACTTTTTCAAAAGAATTTAGAAAGATAGGCAAGGCTATTGGAAATTTAGGAATTTTTTTTACTATTCATTTACAATCCTATAACCAAGAAGCATTTTCAATGACTTCATAGTCAACTCTATTAACATTAGGTGGAACTTTTTTTCTATGGCACTTCACCACTCTCTATTTTATAGTGGTTGGAAACTTTTTAATTATTTTAATAAAATAGAAAAGTACACAATAAAATGTTAACGGGAAACTTTTCAATACAAATATAATGACAAACAATAATTTAATTTTTTAAAATCAAATTCTAGGACAATTAATTCACAATATACTCAATCATGCAATTTTTTTTCTAATTTAACATATTCATTAGGAAAAAATTGACCCCCAAAAGAGGCCGCTTCATAATGCAAAAGTTTAGATGGGAAGAGCCTTCTCAACTCACTAATTGTGCCAAAAATTGCATGATGAATTCAAAAATTCATCATTATTATCCAATCCATCTCCACGATCTCATAAATTTAGGTGAAAAGAACGTTCTTAAATCACTAATTGGGTTATGAATTGCACAATGAATTCAAAATTTTTTCATCATTACCCAATCCATCTCCATGATTTTATAAATCTCACGATGGTTTCATCATGAAAAATGAAGCACACGCCAAATGGTGGTACTAATGAGGATGTAGCCACCTTCATATTCATTCAATTAGTATAAAAATTAGTAAGAAAACTCAAGGCCTCTTCGTAGGTTCAATTTTTTTTCCTAATGCCCTTGTTTGGAAGTAATGTATTCATTCTCAATGGTGATTGCATTGAGAATGGATGGTCAATTTCGTTAAAATGGAGAAATTCCTCTACTTTGGCATTTTTTACAATTCAGAGCAGGCGGTTTGAAGTGTACAAATGTCATAGATGTCTTAAATTTATACCATTTTTAGATGTTTGAAATCTATACTTACGTTAGATGTCACTTTTACAATTCAAAGCGGGTGGTCTGAAATCTATAAAAATCAAAGATTTCTTAAATCTATAGAAGTCCAAGATTCTTGAAAACTATACATATCCTAGATGTCACTTTTACAATTCAAAGCGGGTGGTTTGAAAATGGCACATGGAATGCCACCATTTTAACAAAATTTTCCATATGGATAAACTATTATCAAATAGAGGTAATTTCTTTGAAAGTCAATATTTTTTGCTTTCAATTGTGAAATGACAATAAATTCAATGATTAAAAAAGATCTTTCAAATTTCAACACTAAAAGAGACTTAGAAAAAATGATTGCAAATGGAACTACCTAAATGATTACAAGTTCACTTAGTAAATAAGCAAAATCCCCAAAGATACCAAATCATCAATTGAATTAAATTGATGTTATTCAAGGTGAAAATTTATGACACATTGTTCTATACAAGCCCTTCAAACTTAGAAACTAAGATTAGAATCAATTCAGGTTTAACCCTTAAAGGACAAGTTTGTGATTGTGGAAATCATCCCTTTTGGCATTGTGTGAATAATTGGTTTAAGAAAATTCTAGAACACTCATTGAAGGTCAAACTACTAGAGTAAACCATCCATTCACTACACATCCAAAAACTGCACAACAACCATTGCCAATTATCACACAGTGACCACACGATTCAACTACCACTATGATTACAATGGGAACAAAATATTATATCACTGTCCAATGACTGCACACTATATGGTGAAGGGCCACAAAGAATTTTTGACTAGATTTCAAGTGCATCTCCTTTATATTGCAATAAAATTTGTAGGAAGAATTTTTTTGCATTCTATTTTTTGAAGGTGAATCTTAACATGACATTTAATAATCATGCCAATTTTCAAAACATTGAAGTCTCTATTTTTATGTGGAGAAGGATTTAAATTTTATTTGTGTGGGATTGACAAGTTTACTGTATACAAGACCTAGGATGAATAATTGAACTTCTATCTATCCTAGACACAAAGATTTTGTCTTTCATCGACTAGAAAATGGCTACCGCGTCGTTTATAGATTAATGTGCTTTGTGAAAAATGACGAAGTAGTGGAACACCGTTAGTTTAACGAAATTGACATTGACTTCCCAAGGTCAGGTATTTCAATTTAATCTATTAGAATACTGTTACTTCTAACAGATTATTATGTTGAAAATTGTCGGAGTGGGCAGGCACTTTTTTATCTCCACACCTCGCGAAATGTTGATTCAATAACAATGTGAAGACCACAAGCAAGTTAGAGTTCTTAATCCATGTCCCTTTCCCTATAGCTCCAACCCTATCTCTACTATCAATCAGTACGGTCAGTTTATGTGAATCTCATTTTACATGATAGTTTGATTGGAATGAATTGAGAAGGGTATGGATTTTTGCAAATAAAGTCTGGGCGCTCAGGGGTTAACTGAGTATATTCTACCGACAAGCTTCCAGCATGCAACAGAAGTAAGTTCCGGCGGAGGGTGGAGCTCTGTATCACAGATGCTTTGCAGGAGCCAATTAATTAGTTTCCCGACTTCTAGCTATCTGCATTCATGCGCTTTAAGAGAATTGGCTAGCTAGCAGGGAATTGATGATCCCTGCAGCATATATTACTATCATCTGGATTAATTAATTTATGCAAAGTATAGAGAATCAGACATGGCATCACCTCGAGCATCATTTCGTCAGTTAAGAGCCGCAAAAGCTCTAAAAATATTGATTATTGTTGTGTATGTTGAAAAATGTAGTCAACATCCCAGGCGTGACATGAACTACAGTCTGAATACTGGCCGTCACTCACTGGTGGAGACTCTAACAAATGCAAGAGGACCTAACAGATTGCATTTCAGCCGACATCCAAGCAAGCTTCCAGCTAGCAAGTGAAGTTCTGCAATGTCGACACAGAAAGCACTCTTACTAGTACTCAAGGATTCTTGGCTGAAGCCTGTTTTCCAGGCTCCTGAACATTGGCCGGGAAGTCGTCTTGAGGGACGATACGCTTCCAGAACCAGTGCTTTCTCCAGACGTAAATCATCTCCTCGATGGGCACGCCTTTGGTCTCGGGCAGCAGCAGCGCCACGAACCCCGTCATGACGAGCACCCATCCGGCGAAGAACAGGAAGATCCCATACTCGAAGCTGCACAGAATGGAGAGGAACGCCTGCGCGATCACGAAGGTGAACAGCAGGTTCGTGCTCACGGTGATGGCCTGCCCCGCCGACCGCGTCTCCAGCGGGAAAATCTCACTCGGCACCAGCCAGCCCAAGGGACCCCACGACCACGCAAACGCCGCTACGTACACGCACACCATGATGAGGATGCCCATGGCCTCGCTCTTGCTGAGCTCCTGGCCGCCGCCGAACCGAAGTGCTAAGATGATGCTGATGGTGATCTGGCTCACCAACATCTGCACTCCGCCTTCCAGGAACAGCACGCGGCGACCGCCCTTGTCGACTGAGAAGAGGGAAACGAGCGTGGCGCCCATGTTCACTGCGCCCACGATGACTGCGGAGTAGAGGGAGGCGTTCGTGCCGAAGCCGATGGTGTTGAAGAGGACGGGGACGTAGAACATGATGGCGTTGATGCCAGTCACCTGCTGGAAGAAAGGGATGGCCATCGCCATCACCAGCTGAGGTCGGTTGCGCAACTTCAGGATGTTTCGGAAAGGATGCTGCACCTGAGCACATAAAATTCCATCCAACGCATCAGATCATTACAAATCACGTCACGAGTGGCAGCTGCTTAGAACGACACAACTCTCACAGCATTGCAACAGACTGCGACAGAAAGGCATACGAATATCATACTGATGTCATTCTGACGTGATTCTTAAGTTCTACGACACGGGGAAGAAGTTCGAACCAAGAAAAGGGCGTTCGTACCCTTTGGGCGATTCTGCTGGCTTCGAGCATTTCGTCATACTCGGCATTGACATTCTCCGTGCCGCGGATTTTCGTTAAGATGTGGTGCCCTTCGTCCGTCTTGCCGCGCTCGATGAGGCTGTTGGGAGTCTCGGGGCAGAAGAGGCCGCCCATAGTGAGCAGCAAGGCGGGCACGGCGGCCAGGCCAAGGGAGACGCGCCAGCCGTTAGGGTGCATCTGGTTGGTGCCATAGTTGATGAGGTTGGCCACCAAGATGCCGATGGTGGTGGCCAGCTGGAACATGATGTTCAGCCCCCCACGCAGCTTCGCTGGCGCCATCTCCGACAGATACAAAGGCACGCACTGCAATCATTCATCATATATACAATTAATCGAATATCGCCTATTCAGAAAGAGAATCCGATTACGCAGTTCGGAAATTCGTTGCTTTTGTGTGATCAAGACATAAATTGTGTGAAGGATTTGCATTCGGAGTGACCTGATTGGCGAAGCCGACGCCGACGCCGAGGAGGAGGCGCCCGATAACGAGCATGGCGAGGTTGACGGCCGCGGCGTTGAAGATGGATCCAGCCAAGAAGGACAGGCCGGCGATGAGCATGCTGATCTTGCGGCCCAGCAGGCGCGTGGTGTAGGACGCGAAGAAAGTCGCAACAAGGCCTGCCAGATAGAGAGACGACGTAAAGAGCTGCAAGCCCGGGTCGTTGTACTTGCAGTAGTGGCTCTCGTGCAGATCGCCCGAGTGCTTCTTTATGTAAACGTGTGGGAAGAACTTGATCAGGAAGTCGTCCATCGCCGTCACGCCCCCTGTGATCGATTCAATCAACCACAACAACAAAAAGTTAAATACCGGCATCCACACACGTACTGCAAGGCTCTACTTTGGAAGTGTTACGTTCATGGCAACGACCTAAAAAGTAATGCATATGTACATCGCAAAGGATGGCAAACCTGCAGGACGTCATCTTTTCAACGGGTATCTCCATCGCTCCTGTGTGATGGTTTGCAATTGCAAGTTAGCTGTTTGAAAAGAAAAAGCAAGCTGAGAAGCTAGTACATACCCGAGATGCCGATGTCATAGCCGAAGAGAAGTCCTCCGCTGGCGGCCACAACGCACGCCAACACCACGAACACCGTGACCTTTCCTTCATACTGTGCCGCTTTCGGCCCGCCTGCCCCCACCACGACCGCGATCGCCATAAATCAATTCGCTTAACTCCACACAAACTAGCTACTGTAATTGACTCGAATAAAGTTAGCTGAAGAGGAGCCGCCCAGGCAAGGATTTCAACTCCGCTGCATCTATGCCAGGGAAATGCCAGCCAAAAGCAATGCCGACCTCGATTTACGTACTTGAGAATCAGGCGTAATTCTAAAGACGATGCAAGGCTGGCCTGCCTAATCCCGTGAGAAAAATACAGCTACACGAGACCGAACGGAGGTCGAGAATGGAAGAGCGGTCGATCAATGCGAGAGGATGCTGCTCCAGGTGCTTGACAGCAAGAGCAGTCCGTCGACCGGAGTTGGAAAAGCAGGAGCTCATGAGCTGAGAAGATGGAAAATGAGTGCTCGGGTGTGCTTATATAGTGCTGAGTTCCGATTTATACGGCTGTTCCAAGTCTATCCATCTCGGGAATCGGGATCCATCTGCGGTCTAAGTGTGGACGGGGCTACCACGTCACCCCGCATATTTAGGAGAAATCTGAATGCTCGTGAGGGGGTATGCTATGCAGTTGGGATGATGCTCGGATGCTCTATCTCGACACCTCAGCTGACAATGACATAATTTAATTAGAATTCAGTTTAATTTCTCCAGCTTTTAATTTTCTCTGACAGTCTGTATGCATCATGTCTGGCTCCGCACGCCTGGAAGCCAACGGGAGAGAGAATTCAACGCACTGGCTGTCTCCACCCGATTGACTTGACTTCCCACAGCTGTGAATGATGTAAGTGCCCATCAGGAAAGCCCCCCGGGGGACTGTGATTATGATTATGTGCAGGATACGAGATCTCAAAACGGTGTTCAGATTCATTCTCGATATGGATTGAGACTTCAGTTGAGTCCGGTTTTACGTAAATAATTGCATTGCCCTGGAAAAAGTGTTCCACGATTATCCTTTTCAACAAAAAATTACTTTTCAACACGTTACCTGTGGTGCATACATGTATATACACAAACTTCGAAAGACTTTCCTACGACGAGGATCCTAAGTCCAATACAACACATAAGAACGTTTTCTGCAGAAAGAACCCCATAAACATAAGAATTAATACATTAATTCGAAGTCTAGACTGGCATGGCTGGAATCTTCATGTGATCGACTCGGTCCGAGCTCATAAGTATTGTTACTCCTGCGTGCTGAAAACTCCGAGAGCCCGGATGGCATCTCTTTGCCCTGCCTGCCCACATAAACATATATACCCTTGCCTTGTCAATCTGTCACAAGGACTGGCAAATTACATAAATCTAGATATATCTATGTCGTCCAACTTGCAGATTCGGCGCCAAATGGTGCAGCTTAAATATTAATTGAATGATAGGTACCAGCTATGATCTGGACATCGCTCTTTCTGGCGCTCTTGGGCACTCTTTCTAGCTCACATGTCCAGTGAGTCCAGCTTCGCCTGCAAGCGGATACCGTTGACTCTTACATGTCCAATGATCAATGAACCTTGCTCAAATAAATTTAGTTGGCAATTGGGCATAGGCAGCAAACACCTGAGAGAAACCTGAATCGAAAGGTTTTCTACACATCTTACGAACTTTCAACTGTATGGAATGAATTGTGTAGAGCCATGTACCACGATTGCAAGGAATTCACAAAACGTCTTCAGGCAAGCCTCCTCATCGATCGACTGTTTCACAGTGAGTGCGGACCTTGGGGGAACTGATTGTTAAGGTAACTGACCGTATTTGTGACATAATTTCTGATGAATGCCTCCTTAGGTGGTAGGCAATTTAAAAAATGATTTTTTTGCACACATGGGACAATGTAAGAGAAAGGAATATCAATTGAAAATTTAATTTTTCCACAATTTGGTTATGGAGTTTTGTAGTGTGTTGCCTTCTAGTCCATAAATGTCACCAGATCACCCCAAAACCAATGAAAGTGCACTCATAATGGTCATCTTATTCACCTAAAGTAGTTACAATATTATCCTCAAACCTCCACAACATAGTTGGGGTCCTAGTGTAGTCATATTCTTTGATGGTTCACACACAAATAATACTCAAGATCCTATTCCCACAACTAAGTCACTCCTAAAGAGTTGCTTGCACAACCCAACAATTCCCATTAGCTTGCTTACTCAAAAGCAACAATTAAACTTTTTGCATGACTATAATAGAACCTTCCATAGAGTAGCACAAATAATCACATGGCAAAAGTTTAACCCCTACATTACCCTCAAGCCAAAAAATGGATGACTTACTTGTTCACTAAGAAACAAAAATACACCTCTTGGTCTAATAATCCAAGTATTTTAGTGACTACTTTGGTTATTGAGGGCCATGTCTTTTAAAGGTTAATAGGGTTCATCACTTCATCTACCTAAGAATTAGAGGGATGTTCTAATGTATATTTTTGTTTGTGGACTTTTTCAAGATGAGGACATTTTTAATCCTAAAAAGACTATTACCATCCTAATACCAAGGTCATTATTTCATTGGTAATTCAAGAATGAATAGGTGCATTTTTTGGTTTCATAGTTTTAAAAAAAAACATTCATCAAACACTTTTCGTCCTCTACATCCTTTCACAATTAAAGTACCTCCAAATTCCAACATCAAATTGATTTTCAAAACTAATTCAATAAGAGAATGGAAAATATAAGTGAAATTGGGATAATACTTGTGGTTTTTATTTATTTTTGGAAAAATAAAAACAAACTAAGGTTGCAATGTTCTCAACTCTACAATTAGCGATGCTCAAGTAAAGGATTTAGGATTGTGATTATGACTCTCAAGACTTTGGTAATACTCCACAATGATTTTACATAGATATATGATCCTTGAAAATATAGTTGGTAGAAATAGCTTTGGGAATCATTGTAAACCTCCTTTCTTTTGTTGAAGTTTCACATGTGCACCTTCATAATGGAGATGACATTGACTAACATCTTAGACAAAATGTGAAGCACGATATCCATGGTATATGCTATTGTGAATGCTATATTTAGATTAAAGCTATATTATCAATTTAGAATAATTTAGCTATGGAAGTGTATTTTTTAATTTGAATCCAACTATTGAAATGAAGCTTTTCAAATTTAATTAGTACATAAAGTAAACTTTGATTTTAGAAAAATCCCAAATGTAAATAATTTAGAAATTCTTACTAACTCTTTAAAGGTCTAATGAGGACCGTATATATAGTTTTATATTTTATTCCTCAAAATATGAAATATATACTTAAATATGGCAAGATACATACCATTGGATTGAAAATTCAACAATTGATATCCTTCATATAGACATTGTTTAAATATCTAAGCCTCATTATGTTTAAATATGGCACCAATACATCATATATGTAGAATATATTGCTACTTTGCAAGTTCTTAGACATGTAGGAGGTGCAATAATAATCTAAATTAGAGAAACCATGTATCAACAAATCTAACTCAATATGAATACAAACTTTTGTAAATGTTGTATATGTCAATTTATACATATATTGTGTATCAAATACACAAAAATACCATATTGCAACCTAAATTGGACTTCTTAGACCTTTAAGGGTTCATGACAAAATGTTCTCAAAGAACAAATTGATGCCAAAGATCATTCCAAAAATGCATTTAAAAAAAATAGAAATCCTTGACAACTAGGAAATGAGAGCTACTAGATCAATAAGAGAAAAATAAGATTGTGTGTAGCAATGCCAATCCACATACCCTAAAAAGAACCAAGAAAAAATAGCAAATTAACAAGGCCTAAAGGATCAAAGTCTACTTTGGGAATAAAATGGATTTTAGGTAGGCTTGTGTGGCCTCATTTTCTAACATGATTCTTTTAAATTTCTTTTGAAATTGAATAATCACATTAGCTTTACAAGAATTTTGTTTTTATTCCAATTGGTGCCTAGTAGCAAAAAGTTATGCTACAATAAGCTCTTTTATGTCTAATCAACAAAAATTCCACACTAAATTTTTTTTCTATAAATTATATTTTTGTCTATGTAGAATTCAAAGTTTTGCATTAGTTGTTTTTAGAGACTCTTTGAGGGTAAGTTGTCCTCTTGAATTACAACAACAAAATCAGATTATTAAATAATAAAAATATTAATGATAAATTAAAATTTAAAAATATTTTAAAATTAATTTTTAATTTTAAAAAAAGAATATTAAAAATTAATTAAACATTATTTTTTGATGTGGCATCTCCTAGCCATGTCAAACTATTTATATAGTTATGTTCCCATATTCCCTATAGTTTGGGAATTCACGGTCTCTAAAGGCCCCAACAAACATTTAATGATTCATCGCATTTAAAAATGTGAAAGTTAAAAGACTTTTTGTTTTTTGTGTGACTATTTATTTGAAAAAATAACATATTAAATTCACGTTTTAAATTTCAATTTTCACGATGTAAAATAATTTTTTTTTCAAGGTTCAATTTGTTTGCTTGAACAATCTCATTGTTGGAATTAGTGTGTTTCAATTTCATTTTAGAGATATCCATGATTTTTTCCCCTTCTATTTTGTATATACCTCATTATTTTTGAACTTGTTTTTAAACTTTCAACTCAATTTTTCAACATAAATTTTTTTAATTCATAAACTATAGTGTAAAAATTTAAAGTTAAGAAGATTCAAAGTCTAATCATGAAAAGTGTAAAAGTATTTATTTTTTTACTTTAAACACAAAATATCTTGCAATCTACAAGGTTAAAGTCTTTGAAATTTTTTGGCACATTCTTACAATAGTTTAGTGCAAGATCCTATAATTAGATATGCAATACAAACAATTTTTTAATTTTTTTGCTTTTTACAATGGGAATGGTTGTTTTCATTGTTTTTTGATGATAAAAAGTTTATAGCCTTGTAGGGATTAATGCATACTCTCTCTCTTTTGTCACACAAAATTTTTACAATACTACATTGAGAATTCTCAAGCACCAAATACCAAATCATGTATTATGTGCTTTAGTGCTTTAGACCTAACAAATCCATTCAAAATGCCAAAAAATTATAAAAGAATGAATCAATTTACAATATCACAAAAAATCTATGATTGCCTTGCTCATGCAAGTGCCCTACCTTACTTCCACTACAATCCTAGTTTTTTGATCCAATTAGACCATGTGATGGAATGGAAGGTAGGTAGATAATTTACATGATATAAAATGAAGTATTAAATATACCACCAAATATTCCAAATTCTCATTTGGTCAATTTGAGGTGCAAAGTTTTGAAAAAACAAATTCTTGTATAAAAAACCCTAAGGTTTTAGAAAAAACAAAATCTTGTATAATAATCCTCATAAATTAAATTATTTTAGAATTTAAACATAAATTGCAATTTAGGCAAAATTCATCTTCTTTTCAACTCTGAAAATGTATTTCAAAAATAAGAAGATACTTCTAGTCTCACCTTTAGTGTTTAATGTTAATCATAAAACCTTTGAGAGGGAAAGTGCCCTTTGGACGATTTTAGGCAAAGCTTATGGTGGATAGTTTGTTTAGGGGGCTTGCTTGAAATCATTTTCAATGAATGGCAATGTAATTTTTTTTGCTAATAATATTTTTGAATTCATGACAACAATGCTAGAGTGTGAGCCTACGAATACAAGCCTACCACCTTGAGTGTAGGTGTAAGTAGGTATCCTACAACCATGGTAGGTACCTATAATATAAACATCTACAATATACTTAGGTACCTATAATATAGATACCTACAATATACCTAGGTACCTATAATATAAACACCTACAATATAGACATCTACAACATATGTAGGTATCTATAATATAAACACCTATAATATAGGTATCTTATAACCGTGGGAGGTATCAATAATATAGGTATCTATAATATAGATGCTTGAGCTCTAGCTAGATTCATAGTCTTAAGATCCTAAGCTCACATACTAATAATCTTGAAATCCATGAGGGGTATTTGGGCAACTTGTGCATTTTAGATATAAAAAAATTCTTTTTTGAATTTTAATTCAACTAAAAATTGAAGCTTATTAAGTTTAGTTTTCACTCCAGTTTGAAATTTGGGAAAATTCCTAAAATTAAATATTTTATAGTAATTTGAACTCTTTGCCTATATGATAATCATAAAGTGTTGATTTTCTAATTTTAGAATGGCACTAGCGGTTGGTGCTTGCTATGCTACACATTCACCATTAGAATTTCATTAGAATTTTTATGTATTAGATAGAATGTAGAGCAAAAATTTCAATAAATCTTCAAATAAAAATTACTAAAATCTTCATATAATTTTTTTAATAAATAAACATATACTGGAATAAACAATAGAAATTTAATGAATGGTGAATGAAATACATGCAATGATGAATACAGTAAAAGGTACACATACATTAGAATGCATTAGAAATTTGATTCAAATAATGGCAACCAAAGTAGAAGAATTTAAAGGAAAAGCTTGTAAATCTCAAAAGCTTCGTGAACAATTTAATTGTTGTGAAATCTAAAATCGGTTCAATCTAATAAATTTCTCAAATCATTTGGTAGTAGCAATAGATAATTGAAATCATGAAAACTCAAAGCTCACAAAAGCACAAAATCATAGAAATGCAAAAGAAGTATAAAGCCAAGAAAAGTAATGGAATTGCTACCTTTATAATATCACCATATTGATTCTCTTTAATATCACCTTAATTGCAATGACTATATTATTTCTATAATATCACCCTTTGTAAAAAGTGATATTATAAAGGTGACTGTGAATTGCTACTTTAATTCAGTAATATCACATTGTGTGAAAATATGATTTCTATGTATGCATGATTGGAAATATTTTTATAAAATAATTAAGATAATTATTTTAAAGACTTATTGAAATCATTATCATGCATTCTATTCAAATATATCAAATTTTTAGTAATATGTGATACAATGAATGCGTAGCATAGTAAGCACAAGCCCCTAGTATTAATGATAGCATTTGTGATATTATAGGGGGACTTATGATTTTAGTAGTATGATGGTAAAAGTATTGTACAACAATGTTCTACACTATAATATAAACTTGTGGGAGAATTTTCAAATCTTTAGAGTTTATTTTGGATTTGATATGAATTGTTTTATCTTTTATTCATAAATTCATGGTATCTTCAAATTTCCACAAAAATATGAAAGTTTTAAAACTAATAGAAGACATGTAGTCACAACTCTACAAAATAAATACAAAAAACATAAATAAAGTTTGGGAAGATGGTGATAGGCTTGTCCTTTCCAAGTTATAAGCACGGTTGTCAAATCGGACGGAATCTCACTGTTCACGAACAGAATCGGATCGATTAGGGTTGACCGGCTGCGAACTTCAAAGGCTTATAACTTTTGCAAAAATACTTCAAATCGGGCAAATGAGATGTTTTTAGGCATCTACAGTTATTTTTGCATTGGTTCCCTCAAAAAAAAACTTTTCAACTTCTTCAATTGAAAAGACACTTAATTTTCTATAGACTTTAATTTTAGTCATGGTTGTTGCAAGAAATAAGTGTCATTTTGGACTTACAATGATTTAGTGAGTAATGTGACTTTTGAAATAGTTTTTCTCAACTTCTAAAGTCCCATTGTCCCTACAAGGGACAAAATGGATTTCGGGCAGGCTCCTATGATCTCAATTTTTATTGAATTTTGTTGAAACTTTCTCATAAGATAGAAAAACTTAAGAGCTTTTGCGGAATATAATTTTTATTTCAGTTATGCCACAATAACTTCAAATTGGGGGAGATCGGGCAGCAAAAAAAATCCACAAAAAATTGAAATAATTTTTTTATTATTTTTGTTCTTGTAGGTTATATTTTTTTTGTAAATGGGTAGCTTTGATTCATTCCATTTGGATTAGAGATGTGAAAGTTATGGAGCTTCTTGTTTTGCAGACAATCATAGCGACTTCTTGAAAGAAATTTTTTTCTTTCACCTTGAATGCTAATATCTTTCAATCTGTATGGTCAAAAATCACAAAAAATTATCACATGATCTAAGATAAGTTTAGAACAAGATCCTACAGTTAGATTCTAAACTTTAAAAAAAAAAATTATTTTGTAGGTGATTGTAGTAGAAGTGGTAGTTTTGAGTGGTTTTGGCAGAAAAATGGCCATGGGACTTTAGGGATTAAATAAAATAAAATATGGATAATTTATAAAGTATTCTAAATAGAATGTGCATAAAAAACTAACAATTGAGTTTTAGAAAAATTTATCACCAAAAGATATGCACAAAAAAAAGCAATGGAAAACTCTAGGAAAATAGATAATTTGACATTGACAAAAGTAATGTACCTTGAGTATATGTAGAGAGTAGAAACTTCATTATTTTTAGAAAATATCTTTATAGTCTTGTGTAATTTTAATAGAAGTCTTTCTCTCTTAATTTTGACCTTAAAATTCGCATTTTTGGATCATACTCGGGTCAAAATAATTCTAAAATCTCTCCAAATGACAAAAGTAGATATCCAATCAGGATTTTTTTAAATAATAAAATAATTGAAAAAAATTAGAAAAAATTAGTTGATTTCTACAACTATTATATGCACATTTTTTAAATTTTATACAAAATTGACATATGATGAAAATATTATGAACAAAAAACCACTTGTTCAAGGCCAAGAAGACAAAAAAAAAGACAAGTGTTTTTTGCAATCATCCTCATGTAATATCAAAATTCCATTGTTTTTGTCTTGTCTTCATTCCACTGTCTAGTTATATCCTAATTTAATTCCATCATCTAGTAATAGCTTCAATTTTAGTCATGGATTGGAAAGCCCCCCATGGTTGCAAAGTGAACACTATATATGTCAATACAAAAAATTTAAAGAACACTCTAAAGATTGGCTAGCCCACACTATAAGAAAACTATATTTTAAGTGATATTGAATATAACAATCAATGTCTAAGTCGACAGATTTTAGGTGACGTCGAATCTAACAACCCTTGTTTTTATGTTACATTGATGTTACATTGGATGTCATTGTTGTCATAAAAACAAGAATTGTTAGATTTGATGTCACCTAAAATCCATCAACTTAAACATCAAAAAACTCTAATTTCTTATAGTGCCAATTCCAAACTAAAGGTTGTCACTAGAATATATCGTGATTCACTACCCCATTGAAAATCACAATTGACAATAAGAACTTGGAAAGACTTTTTATGACTCCATGCCTTGATCTTTTATTACTTTGGTGGAATTTGACCAAATTCATTACATTGTTCATTCTTGAAGTCATAAGAATTTTAAATACATGCATTGAAAATAGACAATTTTCTTTTAAAATAGATACTTTAAACCTTTTAGTGATTGTATTAAGAATGGAAAATTCAATTTGGAATGTCATTATCAACTAGGGCTCCAATGCTCTTTGTGCTACCAATGATGCTCAAATAAAACTTTTAGGGCCCCATTTTTGGCTTTGGAGGCATTGATTTTTATATAGATTTCAGAATCTTGAAAGTATAGTCAGAAGTACAAGTTTTGGAGATTGACATCCCTTTGTAGATGATGTTTTGCAAATGTGCCTTTATCATGGAGATGATGTAAAATGACATCTTAGGTAGACTAAGGACCGTAATGTCTATGGCCTACAATACTATAAAGAATTTGCAAAACCCAACAACAAAATCATGAGTGCAAATCTATAAATTCTTTTTAAATTCTAATATTCTTGAAGATCACATTTTTGGCCATAAAAATGTTATTTTTTAAATTTGAATTCAATTAATGAAACTAATCTTGTTAAGTTTGCAATTTTGAAAAATTCCTAAAATTGAATATTTATGGTAGAAGATGAACCTAGACAATCTAACTAGCAAAAATGCACATTACACATTATAATCGTGGTGTCATAGACAACATGTGATGGTTGCAACTTAACTTCTAAGCGTCATGACATTTGAAAACTAGTATTGCACTCCTTTTTGAATATTTTATGATTGATTAAAATTCTTCAATCCTAGAAGTAAACTAGTCTTGAAGTACTCATTGTTGACAATTTCAAATTTGGCTTCTTTTGAATTATTTACACATAGATAAAGATCTAGTAACATTTTATTTTTAAAGAAACAATCATGATAGTCAACAGACAATTAGAAGATACCATATAAAAAAGCATCATTCAAGGTCAATTCATACTAATTTGAATAGATCCAAGAAATGACACATCCTTATAAACACCTATAAATGATTCTTCAAACTCTCAAAGTTGCTTACTTCCCAATTTTTTTGACATACTTGCACTAAAATTCACTTGTAGATTGCATCCCAAGTAGGAATATGCCACCAAAAAAATGTTCATTACATGAGTTGTTGTAACAAAAAACAAAATTAGACATGCCACATGAGAATGTCTCTACCAATGCACCCTTGCAATGCCTCAAAAGACAATTGCAGCCTTTTTTTTATATATTTAGTTTTTTATACTATCCACACCAAGCTCAACAACGTCAACATATATTTCTTGCAACATGAGCCTAGTCAATTGAAACATCACCTAAGATTTGTATCTATTGATATGCAAAAAATGTGGGAAAATATCAAACCACATAGCTAGAATGTTTGTTGTTTTTAGTAAACATCTCCATAAACATACTATTTGAAGTCTCTACAAATGTGCCATGGTGATGCCACATTTGCTCTACATCAACACAACATAGGCTTAAAGTCTCAAACGAAGTGTTGTCTTACAAAATATGCCCTTGTTTTTTTTCTAACATCACCAAAAACATGAGTTTCTTATAGTATCTAGATACACAATCCTAGATAATTTCAGATAATTCTATATAATTTCACCACATTAGCTTTAGTTCAATTACATTGGTTTGTTAAATTGACATTTTATTCATTGCAATATATACATTTGAAAAATAACAAAATACTTATGATGTTGTATAATGGGAACTAATGCCATGCAATTAATCAATTATCATAACAACATAGATCAAAATAGAATTCATCGTATATCCTTAAATCTCATACCCTTAAAATAGGCAATCAACATCAACTCTAAAGGCCCAAGGCCATTTTTTGTCACAAACCACTCAAAATTGCCATTTCTATTGCATTCGCTTTAGGAAAGGAAAAAATATATATATTTTTCTAGAATCTAATCATAGGATCTTGTACTTTACTTGTCTGAAATCATGTGGTAAGAATTTTATGAAGTTGGATGAATTTAATCATATATATTGGAAGATATTAGCATTCAAAGTTTATTTTTAAATTTTTTTTGAACACTAGTTTGCAATTTCAAATGACTTTGACCACCATTTGTTCAAAAAATTGCACTATGGAATTTGAAATTAAAATTTTTATGTAGAAGAATTGATTTGAAAGTCTAGGAATTTTTTTTAAAAACACTTGATTTGCATTCTTTAAAAATTTGTTAAGTAGAAGTAGGTCCAAGATTAAAAAAATAAATAAATCATTTGTAGCTCTAAGATGGGATTGAAACACAATAATTCAAATAGCGAGATTGTTCTAGCAAGCAAAATTAACCTTGACAAAAAATATTTTTGAAAAATTGTAAAAATTGCATTAAAAAATGAATCCTATAAATTATTTTTTCAAGAAGATGCTTAGATTGCCCAAAAAACAAGATTGTTCATAAATTTCACATCACTAATTCAAATGGAATGTTTCAAAGCTTCACATGTAGATAAAAATATGATCTATAAGAAAAAAAAATTTAATTTCAAGTTTTATGGATTTATTTTTTTGCTAGCCAAATGAAAATTTGGTCTTTTTGCAGTATAACTTTTGCTCCTGGGGAAAATATTATATTCTCACAAAGCAAATAAGTTTTTCTATATTATAAAAAGGTTTCAAAAAATTTCACTAAAAATTGAGTTTACAGGAACTTGTCCAAAATCCACTTTGTTTCAGCGAGGGGACTAGGCCTTTAGGGGTTAAAATATCAATTCCAAACATTATATCTTTCATTTCCTTTTTAAAAATTTGTCTAAGATAATCAAAAGAAGAATTAGAAATATGAAATACATTTCTATATAGTAGTAAGAATATTGGTTGAAGGCTAAATAAAACGCATTTCATTTTACAATTGGAAGTACTAACTACTTCTTTCTTATCACTTATTTTTTAAATTCAACCTTCTCACAAATGGAACAAATGCACAATTTGAACATTCAATATTTTCATCAAACTTCACTAAACAAAGAAGACTACTATTCCATCTTGTTAAAAATTACTTTAGCTTTCCAAATGATTAGGGGATTTGCTTCTTTGGTATTTTTGGTCTAAAAGTGCAATAGATGTAAAGGAATCCAATATAAATATGGTGGACATGCAAGCCAATATCATTGTTTAATACATTGTATTGTACTTTGAAAGGATTTGAAAGTCTCTTGAAACTATAATTTTGTAAGGTTGTCAATTGGCTTTAGAAAGACTAAATTCTAAGGGAGTTGAAAACCTAAACTATGTGCAAAAGGTACTCACAATCATCAATATTGTATCTTTGTTATAAAATTGAACCATAAATTAATCTAGCCATGCTCAAAATTAGGTCAAGCGTTGTTGATTTCTTGTAGAATGATACCAAAAGAGAGATTTTTATGGATTGTACAGTAGGGTCCCAATCAAATTGGCGTTTTCGAAATCGCAGTGAAGAAAATTTCACTGCAGCCAACTTTGAGAGGCTCCCGAGAGCTGAAAAATTGGTATTTTACCACGGAATTTTTACCACAGCTTGATCTTTATGTTAATAACACATGGTACAAATTTCAAGGCCAAAAGATTCACCATTTAAAAGTTATTCAAAATCTACCAACATGGATAGTTGTGGAATTTTTTTCACTTTTGCCAACTTTCACAGCCTCCCAAGGATTGGAATTTTTTTTTTTGCCATGAAATTTTTGGAACAAAAACTAATATATGATTTCATCATATGGTCCAAATTTCAGGTCCAAAAGATTAATACAAAAAAAGATATTCACAATCTACCAACATGTATTGTTTTGAGAAACACTTGTGGAAACCATTTCACTACTACCAACTTTGGCACCCCTCCAAGGGCTAAGAAATTGTCTATTTACCGTGAATTTTTTGTCACACAACCCTTTCTATGTTAATAACATGTATGCCAAATTTCAAGGACAAAAAAATATTACAAAAAAAGATATTTAAAATCTACCAACATGGGCAGCTTTGAGAAACCATTTTTCTATTTCCATCTTTGACACCCTTCCAAGGGCTGATATTTTTTTTTATTTTTCATGAAATTTTTTCTATACAATAATTTCTATGTTAATAACATGTGTGACAAATTTTAAGGTAAAAAAATTTATAATAAAAAAGATATACACAATCTACCAACATGTGTAGTTGTAGGAAACATTGGGAGAAGCCATATCACTACTACCAACTTTGACACCCTCCCAAGGGCTGAGAAATTGTCTATTTACCATGAAATTTTTGGCACAAGATATATTTTATGTTAATAACAAGTGTGCCAAAATTCAAGGTCAAAAAATTTATACAAAAAAAGGCACACACAATCTACCGATATGTGTAGTTGTGAGAAACAGTTTTAGAATATATTGAGAATATTGTAAGAATATGGACACTCATGCTTTTGGTCTAAAATTGTCCAAATGTCCAAATCCCCATACATAAATGCTTCTCAACAAAATCAAGGATACCCAAATCTAGATGTGTGCACTTGTCACATCTAAAAGAATGCACTTGTCACATTTAAAAGAATGCACTTGTTTAAAATTTGAACACCATATGTGCATGAAGAAGCTTTTCCTCTCAATATGAATGCTTGCTTTCAAAATTGAGCATTATAGGAGGTAGGATGTGTGTTGAGGCAAGTAATGGGTGATTATTTTTCCAATTAGAGGATTGAAGATTTTGGGGACATGAGTGCATGAAGGATGTGTTAACTGAATGGGTGAGGCTATGTGCTGTGTGGTTAACTGGAGCTATGTGATGACTGAGTATGATTGTTTGATGAGTGAGGCTATGTGAGGCTATGTAAGGGTTGCATCATGGTGACTTAGTGAATGTATGTGATGAGTAAGTGAGGCTATGTGAGGGTTGAATTATAGTCACTGAGTGAGTGAATGAAGGTTGGATCATGGTGAGTGAGGTAATGTGGTGACTGAGGGAGGTAATATGGAGATTGAGTGAATGAGAGTTGGATCATGGATGGTGGGTGATTACTAATTAAGGTTTGATTAAGATTTGAGTGCTCCAGACATGAGGTTAGTTAGTAATTTTTTTGGATCCAATTACCATTTTGAAAGTTGTAGATGATGGCTATTTCAGTTGAAATTCGTGCTCGCATTATAGGTTTGAGTGAGTGAGGAAAGACAGGAGTTGATATTGCAGCTATTGTTGGAGTCCCTGTTAGAACAGTTCAGAGGTTGGTGAAGAGATTTCGAGAAGATGGAACCTATAGAAGCAAATCTTGTGGTGGAAATCATGCTAAGAAGCTTAGTGATAGAGATGTTCGTATTATTAAACGTGTCTCACAAGCTAATCGTCGCTTAACGCTCTCAGAGATTACTAATATGTATCCTACTCAAGTGTCTAGAAATACTATTCGAAGGACTTTACATAGGAGTGGCATTTATAGTCGAATTGCAGTCAAAAAACCTTTTTTGACACCTCGTCACATGTCTCAACGATTGGCTTTTGCTCAGAAGTATTGTAGGTGGAGTGTAGAAGAATGGGAGCGAGTTGTTTGGACAGATGAGTCTACTTTTGAAGTTGGAAAAAATTCTAGACAAATTCATGTTTGGAGAACTGCATATGACCGCTATGCATCA
Organism: Climacium dendroides; assembly: GCA_950106755.1. Lineage (NCBI taxonomy): Eukaryota > Viridiplantae > Streptophyta > Bryopsida > Hypnales > Climaciaceae > Climacium > Climacium dendroides. The sequence goes on from OX467086.1 coordinate 27,392,958, forward strand.
GATTGTATAGTTCCAACTTTTAAGAGTGGGAGAACTTCTTTGATGATTTGGGGTGCATTTGCTGGAGGACAAGTTTCACAACTTGTTTTTATGCCTAAGGATCGACGCTCTGCTAAGGATTTTGTTGAAGTGGTTTACAATGGCGAGTTGCTTCATTTTATGGGTACAGTGCCATAAGGATTGCTCATGGAAGATGGCGCACCTGTCCATCGTAGCAAACTATGTGGAGAATGGAGACAATCACACCTTTTGGAGAAGCTTGATTGGCCTGCAAACTCTCCCGATCTCAATCCAATTGAGAACCTTTGGAAGATTCTGAAAGATGCAGTGCAACATGACCCAAATAGGCCTAGAAACTTAGATGACATGAAGACAATTATTGAAAGAGAGTGGAGGTTAATTAGTGATACAAAGCTCCTCCAATTATGTCATTCTATGCCTTCTAGGTTACAAGCAGTGATTGAGGCAAATGGAGGACATACACATTGGTAGATTGTGTGTGCCTTTTTTTGTATAAATTTTTTGACCTTGAATTTTGGCACACTTGTTATTAACATAAAATATATCTTGTGCCAAAAATTTCATGGTAAATAGACAATTTCTCAGCCCTTGGGAGGGTGTCAAAGTTGGTAGTAGTGATATGGCTTCTCCCAATGTTTCCTACAACTACACATGTTGGTAGATTGTGTATATCTTTTTTATTATAAATTTTTTTACCTTAAAATTTGTCACACATGTTATTAACATAGAAATTATTGTATAGAAAAAATTTCATGAAAAATAAAAAAAATATCAGCCCTTGGAAGGGTGTCAAAGATGGAAATAGAAAAATGGTTTCTCAAAGCTGCCCATGTTGGTAGATTTTAAATATCTTTTTTTGTAATATTTTTTTGTCCTTGAAATTTGGCATACATGTTATTAACATAGAAAGGGTTGTGTGACAAAAAATTCACGGTAAATAGACAATTTCTTAGCCCTTGGAGGGGTGCCAAAGTTGGTAGTAGTGAAATGGTTTCCACAAGTGTTTCTCAAAACAATACATGTTGGTAGATTGTGAATATCTTTTTTTGTATTAATCTTTTGGACCTGAAATTTGGACCATATGATAAAATCATATATTAGTTTTTGTTCCAAAAATTTCATGGCAAAAAAAAAAAATTCCAATCCTTGGGAGGCTATGAAAGTTGGCAAAAGTGAAAAAAATTCCACAACTATCCATGTTGGTAGATTTTGAATAACTTTTAAATGGTGAATCTTTTGGCCTTGAAATTTGTACCATGTGTTATTAACATAAAGATCAAGCTGTGGTAAAAATTCCGTGGTAAAATACCAATTTTTCAGCTCTCGGGAGCCTCTCAAAGTTGGCTGCAGTGAAATTTTCTTCACTACGATTTCGAAAACGCCAATTTGATTGGGACCCTACTGTACATTATATAGGGTGATTGCAAGAAAGACTAGCCATTTAATAGTATTTTGTCCAAAACTAAATTTCAACGTTGAGTACTATGAATACTAGAAGAAAAAACTTTGACAACAATTTTGGGCCATCGATCATATATTAGATTTGTTATATTATCAACAAGTGTCCTATGTGAGTATTAGACAATCTTAGTTCTATCCATTATTACTATGTCCCAAATCTTTACAAAAAAAAAGGATGTGTTGAGTTTCAATAAATATTCCATAGTAGAAAAAAATTAAAAATTATAGTTTTTGAGGTTTTGTTGGAGATCAAATTTCACCAAAAGAATGAACTCAAAACCATGATCAATATATAAAAGTGTGAACTACAAAACCCTATTTGTACAAACATGGAGGGCATATAATAATGTATTTTTTAAATGCCCCTAATACAAAACATGCCCACCTAATGTAGAAATAAAGTAAAGAAATTTTAGTTCAAGATCCTTAATTTTGGACACTCAATAGTACTTAAAATCTTTTAACTTAAAAGTATGACAAATTAGTTAAATTGACTTTTAAATAGAAAATAATTTTTTAAAATTTCTAAATAACAAGATATATGATTATAATAAGAAACATCCATCTCCAATAAAAAAAATTTAAGTTCATTGAGTTCATCCTTCAAGAGTTATAGCAAATGACAAATCTATCACAATATGTGTTATAGAAAAAAGGATTGGTATTTTTTTCCAATCACCTTGTAAGCCACTTTTGGAAGTGAAAGGCTATAATGTCAAACAGCAAGGCTAAATATATAGAACAGCTTCTGAATGGGCAAGAATCATCTATTTCTCTGGAAAATTACAATTGCACAATTGAGCTTTGAAATTCCAAGATATTAGATATAATAAAAGTAATGGATAGAGCAATATGATAAAAAAATATTTGGTAATTTATCAAGTTATCAATTTTTTGATTTTTTTACATAGAAATAGAAAGGGCTCATGTCTAAGGTCTTCATGAGATGTCAACCCTAAATTCTCACATTGTTGAAACCCCAAAAATTTTAGAAAGCTAAAATTAGTGCCCTTTCTTCACCAAAATAATATTGCCACATTCAACAATTGAAATGGGATCTATTGCAATGATAATTCATAGCAAGAAATTTGTAGAAATCAATGGAAATCAATGAAATCTAATTCCTCTAAAATTGCACACCCTAAACAACCTACACTTGACATAAATTTGACATAGGATTCTAGTTCCATAAACTCATTGAATTGTGAAAATGGGAGAAAAAATTTCAAATCCTAATAGCTATTTACAAATCCCAAAACACTGTCCTTGTCAAACTTCAAATCCTAATTACTATTGAAAATTCCAAAAAAATTTCTTCATCAAACTTCAAATCCATTTTGCCAATGTAAGCAAATACTAATCTTCACCAACTTATTAACTTCACTTCTCTATCTAGGTCTCTATCCCTATCTTTGAGCATCTTCATCTCAATGCTTCCAACATTTAATCTCACACAACTCTAAACATTTGTGATAGCATCCAAAATGTGCCAAATATAATACATATCAAGAATCTTTAATTGATTGTTAAGATCATAAATATAATTTTTTGTATTTTACAAATGGAGATTTCTTTTTAGTCAATTAACTTTGAAATTTTATTATTTTTGTCTTTGTTTCATTTCACTACTTTTGTTCTAGCTTCATTCTACCATTTTTGTATGGATTCATTCCATCATTCTTTTCTTAGCTTCAATTTTAGTCATAATTTAAAGACCCCCCATGGTTGCAAAGTTAACCCTATATATGTCAATATAGAAATCCCAAAGGTCACTTCAAAAATCAACTAAACTAGTTCTGCCATCACTTGAATTACATTTCATTTCTTCTATTAAGACAGGTGGTTTGTTTTGTTTGTTTGTTTTGTTTGTCACGTTGAGATCTCCGGGATCGTGCGTCCCCCGGTCGCATGCTTGGTGTTGTCGAAAAGCCCTTGGCGAGGTGCACCGGCTTGGTTCCGTAGCATTTTTGAATTATTTTTGGTTTTAGAAAATTAGAAAATTATTTTTTTCTTATATTTTGGTAGCAATCTTGGTACCGTTGGAAAGCCCTTGGCAAGGAAGGGTGCACGGGTTTTGTTTCATGGTGTTCCAACTCACGGTGTGAAAATTATGCATTTTTGAGTTGTTTTCTATTCTAAAAAATTAGAAAATTAGTATTACTTATATTTTGGTCACAATCTTGATACCATCAGAAAGTGCTCGGTGAGGAGGGGTGCACGGGCTTGGTTTCGTGGCATTCCAAATCATGGTGAGAAAGTTATGGATTTTTGAATTGTTTTTGGTTCTAAAAAATTAGAAAATTAGTTTTACTTTTGTTTTGACTAAGGTAAAGGTACATGGTACTTTTTTATATTTTGGACACAATCTTGGTATTGTCGGAAAGCCCTCGGCTAGGAGGGGTGTATAGGCTTCGAACTAACAATGTGGAAGTTGTAGATTATTTTATTATTTTTGGATTTTTTCATCAATTCTTTGTTATATCTTATTTTTTGGTTTGAGGCTTATGCTTTAATCATCTTTTGTTTTTCCTATTATTTTGTCATCAAATTTGGTATAGGGTATAAAGAAATAATAAAATAAAAAGATATGGTTTATAAAAAGATATGGTTTATAAAAAGATATGGTTTATAAAAAGATATGGTTTATAAAAAGATATGGTTTATAAAAAGATATGGTTTATAAAAAGATATAGTAAAGAAACCTTGCCATCTAGACATTTTATTTTTTTGTATTTGGGCTTTACTTTAATCATCTTTATTTTATCTATTATATTAACATTGGTATATTATATAAAGAGATATAAAAAATATATCTATTGTGTAATATTAACCTTGGTAGTATATGAAGAGATATATAGTAAAAAAAGAGATAGTATATACCTCGTTGTTTAGACACTTTAACTTTATTATTTTTATTTGTTTTGTTTTTGTACTTTCCACATGGCACCTCGATGCCAAGGAAGTGTTAGCTTACGTACTGAACGTGCTCGAGCAAAAGATCGTACTGTAAGAGCTAGGGAAAGAGAATCTTCAACTCACACAAAAGAAAAGTTGAGGACTCAAGCTGAATATGTAGCTGATGTGAAGGTTGCAGAGTCTTCAGCTCAAGCGGAAGAAAGGTTGAGAACTCAAGCTGCATATGAAGCACCACATGTAGTTGCTGTGAAGGTTGTAGAATCTTCAGCTCAAGCGGAAGAAAGGTTGAAGACTCAAGTTGAATATGTAATTGGTGTGAGGGTTGCGGAGTCTTCAACTCAAGCAGAAGAAAGATTGAGAGTTCAAGCTGAATATGTAGCTGGTGTACGGGCTGTGGAGTTTTCAACTTAAGCGGAAGAAAGATTGAGAGTTCAAGCTGCATATCAAGCACAACATGCAGTTGTTGTGAGGGTTGCAGAGTTTTTTGAAGAGAGGGTTCAAAGATTATGGAATCAAGTTGTATATCAAGCTAAGCAACGAATTCCAATAGTTGACAGAGGATTGCGTTATAATCTTGGTGCTATGAGTATTATTTGTCGACATTGTGGTGCTCTTTATTGGATTGAAGAAAAACTTGTTAGTACTAATGTACAACCTCTTTTTGGAACATGTTGTGTTAAAGGTAAAATCAGTCTGCCAAGGCTTCCCTAAATCTATATGACTACCAATATGACTGATGTCTAAAGCGACTACTTCTAAATTACTGGAGTTAGTCATATTCCAAGTCATCTACAGTTTTGCGTGAGTCATATTTTGCAGTGACATGAAATATGACTGCAGTGAGTCATATTTTGCAATGATGTGGAATATAACTACGGTGAGTTATATTTTGCAGTGATATGAAATATGACTCTTCTGAGTCATATTTTGTAGTGATTTAGAATATGATTGTGATGAGTCATATTTTTTGATGACACGGAATATGACTACAATGAATTATATGTTTGGTTAATGTAAAATATGACTCATTGTAGTGGAAGATGGTTCTATTGAGTTATAAGTAGCTTTCAACAACTTTGTTCTAACTTTTCATGTCTACATATATACAATTAAAGAAATGGGAGGTTAATTTTTAGTGAATGAACAACAAAGCTCAACCTTCAAAAGCTTACAATAATATAAAATATGTAGTATAAGTTTAAAATAGGAAGAATAACAATGATAATGAAGTAATAAAGAAGGAAAGAATAGTAAGTGTCAAGAAATAACAACAAGCAAGAGTTAAAATGCAACAAGGAGTTACAACTAAGAAACAATAAGAAACAACATGAAATGAAAGTTAAAATGCAGCAATAAGAAAACTAAAAGCAAAAACTAAAAGCCAAGAAGAAGAAAGAGTTTTGTTGCAACAAAAAGAAACAAGAAAAGAATAAGAAGAAATAAGAGTTAAAATGCAAGAAAAAGAAAGAATTTTGATGCAACAAAAAATAAGAAGCATGAACTAAAAAGCAAGAAGAAGCAAGAGTTAAACTATGAACTAAAGAGCAATAAAAAGCAACAACTAAGAAGCAAAATCTAGAAGTAACAAGAATTAAAAGGTAAGAAACAACACAAGGCAAGGAAGAAGAGTTCAAAGAAGTGGCGGCTAGGATTTTTAAAACCCTAAAAAAATGGCGGCTAGAGTTTCAAAATCTTAGAAAATTAGCGACTAGGGTTTCAACATCCTAAAACAATGTTTTGACCATATTTTTTTTTGAATTGTCTATATTTTTTGAGGACTGCCCTAAAAAATATGATTGGAAATATTATTGAACCCAAAATATGACTAGGCACTTTTTCAACAATGTTTTTGCCCAAATTTACTTTGGGCTGCCCAAAACCAAAAAAATGTAATCACTATGAAGATATAACTGCAAAATATGACTCACAAAAATATGACTGTAAAATATGACTCCATGTTCCCAAATACATTCCTTATGATTCTCTATGAAGTATTTGGCGTTCCCAATGGGTGTATACTATACTCCCATGAAGTATAAGGTCAAAATATGACTGTGACTAGTCGCTAGTCATCCTTAGTCATATTTTGGCAGTCATAAAACTTGCAATTTCTAGTAGTGATTCGCTTTTATTTCAGTGGGTGTTAATAGAGACTATACTTTGGGTCGTGGATCCTATTGTTTTTGCATTCATGGAAGATTGACTCATAGATGTGGGGCTCTTCTTTTTGAATCTGACGAGACTTCAATGTTTGCTCAACTATACATCTAAGATCCCGATGAAGCACTTGAAGCTCAAAGACAAAAGAATGAAGAAGTGCGTTTTAAGACAATGTTGGCATTGCAACAAATGCTATTGGAATACAATAATTTTGTTCCACTTATGAGGCAAACATATGAAACTCTTTGTGAAGAACGTGAACATGGAAATAATAACCCAAATCTAGCAATGCATCTACATTTTGAGCATGGTAGGCAAGTTAGACGTTACGATCTTCCCCAAGCTAATGAAATAGCCTTGATTTTGTTGGGAGATGGTGACATTTCCAAATGCAATGCGCGACATTGTTATACATTTACATGGAGGAGTGCTTCAGCAAATAAGTGAATGCCATCCCACATATTTGCTGTTGCATTATGTGATATTTTTTCCTTATGGAGAACTTGGGTGACATCTACACATCCCTCACGTAGCATGACAATCATATGTCACTCAAATGAATGTTTTTTTCATATAGATTATTTCTACGAAACAATGAATTTTCCACAATATTGTATGGAAAAAAATGATTTCATGAGTTTATTGTTGATGTATGGGCAATGACAAAGCAAGCATGTTTGTAGTGGATACAAAAAATCAAGGTATACTAAGAGCAAATGTGTATCAAGGACTTGCTGATATAATTGAAGACCTTGCCAATGAAGAAATAGAGCTTCAAAATCTTGGTCGACGTATCATATTGCCTTTGTCATTTTCAGGCAGTGCTCACAACATGTTTGAAATTTTTCAAGATTCTATGGCAATTATTTGCTATTTCAAACATCTTGATATATTTGGAACTATGACTGCAAATCCAGAATGGCCTGAAATTAAAAGTGCATTGTTGGCACAACAAAAAACATCTGATTGATCTGATTTAGTAGCCTGTGTTTTTAGACTCAAATCACAAGCCTTGCTTCGAGACGTTGTGCACAACAATATACTTGGGCGAACAGTAGCTCATGTCTATACTATAGAGTTTTAGAAGTGTGGATTGTCGCACATGCATTTCTTCTTATTTTTTTTGTAGAAGAAGACAAAATAGTTGATGTAGCAGCTGTGGATCGCATTGTCTCTACGGAATTCCCTAGCCTAGAAGAAGACCATGTTTTATTTGATACAATATTGAAGACAATGGTGCATGGTCCATGTGGAGCTCGCAATCCTACATCAACATGTATAAAAGATGAAATTTGTTCAAAGCATTATCCAAAAACCTTTCAAGAATCTACCTCCATAGATGTTGATGCATATCCATTGTATCGTAGAAGGAATAACATTGGTCGTGGCTATGAGGCACATGCATTTGGATGGATAATCGGGATGTTGTACCTTACAATCCATACTTGTCTCGGAAATATGGTTGTCACATTAACATTGAAGTTTGTGCTTCAATTTGTGTAGTGAAATATATTCACAAATATATTTACAAAGGTCACAATCGTACAACTATGCGCTTTGGTCGTGAACCTAATGAGGTAGACCAATACCTGGATGCTCGATATGTTAGTGCCCCTGAAGTTGCTTGGTGACTTTTTACAATGATATGCATGAAGAACGCTCCAATGTGGTATGACTTGCTCTACATTTTCCAGGGATGTATAGAGTGGTGTTCAATGAAGAAGATGATGTTGCAGAAGTTCTTCAAAGAGTAGGGCGCAAAACTACTATATTGACTAGATTTTTTGCAAGATGTGCTAGAGATGCAAATGCTCGACAATACACATATTTGGAGTTCCTTTAACACTATGCATGGAAAAAACCTACAAAAGAATGGACCCCTAGACGAGCTGGTTTTGCTTTGGGAAGATTTTATTTTGCTGATCCAACTACTGGTAAACAATACTATTTACGTTTACTATTGACAATTATACGTGGACCAGTATCATATGAAGATCTTCGACCAGTGGATGGTCATCTTTACAACAGATTTAAAGAGGTATGCTTGGCAAAAAGATTGTTAGAAAACAATGGAGAGTAGATTTCATGTTTGGAAGAAGCTTCTGTGATGCGTTCAAGATCGCAACTTTGACCTTTATTTGTCACATTATTCATTTATTGCTCTCCAAATGAGCCTGCAAATTTGTAGCAGCAATTTTGGCATCAAATGTGCGATGATCTTAGACATTGGCTACAAATGCAACAACATACAATAAATCGTTGGCCAATATACCAGGAATGCCACAATTAATAATTCCTTGGAACCTCCATCGCCCCAATCCTTTGATTGCTGAACAATGTGATTAGAATCAAGATAACCTCATGTTAATCATCAATGAGTGTGTACCTAATCTGACTGTAGAACAAACTATTGCTTATCAAGAAGTTTTAAAATTAGTGGATGAACATAGTAGAAGGATGTTTTTTCTTGATGGACTAGTTGGAATACGAAAAACATATGTGTATAATACAATTGCAGCAAAACTTCGGAGCGAAGGAAAGATTGTAATATGTGTAGCTTCATCTGGTATTGCTGCAATTTTCCTTGATGGTAGACACCCATTTAACTTTTATACTTCCAATTGAGATTAATGAAGATTCAATATGTGCGATAGATAAAACATTGGATCGTGCAGATCTTCTATATGAAGCATCATTGATCATTTGGGATGAAGTCCCCATGCAACATCGTCATTGTCCAGAGGTAGTTGGTCATACCATGCGTGACCTTAGTGACAATAATAATAGTTTTGGAGGTTAAACTATAGTTTTTGGAGGTGACTTTCGTTAAATTCTTCCAGTTATTATCAAAGATTCAAGGGCACAAATAGTAGCAGCTTCACTCCAAAGATCAATTTTATGGCCAAAAATGCGCATATTGACATTACGGCAGAATATGCGCTTGAGAGCAACATATTTGAAAAATCAAGATTTTGCAAATTGGCTCCTTCAAGTTGGAAATGGTTGAATTCCAACTGATGCAAATGGTTGCATTGTACTACTTGAACAAGTAGTCAATTGTCAAGAAATAGTATCCTTCATTCGAGAAATTTATAGTACTATACAAAATATTCATTCACAAAATGCTGAATATTTTAAAGAACGAACCATTTTATCAACTCAAAATGAAATTGTTGATGATATCAACAAAGATGTCCTTCAAATATTTCTAGGGGAGTCACAAACATTCTTGAGTGTAGACACTCCAATTTTAGAGGTTGGTGCTGACAATCATAATATATATCCTATCGAATATCTCAATTCTTTAGAGTTGTTTGGATTGTCACCTGCAAAGCTAGAACTCAAGGTTGGATGTCCTATTATGTTACTTCACAATATTGCTCTAAAATGTGGTCTCTGTAATGGCTCTCGCCTCATAGTGATACAACTCAATAACCATGTCATTGAAGCCCGGATTTTAACCGGAAGACATGTAGAAGAAATAACTTTTGTTCTAAGAATTATACTTCAACCAACAATAGCAGATGTACCTTTCAAATTTTCAAGGAGACAATTTCCCATGAAATTGGCTTTCGCTATGACTATTAACAAATCACAAGGTCAATCTGTTAAATATGTAGGTGTAGATTTGCGGACCCCAGTGTTCTCACACGGTCAATTGTATGTAGCACTTTTGCGGACAACATCCATCCAATCATTAAAGGTGCTTCTACTTGAACCTATCGAAAAAGCAATGAATATTGTATACCCCAAAGTTTTAATATAAATTCTATAGGTTGAAATCATTTTTTTTGAATTGTTTTGTCCCTTGACTCTAAATAGCCCCTCTAACTTTATTCATGCTAACTCACCATGGGCCTCATATATTGAACATTTAAGTATTCATCTTTATTAAATATTTGATTAATGTACAAATTAATTTTTTCAATAATAACATGAAAAACATAAACTTGATAAAATCATGACAAAATTTGGGCCAATGGCAAAGGCTGTTTGTTTTAATTTGATTTGTTTTGTTATGTTGAGATCTCTTGGACCATGCAACTTGGATAATGTTTAGGATATTGTTGGAAAGCCCTCGGTAAAGAGAGGTATTTGGACTTTGTTTCATGGCATTCTGACTCACAACAAAAAAGATATTTAATATTTAATATTTTAAATTTTAAATTTTTTTTTTAGAATTATTTTGATGATTGTGGGAATAGTACAAGGAACACTAGATGTTGAGATCTCGTGGACCATGCATCTTCTGGTCAAGTTCTTGGTATTGTCGGAAAGCTCTCAACGAGGAAGGGTGCATGGACTTTGTTTCATGGTGTTTGAACCTACGGTGAGAAAGTTATTGAATTTTGAAGTTTTTATGAACTAAAAAATTAGAAAATTATTTTTATTTTTGTTTTGATTGTGGCAACGGCACATGCCACACTAGTATTTTATAAATCATACTATTATCTATTCAAACATATAGGACATGAAATTTCTTTTTTCTAACAAAGAATGAGTGTCTTATCTCTACATTAAATTAGGATGTTTGTTTTGTTTTGTTTTGTTTGTTTTGTTTTGTTTGTCACGTTGAGATCTCCTGGACCATGCCTCCCCCGGTCACATGCTTGGTACTGTCAGAAAGCCCTCGGCGAGGAGGTGCACCGGCTTGGTTTTGTGGCCTTTGGACGAACGGTGAGAAAGTTATGCATTTTGAGTTATTTTTTATTCTTAAAAATTAGAAAATTACTTTTACTTATATTTTGGTCACAATCTTGGTACCGTCAGAAAGCCCTCGGTAAGGAAGCCCTTGGTTTTGTGGCGTTTCAACTCACGGTGAGAAAGTTATTGAATTTTGAAGTATTTTTATGAGCTAAATAATTAAAAAATTACTTTTACTTTTGTTTTGACTGTGGCAATGGCACAAGGCACACTAGTCTATACCTTAAATCAAGTTGTTTGTTTTGTTTGTTTGTTATGTTTTGTTTATTTGTCACGTTGAGATCTCCTGGACCATGCGTCCCCCAGTCACGTGCTTGGTACCGTTGGGAAGCCCTTAGCGAGGAGGGGTGCACCAGCTTAGTTTCGTGGCGTTCAAACATACGGTTTGAAAGTTATTGAATTTTGAAGTTTTTATGAACTAAAAAATTAGAAAATTACTTTTACTTTTCTGTGGCAACGGCACAGGGCACGCTAGTATGTTTGAAATGTACATTCTCTAAACCGCTAAACTGCTATAAAATCGTGGGACAACATCGCTCTTTCTAGATGGATGTACATACTTTTGGATGAATAAATGGGTTATCATCCACATTTTGCAAGTTTCATCTGAAAACAGCTTCATCACTCTCGTGAAGATCGCATTCCAACGCTCAATTCAAGCTCGTCGTCGTCTTGATCGTGCTCTGCTTTGCGCCTCCGCTAGGGTTTGCATTTGCGTCTTCTGCTGCAGATCGTCGTCGTCCTTACAAGATGGTGGCTCCCGTTATTGGCCGACCCCTCACGCAGGTGGTCTTCGGCGAGGCGAAGCGCAACTGGCCTTTCGTGTTCGGCTTCGCCGTCACCTTCACGCTCGTCGCCAAGCTCACCGCGAGCCTTGACCGTGAGTACTCTCGCTCGTCCAAGGCCTCTTCTCATTGTAGTAACTCGTTGCATGTTTACGCACTTGCATTACCGCACAGGATGAATTTCTGCATAAGAGGTGAATTCGTGAAGATTTCTTCTAGTTGGAGTTAGACTAGGTTTCTTCTCTTCATCTGTGAGTCGCTCAGTGCATCATGTCTGCAATAATTCTACGTTTTTCTATTTTGAAAGGCTACCATTAGATTCTCTACTGGCTGGGTGAAGACATTGATCTCTTTGGACGAATCTTGATTGAATCAGAAGTCTTTCTCGATTCATATAGAAATTCTAGTGCGGGAATTCATCCTAGTGTTTTGTTTGTGACACATTGGAATTGGCTATGACACCTTGATCCTTAGTATCTATGATATCCATCCTTCAATTTTTTTACATAAAGATACGATGAGAACAAGGTCGAGGGATGCAAATAAAGGATATAGTGGAAGCATACATGCATCTGGTTGCATATCAGTGGCTGTTGAACCAAGCGAGAATAATACTTTGGCAGTGGAGCTACTCAGCATCAATGGCTAAAGAGTGTTACGAAGTCACACAGGGTATTGTTGTCGGTAATTGTAATCGGTAATTTATGTGGGAGTGCTAGCACCGTGTAGTTATCTAAGATAGGTTCTATTTGGGTGCTCATGAATCAAGGACTTACGAATTTATTACTTGATAACATGTTCATCTTTTCTTATAGCTCTGTGTTATGTTCATTTTGCAGCGAAGGAGGCTCACAAGTCAAAGTTTGTTGATCCCTATGGACACCATTGGTATGTATTCTAAGTTCTCCTGTTGGTTCTGTGTTTTGTTTTTTTGGACCCCTAAAGGACCAATTAGAAGTGCTCAGTAAAATATAGGACATTTTTTCGTTTATTGTTTAATCAAACCATGCAATATTTTTCACTGATTGTAGGTGTATGAAATTGGCCACATATTCGATTATATTTTTCACAGTGTGATCAGTCGAATTTGCCATTTTAATGGCATGAATCCTTGGTCTTTTATAGCTTAAGTGTCCGTTACGAGTTGTGCTGTAAGATGATTTCTGTCGTCGAAAATTTCAGTATATTCGTGCATCTCAGCCACTGGTGATGATAGTGTGAACCTGTTTGAGGTGCAGCGGTTATCACGCTTTTAAGTGACAAATGTACAGCTTTGGAACCTCATTCCTCGTCACTTTTGGAAGGATGAATACTAAATTGCTGTGGTTGACTTTGCAGATCGTGGATATTTTGAGATAGAAGAGGCAATCGTGTGAGACCTGCGGGAACGATGGGTGTGGAGAGCAAGCCAGGTTTGAACGGCTAGCGATCAGTATCAGCACAGTAGTAGTGTGAGGTCGCCAGCTTGATGTACACCTCTTTAGAGAAACTCTAACTACTTTCATCTTTGAAAGTTGCGTTTCTCTGAGTTTCGCCATGTTCTTGCGGTCGGCATCTTAGAAGCTTATGGATGCATGCAAAGCTGGAAGTCTCGAGTACAATGCATTTGTATTTTCATTCATGGAATTCGTGCTTGGAAGATTTGGAGGGTTGTGCCTAGAATAAACTCAATAGATTGGTACGGTCACTTGAGAGTCTCAATTGCCATTTTATCAGTTGGGAAGTTGCTGTTGGATACTAATGCAAATTCTGTGAGCTGCGAAGATTTTCCTGCGTGGAACAGCTATCTTGTCGTAAGCGATCTAAATCCAGAGCCTATCAAGTGCCCTCAATAATGTAAGCTTTAAGCTGCTCCAGAATGTTATGGATGTATTTCAATGAAGCTGCAAAGAAAAATACCAGCCCAAGGAGTGGGATCCTCTGCAAATCTCTCCCGAAACAAGCAAGCGAACTCCTTCCACTTCACTTTCTCCAAGTCCAATTCCCGAGCCCACGCATAGGCTCCCTTAAACAAGCCCCAAAGCACCATTGGACCTTCTTGGTGTTTCCTGCCCAGCCGGCAAGCGTGGAACAGTGCTATCCACTTCTTAGCTCCCTGCTCATCTTTATCGCCGTAGAACGGGGGACTGTCGACATCCCCGGGCTTGGCAGCAGGGAAATCCATGCCTTACGTTTGCTTGATGTTGTACCTAATGGAAGAGCACAACGCATATTTGGCGGTATTCGGATGATCTGGGTGACAGGTTGTACAGTTCATTCTCTAACCAAGTTCTCAAAGCTTTAGTTGCACGCCTCCCTCAAGTAAAATTGCAAAATTGAATGAGTTTTACGAACTGCTGGGAAGGATATCCCAATTAAGTCGTCACTCAAGGAAAGTCAGGGACTCTGTCGGTAATATGACATGAAATCAGTCTTGAAATCCTCACAAGATACATGTGATTTTCTTCGAATCTTGAATAGCCTTATTAAACGTACATCCTTTTTTCCATCAAAAAGACTTCTTTGAAGCTCTCTCCTAGCCAATGGACTGTTCCACCATCCTCTTTGCTTTTCTCTGCGATTGGTATCATTCTTAAGGATCCACATAAGCTTACTTAGGATTTCTTCCCTGGAGGATGATCTTCCAATTGGCTCACAAAATGGAATGTAACATTCTGTACTCCACGGAAAGTTAAGAATACTCGAAGACTACTTGAAAGAGTTCCAGTTTTAGCAAAAGCCAGAGATCGTAACCATTTCCTTGCATGGAGGACAGGAGCTGCTTCAGAATTAGAAGATTCGCAAGAGAGAAAATTTATCATTATTTCAGACGATCGCTTCCTACCAATTAAATATTCCATAACTCTGGGAGATAACTCTTCACACTACGACTATGAGTGTTCCAAATAATCTGAAACTGCCCTGTACCCAGATCATGTACTACATTCAGTACTACTATTATAGCTTTCAGATATACTAGTAGCTTAGTTCAATGTTGCAAGGCTACTCTGAACCGGGGGGGCAGAATTTCCTTTATGCACAAATTTTTGACACTTGGCTACAACCAAATGATCTTGGCTATTTTTTGTACTGGAAATTTTAATTTTTTTGGAGGAACAGCCAAATTATTGCTGCATTTAAAGACTAATAGCCAAATTTTATTTAGGTATCACCTAATTTTCATATAGGTATCACCAAGTATCACCCAAGTATTACATGAGTATTGAAGAACCAAGGCTCCTTTTCGAAAATGAAAAAAAAAAAAAATTGCGAGGGGGTATCTCTGTGGGCCAACCAAATTTTCCAATTGGGGGAGATACAAATGAAGCAATAAATATATGAATACACTCACTATTCTTCCTATTGTTCTTGAGTCAAGCCTGGTGCTAAATTTTAAGGTAGAAGCACTAGTAGTAGATCATTTAAGCAATTTTGGAGCAGATGGTGAAGAGTATGAGGTGGTGGAAATTTTTTCCCTTATAGGAAGATAGGAAATATAGGGATGCTTAATTTTCAGAATTTATTCCCGAAATTGAAGTTACCGTGAATTTCAAGAGCCAAAAAGTATTGTTGACCCATAGTCAATGTCTAGAGTATTCTAATTTTGATCATTGAAGAACTACTTTCTTGCTCACTACTTCCTACTTTCATACTCACTACTTTGGGACATGTGTCCTTCAAAAGAACCAAAAAAAACATTCTAAGCTTGAGTTCCAACCTAAGGTTGGAAATAACACATCCTATAGGTTGGGTAGTAAGCATAGTTGACAACTGGTGCTTTTACCTCAACTATGATGCGAGCATCTAAATCACCAAATTTGATAAACCCAACTACAAATCCCATTGCCACCTCTATGTCAAAACTTTGTATTGGGACTATTAGAATTACTTCTTTAATTCTGCTAGGGGCTTCTAGAAATTGTGAGTAGTTTATTTTTATTAAGATTCTAGGATGTGCATCAATAATGTGTCCATCAAGTAAGGTATGAGGTGGAAACACCTAAAGGTAACATTTTTTTTTCTCCAAGACTATAAAATGACCTTAAATGTAGAACATTTCTAAGAATCAAAACCACCACAATTTTTTAGATGCAACCATTAAGAGGCGAGGAGATTTTTTAAGCAACTAATGAAAGTTGAAACATTTTGTTCTTAAAGGGTGCCCATTCAAGGTGGATCTAGTGTTAACTATAGGCTATTATACTTGTCAATTTACCTCATAGTATCTTCTAACCTTAGCTCTTTTTTTTCTTAAAAGCAAATACAAACCATTCCTCTTCCAAAAGCAACTCAGTGTGAGCCTCTCTTCTTCTCTTTCAAACAATGATTTTGTATCATGGTTGGCAAGGTTTTTAGGTTTTAGGGTTGCACAATGGATAAAAGTCATCTAAATAAGTATTGTCCATTGCTCTTACTTTGATGTAGATTAAGGCCATTCCTAGAAAGGAGACAATAGATAGTGGAAGTTCGGAAAAAATTAAGATTAAAAATTAAATTTTGTATTAAATATGAGAAATGCTTACCAAACTAATTTTTCAACTTTAATTAATTATATGGCATGAAATGTTGACCTTAATACCTTAACCCCTAAATGTACGAGGCACCAAATTTTGGTGTCAACAATACTTTGAAGTAAAATACTATCCAACTAAGTTGATATTTTTAGTAGTTTATATTTTTGACAATTTTTTTTGAAGTCTAGTTTAGCATCAAAAATTTGATTTTGAAAATGATTCATAATATTTTTTCTATTTAAGATTTTGTGCAAGGGTGTCTATTGTAATCTTGACTTCCACAGTGTTGAAGGCTCTTAGAAATGAGCCTCAAATACACTAGATCTTGGAGAAAAAATCACATTAAAAATTCATTTAAAAAAATTGTAGAGTAGATTTTGAGAAGCCAAAAATTGATTGGGCTTATGCATGTTAGGCCCTTCAACCTCATTTTTTAAGTGACCAACTTTTTAGATTTGACATGCAAAAAGAGAGTTGAAAGATTTTCATAGTTTTAACACTTTGATGATTAAACATTATAATCTTTCAATTCATAAGTGGTATTGTTGTGTTTTCTTTTCCTATGTGATCTCTAACATGCCTAGTTTGAATTTGTGCGGTTACAATTTAAAAAATTGATACAACTTATCAAAATGTTGACTTTTTGTTCAATTCAAGCAAATTCCAAGAAGCTCAAAACTAGCCTTGGGCATTTAGAGGTTAACTAGCGGTTGGTGCTTGCTATGCTACGCATTCATCATTAGATTTTTATAAGAATTTTTATATATTAGATAGGCAGAAGAAAAATTTCAATAAATCTTCAAATAAAAATGACTAAAATCTTCATATAATTTTTTTTATGAGTAAGCCTATATTGAAAGGTACAATAGAAATTTATTGAATGATGAATGAAACATATGCAATGGTAAATACTATAAAAAGATATACATACATTAGAATGCATTAGAAATTTGACTCCATTGTTACAAAAATTTGGCAACCCAAATTGAAGAATTAAAAAGAAAAACTTATAAATCTCAAAAACTTTGTAAACAACTTAATTGTTGTAGAATCCAAAATCGCTTCAATTGAATAAATTTCTCAAAATCATTTGGTAGTAGCAATAGAAAATTGAAATCATAAAAGCTTGAAGCTCACAAAAGCACAAAATCATAGAATTGCAAAGAAGTGTAAAGCCAAGAGAAGCAATGGAATTGCTACCTCTATAATATCATTCTATGGATCTTCTTTAATATCACCTCAATTGCAAGGACTATATTATTTCTATAATATCATCCTTTGTAAAAAGTGATATTACAAAAGTGATTGCAAACTGCTACTCTATTTCTGTAATATCACATTGTATGAAAATACGATTTCTATGTATGCATGATTGAAAATATTTTTACAAAATATTTAAAATAATTATTTTAAAGACTTATCAAAATCATGCATTCTATTCAAAATCATGCATTCTATTCAAATATATCAAATTTTGACTAATATGTGATACAATAAATGCGTAGCATAGCAAGCACGAGCCCCTAGTAATAATGGTAGCATTTGTGATATTACAGAGGGACTTATGATTTTAGTAGTATGATAGGTACCATACTCCATATTTTCAACTTGGAGAGTTTGCAAAATATTGTTAGAGTGTTGAAAAATTACAAAACCTTACGAAACCACTTGGAGTGCATTTCTCTTGAGCTTGCTAATAATCTCATAAGAAATTGGTCATTAGTAAGACTTTTGAGATAGTGAGATTAAAAAAACAATTGCTTTTAGGTGTTTTTACCTTAGTACACATGTAATTGTCACTAACAACAATTCATCTTCTATGATATTCCTAAACAAAAACTATTTCCATTGGATGTGATTGACAAGTGTTCAACATTGTATTGTGTATAACTTGGACACCATGTGAATATATGAATTTTCAAAGTATTGTCAAGAAATGGAGTAAATAATCAATCCTAAGCTCTCATAAACTTTCATGTTTGATTGTGTACATCTTATGTAATCAATGTTTAATTTTAGTTTTAGTTTTAATTTTTTTCAAATATAAATATTGCTTTTGGGGTGGTGATGATTATAGGTGCAACTTAGAAGGGCACTAGACATGAGGGGAGGTCACTTTATGGATATTTTGTATCCCACGTGCAACAAAGTGATTTTTTGACCCTGGAATATACTATAATTTCAACCTATAATTTTGAACTTTGATTAGTAATGACTATAGATTTCTATTTCCAAAAATTCCCAACTCAAATGACATTTAAAATGACTATTATAATAGGTTGAAAAATGAACTAAAATGGCATGTTTTTTAACTCAAACATTTGTAGAGAATACATTTGGATGACCGTTGCATCAATATTCAAGAAAAATAAATTTTCAATAGAGTTATTTTTAGGACTTTTTTGTTCATTTTTTAGACAATTTTTTATGAAGTAAGGGGTCTAAAGTTATTTTCAACTTTATAGTGTATCTTTTTTCTTCAAAAGTTTGTAACTAATTATTATCAATTTAAAAATACCAATAAATCAAAATACAAACTTTCAAAGTAGGAAAACCTATTCAAAATTTTTTATTTTCTTTAAATTAAATTTTATGAAATAAATAAGGGGTCCAAAATCTTTGCATCACGTGGATTGTATAAATGCATAGAGTGACCTCCCCTCGACTAGACACTTTGTTCATTACAGTGATGAAAAACATTTTACATTCATCCTCATCCATCTTCTTTTGCCTATTTTCAATCTACCACATTTTATTTTTTTGCATTATGAGAATCCACTTCATGTTGTTTCATGTGATCCTAGCCACACTACACTACCATACATTGTAATTACATCCTATACAAAATCATTTCTTTAGTGGTTGAATTTTTACTCATTGACTCAATTTAGAATTTTTCGAAGTTCATTTTAGAGGGTTTGGAATATCATACGACCTTTAATACTATTCAAAATATTTCATGATTTTTAACAACTTTACCAATACTCGAAACTTTATTGATACTTACAACTTTATTAATATTCATGACTTCGACTTCTAGGTTTCTTTTTGAAGATTAACCCAGAAACGATGACGAGGCCATTTTGTGGCTTTTTGATGAATGTTTCTTGAACTGTAGAGAGTTGGGAAGCAGTTTTTCATCCACTTCTTTCTTGTTGACCTTCCATGTTGGGTTATGAAGATAATCTAGTTGAGTTTGGAGTTATGCTATTGTTTGTCCTCACATAAATGAGAAGTTACTTAAAAAAACGGATCACAAAATATGCTATTTTATTATATTTTAAAAAGTTGTTGTTCCTTGCTTTAAATCTGAAATTTCTCTACAAAAATGATATTTTTTGAATTTAAGCCCAACTAACAAAATAAAGTTCATTCACTCTAGTTTCTACTCCAATTTGAATTTTGAAAAAATTCCTAATAATCAATTTTTCATTGCAGTTTGAACTTTGGATGTATTTTCAATGTCTACTACGTTATAATTATAGAATGGCACGGAAAATGAGTTGACACCATGTTGTTCATCACTATAATATGCACACATGGTGAAATTTTCAGATTTTTTGAAATAATTTTCTATTTGATATGATTTTTCTTCATTATATCTACAAAAATTCACAAAAAAAACAATTATTTACAAAAAAATCTAAAATTTTGGTGCAACAAAGAAGGCATTTTGTTTCATCTCTGAAAAATAAATTAAATTTTTTTCATACATATCTTGTTGCAAAATGGCAACAAACTGAGTGATGACAATGAGGCTTGAAATCAGTGGTCATAGGTCCGTCATTTAAGGGTTAAGATTATTTTCATTAATATTTTCTACACTATTCAATTATGCCACGCTATAATTTCTGACCCCAGCGTAGGGCACTCTTGTTGCCGTTGTCATTCCTCTACAGAACCTCTTGTTTTAGATTCTTCATCGAAAACCACGCTCATTTTCTAAAATCCAGAAGAGTTGGGGCTTAGGGTTCAGAGTTGTGTAGCGATCGAGCAGGCAGGATTGAAAGAGGTGGACCTATTGACACAAGTGGATTCGTGTTGGATGTTTTGCCTCTGTAGGGCCTTTTACTTTAGTTCCTTCATCGAAAAGCATTGGAATTTCTGCTCATTTTCTAAAATCCAAAAGACTTGGGGCTTACTTAGGGTTTGGAGTTTTGTAGCGATCGAGCATGCAGGATTCATTGATCTAAATTTTGCAAAAAACAGTCTCCACTGATCAGCGCCTCGCGGTGAGAAGTCTCAGCGGTTAGAATTTAGGGTTCGTCTCTCTCATTCCCTCGCGCAACTTTCCCTCGTTGATTCGGGTGAATCCGATTTTCCAGTTCCTTGTTTCCGAAGAAATGGTAGAGGGTTTGCTAAATTTCTCTGAAGCGGGGTGATTGCAGTGTAAAGCTAGCTCATGTTTGTGTAAATGCAATGGACGAAACTCGTGACTGTGGCTATCGGTGGTGATGTATGCAGAATCCGGTAAGCTCAATACTTAGGATTCTACCACAGAGCTGGGACAGTGCTACCTAAACTCTGGCAAACAGCAGGTGAGTGGCATCGTAGGAGCGGTTTTTAATCACTTCATTGTGTGTCCAGCCCTTAGCTTCCGGTGAACGGTTTTGAAGCAGCTCTTCCGTGCTTCGTCCCGTGTTTCGATTGTGTCCGTCAAGCCCTGCAGAGGCAAACCATTCACCGGAAACCTTAAATTAGTTGGGACTGTAGACCTTAGACAACAACTTGTGTGTTACTGCTTTGGTATGCAAGTAAAATCGCTTTGATTTGGAAAACGGGTAGAAAGAAATACGGTGACCGTGACGACCCTTACCATCTGGAATTTTAGGTTTCAAGTTTTTGTAGGGCTTTTCCGTTTGTAGTTGTTTCTGCGGCGAGCGATTGTTAGGATTGTGCGACGAATTCACTCACCGTTGTGGTGTTAGGGTTTGCAGCAGGTCTCGCGATTTGAACGAAGAAATCTGCGTGTGGAAGGGGCAGGATGTCGGCAGTGGGGAAGAAGAAGGGACTGCTGGAGGTGTTCAAATTTGGCACCTACATTGCCATACCGATTGTCATGATGTACGCTTTTGCAAACAACTCCGAGAATTTAGAGAGAATCATTCGCAACGTAAGAGGATCCTCTTTAAGTCGCTTTCTCTTTCAAGTCTCTATTTTCTACTGTTTTAGTTTGTGATGGCTGTTTCATATGTGCCTTCTTCTTGCTAAGATTTGGAAATTGAGTTTATCGTCTTTTCATGGGGAGAGAGAGTAAGGAATGGTTTGAAAATGTTGAAAGTTATGGTGCCCAATCTGAAGTTGGGTCAGATCATCAGTATGCAAGTATCTCCTTCTAACCGCAATGAATGAATGCTTCTGCCAGCGCTCGTATGTGGTGTACCCTCCGGAAGGACCTCGTCCTCCGTCAGGGGATGAAATTCGGGACATGATCAAGAAAAACAAGACAGGCTCATAGACTTTGGAACACAGATGCAGGTCTCCATTGTTAAAACTTGTTTGGAAGCTGAAGATAATCACATCAGTTTGTGTAGAGAGCCTGAGGTGATCATCTGCATTTTAATATGCAAAGAGATTGCAGAGATTTCATTTTTCTGGGTCCTATTATTTATTTCTTGTTTTTGGGAACACAAGTGAAGAAATTTCATTGCAAGTGTGACCCTCCTCTAAAAGTTTATAAGGATTAACCCCTAAATGGATTAATCCCTAAATAGTTTGCACTACCTTTCATTTCTTAGTATGTAAAAATGTGCAGTTTTGAATACAAACTTTTGTGGAAATTATTAGGATTTATCGATTGCATTGAATTTTTCTGTGTATATTGAATGTCCAAATTGTGTCGCTCATAAAAAAATTGGACACTTGTAATTTTAAAAATTAGCTATTTGTAAGAATCACATAAGCAATTGTGGACATTATCTGGTGGACATTATCTGGAGTAGCGCAAGGCGAAGCGCATATTTTCAGAGATAGAAATGATGGGGATTGTCAAAA
Organism: Climacium dendroides; assembly: GCA_950106755.1. Taxonomy (NCBI): domain Eukaryota; kingdom Viridiplantae; phylum Streptophyta; class Bryopsida; order Hypnales; family Climaciaceae; genus Climacium; species Climacium dendroides. Next base: position 27,415,492 of record OX467086.1, read on the forward strand.
ATTTGGTAATTTTATTGCTTGAATTGAAATTACTATGAATTTCAAAAGGCAAAAGTTGTTCTGGACCCCAATGTCTAGAGTCATCCAATTCAGATCATTCAAGAACTACTTTCCCACTTCCTACTTTCTTGCTCACTATTTTGGGACATCTTATGACCTTCTAGTTCCAACCTTGAAAAGGAGGAAAAAACATATTCCAAATTTTGGTTGAAAATTTGTTTGAACCTTTGTTAGAAATAACTACATCCTACTTTAGCTAGAAGACAAGCATGATTCAATGCCCTTGAATTCTTACACACTGTACGCATGGGAGTGACCTTCACTCTTTTTGAAGGACAAGGATTAAAATTGAAATGTGAAAACTTCTTTGTTTAGAACTCAAACATTTTCTATCCTTTTAATAGGTTGTTTCTACTCAACTAGCCAATGACAATGGAGGAGGGTTGTGTGTAATTGGTATCTACTTCAATTGATGTATCTTAACTCCTAAAGATTTTTTACTATGTTTTCACCAAAACCGCTCCAAAATTGTCATTTTTAGTATAAGTACCAAATTTTTTTTAAAACATTTTTAGACACATGTAATTGTAAGATCTTGTAGTTAACTGTGAAAAAAAATTCAGAGCCACAACAACGAACAAACACATCTCAAGGACTGAGCACCGTGTTTTTTTTTTGGCAATATTAGCAATTGAGTGCCACGGACAGCAAGGAGAATTCAATGTCCCTAGCACTCAATGGCTATGAGCAACAGATAAAATTTGTATTCTAGTCAACAGAGCGAATCGCATCCGACACGAGTGGAACGCATCATTGAATGGCTTTTGAAGTACATTTTTTTTACTGCAACCGTATCCTCCTCAGGAAATGACACTTTGCAATTCAACAATTTCCACTTTTTTAATCATAAACGATGCTGAGGACATTGAACGACAAATGATCTTTTCATGGAGGACAAAAGTGCAACTATTCATCCTCTAAATCTTGTGTGAAAAGGAAAGGTCTTCTACAGTAGTTTGATTTTCATCAAGTGCTTTTGCATTTTTTTAAGCCAACAATTCACATAGTACCAAACCAAATGATTTCGTTGGTGACTGGTTCATCCTTTAAAGGTTAAAATATTAAAATATTACAAATTTAAAAGGATTTTAGTAGTGCCTATAGTGTCTTCTATATATAGGTACAATGGCCCAAAATTCAAGGCAACCCAATTGTAACCTCTATAGTTTAATACTATTTTGCTCAATTTCATTCTAAGGTACAATTATTCAAAATTGATAATGGCACAATTACAACTTGTACAATTTAGTGAACCCAATTTTACTCAATTCCATTCTCATCAAACAAAAACTATACAACTTGGTTTCACATCAAGATAGTAATTAACCAAAAAATAATCCAATTATTTTATGAACAATTTTATGAATAGGTACATACTTTGTTTCTACATGAAAGTCATACATTGGAATTTTTGTCCTATACAATATTATAAGGTTTATACACATTGTAAAAAATTCACTCAGTTTCTAACAATTTGAAGGGATGCTTCTCAATTATCATTGCAACATTATATGGAAACAAACATGAGAGCCTAGTAAAAGGAAGAATATAGATCTAGGCAATATCAATGACAACTTGAAAAGAATTTAGTCATAAGATTTTCATTTTTACAAGATTTTTTCTTTCTATATTTATATGAAGTGATTTAGAGCCTTGCACAAATATTATGAGGCAATGAATGAATATGCTACAAAAATAGACAAAATTATTTTTTCAACATATTTGGATGAACCTCATCCACTTATAAAGTTCCTAAAACTAATTCTTGAAACCCTTCATAATTCATCTAGTGGACATTATGACTCTTGAGCAGGCAAATTTCTAAAAGTAGTTGCGATTTTAGAAAGGACATTAGAAATTGTATTATGCACCTCATTAGCTTGAGTTCTTTAAATGGCTATGTTAGTCATAAGCAATGATGTCCATCAATAAAATCCATCAAAAAGTCAATGTTGGTTCTTAAGGATTTGATGTAAGGCACAAAGTGGTGCATATAGGATCTACTATACCTTAGTGACACTAACAACATCTTAGTGTTTATGTCTTTTGAGCACATTATGACAAAAAACTCATTTTTCTAATTTATTAATTCACTATTTAAATGACTAAATTAATTTAAAAATATTTTTTACCCCCTCCATATTTTTTTTTACAACTATTGATATAGAATATCAATACTATATCTTTTATCAATATTTGCATTAGATGATTTTGGGAGGTTTGGGAGGGCCATTTCAGGCTTGTTCCCAATGTTAGTCTCCCCAATAGATTTTGGCAAATGGCTGTTTCCAAAAAAGAAATTAAAAGAAATTACATTCTTGAAATGAAGAAAAAAATTCAAAAACTGACAGTCATTTGGCCACGTCAGCGAGCTACTGTGGCCCTCTGCAGGGCAAGTCTTGCAGTTTGGGAACTGTTGTACGTTCACTCTTGCCATACCAAATTGTTCTTCACTGTAACATAACTTGACAAGCAATCTATTAAGCCAATTATCTATGAGTTTTAATTATTTTTTGTATCATCTATGGATAGTGCTTTGGACTAAATAATCTTGCAATAATGAAGCAAACACATCATTCTAAAAACCTTGAGTTCAAATTGTCTATGAATGCTTGAATGTATTATTTGCAAATCTTTTGCCAAATTTGAAACTTCCATTACTTAAGAACCCATGTACTACATGAATATGCAAAACATAGTCTTGAAAAGTATCATCTAACTTTAAGCCATTATCCATGTATCTTATAGATGTATTATTGTATATTCCTTTGGCTCATATCTACCTTAGTTGTTGAGCTAAGTATATACCATATTTACAACAATCCTAATAACCAAGGCTTTGAAATTGATACCTTGGGGTCTTTTGTTTGACTTTCAATTTTTAGTCTAGCCCTTCAAATGGAAGGTCACATTTTCCCCCCTTCACGATTGCAAGGTCAATTAATTTTTTTTCCTTCATTTCAAGGGCACACATTTTTGCCGCCCTCTTCATTTAGAGTCTCTTTGCAATGTTAAGGGCATTGCATCCTTCAAAATATATCACTGCTGCACACTCTCCCAATGTGATGACGTGCAAAACTTGTGAACTGGAAGCTCATTATGAACTAGAGACTATTTAAAAATGATTCTCATCTCATTTAGCCAATAGCCAGACTGTTTACCGTGCTGGATTGAGGATGCTCTACTTTTGCAAAGAGACTCTAAATTTTTGCCGTCACTACAGTGTAGGAGAACTGATCGGTGTAACTTACTGTAGCAGCGAAACTACCTCAATTTCAGGCAGGTCTTCAAATAGACAGTATTTATGACAATGAGTACCTCGTGTTGTCAGTGTGCGTAGCGAGAACCATCTGCAGACGCAAGAGAGTGATTCTTTGAGATGCGTATCCTTCCCCTTTACAACCAGGTTGAGCTCTTTGGGGGAATGCGTATTCTTCCCCTCTGCTAGCAGTTTGAGTTCTTCCCCTCCTCAAGCCCATTTGCCATTTCCAACCATCCTACTTGCAACAGATTGCAGATTCATACTTAGAGTGAAAGGCAGGGCTATGATGGTCTTCGCATTAGCATCCAAGATTATTTCCGTGTTGGAAAGACTAGCACTCCTGTTTTTGGTTGCTTCTCCATCAGCAGATGGGACTCAGGTGCGCTCACTGAATAGTCTGAATACTTTCTTAGCACCCTTACCATTTCCTCAAACTAATTTGTTGGTTTGGGCCTCGTGTCTTCAATGTTCGGCTGCTGAATTCACAACAGTAGCGGATCGTTCAGTGCTCTGACGATACCTGACAAAGCGACTCAATTTCTGTGGACAAAGCGTCGTTTCCCTCACTTACGCCTCTTCGTAGACTTTGGGTTGGCAAATCTCCTTCTTTGTGCTTAATTTGGACTCGGTATTTGAGCTCCGCTACTGCTTGGGTGGTTTGCGTTGCCAAAAAGTGAGCTCGATTTCGAGAGATGAAGCTCCGTTTCAAGTCTTGTTGTAAAAGTTTGGCTTTGCGATGATTTGAACAGGGGTTTGAGCTTCAGGTCGGGGTGGGCACAGGGACGGAATTCAGATGGTTTCGGTTCTCTGTCAATGGCAATAAGTAATGCCGTTGTCCTTATGGGACTTTCTCACTGGGTCTCTTAGAAAAGTGCATACTTTGACATAGGAATGAGTGATTTTACATAACTTCTTACTGCACAAAGTGGTCTTTTTTCTCGTGTGTGTCATTGGTGTGTGTCATAGATGGGTAAGATATTGTAGTGGCTTGAATCTTCACATAAATTTTGAGGCCTTAAACTCATTTTCATATTCAGCTAGCATGTTCATAGGATTGATTGTTGGTAGTTGTGTTTGTATGTAGGATGTGGGTTCCCTTGCATATGGGGCATTGAGTTTGCAATCTTGTTTGGCCAATGGAGGGGTTCGTTCGGCATTCCCTGATAGCATTGACTACAACCTTGCCCGAGTGGGGTGGAATGCACGACAATTGTATAAGCCAGTGGCATTTGTATTTCCCACCACAGTCAACCAAGTGCAACACATACTCGCTTGCTCCCTTCAAGTCGGTGTTGGCATTGTGCCGCGTGGCGGTGGACACTCCTTTGAAGACTACTCACTAGGTAAAGGGACCATGTCCTAAATTGGGGTAACACAATCTTTTCATTGTCACTTTCTTTTAAAAAATGCAAGGACACCAATCTTGTTGGGCTAATAAGTTTATTGCCCTTAAATGCTCTGAAAGATGATGCTTTAGATTGATTGTGGAATCTCAATTTACACAAACATATTTCACTTGTGTGGCATGGTGCAAAGAAGAGCCTAGGTACGATTGATAATGGATTAGATAATATGAAGCAAAGCTTTGAATTATGAGAAATAACATGTCAAGCCATGAGAGTAACAAGAGATGCTATTTCTCATAATGAGCTATTGCTTTCACATTATCAGATATAACCTCAATGTTAAATGGTTGGATCTTGTTGAACCATGCTCAATCAAGGGTTTAGAAGGAGAGCATCATAACTCTAAAGCCGCCCCACGTTGTAAAAGAACATGCCTCTCCTCATGCAATGAGAGACTTCCATTTGACTTGAAATGGACTCCATTGAGGTTATGTTAGATTTTTATCAACTCAAGCTTGCATGCATTGAGATTATATCAAGTAATGGCAATTGAAAGCTAGCTAGGTCATGAAAAACAACCAAAAATTAGTGTCTGCATTGATGCTCATGTAGCTTGTTGGGTCCTTTGTTCTTGTAAATATTCTTCTTAGCACAACATACTTTGCCTTTACCTAGTCCTTTACCTACCTTCAACCTTGTATCATCCCTCAGGGCATAGGTCTGAAATCCTTTTTTGTGCAAGGCAAAGGGATCCCTCTCCCTGTAGTTGATAATGTAATGTAATGTGCCCTCTGAAAAAAATGCATTGGTCCTTGCAGCTTGGACTGACTCGATTTCTTCCAAGACTGATTCATTATCTCGGTGGTGACCTGCAGGTGGCCGAGATGGGGTGCTAGTTGTCGACATGGCTCGCTTCCAGCAACTAAGCTACGACAACGCCACGAAAACCGCCATAGTTGGTGCAGGCTGGAGGTTAGGCCCGCTCTATCTGGCCCTTTGGAATGCAGGCAAGGTGACCATTCCAGCAGGGAACTGTCCCTCGGTGGGCATCGCTGGCCATGCCCTCGGAGGAGGCTGGGGCTTCAGCGCGCGGAAATTTGGTATGGTTTCAGACAACATTCTGGAAGCCCAGGTGGTCATTGCGAACGGGACTTTAGTCACCGCAAACGCGAGCCAAAACAGGGACCTGTACTTCGCACTTCGAGGAGCTGGGGCCGCTTCTTACGGCATCGTCACCCAGTTCACCTTCCGCATGAATGATGTGTCGGCCCCCGTGACCCATTTCAAATACACGTGGACCAACAAGCCAGCCGTCCAGTTGCAGAACTTCCAGGCCTTTCAAACTTGGGGCGTCAATGTGCCCGCGGAGATTTCAGCCACTTTTTACATGGACCCATTTGGGAAGAGTTGGTTGGAAGGGACTTATTTGGGTCCGCAATCTTCACTGGCTCCTTTGGTGGAAACGTTTGTATCTTCCGCGGGGGCGAATCCAACTATCAGTGTGGAGCAGCTTACTTGGATTCAAGTCATTCTCGTGAATGCAGACTACCCTTCCAGTGCAAACCCTAATATTTTGAGTAATCCAACGTTGCCGTCCATTACATTCAAGGGAAAATCCCTGTTTGTCAAGGCGCCCGGGCTTCCTGATGCAGGGGTCAATGCCATGATCACTGCCATGGGAGCCATCCCCAAGAATGTTAACGCATATTTTATGTTCGATCTCTTTGGATCCCAGTCGGCCATCAACCATGTAGCACCTGCGGCAAGTGCATTTGTGCATCGAAGTTCGCTGTATAGCATTCAGATGGTGGCTTATTGGAAGAACTCGAATGACTCGGTGGCAAGCACGAATTACATCCAGAGGTACTGGAATGCTGTGCGGCCGTATACCACTGGAGACGCTTATCAGAACTATATTGATAGGGATATAGCTTTGAGTGCATACTATGGGTCGAATCTGAATGAGCTTATTGCAGGCAAGAAGAAGTGGGATCCCCAAAATGTTTTTAATTTTCCCCAGAGTATACCCACACAATTAGAAGTGGATGATGCTCAAAGACGTATACAAATTCTTTATTGATTGTACTATGAGCCCTCAACAACCGACGCACATTTCAGGCAGCCATTGTGAGAAAATGCCACTTTTAAGGGCAGTGAGGAAAAAAAAATGGAACTAACAGTTGTTTTTTTTCAAAATTCGACTGCACAAATTTGCACAAATTTGCACCGGACTAAGGGATTTGTGAAAAAAAATTCAGAAACTTTGACCTCTCAGATTGAAAGATTGTAATGTTTGAGGTGAGAAAAAAAAGTTTTTCCGACCTTGTCTTACATGGTTAGCAGACTTCAACTCATAAAGTGAGATTTTTGCACATGCTACCCAAGGCTACCTAGGCACCCGATTGGAAAAAAATTACATTCCCACTACACGATACATGTTCACACCTTGTGTCACACTTTGTGTCAAATTTTGTGAACATCCAACCAAAATACACATGCTACCCAAGTGTCCATTGGACAGTCAATGGGGGATCAGCTTTAGGGGATAAGTGACATTTTCAATTTTTGCCCTGGGAGCATTTTGGAAGCAGGCAATCTCTGTTCGTGCCTGTTTGAAGGTGCATTTGAGTGCTAAGGTGAGGTTACAGTCACTATTTAAGTGAAGATTTGTAAGGTGTACAATATTGGGAAGGTAAGTTGTTACAATATGGTAAGTGAAGGTTTGTACTGTACAATAGTGCGGTTGCAGGCACTCTAATATTGTACAATACGTAGTGAAGATCCCACCTGTTGTTTGAAGATCAGCCAAGGACAACCGATTTATCGTTTGGTTCTCTTCAAAAAGTTCGTTGGAACGATCGCCCACTTTCTACCAAAAGAACTGATATTGGGTGTGTAAAATCCCCAAAGGGTTGAATGGAAGAAAATCAAATGCAGAGCTTACAAAGGAATCCTGATGTAGCAGTTTAGGGTGAAAAGGTCATGTCCAATAATAATCCATCCAAGGGATCCAGGCCTGTCAAGCCGACTTTCCCGAGCAAGAACTGGAGCAGAAACGGTGCAGCAGCGCCTGCCGAGTAGGAAGACCGCTTCCAGTGAGGCGCTGAAGATACCCAACTGTCAGGAAGTCCGCAGCCTATGGTGATGAACTCTGCCCTCAAATTCAGACACATGTGGAAAATTTAGGCAAGCAATGAAAAATCGTAGTAACCTAAGCCATGTGCTAAAAAATTATCAAAGCTTATTAGCCAAATCACAAGAAAGGCATTGCAAAAAAAATCGTGAATACTTCGTTCCAGTATTCTAGAAAATTACAGATGGACAACAAAATTGGTGAACATGATTCTACAGTCCTTTGGACAAAAGCTGCACGAAACACCTTAAAGACTCCAAAGCCCCATTCTTAAATCAACGCCTATAAGAACATATATGAAGGTGACTACCTTCTAGATATCTTGACAATTACTGGTTACAGTGGGTAGTGGAAAATTAGTAGAACATTGGATTATGTCTCTTCCCATCTAATCCTGCAGAGAATCTGCAGCTTCACCGGAGGCAGAAAAAGATTCACTGACAATTGATGATAACACGAGTACAAGAGTATCCTTCATGAGCCTGCAAAACACAATCCGAAGTGTATCAAAGAGAGTGCATTTCTGGAGAGTTCACTATACGGGAGTCTTGTGAGATACAAATAATATTACTTCTAAAAGCACAGGCGAGAGGTTCGTAAAACAAAAAACAAAATTGGTTGACAACTCACCATTCCGACATTTTCGTTTCCTTAACGTTCTTCTCCCTTCCTGCTGCACGGGTTCATGATCTGAAGAGTCTTCTGACCCAAGTTCGATAGGCTCTTCATTCTCTGACTTCGTCTCCTCCCTAAAAAATCCACGTGTCAGAGAATTAAACGGCTTCAGTTTTCACAATGCACGGTTAGGCTCTCTCACCAGTTACACCATTATGCAAGCCCATCAAGTGCATGCACCGTCATTAGTCCAGCTTTCTTTCTTCTTCCCACAACGAATAGGTCTTCAGAATACGGTAGTAAAATTGACAAATTTGGTTGTGAACTTCGTTGACTTTCTTTAAACAATGAAATAGTTGTTGTATGTTGGAGCTCGTTAGACGTGACACAAGTTTATACGTTTCCTATAGAGCGAACATCTGCATAACCTTGAGACCTCTTTCCACCGCGCCATTGCAACTTTGATCTTCTTGTATATTTAAAAAAACTATGGAGGGTCCTTTTCCGGCTTAAATACTCTTCCAAAGTCTCGTCAAGGGTTTCATCCCTGTGGCTTCAGAGAAACACAATTAAACATTAATCGTAGAAGGCATGAGTAAAAGAATATTAAGTAGCAGTTTAGTACAAATCAAAATTAGTTCAAATTTACGAGCTTTATGTCGGATAAAAACCATCATGGTCATTAATTACCCTGTCGACTCTTCCTGGTTAGTTACCGACACAAGTTTTGGTTTCTTATGTTTCTGCCTCTTAATCTCTTTACAAAACTCTTCCAATGTTTCTTCCCTGTGGTCATTCATTAATGTATTGAACGTTCTGTTTTGGCATCCACAATACTCATAATTCAAAGTCTGAAAAGAGGGAGAATATCTCTGCAATGGCATGCAAATCCTTAAGCGTTCTTCAAAAGTCTCGAAGTTACTCACTTGGGCCTGTCCAAGTCGTTTAGGTGATCCAATACATGTCTGGCTGTATACAGCATCATTTTCTTCACCTGTCGTATCAGGTCATTAGTAAATATTGAACACATAAGTTGGGAACGATGCATCTAAGATCCAGGAAATGATAGAATTGCGACTCAAAAGAGCAGAACAGAAGTCAGAAGACTGTAAGAACCTCAAGCTTGTCTTCTTTAGCCCGGTGATCTGTGGGGAGTAGTCGAAACTCCTCCGTCAGGTCCACACATTGGCTCACATTCTCAGGAGAAACAAAGTCGAGTGCGACCTTGATACACGACTGCAACCGAATTCCAAAACGTCAAGGCTTAAGATTTCACATTATTGGCCACAACAAACAAGAACCTATGATTATAGAATCCGACTCGCACATTCAATGAGACCTGCAATTATTCAGATTCGATCGTGATATCAAAAGAGAACTAAGAAGTTACCTTTTGATTACGAACTTGATGAGGACATCCAGCTGGGATGAAGACGGCTTCTCCATACGCCTGCTCGAAAGTCCAGGGCTCAATTCCTGCAAGTTATTCAATACTGTGACATACTTTGACAAGTAATTGCTCTCAATACTCATTACAGCAAATAGCACACAGCGAATGTAGAAAACGCTGTCAAAATCAGATTGTCAGCTGTTCCGGGCATTCAAAGGGAAATTAATCACCACTACAACACACGGCTACTGCAACCCAGGTGTGGGCATCCCATACAACTTCAACATTCCACGAAGCACTCTAGTGTCTCACCGTATTCCTCTTTCAACTGCCTCTTATGCTCAGCATTAAGGAAGAATGTTTGATCGTGAATGGGATGAATAATCTGCAGATCGAAGAATCCGCATATTAATATAGAATGGGTACAACGTACACCAAAGACCACCTTTAAAATTAATTCACTACTTGTCCAATCGAAGAGTTGAATTGACCAGTTTAATAGTCCAGAAAGGAAATAAAGTCAAATAATCTGGTCACTGACATGTAAAGATGAGAATTCATGTCAGGAAATTGCACTCACCTCCGGAACAGGCAAAGAATCGACATGCAAAAACTCGTGCCAATGCTTATGAAGGTACTCGCGAAGCAACGGCACATCCTCCCGCCGAAATATGTCCCAAAGCGCCCCACCGTATGTTGTTGAAGTAGTATCATCGCCATTGACTTCTGGTTTCCCAGGGCCACATTCAATTTTGCTATCATTCTCCGTCTTGCAAATACCATTCTCCACTTTGGATTGTTTACCACCATTCGGTAACCCATTCACAGTTGACAATTTCACCGGGTCTTTCGCACCGGAGCTCCCAGATGTGCTTGCGATTTCATCTTTCACAGTTATTAATCTATCCTCATCCTTCGGTATTTTGCGTACATCCATGTCTAAATCAAGTGGTGTCTGTTCCTCTTCTTCAAGAGCAAACTCTTTCTGCTCCTTGGCAGAGAAGACTTTCTTTTTTCTCCCTCTATTCTCTGTTTTCTTGCCATGGACTCCATAAAAAACCTTGCCTTCCTTGAACTTTTCAAGCGAATTCTTGATTCTGGGCAACTTATCCTTCGGGAAATTAATCTCTGAAGTATGCGTCAACACATTTACCTGCAATATATCCAGTCAAACAAAATTTAAATTGCAAGACTGTCTAAAATTTGCTGTTGGGAAAAGAATCAAGTACCTGTCTAAAAGAAATGAGAGCATGTTGAAACCAAATTCATGCATGAGCAAGACCCTAAAAATTAACTAATTCATGTTTAAGAACTTCCGGAGAACAACTAGAGAAAACTTACAGCATCTGACATGTCGCAATGTAACTTGGTGACCGAATCACCCATTCCCAGCTCCTGTCTCCACCCGTAAGCAATATACGTCTTGGGGCCCAAGTCAGGCTTGATGGCCTCTTTGGGCAACTGAGCAGCCAGGTTGAGCATGCCCTTGGTTGGGTCAGTATACTCCTGGAAAGGCAACGCCTGGAGAAACTCTGATTCATGCCTTGGAAGGCGTTCCGCAAAGTAATTCGACGGTGGCCAATCCTTCAGTTTCAACATTTCAGGCCATCCATCCGGTTCATTGTGAAGCCTTCCCTCTTCATAACCCGTGAAGAACTGATGAATGTTGATCTCCACCTGCAAAAGACATCCCAAATACTTAAGTGAGCATGATTCCTTGAAACAGTACAAGACGTCAATGGGTATGACAGTTACATCAAATACGCCACAACGGATATTGCGAGTGGCCATAGTAGACTATATTTGTCAAACTCAGAGTTAAACTATTGACCACCTTAGAAGCTGCAACTAGGTAATCACCTCCTTGAACATAATTATTATGACCACTGCAATTGAACACCCACATTATATGGTATGTTCGATGCATTAACCAAGAAAGGAGAACCAGTCTTGCGGAGGGCAACATACCTCACGCCAGTCAAGGCAGTCCAAAGCTTTAACAGTTTTGGTGTCTTCACTAAACTTGCCCTTAGTAGTCTCTCGAACTGCACGCCACATCACCATGGGATCCCAGCTGAGACCACTAGTGCATTCCAGGACGCCCCGAACAATAACAGGCTCACCGCGCATCCAATGCCTCTGAAAGTGGCGAAGTCCTTCCTCTTCCACACTCTGCCTGGTTGGGCAGAACAGGTAATTTTCACTTGCACCCTTCCTGTTCGCACAAGAACGCAGGTCCTTCATTTCATTTGCAGCCTCTGCCATTTCACAAGTCGCACAATGTGGCACCTCGTTCCACAATTGCCTTGCACTGTCATAAACCGAGGCAGCATTCTCCACGTCCTGGGTGAGCTTGGCCGTCCAGTCTTGGTCGAAGAGTGTTCGGAGACACAAGGTGGTCTCACCGCAACCACCTCTAGCTTTGGGCGGGCATGGTATTGAACCATCTGCATTCACAATCCAAGGTGGCAAAGGTTTCGGCTCTGGCTTTGGTTTCACATCCACTTCAGCTCCATTCAAAATCTGAAGGTCATCGTCACTCTCTTCCGCTTGACGTCCTCTCTTTCTCTGCTTTGGAGGGTTTTTCCTCTTCCTGCCTCTCTTTTTCTTAGCAGTTTTTTCCTCTTCCACCTTCATTTCCTCCATTTCTTCCTCATCTTCCACTTTCACTGCCTCCTTAATGTCTTCCTCCATCGCTTCGTCCTCCTTCTCTTCCACCTTATTTTGTGCTGATTCAGCCTGCGTTCCGCCAGGCTGAAGTCCACTACGAAGCTCGTGGCAGCAGCGAAGGCAGAGATCGTATCCACATTGCTTACAATTTCTGTGGTAGTCAACAATAGATGTGCTGCAATTGTTACTGCACACAACACAATGAGCCAACATACAACATTAATCAACGGTTGACAGAAATACTTTGCATGACATGATATGTGCCGGCCCTCGGCGCTAGGCATGTACATCTTGATTTTGAGACAGGTCAAGTGGATTCAATACGCCCTGCCACTTACCAATAAAGGCGTTCGTCCATGGACATTGCTGCCCGTTCCACATTCACAGTTGGTGTTCCTGAACCAGTGCAACAGATAAGATTCTCAACACCTCAGCTTTCAAACATGTCCTCTACTAACCGCAAGGATCACATCGACAGAGCTAGAGTAACGGCGAGAGCACACAAATCAGCATTGAACCTACCAGAGACAACCTACCAATCTCGCAATTAACTTTACACCAAAAAACACCCGAAAACTTCCTGGACAACATGTGAACGTTTTACTACATGAATAAATCTCAACCACAATGAGATAAGCTTCTTCACCATCATTCCATTTACAAGTACTCAACTGGCAGAGTTTGTAGCTTGCCTTGTCTACTGCGTTCGACCTTCAGCTCCTGACGCTGCTCCGAGTGCAGTCTCTGTAAACACGGTAGTATTTTGTCCAAGCAGTAGAGCAGCAGCTTCCTAGTTTCATCATCAGAAAGGGCTGGTTTTTTCTGCCAAAAGAGGTCATCACCACACAAGAAAATTATAAAAGTGCAACACTCAAATGGATGTCGATACAAAGAGAACCGCCCATGACCTACTGCAAATGTCCAGGTCATCGTTCTATAGAGGGGAATGATCTGATTACAAATGAGGTTCCATTTATTACACTAGATCTTTCTTATAACCCTTAGAATAACTCGACTCCCTATTCTGAACTTGCAGCTAGATTCCATCCTCATGTCCATGCGTATGGGACCTTCATTTGGGTACATGTAAAGGTGCTCACCACAGCAGGCCCACTGCTACGAAGGCATGCCTTGCAATTGCAGTTCCCGCGACACCATGGGCAGTTCTCAACTACATCTTCGAAAGTCATCAATGGGTACCTAGACAACACAAAGGTCATGAATGTCCCTGGGAAAAAAGATTCCACAATCTCATATGCTGGATGAGGGATACTACAGAGGTCGAGAAGCACATTTACCAAGTCCTGATGCAATCAGCACAGAAGCGCTTCCGACTACAGTTCTTGCAGAAAGCAACTTTCTCTTTCTTGCTGCTCTGACACTGATGGCACATTCGGTAGTCCGTGTACGTTGCCCTCCCCTTTAATACCAGCAAGACAAGTCATGATCAGGAACTGGAATGAATTATACATTCTCAAGTTGCAACATAGAGAACTCCTCGGAAATGCTCACGATAGTGACAGACAATTCATTTCACATACCGAGACTGTCCAGCATTTCAATCAAACTGCAACTCTCATTAGTCATAAGTCAAACACTGCATCACCAAAGCAAGCAAACCAACTCTGTGCAATACCTAACAAACCCATTCCAGTGCAATACCTAACAAACCAATTCCGGTGCAATACCTATCAAAAAAATATCAGATGCAATACCCAACAGTAGAATGTGCCGTGAGGAGAACCCGAGGACTAACCTGTTTCCCATTCTGCGACTTCGGCTGACCGTTTTCGGTATAGTCGAGATCATCCTCATCTTGTGCATCTGCAACCCGAGATATTCTTTTTCTTTGGGTTTTGGCAGAATCATTGGGATTTTCAGATGCATTCTTCTTTAACGTGGGTTCCTTGACCTTAGGTTCCTTTATTACCTTAGGCTCTTTTATTCTAGGCTCTTTTACCTTGGGAGTTTTGGGCTCCCTGAACTTAGGAGTCTTGGGCTCCTTTTCCTTGGGAGTCCTGGGAGTCTTATTCTTCCTGGTATTGTAGTCTCTGTGATATTGACAGTAAATGGAACCTTCAAACGTTTCCTTGGGACATTGCCATTTCTTCCCATCGTTTCGTCGGCAACGTTTTTCATCACTAGAGAGAGGCATTTTTTCAGAACTGGAGTCCTTTGTCGATGACTTACGTTTTTTGTTGCTGGGAACAGATTCTGATTCTTCTCCCGCAACTTTACTGTCCGAACTCTTGGCAGGCGGATCAGCCTGTCCCACTTCAGACACATTGTGCTCCGTTTCGAGCTCACTCTCTTCTTCGCCACTACTGTTGAGCCTGGGCAAATCTGCAGTTTCCACGCACACTTGCGCCTCTTGATTTACCTGCCGTTGCGGCCTGGGGCGATCCACACCCCTGTAAATCAAGACGCCAACAAGCCCTCGTCAGGGGAAGTCTAGAAGAAACACCACAAATCAAGAGTGCAAACACATTTCAAAGCACACTATTAGACAATCAGTAAAAACTGCCAGTCAGAAAGGCCATGACTCAAGCCCCTTCGGAACGTACAGACATCCTGACATGCTCTGAAATGCAGAGTGTCAGATTATATGCATACTAGACTTGCTGGATCATGTCACATACATGGTATCAGCACAGTCACTAAAATTTTTTGCTTCAGTTTGCTTCAGATGAACGTTGGCCTTGTTGCATTTGATCCGCAGGTAGTCCGACCTGGCATTTGGAGAAACCAACCCGTAAGGAACTCCACATGAAGAAAAAAATTCGTAAAAAATTCTGGTATACGTCAATATACGTTTGTGAGGAGCCACCACCTCATCATATCATACACACCAATAGTATAGCTCAACCGAAAGCTGAGCTGCAAGCCCAGGAAACCGTGGGTAGACATAAGAAGAAGATTCTTGGACAGCCAAGGGAGATGTTTTAGAGAGCAAATCAAAAAACAGTAGAGACGGTATGAACAACTGAACATCACTTCCATGGCGGAGAAAAATAATGTCAGGGCCATTAAGCGCTTGCAACTGAACAAGCAAGCGTCAAAGTATTAAGGTTTAATAGTCCTGGACTACAGGTTCTGTGCAGATCACCGGGGGCAATTACTTCGATCACGGTCATGAATGTGCCAAGAATTTGTTTCTGCCACTATTAGCCTGTGAAGACATATATGTCTTCGAGTTCACAAATCTCTCGCACATGATATCATAGTCAACACATAAAACGGAAACTCCGCACAACAGGAGCCCATCCACTCAATAAAAGATGAACATTCAGCCACTCTGCTTCACAACTCAAACCTGACCGCACAGCATTAGGTTAAAACTTCACGACAGTACAGAAGCAACTCCTGGCGGTGCCAAACTGCACCATGAGACGACCACATGGGAGAAAACCAAGATCTCAACCGTGACCTAACCCCATGCTCTGCTACAAGGCTGTAAAAGAACACAACCACATTCTCTGTGCGATCACATATTCAACAATCCCGCTCTCCAAGACATGCAACGGAATACTAATATCCTGCAAATGCATCCCCGGCCAATTTTCACATAGCACGATCCTGAGCAATCCAACTCCCCAAAATTGAGCGCTTCATGTCAAGAAACACACATCCCATGCACAAGAATGCCCCTACATTTTCGCCAGTCACCCGTTATTCCATCAACAAAACGCGCGCGCACACACAGGCATTTTCGAGAGTCAAGCCAAAAGATACCAGAAAAAATCAGCAACTCAGAATCTCTCTCAACCTAACGACTCCTATCGCTCCGAACCTTCAATGCCAAGGAATTGAAGCCGCGACTGTCTATGACCCACCTTTGCGACAGCAGCAGCAGCGTTGACGATCGAGCGGCCTTCACACCAACAACGCCGGGCTCCCACAACACTGCGCAAAGAACAATAGACGAAGAAGAAGACGAAGGAGACTGAAGAGGAAGAAGATGAAGACCGATTCTCGACTGCAAGGTGATGACCTTCCCAAAGCTGGTGATGATGGTGACGCTCATGCAACCAAAACTGTGGGACCTGCAAACAAAACAATGAATGAGGACAGACAGACACCTAGTGTCTTTATAAACCACTCCGTCGTCCTCATCCAATCAACTCACGTCTAATAGGTCTCTTCCACCAACTCCCAACACTCCCAGCTTACTACAACAACAACGAAAAACAACGACACCAGCAGCAAGTGCGAGTGAAGCAAGGTGCCAATTCTAATTCAAGAACAAGAACCACCATTAGAGACACCAGGGCTCCGAAAGTTCATACTATTGAGTGGAATTCCCGCGTCACGAAAGGGGCGCCCCCAATGAGATGCTTGAGTATTATTTTTAGTTTTGGTTTTTGTTGGAAACAACTTTTTGAAATTGATTCAGTACACTTCGGTAAGGTAGTAGTAAGCTTTAGCAACCAGCACATCATAATTTTTTTTTGTATTTCTGTTTTCTTCTTTGGTGAATTCAATTTTGCATTTTTATAATAATCATAACACTCGGTTCTTCAGTTAACTTAGCAGTTGTTACTGGGGAGGTAATCCCCAAAAAAGAGATTCAAAAGTCTGACATTCATAACACTGTTACTAGAGTCTGTCCATCTAACATGATGCACTCTCAGTCATGTTTGAAAGTTCGACCAATTCCTGATACATTCATCACCTCCAAGAATCCTAAATGTTTCCCATTCAAAGTCCACCAATGAATGATATGAATGATATGAATGAGAGTAAAATTTGTCCGTTGTTTCAGAAATTCTCAAGAGTTATGAGCTGCAATGTTGTACGCAACAAGTAGATGGATTCCTTGGAGAGGGTGTTGGGACAGCTTGCGGAGAATGTTGTGATTTGTTCTTCTTTCAAATCAAAGTTTTTGTTCTTATTTTGACACAGATTGTTTGGGTTTGGAATTTGAGCACCATGGAATAGTTCTGTTGATTTAGTGAGGGTGGATTGGAGGATTCAATTGAAAAGGGTCTATGAATCTATGATGATTTGAAATTTTGGGCTGTTTGATGATGGCCATGGAGTGAGATTTTCATACCCATGCGTTGGGTACAATAGTACTGACCACTCATGAGCTGGATCACTGAGATTTTAGCCAATTAATATTTGGTTATTTTTGTATAAGTGCAAGTCAGGTCAGCTGTGTACAAATCTTCAATTACTGGGGAATTGGATGATATACGCAGATTTTGGATGTTAGATGGGATGAGCATTTGCCAGGCTGTGTCTTGCGCCGTCACATTGCAATTGTGTAAATTGTGTCGAACTTATGTAACTTATTACTACTTATTAGTGGAGTTGATAGGTTGCTGTGGTTCAGGCTCTTAACACCAAAAATGTACATGGTATGTCCCATCCAGGATCAATTTCACACATTCTATAACTTCATACCATAACTTAGGTTGATGGGTACGACGAGAGGAAAATGAAAACACGACTTTGAATGAAGCAAAAGAGGGACCCCAGATATAGATGAGGTAAAATAGTCATATGTGTCCTACTCATGCCATGAGATCCCCTAAGACTTCTAAAGGATTGAGGCACATTTTGGCCCAAAAAAATGTCCAAAAGTGACACTTTGAAGGATACTACAAAAAAAACTTTTTTTTTCTAAAATTCAACTGTACAAACTCTTAGTAGACTACTATAGGAATGGGTGGAAAAAATTTCAGAAACTTTGAGTGCACAAATTGAAATATTATAATGTTTGAAGTCAGAAAGTTATATTTTTATCTTGCCCAATAGGGTCAACAATGTTAATTCCTCCTAAAGTGAGATTTTTGTACATACCTACCAAAACACCCAAATTGTTCGAAATTTGTTAGGCAACATAACTTTTGATTGGGGCATCCAATTGGGATTTTTTTAATAATCCCCAAAAGGATGTGAACATGACCATCTTACATGAAAATTTCAAAGACATATGTCCATTTATGACTTCATAACCACCTACCTTGAAATTCAAATGTCCCCCAAATGCACATCTTGTCCTCAAGGGGTTAAACGACCACTCTTGCACCATTTGGTGCTTCATTTCCCATTGGGTGCCTAAAAAACTCCTCAACTTGCTTTGACCTTGTGTCCGTTAATCTCAATCAATCTCGGTGCAACGTAAGCTTCCGTCTCGTACCCTGCATTCCATGGAGTCCCAATTAGAAATCTGGTGCTTTTCAGCTCAGCTCATCCATGAATGCCAAACAGGGGTTCTCAGAAAATTTGAAGAGATTCCATTCCACTGGTAGAGCCTCCACTGACCTCAACTTATGTTCTCCAAGTTATTGAGTTAGTACTGTAACTTCCCCTTGGCTGAATCTTTCAAACTGGAGTGGGTATAATGAGTTCAATTTCCCTTCCCAACGCTCAATATTCTCTGGACTCTTGGACTACTGGCTGGCTGTCGCCTGCAGAATGGGAATGAATCAGGAATTCTGGCGTGTACCGGTAACTTAACTATTTCTGAACGGAAGCCTGCTGCTAATAAGTTATCGGTGGAACGGAATCACTTAATGATGGCCAGCTACCGGTTATCCGGGCCAAGGCCTCCTCGCCTCGCCTCGCCTCGCCTACTCAGCTGGGAATTGCCTGCCGTGCCGCAAGTTTGAAACCAGGCAGGCAGGCACGCAGCAGCCCTAAAATTGCAATCCTGCCTCTTCGCTTCGTTGAATAGTAAAGCCCATCTCATAAAGCCCCGCCGTCTTTTGCTCCTGCAGCCAGTGAGTGTCAATCGAACTGAGATATTATTTCCACAGGGACAAAACGGACAGGACTGGACACTTAACTTACAGTAACTGAGTGAACTTCATACTGCACTGTACTGGACTGTCGCGGAGGGGGGACAACTTGGGATGTACGGAGTACAATACAGACAGAGCTACTGCCGCTGGATAACTACGGCACCGTTGTGGGAATTGCTAGGCCATAACTCAGGTACGCTTCTCTTGTCTTCCGCAGTGGTTTCGCTGTCAATGTCTGCATAACACTAAGGTTGAGGCAATAGGAGCCGATCACTTAACCCCTAAAGGATTTTGACTATGTCTTCACCAAAAACACTCCAAAATTGCCATCTCTAGTACAAGTACCAAATTTTTGTAAGAAAAACCATCTTTGGAAACATCTAACCATATGATCTTATAGTTATTAGAAGAGATTTAAGGGCAATAGAAGACTACGGGTTCCCATGAGTTCCTGGACTACGGGGAACTCTAGGAACTCTACCAAATCAACAATTTGACGTGGTACCACATTGAATAATATTAATTAATTGATTTTTAAATGAAAAAAATAATATTTAATTATTTTTTAATTAAATATTTTGACATGTTCCTAGCTTGGGAAACAAGCTTGAAATGCCCCTTTCGAGCCCTCAAACCTCATCTAATGACTTTGATTTTAGAAGATGCCAAAAAAAATCAGAAATTTTCACTATGTAGATTGCAAGATATTAGCATTTGAAGTGACAAAAATCCTTTTTTAGTCCCTACAAAAAAAACTAGGACACTACACTTTACAAGGTCATATCATTATGAAAAAATGTTCCAAATGGTGATTACTCTTTGGATTCATTCTTCAAGGCAAGTTAGCTACATGCTCAAAAAATTTCAAAGCATTTGGAATTGTACAACATATAGGAAAAAAAATAGAAAGTAGAAAGAAGTAGAGAATGATTCAAAATACTAAATTGTTAACAATTTATTTATGGAATTGGAAAATGCCAATCCCAGTGGTTGAAATGTTGTGATAAACCATCTATGCCTAATGTTTTAATTTTTTTCCAAAAATATTGAAAATTGAGATAAATAAAGGACTTCAAAGTTTATTTTAGAGTATAGATTCCATAACAACCTCCTAACTACCAACAACTAAAACTCCTCATAACTTTCACCTCATTAATCAAAATGGAATGATTCAAAGCTTTCCATGTATAAATAAATCTAAAGAACCAATTTCAAATTTTTATTTTTTTTAAAACTGATTTTTAAAGAAGCTTTTTTGTTGCCAGACTCCCTACCAAATGTTAAAAATTACATATCATATAACAACTTTTTCACCATATAATCAAAAGTTATGAAAATTTTTGGGCCTTAAAGCTATTCTTTGGACACATGTTGTGTAAAAATTTCGATGAAAAAAATAGAAACTCCATCTGTAGTGAGCTACCCAAAATCACTATTTTGCCAAACAATGTCGTTTGGTCTTTCAAGTTAAGTAGTTTTGGAACAAATGCTAGGTAGTAAGAAGTGGTAGAAATTTCTCCAACATAGGAATATAGGAAACATGGGGATTGAAATTGTTTCAGAGTTTTATTCTCCAAATTGAAATTGGGGTGAATTTTGGGAGCCAAAAAGTACACTTCACCAACAGCCAATGTCTAGAGTCTTCCAATTCCAATAATTCAAAAACTATTTTTCCATTCACTATTTCCTACTTTCTTGCTCATTACCTCAATACATGTGTTATAACCTTATTGGTCCCAACTTTGAAAAAGAAAAAGAAAAACAAAACATTTCAAGTTTTTAATTGGAGATTTGTGCCAACCTTGGTTGGAAATATTGCACCCTTCCAAGTTGGGTACTAGGCATGGTTGACAATTGATGCCTCAACCTTAAAGTAAGTACCCCAAACCAAACACTTTTTGCTACTACACCTAGTTATTATTATTAAACTAGTCAAAATTTCATATTTTCTTGTTGGTAAGGGAAAAGAGGTTCCAACACACCAAAAATTTGACATTTGGATATTGTTTGCAAAAGTTAGGAAGGAACAAAGTTTGGTTCTAAACAAGTGTCTTCCACATAGGTACATAATTAATTTTGGAGATGTACATACTGTAAAGATGACATTTTAAGGTCAAAGGCGCACTTGGAGGTGTCCACTTTGACTTAAATTATTTATAATCAATGTTAGATCACTTTTACTCCTTCAAGAAAGTACGAGCCCCCCTCATTGTAACTTTCTAGTGCTTTGATTCTCTCTAATATTTGTCTTTGTGCAATTCACATCTTTCTCCAACTAGCTAATGACTTTAGTGCAAATTAAATTGAATTCTCTCTTGGAGACTTTCAAAGGGATTATCCTAATCTCCAAGGAAGAATGCTTTATACTAGTTAATCCCTGAAGGATCACAAGGCCACTAAGGTGGCTCTTGCAACTATATATGCCAAAAAATTTAAAATGTGAACCTCATTAATAGTCTATAAACAACAAAGAGAGCCTAAATGATTTTTTCTAGTGAATTTGTTGATGCAAACTAATAAAAAAATGATCGCTTGTGCAATTTTTGGTGAATTTTTGGAGAATGGAGAAAGGTGCGCTAGGTTGTCACTTTACATCCTCGTATCTTTTTTTCTATATGTACTTCAAATTGATTTGAAAAAAATTACATATTAGAATCATAATGATATGCACTTTTCAACATTCCAATTTCAACATAATAAAGTATTGCCAAACCAAATATATTTTCAAAAATTGTTTCATTTTGTTCATATTTTTTTCATAGAAAAATTACATAAGTCTATTTTATTTCAACAATGTCAATCATCAAAATTATTCCACACAAATGAGGAATTATACTTATTATACGAAAAAAAGAGTTATGCTCGCCCCACCTCCATCCTTTAGGGTTTAACAATCTTATGTATTCAACATAAAGATACTAAGATTATTGAAGTTTTTTTTAATAATTAATTGAAATTCTTGCAATAGATCCATATTGTTGATTCATGTAGAGTATTTTCTTCTTTCCATTGACATATTGTATGATTTTTCATGAAGCTTCCTCAATGAATATGAATTACAATATAATGTTCTTTTTTTACTATTTCGTATGATGATACATCCCTTCTTCTTTGTAAAAATCAAGAGCCATTGATCTCGTAAACAAAAATCCCCCCTCCAACGCCATTGATTTAAAAAAAAAAAATACAGATATGGATACTCTGGGATACAGATTTGGACATAGATATATAAGAAAGATACAAAATATGGAATATGTATAGCATGTGAAAAAATGCATGGAATATATACAAGATACATATATGGACAATTTCGTTAAAATGGCGGCATTCCATATGCCATTTTCAGACCACTCGCACTAAATTGTAAACACGACATCTAGGACAAGTATAGTTTTCAAGAATCTTGAACTTTTTTAGATTTAATAATTCTATTACTAATATAGATTTCAGATTGACCTATTGGAATTATAAAAGTGACATCTAGCACACATGTAGATTTCACACCTCTAAAAATGGTATAGATTTCAGACATCTAGTATATTTATACACTTCAGACTGCTTGCTCTAAACTATAAAAACTGCCAAAGTAGCAGAATTTTGCCATTTTAACGAAATTGCCCATATATGAGGTATATGTATAATCGTATATTGTCCCATATATGAGGTATACAAACAAACAACCATACAAATACAATCGTATATTGTCCCATATTGTTTGCAGGTGAAGTACATGCCACAAAATTATAAGTATGGGGGAGGGGGTATGTAACAAGCATTCATGTCAATTTTTCAACCAATGACAAAGTGACACATATACCCCCTTTCACATTTTTGGAAAAAGTTCAATGGCCAATGGTTGAATGCCACTTACACCCCTTTGAAAATGATTTGTATCCCTTTCAATGTTATTCTTTAAAATTCACATTTTCTCACTATCCACTCAAAAGACAACCTACACTACTCAATTTCTTTAATTTCTTTTTCACAATACTTATCATTCACCTAGTGGATGATTGAGAACTTGGGGGGAATCGATGTCAGTATGCCAAAAGGTCTCAAGTTTTTCTCCTTTTTTGTCTTGACGTAGAAGATTTGATCTACTTGCACTTTCCAAAAAATTGCCTTCAATGGTATTAACGTAAAAACACTAAATTCCTACTTATTCAATCTTTTTTTTATATATGATGAATGGTTTAAAAAGTGCACTTCATCCAAATAATTTTCATTGAGGGCACTTCAAAGAATTTTTTTTAATATGTTATTAGCAAAAGGCAAAAGTGTCATTGATATCAATCATATCTTGGAGAAGTTATTACTATTTATTTTGATTTTTTAAACTTAATTTTATTATCTTTAGTTTAAAAATATAAGATCTAATAGCCCTTTTGTAGGGCACAAATCATTGCTTAGACATCTCTGCATTGTATTTTGATACTATCATGTTTGATTGAATAAACATATTTTTCTACAATTATGGAAAATTTCATTGAAATGGCGATTGTTCCATGAAAATGGCACAATGGGGATTGCAAAATGGAAGAAATTTATAGAAAGATGGCACGGATGAAGAAACATGGAAGTTGCGTTGCAATTTGAACTTGTTAGGGACAGAATTGACACATCTATGAGGTTGACATGTTGAGAAGCATTGTTGTATGTGCTTTTGACTCGCGTAAATGGCATGCGGAATATCACCATTTTAACGAAATTTCCAATAATTTCATATACCACAATATATAATTTGTATGAAAACAAAATTGCATTTTGTACATAACTAGAATTCTTTGGGACTTTATATGATTTATTTTTGTAGAATCTCCAAGGATACTTTTAACCTCTAAAGGACCAAGGTCTTATTTTCATTCAAAAATGATATTTCTATTGCAAAGAGCAAAACATCTTGAAAATTATTTTTTTATATCTATCCATAGGATCTTACACTAGACTATGGTGTTATGATGTGGACTGTATATTAGTTAAAAATAAACATCTATTTATTTTTGTATTAGTTCTATAATGGAAATTTATAACTCAAAGGTCAATTGGTGGTTATTTTAAAATTTTCTTTTTTGTTAACTTTTAAGTTTCTAAATGTTTTTATTTTATTTGATAGGCATATATATATATATATATATATATATATATATATATATATATATATATATATATATATATATATATAATATAAAAGGCAATAACAATTATAGAAATGTATTATTGAGGGGATGAGAAGATTAGAATAATGAAATATATATTAGGATAGAAGATTATGGTATTTATATATATGAAAGGATTACGAGAGGGAAAAATATATTAGATTTTTTTGATATGAGAATTATATTTCAAAGCTTAAGAAGATGCAATAGACAAACTTGAGAGAATTCAAGTGCTATTGTATCTTCCAAGTATATCTAAGGGTTATAAGGATTTAGAGTTGAGAGGATGCAGTAGGCTTCAAGTACTATTGTTTCACTACAAGAAAATGGACACATGTGTGATTGCAAGATAATGTCTTCTTGTCCGAAATGACTAAAGTATGACTTGTGCAACTACAAAATAATGATTTCTTGTCCAAAATGACTAAAGTATCACTTGTGCAACTACAAAATAATGATTTCTTGTCCAAAATGACTAAAGTATCACTCGTGCAACTACAAAATAATGACTTCTTATCTGAAATGACTAAAGTATGACTTGAGTTCTCTAACTGCACTAACGTTGCTTTCTCCACAGTGTTCAAGTTGTTTTGTAGTCACATGTATAACTGCCGGATGAGGAGTGAATGAGGTGCAAACTTCATTTGCTACATTTTGTTCATAGCATCATCAACCTTCTGACATAGATATAGAGAATTCCAATGTTGGGGCCCTAATAAAAAGCGAGTAGGTCATTGTTATATATTGTGACTACGCTTTACTCTAAGGCAACTAAGAAATGACTCCAAGGACCCTTACAGACGCCTTTTGGGAAGTTTCAACTTATTGACGACTAATTTGTTTGTTAAGCCTCTTGACTATTCTATTTTGTAGAAGAATAAAAAGACTACAAAAGCCGCAGTGGAAAGAGACATTCTAAATGATCAGGGTTCACTACATTGTCACTATAGTAGGATTGACTTGTCATTGCAACTCACTAAGAACTTTGGCACAA
Organism: Climacium dendroides; assembly: GCA_950106755.1. Classification (NCBI taxonomy): domain Eukaryota; kingdom Viridiplantae; phylum Streptophyta; class Bryopsida; order Hypnales; family Climaciaceae; genus Climacium; species Climacium dendroides. Next base: position 27,440,867 of record OX467086.1, read on the forward strand.
AATAGTTATATTCTTTAGGGTATTGCCATGAGCCACATTGTTAATGCATGTAACTTCTTGAAGATCATGTGTCCTCCAAAAATAAATAATTAAATATTGAGCAATTAAAATATTTGAGCTTGTAATTACTTTGAGTATACATTCATTTAATTAAAAAAAATTGAGATATTTCTATTGCAATTGATGATGTCATTGGTGATTAAAGGGATTGATTTTCACTAATTAGTTATAGCACCATTAAATGATGAATTGATGATGGCAATTCCTTTTCAATGGTAAATGTTGCTTTTTTCTTGGATTTTATTACATGATTTAAAAAATTTCCTACAAATATAGAAGCAATAGTTTTTGACAATTTTTGCTAACTATTAATGAACAACTTTTGAATAGCTTATATGATTCAATTTTGGATCCATAGGGGTCAAGATAAGTACACAATGAGGTATTTCTTACACCTGCTCTTTTAGGCATTCCAAAAATACCACAAAAATGCCTGACAATGAAATAATTTAGAATAATAAATTATTTAGCGTAGAAAACACAGGTATGAATGACTTATCCACAATGATTATTGCAATCATTGTAGACAAGTGATTTATATTCTTGTTTTTTTGACATTGTCAATTGTACACATGATCTTCAAGGCTATTTCTTCTAGAAATGTGCTTAGTATCAGGATTAGAATATAGACAACAATGCATATGGAATATAGCCATGCTGTACAACCACACTTTATTTCAATGCAAGTAAAAACCCATAAAGGTTCAATTGATTTTATGTCCTTCACATATCCTTTATACCCAATATATAATCTGATATTGACAATGCCTTCGATAGTCTTTTACATGTGCTTTTGCCTTCCATAGATGACTACGTTGCCTCTTCACTGCCATTATTGAATGACTTCCACTAATGGTGGATGGTAGTAAAGAATTGATAGAGTAGTAAGCACCTAGTGCACTACATTTCTAAAGCCCTCTCTAATTTCATTGACTATGCGGTTTAGATACATTTTGTATGCCTTTTGTGCCACTTTCCTTGCATCAATGTTAAAGATCAAGGACAACTATATATGTGCATGTTTTCTACAAATGGTCTTTGTAACCCTAGTGTTCTTCGTATGAAAATAAGTTGTCTTTTACCAACAATTCGATGGCCTCTACTAGGTTAACTTGTCTGTTGGAATTGGCCAACTTTGAAGAGCAATCAACCCTATAGTCTCCACCGTAGTGGTGATGAAGGCATTTGTGATCTTTGTTACTTCTTGCTTGACTTTAATTTCTTTGCGTAATACAACTTTCCATTTAGGTTTCTCTATAACATGTGAGAAGAAAACTTATGAGTCCCAAATAGGAAAAATGAAGGGCTCTACCATATGAGGCAATCTATGGCAAGAATTCAAAACAAAGAAGTTGGAGTTGTCCCCAGTAAACGTAAAATTCCCTCCACTATTTTAGGATTTCACCTACTTATACCACAAGATAATGATTTGCATGTGCAATGCTCTACAATACATCCTTCAAGACTTTAATATAATCCATTAATAAGTCCCTAGAAGTTTGTGATGGCAATTTAAACATGGAAGCTACACCAATGTTGTAGCTTACTAATTGGACCGTTGTCTTGTCTTCTATTTGAAAGTGGTTACCAAACACAATGACCCGTGTTTACCAAGTTGTTCTCTTCAAAGGCTTCTTGCTTAACAATAAGCGGTCCATGTCCTTTGGGTTCTTCAAATCCATTTGAAATCTCCCACAATATTTTGAATCTATTCTTGTTAGTGTCAAATTGGATGGATTTACTCATTTTTTGGTCCTCCACTTCTTGTGCATGTATACAACATCCCTGTCCACCAACCCCATGGGACATGGATGCAAAAAAATACTAGAAAGACACTACTCCCAATGAATTTATAGAAACTACTTGAGCACTCAAACTTGTATAATTGCCATGTGACTTGACCTAGTCAATACTACATTGCATTCCAGTCTTATAGGGTTGACATGATGCGAAATTGACTGGGTCACATTTTTTGTACTATTGTCAAGTACTCACTATATATTGCATCCTATAAGTATTGTGCAAATAGTAGTTGAAAAAAGACATTTCTGGAATATTTTGTAGAAGGACATTATCCACACAGATTAATTGAACAACTTAGGTGTACAAATCTTGCATAACAAAAACATTGTCAATATGTATTGGTAAGCTAACTGTATTATTTGAATACTAATAGTCAATTTTTTTAATGACTCGGCATGAGCATGGTAAATTGTAAAGTAGTTGAAAGTTTGTTGCATGTGTTTAAGCTTCTTGTATTCCAAAGTTATGACTTGACTCCTAAATGATTGCAAAGTAGTCAAGCTCTAGTAATTCTTTGCATGTTAAATGAATAGCAAAAAACACTTTTTTTTATATACAACTTATATTTTTTATCACTTGTTACTAAAGTTGTTACTCTTCTACAAATATATGTACATCAAATTTAGTTTCATTCCACAAACCAAGATAATTAGAACTCTTGCATAAAGTGACCAAGATGTGCTACATCTAATATTTTCTTCTATTGACAATTTAACCCCTAAAGTCTCATTATTAGAAGAAAATTGTGTTGAAGTCAACACAATCTACATGATGTTTTTTTGTTTTCAACATAAAATTTTGCGTTAGAAACAAAAAAACATCATGTAGATTGTATTGACTTCAACACAATTTTCTTCTAGTGCATTGTCCCTACGGGAGACAAAATGGATTTTGGGTAGGCTACTATGATCTCAATTTTTACTAATTTAAAAAAAAAAAATTCATAAGCCAAAATAACCTCAAAACGGGAGAGATTGGGTAGCAAAAAAAATCACAAAAATTGAAAAAAAAGATTATAATATTTTTTTTTTGTAGATTTGTTTCTAAATGGGAAGCTTTGATTCATTCCATTTAGATTAATGATGTAAAAACTATAGAGCTTCTTGTTTTGCGAGCAATTATAGCAATTTCTAAAAAAAAAATTCTTTTATTCTAAATGCTAATATCTTTCAATCTATACAATCAAAATCACAAAAATTTATCTCGTAATCTATGACAAGTGTAGAACAAGATCCTATGATTAGATGCTATAAAATATTTTTTTTAAAATTTATTTCGTAGGTGAACATGGTAAAAGTGGTAGTTTTGAGTGTTTTTGGTAGGAAAATGGTCTTGGGACTTTAGGGGTTAACTCTAGAATGACCTTGAGGACACAATCTGTCCTCGAGGTTTTTTTGAAGTGCAATAAATCAAAATTTGCATAGTATTATGAAATTCTACAAACTACACAATTGTAGAGACTAAAAGTGGGATCCCATCGGTTTAGGGTGATTGGCCAACTGATGTGTCTATAATTTTTGATGTCCGAATTCATGTACAAGGGTCCGTGACCGAAAAGTGAGGTACATTGCCACCTCGGCTTGTAATGCCGGGTCCACATTGGCGCGACCCTAAGAAAGACCGTTGGGGTTCGTGAGTCCCTCCTTTGGGACAGTAGGGTTCCTGCCAAAGTCAAAGTGTATTCTATTGTACTTGACGTAGCTGCGCCTCCTTCTAGAAGCCCAGGAACATTATTTTACTAAGAATTGTGAGGACAAGGGTTTGCGCGTATTGCCACATTGCACAAAGTCGCTGTAGGGAGGCTTTGGATTCTCACAAGGACATCTTAGACTTAGTAGTGGAAATTGGGGGGGCATACGAGTTAGTCCTGCGATGGCGATGGAGCGAAGGGAGAGGCGGCGTAGGCAATCAGGCCACAATCTCTGGCAAGGAGGAGATCGACTGCGGCTAATGATCCAAAGTAGTGGGGTTTTTCTAGTAATTGTTTGCGCTTCGAGTTCCTGCACCCACTACTTCCACTCTTCGTGTTTTTGCTGTCAATAGTACTGGAGCCATGATTCATGGCCATGGCAAATTTATGCTCCCATTGCACTTGCGAATTGCCTCACTCTTGCTCTGATCACATTCGCATCATTCACAATTGGCTTATTGACATTGAGGCTACGCAGGACAAGAGAGAGAATCCTGAAGTATTTAGATGAACGTCACTTATTGTTGCTGCTGAGGAGCGAGAAGATACACCATCTTCCTAATGGATTGAGGGTGACAAACTGGCGGATTATGTTTTACAGTAACTTGGCATACATTCTAGGGTGGAAGAAGAAGAGGGATTTTTCTGACGAAGTATTTAAAGTGGCAAGATCAAGGTGGCCAGGTGAGAATGACCATGCTTCTGTCGGCAAAGGAGGCGGCATGCTGTGCCGTCCAAAACAGATTGAGGTAGAGATCCTTGGCTTGCACTCGGGCTTGCAAAAGGTGAGTGAAGCAATGGGAGAGAGAGTACGGTGCACAATTGATGGAGTTGGAGGTGCCACAACAAGCCAAGGAGCCAATTTCGGACCCCATGGGAACACCATTGGGCCATCATCTAGGAACACCATTGGGCCGTCATCTAGGAAGCCCAACGCAGTCGCCCTCGGCACACTCTCTCCCCAACAATCATAGGAAATTGAATTCCGATCCAAAGGCCTTGCATCGACAGCAGGAGATGTCCCTGCCAACCTAAGTCCCCTAACAACTGCGATTCTACTGGGCGCTCAAGACCCGCACATCGCCGAAGGCAAAAGGAGTTTTGCCGCAATAATTGGAGGATAAATTCGGGCACAAAGGGGAGGCAGAAAGGGCCTGCATCCAGTGGGGAAGCAAGAGGGCCCGAGGAGTTTGAGGGGGGGCAAAGCAGACCACCAAATCCCAATCTCAATAAGGGCCGCCGGGGTGATGGTCCCAGAGGGCAAGGGAAGGGTGGGAGGTAGAATCGAGAGGGCAGGGTGTCATTGAAGGACAATTCAGATTCAGAGGGGGGGTGCCAGTCAGTGAAAGAAGGGTTTTTATCGTGGAGGAAAGCATTCTTGTCGAGGGAGGAAGCGATGCATCTACGGTGAAGAGATTCAAGAGCATGGTTGTGAGGGGATTCTACATTCACAGAATATAGTACCACCACCTGGGTGGTTGATGCTGGAAATGGAAGTGGACCCGCTTCAAACACCACGACATGTGAGAAATGTCTCTCGAAGCTTGCTATTTCAGATGCAAGATGAGCGGCATGGAGTGGCACAATTGCTTCCCAAAGAGGCAGATGGAGAAGAACATTACTCCACTGCCGATTTTGACACGAGGTGTGACACAAATGACTTTATAGATTGCAAAGAGACCCCCGGGTCTGGTAGCGATAGTTCTGAGCAACTTTGTGTCATTTGTGAAAGCAAGTGTCATGTCCCCAATGGTGGAGATTTACTCGATGCCAGACAAGAACATGACAGTCTGGATTGGTATAGTAGTTGTTAGGAAGGGGTGCACTACACGCACATAAGAGGCATTGGAGGAGCCCTTTCAAATACAACACCAACAACTGCGGACATGATTGTAACTCAAATGTGGGTGGCATGGCCCCACTTTGGATTGAGCCCTGGCGTAGAGGGAGAACATTTCCTATTGGGTGAAGCCACAAGGCAGTTTCAGCATGCCATTATAGGAGTGGCAATGTATAAGGTGGATTTTGGTGGGGTACTGGGAATTCATGCTATTGCTTTAGATCACTGCTCCCCTTCCATCCAAGAGGATGTTGTTGTAGCATCTGCATTGGTTGTTGATACAAATAGAGGCAACACAGTGTTGTCCACTCAAGTTGAAACCTTGACGTTGGACTCAAATTTTTTTCCATAACCGTCTCTATTGGAACCGTTGCAATTTCTTTGGATGTCCTTTGATCAAAGCAACCATGCGTAGGGCTCGCTTTAAACAGATTTGCTGAACTATTCATTTGGTTGACAATTCAGATGTAGTTATAGACAAGCAAAGTGTAGACTACGACAAAATAGCTCAGGTGCGCTGGTTACTTGAGGGCTTTGTGGACACTTGTAAGTGGGAATATAATTGTGAGAAGTATGTTTGCATAGATGAAATCACGATCCTCTATCGTGGACACCAATGCAATATCAAATAATATATGAAAAATAAACCTGTCAAGTATGGGATTAAGGTTTGGTGTTGTGCAAACAATAAATCTCGTTACGTATACAACCTGCAAGTCTCTATAGGGCGTAAGGATAAGACGTCCAAGAAGGATGCTATGAAGGTTGTGAAGGCACTTGTAAGTGACTTAAAAGGTCTCGGTCATGTCGTCATTACCGATCATTTTTTTACGTCACCTCAATTGCTTGATGATCTTTTCAAACAAGGCTTTTTCGCTACAGGCATAGTAATGCCAAAAAGGATTGGCATGCCACCCAATTTGGCCATGTATGCTCACATTCATGGTGAATGTAGAGGGTTGATAGTGCAAATGCATCGCAGCAAGTGCATGTCAGCGATAGTGTGGTTTGATGGACTTCCAGTGTATTTGTTGAATACCTCTATGGATCCAATTAGAAAGGGAGGGAGCTCTATATTATAGATGGAGTAGAGGGGAAGGACACAAACAGTACCACACCTCTCTGATAGTAATAGAATATCAAGAAATGATGCGGGGAGTAGATGTGGTAGACCAATGTAGGATGGAATATATTGCATAACTTCATTCGCACAAGTGGTGGCATCGACTGTTGCTATTCATTGTAGACACTAGCTTGGGCAATGCTTACATTTTATATTGGGTGCATGCAAGTGGCTGTGGGCAGAAGTGGCTTATGTCTTGAGTAGCCTTTCACGAGAGTCAAGTGCACCTAGGGCGGACAAGTGCTTCTTTCAACCACAATGATCACGGCTTGCACTATTCAACGAGACACATTAAACTGCGGTGCAAGTGCATTATATGCAGATGGAAACAAATCCGATATTGCCCAAAATGTGGCGAAGTATACATGTGTACAGGAAAGTGTTTCCAAAAAGTGCACAACATTCCAAAATACGCAGCAAAAGTATTGAAATGATGTTATGATGTAGGATTTATTGAGGACTGTCGCAACAACATTCCAAATGTGACCTCGTCAGTTGATTCGGCAGCGACTTTTGCAAGCCACGTGGAAGTCCATTTCAGTGCCAAGACTATGCGATACTTGGCATGGCTCAGGTCTTTGTAGTGCAGGTCCTTCCTCTTGTTGTATCAGTAGTTTGGACAAATTTTTGCAATGCGATCAGATTGTCATTTCAGTTTCGGCTAGTAGGTTATTCCAATAGTGACTTTGTGTACGATTCAGTTTTAGCTTGACGTTCCGGTTTACACAGATGTTGTAGAACATTGTAGGATCCAGACATTGCAACACTGTCGCATTTTTTGACTGTCTGGATGCTCCAACATAGATTTAGAAGTACTCAAGAATACGGTACCTTTTTTCACAAATTGGTTGGTGGATTATTGTAAATGAGTACTTGTTGAACTCCGTATATGGTTTTCATTCATGAATTGTATCAAAATGAATTTGTGCGAGGTTGTGTGTAGCTGCGCGTGGAAAAGAAATACCTGCTTAGCTTCTCAGGATAGTTGTGCAACGTTTTGCAAATTGCGTGGGAAGCGATTTGTCCTTCCGCGACGTTGGTAGTTAGCTCTGCTGCCACGGTTGCATTTCTTGTTTTCTCGGCTTTTTGGGCAACTGCCACGGCTGATTCTCGCCGAACTCACCCGACTGTTCATTGGGTCACTACCTCAAGTGCTTTTGGACTTGATGTTCTCAAAAACACATTGATAGATTTGCCTAATTTTTTTAGCACTTCTGCATGTTTATCATGGTTGAGTCTACCGATCGGATCTGGAGGTATCACTTCCTATACTTTTCAAGCAATTATTGTATGAACTACCCATGATATGTTGGGGTTTTGCACATTGCACTTTTGAATCCTTGCCGTGAATGTGTGTTGATTCTTCTTCACTTTTTTTCCACAAGTCGGGAAGCCATTTGCTAAAGTACAAAATTACGTTGGTTTTGGGTTGATCGGTGAAGGCAACTGACTTACAAACCCAATCAAAGACCAAACGTGTATTGGAGGAAGCCTGATATGGCACATACGTCTCCTATAGTGTTTCTTAGATCCACTGTACCTTTTTGTTGTCTGTAACACTGACAAAATTTCTACACCTTTCGCTATGAAGTCACTTTCAATTGGAATGGTTAGATTTTCAGATGAACTCAACCCCACTTTTCAATAATTTGATGTTTGTACGATTTTGTGTTGTTGCCAAACGACAGTGGCAATCGCAAGCTCATTCTGGGGTTAACCCTCAAAGTACCAAAGCCTTTTCCATCAAAAACCACTCAAAATTGTGATTTCTATTGCAAAGAACGAAATTTTAAATTTATTTTTCATTTTTTTATATCTAACTATAGGATCTTGAACTATACTAATATATAAGTGTGTGGGAAAAATTTCAAAATCTTTGATAGCATAGATTGCAATAGATATAGAGAAAAGTATGATCTTTGAAAATAAATTATAAATTATAAAAATCTGACTTTTTGTGAATTTTTTTTAGGCTATTCCTCAAGCTATTTTTCGGACTCAGGGAGGCATATCATTTGCTCCTATGTATCTATTGAAGTAAAAAATTATGTCCCCACAAAGTTAATATGATTTTCTAACTTCAAAAAAAGTTTCAAAAAATCAAGTTAGAACACTAGTAGAATCATGTATTTATTTAGACATGGGTTGTCTAACTTGACATTGTTTACCTAGATGTTCAATGTAGCAACCCCATGTTTTTATGTCAACATTGACATCCACTAATGTTCACTGTAACATCTTCAATGACATGAAAACATGGGGTTGCTACATTGAACATCTAGGTAAACAACGTCAAGTTAGACAATCCATGTCTAGATAAATACAGGATTCTTCTAGTGGAAATTGAGATCACACAAGCCTATCCAGAATCCTAAAACTCCCATAGGGACTTTGGAACTTTAAGAGTTAATGGCACCAAGTACAAAAAAGATCTCTAGTGGTATTAGAAGCAAGTCCAAGAAGCAAGCAATGACCTATAAGTGCTATTCTACTTTCTTCTTCAAATCTATGAGCACTTTCAGTAGTGCTACAACTTTGTAGTTTAGCAAAATGTTTAATTCATACAATTTATTTATAGAATGTTTAAAATACCTACCATTGATATGTCCTAGTTGCGTGTATGTTATTTTTTTAATTGTTTTTAAGTTGCTTTAGAGTTCCACAATAGTCATTTGTAAAACTGAAAATTATATAGTAGTCACTATTGGACACATCAACAAATTATTGAACTATATTGCAATTAATGTGATGGCTAGGGTGAAATGTGGCAAACATTCAATCTACAAGTGCCAATGTGAAGTTCCCAACATACCAAATTTTATCTCTCTTGATTGGAAGGATTTGAAACCATAATTTGCCCACCATTGTGCCCTTGTTTTATTTTACATGATTAGAGAGTTTTGAAATTGTATTTGCATATGGAGGAAGTTTCAAAGCATTTATACACATGTTGGTCAAGTTTGTTTTAGTTGCTATTGCTTGCGTGCTTGGCGGTGCCTTGCCTTTGGAGCTTGCTTTCTCTGGTAAATTCATTATATTTGGCTTCTTTGTGCAATGTAACAAACTCTAGGTTCTTCCATGGAAGTCCAATCCATGATGTGTATGTAACTTAGGATTTGGCTTGCAATTCAATGAAGATTAGCTAATTCTATATTTGCTTAGGGTTTGCTCTTTAATGCAATCACCTTTGGTAATGGGGTAGCTTTTAAGACAACCTCCCATTTTGTGTGGATCTACTTAATGGATAAACAATAGGTTTCAAAATCTTTTTTTGCTTAGGGTTAGGTTTTCTTTGTAGTCTAAAAATTCTTCTTGCAACTAAGAATAGAGGAGAAGTTTGGAGGGTTTTGATAAGGGGATGAATTCCTATATTATTAATCTCTAATTGCTTAGGATTTGGTCTTCTTTATATTGGCATTTTTGTAGAGTTGAAAGTAAGGGAGATTTTGTATAGGTTTGGTTAGAGGATAAACTTCAATTTAAAAAAAAAATCTTGGCTTTAGATTAGTTGTTATTTGACAGTGACATTTTTGTGTAGATGAAAGTAAGTAGAGTTGCAATTTTTGGAGGGGAGGAAAGCAGATGAAATTCAATTTTTTGAACCTCTCTTTGTTGGGGTTTTGGTTTTCTTTGTAGTGATCACAAAGTTACATTGCAATAAAGATATGAAGCCATTGTTGGATAAGTGTATGTAATTGTCATGGAAGATATGCAATGGTAGGTTATATAAGTACATTGATTTGAAATGAAAGTGGGGGCAACCTACGTTCTGCCAATGCATTCAAATAAAACAAATGCAATGTCCTGGAATCATACTTTTTAAAAACTACTTTTATCTTTGCATGAGGTGGATTGAAGTTTGAATTGTTTTCAAGAAGTTTTTGAACTAAGGGCTCTTGTTCTGAAAAGAGAGACTGTGAGTGAATGATATGTTGTAAGTTATTAGAAACATAGACTTAAAATGCTATTTGACAATAGAACTTAGGTATTAATCGAAGCCCAAGTTTTTGAGGAGAACTATTGACTAGAAGGAATAGGGAATGTTTGATTTATTGTATTTCATTAGAAAGACCACTTAGGGAGGCTTTGGATATTTTTTAGTGTTTTATTATAGTAGCTCCACTTGGATTTTTCAAAGTCAAAGTCATTCAATTGCTTGAATGTAACCATTTTCAAGTGAATTTGCAATAAGGTGGTCTTGAAAGTTGGAGTGAGGCCATGTACATGTTACTTTGAAGTTCATTAGAATTTAGATGGCTTCCATAAGTTGTATTTGACATGTTGCACCAGAATTAAAGCTTGAATGCAAATATGGATGGCTCTTGTTTATAGAAGTGCAAGCTTAGAGAATCACTTTTAAGATTATTATTGATCTACATGGTAACTGAAATTGGATGTGTATGAAGTCACAATGTAGTTTTTGAGATCATAGTAGTATTTTGTAGTCATGGGTTTAAAAGTAGAGAGCAATAAAATTGTCAAGTGCCTTGCACCTAAAATTTTACAATGTATTTGTAGGTATGATGAACAACTAGGAATCCAATGTTCCATTGGTAACTAATGGTTTTCCAATTGTGTCATGACATTATGTTAGAATAATATATGATCTTAGAAATGTATTAGACCATTCCACAAGAATATTATCTTTTGTCTAAGTTCCTTTAGAATATGAAAGTAAGGTGTTGGTGGATAGATACAGAAACTATTGGGCTTTTGGTGTTGCATATGTACTAATGAGCCCATCTCCCCTAGACGATAGTATTAATTTAGTACTTTGTAATTTTATTTAGAAGGCATGCTAAGTGAAGTGAAGTCATGTTTCTATCTACTTCAAGTTACACACTAATGAAGTTGCACTTTTTGAAGGTAACAAGTTGCGATGCAATCATTTACATGTCATTCAAGAGTCATGGTAAAGTAATGAACCAATAGTAACTTCAATGTGAAATTTTCAAAGTACTTCATCTATAAAAGAGTAAAGTAACTAACTAGTTGCATGTTGTAGTTCAACATTAGTGATGAAGTGTTCTTCATGAATCCTCAATCCATACAACAAAAATGGCTCTCGAGATCATTAGCAAAGTTGCAGGAGAGCATAAGTTCCACTTTCGAGACATTCCTAAGTCATAATTCAAGGTGACTGCGTGACATTTTTGAGCCTAGGATATAGCTTAGTACCCCAATGAGAATGTATACATGGTGTTAATTGAATATGCAAAGGAGTCGGCTACAATGTGGGACCAAAAATATATAAAACTTGCCACTTGATCTACAATTTGGCTTGTTGGTGATGAGTAGGCAGGAGGAAGTAATACCATTGTTGAAGCTTGTAGAAATATAGATGATGCTATTATAAATGATTTGAAGATCATGAACCGCTTTCCTTTGTTGAAATGCATAACTCTTTTCTAACTTTCTCCTTGTAAATATTGAATTGTGGTCATGATGGTAATTGCATGTGAATTGCAATTGTGGTTTTGTCAATGCAATGAAGGAGTTTTGAAAGAGTCATTTAGAAGTAGTGTTCTCAATCCCAAGTGTCCAATGTTTGGTAGGAACCGCTTGTTCTTGTATCCTCTGCATGCCTCCTTGAATGTACCCAAAAATCACTGATTATTTCAATTAACGTAGAACATCAGTAGAACTTTCCTTCGATTGCACAACCATTGACAATTGATTCAGTGAGATTCAATGACTAAATGACAACTCGAAATGTACTGCTAAGTAAGCAATTACTTCTTGAATAGTAGGCCTACCTTTTTTTTTGTAGACATTATGATAACTTTAAAGTTACTCATAAACGTGAAACACAATTTTCCAACTTCCTTCAAATTATCTTTAGTAATGAAATTACATTTCTCTTTCCAATGTTTCTAAATATTTCTATCTATTTGTATTTGTCTTTAAGAATTGTCTTTTGAGAGTTGCTTTTGTAGTAATCATTGGCTTGAAGAATTGCTTGAAAGTTGGTCTTGCTTGAATTGCTTGAGAGTTGGTCTTTTGTAAGTTGATCTTGTATTGTTGGTATCAAATCCTTATTGTACAATGGGGAAAAAATCCCTATTTATAGTTTCCCGCGGTCATAAGAGAACTAAACAAAAACCCTAACCATTTTGCCTTTGGTAATAGGACCAAGTCTATTCCTTCTATAATATCCTAACTAACTTTTCCTAACCACTTCTAGTCCTAAAATTAGCCTAGTAACTCTATGTACTAAGTAAGTTGTATTGCCGCTTTGGTCTTCCTTGTCTGTGCTGAAGCGGTCTTTTGTAAAATTAATAACTTGTGAATTAAGATCTTTTTACTCATTATTAATTTCCCATATTGTATTCCAAAGTATATACTTTAATATTCTTTATTTTTTTAATTCAATTATTCATGTTTTACCAATTTTAATTAATTGTGAAAAGTACTCAAAAATACAGGAATCGATAATTTTGTCATCTTTACAAATTAATAACTTTTGTATTTAATATTTTTATACATGTGAATCCTTTTGTTCCCTGTAGTCTAGCATACTTTATCCTTTAATCTAATTAACTTGAGATTTCTAAAACATGAATAATTACTTCAAGTAAGCTAAAGTAAGGCAATTAATAATATTTCCTTCCTTTTAAAGAACAACATAATGGGTTAACATATATCCCCCTCCGGGAAAAAAAAATCATGTCCTCATGATTTATGAGTAAATTCTAAAATTATGTGGATCATGATGTGGTATGTTAAGGTTGGGATAACTGGCCGTGAAATCAAATTCTTTGTATGTGCAAATTTGAGCTTTTGTATTGTTGTACATATGTTCAAAGCCTTTTATAAAATCAATTTTTCTTAAGGTCATTGGAAAATTTGGATATTGCTTTTGTAAAAAATCGAACCATGTATCTTTTACCTTGTGATAGAATGCTTTATCAAATTCTTTTAAGTCATTGAGTGCCTTTTGAAATATAGATTGATTTTTTAATAGAAATTGAGATATTGTTTGTATATTTGTTTCATCATTTCTTCCACGTGGTTTTAATGGTTTCATTAATGAGTCATTTGCAAAGAAAATTTTATGATGACTTACCATCATTTGATAAGAATGAGTGATGTAACGAATAATGTAACATACCGGGGATGCCGTATATGTCTCTACTACTCCTTTTTCGATTTGAAGATCTCCTATGTGCCACATAAATACTATTAGCTCTTTTAACTCGCTACTTGCCTTTAACCAAATGTTTTGAAATTCTTGTTGATTAATAATAGTTTTGTATGTGAGATGAAATAGACCATCCATTCCCAAGAATAATTTACTAGTAATTTCATAGTGTTGTTTTAAAGATATCGGTGGATACGTAAAATTTCGTATATTGTACAATATGTCTTTAAAGATTTTGGTTTTTAATTCTGAATTGAATCTTTGTTGGTTTTGTTTTGGATGTGACGATGCTTCATCTGTAATTTTTAGGTCGATAGAGTTTTTCTTTGGAATATTAGGAATGTCGTTTTGAAAGGTATTTTGTAATTGTTGTAATGTAATCCGTGTGACCTCATGGGAAGCCTCTTCTGTACAAAGAGCCATTTTCAGTCTTTTTATTTCCAATTTTAATTGTCTGTTTTCTTCATATAAGTCCAACTTTTGGTTAATTTTAAATTCTTGCTCTTTGATTGAATTATGGTCGATGTATTTTTGAGGATTCTTTCATTGAAGAAATTCCGGTATTTCTTTTCATGATTGGTCCACTCTTCATGTTTCGGTAATTAAAATATCTTTTTCCTTTGGTCTGTTGGTGTGATGATCTGTTGGATTTCTCTCTCGTTTCGTGGTCTTAATATTAGGGTTTGATAACCCTAATTTTTGGTGTGTACCTTCATCGTTAGAGTGGAGGATGTTTTGGGGCTGTCTTGAGCTTGTATCCGTTGTATTGTCAGAAATAATTTGATAGTTTTCGGAAGAAATTTTTTGTGATAATTTCTGTCTTTCGTTTCTCATGGTCCCGTCATTTGCTGTTGGTCTCTTCTTCCCTCTGTGTTCTTCTTCATGGTAGTTATCAGTCTGTCTCCGCTTCTTATTGATAGTGTTTGGGGTGGAATTCGGTGGAGGATTTTGAGCTGTTGTCGAAGATGGCTTCGCCGTAGTTGCTTCCGACTTCTGAAAAACCCTCGCCGCCGCTTTCAGCTCGGAATCGCCGTCGCCGTCGTTTCCGTCTTCCAACTCTTCGTCGTCGTCTTCGGCAGCATCAACGTCTTCTATAACAACTTCAATGTTGTGAGCGCTTTCTTGCTGCTGCGGCTGCTTCTTGTCATCGTCTTCGCCACATCGGTTGCGTACAAACTTCTCGCTACGCTTGTTTTGCCACTTGTAGTCAGTCACAAGCTCTTGATTTTGTTGGTGTTCTTGCTCCTGGTCCTCTAGCGCTTTCGTAGGCCGGGTTGTCATTCGTCCCGTCGTCGTCGTTCTCTTCCTCCCCTGGTTAGTGTTGCCGTCGGATGTTGTTGCCGGAACTCCTCCTTGCTGACTGCCGTAGTAGCTCATCCTGCTATAGTCGCTCTTGCCGAAATTCTCGTTGCCAAAACTTGCCCTGCCGTAGTTGCTCCTCGCGCAATTGCCTCCGCCTGCGTCAAAGCCCTCACCGTTGCAGCCAGTGCTTCTGCTTGCGATTTCTTCCTCGACGCTCTGCTTTTAGTGTCGTTTTTCTTTCCCTTCCTTGCTTCGTGTTTGTTGTTGATGTCCTCATGATCGTCCGCGGTCTTTCCTCTGCTGTGGTCAACAAGGTTTCTTTTGTCAGCCCATACTGTATCTTGTCTTCCTTGTGCAATCAGACTGGGAGTTGATGTAGGAGCCGTAGCAGCAGTGGCTGCGGTAGTTTGGACTAGAGCGGAAACAACATCAGTTGGAACGGGAACAGCAGTTGAAGCAACCACCGCAGTTGGAGCTATAGCGCCACTGTCCCCTGGTATGTTTTCTTAGTCCCCTTCGTCAATTTGGTCTTCATTTTCTCTATTCCTTTTGTCGTTGATCATGTGTTCGTTCTTGATTTTGGCTATCTTGTTCCTTATCTTGCAGTCCTCGTCCTCCTCCTTGCGTATTGCCATACGGTCACGTCCTCCTGCTTCGTTTTGTTGTGTTTTTTCTGGATTTCTTGGGGTTGCCTTTACGTTGGTCTCGCCTGGGCTTTTTTCCTTTGCTGCACCCCTTGTCTTGTGCTCGTTCCTCGGTGTTGCTGCTTGTTTCTTGTTGTTGGTCTTGTTCTTGACTGAGCTGCTCTTCTCAACTCTTATTGTTTGTGAGGTCGGAGTGGTAGTTGGGGCAAGAAGTGCTTCTCCTTCATCCTTCTTGTTTTTAATTTTTGAGTTAGTTATTTCTTCTTCCTCTTGAAATATCTCTGTGTAAGTTTTCTCAGTTTCTATAGTATCATTAGAGGTTTCTAAGTTAACAATTGTTGCTGTAAGTATCTCTTGTACTCCTACAGAACCAGCCAATATTTCTGGAAGCTCCAGTGGTGGAATCGAATTTTTGATAACTTTTGTTTTCTTAATAGCTTGTAAGGTTGCCTCAAATAATGGGGACAGTAGTTGTCTCTTTTTGTATTTAGGAGTTACATGGATTTGAAACTTTTGTAGTGCCGTTAATGCACTCTTTTTTGATAATATAAGATTGACATGTATTCCTAATCTTGTATTAATGACAATTGGTTTTGGACCTTGTAGTTCTAATTTTATTCTTTGTAATTCATAATGAAAATATAATTTGAACTTTTGAATCCAATCTATTGGTTCACCTTTCATTGCTAATTGCATGTCTTGCACTAATGCCCATGGAACTTCCCCCGTTTTTTGTTTTAGACTAAAGGCTGAACCTACAAACTTTAGGATTGTCTTAGTTTCTTCAGATTTACACATAGCTGAAGTTACATTAGCACCTTTGTTTGTAGCAGCTCTTTCAATAATTAATTGATTTATGAGATTTTTGTCTTGTGTACATGGACTAGTTTCCAGGTGAAAGATTTTTGCAAATAGTTCTTTGTAATTCAAAGGTATCAACTCACAAGTTTTGCCATTGAAAAGACTGATCTTTGCCTCCATTTGCAAATTTAAAAGTACTTCTTGTAATATTTCTTTTATCATTTTGCCTTCCCATTGTACTTGAGTAGCAAATTGCAGTAACCCTATTTGTGCCAACATCTGTTTTTCAATTATACTGAACCCATTTTTTGGTAAATTGACTGTCTGGAAATTAAATTCTATGCCCTCCATGACTTATACTGTTGAAGTTAGAGCATGAGCAAATAGAATTGTAATCTCTGGAATTGGAAAAAATAAATAAAGTGAGAAAAGTAGAAGGAAAAGAAGGGAATGTATTCCAAGGGAAGTTATTATAACTTCCCACTTATCCTTTAATGTATATAAAGGTTTCACACTCAATGATTTAGTTAGAGAGGTTATTTGAACTTCCCACTTATCCTTGATCTTCATAGTCCTGTCTCCAGTTATAGAATTTTGAATTGTTTTGACCATATTTACGTTTGATGGTTTATCTTTCTCCTTACTGTGGTGTTTATTATATTTATTCCTTTGTATATTTTGTTTATTTTGGATAAGTTCGATAATTTTCACCAAATAATTTGCAATAATGTATGGATCAAAGTCTTGTCTGTTTCGGAAATTGCCATTGGTTTTTATTAATTGACAAGTAGTACTTTGGGCGTTATAAATCTTGGTAATTTTTGTGCTTGGTTGTGCATAATAGACATCAAGACATGGTTTTGGTAAATTTTTATTATAATGTTTTACTCTTCGGGCCGGTATACAAATTTCTAGTCCGTTGGTATTCATTATCCTTATTGTTTGATTAGGATAGATTGTTTTTATTATGGCAGGTCCTACCCATTTATCCTCAATTTCATTTCCCATAACTTTTAACCATAGAACTTTTTGACCCTTTTGGAATTGATTGATATCTTCTACCGTAAAAATTTGTTGTAATATTTTTCCAAGTTGTTGCGTGGTTGGTGATGTTTTAGGCTTGGTATTGTTGTTCTTTAGATATGTT
The DNA here is from genome assembly GCA_950106755.1 of Climacium dendroides. Lineage (NCBI taxonomy): Eukaryota > Viridiplantae > Streptophyta > Bryopsida > Hypnales > Climaciaceae > Climacium > Climacium dendroides. The sequence continues at coordinate 27,458,418 of OX467086.1, forward strand.
TGTTTCTTATATGTAGTATGACAATATGGCCAGCATTTTTGTTCTCCTAATGGTTTCTTATTTGATTCGTCCATATTCCCTTTCACATAATCTTTTATATTTGTCTTGGTTTGATTGGTTGAGTATAAGGTTGGGCTTTTATTTTTATTGTCTTGTACCATAGATAGAAAAACATTGGGAATTGGATCGGTCATTCCTTCTTCCATGATATACGGTCGTAATTTATTGGCATTCACCTGAACGGTCAGTCCTGTGGTCTCATATAAGTCTATTGTTCCATTGGAATAGATAGTTTTTATTTCGTAAGGCCCGAACCATTTATTTACAAATTTTCCTTTTTTCTTCTTAATAGTAAGTTTTAACCATAGGACATTTTGTCCTATTTGATAATTTTTTGTTGAATTTGATACGTATGGTGTAATATTACTGAATCTTGTATTGTTGGCCATATTTTTCGGAAATTGGGAATTAGAACACTCCCCAACCTCATATGTGTTGTGAGGTGTTTGTTGGTTTCTTTGATTTAAATGATTGGATTTCTCATGACGAGACTTTCTCATTAATTGCATTTTAGTTATGTAATTTTCAGCCTCAATTCGTCTTAAATCCATTTGTTCTAGTTGTTGCATGCGGTGTGCCAACATTGCATACACTGATAAAATCCTTTGATGTCCTTGTGGTTGAGTCTCTAAATACTTAATGGGAAGTAATGCATCTATTCCATATACTAGTAAGAAAGGTGTATGGCGAGTAGTTACTTTGTATGCTGTTCGGTATGCCCATAGTGCAGAAAATAACTTTTGATCCCAATTAGTCTGATTGCCATTTACTATTTTTGTGAGTATTGCTTTTAATACTTTATTTGTCGACTCTGCCTATCCATTGCCTTGGGGATAATAAGGGGTTGATTTTCGATGTTGAATCATGAACTCCGTGGTAAGAAGTTGTATTGTTGTGTTGAGGAAATGAGTTCCTTGATCACTTACTAATTCCACTAGACAGCCATACCGAGTAATTATCTCTTCGTATAAAAATTTAGCTATAGAATGAGCACTATTATCTTTTAAAGCTCGGGCTTCTACCCATTTCGAGGTATAATCCGTAGCTGTGATTATGTATTTGTTAGCTGTGGTTTTGGCTGGTGGGTGAATTGGACCAATAAAGTCAATTCCCCATCTTTGAAAAATCTCAAGTGGTAAAACAGGGTGTAAGGGATTCTTTCCTTTTCCAGGTTTACTACTATTCCTTTGGCATATGTCATACTTTTTGCAATAGTTGTATACATCTTTTCGTAAGTCAGGCCACCAATATAAAGTTGTTAAAACCTTATGTAATGTTATAGTAGAAGAAAAATGTCCTCTAGCTAGACCCCCATGGGCTTCTGCAATAATTGCTTTGGTTATTGGTCTTACTACACAGATTCTGGGTAGTGAATCTGAACATGTTTTTACCAATCTTCCCATTTCATCTAGATGATAAGGTCGACTTCGTATTGCTATTTGACGACGACTGTTGAGAGGTATGTCCATTGGTATTCTTCCAGTTCGGAGGTAATCAATTATTGGTCTTCTCCAATCATAAAATGGGAAAATTTTATCTTGTTGGGGTGTAACTTGTACCATGAATAAGCTTGCATCTGGAAATGAGTCTGGTATCCCAGTAGCTGCTTCACCATTAGTGATCCTTGAAAGATGGTCAGCTATGATATGTTGTCTGCCTGGTTTATGTATGATTTCAAAATCGTATTCTTGAAGCAATAGCATCCATCTTGCTATTCTTCCAGAAACTATTGTTCGGTTGACTAAATGTAGTAATGCTTCGTGGTCTACGTAAAATTTAAAATGGTTAGCCAATAAGTAATGTCGGAACTTATGTAAGGAATAAACCATAGCCAAAGCTTCTCATTCTGTTGTGGAGTAATTCCTCTCAGCTTGATTTAGTAATCGAATGGCATAAAATATAGGTGAATTGGTTTTTCCATCCATACTTTGTGTTAAAACACTACCAATGGCTTCATTAGATGCATCACAATGCACATGAAACTCTTTGCCCCAATCAGAAGTCCTCAAGATTGGAGTCTCGATTAATTTTCTTTTAATTAGTTCAAAGGCTTCTTGACACTTCTCATCCCAAGAAAACTTGATCATTGACTTAGTGAGATTAGTCAAAGGCTGTGTGATTCTTGCAAAATCTTTAATGAATCTCCGATGGTAACTAGCTGATCCTAGGAATTGACGTACCTCTTTCATATTAGTGGGTGGTGAAAGTGTTTAAATGGCTTTAATCTTTGCAGGATCTACCAATATCCCTTCCTTACAAATGACATGTCCAAGCAATGTACTTGAACTTACTGCAAACGTGCATTTTTCTGGGTTCAAACTGATTCTGGCTTCGCGACATCGTTCCAAGCATTTCCAAAGATGCTCAAGGTGCATGGCTTTACTCCCGTATACTGTGAAGTCATCTAAAAATACTTGCATGAATACATTAAGAAATTCAGCAAATATTTGCATAATAGCCCGTTGAAAAGTTGCTGGAGCACATTTAAATCCGAATGGCATCACGTGGTAGGCAAATGGTCCCCACTCTGTAATAAAGCAAGTCTTGAGTTGATCCCGTAAAGCCATGAGAATTTGATTGTATCCACTGAATCCATCTAGTGTGGAGTACATTTCATGTCCTACCACAGCTTCTAATACTTGATCAGTGAACGGTAGTGGGAAGGGATCCATCTTTGTGACCCCGTTCAATTTTTGGTAATCTACGCATACTCGAAGCTTGCCATTTTTCTTTGGGACTATCACAATGGATGATAACCATTCAGTTTCTTTGACTGGGTAAATGAATCCTACTTTTAGCAACTTATCAATTTCCTCTTTGACTTTGGCTGCATATTTCGGATTCATTCGGTACATGGCTTGTCGTACTGGATACGCATTAGGCGTGAGCTCAATGCGATGTTCACATACATGTGCTGGTATTCCCTTAAGGTCTTCATAACTCCATGCAAACACATCCTTGAATTCTTGTAGGAGTTTGATAAGTTCTTCCTTGAATTCTAATTCAAGATTCTTGCAGATGCGTACATTATGAGGTTTCTCTGTTGTACCCAAATTTACTTCTTGTACTTGGTCTTTATCCTCTATAATCCACTTGGCAATATCTTTGCCTTGAACTGATATTGACGATGGAGTGTCATCAATAGTGAATGTACCCTCTTTTTGGTTATAGAAATGGGTAGGATATTTAGGAAATGTATCTGTTACTTTGTCATATTTTGGTATTTTCTTTTTACTTGTTTTTGAGGGTGGATTTATTGTGGATAATAACTCTGGTTCAACTGTTTGACAATCATAAGAGAACATCTCTTTGAGTCCTGTGAGCTCAATGTCTGCAATAGGTTGGAGAGATGGTATGGCTTGGTATACTATTTGTTCTTCATTGTCCATTAATCCCTCTGTCCAGTCGTAGCATTCAATTTGAACTGGTCTTTTTGAGGGCGACGGACATGGTATTCGCTTAGTGCTAATTTTCATCTCTTTTGTTTTATATACCAACGTAATGGTATCCTTTGCCCAATCTTGCCTTGTGTTTGCCTGTTTAAGCCATGGTCTGCCAAGTAACATGGTATAACTTCCAAAGTTGAACTCCATTTTCATCACTGTAGCTGTAATATTAAATTGAAAACCTCCCACTTCAATATGGAGATCTCGTATAATCCCTAAAGGTGTTACCTTCCTTTGGTCAGCCATTTTAATAGTAAATGGTGCAGGTTCTAGTCTTCGATATCCCAATTTTCGACAAAGTTCCTCGGTAATGATGTTTACTCCAGAACCTCCGTCTAATAGTACATTTTGTACAGTGTAGTGTTTGATGCGAACCGTTGTCACTGGCATTTCCATATCAAAGTCTTGTGTTTTGACATGACATACCTCTGCTAGTTTTCCTGGTGTCAAACTTGTTGACAAGAATGCCTCCATTACTTGTTGCTTACAGTACGGAGCTAACTCTAAGAGTTGTCCAATAGTAATGTTTGCCTTGGTTTGCTTTAATACTTCATGTATAATTTTTGCTTGCTTCATGTCCTTATCCCTATGGGATTTGCTTTTAATATTATTCAAGACTGGTTTTTGCTTTCCAGCCCTTGTTGTTGTTTCTTCTTCCGTTGTTGGCTTCTTTTCTTGTTTCAAAAGCACAAGTTCTTCTTCCTAAGATGTTTCCCCTAATTCTTCTTGTAATCTTTGAACATCTTGGGTCACTTGTTGGTGTACCCTTCGTTCGTCCTCCCATTCTTTAGATTCTAGTTCCCAGAGCTCCCCAAACTCCACTGTTTCTGGCTGTCCTTCATCAGCCTCATTTCCATTGTCACTTTCTTCACTACTACTATTAGTAGATTCATCTTCATTTTCTAATTGTCGTTTTTGTGCCCTTATCATTGCATAGACATCCGGGGCTACCATATTGGAGGCAATTGTCGGTTTTTCACTTCCCGTTATTCCTCTCACCTCCTCTTGGTGTCGTTTCCATAGAAAACATTCTTTTTTGATATGCCCTTTCTTATGGCAATAATAACATTCGTTGAGATGACTTTCCTGTTGTTCCATACCTGAGTTGGTACGTCTTGGCCCATCTCTAAATCTCCTATCTTCAAAGCTGGATCTATATCGATCCTCAGATTGATTCACTTGTCTATTATAGTCATTTCTACCCCTATTATATGGATTACCTCTTCCTCCGTATTCTCCCTGATACGGGTATCTTTCTTGCTTATAATTCCGTGAATCATAGTAATTGTTTCTAGGATGTTCCTCTTCTCGATCTCAATTCTCAAACCTCCTTACATTCTCTGTCCTCCTCATATTATTCCACTGAGGTTGAATTTGATTGACTGCTGGTTTCCCTTCTTGGTATCGTCGATTGTAAGTGCATTCCTTGGTGCGATGTGTATTTGTATTGCAAATTGTACAATGCTTTGTTTGACATTCTGTAGGCAGATGCCCTTCATTGTGGCAAATTTTGCAAATTACTCCATTACGAAATTTTTGTTGGTTTGCTGATAGTTGTACTATCTCTTCTTGTAGCTCCTTCAAAATATCCTTTTCCTTGAACTTTTTGGTTTTCTTTCTTCTTCTTATCCTCTCATCTTCTGAACCACTATTTGATTCATCTAAGTCCGTACTGGAATCTTCCTTCCCTTTCTTATGGAACCCTAATTCTAATTTCCTTGCAGATGCCAACGCGTTCTCTAAAGTGTCTGTAGGTAACATAAGGATGTACTTTTCATATTCTTTTCGTAAACCATTCAAGAACCAAGTTTTCTTGAATTGATCGGGTGGTGGTGGGTTGAGCTTACTTGAGGACAACATTACTCTCTCAAAGAATTCTTCCACATCCTCATATTTCTTTTGCTTAAGATGTGACAAACTATCAATAACTTCCCCGTCCGTTTTCTTTTCACGAAATCGGTGAATGAAAGCAGTCCATCACAAAGTTTAGACCCTACAATTTGGCAACAATTATTGTGCGGTTATCATTGTTTCATGGGTTCGTACCATAATCGCATTGACTTAGTGTATTTTTACGCATTGAATCAATGCGAAAACAATGAATATCAATAGCGTACGATTTATGTACTTTAACTATATGATTGTTGTGCAGTTTTGGCACAACAATTGTATAGTTAAAATACATAAACTGTACGCTATTGATATTCATTGTTTTCGCACTGATTTCGTGCATAAAAATACACTAAGTCAATGCGATTATGGTACGAACCCATGAAACAACAAAAACTGCACGATAATTGTTAACAATCCGTCTATCCTTAAGTTTGAGATGTCTTTAATTCCTCCCATGTCTCGAAGTGACCTGCCGGGAACTGGGCATACCATTCCAGGGCTTTCTTCTTCAGACATACCGGAAAAAGATCCAATCGTGCACCCTCGTCTTGATTTGCATAACAGATGTGGTTGAATTCTTTAATAAAGATATCTGGATCCCCTTCACCCTTGAATTTGGGTAATTGTGTTTTAATCCTTCTAGCCATTGCCATCCTTAATAATCCTCTTGGTTGAAAGTCTACTTCTTGTGTGATTGACTTTGTTTTAGATTGCTCGGGTTCTTTTAATTTCCTGATACGTACAGGTGTAAGTGGTTGTGATATTTGATCGGGTAGTCCGTAATCTTGGTTTATGGATGGTGGATTTTCCACAATTCCTTTTGTTTCACTAGTCAATGTTTTTACTTCCTCCGGTCTAGTAACTTCTATTCCTTGTTTTGTTTCTATGTCTTTATCGGAGTCGTTTTCATCTTCTGATTCCTCATAGTCACTTCCCCTGTAGGCTACAGAAAATCTCTTCCATTTATCGGTTTTGGTTCTTTCTTGTTTCCTTTCTTCTTTTTGTTTTCGTATTTTGCTCTCCAATTCTTGTTCTTCCTTAGGTTTTTGAAGTCGAAAAATGTGTTCCTTTTCTGCTTCTTTTTCTCTTCTAGTACTTGGTGAATTTGGTTCTCTGCTCATTGTTGGAATACATCCCGTCCAATCTTTAATTTGTTTGTATTAGCTTTATACTAGATAGTCGTATTGTTTAATTATACTTTTGCTAAATTGCTTGACCGTTGTCGTCGAATCCCCAACATGGTCGCCAAATGAAACACAATTTTCCAACTTCCTTCAAATTATCTTTAGTAATGAAATTACAATTTCTCTTTCCAATGTTTCTAAATATTTCTATCTATTTGTATTTGTCTTTAAGAATTGTCTTTTGAGAGTTGCTTTTGTAGTAATCATTGGCTTGAAGAATTGCTTGAAAGTTGGTCTTGCTTGAATTGCTTGAGAGTTGGTCTTTTGTAAGTTGATCTTGTATTGTTGGTATCAAATCCTTATTGTACAATGGGGAAAAAATCCCTATTTATAGTTTCCCGCGGTCATAAGAGAACTAAACAAAAACCCTAACCATTTTGCCTTTGGTAATAGGACCAAGTCTATTCCTTCTATAATATCCTAACTAACTTTTCCTAACCACTTCTAGTCCTAAAATTAGCCTAGTAACTCTATGTACTAAGTAAGTTGTATTGCCGCTTTGGTCTTCCTTGTCTGTGCTGAAGCGGTCTTTTGTAAAATTAATAACTTGTGAATTAAGATCTTTTTACTCATTATTAATTTCCCATATTGTATTCCAAAGTATATACTTTAATATTCTTTATTTTTTTAATTCAATTATTCATGTTTTACCAATTTTAATTAATTGTGAAAAGTACTCAAAAATACAGGAATCGATAATTTTGTCATCTTTACAAATTAATAACTTTTGTATTTAATATTTTTATACATGTGAATCCTTTTGTTCCCTGTAGTCTAGCATACTTTATCCTTTAATCTAATTAACTTGAGATTTCTAAAACATGAATAATTACTTCAAGTAAGCTAAAGTGAGGCAATTAATAATATTTCCTTCCTTTTAAAGAACAACATAATGGGTTAACAAAACAACTAGCGATGTTAGAAGACACATCATCTAAATCCTAAAATGACATTACTTTGAATTCAAATTGACTAAAAAAACTTTCCACATGTTAGACTACGTGAGATGTGGCATGACTTTGTCACAATTTCAAAATGACTTGGAGATGACTTCCTACGAATCTTCCCCATTAAATTCATCACGAATATGTCATGCAAATGATTGGCCATGTGGATGTCCACATTAGATGTATGATGGGTCTATGCTTTCCACATGGCAACACTATAGACATTTCCTTATGCCTAGCTTTCTTTATCACTTTGATCCTTGACCTTTTCTCATCCATTTATTCATCTAAAGCAAAACTAGATGGTGATTATACACCCCAGGTCATTTAAATCTATAATTTGTCCACAATGATTGTAGGATCCTCAAGTCATTTCGTAGTCGCAAGTGTCTGGAATGATTGTTGTGTAGTCATTTATGTGCTCATTTTTTTGTAGTGTTTATTCAAAGTATTAAGGGTTCAATTTGAAGTTTGACAATTGTAGAGTGGATATAAGGAATTTGTAAAGTAATAGTGGTATTTTCTTTTATTTATAAAGCAAAGATTGTTGGAAAATTAGCTTCATTTGAATATTTTAATTGGATGACTCGAGGATTCTATTGTAATTGTAATTAGGATTTAGGTCATTGGCATTTTTGGTTCTTTCACAAACATCTACCACAACCAAGAGCCTTGTGTTTTTCTAGACTAACTACAAACTTTGCAACAACAATAGTTTATTGATATAGAAAAAAAACTTTGATCACGTAGATTGCAAAATATTTGCATTGAATCCTTAAGGATGCTACAATCAATTCTTTGTCAATGAATGATAGAAAGTCCTTTTATGTAGGGTAGAAATGCAACTATTCAACCTCAAATTTTTTTGTGAAAAGTAGAGGTCTTGTATAGTTGTTTTCCTTCCAATAAATGCTCTTGGATTTTTTAAACCAATGATTCATATGGTACCAAAAAAGATGGTTTCTATGATCACCAATCCATCTTTAAAGGATTAAAGTAAAAAAAACAAGTTTTGTGCACCTTGTGTGATTAAATTATAAGACTTTGAATCTTTTGAACTTAAAATTTATATACTACACATTCTGATTTTCTTGTTTTTTATTTTGAAAGATTGAATTGAGAGTTTGGAAAATAAATTGAAAAAAGACTTAATTTTCATTCATTAAATTTAAAAATATAAAAATAAGTTTGCATTTTAAAAGAAAAATTAAATCATTAATAGCTCTAAAATAGAATTAAAACATTCTAATTCCAATGGTGACATTGTCTAGCAAGCAAACTAAACCTTGTGGAACTTTTTGTTTTGAAAAAATTATAAAAGTTGAGTTAAAAAACAAATTCAATATGGGTTTTTTTAAGAAATTTCTATTATTGTTTGCAAAACAAGATGCTCTATAACTTTCACATCACTAATCCAAATAGAATGAATAAAACTTTCCATATAGACAAAAATATAATCTATGAGAAATCAATTTTTCAAATCTTATTCAAATCTTTTCGGTGGTTATTTTTCTATCCGCCAAACTAAAAAAAGATCATATTGTGATATAAATTGGATAACTTTGACTCATACTATGAGTCATTGATTGAAATGAAAACTATTTTCCTATAAAAAAAAATTCTAATTTCAAAATAAAATTCAAAATATCAAGCCCAAATTTGAGACCATAGAAACCTACCTAAACTTCTATTTTGTCTCAAGATGGGATAAATGGTCGTTTAGAGGTTAAACCTTCATTAACACAATAAACACTAGAAAAAAATTATATTGGATATAGGATGTTTGGCCTTTGTTTAGTGTACCCCACATGTACAACTTACTATAATAACTTTTATTCAATCACACTTTCTATTATTGTAGTACAAAAGTACAATGAATCCTTTTGATCCTGCATATTTTTGTAGGGATCCTTTTCCTTCATTAGATTTAATTGTACTACACTTTAGCAATGAACCTACAAAAATTGAATTGGATTATTTATAAAATAATGCATATAAATTTTAAAATTTTATATATTTGAAAAGAATTTTGCTTTTGCACAAGTGATCTCTATAGAAATTTGTAAGTTTTGATGTGTTAAATATTAATTCTTCAAAAGATAACCATTTTTAATCCTCCATTCTATTGAAAAAACATTTAATGAAGGGTTTTCAATCATTACATCCTTGTATAGTAGTTATGTTTTTGAATTGAAGTTTTCTATTATGCTCAAATATTTAATAAAATGATTCATTTTCAATCTATTTCAATTTGCAATATTTGGATTCCAATTGTTGCATTTATTTATTTTTAAATTAACTAGAGATCCATTATTCACTATGCAACTAGTGCCAACCTACCAAACATTTGAGCCTTAGTTTGGAGACTTTGGAGATAAAAGTTCAATACTTTTATACAAATATTGGAGCTCCTTTGATAAATTTTTTTCGATCTTACTTTGGGTGAGGTGGTATATGCTTAAACATCCATAAATGTACAAGTTATCAATTGCAATAGAAATCAAGTTTTCATCCATATGGGAGTACATTTGTATAATTATGTCAATAACACCCCATTTTGAATTTGTTGGTAATTCTTACTAACTTCATTAATCCTTTCATACTTACCAAATTTGTAGTTTGAGGTTTGTTCTCAAAGGACAATTATAATTTCATAATTGATCAAAGGATAATTATAAATGATGTGCAACAAGATTAGACTCCAAATATTAAAGGTCACCAAAATAATTGTGGCAAAATATCCAACACACTATCCAAGGTTACAAAATTAAATGTAGCTAAATATCCAAACTCATTAAAAAATATTCAAAAGGACAAAATGGTGTCTATTTAATAGAGGCTTCAAAATTAGTCCTAACTTTTTTATTCTTGTTCTTATAGCTGTGGATGTGCACCTAAGCCTCATATATAATGTGGACCTTATATAAGCCAATGTATACAAAAAATGCAAAAATGCAACCCATCTTTAATTAAAAATTATCATTCCAACTTTGAACCAAAAGGGTTATAAAACAAGCATACTTCAAGGAACATGATTGGTCTTTAAAGGATTGATTGAGCCCCTTCAAAGCTTCTTAATCATTCAATTGCAATTTTTTAGAAAGACTTGCTTCTTTCCATGCTACCTATGACAACCAATTGAAGGTTTTGAACTTCAAGATTGAAATTTTCAATAAGTTATCAAATAATTTGGAACGAATAATTGCCAAAAATGGTTTGGAGAAATAGTGACCTTCCCTTATTAACCTCTAAACGTCCAAGCACTTTTTTCAGCAATATAACAATTTTGGGCATCACCATAAATGAAATTTTTCTTTTTTCCTTTGAAGTTTTTCACACAACATGTGTTCAAGGAATAGCTTTAAGGTTCAAAAATTTTCATAATATTTGACTACTAACCCAAAACCCAAAATCCTTTTTTCTACTAACTATTTTTTCCAAACATGAATATGAAATATTTTTTGTTTGATATTTTTTATAGGTATTCCCAACTTATTTATTCAATATATTATAGAGTAATTAGTTGCAAGATCTATATATTTTTGTGTAAGAAATTTGGAAGATAAAATCTAACCATTTGGGAAGAGATGAAAATACTTCTTTTTCAAATTCAAGTGACTTGATCTTGTAATTGGTAAAGTTTCTTATTTTGAAATTTTAGAAGGGTGTACGTTGACAAGTTAACCAAAAGATCCTATAGTTAAATTTGTTAATGAATAAATATAGATGAAGATTTTAGCCTTGCTTTAGATTTGAGTACTTTGAAGTAGTTTTGGGTTTAAAAACACTAAAAAACCTTAGGGATTATTACTAAAAGGTGGAAAAAAAACATTTTTTCATCCAATATTTTTTTGAAGATTCTTGAATATATTTTCAATGAGTAGTACTTTGCAAACTCCTTGCACCTAAGTATTATTGACTTTTCTAAAGAAGATGCTTAATCCACAAATCACCTTTGCATAGTAGTGTATTTTGGATATTTCTTACTATTACTCTTGATGTGAATTTCAACTATAAAATGATATTTTTTGAATCTAATTTCAGCTTCAATTGGATTATTTCAAATTTGAATTTAAGCTAATCAAGTACAATTTCTACTCCAATTGGAAATTTTGAAAAATTCACAAATTTCAGTAATCTATAGCAATATGAACTCTAGGCCTATAACTATGGTTTGTTGATTTTCTAATTTTAGAGTGACACACTAACTTTTCTAATATAATACTAGCGGTTGGCGCTTGCTATGCTACGAATTCATCATTAGAATTTTATAAAAAAGTTTATGTATTTGATAGAATGCAAAACAAAAATTTCAATAAATCTTCAAATAAAAATGACTAAAATCTTTGTATAATTTTTTTTATAAGTAAGCATATATTGAAAGGTACAATAGAAATTTATTGAATGATGAATGAAACATATGCAATGGTAAATACTATAAAAGATACACATACATTAGAGTGCATTAGAAATTTGACTCCATTGTTACAAAAAATGGCAATCCAAATTGAAGAATTGAAAAGAAAAACTTATAAATCTCAAAAACTTTGTGAACAACTTAATTGTTGTGGAATCCTAAATCGCTTCAATTGAATAAATTTCTCAAAATCATTTGGTAATAGCAATAGAAAATTGAAATCATGAAAGGTCAAAGTTTACAAAAGCACAAAATCATAGAAGTGCAAAAAAGTGTAAAGCCAAGAGAAGCAATGGATTTGCTACCCCTATAATATCATCCTATGGATCCTCTTTAATATCACCTTAATTGCAACGGGTTTATTATTTCTATAATATCACCCTTTGTAAAAAGTGATATTACAAAAGTGATTGTGAACTACTACTCTATTTCTATAATATCACATTGTGTGAAAATACAATTTCTATGTATGCATGATTGAATATATTTATATAAAATATTTAAAATGATTATTTTAAAGACTTATTGACATTATCATGTATTCTATTCAAATATATCAAAATTTTACTAATAGGTGATACAATGAATGCATAGCATAGCAAGCACGAGCCCCTAGTATTAATGGTAGCATTTGTGATATTACAAAGGGAATTATGATTTTAGTAGTATAATAATGTATATATATGGTGAAAGTTTCAAATTTCTTGAGTACATTTTGTATTTGATGTGAAATTTCTTCATTCTTTTTTCTTAAAAATTTCACATTAATCTCAAATATATTTCCACCCCGCCAAAAAATTTAATGAATTGTAATAGGCATAGGACTTCATCTCTGAAAAATAAATATTAAAATTTTCATTGATATCCAATTGCAAAATGACAGCAAACAAAATCATTGACAATTAGGCATGAAATCAATGGTCATGGACTTGTCCTTCCAAGGTTAGGAGTTGCCAGTTCAGTTATCAATTGAGACAGGAAGTTAACCCTGGATGCGGTCCCCATGACCAAGGTAGTCACCAAAATACTGACTATTAGACCAATAGGTGCATCCTATTTTTCTACAGTTAACAGTGCATCCACTCTGGTCCGCACCGTCTTTACGTAGGGGGCAGATATGACATACACCGGAGATTCGAGTAGTCAACTTTCAACTCCTGAGACTGGAGTAAATCTTTCTATAAACACGAGAAAGGAAACACTGCCAATAAACGAGAAATGCAGCATTGGCAATACTTTAGCAAACCACAGTGGGGCACTCTGCATGAAAGAACAGAGTGTGTTAAAGATAGGCTAACCTTCGATGGCAAAAAAAAAATCATGATTACTTTGAGCTACCATCTCAGAATTGAGCAGAATCGGGCCTTTGACTCGCTGAATAGTCGCCACCGCTGTGACCATCGCCACCCCTTGGACCTTTACGCTGGTACGCAGCGCGCATATAGAGAGCCTCACTTTGAACATTTTGCTTGTTATTCCGTAATATGTTGAGCAATGCAGTGGCTTTATCCCTAGCACGTTGCGTTCCGTGCTCTTGCAGAGTCACTAGGGGTTCCACAGCGCCGGCCTGCAATGCCTGTCCCTTGAAGCGAAGATTTTGGTTGGCGAGTTGAAGAAGAGCAGCAGCAGCGTGCTCTCGTACAGAAGCCCAGTCGACTGATCCCCCTCTACTCGAAGAATCTGAATCACCATCTGCTGAAAATATGCTCATTAGCAAATAACTTGATAACATGACGTACAACTTTCATGATGTCTGGGCCAACAACAACTATAATAAATAGCAGCGAAGCATATTAAGTTGATTCTGATGATTGATAGAACCAGATACGCTGAAAATACGATTGGCAAGCACTAGAAACGTTCACTAGAGGAAGCCTATAAACAACGTCTCTTCTCGTTTTCCTACTCCTGAATCCCTAAACGAGGACAGAATTTAGGCATACCTGCACCTGGACCTAGACCAACCGAAGCCTCTGTCCCTGCACTCAGAAGGCGAACAAAAGCAGAAACCCCATGCCCCTCGCTGATTGCAGAACGACCCTCCTGGGTCGCGGCCAAGTTGGAAAGTATCAAAAGGGCCCTGCTCACTAAATCTGATGATTCTTCTTGCACGAGCTGCAACAATATTGGAACTGCACCCGCCTTAATGAGCTTGCTCCTATTAATATGGGCAAAAGACAAGTGATACAATGCCATTGCGGCATCCCTCTGAGCTCCAGGAGGTCCACTCTGCAAGACATGAATCAAAGGAGGAATGGCACCTAGCACACCAATGGCCATCTTGTTCTCATCGTTCAAGGCAAGGCTGAACAGTGCGCCTGCAGAGTGTTCTTGAGTAGCATCTGAACGTCCCTTGAGAAGTTCAATGAGGCTAGGCACCACTCCAGCTCGTGCAATTTTGATCTTGTTTTCATTTGCGAGGGACAAGTTCATCATCGCAGCAACGGCATTGATTTGCACATTCACGTATTGCGACTGTAGCAGGGGTAACAATGCAGCTAAAAGGCCGGGTGTACAAAGCGCGAGCCTATAATCTATTCCAGGTTCCGTATTTCGCGTGAGCCGTCTAATTTCGGCTGCAGCTTCCTCCTGTTCCAACGGCTGAGGATGCTGTAACTTATAAATCAGCTCGCCCTCAATACCATCGCCTTCCTGAATTTGTCCCGGGCCTTCGCTTCTGTCCCTGACATACGATGAGGGAGTCGTCTGTAAGGGTAGGGGGGTTCGGCCACGTCCGTGAAAAGATTCCACGTCTTCTCTGAGCGTGCTTGCCGATGCTGAATGGACGTACCTAGGAGCATGACCACTTGTGGAAGAAGGCCACTCACTACTATCGATACCATGATCACTGGACCCATGCCAAGATTTCCCATTGCCCGAACTTTCAGTGTATTCAGCCGACGACGGACCCCTATCAAAGTCACGAGAGGATTCTCTTGACCCCGAAGATTTCATTCGAGAGTCAGAAGTTTGTGGCCTCCTGTTCCAAAGAGGTCCATCTTGTGGAGCTCCTTTCGGTAATGACCATGTGGGTTGGCCAGCACGCTCAATTGGCCCCACCTCATCACCTTGACTCCCCTGGCTCGAATAATGGTCTTCTCTTTGGTTAAAACCCCCACTGTTACCAGGACTCCGGCCATCATAACTCAGTCCATAGGACCCACTGTTGCCAGCACTCCTGGCATCATAACTCAGCCCATAGGTCCCACTGTTGCCAGCACTCTGAGTATCGCCATCTAGTATATCGCCATTTCCAAATCCAGGTCTTGCTGGATCGCTACTAAATCCAGGTCTACCATTGTCGACAGAGCGTGTAGGAGTCGGTGGATCACTACCGTCACTTATAAATGTTGTTCGGACAACATCCTCCACCGATTGAGTTGCGTGTTGAACAGTTGGAACCTCAGGATTCAATACCTTGTGCTTTGCACACCAGGTCTGGATAGCAGTCCTCAATGCAATATTGGGTGTGAGGTTTTGATGATCCAAGCTTTGTCCCGTCTTAAAGCAGTGGCGATTGCCTTGCTGGAGCCAAATCTGTATGCACAAACGTTCGTAACTTTCTCCAGACGCTATAATCACGGGATCAGCCATTAAACATTTGGAAATTGGGCATATAAATTCGTTCGGGAGTTGCTTCGCCGATTTCTTGGACTTATGAAAGTTAAAAGACCACGAGCTCTTTTTTTCAGTTTCTGGCTTCTCAGCTACTTCGTGAGCATCTGTCGAAATCGCGGACAACGCGACAGGCCCCAGCGAGCCACTTGTTGTATTGCCCGAGCCGCTGGATGCTGGGGAATCAGTTCCTGCACCAGCAAATCCGAGGCCAGAGGAACCTTGAACATTCTCCTCCTTTACCGCATCCCCTGTCTTCCTTCTCCCAATATGTAACCGATGCAAAGTGTGGGAAATAGTTCCAGCCATGCCACTCCCTCTTACAACAACACTGTGAAAACTGAACCACACCAACTAATTCTATTGAACCCGAGTATCCACAGAAACCGGGTCCTGAGTGTGCTAATTTTGAACGGAAATGAACCCAAGTACTCGCTTTTTCTGGAATCTGGAAGACAACGTACAGCATTCAAAACCACCAGATGACATTGCAAATCACTCGTGCAACAAGCAGTACTTCTAAGAATTCCGCCCATGAATCAACATCCCCACCTGTTTCTACTACACTGAAGCAAACTGAACATGAAGAATATTCGGTCGGGAGCTCAAATTGGCGAGCTGGACCGCAAAGATAAGTCAAATAAACCTCCGCTGAATCAATTCCCCTAGTGCAATATTCACAAAAGAACTTTGACTTATTACAATCTGCATATGAGAGACATGCAACTTAACAACTGAGATATTATTCATCCTTGAACAGTAGTGCACCAAAAAGTTGGAAAAATGAGTGTACCTCTTTTGCTGGATATGCCCTTCACTTTGAGCAAATACAGCTTCTAAACCGCTCGACTCAGCTTGCTAATTTCAAACACCCGTAAGTGCCAAGATGAACAGCCCGAAACTCAAGGATCCAAGCGGAACACAGATTTTACCAGTCCAACAGGGGCACAAACAATCCATACCACAATCTGGAGTCCTGAATAATCAGCACACATACAATTAGTCTTCAGGGCGAACCATGCACATTTTCAGTATGCACTCGTGGCGCACAAGCATCCATAGGATAGAGATTTTTATGAATGTGCCATTGTCTATGGCAGACGGCAAGAATTCAAAGAAAGTTAGCCTACCGAACATGGAAACAAAGATTACAGTGAACTCGACCGGAAAGGTTGGCAATACTGACATTCCAGCAACTTTGCTATCTACAAAGATCAAAGCACAAGCTGATAAAATCAGACATCGCGATGTGTATATGGTGGCCATCAGGAAGATTTGAGGCACATTCCTGGCATATAACTACGTCTGCTCAACGAATAATAAACCCTGGCCTCACACTGAATATTTAAGGAAGAAATCGTGGTTACGCGACGGACACATTTTTGAGACGTAACTTGCAAGAAACTGAAGCGACTGACAGAACACATTAGGTCACATAGATGCGAAAAAGTTTTCTCAGACTGCTTCGAATAAATTCAACAAAAACAACAAAAACAACAGAATACAGAACTTACAAAACAATACTGTCTACTCTATACCTAAGAAATATCACTGAGCCGCTACCGACTACATCAAAGTTGAAAACAAACCTTACTATCGAGTCAAGCCCACTTTGAGTGGAAAGATCCGTTCAATAGCAGTAGTTCCCAGCAACATCACAGCCTAAGTCTCACTCTATCACTCTCACTCCCAAGATTGCATCACTACTGCCTCCCTCTTCCAGGTCGCATTTCGCACAGTAAAAAGCTCAGTTAAGAATCTATACCAAATTCGCAAGATGAAAAAGGTAACTTGCAATTATATTTCCTGCAGAAAATCGAATGCTTCAAGAAACGCCCCGAGATCCTGCAGCGCACTGGCGCGATACAGGGACCTCCTCGAAAACTAGCTCTGGGGAGCAAGCATTGCATTCCGACTGGACACGAAGGAAGCACGAGTTCCAAAATCAAAACCAGGGAGAGTCAGGTGGTACCTGAAAAGCCAAGTATTACCTTAAGAGAAGCAGACTGTGCAGAGGTGGAGTCGAATGGCGAAGAAGGAAGTCCGCTTCGGCGCGCTCATTGGCGAGCAGTGAGCCATCCGACAAGCAAGGTTCGACGGAGAAGAAGGAGGAACAGGAGCGCGGGAGCGAGAGGGAGAGTGGAGACCAGATCACAGGAAAGACTGGCAGGGAAGAGTCGGGGACTAAGCTTATTCAGTCGGGCAGGCTTTGGCTGCCCATCCGTGTGGCCTGACTCTGCTCTCTCTTGAGTTAAGGTAACTGCACCTAAAATGGACCACTCCTCAAAATTGATCCCTATTTTTGAAGGGAAACTGAACAGGGAGGATACCAAAAATGAAGCGCATGACAAGGACATATGGAAGGTGAATTTTGAGTAGTGTGCAGTTCTATTTATAGTACTATGGAGGTGGCAACCTTAGAAGTCAACAATTTTGGCTACACTTACTTTCTGTTGCTTTAACTTCATCTCTAGTTTGATTCTTCATGTGCATCAAATGCATTTTGGCATCACCTATATGAGACTTTTAGCACCCTACATCTTGCATCTTTGAAAATTTGTAACTAATTCACAATGTGTCCAAAAAATTAAGGAACCACTTGCATTTTGATTCACAGTCCTTCACGAGTGTGCGAAAATTGTTGTTCATTTTCTAGAGTATACTAGCGGTTGGCGCTTGCTATGCTACGCATTCACCATTAGAATTTCATTAGAATTTTTATGTATTAGATAGAATGCAGAGCAAGAATTTCAATAAATCTTCAAATAAAAATTACTAAAATCTTCATATAATTTTTTTAATAAATAAGCATATATTGAAATAAATAATAGAAATTTAATGAATGATGAATGAAATACATGCAATGATGAATATGGTAAAAGATACATATACATTAGAATGCATTAGAAATTTGACTCAATTGTTACAAACAATGGCAATTCAAATAAAAAAATTTAAAGGAAAAACTTGTAAATCTCAAAAGCTTCATGAACAATTTAATTGTTGTGAAATCCAAAATCGGTTCAATCTAATAAATTTCTCAAATCATTTGGTAGTAGCAATAGAAAATTGAAATCAAAAGTTCAAAGCTCACAAAAGTACAAAATCATAGAAATGCAAAAGAAGTATAAAGCCAAGAAAAGCAATGGAATTGCTACCTTTATAATATCACCATATTGATCCTCTTTAATATCACCTCAATTGCAACGACTATATTATTTCTATAATATCACCCTTTGTAAAAAATGATATTACAAAGGTGATTGTGAACTGCTATTCTATTTCAATAATACCACATTGTGTGAAAATATGATTTCTATGTATGCATGATTGGAAATATTTTTATAAAATAATTATTTTAAAGACTTATCAAAATCATTATCATGCATTCTATTCGAATATATCAAATTTTTACTAATACGTGATACAATGAATGTGTAGCATAGCAAGCACGAGCCCCTAGTATTAATGGTAGCATTTGTGATATTACAAATGGACTTATGATTTAGTAGTATGATTGTTATGTCATAGAGCTTATTCATGCAATTTTAGGTGTAGTTACCTTACCTTTTAAGCTTAACTCTTGAACAGCACGAAGGCCCTTTGTAATTGTATAGGAGTGTTTTTCACGTATTTGGAACAATCTAGCGTGGATTTAGGATTTCTGGTCTTTAGCAAAGTAGAAGGACTTGCTCCGATGCATCGATTGCCATGTCCCACAACTCAAAATACTAGACAACGCGAGGGGTTAGGGTTAGAATATACAAACTACCATACAATACACACAACGCAACGTATGATAAAGGACCTGAGGATTTGGCAGGTCATGGAAAGCGAACGTAGCTATATCCGTTGGCAAACAAATGTGGGAGAGCTGGGTGAGTGGTGAGAGTGGCGCCTTCGAATTCCTCTCCGAGAAAAGAGGTTTTATAGCGCTCATTTTCTAACAGAATTGCTAAGCACGGACACAGGAATGCACCGTGAGATTTGTGGGATGATCGTTTCTTGTTTCTTGTCAATTCATCGCTTGTGATGTGAAGTGATTCCACTTGTTTTCTCTTTTGTCTTCTTTGTTGTCTGCAAAGCAATTAGGCCTTGTAGCCAAGAAGGGATGCCACCAAGATTTCTTGGCAAAATTCGTTACTTTTCCACCACAGTAACCATTACACCCAACTTGGCTTGTTGGTGTGTTGTCATACATGAGGACCTTTAGCTATGAGGATGGCAGAGGTAGTCGTATTTGCTGCATGCCCCGTGCATTTCCAAGCGACCCGCCTCCCCTGTCTATGGTTGGTACTTTTATGAATTCGCTTCTGTGGGCTTTTATTGTCCCCGAATTTTTCATAGGCACCCCCACATCATTATAAATGAGTCCATTGGAGTGATTTTCCAACGCTGAACTAGTGAATTTTGAAAAAAAAATTGTGGTGTCGCATAGCACAAGTTGTTGTGCTTGTGTGAGGCATTTCGTGAAGTTCTTTGTCATTCCGGGAACTTGAGGCCTCGCAAAAATTTGAGGGTTTTCTCAAGTCAATAAGAATGTAATCAGAATGATTGAAATCATTGAGTGGGGCCAATAAGGCACTTCTTGAAATTCACGCACGATCATATGCAGCACATACGACATCATAGACTCAGACCCTAAGGGCCATTTAGGGATTAACCTTAGAAAACATAACATTGTTAATCACCCTAAACTATTCTCCCTTATAATTCCTCCCTAGATACCTAGAAGGAAATTCAATTTAGTTTGAAAGAAGACATTGGATAAAGGAAGACAATAGATAGGCAAGTGCAAACTTGAGAGATTGCTAACGAATTTTATTTAAGTAGGTATGAAATTGCAAATCATTTGTTGCATTCATTTTTTCCCCATGATTATTGGAATTACAATAATTATTCTTTGTTGGTCAATCTATGAATATGGTGTAGTATTACAAACTCAATTCAATTTTTAAAATGTGCCATAAGGGATGATTGTTATTTCAAATTTCCTACTAACTAAACTACTTCAAAAAAATAATATATAAAATATTGAAATGATAGAATTAATTATAAAATGTGTGCAATGAACTTTAAGGAAGTTGGAGTTTGAAAAAACACAAGATGAAATTCTTTGAAGTACCAAACTCCTTGAACTGCCTTGTGGTCAAATGGAGTTTGGAGTTGTTTTCCTTTATACTAAGGTAGAACAACCCATTGTGGTTAGATGACCCATAGTAAACACCTAGGGAATGATTCCATCATAGTTTTTTTCAATATGTGAAATTTTGACCACAATGCATGTCTTACATGATAGTAATAGAGTGATTAATGACTTCATTGGGAACTTTCTACTTTTCAGTGTCAATTCATTGTAAGAATTGATTTTTTAGGCATTCCATGTTAGAAAATACTATAACTGTTTTAGGTGAACAAAATGAGTTTGATGGACTTAGATTTTGTTGGTTCTAAGGTAGTCTACAAACTCTTTGGGGTTATGATGCATTGAACGCTTCAAAAATTCATAGCAAATTCATACTTTGTCTAAAAACATAATTTCAATTGCTCTCATTGTTTCTCACTTGTACTAACATGGGAATTTTTTTTAAAAATTTCAGCAACAACATGAGGTCAAACTCCTAATTCTGACTAGAATAGGCTATTTTACCTTATTTTTTGCTAAATTTTTTTTGACACCCCTTCTACAAATTAGGATTTTTATTTTTATTAACTCTAATATTGGAAAAAATAATGAATGAATAAATATTGAAACTTGGATAATGACTTATTTATTGTTAGACATTGAAAATGGAAGTTTGACTTTGAAGTTGCAATGGTAAGGGGCTTTTGCTTGGGGAAAAAAAAGATCCCTCTAGTGTTGTTTAATAAAGTTATGGGACACTATAGACACTAAGAGTTTGATGGATGACTTCACCTAAGATTGTAGAATAGAAAAGCATGTGTTTCTTCAAATAGTTTTTTGGATATTGCTTGAATACATTTTCATTGTGTAATATTACAAATTCCCTCATTATAGGATTACTAATTTTTCTAAAGAAGAAGATGCTAAATTAGCCATAGATCATCCTTCTAAGATATTTTGGCCATTTTTGGCTATTTATTCTTGATGTAAATTTTAGTCATAAAAATGATATAATTTAAATTTGAATTCAACTCAAATTTATAAATTCAAATTATATCAATTTATGAATTTTAATTTATGAATCTTATCAATTGAAGTTTCTACTCCAATTGAGAATTTTTAAAATTCATAAATTTTGATTTTTTTTTGCAATATGAACTTTAGAGGGTGACTGCAAGAAAGACCGGTACTATTTTGTGTCACAATAAGAATGACTCTCTTGTCATCCACTCTAACTTTTGAAGCATGAATCTAATGAACTTGAAATTTATATTGGAGATGGTTAACTTGATAGTATTCACATCCCTTATTTTTCAAAAAAATTCAAAAATCACTTTATATTTAAATTTAAATTTAGCTAATTTGTCACACTTTACAATTTAGAGGTTTTTAGTACTAGAAAGTATTCAAAATTGATGATCTAGAGCTAAACTTTTTGTAGTATATTTACCAAAGGAAATTTATTTTATGTCCTCCACATGCATGCTAATAAGGCTCCTTTGCGTGCGCATTTTTGAACATTGAAGAAGGTTTTAAGATCATTCTTTTTGTGAACTTTCTCATTATAAATTTATCCCAAATTTTCAGTTTTTAGTTTTAAAAAAGAATTCTTTTCTTACTTTTTACAAATTAAAATGTGAAAGTACCTATTTTCCAGAGATTTTGCTAGTTCATGAGACTTTTCTATTTTTCCTACTTAAAGATTTTTTCTATGATTTTCTTTCTTCATTAGATGAAATTTGAAGCCAATAGAAGACTTTGGATTCCCATAAGTTCCCAGACTATAGAGAACTCTAGAAACTTTGTCAAATCAACAATCTAACATGGCCAAGCCCCTTTTTCATCAAATAATATTTTTTTTAATTTTTAAAAATATTTTTCTTGAAATAAAATATTTTTTTAATATTTTATTATTATTTTAATATTCTGAAGCATTGGGAACAAGCCTAAAACGGCCCTCCCAATTCTTCAAATCTCTTCTAATAAAGGTGCCTTTTTCTTAAAGGTGTATACAGTTTTTAAACTTCACATTTAATTTTTTTTAGTTATATAGTATTCCTAAAAGAAAAAATTAGTACTATAGAAAACGCTACAAAAAACAGTCAATCTTTCTTACAACCACCCTAAGCCTATAATCGTGGTTTGTTTGTTTCTAATTTCAAATTGACATGGTTACTTTGGTTTATACAATAATGTTATAAACTATTATGTATATTTATGGTAAAATTTTTAGCTTATTTAAGAATATTTTGTATTTGATATGAATTTTCTTCATTTTTTTCTTAAGAAATTCACAGTAATTTGAAAGTTTTTCTGAAAAAATTTGAAACTTTTTATTACTTGTATTAGACATATGATTTCATTTTTAAAAATCAAATATAAAATTTTTCATTCAAATCTAGTTGCAAAATAGCAACAAACATAGTGATGGACAATGAAGTTTGAAATGAGTGGTCACGGGTTTGTTCTTCTAGATTTAACTGTAAAAGACATTGTAGACCTAAAAATCCTGATGGATGACTTCATTTGGTAATTATAAAAACAAAAAATGCACCTATTGATTCAATAATTGGGGTATTTTGGTGTCCAACAATACTAGTCTATGAATGCAAAGATATGAACCTACGAGCTTTGAACTAAGTTGTAAGTACACACTTAAAACCATTTGAAGGTATTTATAACATATGTATTGTTATAGTGTACTTATGTTATGAAGTAATGCATTGTAATGATGCAATAAATTGTAATTAACGTGTGAACCCATGAAACAATGATAAACACATAATAACTATTGACAAACTGTAGGGTCTAAACTTTGTGATGATGTTAACCATTTGATATTATACAAGCTTTCTAACATCTTTCTAGTTTTTTATGTTATTCAAAATTATGTGTTTAGATTGATTACATTTGGCTTCTTTGGAACCTTATGGATTACTCCCCTACTTTGTAGAGGTCATTATGCATTTGAAGTAGATGCAAATTGGTCAAAATTAGTTATAATTTAGTTTCAAATTATGTATTATTGATGTTTTATTTGAATGAAGCTTACTAGGTTTTGCTTTAACTATATTCCAAAATTTTGAAGAAATTCAAGAATCTAATGAATTATTGCAATTACAAGGTCAATGAATTAAAATCCAAATTATACAAAATTTATTATTTTCTTGTTGCATTTTTTTCTTTTAGAATAATTATTGAAATTAGATTTCAAAATATTGGTTCTCATTCAAACCTTCTCTCTTTTGTTAAAATCCCAAACTACTCTAATGTAAATTTTATTCAATATAATTTTATATACACAACATACTTAAAAGTTTACAAAAATTTAATTTTTCCATGTAATTGATTTGGAAAAATCAATTTATGAATTGGGAGGGAGAAATTTCTTACAAAAAAATACCAAAATTTTATTTGTCAATCATGATAAAAGCTAAATTTAGACTGATAGTGGTAATCTAATGTGAAGGTCATTGGAAAGGGCTACAGGGTGCTTAGTGTCCCTTAAAATAAAATAAGTATCTGAGAAATTTTCATGGTGATTTGCCATTACTACTCGTTTATCATGAAGAAATTTCAAATTAGATTTTTTGTTGTATTTTAAAAAAAAAATTGTTGTAAAATTTGTAGAATGTTAATTCTTCTTGAAACTAAAAGAAATTGATAGGCATTCATGTGACCACATTCAATAAAAAGGTACCAAAGTAAGAAGTAGGATATTGGCACATTCCTTTTAACTATTGGTATCTAATTTTATTTTAAAAATTAGGTTCAATAAATACTAAAAATAAAAAAATAATAAGATTCCTCTCCTTCTATTTTAGTTTTTTTCTCAAAAATAATTTCTAACAAATTCATCATCTATTTTAGATTTTTTTGAAGATCCCTACATCTACATTATGATTTTGTAATTAGTGTTCATGATCTTTTGTGCAGAACACTCCCTTACTATTGAAACTAAAGTAAGTACACCAAAAATTATCACTAACTAAAATTGTACCTATAATGAAGGTATTCATACTAAAAATGTATGTCATTTGAACACCATAGCCTAGTGTTGATTCCTAATATATCTATAATTAGAATTTTAAAAATTTATAATTTATTCATATATTGTCTACATAATGCATCATAAAGTGTGTTGGAATATTTTTTTACTTAACAATAAGATCCTATATAATTAAATTTTGTCATATAATAAAAATTATGTTTAGTTACAAAATACTCTTAAGTTACACCAACTTCAAGTAAGGTAGAAGTTATTTTTCCTGCTTTCAATTGCAATTTGAGACAATTATAGGTACACATACCCCAAAGTTGAAGGCTCAAAAATGGAATCTAATTCCACCATTTACATTTTGGATTTGACTAGTCATTGGTCTTCATCCAAAACCATCACAAGGTTTCAAAAGTATCCAATGGGAGTTGAAGAGTTTATTGAGGCAACCAATGGAAGTTGAATGTTTTTTGTATCAAGGGTGTTTATTTAAAGGGAGTCTAGGGGGTATGAAAAAATACCTTATAATTTTAATTAATTAATTTTTTTGTAGAATATTGTGTGAATGTTAGAAAATTATGAAATAATTGAGATTGGTTTTTTCTTGAGTAGGCTAAGAGCATCTCCACTAGGAACTTTCGTATCCCTTTTTCCATCTTGGATGAAAGAAGAGTAAAGATAGAGATAGGGGATGAGAACCCTACCACTTTTTCCTTGCATATTTGCAATTTTGAACAATTTACAGAAGTGTCAAAAGAAGTAGTTACAAGTCAAAAGAAGTTGTACACCCAGTAAAAAAGCCAAATAGAATATTGCAAGTGCAAATCAAAGAAGTACGCACCAGAGAAGCACATTTGAAAGAAGTACATAGTTTATTTGATTCCAATTCTATATATGGCCTCCCATGTAGGGAATTGGGACTCCCCCAACCCTCCTTAAGTTTTTAGGGACACAACATGTTGGTGGGAGGTGTTCTTCCCTATTTAAACAAAATTTATCTAAACAAAGATAGGATGAGCCCCTAGTAGGAGATGTTCTAAGGGCCCATTTCCATCAAGGGGGCAGAATTGGAGGCCCATTCACGTTGACCATGGATAAAGAGAAGAAAAAAACATTGTAATCTCAACATAGGGTATGGTTGGGAAAGCAAGTTCTAATCTAGGATCTGGAAGGTACAGGAATGTTTACAACTTTTGTAGAACTGGAGGCTAGAGGTCCAAACCTAAACCCCTCCACCCCCAATTGAAAAATGGGCTCTAACATTCTTACCCCCCAAAATCATCATTTTGACCATGCACCTAGTATTGCTCCAGCGGAAGTTTTGTTTGTTCTCTTACTTCTCCCTTCCCCCTTTAATTTTAATTTTAATTTTCGCCGGGCAGGAGTCATGAAAGTCCATGCCAAGTTGCCCCTTGCCAGCTGCGCAGTCCTTCCAGCTCAATCCCCAGCAGTGGTCCCAAATATAATCAGGCGCCCACTCAGAAGGCCCCAAATTAGCCCACTCAGACCGGTTCAGACGGACGGAGTTCAGCTCTTTCAGCGTTCCGTCAGTTCAGTTCAGTTGGCGTCAGGCACTTCGGTCGTCCATCCAATTCGGATGATTTCGTTCATCCCTTCTCCAATTCTCGACATCACAGGAGCGGCACTTCATATATACTGTATATACGATGCGTTCTGCAACACTTGCGAAGATCTCTTGCATAGACACGAGGGGTACACAGATCGGTGTTATGAAAATCACGGTTCAGATTCCCGTCTTCTTATGAAGTGATACATTTGCAGATGACTGTTTACATAGATGAGAATGGTTGTGTGAGTGACTTATTCAGAGTTATATCGATCTTTACTAGATAGCTGGTGATTGAACCTCTTTGTTGCCATAATGCCACATGTGACGTACACGTTTTCTAGAAATGCTTTTAGTTACTCCTCTGACCACTGTGAAGGGGTTCGGTAACCTCAATGACCCATCTGAATATTCAATTTACCATGTGGTCGATGTCAACGAACACATTGACCGGTAAGCAGTGATCCCAAAACTAGTTTATGGAATTTTGTGCAATACGCTACTTTCAAGGCTAGAATTAAAAAAAGAGAGAAAAGAAAGGATTTGGCAAGTTGTAAAGGATTATTGCAAGTATTATATCACAAAAAATCAACTAAATAGATGCTAATTCCAAATAGATGCAAATTCCAATGTGGAGGAAGTTGCAAATTCGCTATCAAATTCTATTGTTTGTTGCAGTCTTGGCTAAAATCTGATTTGTCCAAGGATTTTCTCCAATGTACATTTAGCTACTGAAAATTTTAAGTAGCAATGGAACGAACTTTATTCAGTTCTGTGAACGCTGCCGGTATGATGTATGCTTGGACTGAATTAAAATCAGGTACCAAATGCAGCCTCTGTCAAGATAGCGCAGAGATGAAATAACTTATATAGCGTACCTTCTCTTGCTAATCATCACATCAACTTAGCCGAATTTTGCGTGGTTCTTAGGAAGACACCCTGCAATATCTACTGTTAGTAGTTGGTAACGCTGACAAGGTACAACGTCAATATCGTTTAAGTATCGCAATTCCATGAAAATCGCGTAGGAAACCCTCAAGAAAAGGACACGAAATGATTTAGAGGGTGAGGGTGTTTGGAACTCTAGCTTCGCTGTGCACAATGTTGTAAATGAGAAGCAGTTTGCATATTAATTTGCACATGAATCGGCTAAACAAGCTAATGTGTCAAACTACATGTCAAAATGGCGCATGGAATGCTGACAATTCAACGAAATTGACGTCGTACCGTATCTATGAAGTAGGTCCTTGGCGTTAAACTTCTTGGGAGGGGTCTTCAATGTCCAATTTTGTATTCAGAATACGAGCTTAGTTATACCATTGTGGACTAGGTCATTGCAAAGCAAGCAATTATTTTTGATGACTTAGCCTGCTTTGCAATTAATCTCAATGCAGGAGAGTGGAACTATTTGACTTCTTTGATTGCTCAAGATTGTAACTTTATGCATTCTTGTACCAGAGGAACCTCTGGCTCTGGAGCGGTCCTTGGAGCGAGTTTGTGCTCAATAAACTTGACAGTCAACTTGACAGTCACTGTGAGGTAAGGCTACAACTATGATTTTCCAATTAGAGAATTGCAGTCGGGTGCATCTATTGAGCTGAGAGAATATCTGGATGATCTGCACTAGACTGTCAATGCTGCAAGAGTAACTGCGCTTGCTGTGATTTTGGTCGGTATATCAGTCCTGAGCTTTTCTTTTTTTCCAGTGAGGTTCCTTGTATGGAACAATCAATAGCTTAGATCTATTTGAAGCGTTGATGTTTCCAAAACTGCATCAGATTCGTGAACTTCTGCAAGTCATGTAATCGAGAGTCCTGTAAGAGTTAAGTTGCGGTCCTAACTCATAAGTGCAGGGCATGCTTGGTTCTAGTATACTCGTTGATGAACAGTTTATTAGGAAGTCTGACTCTTACAATATTTCGGTCATCTTTATGCACCCTTAGTGAGCACGTGATCATCATTCAATTGTCCTCACAACAGTTGGCTGCATTTACTTATGAATTCACGAATTTCAAATATTATAAGAAATTGCAATCTGGTTTGATTTAAATTTGGGTTGTGAATTCCTCTGAATTACGTCATTGAGGGCCAAGGGAATTTATGTAATTGTTTGTCGTAAGAATGTTATAAGAGTAGACTCAAACATAAGTGGAATCATATTAATGCAATAAGAACTGAAATTGATATGAATTTTCAAACATGTCTGCTACAAAAATATAGAACGGCCAGTAGGGTAGGGGTCATGAACATCTCAAAAAGGTTCATGACTAGTGACCTGCCACCATAATCCTGTTGGATGAGAATTTTGAAAACAAAATTTCAAATTCTTAACTCTGAAACGCCTAGCCTATGTCCTAGTTTTTGAAGTCAACATGACGCCGAAAATCACGATCTCTGTATAATTGTACAATACAAGCAAATAACTGACTTTGATTAAAACAGTAGACAGCTCCTAAGTTGAAGAATGAAATTGAAAAGCGCTATGAAATGGCTTTACTAATTAATTGATTCTTTTACATCAGACCAACCTGTACTGTACAAGCCCCAACCCAAGTGAAGGAGATTACACTTCACGCTTGTATTCGCTGTATTCCTAAAACCAACTAATCAAGCTGACTATTCAGAAATCACGATCCGACCTTGTCCAAATAAACGAACACTACATACCTTACTGCGAATCCAAATCATCATCATTTTATCAAGTCTAAAATTAATGTAATTATGCAATCATCTTACCACAACATTTGGCGCATGCATGAGTCATCGAAGTGTGCACTTCACTTGCGAAACTGTTTCTGGATGCTGTCCGCCATCTTCTCGTCAACCTTGAACACCTTCTGCAACACCTCGTTCTTGACGTCGGGTGTGAACAAAGCTCGTGCAACTGGCGTTCTGCGAAGGAAAAGTGGTAATCGCCATCGCCGGGCCGGAGCCAAAGTGAGCTGGGAAGTGCACCAGTCCCTTGGGGAACGCAAACAGCTCGCCTTTCTTGAGGACGGTGGCAAACCAAGTGTTGTTGGTGCTCACAAAGCCCACGTTCAGCTCGCCCTGGGCCAGCAGCAGAATCTCCATGGCCTTGTTGAGTTGTCGGCGTTCACCAAGCGAGCAAACTTGAAGTCCATCGATTGGGAATGATTGCTGTTACAATAGCTCCGGAGGGGTGGGTTTCTAATCAAACTAAACTTGGCCTGGCCAAGAGCTATAATGGACTTGTGAAGTGAAGGCGTGTCTTTCAATTGGACACGGACAAGCAGGGTTACATGAAGGGAAGACTCTGATCGAGCAGAACTGCGAGTAGGACCAATGTGGTGTTCTAAGGAAAGTACTCTAGGTTAAGCGATGAACTGCAATTCCTACGAAGTTTTGTTCACTCGATCAGACGAGCGACCCACAAACTGAGTTGCTGATACTGAGTGCCAAATTCTAAGACAAACCAAAGTGCAACGACATGTTTACGTAAAGAATCGTAAGAAAGAGGAAAAGGATCAAATAATCTGACATAAAGATTAACCAAACAATCAAAGATAATGTTCCATGTGTAAGTAAGACCGGCAGCTCTCTAATCTTAGATCAGGGCATGGTGGGAATCTGGTGGTGCTGGTTGTGAATTTCAGCTGCTCAATAGGATGCCAGTGATACATTCTCCTTTGCGCAAACTCTGGCTGGTTTTGTCTCCAAGATCTCATACTCCAGTCTGGAGCAAACAGCAGGCTTGCTCCCTTGATATGCCTTGCACACGTAGGCAGCCACATCCTCATAATTCTGCCAAATACAAACTTACTGTGAGTGGACATCATACTTCTTCTAGGTTTTCATCTCTTATTATTTCATTGTTCTTTTGATTCAATAACATTATGAAGGTTAGAAGACGCTCATCACTGAAACGAAGGACATCATACTACTAGATTTTCATCTCTTATTATTTCATTGTTCTACTATTGTTCATTCAGTCCGTTCTTAGCATGATTATAGCAGGCTTGGAAACCAAAGTTCAAGACTAGCCACGTGTCCACTAGTGTTTTCAGAAGGTTTTGTTCTTTAAAACCTCACATCATTAGAAGTTTCATATCCTATGGTAGCTTGCATAATGATTTGAAAGTCCGAAAAAGTAAATGAAGTGATCCATTCGAACTTGCAGAGAAGATAGCAAAAAGAAACTTACGTCTGACAAAGGTTCACCATTTACAAGTACCCACGGCACATATTTGTGTGGAGGTTGCAACCTGTCGGTCTCAGCAGCGAACTCCATTTCCAGCTGCCAATCCATGAAGCACAAAGGTTTGAACCGAGATTACAGAAATAGACAACTGGTGTCTCTGCCCCTCATAGAAATGTATAATTTTCATATAATCTTCAGTACAACTGTATGTGTAATTGAATAAATAAAAAATCTTAATCAACAATCTTAGAATGCCACCATTCCTATAATCAATGTCAGAATTCTGTGAGACGTAAGTTATTATTGAAATTATTCAGTGGAATGATGGAACCCACATGCTAATACTGCTTTTGACATATCTCAAAAAGATTGTTATTACCTTGGCACCAAGGGGGCTGGCAGAGCACTCAAGCAGGGGATCAAGGTCAAGATGTGACGGATGTACACATGATTTCCAATTCTTAGCTGCTGTAGACCTGTCAAGAGATTCCAGGCAATAGATAAAGGGGAACCAATCCGTCTGTCATCACAACATCAACACCCAATCAAATAAATTAGTCTAGGGAACATACAGCTTACTTACACAACAACAAACACTTATTTAAATGTGTGATACAGTTTTTAGCTTTCTCTAGACTCGTGGAGAGAAGAGCTGATAAGTAAACCCCGTCTAATCCCGTCTCCTGTACTGACAACAACTCATCTATTCATACACTCGATTGGCCTTCAATTAGCAAGTTTGGTGTAAGCGTGACTTGACTGAAAGTCTATGGTCACTGATCATTAAATATAAATCTCATCGTCTACAATCCCTTCAATAGTGGTCTACAACCCTTCCACTCTCAAATTGCATAAGAAAATTCATGCATAGTGTTTCTTAAAAAATAAAATAGATTTGGTTCTGGTACCCAAATTGATCTCTCCAAAGCTCTATTGTAGTGATCTCCCAATGAAATCACACTCCCTACAGATGTTGAAGTGCTCAACGTGGCGTGAATGGTTTCCTCTACCTTAACAGAGCATTCCAAAGCAATTCTATCAGCAAATTAAATATTGCAGCTGATGGGTAGATAAATTGTTCTGAAAACTCGATGCAAAATAACTGCAGTAGTCAGATATCTCACCACTTTGGGCCACAACCGAATGGCACAAGTCTGTATGATGTTCAGCTCGCACTCATCTGGACCGTGCTGAAACGTATGCCAGCACCAGTGGGTTAGCACACTTCAAATTCATTTCAAGACGAGTCAAAAACAGAGCAGTTTGATTCACCAGGAAACACCCAAAAAAACAAGTTGGAGACGGGGAAAACACCAACTACAACTTAGAATATTGCATCAACATATTCTTCACCTGACACACAAGTTTGCCGTCTAAAACGCGGGCATTTCCGTAGGGGATGATGCGAAGTTCCACAATGTCAATCAGTCCATTGTTGAAAAACGGATTTAGGAAATTGACAATGAAGTCGGCGCAACCCGGACATAAGGATTCGGAGTACAATTCAACCTTCACCTTCTCCACACCTGCTTGTCATACAATGTCGCATTCATGAAACAAATTCAGCCCAAGTCTGATCAGGAAAGTTGTATGGTCCACATTCACACAAGAATTCTCACTCCAAAGCCTGTGCACACATGAGAGTGAGGAATTCCCACACAGAGTGTTACAAAACAAACTGCAGAAATAATATAAGGAAATCTAGTCATCAGTGACAAATTTCATGACTTACCTTGGACAGAAGGGAGAGCCACAATAGCCAGCACCAAGAGAAACGCACACCTAAAAGGTGCTAGTATCTCCATTTCTCTTGCGGAGGCAAGCAGCCAGCCCTGCCAAAACACCAAAGATTGAGCCACTAAATCAGAATATGTCCACTGAATACATCCACAATTGTAAATGCTCAAATGCTAACATGACACAAGCTGAAACCTCCATTATTTGAGGTCAAATCAGTTGAATCAAACGCCCTTCCAACAGAATTTTCGAGAGGAGTGCTGCTCAGGAGACACTCCATGTAGGTTCTGCTGTACATTTCAGGGGTTGCAGTCCTCTAAGCAGCACTGAATTTGCTACTGCACTGAATTTGCTACTGCACTGAATTTTCTCAGTCGAAACAAAAGCATCACTTGAGATTAAATTGCCCGTCTAGGTTGCTATTCTAGTGCAATCCTAACTCAGCAACAAACGCAGACAGATTTCAAGCACGAAATCGAATTTCTATCTACAATACGAGACACTCGTCTCTTTCTAATTCTTCTTCACTACTCCACAGATTCCTAAGTATTTTAAGGCACAAATTTCTAAGATTCCAACACGCCTTATCCCCAAAGCAACCTCCCTATTTTCATGCACTCGGCATACTTGCTACAAACGGCATCCCATACAAGATCATGCCCCAGACGCTTGCCCAAATTACAAGCCGCACAAGTACGAATCAAAACCTCCAGAAGAAGAAACTCAGATCACACCAAAATCTGCTTAACTCCTCCTACAGTGTCCGCAATCTACAACGAAGGGCCACTGCAAGCAGTAGGACGGGTACAGTTACTGCCAGCTTGATTTGAGCTTGCAAAGTCGTGCTCGCAGAGAAATCTCTCAGGGCTGCGAGAATTCGGGACGAAATGGACTGGGAAACGAACAATAACATTTACAAGCGCACGTGGCTCCACATATTCTAGGTTTGGCCACAAGCAATTATCTGCATTCCAAGCATTCCCAAACGGCAAGCAATCTGGATCCCAAGAATCTGGATCCCGAACCCTAGTACACATCACGCATGCATCCCCAAGAAGAAATGGTCCCGGAACAAAGCGTATTCACCGTTCGAAATATGCTTGAAAGAAAATGCCGTAGAGTGTGTATTACCTGAGAGGTTTGTTGCGGCGAGAACCCACCTGAGAAAACAACTAAGAGGTGGGAGAACGTGGAAAACGAGGAGAGGGAGAATCAAGGCAAGGAGACGGAATTGAAGCCCATGACTGACGGAGAAGAAAGAGGCACACCGAAGCACGCTGCCTAAAGACAGAGGACTTACTACGACTAACTTACAGGGAACGAAAACAACAGTCACCCAGGTAGCTGCCCCAGAAGGAGAGACTCGTCCTACGAAAATGGAGTCTAAGTTAGCGTGAAGGAAGAGTAGAAGCGCAGCGGTAGCTGTGCGTGCTGGAAGCCCATGAGACGAACTGGGTGACTGAAGGTATGAACGGACGCAATTGAAGGGGACGGACGGACAGCACGGATGACGACGACGCACTCAGGAATGAAACAAAGGCGAACTTTGGAGCACAGTCCAGCTGGTAATTGCTAATGTTAGACAAGAAGGGGCCAGATCCTTCAGCCTGGCGATGGTGCCCTTGAAACAGACAGGCGCTTTGTTGGTGGCGTTGGGATATGCGATCGCTCAAACATAGCCAGGCAGGCAGACAAGCGACACCTAAACTAGAATGCGAGCCTCACTCGGTTGATCCCTGCCACTCATTCACTCAGGCCCGTCCCGCCAGCTTGCGTGCCAGCTCCGTTGGCATCGCATTTCTTCGATAGTATTGAATTCTTTATTCGTGGAACCTTTGCCAAGTGTGTCCTTTGCGAATCCAAAAGATTCGCAGCTTCGCTTGCTTGCTTCTTTCTTTTGTGGAAAGAGAATTAAAGAGAAAGAGAATCGAATGGAGGGGGAGCCTGGCTAGCTGGCTTAGCTTACTGTAGTCAAGGCTCGCCAGAGTCATGGCTGAGGACTCACTGACTGTCTCTGTCTGTTGCGACTGTCTGATGAGGACATTCAACGCCATCGCCGGTCGTTGAAGGAGTCTGATGAGATGAGTGGCCAGTGAGATGAGCGGCGTCTGACCATTTCCATGCCTTGTTCGTACTGACTGTCTCTATCTTGCAGCGTTTGTCAGATTGTTGTCCGCCTGCTACTGGAATTCGCGATTGGGACCGTCTGAATGCTGTCGCGCGAGTGAGTCGTGCGGCGATGGCGTCCCCTCTCCCGGAACGCTTGTGCGACGCGGCTCTTCGCTGCTGCGAGGTACTCTTCTCCTCTCTTAGAAATATTTTTCACTCCGTTATTCGACAAAATTTTTGAAAGCGCACTTCAAAATCAAGGACGCTCTTGAGATTTTTAGGGGTTGGCGTTGCTCTTCTCCTCTCTCACATTCTTTTTACTCCGTTTTTCGCTGAAACTTTGAAGCGCATTTGAAAATCAATGATCGCTCTCCTGAAATTTGTAGGGATTGGGGGTACTCCTCTCTCCCCCAGATTCTTTCACTCTGTCTTTCTTTGAATTTTTGAAGATGGCTTCAAACTGAAGGCCAGTCGCTCTTGAGATTTGTAGGGATTTGGGGTACTCTTCAGATTCTTTTCACTTCGTCTTTCGCTGAAATTTTCGAAGATTGCTTCAGAATGAAGACCGGCCGCTCTTTGAAATTTGTAGGGATTGGGGTTACTCTTCAGATTCCTTTCACTCCGTTTTTGAAGCGCATTTGAAAGGGAAGGACGCTTTTGAAATTTGTGTGGATCGGGGGTCCTCTTCTCCTCGACAGATTCTTTTCATTCCGATTATCGGTGAAAATTCTGAAGATGGTTTCCAAATGAAGGCCGCTCTTGAATTTTGTGACGATTGCGTACCGCTCTTGTAGCTGTTGCGAGAACTCACCCTTTAGCGTATCGTGTTGGTGCTGCTCGAAATACTTTCAGATTCTTTTTTGCAACGACATCTGCTTAAGAATTTGCGCGTGTGTGTGTTTTGGGGCAGGATGAGGTAAGCGAGGAGGAGGAGGCATCTGCGCGTCAGGAGTTTGTGGAGGTTCTGTCAAGCCCTCTCTACGATGTGGAGCTTCGAAAGGCTTCGGCAACGAAATGGCTGGCGCAGTGCGAGCAAGTGCTGCAGCAAGCTGTGGAGTTGCTGGAACCTTCGACTTCTTCTGGTCTGGTGAGAGATGCTTACACTCTTAACCCTTCAATACTTTTTGAAATTTTGCACATTTTTACTTATATCTTTGTACAAATATATTATATTAGAGGTATCCGTTAAAGCCTCCAAACTCAGTAGGAGGAGGAGAGTGCGAAACTCAGAACGCTGCGCCAAACTGGAAACTCATTTGTCATGTCAGATCTATTTCTGCCCAGACAAAGCTGATTTTGTCTACTGATTTCTAATCTAGTATGCTATCTGGCCCTTCCAATTTAACTTTTCTCTATGAGATGTAACGGATATCTCTATTATTTACCTCAAAATTCATGGAATTGGTCACAAACAGATGTTGTCTTTTAAAGATTCAAGAGTTCCTTTGGATGAAAGATAAATTATTTGGACAATACAGGCCTCCGAAGCACCCTGTTCATTGTCTAGAATATGGATGTCTGAACGCTTACGGGCTAATTCTTATTAACAAAATGTAACAGGTTTTTAAATACACTGAAAGGTCAGTCGGAGGGGTTTGGTGTGACATTTGAGGATGATCACAACATTCTGGAAAGGAACTCTCAAGCTAATCCATTGAGCCTCTCCTTCTCCAACCCTGATGAATTGTGTCTTAGACATTTGGATTCTTGGTCCCATCGACTAATTCAAGAGAGAATTGGGGTACCTATGATGCCTTGATTGATTGACATTTTTTGTCTTTGGTATAAATCCTTTAACATTCGAGTTTTAGAATGGAAAGGGTGGTACTCATACCAGAATTGTAAGCACGTGTAAGTCACTACGAATCATAATAAAGAAAGGTCAGCTGTCAACATTGCTCTGAAATGCGACGTTTTTGCACAATTTCTTACTTGTTGCCTTGAGGGTTAATTCATTTTCTGCTGCGACGCATATATAAGAACACTTAATATTGCCGATTTTGGTGATGGGCATTTTTTTGGATTGGTCAAGTTTGTATATGTTTGTGTCAAAGAGGTTTCCGACCCTAGAGTGCATTAGAGTGCATTATTTCGGATACTCTATTCTGAAGTAATGAAAGTTCAAAGTGTTATTGGTAAATGACCTAA
This sequence comes from Climacium dendroides, assembly GCA_950106755.1. NCBI lineage: Eukaryota > Viridiplantae > Streptophyta > Bryopsida > Hypnales > Climaciaceae > Climacium > Climacium dendroides. The sequence continues at coordinate 27,494,822 of OX467086.1, forward strand.
AACCAACAGTTACGTTATCCTGCGCATCAGATTGTCTAACATTTTAGTGTGACAATTTTGGGTTACTGGCAATTATGGGTGTTCATGACATGGGAATCATGGCTTGGGAATGCGCAGGAGCTCTGCGAGAAGCTAGGGTTGGAGCTTCCGAGGGTGGTGGTGAAGTTTGTGACTCTATCTCAGGCTTGCCAAGACTACTGTCTGAGCATCATAGAGGATTTGGCGGAGAATTGCAGCCCTCGTGAGATGTTTGCAGCTTTCATGGAGGTGAGTGATTCCTTCCTTCCATCTTTTCATCCACGATTTGTATGAAATCGTTTCCTAAACTTTGGGGTCTGTTGCAAATTGGATCCGCTCATGAGAGACAAGCATTGCATTCCATTCACCAATTCATTGTCTCCTACATTATACATTTTTACCCAATTGAAACTGACCTTGAAAATTTCAGGAAATACGTTTCATTGCAAATGTGTTTGTGACTATTCTAGGGTTTAGGTTTGTGATTGCTGACTATTGGCATACTCTGCTCAATGCAATTATATACCAATATTCCAGTTTGATGTACTTTATAAGCATGTCTTTATAATATTTCCTCTTTAATTAGTGTATGGATTCAAAATTTAGGCCTTTTGATTACCTCGGTAAACCAGTTGTGCAATGTTTGAATCTTCTTGAGTTTGGGAAAGTGCAGGCCTTGCACGTGTATACAGCATCTCAGACTTTGATCTACTGCATTCCTCTGGTGCAGGGACTCTCTTTGGGTGAGTTGTGAACTGGCACTGAACGTCTTTGGAATTAGTACAACCACAGTTTGTTCAGTATGCCTTCTTTAATGTCACAGTCTAGCTGCCCAAAATGCATGTATTAATATGCATGCGTTAATATGGAATTTTGTAACATCAAATGGAGCATTGTGACAAAAGTATTGCATGTAAAAGTGACGGTGAAGAAGTACTAGGGATTGCTAGGTGGTCTGGAACCTTTTTCCACGCTTGCTCCTTGTATCACATTTATATTCAATACACTTGTGACGTGAGAGAGTGTGATAGTGAGGATACAAAGTAAGTTTTGAATTGGGTATGTGTGTTCCCTAGGGTTTGGTGAGTGAAATGAGGATATGATATTTGAGAAGGGAGGTATGGGTGTTTTATTAAATCATGCTCATTGTACTTACTAGGCTAGCTTCTAGTCAAGTGAAAGCTTCTTCTATCAACTTTATTTTACTTGTTTTTTGTGCAGTTTTTTCACGCCTTCAGAGGCGGCATGCTCAGTTTTTCCAGGAGGCCAGTTCAGGACTTCTTGCATTAGTGCGCTTGGCTGCTCAAGATGATGGAGATGATGATGAAGAAGATGATGAGCAATCCATTCAAGCGATGGATGGGCACGATGTGGTTCCTCTGAAACAAGTTCGTGCAGCTCTTGTGGACGACATTTTGCAGGTTGCTCAAGTTGTTCGAGAAACTTGTGACATTGCTAATGTAAGATTTCACAACATTCTTTGAAACCCAGAGATTGTGTCCCTTAAGGGCACATTCACACCAAGGGGAATAACTTACCTTTTTTGAGAAGGACATAATAACCCCGCTGAGATCAAGGGCTTAAGATAACCCTACTATGCTCTCCTCAAATCTCAATCCTCCATTATGGAGTGGTGATTAGTTTATCCTTCTCAGTGTTAAGATGTGCCTCCTATGTGAATGTACCCTACACCTTCTGTGGCACCTCACTTGGAAGATAGAATATTCCTCAGGATTCTTGGGGAGGGATTTAAATTATATTGGCTGCAGGGCAAGGATTAACCATTTTATGAGACTCTGCTAGAACTGGTTGATAATACTATGAGTCAAGGTCAAATTGTGGGCAGGAAAAGGAATGGGTACAAAGTTGCTTTTGTGATATGTTTTGGTTTATCTCGCAACCTCTACAGCTTTAGGTTGCCTCCACTTTTCCAATATTGTCAGTGTCGTACTGTATGTATGCTCAAAGTGTGGGAGAGCTGCAGGATGATGAACATCGTGAAGATTTCCAGCAAAGACTTGGACTGTTTGCTCTTCAGATATTGGTTTGTACTTCTCCTTTAAATATCACTCTTGTAAGATTCTGTGGATGTGTAAATCTTGGTCCTGTTGGTGGTTTTACTGCATTTGCTTCCACCCAATCATCAATGCATACTTGGTATGTCGGTGCATCAGCTAGAAGGTGCAACAACTATTTGGAACCTGACGCTACCTCATAAATTGACGCCTATGTTATCTACAACAACTCATCTATTCATACACTGACTCGGTTGGCCTCAATTAATACGTTGGGTGTATGCATGAGTTTAGCTAAATCTGAATGGAAAGGGGTATATGTACTGTCATTTATGGTGGTCTTCAGCTTCCTTCTTTGAAATTGCTTGAGAAATTCATGTTATGATAAAAATATGATCTCTGGCTCTTGTACCTGAAGTCATCTCTCTACAGCCCTGTACATTCCCAATCATCGCACTCCCACAGCTGTTAAGAGTTGTTTAAAGTGCTGCAAAAATAGCATCCTCTACTTTAGTTGCTGATAGAAATGCTTTGCTTATTTTCTGAGTGCTAGTTGAGTGCAGGGTATCATCGGGGAAAAGATCGCACACCCAGGAAGGGAAGTTCCAGCTGCGGTGATGGAGCTTGTTGAGCTGCTGCCGTTCTGCGGGCTGTCTGTGTTCCTGCTTCTCACAGGTGATCAAATTCAAGCATTGATTGAGACAACAGCTGATGGTAAGTATGCCTCTCGGCAACCTAACCCTTTATTGCCTTAATCTTTTTTGGATTTTTGCACACAATTGCTTATATCTTGGCATGGATATATTATTTACCTCAAATTTTGTTGAATTGGTCACGAAGGAACTTTATGTTTTAAAGATTTAAGTATTACTTTGAATGAATGAGAAGTAATTTGGACAAAACACTCCCTTGGAACACTATGCTCATCATCTAAAACATGGACTTCGGAGCATGTATTGTTTAATGCTATTGCTTAGAATTAGGTTCACAAGGGTGATTATCTTACTAGATGTAGGAGTTGAGAAATAATTCCCTAGTTGATTGGAATTAAGGATATGCTTATTAAAATTGAAACTCTTCATAACTTTCTCATGTCACTTTCATTGCAAAGCATTTGAAAAGAGGGATAGTGGTTTAGAATCATACCCCCCACCCCACTCTTGTTACCCCACTCTTGTTACCCCACTCTTGTTGAGAGTGCCTAAGATCTCCAAGATTCTACAATCTTGATCTAGTGTGGAAGAGAGGGTTATGATTGACTTGGGCCTATCAACCCTTGTCTTGTTATCTAGTATTTAATTTTTCATATGTTGATGAATTTTGTGTCTTTTTAGATGAGTTGGGTGTTGATGAGGTGACAAAGACAAACCAAAAGAAATTAGAAGCAACAAAGGGGGCTGCGCTTGCAGGTTAGCTGTCTCATAAGATTCACTCTAATGTTGTAGTTAGTGTCTTTACTTTTGATATGGCAAGTTTTTCATCTCCCTCTCCTCTTGCTTTCATTGCCACATGGCAAATGCAGTTGAAAAGAAGGAGGTTGGTTTAGAGTCATAATCCGATCCTCCTTCAACACTACTTTGAGGGGCCCATAGATCTTTAAGGCTTGATTATCTTGATCTAGTTTGAAGGGAAGGGTTATATTTCATTACCAACTCAAACCTAACAACCTTGTTTAGTTGTCTATGAAAGATAGTCTCACTTCCCTTACACTCTTAGAGAATCATGAATCTCCAAACTAATTTAGTTTGGAGGAGAAGGTTATGTGTCATAACCATCCTTGTGCTTGATTGTTATCAAGTACATAACTAGTTGTTTTCTATGCAAATTCAACTTTTGAGGCTTTGATTGGAGGAGAGGGTGCTTGTTCATAATCATATTATTGAACTCATGTCATGTAGACATGACAACACCCTCCAATCACTAAATTCTAAAGAAATTTAGCATTGCAATAGGCTACAACTAGTTTTGTTCAATAATTGATTCAAGCCTTTAGGCCTTTGTTTGGTTTTCAAGTATGTATTGCTAATCTTGGTCTTCCTTTGATGTGGCCAGTACAGTCTACTGGGCTCTATCCAATAGCCAAGTAGCAGAAGTTGCTGAAATAAACCTAAGCTCATTGAAAGAAGGCCTACGCTTCACTGGATGGAAAGGGGTAGTGGCTGCATTGTCCGTTGTAGCCTCGTTGCTTGCAGGACAATCACTAAAACTTGTCATTGGCTTGGCACTTGTTGGAACTATTCTTGACTTGGCATCTTCCTTGGAGTTATCTCTTGATGATGATGAAGATGATGATGGGCTTGCTGTGATCTTGCATGTTTTGCCTGCTCTTCAGGTTCTTCCTTTTCTTTACCCTCAAAATGTTTGAGTTTGTGTTCTATTTTTATCCTAAAGTAGGCATAACATAAGTAAGCAAGTCAAAATGGTCTCATAGTATATACAAAATATCATGTAATTGTTAGACTCTTATACTTAAATAAACAAATACCAACAATCTATACTTGTCTTAGAGTATTTGCACTCTTGCACTCTAAAATTGATTTGCTATATTGTCATATCTATTTTTGAAAAGCCCTCCAACTGCTTGTTTTACACCCTCACACTTTAAATGTGTCCCAAAAATAATGAATTGACTAATCACAAGTTGAATGTAGTAAAAAATTTACTAAAATTAACCTTTTGTAGGCATGGTGGAACATAGTCATTGGAGAATATTTGGATGAACCTAGAATCCACAATAGTAGGAATGCTCTCAATTCTCTAAAAGACATTCCATTTATTTATTTATATTTTTATATTAGTTTATGCTATGATATATTCAACTATACAAAAGATGATTTATGGACCACAATGTACAACTTTTATACAAATATCATCATCAAAACCTTATTTTCTACTATACTTTGGAAACCTAGAATACACTTAATAGTTTAATATTTGTTGATATCTCCTAAGGTCCTACAAGCTGAAATCCTTACTATTCTTCATTATGAAGCTCATTTTTTGTAAAGAAATTGTGAAAAGTTCATTTGTTATGTGGTGACTACAAGTCATTAATGGTAGCCACAATTAACAAAAATGTTCAACTTTAATTGGATATGGTATGTTTATTTTATTGTCAATTTCAATAAATTGTTGCAATTCTAAGGGCTAGAAGTGACATTCATCTACATAATGCTCTAAAAATATTGATTTGTGTTTTAGGTTGAGTGCCTAGAAAAGTGTCAAAGTTGTGGAATTCCACCTATAAACAAAATTGACATTGTTTGGTCTAGATCATTTTTTCATTCTATAGACTACAAAGTCCTCTAACAATGCACATGAACTGCAGGGTCTTCAAAATGTAGTTGTTTATGCACCTAAGATAGAGACAAGGCGCCAAGGTTATGCTTTCTTCCAAAAAGTGAGGCTCTCTATTTTTGAAGTGTTTCTTCGTCTTGGTTTTTGTATGACTTGAAGGAGAAATTAACCAAACCATTTGAGCAATTGGTGGTGGTACATGAGAATGAGTTTTACTAGGGGTCTTTGGATAAAACAAGGGTGGGAAGTTCCCTTGCAAGTCAAGAATCTAGGAAGAATATTAAAAATATAGGAACAAGAGAACAAATGCACTATACTCTAGCTTGAATTCAAGGCTTATTTAAGTATTTATTGAGCAAGATTCTATATATTCCATTCTAGTCTTGGGCCCCATCTCTATTGTTTATAATGTTATGTTTATTGAGATAAAAGCATCCATACTATGTAAAACAGATTATTCAAGATGTACTTCCAGAGACTATCAGACTACAATGTCTGCAAATGCTCATCAACGACTGTATCTATCCATCTTTGGTAAGCCTCACTCAATTGCTTCTTCAATTTGTCTCTTCAACATCTTACTCATCAACTAGGTTGTGATTAGGGCTCATTGGCTCTTGCTTCATAGCATGTAAAGACCCTTAAATATATATTATATAATATAAGCTAGTTGTAGTTATTGTGGTTCCATGACGGTGTAGAGTAGGGACAATGCACCCTTCTCCACCGTAGATAATTGTGAGACCAATGTAGAAATCACTGTGAAGATTAAGCAATTGGGAGTGTGGCTTTGCAAGGTGTTTCATCTACTCAAGATTGTGTCCAAAAGGAATCTAGACTCAAATGCGTATAATGAGTAGTTTCAAATGCGTAAAGGAGTTGCTGAAAGATATTATACCTAATTGATAATGTGTTCCATGGGTACTATACTATGCCTATTGTTTCTGATGCTCTGCGAATAAGCATTTACAATTTGATGACTGCCATATTCCAGGATGTTAGATTAGCGATTTGTGCATAGTGCAATTGATTTACAATGCTTCTTGACATGGAAATTGTTGCAGGTCTCACTTCATTTAACTTGTATAAAGGACGAGGTTGCAAGAGCTTGGCCTTCACCGCTCAAATCTTGCACATCTCCGTTTGTCAGCGAAGAGGTTCTTGAAGTAATTGGAAGTGTGTTGAGGCCAGATGATAGGGCTCCTGATTTACCAGCTCAAATTGATCCTGTAAGCTTTCAGTTTTACTTGTTTCCGAGTACCATAGACCTTGGTGGATTACTTAAAAGAAACATAATCAAAAGTATGTGAAATTTTACCTTGTCAATAACAAAATTCAAGAAATCCAAGCTTACGATATCAAATGCACTGATGAAGGTTTTAGTCCGTGTGCTTACAATATTTTGTCATATTCTGTAAAAGTTAGAATCGAAAAAGTAGCTTGATGGAATCCATTTGCCCCAAAAATAAACATTTCGTCCATGCACTAACGAAATCCGTCACGAGCTATGGTAGATGCTTTGTCTTGTGAGAGGAAGCAACAGACGATGAGCAAGATGTCCTTGTGGCATGCTTTCTCATTCTGGCATATTCCGTTCACTTAATATTCTTTTAGGTTTCTGAAACATTTTCGCTAAATCAAAAATTGAAGTTTTCGTGCGGAAGCAATATTTTCTGAATCGAAATCTTTTGCCTTACTTACTTGAGAGCTTGTTTATGTGACCAGGTGCAAAGCGCTCTCAACCTGTACAGATTCGTCCTTATCCGAGAGTCCTCAGGTTTGTGTACAAATATTCCCGTTCATATGTCTGAGATGCTGACCCTAACTACCAGGTACAGAAATTCAGAGGGAACTAAATTTTATATCGCTAGAGTAAGTGAAGAACATGAATTGTGTGTGTTGGTCGAAAGTTCCCAATTTCGGCTTCTTGGTCCTTTCAGGGTTTTGATCGATTTGTGCATTCTCTCATGTTGCAGGAAAGACAAACTACACAGGGATCTTATCAAAGGAGACTTTGAAGAAGGCGCACACAGAGTGGTTGCTGCCTTTACGTGAACTTGTGGGACGACTGGACTTGGAACTGATTAGTGAGGATGATGAAGTGTCTGCTGACATGAGTCTCGCCATAGCCAGCTTACAAAGTGTACTATATCGTTGCCTTGAACTCAATGAGGAAGCACTTGCGCTGTTGTAACATACCTTTTCTTACTGCAGGTGCTCACAATTCTCACAAACACCTAAATTGTAGCCTATTTAATGGAACATACTGTAACTTCAGTTGGCGAACATTGCTTCAGCATACAACAACAGATGCATAGTACTAGAATGTCATGCAAAGTTTATGATGCATGACATGTTATGAGATTTTCACTGTATCATGTGCGTTGGAGTGAAATATATCCAAAATTAAATGTGACTGTGGAATCGACTTCAAATGCCTGCACAGATTGAAATGGTATTCCAATTGAAGGATACAAAGGTCTCTTTTAAGGTTCATACTATAGTTTCATACCTCTTATTATTCAGATTTGTTGTTTGTTTGATTATGCTCACTTTTCTCTACAGCCTAATCAAATTCTCCATTCATTTGATGGTTTTCTGACAGAGAATTAACGCCGATTCTTTTTTTAACTGCTGTAAATTAAGAACCGTCTGTATCGCTCGTAACTCACTCATGCCCTGCTTTGATTCTTTTCTCTCTGCTACTCGCAACTCACTCACGCTCTGCTTCGTTCCTTTTCTCTTAGCGATTAGGCACAAGTGTTGTACATAATCAATTTTGATTAATAGTGGTACATGCGCGCCAGCAAAAGTTGGTATTATCTCTTGGGTTACACTACAGCCCGGTAGAAATGGTGAGTACACAAGAGATGCTAGAGAACATAAAGAGGAAGGTGGGTTTATAGTGAAGGTTTTGGAGTTCCCTATGAAGGGAGGGTTCCAGAAGCATCACCGAGGTGCTTGTGCAACATGCACGCATCGTCAATTGCAATTGAAGCCTCGGGTTCATCACGGAGCCTGCAACTATACATTCTCTTACTTCTTTGTTGAGAAATTTTAATTTTGTAGGTTCAAGTGATGTGCAATGTTGTACTTTATGGTCATGTTCTGTCAAGAACTTTTAGTTTAGGGTCTGAGAGCCGATGGGTTTCAGATCTTTCAAATTTTCAGTGATTTATGATTTGCATGCTTAATACTTAGCAGTGGACATTCAAATTTCAGTACTCTAGGTGTTGAAATGTTTAAAGCCCAAGATTCAGTTGTCTCGATGTAGACATTTGAAATTTTGAACACTAAGATTTCAGTTGTCTCGATGTAGACATTACTCTCGATTTTTATGAATCGACACCCGGGCTTAGGAACTATCAAATAGATTGACTACAGTTGGTCACTGAAGTATACCTTCAGGAGTGAAATTATATAAACAAATCATGGTCCTCTGGACAGCTTCAACGTCCAAAAACACATTGTTGAAGCTGTCCAATTGTAATAGTTTATCCTTCGATTTCAAGCTCTTGCTATTGTATCTAACCTCATAAGTATTGTTGAGAAACAATGGTATTCCAACTGAATCTTCAAATTTTTTGTTGAGTTCCTTTCTCAATTGAAGTTCCTGATGAGGATTGGGTAGGCACTGGTAGAGACCTCTTCCAACTTGGTTAATTCCACCTTTAAACTTCTTGTGGAACTTGCTGAAGTCATCTAAAATGATACCATTTTCATCACAAACTTGCATCACGTCATGGGGACCAATTGCATTACCAACTTTCTCCAAGTATGTGTTTGCCATTTGGATCCCAACATATTGGGCAATTTGAGCCATGATTGCAGTTCTATTTGGGATAGAATTGAACCAAAATTTTTGCCGGTTTCAACTTCACTACTTTTGCTTCCACATAGTTGCACCTGAAGCATTTGCCTCATGGATTCTCTAAGTAGTTGATGTCATCACTAGGCATAACACTAAGTACATTCCTATGAAGTCAATTTTGATTAGATGTTCATGAAGTTTAACACAAGGTGTCAACATGTACTCTATTAGTGGGATATATATATATATATATATATATATATATATATATAATTTTTTAGGTGCCTAAATCAAAAGTTATGTTGCTTTGAGCTTTTTTGGCAGCCAAGGCAATTTGGGCATCTTTTGCAAAAACACTCATCAAGTTTTGAAATTGGACATGTATGTATTTAATAAAAATAGGCATACAATTTTCAAAAAAATTTGATTCTCAAATCACATTCTAAGAGGATTCAAACTTTGTTAGCTATATAGAAGTGGCTTTAAGAAGAAAAAAACTTCTAACCTTGAATTTACTATCTTGCAATCTGTGAGGTCAAAGTTCTTGAAATTTTTCCCATATTATCTTTGTCTCTAATTTATTAACATGTGGATTCCAAATAAAAAATTTCCTCATTGCACAAGAAATCATCAAAAAATGACTAGTTTATTGCTAATGCACTTAACCTCCTTGCATTGTAGGGTGATTTAAAGTAAGCTAGAGTCCATATCTGCTTCTAAAATTTTTCATAAGTGAACCTAACATCATATATTTATGAATGGTCAAAACTCTCATTTTGGGTTGATAAAAAATTTGAATCCAATAGGGATTCTAACCCTATTCTCAAGAATGAGAAAAAAAAATTCTCACTTCAAACTTTAAAATCTTTCAATCCACATAGTCAAATGGGTTGAATTTTTTCACACGTTGCCTTATTTATTTAACACACTTTTTTATGTTTGAAATTTTTTTTTAAATAATTTTTTATTTTGGTCAATGTATCAAAAATTGGCAATTTTAAACTTTTCCTCTTCCAAATTATCTTCCACCTTTTAGTGGTTTATAACAAGTTTACCATTGAACACTTCAAAATCTCCATTGAAACTATTCTATAAACATCCCATTCAATATGAGTGTATTTAACACAAATAGCTTCAATTGTTGGAAGTCTAGAATCTTTCTAAATTGAGCTCAAAAAATTTGTTTTATTTAGTTGAAATATACTTAGTCTTTTAAAGCATTGCCACTGCCTCAACGGAGAAAGGGACTTGAAATGGTTTTTACAAAGTGACATTGTGGGCAAGTTGCCACTCCATCTCCCCTTCTTTTGAAATGTTGGAATACAATCCACGCAACACCTTATCCAACTCATTTTACATCATCAATGATGTCATGAAAAAGAATGATTCTTCTATTGTCAAAGGGTTGAGTCACTATGTGAGCTCTTATGTGGGCAGAAAAAACCTTGAAAATGGTGTGAGTAGAGTTTGTAGCATTGCCCAAGAAAACCAAAAATTCTTTTGCATTGATGCAATGGAGCCCAAAAGTGTTGCCTTCTTGCAGTAGTCGCGTTTTTGTCTACAATGGCAATGCTTTTTAGTTTCTTGGGATAAAATTTAAATGAATATAGATGCAAGAAAGATAATAGAGGATAGCCAAACATGTCGCATCTATAATAGTGCAATGAACCAAATTCAAGGGCCCAACCAAGGGTGAATATAAAAAAAAGACCCCCTATTTTGTGCTTAATTAGTCTATTTTTTATACCTCTCCTAACTAATTTGGAGCCTTTGACTCCAAGCATGAACTCAAAATTTACAAATTCATCATGCATGGCAAATAAAAAGTTCATGTGTTTTTCCTAAGGATAAAGCATGAGGCCAAAATGATCCTCACATGCGGCTCATTTCACCACCATAGATGCAATCAGCCAAACTAACCTATCTCCTTGAAGAAGGTAAGACATTTTTTCTAGAGGAGCATGACCAAAGGTGGAGGGCACCTTATTTTCAAAAAGACCATGAGATAAATGAGTGCATTGTAGGCCAAATGGAAATAAGTCAATCGTAGGCAAAATTATATTCAAGTTTTGAAATGTATACCACTAATATAATTTTTCTTGCAATGGACATGCTCCCATTTGGCCTACAATAGGCTCACTTATCTTAAGGGGGGCACTTTCCACAATGTCAAGTTCTTCATGGAAGACCAATCTCTTAACCCCTCAAAGACTAAAAAGACACAATGTGTCCTCTTTAAATTTTCAATGGCAAATTTCCAGTAGGATGAAAAGAATCTAAATATTTTATAAAGAAAAATCTTATAGAGTATAATTTGATATACCTATTGCATTTCTCATGTTCATAATTTCAATATGGAATGTATTAAAATTTTATTTAGGAGATGCAGTCTAGTAGAAAAAGGGAGCAAATGCAATTTTTTTCAATGAAAGGAATAGTAGGTATGGAGAAAAACATTTTTTTGGACATTTCTAATATTTACTTTGTACAAACAAACTAGGTCCAGAGGAAAAATTCAAATTTGTATTTTTAGCAATTTTATAAATACAGGGTTCAATTTGGTGTAATTAAGAACTCAAAGTAATTCAAATGATTCCAAATTTTTTGAAGATGTTCCAAAAAAATATGCTAAGAATATCAATTGATGCATATATAATTTAAATTTTTTTTTTGTAGGATCCAATTTGATCGGTTTTGACTTTCTACTCCTTTTGTTTAAAAAATGTATACAAATTTGAGAGAATTTTTAAATTTCTCATTTTCTAAAATTAAAAAATATTGCCTTTGCTTTACATTCCAATATTATGTTTGGAGTTTTGGGGTGGGTAAAGAAAGCATTATTCATCTTCTCTCTCAAATAATTTTCATCCTCTCAAATTATGTTGTTTGCCTATAAAGTTGATCATCCAAAATTGTTATTATCTAAAAATTCAATGGTTAATATTCTCCACAATTAAATTACATACCCCAGTTAATGCTCTAAAACTTAGCTACGTACCAAAGATGAGTAGGAATAGTTCCTACACAGGTGAAATAAATGTAATCCTAGGGTCCCTAATGGCACTTCTTAGCACCCCTTTGAAAAATACAAATTTTTTCTAATGCAAATTGTACTTTTTAATTTTTAAAAATGAATTTCCAATGTGATTTTTTATTCAAGATTCAATGTATTTGAGTCTTATCTCCATGAGCCTCTAACATTATAAGATCAAAATTTGCAATGCCCTCTTCCTTGCACAAAATCTTTAGTCAAAAAATTTTGATCAATTTTTTTTTAAATCACATTTTTGATGCTTAAACTAGACTATAAAGGATATTCAATGAAATAAAGAAAGACTACCATAAATTATTCTTTGATAAGATTTTATATACCTTCAAGATGGTGTGTTGGGCATTTAGGGGTTAAATCATTTCATTAATGTCCTTTTTCTGTTTGTTATGGGTTCATATATATTCCATTTGAATGGAATTGCACCAAATTGACATAATTGTGGTTTTAGACTTGTGCAATGAAAGAAGTAATGCTGGCACTCATGCATGTCTTTAGGGGTTGGGTCAGTCTCCTAATGTTAAATTAATTGAGACAACCTCACATATTAGAAGATTTGTTGGAGGCTACAGGAGGTCCAACTTGGCTTAAAAACTACTTGCCTTTGCAAATCTGAAAAGTCAAAATTAGAGTAAGGTATGAAGATCTCAACTGTACAATATTGTAGTGTGCATGTTGTAGATGGTGTGAAACAAATTTGGGGTCATTTGACCGTATAGATTGAAAGATTATAATGTTTTAGTGTTGAAAAAAGGTGCTGAAATTTTCTTAAAAACACATTTGGAGGTGAAATTCGATTTCTAAACCTACTCAAATGAAAAAACTTTAACCTACAAAGTGATTCAAAACCAAACTATATACACTTTGGTGAAAAAAAATATCATTCAAATGAATCATTGTGTCCGCAAAATGGATTTGAAATGTTAGAAAACAGTGAAAAAAATAACAAAAAAACACATCTACGACTGAACCTCCTACTAAAATGCTTCTCAGTCACTCATAACTTCTTGGATTGCTATGAAATTTTACCACACAATCTAGGCTAGTATGCACAACTTTAACAACAAGTATTATTGGATTTGGACATTGTATGAAGAAGTTATAGGCCACCAAAGTTCACTAGAATCCAACAATGTTTGGATTTTGAACTTTGAATTGCTTCCAATCATTCGAAACAACTCGGATTGACATGAAAACTTTACCACAATAATTAGACTTCAGTGGAACAAAATCCAACAAATTTTATTGAAAACAAACATTAGATTATAAAGTTGTAGCCATCAAATGCAATTTGGTGAGCTCAAATTGAATCTATGAACTTCGATTGGCTCCCAAAACTATTATAAATCTTTTATTGATTTGAAAATTTTATCACACAAACTAGAATAGTATGTGCAACTTCTCCAACAAGTTTTATTGAAGTTGGACATTGGATGCAAAAGTTACAACCCTTTGAATTTGACTTTTAAGTTGTGAGGACGTTTTTCGTCCCCTGTGATGTTCAAGGGTTAACCCTTAATTGCCCAAGGCACCAAAATCTAATGTTTGCAAAACTTTGAAGTTAAATAAAACCTAATCAAGGTGCTATTTTTAGTAGTTTATATTTTTAGAAAGTTTTTCTTGAAGTCTAATTTTAACATCAAAAATTCAATCTTGAAAATAAATGATAGTGATTTTTCTATTCACGATTTTGACTTTGTGTAGTGTTGAGAGCTCTTGGAAATGAGCCTCAAATACACTAGATCTTGGGAAAAAATCACATTCAAAATTCATTTAAAAAAATTATAGAGTAGATTTTAAGAAGCCATAAATTGATTGGGGTTATACATGTTAGGCCCTTTCACCTCGTATTTTTTGGGTCATCAACTTTTTAGATTTGACATGCAAAAAGAAAGTTCAAAGATTTTCATAGTTTTAACACTCTTGTGGTTAAACATTATAATCTCACTCCATAAGTGACATTGTTGTGTTCTCTTTTCCTATGAGATCTCTAACATGTCTAATTTGAATTTGTATGATTACAAATCCAAAAAAATTGATGCAACTTATCAAAATGTTGATATTTTGTTCAATTTCAAGAGCAAATTCCAAGAAGCTCAAAACAAACCTTGGACATTTAGGGGTTAATGATATCAGGGGGAGGGTCTTCATCATCTCACAATTAATGTCAAGAATGTTCAATCCAAAGCCACTGAAATAGTTGGAAGCAAGGGTTGTAAGACTATCAAAGAGGAGAAGCCCTCCGAGAGGAGAGAGCCCCCACCCGCTTCACAATAGATTCACAGCAGTTCCCACGATCACGGCAGCCCACAAGTAATAAACCTTCATCCACAGACAGGCCACATCTGCAGCTCCGTTTGTGGGTTACTCGTGCGTCGGAATTTCGATCATGAATGGAACTGGTCATACACACTTGGTAGTGACTATAGTAGTGTGACGAGCCGTTTTCGGGGTTAGGTTTGAAAATTGGGCAGCCTGGAGGAAGGTGGAAGGAAGCCCGTGGGGTGTCGCTGCTTTTCCTTCCGGTTGGAATGATGCAAAGCTACAACATAGGCTGCTTGACGCACACATCCTGAGATCTGCTTTTCTCGAGCAACATACATTCATTGAGTTTCTGACTTTGGTGCCCTCTCTCACAATTGTTGTTGCCCTTGGTGTTTCAATGATTATTATATTATAATTTGTTTTTATTTGTGAGATTGTCAATCTTGATGCAACTAAAGTATGTGTAATACCTCTAGGTTGGTATACGTTTTGTACTACAAGTTGCAAACAAACTATTACTCAACAATCTCAACAATGTATTTGAAACCATTACCATTGCTAAGCCTTCTTCTACACCAACTCTAGATTCAGAGCTTGAAACGAATGCATGAATGGTTGTGAGGCCTAGTCCTACACCGGCCCTTGTTTCAAAGTGTGATACAAAACCTATAAGATTGATCATAGCAACACTTTACAACAAAACATTCTTAACCAGGCTTGAAATGTGCCCTAAAATAACGGAGTGGTAATCCAAACACCACCAAAGAGGGAATGTAAAAGAAGGCAATGGTTCACTAGGTGTCCCGCCAGGTATAGAAGGTGCAATAGCAATGATTTCAAGTACACTGTTGAGACTGTTGAGTAACAATTTATTTGCAACTTGTAGTAATACAAAACGTATACCAACCTAAAGGTATTACACATACATTAGTTGCGTCAAGATTGACAATCTCACAAATAAAAACAAATCATAATTCAGTAATCACTGAAACACCAAGGGCAGCAACAATTGCAAGAGAGGGTGCCAAAGTCAGAAGCTCAACGAGTGTATGTTGCCCGAGAAAAGCGGATCTCAGGGTGCGTGCGTGCGTCAAGCAGTATGTGCTGTAACTTTGCGTCAGTCCAACCGGAAGGAAAAGCAGCGACACTCCACGGGCTTCCTTCCACCTTCTTCCAGGCTGCCCAATTTTCAAACCTGACCTACGAAACGGCTCGTCACACTACTATAGTCACGACCCTCCACTTTGGCCCTCTTCACAGTTCGGGTCCATCAGAGTTTTGCCCTCAAACCCTCCGGCCCGGCCTGACCGCACGTGTCCAATTGAAAAACACGCCTTTACTGGAGTTCACGAATCACGAGTCATACCCGCAGGGGAGGCCCAGTTTGCATATTTAAACCCACCCAACCGAAGCTTTAATTGTAACAGCAGCACTTGATTATTCCCAATCGATCTCCAGCTACCACCACCACCATCATTCTAGCTCAGGGACTCCAGCTACTCGATCTCTCATATCTCACCAGTCGACACAGCGCTCACTGCACTCGTGAACTGACTCACTAGCTCCCATTTCCAGCAGCTGGCGAGCGAGCACCGACTGATCCACAGCATCCAGCGATCCAGTCCCATTAAATCCAGCGGCCACCATGAACCGCAGCAGCAGCTTGTGGGTGGCACTGGCCGTGATGGTCACCGTAGCTCTCATTATGCCCATGCTGGCCACGGCTGCCGACTCCGACCCACTGCAGGACTTCTGACACCGTGACACCGGACTAACCATCAACGGAGTCGAATGCAAGCCGTCAACAAGGTCTCCGCCACCGACTTCAATGCCGGCTTGGTAAATACCGGGAACACCAACAACGCCAACAAGGTCTCCGCCACCGACTTGAATGCCGGCTTGGTAAATGCCGGAAACACCAACAACGCCAACAAGGCCCTTGCCACGCCCGCTTCCGTGCTCCAGTTCCCCGCCTTTAATTCAACACTTTGGGCATCTGCGCAGCAAGGATCGACTTCGCCAAGGGCGGCATAAACACCCCGCACATTCACCCCAGATTCTGCTGCTGGCCGAGAGCGAGCTGTACTTGGGCATTGTGAGCACCAGCAACGCTTTGTTTGCCACCATGCTCAAGCAAGGCGAGCTGTTCGTGTTCCCCAAGGGACTGGTGCACTCCAGCTCAATGTGGGCTCCGGCCCGGCGATGGCGATTGTTGCTTTCCCTTCGCAGAACGCGGGCCTGCTGCAAGTCGCCGCGGCGTTGTTCACTCCCGACATCGAGGTGTTGGAGGAGTTCAAAATCGACGAGAAGACGTTGGACAGCATCCAGAAACAGTTCCGCAAGTAATTAACTTAAAGCGCCAGCTGCTGATGGCTCAAATGCATTATGGCTCATACTCCTCACTGAATTTGAGGATAATATTGCCAACATCGGAATTTAAGGAAACCAATTACATCCTTGTCCCAGTCTCACATGAGTGCAAATTACGATTGATTTTTTCCATTCACTTATGGTGAGTTCACTTGAGTTCACTTGTTAGCAAGATAAATTTAGTCCAAAGGTGTACCTTCTAAAATATCTAGCTCATACCTCTCTTAATACCAAGAGTGAACATACCTTCTATAGACTCGGTCAAAGTTGGAGAACATATTTGCTTTGGTTGGAAGAAAAGTGATTCGAATGGTTTACCTCAGTATCATCCAGGTGCGCCTCATAGAACCCGATTACTTGGAACAACTTATCAACGTTTTCGTCCAGAATAAATGGAGAATTGATTGAATATGCCGTTTTTCAAAGTCACAACAGATTCCTGTTTCCACTCTCCTATATTTTCTAGAGCACACTTGCACCAATTCTTACATCAATACATTATTCCCCTCAGCATCATGAAGGATTAGTTGCCCTTCATTTATCGTTCTAAGATCGTGTCACATTGATTCAACATGATTGTGAAAATGAATTCCGGCAAATACTGTAAACAACTATGCTGCCTTACCCTATGGAAAAGGAAGCCAGATTCTCTTTGTGCACAATCTTGAGCTCAAAAACTAGATCAAGAGATAGGCGTTCGCCACTTACTGAGCACCATGGACGCTCTCCACAGTGAATGCCAAACATTTGAGATTTTTTGGTTGCTATCTACAGTGGAGAAGGTCCAGTTCTCACAAGTGCTAAAGAATGTTGTGCCAAGAGTCGGAAGCATAATCAGGATGTTGTCGCATTGCACTGGCGAAATGTGAAATTCAGGCGACCAGGTACCATGTGCAAGCCTGGTGGCCTTGTTCCAGGTTGAACATTGCGTGTCCCGTGGTATACCAACCTCGACTCTCCTCCAAAAATCAAAACATCTCCACTCTCCAGAATAATCCTCTTCTCACTGCACGTATAGAATCAACCACAGTCAAGGATATGACTAATCACGAATGCTATCACGTATCCTCCGACACATAATGAAATGAAGACCTTTTATAGAACTTCCACTTTCAGTCTCTGCCTCAACACATGTAACACGCTGATCACAAATAGTGTACGGTTACAGAATATAAGCTAGAGTCAAGAAAATTGGGATACCTGTTATGAGCCGTATCGCCATCCTTGCAAGTTCTTGCAGCAGATTCATCGACAATAATCTGAACTCCAGACTTCCGTCGACTCTGAGGTGGCACCCGCCTGTAGAAGAAAGTCATGCTATCTCCCACGCTCACACTAACCTGCCCAATCCACACGAAATGATGAATAAAATGATGGTTGCTCCACCTGTGCTTAAGCAATCCGGAGGATAAAATGACACGAAGGACTTCCAATGGACAAGGCACACATACCACAGGCATGTCACAATAGTCATCCAGATCCTGATGACCTCCCAAGCCCACGACCCCAAGCTCTTCATCTTTGCCCTGAAAACACAATCGTCATTGCTAAGACATATTCAGGACGTTTCAATGCTTTGGTAAGACGGTTTCAAATCCAACAGTCATATAATTATCCTCATTCCTATGTGCCCAAATCAAATAGGTAGCTAAACTCCTGAAAACTCGTACGCATACGCAAGAAAAAACACAACATCAATCTGATGATTGTAAAACCTTGTTACAATTAGGTTGTAAGCAACAACTCATACATGCATCAGTTGTCAGTATTGACAAGATAACTTACAGGGTAGAAGTTCACAAGCGCTACATCAGGTGCAAAGTCCGATCCGTTTCCATAGACATGAGTATAATTGTGTGCATCAGATGCGAGCTCTTTTCCAAGGTTGTACATCCAGTCTGGAAACCCCTGGCCCCTTGTTTGCGCAGCATAGCGCCTCGTTTTTGAATCCCACTGACAGCCGAAAGCCATCTACAAGCACCCGCAAAAGTAACAAGTTCACTATCCAGGTGATACTTCAATAAATAACAAGGACAGTACAAACTCAGTCGGTACAAGAGTATATATAGTGCCCACAGTGCAGATCCGACGTTCTGTGGGGAACTGGAGGAACCGAAGTCCTATCTAAAGTATATATAGGACCCTAGTACATTTATAAAATCCAAAGGAGAAAACGATCAACCCCTATGCATTTTCGTTTGCACGGCTTAGCGGCTATTCTTCCTCAGGGTCATCTATAGCTCAAACCAGCAACCCATGGGACGCATGCTAACTGTTATGTAGGGATCATTCTGACATGTTGGGCACATACGATCAGAAACACAAAGCGCAACTTAAGTTGAATTACTAATGAAGGCGACGCAACAAGCGTATCTAGAATGCATCAAACAATCAGAATACCTGCCAGAGGTGATACTTGCCCCCACCAGCTGTTGTAGGACGCTTGAACAAGTGAGCAGCACTCTGGCTTTCATTTACGAATCTTTGTTGAGTGTCCAGAGAGAGCCAACTCCGCAGTAAGACCATCCTGACGAGCAGATATTCAGTGTTACATTAAGCTAGGCCTTCAGTAATTAGGTGTAAGTTAGCTCAGACAAATTCATTCCACTGTACAAAAAAGCAAGCTTTCTACACTATCGCAAGAGCTGCCAAATTCATAACAAGATAAACCCTAATTCACCCTAATTCAAACGAAAGTGCGAACAAGAGCAACAGAACCTGTCTTACCCTGGTTGCAGGACAGTTGCTGTGGGCTTCCGCTCAAATGCAGCTGACATTGGAAACTTGCACAGCATCGACAGCCTGGCTTGACTCTGCCGTTGCACCTATGCAGAAAAATCATCATCATCACAGTCCCCTGTCAAGCTCTGACCAAGTTGCAATAAAAATTCCCGGCGGGCTTCCAAGAATTATTCAATTCGACATCAAGAAACCATTGATCTTCGATTCTTACAAATGATATTCAACACATTTACCTGGAAAATCTGCAGCGCATGAATTGGATCGCCAGATGCAACAGGAAAGGCCATTGCAAACTGAGCTTCACACTCTAGCATCCTAGCTCCTCCGTCTCTTCCATCCACTTTTTCCATTGCAGCACTACTCAGTTCATGAATCTCACTATTCTCTCTGAGTGGGGTGATTGCTGAGTTTGAATTAGTGCAATCATGTTCCACCACGGGACTCTTGAGACCCTCCTCCAAATCAGCATTCTTCTCCACATCAACGGCACTAGAGCTACAAAATCGGCCATCGTCGTTACCACTCAGGTGCAGTCTTTGCGAAGACGAGAAGACGGATGACTGGATTTGGTCAGTAACAGGACTATCCAGACAAAGATGGACATGGTCATGTATGAAGTAGGAAGGAAACGATCGGTGACAAACAGGGCAAGGTACAAATCGGCTTGATTCTTGCGGCTTCTGTTTTTTCCTCAGAGGTTGTAGCACGGATTGCCTCGAAGGCGGGAACGAAGATCGATTCCGAGGCATGGCGACTTCGCAAGATCGAAATTCTACACAATGCGCTCCTTCTCAGCAAACCCTACAAAATTCTCATCTAAACGCGCCCTGTGACACATCCTGGTCACAGCCATGATCGACCCACTACACTTCAAACTGCGCCAAACAACGTCACAAATCAGCGGGCAAGAATTCACAAACCCTTCAACCGAAAACAGAACACCTTAAACCCTACGGATAGTTGCGCAGTGTTCTTCATCCATCCAAAAAACCATATCCATCACTGTAGAGAAGGTATAGAGAGTTGTGTCGGGGCAAGGAAGGAATTTCGGCATGAAAATTGAGTAGCAGCTCGTATAATTCTGTGCGCAAAATGGCAAATCCAAGCTCACTGTTACTGAGACCCAGCCCTGTAGGTACACAAGCTTTGTTTCGGAATGAACCTACAGAAGGAATCTCGCAATGTAGAATTACTGGTGCCTCTCTCTTCCGTAGCCGTAGATCGCACAGGCGCATTCTTAGTCCACAAGAATCGTTGAGTTCGACAATCCTACATTCCCATAGAGAGAACAAATTGAGGTTGATACGATGCCGAGCGCAGGGGATGAGAGGAGGCGAGGTCCCTCCGGAGAGCCGGGAGGAAGCCATTGCGCAAGCCGCAGGGTCGGTGTCGTCGATTCTGGAGAAGATGCTGAAGCGGCAAGGTCCGTCGACAGTGAAGCAACGGAAGCAGCAGCAGAAACGGCAGACGAAGCTGCGAGTGGAAATTCCGATTGTGGACGAGACGCCCTCATCTCTCGTCTCTCTCACCCTCGACTTCTTGTTGTCCCTTTTCTCAGCGAAACGTGAGCCTCCAGGTGTGGCTGTCTTCTTTTCGGATGCGTCCTCTGTTGTGCTCGCTCGGGAGCAATTGGTCGGAACTCCCAACCCTAACCATAGCCTTCATGAGCTCTCCTCGGAAAGAGAAGTCTCCGGATTGGTCTCCGTCGTCGTCGTTGCGGGGGCGAGGTGTGACGACACGGCGCGGTTGCAAGAGCTCGCTCGAAACGTAAGCCCCAGGCCGATCGTCGTCCTCAATCCCGAGTGGACTCCCGAAGACGAGAGCGATCCCACTTGGGGTGCATTTCTGAGCTCGTTCGAAGCGGCCTATGCGTTCCTCCCGCTCACAATTCAGGGGTTTCTAAGCAAAACGGAGGGGGCGGTGCTGAAGAATGTGCAGAGTGGCGCTCCAAGCGGACGACCGTGGCTGATCTTCGTCAGGGAAGATGGTAAGTACACTCGCCTCGCTAGTCTCCAGCGTAGACCTGGTCCTGCAGAACTGGAATCTGCGTTGTACAATGCTATGGCAGCAAACTCTCCCGTTACCAAATCCATCAAGTTTCTTCGCGGACTTGTTTCTAAAGAATGACATTATATTACTTCTGTTGGCATTGGAATTCTTCGTTTAGGTGCATTTGGTTGTCTTCGGTTGCCTCTGTATGAATGGTTGCACTGATCTAGTTAGTGGTACGTTCCATGTTATGTTCACCAATTGTGGCAGTAAATATTGAGCACTCGTTTGCGGTGAAAACACTCTGAATCGGATGGTTTACTGCTTAATGGACTTTCTATCTTTTGCTTGTTCAGGTTTTGAATCATTGCAATGTTCATCTGTATGACGCAACCTTTGCCACTGATGAGTGATGGTGGCGTTGTGTCTGTACAAAGTGCTTGGATAAACTCTTCGCCATCATCATACACTGCCGATTGGAAAATAGCGCCACTTACATGTTGTCGAGAATTGACAATTAGAGTAGAAATTAGAGTAGAAAACTACACTTTTGAAATCTCTCTAAAGGGCCTCTTTTATTTTCAAGCGCTGTTTTACTATGCTCATCATCTTACAAATACCAATTCAAATTCGAACGACGCCGAGCGCTCCCACTTTACTTCCGAACGCTCACTTCAAAGTTTAGCATCCATCAATAAATCACAACCCACTGCCGGCCAATTTCATGTTTTGCCAGTGCAGTGAGACTTCGGAATTGGTTCAGCATCTGGACTTGAAGGCGTCAATCAAAGCACCGAAATCTGGCAAATCCTCAGGGAAGTCTGGTTGACGCTGCAGAATAACGGAAGCTGCGTGAATGAGGATACCAGCAGTGAAACCCCAGATGCGGTACTTGTTGCCATCCGGTGCAACAAACGCAAAACAATGCACTCGCGTACGCACATTCAGCCATCGCATTTCTTCAACATGATGCCCCTCATTCTGCTCGGAAAAACACAATTGTACATGGATGCTTTAGTAACGACTATGGAGGAGACCACGCTATCAAGAGTGTCCAGCCACAGGGACAGAAATGAACAAAAGGTAAACATCGTGGGTTGTCAGAATTCGTGAAATCAAGAACGCAATTCCATCACTTGTTACCAATTCCGGCCCCATTCGATTCTGAGTTCTAAAATATCGTCTCATGTACTGACCCCCTCGTAGAAACCCCGTAGAGATTTCAAATCTCAGAACACAAGTCTCAATAGGAAGGAGTGTCAGAGCTGAGGTGCAGAAGAAGGCCGATATCAAAAGAGGGCTATTGTACAATCTCCTTCTACAACTCTACGACGGGGCTAATACTTTGAGGAAAGAAGAATCACGCCATGGTCAATATAGCAACAAAGCTGCCAATCGCAGAGCAGGAATCGCACAGGAATTGAAGGGTTGAGGGTTGAGAGTTGAGGTTTTGAGGAGTGCATTTGCCTTGAGAAACATTTCTAAGGGGACGTCGAAGATGGCGTCCACCTCGCCAGCATTAGGTCTTGGTTCGAACTTGTGGTACTCCGGAAGGATTGCAACAACTGGGGTCACTGTGAGCAAGTGCTGCAAAACAGCCACACCGAAGGAAATGAACGAGTCTCTGGACATGGCAGGCAATGCTTGGTTGATTGGAGAATGCGAAGCCTCATTCGTGTTGTGACTCACTGCAAGAGAAAGAAGACTCTTACTTTGGAAAGAAAGGGTTGGAGAAGGGTGACGATGTGGACATGGGAGGGATGCAAGCCTATTTCCTCGTGCGTTTCACGTAAGGCGGTGGCTATGTCGTCTTCGCCTTCGTCCCTCTTGCCGCCAGGCAATGCCACCTCTCCTGCAAACACACGCCGGGTCACAACCTCCACCATTAGTGGGCTTCAGGCTTCAGCAAAGTCTTAATTAAGTCTGACCCCACTAGTGAATGCTTCAAGTGGTTGAAGTGTATGCCCTGATGGTAATTTGGGAGTGTTGGGAGGAGACAGTAAAGTTTTTAATGTTGAACTCATCCCTATGACATCTCTCCCACTTCAGTGCTGGCACTGTATGGAACAAGACATCAAGTTATGCATCATCTTTCATATTGCTCACCATCTCTTCATTCACTGAGGTAACTAGTTTTGTTGTCGATCATTGTTCGACATGATAAGTATTGTTAGGGTCCTCAAAGTTTCTATGGTGTTGAATTTACCCCAAGGTCTGAAACCAACTATTGATGGACCATTAAACACTAGTCTGCGAGAAACTGACTGAGAAAAGCCATTGCGTTGGTGTAGGGTTTAGGGTTAAAGCGTAGAAGAAGAGATAAAACCTGAGTGAGAGGACAGGGCGCTCGCTCGCTTGGTGAGAATCACACGAAGATCGCCCTCCACGCCTTGAAAGAGACACACAAGCACTGCGGCTCGCTTCCCCTTCGCATCGTGCGCTTGCCCATGGTCCTCCTCTGCTGATGCCCAGCAACTTGGTGGTGCCCTGGTTCGGATCCAATTGATACGCCATTCATGTCGGCAAGTGCAAAGAAGATGAGAAAACCTTAAATCGAGACACGCGATTGGACAAAAGGTGAAGACCAGCGTTGGACTCAAGGCAAGTACATTCCAAATGTTGTCAGAATGCAGCGAATTGACACTCATCTCCGCAAGCAGATCTTACCCAAGGCTAGCCAGTACTAATTCACATTCCTGATGTTGCTAAATTGCAGCAAATTGTCCGCAAACTGGCTGAACTTCACGTGACGAGAAAACAGACCTGTATTGGCGAAGGCGGTCAGCGAGGGCCTTGAGTTTGGGACTCCCAAATTCCTCCACCACGGCGACTGTGCGCGGGGTGGAATTCGTCGCCATAGCTCCCACCCAGGTCTTCTTCCTTTGCACCCTCCAGCCCGAACCGTTCCCCTGTTGCCTTGCCTTGCATACGACTAAACCCGCCAGGCGACAGTAGGATTTATCGCGCACCACTAGCAATTCAAGGTTCATGACATGGAATTTTGTAGTACAATCACAACGAAATCCTAATCCTCCTGAAAAGGAAGCAAAGGTGGGACCAACTGATTGCAAGGTTCCAATGATTGCTCTATGATTGGCTGCTGCCCAAACCAACCCGCAGAAGCCAAATGCATTCAGGTGACTGTCTTTTGTAATCAAGGTTATGCACGCGGAGACAAGCATGTCAGCAGGCAGCATAATATGAGACAACAGTTTTATAAGAACTATTATATCAGTCATGGTACATGCTGCAAGTGCCAAAATCTTGCGAGCTCATGCTTTCATGAACACCGTCATGCGCTTGTCAATCAGCTTCGAAAAAGAATGTCTGTATGTTTCTTCAATAGTTTTCCTCAGATAGCCAAAGTAGTACCGCACAGGGGACGATTGTACTATACTGTACAAGCGGCATCTAAGTAATCCGGCTATCTCGTCGTCACATATTGTACACCTCTAAGAGATTCTCCATCCTAAGAAAATAGCGCCATAATGATGATTCCGGATCACGAATCGACTACAATCGATATGAATACAATCAGGTCACCTCCAGAAGTTCCCTTTGGATCACTGCCCGAAGAGCTTGACCTTGGTGAGAGTTATGAAGGGCGCCAGTCGTCGTCGGAGCCCGAGTTGTAGTATTTGTTGGGGAGGCCAAGCCAGAATTTGAAGGCTTCCACGGCGTCGCGCCGCTCCTCCGACCTGTCGCGGCGCCGCTGCGACGCGTGCTTGCCCGTGTACAGGTTGGAGTAGAGCTCAATGAAGACGCGCTTGTACTTGGTTTTGTTGGCAGGGATGCCCTTCTCCTCCATGCACGCCACCACCTCCAGCGCCTTCTGGAAGTAGCCGGCGCGCACGCACGTATCCACCAGGCAGTTCAGAAGCACCTCGTCGGGTTGCAACGGATTCACCTCGTCGTCGGTACGCTCCTTGATCTCCCTCCACAGCAACAGAACCTCACCCGCCATCCCTGCCGTGGCGTATCCCTTCACGAGCGACGCGTACGTGTACGCTGTGGGCCGCACTCTGCGCTCCATCACCAGATCCACACACAATTAGGGTTTCATTCACACAAACGGTGGCGAAGCACTACGTCCAACAAAATACAACAATTCCGGTGATGCACAATGCTTGGCAATCCGCGCTCACTAAAGATCGTCATGTTAACTCAGAAAGGAACAAGAAGTCCAAATTGAGCCACATTGACCAGGTTGAGAAGATCATGTTGAGGCTTTCTTCGTCCAATTCTATTGGATTTTCGACCAACACATGCAATCTCCTTCAATCATTCTGACATCACAGAAATAGACCTCATGGATATGATTAATCAAATTGGACATTTTCCAACCCATGAATCCTTCGCCTTTAGGAGCTAAAACCGAAAGTGATGATGGTAGTGAGTAGATGTGAATGTGGAATTGCAGTAGACTAGGTACCTGTCCTCCTTCATTTTGAGAAACATGCGCTTGGCGTCCGCGGCGCGGCCGTTGCGGCAGTAGCTGTCGAGCAGCACGTTCCACGCGATGGCGTCCGTCTTCATGAACGGGTCCGACCGCATCTCTTCGAACACCAGGTGCACCTGCTTCGGCTGGCCATTTCTTCCGAACGCCTTCATGAGCGTGGTGTAGCTCACGGCCGACGGGGAGATTCCCGCCTCGCGCATCTTCCTGAACCAGTCCAGCGCCGCGGTGTTGTCGTCCACTTCGATACACCCGTTGATCAGCGTGTTGTAGGACACTACGTCCAGCGCAATCCCCACCTCCGTCATGTCGGTCACCACGGTCTGCGCTTTCTGCAGCTGCCGGGATCCGCAGTATCCTTTCAACAACACGTTGTACGTGACCACATTCGCAGGGATGTTCTGCTTCGCCATCTCCTGCAGGACCGCGCTGGCCTCGTCCATCAGCCCCAGCCGGATGCACGACGAGATCGCCGTCGTGTAGGTCACCTCGTTAGGCGCGCTCCGGGGATCCTTCGCCATCTGCATCGCCAACAACGTCCGCATCGCATCGCTCCTCCTGCCTTTCTGCACGTATCCTTTCATCATGGTCGTGAACGTCCGCACGTCGGGTTTCAGATGAGCTCCCCACCAGCTCTTCTCATCGGATTGCAATCTTCGCAGCAGGGCTTCCGCCTCGCGGAGGTTCCCAAGCCCAACGTAAGCCGCCACGAGCGAATTCATAGTGGCCTGGTCGGGCATCACCCTGTTCTTCACCATGAGCTCCGGCACGCCTTGCAGCAGCTCGCGCTGGTTACATTTCGAGTACAGCTTGATCAGCGTGTTGAATGTGATCTCATCGGGCTCCAGTCCAAATTCCTCGAGCTCTTGCAGAAGCTCCTCGCCTTTCGCTGCGAATCCCAGCGTGGCGCATGCATTCAGAGCCGCATTGAAAGCGCCGGTGTCGGGTCGCGCGGCGTCCATTCCCTCGGCGACGTCTCGCACACGCCGACACACTTCGTCGAAAAGCTCCAGCGCCAGCGAGCAGTCGTCCAAGTTCTTCCCGAGACGGCTCACAACGGCGCTCCACACCTTCACCGAAGGGTGCATCCCCATGTCGAACATGAGCTTCAGAACCTCCAGGGCGTAGCGAGCGGCGCCGGAACGCGCGGACGCCACGGCCAGAAGACCCAGCGCGTCCGCGTCCAACAAGTCCAGTCGCTCCTCCGCGCGGAGGTTGCTCAACACGCGCTGCGCGCGAGCCAAGCTGGAGGGCACGCCGCGGTGGGCCAGCTGCGCCACCAGACGGCTCGCGCACTGGCGGTCGGGGAGCACGCCTCCCCGTGCCAGCACTTGCATCACCTGCCATGCCTCCTCAGTTCGACGCTGCTGCAAAAACTCTCGCATCTTCTCCACCAGCGACGCATCGTCGTCCTCCGCCTTCTCCTGCCCAATCCAACGAATTGCGAGCCAGATCAAATTCCTGACCTATTTTGCGAGAAGGACTGGATTGCTATGAGCTCGTAAAAAACAAATCAAATTGCTGACCTATACTGGATTGATAACAGTTTGTTAGGGAGTGTAAAACCAAATTCTTGACCTAGACTGGATTGATAACAGTTTGGGAGACCACACAGTTGACCTATTTTCCGAGAACCGCTGCAATTTGAGAGACTTCGAGACGGGAATTCTTACCTCGAATTTGGGGGCGATGTACTTCTCGCGCGACGAATGCACGGACGACAGTGGCAGCGACCGCACAGTCGAAGGGTTGCTGCTATTGCGGCTGTGCGCATCGCCATCTCTGTTGCGAATGGCGAGCCCATAGGTGGCAGTGGAAAGCGCGCCTCGAGCGAAGGGCAAGTGAAGGGCGAAAGGCGCTCGCCATGACAGCTTCGGCACCCCACCTGCTTCGAGGATTTCGAGGGGAGTGATCGAGTTGCTGCAGCAGCAGGCCATGGCGGCCTCCATCGTCGTGCACCTCCGCTCTACTCCACCCACATGATGCTGCTGCAAACAATACGCATGAACGAAGGAGAACACGTCGCCCACCACAAAATTCACAAAACCAATACCCAAAGTCGGCAACTACAACCACCGACCACTCAAATTGCAATCAATTCCAACTGCAATTGCGCACTTGAGCTTCCCCTTTCCGAAAAAACCTTCTATTCAACAAATGGTGAGGTCGCCAGAATAGTAGTATCTCCCAATCTTGCATGTCAATCGCTTGAAAAAGAGGAGCACATTCCTGGTAGATTTATTGAGAAAGACGGACTCCTGGTACCAGAGCTCAACGACCTTTATCAAAAAGTGCGAGCTCATCCACCTCCTGAACCCCAGAATCGCAAAATTCGGGTTTTTCCGTGACAGGAAGGCACTCTGGTCGCCCAGCTGCCACCCGGACTGACGCCTGGAGCGGTCACGGCGTGTCCACACTCGCTGTGAGCGCCTCGTCCACTCAAATCTACGCCCATTATAGATGGCCAGCGTCCGCCAACGCATGTTGCCGGTCTGCCACAGCAGCGCCATCGTCTCATGTCCCCATTGGACCCCACGTTTCACTCAAAAGCGCACATTTCCTCCATTTCCTGGAGGTCTCGTAATATGAAATCAATCCCGACTACTTCCTTGACCTTCCGGAGTTCCGGACGTCACCTTATCCATGGTCAGTCGTCGGTCGGCACCTGGGGCCCCTGTTTCACGCCTTCATGAACGAATGCCTGCTCGAGATCCTTTGCAAATTCAACCACAAATCTCACTGCTCTTGTGCAATTGTCTGGCCTGTTTGCTTCTGCAACCCAATCAATGGCCATTCATCGTCATCGTCGTCATGCAGCTGGTAACATAACACTCGCATTCCAATCGATTCTCCCCCAAGCTTAATTCTCCTTCATTTGTTTGAGAGCTTTTGAGGTGCGAGAGCAGGATGGAGGTCACCATGGCGTGTACGACATCAGTGGGGGGTACCCAAGCATTGGCCTCCAAGCAATCACGTTGCCGAAGCGTACTGTTGAAACGCGTGGGCGCGCTCCCCAATGCTGGTCATCTTCCAATTCGCTCTGCGCACATCCATCATCAATCCTCGGGAGTCCGTTGTTGTCTGCCAGAGTCGCAACCCGGCGATACGAGAGCGGAGGAAGGCGTGGCCGAAGCGGGAGCTCGTGACGACGATGGCAGTGAGAAGAAGACGAAGAAATTGTCGTCGCAGTCGTCGTGGGAAGCGAAAGACGTGCTGGGAAACGATTACTTGTACCGGCTGGGCAAGGAGGCGGACAACATGAACATCACGGTGGGCGCCAAGAGGGACATGGTCGACAGCCTGTTCGCCGGCAATTTCCTCGGCCAAGAAGGTGAGAGGCCTTCTGTTTTCCAACCAGAGCTTGCAATTCAGGGCTAAAGTTGCAGTCCCATCCTCGAGCTCTGTGCATACTCTGTACCAAGCGAGAATTGCGAGCCCTAGTTTGCAGTGACTAAGCCTGGTGATGGTGATTTGCTTGTGGGTGCAGCGGATATTGTTTTCAAGTATCGACAAAAGGTGACGCGCTCCTTTGAGCATTTGACCGGCGAATACTACATCGCCCCCGTGTTCATGGTACCCATCTTTTCCTCTATCCGAAAACACCGTCGCTTGCGTATATTCTAGGTTTAGGGTTGTAATATGAGGTTGCAGAATGGGCTGAACTCTAGATCATTCGGCACGTTTGCTCTTGCATATGTTTTAGGCCAACTCTTTGAATGACCCGAATGGCCAAAATGGTGCTTCTAAATCTACAGAAGTTGAAATAAACCATTTAAAAACCTAACAAAACGTACCTGTAGACAATAGAAATCATACCCACGTTTTTGAGCAATACAAATAAATTTCGAAAGTTCAATTAGATTAATCGGAATGGGCAGGTTGAATTATATAATTCCAAGCGAATTTCATGATATTAATTCAACCTGCCCATTCCGATTCTCCCTACTTGCTTCGTTATGTAGAATTTGTGATTTATGAGGGTCGTGTGAAGTTGGGCCCAGAGGTCTTCATCTGAAAGGAGTCTTCAAAGCATTGACTTTTGAGAGAGAATTCTCACAGTGTGTTAATTTTCCTCTAAGTCCTCTGTAGTACGAACTAGCTGCAGAATGGAGTAAATCCTTGGAAGCTTGACACAATTCTTTTGCATACTTTCTAGGTTGAGATAGTGAGTTGCAGAATGGTGTGACAAGCTGAAGAATGGTCCTAATTCTACTCACGTTTGTGTGAATGTAGGAGAAAGTGGGTAAGTTCCCCAGCGTTGTTACTTCTTCTAGATCGTCTACAGTAGCATTTTTCTTGAGC
Organism: Climacium dendroides; assembly: GCA_950106755.1. Taxonomy (NCBI): domain Eukaryota; kingdom Viridiplantae; phylum Streptophyta; class Bryopsida; order Hypnales; family Climaciaceae; genus Climacium; species Climacium dendroides. Next base: position 27,525,136 of record OX467086.1, read on the forward strand.
ATGATCACACCAACAATTGCATCAGATATACGGTTGGAAGCATATTTGTGCTGGAGCTTCATGCAAGATTTGGAGTCATGTAGAGTATCTAATTCTAGGGAAGCTGTCCACAACTTATGAGCGCTTGATTGCAGGAAAGAGATGTCGACGTTGAAATAGCATTACAACAGCGTAGTATTTTGCTATCTGCAATTTGGAGGATTGCTTGCATACTCTCTTAACCAAGTTCATGAACATGGGGTTTTCTGTTGTCGCAGTAACACACATTGCGAAAAACTATCTAGCAGATCAAATTGATGGCAAAATTCCACTCATTTTGGGTACGTACATCAATCACTCTCACTAGCTGCCAAGAGGAACATCGCATGGCTGGATTTGTCAGAAAATTAGGGTTACCGTGTTGTATGACTCATGGGGTTTCTGATCTGTCTATCGCAGGTGTGTGGGGAGGAAAGGGTCAAGGGAAGTCTTTCCAAACAGAGCTGATATTCAAGGCTATGGGCATTGAACCCATCATCATGTCCGCTGGCGAGATGGAATCAGAATGGGCAGGTTTGCCTCCTCCCTCTAATGGTGCAGAATTTGTCACATGCTCATCAATTTTCTAGTTACTGGGATCTCTGCCATCACTGTTACACAGCTAGAAGCTAATTGCACCTGTCTTTGCCCCTAATAGACACGCCAAATTGTCATTTATCATTTCTTCACTGATTGAATAATTTTAAGTTCCTGTTTGACAATCTTTGAAGGGCACTATTTCTTTAACCATATGTCACAATTCTATAAATTCATTCTTTGGAATAGTTGGTCCCAGTATGCTACTACTGCTTTTGACATTAGGGAAGGACACCTAAATCTGACCCCTGCGTAATGTTGCCCCTACTTTTTGGATGGAAAATGAGCAAGCATATCATCTTACCTAAAATGCTGAGCAGTAGAAGGACGAGAACAAGGTTGAGTTTGGGAGCTTTTGGGTTATGAATGGGTCCGTTTGTGGTACTGTAGAGGTGGTGGCATGTGAGAACTTTTTACAATTTTGAACTTTGCCTGGTTCTCACCCTTTGGGTAGAGACACTGAACCTGAGGAGAATAGATAATAATACCTGCTGTGTTTACTCTGGATGAGCACAATGGCGTAACATTAGTTTTCTTAATTGAGTATGTTTCAAAATTTCTTTGCACTGAAAGCAACTTTGTGTGACAGGAGAACCGGGTAAGCTTATCAGAGATCGTTACCGGGCTGCGCATCTCGTCATTAAAAACCAGGTTATTTGAGAGGACTGGTGTTACTTGAAAAATAAGTGACTACTGTTCATAGCTTACACAGCGCCAACATGTGGGGCAGATTTTTGGCTTTTTCTGAAATTTGGCGAGATCAAGGGTGAATACTTTTGTTTTTTTCCTGTTTGAAATAACATGCTCGCCAAACCCAGTGTCTCGTTTAAGAAGCTCATAGCTACTCCAACACCAGATGAAGTCGAATGAACTGCAGGCTTTACTCACAGATAAAGGCTTAGAATTGTAGACGTCTGCTCAGAATTTCTCTGCGCTGCTGAATCGTTTCATTGATTTCTTTTCACTGAGGATCTATGCGTGCATGTTGGTTACAGGGCAAAATGAGCTGCCTGATGATCAATGACCTTGACGCTGGAATTGGTCGATTCGGTATGAATTTTCTCGAAATATTTTAGCCTCAGTATTGGCACCCGAATGATTTCCTGCTAATATGCACAATTTCCGCATGAGGTGATTCTGGTTGCCTACATGCACTGGATACCCTGTCCTGGGAAACTACCCAGATGCCTTGATGAATTCAATGTTATTAGAGTTGTCATACCAAGGTGATATTTGGTGGTGTTTTCTTTGCAGAACACACGCAAATGACGGTTAACAACCAGATGGTGGTCGGCACGCTTATGAATTTGTGTGACAATCCCACACGCGTGAGCGTTGGGCAAGCATGGCGAGAGTCTGATATTGTGAAACGGGTGCCCATCATTGTCACTGGAAATGACTTCTCCACCATTTGGGCACCTCTTCTTCGAGATGGGCGAATGGATAAGTTCTACTGGTGAGCCAATTGCATTTTTGGCTCTTCATTTTCTATTTTACCTATTGTGACATCAGGCAATTATCACATTCATTAATATCATCCATTAATTGTGCAATGTCGGGGTGGAAGATTCCTTTTTTGTTGGTTTTGCCTGGTTTGGGAGTAAGGATGAAAATTTCTATGCGTTAAAGAATAACTATATTATTCTGTGTTTTGCTTGTGCTTTATGCAACTTCTTTGATTGCAGGCAGCCGACAAGGATTGATTTGATCAAGATTGTACATCAAATGTATACGAAGGACGGTCTAAGTGAAGATGAAATCGCTGTTATCATTGACACATTTCCTAATCAAGGTATACAATTCACTCTCGAATTCTCATAACCATTATGATGTTATGGTTAGTTACCCCAGTGGGGTTAGAAAGAAAAAAGAATCAACTGTACTTGAAGTTACAGGGTTCCTCATCAGGAATAATTGAGGAGAGTTGGTTAAGTTCCAAAAACTTCGAATATGAAATCTAGAGAATAGGAGCCACTTTGGGGCTTGTCTTAGCTTCAATCTTAACAATGCTCTTAAGCATTGTTTTTTGTACTTTTGAAACTTGACGGAAGTCCTTAACTGTCCAGTGGGGCACCCCTTTTAGTCAGGACCATTAGCCTAAGCAGCACCAGAAATTTGAAAGTGCTGAAATAGACAGGGACTATCTTATTATACTTTAATGAATCTCTTGTAAATATGCTGTCCTTGAGATACGATACGAGCAACGGTGTTAACTCAGTGATTTGAAAACAGCACTTGACTTCTACGGCGCCCTCAGGTCAAGGACGTATGATAAGCTTATTTTGGAGGTACTCTTGAAGCCTGCAATTTTTCCCTTTAAAAGAAATTCTCTGGCTCTGAATTTTTCTCTTTAATTGTGCTTTTCTGACTTGATAACTGTCTGCAAATGTTTTGTTAAGATGGCATGGCTTTCGATGTTTGCAGTGGGTCAACAGTATTGGCGGTGCTGAACAATTAGGACCAAAGCTTCTTCGGCGAAGGAAAGATGATCCTCCTCTTCCAGAATTTGTTCCACCTACGGTATGCGTTTTACCCCTAAGCGTTCGGTGAAGTCCATATTAATTGTGGATGATGAAAAGAGTGCTTCATCATCCAAGAAATACTTGAATCTAAAAGATAATCTCCCTTTATGACCAATTTGATGAAATTTGAGGTAAATAGAGTATTTGTACAAACATTTTTATTTATAGTTGTACAAGCAAAATGAGCAGGCACTCGGTAAAGATTCCGAAGTTGAAAGGATTTAATGTAGGCATATAGTACAAGTTGATTCTAAGATGCATTTAGTAATTTTGAAATTGATTTTTGCTTTTTTACTTCCGAGCTTTGCTTTTAGGAGCTCCAATGGGGTTTTGAGTTCTTATATCACAGATTGAAGAATTTTTTTTTATTTTGTTGCAGCAAAATGTGGAGGATCTCATCAGTGCTGGATATGAACTTGTCGAGGAACAAAAGATGGTTATGAAAATGAAGCTCTCAGAGGAGTACATGAAAAAGCAAACAGGTCCAGGAGTTGGCCTTTCTATGTCATAATTAGCATTGGAGAAGGTACAATTGTAAAATAATGGATTGATTTTTGCGGCAAAAGGTATCACCTAAAATCTCAAAGGAAATCTTGTGGTACTTCCACTATGACTTATTGTAAGACTTGCACAGCAAAGAAGCATTCTGGAGGAGTCGAGAGTTGGCTAACTCAAATTTTAGCACATGCAAGGCTTAAATGGAAAATTGTTTGGATCTTACCTTAAAGACATTGTAATAATGCTAGATTAAAACTTACTAGTACTTGCAATGTTTATACCCTACCTCACATTTGAATACATCATGGTGCATTGCACTTCTGCAAGAGGTCTCATTAGATTGAGACTAAACACTTTATTGAGTTGTATGAAGTTTGAATTGTGAAGACCTAGATGGAGAACCAAAGCCTCTCCTTGGAAAGCTATCATATCCAACTTATGCGTGCAATGAATAAACAAACAAGGAAGATGTTGCAAGTTGGAATTGCTCCATTTAACCTCTGCACATAACATTCTTGAACATCCCACAATGCTCCTCTTGTGAAGCAAGAAAACAGGACCTCTGGGTCTCTCCATTGCAAGCCTCTTAACCAATAAATCATTGCTAAATCTTCAATTCAAGCAGTTTTCAAGTGTATATCGGAAGCATATTCTTTAATGAGTGAGGTACCCAAGAATATGAAGGAACCCCTTCAAAATTGTTATGAATCATGGGTTCCATAAGCTAATATTAAATAACTTCAGCCCATATTGAATAATTGCAGACAATATTCGTGACGATCTCAGTCTTATGCTGCACTTTAAATATTTTCTGTGCATTTAGAACCTCGCCAAGACCATCAGTCGCCAGATTGTTCCCAAGATAGTTGCTAAAATTGGCCAAAGTCCAAGATAGCATTGTACATTATGATTACAGAAACTCTACTCCCCATTGGTCTCTAGTATCATGACCGACTGTTTTTGTATTGACCAATTCCTCTGACATTAGCCGGGTTCAATTCTCCAACACGCTCCAACCTGGGCAAAAGATCAGAGCATTAGAGAGATTTTAAGGTAACAGCGTATGTATACGTCACAAAGAAAAGCATGACAAGTTACATCTAAACATTGCTACGATCTAAAGATCCGAAATGCTCAGAAGTTCCTCAGACAATCTAATTTTATTGAAAACTTTGTTAATGTACAAATGCTTACTTCCATATATCCTGCACGGCCTTCATGACTTCTGCTGAGCTCGTCTCCACAACCTGACCACCCATCACAATCTCATCAAGGATTGTGTGGACCTGGCAAAACAAAGAGTGGAGAAGTCAAAGCCAGCTAATAAGCGAGAAGCCGAGACAGGCATTGATCAAAAGTTGAGCTAAGTTACGACGTAACACAACAGTTGACAAAGCATACGGAAAGTAAGGATTGAACAAGATGGTGCTAATTGCATCTACACATGCTCTCTAAACACCTGATCGTCGTTGGGGCCACAGAACCTCACGCTAAGTGTTTAACAACAAGAAGTCGACTCAAACTTTTAGTTACAACCTTACAACCTGCCCAACCTTCAACGGCTTCGACCGACGGTGAATTGAAGTACCACGGCATGATTCGTGAGATAGGCAAAAATCACAAAGGGGCTGTCTACCTTGTTAAAGTTGTAGACAATATCAAGTTCACAGACATTCTTGAAACAGCGATCCAAAGTTTCCACAAACACTGCAAGATCCCAAAACAAGCCATCATTCAGAAACTCATATAAGCTTTCTCTACATAAATGACATATTGATAAATTGAACGAGTTTCACATTTTTCTTAAAAAGATAAAAGAACGGGGGGAAAAAATCAAGACCTGCATCAGGAGCAAGCATACCTTGAATTAGGTCAAGAATACCCAGCTCACTTTCAGCATTGTCAATAACGAAAACAAAGTAGAGAGTGGCGAAATGCTTGTACACTAACTTCGTATCCTGCAATGTCATCCGTTGCTTAGAACTCAAACACTGCTGACACGTAATCTGAAACAAATTGAACGTTGCAAAAGAAAGATGAGGAACTCACAGGTCCAAAGATGTCATCAGCTTCAACAAAGCTACACAAATTGTCAGCTCTGCAGGACAAAACTGCACAACACTTCGACATGAATGAACATAGTTGTATAGACGGATCGCAAACCCTAAAACCTCTCTAAAACCCTAACTACGAACCAAGACAACATCCTCCCGCAAAATCATAAACATTAAGGACAATCATCGCGCCACGGGTAATCGCGATTCAGAAACAAGTCGATATTCATGAGACTCTAGATTACCTGAGTGCACGGCGCGCAAAACCTCTTGCTGCCGCTCTACACTCTGCAATTACGCCACGAGAAAAAATCGATCACACAAAGCGTTGTATTGCAAACATTCTCTGACGTTGCTTGCAGTGCCAATTGAGGGGAGGTGTGTACCAAAATCGGACGAACGAATTGATGTGAATTTTAGAGAGAGAAAACATCGAACGACAGCACGAAATCAATTCAAACTGATTTGGTAACTAGTGAATCATTTCTCCGGAAGTGAGAAGAAGACGGAGTTTTCAGGAAAGGAGCGCACCAGATGGTCATAAAATTTGGTGAGGCGGGGCTTGCCCTGCGTGTTCATGATCAACGCCGCAAGAATCATGGTGTCGACCTGCGGAAAATTCAGCAATTCACAGCATTCATGTGGCGAGCTTCGGAAACACGACTGCAATTGAGTGAGAAGATGAGCCAAGCTTTGTTCCGGTCGATGGATGACTTTCAGATGCCCTGGACGATGGAAAATACAGATTTTCATCCAAATTTTGGCTGATATTAGCTTGATTTTTGTACCGAAATGCAGTCCTGACATCTAGTAGCTTAGTTAACTTAAAAGTGCTGCAATGCATTGGAGAAGAAACAAAAATAAATAAAATCCAATGCAAATATATACAAATTAAGATCTTCAAATCTTCAATCCGTTGTAGGATATAAAAGAAAAAATGATAATTAAAACAAAATAGCGCTCATGCATGAGACATAAAATGAAAGTAAGTAAATAAAAATTAAAGGCAAATTTTTAAAAATTAAAATAGAAAAAAAATCATTAATCTTAAAATGATAAAAAAAAACTGTAAAATTCTTGATATTTAACATTAAATAAATTAAAATAAAATAATTAGATACTGTAGATTATAATTCCGTTAAATTCTATTTTTAAAATTTTAATATAAAATATAATTTTCATTTTTAAAATATCTTTGTCGTTGTTACTTCATCCCTATCCATATTTTGTGTTGTATACTATTGCAGTATTGAATCTAATCCCTAATAAAAGAACCAAATCTAACTCCTAATAAAAGAATCAAGGCATATCTCAGGCAAAAATTGTCAAAAATTGTCAACATTTAAGGGGTGTGAGAATAAAATGTTTTTTTTTTAAAATTCAACTATATAGATTCCACACCTTACGTTAGGTTATTTGTTTGTTTGTTTTATTTGTTTGTTACAATGAGATTTCATGAACCATACATCCTCCAACCATGTTCTTGGTACTATCGAAAAGCCCTCTACAAGGAGGGATGGACAGACTTTGTTTCATGGCCTTTGGACCTATGGTGTGAAAATTATGAATTTTTGAGTTATTTTTGGTTTAAAAAAATAGAAAATTATTTTTACTTTTATTTTCATTGTAGCAACAGCACAATGCACACTAGCGTAAATGTGTTTAAAGTTTTTGTACTAAACTAATATGGGAATGTGTATAAAAAATTATAAACTTTGACTACATAAATAGAAAGATTGTAATGTTTAAAACTAAAAGAAAAAAGTTTTTCTAATTGCACTACACATAAGGATTGGGGGGATTGTTGCATCTATTAACATGTTAGTTACATATCTACCACATTTCAAAAGTAAAAGAAGAATTTTGCACATGCTACCCCAAGTTGCTACACTACCCAAGAAGTTCAAGGCCATATAACTTTTGATCCAAACACTCAATTAGAAAAAGAACTATGTTCCCACAAAGAAGATACATGTACACATTTAGTATCAAAATTTCATAACATCCAACCCAAATGACTTTGAGTGCAACTACCTAATATTTCTTGCATCCATTGAAAGGTCCTTTGGTCCTTTGGAAGTCAACTTGATTGGGTTGTAATTGGATACTTTCAACATCCACTTCAAGTAGGCCAAAAAAATTTTGATCCTCTCATTTTGCACATGTGAAAAGAAGACAACCTATTTTGAGTAGATTTCATACAATAATGCGTTGTTGTCATTTCAAAAAATAATAATGTAAAACAAATATCAAAATACAATTTAGAATAATATATAAAACTAGAGATCAATGAAGGGTGATATTTCATGACCTTTAAAGTAACTCTAATGAACTGAACATTATAAATTATAGTTTCTATTCCAATTTTAAAATTTAAAGTATCCTATAATTATGTCTTTTTATAATGTAATTTAAACTTGCAACCACATTCAATTGATTTTCTCTATATACAATTATATAAAATTTGGTTTACACTGTGACAAAATAAACTATTTTATTGTAGATAACTATCAAAGTCTGCATTTTATATTGAATATTTAATTGAATTACGAAAAAAATTCACAAGATGTTTAAAATAGGAATATTTCCACAAATTTTGTGTTTTCTATGTGTAAAAATTTTAAGAATTCAATTTTTCTAAAATTCCATCATCTATTTTTTAAATTATTTTTTTATCAACTGTGATAGCCAAGTATGGACTACACATATGGTTGAATTTTCAGCTTTGAATGTATTTTGTATTTGATATGAATTATCTTTAAGTTTAATAAAATCATAGCAATTTCAAATTTTCACAAACAAATCCAAAAATTGTATGACTTATTGAAAAAAAAGTGATTTCATTTTGTAGAATATAACAAAATAGTCTACATGCACATGACTAGCAAAACAAAGTATAAGTTCTACAAAAGTAAGGATATTGAAAATGGTTATATGGTTATAAGTTCTATTGTATATTCTTTAATCTTTAAAGTTTTTGTCCCCTTAGAAGACAAAACGGATTTTAAATAGGATCTTATGGTCTTAATTTTTGTTGTGATTTTTTTATATTTTTTTAAGGCAAAAAAGCACATTAATTTTTTGGTAATATTAATGCACAGAAGCAGAAGTTATGCCCCCTTAAGTTCAAAACAAGGTTTATTGGGCAACAAAAAATAAACTACAAAAAGTGAAAATCAAATTTTTAAAATTTTGTTTCTTATAAAAAGTGTTTTTGTCTACATCAAAACATTAGATGATATTTGAGGCCATTAGAAGACTGCGGGTTCCCATGCGTTCTTGGATTGCAAGGAACTTTGGAAACTCTGCCAAATCAGCAATCTAACATGACCAAGACCTTGCCGTATCAAATAATATTTTGAAATTAATTAATTAATATTTTTGAAAAAATAATAATAATAATTTTTTAATTTTTATGTGTTCTTAACTTTGGGAACAGGCCTGAAACAGCCCTTCCAAGGCCTCAGATCTCTTCTAATGGATTTGATTCATTGTATTTGGACCAATGATGAGGAAGTTATGGACAATCTTATTTCTTAGACAACCAAAGCATCTTCTTGAAAAAATAACTTATATGATTCATTTTCTAACTCAATTTTCACAATTTAAGAAAAAAAAAGTAAATAAAAAAAAGTTTGCTTGCTAAAACAATCTCACCATTGGATAATGGTATTTCAATTCTATTTTAGATCTAATAATGATTTTGTTTTCCTCCAATCTTGTACCTACTTCTACTTAACAATTTTTAAAGAATTAAAATCAAATAAGTATTTTTTATTTTATTCATAGATTTTGAACTCAATTCTTTAAGATAAAGAAAATTAATTTAGCATTGGAAGTGTAAAAATTTTAAGCTAAGAAGACTCAAAGCCTTAAAATCTACTTAGACAAGGTGCAAAAAAATTCTTCACTTCAAACACAAATATCTTGCAATCTATGGGGTCAAAATTTTGAAATTTCCTTTTATATATTCTTATATGAGTCTAGTGCAAGATCACATGGTTAGATATACTTTTAAAAAAATAAAATAAAATAAAATAAAATACTAAAGTTTTTTGCACTTTGCTATAGAAATGATAGTTTTGAGTGGAATTTGATGAAAAAATAAAGTTTGGGGATTTTAGAGGTTAACCCCTAAAGAATTTGGATGACCAATGGTATTTTCAAATAGTTTAGAAATGTTAGAATTTAGAAGTACAAAATGAAATGATTACATTGGGATTTGTTCAAATAATGAATATTTGTGTAAAGTAATGATGCAAATTGACTATTTTTCTGAAAAGATAAAAGAAAATTTAGATGTATTTTATATGACATTTATTTATATATATATTGGTATTTGAAAAAATAATAGTACAAACCAATACCATTGCCAAAATAATCAGTTTACATTCTACCTATATTCAAAAATAAATATTTGTACTTTATGGAAGAATGAATATCACTTTAAAGAAAATAAGTGGCACACTTCACAAATTTACAATACTTCACTTGTAACAAAGGTTGCTATTTGCACAAGTGATCATGTCACATGAATAACACAACTTTTCTACAACTTCCACTACAAAACAAATTTATTCTATTTTCTAACACATTTTTGCATAAATATTTTACAAGAAATCCATGAAATGCGGGGTATAAACTATCAAAGAAACAATATCCTTTCCTTGTATGTCATTGCTTACAAAAAAATCAGCATTGGATTTGAAACTCCCTTAACTCAAGGGGAGGTCACTCTATGGGGATTTTGTATACCACATGTGGTGGAGTGATTTTTTAACCCCCTATTTATTTTGGAATATACTAAAAAATGAACTGAAATGACATGTTTTTCAACTCAAACATTTATAGAGAATACATTTGGATGACCATTGCATCAATATTCAAGAAAAATAAACTTTCAATAGAGAGTTATTTTTAGGATTTTTTAATTCATTTTTAGACAATTTTTTATGAAGTAAGGGATCCAAAGTTATTTTCAGCTCTACAGGTTATTTTTTTTCTTCAAAAATTTATAAATAATTATTATCAATTTAAAAAGTATCAATAATTCAAAATACAAACTTTCAAAGTAGAAAAAACTATTCAATTTTTTAAAAAATTCTTTAAATTAAATTTTATGAAGTAAGGGGTCCAAAATCTTCGCCTCACATGGGTTGTGTAAATGTATAGAGTGACCTCCCCTTACCTTAACTATAGACACCCTATTAGTGAAGTCACTCAATGTATACAATAAAGTGCACCATTTTCCCATATTCCAAAGATATAATTTTTTTTAAATAATACTTCCTACTATCACAATAAATGTTGAGTTCTACATAGTATGAATGGATAACTTTTCTAAGTTCATCAAAAAATTTACACCATATTGAACTTCTTTTCCCATTCAAATCTAGCATTAAATCCAAAAAGACACTTTCTACATCCATGTGCCAAATATATTGAAGTTCCTTTACGGGAAAGAAAATCAATATACTACCTATGTGCTTTTTAAGATGTTGTATATTGACATTGCTTTTACACGTAAGTTAAATATAGTATATTGATGGGTGATTCACCTAAGATAGATTTAAGATTATGTTGAACACAATTTTTAAAATATTATTTGTGGTTGTAATATATATTTTGAAAACACCAAATAAACTAATAGGTCTATGGTAAGACATGCACTAATAGTAATTATAATGTTTTAATATATGTTATAATATCAATTGTCGCACATCATATTTTTATGTTTATTTTCCATCTTTTTAAGTTCAAATCATTTATGTTTCCATCTTTTAGCAAGTTTTAGTCTTTTATATGCAAATTGGCATTCTAATCATAATTAACACCTTGTATATGTCATACTATGCATGTTACATTTCTTTCACATCATGGAGGTGCTGCAAATGTTTTAAGGGTGTTAGAGAATATGTACATATGTGTGCAATTCTTCAATTCCAAGATTGCTTTTAACCCCTAAAGGACCAACTGAAGGCCTTTTTTCTGCCAAAAAACACTCAAAACTGCCATTTCTTTAGCAAAGAGTAAAAAAATTTGAAAATTGTTTTTTTTGCATATCTAACCATAGGATCTTACACCTGACTAGTATGAGAATGTGTGGAAAAAATTCCAGAATTTTTGACTGCACAGATTGCAAGATATCTATGTTTAAAGTGAAAAAAACAAGTTTTTCAACACATTGTGGGACTAGATTTTTTGACTTTGAACAGTTTTAAATTAAAATTTTTGCACTACAGAGTTTTGAGCTTTAAACCTTTATAGTAGAGAATTGAGTTGAGAGTCTAGCAAAAAAAAATTCAAAATTTTTTAATTTTCATTATTAAAAAAATTATTAAATAGAAGTAGGTACAAGATAGAAGGAAAATCTAATATTTTTTATATGGAATTAAAATGCACTAATCTCAATGGTGAGATTGTTCTAGCAAAAAAACTAAACCACATGGAACTTTTTTTTGAAAAATTGTAAAAATTGAATTCAGAAATGAACCCTACATGTTATTTTTTTCAGGAAGATGCTATAAGTGCACGAAAAATAAGATTGTCTATAACTTTCTCATAACAAATCCAAATGGATTGAATCAAATCTTTCCAGATAGACAAAAATATAATCTATGGGGAAAAAAATTCAAAAAAGAATTCAAATTTTTGCAAAATTTTTTTTGTTGCCCCCTCTCCCCTGTTTTGAGCTTATTTGGGCATAACTTTTGTTCTTGGGCACCAATTAAAAAAAAATTACATTCCCACAAAGATAATCAGTTTTTCTATCTTCAAAAAAGTTTCAAAAAATTAGAACAAAAATTCAGCCCAAAAGGTACATGCCCAAATTCCCATTTGTCCCTCAAAGGGACAATGGTTTTTAGGGGTTAAATTTGTTTGACTTGCTCAAAATTGTAACCACATGTTTATAAAATTATGGATTGGGGTTGTGGTTTTGTGGGCATGATTATGGCATGGATATGGGACAAATCATGGAGAAGGTCCATGATTATTAGGTACTAATTAATCAAAATCATATTATACCTAAAATTGTTAGCTTTAGTAACATGGCCATTACACCTCCTACATGCCTAAAAAAACTTGAAAAATAGTCTCTTATTTTACCTAACAAGTAAATGATGTCATATTTGAGCATGATAAGATTTAAATGTTAAAATGACATCCAAATGAAGATGCTACTTGTTGATTTATCAATCCCAATGATGTGTGTCTTGATATATTTTAGCACATAATTTGTACTCCAAGAGTCAAACATGGTACCAATATAAGATCCCTACATCCTTTACGAGTCTATGTAAATTTGGGATGCATAGTGCTCAAAGTTTACATTGTTCAAAAGGAAATCCATCTAAAAGAAAATGAATAAACATGTCTAATAAGGAATTATATGAAAAGAGCTTATTTGTCTTACACTTGATACACTAATATCTAATACAATAGTAAGAGTTAATTGTAAAGTCATGCAAAAAAACAATTTATGTGGTGCCTCTTTCAATACTTATTCTAGAATGCATTTGAATTTTTACACTACTTGTCATAAATGTTTTTAGGAATGACAAGAAGGGATGGTTTACTCTACTTGTTTTTTTTCTTTAAATGTCAACAAGGCATGTTGCATGCAATCTAATCATGTTGAGACGTTGAGTTGGCTTCTTCCTAAATGGAGGTTTTGATCCCACCTTTGCAAAAAGAGAAGACCAAACTCAAATGAATACCTCAAGTAGTAAGGTGTTTACTCTTAAAGCACCATTTAAGAGCTAATTACATTTTTGGAGAAGGTAAATTCCTTAAAACAATTTTCAATAAACTTTTCCAGGAAGAAAAATGGAATTGACATTTAATCGAAGATGTTTCATATTTTTTGGACCCTTATGGAATCAGATGTGAATTTTTGAAGTTGAAATAGGTCACTAAAAGTTAATTTTTCTTAAAATGTACACTCTTGTTACATTGAAGAAAGCAAGATATACCCTAGTGTCAAGATCTCTTTTAGAACATGGGCACTTTTAAAGCAAACTACCTTACAAGTTTACAAAGGTGTCTAGTAACAAGATTCACATGAAGAGATTCTTATAATATAATCAAAATATTTAAAAATAATTTTAAAAACTATAACAAGGTTGCCTAACATTCTCAACATCCATGTAAGGTTAAATCAAAAAGTGCCTATCCACTTGTGCCATCTTTGTGCTTGCAGTGTCCCCAAAACATTGCTATTGTTGTTCAAGATGCAAAAGGGACACATCTTTTGCAATTCTTTCCACACATTTTTGTGTATTATATGGAGATGGCAAACCTACCCATGTATAAATGCACTTAAATGTTGCATGCAATATTGTATTTTCCACATGGGATTGCTCCAATTCATTCTCTATCAAATAAATTAGTGACCTCCATTTCCTAACTCACTTCCAATTCCTCTCAGATTTTGAGTTCTTTTTGTTTTTCTCATTCCAGAAAACAATTTGTGGTTACATGGGACTTAAAGGGTTAAACCAATGAAGTGCACTGTATTGAGCTTGTTATTGACATGTGCAAACATATCTACGTACGCGTGCTATATTCTCTGAATCCGTGAGTATATTGTTAAATTTAGAATTTATATGTGGGAACCCTCCATTGAACACCACAGTCAAATATTGGTCTTACACAACTACAGTGGTGGTCCCTAGAAGGGCAAGAACAAGCAAAGAGACTCTTACTTCAGAGGAACAGTGCCGCATTTTAGCACCCGAAATTGCTACATTTCTGTAGCTAATGTCTGTGCAGCAACAATGAGACAAAGTCAGCGAGAAATTGGATGCACCATGGTTGGTAATACAAATTAACTCTAATTGGTTTTCATCACTTTTTGATTTCATTTATGTAACAAGCACGTATCGAAGTAGCGCAAGGAATCATATGTTTCTGTATTGCTTATCTTGAGTAGAAAAGAAAAGAGTATACCTTACACGAGCATCTATTTTCATTGATAACTCTGTTGATGCCGCTTAGATCCCAATCTTTCGATAGATAAGACAATCATCCGCTTCCACTCCTATCTATTACCGAATTCTGATACCTCGCATTGAAAGGCCACCGGGCCTACTGAGTGATACTTTCTTGATCGGTTGTGGTGTCCCAAATACCTTCCAAAAGCGAAGTGTCTCATCACCAGCTCCAGATACCACTGTTGTCCCGTCTGGGCTCTGCACGGACGTCCATAGCTTCTCAGTCCACGAGAGAATTAAGACGGTTTTGGGTTTTTTGGACACGTTGTTAGTCTCCAACTCTCGAAGGATGGCCATCTACTTTTGAGCTGGGGAGAGATTCAGCTAGAGATCATGTAAAGTTGGAATAAAAAAATGCAAAATAGAACGAAAATCAAATAATTAGGTGGAGCCAAAACGAACGAAAAGGTCAAAGCCATGGATGGTTAGGCTGTAAACCTGCGAAAGGTGAAGAACACGAGCAGTGTGACCAGTGAGTTCAGCTATTTTCACCATTGATGGATATTTCCACAAGCTAAGCTGATTCTGGCTGAAACCATGGCTGCTGAGAAGCTCTTTCTGATGTCGATTCCATTGCAAAGCACACACCTGTATGACAACCGCAAGACGAGGATTTGCAGATGATCAGGTGTTGCTTACACCAGAGTCCAAGCAAATTTTCGTGCATGAGTCGTCTCCTAGGAATCATATCCGTCTCTTGTCGAACAAGGAATTAGGCGCATCACTTATTTTTTTAAAGAGAAATTTATTTCAATGACTGCGAGAGCTTGGATACCGGTAGTGCGATTTACCCTACACCAATTTTGGTTTGGGCATCCCAATTAGCGTAAATTTTTTAGTTACAATTCAAATTTTCTATTACTGCTATTTTAAAGACTGTTAATATTTTATCAATAGCATTTTAACATTTTCCAGGGTAAATCACACTAATATAATAAGCAACTTGTGAACCCCGATCTGCCTTGAATACTGCGAATTCTCATGTGAATGCAACTCGCAAACTCACGACCTTTCAAATTGATGTAAGTTCTTTTTATTAGTGCTGGGAGCAGTAATTGAAGTAAGTGGTGTAACTGCCGACAGGGGTGCAAGCTTAGCAGCTTAAAAAATTACCAATTGATCAACGAGTCATGTGACTGGCAGCTTTACCTGGGAATTTGTGTCTATACTGTTCGTACAGTACCCGACTTTGGTGTTCCAGAATTTGATACAACGGTCGGCAGTCCCTCCTCCAGAAGCCAATAGATTGTTTTGATAAGGACACCAGGCCAAGGCTTTCACAGCTGCCTGGTGACCTTCGAGTCTAAACAGAGGCGCTGACTGCTCAGCGGATGAAGTCGAAACAGCAGCGTCCCAGATGTGTAGGAGGTTGTCATTGCCTCCGCTTGCCAGTTGCTGGCCAGACAAGGACCACCTAAGGCCACAAACTTCTTGACTGTGTCCTATGAAGGTTGTGGTTGAATCTCTTACGCGCACTACAGGTTCATGCATCAAACAGATTCACTGCATAGATGAGTTCCTCATGCATAGCACCCCCAAACTTTTGCGGTTCAACTCGAAAAATTCCTTCTTATAATTTGAATCATTCCGAGGGGCAATCTGAACAGAAATTCAAAATTCAAGTACAAGATACCATCGTGGTTAATAATCTGGCTGTCTCGGCCTCCTGATGACAAGGTTGTGCCATTCCATCCTAAGCTGCTCACACGGGCAGTATGTCCTCCCAGCTTGCGCAGCTGCGAGTTCAATTATTCCAGAGCTTCACCAGCTTCGTTAAAGATGCCTCGTGATAGCTTTCGTAGTTTAAATATTACATCGTGTCAGATTCTAGGCGGAACATTCTTTCCATTCCAATCATGAAAATTTGCTTCTGTATTAACACCGTGTGATGCCATTTATACCAAGTCAATCATTTAGCAACTCTATTTCTCAATAATTTACCTTCCCGAAATTTGAAGCAAACATACCTTGCAAGCTCGACATGTATCCCACAGCTGTATTTCGTGATTGTTGAAACCCACGGCAATTGTCCTTCCATCTTCTGCCCACGAGATACTCGAGATATAGTCGTCAACAATGGTCGTTTTCAATAGCTGCTCTATCGCTCCAGTCTCTGCATGCCATAAATACACGGTGGTGCCCAACGCCACAGCAACCACATTTTTGGAGCTCCAATCCAGCAGATTCAGGTAGTAGTCGTCGACTATGTCGGGTGCATCTAGAATTTTATCTGGAGTCTGCAACTTTTCAAGAGGTGTCAAGTAAATATCTGGTAGGCTTGTACTTCATATAAATTATACCACGGTTGCTCATCCACTGCCCATTCCCAATTCATGCGAGTACTTCATGCAATCCTGAGCAAAATACATGCAGACTTACCCAAAAGCATAAACACTTCCTCTCAAATGGTGAAGGATCTCAGTTTTGTGTAGAAACATTCCGACCAATTGAAAGTGAAGACCCCGCCGATGATTAACCTAGGACTACTTCGGGCAACCCTGCTATTTCCAGCAGTAAACCCTATATTTCATATGACCAATTTCGCACCCATCCAGATACTTCTATCTCCATTCCAATTGTATAACCAAAACAAAACATGAGTACCGCAGGAATATGTCGAACGCGTGTAAGATCGAGAGGGGCGGCAAGTGGATCTGAATACAGGAGGCGACTTTCAGACAACCCCAAACCAGCTGGTAAGGGTTGATTCTTAAAGGTCAAGATCTTCGGCGATTCCGTCGACCCAGCTCTGTGAAATAAGTTTTCTGCAAGTTTCTTCTTGTACTCTTCCTGCTCAAGAAACACGAAAACACTCTCAAAAACGTGCATCGAAGGGAAAGCACATCCAATGTCATCCTCTCGAAATCCAGTTTGGAAAGCACTGTAGTGCTTAGCATCGTAAAGATATTTGCTCTGTAGTTGATATACACCAATGCTGGTGGGCCTGGCTTGTTAATAGAGTTCCAACCTTAAGTGGTGAGACGACTTTTAAATTGGAAATGGTGTTCTCCTTGGAGTCCCGCATCAGATGGAAGTGAGCAATATCAATATCCATGGCACCTCGGTTTGGAATAAACCGATCCCCCTGTCGTGAAATAATTTCTTACTCAGTCACGTTCGAACACTAGTTTCGTTCTGGCTTTCGCCATTCCCCACCGAACATCGAAAAGATCATAGATCGGAAATCATAGATCATTATATACATGGTTTCGATTACAAGAACTTGCTGCAAGAATCCAAGTGCATTTTGAATTGTTCTCCAAGGGTCATGCACAAGTTGCGTACGAAATTGATTGGGTGTGAGATTTTCTGAGATGACCGTTTATTGAAAACTGTATACAAGAGAGAAGAAAAATAAGGTGCGAGAAGAAAATATTGTGCCTGTATCTTGGTAGGAGTCTTGCTGCAAGGTTGTGTCGCACCGCCACCGAGAGGTGGACAAGTGAAAAGTCCTGCCAGCTGGAGCCGAACGGACTGCTCCTTCGCTACCCTCTCGACAGAAGGGCGTGCCATCATTCCTCTGGTCCTTCGTATTTTATTTCAGCTCTTCACAGACAGCACCGTTCGTTTCCGACACGAGATTCAACGAAGTGAGCTTGTCAAAGGTTACATTGAACTTCTCAGTAAGAGCCAATTTGATTGATGTTCTAAAATGTATTTCCGTTCCACCATCACAACATCGTGCACTACTGCATCAGCTGCGTTGTTTCAGTTGTTTATGGAGCCTGAATGAACAATAATGGAGGAATTGCAAATGCAGAACCATCGAAGAGGAACAATTCTCAACTTGCCTAAGGTAAACGGTTTCTGTATGTAGATACGCAAACCACCTAAGACATGTACCACTTTCACATTCTATTCCTGGCATAACTAAGTTAAGACAATTGCCATGTCCTTAGCTTACAGCTGTTGGCGACAATGTACTTGCACTCGGTCTTGACAGCTTTACATAACTTGAGAACGAATTATGATGATGAACATGACCACTCATTTCGCCAAAATGATGTGCATGGATTTCAAAGCCTGAGTACACTGCCGAAAGGCCATACCGTATGAGCACCTAGCGCAGGTTGAATACCCAGTGGAACTGAGAGGAGTGCCTTGTGACAGACATTTTCAAAAGAACCTCCTGATGAAAGAGACTCACATTCTGCTGACAAGGTCAGCCCTAAAATCTGAGATGGTTCTGTAAACACGCTTCAGTGCGACGATCGAATAGTGCTTAACCTTCAGAGGAGAGCAAGACGTACCAGAAAACAATGTCCGAGGAAATTCGGCACATGCGAAGCTGTGAATGTTGACTGTCAGAAATTGATCGCTTTCCAGAATCATTCTTCGCAGGTAGCTTCGCTTCTCGTGTTCAGGAACTTTGGTGCTGCAGTCTTTCCATTCGTGCTTGATCGAGAAGCGTTACAGATTAGTACGAATCGCTTTCGGTGCCCGAGACATGCATTAGCCCAAGACCTAACCTCCTTTACTTTCAGATGAGCACGTCATTAATTTTCAGCTCTGTGGCTAGCGTTCCAGCGACACTGAAAAAATGTGTGACATCTCCGTTTTCTTTTCGGCGGTTTCAAATTAGATAGAAGACCTAATCTCATTCATTTTCACGTGACTGCAACATTGCATATCAGCGCTGTTGGTAGCATTGCAGCAACTGTGACAGAATTTGTGATTCCAGCTTTTTCTCCACGGCAGTTCCAAATGAGAGTCAAGACCTAAACTCGATCATTTTCACATGAACGCAACATTGCAAAAACCGCTCTGTTGGCAGCATTCCAGCTTCTTGGTCTGAACCAGAGTTTTCTACACGACCGCGTCAAATTTGAGAGAAGACCTAATCTCCCTTCACTTCCACTTTACCGCAACTTTGGATTTTCAGCTCTGCTGTTAGCATTCCACAGAATTTATGTGAGAGATCTGAGAACTTTTCTTCACGGCGGTTTCAAAATAGAGAAGTCATTCCTCAAAGAAAATGTCCTCCTCACTCCTCACTTTCAAGCGACTGACTTAATGTTCGCTTAAGAAAGTCTCCAAATCTACACGCCTCTTCAAGGCAAGAAATCCCGACCTCAATGCAAGAAATCCCGGCCTCATGCAGAATCAACACCAACACTGACATCATGGTCAGCTATGGACAACATGCACAAATTCCAGCTGACAAAATCTCGTGAGAAATTCCAAAATTAACTTGAACAGGGTCACGAGATTTCTTTCTTTCTTTCTTTTTTGACACAAATGATAACTTAGACAAAGAATCGGACAAGCCTAACGGTCAAGTTAGCCCCGAAATGGATGAACGAATTCGGGAGTGACCGACGGATATTCGTCATGTTGGATGACTACCATCAACCTCGGTAATGGAGTGAGTGGAAATGCATCAGCAGGTCAAGGTGAATTCAATTAAAATGTGGGCAGCTGCTCCAACATCCTCGTGGAGTTCCATTACTGCTTTCTTCCAAGACGCACAATACGGCTAAGAGTGCTGCGAGAGAGAGTTTCTTCATGATCAGGTCATTTCGTAGTGCGTTGTGACAGAGAGTACGCCTAGATCCGGAGAGAAGAGTGATTGATATCTGCTACAGGAGTTTCCGAGCCGTGCTTTGTTCAAACTAGAGAAATTAGCGCTTAACTAGAGTAAACGTATATATGGTATCGACAGACAGCATCGATCATGGATTTCCGTTTGCAAATTTGGCGTTGCAGTACTGTTCTTATTTGTTTGCAGGGGTGCATGTCCGAGTAGTGCTGACCGCCACCGACAAGAGCATTAATGTTAAGGACGTGCTGCATACCACCTTCGATACGATTAGACGTTCGGACAGGGTTATTGAGTTCCACAAAATGAGCCTTGATCTCGTAATGGGCATAAACCTGTGGAGAAATTGATGGTGGCAGAAATGAAGAGCATGAAGTTGAGGAAGGCCCAACATGCCTCCCAATTTTAATCATAGAGAACAATCTTCGACTAAAGAAGAGCTTCTCAAAGAGTCCAAATCTCTCGAAAATGCCCTATTCGATTCAGATGGTAGTATATTGACTTGATTTCAGAATACTTGATCAAATTAAGAGATTGAAGCAATTGCAAAACTCCAATTGGGCAGCTGTTGGTGCATGAACTGCATTTTGAACATGAATTCCCTTTAGGAATGCATTGGGACTCATGTTACTTCCACCAACTCATTTATACATCGGCTTTGAATATCAAATTCCTTTGCTCCATTCTCAACCCAAACTTTTGTATCCTAAACTGTTGCAAATCCAGAGTTTAGAATGCAAAATCATGTAAAAAAACAAATTCTTTCAGTGCAAAAGTCTTTACAATAATCATTGCAAAGAAATATGTAATTACATTGCAACTCATTTAATATTTTTATGCTACAAAACCAACAATCCAACAATACAATAACTTTGTAAAAATAATAGAGAAGTAATGAAAATTTATTGCAACCAACTATAATTCCCATTACATTGCAAAAAATATATAAACTGTCATTGGAAATTTATTGCAAAACTATTACATTTTACAATCATATAAACAGTGTTTGGTA
This sequence comes from Climacium dendroides, assembly GCA_950106755.1. Lineage (NCBI taxonomy): Eukaryota > Viridiplantae > Streptophyta > Bryopsida > Hypnales > Climaciaceae > Climacium > Climacium dendroides. Next base: position 27,546,369 of record OX467086.1, read on the forward strand.
ATGTGTTGAAACACTAATAATGATCAATTTCCAAACCAGTGCAAAACCGTTGCAAAACCTTAACACATGTACTGTATGGTACTTTCGCTACTACTTTTCAGGCAATTTCATTGCAAATCAATTGTACAGAAATAATAATCAAAACATCTAGTAGTCAATGCAATTGTAATACACTTCTTTTTTCCGAAAATGCATTGAAAAAAATATTCAAAACTTTTTAAAAGATTTTGTATAATCCATTGCAAAACATATAAACAAGCATTATTAAGGCATTCAAAATTATCTTGCAAAAATATTGCTTCCTTCCTCTTCAGTAATTTCAAAAGCATTGCCAATGGTCTGTTCTTCCACGAGAAACCATTAACGATGTGAAAGTGGAGGTTAGGTCTTGGGCTAATGCATGTCTCGGGCACCGAAAGCGATTCGTACTAATCTGTAACGCTTCTCGATCAAGCACGAATGGAAAGACTGCAGCACCAAAGTTCCTGAACACGAGAAGCGAAGCTACCTGCGAAGAATGATTCTGGAAAGCGATCAATTTCTGACAGTCAACATTCACAGCTTCGCATGTGCCGAATTTCCTCGGACATTGTTTTCTGGTACGTCTTGCTCTCCTCTGAAGGTTAAGCACTATTCGATCGTCGCACTGAAGCGTGTTTACAGAACCATCTCAGATTTTAGGGCTGACCTTGTCAGCAGAATGTGAGTCTCTTTCATCAGGAGGTTCTTTTGAAAATGTCTGTCACAAGGCACTCCTCTCAGTTCCACTGGGTATTCAACCTGCGCTAGGTGCTCATACGGTATGGCCTTTCGGCAGTGTACTCAGGCTTTGAAATCCATGCACATCATTTTGGCGAAATGAGTGGTCATGTTCATCATCATAATTCGTTCTCAAGTTATGTAAAGCTGTCAAGACCGAGTGCAAGTACATTGTCGCCAACAGCTGTAAGCTAAGGACATGGCAATTGTCTTAACTTAGTTATGCCAGGAATAGAATGTGAAAGTGGTACATGTCTTAGGTGGTTTGCGTATCTACATACAGAAACCGTTTACCTTAGGCAAGTTGAGAATTGTTCCTCTTCGATGGTTCTGCATTTGCAATTCCTCCATTATTGTTCATTCAGGCTCCATAAACAACTGAAACAACGCAGCTGATGCAGTAGTGCACGATGTTGTGATGGTGGAACGGAAATACATTTTAGAACATCAATCAAATTGGCTCTTACTGAGAAGTTCAATGTAACCTTTGACAAGCTCACTTCGTTGAATCTCGTGTCGGAAACGAACGGTGCTGTCTGTGAAGAGCTGAAATAAAATACGAAGGACCAGAGGAATGATGGCACGCCCTTCTGTCGAGAGGGTAGCGAAGGAGCAGTCCGTTCGGCTCCAGCTGGCAGGACTTTTCACTTGTCCACCTCTCGGTGGCGGTGCGACACAACCTTGCAGCAAGACTCCTACCAAGATACAGGCACAATATTTTCTTCTCGCACCTTATTTTTCTTCTCTCTTGTATACAGTTTTCAATAAACGGTCATCTCAGAAAATCTCATACCCAATCAATTTCGTACGCAACTTGTGCATGACCCTTGGAGAACAATTCAAAATGCACTTGGATTCTTGCAGCAAGTTCTTGTAATCGAAACCATGTATATAATGATCTATGATTTCCGATCTATGATCTTTTCGATGTTCGGTGGGGAATGGCGAAAGCCAGAACGAAACTAGTGTTCGAACGTGACTGAGTAAGAAATTATTTCACGACAGGGGGATCGGTTTATTCCAAACCGAGGTGCCATGGATATTGATATTGCTCACTTCCATCTGATGCGGGACTCCAAGGAGAACACCATTTCCAATTTAAAAGTCGTCTCACCACTTAAGGTTGGAACTCTATTAACAAGCCAGGCCCACCAGCATTGGTGTATATCAACTACAGAGCAAATATCTTTACGATGCTAAGCACTACAGTGCTTTCCAAACTGGATTTCGAGAGGATGACATTGGATGTGCTTTCCCTTCGATGCACGTTTTTGAGAGTGTTTTCGTGTTTCTTGAGCAGGAAGAGTACAAGAAGAAACTTGCAGAAAACTTATTTCACAGAGCTGGGTCGACGGAATCGCCGAAGATCTTGACCTTTAAGAATCAACCCTTACCAGCTGGTTTGGGGTTGTCTGAAAGTCGCCTCCTGTATTCAGATCCACTTGCCGCCCCTCTCGATCTTACACGCGTTCGACATATTCCTGCGGTATTCATGTGTTTCTTTTGGTAGCATGCTCCTCGGCAGCAGCTCAGAGCCAAATATTCGACATCTTTCAAATTCTCGATATTCTAGGGTTCTACTTGATACTCCCTCTGTTCCACTAAAACCCTCCCAAAACCTTCCCCATGAGGGAATAACTATATTTTTAGTCTTTGTGCTAGTGATACTACATTCAATATGTAGTAATTCATCCCTTAAATCCTAAGCTTAGGCGTTGTCATTCAAGCAACCAAAATCTATGCAAGAAGTATCAGATTTTGGCATCATTTGTAAGCACTGCCAACTCATCAGTCTTGATGATTTAAAGGTTGGTGGCAACAATGGGATTGCAGAAATATATGCTCCCAACCTAAATACTGCAACAAGGAAATGTGCCCCCTTTCATGAACAAATCTGCATAGCGCCCAAATGATCACTGAATTCATCTTCAACATTACTTTTTGAAAAAGCATCAAGTACAAGGTGCCTCATATGGACAAGGACAAGCTTTCTAGGATAGAAATGTTCCTTGATTGCTTGTCACTAACTCCCACAAGGTCATTCAATACAACCTACACCTACTCAACGGTCAAAATCAGGAAACAAAGCTTTTTAGTGGGACACAAATTTTGCACGATTTGGAGGCTTTTAGTAAGACAAAGGGAGTACAATTTTGGTTTCAAGTCACGTAATTGACTTGAATATGGGATGTTGAATTTTGAAGGAGACTTTGAAGTTCAACGAAGGAAACCGGTGGCCTTCGATCATGGAAAGCAGAGCCAAGTCTTTTGGTGAAGCTTTAGAAACTCCCCAAAACTCTGCACATGTAGTTGGCAAAAAGTAATTTGACCTCAATAAATTAGGTGAATTGGTTGCCACAAGAAATGTGAAAAGGGAATCACTGCACCGAATTCACCGAACTGAACCACGTTGAGGTTTGTCGGTTTGTCAGCAAACTTTCCTTACAATTCTTTACAGTGCAATCACATTCTGCGCAAACAGGTACTGTACCTGCAAGGTGTAATTGTGCAGGGGTTTAAACCTTCAGTTACAGCTCCATACCTCTGATAATGTTTTGAACAGAACTGTGAGTGAAGCTGCAATTGGATAAGTTATGTGCAATTTGAAGTACCGTAGAAGTCTCGTAATGACTTCCACGAGTCACTAGTGGGACCTTAAATGAAGAGACTTATAATGTACGGCTAATCATAAAACACTATTGGAGTTAATCTCTCTAATCTCTCTCTACTTCTCAGAGTGACTAGTGGAACCTTAAATGAAGAGACTTGTAATGTACACCAATCATAAAATATGATTGGAGTTAATCTCTCTAATCTCTCTACTTCTCAAAGTCACTAGTGGGACCTTAAATGAAGAGACTTGTAATGTACACCAATCATAAAATATGATTGGAGCTAATCTCTCTAATCTCTCTACTTCTCAAAGTCACTAGTGGGACCTTAAATGAAGAGACTTGTAATGTACACCAATCATAAAATATGATTGGAGCTAATCTCTCTAATCTCTCTACTTCTCAAAGTCACTAGTGGGACCTTAAATGAAGAGACTTGTAATGTACACCAATCATAAAATATGATTGGAGCTAATCTCTCTAATCTCTCTCTACTTCTCAAAGTCACTAGTGGGACCTTAAATGAAGAGACTTGCAATGTACACCAATCATAAAACATAATTGGAGTTAATCTCTCTAATCTCTCTCTACTTCTCAAAGTCACTAGTGGGACCTTAACCCCTAAAGGACCAAGAGTCCCCTCAAGGGACTTTGAGGAGTTCGGATAGGTTCTTATGACCTCAATTTTTGATGATTTTTTTGGAAATTTTCTAATAAGATAAAAAATCTTATTAGCTTCGTGAAAATATAGTTTCTATTTCAATCAGTGTTCAAGAACAAAATTTATGCCATCAAAAACATAATTTTCATGTCAATAAGCAAAAAACAAATCCACAAAAATTTGAAATAATTTTAAATTATTTTTTCTTATAGATCTTATTTTTGTCTACATGTGAAGCTTTGATTCATTCCATTTGGATTAGTGATGTGAAAGTTATGGACAATCTTGTTTTTTGGACAATCTAAGCATCTTCTTAAAAAAATAACTTATAAAATTCATTTCCAAATGAAATATTAACAATTTTTCAAAAAAAATTGTTTGACAAGGTTAAGTTTGCTTCCTCAAACAATCCTACTATTGGAATTATTGTGTTTCAATCCCATCTTAGAGTTATTAACAATTTAGTTTTTTTTCAATCTTGTATATACTTCTACTTGATAATTTTTTTAAGAATGAAAATCAAGAATTTTTTTTTTGAAATTTTTTTCCTACATTTTCAATTCAATTATTCAATACAATTTTTTTTTAATTCAAAGTCCATGGTACAAAAAAATTCCACAAATGGCAGTCAAAGTCATTTGATATTTCTAGCTAGTGTTCAAGAAAACTTTGTTTTCCAACTTTGAATGCTAATATCTTCCAATCTATACTATCAAACTTCATGAAATTTTTACCACATGATCTCAGATAAATAAAATACAAGATTTTATAGTCTGATTTTTTTTAAATTGTTTTCTTGGGTTTCTTGCAACAGAAATGGCAATTTTGAGTGGTTAGAGGTGGAAAAATTGCCTTAGTCCTTTAGGGGTTAAATGAACAGACTCATAATGAATGCCAATCAAAAAACATAATTGGAGTCAATTTCTCTTTACTATGGAAAGTAGCCCGCATTAATCAAAAATGAATTATAAAATGTTTAAAAATTTGAAAACATGTAGCATCACAAGTACTAGTGGCATTCTTAATCCCTAAATGTTTTTGACTATGTTTTCATTAAAGACACTCCAAAACTGCCATTTCTAATACAAGTACCAAATTTCAGAAAAAAACATGTTTTTGGATACATATAACCATAGGATCTTGTAGTACACTAATTCAAAAAGATGTGGAAAAAAATTTAGAAATTTCCACCATGTAGATTACAAGATATTAGCATTTGAAGTGACAAAAACATTTTTTATGCCCTTGCAAAAAACCAAGCACCTGCACTTCATAAGGTTAGATCATTATGAAAAAATGTCTAAAATGGTTGTAACTCCTTGGAAAATTTCTTTAAGGCAAGTTGGCTACATGCTTGAAAAATTTTAGATCATTTGAAATTATACGACATATAGGAAAAAAAATAATAAATAGAAAGAAGTAAAGAATGATTCAAAATACAAAATTGTTAACCATTTATTTATGGAATTGAAAAATGCCAATCCCAATGGTTGTAATTTTGTAATAAATTTTTTTAACCTAATGTGTTTATTTTTTTTCAAAAAATATTGAAAATTGAATTAAATAAAGGATTCAAAGTTTATTTTAGAGTGGAAATTCCATAACTACCTATAAACTATAACTCCTCATTACTTTCATCTCATTAATCAAAATGAAAGGCTTCAAAACTTTCTAAATATCTATAAATCTATGGAATTAATTTGAAGTTTTTATTTTTTAAATAATTTGATTTTAAAAAAAGCTTTTTTTTGTTGCCCGGACTACCCTCAAATGTTGAATACTATATATTATGCAATAACTTTTGAACCATGTGATCAAAAGTTATGATAATTGTTGGTCCTAAAAGCTACTCTCTCGGCACATTTTTGTGAAAATTTTGAAGAAAAAAAATAAAAATTCCATTCATAGTAAGTTGACCAAGATCGTAAAAATCCACAAAACATACAATTTGGTCCTTTAGAGCCCCATTAGTGAGTAGCGTATTCTAGCTAATGCTAGCTGATTCACAACATGGGGAACAAGTTTGAAACAACATTCTAGTGCCCCCTAAAAACATCTAATACACACAAGCATAATTTAAATTTTCATAAAACCAACTAAGGGATATGCATTTTTTACCATCTTCTTGAATTGAAGCTTATTATTCTCTTCTTCTTGAACCTCTCTCCTTTGCCTCATATAATTGAACCTCCTAGAATATGAAAATGCCAATCAAGGTTATATTATTCTAACCTTTAAAAGACAATTTTGTTCTTGAGGGGTAGCATTGATAAAGAATCTTTGAAATTTGTAGAGAACCTAGTACTAAAATGCTCAACGAGCCTTCTTTGGTCTACTTTAGAAAGAAGTTATTCCATCTTCAGCATCTTTCAATTTCCCCTGCATTTGTTAAAGTTTTTAAAATTTGTAGTGTGACAAGTGTCATTGCACTTCTCACTCAAATAATATGAAAACGAGCCCACCTAGTTAAAGTCTTTTTTTACCATAACAACTATAATTTCATTTATTCCTTGGGAAACTTAGCCTAAGGGGCTTGAAATGTCTTTTAAAGGTTAAATTGACACTTGAATAAACCAATATTTGGAACCTTAACCAAATTTGATGACCACTATCATATCAAAGTTGTTTATGTTGAACTTGACGGAAACAACTTAATAGAGCCTCCCTTTTAACCAAAATAAGGTGGGATTCCCTATTTGCACCATGTGACTATTTGCACCACTTAATGGCTATTATCAATGTCAATAGAGTACATTTGATAGTTCGAATGTAAACTACCATGAAGTAATACATAGTGATGCAAATAGGGGGCTTCTTGAATTGTGGTCCAAATAGGGTCTTCTACCTTACATAGCACTTGGAATCACTTTCAACTATCATTGATGTATATTTTTTGATGGGATCCTATATAAACAAGCTCTTTAGGTGGGCCCCCCTCAAATGCGCCACTGACCCCAAAACTACCATCTTCACTCAGTATACATCTCTAAAATCAACATATATCCATGTGGAAGAAAAGGGGTTGATTTTAGAACCTCTACCTAGAAAACACTTAGATCTTTCAAAACTTTTGCATACATTATCCAAATGTCGTGTTTTTTGGTGGGTTGGAACCTCCTTTTCTTCAGAAAAATACAAAAATCCAACCCACATGATCATAGTAGAAGAAAAAAAAGTGGCGTTTGGAGGGCCCCACCTTGATTTACCTAGCACAAGAGGGCCGGAGTTTTTTTTTTTTTTTTTCTTCATATGTATGTATGTATATAAAAATATATCTTCCGTATGAGAGCGCTTGATGGCGGAATGCCCCATGTCGGAAATAATGGAATGGCCATAAAGGTGGCCATATATATGTAGCTTCCCCCTCTGCCTAGGCCCCCGCCAGCCTTTGTCGTCGTCTCCTGTCGCCCTTGTCAACTGCTATTTCTCCAAGTCCCCGTTTGATTATCATATGATTGCAACCAATTGGCAGGGTACTGCTCAACTACCTCCGCAGGGAGGGACGCAGGCAGCAGGCCGCAGGCCGCAGGGGAGGAAGACTGTTCCGAAGCGCTTCCAGCAACCAGGGCGGAGGTCTCGCCAGAATGCAGCTAAGTTATAAGTGACGGAAGGACGGAACCTGCTTTTCAGTGGGGGGCGACTTGGAGCTGGGAGGCCCGCCCGTCCAGAATAGCCTGCGCCTGACGCCACTCCCCCACTCCCTCAATCAGTCGAAACAATAGCAACAGCAGTGACGCTTTCGAGTGAGTGACACGCACCGGACGCTTTAGCGGACGCATGGACGGACGGACGGACGAACGAACGAACGCCGTGGGGATGGACGGAAAAAACATTCCAGGCATCAGCTCAGGCACTCAATGATGACGGATTCCGTTGAGTGGACGGACGGACAGACGGAGCCATTATTTGCACCCAGTCTTTCGTCGAAAGAACGGTCCCGGAAGGGCGGGACTTCCTACGACTGAGTGTTCTCAAACAACCTGAATGTATACTATAAAGAGTATATGTATATTCAGAGTCTACACGGTGACGTAGTTCGAGGAGGATCATGAGCAACAAGGCTTGCAAGGGGGCTTTTTAAATGCCAAAGCAACAGAAGAAGAAAAGAAGGAGAATTATGGTTGTATGATCGATGTGAATGAAGAGTCTGTTGGGGTACTATAGTGCTACTAACTCATCCATGGAGACTTAGGTAGCAGGTGCTATCTTTGGTCTTCTCTTTTGGGAGGTAGGAGCTAAAGTAACAAGAATAATAATTCATGTTACAATGGCCCACAATTCATGGGCAAATTGGTATTCAAGATTTTTTCTTACAAATAATAAGAGCCTTGATTCACGGGGAACAAAGGGGCCCCTTCCTTGAAATTCAAGAATGTTGTGTGTCTATGAATTGGTTGATTGAGGCCTTTCTTGCACCCAAAAATACTCAAAACTACCATTTTTATGGCAACAAGTAGTAGGTGAATTTTTTACTTTTGCATATCTAACTTTGGGATCTTGCAATAGACTAGTGTAAAAATGTGTGGCAGAAATTTCAAGAACTTTAATTGTAGAGATTGCAAGAAATTTGCACTTAACACCTAAAGAACCATTGTGTTTACTCAGGCCCTGAACTGCTTCAAAATACTCATCCCCAAATCAAGACCTATCAAAATCTTCATCAATAATTATTTTATAACAAATGCAACCATAGGATCTTTTAGTCAACTTGTTCAAATATGTTATTATTCTAAAATTTTAGAGCAAAAATCTCCACTAATTGCATGTTCAATGCACATAAATTTCAAAATGTAGGCCCTTCTAAAAAGTGAAGTTTTGTATTTCAATGTTTTTAGAAAAAAACTCATAAATCCTATAACTTATGAATTTTGTTAATACATTTGGAAAGTGAGTTGCAAACATGTGACGAAAATTTAACCAAAAGAATTTTATATTCATCTTTAAAAATTATAAAATAGAAGGTGGTACTAAATGAAAGAAAAATTAATATGCTATTAATTTTTACAAGAAATTAAAAATTGCTAATCACAATGGTAAAAACGTTGTATTTTACAATCCATATCTTATGTTTTAATTATTATTTTAAAATTTTCAAAATTGAGAGCAAAAGACAAATTAAAATTTTTTTCTACCTTTAATGCTTGCAAAATAAAACTCCTCAAAACTTTTACCTCATTATTTAAAACTGAATGGTTCAATTTTTTTGAGTAGTTATCAATCTATATAATCTCCAAAACATAATTTATATTTTTTGAATACTTTTTATTTGCTTAGTTTGACATTGAAATTAGAAAAGTTCGTTCTCACTTTTGCAATATTTATTGGAATGAAGTGAAACCAAGCCTCACCCTTTAATTTATGATGATTAGCATCCATACTAAAAAACTCCTACAACACTTCCAAATTATAAAGTCAATAGAGACTAACCAAGTTTTCTAAAAGCCCAAAGTGGGCTCCTTGGTTGAGCAGGGGTTAAAGTAAAGAAAACAAATTTTTTTGCATCTATTTAGATTGGATTTTTTACTTTAAATTTTTGCACTATTGGCTTTGAAGTTGTAAATATTTAATGTTGAAGAACTACATTGAGGGTCTAAAGAAAAATTTCAAAAACATACACTTGATTTTCACTCATTAAAAAATTGTTAAGTAGATTTAGGTTCAAGATTCAAGGAAAAGCTAAACCATTAATAGCTCTAAGATGGAATTGAAGCACACTAATATCAATGGTGAGATTATTCTAGCAAGAGATCTTAACCTTGTGAAATCTATTTTTTAAAATTATGAAAATTGGATTAAAAAATGAATCCTACAAGTGTTTTTGTTTTTTTCTAGGAGATGCTTTGATTTCTCAAAAAACAAGATTGTCCATAAATTTCACATTACTAGTCTAAATATAATGAATCAAAGCTTTTCATGTAGATAAAAAAAATCTATGAGAAAAAATAAAATAAAATTTTAAGTTTTTGTAAGTTTTTTCCTAGTGGACTTATTGTGCCATAACTTTTATTCCCAAATGCTAACTGAAATAAAAATTATAATTCCATAAATTTAATTTATTTTTCTATCTTCACAAAAAGTTTCAAAAATCATGACAAATATTGAGACCATAGGAGCCTGTGCAAAATCTATTTTGTCTCTCAAGGAGACATTGGGACTTTAGGGGTTAACTTGCCTTTTGCCTTCCAACTTCCATATTTTAGATGATGAACAAAGTGTTTCATGCCAATGTTTTGTTCAAGTGCCTTCATTTGTCTACAGTAATTATTGAATATATAAAAGGTGACTTTTTATAATTCATTTGATAAAAATGATGTACGTAGTGTATTGCACAACAATATATGAGCAAAAAGATGCAAATAGTGTACTTGCTACCCTTGGTGCCTTTTATGTAGATAACTTCACAAAAGGGCACATGTTGTCTTTCATAGAAATAAATGAACTCCTTTAATTTATAAGGACTTTTGAAGACAATAAATTTTGGTCATTTGTTAATTTGGGACATGCCTTTGTAGCATCATGTTTTTCTATTAGAGATTTGAGAATTTCAGTGTAACTTCTATGAAATATGATCTTTTATAGAAAGCTTTGTTTTATGAGATTTTGAAAAGTATTATAAAAGTCATGAGCAAAATTCTTGAGTCATATCAATAGGTTCAGAAACCACATGTTTCTTTAAATATGTTTTTCAAGAAATAGTAAATAGTATCTAATTTTTAAAAAATATAGTCTTACAAAGGATATGTACAACTAAAAAAAGCATTGATATATTCCATAATAATGAATGACCTATAAGATATGAAGTTTTTTAGTGTTTTGAGGGAAGGTAAGCTTGCTAAATTATTTCACACTTGGAGTTGATATAATTCAATTCTATGTAAAATTTGTTAGCAACATTATTTCTTCTAGCATCTTGTATCCTAATATACATAATATATATTTTTTAAATTAATTAATTTTTTACTTAGAATTTTTTTCATAAATTTTCAATTCAATTCTTTTGTACATTACCAATTTGCTCAAGTCGTCAACGATGCTAGCATGTAAGCTTAGAAATGCAAGTCTACAAGCCTTGAGCCTAGGTGTAAGTAGGTACTTTACAACTATCGAAGGTGCTTATAACATATGTACCTATAACATAAGTATCCTATAACCATAGAAAGTGCTTATAACAAAGGTACCTACAATAAATATCCTATAACTATAAAAGGTGCCTATAACATAGACACCTATAATATAGACATCTATAATACAATCATAGAAGGTGATTATGATATAGGTACTTATAACATAGACACTTATAATATAAATATCCAATAACCAAAAAAGGTGCCTATAGAAAAGGTATCTATAATATAGGAGCTTAGGTTCTTAGGCTAATGGGCTTAAGATCCTGGATTCATATACCAACAATTGTATTCAAGTCATGAATTACATGCATTTTTTTCCAAAAAACTTAAAAGAAAAAATTGTCCCTTTAGAAAAGGCTAATAAATCTGTTTTTTTTTAAAGTTTAAGCATCATGATCTTATAATTGTTGAATTTTTTCATATTCAATTTAAGAAGATATACTTTAACCCCTAAAAGATTGTTTGCCCATTGGGGGACAATTTGGGTTTGGGTAGGTTCCTATTGTCTCAATTTGTAGTAAATGTTTTTGAAATTTTTTGAGGTCGTGGAGTTTGCCGAGAGCTTTGTGAATATATAATTTTTGTTTCAATTGGTGCATGGGAGAAAAAGTTATGGCACAATAAGCGAAAATCAAAAGTCAATGGACAGCACAAAAAAATCAGAAAAAGTCAAGATGTTTTTTCCTAAAATCTCGTATTTTTGTTTACATTTAAAGCTTTGATTCATTCCATTTGGACTAGTTATGAGAAAGTTATGGACAATCTTAGTTTTTCAGGCAATCTAAGCATCTTCTTGAAAAAAATAAATTTAGACAAGGTTAGGTTTGCTTTCTAGAACAATCTCTCTGTTGGAACTATCGTATGTCAATTCCATCTTAAAGTTATTAATGATTTATTTTTTCCTTCAATCTTTAACCTACTTCTACTTAACAATTTTTTAATGAGTGAAAATTAAGTGTTTTTTTGTTGAATTCTTTCCATAGATTCTCAACTCAACTATTCAACATAAAAACTTAGAAAATCAAAATTAACAATGCAAAAATTTTTAGTTAAAAAGATCCAAAGCCAAAAAATCTAGTCAAGCAAGTTGCAAAAAAACTTGTTTTCTTCACTTTGGATGCAAATATCTTGCAATCTACATGGTCAAATTTGATGAAATTTTTACCACATGTTCTCAAACAAGTTAAGTACAAGATCTTGTGGGTTGGATTTTGAAAAAACATATTTTTTTTGGTTTTCTTAGGTGAACGCAACAAAAGTGGTAGTTCTAAGTGGTTTTTGACAAAAAAAACCAAAACAACTCAGGGCTTTAAGGGTTAACAATTTAGCTAAAAGATTCAATCATTGATGCATACACACGATCATCTAAAAAACCAATCATTGACGCATACACATGATCATCTAAAAAATGATATTGCATTATGTCTAGACCAAGTTGTTCAAAGAGAGTTTCCGCTTCTGTAGGTGAAGGAATCATTAGGGATTAAGATCAAGGGGCCAAAACATCTTTTATTATAATCATTATTATTACTCCTCTTCAATTTTAATAGAGATCTTGTATCGAGATTGAAGAAGAGGATAGGAAGATATTTTAAATCTTTTATCAAAGCACTTACAACCTTGGTACACCAACGAGGCAATTATGAATTCAAATCCAAGCATTGGTGGGGTCTGACTACTATAGTTCACCTATTATAGTAGAAGAACAAATGATCTTATTGTCATAGGAGAATTTGAGAATTTCTTGGAGAAAGGAACATGTTGGTTGTTTATAGGGACTAATTCCTGATGGAGGCATCAAGGATGCTGTTCACCATATAGATCTATAATAAAAGTTTAAATATATAGGTGAATCATTCTTCATTCACATCCTGCATGATTTTGGATGAAAGCACTGTAGCTGCATTCCCGGCCCTCAGTAACTGAACTGTGCAGTACAGTACCGGTCCCTTGGAAAGTTGAAAGCAGACTCCCTGGCCGCCATGAGACGGACTGGCGTGTCATTTTCAAGTCCTAGCCACGGCACGGGTTCTCAACCCGGGTCTTTCGGGTTGGCGGGTCGGGCCGGTCCCCAAGCCAAACTCAATGGCGACGCGCGCTGGGCCGGGCCCACCCGGCCCGGCCCAATCATGACGGTGTTTCCTCCCCATTCCTGCTGCGGGACGACCTCGGTGACTGTGGTGGTGAGTGTGTGGCGGAGCTTCTCACCAAGCCCTTACAAAGATTAACAACCATTTGCTCTTGACAGTCAACAAATTCGTGTAGCCAGATCCAGACTCACTCGCTCACTCACCGTCACGTTCCTGGCGTGACCATCTGTGCGGCGCGTGATTCTACGACTTACTTCTTTGACTGAGATTTTGTTGCTCTGTTCCTGGCCTTGGGGGTTTGAGGTGTTCAAGCCGCGTGCGGGATTTGAGTGAGTGCATGCGGAATTGCGTCAATCACGTTGTCGTTCTCTTTCTGAAACCCGATATAGGGGAATGCAGGTGGATTTTTGGACTCAGAACCAGGTGGACGCCACTTGTGCCTTGATGTGGCTTTGCAACTTTCTTGCCATGGCGTGCTAAGAGTACTTTGTCTTTGAGTGTGCACAACAGCAGATTGGTGCATGAGAGTCTGAAGGCTGGAGAAGAGCTCTGATGTTGAGATCTGTGTTTTTTAGATTTGCGAGGAAATAGGCGCTACAGCTAGCATTTTTTTGATTGACGTGCTGAGAAGGAGAGAGGATATTTTGTTCTTGCGGATGTACGAGAGCAGGTTGGAGGAGGAGAGTCGGAAGGCTGCAGGACACAACTCTGATGTTCGAGATCTATGCTTTTTATCAGATTTACGAGTAAATAGCAGCATGAGCACGGCGGTTTCGCTCCTGAATACGGTTTTACCGCGTCTGGTTTGGCCAGCAGAGTTTTGTTTGTGCCCGTATATCTTGGATATCGATACTTAGGCATTACGTTTTGGTGCGTGAATGACAACTATTACGTCTGATTGTCAAGCAAGCAAGAAATAGTAGGTTAGAGTGAGCTCTGTAATCAAATAGGTCACTGCGATTTGCTGGTGCCAGAAGATCGAGACTTAGGTGTTGATTGGAGTGTGAATTTTCATCTTTAAGAAGATGACGGTGAACGGGGGTCCGCATCCAGAGAGATGCATTTTGGTGACGGGCGGGGCGGGGTACATTGGTACTCACACTTCGCTACAACTGCTGCTGGATGGATACAAAGTTGTCATAATGGACAATCTTGTCAATTCATGCAAAGAGGCTGTCCGGAGAGTCGTTGATCTGGCTGGAAAGCAAGGGCAGAATCTTGTCTTTCACGAGGTCAGTCGCTCTGTAATCTTATTCTCACCTGCTTCGTCGTTTATGCTGTTATTCTTACACTTTTGTTGATACGCCGTCTGTTGTTGCAATCATTGTTATCCTGCCTTTTCTCTGGTGTATCATATCAGATGTTCTTGGCACTCCACAGCAAATTTCGGAGAGGCCTCTTGCTTAATAGAGAGATGACATTGCGTATGCTTAATAGAGGCGACGTTCCATCACTAGCATTTTTTTTAAATACATTTTTTACTTTTTTGGTTTACATCTTAGCTAGTATCCTACCGCACTCTGGAATCGTTAGCCAATTATGTCCAAGTACATCAAATTTGACGATAATCCTGAGGAGCTCTGACTTGTTCAAGTTGAGCTCAAGTTTGCAAAACAAGGTGTCAAGGAATCCTTTCCATACCAATTTAGAGGGTGCTCAACAAGGTTCTCTATAATGTTATGACTTTTAGCTGATTTTACAAGATTTGGTCAAGCACGAATTCAAATTGCTGGCTAATGGTTTAAGAATGTTTAGGTAATATTTATTTGTTTTCTCCTTGAATTATACTATACAGAATTCGCTGTTGAATTGAACGCTTTGTCACACCAATTGCCAATATGAACGTCGGAAAAATTGGTGACAGACCAATACCTCAGTTAACTTCCCTTTTTTGAGATGTATCAGACATTTTTTCGAGCAGGAGCTTCTCATCCAACCAGGCGTTATTTTAGTGGTCTTGTGAGAGTTATGCAGTGTCTGTTGCCTGTAATGAGATTTCATTGAGAATTATATTTGAGGATTTTCTGGCTGTACAGAGCGTACATTCTGTATACGGATGCTGAATTCTTAAAGGTGGGGTAATGTGGTTATGCAGGGGGATCTTTGCGACAAGGATGCTATCGAAACTATTTTCGATCTTCACAGGTATGCTATTCAAATTTGTCCTGTATGAACTATTACTATATGGCACCTGCAAATCAACGTGGAACTCTGAATATGTCTGACCACTGAAAGTCTAATAGGTTTTGACTAGGGATTTTCAATTCTTGCAGAATCGATGCTGTGATTCATTTTGCGGGTTTGAAGGCCGTTGGAGAGAGCTGTGCAAAACCTTTGCCTTATTACATCAACAATATCCTGGGAACTTTGAATCTCCTGGATGTTATGAACACTCGCAAATGCAAGAAGGTCTGCATGCACTGGAATGCTCCCTTTAATTTCGAGTTTTTGTGACTTCTTATCTTGTTGTATATCTTAGACAATGGGAGTCGCGATTCTGGTTCTCCTCGCGCAATTGTGGTTTGAGGGATATTAATAGTTTGTTTAGCATTTGACAAATGTTCTGTTTTTATTCGCGATATTTGATGGAAACGCACTCTATTAGTCCAATTGAACTCCTTTTTATATTTCTGTCGACAAGATTTGTACAGATTCTCCGAATCAAGTTTGGGGTATTGGAACCTTAGCATTCCACACTTAATTTGACTGAGTCTTCGCGTGTGCAGTTCGTATTTTCATCTTCTGCAACCGTCTATGGACAGCCTGAGAAAGTCCCGGTTACAGAAGAATCAACTCTTTATGTTCTGAATCCATATGGTCGCACAAAGGTAAGTGTAGACGTAATACTTTAACTTTTGTGTACGCACTTGTAATATAGCAGGTTTTGGGTTTCTTCTTGAAATTGGGTTTGCAGGTGGCCGCTGGTGGTGATTCTTCAATCGATTTACGCACTGCGAATATCATTTAGGTGTATACTAAGATCATTTTGTGTGGGCGCCCTGCAGCTCCAAGTCGAAGAGATGATGCGCGACATCACCAATGCAGACGCAGAATGGAGAACCATAGTGTTGCGATACTTCAACCCTGTGGGAGCTCACCCCAGTGGCCGTCTTGGTGAAGATCCACAGGGCTTTCCTAACAATTTAATGCCCTATGTGCAACAGGTGGCTGTGGGCAGAAGAAAAGAGTTGACAGTGTTTGGTAGTGATTATAACACAAAGGATGGCACCGGGGTAAGTACACTCTGAGGATTAGAGATTCGAGGTTTCTCATTTACGGTCCTCTCTACTAACTGGTACTTCGCTAGTCCTAAGAATTGGGAGTGAAGTGTCCTTTGCATACATTTCACAGTATTCGTGATCTGATCCTAGTTTTGGGGTTCTGCAGGTCCGTGACTACATTCACGTCCAGGACCTTGCTAGTGGTCATAGTGCCGCCCTTCATAAGTTGTTCACGACGCCTGACATAGGTGCGGTTCCTTTCTTCTTTATCATTTCTCATACGTCCAGCGTTCCAGCGTGAACGTGCTTTTACGCCGCGGTCCGTGTTTTCATCTGACGATGATTTGTGGATGTGCAGGATGTACTGCTTACAACCTGGGAACAGGGAAAGGGACTTCAGTGCTAGAAATAGTCGCTGCGTTTGAGAAAGCTGCTGGATTGGTAAAGTCCCACGTTTAGTTCTGCTATTTCTGTTGGAAAGCCTTTATGCTACGGCTACAATTTCTCAATACCCTCAGCGTTGCTATTGTGACTGGAATGTCATTAACCAAAGTTTGACCGGTTGCAACAGAAAATACCCTTACGAATGACAGACCGACGGCCTGGAGATTGCAGTACAGTTTATTGCACCCCAGAAAAGGCAAGGAAAGAACTGGGCTGGATGTAAGTTCACCAACCTTCAACTTGCGTTGTATTTGCCTTGGGTGTCTAGGCAGTGGTGATCTTCTATTTTCGTACCAGGATTTTGGTTTACTTAATTGAAGTGCGTATAAGTGCAGTATTCTCTTTTGGGTTTACACAGCGGTCATATTCTTGAGACCTTGGTTCTTTGCGTTTTCTATATACAGGAACATTTTGTGTTGACTTTGAGGTTTGTTTGTTGGCATTTATTCCATCTTTTTGACTGTCATGAGTTTGTGAAGTTTTGTAGATGTGCCACTGAGTCAGACTGCTCTCATCACCTATTCTATTTGCCTTTCTGAGACTTCCTATGTTTATGATATCTTGCAGAGCACAATACGGAATTGACGAGATGTGTCGAGACCAGTGGAAGTGGGCAAGTAGTAATCCAAATGGCTATCAATCTTGTCAGGAGCAATCTCTTGATCTCAAACCTATTGCAAATGGTAACCACGAAGCTTCCATCATCAATGATACTGCTACTTGATACCTCATCAAGCTACGCTTCCAACTATCTTTAACGCGTCTGACCTCTATCTGCCACATTCATTATCAAAGAAGTTTTGGAAACAGCAAACAGCGAGAACAAATTCTAGCGACAGTATCTTGTCGACCAATTCTTTTCCAAGAAAATATCAGAGTATGCGTTAATTGACTCTGCATAGTGCTTGGATGACTTCGGATATTCAGAAGAATTATTTTTATTTGACTGGAACAAAGAACTGACAGTCACGACGGTTGCGTATCAAGGTATCAAGGTCTTTAAGAGAGGTATTGTAGGCGGTTATGTTTCCATCTTCTGTTGACTTGAGTAGGTTTACTGCCCGGGCAGGTTATGTAGGATGAGGGTATTAGATGCACACAATATGATTGGCATTGTTATTCACATTGTATTGTACAGGGTAATTCTTTGGACTTGGCGAAGGGCACCATTGGAGCCTCGCCAGGAGATCTAGTATCAATAAACTCTGAACAGGTTTTGGTTGCTGATTCCAGTGCCAGAAGGTTTAATCTAGTGATTTTTCTTGATGCATGTTGCCATTAAGGTAAACCAGCCCCATCACAGGTGATTCCAGTGCCAGAAGGTTTAATCTAGTGATTTTTCTTGATGCATGTTGCCATTAAGGTAAACCAGCCCCATCACAGGCAAAAGAGCCATCACAGACATGTAAGGAATAACCCATTAAAGTCTTGCATCAATTCTTGACATACTTTTTCCAATAAATGAGATTGGTGCTACATTAGGTTGAGTTAGTGACCACAATCAATGTATTGGATGATGGTGACTCCGTGATGGAGTAAATAGTGACTGCAATAAGAATTTCCATCTTTTGAGTGTAAATTCATCATAGGAAGTGACTTCTTTTGGCCTCCATGTTGTAACCATGTGAGGAAATATTGAGATTGCTTTTGGTGAGTAAGATGATCATCATGAATACACTTTTTATTGGTTTTGAGGGTAGTCTAAAGATGTGTTTGGGTCACTTGGGTAGTACACTTGAGAAATTCATAACAAAGTCATACTTTGTCCCCAAATTAAAAATTCAATTGCACTCCCCATTTCTCACATCTGTCTCTATGTGGAAACAAACTTAAATGTTTTCATGTTGGGTTGGAGATGTTATTCTCCAAAATCTCAGTTATTTTGCTGCTTCTTTTTTTCTAAGTTTCAGTGATTCGATTTGAAAAAATGGGAGGCTTTACTTAATTGAAGAAGGGAAAGGAGGCTCCAATCCTGGTCACTACATCCATAGTGGTATTCAAAATTAGGAATTTTGGTCCTTGTATTTGCAAAGGAAATTTTCCCCGCATGAAATACTCTCATACCAGTGATATCAAAGTAATATCAAAGTAGGTAGCATGTGTGGATCAGTGCTCGAGAACATTCACCCACTTTGTACCCTCCAATCTGTGCTGGGTGGGGATGACTTGACACAGCATCGGCTTCCACTTGACATCTGAGAAGATCTTCTCTGAAGTAAGCTTTTATGTGGATTCATGCTGGAGGTCTGCACAATGAAATAGACAAGAGCTCTTGGAATCATCTCCATTTCCAAGACCAAGATGGGGACCTGAAGATTTGTTGGCTATACAGCTCAATCATGTGATTGCACATTGATCAATGGGGGTGGGGGTGGGAGACCTCAAGATTTAACGGTAAACTTGTGAATGTGATGTGTTGTCCCAACAAATAGTTTGTAAGGTAGTCTGCTCTAAAACCGTGTAGCCTCTTCAAATGGCCCCTATATTTAGGGCTGAAATGGATAGTAGGTGGTCCTTAAATGAACCTCTCAAGCCATTGAGAGAATCAAGAGAAAAGCATTATTTATTGCAAGAACCAATTGTTGGCCTTCATTTACTGAAATCACTTTAGAAGTTGCAAGTGGTTGGATTTTGGAAGGCTTAGAGTCACGAAATAGGTGCCTACAACAGGGTTTTTTGAAAATTCATAAGTAATTCAAAAATGATTCAAAAAATATGAAACCACTTGTGTGATGTTCCACATCCATTTTTCTTTCTCTAAAATATGATCCAAAAATATTTCTATTCATGGAAACCTTCAAAAAAGGGAGATTAGCTGGTGAATGATTGCTTTAAGGCCATACTAAGGTGGGTACACCCAAAATCGCCCTGTGTGTAAAAGCGCCAACTAGAAAAGGCACTAAATGGCTTTGGCATATACAAAGAATGGTCATTCATTTACATAGGCAGTTTTAGAAGTTGTCAGGGTTTTTATGAGAGAGTTCATGTTAGATTATAGATATCATTAAGAGTCTTTAAATGACAGCTAAAGCATTTTAGAGGATGATGAGTTAAATGTCACTGATGAGAGGATGGTGTTACACTTTTGGTAGTTTCTTTTGCTACTTCTTTATTCCCCAAACTTCTTTCTTTTTTTTCTTTTTTAATGGCACAATGGCTGAGCATTTGTGTTCCTTCTAACACCCTGTGACGGCCATATTGGGTATGGTGATGCTATTTTCTAATGTAGTCTATGAGCTCTTTAAGTCACCCTACATGCAAAACTTTGCAAGCCTACTATACTCTCATAGTTGCCACAATGACTAAATTGATTGTGCATCTCTTCCTCATGAATACATCTCTTTGATTTTCTACATGGACTAGTCACCATTCAGCCTTGACAAGAGCCACAGACCAATTTGTGGCGCTTTTAGGTGTACCCACCTTACCTTAAGTTAAGGTTCAAAATCCCCCCTTCCAGCTCTTTCAATGGAAAGCTCATGGACCAAGGGCTAGTCCAGATTTCCAAAACTATGAAGATATACTATAAAATGTAACTTAGAAGAAGAATTTAATGATGACTCTTAAACAATAGTTGTAAAATATGATCCATAGATCATATCCATATGGCTAAATCAACTATACATGTATCAATATTTTTCTATAATATTTGAAGTTAGGAATTGAAAATTCCTTTTAAAATTGATTGTAGATTGAATATTTTAGATTGTATAAGAATGTTCTCCTCTAAATTCAAAAGATTAAGTTCTAATCATTGTAATTAATTTAAAAAAAAATTTAAGTCATTTTTGAAGGATCATATTTTGAATTGAAAAAGTTACTTTTTGAGGTTAGACCTATTAGTACTTTTTGAGTTTTAAAATACTTGCAAAGCAAAATCTTTAGAATCTATATTGTACCAATATTAAAGATTTAACATAAGAATCTTCAAAAAAATTGATAGATGAAAAAACTCATTTTTGTGTGCTTGGAGTGTGTTCATGTTCATCTATTGTTTGAATTTGAGTGCTAAGTCCTTGAGGGGTTAAGGTTTAAAATTCATTTTTTTCAATGGAAAGCTCTAGGAATTTAGAGACTTGTAAGAGAACTTTTGTTTCCATTTAAATTTGACAAGTGAGTGGATATGAATATGGTATCCAATATTTTCCATAATTTTGATTTTCAATGATTGTGATGACATGTTACTAAGAAATGTTATGACATAGTAAAATACAATGTTCGTATTTATAATTTTGATTGGATAGCCTCTATATCAACACGCTATTATTAATATAGTATTAATTCAATTTGTAAGTACAACAAATCTCTCAAAATTTACAAAGTCTGATTACTAATTCACTTTACAAATTTCTTATACAATATAAATGAATTTTGTTGTGCTTTATCATCAATTGACATATGAAGTATTTGAGTGTATCTCACTACTTGAATTTTCCATATGCACAATAAATCAATGTCATGCAATTCACCTTCAATTGCTCAAGCATCTCCACTAGGGCATAGAATACTATTTTGACAAGAGTTTTGTCATGCTTAGGTGAGTGGTTCCATCCCTATAGTTGCAAAATTTGATGTTTTTAAACATAAACCACTAAAATTTTTGTTGCCACACTCCAACTTCTAGTATCCTGCATGTTTGACTTGCAACACATAAGCCAAACAAAATAAGTGCCTTCTTGAAAGTCACAGTACAAATTTCCAACCATGTCTGCTCTACATAGAGTTGTTGTAGGGAGCTTCCAATCTGTCCCACTAGTTCTACATCACCTTGCCAAAGGTCTTATTGCATTGGAACTAGCAAACTACATTGGACTTTGTGATTTTTTCTTCTACCAATGGAGGACCGGTTACTTTGCAAGGCCTTCAAGCTCGCAAGGACACACCAAGTGTTGTAGACTAGGCATGTTTTGAAGGCTACTAGTGGAAATGCTCTCAATACCATCATATTTGGCCAATGTTTCATTGTATGTGCATTTATTTGACAATTGAGGCAATTTGAAAAGCTTCTAAGCTTTTTGTTTGTGAATGATTGAAAACCTTTCAATGATGAGAATGTGACAATGGTGCTCGAGAAAATTAAAGTTGTATTTGGTTGGCGCAAAACAATAAGGTTCAAAGTGACTTGAAATTTGCAACCTATGTCCTTGGAACTTATGTCACTCAATGGATTATTAAGTGGAGGATCATTCAAGTTTTGACCAAAGATTCATCACACCTTTCAAGCTTCATAGTAAAATATAAGAATATATATGGAGATTCTATGATACCAATCTTAGGTTCAATAAATTCAAATCAAGATTTTCATATTGACCACAAAATAATTCAAAAGGACTTTTAATAATTCAAAAGGACTTTTAATAATTCAAGAGAATATTTAGTGATTTATTCCCTCTTTTTCAATGGATAGAATTTGTCAATTGCTACAAAATAATGGAATAATGTTGCTCTTTTTGAATGAATGTATACTACTTTTGGATAAATAATTGAATTATTATCCACATTTTTTATATTTCATCTTTTGTCAAGTGTGTAAATAGCTTCACCACTCAAGATTTCATTTTGAAATTCCCCAATATATGAAATAAAATCATTGAACCAAATGACTTTGGAATGATCTACATAGGGATCCAATTGAAAGTCAATCAATTATTCTAATCAAAAAATGATAAATGTGTCATGCAATGCTTGATAGATGCCATGATTGAATCTCTAA
The DNA here is from genome assembly GCA_950106755.1 of Climacium dendroides. Lineage (NCBI taxonomy): Eukaryota > Viridiplantae > Streptophyta > Bryopsida > Hypnales > Climaciaceae > Climacium > Climacium dendroides. Next base: position 27,568,996 of record OX467086.1, read on the forward strand.
GCCATAGTTATTATCCTCCATTGTTTGAATGCCTTCAATTAATTAGATCAATTGGAATTGAAGTGTTGGGTCTTTGTACCATCTTCATTATCTCAATAAATAAGCCAATTTTTTGAGGTGACAAGTTATCATTTGACAACAGAGAAATGGTTGTAACAAGTAATTGATTCATTCATTTAGTTTTTTCTTTTGACTATAAAAATTGAGGCTCAATGGTTTGTCAAATGTTAGAGGCTTTTATATTTTGATTCTTCAATTTTGAACTTTAAAAGAAAGTTCTTTAAGAAAATCAATTCAAATTTGAAAATATAGATCCTAAATTATTTGCACTAAGGATCTTTTAACCCCTAAAGGATTTTGACTATGTTTTCACCCAAAATGCTCCAAAATTGCCATCTCTAGTACAAGTACCAATTTTTTTTAAAAACATCATTTTTGGACACATCTAACCATAGGATCTTACAATAATTTGGTTTGTAAAGATGTGGAAAAAATTTCAGAAATTTCACCATATAGATTGCAAGATATTAGCATTCGAAGTAACAAAAATCCTGGGCAGTTGCACTTCACAAGGTCCGATCATTATGAAAAAATGTCAAAATGATGGTTACTCTTTGGATTCATTCTTCAAAGCAAGGCTACATGTTCAAAAAATTTCAAATCCTTTGGAATTGTACAACATATAAGAAAAAAATAGAAAATAGAAAGAAATAGAGAATGATTCAAAATACTAAAAATTTTAACAATTTATTTATGGAATTGAAAAATGCCAATTCCAATAGTTGTATTGTTGCAATAATCCATCTATGACTATATATATATATATATATATATATATGAAAATTGAATTAAATAAAGGACTTCAAAGTTTATTTTAGAGTATAGATTCTATAACAATCCGTAGACTACCCACAACTAAAACTCCTCATAACTTTTATCTCATTAATCAAAATGGAATGATTCAAATCTTTTTATGTATAAATAAATTTAGAGAACCAATTTCAAATTTATATTTTTTTTAAAGAAAATTTTAAAAAGGCTTTTTTGCTGCCCGAACTACCCGCTGAATGCTAAAAATTACTTATCATACAATAACTTCATAACCATATAGTCAAAAGTTATGAAAATTGTTGGGCCTCAAAGCTACTCCTTGGGCACATGTTGTGTGGAAATTTCAATGAAAAAAATAAAAATTCCATTCATAGTAAGCTGTCCAAATCACTATGTTAGATTTTTATTTGAACTTCAAAGGTTTCCACGAGTTTTGTCAAATTACTATTCACATCCCTTAATTGAAAAGATATTGAATTCTCTTGCCAATCCAAAGGTTCCCATTGGGTTCCATCCAAAAACTTTTCAATTCCCTTGATTGAAAATTAAAGACATTGGATTAATCTTTGTAGGATTCAATTCTAGTCCTAGAACTTCAAAATCCATTGTTTTTGTTGTAGCTTCATGCTACCATTTTCTTAGTTGTGACTTCAAACCAATGGTTCCAAAGTTGAGGAAATATTTGTAATTGATTATGTACAAAGAAAAATGTTGCCACCATCATACCCGATAGCATCTAAATTCGTATAAGCTACTCTATCCCTTCCTTGCTAAAAACACAAAGTGCACAAAAGCATAGACAACATAGGAAGTGCACACAAGTCCATAAAAGAGTTGGAAAGTTCATTTAGAGAGAAAAGAACCCCCTAGGTTAGGGTGGACCTCTATGCACCTAGAATCAATCAAACATGGATTAATCACAAAAGATTTGGAATTCTACATGAAGTGTACAATAGTTGGAAGAAGAAAGTCAAAATTGTTTATTGGCAAATTTTTAGGGTAGGCTTATAAAAAATAGGAGAGGCAAGTTTTCAAATTCTTTAAATCTATCTTTAACCCCTAAAGTCCTAAGGCCATTTTTAATGTAAAAAACGACTCAAAACTGCCAGTTCTATTGTGTTCATCCAAAAAAACACAAAAAAAAGTTTTCTTGGTATCTACTTGTAAGATCTTGTACTTCACTCATATTTGATTACGTTGTCAGAGGTTTTTGGGGGGCTAGGAGGGCCATTCTAGGCCCGTTCCCTCTATTTCTCCACCAGTAGTTAAAGAATGGATCATTGTTAAAAAAAATTAATTAAAAAATTTTGATTTTAAATTTTTTAAAAATTGAATTTTTTAATACGACGTGGTAGTCTCTCAACCACGCTAGACTATTGTTGTGGTGTAGTTCCCAAGTTCCCAGGAACTCACAGCCCTTAACAAACCCCGAATCTCTTCTAATGGGTAAAAAATTTCATAAGGTTTGACTATACAAATTGGAAGATATCTACATTCAAAGTTGGAAAAAATTGTTTTTTTGAACATTGGCCTACCATTTCAAATGACTTTTACTATCATTTGTAGAATTTTTTTGCACTATTGACTTTGAATTAATTTTTTTTGTGATGAATAATTGCGTTGAAGGTCTTCAAAAAAATTGAGAACAAAAATATTTGATTCACTCTTTGAAAAATTGTTAAGAAGAAGTAGGTCCAAGATTGAAAGAAAAACTAAATCATTAATAATTCTAAGATGAGATGAGATTGAAGCACTATAATTCCAATGGTGAGATTGTTTTAGTAATCAAACTTACCTTATTCAACAGTTTTTTTGAAAAATTGTGAAAATTGCATTTAGAAATGAATCTTGCAAGTTATTTTCTTAAAAAAACACTCTAATTGCTCCAAAATTTAGATTGTCCATAACTTTCACACAACAAATACAAATGGAATGAATCAAAGCTTTCCATATAGATAAAATTACAATCTATGAGAAACAAACTTTTAGAAAATTAAAAAAAATTGTGTGAGGAGATTTTGCTTGCCACACCAATAAAAGACATTATGTGCCATAACTTTTGCTCCCGGGCACCAACTAAAATAAAAAATTATATTTCAAAAAATCTAATGTGCTTTTCTATCGTCACAAAAAATTTCAAAAAATCATGATGAATATTGAGGCCCTTGAAGACTACCCAAAATCCATTTGTCCCATGAGGGAACAATGGAACTTTAGGGGTTAATATTGGACTTGAACTTCTTTTCTTTTAGTTTGACAACAAGACAAAACTACTCCTAAAATGTAATTTCTCTCTACCCATATAAAAGTGGAAAGCAAGAAATTCTTTGAAAGCAATTTCAAATTTGGAAAATCTGAATATTTGTTCTAAATTCCATCAGAAATTACTTGAAGAGAAGAAGGCAAGCTTATGTATGTCACCATGTGTTGAATGTTGTAACTTGCGTGTTAGCCACATTGGATTCTATAATTTTTCTCGTGCTTCCTTGGCACTAGACTTTGGATAATTTTGAGTGCGTAAGCTAATTCATGTCAATGCACAAATAATAACTTTTAGTATTACAATACCTAATTACCTATAATGCCATTTATCCTATCATATAACTCACTATAATTCTCATTTAGTTGACAATGTTGTTTGGTGACAACATAACTCACTATAATTCTCATTTAGTTGACAATTAATATTCATGTTGAATACTCATTTAGTGCAAGGTGAACCATCTCAGTGCTAATTTAATTTACTTTTGGTGGAAATTAGTGTTGTTGTTTGGTGACAACATGAGTGTTGTTTTCATTTAGTGTTAAGCTTACCCCCTGAGCACCCAGACCGTATTTGCTAAAATCCAGACCCTTCTCAATTCATTCCAATCAAACTATCATGTAAAATGAGATTCACATAAATTGACCGTAATGATTGATAGTAGAAATAGGGCCAAAGAGCTATAGGGAAAGGGACACATCCTTTGACTATACCATTGAAAAGATTATAATGGTCAAACAAGGAGATTTTTGAGTTTGGAGAGGCCATATTTGTGGCACTGGGTTAGGAGTTTGTTTCCAACACCAAATGTCAATCTCAAGTGTCGAGTTGTATCAAGGACTGCCACTTGTTTCAGGACGATTTTCTATCGAGGCCTGCATGTGAGTTAAAAGCGTTGCAGAAACAGTTTGTGAGCCCCATTTGGACCAAACGAAACCTCCATTTCAGTCATGCACGCGCAACGAAGCACAGAAACAGGGGTACAACGCACTCAGCGCAGCACCGGAGTCCCGGACTTTCTCCCCTTGTTTTTGGCTTCTCTTTCAACGGGCGAAAGCATGGTAGTAATAAGCGTACCCCAACACAACCTCCTCTCACACCTCTCCTACCTAGTGACGTCCAGGTCTCCCGAAGAGTTTTAAATTGGCTTAGCAACTGAAGACCGAGCCCTCGTGCGAAGCTGAAGAAGAGTTGAGCCATTCAATGGGAATCAGTTCCCCTTTCCATGCAAAACAACTGAGCTCGGATATTTCTTGTGACTAATGAGTGAAAGCCCGAATCTTCCTGAGACTTTGATGCCCAACGCCTCTCTCACTCTCTCTCGAAGGACCCTGCACTAAGGTAGCTCCGCTCCGTCCAGCACTGTCGCACCCGATAGTCAACTGATGAACCGAATCTTCTCCGACAACAGGGACCTGGGCTTTGCATTCCTGTCCAAGTTGTCCAAATGAACAAAAAAAACACTTGCGGAACAGTGCAACGATGCGAGCACGTGAGCGCAAACACGCAAAGTCATGAGCCTACGAGCCTTGAACCCAGTTGTAGATCACGTAACTTCAACTATTTGGAGGTGTTTATAACACATGTTTGTACCTATAACATAGGTACACTATAATATGGAAAGAGTCTATAACACAAACACTTATAAGGATAGAAGGTGTCTGTAATATAGACTCTTAGGCTCATGGACTAATAGATCTTATGTTCACATGTCAGTACCCTCTCCAATTATATTCTCTCTATTGCGAATCTACAATAGCAATTTTTCATTGGCCAACGTCCTCCAAACTCAAATTGACACTAGCGAAATTGCTAGAATTCTCTAATGTAAATAATAAACAATTTCATTGTTGCGTGAAAGTGGCAAAAAAATAGAATATGCTAAATTAACAAAAATTGACATTACATGGCTTACACTATTTTGACGTATCCCTCAAGTTTGTCATGTAACCTAAATACCCAACAATATATCTCATGACCTCAGTTATCAATTGTAAGCTTGGATGTCCTTGGTTTAGTCCTATATTTAGTGTATCTGGTGTCAAATGCAAAGTATTCATCTCAAACTCTCAAACAGGAAATTTCAATATGGAAAATTTCATTAAAATGGCGATTATTTTGTGACTTTGGCATTCATATAGTTCAGACCGAGCAATTTGAACTCTACTAGCGTCCTAGATTTTTGAAATCTATACCATTATTAGATATCTAAAATCTAAGAAATATGTAGATTTTTTAAAACGATTGGTCTGAAATCTACATCTTTCCTAGATTTAATACATCTAATAGTGATATAAAGTTCACAAATCTAGGACACTAACAGATTTAAGACCACTCAGTCTGAACTGTGGGAACGGCACACTGTGAAAATGACACATAGAATATTGCCATTTTAATGAAATTCCCCATCAATGCCATATCAATGACTGCTTGAATTGCATTAGGAAAAATATAGACCCTCTTAAAGCCCTTCAAAAATTGACAAAGCTATATTTGAAAATTGGGTCACACAATCTAATTAAAAGACAAACTAATTGACAGAAAATAGTCTCCATCTTGTATGAAGTACAAGGTAGGAGGCTTACATACTTTTTTCAAATTGTAGCAATATAACATGGATGTTACAAGTCTGATGTCAGATGGATTTAGCGATCAATGGTGACATATAGTATTTTGAATCTAGTACCAATGATGAGAGAGGGGTATAAATGTTTACAACATAACCTTAATGGAAGTTCCCAAGTGTTGTCACACATTATATTGTAAGCCATGTTTTTGCAAAATTTCTCATTTCAACATGCCAACCTTTTTTATATAATGATACATTTAGAAATCTAAATACACGTGTCAAGCATTGGCTTAATATACAGTTCTATTGTTGGTCCTCAATTTCAATCAAATTTAAATTGTTGAAATCTTGATGTTTATCATCATAGAATTAGTTAGCACATTTGCAAAAGAATTGTGGTCATTAATTCCTAAAAGACTAGTATCCCTTTGAACAACAAATGAGATTTTGAGCAAGTACCTACGAGCTGAATTTTTGTCATGATTTTTTGAATTTTTTTTTAAAATAGAAAAACTAATAAATTCTTTTTGAATTTTTTTCCTCATAGATTATATTTTGCCTACATAGAAAGCTTTGTGTGGATAGACTTTTTCGGAATTTTGAATTTTTTTGAGATAGAAGTCAAATAGACCAGTTGAAGTTAATTATAAATAGAAATAAAGTGTGAATTGGGTCAATTAGGTGTATAGTTAATGAAATGACTAGTGGATAGCCAGATGTAGGAGTTGCAGCGGTTAAGGACAAATAGACTTAGGGTTAAATTGCAGTTGGTTATGGCCAAGAAGTATAAGGACAATTAGACTTTTAGTTTAACTCTCTCTCTTGACTTGCAGTGATTGTTTGCCTTGTCAATTGTACTTGTGTATATCTTCAATACAAAGAGTTGTCTATTCTTCTTATGATTCTATGATTGATTGATTGGCTCTATTGTTTCAAGTGAGCAACTAAAGATTGGTTTTATTCCTTATTTAAGTTTGCTAGTGATTGGCATTCTTTCGGTTATTTTCTTTGTAGGTCAATTAGTCAAGAGTTATTTATTTGTCAATTGATCTTGTGATATTTTATGCAACTATGCTTTTCAAATGAGTTTGGAAAGTGATTAAGTCTGTCAGAGATTAGCTGATCTTAGTGTGTAGGACAATTGGTCAAGGATTGGCACTATTTTTTATTTAGTTGATAGTCTAATAATCTTGTTGTGAGAGCATTGTTGAGTGAGATTTGATGAGTACGTTAACTTTAATTTAAGCCAGTGATTAGTATGTTTCATGTTGATGTTTTAGTCTATTTGTCAAATTGAAAGGAAGTTGTGTCAAAATTGTGATAATCTATCAACTTTGATGTCAAATAGACGACATCGTAGGGAAGAAAGCAGTTCTTGATTTGTGAATGAGAGCTTTGTTGTTGAGTCAATTAGTCACCAATCCCATAGTGAAGAAGTTAGCCAGTGATTGGCGATTTTATCTTTAATCTTTGTGAGAGCTTCTGTGGTCAAATTGTCAATGATTGGGAAGGTTGATTGAGGTCAAATGGATTGTGGGCGTACAAGCTGGAAGACGATTGGTTGTGCTGATCAAATAGACATCTTCAAGTAAGTATTTCCTTGGTTTTGTCAATTGTCTAATTGACGATAAAATAATTTTCTTGATCTATTGTCCATAGTTAAGCTCTACTCATGAGGATAATGATCTTTTATGATTTCCAGTGATTGGTAACATTTATGCTTGAGTTAATGGTCAATTAGCCAAGTTGTGATATCTTTGTTATGATCTAAGATCTTTGAAGTCAAGTAGACAATGTTGGTAAAGGTTGATGTAGTTTTTTGATATTTTTATGAGTGAAAACTGGTTATAGAAGTTGAATAGATTATAAATTAATTGTGATGAAGTAGCTAAGGTTGGCCTAAGTCTTTAAACTAGTGTCTACAAGTCTAATAGACATGAGAATAACCTCGATTATAGATCTCGATTAGTTTCAATTATTAAAGTCTTATGAGAGTTAAGCTATTTTCAAATGAACTAGTGTATTTTGTGGTCTATTAGATTGAGTACAAATAATTGTTGATATATGTCTATTGGTCTGTCTATGATACTATGGTGTGGGGTTAAACAATAGAAGACTAAGTAGTAGTTGTCTAAGCATTTTGTCTAATTGACTATGTAAGTGTATTTGTATGTCGTTGTAGTCAAATTGTTTGTGGGAAATTATATTAAGATTGCTTACTATTATAATGATATTAAAGTAATAGTTAAATTGTCATGTGATTGTGAGTGAAATGGAATGACAAATTGCCAATGTGTGTGAGGTTGACAAGTACAGATGCAAATACTAAGGAGCAAAATCTTGTTGTGATCTTATGTTGGAAAATGACCCAATTGACAATTTTTCATAGATAGAATCAATCCCTATATTAGTATAGAAAGACCAATTGACCAAGTAGTATAATTATTAATTGTAAATGTGATTTGTAGAACTTGGTCCAATTGACATGTTGTTTGTTGTGGAGCATGGAAATAGAAAGTTCCTATGACTATTTGACCAGAACTAAAAATTAAAGGAATGAACCTTCACTTTTTCATGCTCTGCAAACTTAGACAAATTGACCCGACTAGTTGTGAAATTTGCATCTCTACATTACTAGAAATTAAGCTAGTTAAATAGTTATTGAACAAATTGACATTTCAATAATGATTGAAGAGGTAATTAAGGAATTTGTAATGGCATGTGTGTGCACAAATATCATATATATCTAGATATAGATATGGGGGGACTTGATTACGTCGATAGAACAGGAGCCATGACTATTTAACAAACCCTGGACAATTTAACATTAGAATTTTAGTATAAGATAGAGACAAAATGTCCAATATTTACATCCATGGATAATGGAGAATTATTAGAATAGGTTAGGACAAAAAATATACCCATTGCACATAATTAAACTAACAAAATGGATTTTAATCTTTAATTACAAAGAGCAAGTGATTTGCCTACGTAAAAATGACCTTAGATACAAATCAATAGATGAATTGACCTTCCCCAATTAAAAGAACCACCACTAGAGGATTCCTTGGGTTTTGTTCCCAAGTTTTCCTACACTACACTTTGATTCATTCCATTTGGATTTGTTATGAGAAAGTTATGAACAATCTTGTTTTTCAAGCAATTAGAGCATCTTCTTGAAAAAATAACATGTAGGATTCATTTCTAAATGAAAGTTTTACAGTTTTTCAAAAAAAAGTTCTACATGGTTTAATTTGCTTCCTAGAACAATCTCACCATTGGGATTAGTGCATTTTAATTCCATTTTAGAGATGGGTACAAGGATGATTGGGGTACTCCATAAATGTTGTCACATTATAAAATTCACTGAAATTCATTTATTTAATATAGATTAAGTTACAAATCTTGTAGTAAAATTTTTTATTTAATTCAAATTTATTTGCTTCAAGTAGAATAAAATAAGGGATCATCTGAAAAAATTGTCATTGATTGGTTATAGTTATTAATTTGATTCTTGTAGCCCCATTTAGAACTTTGTCACAATGTCAATTTTTCATTCAAGAATCAAAAAGGAATATAAGTATATATTATAAAGTATTTTTGAATTGCTTTGTTGATTTATGATGTTTTAATAATCAATTTTAGTAATTTGATAACTTGATATGGGATATTTAACTGTTTTTTATTATTTTCCAAATCATTGTAAATATCAGAAGGGGGGATACATCTAAAAAGAATTCAAAATTGAAGATTTCTTAGGATTTCATATTTGAAATATGAAAAGGGAGTTGTAAATTAGTGAATGAGCAAAAAAAAATCATGGGAAAATTCTTGTATATACATGTATTTTTCTATTGACATGATATCAATTTCCAAATCATAATAAATATAAAAATTAAAAATTGAAAATTGAAAAAATAATGATTAATGAAAATGATTTGTCTATATGAGTTGTAACAATAACTAATGTTGAAAAAAAATTAATCTCATTTTTGTTTGTAAAATAGGCTAATTGAAAATTATTTCATTCATATTCCTTGGTTCCTAACTAAAGTACTCCAATCATGCTTATACTTAGATATTAATAGTTTAAATTTTCCTTCTATCTCATACCTATTTCTGATTAACAATTTTTTTAAGAATGAAAATATTTTTTTCTAAAAGTCTTTTTTTCCCTAGATTCTTAATTAACTGAATTCACCATCATAAAGATTCAAAGCTCAAAAGTTTGTAGTGCAAAAAATTAAAGTTAAGAAGGTTCAAAGTCAAAAATCTAGTAGCACAATGTACTAAAAAACTTGGATTCTTTTCACTTTAAATAAGGATATCTTGCAATCTATGTGGTTAATACTTCTAAAAAAATTTCCATACATTCTTATACTAGACAGGTGTAAGATCATATAGTTAGATGTGCAAAAAAAAAACAATTTTCAACTTTTTCTATTCTTTGCTATAGAAATTTCAGTTTTGGCAGAAACAAAATGTGATAGCTACTGGTAGTAGGAATTTAAGACATTTAATTTATGAACTTGATGCAATCAATGCAACATAGACTCGTGCTAGCATTATGCAATATTAACTTACCTCAATACTCATCTATATTAGCTATTGTATGCAATTTATAGCAACACAACAATAAGGGAGTAGGTGGATTCTAGTCCTTCCCATCATTGAGAACGTTCATATTCACAACAATCAAGAACTTCACACTAGTATTGTAGAGTAGATTGGTAACATTACATTCTTAGATAGTTAATTTTCAATTCTTTGTGTACAATTAACTTATTGATCAAATCAATAACTCCATCTCACTTTCCATGACCAATTATATGGCAATGTCTATTTGCTTCCTATATTAATGATCTAAACAAGACAACTTATTGGAGCCTTGTACAATAAAATAAGAAACCAAGGTACTTGCCACACAATAAAATAAAAAACAAGGTACCACAGGAGTTATGTACTTGTATGCTACCAATACAAATAAACCAATGAAAATTGATTCTTTGCATCGTTGTATGAAGAGGGGAGTTGAACAAAAATAGGGGATTTGTAAAGCCAAATAAGCTTGAAAGTACATGTTTATAAGCTAAGAAGGGTCTCAATGCATGAATTGTAGGGAGCTTCCACAAGGGTCCACAATTCTTCTAATGGTATTGAGCTAAAATTTGAATGGTCTTGAAAATTCCATTGAATCAGCACATCTTGACTTAATACTTTTTTAATTCACAATAACTCAACACAATTTCAATCTATTTCTTGTCAACACTATATCAATTGCCCTTGATAATGCACTAAAGTAGCACCTTTAATCTGAGGGAATTGAAAAATGTGCCTATTAGTATTAATTCAATCACACATTTAAACTGTAATATAAAAATAACCAATAGGGGTTGAAAATTTATTGAATAATTTTTTTGGAAGAAGTTCATGAAGCATTTGAGTTTTCCAAAATATATATACTAAAGCAACCAACTTTTATATTGGTTTAAAATTTGAAGATGTTTATAAAATAAGTACTATCCTTACTAAAATTTGGAAGTACTTGAATGGTTCTTAGGATGCTTTGAACATCAAGAATCATGTAAGGATTACAAAATTCTCTATCATGCTTAATCCTAAATATAGAAACCTAAAGTCTTGTAGTTTACCAAGTAAGTTAGGGGCATAGAACCAACTTACTAAGGTGAGTGGCTAGAACTTCATAATACATTCAAAAAAATTTAAATAATTTATAATTAAATTTTTTACTTCATCTTTGAAAGACACTTTGAAAATCAACTATAATTGTCCATAGAAAGTCAATCCAAGCTCACCAGATGCCTCTATTTGTATGATGACTTTACTATACCATTATGAACCATAAAAGTTGTTTGTGGCTCATACATATTGTGGCTTCTTACCAAAGCACTTACCGGCACTTGCTCAAATGGAAATAGATGTAAAGACATGAAATACTTCTTCAAATCAAGAAATTGATTGTCAACTTGTAAGCATTGAATTTCCTTATTGCTTACAAATAGAATACAAATAATTCATATTAATTGCAATCCAACCTAGCTAAAATTGATTATCAGTTATAACCAAGTTGCACTAACAAATTAGAAGTTGTGAAAACCATATCTTTCCACTTGTGAAATTGTTCTCAACTTTCTAACTTTGTGGAAGTAGGTTTGTAGCTCTAGTTGCTCACAAATGTGGTTTTAAACACTTTTAGGTTAAAAAAAAGCTATGTACAGTCAAATGTGAAGTTGCTTATGGAATTTAGTCATGAGATTTGTAAGATGACCTTTGTTCCCTATAGGACATTAAGATCTATTTTCACAATCTTAATACAAATATTATATCAATAATTAAAGATTAGATTGAATTTCAAGACTTATTAATTTACAACCACCCTAGATCTTTTCAAAATAAGTGCTAAATTCTAACAAATTTCTAAAGCATTACTAAATTCAAAGAAAAATTAAAGTTTTAGGTGATTTAGTGATTGAATATTTACTTGCTGTAGAATAGTATATTTTTTCTTTTATCTCATGTTATCAAACCCCTCTATAGTGTCTTGCAAAACTTGCAAAAGGCACCTAGCCTTTTATTATGTCTAACAATTTGAGAAATAGTTTGTCTCTTATTGCTAGCTCTATATCCAACTTTCATCAAGGAAATGTGCATCTATTCATACATGTTGGTACTCTACTAGCTCCCAAAGAAATCCTAATTGAAGCATGCAATCATTAAAATGTGAAATAGCATGTATTTTCAACCTATTGAATTTCAACTTTTTCCATTCAAATATAATTCACTTCAAAGCCTATATAGATTTGATTATGCAAAGATTGTGAGAAAAAAACATTCATCATACTACTAAAATCATAACTCCCTCTGTAATATCACAAATGCTACCATTAATACTAGGGGCTTGTGCTTGCTATGCTATGCATTCATTGTATCACATATTAGTAAAAGTTTTATATATTTGAATAGAATGCATGATAATGATTTTGATAAGTCTTTAAAATAATTATTTAAATTATTTTATAAAAATATTTCTAATCATGCATACAAAGAAATCATATTTTTACACAATGTGATATTATGGAAATAGAGTAGCAATTCACAATCACTTATGTAATATCACTTTTTACAAAGGGTGATATTATAGAAACAATGTACCCATTGCAATTGAGGTGATATTAAAGAGGATCCATAGGATGATATTATAGAGGTAGCAAATCCATTGCTTCTCTTGGCTTTACACTTCTTTGCACTTCTATGATTTTGTGCTTTTGTGAGCTTTGAGCTTTCATGATTTCAATTTTCTATTGCTACTACCAAATGATTTTGAGAAATTTATTCAATTGAAGCAATTTTGGATTCCACAACAATTAAGTTGTTCACAAAGTTTTTGAGATTTATAAGTTTTTTCTTTCAATTCTTCAATTTGGGTTGTCATTTTTTGTAACAATGGAGTCAAACTTCTAATGAATTCTAATGTATGTGTATCTTTTACATTGCATATGTTTCATTCATCATTCAATAAATTTCTATTATACATTTCAATATATGCTTACTTATAAAAAAATTATACAAAGATTTTAGTCATTTTTATTTGAAGATTTATTAAAGAATTTGTTCTACACTCTATCTAATACATAAAAATTCTTATGAAATTCTAATGATGAATGCGTAGCATAGCAAGCGCCAACCGCTAGTATTGTTATAAAATAGCAATAACATACTAGCATAACATTTTGAAAACTTGATAGTAATTCTAGTAGGGTTCCCTTTTTAAGCATGCAAAAAAGACCCTTGCCTAAACTTCATTGGTAATAATGTAAGTTAGGGTACGTTCAATTTGGGCCCTTGAGGTGAAATTTCAAGCAAAAACCCGCACTTGTTCACACCATCAATCTTTAGGGAATGCCAATCCTACATGTACACCTATCTAGCAGAGGAAAAAAGTAATAATGAGTCCACAATAAGAGGCCACTATAGCAAACTTTCCGTGATTTGTACCAAATTGTAAGTAGTATCGGAATCAATAGATTATGGAGATTTGATATTTAAATCACCGGTTTTAGTTAATGGCTATAAAGTGGACCAATTAAGCAAAAGTGATGATTGCAAGGCACAAAGAATTAGAAATCAAAATGTCTTGAGTTTTTCAACAAACCCTAGGCCATGTCGTATAGAGATTTCTAGTCAACCTACATTTGTTGAGATGTTTCAATGGTAGTGAGGGATTAAACTCACATGAAGGAGAATTTTTCCAAATTTGATCACCTTAATGTTTGTGAACCTTTTCTTTTTTTTTATCTTCTTCTTCTAATGAATAGGCTTTGAGTGTTTCACCTAGAAAAACTACTTGACAATGCAAGCACTCTTAGTGACTCCAGTAGAATTAGAATTTGCACTCAATCAAAAATTAAAATTTGCACTCGATCAAAAATCCACATCACAAACGACACAAAATAATAAAATCTCTTATGAAATAGAAGCTCAAAACACCCTCTACAACAAATTGAAAATCCATAAAGCAAAACAAAAATTCTAATTCTAAAAACCACTGCAGCATCACACAATATTCCTACAATGGAAAGCACATCTAGTAATAACAACATGGACCCATGTGATGTAAGGCTTGGTTCAAACTAGCGCTTGGACAAAAAGTTAACAATGGCACCGCAAAATACCTTCTATGTACCTTCTATGTCATGAGCTAGTGTTTCATCCCCCCAAATACCTTCTATGTCATGAAGATGTTAGAAGTGTTGACCGGTTCATAGGATGTGGTTTCACAAACTACCAACCATCCCTAATGCTTGCAAATCCTTTTTACTGTGTTCCAGTTACACCTTGAGCTTCCCTTTCAACTCCCACCTTTGTTGATCTCATCAATGACTTTTAAATAGCAAAAGAGACTTGCATGAAGAACATTGGGACAAAATAGACAAATAGTAGGAGTGCTTTATCCACTAGCCAATTTTGGAGCCACCTCATAAGCAAGACCTAAAATTTTACATCTTGTTTGTCGAGGTGGCAGAATGGCTAGTGACATCATAGCTTAAAGAAGTCGACAAACTAGGACAATTTGAACACAATAGTGAAAAAGGATGCAATTTTAGCCAATGAGCTTCAAAATCCATTTGTCCATCTACTCGTTTGAACCAAGCCTAAAACCCAAACTTTGGTGTGATATAGTGCTCTCAATTAACCAGTCTTGTCAATTGTGCCATCTAAATTACAGCTATAAAGCATCATACCTATACACCAAGGGAATTACTAAATCGACAAATTAAAGCAAAATTAATGGTATCAATTATTAGGATGAAAAAAATATTGCTTTGGGGGAGGAATTGTTTTATCTTTTAGAGTTGCTCTTTTGTAAGGTCAAGTTTGAATATACCCTTATACAATTTTCCAAATCCCAAGGAATGCTACCAATATTAGCACACACACAACACCAATTCACCATCCACAAGTGTCCTTTCCATTAGATCTCACTAACCCAAGCTCTATTCATTTCCACTTGTATACTACCATTCTTCGATAGCATGTTTGGTTTAATTTAATTAAAAAGACAAGTACTAAATTTTTCCACTTGTAATACTGTCATTCTTCGATAGCATGTTTGATTTAATTTAATTAAAAAGACAAGTACCAAATTTTTCTAGTAATTCTACAATTAGAAAACCAAATATACAATTAAATGTATAGATAGATTTCCAAAAATCCAAAGAATCCAATAACAATCCAATCAGTCCAATACAAATTTGTCATTGATCATCTCCCATCATAAAAAATATTTTGATGGCAAAATGAAGGAATTACTTCATTGACATTTTATGAGTATGAAGGGTGGAGAGGTCATTTTTATAGTGAAATTCATTGTCCATCATGAATCCTTAAAGGGTATGGAACAATTTGAAGATGAGAGTTTGACCACTCATTATCAAAAGGCAAGATTTGTGTTCAATATAAAACTTCAAACCTCATTTTGGGATAGTAGAATAACTTCTTTTTTTAATTTTTTAACTAAGAAAAGTTGAAAAATCAAAGTAACTTTCATCTTTCCAAATCCATTTGAGATTTCGAGCCTCTAATCGATGTTATGGACTAAATTTAGAAAAAAAGTTCGAAAAAACATTTTTTTGACATTTTCAAACATCTTCTTTGAATTTTGTTCATAACTTTTGATTAGAGGCTCAAAATCTCAAACAAATTTTAGGAAATAAAAGTTATCTTGATTTCCCACATTAACTTCATTTGAAGTTTTTTGAAAAATGTTATTCTACTATACTTAGATGAGGTTTGAAATTTTATTTTGAACACAATTTCTACTTTTGACCGCTTAACCCCTAAAGTCCCAAGGGCTTTTTCCATCAAAAACCACTCAAAACTACCATTTCTATTGCAAAGAGCAAAAGAAAAATTTAATTGATTTTTTCCCTACATATCTAACTATAGGATTTTGTACTAAACTAGTTTAAGAATGCGTAGAAGAAATTTCAGAAACTTTGATCATATAGATTGCAAGATATTTGCATTTAAAATGAAGAAAACAAGTCTTTTTAAACCCTGCTAGATTAGATTCCTTGACTTGAAATCTTCTTATCTTAAATTTTTTGCACTACTAATTTTGTTTTTCTTATTTTTTATCATAGAGAATTGATTTAAAAATCTTTTTTTAAAAATTCAACAAAAAAATATTTAATTTTCACCCATCAAAAAATTGTTAAGTAGATGTATATTTAAGATTACAAAGAAAATTAAATTGTTAATAACTCTAAGATAGAATTGAAACACAATAATCTCAATGGTGAGATTGTTCTAGCAAGCAAACCTAACCATGTCTAATCAATTTTTTGAAAAATTGTAAAAATTGCATTCAAAAATGAGTTCTATAAGTCATTTTTTCAAGAAGATGTTTAGATTGCCTATGAAAACAAGATTGTTCTTTTCTTTTCTCATC
Organism: Climacium dendroides; assembly: GCA_950106755.1. Classification (NCBI taxonomy): domain Eukaryota; kingdom Viridiplantae; phylum Streptophyta; class Bryopsida; order Hypnales; family Climaciaceae; genus Climacium; species Climacium dendroides. The sequence continues at coordinate 27,585,631 of OX467086.1, forward strand.
ACTAGTCCAAATAGAATAAATCAAAGCTTCAAATTTAGAAAAATATAGTCCTTGAGAAAAAAATTTAAATTTTAAAAATCCAATTTTTTTAATTTTTTTTGAACTATCCCTTGAGCTGCTTTTTGGACTTAAAGTGATAAAACTTTTTTTCCTAGTCCCTAATTATAAAAGAATCAATATATTCCCCATAAAGGTAATTTGATTTCCCATCTTTATAAAAAGTTTCAAAAAATCATGTCAAAATTGAAATCACACAAGCCTACCCCCAATTCCAAGAACTTCAAGAGTAACTATGAACGGTTAAACTCCTACTAATCTTAATTTACATATTGCATAAAGGTTGTTTTGTCTCCTCACCTTAGTGCACTCACCATAAAGAAATACGTGAAATGGCTGTGGAATATTTTTACTTTTATTTGAAGTCAATGGTGAATTTTTCAAAAAAGTTGATATTCCAAAGTGCCCAATTTCATTTCGGACTTCAATTAAAGCAAAGTGACGGTAATAAAGTGTCGCCGCTGAAGGGTCCGCCAGCCCAACTGGCTGCCCTTTCACATGATCTTCGAAGCCGAGTCAGCCCAACCGAGGAACGAAGTCAAAGAGATGACGGAAACAGGACCGACGGACGGCTGCAACTTCAGTGACGATTCCGGTGGCGGGAACGACGGACGTGGTGGTTTAGCGACTGGACGCGCACAACGGGAGCTCCCACCCCAGCGAAAGCCCCGCCCACTTGACTGGCGTGAACGCTTGGCTAGTGTCAACCGCACTTGGGCAGGAGCTCACTGAATAAGGTAGGTGGCTCTTAAACCGACCCTTTAACCCTTTAGTGACCGGTTGACCACTTTTGGGTTGATTTTTGCACTTTTGGTTTAATATTGTTCAAAAACACATTTGATCACAAAAATCTCAAAGAGTAACGCAATTAGAGTGTCTTCATGCGCTTCAAACAAAACCAATTTCAAGAGAATTGGAGCATTAATGCATTAGCTCTGAGGTTGCAAACTCAAATGGTCTGAACTCTCAAATGGGAAGTATTCAACAAAAATATGAAAAAGTATCAACCAATTTGTGAGATTTTTTTGTATCTTGATGTTTTGACAAGGCATAAGTGTTGCTTTGTAATCTCATGAATGCCCAAAGTAAACTTATGCATTGAAATTTATATAGCACAAATCCTAAAGGGTCATTCAAGTCATTGATTTTTGAGGATTAAGCAAAACAATTCAAATTCCAACAAGGCTCTAAAAGTAAACATGATTTAGAGGTACATTTTGCTTTCTTCAATGTACCAAATCTGCACATTTTAGAAGGGTATTGCTTTTGATGACCATAGATGACCATTTTTTGTGAATTTCAAAAATTTGTAACTAATTTCAAAAAGCTTCAAAAAATATGAAACAACTTGAAGTACATGCATATTCTACTTGCCTCTCAAGAAAAATTTACTGAAAAATATTTAAAGATGTTCTACCTCCCCCAAATTCAATTCTAGCCCTTGAAAGGTTGATTTATGGACCTTTTACCTTATTTATAGCAATTTGTACCATTGGATGAGTTTGATTTTTTGTTAGGTTGAAGAATCTCCCTTATGGAAATACTTTATATGGTTTGATCTAAGATTACATCCTTCGAGTGGCCACAAAATACATTTTCTTGAAGAACTGCACTCACCCCCCAAATCAACCACGGTCACTAAAGGGTTAAGAGCTGATTGCATTCTTGGGACAGCTAAACATCTCAAAACAATTTTCAGTGAATTTCGGTAGGAAGAAAAAAGGAATAGGCATCTAATCCAAGTCATTTCATATTTTTTGGACCTTTGTGGAATTAGTTACAAATTTTTGAAGTTGAAACGCAGTGGTTTCTAAAACCAACCCCCTTCTGAAATGTACACAGTTAGTACATTTCAGAAGTAAAATGTACCAAATCGGTTTTAGAACTAGGTCGGTTTAAGAGCCACCTACCTTAGTGAAATTAGGTTGGCCTCACGCTAATTTTCTCCAACATTTTGATATTCTTTACGCTATCTAAATTTTTTTTAGTTGGTGTACAAGTAGAACTCGTGTTGCTGCATCTTCTTTTTGTGCATAATTGTCAAGTAGGGTGAACCAAATTTCAAGTACTTTTTCAAAAAAGTAGTATAGTGAGAGCGGGCATTAGTTAGGTGGGCATTATTATACATTTGTTAGTGCGTAGTCCCTACACCATGTACTCAAATGAGTTCTACTTGTAGAATGATGTTGTAATTTTCATCAACCCCCAACCAAGTGTGTGGCATGGGATGGTGCACCAGTTAAGGGCCCAATGCTTCTACGTGGGCAAGCTTTGAGTCATGAGGTAACTTTTTTAGGTAAAGACAACCTAATTGTCAAGGCAATTTAATTTCACTATTGTATGTAGTTGTCTAAAGAAGGACTAGTAGCCTCCAAAGAGGCTAGAGTTTTGTTCCCACAATGAGTGTATCTCCCCCCCTATTGTAGGCCATTAATATGAATTTTAGAACCCTTATTTTTCTATTTCGAAGTTTATGATTCCAACTACGAATTTCAAATTTTCAAACCTTACCCTATCTTAATTGGTTGGGGTAAACTAGTCCCTTTGCTCAGCCCCTCCAAGTCATTCCAAGGATACATGTAAAAAAAATACTATTTTGAGCTTGATTAATTTATCTTCAACACCTCCCCTACCTAATTGGGGCCTCCAATTGCAAACATGAATTCCAAATTTATAAATGTTGTCATGCTTGAAAAAAATTAAAAAATTCAGCATTTTCCTAAGGGGGCAAGCTGAGGGCACTTTCCAACCTATGAATGGCAAAGAATGGTGACAGAAGTGCAATTGTTCATCCTCCAAATTTTGTGTGGAAAGGGAAATTCTTCTACAGTAGTTTGACTTCCAATGAGTGCTTTTGCATTTTTTTTAACCTACAATTCACCACAGTCCACAGTGACCAGCTCGTTGTTGAAGTGTTAATTTCCAAGTACTTGGCTCCTGCAGTAAACTGCATTTGGAATTCAGTTTGCCCTTCCCGAAGAAGATGGTTCGTTGCATTCCTGTCGTAACTGACGGATGTTCCGTCTGCCTCAGGAGGTCCCACTTGCGTAATCCGCGGATTCTGGGGGTAGGGATCTGGACCCCGTCGCACCCACCTGCTCCAACTGAGCGCCGCATTTGCTTCGAAAGGACCTTCATCCCTCTCACGAGTCTCATCCGGAATTCAGGATTGAATGCCCTGCACGCAGCTTCCTTTCCATCCTGGGTCTGTTTCGGAGTCCTGTATGTGGACTGGACTGGGAAGCCCTCCATTGTTTAGTAGTAGCGCCTTACCGACTGCAGCGGGGGGTCTTCGTTTGCAAGTCCTCGTCTCGCCTTCACAACCGTGTTTTTTTCGCTCTTGCCGCGGTTCTTTCGACGACGTAGTACTTGTAAGTCGCAGCTCTCTCTCTCATCTCAAACACAACAGTCTTTTCCTTGCGTTTTTAGACCTCCGCTTACTCACAGCTTCTGCTTCTCGTCCTTTCGGGTACTGCTAGTGTCATTCTTCGGACCCTATTCTTTCGGACTGCTCCTCCTCCTCCTTCCTTTGCACACTTCCCTTCTTGTGGGAGCCAATTTGTAGGGAAAGGGTAGAGATCGCAGGTTCTTGTTTCTCGCGTTTGGGATTTCTTGGAGGTACTTTGTGAAGCGCTGCACACGTCGGTGCGAATTCTCGCTGGAAGGTGATTCTTTGGGGAAATTGTAGTCCTAGGCAGGTGTTTGCTGGGCGAATTCGTCAGGAGACGGATGTTTGGTATATATCGCCCAGGTGGGTGTTTTAGAATCTTGATAGATCTTATTGAGAGGTTTTGGTAGACAAGGGTTTCCCGTGACAGGGTTGGGGAAGCCACAGGGTTGGTGGTCACCATGACGACCAAATTCATGAGCAACATGTCTCGGACGTTCAGCAACAGCGGGTTTTCGCGCACGTACTCGAGCGCGCCGAAGCCGTTCCACTTCACGAAGCTTCACCAGGCCAACACGTCTACGCTTCCGAATCCTGCCCCGGGGCCGAAGCCGAGGCGCGACCGACGCAGCTCCGGCATGTCCGTGTTCTGCTGTTGCCTCACGGGGTGCGTGTCCATGCTCATCACGGCCGTGATCGCACTCGGCATCGCGGCGCTCATCATCTGGCTGGTGTTGCGTCCCATCCACACACCCACCTACGACCTCAGTGACATCACCATCTCCAAGTTCAACTACACGCCCACGCCCTCCCCCACGCTCGACGCGGCCGCCAACTACACCATCATCAGCTACAACGGCAACGGCAAGATTGGCATCAAGTATAGCTCCATCGGCATCGACACGTCGTACCAGGGCCAGGTATTCGACCACCAGACCATTCCAGGATTCTACCACGGCCACCGCCAAAGCGTCACCATTCCCGGGAACTTCACGACCACCGGGTTCTCTATAGATCCCGCGAAGGGGGCGTTGCTGCAAGCGGACATTGAGAAGCAAAACGTGCAGCTCCTGATTCGTGTGAACGTCAAGGCGCGACTGAAAGTGGGTGCTCTGACGACGCCGACATTCAACGTGCACGTGAACTGTGACGTCGTGATTCAGCCGTCCACGCCCACGGTGCCGGCGTCTATGCGTAGTAAGACATGCAAGAGGGTCTAATGAAATCTAAGAATTCATGCTTGGACATCTATGAATTCGAAGTGCTCTTCTATGTTCAATTACGCCACAGGGAATCCAGCTCTCCAAGTGCATGATTCGATGATTCTTGGGCATCCCCTTCTGGAGCCGACTGCCGACCTGAGATGCTGAGGGAAGGGGATTCAATGCAAAAACCAGGTCACTGGGGCTCGGACCAGGTGGAAGGAATCCTGTGTGTGCAGTTGTATGCGATGAAGGCGACATAATTTGCGACCCTGTTATCAACGATACGGTTTGGGAATGAAGCTTGAGGCCGTTTGTTACGGTGATGTGCACGAACTCGGAAACGAAACGAAGCTTCATACCATGATGCTCTTCGACTAGTAACTAGTGCATTACTGCGACAGTTGTTGTAATTTAGGCAAATAGTGCTAACTCAATGTAGAGTAATTATCCCAGGAAGCCAAGTTGTGTTCGGCGTGCAGTCCAGGGCTTTTGCTTAAGAAGATCAGCACTTGCTGCTTTTTGCTCATTCTTATCTACTCCACGTATTTGTATTTTTTCTCATGTTTGTGGATGTTCTTTTGGTGATCATATTTGTGTCTTGAGGCTGGACCTGAATTTGATGCTCCGTTAGCAGAACAGTGCACATCTTGATTGAACGTGAACCTAAATTTGCACGCAGCATCTGGTGCGAATGGGGCATTAGATGTCTGTAGTTGCTGAACTTTTCTGCAGATGTTACTTCCTATCCTCGGAGATCTTCAGTGAATTCTTGAGGATGCATGACTGAAGCTCGACGAGGTTTCTTTGGTTTGGGGGCTTGTTTTGAGGACATCAAAGGGCATTGAATACAGTGTAGAAAAACACTGTTTAACCCTTAAATGCCCAAGGTTTGTTTTGAGCTTCTTGGAATTTGAACAAAAAGTCAACAAAATATTTGAATTGTAACCGTACAAATTCAACTAGATGTGTTAGAGATCACATAGGAAAAGAAAACACAGCAATATCACTTATGAATTGAAAGATTATAATGTTTGATTGTCAAGGTGTTAAAACTATGAAAATCTTTCAACTCTCATTTTGCATGTTAAATTTAAAAAATTGGTCACCAAAAAAATATGAGTCAAAAGGGTCTAACATGCATGACTCCAATCAATTTATGGCTTTTCAAAGTCTACTCTAAAAAAAAATTCATGAATTTCCAATGTGATTTTTTTCTCTAAGATTTAGTGTATTTGAGGCTCATTTCCAAGAGCCCTCAACACTATTGAAAGTCAAGATTACAATGGACACCCTTGCACAAAATCTTGACTAGAAAAATCATGATTGTGATTTTTCAAAATCGAATATTTGATGCTAAAACTAGACTTCAAAAGGATTTGTCAAATATATAAACTACTAAAAATAGCAACTCAATTGGGTATTATGTAACTTCAAAGTATTATCAACACCAAAATTTGGTGCCTTGGACATTTAGGGGTTAATGAATTTGGTGTCTATTGTAGTTATGAAGCACTTCACATATGCTTGATTCCAAATTGTTTGGTTTCAATTACATCCAAACCTTAAGTGCACTAATGGGCTTTCCATTGCACTTTCAAATGTGTTCCAACTTGACGAAACGAAATTTCCAGGAACATTGTTGATCTCCAATGGAATGGTAAAGTTTTGTGCAATTGTACCAGACTTGAATCTAAGGTAGGTACACCCAAAAGTGCCACTAATCTTAAACCACCATCTATACTGTATGTACATCTCCAAAATCAGTTCTGTACCTATGTGGAAGAAACACTTTTAGAACCAAACTTTGTTCCTTAATAACTTTTGCATAAAGTATCCAAATGTCACATATTTTGGTGCGTTGGAACCTGAGTTCACTTGCCAACAAGAACATATGAAAATTTGACCAGTCTAATAATAGAAAATAGGCTCGGTAGCAAAAAAGTGGCATTCTGGGGTGTACCTACCTTATACCTTATCCCTTATCCAAGGAAAAACAACTTGCGCATCTCATTTTTGACAATCGGAATAAGTTGTTACCTTATTACATGTGTATGGAACATGACGAATCCTCCGGATGTACAGGACAGGGAGTGTGCAATTATAGTGTGTCGTTGGAGAAGATTCAATGCAACTGACTTGTTGACAGTTGGTGCTGGCCACTCCTTTGTTTACCGGCAGTTTCCATTTATTGTATGGGAGGCAACCTATTCCTGATCAACGACCCATTCTGGCACCTTACACTAGGGTGGTGCAATTCTGTGCAGGAGGTGATTAACAATGACTAATTATGGCACAATTGTCAGCATAGTTGTGGCTAAGAGCATCCCCACCACTGAGTTCCGTATCCTTAAAGCTTTAGGGAGAGGACCTCATATACAGATAGAGATACAGAAATTCCATTGCACCAACCTTCATCCAAAACTTGTATCTCTAAAATATACAGATTTTTGTAAAACTCTTCTCCAGTTCTGTATCCAGAGGCTCATATGGAGAACTCGCGAGGTCTCATCCCTATTTGATGTCCCAAGCTCAGTAAACAGATAGAGAAACGGAAGAGCTGGTGGGGATGCTCTAAGGTAGACACACAAAACCGTTACTTTAAGCAATTCAGCATAGTCAGAGGCATATTTTTTTTAAAATAACATTTGTGTAGTATTAGCAAGAGAAAATCATGAATATTAAAAAAAATAGATTTTTCGATGTGATATGTAATTTTTATGATTTTTCAGAGTGGTGGGTCTCTAGACCTTTGGAACTGTCCCATAGGTGCACCTAAAACTGAACTGCAAAAATTTCAACTGTCAGCAAATCAAAACTCAATATGTGTCCTTCAAGTGCGTGAGCGAATCAAAGTTAAACATGTGTAAGATACATCAATGGAACTCTAGGGACACTTTAAGGGTACTCTATGGGACAAGGATTAGGTACAGGGACGATTCTACCTTACATGATTCTCAATATTGCTAGCAACCCTAGTTGGATTTTGCAACTAGTCCTTGGTCGGAAAATAGGAAGGTCTATATAACAAGTATGGGTGGAACAGAATCTTCAGCTAAATAATTCATAAAAATTATATCTTGAGAAATAAAAATCTGAAAAATTATGGAAACCTTATGAACCCTATTTCTACACATGAGGAAAATTTTCCATTATTAAAACCTACCTTGCAAATATGTGTATTTGCTTAAGTGGTCAGAAATGGGGTGCTTCTCTTAATACTAGACCACATGAATTGTAGCCCTCTCATTTTATGTAGACAAAAGTTATCCCAACTCGGTTTATTTTTTTGTGCTTTAGGTTTTTGTCATGAACATTGAATGAAATAATTGGATGATATTTTTGGGATGAAAACATGATGGATTTTGTGACTAGAGTAGATCTTATAATCCTATCTCCAACATGCCTCCAAATCCATCAAAAAGTTGTATTGTCATTGACCCCCAAATGTAGTGTATCTAAAACTACAATGTAAATCTCTAGTACCACCCTTTTGCCAAATGTAAAACCGTTTTGCCACTATCCTATTTAAGCCTTATTTGTAGTCATTGCAATAATTATTTTTTAAATGAACAAAATTAGATGATATTTAGAGAGTATTGGGGTCAAACATAGGACAACAAAATTAGGCATTGAATCAAAATAGGCTTGTCTACCTCATATCAATGGATTTCCATAGACAAGCTCCCATAATTGATATCTTTTGGTTCAAAAAAAAATTCTTTCATTTCAAACAGAATCTCCTAAGCCCTCCCAAACAACTTGCAATGTGAACATTTTAACCTCTAAAGGCCAAAGGGTCTTTGGGAAGTGGAAAAATCCAAAAGTATCAATTGTCCAAAATCTAAAATTAGATACTTTCTTTTGAATTCCAACCATACAAACGTATATGAAACAAGGCAATGTATTGACTATTTCAACCCATTCACTACATAGATTGAAAGACTATAATATTTGAATTGACAAAAAAAAACTTTTTTTCATTCCTAAATAATATGATCAACAAACTTTGATCCTTCTTGGTGTACAATTTTTGCTCTATAAAAAACAACATATTCAACCATTTATAAGAGTATTATATTAGGTTTACTCATGAAAAAATTTAGAAGCAAATATAGAGTTTAGCTTACTCTAAAACACCTTACAGTGCAAGTAGGTTAAGTGCATTGGCAATACACTTGTCATTTTTTGATAATTTCTTTTACAAAAAGGAAATTTTTTATTTAAAATCCAAATAGTGAAAAGTTAGAGATAAACATTTGAAATATGTGAGAAAAATTTCAAGAACTTTGACTTCATAGATAGCAAGACAATGGGGCTTGAAGTTAGATAAAAAAGTTTTTCATACAACTGCCTCAATAGTACTAACGAAGTTTGATTCCTATTGAAATTTGATTTTAATATTAATATTTGTGTTTTATTTCAAGCAATTTTATGCCAAATTTTATTAGTTACATCCATGCCAAAATTTCAAAAGTTGATGAGCATTTTTACAAAAGATGCCTCAATTGCCAACCTCGCCAAAATATTTCAAAGAAACATAATTTTGATTTGGACATTCGATAGGAAAAAAATTTACATTCCCACTATTGTTCACACCTTGTGTCAAAATTTTGTGAATATTGGACCAAAACTAACTTCATGGTAACTTACTACGATGTTCAGTTGTTTATTCAATGGACAAATGACCTTTAGGGGATAAAAGACAAAACTATGAGCGTTTTTTCAGGCTTCAAAGTTCTTCTCCATAAAAAAAATTCTATTTTGCAAATATGTACAAATGAAAATTTATATATATATAGTTTGGAAATGTAATCGGATGTCTTTCATTAAGTCATTAAAATTTCAAGAGATGTTAATGAAACTTTGAATAAAAATGTAATGAAAAATTATTAAAAAAATATAAAGTATGCTTAAAAAAACTTTGTATATATACATTTGTAACTGTATATTACAACAAAGAACATCATGGTGAAAATATTTATACCTTTCAAAAGAGACACCCTCTATATACTTTTTATTTTATTGGTCTCCAATACTAAGTCTTTGTTTGTTTAGTCATGGTTTAGCTTTAGGACATCATGAATAAATAAAATTGTTTTTTACGAATTGATAATTCTTAAACTTGTAAAATTTGGATTGAAATATTTTTTTAAATATTTTTAGTTTTTATTAATGATTTGAAATTTTGGATATATTGCATGTCTTCAATTTCAAGTAAATTGACATTCAATTCTTCAATATGGAATTTTGCCATATTTTACAAAACCCTTTATAAATCCAATAGTCTCTAGGAATTTTGAACATCTTGGCTCATTTGTAGATTGATGTTTTTATAAAATAATGTCTAATTTCTAAAAGTTTAGATTGGAACCATTACAAGATTGCAAATGGTAATTTATAAAGAAATATTCAATTAATCATGGCTTGGAGGAAGTTGGAGTAGAACTATTTGTACATATGTACATTAAAATATAAATGATGTATAAAAACATTATTTTTCATATCATTCACTCAAAAAACATTTGACCTTCTCATTATAGAAGCTACATTCACTCTCAAACCATGTAAAACTTTGGCAATAAGAGATGGAAATTTTAGTTCAAATTTAGAAGGGTTGTAATGCATTTTATAAATTGTCTATTTTTAACCAACCAACAAAGTGATCATTAAAAAACCACAAACAATTCACAACATATTGTCACCAATGACATATAATAGTTTTTGCACAAAGCATCCATATAGTTTTGGAGAATTTTGACACCACTCAAACCAACTAATAAGATAGACTTCAACAAATTTGGAGGTACTAATTTGTTGCACAACTTTATCTACCCAATTGCCTAGATAATCTCCTTTCTTGCAATTTTGTATCGTACTCCCTTGCATCAATCTCTTCCACTTTGGATTCATTTTCAAAGTCTCTACTTGATGGAATTGCTTCTATATGCGTCAGTGCGTGGGAGCATTAGGACGGAGAGGTGTAGAATCATTGCTTGATTAGGAACTTGATTCTATTTTGAATCCAAAAACAAGAATGATGTTGCATCTTCCTACTATGGGCTTGCTAAGTAGGCATGACTTCTCCTTATTTTGTAGTTATTTGTGAAGGTATGACTATGAAAATAAATGGTTGCATGTCACGAGGACTAAATTTATGGGGTATTTCATGCAAATTTTGCAATGGACACATGTTGCTTGTCCATTGGTTGAGCAACAATAATAACTTTCTCATCATCTGAGCTCACATAAGTTTTGATCTTGGAAATTGGGCATAGCTTCAACTTATTTTTAGCCATTGATGAAGGCACAATGAACAAAACAAGTGGCCGCAATGGGTGAGGATTGAAATGGTGGGGTGGTCCACAAAAATGTTGCAGTGGAATACATCTTTCTTGTCAATTGCTTGGGGGCAAACAATAATCTTTGCTCAGAAAATAAAATTGCACTTAAAATGATAATATTTTGCTTATAATCAAATTTAGAAGGAATTCTAAATTTTTTCTTTCAAAATTAATATAAAAATATTGGTGACAGCATTGGTGAATCTAACAATACGGATGGACTCCAAAACTCAAAATCTACAATTTTTATTTGCATACGAATTCCAAAATATTCTTCAAAATAGTATTTTATGATGATTTTTTTCCAAATCATGGATTATGGAGAAGTCTCTGGACATTTAGGAGTTGAGCACAATTGCGCGACTACAAAAAGTGAGATGTTAAATGCCCCTCCTTGAGCAAAAGTGAGATGTTAAATGTGACATGTCAGGCATAGTAGGGCCTCTGCTCCCTTCTATTCCCTCTGTCCATTCCCTTCCTCCCTGCCTTTGCCTTGGCTCCCTACCTTGTTTCTCCCCTTCTCCCTCCCTTTCTTGCTTCCTTCTTCCCTTCCTCGACTCCTCTCCTTTGGCCGTAAGTTCCTTCAACCTCAACCTTATGTTTTTGCCTTCAACCCCTAGTTGTCCAAGGCACCAAATTTTTGCATTTCAAATATTGTGAAGTTAAATAAAGCCTATAGAATCAGTTTATTGTGTATGATCTCTAACATGCTTAGTTTGAATTTGTATAGTTACAATTTTCAAAAAATGGATTCAATTTATTAAAATGTTGGCTTTTGTTCAATTTAGAGCAAATTTTGAGAAGCTGAAAACAAGCCTTAAGCATTTAGGGGATAAATGTTTTCTTTTGTATCAAATGTTTTACTTAAAATATCATTTCAAATACTTCTTAAGTACCATTCATTCCAAAAGCATGGCCACAATCTTCATCAATATTTTTCTTAAACAAATCCAACCGTAGGATTCTTTGGTTAACTTGTTCAAGTACATTGTTCCAAGATTATAAAGTGACTTTTACCATCAATTTCAAGTTCAATGCACCAAAATTTAACTTTAGACGTAGGCTTCACTAGCCCTTCTAAAAGGTGAAGGCTTTTGTATTTCAACATTTTTGGAAAAGAAATACGTATGTGCTATAACTTGTCCATGTAGTTGTCAATATGTTAGAAAAGTCAATATGTTCAAAAATCTTTCAATCTTCTTTTCACATGTCAAATCTAAAAAGTTGGTCACCCCAAAAATATATGAGGTTAAAGGGGCCAACATGCACAACCCCAATCAATTTATGGCTTTCCAAAATCTATTCTACCATTTTAAAAAATGGATTTCTTATGTGATTTCTTTCCCCCACAGTTTAGTGTATTTGAGGCTCATTTCCAAGAGCCATCAACACCACAGGAAGTCAAGATTGTAATGGGTATCCCTGCACAAAATCTTGAATCGAAAAATCATAACCATCCATTTTAAAATTTGATCTTTGATGCTAAAATTAAATTTTGAATAGAGTTTTGCAAAAAATTAAACTACTATAAATAGAAAGTTGGTTAGGTTTTATTTAACTTCACAATATTTGAAACGCAAAAATTTGGTGCCTTGGACAATTAGGAGTTGAAGGCAAGGACGCAAGGTTGAGGTTGAAGAAACCTGCAGTCAAAGGAGAGGAGTCAAGGAAGTGAAAAAGGGAGCAGGAGAAGGAGGGAGAAGGGGGAGACGCCAAGACAGGGAGCCAAGGCCAAAAGGAAGGAAGGGAACGGATGGAGGGAACGGACGGAGGGAACGGACGGAGGGAACGGACGGAGGGAACGGACGGAGGGAACGGACGGAGGGAACGGACGGAGGGAACGGACGGAGGGAACGGACGGAGGGAACGGACGGAGAGAACGGACGGAGGGAACGGACGGAGGGAACGGAGGGGTCCCCCTGTGCCTGACAGGCGGTGTGTGCAAAGCCCCTGATGAGATTCTACCTGAGAATCTGCCTTCAAATGGGACGAGACGAGTGACGCTGCTCAGTGCTCGCTAATCAATGATATCAGGACAGACAGGATTGGCTCTACGCAATCGGAGGGCCGGTACTTACAATGTCAATAACTTAACCCCTAAATGCCCGAGGCACCAAAATCTGGTGTTTGCAAAACTTTGAAGTTAAATGAAATCTAACCAAGTTGTTATTTTTAGTTGTTTATATTTTTGGAAAGTTCTTCTTAGAGTTTAATTTTAGCATCAAAAATCTGATCTTGAAAATAAATGGTAGTGATTTTTCTATTCCCAAGTTTGTGCAAGGGTACCCATTGCAATCTTGACTTCCCATAGTGTTTGGAAATGAGCCTCAAATACACTAGATCTTGGAGAAAAAAATCACATTCAAAACTCATTTAAAAAAATTATAGAGTAGATTTTAAGAAGCCATAAATTGATTGGGGTTATACATGTGAGGCCCTTTAATCTCATCATTTTTTTGGTCACCAACTTTTTAGATTTGACATGCAAAAAGAAAGTTGAAAGGTTTTCATAGTTTGAACTTTTTCATGGTTAAACATTATAATCTTTCACTCCATAAGTGATATTGTTGTGTTTTCCTTTCCTATGAGATCTCTTGACATGTCGAGTTTGAATTTGTACAGTTACAAATCCAAAAAAATTGATTCCACTTTTCAAAATGTTGACACTTTGTTCAATATAGAGCAAATTCCAAGAAGCTCAAAATAGGCCTTGGGTATTTAGGGGTTAAGGTAAAGCCACCATGGCAGATATGATCTGTAACAGTATTTGGCAAAGGAAATATTTACTAAAGTGCAAAGATAGAAATGGTGTTGCAGTAAAAAGTTTGGTGAATTTACAGCTTGAACTGAAATTACTATGAATTATGAAAGCCTAAAGTTGGGCTTGACCCATGTCTAATGTCCAAAGTCTTATAAAATTGATCATCGAGAGAGAGTACTTGTAGGTAACTCTGGCATACAAAAAGAGGCACAAGTTTTATCGGGGGGGTGTCACTTAGAGTGTCCATTAAAACCCACATGCAAACAAAACTTTGGACCCCCTATATACTTTTTGAATTTTAAATAAAATTAAATGAAAAATATTAATAGATTTTTCTACTTTGAAAGTTTATGTTTTGAATTATTGATATTTTTATTTGTTAATAATAATTAGTTATAAATTTTTGAAGTAAAAAGATACATTGTAGAACTAAAAAATAACTTTCACATCCTATATTATATAAGAAAAAATTGTCTAAAAAATGAACAAACAATTCCTAAAAATAACTCCCTAATGAAAGCTCATTTTGAGTTGAATATTGATGCAATGGTCATCTAAATGTGTTCTCTAAAAATATTTGAGCTAAAAAACATGCCATTTTAGTGCATTTTTAATCTCTTCTAGAAACCATTCCATATTTTATTTGAGTTTGAAATTTTGGGAGTAGAATCCTATAGTCATTAGTAAACAATGTTCAAAATTTGAAGTTAAAATTATAGTTTATTAGAAACCACTTGTTCACACGTGGTTTGTTGTAGTAAAACTAAGTGCACCCCCTGAGCAAGTTTTGTAGCAATGTCAGAATCACATTAATTACAAAACCCAATTTCTTTAAATTTGAAATTAATACAAATGAATCCCACCTTCTCTTGGATTTGAGACACCAAATTGATTGTCTATGAGGCACTGGTTGGTAATGGGTGCCTCCACCTTACTATTATTACAACCTAGCACAGTGTTTGTTTTGTTTTGTTTTTAAATAAAATGAAACAAATGAAACAAATTTTTTTTTAATGTCTTGAAACATATGGGCAATTTTCATTGATATAGGAAAAAGTGCATAGAACCAAAGGAACAAGGCCTTTGTGGAAATATTTTGTTTTTTCAAAATCTAGAAAGCAAGTAACTCACACTAGCAATTCAAAGGAAACCCAAGAATAGGCGCACAAAAACTAGAAAGCATGCCTAAAGCCAAGCACCCAAGCAAGTAAGCACAATGTCAAAGAACATGGTCACCATCATAGAGTCTACACCCTAAAAGGCTTGGAGGTAGTCCCCACTTTAGTTGAAAGCACCCATCTTAGGGTGAGCCAATTAATGAAACAAAATTTCATTGCAATGAATTTAAAATACAAAGTACCAACCACAAGTAGCATAGTAGAGCGATCATGATAGAAAAAAATAGTACATTTGTTTACTACTTGGAGTATTCCAAGGAAGTATAAGGTAGTATGACCTTAAAGCGACCTTTTAAGGGCTGATTCGCCTTTTTCACAGGTTTCCATGGTCAAAATGATTTTTAGCTCATTTTTCAAGGAAAAATAAATAAATGCAAAACACAACACGAGTAGTTTTGTATTTTTCCAAGCATTTTTGAATTACTTATGAATTTTCAAAGATTCATGTCATAGGCACCTATTTGTGACCATAGGTGTCCCAAAATCTGTCCTCTTGTGACTTATAAAGAAATGTGCAGAAAGCAAAGACAATGATTGGTTATTGCAATAAAAAAATAAATTTTCTTGAATTCATTAACAGACTAAAGAGGTCCATTCAAGGATCACCTTGCATCCACTCTACAACTATCTACAGGATGGTTTAAAGAAGAGGGGCGCTTTAAGGCCATACTACCTCAATACTATACAATAGACCTTAGTATGGGAGACAATATGGGATGTTTAAAATGTATGGTATTTGTACATTCTACAAGTCAGAGAGGATTTTTTTTACACAAATAAAGGGTAATCTTTTTGTAGTACGGAGAGTTCTTTTGATCCTTCAAACCTTATTAACCCTTGAAGGACAGATTTTTTTTTAACAAATAGAAGAACCATTTTATTAAAAAAACCTATACAAAACAACCAAAGGCTAGACAATGAAGAGAAATGAGCATAGACAAAAAATGAGACATAACATAACTACAAAAACAAGTTAAGAAGGGGTTAAAGGACGTATTGGTGATTGTGGAAATCATCCATTTTGGTATTGTGTGAGTTTAAAAAAATTCCAAAGAACTCATTGGAAGTCAAACTACTATAGAAGAGCTTTTCTTTTCATACAAATTTGGAGGATGAATAGTTGCACTTTTGTCTCACAAGGAAAGATTCTTTATCATTCATTGGCCAAAAAAACAGTCGAAACATTGTTAATGGGTCAACCATTAAATGCTAGGACATTCATATTTTGGACAATGAAGAGAGGGCTTCAAGGCACTATTTTATCCAACAAACTTCTTATTCATTCAATGTAATACTTGAATCTTAAAAAAGACAACCTTCCTTTGTAACCAATTTTATGAAATTGTGGTAAATGATATATTTATACGAAGATATAAGCAAAAATATGCAAAAATTCAAAAAAAGATTTGAGGCTTTAAGGGATCAATCCCTTGAAGTGCTCATAAGTCCAATATCAATTTTGAATTCAATTTAGACTTTAACCTTGAAATAGAAATCTGAGAATGTGAATCCAAAAAGACTGAGAATATGAATAAATTCAAATTGCTATAAAATATTGAATTTTAGGAATTTTTCAAAATTTCAAATTGGAAGACAAACTAGAGTTTATAGACTTCATTTCATTAGTTGAGTTCAAATTCAAAAACTATCATTTTTATGAATTTAATTGAGGTTCAAGAGCAAGAAACTACAAATTGCCAAAATACACTATAATAAAAGCGTGAATAAAAGGCAGTTTTAGGTGATCTGTTTATTTTTTAATCCTAATATAATGAAAAATCACAAGCACTTCAATGAAGAAAATTTTGAACACCATCCAAGCAACTATTTTTAAAACAAAAATAGATGACAAATAATTTGTCATCCTCCCTTAACACTATTAATTCCAAAATTATTGTACACAAAATGGTGTCCCAAATGTTTGAAGGTTAAATTGTACTTAAGTTTCAATCTTATATTTTTAATACATTACATGTTATCTATTGATTTGAAAAATCTCTATTAGTTTCACCAAAAATTATAATCATTGCAATTTGTATAATAACAAATGAAAAGTAGGTGGTGAATATAACAAAAAACAATCTAGTTAATTTGGAAAATCTTCAAAAGGCCTAAAAGCAATAAAAAACATTGTTTAATTTTTTCAAGTAATTTTTTTATACCCAAACAACTTTGCTATGATCTTTAAGTTGTAGTATTACTATCAAACTAAATGTAGAATTATTATAATTGATTGATTAGGTTTTGAGAATTTTCATGTACAAAATAATTTTTTTCAAAAGACATTGATATTTTATGAACTTTTTTGTACAAAATCATTGTAATTTCCTTAATTGTAATTTGTACATAATTTATCAATTATATTAAATATAAAAGTGAATTGAAATTTCTTTCATAAGAGTAAGAAATAGTATTTTATAATTTATTGTTTCAAAAAATCAATTTGAATGTAGAAATAAAAATAAAAATACACGATATCAAATATTTTGGATTTGTACTTATAACCTATAGAACTTCCAATTGTAAAAACTAATTGAATTCTTGAAATGAAGTAGAAACAAAAACTTGTTAGACTTTATTTTCTTCATTTAAATCAAATATCAAGAATGTATATCTTGAATGTTATAATCAAGTTGATTAAAGTATATCTACTTTAGGGATGTAGAGACCTCTAAGAATCAAAAGACCACTCGAACATTGGTTGTCTGAAGAAGATTTATTCAAAGAGAGTGAAATTGGTGTTCTCTTTTTGACAAGGTAAAAACACCCAAAACCATTCCTATATCCACTCCGAACAAGTAGATTTCCATTTGAAAATTGTCCCCCAAGGGTGATGGTTGGCTTGAGGTATTACTTTTTGGTCACACTAATTAGGTGATTCTTGTTTAAAACCTTCAAAGTTTGTCTAATTTGTTTATTTTGATCAAGTAATAAAAACCTAAAATGGAAATAAAAATTCCTACACCTCAACATGGTCAACATGTATATTTCTATTGAATTTATTTTTTTCAAAGTAAATTTTTGGACCTATTGATAGAGGTGAAAAAAACTTCTAAATTTTGGAATTTGCAGGCATCATAGTGCACAATTTATTGAGTTTTTATTGATAAAATTAAAATTTTTATATGTTGAACCACAAAATGTAAGTTATATCCAAATCTTTTGTTAAAATAAAATTATTTGATATTCCAAATGCTTGTTTCTAAGGACTTTAGGTACATGTGACAAAACTTACTTTTTCAACTAAAAAATTAACTTAAAATTCTTGAAATTCTTTGATTGTCATGAATTTTTTTTTCTTGACACATTATAAGTGTTGAAAACTAAAACCATGTTTTATGAATTCATACATTATAATATTTAAAAGATGAAGTCATTTGATACAGTGACATGGATTGATATTGTAGTTGAGACAACCTTTTTGGGTACCCAAAGCCGACCATCACCCTCAAAGTGTAAGCCTTTTATGATTGTTTGACTTCTGATTACTTTAGATTTTGGTTTTAGAATTGAACTATGTGCTGGTTTCATTGGCCTAGGGGGGCCACTTTAAAAATTCATAGAAATTACATATCTTGTCCAAAAATTCTAATATTTTTTTTAAATTCATGATTTTCAATTGCTGTTATGGGAAAATATTTTTTCTTTAACAGAATATTCCCTAAACTCTTCTGAATTGCTTATTTTGACGGTTTTGGGTGTTTTCACCTTAATAAGTTAAACCTGATCAGTCTAGACACGCCGCAGCTTGCCGCAAAGTTTCATCATTATCAAGAATGAAATTCATCCGGAGAACTGCATGATTTCATCCATCCACCTCATCCTCTTGTGCCGCTATTCCGCTTCAGTGCTCTTGTTCTGCACTCACAATATCTCAACGTTGGAGGTTTTTGGAGCAGCCCCTTCTACGACGCCCTGAATTGAACGTATCCGCACAATGGCGACCCTGGTAAGCAATTCTCCATCCTTTTCCGTTTCCCTGACATTCGTTTCCATTTCTTGTGTCCATGCAATTGGTCACATACACTAAGATTTTGCAAATGGAATTAACTCCATTTTAGGGTTTGAGGGATTTCGTCTTTATAGATTTTAGGGTTGATCGGCAATGAGGATGTTAGTGCCCGGGGGAGTCTGAAAATGAAAGGAATTGACTTCACTGCACTAGGCCGCAATTGCATTTTCCAAAGGCTTTCTGCGCGATGGTCCAAGGCAATGCTCAGGGTTTAGGGTTTTTAGTGGCGTTGGAGCGTCCTTCCATTTTATGGCGACTGGTTATCTAGCGCGTCCGTCTTCTATTGAACTTCACGAATCCATCTGATTAATTCTTAAAGAAGAAGCATGGGTTTCCTGTTTGTTTAGTAGTTTGAGTGTAGGGGATTCTTTTTTGTCCCAATTTCGATTGCCACACATGCAATTTGCTGAACTGAATCTTGTGATATAGAATTTGAACCCATTTGATTTGTAATTTTCACAGTCCGAGCACTGAATTCGTCATTTTACAACCATGAATCTTTCTTTCTTTAGGGGTGAAGGATTATAGATCATTTGTCATTATCTCCATGTGCTGCTCATATTTTGAGGTTACTTGGACAATGCAGCCCAATCTCATGTCGATGCAAGGACGCAAGGTGGCGAGTGCAGCCATTTCTCGCCTCAGTGGCATGAGCAACCCCGTGGCAAGGACGCAGGCCCTTGGTTTCTCCTCCAGCTGTTTTGCGGCTGGATCTCAGCAGCTGCGCCTTTCTGCGGTGTCAACAGACTTCAGCAATCGTTCCCAGTGGACTACCACTCGTGCTATGGTATCGTCTTCGTCATCACTTGAATGAGATGAATTTCCAGCTCTGTAGTCTAGCACTTTTGTTTATTTGGGGTATCACTCTCTTGAAGAGTTCAACCACTTAACCCTGGATGTCTCCGAGGTATTGGATCAAACATAAAATATGTCACGTTCACAACTTTTCTTATAGTAAGTCTACCAACGAAGAGAAAATAAGGAGATACTTGTGATTTTTTTGTTTTCTAGAATTGAAGAGAGCATGCATTGGTGTTGCAAATAACTCTACTCGAAAGTCAAATCAATCCAGAGGTTAGCAAATACCTAATATGATTTCTAGGACGCTTCGTATTGGATGATAGCAACAGTCGGATGTCATGAAAGGGAGATATACTTGCGCGGCATTTAGGGTTCCACTATTATGTACCTTTACATTCTTGACTAGTGGAGTGGTTGGCAGAGTGACCAAGCTACAGAAGTCAAGACCCAGGCGAAGGTTACAACGAAGTGCTTTTTTGACATCAGCATTGGCAACAAACCCGCTGGCCGTGTTGTCCTTGGCCTTTTCGGAGAGGAGGTCCCTGATACTGTCAACAACTTCCGGGCCCTTTGCACAGGTATTTCTCTGTGTTTGCCGTGATGATTTGAATTTTTTTCTTATGAAACAGTGTTTTTAGTCAAATTAGACTTTCGGTGAACTTCTAAGCGTCATCGTAGAGAGAATCTTCCTTATAGTTCACGGGGAGCGCCCCTCTTTGACATAGGATGATTCTCTTCAGGATACTTTCTTAAAGATCTTGAAACAGATTAACCTTACTGTTACTTACAGGTTGGGCAGCCATTCCGCTGCAGCCATCGGTGATTGACTTGACTGGAGTTTTGTGCCACCTGAAGGCTGTGTTTAGCCTTGAATGGATTGATATGGAATAGTTGAGCGTGTGCCTTGCAGAATGTCGAAGATGTGTATTGGTTGTGCAATTCTGCTGGTGTTTTTTGTTTGTGTATTCAGTGATAGTTTGTCTCTTGTACCCTCATTATTGTTCGTGAAATAATGGATGGGTTAGAATTTTAATTGCTCCTCTCTTATTCTGTACTATTCATCGTTTTGTAGGTGAGAAGGGTTTTGGTTACAAAGGTTCAGCTTTCCATCGTGTAATCAAGAGCTTCATGATTCAGGGTGGCGACTTTGACAGGGGCAATGTACACCTCAAAACTTCCTGCTTTCAGTAGAATCTGTGTAGAATCTGCGTCGGTTTTTTATTCCTCACGACAGTCCCTGACCACTGATTCTTAACCGTTTTAGTGCTGTAGCAATAGATCAACGTGTTAACACCAAAATGACACTGTTTTGTTGCCATTTTAGTGTTTTAATGTGCTTTTTCAGTACGTTTGTGGATCCGAATTTGAAGCAACAGTAGAAAGACACTGCAATGAATGTTGATGTGGCTTTTAAACAATGTCATATTAGTACCAACCCATTAACTATTTGAAGCGACACCGAAAGAGTTGATAGGTAATGGGACGGACTCATGTGATAACTTGTGGCTGTAAGATTCGTCAGATATGTCTTTTTATCCCCGTTATAAGCTTCAGTTTTTTGGTGAAAAACTTGATCGTTTTAATTGTAGGAGAAGCCTGGATTGTAATGAAGTTGCTGCGTCTCTCCTTAGTGAGACTTATGTGTGTAACGCTGTGCAGGGCACTGGAGGCAAGAGCATTTATGGAAGAAACTTCAAGGATGAGAACTTCAAGTGTGAGTACTTTTCTTACGAGTGGCTATTTGAGCTCTGAGTTCTTCCCATCATGGTCTGACTGATTATGATCTGTTGTGCAAATCAGAATTCTATGCATGCAATTTCTCTCCCTCGATTTATGCTCCTTTTACTTATTTTCCCCCTTTAATTCTGACCTAAATGTTCATGTGAGTAGATCATGTTACGTGGGCTCATTCGAATCGTTGGTTGAATATGCAGTGAAACATACCGGACCTGGGATCTTGAGCATGGCGAATGCTGGACCCAACACGAACGGAAGCCAGTTTTTCCTTTGCACTGTTGAGGTGAAGATTATTGCCCCTCTATTGACGGTTGTTTACTCCCGAAGTGTCCAAACTGAAAATAGGACGTCTTGTTTGGAAGCTAATTTCAGATGACCATACCAATTTTCAAACCATTGAATTCTATTGTTGAAATTTTTATTGGTATGATATCCTGATTATATCGGTACCTTCTGAAATGATTTATTTGAATTTCTTTAGATATGGATGTCAGTCACCTTCTCCTCTCATCTGCCTATCCTCAACGCTTGATGTAGGACAGAGGTGCAGATTTTTTTGGACCCCTTAATTGTCGGTTTTGATCTGCTTGAACTCAGATTATCTGCTTCCAAATTGGTGGCATGCTTGCAGTGGTCTATCTAAGCCCCAAAACTTGAGTGGCACTCTTCCAGTTGTGCATTGTGATTTTCTTGTAACCATGATTCTTAGGGATTAATAATGTTGATGCATGAAGCGCTTTGATAATGCTATTATTGAGAACCCCTCTAATGGACAATATGTGGTGCTTATCTTCAGACTCCTTGGTTAAACAACAAGCATGTTGTCTTCGGCCAAGTCATTGAAGGCATGGAT
Source organism: Climacium dendroides (assembly GCA_950106755.1). Lineage (NCBI taxonomy): Eukaryota > Viridiplantae > Streptophyta > Bryopsida > Hypnales > Climaciaceae > Climacium > Climacium dendroides. The sequence continues at coordinate 27,607,964 of OX467086.1, forward strand.
GTCGTGAAGACGATTGAGAGCCAAGAGACGGACCGAAGTGACAAGCCCCTGTCCAAGTGTGTTATTTCTGATTCAGGCGAGCTGTAGATTCGTGATTTCAGAGATAAATGTGAGTTATCTCTGGTTGGCCTTTATGCGGATTAGGCAGTAGACATGTTTGGGTACTGCACTGGAAGTGGAGACCCGATGTTACTCTTAAAATAATGCAGACTATTTAAATCGAGAGCTAAGAGTTTTCTGCCAATTCTGTAAGTCGGGGTCGATCAGTGTATTTCAGCATTTGTCCCCACTGAAGAGGAGCATTGTGTGGTTTTGGCCCTCTAGGTTTATTGCCACCCACTGCCTGATCAACATTATTGTAGACGTCCATGGATGTCTCAGGCGGGTAGGATTGGTAGTAGATTCATAACGGTGACTGGGCAGGTCTCGATGTGGGCGACAGCCTTGCTCACACTTCCCATTAACGACCTGCACAATGACTAGAACGCATGTTAGCAGCTGGCAGTTCAATCCAATGTTAACTGCCGACTGGAGTTTTTCTAGCAAGGACAAAGGGACTCCATTTATTCTGCTCGGCAAATGGTGTTGATTTTGGGAGCAGATTTGCAACGCGTCAATTTACTTCTGCTGCCGATGTTTAGCATAACTGCTCATAATATTATATGCCGAGGTCATGTAAGGTAACTCAGCCTATGACGGGCCAACTTTGGACCAGCCTAACGCAGGCCCAGACCAGGATTTCTTTAGCTGTACATGTGTCTTGTGAAATGTACTTCACAAGAATTTTTTGGCCTGCATTAGGCTGGTCCAAAGCATAGGCCGAGTTACCTTACTCCTTCCCTATCAGTAACAGGGAGAAGAACATGCTTTCCCGGGATGCTGGGCCTTGGGGCTCAATGAAGATGTGGAGCAACGCATTGATGACAGACCCATGAATCAATACCAAGGTGGGCACGCATGTTTGGGGGCAGAGCGGGATCAGAGTTGGGCTAGATAGAGATGGATAAGACCTAGAAGTCACAGAGCCAAGAGGAAACACTGGTGCACAGTACAGTTTTTGGATAACTTAGTTATTGCGGTTTGTTGTGAATCTAATTTGAAAGTCATCAGTGTGACAAGAAAAGAGAAACAAGAAGCTACGCAACGAGTGCGATAGCACTGGCTTGCTCTTTGAGCTTCTGCAAACGCCAAGCCCACTTCCCGTCGATCCAGAGCCCACATTTCACCCGTCCAGACCAATTCTTGCTTGCGGGAGCCGTATTATCCAAACTAATTGCGGATGATTGGTTATCGTCCAGTTGGAGAATACCCTTCGTGCCCAACCAACCAACGATCAGTTGGTTACCTTTGCACAAGAGGTTCAATTCATCGCTGCCCACTTAATTCAGCGGAGTAGTCCAAAACCTCGCCGAGCTTCCGATCCCAGCTCATAGTACGTCGATCTCACTTGGAATGCAACTGAATGTCATCAAGAGAGTCATTCCATGCACTCAACAATCCCAATCCACAAAAATCAGCGCCGGAAGCCGTCCATGTGTGCCGAATTTCAATAAAGAGTAACATCTCGCCCTGTCAATGCCAGCCCTTTCAGAAAAAAAGGAAACGCTCCGAATCCGTGATTCACTCCGTCCATCATTTAAGGTAACGTAACTACCGTTATCGGGATTTCAATCTCACCCCATCATATGATAAAACTAGGCCAGCATCCGTATTCCACGTACTTCCCCCCTGAAGGACTGGTACTGTTGAGTCTTGGCTGGATTACAGAACTGGTTCCGCATTCTACAACGATGATCATCCCTGCAAGGTAGGGTACAAGGTACACCCAATTCCGCCTCTTTCATATTGCGCCACTTAGAGCATCGCCACCGTTTCGCAAGAAATGTGACTCAGCAAAGGTGCACAGCAGTGTTATGTGGTTGCTGTAGACCCGGTGCGATCTTGCTCCCCCAGTCCCCACTCTTCCACGGCGTGGCACCACAGCAACCTCTATTTTGAGCTACTATCCATTGGCGGGTGGGCCACATTGTTGGGCGGACAAAAAGCTGACAATTATTCCTCCAAATACCCCCTAGATTGCAGCTTAGTATAAAAAGAAATGGCATGGAAAGTTGCTGTGCCAAACCATATGTTGAAGTGGGCTGGCCTACATTTCACCATCCCTGAGTCCACGGTAGGGGTGATGCCACTTCAAGGTGCAATAACAACCACGGTAGGGGTGATGCCACTTCAAGGTGCAATAACAACCAGGCCAGGCCTATGTATTCAGCAACAATGGCGATGCTCTTAGTGGGTCTCATGGGTGGTAAAAGAGCCCACTATGTCAGTCAAAACCACCAGACTCATCATAACAACTAATGGGAGTGGAAGAATCTTTTGCTTCAAGGGTGGCTATTTAATCCTTAAAGGATAGGCTTAAAGTACAAGCTAATGACCATGGAAATCATCCTTTTTGGCATTGTGGAAATAGTTGGTTTAAGAAATCCAAAAACACTCATAAGAAGTCGAACTACTATATAAGACCTCCCCTTTTCATGCAAAATTCCAAGAATACATAGTTGCACTTTTGTCATGTACACAAAGATTATGTATCATTCATTGATCCAAAAATGGCTGCAATGTCATTTACGGATCTAGTGGCATGAGTAGATATCCAATGCTTTCAACTTTGGAAACTCATAAAATATTGTGAGTGAAAAAAAATTATGAAACAACTTGGGTTGATTCTACTCTCAAGAAGGCTAGCATTCTAACCATAAAATAAAAACCAGGATTTGAACCATCCATCTAGTAGGGGCAGAAAAAGTGGCGGTTCAGTTGGGTGCTTCTATCTTAGTGAAGCATGGTGGGGACAGTGAATAAGACAAAGGCAACAATAATATGGCGCACCCGGTCAGTGCCACACTTCGAGCGCACACACAAGTCTGTTAGACGATCAAAGCATCTTTATTTGACGTTAAACGGACTATTTTCATCAGAGCAGCTTCTGCCAATCCGCAGGGAGTTGCATGCCGGCTTCTGCTATCCCGGTATACGTAACTAATTTGTATACTACATGTTCCCTGGCCTTACATCTTCATCCAGCATTTTCAGATACAACCAGCCCTACTTACACCAGGATGCTGGAAGTCAATTGCAGACCACTTCCGTCGATTCCTCTGTCCTGATTGTGGCTTGTTCCCGCTTATGCATTGATACCGTAGATACAAATGAAGGCAAAAAAAGAATCTGGTCTCTGATTTGTTCTCTCTGCGTGCCATTCTGCATTTTTAAGGCAACCTCTACAGCTTCGCTTCTGAAGGAGGTGTAATTTGGGGGAAAAGACTTGATTTCAATGGGTCGTCAGCTTTCATGTCCAAGCCAGCTTTCACCCACATATAATGCATCGTCCCTGCAAATATCGCAATGTCGAGGTACACCCGTAAAATATGTCAGCACTGTTAGAACTGCTCAATTTTTCAAGTCAGTCTGGTTCATACCTGACCGATGGAAAAGATCCCATACTATGGAAATCAATAAAGCTAAGAGTTCTAACAAGTTCCAACTTTCCAGATCCAAGATAACAACACTATCACCATCTCTGTATTGACATGTACATTGTTGTACGGTAATCCACAACGTCAGGTGCAACAGTACAACTTCAGGAATAAAATTATGCCATTATGAAAACGACCTCTGAAGGCAACATGAATCTGACAAACAAGCAGGTCAATGGACATTATAACTACCTGGGCGAGGATCAAAGCGAACATCTTCTCCGAACCAGCGAGTTGCATACGCTCTACGGCGTTCAGCTTGCGTAGAAATACCAGGAGCACCATGGACGGCAAAACTATGGTGTATCAAGCAGTCACCAGGCTCCATATCCCACGTCAAGAGTTCATACTTGCATCCCACACAATTTTTAAATTTCATTTGGTACACTTCTCAAGTTCATAACAACCCATGAACCTCCCGCACGCTGGAACTATTTATATATTCTATTCCAGCGTATGAGAAGATTCTTGTCTTAACAATCAAGAAAAACAGAATTCAAACTTGGCATCGAAGTCGTTAGAGGGTGATGATTATACCAATTTCTTAATCGTAGGAGAACTGAACTAAAATTGTAGAAGCGAGTGAACAACGCATTGTTGGAAAAAGATGCCAGGGATACCATGCAAGTCCAACCCATACCTGGTCGCGTTTATTTTCGATATCTGGAATATCAGGTAGTGAGGCAGACTGCTTGTAGCGCTCCTCATCACCTGAGAATGAGGAAATCCTAATTAGGAATGCAATCCAACAAACGTCAGTACTGCATACATAGAAGAATCACCTGCTATTTCTCACGAAAGCTAAAATAGGAACAATGCCTACGAAAAATTCAGCTGCTTATCCAAAATAATGGAAACTATAAGTAATTACAAGCATTAAGATGTAAACGTTGCCTTTTCATTATTCTGCGCTTACAGTTGAATCCATTTGGTATTGCGAAAACCTGAAACACATGAAGCTTAAATATGGCAAGGAATCTAGAAAATATCCCGGACTGGGATGTCCAGTGAATATGTGTTCAGGAGCCTACTTGTGAAGAAGTTTCCACTTGTGGGATCCTTTAACATACTTGACGCAGGAGGATTTGGGGACATGGTCCAGCGCCAGCCACAAAGAAATTACTTGATTACCCTTCAATTGCCAATAGCTGTGGTCATTATGCCACGGCGTAGTCTTGCGTGTGCCGGGCTCTTTCACAAACAGTTGATCATAGAACAACTGAACCTGCTTACCCCTACATCAAGTTCAATTCACACCACTGGTAAATTACCCAACTGAAGTCAACATTGAAACAGTGCAGAAACAACGAAATGAAGAAAAATGTGTCTTTCAGTCTCAACTGTTTTGAGCACATGCCAACCCTGTCAGATTCTCATTAATACATATTGCAGTAGATCCTTGTAATTGTCAGATTAATCGATTTTGAAGCAAGGTGCACATTACCCAGAGCTCCACAGCGACACCTTTATCGTTTAGTTAAGAGGACGTATTCACTCGAGCGATATCAACCCGTGCGGTACGAAGAAGGCGGCATTGCCCAAGTAATAGAGCTTAGGAAGACGAACAAGAAAAATGAGATAACAGAGATGAGATGACCAACCGCATCATGCGCCGAGCTATCTCAGCAGCAGGAGACTCGTGAATGAAGAGCCGCATCGTCTCGTGGCGTCTCCAAAGAAATTGATCATCATGGAAGCGCCCTGGCTGCCACCATATCGGCACTTAACGTATGAGCCCAATACAAAGAGAACATATGACACGGTGAAACTATGAGCTGGAGGTTCATATGCCCGGTATTAAAGTTAGGAGAATGGCAGTAAGATAAACGCGATCCAAATTGGGTTAAAATTGTCACCTCGCCAGGTTTTACATGTTCATCACACAGTGCACCTGCAAAGAAAGCGCAAGAAAGACAATCAGACGCAATGCGTTACTAATCAAATTGATCGGAAACCTCGAATAAGTGGCAGACGAAAATTGTGAAATTAAAGAGACTCTTGCAAGATCTCTGTTCCTGTATACTTTCGGTGAGATCTTCCATAATTAAGTACGTGGACTCAGTAAAACCAATGAAACCGCAATTCCCACTGAAAAGTCGAAACCGTATCACAGGATGACAATACAACCTGGATTCTTCATGTTGTCCTCAGCCGCAGCGCGGAGTTGGTCCAGCCATTCAGGTGGAAAAAGCTGACGCACCACGGTTGCGCCATCCTCCTCGAAACGCTGAATTTCTTCCTCCGAAATTCTGCGCCATATTCCGGGTATTGTTAGTTAAATTAGCACATACTGTCAATACCTAAGCTCACAACACCGTTTCCAACACTCGAATCCAGTTCGAGCTAAATACGCTTAAGCCAACTCCCAAGAACGGATCACCCCAATTCCGTTCGCGATACAGTAAGCAAAAGATGTCATCTGAACTGTAGCTTCCTTCAACACGGTTTTCTCATCATCCTTGTTCTTGATCAGGAGTTCATTCTTCACCCAGAAATTTCTCTGCTACAAACCGGTCTTTTCGACATAAAGAGACAGGCATGCCCGCTTGATCACTGCTCAAGAAAATTACACTTTCTAATCACATCAACGCCACATGCTATGTCATCAGCCGCACAATATCCTACGAAAAGAAAAAGATTCCTGCAGGGGAAGCGAAGCGGAGTACTGACAAGGAAGAGACGGACGAGGACGAGAAGGCGCGGTGAGCAGGCCTGGCAGTATTGTGAAGCCTCGCACCATAGATCGATCCGAGCGCGTGAGCACGGCAAAGCGGAGAGCGCAGCGAGATCGCCATGGCCATAGCCATTGCCTTTTCCGATTTTCGCAAATGACAGCTAATCTCTTACACACAAACGCACCTCCCCCCAAATTGAAATTGGAAGAGATTGTGAGAAATTCTGTGAGAAAGGAACGGGAGGCCGTGAATCTACGACGACCGAGTAAAATTTAGCTAAAGCAGCAGCACCTGAAACACCGTCTAAGCAGGCAATGGTCCTCCCTTTGCCATTCTGGGAACGTTTGTAGGTAACTTCCTCCCAGGGTGTTTTTTTTCTGCCGATTTGGTGTAAAATTGCACCAATTTTTTGGGCCTGGCAGCACACCTATAGAAAAAAAAAATGAAAAAACCCCTATAAATTAAACTTCAAATTTAAAAAAATCTTGGATGAAATCGTCAGATTGTGGATGAAAATAGAATTATGGATATTTGATATGTGCTAACGTGATGTTTTTTATTCATTATGTGGATGAATGTTGAAATTGGGAGCACCACTATTACATTTAATATCGCCACTAGAGCACTTCATAGGAAATGGAAAAAAAAACCTTGCTTCCTCCCTCTATTTCTAAATAATAGTATATGTATTTCCTTTGTAAAAAAAATAACACTGGTAAGGGAGGAGGCTCTGTAATTGCACATATAAGGAAAAAGAGGTGTCTACTAGGAAATCTGTGTAGCCAATCATGTCAAGAATTTTGTGGTAGATGAAAAATTGACAAAGCACTTTGTTCCCCATTTTTCTGAAATTTTGGAGGGGAATTGAAATTACTACTAAATTTTGAAGTCACATTGATGTAGGGCACTAGTCTTGCTCATAGATATAGTATTCAGGAATCATGTCTCATAATAGATAATTTCAGCCGAAAAGTAATTACAATGGTACTTTATGTGGTCCCACAAAATCTGAAATAAATATGACTTCAATACAAAAAGCATCGAATGATAAGCCTATCAAAAATGAAGCTTACCCTACTGTCATTTCATTTCTTATCCATTGTAATTAAAAAGTCCATGCACTTCATTAACTGTATTACTTCTTTATGCTACAAAAATGTAAAAGACATCCAACAACACAATACGTTCAAGAGAGTGTGTATTATGAAGTTATCAAAGTTAAAAAATGGAACATGTGCACTTTCATTTCCTACAGATATAGTTGAATTACATTTTTGAAAATAGTTTGCACAATTAACGCCCGTCCTATATGGTCGATTGAAAATGACCCTTCAACATTTGAGCCTCATACCTTACTCCCTCCATCCCCAAATGATCTTCCTGTTAAACAAAATCTTCCGGATTAAGCTTGAAAATAATAATTTTTAAAATCCATTTTGACCTATAAGTAGAATTCAATACCTTCCTATTGTTCTTGAAATTTTAGTTTTGGATTAATTTGCAACATGTAGTTTGGGAATGCTAAAAAGTGTGATTTGAGGGATCTTTGGAGGGAGCACTGGTGGCCATTGATTTAGCCAACACAATAAAGCATATGCCTGTCTTTTTTGTAATGTCTTGCCTTGTCATCATTCCCACATTGACTAAATCATTGGTCAATCACAATATATGCTTGTACATAAAGGCTATCAATCAGTGCATGCTTGAATTAGGCAGGTGCTTGGGAAAGTATTTGGATATTGATTGGAAGGGGATGGGGCCAATTTGGACTTTGATCTTAAAATAAATTGCCAATCTATAGTAAAGTACTATACAATTCTCATTTTTGGGCCCTTCCTCCCATGTTGCATCAAAAAAAAACTTTTGGGAACAACAAATCCAAGACAACATGAAGATTGTTTGGGAATGGAGGGAGTAAAGAGTTTGCTTGGGAGGGACTTACCAGTTAATTCAAGGATTGGAGGGGGGGAGGAACCATACATGTCAATTCTTGCATCATGTGTCACGGACATACTATACACTTTAAATTTGAAAATGAATGTTAGCTTTCATTTTCCTACTTTTATTAATTATTTGTCCAAGTGATGCTAGACCTCCTATTTGCCTATGGTAGTTTGGTAACTTCTAGCTCTATATGTATTCTTGAATGGAATTTTAGTCATAAAATAGTTCTTTTCAAAATTGAGCTTAACTAATGAAATGGAGTTTATTAAGTCAAGTGCACTTTCCAATTTGAAATTTTGAAGAAATCCCAAAATTAAATATTTTTGCAATTTGAACATTGAGTCTACAACCAAATTTTATTAATTTATTAATTATATAATGGCACAAATATTTGATTCACACCATGATGTTCTACACTATAATCTTTGATTATTTTTTTCTTCAAAGTTTCATGGTAATCCCAAATTTTTCAAAAAAAAATTTAAGAAATTATAACTTAAATAAGGCATGTGAATTTATCTCTAAAAAAAATACAAAAATTCCTTCATAAATTGTCATGAAATTGGAGACAAAGAATTTCAATGATCATTTTAGTGGTCATAAACCATTGCTAGAAAACTAGGCTTGCTACTATGTGAATTTAGAATTATGAGCCCATGAGCCTTGGAGCGTAGGTTTTTATGTTATAAACACCTTCTATGGTTATAGGATATTTATATTATAGGTGTTTACATTATAGGTATCTATGTTATAAATAGTTTTTATAATTATAGAATATTTATATTATAGATATCTACATTATAGTTATCTATGTTATGGACATTTTTCATGATTACAAGATATTTATATTATAGGTGTTTATTATATAGGTACTTATATTATAAGCACCTTCAATAGTTATAAAGTACCTACTTACACTACATGGGCTTAAGATTCATGTAACCTTCAGATTTTTGTTTTTTTTAGTCCATTTGACTTTGGAGTGTAAAAAGAACTTAAAACTTGATCAATTTACGTTGTTAGGTCGAATAGCCGTGTAGAAAGCCTTGTAGATTGGAAAGGCTATTTGACAGCTTTAGAGATTTAGAAAGTGGTCAAGTTAATAGATTTGTAGGAGGTCAAATGGACATGGCAACTCTTCCTGTGAAGAGTTGTCTTCCTTTTTGGGACTATATGTCCAAATGTCGATTTACATTAGAGAGAGTTCTTACCATCGTTGTAAGACTGACGGTGTACATTGGCTTTCTTGCAAACAAGCTTACAACGTGTTTAATTTGAAAAATTGTTTATTTGCTTGCACTTGTGTGGGTGCAGTTGTGTTAGTTATTGGACAGGTAGTCCATTTGAATATTGGCAATTTGCTTGTGAGTCTGGGCAGGAGGTCCAGTTGTCAGTTGTGAATTTAGTCGAATTACCTGCAGTTGCTTGTGTGAACGGAGGGTGCGGTCTATTGGACAGTGCGAGTGTAATTTGTATATGCAGGAGTTTGTGCAGTTGAGTTGACTGATTGTAAAACTATTGTATTTGTGAATGATTGTTGAATTGGGACTTATTGAGAAGTTTGTAAATTCTTGGTCGAGTCGACAGTGTAGTCTGGCTTGTCTCGTAAATTGATTCATTGTCTAATTGCCTTTGGTGTAAGGCTGAATATGATGCGTAGATTTTGAGTCCAATTGACTCTGTTGTGTAGACTATACACAGTTGAGTGTATGTCAAGTTGATGTGTAAAACATTTTATAAAATTGTGTGAATGTATAGTCTAATGGATCCGGTGAATGTAATTGTGAGTCAAGTGAATAATGTTTTGTCTAATTGACTAGATGTTACTCCGTATATGCTCGTTATAAACTGAGCTTGTTAAAGATTTGAAATTGTTCTACTTGGGAGAGAAGTGTGTAATTGAGATAGTGAGTCAATTAGCTGTGGATCACCTGAGGTGTGGACTGCAAAGCGGACGAAGTCAATTCGACTTGGGAGAGTAGCCGGCAGCTTTAGTTGGAAATCGGTAAGTTAAAATTACGTATGTTTCGTGTTGGTTGATGTCGTCAATTAGACTAACCAAGGTTAGATCATCACGAGACCATTTTGTCAATTTGATTCTGGTTCGGCTTTGGTATCGATAATCCAGATGTTGGCACAGCATCTAAGTTTGTCTAGTTGACAGTGAAGGTTCGTGTCTACCATTAGGGGAACGATTACGAAAATTGATAAGTTAAAAGTAGGTGTAGAAATTTGATATATTGTGAAATTGTTATGGTTGAAGCAATAATGTCTGCTTTGTGTAATTCGACTCAAATTATGTGCAAACTGTATGTTGTGTGAATGAGTTTGCGGTTCAATTGACATTATTTGTAAAAGAATTAATATGCAATTTGTCAATTTGATATCTGTGTGAGTATTAGACTGGTAACTTGATAAAATGTTCAAGTCTATTTGATCAACTGAATTACAATTGAATTTGCACTATTAAATTTGTTATGACAATTTAGTGAGTCTAATGGATGTAAGTTAATTATCAAACCTGTCTAGTTGTTGTGGAATTAACAGACAAGATAAATTACCACATTCAAGTTATAAAATTTAGTTCATGTTGAATGATGTTAATTGATATCAATTAGATTGGTATTTTAGAATTTGACCAAACACGGTCAAGTTACGGACCAAACACTTTGGTTGTTGTAATTGTCTTCCAAAACACCAACAAAGTTGGTTGACTTCATTGTAAAAGAAGTCAAGTCGACTGAGTCCTTGTAGTAGTAGCTGGTCGACTGTTCACTTGCGAGTCGACTTGTACACGGTCATAGGGTCTAGTTGCAGTCGATTGGCAAATTGACCCAACCTCGAATGGCTGGAGCAAAGCTGGAAAAAGAATTAAAGAAAAATTGACCTTAAAAAGACAAAACGAAAAGTGGTGATTTAAAGAATTTCTAAAATTACAGGAAAGTTTTTGAATTAAAATTGTAAATTGAAATAATTTCTGATTAAATAAAATTAATTGATTGATTGATTTTGATAAAAGAAAATTGACCAAAAGAATAAAAGAAAGGAGTGAAAGAAAAGAGAGAAATATATAAATAAAATATTATAAAATATATTATAAATATGCATTTAAGTGGCTAGAGCATGCACAACGAATTGACGATTCCCTGCAAATTGACAAGAGATTCAACCCAGCCACACACTAGGTAGGACTGAGACGCATACATTTGAGTCTATAATAAACATTATATTTTTGGACTGAGAAAATTGACCTTAGTAAATATCCTTGGGTTTTTATTTTATTAAAATGTTGAGAAAGCGTTAGATAAGTATTCCAAAAGCAAACTAAAGTGACCTTAGTCACACATATGTTAGACTACTTGACCTTTCCTTAGGAAAATGACCCCCTATACTAGTTTTCCCTGGGTTTTGTGAGTGGACAAGATCTACATTACATTTTGGCGCCGCTGCCGGGGAAAGGTCCTGACTAACGGTGGCTATGATGTAAAGTCGATTTTCCTTTATAGTGTTTTCAAAATTGAATTTTCAAATTTAAAATAGATTTTGAAAAATATAATTTTGAAAATAAAATATGTATCTTTCATTCTAGGAATAAGACTAATATGAAATGACATGTATTTTCCACATTGAATTTTTCCTTATAATTTGAATTTGGAAAATCTTGAACACAACCTCATAGGGATAAAAAAAAAGAAAAGGATAGGAATATTTGTCATTTGTAAAAATTAGAAAATTGTTTTAGAATAATGAGAGATAGATACTCTCAGCCTTAAAATGGGTCAATGCACACAAATTAGTGAAGAAATAATAAACGAGGTTATAGCTGATATTTTTCCTAAGAATGATAAAGAAAGAGTAGAACCTATCACTATTCAATATAATAGACCCATACCTTTAGAAACATTTTTGAACAATAATTGTATCCCTAACCCATTAAAACCATATACATCAAATTCTGAACGTGAAAATTTTAAAGAAAGTAGGTCTTATACAAGAGGAAAAATCCTAGGACTAAGGGAGGGAAATCATTGTCATTGGTGTGGAGAAAGTGGACATATCAAGAAAACTTGTTTTAAGAAACAAGCTTTAGATAATACCAAGGGAAAATCTCCTAACACCCATTCCTTCCATTATCCCACTTGTCCTAGTAGACCTAGCCAAATTGCTAAACCGATAATTCCTAAAACACCACATATTTCTTACGATTTAGATTTTGAAATAATACTAAAAGGATTGAATCCTTTTGGAAAACCAGAGATTCCCCTAGACAAATTGCTTCAACTTAGAGCTGCTGTTAATACCCTAATTTATTTACATCCATCCCAACAAGAGGTTAGGAAATTTAGAGAAAAAATTGTTTTAAAAAGTTATAAACATAAATGAATAAAAATGGGTCATTTGTTTCCATGGGAAGCGCCTGAAATAGTAGAAGACTTCTATTCAGGACCATGTCTTTTTATGGCCTTATACCGTTTGTATAAAAATGCATATTTTGGCCAAGGTTTCCAACTTAGTGGACACCATATAAAAGACAAGCAATTAAAACTTAGAATAGAAAATTTACCACTCGATATAAAAAAAATTATCTTTGGAAAAATTTGGGAAAAGCTGGAATCGAAGAAAGGATTTATAGTTAAAAAAGGTGAATTGTTGTTAGATTTTTCTTTACACTATTTGCTTCAACAATACGGGAAATTTAAAACACAAAACAAAAACAAAATCCCACAGGCTTATGCTGCTTGGACTGGGAGTAAAATTTTAGAAAGAATCTATAAATTTACTTACGGTCCAATAAACCCAGCCATAACACCGTTGATACCAGACTTTATGTGTAAAGAAAAAGCTAATTCGATGAGTCCTTTTAGTCTAATTTACCCCACTACTTTCGATTACGTTAACTTGTAGAAGTGATATCCTATACTGTTTGCCAAAGCAGTAAGTACCTGCTATAAGACCCTAAGTTTGAGTGAAAGGGATAACTCGGTGAACATTGGGTGCCCATTACCTCAAAGTTGAGATAGTGTGTCCCTAGTGTTTCCCGGGTTTTGTCTCGCCAAACAAAACCGTTATTTTTTTTTAGAATCTATGGCCTTTATTAGATGTTAGATCGAACACCTGATAGATTATTAAAAGAGGCTTGTGAACCATTGAAATGGTTCACATTATGAAAATATAAAAAATATGGAATATAGGTTAAGTTTTTGAATTAGAAAGTGCTAAAATTCTAAATTACACTAGTAATATTAGTTAATAGGTTTTTTAATATAAATGTTGAACTTAAACCTAAAACTACATCCAAATTATAAATTAACGGAAAAGTGAACTAAAAACAAGACTTAGAACTAAAAACAAACAAAAAACAAGATAAAAATTACAAAATGGGATAAACATAATGGGTTCATAGGGAATTAGTAAGCTTAAAATCAATGTTTAGACACCTACATTGGAAGAAAACCACTAATTTAGAGTAAAAACAACAAAGTAAGGGCATTTTTAATATGAATTAGGGTGGATGAAAGGGTTAAGAATGTAGTTAGTAGGAAGGAGAGGATGAAGGTCGAATTAGAGTTAGGAGCTCATTCTCTCTTTTCTCTCTCTTGTCTCTTGTGTGTTTTTTGGGGTGTATGTGTGAGGGAAGTGAGAAAATTGAGCAAGAGAAGTTAGGAAAATGATTCTAAGGAATTAGGTTAGAGGCTTAGCCAATTTGTCGAGTAGGTTTTCACCTTGGGAGGTAAAGGAGAGGTGAGAAAGCGAATTTACCAAGGTCAGATGGAAGAAATGGTTTTGAGAAGAGAAGGAAGAGTTAGGGTTTGAAAGGCTTAGAGGGTCTTCCAACTTTGGAGAGCGATTGCGGACGAGTTGCAAGGCAAATGGGGCTGAATTTTGGAGAGGTGTTGCGCCCTTAAGTTAGCTTTCCAAAGAGGTATAACTTGCCCAATTCAAAGCCAAGATGAAGATGGGGCGGCCGGATAAGTGGAAGAAGGTTAGGTGCTGCCTCAAGAGAAGTCTGCGAACTTTGGAGAGCGATTGCGAACGGGATTCAAGGCGGATGGGGCTGAATTTTGGAGAGATGCTGCGCCCTTAAGTTAGCTTTTCAAAGAGGTATAACTTGCCCAATTTGAAACCAAGATGAAGATGAGGCGGCCGGATAAGTGGACAAAGGTTAGCTGCTACCTCAAGGGAAGTCTGCCGACTTTGGAGAGCGATTGCGAACGGGATTCAAAGCAAATGGGGCTGAATTTTGGAGAGATGCTGCGCCTTCAAGTCAGCTTTCTAACGAGATATAGCTTGCCCAATTTGAAGCCAAAATGAAGATGGGGCAATTGGATAAGTGAAAGGAGGGCAGCTGCCTTGTTAGCGGTGAATGGTTACTTCCCATTTGCATCTTGTTGCTTGTATTCCACCATATGGAAATGTAATATTGATTACAATATGCCTTGGTAATATGCCATGTGAGTGGATGTGTGATTGAGTTGCACAATTTTGTTTTGATTGAGTTCAATTCAAGGACTTCATTGGGATGCAAAATGAAGGTCAATGCATGGAGAAGTTCTAGTCTTGTGGGAAGGATGGATGTGCTGTAATTAGCTTTTAGGGTCCAATTTGGCCCATTTTGGGTCCAAATTAAGAATTTGTGGTGAAGATTTTGGGTAGTAAGTTGCCTTGACCTTCAAGAATAGGTATTAGAGCAATTTAGGATGTTTTAGGCACACATTTGGATGATCTAATGGTGTTGTCCCTATCTCAAATAAGTTGGCTTAGGTAAAACAAAAATGTCAAAATGAACAACCATTTTAGAGTCCATTGCTTGGAGGCGTTTAGGTTAGAGAGTCCCATACACTCCTCTTCCGGCCCAATTTTGTGAAGGAGTTTTACCTTAGGGTGAAATTCACTCACAAGGCTGCTAAGAAAATAACAGATTGGGGAAAACCTAAACATAGGAGAAATCCCTTTGTGTATGTCAACCCTTGTTTTTCACCTCCTACATTACCTCATGCTAGAATACCTTCTAGTCCAATAGAACCAAACACCTCAGAATCAATTAGATAGTTTCAAAATTTGATTGCTAATTCACAATTGGATGAATCTCCAAGTGAGTTGGTTGAGTTTGATGTTGATTTTGAGATTAGTTCTACTGTACTAGCAAGACTTGAGGAGTCCATAAGAGATGAAATTTTAGGACAAGGAACTCCTGTAGAAGATACTGCTACCACATTAGAAATAATAGATCGTGCAATCACACCTATTACTGAATCTTTGGTTAGCAGGACATTGGTTTATTCACCACAGAATACCCTAGAATCTACACTCCAAAGTGTTTTCACTACTCCAACCACACTTGCACCTGTAGAATATTATTTTCCCACACCAGATCCACAACATTCTGAAGCCAATGCACTTCTCACAGAATATTTGAGAAATACTTGGAATCAAAGTGGTCGTGATATAGCCAATAGATTAGAAAATTATCTATCACTTATATATCAAAGCCTAAGAAACTCAACTACTAATTCCGTTACCTTAGAAAGTCCTGAGTCCCCACCACCATTGGTAGTACCTGAAGAAAACTTTTTAAATTACAATTACAATGAAACTATAAACCCTTTTAGTTTCCAAACTCCTCCATATCAACCGAATTTAGATCCTTACCAACCTTCACCACATCCAACATATCAATCAACACTAACTCTTCCCGATACTTTGGATTTGGAAATAGAAACCTCAAACCTAGAAGAAGGTACGTGGGTTGATACTTACCATATGGCCCACCAACGGCCGTTAAATCTATTTACACCTCCACAATATTATGGTCAAGCAGGCTCAGATCCTGACCACCATTTGAGCAAATTTTATGTAGTCTGCACTACTAATATGATTCCCGAAGAAAGTTATCTTACAACCTTTCCCGCTACTCTTTTGGATATTACCCAAGAATGGCATCAGACCAATGGTCCTTTTAGAACTTGGAATGCCTTGAGAGATGCTTTTCTAGCTCGATTCAGACCCTTGGCCTTTACGGAAAGTTTGCAAGAGAGATTAAGAACCATTAGAATGGCATTAGGAGAAAGTGTTAATAACTATTATAGTAGGATGGAGTATATTTTACAACGATGGACTGGTCATGGGATTCCTGACGCTTATTTAACGGGAATATTTGTGGGAGGATTGTATCCCCCAGAATTCAAAATTGCAATAAAAGAGAAGAATCCCATAGACTTGGCCACCGCAGTACAATATGCTAAACAGTATGAGGAAGCCCGAATATGAGAAGATCAAATGGCTACCATTGATTCTAGTTTGTACCCCTCGAACTTGGTATATCCACAAATAGGAATGCAAGTTCCATCCTATCAACCTCCACCATATTCACAACCACCACCTCTTAGAACCAATCCTACTCAACCTGCAGTGATTATGCCTGCAGCACCTGAAGTAAAAGATTCCAAAACTGACCTACTCAATAAGTTAGTAGAAGAAATGGTTGACTTAAGGGTCCAAGTTACGAATGCCCCAAATAAAAGACCAAAACCTACTGACACCAGAATTAATGTTTGGTGTAATAACTGTCAAGGGCATGGCCATTTGCCCTCTGAATGTCCCTCCCCTACCACTGGTGATGTTGGTTTAAGACCTCATTGCAATTTTTGTGGAGGAAACCATCCAACTAATAAATGTTGGAATTTAACATCCCTTAAGAAAGGAATAAATGTAGTAAAACAAGTCTTATAAGTAGACTCAAATAAACCTTGGGTCAATAAAACAGACATAAATAAGAGGCCCTTTACTAGACCCAATGTTGGTCCACCGTATAAACCTAATGATAATCGTCCTCGTTGGAACGATACCTATAATCAACCTCCAGTTTGGAATGGACCACCGTCCAATCCTAACACTCATCGTTATGGACCACCAATACAAGGAAAATATCCTGTGTGTTTTAACTGTGGTGAAATAGGACATTTTAGAAATAATTGTCCTAACCCTAAAAAGGAGGTTGGATATACTCCTTATTGTGGCAGATGTCGTCAACTAGGTCATGTACCTGAAGATTGCACTGCCCCACCTAGAAAATTTCCACCTTTAGAAAGAGACTATCCTAGGCCAAAGCAAGTACAGTTTCAGGAAGAAGGAAATTCTAGACCTTCAAATCACATTTCTCATTCTATACTAGAACAAGACTTGTATCCGGATACTGTCTTTGTAACTACTAGAGCCACAAAGGCTAAAGAAAATCAAATAGAAAAGTCTATAATAGATAATCATGATAGTGAATTGGAATTAACCAACACGTTTGTAGGTGATAATCCCATAATTATAGAACCAACAAAAGAAAAGGAAGTGATTCCACCAATTGTAACACAAGTAGATCCAAACCATCCCTTTAAGGAAATAACTTGGAAAGAAAGGCAAGAAAAGCTTTTAAAGGAAAAGCTTAGTAAACCAATGACTTTACCTTTAGAAACAACAAATCCGGAAGTTCAATTGCCTATAATTCCTAATACTATTCCAAGTTTTTACCAGATACCTGCCAAACGTATCAATCCTAAACCAAGTTTTCAAAATTCACAAGGTCCATTTAAACGTAAAATTCCAAGGACAATGAAATTAACTTTGGGCATGGAACCATACGATGTTATGGCAAACCTAGATAAAATCCAACCCCAAATCACCCTGAAACAACTTTTAGCTATATCACCAAAATGTAGGAGTGATTTGACCTCGTCTCTAATAAGGAAAAGGACAAAACCTGTAGAGATTCATGAAATTTCCATGGATCCAAGAGCACCAACTGTCGATGTCATCATTGATGGTTCCTTAATTAGTGGAGTTCAAATCGATAGTGGATCTAGTGTTAATCTTATGAACTTTGAAACTATGGAGGAATTGGGATTAACAACTATGACCTCTACACCTATTATTTTGAGAATGGCAGACCAAAGTAGAGTCAAACCTTTAGGTGTGTTAACCCAGATAGATACAACTATTGGGGGAATAGAATATAAAATAGACTACGTTGTATTCAAATTGACAGAGTCTATTTCTTCCTATCCCATTTTATTGAGTAGACCATGGTTATATTTGGCCAAAGCCAAAGATGATTGGGGAAAGGAAACTTTGATTATTGGAAAAGGAATAAATAAAATTGTACTACCACTTTATCCAATTAAATATAGGGGTGAAACTCAAAACGATGAAACTAGTGTTACAAGTGAAAACCAATTAGACACTGAGAGTGAAGAAAGTGTAATAGAACCAACTCAAAAGGTTAACAAAGAATTACCTTATAAAAATATTGGTTTAGGAGAATATTTCACACCCTTAACTCATGTTGAGGATTCAGATGATGCTATCTTAGCATGGGAAAATTCTGAAGTCCTAAACATCACAGTAGATCAAAATTCAGAATTAGAACCTAAAACACAATCTGACAATCAAGAAGTAGAAGATCTTTTTGCTTATGGTGATCCCACTTTTGTTAGAAAGAAAGCTTTTAGAGAATCCCTACATACACCTTTACAAAACATGAATTTGGGAACTAAAGAAAATCCACAAATTATCAAAGTCTATTCCCAAATGACCAAAATTGAATTTAAGTATTGGTATAGATTCTTTAAAAGACATAGAAGCTCATTTGCCTGGAGTTATGCTGACCTGAAAGGCGTACCTCTAGATGTTTGTGAACATAAAATAATTCTAGAACTTGACGCAAAACCAGTTAGGCAGAGACAATATAGAATGAATCCCAAGTATTCCCTTATGGTCAAAGAAGAAATTGACAAACTGTTAGCTTGTGGATTTATTTTCGAAGTCCCATATAGTGAATGGGTTTCACCAATTGTCATAGTACCTAAAAATAATGGAAAACTTAGAATATGTCAGGATTATCGAAAATTAAATAGTGTAACCAAAAAGGATCACTTTCCTTTACCATTCACATATACACTACTAGATGGTGTGGTTGGACATGAATGTTATTCATTCATGGATGGTATTTCGGGTTATAATCAAATTCAAATAGCCAAAATTTATAGGTTGTTGACAGCATTCACTACCGATTGGGGAATATTTGCCCATACCAAAATGCCTTTTGGTTTGTGTAATGCCCCAGTGACTTTTCAACGATTGATGACTATAACTTTTCAAATGTATTTGAGAAAATTTATAGAAATTTTCTTAGATGACTTCTGTGTATATAGTACAAAAGAAAAGCATGCTGAATGTTTGGAAAAATGTTTTGCCCAATGTGAAAAATATGGTATTTCCATAAATGTTGCAAAATCCCAGTTTGCTTTACCTTTTGGCAAACTAGTTGGGCACATTGTTTCTAAACAAGGCATTGCCACGGACCCTGATAAAGTAGTTGCGATAGTCAAATTGTCACAACCTAATACTATTACTGAAGTTAGAGCCTTTTTGGGCCATGTTGGGTATTATAGACGCTATATCTATAAGTATGCCAATATAGCCCAACCTCTAACTGAATTGACCAAAAAGACAGAAACACCCTCTGTTTGGACTGAGACTTGTACAAAAGCATTTGAAACATTAAAACATAAACTTACAACTGCTCCAGTCTTAATTCCACCAGATTGGAATAAAAACTTTGAAGTTTATGTTGATGCCTCAAATGTTGCCATAGGTAGTGTTTTAAGTCAGAAAGATGAAAAGGGTCATAACAAACCCATATATTTTGCAAGTCGTCAATTGGCGGCTGCAGAAAAGAATTACACAGTAACAAAAAGAGAAGCCTTAGGAATGATCTTTTCTATTAAAAATTTTTGCCATTATTTGTTGGGTTATAAATTTACTTTTCATGTAGATCATGATGCCTTGAAATACATGATAAATAAACCCCAACTTAGTGGTCGAATCGCTAGATGGGTCCTACTATTATAGGAATTTAATTTCACTATTCAAGTGAGACCTGGAAAGAGTCATGCTAATGCTGACCACTTTTCCAGGATAAACCAAGAAATAGGTAGTGAACCCATAAATGATGAATTTCCGGATGCTACATTATTCCAAGTAGAAATTATACCTACAGAATATGCAGACATTATCCATTTTCTTTCTAAAGGTCAATTTCCCTTAGATTACACAGAAAAACAAAAGAAAATGTTAGTCTATAAAGTAGCCCCATATACTTTGATAGGGAAAACCCTTTATAAGAAAGGAAAGGATGAAATTCTAAGACGATGTATTAACCCAAGTGAAGTGCCCCTTATTCTACAAGGATGTCATAGTGACATTTGTGGAGGCCACTTTGTTGGATTAGTTACAGCTCACAAAGCCTTACAGTCTGGGTATTGGTGGCCTACCATGTTTGCTAATGCAGCAAAATTTGCACGCAAATGTGATCCTTGTCAGAGAGTGGGAAAACCCACACCAACTACGGCTATGCCCTTAACTCCCATCCTAGCTCAAATTCCATTTGAGAAATGGGGCATAGACTTTGTAGGTCCAATTAATCCACCAAGTAGGAATGGACGAAAAAGATACATTCTTGTGGCCACGGAATATGTAACAAAATGGGCTGAAGCTCTTGCCATAAGAAATTATGATGTCGATACTGTACCAAAATTTCTAATATGAATTTATCATTACTCGGTTTGGTTGTCCTAAAGAGTTAGTTAGTGACAGAGGTACTCATTTTATTAATGATACCATTGCTAAATTGACAGAAAAATATTTTATAAAATATAGGAAAACCAGTCCTTACCATCCAAGGGCAAATGGCCAAACAGAGAAAATTAATGGTATTTTATGTAAAATTATAACCAAAACAGTGCAAGGATCTAATACCGACTGGGATGCAAGGATATTAGATGCTTTGTGGGCTTATAGAACAGCCTACAAAGTAACAACCAAGAACATCCCTTTCCAGTTAGTCTATGGCCAAGAGGCTATATTACCAATTGAATTGGAAGTGCAATCTCTTAGAATTGCGATAGACCATAGACTGGGGAATGTAGAATCTTTGCAAGAAAGAATGGTCATGTTAGAAAAATTGGATGAAACTAGACGCCAAGCATATTTCAATACTTTGGCCATTCAAAACCGTCGAAAAAGTTATTATGATAGCAAACTTAATCCAAAAAGTTTGCAACCAAATGACTTAGTATTACTATTTGATAGCCGTTTTCATAAATTTCCAGGCAAGTTTAAAATGCGTTGGTTTGGCCGGTATAAAGTTTTAAAATCTTATCCTAACGGGTCAGTCGAATTGCAAGATTTTGCGGGCAATATTCATTCCACGAGATATAACGGATATAGACTTAAACCATATATAACTTGAGGACAAGTTATGGTTTAAGTGGAGGGCACCTTGAAAAATTAGAAAATCTTAACGTGTCCGAAATTTTCGCTCTAAAAAAAAAAATTTTTTAAATTAAAAAAATTAAAAAAAAAATTAAAAATTTCAATATTTTTATTTTTATTTTTTATAATAAATTTTAAAATTAAAGATATATATATATATATATATATATATATATATATATATATATATTGTTGGGCAATTAAAACAAAAAGAGAAATAAATAATCAAGTTGACATCATTGCAAAAAAAAGGGACAATAGAAGGGAAGTGTGGCAATAATTAGTCGGAATCAACTCGACTAGTAATCATGTCTATTCGCGGGAATTGGACGCCCTATGACCGCGTTGGCGGCGTATGTCAGTCGAATTGCCCCTTCTCATCTCAATTCCGTTGTCAAATTGCCAAGATTCAATTTCTGAGTCGAGTTGCTATGAGAGTAAGCTTTGCGTTAGCAACTTGCTCTTTCCATTGTGTGGCGTGTTGATTCCAGAAGAAGAGGAGGTCAATTTAACGAAGGCGCGCCGCGAATCGACTCAAGTATGAATGTTTGTGGAAATTTCAATTCGAAGAGTTGATATTCTTGGCAGATATGGTTGAAATTTTGTCAAATTGAAAACCCTAGGGCAAATAGACAAGGTAAAACACATTGCGAGTAGAAACAGTCTTGAAAACTTAGTAATTTGTAAGAAATTTCAAAGTTCTTAAGAAATGTGCACGGCGCGATTTAAAAAAAAAATCCTGTGGCATCGAAAATCGCAATGAATGGATTGTCAAATTGCTGAAAATTGCTTACATTTTGCGGTCAAATTGTAACAGAAACCAGGGCACGTCGACTCAAGTGGACAGAGGGCGATTTGTGAGGAAAATTTGTCAAAGCTGGTAAATGTAAGATGCTCACATTGTGAAATTTTGCAGGTCAAATTGACGATGTTTCAAGCAGTTGCATTGTCAATTAGATAGAACTGCTGAATTGATGAAGAAGTTGATGAATGGAGCAAATTGCCTGAGTGTTTATTAAATTTCTCAAAGAATAAGTCGAGTTGTAGACAGATTGATGGATTTCCTTGTTGAATTGATTTGGTACAGATACTGTACTGCATCTTTCAGACAGCCGAAGCAAGAAGAAGCTCTTTGGATAGCAATTTGACACTGTGAGAGGTGACCTCTACGGCCAATAGTCTTGGTTAGTTTTCTTCCAATTTCAATGATCAAATTGCAGGTTTAATTGGTTATTATAAAATGTGGAATTTGGTCAAGTTGAAAGGTGAGAGAACATGATAAAACCAGGAGTGTAATTTGTGGTTTCAAGTCTAAATTGCCAGTCTTCTGTTTGAGAGAAGAAAGGTTGGTTTTATAAATCAAAATGGCCGAGAGCTGTCTAAGAGAGAACATGATAATTAAGATTGAAAATTACCAATTTAAGTCTAATTACAGAGTCTTCTTTTATCACAATACAACATGATAACTAAGAATAAGTTTCAATGTCTAGTTGCCAAGGTTTTGTTGAGTAGAAGATGAGGGTCTAATTGACAAAATTACCATGAGAAGTCCTAATGGAAACATGATAATATTACGAGTGAACATTGCCAAGTTATAATCTAAATTTTTGATCTTCTACTTTGAAATGGAGTCTAATTGATTCTGCTTGGATTGATCATTTTCCTTTGGATTGGCCATGTGATGTCTTCCAAACTGTGAGAGAATTTTGACACTGTCTACTGAAGAAAATTGCCGAGAATAGCTGACAAATGGTCAATTGACAGAGTTTTTCCACAAAAGGTATGAATTCAAATTGCCGAGAGATCTTTGCTTACAATCTTGCAAGAGTGTGTGTCTAATCATCAAGAGAGGTTTGAGTTCCATCCTTCGCCATATGTCAACTTGAATCAAGTGAATTACCAAGAGAAGTGTAGTGAGTGCTCTTGCTTTCTAGATTTAATTTCTCTGAAGAAATTCAAATTGATAAAATTGCCGAGTGAATTTGTAAAAAGGTCAATTAGATAGGAATCTTAAACATAAAAGAGAAGAATAAAAGAAGATTTGTCAATTTGATTTTAGATTCCGTGAGGGAAAAATAAACGAGAACATGATAAATAATTGAGAGACTCTGTCAATTTGAGAGAAGAACAAATAGAATTCCCTGTCCTCACCTCATTGATCAAATCTCATTTTCTTACAAGTCTAATTGCCAGTGGAATTTAAGGAAAACCTATAGAAAAAAAAGAAGAAGACAGAGAAGCAAAACCGAGTTGATTCAGAGGCTAATAGATTGAGTAAGAGAAAATGAGAGACTTTGTGAGTAAATTGACTGTGTAAGGATATAAAAATTCAATCTAAAATTATTTCAAAGTCTTAAAGTCAAGCCCCAAAACTGATAAAAGAAACTGCAACGTCAAATTTCTTTAAAAGGGATGAAGAAAAGAAAGTTAGCAGCAATCAATTTGACGGAGCCAAAGGGAGCCAAATAGACAATCTTAGGTCGATTTGAGTGATCGTAATGTCTAATTGCCGAGAGTACTCATAACAAAGAATATTAAGTAAATAAGTTCAAAAAGCTTAAGTCTAGTAGACACGGTTCTTCACCGAAGCTATAGAGTCAACTTACTAATTGAGATTGTGGTCTAATAGACAGAAATTGACAGACTTTCCATCCATGAAGAAGAATCAGACCATGGGGAAGGCGAAGGAGAAGAAGCTGCACATAGCAGCTGTGCCTTTGTATGAGATATTGAGATACCTCCTGATGTGTTGCAAAAGTACCAACGATTGCAAAAGACGCTAGAGCAGGCAAGGCTATGGAATTTCGTCAATTATGCATGGTCGGAACCTGATATGGGACTTCTACAACAGTTTGTGGAGGCAAGTCAATTTGGTGAAGTAGATCAGGTGAAGATTAATGGAGTTGAAGTCACCCTTAGTCCCACCACCGTTTCCCAAGTGCTGTCTATTCCCTTGGGAGGCGCTAAGTTGATAGAGCTTGCTCCATTGACCCTAATAGACAAGGAGCAGATGTTTGGAGCCAAGGGAGAAGGAATGAAGAAGGTGGCAGGATGGCCACTCACGTCAATTCAACCCCACGAATTGGCGGTATGGATGGTTTTCTTAAACCAACGCCTATTCTTTGCTCCACAACCCGAAGTAGGAGATGATGAAGTTGTGATTGCTTGTTTGGCCATGTGGAGAGGTCGTCAATTAGACTGGAGTGAGGTGGTCTACAGGAGGATCAAGGTCGAGTTACAAGCGAAGAAGAAGAGAAATCCTCTTAACCTGATCTCTGCCACTGTAATCTCGGCAATTTGTATGGCTGATTATCTCACTACGTCCATTAAACGACTAGAATCCACCTCTGCCTGGCCGGTCCAAGTACAAGACGAAGTCCAATTGCCAGATCCCGAAGACCAGTCAACTTGTGTGCCTCCTAAAAGTGAGGAGATAGAGATTTTTGTGAAGACCGATACTAAGGGCAAGTCGATACAGAGTACAAAGTCAGGCAATATATATGACGCCTTGTTGCGTCAATTCAAAGACTTACAGGAGGAGCAGCGAGTTGCCAAGTTGGAGATCCAAACCTTGAAGGAGGAGTCTAATCTCAAGCGGCAACTCAATTTGACAAAGACAAAACGTGATGCTTTATCCAAGGCTCATAAGAGTGCCCAAGACAAGGTTAGTAGACAAAAGGAGGAATATACTCGTCAAATGCACATTTCAGCCAGCTTGCAAAGGAAAGGGGACGAATTTCAGAAGTCGGCCACCATCTTCAAGGAGGATAAGGAGAAGTTGCAGGTCAAGTTTGACAAGTTGCAGTAGACACATCGTCTGACCACTGCACGATTGAATCAGTTAACTGAGGAAGTTGATTTGACAAGAGAGCCTTCGTCTACTTCTCAACCTAACACCGACAAAGTCAAATTGATGGAGGTCGATTTGAAGGTGCTGATGGAGTCTAATGAGGAGCTCCAGCAAGAGAAGGAGCATGCGGAGGAATTGACTCAATTCTATCACAAGGAGATGTGGCGTCACATGGGCAATTCGGCTTCGACGTTTTCTCTTTTCCGATCTTATGAGCTTCAACGAGATGTTTGCTTTATTATACTTGGATTTGAGCTAGGTCAAGTCCTCACGCGTAGTCAATTTGATGAGGCATGGGAGACAGCCCAATACCATGACAACATGGAGAATTTGATGTGCGAGATGTTGGTGCGCGCGGACTTGGAGCTGGAAGACTGGACGGTGCTGATCCATCTTGTTGCAAATGTGGCGGCCAGGTCCTTGTTTTACTATATGAACTTGGAGAAGCAGCTCTCCCAGCGACGTCAACTCGACCTCAATTACAAACCTCATAGGCCGATTCGAATTGACAATCATCAAGTCAAATTGTTGGAAGCAGTGGCAAGTGACGAGGTTCGAGTCAAGTGGCGCATGGAATTGGACAAGCTCCAAGAGTAGATCAAGCCGTCCAATCCAAGCAGTGTGTCCAATATTCACAACATTTTGTCAAGTTGCTGTAATCGAGAAACTGTAGCGCGGCGGGGAGAATTTTTGAATAGCCATTACATTTTTGCCATTCAGTACACCCATGAGCGATTGGGCAGGGCAAGTGATAGGCTGGGGCGCGGAGATTTAATTGTGCCAAATACAAAGGAAAGTGTCCGCATCAACTTGCCACCCAAGACTTTCAAGTCAGCTAGATGGCTCAACATTCAAACGCCAGTACAGGGGAGCACTTTGTCACGAAGATTTCTTGGAAAATATTATTTCATGTATGACGATTTTAGCAAGGAGCGTCCAATACCATCTTGGGAGGTGCTGCATTGGCTAGTCGAAGATTATGGCGATTCGGTACAGGAGAATTACCCATGGGATCTTCAATATTTAGAAGAATCAATCAACTGGATGGTGGAACCACCAATTGCTGTGACTACAAATGGTCAATTTTGCAATTGCCCACGCCGATACTTGTGGAAGCCCACGGCTCTAATCGACTCCGTTGAATATAATTGGCCGCGAATCGACGATCAATTCAATACACCTCAGCAATGCGCAGATGCTTACCACGCTTTCCACGGGACCCACATTAATCATACAGACCTTGTCTGTTTCCGTGCGGTAGTCTTCTGCGACTTTCTGTATTACATGTGTGATACTTTTAAGGTGGTAATTGATGTTAACAATTTCAATATCCAGCGGCCAGATGTCCACATACTTGTCAAGTTGCAGTATCACAGTGCGAGGTGGCACAGGGTTTTGGAGGTGATGGCCATTACTCATTTTCTGAATGGACCGCATCATTTCCTCATCAATGAATTCACTTCAACTCGGTACTGTGCGATCACAAAGTGGCTGAAGTTCCAGCGGACCCACAACTTGGCACTACTTGTGAGAGATGATGTGTTGCAGCGCAAGAGTGACAAGATGGAGTGCAAGATGCGTGAACAGGACAAGGCGGACAGGAACAAGAGGATGCGGTACGATTGACGAGGACGTGCAATCGGCTAAGTGGAGGGCTATGTAACCTTCAGATTTTTGTTTTTTTTAGTCCATTTGACTTTGGAGTGTAAAAAGAACTTAAAACTTGATCAATTTACGTTGTTAGGTCGAATAGCCGTGTAGAAAGCCTTGTAGATTGGAAAGGCTATTTGACAGCTTTAGAGATTTAGAAAGTGGTCAAGTTAATAGATTTGTAGGAGGTCAAATGGACATGGCAACTCTTCCTGTGAAGAGTTGTCTTCCTTTTTGGGACTATATGTCCAAATGTCGATTTACATTAGAGAGAGTTCTTACCATCGTTGTAAGACTGACGGTGTACATTGGCTTTCTTGCAAACAAGCTTACAACGTGTTTAATTTGAAAAATTGTTTATTTGCTTGCACTTGTGTGGGTGCAGTTGTGTTAGTTATTGGACAGGTAGTCCATTTGAATATTGGCAATTTGCTTGTGAATCTGGGCAGGAGGTTGTGAGCACTTTTTTACCCACCCATGGTAAACTAGCGTTGCACAACCAAGTTCTTAGTATTGTTTTGTAAGTTTTGTCCTAAGGGTGCCTAGCGTCAATCCATTGTGCCTTCCAAGCAATGGATCTTTTCTAACTCCTACATGTGAAAAATAAACAAAACAACAAGAAATTCTAAATAACTATAAGTTTTACCCTTTTATCTCAACTAACTAAGCCAATGTGGTTTTTATTCAAAATGAATTCAGTCTAAATTTATCATTTTTAAGTGATAGAACATGTTATGCCATTTCTAGAAATATAAAACTCGTCCTCATCCGAGCTTTTTAACAATAGTTATGGAAGGATGAAGTTTGACTGCTAATTGGTTCATCAAACTTCATCCATTGATTTCTACTAATCTACCTTATAATTTTACTTGAGATTTGACTTTTGGTCTCTGAACTCTATTTACTATTTGACTTTCTAATATGGTTGACTTCGGATGATTTATCTCACTTTCATTCATTTTGACCCCTAAACTTCATCCGTCTCTATCTTTCTCATTTTTCGTTGGATTTCTAAGTGTGAGACATTTTTGGAAACCTTTAAACTAAAGGTATCACAATCTGAATCTAAAACTTGGAGAAAATCTAGTTTTAATATTCTGAATTGAAAGGTTAGTTCGGCTAAGGTATTTAAAACCATCTACTTTGCAATTTGATAGTTATTTGGGTATTTAGAATCTTACCTCACTTTGTCAGTCGTCTTGGACGTTGTAGATGAGTTTTCCAGGATCTCCATTTTCCTCCATGGTTCCGTCGCTCGGTAATTTATGCTCACCGCTTGAAAGTAAACTTTTAATACAAATTTGCAACTAAATTCTAGCTACTATTCCTCCTTTCTTCTATTTGGGATTTTATACTATACTTTTCTAATGGTTGGCTTAGAAAGCTCTTGACCTCCTAACCACTACTTTTCCATTTTTTGCTTGCCTAATGACACCTTGCGACATTTCACATGGTCCACCCTTCGTGTCTCAATCCTATTGGTTGTTCTAGATACTTGAGATTTCTCTTTCTTCAACTTCAACTATAACAATCTAACAATTTGGTCTTCAATTCACAACTATCATTCCTATTGAGTTTTTGAACTCAAACTTAGTCTAAGCTAGAAGAGTTGAAAGAGTGGTGAGATAGAACTTTGTTTTGCATTCTTCCTTGCTAATCACACCTCCCTAATTTATCCTTCTTCCCTTCTAATCTATTTTCTAATTTCCTTATCAAATGCCTTAACTCTCGGTCTGACTTTTGATAGCTTACTATTTTTAGACTTCTAATATGTTTTCCTTGTAGAGGCTAAAACTAGCTTTCTAAGTTGATGTGGAACTTGCAAATCGGACTTTTCTAGTAGAAGTTATGCATGGATGAAGTTTTGAGTCCTAATTAGTGTTTGAAACTTCATCCGCTTATATCTTACTCATTTTAGCTCGGATTTCTTTGTGTTCTATGTTTCTGGAAAGCTCTTGACCTCTACTATGAGATTTTGAACTTCAATTTGTACTGACCCTTCTTCTTAGCGGCTTGACTACACCCTTGGTCTCGGCCCTAAAGAAAGACTAATATTAAAAATGACAACTTGACCAAACTAAGGCCAAAGGCCTAACTACATAGAAATGATCAAAAGAAAGGAGAGGTTCAAAGCTTTGCCGTCAAAATGAAAATAACTAAGAATTCAAATCCCACGAAGTCAAAGCTTTGCCGTGATTTTGAAATACACCTAAATTCTAAGACTAAGAGTTATAGCTTTGCCGTATTTTCTCTAATACCCAAAACTAATAAGTTTCTAAAGACATATGCTAGGGGCGATAGCTTCGCCGTATTAGAGGGATTAACCTCAAATTCTTTTAAAAGAACACGGTATAACAAGCACACGTGGACATGGAGAACTTTGAATCCCACTCAAAGCTTCTCGGAAAGACTTGACATACTCACGCAGATCACGTATTCCGATTATCAAGGCTCTAGGGGGATTTTCAACAAAGAATTGTGAAATCCCACACAATAAGCTCAAATCGGAATGGTTAGTAGATTCATACACACATCCAATCCATAACAACAAGCGACTTGTCACCAACAAAGCTTGTAGGGGGATTTACTCTAAAAAAATGGGAAATCCCACACAATGAGCTTGTATTGTGATGGTTAGTACAAGTGTTAGTTCACAAAATACTTCAAATCAAACACTAGAGGTCCCCCTAAACGGCATCGCCAAGGTACGGAGGGGGATTTTCTCTAGGATTAGTACAAATGTTAGTAATTCAACAAAACGCCCAAAAAACCCAAAATAATACTTCAAAAACTTAACAAAAACACGCAAACAAGTTAGCAAAGCTTGAAGGGACCCCAAGTCCTTCAAGAGAGCTCCAAAAACAACAACAAAAGAGCTTGAAATGCTCCAAAAGCAAGGAAATTTGGCAACGTAGCCTAAATGGCCAAAATCCAACTAAATGGACCCAAATGAAAACAAGGCGGTTCAAAATGAACCTAAGGGGTGTTTTGAGAGGAGAATGGGTGCCCTTATATACTCTCCCAAGGGCACCCCCCTCCTCTCTTTTCCTACAAGGTAATCTTATCAATTAAGATTTTCATCTAATTTGCCCAATTTTCACTTCTACGTTGGTCCAAATTCCTAACTTTTGGAGAAATGCTCCAAATCACAAACGGATTGCGCCATTGACTTCAGAAGGCCATTTTTAGTCTAAAGGAATCCTCTCCCCTTTTCCTACATCAAAATCACAAAGATTTCTAGTGCTAACTAGAAGACCAAAATTGGATAAAAACCCAACTTTTGGAGATCAACTTTTCTAAGAAAAGTAACTAGCCTAGGCTCTTTAGTAGGTGTAAGGGAGTAAGAAAAGACCCCGCTTTGACCTTAATCCGATTTCGTATGCTCCCCGTACGTCGGTCAACTCCACGATTAATTTTTAAATTTGTCAATTTTGGAGGATCTTGATGGTTTTGCATCTTTTGACTATCGGAATGCCACGAAACTTATTGGAACTTGTTATTAACATAAAAGAAATTATCCTAATTTTTAGTGAGATTTTACCGCTGCCTGGATAATTTCTAGGAATTTCCCATCATTACTTCCAATGGTTGACTATCCAGAAAAAGATCTTTTGAAGATCAGAAAAAACCGAGAATTTTTATGGAACCTCTCATGGAGTTCCACGAAGGATGTGCAAACTCATATTCCCATTTTGCACATCTAAGGAAGGAGAATCAAATCCTGCTATCTCCTTTAACTTTTGGTAAAAAGGGAATCTTCCAAATAGAAGGGAATCTTGGTGAGCCGATTGCTTCGTTGGACTCCTAGCATGATTTCCACTTTGAAATACCGTACTTAAGTTGTAGATGCCCTCCTATGATTCGTCTTGAGTTTTCTTCACCTGTATGCTAACAATTGGAGTTTCTACTATTTTGCCAATGGAATGGGAAAATTGAAACTTCTTTTTTGGGAATCTATACTAAGGTTTTTACATAGTTCCCTTGGACCAATTTGGTTAGGATCTGTCACTGAAAGGCAAGGTTAGACAAGTTGGGCAATTTCTACTAAACATGGTTATTTTGTACAATTTCTGAGTTTCTACCCTATCTACATGCAGGATTTGGTTATAAATAACAAGAAATGCCTCAATTAGGACCAATGGTCATATTGGTATGTGACATCTCCGTTTTGGTTATTCACTCTTTTTTTAGTATAGTTTTATATACACAGTTGAGTGTATGTCAAGTTGATGTGTAAAACATTTTATAAAATTGTGTGAATGTATAGTCTAATGGATCCGGTGAATGTAATTGTGAGTCAAGTGAATAATGTTTTGTCTAATTGACTAGATGTTACTCCGTATATGCTCGTTATAAACTGAGCTTGTTAAAGATTTGAAATTGTTCTACTTGGGAGAGAAGTGTGTAATTGAGATAGTGAGTCAATTAGCTGTGGATCACCTGAGGTGTGGACTGCAAAGCGGACGAAGTCAATTCGACTTGGGAGAGTAGCCGGCAGCTTTAGTTGGAAATCGGTAAGTTAAAATTACGTATGTTTCGTGTTGGTTGATGTCGTCAATTAGACTAACCAAGGTTAGATCATCACGAGACCATTTTGTCAATTTGATTCTGGTTCGGCTTTGGTATCGATAATCCAGATGTTGGCACAGCATCTAAGTTTGTCTAGTTGACAGTGAAGGTTCGTGTCTACCATTAGGGGAACGATTACGAAAATTGATAAGTTAAAAGTAGGTGTAGAAATTTGATATATTGTGAAATTGTTATGGTTGAAGCAATAATGTCTGCTTTGTGTAATTCGACTCAAATTATGTGCAAACTGTATGTTGTGTGAATGAGTTTGCGGTTCAATTGACATTATTTGTAAAAGAATTAATATGCAATTTGTCAATTTGATATCTGTGTGAGTATTAGACTGGTAACTTGATAAAATGTTCAAGTCTATTTGATCAACTGAATTACAATTGAATTTGCACTATTAAATTTGTTATGACAATTTAGTGAGTCTAATGGATGTAAGTTAATTATCAAACCTGTCTAGTTGTTGTGGAATTAACAGACAAGATAAATTACCACATTCAAGTTATAAAATTTAGTTCATGTTGAATGATGTTAATTGATATCAATTAGATTGGTATTTTAGAATTTGACCAAACACGGTCAAGTTACGGACCAAACACTTTGGTTGTTGTAATTGTCTTCCAAAACACCAACAAAGTTGGTTGACTTCATTGTAAAAGAAGTCAAGTCGACTGAGTCCTTGTAGTAGTAGCTGGTCGACTGTTCACTTGCGAGTCGACTTGTACACGGTCATAGGGTCTAGTTGCAGTCGATTGGCAAATTGACCCAACCTCGAATGGCTGGAGCAAAGCTGGAAAAAGAATTAAAGAAAAATTGACCTTAAAAAGACAAAACGAAAAGTGGTGATTTAAAGAATTTCTAAAATTACAGGAAAGTTTTTGAATTAAAATTGTAAATTGAAATAATTTCTGATTAAATAAAATTAATTGATTGATTGATTTTGATAAAAGAAAATTGACCAAAAGAATAAAAGAAAGGAGTGAAAGAAAAGAGAGAAATATATAAATAAAATATTATAAAATATATTATAAATATGCATTTAAGTGGCTAGAGCATGCACAACGAATTGACGATTCCCTGCAAATTGACAAGAGATTCAACCCAGCCACACACTAGGTAGGACTGAGACGCATACATTTGAGTCTATAATAAACATTATATTTTTGGACTGAGAAAATTGACCTTAGTAAATATCCTTGGGTTTTTATTTTATTAAAATGTTGAGAAAGCGTTAGATAAGTATTCCAAAAGCAAACTAAAGTGACCTTAGTCACACATATGTTAGACTACTTGACCTTTCCTTAGGAAAATGACCCCCTATACTAGTTTTCCCTGGGTTTTGTGAGTGGACAAAATCTACATTACAATTCATAGGTTCACAATTTTAGATTCACATGTTAATAATGTTGGCCAATGATGCTAACAGTCATTTTAAGGGAGGTTACAAAAAATAATCATTACAAAACATGGATAAATCACATAATTAGACATTATAACTTTTTCATTAACAATTGTTGAGCTCATTCATTTCATGGAAGTTGGTTTATGTCAAGCAATGCCCTTTTCTTTGGGCATTATTATTAACAGTACCAAAAGCACAATTGAGGGACTCGTGGTCGTAAAGATCTCACCATAACAAACAAACAAAACAGCCTAGCTAAAGGTTATGGAATGCATAATGCCCCATAATCGGATTTTAAACGATATCCGACCAATCAGAAATTTTCTGGTTTATCATCAGTCCCAGAATGCGAACATCATCATTCCCTAAACAGGGGCACTGATCGTCGACTGAAAGCGCCGCCAGAGCATCTCGCAATGAATGGCATTCGACGGACGGACCGCAATTGGCGTCATCGTCATCCTCACTCGTCGACTCCGTCGTGTTCATCGTCTCTTCTTCGTCGCCTTGTTCGCCTGGTGAAAATTAAAGTTCAGTTTCTCGCTGTGAATGCGAGGATTTCGTTGCCGATTCCAATCTTGCTCATGAAGCCTTGGCACTTGGCACTTGTAATAGAAGCTTATGTTGTTTTTGCGGAGGGTGGTTGTTCCACTCGCCCATTTCAATTCGCCCATTCCAGTACGTTACTCTGGCGGAGCCGCGGAGGTATCGAGGGAGTGTGGTGACATTTCGATTCTTCGGTGAGTTTGGTTTCAGTTTGTGTGTGGTGGCGTTCAATTGAGGGATCGGAAGCTGGACAGGCAAGAGTAGTGCTTTCATGTGGTTGTGACAGGTTCATGTGTGCGTGGCTTTCATTTCATTGTCGCGCCTTCATTTGCAGTACTTGGTTGAGATTTTCTGGTTCGTGAAATGTGTTTTTGTGACGAATGTGTACTGATGTGATGGTGCAGTGTGAGTATCGTTTACAAATAGAAGGGGGAGGGAAATCGGGGGTCTGATTTGGTTTGCCAAGTCTTCAGGAAGAAGTAGCGTTGGAGTCTCTGCAGTCGTTTGTGTGGAAGTTGTTTTATAAATTGTGTGCTTCATGGATCGTTCGAGAAGTACTTGAAGGTTTCTTTGCTTTGGTGTTTGATTCCACTTACCGTTGAGATTTGGGGTGTGCATTATTTCTTTGCGGAGCTTTCTATGGACTTGGAGTTCCCGTATTGTGTGATGGCGTTCAATTGAGGGATCGGAAGCTGAGATGGCAGGATTAGCAAGGCTATGTGGTCTTGGTTGGTATGAATACATGTGCGACGCTCTGTAGTCACGTTATTCGCAGTTCTTTGCGCAGAGTTTTTGATTCATTAATTTCTTGTGGCGAAATTGTACTAATGTGGTGGTGGAGTGTTGGTAGCGCCTACGGGGGGAGGGGAAAGTGATTTCGGAGATCTGATTTGGTTTACTAACCCTGAAGAAATATCAATGGGAGTCTTTGTGATCATTTTATTAAATTTTCTTTTTAAATTGTGTGCATCATGGAACGTTTGATAGGTAGTTAAAGTTATCTTTGTTTTGGTGTTTGACTACACTCGCGAGTTGGAATGTCTGAGGGTATATAAGCTAGTTACAGGCAGGAGGAAGGTGGAGGGTTGAGAATTGTGTATAAGGCATTTGCTTCTTATAGAGGTGGATGCAGTGTGAGCGTCAATGTTGTCGTGCGATTGGAAGCTTGAAAGGCAAGTATTAGCGTTTTTTCGTGATTGTGGCTGGCATATATATGACACGCTTTTTTAGACTCGCTATTCGCAGTTCGTTGCTGAGAGTTTCTGGATCACTAATTTCTTGTGGCGAATGTGTAATTGATGTCGTGGTGGAGTTTAGCACTTATGGGGAGAAATAGGGGATTGAGGGGTAGTGTATGATGCACTATATGTTGACTGATTTGTGAGCTTGCAGGCAAGGAGCAGTGTGAGCAACAATGTATTCGTGCGAGGTGTGTAACTATTGGACCTATTCTGAGTACGAGTTGGAAGAGCACACAGAGGAGAACCATTCTGTTTGTAACTCTTGCGAGCGAATATTCCGCACCCATAATGGTTTACGGCAGCACTATCTCGATTCGCAAAACCATAACTACTGTGGGATCTGCGAACGTGACTTTCAGTCACCAGCTGCGTTGCGAGGACATCAAGAGACGCACCAACCTAGAGACATCAAGTGCCCCCGGTGCGATCGCGGCTTCCGTTCTGCTTCAGCCATGGCGAAACACGTAAGATATCACATCGTCTTTTGTGTCTCCATCGCTTCTTTTGCTAGTTCGTTCTTATTTCTGAATGTGGCGACCGTGTAATGTCTTCGGGAAATGTACTTACGGTCTTATATGGTTGTTGTCTTCCTCGGATGGATCGAGCAACGGAAGAAACGAAGAAATGCAAACGAGTTGGTTACGAAGCGCACTAACTCTGACTTCTGACGACAATTGTTTGCCTCTCAGCTTTTCCGCATAATGTACTCCTTCCAATTTACTTATATCAGACTTTCTTTCTCGTCACCTGATGACGGCAGTGTTTCTATTTCTTGTTCAGGCGGAGGTGGGTAAGTGTTTTGGCCTCACACATCAGCAGATAGTTAGAAAAGTTCGGGATTGGGAAGTGAGATCTGGCAACCCGAATCTTCTCACAGTGCCTCGACTCGGCTATTCGAACACCACATCAAGGTAAGACGCACCGAAGACACTGACGGTTACATTTATCTTTGGCAAGGAAGTCGGATTCAATATTTTTCTCTTGCTGCAAATCAGAGAGCTTTGTCTCCTGAATATCTGGCTGATTTCCAATTGTAAATTTCGCAGTCCTGGGCCAATAAAGGCCAGTGAAGCAGCTTACAATGGACGTGCATACGAATGCTACTTTTGCCAAAGAGAGTTCGGCAGCCTTGTCAGCTTGAATCAACACCTGAACTCTGGCGCTCATTTGAGCAAAGAATTCCGATGCAAAAATTGCGGCTACACTACTACCTGTAAGATGCGGAGCCTCTGGATTGCGAAATTGTTCCGACTTCATGAAGTTTGGCAGGCCGTGTCTAAAGTAAGCTGTACTGGTGGTTAGGGACCTGGAGTGGAAAAGCTGGGAAGTAGGACTTATTATAATCTCTTGATGCCCTATCTACCTGTATTGAATGGTTTTTGGTATCGGATGTGCAGGGTTGTCTGGTTTGATTGCACACATGGAGTCTGAGAAATGTGGCTTCTTGACTCGTTCACAAGTCCGAAACCTGGCTACACCCATTGCACAGCTGCGACTTGGAAACTGACAGATGCGCCACTCGTTGACATATGATCTTGTCTTGTTATCCAGTTATCAGATGCACATACGGAAGTAGCTTGTTTTTGCGGTCGTGGCTACCAGAAGCAGGTGTCCCCTCGCAGCGGAAGGGGGTCACGCATCTGAGCTTTTCAGACAGTCACCAACTTCTGCTTGCTTCAACACACTTGATAGGAGTTTTTGCTTTTGTACAGAGCCGTTTGTGGTTCGTTTTCGTCTACACCTGCGTAGAAATTTCAGTTTTGACATTGCAGACTCGTTAAAAGGCCAAAGAACATGTAACATGACCTTTTGTTGGTAAAGTGATCCATTTCACACTTTCTGAACTGATGATGCAACTTCTGCTGTGTTACGTACTGCTGGAGTGTTCAGGTATACGCTCGTATTTTCCTCCACTCGTCTGAGGTGCCACATAGCAATCGATAAGAGGACGTGGTATTCAGAAAACGGTGTTCACCGTTTTCCTTTGAAGCTGTATCGTCGCGGGCCTTCCTCTTCGTGTGTGCATCGTCTCCGTTTCTAATCTCGCAGGTACTGGCGACGAGTTTGGATTCAAGATTCATTTTGCGGAGAGAAATCGGTAGGCTGCGGGAGATTTTTCTCCTGTTCAGGTTCTTCGCTCCTGCGCCGTGTTCCATACCTTTTCACTTTCAATCTGCGGGTTCATGCGCGCTTTGCTTCCCAATTTCAATATTACAATTCTCTGGCGATTCGAAGGAAGACTGTCGTGAATGATATTCTGAAGTGAATGGAATGCAAATAATTGTTAATGAGAACTCCGTGCACGTGCAAAGCTACCTCTGGACTGCTCTACCGCAACGATTTTGCGAGAATGGTATTGTTTGATCTTACGTATCTCCGTGATGATCAACGAAAAACAAAGTGACAATGGTTGTTCTTCACAGTTACAACTGTGTACGTATGATTGACAAATTGGGGAAGTGTTGTACGAATTGAGAATCTGCATGAGCACTAATGATTATTTCAACTTTCAATGACATATCTACCTGGTGTGCATACTCTATGAATACTTGCTAAAATTGCATACCTTGCCAACTCTTCCACCACCACTCTTTGGTACTACTTGGAAAAAAGGGCTACTACAAAAGAGTGCACCTATCTCCCTCACAATGGCATGTCTTGGCACTAGTGGAGATAGTGCAGTAAGTTTAAAGAAAATATTGTTATTTGTAGGTTTGGTAGATGAAGGCTTTTGCACATACAAATCTTTGTAGGCTAAAATAGAAGTCTTTAGTATAGGTCACAAAGAATTTTTTATGCACTTTTACACTAAGATGTTGTAGTTAAAGGTTCTTTTAGTTTGAGTAACATATAGAGACAACTTTCTACAATTTCTATTCATAGTTGTTGGAAAAGTGCGGTATAGAAAGGAAGAGTGGTGTGGAAGGGGAGAGGTGGAAATGAAGTGTTCAAAGTTGCCTTTTGTCATTGTATTGAATAGAGTGGTGTGGAAGGGGAGAGGTGGAAATGAAGTGTTCAAAGTTGCCTTTTGTCATTGTATTGAATAGAGTGGTGTGGAAGGGGAGAGGCAAAAATTAAGTGTTCAAAGTTGCCTTTTGTCATTGTATTGAATAGAGTTGAGTAGTAATGGACCACCTTTGCTTCATGTTCATTGTTGAATGGATTGGAATTGACTATACTGCTTATTTGGTGAGGCCATGCATGTGGATTTTTGCTACATCAGTTTTCAAGTGTGATGCCATGTAAGCAACGTGAAGATGCAATTGCTTTCGAGAATACAAGCACTTCTTATAGTGTGTCCAATTCCTTCACTAGAGGAATTGTAAAACCATAGGCTCTAACACTCACCATCTTTGCACATGCATACTACAATTGTGTTCATTCAAGTGTTTGCCACAATGGACATTGACAACTTGCTAGTTGAATTCATGTCTATTGTTTTCTTCCTTTTCTCATATTACTAAATACAAAAAAGATATTGGACTACACTGTCTATAGCAACGACAATGATAGCTGCGACAACCTTAGACCTTGCAACCTTCATTGCAACAATGATGTTCTGGATATTGAGTTCCTACCCATCACTATCTTGCATTACTTCCACATGTAGAATTCCTTTACTTTCTTGGATGAGGACACAGAATTCTAGATTAAACCACATCCACTACTTGATTTTTTCACATTTTGCTACATGAATACAATGACTCTCTTTGGATAAAAATGTTCTGTTTCACAAAGCGCTTTGTCCTTGAAATCACTAGTTTACTATTTCCATGACTCTATCTATAAGAATCTCATTCTACAAAGTATCGACTAGCAATTCTTATTCCTATACACTTAGCTTGCACTTTCTTTAAGTCATGGTGTGAGTTTTCTAATTTGCAGTGAAATGTTTGTTGTTGAACAAAGCACAATTTCCACAATGCTCTGAGATGTTGTCCATGCCATCGTGACTTTGTAGAATGAGATTCAATAGTCGTGGACTCAACCTACATTTGCCATAGCTACTCAATTTTAGCAACTATGTGGACTTCTAAGTGTTATAGGCACCTTTGACAGGATACACATAAGCATTAAGAACCCCCGTGTTGGTCCCTCAAACCACTTCTACTTCAAATCCAGTGGGTATACAATAAACTACTAGATTATTGTCGATAGTTGTAAATGCTTTCTTGATTTGTAGATAGGCATACTAGGTTCAACAAATGATTCCTTCATACTATAAAAATCCACTCTCTTCTACTATAGTCAACATAGAAGTCTTTGGGACAATAGCTGGACATTCCATGGCTTTGCCTCATATATAATAGCTAATAGTGGTTTTCTACTTCTACCATGGATGATGGTCTTGCTTTGTCAAATAGGAGGCCTCTTTGTCTTGGATGCATTATTCAATCGCATGCTCAATCACGGATATACTATTGTAGAGAACACTTTTAGACAGCTAAAGTAATTTTTTGGGGAATTGAAGGAAAATGCAATCTTGATGTTACCATTATCCCTACCGTCATCATGTGCTATGTAATTCTTCACAATGTCTTGTCAAAGCACTTCTAAGACAAGTTAGACATTTTACAAAAGGTGTTACATGATGAAGACTAGTAGGCACCTACCGATTGTTCCATGAATAATGTTGACAAAGTTATAGAGGTGGAAGATGACGGCACTTAGGCAAAAGCAAGCCAGTAGAAGTGCAGGGATTTAGGGTTTTTTCTAGCTTTGCAACGCATAGCTCATTTCTAGAGTTGTCTTCTTTATGTTTATATCCCCCAGTGCACGTCGTTGTTTTTAGTAGTGCACTTTTCTATTTTTTTTCGTTTACATATTACGGTCTCCACAAACAAGTCTTGCTTTCAGATCAATATTTTGTTCCTTCCTTATAATACTATTCCTCGTCAAGTGAACTGTTTTTTTTATATTGTAATTATGCAACCACAAAGTTGCAAAGGAATGGGAGAATGTTCTCTATTTTTTATCCAATGTAGACTTTTCTTCCTTCTCTACGTAGTCATGCATGTGCATCTCAATGCAACAAACAAGCATTGTATGTTAGAGTTCCTATTTGTCTTAAAATGCAGTCCATGGAATTAAAAGATTGAGAACAAGACTAGAGTTTTCAACTACCACAAGAGGACATGAAGTTCTCTTACTTTTTTCACTCACTATGCATGCTACACAGGGAGGACACTCTCACTACATTTGAGGTACCCACATGTGGAGGAGTGATTTTTTGACCTCCTATTTACTTTTGAATAAACTATAATTTCATCCTAAAATTTTGAGCTTTGTTTAACAATGACTAAAGTTTTCTATTGACAAAAATTTCAATTCCAAATAACATAAGATTTATTGATAGAAAGGGTTGAAAAATGAACTAAAATGGCATGTTCTCCAACTAAAATATTTATAGAGCTCACATGAAGATGACTATTGCATCAATATTCAACCAAAATAAACTTTCAATAGAAAGCTATTCTATAGAATTTTTTTTTCATTTTTCAAATTTTTTTTTCTTATATAATATAGAGGTGTGAAAGTTATTTTCAGCTTTATGGTGTATCTTTTTTCTTAAAAAATTTATAACTAATTACTATTAGCATAAAAAAATACCAATAATTCAAAGCATAAACTTTTAAAGTAGTATGTGTGGCGTTTGCAATTAAATAATGTCCTAATAAGCTCTTCCAATGAATGCTAGTGCTACCACTGCAATGCCTACCTCATGGTTTTGGTATGCTTGAAGAGCTAAGAAAGTAGGGGTCATGCTTGTGGGAATGCTAGTCCTTAAGGTGGGACTTCGAAAAGCATTGGCGATGACGAAGAAACGCAAAAGGTGAATCATAGATGTTTGCATACCAACTTTAGCAAGTAGAGACTATGTAGAAGCTATGGAGTTGTCATTGCCACCTTTGAATGCCATCACTACTACATCATCTCCATCACCTATGAAAATGTTGTATACGTCATTGCTTATGGCAGCAGGTGTCCTATAGTTACTGTCATCACTTGAGAGTGGGTCTCAAGTATGCAATGGTTGCATTGTTGGTGGTTTACTGAACTAGTCATGAATTTGGAAGAAAACATCTTGCACAAAAGAGTGAGGTATCCCCTCTAACTTCCGCTTAGTTGCAATGAGATTCTAGTATGCCTTTGTTATTGCCACTCTACACAAAGAAGTTGACAATGCGCTTGTAGTCTGGAATCAACAGATTCCATTTGCTCTTGTATATTGGTCCATTACAACAATGAGGACAAACACCAAATTGCATCAACTCATTGCTTATGCACTACCATTTGTTTGATTCAGAATGCATGAAATCGCGGACATCCATACATTCATCCTTTTCAATGAACTACTTGTGCTTGGCTTTAATGAGAGCCTAAACTTTTGTAGTGCTCTAGTTTGGGCTATGCTTTTTTCTAGCCTTCTTTGCTAGCATTAGATTTGCTTCTTGCTTTGCGGTATGCAATGGAGTTGCTAAGTCCAAAACTACGTGCAACGGCCCCATTGAAGACCAGAGGGTGTTCACCACATACATTGCACATGTCATAGCCTAACATGATAGTGTACAAAACATAGCCATCAATATGACAACTTTAAAGACTTATAAAAAAGACAAATGAAAATGGGAAAATTTGAGATTTCAAGTCATCGAAGAGAAAAGCAATGGACAAATGTGTGGTGGCTTTAACGGTTTTGGTGTCATTACCTTCAGCAAGTCTAGACAACAACAAATGATGTCGTCACATGAAACATGTTATGAAGAACCACAATAGTTAATGAAATCAAACTAGAGTCACTGTAAATCATGACAGGATCTAGGACGCAATCACTATAACATTCCTTAGTTGTAGTTGATTCATTATATTATCTACTCTACGAACAAAACCACTATGCCATGAGGAATAAACACAACATCTACAAGCATGTAACAATGTCTCACTTCTATAGAACCCCATTTAATGCTCCTATCGACAACACATGTACAGTAGAATAGTCGATGCAATAGAGAGGTAAATGGGATGTGCACCTATGCTTGGCAATGGAAGAGAAGTGCTTTTGAATTGTAGAAGGTGCAATTTTCTATTGAATCTTGTTGTTTCAACAACCTCCATGTTCAATTTCTTATGTTACCAATGACGATGAGCATTTGTTGTATGGTATGGTTGTCAAATATGTCCATTGATTGAAGACAATATTTAATTTCCAATCATCTTTTATCAGTATAATGTATTTGCTAATTTAAGTCTTAATTGCCTTCATTACTTAATTGCCATGTTCTAGGCCTATTAACTTAAGACGATATTTGTATTTTGAAATCTATCAAACTCACTAATCGTCCTCCTCCAATAATTTCTCCAATTATTGTTATACTTATAATAAGACAATGCCTCATCTTTGAGTCAACACTGCCTTTTCGGGGTCAATGAGCTTCCTGCACGTAGGCTTGATATTTTTTGCCATCACTAGTGTGAAGTTGCTATACAAATGCTTCCTACATCTTGTTGTTTAAGACCCCTTTAGCACCAAGTGTACAAGGACCATTAGAGATACAAATGATATCAATTGCCTAGGTGCCATTTTTTGTTTGCATAAGGCATCACCTTTGTAAAGGCATTGTAGACTTAAAAGATTCGATGGATGAATGCATTGAGAAACAAAGATTGTATCTATTGATTTAATAATTGGAGTCTTTTGGTGACTATCTTGGTCATGGAAGACATAAAGTTGGATGGAAAAAAAATTCATTCAATTTTTTAGGGAAGTTACTTGAGTAAATTTTTAAAATAGTATTGTAAACTCCTTGGTTACGATATTATTGACTTTTCTAAAAAAAATGCTTAATCTATGGATCTCCTTTGTAGTGTATTTTGACCATTTTTTGCTATTTATTTTTTATCTGAATTTTAGGCATAAAAATGATGTTCCCTCCATCCCAAAATGATTTTGTTGGCTATAATTTTTTGTTTCAAAATGATCTTGTTGTAGGAGGAAGGGGATTGGTGGACAATTTTCCACCCATTGTAGCAACTATAGTGTTCAAATCCATGAAAATCAAGGGAGCATTTCCATGTCTATTGTAAATGATTATTTCATTTGTAGTTTGCAGCTTTTTAGTTAGCAATTCCAAAGATATGGACTAAATGCAGATTTTTCTCCCATGGGAGAGGGTGAATTATAATAGCAAATCAACAATATGTCCTAGTGGCCCCTCATTTATCAATGGCACTTGTATACCAATGAACTAGCAAGTGATTGTATAGTGACACTACTTAAGTGGGCTACTCTTATATTGTACTCCCTCTATCTCAAAAAGAAATCCATGTATCAACTTCACATTTGTCTCAAAAAAAACCCTGTCAGAGTCCTTTATCTACATTTGCACTAAAATGCTTCATATTGACCACTTTCTATGAATCAACACTATGAAAAAACACCCAAAAAGTTACACTTTTGATGTTGTTTTTCTTTCCTTTCAAGGCAGTTTTAAACATAAAAATTATGTACTTAGATTTGGAATAGTTCAAAACTAATCTTTAATACCTTTCAGTTGCAATTTATTGCTATGATTTCTTAATTCCAATGAAAATCTGAAACGCAGGTTTCTTTTTGAGATAGAGGGAGTAACATACAATTGAGTAGAATCTTGAATTTGAAGCCAATCGATGAAATGAAGCTTGTCATGTGTATTTTTTATTTTTATAGAAAATTTTAAATATTTTATAGATATTAATGTTTTATAATAATATGAATTATGGGCCTATAACCATGGTTTGTTGATTTTCTAATTTTAAAGGGATATGATAACTTTGGTTTATAAATTGATGTTATTTACTATAATATACATTTATAATATAAATTTCAAATTTTTTTAGTATATTTTGTATTTGATATCAAATTTTTTCAATTTTTTCTTAAAAAGTTTACAATAATTTCATTTTTTTCCCTCCAAAATTAAAAATTTAATGACTTGTAGTAGACATATGATTTCATCTCTTAAAAACAAATATAAATATTTTCATTCATATCTAGTTGCAAAATGGTAGCAAACTAAGTGATGACAATTTATATAGTAGTTTGGCTTGCAATGAGCTCTTAGATTTTCTTAAGTAGAACCTTAGGTAGTAAGCTTCACCTTATAAAAATGAACTAGTTACCATGAAAATTATCTTTTTGAGCACCTTGTGAATCATCTACTTAAAAAAAGTCCAAAAGCTCCATATTTTCTATACCCTTGGTGACTTTGGCATTCAAGATTGAAGATTCTAGTGCTTTGTTTCTAGCTTGGGAGACCTTAGCGATAGAAATTCTAAATTTTAGTTCTCACAAAAATGTGGGAATCCAAATAGTAGTCATCAAGATTGACTTTGGAGAACAACATGAACCTCGTGTCCTCATTGCACTTCCTTGTATGTGTCCTCATCATCAAAATGATGTAAACCAATGTCTCAAGCGTAACATGGAATACAATGTCTATGGCGTAAGCTATTGCCAAGAGTCCACATGAGAATCTATTCAATTGTTGCATGACGTCTATGTACCAATACAAAAACCCTTCATGACTAGGCACTAGATCTTCCAATCAATTATAAATGTTAATTT
The DNA here is from genome assembly GCA_950106755.1 of Climacium dendroides. NCBI lineage: Eukaryota > Viridiplantae > Streptophyta > Bryopsida > Hypnales > Climaciaceae > Climacium > Climacium dendroides. Next base: position 27,652,310 of record OX467086.1, read on the forward strand.
GTATCTGTAACTACTATACAAGCTCATCAAGATCCATGGCTACCATAGGTGAAAGCTTAGGCCCCTCACTTGATTACACTTGGTCTTGAATTTGGTCAATATTGTGTACATTAAAGTTTTCAAACTTCTCCCTAAACTAGAAGGGAGAGATCCAAAACAATAAAGTACCAAATTTTCCTATATTCTTTCCAATAAACCTTTGTCGACAAAGAACAAAAAACCTTGTAGTAATGTTCTAAGCTTACATTTTGCCATCAATCCACCTAATTGATTGTCATAAATTCACTATTTTACCATTTGTATGTCTCACAATTTGATTGCAGCTCTAAAAGAGCTCTTCTATAGATCAAACCTTTGACTAGTAATCACAAGATTAAATAAACAAAGCACACCGGAGACTCGCTTTGCCTTGTAAGAATCATATTTGGCTTGTTCCCATAGTAAGAAGTATTCATTCATCCTTACTAAGAGTTTTAGTCATATTTGAGTTGTATTTTTGTCCAATTAAATAGTATTTGTGTAGTTTCTCTAATACCCCTTTTCCCTTTCAAATAATCAAGACTGTTCTACTTTATGATACATTTGGCCAAACAAAAAGAGTAAGAAAAAACTTCACATAGTATTAGGATGGAAAATGAATTTTTGAGTTTTTTAACGTTGGAGTTATGTTGGTTAAGTTTTATGGCACTTTTATTTTGTATGACAATAGATAAAAGCTACACTTTAGGAGTAGCCTTACCTTGTCAAACAAAAACATCCAAAATATTCAAGTCCATTATCAAAAAATAGTTAAATTATTTTAAATTTTAGAATATCTAAATATTTGAATACTTAATTTCAATATTAGATTTTTTTCTTCAATTGCCAATCCTATGCTCTCACAATTAGCCTTACTAAAACATTCTCGCCATTGGCAACAAAATATAATATACAAAATAAATTTATAAATAATAAATAAATTTGCATCTAAAATAATTCAACTTTCAAAGGTCAAATTCAATTTTTATTAAATTAATTTTTAAAAATACAACTGTGGATGAAGGAATATACAAATTATTTGACTATACAAAAAAATTATTAGAAAAAACTATTCTTCAAAATAGCTCTTGAACTTTTAAAGTTCTAATTTATTATTACAAGGACTCTCATTGCTACTAGCGATGCCCAATTGAAGGATTTTGGGTCTCATTATTGGATTGAGAGTCCTTAACATGGGATCTTTACACAAATCTCTAGGCTTTGAAAGTATGATTGGTGGTACTAGCTTTAAAGAATTTCATGAACCTCCTTTTTTCAATGACGTATCAATGCACCTTGTAGCCCTGCCTCTACAAGACTACAATTTGGTGTCAAACAATAAGATTGGGGCACTTCCCTCAAAAATACAACCTCAAAGTCCACCTTACAACTATGGGTGCATAAAGCTATAACTTACTAATTTAATGGAATGAAGCTAAAACAAAAATAATAGAAATTTGAAGCCATGATTGAAATAATGAAAATTTGAAGTTAAAAAAAAATAATGGAATTGTTTGATATATGATATCTATACATATATTAGTTGTGTTGATTGTATTCAACAATAGTTAGAATGTACATGCTATATTAATTGACTTTAAAACTGCATATAATTCTTTATAATAACAATAAAGACATGTTTAAATGCCTCAAATTTCAGTTTCAACTATTGTAGTGTAGGAAAATGGGCAAAAAGTAGAAGTAGAAAAAAATAGGGGCATATCTATTGTGAAATAATAGATGAATAGCCTCCCAAATTAAAAAAATTGGATGCGTGTATATATGGATTACAAAGTATAATAAAGTACTTGGGCTTTCTAGGAATGTTAATTTTATTTCAATCAGTGACAAAAATTATACAACAATAAGCCCAAATTTCAACTCGGTGAGCAACAAAAGAAATACCCAAAAACTTTAAATTTAAATTGATTGTTTTTCTATAGATTGTATTTTTATCTAAATGAAAATCGTTCATTCATTCCATTTGAATTTGCTCGTGGATTTGTGAAGTAAAAATTGTGGAGCATCTCATTTGCAAGCACTAAGAGTATTTTCTTGAAAAAGTAATGTATAATATTTGTTTTTGAGCTTACTTTCTACATTTTTTTCAAAACAAGTTCCACAAGATTAACCTTTGATTGTTAGAAAAATCTTACCATTGAAATTAGTGTGTTTTAATTCCAAGTTAGAGTTATTGATGGTTTAGTTTTTCCTTCTTTCTCATGTCTAACTCTATTTAATAATTTTTTAAAGAATGAAAATCACTTTTTTGGAGGGGATTATCTTAGACTCTCAACTCATTCAATTCTTCATGATAAATTTTTTAATTTTAGAATCAATAGTGCAAAATTATTAAATTAACCCCCAAGTACTCAAGCAACCATATTTTGGTTATTACTTGACTTCAAACAGTATTTTTGGGCCAAAAGAGATTCAATTTTTTAAATTTTTTTTAAAAGGTTGGATTTTTTTTAATATTTATATTCAAGACTATGATCACTACTAATAGTCAAATAAAAATTATAAGAGAAATAGTACAAGGTATTTAAAATTGGCCTAGTGTTGAAAAACTTACTATTTGAGAAATGTGGTGGTGTTCTCATTACTAAATCTTATGCATTTTTTCACAGATCAATAGAAACCATAATTTTGCCCAATCAGAAGAATCCAAATGCTGAAGATTTTATAATTTTGATCGTATGGATACTTTTTACTTTTCATGCTTCACATTATCTTCTTTTAAACATATGAGTGTTTTTCACCATGTGGCAAAAAAAACCCTAGAGTTGGGCCAATAGGGAGTATATATGACACCTAACTAATCCGCCTTCCAAGCAATGGACTCCCTAAGTAAATTGCTACATGTTATTATTTTTAGACTTTGCCCTAACAACACTATCAACCATACATTGATACCACCATTTAACACTAAAATGTGACAACACAATGGAGCAATCAATCATGAATCCATAAGCTCATTCAACACCCATACAACTCAAAACCACATAATCTAAAAAAAACTAACAAGTTTATCAATGATGCAATGAAAATTGCAAATAAAACAATTGCAAATACTAAGAACATTATACCATTAGTTTTGCAATGGATTACTTGTCATTGAAATGATCACTATCTCGTCTTGTGTCCAAATGAGGTGTAGCTAGACTTGTTGGAAACTCAACTTAGAAGCGCACGTCTCCACTAGATTTGAGCTCCAAACTCTTCACCATCTTTTTGATCTTGTTCTTCAAAGTTGTTGCTTCCATCTTCTATATGGTAACATACTTTCTTCTACTAAAACAATTGCCATTGCCTTGTTCATGCTCCAAATGAAGCATGGCTAGGCTTGTTGAAAAGCCAACTTAGAAGCTCACATCTGCACTAGATTTGAACTCCAAACTTTTCACCATCTTCCCAATCTTGCCCTCCAAAACTACTATTCCTATACTAAACTACATTCTTACCTCTAACATCAACCCAACCTCTTTCAAGCCATGGACATGATTGAGTCAAATCTACTTGTCAAATTTTCTAGGTTGCTACTCATTTTTAACTTATTTTCTTCTAAGTGCTCAAAAAACCCTTTCTCCTAGTACTTGAGAGAGAAGAAACAAAAAAAACAAGAGCCAAAAGAGAGAGGTGAGAAGGAAGGGGAGAGAAGGTTCACTGACCATACTCTCCTCTATCTCCCCCCCTTCATCTTCATTTCTTCTAGTCTTCCTCTTTCTTTCTATAAATCTTCCTCTTCATTCCTTCAAATTTTCATCTTCATTTCTTCTAGTCTTCCTCTTTCTTTCTTTAAATCTTCCTCTTCATTTCTTCAAGTTTTTATCTTCATTTCTTCTAGTCTTCTTCTTTCTTTCTTTAAATCTTCCTCTTCATTTCTTCAAGTTTTCATCTTCATTTCTTCTAATCTTTATGTTGTCTTACTTGCACTCCATATTCCTGGTTTACTTCTAATGTTAATTTTGAATCGTTATATTTTGTTTTCGATTTCTTCACATTCAACCATTTACTTAATTTACTTAATTTTCAATTTCCTATTTAATGCCTTTTTGGTTTGAAATTCTTAATTTTTATTTAGGATTTCCTCTACATCTTTGCATAATTGCATTTCCTAACTTTCACACCATTGTTTTAATTTTCACATTACTACCTAATGGAAGACTCTTAAATTGTAGTTTATGTATTAATCCTAGAGCGTTTAGACTCCTCTCCAGAATTGACAATTTGGAGAAATCATTATAAAGTGCTATTTGGAAGAATATTTTAGAAGTGATATACAAAAAAAAGTTGTACATTTAGAATTTTAGATTCCATTTGTATGGTTAGATTCACCAATACTATCACCAATATTTTTCTATAAATTTGGAAAGGAAAATTTTAAAATTCCTTCAAAATTTGATTACAGGCAAAATATTATCATTTTTTTAGCAAAACTTATTGGAATGGATTCAAAATAAGGTTCTCTTGGCATGGTGATTTTTTGAAATTTTTGTGTTCTTTACATCTATAATCTCATTTTTGCTAACCTAGTTTTGAACTAGAGCCAATGTAGTTTGACTACTTGACACACTTCAGCATTTGTAATTTTAGAAAAATTTGTATTCTAGTAACACCAAATCCAACCATTAGATAAGACAAGAACTTGATGAAGTATCACCAAAAATTAGGACAATTTTCATCAAAGCAGGAACGAGACAGAAACAAGACAGAAACAAGAACTTCAATCTGTTCATTGTCCAAAAAATGGACGTTGGAGTGTTCCAGGGTTAAATCTTCTTCCTAATCCTTCTTAACTCTTAATTTTCCTTAAATTATTATATTTGCATTAATTCTAAATTGTGAGCCAATGCAATGGCTCACAATACAAACTTCAAAAAAGTTATAGAATTTATATTTCATAAGACATTTGTGTTTTGTCCCAATCTCTTGGGCTTTTAGGGATTAAGAGGATTCAAAATCTCATAAACTAGTTTGCCACATTGCCAAAATGTTTTTGTTTTTTTTCACTTTGAACACATTAATCATGCAATCCATACAATGAAATTTTATAACATTTCTTTTTTCATACTATTCTATTGCAAGATCCCATGGTTTAATGGTTAAATATACTAAAAAAATATTTTTATTTTTTTATGCTCTTTGCACTAGAAATGATAGTTTTCAATGTTTTTTGACAAAAAAAGGCCTACAAACTATAGGATTAATCAATAGCTAACATTGAATCCTATATTTGTCAAGATTAAAAAAACTCCAAAGATCTAAACTACATTGGTTGCCTCATTAACCTTTCAACTCTTTCATTTAAGAAAAAATTTCAATTGTTTCTTGAGCCTATTCTTCTACCTTTTTGATTTATGATGTCAATTAGATGTACTAATAAGATATGTTTCCTCATGTAGATGTCTGGGACATATTACTTATAGGTTCTGCGATGAAGGTGAGTCAGAGGGATATATGAAAATTTCATATCTAACGAATAGGATGGACAAGAATGACTACTTGTTTTCCAATTCCCCTTTTTGTTGACTTACGTCCATCCAGCTCCACGAGGACCTATAAGTGTGCATTACACACCTCCTCCTTCACCACCCATGATTTTAGTATTACCTACTCAGTCGACTAAATTGATAGAGTAGAAGCGAGAGGATATCAATCTTGATACTTCTACCAATTCTAGCATAGAGGGATTGGATGAGTACGGGACCAACACGTTCTAGGTGCACACTTAGATGAAAACTCCCTGCTGTGTTGTAAGATGCAATGATCTCAAACCTTGAGGAGGACATTGAATTTGATGAAGAGTGGGATTGTCATGTGCAGACTTTAGGTTAGTAAGATCCTGTATTAATGGAGGCTCCATCAGAGTAGAGATCCAATTCTGACAAAGGCAGAGCAAACAATGCTTTGGTGCAAGAGGATGTGCAGCCGACTTCCTCCAAGAAGGAAACAATGATCCCTGACAACATCATCATCCTCAGTGAGTATCCTTTCATTAACTCAATTTATAATTTTTAGGATTTCATTTCACAAGATTTGGAATACTTCGTGACCTTTTAGCAAGATCCTCAAAGTTTGTACTTAGGGCTTTACCAAATCTTTCATAACCTTTAACGATAGGATCTTTCTAGCTTAATAAGTTAGTAAGAAGGTCTAGTTAATTTCAATCCCTTTCAATGAACATTCTCTCTTCAAGGGGAAAAACGACTAAGCTTAATAAACTTATGTATTCCATTAATTTTTTACATTTATAATGCAATCCCCTTGGTACGTATAATATTTTTCATTCTTTTTCATTTTTCATCAAGGTTTTTGTAGGATACAAATTATTTTTATTAACATTTTTTACATTATTCAATTATGCCTTGTTATAATTTTTGAAAACTTCATTACAATCCATATTGAATTATTTTTTGAATTATTTTTTAATGAATCTGACCTAAGTGTAGAGTAGTAGGTTTCACCCTTCTTTTCTAAAAATTTAAGCACATAATTGTAGTTCCTCTATGAAGTGATCTCAATTGCAAGCTCCTAGCTGTTTCTCGGAGTGCATTGTTACTAATTGTGATCCAATAAAATTTGGGAAACGATGCTTTAGATCACGGACGACAACATTCCTACTTTTCTCCATTTTTCTCGGACTCGCACAAAATGTGTTCAAAAGAAATGTAACGTGCTTAGCAACGCCTCCATTCACATAGCCGAAGATCGTAATCTTGCAATGCACGTGATTTTCCAATGTTTTCAATTAGCAATTCTTCAATTCCAAAGTTTTAATGGGATTTGGTGTAGTAGTCTTGGTACAAAGGCGCTTAACTTCAAAGTTCTGCTGGGATCTGGTGTAGTAACTTTGGTACAAAGGCACTTAACTTCAAAATTCTGATGGAATCTAGTGTAGTAGCCTTGGTACAAAGGCACTTAACTTCAGAGTTTTGATGGGATCTAGTGTAGTAGCCTTGGTACAAAGGCGCTTAACTTCAAAGTTGTGATGGGATCTAGTGTAGTAGCCTTGGTACAAAGGCGCTTAACTTCAAAGTTGTGATGGGATCTAGTATAGTAGCCTTGTACAAAGGCACTTAACTTCAGAGTTCTGATGGAATCTAGTGTAGTAGGCTTGGTACAAAGGCACTTAACTTCAAAGTTGTGATGGGATCTAGTGTAGTAGCTTTGGTACAAAGGCACTTAACTTCACAGTTCTTTAATTTCGTGGTGTGCAAAACACAAATTTTTCTCTTAACCTTGAAAAGAAAAGACCTATTATCACTAAGTGAAAAGAAGAAACCTATTATCACCAAGTGAAGGTACTTTGTCAAAAATGATTAATAGGTGCATTCTTCATCTCTACACTAATCTAGATAGTCATCCATTGGCTTCACTAAGTCTGTGAACAACAAAGAGACATTTGGGACAATTTTTTCTGCTAAATCCATGAATGCAATCCAATCAAATGATTAATTATGCGGTTTTTACACATCAAAATCATATACATGTGGGAAAAAAATCAAAGCTTTTGGAGCACTTTTGAACATTTCAATTCAACATATATACAAAGTATTGCCTAACCAAACATCTTTCATCAATCTTGTCAACTGCAGCATTTTCTCAAGAATTGTGTAATTTCATCAATTTCATCAATCTTTCTTTCATAGAAAAACTACTCAAGTCTTCTTTCAATAGTGACCCATCATCAAAATTGTTCCACAAAAATGAGAAATTATGCTTAATATTACAAGAGCTAGTCAAGAAAACAAGAGTTATGCTCACCCCCAATTCTTTAGGGTTGAACTTCCCAATCCACTTCTGCATTTGAGACTCTGGTTGTATCCAGTAATGACTCCATGCGCTGAAGGGATAACTCACCTAATTGTGACAGAAATGGACTGAATTTGATCAATACAGGAATGATTTTCTCCAATGTTAATAAGTGTCAATAACGTTTTACATCTGTAAATATAAAATGGATCATGGCTCCCAAGTTGAAGTGGCCCTTCTCACATGCTAAACACATGCAAAATGGACAGGAAATATGACAATTATCTCTTGGCGACAGAAGATAATTACTACGTACAAAATGAGCATTCACTGCAAAGAAGAATAACTCTAGCCATAAGTTGGTGTGAACGAAGCCATCTGTTGTAGGTAGTTCTACTGGCTAAGGCACATGGATGTAGATAATGCGTGATAACCTCAGTGCCTCATTCACGGAGGGAGACTCCATGATCAACTTAGAAACCCTAACATTCACTACAAATTTAAAATGCTCGACAGTGTCCACATTCAGGGTGGCAATAACTCCACCACCACTGAAAAGCAGAGCATCCTGACAGGCCGCACCATGACAGTGTCCAGTGGCACGAGTAGTTGAATACAAGGCAGGGACGGCAAGGTCCCAAAGTTGCACACAACATCCAAATTATGCATGTTGGAATCTCCTTTCATTTGCCAACCATAGAATATAGAAATTCGACCAGGAACCATGCTCAACAGCAAAAGTGGCGATTTTAGGTGCTCCCACCTTGAATGTGGACACTGTCAAGCACTTTAAATTTGCAGTGATGTTAGCAGAGCTGGGGTCTTTAATTATAGAGTTGGAAGTGACTTGAAGCGGAACTCCACCAGCAGGGCGATGTGGTCTGAAGACCACTCTGGTGACGGTAGGGCGGTATCTTTACGGAGATTTTCCTCATCCAGAAGCTCCAGCAGTGATTCTATATCTAGTGATTCATCTGCAATTTGCAATCACGTACATTTCTTAGTGCCATGCAGGTACTAGCTACATCATTTCTACATCCTTGATTTTCATTGGTACATAGGCCTATACTACACTATTAACACCTTATGTGCACATTTTGATGAGCACCATTTACAACACCGTTAACTGAGCTTTGGATCTCACGTTGGGTACTTATTGCTCGAAGGTAGTCCCAAGATACACTATTTAACAATAAAGGCACAGTTGCTGTCTGACACAGTTTTTTATGGTACTAAAAATTATGTGGGACATTGCATAGAATAAACAGAGTAACAGGTGCCAATCAGAGGAGGAAGATCACATCCCAAAGGATCCACCCCTAACGGACTGTGAAGCCCCATCGTTGGCCTCATGTATCTTTTCAGAAGTTTTGAGCAAATCATAAAGAGACGTTCTTGTCCAGTATAATATATGTATTCCATGTATAATTTTATTATTGCATCCAATGTTCTTCATTGATGCCAAAGATATAAAATTTGGACCCATCGAATTGCACTTGCCACAGTATGAAAAGTCCAATTGGCTCTGTTGACAACATTTTATTGATTTCAGGTAAAAGTTTTGAGGGGGTGCACCTGTGTAAAAGATGTAATCCAGGGTGCCAAGGAAATCACGGGTGCAGTTGGTGAAGAGAGGCTCATTCGTGGTGGTGTCCATGCGGCGCCTCTGTTGCTCCATCGATGGACTCATGCCGTGCATCCTTGCAAACTGGGAGTAGGCACTGACCTGTGCTTATTCCAACATTTTCAGGCCATCGATCATTTGTACCAAGGGTTACATAAATAGAGTACAAGAAGAGGGAAGAAAAGCCCAGTAGATTTGCGTAAGATAGATGCAAACATAGGCTAGTTACCAAATGAATTTGATGGTAGAGCTTAAGATTAGTACAATCCACTCTCCCGTTAGTCATCAGTGAATGAGGTGCACTGCCACAATTGAGCAAAACGGAGAAAATTCAATTAGCTTGAAATTCTGGGTTCAGTTTTAGCATCATTGATTTTTCAAAAAGGTAGCCAACACATTTTAGACAACATCACAATAATCCTTCCCCACTGATTATTAACTATTTCAGTAGTGACGTTCAACCAATTGCTTCAATCCATTTTAGTATTCAAAAGACATTCTAAAGGTATTGAAATGGAACTAAAGCAATGACATTTCAGTATTGTAGCAACATTGAAACAAATGATAATCCAGGGAAGGGACTTCGTAGGCGGACCTCCCAGGTACAGCGTTGAAGTCACCAGCCACCAGCATTGGAATACTTACACTCGATGCAATCTTCTCTAGGCCCTTCATTAATGCATGCACCTGCCAGAGTTTAACGTCCTTGAGTTCCGGATTTCCATGGATGTGTGTGTTGGCCTGCTCAAGAAAAAGTACCATACTAAATTCAGCGCGCCAACAAAACTCATCATCCTGATGTTTGTAGTACTTATGAGCATCAATAATGAAGACACCTTATTGTTCTTCACAATAAAAGATCCTACAAGAGCTGTGACTGAAACCCCTGCAGAGAACATATATAATCCTAGTAGTGCTTACACGGAGAGGCGAAGGCAGAAAAATTTGCACTTACGACACATAAAAGCTGTGGTTTTCCAGCTGCTTGTGACAAGCCAAAATTGGCAGCTTTGTCCCGCGCTTCCAAGACGATGATAAGAGCAACATTATCCTGGAGAACATGCACCGTCTATAATCTCGTTCACACGAAAACAATCCCAAACTCTGAAGCGCCATCATTGCAGTTCAAGTTAAATTATTCATGCAGTTGTAAGCAAAGCAGAATCACGGGTCAACAGTCGTTTATGATTCGAAATGCACTGAAGAATCAGACACACCAAATAAACTTCATTTTGCAAGCTCAAGTGCATTCAAAAACATATGAACATTATCAGACAGACCCTAATTATGTGCACAAACCTTAAGATATCGATTCATATACTCTCTTCTGGCTGCAGAATGTATCATGGAAACATCCGAATAGAACTGAGCAACCTTGTTGTACTCAACCTGGGACAAAAAGAACCGTGCCAAATATAGCAGTAAGAAAATGCAAAGAACATTTAAGTTCCTACAACATTGGAATTTGAGAAAATATCAATACTTAAAGTTCAGAAGCAAAAATATGAGATGACACGGCTGAAGCTTCGGGAAGAAGTATGATGCAATGATTACCGGGACATACAATCTCCGACACGAACAACTCGAATTACAGAAATTGTTATTAGCTAGCAGAGAAACCAGTACCTCATACTTCTTCACTAGAGAAAACCGATCATGCCGAAAAAATGTTGCACAACCATCGATTGCATATGAAGTGCCTGTGTAAATCTGTCAAACCCATCTAAAGTGTCAGGCTCACTCACGAGTCCAAATTCTCCTTTCAGGAACTCATCTGATAGTGATACTTATTAGCGCCTCAAAATTCTCTAGCATCACGAGTTGGAATACGTAAACCGTTCTGAGCGTGACTTGTGTATCCCATACACTAGCACTCTGTTTTGATACAAGATCTCAGCTCTTCACCTTTACTTTCAGTCCCTTTTTAATACCTGAGCTGGAACGATGACTGTAATACGGAGGACCTTGATCTCACCTCTCGGGTCTTCTTCTTATAAGCCACAGCATAGCCATGTTTCTTCAATTCCGGAGCAAAAAATTCTTTAAGGTGATCACTTTGCACCTGCCAAGTATCAAAACATCTCATGAGCACGTTTCACCTTTGTCTGGTACAATAATGCGCTTCCTTGACGCCCACACAGTAAGTCCACAGCAGGTGTCAATACCAACTCGACACAAGTTCATGTTGAGCGAGACAAATCAAGGAGTCGAACATGTCCACGATTTAACACCTATACACCACGAACGCCCATGATGGATGTCATGTCCTTTTTAGCCCTTTCTGAATAATCCACATGGGAAAATTCTTTTGTTCTATGAGTTTACATATTTTTGACTACCACATACAATGCTCTGCATTGATTCTGGTGATACACAATTTTGCCCTATCTGCATTATATTATTCACAATATAATCACCCAACTTGGTTATTACAAGACCATTACATCTCTGTGGTTAAGACGGGGGATAATACGAAAGGTGGTGATACAAAGTTTATACTCCCTCTGTCACAAACTAAGTGTCCACTTTCGACCTCATGTTTTTTAAGGTTGTTTTGCGCAGGCCTTATGGAGGCTTTCTTGTATCCAATTTTATTTAGGGTGCAAAGATCACATGCAATGTTCTTCATTGCTTCCAATGATATAAATTTGGATCCTTTTTAATTAATGCTTTTCATTACATGATCAATGAAATTGATATCAAATGTTTTCAGCAAAATTGCGGGCACTTATTTCGGGACGGAGGGAGTGATAAACAAATACCTCTTGAAGACACAAGATATCAGCTCCATAGCTCAAAATCTCCCTCAACAGATTCTGCTTCCGGTAGGCCCAGGAGAGCGCCCACGGGGGGCAGTAGCTGTACATTTCACTGGTGGCGTACAAATCAGCGAGCACATTATACGACAACAGCGAGAAAGTGCCCCTTGCCGGAATGCGTCCCTCCACGGCCATGGCCGACGTCCCATCCGCAGAGATTAACCTGCGTGGGGTGGGCGAAGGAGCCGGGACGACACGGGAAGTGAGCACCGTGCGGGCCGGGCCAACGACCCTCGCCATCATGGCATCCATTGGCACACACTCCAAGCACAGGTGGTGCCCAACATCCTCTGCAGTGGGAGTGTAGGTCTTCCCGAAGCCCACCTCGGACAAAGTCTCTCCGCGCTCATGCTCCGATGAGATTCGGATAGGGTTTGGGTAGCTACTGAAGTGAGGACGAGCAGCATCGCTGGCAGCACGGGCACGGGCATGCACAGCTCGGTGGTGATACCATGAGTCTAAGAAACATTTGGGCGAGCAGTGGAAGCTCATGGCGACGGCAAGCTTGGCTTTCACACATCCCAAGCATTGCAGGGTGGCCGGCTCGGAAGGGTGGACACTGCAAACGGTCAGGTGCTTCTGGATCCTGTACCTGTTCACAAGCCATAACAACAGCCTTAAGCAACTTACAGTCATTGGGTGAAGATGCGAAGCACATTTGGATCATCACCGTTCACGTTCGCCATGAGTCGATCTCCAGTGGCTAAAGCTTAAGATCTGACATGAGTGAAGAATGTTATATATGAGCTAACTGAGGACCGGGCCAGAACACGTCCGCTGATAATGTTATGGAGAAGGCAACTTCATCCTCAGATTAGGGCTTTCATGTGCTACTCTCAAACTAAGGGTACAAATTTCCTTAAGTCTGATTCATTATCATCATTAGGTAGGTGCCTATGTAAGATCTCAAGTCTGTCGCCATATCAATCTCCTTGGACGGCTGAAGATAAGAGAGTAGATTCAGGTTTTGACAAGTTCATGCCAATGAGTTTCCGGAACCCTAACGTGTCCAACACCAGGCTACATTTCCAAGTGGACGACCACTCACTCAATCTTGACATTGTGGTCCCTACTGCTAATGCGTGGGAAAAAATAATCGTTACAGGACATAAAACACGAATTTGATAAAAAAACAGAGAATCACGCAAAGAGAGTCGATCAATCGACCAGCACTACAAATCATACTCCATCAACTTCACAAGGTGACATGTAATTTATATAATGCAATGAAAAATCCGCTAGGCTACTTTCACCTCAATTCGTATCAATGCCATGAAAAGAACGCCGGATTGATCAGCTGTGTGGTCTCCCCACATCTCAGTCACGAGACAGACAGACAATAGGAAATGTAAGGAAGGAAGCGCATCACATACCATCGGCAGCGGAGGAAGTAGCCATCCACCGGCGCGACCTGGGGAATGTCGTCCGTGGTGGTGGTGAAGTCCGGGCGCTGCAGCAGCACATACGGCGACAGCTCGCAGCCCGCAATCGGAATCTCGGACGGGAGATGCACCCGCAACACTCTCAGCATTTTGCCAGTGAGCCAGGAAATAGATCCAGTTCCCCTCTCAGCACAACCTTCTCCTCCTTCTCCTTCTCCTCCTTCTCCTTCTCTTTCTCCTCCTCCTTCACTACTACACCTTCACAGCTCTTTAATGACAACTCCTTCACTCCAGGGCCTTGCACACTCGCCATCAGGGGGCGCGCTAACCCCACCTCCACTTCACATACTCTCGCCCCATGATGATCAACCTCCAAAACCAAATCCACCCTAAAAAACAAAAACCACCGTGTACTCAAGTTCGCTGCGTCTATCTTATGAAACAACATACATGCAGGCGATCGATGGAGCTTCCACTCATGCAATCAATCTGTCCGAACTCACTCATACCAAATCCATGCCAATTCCCCAAAGAATCGAATCCGATGCAGAACGAACTAAATTACCATCGACTGACTTCGATAGTCAGGGATCCCTCCACTCTTTGGATTTCATGCTCCACACATCCGTCACTCGGCTGCCAAATTTAAACAAACCAACACACACGAAGCTGATGAGGAGTGTCGATCCGATCCGATTGTCCTCCTATCCAATGTTTAATTTCATGACGCTGGAATGCGAGTGGCGATGAAGTTCTTGGTGTAATTGGGATGCTACCAAGGCATCGTTAGAACCCATCGCTCGATCAATATGTCGCCATACCCTGTAAGCTTACGTAGTGAGCAAAGGTTGCGATGGAAGTCAAACAAGGAAGGCGACTGACGACGCGAAGGGACTCACTGGTGATAGACGGTTATCAGATGGGGTCCATGTGAATCCCGACTCGTGGTGAACGGCAGGTGTCGGTTAGAGGGTGGACGCCAGGTTCTAGATTCCTTCGTTAAGGACAGGCCTAGAATTCTGGACGATTTGGACTTTAGTTTATGTTTAGAAAAATTAGTACAAGAAGCCTGCACTAATTTAAAATAGTGTGAGTTTGGTAAGTTAATGTTGATAATTTCTAACAGAATAAATCATCAGTTTACTTGTATTTGGCAGTGATTTCTGATTTTGTCAAAATGCAGTATATGAGAATTAAGAATATTAAAGGAAGAGGAAGAGGAAGCCGAGAATAGTTATTAAATTAGTTTTTAGTAGAATGAATGCAATTTACTATGAAAAATTTGACAAAAATTATCGATAAGGTAAACCAGCCCATTGTGGTCAGAATGACTAGTTCGGCATCATCTTGTTGCTGAAATTTTTCAATTTCACATTAGTACAAGTGTGAAAAACAGCAAGTGCAATTGAAATTAAATTTTTTGGACAAAGTATGAATTTGCTAGGAATTTCTGAAGCATTGAACCCAAAAGAGTCTATAGACTACCTTAAGACCAACAAAATCTGAATCTGTAATGCTCATCTCACTACCTAATGCAGTCAAAACATTTTCTGTTATAGAAGGCCAAAAAAGTCAATTTTTACAATGGACTTCACAATGAAAACTCAAAAGTTCCTAATGAGGTCAGTATTCACTCCATTGCTGTCATGTAAGACATGCATTGTTGCCCACATCCCAAAAAAACCCACAATGGGTCATTTCTTAGGTGACCGCAAAGAGCTGTCTTACCTTAGTGATTATTTTGATACTAATGTTTTTCAAATTCTAAATATTAACACCTTGAGTTTAAAGGAGTCTATTTTATGTTTATTAGAAAATGGAAAGCAAAAAACTCAAATTAGTGAATTCTTTTCTATTAAAATATTAAATGGAATGTGTATCATCTCCTAAAGTCCCATTGTGCATATAGAGGACCACATGGATTGTGCTCCTATGACCTACGGTTTCAATTTTAGTCATTATCATTTTAAATTATTTTGAAGATATTTAGAAAAATGCAAAAAAAAATTAATTCAATATTGGTAGTGCAAAAAACTTTAAGCTAAAAAGATTCAAATTTATATAATCTAATGCAACAAAAACCATTTTATTCACTTCAAATGGAAATATCTTGCAATCCACACAAACAAAGTTTCTAAATTTATTCCACACATTCTTATTCAAGTTTAGTGCAAGATGTTGTAAATTGGGGCACAAAACAAACAATTCTAAATTTTTTTTCTTTGCAATAGAAATGAAAAATTTTAGAATATTTTAATGACAAAAAATGCCTTGGAACTTAGGGATTAAATATATAGCTCTAAGAGAATCCAAAACATCTTTTAAAATGCACTTAGTAAAAAAGTCATATGTCACATAGAAACAAGGACTATACTAAGTGCATTTCTAAACTACTGTCCATATAGTCCCTATATTCTTTCTTTTATATGAATATGCTACGACAAGGCTATGCTAGTTGGAATAAAATATAATATTTTAGTAATACACAAAATGCAATATTGTCAAATAGGTGATGACGCTATTATTCTTTGACCCTATGAATGAAATCATAGAGGCCACACTCTTCATAAAAAAATGCAAGATTTTTTTGAAGATATTTAAGGAAAAAAACTACCTCCATCAAATAATTATGTTTTAGTACATAATGTCATGTGGTCTTCAAATTTGTGTAGTTTTACATGTATTATGGCTAGTTCATATATGGAAGTTTAGATTAATTTAAGACCAAAAAGATGCAATATCAATTCTTTCAATTGACAAAGAAGTTGGATTAGATTTTTTTATAGGAAGAATAAAAGTCATTCTATAATATATATATATATATATATATATATATATATATATATTCATCAATTTATAAAGCATGATATGAAGAAAGAATTGAGTCTCTCCTTAGGGCCTTAGAAGGGCTATTTTGAATCTAATTAATATAGTCTTAGGTTTTAATTGCACAAACTCTTGGTGTTGTTCTTGAACACAAATAATTCATTGTTCTTACTTTTCCATAGATGTTTTCATCAAGCATCTTTCCATCCTAATATAATTAAAAGTGTAAAGTGATACAATTGCATATAAAACATTGGTACATTGGAAATGAAAAGGTCCCTACCAAATAGAAAGGGATAGCTTTGAATTAGTCTATATTCATTGCCATAGGTTCCAATTGTTATTATAACTATTAGAATTATATTTTTTTGGTAATTATTATAGTGATATAAAGACTCAATTGAGTCAAAATATAATTGAAAAGGATAAGAATTCCAAGCTCCTATTTTATTGTCCATAGTATAAATCTACCTCTACTTTGATATATCTTTATTTTTGACATTGAGTGGATTTTATTTTATTAAATACTTAATACTTTCAATTTTGTATTCTACTACATAAAACAAATTATCTTAATAAACCTAAGTATGAACAAATGACCAAAGTAACGACAATGGACTATTCAAATTAGTTGGTAAACCCAACTAAGTTAAATTAAAACAATCTAAGGTGATTTGCACCTAATTATATTCTATTTTTATGATCTTATATATTATTCCCTAAGATTTACAACCTCTAATCAAGAAAGCTTAAAATGAATTTTTGGTTAATATTTTTTTGATGTTTTGAAAATTCAATTTGAAATCTGAGTAATGCTACTCAAATTATGTCCAAACAATTGGTGCAGCTACTCGTACTACTTCATTAGTAATTCCACAATATTGCCAACTCCATCAACATGTTTAGGATTCTTGGCAAGATTGAGGCATCTACACCAGGAAGTGAAATAGCAAAAAATATAGACATAAACTAGCACAACACGTACCGTTACAAAGCCCAAGTTACCGGCCTAGAACTAAAGATGTGTTGTCATGTTGTGAATTTGTACATAATATAAATTTGCACCAATATATTATAATAAGTTTTTATAATTTGAAAAGAAAAAAACTCGTTGATGACGCTTTCAATGGCTCCAAAGTGACGCTTGTAACTGACAGAGAATGATATAAAGAGTTCAACTTTGGATTAGCTTCATCAATTTGAGTTAGTCTTCTTTAATTTATAGAATTTGTGATTTGTTATGAAGTTTGATTTTAAATGTCGAACTGGAGTTTTTTTATGGAGTCGCAAGATCCTGAGTCTCAACCAAAAACAAAGTTAGAGCTTTATTTGTCTCAACTGCCAAATCAACCAGTTCAACCGATGTTAACAATATTGGAGCAAGTCCGTTCATGAAAAGAAGGTAGACCTTCTCGGCCACTGAAACAACCTCATGCAGAGTAGCGCTGGCACGACAATCTTCAAAGGGATGCTCGTACTTTTGTGATTCTACTTTAAATCGGTTGTGTTGAATCAGGCACTAAAGATGTAACTTTTGAAGATAGTTTTGAAAGCTTAAATGAAGAGTAGTATTATTGCATGGTTAGGTCGATTAAAGGAAGTCCTGGCTATCAACATTGGTTGAAAGAGCTAGTGAATCCTTTAACAAAGGCCAAACATGTAGATTATGTGGCTGCTATCGTCCAACGCATTTTGAAGTTCTTGCAAATGGAGTAGTATTCTTCTTCAACTTCAATTTTTACCTTTCTTTACCTTTTACTTTAGTGTAGTGGTTATTTTATATTTTGTAGTTCATCCATATGTTTAAAATTGAAGGATAAAAGTTTAAACGAGATTTACCTACTAAAAATTTAACTTTGATGGTAGTTTGAACCTTTGGAGGTGAATTAAAACTTTTAGGATTTTTCCTTGACTAGTGAGGGTTTGAATACCCATGGTGATTGTACATGGGTTGTCTCTCCTACCCTAGGGTTTATTTGGTAGGTAAATCCCATTTTTCTTTTGCCTAATCGGATTTATGTGTGAGAAAAGGAAAGAAGAGACCCATGACTTTGAGGAATCATAACTTCTAATAAATCTTGATTTTTACAATGAAATTTTGAGAGTTTGCTTCTAAAATTCTTGTGCTTCCGAGAAGACTATTCTTTCTTAATTTGAAGTTGTGAGTGAAAAGTTATAAACAAGTGAGTGGAAGAAGGTCTGTTGCCACTTAGATGAAGAGGAGCAGAGATTCGAGCGACTACCATGACTTGTAGATTTCACCTTTCCTTTTGAGATTTGGAAAAATTAGATTAGTCTTCTATAGATTTCTAAAGACTCAATTCTCAAAGCATTTGGAGCATTTTAGAGAAAGTTATGAGAATTTGAGTGAAGGAAGGTCTACTGCTTTTCTATTTGAAGAATTTGGGTGAAGTTAGTATGTGAATGCATTTGGTGCTTCCTATTTCCTTTCATTTTTTTACTTAAGTGTTGTTTGGGAAAGAAGACATGGTGTAAATTTCTTGTTTTTTGTCTTAGTAACTTCCCCGGTGGTGGATTTTGTCCCATTTTGTATTCGTGGTTAAGTGCTTTCAATTTGTAGTTGTATCGTGGTAGTGAGGTCAGATTAAAACCGGCAAAACCATTGAGTGTGCACCAAGTGGGAGGTGCTAATTTCCCCTTGTGATGAGGCTGGAGTGATCACTAGCAGATCATAAGGTTTGGTGGTGGTGCAGGTGCAAATTGCTCTTACCTTGTAGATGCAGGTACCCAAGTAGTCATCAAAATTACTTGGAGGTGTTTGTATTTAAAACTTTGGATTGGTAGTAGATACCAATGAGGCTTGTAAACCTAATTGGTATTAGATATTATTAGATGTTTTGAATCTTAAGTACAAAGAGGGTTATCAGTTTAAGCCAATCTAAGCCAATTTGTGTTTTGAAAACAAGATTGGTCTTAAGAAAATTTATTTCCTTTCTTCTTCTTCCAACCTTGTCACTTTCAGTTGCAATCAGATATCCCGTATATTCCCAAAATATTCCTCTTACTCCGATAGCGTGAACCCCTAAAGAATGTAGACATTACTTATACAATATAAATACTATTGTGACTTTTAAGTACCATATTAATTTGCATATAGAAAAAAAATTTAACAAAGAATTTTTGGTAAGATTGTACAGGAGTGCACTTTTGCTTTGTAATTTCCATAAAAAAATTTACAACAAAATTGTACAGGAAGTAAAGTCTTGTATACTAAAGTAATCTACTCTAATTAAATCACCCCTATTATTAGCTAGAGAATGGAGATGAGGTGATCCTTAAAAGGACCACTTTATCCATTGAATGAATCGAGAAAAAATTATTATTTTTATTGCAATAGGCAATTATTGTCTTTGCTTTCCTCCCATCTCTTTACAAATTGCAAGTGGACGGATTTTGGGAGACTTATAGTCACAAATAGGTGTCCATACCCCAAATCTTTGAAAATTTATAAATAATTCAAAAATGCTTGGAAAAATATAAAACTACTTGTGTTAAGTTCTACATCTATTTTTCTTTCTCTGAAAAATAATCTAAAAATGTTTTTGACTACGAAAACCTGTGAAAAAGGCAGATTGGCCCATAAATGGTTGCTTTAAGAGCACACTACGTTAGTATCGTTGAAAGAGTACAAGCCATTGTAGGCCATTCCTGGTCTTAACATCCTGAAGGGTTTAACTCACTAAGGACCATGTAATTGGACTTTTTGTTTGTATAGTGGTGGGTATTGAAATTGGGCTAAGGAAGTGTAATTCAAGTTGTATATTTACTTGTTGATAGCACCTTTGAACTACTACAAATGACATTGATAATACTAGTATGCCTTGTGTTGCTGCCATAGTCTAAATAAAAATAAAAATAATTTTCTAATTTTTAAATTCATGAAAACTTCAAAATTCAATAACTTCCACAATAAGAGTCAAAAGGCTATGAAACAAAGCCCATGCACCCCTCTTTGTCAAGGGCTTTCCGACAATACCAAGCACTTGATTGGAAGATGCATGGCCTAGAAGCTCTCACTATATTAAACAAACAAAACAAACAAGCAACCTATATTAATGGATGGATTCATTAATTGTAACGAAGGGTTTGTTAACCCTTAAACGACACAACCCCCATAATCAAGGTAGGCACCAAAATGCTTACATTATTGAACTAATAGGTGCATTCTTTATTTTTACAATGAACAATCAAGTCATCCAACACTTTTCAACCTCAACGCCTTTTAAGGTTAATTTACTATTGCAAACAATTGAGCATTGAGTTTTGACTACTATAAGTTGCACAAATAGTTAAAGTTTTATAGGACCATGTTTTTTGTTTGATCTTAAAAGGACGAATGAAGTTTTGTCTTTTAATTTTTGTACTTTCTTGTATAGTAGATTGATAAGATTGTTTGAGTTGTGTTGTATATATAGAGAGAGAGATGATCCAACTTCTCTAAGAGCATCTCTAGCAGTCCCTAGTAGAACAACGTGTTAGACTGGATGAAGGGGCCAACACATTATCAGAATCTCATCAGTACTTGCCTCCAAGGCGCATCATCAACCATCTTGTCAAGAATTCACAAGAATTGCGAGAGGAAAATTTTGTGTGGCCAAAAAATTGAGCAATGTTGGACATGACCCAAAAGATTAAGTAGCAAAAGATAGACCACACCGTAGCTCTAGAAAACTTTGTCGCCCCACCATGTAGCCCACTCTTCCTATCCACTCAACAACATCAAGGTACCATGGAAATCCATGTCATACTCACTTAACATGGTATAAGTCAACACTATAAGAAAACTGCGTTTTTGACGATGTTTTGACAAAAACACGTGACGTCCAGAAAAACGTCACATGTTTTCAAAAACATCCAACGTTTGCCAAAAAACAAGTGTTGGGTAATGAGATTTCAATTGATGTCAACGACAACAAGGCAACAAAATTCAGAGAATAAATGAATGTCACTTGCAACGTCACATGTCTTCCATGACGTCAAACACGACAGAATATGTTTTTTTTGACATCACAAAAAACATGAGAAATCCACGTCAGCAAGTAAACTTATTTTGATTATGGCTAAATTAGTAAAAATTGTTTTGAAATGTTGACCACATATAAAAATTTAAGGATAGGGTAGCCACGTGGCATACCTTGCAAAAAAAAAAGGACATGGATGGATGTGCACCATGGATGAGAAGAGCTGGTTTTTATACTAGTGGGGTGATAGGAAGAGAAACAATCCATATGGGATAAGTACAACAAAACTTGTGTTCAATATAAAATGTGTAAAAAAACAAGACTCATTGATTCTGATGTCTAAATCAACATGTCACATGTCTGAAACAACATCTACATGTCTAAAACAACGTCAAAATGGACAATGTTCAAATTCCCATTTTCCATTTATCCCATATCTTTTGTCTCATCATGGACAGAGAATAAATATAAATAGGACCCCTTTACCTTCATTTTTAATAAATTTTAATGACTTATTTCCTTCATTTTGCCATCAAAAATCCTTTTGATCGTACATGGTAAGTTTTCTTTACATTTTTTTGAATTAAATTTTTTTATATGTTTATTTTATTTTATTTTTTCAATAGTTTTTTTTGTACTGACCTTGTTTAGGATTTTTTGTACTGACCTTTGCATGACATAAAGGTTGTTCACAATGATGTCAAAATGGACACGTCTACGTTTTATGAGACGTCATGAACAATAGGACTTTAGAATTTCAACTCACCCAATATTGCTGACGTGGCATCTGACGTGGCATGTCCACGTCAAAAAATGCCACGTCAGATTTGAAAGGGATCCACGTCACCGCCCCGGGCAAGAAGGGGTTGGGGGAAAAAAAGTACACGTGGCAAAAATTGCCCAAACAAAAGTTGAGTTGGCATTTTGGACCCCTCCACATGTCACACTTAGAGAAGTTTGGAGGCCTTGAATTTTTTTGACGTCACAAAAAATCGTCATGTTATTGGTGACGTTCACAAAAATTTTAGCATGTTTTGGACGTTTCTTTTTTGACGGATTTCGGAGGACATCAACGTCGATGTCAAACCTGTTTTTAAAAACACAGATGCCTGTTTTTTGTGACATCCAAAAAAACTACGTTTTCTTATAGTGCAAATCATTTGAGTATTGTAGGTTCGTGTGGAATACAAGAAGTGGTGCGGTCTTGGGCGCGGTGAGCGTTGAAAAATGACAAAGGTTGTAACTAGTGGGGCACTACATCTCCACAGGTCACACCAAACCCTTTAACGTGTCCTTCTAGTGCAGACTACTAGAAATCATTCATTAGAAGGTGAATATCCTGTGCTATAAGCCCTTTGATATAACAATAAACAATATCAATGTTGATATCAGCATTTAAAAGAAGCACAACTTGGATTAGATTCGAATACTTTTAAACTTTTAAATCCTAAATCAAAGTAAACCTAGGAATAAATTAGTATGAAAAATATCAAATTTTTGCCTTGATTCAAGGATGTACTAGGAAAGTGTTGTTTTGCTTTTATTTTTGGTCTTACTCTCACTTTCACTTTTCTTAGATGTTGTAGTCAAATTTAAATGGCTAGAATCACTCTCGAGACCTTTTCTACTTCTATTTCATTTCATAGGAGAAAAAAAAGATATTGATGTGATGAATGTAGATTAAGACATCGTTATTTAACCACTAAAGTACTAAATGACCATTGCACATATACAAGTGATCTTGAATAGGTATATATATGAAGTCATTTTTTAACAAATGTTTTTAAAATTTTGACACAAGGTGTCAATATGTACCGCC
Source organism: Climacium dendroides (assembly GCA_950106755.1). Taxonomy (NCBI): domain Eukaryota; kingdom Viridiplantae; phylum Streptophyta; class Bryopsida; order Hypnales; family Climaciaceae; genus Climacium; species Climacium dendroides. The sequence continues at coordinate 27,675,535 of OX467086.1, forward strand.
TTAGTGGTAATATAATTTTTTTCCAATCGGATTCTTAGATCAAAAGATATGTTGCCATGAATTTTGGGGGCACCCTTGGGTAGCATGTGCAAAACTCCTGCAATAATTTTGAAATTTGGCAAGTATGTAACTTACATGATACAAGATGAAATGTCAAAAAAAATTAACCATGTATAGTGTAAACTTTTCAATTTAGGAGGAGTTAAAGTATGTTGACCTTGTCGGACAAGATTTTAAAAAAGGAATTCTTCTAACTTCAAACATTGTAATCTTTCAATCTATGAGGTCAAAGTTTTTGAGATTTTTTCCACACATTTCTATCTGTCTTGCTATCTATCTAGTCCAAATTTGTATGGTTGAATTTTGAAAAAAAACTTTTTAAATTTTGTTTTTCTCATTGCTAATAAAAGTGGGAGTTTTTCACAATTTGTGCTTCAAATGTGCCATAGTCCTTTAGGGGTTAATTGGGCAATGAACCACCAAAATCTCAGAGTTGACATTCTTGCTAAATTGGATCTCATCTCAGGTAATTAAAATGTAATGAGACAATTCAGTGTCCTTGAGACTATTGCTAACTATTCTAGTCAAGCACTGTTTTTAAATTTATATCAACAAGTTACTTGAGAAGGAGCCCGGACAGTAAGGCAAGAATACCATACACCGTGCTAGTACCATAAATGGATTCAATGTATCTACTCTTGTCATTTACACCTTGAAATGACAAGAGCATGTACATTGAACCCATTTATGGTACCATCACAGTTTATGGTATTTCTACCTTAGTACTACAATTTTTTCATAACCAAGGCTTGGATAGTATTATTGTACACTAGTGTGTCCATTGCCACGATATAATAAAATAAAAGTGAAAGTAATTTTTTAATTTTTTTAATTCACAAAAACTTTGAAATTCAATATTCCATATTTTTTTTTGTCGTGAGTTGGAATGCCATGAAACAAAACTCATGCACCCCTGTTCACATAGAGCTTTCTAACGGTACCAAGAATGCAACTAGGAGACACATGATTTTGGAGATCTTACTATAACAAACAAACAAAACAAAATAAACATTATAATTTTAGGTTTGGATGGAATTAGATCAATTTTGTTATTGTAATTGTTATTGGGAATCAAAATCAATTTGGCAACTTCGTCACTACATGCTTCATCCATCGAGGTTTACAGAAGTACATCACAAAGTTTAGAGCTTACAGTTTGTCAACAATTATCATGTGGTTATCATTGTTTCATGGGTTTACACATTAATTACAATTTATTGCATCATTACAATGCATTACTTTGCATTGTTATTGCATCGTTACAATGCATTACTTGCAACTTCATTGTAATGATGCAATAAATTGTAATTAACACGTGAACCATGAAACAACTATAACCACATAATAATTTTTGACAAACCATAGGGTTTAAACTTTGTAATGTAGCAAAAAAAAGTTGTAGTGTTCTTAAAAATTGTTGGTACATTGTTTATTCTCCTTGTGAAAGCAACTAATGTGCATCTGTGGACTAAATGCCCCCGTTGCACTTCATTAACATTATATTGGATTGTATAGTTTGGAGGATGGGCACAAGTAAGGTCCATAACCTCTTGGATCACTTTCAAAAACCTTTAAACAATTTCTATACTACTTTTTCATGAGTTAATCTAAATGCTTTTAAAAGTCCTCCTATATTTAAAATGAAAGTAAAATGATATACTTTGGACAAACTAATATGGAGAGTAGTTGATAATTCTATCATGGAAAGATGGAAATCATTGATGTTTTGATTATCAAAAAAAGACCCTATGCATGTTGCAATGTATTTTGCATTTGCATTTCACTTCTATGTATCTTAGGCTAATTCGATACTTCCATTCTTATGAGGCTAAAAAATAACATGGAGACAAGTGGTGCTTAGCTCTACCACAATCTATGACTTGATCCTCATAAGAATAGACAAAATTAAATTAGTGCATATATTTGGGATGTTTTTAAAAAAAAATGGTTTTGGGTTTTGATTTTGATTTTGTTAGTACTTTGGCTTTCCATTTTAGGAAGAAGGAGGTCATTTATTTATTCTTTATAAAACTGAGGCATAGGATTGAATGAAATTTTGTTTTTCGCCTAATCTCATTAGAAGCCATCACTACAAGCATGATGTTTGGTGGACATCAAATGTTTGGTACACATAAGGCTTCAAATTTAAATGCTATTTTTTGTCAATTTGCATACCAAACACACCCAGTACCCAACCTATGGGATGTGCTATTTCCAAACAACCCCATGTAAGAATTGCATCAAGAGTAAGGTAGAAATACCAATTGCCAACCACACCTAGTACCCAACCTATGGGATGTGTTATTTCCAACCTTAGGCCAGAGCTCAAACTTGGAATGGTTCTTTCTTTTGTCTTTTTTAAGGTTGGGACTAATAAAGTTATGACACATATTCCAAAGTAGTGAGCAAGAAAGTAGAAAATAGTGAGCACGAAAATAGTTCTTCAATGATCGGAATTAGAATACTCTAAACATTGACTACAGGTCAACATCACTATTTAGCTCCCGAAATGCACAGGAAAATCTCCTTGATGTGATTTTTCTTCCCTTTTTCTTCCAAAATTCTCACAAAAATCAGTTATCCACGAAAAGAAGTCTCTACCAATTTTGTGAAGTACAGATGGCACGTGATTCCATCCGTCTCTGAGAAATCAATATAAACATTTTCATGCCTATCTAGTTGCGCAACTGACAGCGAAGTGAGTGGTGGGATGGTCCAGAGTGAGGTTTGAAATCCATGGTGATGGGTCCGTCATTTGGGGGTTAAATGCTCCCCCCTTGCCCGGTGCATGCAAGACTGGCGTCTGAGTAGAGTAGTGTAGTGAGTACGTCTCTTCTTCCACTATTTATTAATTCCTTTCCCCTATTTTCACCTCCAAAAGTGGTGGTACCCTTCCGTAGTACCTCATCAATGGTCAATGACTCCGTACCAACACGCCCACTTGTTCTCTTCTTCAATGGAAAAGGCGGAATAGCTGACGTGTTTCAATCAGTCTGTCAAGGCTGGACTGATTGGACTGGAAGCCAAGCAAGCAACCCAAAAAACTTATCCACGAGAAGATTCCAGAGTTCCAGATTTCCAGTGGCGGACAGGTGGTGCATCAATTGGAACAGGCAGGTCACAGGTGGGTCTTCCTCAATCCTCATGCCAGATATTTTTTAGTTCACTTGTGTAACTTATTTTGGGAACCAATGAAACCCACTGCAATTTCATGGCATGGCAAACTGATCGAAATTAACTTCAAAAAGAAAGAAAAGAAAGAGAAGAGAAGAGAGAGAGAGAAAGAAATTATACTCCCTGACAAGCCTGCCAGCCACAAATGGCCTCAGTGCCAGATATTTGACAAAGAGCTCGAACCCAAAGCAGCGGGCGGGTGTGAACGAAGAGACCGTCTTACGGATCCTCGTGCAGGGTTTTCTTGGGGGTGGGGGAGAAGTGCTCAAGTGGCAACATACTTTAGAACTTCTGGAAAGGAAGTAACAGCCTTGGGATCCGGCCCAAGTCCCCATGCTCACGCATCTCAAAGAACTTCTCTGATGTGTATGTTTGGGATTGGGCCTACTGCGGGACCAAGCAATCAATATTCCATCACTTTAGGGTCACTTCACATTATGACCCAAGGCCGAGAGGGCGTGGATTTCCACCAATCAAATTTCAAGAAATCAAAAGTTCAACCTCTCGACCCTTCACACTAAAAGGCACAAGTCTAAAGACAACGCCTTCTAACTACCTACGTGGCAATAAATGGCCTACATGGCGACATACTCTCAAAAAGAAGTTTGGATCGGCTAGAAATGAAAATCCAAACTATGATCAAGAGGCCATCAACTTATGACAAGATCTCAACCATTAGATTGCTAAGAGTTTGAACTTTGACTTGGCCTTTGGAAGCTTCATACTATGTCCGTTCAAGTTGAGAGGCCATGGGAGTTCATTGCCAAGGGGTTTGGGACTAAGGGCTTGGCCTTTGGAAGCTTCGCACTAGCTCCAACCCCTATTATTTATTGTCTATTTATTGCTCGTTTCTTTGGACTCTCAACAAAAGTTTGGCCACTCAATCCCACTACCTATCAATTTGGATGGCCATAGTGTGAAGTGCCCCTTAAAGAGGTCATTGCCTAAGAAGCTGGTATCATCATCCAATTTTTCTTCAAATTTTCTTGAAGGTTTGGTGGTCTCTAATGACTTTTGGTCTCCAATGATTTTTGGTGCCTAAGAAAATCATTAGAACTACACAACATAGTAAAATTAGGTTGCCTTGACAATTTAGTTGCCTACCCCTCCAAAAGTTACTCTACAAGCCACCTAAGTCAACAAATATTTCTAAAGATACTTCCATTTATATACATGGAGGTTCATGAGTCCCAATTATACTAATAACTAATTCAAAAGTAGTGCATTCTTATCCAAAAACAATAAATCTTTATTTATGTAGTGTCAAATGTTGAGAAATTAGTGAGGGGCAACCTAATTTCACTATTTTTTGTACGATAACAAAACATTCTTGAACCATGCATGGCAATTTATTGTCTTATTTATTGTTGAATCATCAATGTGTAGGAGAGAATCTTGAATTTGATGATTTGTACTATTGTAGAAGGAATGCAATATGTGATCTACATACAATAGTGAAATTAGGTTGCCCCTCACTAATTTCTCAACATTCTATACTATATAAATATGTAGTATTATTGTAGAAGAATGCAAGTAATGCAAGAACCATGTCCACTGCATGGGTTGGTGCATTGGTTCAAGGTCCAAGTTCAAAAAGTCACATGCACATCTGCAATGAGTCATGAAGTAACTTCTATAGGTAAGGCAACCTAATTGTTAACCCATAACCGATGTGGTGGCCATTTTCTAGTGGATGAATGACATGGTTGATAAATGGCAGTGAATCTTTGAATGTAGGATAGAAATGCAGATATTCATTCTTGGAATTTTGTTGAAAAAGAGAACGTCTTCTGCAATAGTTTGTCTTACAATAAATGCTTTTGCATTTTTCTTAAACCAAGAATTCACCCAATATCCAAACAAATGATTTTAACAATAACCGGCTCGTCATTTAAGGATAAAAGCAACCTAGCATCACTATTTGGTGTACATAGAATAGTGAGATTAAATTGCCTTGACAATTAGGTTGCCTTACCTAGAAAAATCATCTCGTGCTTGTTCAGGTGAAAGTGCATGTAACTTTTTGAACAAGGCCTTGAACTAGTGTACCAAAATTCCACACATGGGTATGGGTTGATGGAAATTACTGTACCCTTGTCCAATCACAATAAATATTTGTGCAGTAAAGAATGTGGAGAACTTACTGAGGGGTAATACCTGTAGGGCTGTGCTGTACTGTACAGCATGGTACTGTGGCTTCAAGAATGTTGTATAAGTTAGAGAATGAGTTGATTATGTTGGGTTCGGAGAAAAGGCAGATCATCTGAGGTTGGTGAAGAAACTTTGCAGTACAAGGGCCTCGTCAAAAAATTCGTCTAGTCCCTGGAAAAACACCACTCAAAGCATTTTACAAAAAGTCATGTAACGGGTTGAAATTGGGGGGGGGGGGAATACCGTTGGGTGTACAGCAGGAATGTGAGGAATGTTTTTCCTTAGCAAAAAGTCCATCAACTTCAACATGCACTTACGTGAAAAAAAATGCGTAGATTTTTAAATCATTAACCCATTAAGGACTGTGGTTGATTTTGGGGGCAGGCAAGACATTTTCCAGTCTTAGGTTGAACATGGAAAAAAATACGAAATCATGATGCATTTCGAAGATTTGACCGAACCGATGGAATTGACATGAATGTTTAGGGCTCTGCAGGAAATGCATCACAAATTTTGTATTGAATTATGTATCGATTTTCGTATTTTTAGCTAATATTATGCTTGTTTTTTCAACCCCCTGAAATGCATGCTAACAAAGATTGTCCTAATTCGTGTCCCAATGCATTCTGTTTCCAATTCTTCAAACCGGTCCACTTTAGTCTATATTCAAATTCATTCTTAAAGTCTGGCTACTGATGAAAAAGTGTCAATTTCAACCAGAAAGTGGTCGACTAGTCCTTAATGTTAATTGGGTTGGAATTGTAAAGGAGTATATTTCAATTCTACTACAAGTTTATGTAAGTGGTATGAAAAATCATACAACAATTTGACTCTGGGTCATATATTATTTACCATATACGACTTAGGTAGAAGTACCTATTTGGGACAATCCCTTGTTATGGCTTTTTGGGCTCACCTATTGTGGACAATAGTTGGATGTACTATTAGTTGAGAAATATTTTTTATTTCTACCTTCTCGTCTACTCACCTCTCTTTCCTCCTTTCTTAGGAAAAAGTGCCAAAGTTGACTACAATAGGTGAGTCTATGAGAACTCAATGGATTCCTATGAAAAATCTACATTTCAATTGAATAAAATATTCATTTTTGGAAAGAAAAATTTATTTTTGCATTCTTCCTCAATCATTATGTTTGGACACATGGAGCTCAATTTCTCAACAAATTTTCCATATTGTACAAGTTGAAATGCTTAATCCACAAACGATATGAAGGATGTTTCTTGGACAAAGAATCTCTCCATATAGGATAGAAGTGCAACTATGCATCTTCCAAATTTTGAGTGAAATAGAGAAGGTCTTACATTAGTTTGCTTTCCAATTAGTGCTTTTTCATTTTTTTAAGCCAACAAGCCAAACAAATGATTTTCATAATGATAGGCTCTTCTTTTAAGGGTTAAATTATTAGGAATATGTACTTTTATTTTATGAACCCTTGAAGAATTACAGCTTGCATTCTAAAGGGCACACTAGAAATGAGCCTTTGGGATTGCTATGGAGATATGCCAACCTACACTCCTTTGATTGTTGGTATCATTTTTTCACTATTCCTTATCATGCTTTGATGCGACAACAAATCTTTGAAAATCTTCAAAGGTTCTCAATAGAATTCAAATGTGGAGTTACGAGGCCAAACCAACTTGGTCATATTGTAGTATTGTCTTTATATCCATAGCAAAAAGCCAAAAATGGTTCGAGAAAATCAAAAGATTCCCGGAATATCTTTTTTTCACTATCTACGAGAGATTAACTCTGTTATCGCTCATACCACGATTTCATTTCTGCAATTATAGTGAGATGGTAATTTATTGCAATGGATTAAAATACTATCTTTCATAAGTGTGAGTTGATGAGAATGATTATGGATAAAATAAAAGTTGATCAATGAGTCCTTTTATATGAGATGGACAAAATAGGTAGTAAGGTATGTACATGTCAATGTATCCAAATAAACAATTTAGCATTGTATCCATTATAACCCCTTAAAGTTTCAAGGCCATTTTCATATCAAAGACAAATCAAAATTGTCATTTTCAATGCAAACAAAAAAAAATTTAATAGTTTTTTTTTCATATCCAACCATAGGATCTTGCACTAAACTAGTATGGGAATGTTTGGAATAAATTTTAAGAACTTTGACTATATCAATCACAAAAATGTAAGTATTTAAAGTGAAGAAAAGGAGTTTTTTTGTTCCTAACCTAAATAGATTATAAGGCTTTGAATCCTCTTAATTTAAAATATCTTATACTATAGACTTTGAAATAAAAAAAATTGTATTTAGGAATTGAGTTGAGGGTTTGGAATTAAAAAAGAGATCCCAATAATTTTCATTATTTAAAAAATTATCAAATCTAAATAGGTACAAGATAAAAGGAAAAATTAAATTGATGATAGTTCTAAGATGGAATTAAAATACACTATTTCTAATAGTAAGATTGTTCTAAAAAGCAAACTAAACCATGTACAATTTTTTTTAAATTTTTAAGAAATTAAGTTAAAAAAGGATTCAATACATTATTTTTTGAAAAATTTGCTAAGATTGCTTGCAAAGAAACACTTCATAACTTTCACAACACTTATCCAAATGGAATGAATCAAATCTTTCTACTTAGTTAAATATACAATCTATAACAAACAAAGAAATTTAAATTATTTAAATCTATTTTTATTGATTGCCCTTGCTTGTTTTGGGATAATTGTGCCATAACTTTTTTCCTTGGAACCTATTGAAATAAGAATTATATTCTCTACAAGATAATTAGGTTTTTATCTTGGAAAGAAATTCAAAAATTCTTGTCAAAAATTGAGATCATAGGTACCTATCCAAACCTTTAAAAATCCCCCAAGGTAATTATAGAAATTTTAGGGATTAAATTGCCTAATTTTAATTGGATTTTTTTGGATGTCATAAAATATTCTAAATTCTTTTCATTTTCTTTTATTGGAAAATGAATATATAAACTATAGATTTTCAAAGTACTAAAATAGTTATTTTAAAACAAATCCTAAATTCTCATAAATATTGGAATTACAAAGGTCAATTTTAGAAGGGCATCACAATTAGGTGTAATTACCTTACTTCTTTCACATGGAGAAGTGATGACCAAAAAATACTTTTCAAAATTGCTAAAGACATCAAAACCACCATAGATGATTAGTTTGACTTGGAAGTAAGAAGTAGACACATCCATGCATATCTTTCATATGCTTTCCATTATATTTAAATTTGCTTGCACTAGTAGAAATGGGATATGAAAAGACCAAGCTCAAAGACTATACCAAATAGTTGGGTTTAATATTTAGAAAATCTTGGAACTCCCCTCATTTGTTTCCTCCTAGGAAAATGAACCATTTTTTCTTCAATTGTCAACCTAATCGTCAACGATTGAATCCTTTCAACTACAAAAGCTACTAGTTATTTCCTAAAATAGTAAATATTGACCAGCTAATTTCCTTAAAATTCAAATTAACACCAACCAAATTGCTAGAATCTTCAAATATAAAAATAATTAGTTTATTATATGTGAAAGTAACAAAGAAATGGAATACACCAAGTTAATAGAATTGACATTACATGGCTTAAAATACTTTGACAAGTTCTTTACATTTGGTATGCAACTCAAGTATCCAATAATGTATCTTAAGAATTCCAATTGTCAATTACAGTCTCGAGTATCTTTTATTCAGCCTTGGCTATACCAAGTATAACTAGTATTACATTCAAGGTGATTAGTCAATATTAGGTATTGAATCATGTACAATATAGTTATGAGAGAGATGTGGATAGGTAAGAAGTCCTAAATCTACATTCATTGGCCAAATCTTTGGGCCAACACGCAAATTTAAAAAAAATTTAAAAAATTTGATACCCTATTATCTTATTCGAGATTTTTATCCGACCTAAGTATGAACTAGTAATTTGTATCTCGTGGCAACCAAGATCTACTAAGCTTAGGAAGGCCCTAAACCCCTAAAGTCTCAAGAGTCTCCTTAAGGGACTTCTGACTTCAAGCAAGTATCTATGATCTCAATTTTTGACAATGATATTTTGAGAATATCATTTTTATTTCAAATGATGCTTGGAAACAAAAAAAGTGGCTCAATGATACCAAACTGGACAAGTGCAGATAGCAAAAAAATACACAAAAATTTGAAATAATTTTTGAAACAACTATTTCTTATAGATTATATTTTGTATTTAAAACAATTTGATTCATTCCATTTGGATAAGTGATGTGAAAGTTATGAAGCTTCTTCTTTTGTAAGCAATCTTAGCAAGTTGTTGAATAAATAGTGTTTTGGATCTGTTTATGAACTCAATTTTAACAATCTAAAAGGAAAAAAAAATTGCTCATGGTTTTCTTTACTTTCTAAAACAATTTTGTCATTGGAATTAGTGTGTTTCAATTCCATATTAGAATTATCAATAATACAATTTTTCCTTCAATTGCATGTGTATTTCAACTAAAGACTTTTTTAAAGAATGAAAATCATGGTGCATTTTTTTAAATTTTCTTTTCTAAACCCTCAAAAGAATTCTTCAAAATTGAAAATTTTTAAATTCACAATTAGTAGTACAAAAATTTTAAGTTAAAGAATTCAAAATTTTAAAATCAAGTCAATCTAGGAATAAAAAAAATTCCTTTACTTCACTTTATACACTTATTTCTTGTGATCAATATGGTAAAAGATTTTGAAATTTCTTCCAAATATTCTCATACTAGTCTAGTGCAAGATCCTACCATTGGATAAACAAAGAAATAAATGTTAAATTTTTTGTTGTTTGCATTGAAAATGGCAATTTGAATGTTTTTTGACTTAAAAAAAACCTTGTTAACCTTTTGGGGGTTAAAATATCTAGTGTTTTTCCCCATGCTCTAATTGATTTGTAGCCTACTAAAATTTCCTTATAGTTTTACTTCTTTTATTTTCAAAATGAAAATGTTTTTTTTCCTAGTTCCATTAACTATTTCAAAATGCTTTTAGTTTCACCTAACCATTGGATGGTTTGTCTCCAAGGATGGTGTCTTTAGAATATAATAGTATGTCTTGTGTTGATGCCACAATCAAAATAAAAGTAAAAATATTTTTCTATTTATAAAACTCCTAAAACCCTCCAAATTCAACATCTTTTTGTTATCAGTCAAAACACTACAAAACAAAGCTCTTGTATCCCTCTTTCTGTGAGGGCTTTCTTTTGGTACAAAAAACACGACCTAGGGAATGCTTGGTCTAGGAAATCTCACCATGATAAATAAACAAAACAAATCAAATAGCCTAACCTAATGTATGGACTACTATGCCTTGTACCATTACCATAGTCAAAATAAAAGTAAAAATAATTTCCTAGTATTTCAATTAAAAAATAGCTAAAATACATATAGTGCTTTGGATACACCACTACGCTGCTTGATGCGCATGGTAGTGATGTTCCAGTGGCTATTATCGTTGGACCTTGTCCTTCCATTCGCAAATAGGGTGACGTTACATAGTTCCAAACTTCAATTGTAGACTAAAGGACTTGAAAATGACATACATTTCAATGTTGAGGGATAGCCCTAGTCATACATATAGATGGCAACTACGTCTCATCAATGAACATTTCAAAAACAAATGAAGAAGCTAGTAGTTGTTGTTGCTAGTTTCTTGTTATTCCGTCAAAGACTAGAATATAGAAATTGACAAGATTTGGCATGACTAACAAGAGACATCTTCAACCGATCAAATGATTAATGACATTCTTGTAGCTTGGACAGCCTTCTCAGATTGCTATGTCTTTAAAGACAATTGTAGGCACTACGAAAATCGAATAGAAAACTTTCAAAATATGATAGTGGTATTCTCATGTGATTGTGAGCGACAATCAACATAGACGAGTGTATGAGCTACAATGAGGACAAAAACCATTTGTATTTTAAAACAACCAAAGGTGGTACATGGTGATAGGTGTTGCCAAAAGCAATATACCTACTAAAGGGGCCTCCATATTGACTGAACCTAGGACAAGGCCCATAATAGATTGTTGGTACTAAAAATGGAACTATTCGGGTCGTCGTTGTCGTCAACAATGGTATCGTTGACAATTCTTGAGAAGCTTTTAGGCCATTTTTCAAAATGGTGAACTGGAGAGGTGATTTGCCGAGGCTTCAAGATTGAGAGATAGTACTTGACAAAATGGCCTCAAAATCCTCTACTAGCAATTCTAAATATATGCACAAGTAGAGTCGGTAGTCATTCCATGTTTTAGTGTCTTCTAGGTTCAAGAGTTCATAGGATACTAGAGACGGAAGCAGTGTCGTTGCAACATTTTGCAGGCAATGAGGAAAATTAGAGGAAAACGACACCGGAAAAGGGAATAATCAGTGCATAACTAACGACAAAGAAAGTACAAGAGACCTCTAAAAAAACGCTATCCTATACATGGATAAGAAAGCTACAAGCTCTTGCCGTTTTGTTTGGGTCTCTACAACAGCTAGAATGTCTTGACAAGGAAAAATTTCAATAGCTGTAATGATTGGCCCCTACATCTCTTGACTGCTGTCCTCCTTAATACATAGAATGTCTAGAAGTTGTTCTATATCTTTGTGATTTTGCTTAAGAAGGATGTTGTATAAAATGTAACATGTGACAAAACCATTATATGCAAATCTGACTTATGATGTCACAAAGATTTGCTATTAGGTCTGAAACAATATAGGTTTTTTGCTATAGAAATGCTTTATAAATAGTCTCTAATACCCTAAAATACCCTAAATAATAACAAACCTATCCTAAAACTTCCCTTTTCCCAAATTCCTACCCTACAATTCCTACTATGTCCTACAAATTGCCAAACCTAACTGTAATTTAGCATAACTTTTAAAAATTAGCTCTAAACAATTTGAAACTTTTTCACAATGTAAATCAACTATTCAACTATTCACACACCAAATTTCATCACATTCTAAGATATTTTTCACGGGATTTTTCAACTTTGGTGAACATTTTTCCACTGTTGACTTTCTAACCCTTCTTACTATATCCTAAAAATTGTCATACCTAGTTTTGAGTTAACATAACTTTTGGACAATAACTTCAAACAACTTGAAACTTTATCACATTTTATATCAACTATCTAAATACACACAAGTCAAATTTCATTACATTTTAAGATATTATAATTTTTTGGAAATTTTTCTACTAATAACTTCCTAATCCTTCATTACTTCTTCAATCTAGTTGTATTTTGATGCAGAGCTCCTAGATTCTAAGTCCATTAAAGTTAAAATTTTTGATAATATTTAAAAGTTGAGATAAAAAAAATATCCTCAAAGTTTCATGTTCATTACATAAGAGCTTCAATTTCATTACATAAGAGCTTCAATAAGAATGAAGCTCCTCAAAATGCCCTCATTGGCTACCTTTGAATCCAAACACCTCCACTTCAAACCTTTATAATCTTTTCTTCATAATAGATTTAAATTTGAAACTTGGCATCATATTAGATTAAATATTCAAAAATTCATATTCAAAATTTTATATTCATCCAACACCTATCCATAATGCAACACAAAATTTTCTCAAATGAATGTTCTTTTCAATATCAAAACCACAGCAAGTGCACAACTAGCACTCAAAGTGTCTCTTGCATCTCCCAATATACCAAAACAAGATAGAGAAAAACAAAGGACCAACCTTTGCCTCAAGTAGCCACCCAAACCCTAAGACTGCTAGTCGCTAGCTAATCCTAATTCCACTAACTTCAATATCAACTACTAACTAACCGGTTATCAATCGGCTACTACCAACCCAAATAACACAAGCTCTAACATCAAGCTCTTAACACAAAAAATTACAAATACTAAATGCATTTTTTTAATAAACAAAGATGTCATTTCAACTACTAGACAACTTACATTATGACAATGTCTGAAAAACTACAAAACTATTGGAACTTTGTTGTTGTGGCTATAACTCTCTATCCAATGGACCACGATATCTCTACTCTCAAAACAATGTTAATAGTATGAACAACCTCTCACAATATAATGGAAATTGTACTAAACTTGACAACAAACATTTCACTACATATCATAAGACTAGCATCGCGACTTAATTTGAATAACGTGTATGCTAATTGTACAGAAACAAAAATAGGTAGGCAATATTGAGTATCCCTCTTTTGAATATGAGCTACCAACAAGTTTGCTAAAGAAAAAAGGGAATGCTTCGTAAACCAAAACATTTAAATCCACCTTTGATTTTCATATTTGTAAAGCAAAAATCTTGAAAACTATGTAGTGGACCCAGATTTTAACCAGAAACCTATATCATCATCAAGGTAAGTGAAACTATTCCACAAGCAGTATTAATGCAAAGCAACACTAGACACGGTGTCTAATTGTGTACAAGCGTTGCTAGTAAAAGTCGAGAATATGGACAAGTACAATGTAGGCTTCTCATCAAAGCTATCACTTAACAATGTTGAGTAGAGAGGTCTTACTTTGGAAAAATATTGAGTTTCTAGCTACAACCAAATTCAACTTAGGATATGAAGAAATGTAATAATAAAATGGTAGGCATTACCACTTCAAGACAAATACAAATGTCGTCTGTTATATGAAATCTCATATAGAATAAAGTATGCAATACTTGTATAATATACACAACTTGTACAAACAGTGCATGCAATTTCATATCAATATTTATATAATACATACAAGTTGAATATCCCAATATTCATATTTATCATATACAAATATAGTGTAATACTATATATTATTCTCATATAATATTATATATTATACTCATATAATACACAAAAATAGATCTTATTTATACAATATATATAAACATATATAAATACTACAAAACCGTATATCGAACCATATAGGTTGTGTACAAAAACTCAAACCCTTAGAAATCTTCTTGAAAATGTCACCAAATTTTAAATGAGCACAAAAAATGCATACAAATTCTAAACCAAGCGCACTTTAGCTTCTTAAAAAGCTTATAAAATACTAAATAAATTCTCCAAATTTCAAAAGCAAAGAAGATGTCTGAATTTTATAGCTTGTCAAATATTACTCCTTCACTTTCAAAGGCAGTACACCCTTCCACTTCGGAGAATGCCTTAGCCTCATAAAAACTCCAAATGTTTGTGTCATAACTTTTTGGAAGTTTAAATACAACATCTATATCTCTTCCAAAAATTAGCTTCAAAAACTAACAAAGACGTTCTAAAAGCTCTGCCAAAGTTGAAACATCTTCAAAATTTTAGACTTAAACGGTAGCTCTTCAACAACTATAACTTTTTCATCTCAATTTCAAATTTAAAAAAGTTTAGATTAATAGATAGACAACAACTTCATACATAAAAAATTAAATATTAAAATAAAAAACATTACAACCAAATTTCTATAAGTTCTCAAAGCTACTGCCCTCAAATTTCGTTGGCAGATGACTTTATCAAGCATAACTTTTAAGCTCCAACTTCAAATTGAATTTATAATATATTTTTGAATACATAAAGGTAAGAAAAACATCTTTATAAAATTTCATTGAAATTCAAAGTATAGATAAAATGTTCTCCTTTTTTGAAAACACGTACTCTCTAAAATACACAATGAAGGAGGGTGAAGACCCTAACTCATTATCTTACTTCAAGAAGTCACATTAGCCCATGCCTAAGCATTAAATCCCTATTAGCTATTCCTTTTGACCTTTCCACAACCTTATCTATTCCTTTCACGTATCCATTAAACAACTAAAGCCCCTCAAAAGGTAGACTACCTCCATCTTTCTTTCTTTTAACTTTTCATATTCAAACTAAGATTTGAAAACACTTCTAAATACAAAAACAAAAAAACTAAGGCCTATCAGATGCCATTAGAGGTCAAAAATAAAGCTCAAGAAGAATATCACTCATTTGTAAGAATTTAAGGATGTGCATGATAGTAGTTACAATGTAGTTAGCACGATCAACCTTTGTTAAAGGATTAACTAGTCCTTTTAACCACCATTGGTGACTACAACTTCTTTGTATAGGCTTAACCATACAATAATACTGACCGTCATTTAAATTCTCAAAATAGCTTTCAAACATTACTTCTTTGCTATTAGATTCACATCCAACTTGTAATAAAATAATCAATGCCCAAGCATTGTACTGAAGGTTTTTGTGCCATTGTTGCTTTACGTGAGGTTGCTTTGGTAGTCGAGAAGGTCTAGCTTTTTCTTGCAAGTGCTCATGTATTGGTGCAAGATTAAGTGGTAGATGAGGTTGATTGGCCACCATAACAAAGAAATTCAAATCCATGCTCTAGTTGAGACTCTTCGTCTTGAGATTTAGAAGAAAAAAAACTCCAATTCAACATACTAAACTTAAAAGAAAACACAAAATAAACTACATCAATTCAATGAAGCTATAGGGTGATTTTCTCCCTTTTATAGTTTGTTTTATCATATCAAACAGAAGGCGTCACCTTCAGGCTATTTCAAATGATGTCATCTTTTTTACTAAACTAATAATATAAAAAATCTATTCAAATAACATATAAACATATTTTTATATAATGCTTACATTTACAATGCAATAACGGTAGTGATAATGCTTGGTGGCTATCAAACAACATATAAAGAACAAGTTTTTTAAAAGATGCCATATTGACAAGGACAATAGATAAGTCCATTGTAGGCACCATCTTAAAGCGGATAGCTGTGCAACGAAAATCAATGATGTGGAAATTAGAATCCTTGAGCAACCGAAATCAAATGGCAAGGTTGTTGTCGATGATAGTTAGAAGCACTTGCACAAGAAATTAGAGCAGAAAACCAAGCTGCAACTCTATTGTAATGGAAATAATAGAATTAAAAACAGCATTAGAGGTCTAGAAAGACAATAACTCCAATGTCAAAATCCTAATGAGGAAGCTTACAACAACACCTCAATAAAGCAATTGAAGGTGCAATAGCATTACTTCTGCACATAGGATAGAAAACTCATGCATTTCAAAGTGTTGCTTACATGTCCAATGGATGGCGCAATCCCGCAAAAAAGCTCCACAGAATGGCAATGCTGTAATTTTTTGACATTGTTTGGTTAGCCAAAGTCTAATTGTCGTTAATTCTTGCAATCTTTGGTAGCTACAATGTTGAATGACAACACTTACTACGAGCTTTGACAAGGGCATGGCAAACTATTGGAGTTCAACTCTATGTGTGCGAACAAGAAAACTACCAGATTTTGGTTGGTGGTTTATAAATTTGGTGTACACGACAAACAAAGGGCTTGTCACTAGGTCTTCAACCACCTAGTCACTACAGGACTATGCCTCCACACTGACTCACTTTCACCAACTACCGCACGCCTCAAATACCAAAGCCACAACGGATGCAAAAACTAACCCTAACAACGGCACTAAAGCATTGGCCCACAAGGTTTGACTCCCAAACAAGCTATTGACATGTGTCCTCTTTTCATTGCTTGTTTGCTTAAAGGACACATGTCAAGTTTGACTCCCAAACAAGCTACTTTTTGCAAGCGCCAAGTGCGAAAGCACCATAACTTAGGTTGTGTAAAGCCTAAACAATCTATCAATTTATTTTTTGATTGAGATGAAGGTGAGATTTATCGTAGTAATTTTTATCGTAAATAGATTTTTTTATTAACACTCATTTATGTTGTATCAAATGAAAGCTTAAATTATGTTTGTATCAAATACCTACTTAGAACAAACAAAAGAGCCGGCAACTCTAAAGACCATGTGTAGGTCTTCCTATGGCTCATTCTTTGGTCTTCATGCACCATCATTCTTTCCATTTTCAAAAAGAATGATTCATCAATCCAAACGATTTGAGTTTATGCACTCCTCCTAGTTCAATAAGGATATTTGCTAGAAAATGCTAATCTCTTTTCATATCATTTAATAGCAATGAGAAGGACTGCCTTCCCTTGTATGGAATGGTGTAGAATATTCTACATCCATTAGTAGCTAAGAAGACACATATCAAGAATTGTCAAGATTGCAATGACTGCAATGTGTAAAGTCAATGGGTTGTAGTTATACATGACTGTAGTAAACTTACCAATCACCTTACAGACAAAATTCAAATCTTTCTTTGAATAAATATAGAGACTTTCGTTTATTGAAATTTGGCATAATTATTAAATGTCAAATTAAGATTCACCTTCAAAAGAACAAAATGCAAAAAGATTTCTTCCTACAAATTCTATTGCAATTTAAAGGTAATGCACTTGAAATCTAGTCAACAATTCCTTGCAATCCTTCACTGCAGTGTATAGTCACTAGGTGGTGATTCAAAATTCTGTTCCCATCACAATTGAATTGGTAGTTGAATCATGTAGTTAATGTGCAGTAATTGACAACAATTGTTGTGTGGTAAATGGCCAATTTACTCTAGGTTGATAGTAAAGAAAATTTTCTAAAATTTTTAATAAAATTTCAAAAATGCATTCAATTCCTAGAGAAAAATAAATATAACAACAAAATTACTTCACTTTGCTTCCCAAGCCATTTATGATTTGTGTTTAGGATTGTGAAATCAAACTCTTTATATACATATGGGGTGGTAGGAGGTGGAACAACCCATATGGGATGTATAAATTAGAACTAGCAAGAGCTCTTGAATCACTTATAGTTAAATCAAAAGGAGGAATTGTGTTTGAAGTAGAATTTCAAACCTCATTTGTGCATAGCAAAATATACTTTTTCAAAAACTTTGAACTAAAAAAAGTTGAGAAATAAAGTAAAATTTCACATCCAAAAATCCTTTTGAGATCTTAAGCCTCCAATAAAAAATTATAAACAAATTAGAAAGAAGGGTTGGAAGAGACATTTTCTTTAACATTTTCAAACATCCTCTCAAAATTTTGCCCATAACTTTTGATTGGAGACTTAAAATCCCAAAAACAATTTAGAATAGGAAATTTAGATTGATTTATCACCTTTTTTTATTTCAATGTTTTAAAAATAATAATTCTACTATGATTAAATGAGGTCTGAAATTCTACATCAAACATAATTTTTACATTTCGACAATGAGTGGTTAAGCCTTCATTTTCAAATTATCCCTTATCATTTGAAGAAACATGGTAGACAATTGATTTCAATATAAAAATGACATCTTCAATCTTCATTCCTACAAATATCATTGAAGAAAATCTTCCATTGGTCCATCAAATTTTTTTTTATGGCAAAGGGTTAACCCTTTAATTCCTCAAGGGCCAACAACTAGTTGACAATGGAAGTTTTCAATGAATTGTTGCACTTTCACATTTTTTTGCACATAAAAATGCTTGAAATCTTTAATTTTAATTATACAAAAGTATAGACTTCCTTGTCTAATATTCATGGAATAAATTGTGGAAAATTTTGATTGTTGGATTTTTAGATTATAACAATTTTGTATAATAAATCAACTTTATAGGCCAAAAACATAGCTTTTGCAGAAGAAAAATTATAAGAAGATGATAAACGTTTTTTTATACACACACACCAAAAAAGTATTGGAATCTAAGGCTAGTATTTTTTAATTTGCAAAATTGCAAAACAAAAAACTCTCTCAAATATGTATACATTTTCAAATAGAAAGAATAGAAAGCCAAAACTAACCAAACTGGATCCTAAAAAATTAAAAATTCTAGAAATGTGTCAATTTTGGATTTTTTTTAAATAATTAGTAATATTAGTATATTGTTTGGAACATCTTCAAAAAATTTGGAATCATTCTAATTATTTTGTATTTTTAATGACTCCAAATTGAACCTTTTATTTATAAACTTGTTATAAATACAAATTTGAAAAAATCTCTACATTCCGTTTATTTGTGTAGAATTAAGACTAGAAAAGTCCAAGAAAATGTTTTTTTTCCATCCCTACCATTCCTTTCAATGAAAAACATTATGTGAATTCCTTTTTTCTATTAGACTACATTTTTTAAATAAAACTTTAATTACTTCTCACATTCAAATTTTGATAATCAAAAAATCAAAAAATTTTGATAATCGAAAAATTTCTTTACAAATCACTTTTTCAAGAAATAATTTTTTAATTGGTTCTCTAGATTTAAGTATACATAAAAATCTTTGAATCATTCTATTTTGATTAATGAGATGAAAACTATAAGGAATTTTAGTTTGCAGGTAGTTATGCCGGAATCTCTACTCTAAATAAAACTTTGAAGTCCTTTATTTTATTCAATTTTCAATATTTTTGGAAAAAAATAACATCATAGGATGTAGATTGTTTATTTTAACATTACAACCATTGAGATTGGCATTTTTCAAGTCTATAACTAAATTCTTATCAATTTAGTATTTTGAATCATTCTCTACATCTCTCTACTTACTATGTTTCTCCTATATGTTGTGCAATTCCAAATGATCTGAATTTTTTCATGCATTTTGCTAATTTGCCTTCAAAATTGAGAAGCACCACCAATATGGACATTTTTTTCATACAAATGTGACCTTGTAAAGTGTAGCTGCCTATTTTTATAACAGATCCCCCCAAAAGATTTTTGTCACTTCAAATGCTAATATCTTGAAATCTACATGGTGAAAATTTTTGACATTTTTTCCACATCTTCTCAACCAGATTATTACAAGATCCTACCATTACATGTGTTCAAAAATGATATTTGTCTAAAATTTGGTACTTGTACTAGAAATGACAGTTTTAGAGTATTTTGGGTCAAAAAACTTTAGGAGTTTATTACAATTTGCCAGAGCTATACATTGATAGTTGGCACCATAAACATACAATATATTTGACATCATGAATGCATACAAGCAATAAAATCATGTTAATCTAATTATAGACAACAACTTCAATGAACCAAAATAGGTGTATAGATCTTAACCCCTAAAGGACTGAGGGCATTTGAGCATGACTCTTGTTTTCTTGACTAGCTCTTATAACAAGTATAATTCTTCATTCATGTGGCATAATTTTGATGATCACCACCATTGAAATGAAAGAAGACTTGTGTAGCTTTCCTATGGAAAAAGGTCGATTGAACCGTGCAATTTTTGAAAAAATGTCATTATTGACAAGATTGATGAAAGATGTTTGAGTGATTAGGCAATACTTTGTACATATGATGAAATCAGATTGTTGATATAAAGATGCTCAAAAGTGATCCAAACTCCAATTTTTTCCTATGGGTACAAATCACTATGATTTTGATGGTATTAATTTTTTTGAGGTGGAAAAAAATGAAGATGGGAAGTGACGACCCAAATTAAAGCACCTTCATCCTCAAAAAATTCACCCAAATTGCACACTTAATCATTTTTTGATCAAATTGCACCAACAAATTCAACCCCAAAAAATCAATCATTTAGGATCTCTTTATTGTTCACAAACTATTAATGAGGTTCACATTTCAAATTTTCTACAAATGTAGTTGCAAAAGCCTTATAGTCCTTTAACCCCTAAACATCACAAGCTGAACACTAAAAGTGAAGAGCTTTTCTGCACTTGATAAGAAAAAATGGAATAATTTGAAATTGCCTTGTTTATTGAGGACTTCGTGGTTGAATTTTGGAGCAAACTACCTCACGAATGTGAATGTGCAATTTCTAAGAGAATCCACCGTCCAGATTTTGAGATTATAATATTTGATGAAAGTCAAAATTTGCAACGTCCAAAAAAACATGTGCTGTGATGTTCACGGGTCAAGGGTTAGCTTAATCACCTTACAATGGGACATAGCTTCTTGCTACTTTGCTACTTTCACTACACATCTTGTTTGAGACTTGGGCACACATAAGTTAAGTTCAACCGCACTTCATCTTCCTATCTTTCCTCTTGAATAAGTTATACGAAAGCAGTCAGAGTTAAAATTAGTTTGCAAGACATAACCTCAAAAAGCCAAAAAATCTGTGACATGCCTCTCCATTTGATTAGTTGATCTTAATACTTGTCATCATCCTTGAAGTCGTCCATATCTTTGCTTTGACTTTTATCAGAAGTTTTATTAAAAAAAAGGGTATTGCAAATGAAAAAAAAATAGTTCATGTTTCTTGCAATGGAACAACTGAAATTATCCTTTTCATTCAAAACGAAATTAAAAGGGTTCATCTGTGTAAGATTTGGTTTAAAATGAAAATACACTAGTGTATTCATTCTGAGACTTACCTGACCTTGTATCCATTTTACACTATCGAATGATCATTACACTGATTTCTCCAAGTAGTACCTGCAAACCTACTTTCTCGAAGTCACAAAAATTTTAACCCCCAACAGTCCCAAGAAATGTCTCCTTGAAGAACATTTAAAAGTTCAGACAAGTGCCTATGATTTCAATTTTTGGTGTCATTTTTTTAAACTTCTTTTGAAGATAGAGAAGTACATTAGTTATTTAGGACTATAATTTTTTTATTTCCAAGTTTTGCCACCCTAAGTTCCAAATGGAATTTGCAAGTCTCCCCCCTCCTAAAAAATAAAGCTTTATTTTACTACAACTTTGCATCCAAATGATATTTCTATAGTTGAGTTTTCGTCCTCACCAATACGATAAACTATTGTTGACCTCTCCATCTTATTGACTACTTAGGGTGTCCTTACATGTATCAGTGGGGGTGGGGAAACTTCATAGGGTGCAAATGGCAATTGCACTTTTATATAGACTTAGTGGGTGGGGAAGGATACATGTAAGAATTTCACACGTATTGATTCCCGCAGTCAAAATTGACTAGTCTTCACCAATGGAATTGTTCACTAATATCGATGAAACATAAAATCCTCCATTTTTGCTTACTAGTGATGGGCAAGACAATTGGTAGAGCCTCTTTTATCTTACTACTTCAATTAGCAAGAAACTTCCCACCATGCTCACATATAAGATGGCCCTCATGGTCTTCACCCAGGATGGAGTCCTTGCAAAGCTGGATGAGCATGTTCAACTTCCGTCTTGCATAGGCTATGTTGTTTTTTCTTTTGTATGTACTTAACCCATCAACGACATTGAGGACGTTTTCCGACCGATGGATGACATAAAATCTCTCCATGTAGGACAGAAGTGCAACTATTCATCCTCCACATTTTGTGTGAAAAAGGAAGTTCTTCCACAGTAATTTGACTTCCAATGAATGTTTTTGCATTTGTTGAGCCAACAATTTCAAGGGAACCAAAACAGATGATTTCGGCTGTGAGTCCTTTGCTTGTCCTTTCCAGGTTAACGTAATGATAAGTTATGCCCATGCCAGGTGACACATTTGACTGACTTGGTAAAAGTTCGTCCAGGGGCACCCTTCCACAGCCTGGCCAGAGACTGGATTCTTTTCACCAAAGCTTAGCTTGCCTGCATTAGAAAATGAACTGAAATCATCAACCGGAGGCCCTTCACATCTCCCAACAACACAACCATCTCTGCAGCAAGATGCCTGCCCCTTATCATATAACTTAAGGTCTCTCTTTTTTTTTCTTTTCCTTTTTTTTTTCCTTTTTTTTTTCCTTTTTTTTTTTCCTTTTTTCTTTTGGCACGAATGAGACTCATATAAGTTAGTCTTTTAATTTATGGCATGCAGACAGATACTTTCTCTGTTTCTCGAACCACCTACCTTATGACAAAGGCTGACCTCTAAGTTACTGTAGTTTGTTCAAGCCAAAACAGAAGGTTCTGGCCTAGGAAGAGCCCAGAGGCTGGTATGGTACGGAGGAATAGCATTAATAAGGTGGGAGGCTCTCAAGGCAACAACCCTTTAAGTGCTGGTCCGCCTTTTTCATAGGTTAGAGCATCCCCACAGCAACACTGTGAAGCAAATCAATGGAGGACATCCCTCATAAGTAGAAGATCAATGGTGTATAGAACCTTTACAGTGTTGCTTCAGCGTGTTGTTGTGGGGATGCTCTTAGCGTGGACAAAGACATTTTTGCACCATTTTTCAGAGAAAGGAAAATAGACGTAGATAGATGCAAACACCTAACGCAAGTGGTTATGTGTTTTTCCAAGCATTTTTTAATTAATTATAAGCTTTCAAAAATTTAGGACATAGGCACCTATTTATCACCATAGGTCTCCCAAAATCAATCCCCTTGCAACTTGTAATGAGATGTGCAAAAATTAAAGACAATGTTTGGCTCTTGCGATAGAAAATGACAAAGTAAGTTAGGGGGGCTTGAAATAGACAATAGCTTAACTTTAGTTGCCTCTACTATTGATTTGAAAAAGATTCGGCTGCCTTACACTTGAGTGGCTCACACTTGATTATCCCCTAAAGTTACTTTACTATGTTTTCACCAAAAATGCTCCAAAATTGCCATTTCTAGTACAAGTACCAAATTTTTGAAAAAAAACTTTTTTTTTGACACATGTAATCATAGGATCTTGTAGTATGCTGACTTGAAAACACATGGTAAAAATTTCAGAAATTTCCACTGTGTGGATTGCAAGATACTAGCATTCAAATTCACTAAAATCATTTTTTTAGCCCTGCAAAAAACAGGGCAGGTGCACCTCTACAAGCTCACTTTCCTATGAAAAAATGCCCAAAATGGTAGTTACTCTTTGGATTCTTTTTCCTAGACAAGTTGGTCACATGCTTGAAAAATTTAAGATCATTTGGAATTGTACAACATATAGGAAAAAAATAGTAAGTAGACAATAGTACAGAATGAATCAAAATATTAAATTTATAAGGATTTAATTATGGAATTGAAAAACTCCAATCCCAATGGTTGAAATGTTGTTATAAACAATCTACATCCTATGAATTTATTTTTTTCACAAATATTGAAAATTGAGTAAGATAAAGGATTTCAAAGTTTATTTTAAAGTAGAGAATCCATAACTACCCGTGAACAAAAATTGCTCATGACTTTCATTTCATTGATAAAAATGGAATGATTCAAAACTTTCTATGTATATGTAAGTCTAGAAAACCAATTTCAAATTTTTGTTTTTGAAAAAAGTGATTTTTTCTGATCTACCCGTATTGCCCTGTTGGTGAAAAAAGTAACATATTTGGTCATAACTTTTGACTTGTATTTCCAAATGTCATGAAATTTGGTGCATGTGGAAGATATTCCTCACCCCCACCTTTTATTTAAATTTCAGCCTAAAATATGCTAAACTCTAGTCACATGTACTTGTCCAAAATTTCTATACAACCAAAAATGCATGGCAGTCTTGTAGGGGTTAAGAACAAGTTCCAAAGATAGATGTTTTAGGGGAAGCTATGATAGAGGGTTGGAGTTTAGATGAAAAGTCTACATTCATTTGGAGTAAAATATTCATTCTTGAAGAACAAAATTCCTTTTTTACATTCTTCCTCAACCTTATTTCCACACATTGAGCTCAATTTCTCAAGGAATTCTCCAAATTCTATAGGTTGAATGCTTGTTTTTATTGTTTTTGGTATTCCTACCTCATCACCAATAGAAAAAGAAAAATGGTTGGCTCGCTGTACAAACCACGGAAGTTTTTTTTTTTTTGGTGGAAGTGGGATATGTACCCCTAGAATCATTGTGCAAGCACAATAGACAAATCATCCAGTTTAGATCATCCATCCTTTGCTTATCCACAATATGACCTAGAAATAATAAACTTCATCCAAAGAGTAGTGAATCTCATATTTCTTAGAGAAGATTTTTGACAACTTCATCTACTTTTTTCTTTATTTCTAGTGAAATTGGAGCCAACTCAAAAATGAGGTATATAAAAGTTTGACAATTATTTGCCAACAAAAACTTCATTCAATTGACACCAACCATTCAATTGGGATTTAATGGAGGCAAGATATTGTATCATTGCTTAGGTAAATTCATTTATATAAATGAAAATGAATCATTTAGTATTATTACACATATTTTTTTTTTCTATCCAACAATTGAATAAAATTGGCACATGTGAAAGGAAATTAAACTAGGTAATGTGAAAGTAGAGTCTTGTTATGAGAAATAACATGACGGGCCACAAGATTGGCAAAAGATGTTATTTTAGTTATAATTATAACAAGACTCAGCTTTCATATTATTAGATATTTAGATATAACCTCAGATGGTTGAATGGTTAAATTTTGGTCAATGATATTCAATCTAAAAGATTTTTAAAATAGACTTCATCATGCTAAATAAGTCTTTATGAAAAACAACATGCCTTTCTTTGTTCCATGAAAGGATGACATTTGTATAGAATCGGGTATAGAATAAGGGGCCTTTGAGGTCATGGTCTCTTAATCCAAAAAAATGGGCCCATGACTACAAAATTTAATTTATAATCCTTCAATCTTTATTATTCCATTTTATGCCTTTTACAAGTGAAAGTTTTTTTTTATATATCATTTTACAAATAAAATCAAATGTCTTCTATTAGTCATAAAATTCAAAAAATATCAACCATGAATTGCAGCAATATTCTCAAGAAAAAGTGAAAAAATCCATAGAAAATACAAAATTAGCTCCAAAAATTTGAAAAATTCTCTACATGATTGTGTAGAGTAGTAGTATAGTACATAGTAATGTAAACTAAATTTTTCTATATTTATATTATTAGAAAATCAAAAAATCATAATTGTAGGCCAAAAGTTCAAATTTCTATAAATTTTTTTTTCCAGGATTTTCTTAAAATTTCTAATTTCTAATTAGAGTAGAAACTAAATTTCATGAACTTCATTTCCATATTTGAAACCAAATTTAAAACATACCATTCTAATAGATAAAACTTAAATCATGAATAAAGAGTAACAAAGGGCCAAACTAAACTATAAGATGAATTGTAAATTTATCTTTTTATGTAGAAAAATCATTAATACTGTTTTGAGGGAATTTCTAATAGCATCCATTGAATATGTATTTAAGAAAATTCAAATAAAATTGCATGAATGATTATATTTTTCCATCCAATAGAGTTCCATGAAGTGATTATGAGGGCACAAATTGATTGCAACATCATTTTAGGATGAATTCCTAATTGCTCATATAATAATAGCAAAATTTGTATGAATTTTTTTCATTTAATAGTAACATTTTTTGTAATATTTATATATACTATTGACTAGCCAAGAATATCCTTTCTTTCTAACATTGAATCTTATACATAATCTTTGAAGTTGCTTCAAAATATATCCATTGTATTCCATGAAGAAAATTGAATGAGTATTTTGAACACTAATACCATACCTATAGGGCAAGGTCGGCACATTGATGCCAAACAATCAATTAAATTATAACTAAACTTCAACACTTTAAAACTTAATTTTTTAAAATTTGGTATTCAATTCAAAGAAATTAAAAATATTTAAACTCCCGTGTTATGTAGTTTCAAAAATCACTTATTTTGTGTGCTTGAAGGTAAGAAGACAAGCTAATTATACAAGTGGGGATAGTAGTAGGTAAAACAAACCATGTGGGATAATATATAAATTAGGATTACTAGGAGCTCAACCACTCATAGTTAAGTCAAAAGCAAGAATTGTGTTTAAAGTAAAATTTCAGATCTCATTTAGGCAATATAGAATAATTTTTTTCAAACAAAGTTAAAATAAGTTAATGAAGAAAATCAAGCTAACTTTCTTTTCCAAAAATCCATTTGAGATTCGGAGCCTCTAATCAAAAGTTATGGACAAAGTTTAGAGAGGGGTTGGAAGGGACATTTTAAAGCATTCTCTCTAAGTTTTGTCCATAAAGTTTGATTGAAGGTTCGATAAAAGTTATTCTACTATACCAAAATGAATTTTGAAATTCTACTTTGAACACAATTCTTACATTTTGACAAGTGGTCAAGCTCTCATCTTCAAATTAGCCCATATCCTACGAGCAATCATGACAAACAATAGATTTCATTATAGAAACAAGTTCTCTATCCCTTGTTTTTAGTGAATGTCATTGAAAAGCATATCCTTTGATGTTGCCACAATCAAAATAAAAGACAAAATAATTTTTTAATTTATAAAAACATTAAAATTTAACATCTTTTATGCACAAAGGAGTGCAAGTGCTTTATTGAGGTGTGAGAAATTGCATTCTTGATACAAATAGAAAGCATTATGTACAAAGGAATGCAAGGGCTTTATTTTGTGGTGATTGAGCCTATAATATAAAAGTTATATTTTTTTCAAAATAAAAAATGATTTAATTCAATTTTAAAATTTATAAAATTTCAAAATTCAATAATTGGTCCAAATGCCACAAAACAAAGTTCATGCACCCCTCTTTGTGAAGACCTTTCCAATGATATCAAGAATGTTGCTAGGAAATTATAGTTTCTTAGATCTCAATGTATTAAGCAAATTAAAAAAATAAAAAAAACAAAAACTTGATTTAAGCTATAGATAAATCCTTCATTTTGCCATCAAATTTTTTCTTGATGGTATATGATCAAATGACATTGGTATCGATAGTATTGAATACATGTAAATGTCTTGGACTTTACTTTGTTTGTAATTTTTTGATTTCTGACTAGCATTGGATGTTTTCTATTTTTTCAACAACATTTTCATTTAATTCTTGTTGAATTTGACAATTTCTCTTGATCATTTAATTTGTTTTTTTAACTTTTTTACAATAATAATTTTTTTGTCAACCTTGTCCTATGGCTATGGTATTTTTTCAAGTATTTCAATCTTAAGTTCAGTGTCGAATTTGCAATTTTAGTCATGCAAAATAAATAAGGTTAACCCCTAAAGGACCAAATAGTGGTTTTTTTTGGCAATATAGCGATTTGGGCAGCTCACTATGAATGAGATTTTTATTTTTTTGAATTGATATTTTCACACAACATGTGCCCCGAAGAGTACCTTTAAGTCCAACAATTTATATAACTTTTCACTACATGGTTAAAAAAGTTTTTGTATGATATGTAATTTTCAACATTCGGCGGGCAATTTGGGCAACCAAAAAACTTCTTTAAAAATCGCTCTGAAAAAAATAAAAATTGGAAATGGGTTCTCTAAATTTATTTATGAACAAAAAGCTTTGAATCATTCCATTTTGATTAATGAGATGAAAGTTATGAGGAGTTTTAGTTGTGGATAGTCTACGGGTAGTTATGGAATCTATACCCTAAAATAAACTTTGAAGTCCTTTATTTAACTCTATTTTCAGTATTTCTGGAAAAAAATAAAAACCTTAGGCATAGATAGTTTATTACAACATTACAACTATTGGGATTAGCATTTTTCAAGTCCATAACTAAATTGTTAATTGATTAATTTTGAATCATTCTCTACTTCTTTCTACTTTCTATTTTTTTTCCTATATGTTGTACAATTCCAAATGATTTGAAATTTTCCAAGCATGTAGCCAACTTGCCTTGAAGAATTAATCCAAAGAGTAACCACCATGTTAGACATTTTTTCATAATGATCTGACCTTGAAGTGTAGCTGCCCGATTTTTTGTAGGGCCAAAAAAAGATTTTTGTTACTTCAAACACTAATATCTTGCAATCTACATGGTGAAATTTTTTGAAATTTTTTTCACATCTTCTCAATCAAAGTAATATAAGATCCTATGGTTAGATGTGTCAAAAATGTTTTTCTTTTTCAAAAATTTGGTGCTTGTACTAGAGATGGCAATTTTGGAGCATTTTTGGTGAAAACATAGTCAAAATCCTTTAGGGATTAAAAGGAAATAATGCATAGTTAACCTTGTAAAGACAAGTCCATGACCACTAATTTCAAGCTTCAACTGTCATCACTCTATTTGTTGCCATTTTGCAACTAGATACGTATGAAAATTGTTAAATTTATTTTTTAGAGATGAAGTCATATATCTAATACAAGTTACAAAAATTCAAATTTTTTTGCGAAAAATTTGGAATTCCTATGAATTTTTAAAGAAAGCATGAAGAAAATTCATATCAATTATAAAATGTACTAAAATAATATGAAAGTTTCACCATAAATGTATATTATAGTGTAGAACATCATGGTGTAAATCAATGTTATCTTGCCACTTTAAAATTAGAAAATCAACAAACCATGGTTATAGGTCCAAAGTTCATATTGCTATAAAATACTGAAATTTATGAATTTTTCTAAATTTCTAATTTTCAATTGGAGTAGAAGCTTCACTTGATTAGCTTCATTTCATTAGTGGGACTCAAATTCAAAAATCCTCATTTTTATAGCTTAATTTCACATTGAGAGAAAATAGCAAGGGTTTGAGCAAAATACACTACAAGGGTGATTTGTAGATTGAGCATCTTTTTTTTTAGAAAAGCCAAGGTAGAGCCATCCATTGCCAACCAGAACCCCATCAGTAGTCGGTAGGGGGGTAGAAATATAGGAGAGGCTAGGGCTAATTTCCAAACATGAGTTCTTGATTTTCTACTATCAATTCCTCCATTCTTTTCTTGACTCATCAACTTTGGTTTGGAGTGCCAATACGAATAAGAAGTAGTCTCTTAAATGAGTGGTTTTGGAATAGTTTACACATTGGACGTAGGTCCAAACCAACTTTTGCCTTCCAAAATTCATAGTAATTTCAATTCAAGTGATAAAATTACCAAATTTTAGCAATCCCCCTCATTTCTATCTTTGCACCTATGGAAATACTTCCTTTGCTTTAGTATATTCCACATCATGTCCACAATTGTTTATTTGGTTGGTTATGGGTGGTCATGCCTTAAAATCATGATGAGGGACTTTGCAACACTATTCAATGAAAATGTACTCAAGTATCTTGGCTCCAAATAAATAAATTGAATGACAAAACATTTATTTCCATCCTATAGTGCCAAGTGAAGTCATCCATCAGATGCTACACAACAACACTACAAGGGTTAGCCCTGTGCGGACCACAATGATTTGACGAATGACTTCACTGTTGAATGTAGAAAAAGTGAGTGTCCCTATTGGTCCAGAAATCAGAGAGTTTTGGTGACTACCTTAGCCATGGGACCGTGTCCTTGCAGAGTTAATATTGTACGGAGTACTTTTGTTTGGGGATGAATAAATGCTATTCCACCTGTAATCTACATCTTCATGGATGTGAATTTAGCATTGTTACTGGAATCACTGATATTTACACTGTTGTTAGTTCGACCTCGTTCATCTCAAATTCCTTGACTGAGCAGTGAGTAGGCTTCCTGTGCTGGGTGGGTGGGAACTTGCACCAGTCCAACACGTGCACTTCTCAAAATAATTTGAGCTCTAACCGGAAGTTAGAAAATTGACAATCCCATCCATCAGTTCCGTCCCTGATGTGCGGAAGTTTGAGTAATTTAGTCCCTTCCAAAAGGGAGCACCTGCTCCAGTGCCGGTGCCATGCCAGAGCCACATATTTTCTCTATTGAAATGTGGATGTGGCAATCGATTGTTGTGCCACCGGCAGACTTTCGGACGTCAGTCTCAGGCGGCTCATCGCTGAGAATTTTCACGATTGCATCACCCATCCCTAAAACTGGTCAAGCAGTTAAGCTTATTACTGACTACAAGCCAAGATCGTACTATGCTTACGCTATTATGCTTAGTTATGGGGAAACTAGCGTCACCTAGCCGAAGTTAAGTGTCGCTACTAAAAACTTTAGTTTTGTGGAAATTGGTAGATTCCAAGAATGTTTCAGCTTGCAATAATTCAACTCGAAATGGTTTAGGTGAGCAAATCGATGTAACCGACTGAACCCCAACGTCCAGTCCGCCTAGTGTCGACCTATGAAGACCTCAAAGCTTCCCAGTCAACGGCGTGCCTCGGCAGGTCCAAAACTGGAGTCGAATTTCCCAAAAGACCACGATTGAAATTCACAAAAGGAGATGAAACTCCCCAAACAAGAATTAGGCTTCCAAAGAAAGAATCCAGTCACGGGGATCAGCCATTCATGGCTGTCTATTTTCCGGCCTTTGGGTCGGCCTTTGGGTCAAGGCCTCGTGGGCAGACCACCGAGCCCACTTGAGCAACGAGCACCAATGCACTAGCTTGCCCCCAGTATCATAACCTTTACAGTTCCCAAAACATGTACCATAAAAAACTGCAGCCTTTTGAAGTTTCTGGAATAGAAATACTCACTGTTGTTCTGTACTGCAGGTTGCGGCTAATTCTAGCCATGGCTGAGGGTCCAGGGCTGGCCTACTTGCCGGGATGAGTGGGGCCATGGGGTTGGGAATTGGTGCACACTCTAATTCTGCAGATATCGATCAACCTCCATTGCCTCGTTGCTTGCACGTAGCTTCCGCTGTCTTGCTGTGCTCGTCACCATCGCGGCTTTGGCGTCACTCCCCGCGTCTCGCTTGCTTGGGTGATGAGGTGCTATTCTCACCACTGTGAACGTTCGCTCTGATCGACGGTTCTACCTTTTCGCTGTTATTCCTTCAATCGATGGCTAGCTAGCTACAGGTGCTGTGCACAGCAAACTGTTCATGCTTTCAATTCCTTCGCTGGTTTAGTTACAGTATCGATTGATTCCAAGTCAATCAGGTTTTGAGCCCGACTTGGAACCCGGTTGTGAGGGTATGTTGTGGTGAGGGACGAGGGTTTTGTGGCATAGGGTTGGAATTGGCAGTTGGGAAGGGTTAGTGGCTGAGTGATGCACGCAGTTGCTGTGCTAGAATCTCACTGTAAGTACACTAGAAGGTACGTGGCGAATGTTTTAGAGAAGCTTCACCTGCGCGCTGGGCTGCATTTTAATTTGCTCTTCCGAAGTTCGACCTGGGATCTTAATTTGCCTGTTAATTGAGTTGCTGAGCAGTCGCAAGATGCTAGAAGCTCGCTGTTGTGCACACAATTGTAATGGATTGCACCGCCTTGTAACTTTTGGTACTCGCTCATCAATTATTGGAAGTGGCGGTGTCCACAACGCGGATCGCTTAATTATATTATTGACGGCAGTAGGTGCGAGGTTGCTTTTGATCTGGGTTGGCTGGGTTTAATTCACTAGAGAATTGGAACCCAGTTTAATTTGTCAACATGTCTGCATTTGATTGTTTTTTTTGTGTTTTCTGAAAGCTTGTTGCTCATTGCGTGGAAATTATGGAAGTTTAATTTCTCAAGGGTCGACCAGTTCAGACAAACTAGTAAGTCTTGACACATGCGGTGACCATTTAGGAACCGTGTGCCTTTTAGCGGTCCATAGCGGAAAAAGCCTTGGTAGTGCCTTCACAGATTTTAGTGCTCTGGCATGATAATGGTACTCTTGGACAGTAATAGAGAAGTGAAGAATGGTCACCATTCTGCAAGATCGAGATATACCATGTTCTTGGTTCTCTTTGATGCCAACCTAGCTTGTATAGTTACAATGGGCCTCGTTATTCTTTCCTGCTCTCCGTTGTTTAAAGTGTAGGTTTGCTCCCAAAGAACCTGCTAATTATTACTCAAAAATGTCTAAAGTCTTGCCATTTGGGTCCAGTATTTCCTCTTCTGGTCGAGAGCACTATAAACTGAGACCATATTGAGCCATCTCCCGACTTCGATGGGGGTCTGGCAGTTTTAGGTTGAGCACAAGAGAGAGGGGTCGATTTGTTGTTCCAATTTTTTGCTGAATTTTGGCGTGGTGTACAAGAACTTGTTTAGAAAGGATGAAGTAATAATATTGGTCTTGGCTTGATTTTGCAGGTTTTGGCCATTGTGAGTGAGTGCAGCTGAGTTTGCGTTCCTAAGGGCAACCAATTACTAGCTTGCACTGTTCAGTAGAGTGGCTGCGTTTTTCTTCGGCCCAAGTGAAAATTGGACTTTCTGTTGACACTAGGAGCTTAGAACTGGACGTTTGTCAACACAGGGATATCAAATAAATTAAACAGTAGTGTATTTGGAAACCGGAGTCAGGTGAGGAAATTGGCGTCCTGACTCCCGGAGAAGTAGGTGTCGGTATGTTTGTACGGAAGCGGTGGAAAAACTGACACTTACTTGGGACATTCCGAGGAAGTCTAGAAAAGAGGAATGAAGTTCATCACGCGACGTACATGTTATCATTAGAACATTTGTTTGGAGGACGGAGTTTGGATATTGCTTGCTAGCCAGCAAGCTTGCTTGCTCCGGGAAGGGACTGAGGCATTTAGAGAACCTTGCAAGGGTTTGCGTGGAAAATGGCCCTGCAACTCCAAGTCGTTCAGACGTTAACGCTCCAGGAGGCCTACCATCGTTTCTGCTTGTGAAGTGAACCGAGAAATTGCAACAGGGTAGAAGTTTTGTCAACATATTGCAACATGAAGGGTCTGGGGATGAGAAATTCGGGGATTCTGGTGCTTATGGAATTGATGTTGCTTTTTGCAACTGGAAGTGCAGTTTCAGATCCCACCGAAAGTAAGTGCTCCTCTTCTGTCTGCAGGTTTGGGGGACCTCCCCTTGAAATGTACACTTCTGGTGTATTCTCTCCGTAGAACAAGTACTCTCGGAGCCATCTAAGCAGCAATCTCCCGGCTTTGGGGTTATGTGGTTCCGATATGAAGGAAATAGCAGTTTCTTCCTTCCCAAGTCCTCATCAAAATTTCTCCTTCTATCTGTAGCATTTCCTCAATTTTGGGGGCTTATTACGTCAAACTCCCAAATGCTTAGGGTTCTCCGGGATAAGACATTGTCTACTTTTGTGAAGGTCGCCATGGCCTCTCTTTTGCACTTTTGCTCCCTAAACCTTCACTTTTGCTTCTTTGGAACTTTCGCAGTATAGATCAGTAGAAGGCACGCTTCCCATCACTTAATTTGAGAATTTCAACACACAATTATTTAGGACTCTGCTTTCGTTGGGAGATCGCTAAAGAGCTTTGGAGAGGGCACTTTGTGTACTGTGAAATCAAACTCTCGTGAGATGAAATTCTTGTCAGTCAATGTCTGATGATTTCTTATGCAATCATTCTAAAAACGGGAGGTAGTAGACCACTGTGGAAGGGACAGTACACAACTTTATTTCCATTCAAAGATCAGTCGTCATACACATAATTGCAGTACGAGCAACCAAGTTGTGAATACATGAGCTGCGGTTGGTAACCGGGGTCTGTATGACAGACCGGATTCACGTTATGAACGGTCTCAGTATCTTCAATCGAAATAGTTACATTAGTATTGTACTGCTATCATCGTGTCATCAAAATGTCTCTCTCTTGACCCTGTCTTGTAAAGGATAGGATTATAGTGGTTAGTATAGATGGTTGCCAGGGGAAGGAAGTGTTAGTTGGGTGTGTTTTGTAAAGAGAGATTGCCAATCACGTGGTTTGATTTTGTGATCATCCTTAGTCACTCAAGCCGGTGTCAATTTCTGCATGTGGCTACATAGAGGTGAAGAATTGTTTTTTTGTTAAGTAAGGTGGAATCATCTTCTTAATCACGGACTAAGGTGCGATTATTGCTGATTCCAGCGGCTGCACTTCTTGCTATCAAGAAGAGCATCGGTGACAAGACGGGACAACTGGCCGATTGGCAAGGCAGTAACCCATGTGGACCTCCGATCTGGAAGGGCATCACTTGTGCTCAAAATCTCACTGTATCAAACGTTTCGTTTGTCACCGAAATGTAAGTGAAGCTCGGTTCGTTTCTTTTCACATAACATTCTTGAAAAGGAGCTTCTCACACCTTGGGCCCTTGACTCATTTAAGGAGTATCCAAGATGCTCCTATTCTTTGACATTTTCTTTCTTTCACGCACACACTTCCTTACATCTTGAGTTCAAGAATTGGGCCTTCAAATCTTATCCTTTCTTTATATGCAGTTAGTTGGACTGTAAGATGGGTGTACTTACAACTCAAGATTGTTATGAAAAACAAAGAAATTAACACTCCTAAGTGAGAAACCTTTGATGATCGGGTATAACAATAGGTCTGTATTTTGAATTACTTCTAGTCTCTTCCATCACTTCTTTAGAATGGGACGAGGTTCATGTGGGCTACTTTCTTCTCTTAATGGCTGGGGGTTAACTATTGTGGGGGTTTGTGCAGTCATCTACTAAATTTCGGGCTCACAGGCACGATTTCACCTGAATTTGGCAACCTCACTAATCTGATTATACTGTAAGGAGATACAACTCTGGATCATTAACATTCTAACTGTGTTGCCAGTGTCTGTTTGTACACTTTCTAATATGGACATCGCTATTTCTGCTTCAATGCTCAGGGGTATTGCTGTATTGCTGTAAATTGTGACCAATTTCTGATAAGCCATGCTGCTTCAATATGAATGTAGGGAGCTGATGCACAATCAGCTAACAGGCAGCATCCCACCGGAGCTTGGAAACTTGAAGTATCTCTATCTCTTGTGAGTTAGTCAACATGTTGGATATGCATTCATTGTCGTTGCTTCATCGTCCTTGAATTCTTAATGGGAAACTACTCAAAATCGTACACGCATTGATTTATTGCTAGTCATATCCATAATTTTCCAGAGTCATCATATAATCAACTCATTCAAAGCGGTGGATTTGATCTTGTTCTTGAGTGATAACATAGAATCTCATGAATAATATATGCCATGAACAGCTGTAGCAAGCCTTTTAGCAGTGGTTCTTTCACAAATGTGATAACTCTACTGGACTCATGTCACTGGATTGGCACTGTTAGATTACCCCACTTGGTGAGGGAAGGACGGCAACAGGGTGAAGGTGACTCCGTTGAGCCAGAAACTCCCTGAGATGCAACATTGGATTTGAACGATGATGGTTTTTGGTTTTTGGTTTTTGGTTGCGCAGACTGCTGAATGGGAACAAGTTGACAGGATCGATTCCTCCTCAACTGGGTAATCTTTTGGCCATGGATAGGCTTCAGCTGGATGAGAACTCCCTCACCGGCAGCATTCCCCCCAGTCTTGGCAATCTCACTCATCTCAAACATCTGTGAGTGCAATCAAAAGAAATCCTCACGTTCCAAAACTCGTCAAATACTTCAAAACAGTTCTTCCAGTAGACATAAATTTACTTCAATTCGTGACAATAGACGTGAAGAGCAGTGTATGTAAAGATGTACAATCAATCGAAATTTCGCTTTTTCCTACCTTATAGACTTCCACCAATTCAAGCTCTTCATATAACGGGGTAGCACCTTCGATTTGTACTTCAATCTTGGTAATTAAAGTTATAGCCCGGGGTAGCTGGATGCCTACTCTCTTTCCGAATATCTTTGATGGTGCAAAATTTTCTAGCTATGAATTTATGTTTAATGCGTACATCTCAAAGTCATAGATCTGCACTTTTAATGAACTTGGTGACTGTACTGACTGATTGGATGTCGATGTTGGTACAACAGGCATATCAATAACAATTCTCTCTCTGGAATTATTCCCTCAGAACTTGGTCGCAATGATTCCACTATTGTGCATGTGTAAGCGTTCCTTGCCTTCTTCCCCTTCTTGCTTTCCCCTTCTTGAAAGTAAATTTGGAACTGTTGCTGGAGAATGCTCCCTCACACTCTTGTAATGTTTCAGGCTGGTGGACAACAATAACTTGACTGGTCCATTGCCTGCATCTCTTAGCTTGCTACCCCATCTCCTTATCATGTAAGTTTCGGTCATCTCTTGAACAGTTGCAAATTAAATCAAATCTTAATATGTTTTGAACTTCGTAGAAAGAGCTTCTTGTTATTAAGTAGCTGAAGTTTGGAGTAATTGAAAAATGATTGTAATCACACATGTCTCAAAAAGATTCTGTGTGCAGGTCAGATAAATTTTGGTGTCAAAATTTCCAACACCAATTTTCCTTTTCCTTTTAATGTGTTTTCAGACAGGTGGATAATAATCCCATCGGGGGAAAAATTCCTGATGAATGGGGACAGATACCAACCCTCCTCAAACTGTAAGCACATTGACTCTTTGGCTTATGATCTAGTTTCTTCTTAAATAACCTATTTAATTTCAATTCCCCCAGATGATATTATTTTCAATTGTGATTGCACTAGTACTTTTTAATTTCCTTTTTGTTCTTTATCTAATGCAGTCACAGTTCTATGATTTCTCCATGAAAATGTAGAGATTACTAATTAAAGGATATGTCAATGCAGGAGCGCAAGGAACTGTTCACTAGAGGGCATCGTCCCCAGCCTTGCTGCTGCGGAAAAATTGCACTATTTGTAAGCTATTTCTATTATTGCAGACAAATAATGAGTTCCCGTATTTGTTTATTTGGAATTTCTTTTACTGAGGATTTTCAGGTTGCAGTCAATTACAGCTTCTGGAAACGACCTAAGCTGAATGTATCGACCATTGCAGGGACTTGAGAGAGAACAAATTGAGCGGGAAATTCCCCGACAACTTTTCATCGGAACTCATAACCATGTAAGTGTCATCCCAGCCAAAAATGATTTGTTCTTCATTCTCATGCTTGTTTAATGGTAATATAGCACAACCTTCTTCATAACGTCACATAGAATCCACAGATTTTGTTGAAGAAAATATGGTCATTTGATCATTTCATGGAAAGAAGGATGACATCATGGTACCATGGTAGACTGATCCGGATGTAATTTTTTGTCAGTGCCGTCTCGGGAAACAATTTCGTTGGACCAATACCAGACGCCGTTTCTAATCTTCAAGACATGCAGGCCTTGTGAGTTCTGTGACATTGCTGTGCATTAAAAGAGTTTTTCATGTCTGCAATAGCAATTCTTTCTTCAAATCACCAACCTTGTTGACGAGTCAAGATTGGCCATTCGCATAGTTTAGTACTCTGAATTCTTCTTTGGGCGTTACGGTGGATCGGCCTTAAAATTTAAGCCCTGAGGTCAAATGTTGGTTCTTGTGGGCAGGGAGTTCGCTTTCAACGATTTCAATGGGTCAATCCCTGAAAATCTCGGAACTGGATCAAGCTTTCAAAACAAAAGTCAGCAAACTCTTGTGTAAGTTCTATGACAAACCCTCGATTTGAGAAATAAAAAGACGGAGTTACAGGAGTGGTGAGGGATGTTATTTTCATATGTAACAAGATTCTCCTTTCGTATTACCACAGTCTCAATGGAGTCATTTCTGTATGGATGGCAATCACTCGTTAGTTTAAGAGAGGCATGCTATTTCCCATGACATGTGTCTGCTTTAGCACTAGGGTGTCCTTTTAAGATCTTTGATTAAGCAGATTATGGCTTCAGGTGTGTGCTATAGTATCGTTTTATCTTTCCATCAACCGAACTGGGCTAATTTTTTTGATTTCATTTTGGGTGACCTCTTCAAACAACTCTCTTTTAGTGGTGTTTCTTGATATTTGAGAGTAGAGACCAACCATGCTTCACCGCAACTGCAGGTCATGCACTGACATGATCAATCTTGCAAAACTTGTCATCTCTTGCAGAGATCTGCGCAACAACTCACTCACGGGATATAATCAAGTGATCTTAAATGCTGGTGACGCCAATGAGAACGTGACACTCAGGTGCGAAACCATTCCTACGAAACACATATTCGTCAGAAAATTGTTGTAATGACGTCCAAGACTTTCAAATATTAGATTCCGATCTGCTGACAAAAATGGGCAAAATTCCCCTAACCAGTGAGAGCTTTCAATTTCTCCAAAAACATTTGGCAAGAGTACGTGGTGCTGTTAACCTCACTTTCGTCACAACGGCTTCATTAAGGTCGCCCAAATTGTGAATCCCAACTGCACAAAGCTCTAAAACTAAGAACTAGGATTGATGTAGATTGAGGTTTCAAGAAGCCCTTCTTCAAAATCTCCAATGTCGTGAATATCCACCGATGTTAAGAAAATTGACGTTTCCTTCTGCATACAGCTCTAAAAACTAATTGATATAGATTGAGATTTCAAGGTGCCCGCCTTAAAAGATCTCCAATGCTGTGAAAATCCACCAATCTAATGAAAATTGAGGTTGCTTTTAAGCACAAATATAATCCATCCATGTAACGTAAATTAAATTTGCGTTTCCTTCTGTCCATGATCGTTCACCAATTAATTGGTACAATCTTCCCAGTCTTCCCATATATGTTGACCCAGATGCTGCACAGTTTCCTAATCTAGAGAGAGCGTCCATGGCTCGATGTGAACTCCCCAGACTCGCCGGCAACCCCATTTGCACGGAGAACTTCATCCCCGACCGTCTGCAGCTGAAGTACTGCTTCGACGAGAGCAACGGAACCGTGAGCGAAGCATCCCCCGGCACTATGGGCACTGCCTGTGCAAGCTGCAATCTTCCCAACATGGCGGTGCTGGACCGCCCGGGGGGCCCGTGCCGTTGCGCCACGCCCATTGAGATGGAGCTTCGTCTCAAGAGCCCCAGCTTCTCCTTCTTCGACCGCTTCCAAAAAGAGTTCTACTCGCTGGTCACGAGCGTCCTGAACCTCACGGACTCCCAGGTGCATCTGGGCAAGCTGGAATGGCAGGCGGGACCTCGTCTGTACATGCTCATGTACCTCTTTCCACTGAACGACACCTTCGAAGTCGCGGAGTACGATCGACTCTTCAAAATGGTGGCCAACTGGAACTTGTCGATGGGGTCGGAGTGGGCGCTCTCGGTTATTGGACCTTACGAGCTTCTCAGTTTCAGTGAAGGTAATCAAACACAGCGTATTAATTGATTTCCCCCAATGGCTACTCAAACGGATTGGCTTGCTGTAGTTGAGTGAATTGCATGGAGCAGGGATGGGAGCGGACGTTGTTTCTCTTCATAATCTCAGTGCAGGCCTGTGTCGCTGCTGTGGCAATTTGTGGCTGGTAAAGAAGAGCCAAGTTAAAACTGAGAATGCTGGAATTTTGACCATGGGGCTTAACAATGTGCACAATGTAGCATCGAGTATGCAGACATAATATATAGAGTTGTAATGCTTCAATAGAGTTTCAGTTTTGTTTTACTTTGTGAGTATATCGAAATCTCAAGACATGCTCGAACTTGCCCACTTTGAGATTGGGTTAGCAATGGCAAAGCAGACTAGATCCTTAAGAACAACAGTGGGTCAGTACCTCCCTCGTAGCGTGGACTCGGGCTCGGTAGATACTTGTCGGCCTGTTGTTATTGATTCTTCAAGACCTAGCTAGCCTACTTTGCCATTGCTTTGCCACTGCTACTTTGCCATTACTGCTAGTCCAGAACCTAAATGGAGCCCATTCTGTAGGGGTGGCAGCCCACTGCAATTGTTGGGTCCCGCAAAGATGGAACCACAGCCGCCAACATGGGCTGATGGACTCTAATAGCTGAAGAAACGAGATTTAAATTCATAGTTCTTTGTCCGATTGACTTCGGTAGTGAATGCAAAGTCCTGAGATAACATTCTACCTGCTTTGTTTTGACAGTGGTGAAGGCTCCTTCCAAAGGCTTTTCAAAAGCTGAAATAGTTGGGATCGCAGTGGGATGCGCAGTCCTAGCTGCAGTATTGTCAGTGTTTGTGTTTCTTTGGTACAATCGCAGAAAGTGGACCGCAGTGCCTCAAAAAAGCTTTGGTAAGCCTCCAGTAATGATACCTCCAGGAATATTAATTCACGGGCACTTGGCTCTTTTAACATGTCGCTTACCATGAATTCTAAATCTATACTAGTTCTAGTTTTCGGAACTTTGTTCAGTTGAGTGTCGTAACTTTGTCAGATGAGTGTTGAATAACAAACGTGATGTTTGAGCTAAATACTATTAATAGCAACATAAGCATCTTCCAAGTTACAACAGCTAGTGGATCATGGGGGAGGCCACCCGATGGGGATATCTCCCCGATCCATGAAATACATCGTGCTTATATATCTTCCTTCAAAATTTCTTGCAACGACTTTAATTTTACTAATTCAAAACGGTTTTCAAGTATTTAAACCTTCATCTTATATTGTCTGCGCCTCTGCGGTGATTGCAGCTGAGAGAAGCCTGGCGTTGATGCCCCCGGGTCTGAAGCTGTCTGGAGTGAAAGCGTTTACTTTTGAGGAAGTTCAGAGCGCCACAAACAATTTCCACACTGACTCGACGCTGGGGCGAGGCGGCTATGGTCACGTGTACAGAGGCGTCCTTCCCGATGGAATGGTTGTTGCTGTCAAGCGCGCTGACGGGGGCTCCCTTCAGGGGTCAGAACAATTTTACACAGAAATTGAGTTACTGTCAAGGGTTCACCACCGAAACCTTGTTCAATTAATTGGTTTCTGCAACGACAAAGGAGAGCAGGTACAGGACTTGATTTTACTCAAACGAATATTCACAGTTACATCTTCAAGCTTCTTCAGTCAAGTATTTTTTGTCAAATTCAGAGGCATTAAGATAGCAGCACCAAAAGAACATATTTCATGATTCTAGAGGAGGTCTCCTTGCTGTCAGAGTGATCGCAGGGAGCCTCCTCGCGGAGAGGCCTCTATATGATCATTGTATATACGATGTTGTGTAAAAGAATCTGAAGCAGTTTCACTTTTACCGTAAATCCATTTTCATGTGTTAAGTTTCAATACTTGAAACTCATAAAAGACTGCCGTGGTCGCAACTGGCTTGTGACTGTTGAAAGGGAGTGGAACAAGAGTGAATTATTTAAACTTTCTGACTGAAGAATTATTTTTTTAAACTTTCAGTCAAGCTCTCATCTTGGAAATTGTGGTTGCAGATGTTGGTCTATGAATTCATGCCAGGAGGAAATTTACGAGACCACCTGATACGTAAGTTTCTTGAATTCCGAAGCTACTAACTCTGCATGCTATTTTTGCCTGTCATCCAGGAATCTTTCCAGAACAAGTGAATTACAAATCACTGCAGTGTCAGATATAATTGATGTCAGAGTTCTTTCATCTTGTTGAATGCTACATTCTTAAGCAAGTCGAAACATCCCCCTCAGTAAATGGCCAGAATATTTGATATTATCAGATTCTTAACCTTAAAAAAATAGGGTCCGACAAGCTACAGCGTCTCCCTACAATTTTTGCCAAAGACACCCCTTCTGCGGGTTCGTAATATTATGTATTGAGGTTCAAGATATCAGGCTAATATATATCATCTGCTTTCGTGATGTAATGCTTTCACGATCATATTTGTTAAGCTTACATGCAGTTTTTAATACTGCTTTCATTCAGGAATGTGTTAGGTTGTCTTGCAATTAATGCATAAGGGTTTTCTAGCAAGGGATTTTCTTCTAATGATAATACCGGTCGATACGGTTCCAATTAATCCAACAACGAATTTGGATCACATTTAGTGAAGCTTACGCGCAGTTTTGAGGGCAATTTTTAATTCCAGAATGCGTTACAATTGCAGCAGGTGAATTTCCTACTTGAGGGATTTCCTTCTAATGTTAATACGGTTGCAATGAATCTCATCCTGAATTTGAAGTGCTTCAATTTTGACTGTTGGCTGGTGCAGCTACTGAGATCCTGGACTATGCGACACGCGTGCGCATTGCCTTGGGGACGGCCAAGGGCATTCTGTACCTGCACAACGAGGCGGATCCACCCATTTTCCATCGTGACATCAAGGCCAGCAACATCCTTTTGGACCAGAAGCTGAATGCTAAGGTGGCTGATTTCGGCCTCTCCAAACTGGCCCCAGCGCCAGAGATGAGTGGCAGCACCCCTGAAGGCGTCTCCACCAACGTTAGAGGCACGCCGGTAAGTCTCCTATCTCAGCAGCTTTAATAATTCCTAAAAATGACAACCATCGTATATTTTCATCATAAAATCCTTGATTTAGAGATTTGTGCTTTTGAATTGGTCCAATACAAACGAAATTGACATTAAGTGCAACTTTTAAGATTTCTTCGGTTTGGACTGCATTTAGATATTCTGTGCGTTATTTTATTGTTGGGTTCATTCGTGCAACATGACTTGGCATCATTTGTCGAAAAATCATGGCAATTAATGTTACAGGTTTTGAATAATCGGCATTGTTCCAGATGCTCATCTGGAACCTCAGATCTATACCGGCGGCCCTAGTTCTGGGAGCTGTGTGCACTAAAATCATGTCACAATTTTTGAATCAGATGCTTTGTAGCTGGCCGTTTTAACGAATATTTATGACCGTTGGCTCATTGAAACTAATCTGTATTCATGATTGTGTACACTGAACGATTACAGGGGTACCTGGATCCAGAATACTTCATGACGAACAAATTGACAGACAAGAGCGATGTCTACAGCTTTGGAGTGGTATTGTTGGAGCTTATAACTGGCCTGTTGCCTATTGCCCATGGCAAGAACATCGTCCGAGAGGTACTCAAACGTTCAGCCATATTA
Organism: Climacium dendroides; assembly: GCA_950106755.1. NCBI lineage: Eukaryota > Viridiplantae > Streptophyta > Bryopsida > Hypnales > Climaciaceae > Climacium > Climacium dendroides. Next base: position 27,718,913 of record OX467086.1, read on the forward strand.
GACGTCATGGAAACGTATGATGTCTGATCTCTTTGTTAATTTGTTGAGCGTCGGATTTGGTAGGTGGATTCTTCAAATGTTAATTCCCAAACTCCGTTTCGAGTACAATCATCTGCTTAGAATATGTTTATGTGACACTAGGGGGTTTGTAAAATGTTGGGTGAAAAATAATACTGAAAATACAACTTAATTGCGAATGATCCTTAATTACCCAAAATTCCAAAAGCAACCTGTAGATGCTTGCCTAAAATTTACGCAAGTCAAAATATGAAAAACTTAATTAGGGGTGACATTGGATATAGTCACCTCCAATTGACATTTTAAAAATTCACAGTTTATTCACACGATGTCCGAAACAGAATGATGTTTGTGTGATAAATATGTATATATTTTTCAAACGAGATTCTCCATGAGCTGGCTGTGCCTTCGATTTTGTGCATGTTTGTCATGGAATTAAAGTAAACAACCCTACGCGCTCTGGAGAATTCTGAAAGATATCCATCCTTTTTAGCTAAGAATTGAATTGAATTGAATTGTGTTTTCTAAAGCATCGTTGTCCCTATATTGTTGCACCAATCAACTCACAATTAATCCATGAATTCTAAATTGAACTCACACTCTATTGATGCATGCAGATCCAAGATTCCGTGCGGGATGGCAAGTTCTGGGACCGCGTGGACCCGTGCATGGGCTCATACCCTCGCAAAGGCGTGGAAGCGCTGCTGGACCTGGCGCTGGCGTGCGTAGAGAGCGACCAAGACAAGCGTCCGCAGATGGTGGAAGTGACGCGCGACTTGGAAATCATCGTGCGCGACACAGTGGCCCCGGAGTCGCCCAGCAGCTTCAGGGGCCAAGGAGACGCCTCCAGCGAATCCTCCTTCAACAAGCTGGGCTCGGAGTCCTCCCTCTTATGGGTCGGGAAGAAGCTGAGCCCGAGCATGGTACAGCGCATCAACACCCACGACGTGTCTTGGGCGTCCACGGACGGACTCATGGACCATTCGCGCGACACCGTCGTAGAGATGGAGCCCAGGTAGTACGCACGTACGCATTCTAGCTAGCTACCTACACCAATTCAAGCTACTGGTGCCGATCAAACAGTTCAAGAATCGAAATGCATGTCCTTGACGGGACTACAGGACGTGGGTCTCGATCGATCGATCCCCAAATTTCTATGGAAGCTGCACCTGGAGCGGTCAGGGGTGCATATCGACCTCCTGCATGCTCTCGAATCGGTCAGGGGTGCATATCAACCTCCTGCATGCTCTCGAATGCAGTTACGAGAGTTGCAGAATGGATTCTTACGAGAGTTGCAGATTGACTTAGCATGAAGTTGAAGATCGATCGATCGATCTTCTGCAGATGCATTTGCTCCAGGTGTGTACTGATAGGTAGATTTTGAAGATAGCGCAGAGACAGCGCAGCAATGGTGGTGCATGTGATTTTTCATGTGCTCCCATTCCATTTTGTGCATGGTCGAAGCTTGGGTACTTAACGAAGGTAGTCAATGCAAGGTCGTTACTGTGTGTATTGAATCTTTATGGAGCATCAACCGGTGTGTCCCTCTGGGCCACACGTGGCAGTGGGTCGATCTGATCTCTCCGAATGGATGATGGCACGTCGATCTCCTGCTTTTGATTTGTCCTCAAGAGGAATCATGAGAGTAGGAGAGCATTGCCATGTCTCCTGCAGATTCATATGCGCAAGATCGTATTTGGATACTTAGGTAGATTTTAATTTGAATGTGCCAGATCGATCGAGAGTTTCCTCGATGACCAAGGTTCGCAGGTGTGATTTTATTTTTGTCCCGTTCTGTGAGTGATTGAAGTTGGCTTTTGGTAGCAATAGGATTCAGAGGATTCCATTTCTGGCTTTTTGTAATCGTATTGGAGATTGTTTGTGAGCGGTAGCCGCGATGTCGACGTCCGGGTGTGCGGAGGGGGACCTGACAATGTTCCTGGGGTTACTGGGTGCTTCTGTCAATGCTTCGGGCTTGAGTGAGTTTCTGTGCACGAAGTTTGATGGAATCTCCTCGCAGCTCGGGTACACGAATCTGGCGGTAGACAACAGTTACTTGCTCTTAGTCCCGCATTCTATCAAATCTTATTGTCAGTGTGAAAGGAATCCTGTGCCGCATCCATCGGTGTGTCCATGCGTGACCCATCTGTGACGTTCGTGACATGGGTCTTTCCAAATAGATGATGGCACGTGAATTTCTCCAACTGTGAGAGGGGCTATTGCAAATCCCCTGCAACTATTATCTTAAAACCTCGCGGCAATTGAACCCCAGCCCAGGGCAGGTCTGGGGTTGAAAGATGGCGCTCGTTTCCTTTGGATCAACATTTTCCTTCGAAAACTCCCAGGGACCAACCCTCAAGGAATTGAACTCCAAGGCCACGGAACAAGCATCCGGACCAAATGCCAGGACCCGGCAGCAGGAACAAGGTACCCACACTCATCCCCATCCATGCAGATCGCTGCCTGGGACATCGACCTAAGAGTATGCGCACCCTGCCTCCACAGAACTGTACGTAGGATCGGAAGGGCTATCGAGGGCCCAGGCAAGGCAACATTTCGAGGGGCTGGTCAATGGCTGGCTCACCCTGCCATGCTCCGCTAGGGAGTTTACACGTACTTACAAGTGAATCAAGCGACTTGGTCAACAATCCTTTTCACTATCTTTCATTATTTTCCACAAATTCATGAATGAAAGTTTATAAAAGTTTATAAAAGTTTTGAATCTGAACTTCATTTTGTCTAACATAGCCATGTATTGTATGGAAGACATGGTTGTCATATCGGACAGAATCTTACTGTTCACGGACAAATCGGGCGAATCAGGGTTGACTGACTGCAAACTTTGGAGGCCAATAATTTTTGAAAAATTATCAAAATTAGGCATATGAGATGTTTTTTGGCATCTACAAAAATTGTCCATCTACAAACATTTCATATGCCCAATTTGGATAATTTTTCCAAAAGTTATTGGCCTCCAAAGTTTGCATCCAGTCAACTCTGATTCGCCCGATTCGTCCGTGAACAATAAGATTCTATCCGATATGACAACCGTGCTGAAAGTATCCCATGCAATAGAATATTCTTTGAAAAGGCAATTTTATAAACTCCTACAAAGTCTTTTTCTAAGCTCATTAAGGTAGTTTTCCATGTGATATGGCTTCAAAACTCAAGTGCTATGAAAGTTGACTCTATTATTTGGTAAAGTTTGGCTTTTTATATTAAGTTGATCCTATTCGATACAACATTCATTCACTCACTATTCTATGAAAGGCTCTGTCTTTGTAATTCTAGCTTGCTTCTTGAGTAAGGTCTTACTCAAATTTCTTCATACATAACTTTTATGAATTATACAAAGCCTCTTTTCCTTTGGTTTAAAGCCAACAAGTTGCATTTGCCTCAACAACATTCAAAACATTAATATAGTAATTAAAACAAAAGACCTTTTATTAACCCTAAAATCTAGTTGTCTGAGGGACAAATTGGATTTCAAGCAAGTTTCTATGCCTAATATTTTTGGTGAAATTTTCTAAATTTTGCTCTATAAGATAGAAAAACTTATTAGCTTTGGGAGAAAATTATTTTTATTTGAATCAATGATTAGGATCAAAAGTTACTCCAATAAGCCTAAACTTCAACTTGGTAGGTAAAAAAAAGAAACTTCACAAAAAACTTGAAATAATTTATTCTTTTTTTTCTTAAATTCTCTCATGATTGTATTTTTGTCTATTTGAAAAGCTTTGATCATTCCATTTGGATTTGTGATATGAAAGTTATGGAGCATCTTATTTTGTGGGCAATCGTAAGGCATTGAGCATCTTCTTCCCAAAGCGTATGGGATTCGTTTCTGAAATTTCTTTTGCCTTTTGCAAATCAATGCCAGGATCTATGGAATACTAAATGCACCCCAACCTCCTCCTTGGACGTCGAGTTCGTCCTGGTACACGTCGAATTCAACGCATAGTTCGTGAACGGAAACCTATGGCTCTGCGACGAAAACCTAGAGGACATGGATGAAAACCGATTGGACAGCGACGCTAACGTCTAGCACCTTCCAATACGAGGATGTAGTGGTTTTGACGCAAAAGATGGTTTTAGTCGACGTGCTTCAATCTGGAAGGACTTCCTAGAGCGTGACGTTGTACTGCCCATGAATCAGAAAGGGATTTCTGGGCAGTACCCAAAATTATGGGTGTGGTCCGAACCTAATTCCGAACCAGGAAAAGGTCGACGTCCCACAGGTTTACGTCCCATTGCTTTATACTACAGGCGGACAAAGATCGGCGGCTTCAAAACTTACTCTATCTGACTATTGAATTCTAGGTTTAATTTATGCTATAATGCAAAGATTTCCTTGAACTCTGAAATTTGGAGTCAACTCGACATGTATATTGCTAACCTAACTGCTTGGGTTTAACGGTTGATTCTCTAGTTTTGTCTATGGCCGTGGTGCAGATGTGGAGACTCCACATGTCGTGGGTCTTGAGAAACGCCTCAATCCTTTATGGTGTAAAGGCGGGTTAGACAACTATAATTGAATGGATCGTCACCCGTAAGCGACACTAGCGGAGCAAACTTGTGCGAGGACGTAACGTATGTTTCAGGTAAATTATGCTCTCAAGCTTGTGGTTGATTATGTCACAGTTATACTTGAATGAATAGAATCAATGGCGCATTGGAAAGAATTTTTTTCAGATTTGGATACTGAGTTTCATTCAGTTCTGAAGTAATTGACCATCCATTTATTTACATGTCATTCTGGTACATTTATCAAGACTCAGTCTTGTCTCTCCGAGCAAGTTATCCTTTGTCACATCTGACATCATGTAAACCCAAAGGTCTCTACTGTAGGGATTGTGCTTTAGTGAATGCGGAGAATTAAGAGTCTGAAGGGTCAATGACAAAGAAGTTTCGTTTAATGATGTACATGAATTGCGTGTTACGCCGCCTTTGTTCACCAGGAGGATCGTAGTAATGGAAGATTAAGTAAGCCAACCTTGCAAATATTTATTTTCATTTTATGACTAGACAAGGTCGAATGTCAAATGGGAGATTTGATGCCGCTTAGCCATTCATATGGGGATTTCAGAACGTTCAAACTCAGAAACACCAATCGGTCATCTACACAATTAACTCGGCATCACAGCACATACAGAGGCCAACGGATGTTCCAAAACGGAATTCAGCAATAAATCCACTTCATTTCACACGCAATTGCAAAACTTCCTTTTTATTGCTCATTACAAAAGCACATTAACACAACTCTGTGTCTCCGGACGTGAAGGACCTATTACTACAGCTTCACCTGAAGACGACTAAACTACCAATTCGAAAAGTTGCAGAGTACATGCCACATGAAAGGAGGTTCATCTCCAATTGCTTGGCTCAACTGACAAAACTCTATTGGCAACCTCACGAGTACCAATATGTGAAGGCCAAACGACTCCAAGCCCTGCAGAACCAACCAACCATTGTGTGCCATCATTTTACAATAGTAAGTACTACAAAACATGAATTGACAAAACATGAATGTAACATGATTCATAACTCATGAGGACATGCCATCAAGTGTGCGACACACTTCTCAAGAACAAATCAAGTGAAGGAGCCACTTTATCCTCAAAAGTCCTATGAAGACCATTAGTATGTTACTGTAGCACTAGGCCAGTGTTCCAATCGCCATAACATCTTCAGGGTCAAGGGAGAGTCAGTAAGAGAAATTCATTGCATTTCAACTTCAACAAATTCATTAAAATTTCACCCAATTGGGATTCATGTCTAAGGACAACCAACGCTGAATCTTGTGCGAACCCAACAGCCACCCGCAATTCCCAAAACCTGCCTCTACCAAATGAAAACTGTACTCTCACTCCAGTCTCCGCTCAACAAGCGCAAAAAATACTAGCCTCCATAAACAGTAAGACTCTGACGGGGTCAACCAAAAATTCATCTCCAATCGGTTGGCCCAACTAACAAAAATTGAGCCTCTGATCCCAAACCCAATTGGTAAGTACTCCATATAAGCCTCACCGGACCTCTACTACTATGTTGGTGAGTACTAACTGAGAACCTAATTAATGGTCCAATCTTACACTTTACTAATCGGATGACATAGCCCCAACCTCATCTACCTCACAATTAAAATAACCAATTGGTGAACAAAGCACGAACCTCAAGTTTTTGCGGGGACGCTATTTCTTCGAGCTGGTCCCTATTGTGGATGCGGGTCTTCCACTCTTTCCGTATGGAATTACAAGGAGCGAGTAGCCAGGTGTCCATTGCAAGGGCATTTGGTACACGGGACGCGTGGCTCCTTGCGTTCTTGCGTGCTCATTGGAAAACTCACATTCTTCCGATAGAGCCCGCCAATTGGAACGCTCCCACTTCAGTGACCCATCTCTGTCCCGATTCAGAAATGACTCCATGACTCCCTTCCGATTGGCACTCTTATCACCAATTAGATTGCGATGCGCCCCCTGCAAAAACTGCATGACAAACATCAATTCCAATAGGCGCATTTTCCTGCAGCAATTGTAGTTCAGTCGCGCGTAGAGTTCTCCATCCTACAACATTCGGCCACCCAATCGGGGATCTATTATAATATTGAAAAATTGGCACCACTCCGCCAAGGCTTTACAGAAGATGGCTGCCCGAAAGCATATTGGATCTCGGTGTCCCTTGTGCTCCCTCCAGAAGTTCGTAAAAGAAATGACACAATTGGCTGAAGTGTTCCATTGTCCCGGAATGACGGGCCAGTTGTACCATACGGTGTCCAATTGGCCATCAATCCGCCATTTGTACCTGCGCTTGCATCTGCACCAATTCACATTCTCTGCCACTCGAGGAGGTACTTCGCCAATGTCCAACCGCAGATTCGCTTCATCCGAGATCAAGGCTTCAATTGGCTTACTCAATGGTGCTTGCTCATGGTTGTAATCCTTCCCGATCTACAACAATGCCTCCCACAACAGCACATCCAATCGGTCACTCACTCTACCAAAGAGATTCTCCCACTTCCCAAGAAAGTGCTCATCTGACACTCCTTTCATTGCTGCACAACTCCATGTATCTAAACCAAGCGGCATACCTACAATTGCCTCCGGTACTACTTGCCAAGTATATTTGTTCTTGAAATTGGCAAGTGTGTGTATCTCAAACGGCAGCAATTGGGAAAAAGTCTTGGCTCCCACCATGCGCTCCAATCGAACCTTAACATCTCCATATGTATGGAAGTATTCACTGGGATGCACATCGGTGAATCGGGTCCGAATCAGTCTAGCTTGGCAGTCCTTCACCATCTCTATTACCCAGCTCACCAATTCGAATTCACGCTAAAATCGGACCAGTACACTCTTCCAATCCGCAATGGGGCACTTCTCCCAATTCTGTGCTAGCCGTGCAGCCATAGCTTGCCCCCAATCGACGCAGTTCGTTTGTCGCACATGATCTCCATATTGTAACGCCGATCGGGAACGTGCCCCTTGTACCTCCTCCATTTGACGATAATAACGTAACAATCGGACCCCCAAATCTCCAATCACCCAATACGCTGCCACATAATCTTCTAATACGAGATTACCACGCACAATGATCTCCACCAATACGTCTTCCCGATTCAAGTTCTTAGCAAATTGCCAAAGCGTCTGAAATTCACGTGCAGAGACATACTGCTGGAGCACGAGATCTGCAATCAGAAAAAATAACTGCCGATCGAATGCGTAAGCATGTTCCACATTATGGGTAGGAGGAATGTAGTATGTCAGTTCCAGCACGTTGTCTACAGATAATCCCCGTACTAGGTCTTCCACTCTATCGTCTTCAGAATATGAAACCACAGGCTCCTTTACTTCCACTCTATCGTCTTCAGGATATGAAACCACAGGCTCCTTTTCTTTCTGAGAAGTAAGACGCTTGCTGGGCGGCTCATGATCCTCTTTAGCAGCTGACTTCACAACCTCCTTTCGTTTCAGAGAGGGCAAGGACCTGATGAGCGGCACTTCATCTGATTCATCATCTGATTGCACAACGTCCTTTCCTTTCTAGGTATACGGCAAGGACTGCCTGAGCGCCTCATCATCCGTTCTTGCTCGATCGGTCATCTGCTTGGTGAGCACCTCATAATCCTTCTGCAATGCTTCCAAACGACTGGTAAGCTCTTCCACCGTTCGCTTCTGTGTTTCTTCTGACAATGATCTTACAAGGAGTTTCTCCTTGAAGTACGAAGCCTTCGTTCTCAGCTCCTCCGTCTCCACTCGGCTTCACAGCAATTGATTATACAGCTCTGCATACTCATGCTTCTCCTGAATTGGAGTTGACATGGTCATCTTCAAGTTGCCCGCTTCAACCTCAAGCAACTGCTTTTGCTCTTGAAGAACCCTGTGCTGCTCTTCAAGAACCGTGTACTGCTCTTGAAGAACCGTGTGTTTCTCCTTCAGACCCCTGTGCTGCTCATTCAGATCCTTGTGCTGCTCATTCAGACCCCTGTACTACTCATTCAGACCCCTGTAGTCGGAAAATATAGTTGGGTGTGCTGCCAACATCTCCAATTGAATTTTTTCTTGGCTCTTCCTTTGATAGTACTCTGGTTGCCTCAACACTGGAGCCGGCAAGTCATGTACCAATTGCGATGTCCCTGCCCCTGCCTCAATCTTTACCGTCGCTCTAGCAATTGGGTTGACAGCATCCAAAGATCCTCCTCCAACTGCCTCAGTTGGTTCCTCTGAACTATGGGTGATTGGTTCGACCACATTCAAGATCTTGGTCACATAGTACCCCCCCGAAAAAGGCTTCACTGAATCAAGAGGATTGGCCTTCACATCTTCAACCAATTGGTGAAGCCTACTCGTAACCCATTGCGCCCAATTCACAGCAACTCCATGCTTAAACACGGCTACTGCTGCCACCAGAGTTCCCATTTCTACCCAGCGGGGATCATGTCTAAGAACAACCAACGTTGTACAAATTCTACCACTTCCCTCCACTCCCTGGTTAAGTAGTCCTTGAGAAATCTAATGGGGGGACCCTGCTGCGAATCAGGTGGTATGGCTACTGCCTGGGTTGAGAAACACATAGCAATAGGATAGTCCTCTTGCTTCAAGGTGTTGCACACAACACCATGACTAGGCAACTTCAATACCTAGCCCACTAACTCTAGGATCAAATGAAATCGCTTCCCCTGCACACTCCCCACACGCTCCGCCAATTGGTAACTTTGTACAAATTCTGCCACCATCTCATTTTGCACTGGGTCGGTGACGAAACTTGCCGAGAGAAAACCTAAGATGCCAGCTGACTTCATTGTAGGCACGTACTCCGGCTTCCGGAAGAACTGACATCCGTGATCTACACCTGGCCAAGCTAGCGACTCAACAATCGGACTCCGAGCGCCCACCGCTTCTTTTCTCGCCGAACCGGATGCCCCTCCTTCATGTTTAGGTTTCTTCAGTGCTCGGCTTGCGTCATCCATCGGAGCTTGCACCTCCCAAAGGAACTGCACCTCATCGTCCGAATCCCCCACCGATTGCGACATTGCTCCCACGTTTGCTTCTCTCACCCCTTCCTCACACAAGCCTTCGGAAAATTACAAGCGAGCGTGATGAAAACGTTAGCAACTCCCTTCCGCTCACAAGTCTTCTCCAAACTACTGCAATCTCTACGCACCGAGCGCACAATTTCAAACTAAGAACTCTCTTCCGCGCACAAGCGACTGCAATCTTACACCAATTGATCCTACAATTTAAGCACCTCTCATGAACTTCATCTTCTCCAATTGGAAAACAAGGTTGTAGCCTCCTGTCACCCATCAGTCCATGTCACATACTGTTGTGGCGGCTAGGCGGCTAGGCGTTTCTTACACCCTCCCAATTGGTATTATCATATAGTCTTTTCATAATGGGCCAATTATTTATCATTATCCAGTGATTCCTTCATCACTTCGGTAGGGGGATGCTCACCAAATCATTTCCCAATTGGTATCAATGGTTTTGCAAATGCTCTTCTCATACACTGCGGCAAAAATGTACAAAATATGTACATTTGAGAGGTGGGTGATTTTAGGATTTCATGGCATTTCAATTGAAATTGATTACATACTTAAAAAGTGACTATATAAAATGTCTCTATTTTGCAAGGGTGGGTACAAAAAAATTTCTTAGAATTTATTTTTTAAATAGAATTTCAAATTGGCTCTTTAGAATATAATACATACATACATACAAAACTTTGAATCATCCCACTTTAATTAATGAGTCAAAAGGTATAAGGTTATTTCGTTTGCGAATAGTTATAGATCTTCTACTCTAATATAGACTTTAAAGTTGGTGTATTTTAGATAATTTTCAAGATCTTCTAAAATAATCCAAAAATCATCCCTAATAGGATGTCTACTACAACTTTACTACCATTTCTATTGGCGTTTTTCAATTTCATAATTAAATTTTTAGCAATTTAGTGTTTTTAAACATTTTCTACTCTTTTCTACTAACTATTTTTTTTCCTATTTGCTATACAATTCCAAATTATCTAAATTTTTTGGAGAATATACCTTCCTTTTCTTGAAAAATGAATCTAAATAGACACTATCATTTTATACATTTCTTCATGCATAGATGACCTCTTTAAATACAAATGCTCCATTGTGTACAATGCCCCTCAAAGGATATTTGTCTTTTTAAATGCTCACATCATGCAATCTAGACATTTCAAAATTCAAAAAAAAATTCCACGCACTTCTTTACTAGTTATGTGTAAGATCCTTTGGTTAGATATGTAAAAGAAACAATTTTTAATTTTTTTTTAATCTTTGCTATAGAAATGTTAGTTTCGAAAGATTTTTTACACCAAAACAAGGCTTGGAGCTTTAGAGGTTAAATTGGATCTTTAATTACATTGTGACTCTTCTAAGTCACTAACTACAAAGTTCTTGAAAATACTTATAAACTCTAAGATTCCAAATAAAAAGTAATACATTCCTTAAATCTGAATAATCTTTTTATGTCCCCCTTGACATTGTTGAAAATTAAAGAACATAATTGTCCTTGAAGTCTTCAGAACAATCTTGCTATTTACATTTTTAACATAATCAATTTACCATATCCATATTTGAAACAAAAAACTTCTCATTGTTGTACATAGAATAGAATATTTTTCCTGATTTAAGCTAGGGCTCCATTTTAAAGCCCTAGCTCCTTTCTACTTCAAAATTTGATATCTAATTCTACATAGCTCCAAAAATATGAAACTACTTGTGTGAAGATGGCAATTCTACTTGTCTTTTAGGGAAAGTATGCTTAAAAATACTTTTTTTGTATTTCACCTTTTTCAAGATTCAATTTCAGCCTTAGATGGTTAGTTTTCAAATTGAATTTAAGAATTGTATAATCCATGTATATTTTATGGGAAAGGTGTCGAAATAAAAAGCTCAAATTCTCTGGTTTAATAATTATAGATTACTTTGTCCAAAATTGAATTTTTTTTTACTTTAAAAGTATAAAATAATTGATGATTTGTTGGTGCTATTGGTCCATGCATGTCCTTTCTTTTTAAAGGGCAAGAAGGCCAAAAGCACATTTAGAGGTAAATTTTTTTTACATAAATAGCGGTTTTGCTTACAACATATTTAGAGGTAAATTTTTTTACATAAATAGCGGTTTTTGCTTAAAACATATTTAGAGGTAAATTTTTTTACATAAATAGCGGTTTTTGCTTAAAACATATTTAGAGGTAAATTTTTTTACATAAATAGCGGTTTTTGCTTATAACATATTTAGAGGTAAATTTTTTTTACATAAATAGCGGTTTTTGCTTATAACATATTTAGAGGTAAATTTGTTTTACATAAATAGCGGTTTTTGCTTATAACATATTTAGAGGTAAATTTTTTTTACATAAATAGTGGTTTTGCTTACAACATATTTAGAGGTAAATTTTTTTACATAAATAGCGGCTTTTGCTTACAACATATTTAGAGGTAAATTTTTTTACATAAATAGCGGTTTTTGCTTAAAACATATTTAGAGGTAAATTTTTTTACATAAATAGCAGTTTTGGGTTATAACATATTTAGAGGTAAATTTTTTTACATAAATAGAGGTTATATTGTTATTGTTACATATATAGAGGTGGAACCAATCTTCTAAACACACAAAACCGCAGAGTTAGTACTTAAAATATAGTAAATAAATCAATGACATAAGCCAAACAAATGAATTGTTTGATGTTTCATTTTTGATTTTATAATTGAATCCTTTGAGATTTTAATTGACTATTATATTTTTATTGTAGTTTTTAATTGGCTATTATAATTTTATTTAATGTTTTATTATTTATATTCTTTTAATGTTTTAGTTTGCATTTTGCCTTTTATTTAATTTTGGTTGTTCTAAAAAAATTTAATTAATTTTAGTTTTTAATCAAGTACTTTATTTTAATATAATTTTTTTATAATGACTTTTACTATTTTATTTTTATGTTTATTAAAATAGATACATTTTTACTATTACAAAATTTCCATCGTGAGTCTATTCTCCAATCCTAACGTTCAAAACATCTAATGGCAACTTGATGAACTTGATGTATGAATAAGCGTTGTACATTAAACATTTTAGATTCTATATCTATACGTTTAGATCTATGATTGCTATCACTAGTGTTTTGTATAAAATTTGGAACTTACACTTAAAAAATTATTTTGTAATTTGATTACAAACAAGATATTCTCAATTTTTAAATGAATAATGTTATGATGCAACTCTAGTACTTCTCTATTAGTATCTAAAATCCTAAATTTTTTAATGCTTCTAAACCTGCTTTTAAAACAATGGGCTTCACCAAGAGGGCAACTCCATATTGCTTGTATCTTGTATTTTGAATTGTACCATGGTTTATTTTTGAAGCATCAAAACATATTAAGGTCCCACGTGTTGGACGGAAAAATAATCCATAGTCCTTCATACGGAATTGTGCCCGTTCAATTTGAGAATGGTCTACAATCTCTGCAAAATATGTTGAATTCAATTACAACATCAAACACTAATAAATCCAACAATTTTTTAAAAACTTTTAGTATAACATACAATGAGATACTTTTATACTAGTTTTAAAAGAAATTTTGTCAAAGAAAATTAATGCTAGTGCTTTGATGTTTCATCTCTTAAATTGAGTCCTTTGATGTTTCACATTTTAAATTGAGTCTTTTGATGTTTCATTTCTTAAATAATTGAGTCCTTTGATGTTTCATTTCTCAAATTTAAGAAATGAAACATCAAAGGACTCAATTATCCAACAAAGGTCAAAAAGGTAACTAAATATATAAATAAATATAAATAAATAACTAAAAGTAAATAACTAAAAGTAAAAGTAAAGAAGTAAATAACTAAAAGTAAAAGAAGTAAATATCTAAAAAGTAAAAGTAAATAACTTAAAGAATGTTATATCATTGAAATTAGTGAAGATTATTACACATGTTGAATTAAAAGTAAAAACAACAAAAAATGATGTAAATAAAACCTACTCAAAATCTACATAAAACCTACTTTAACCCCTAAAGGACCAGATTTTGAAAGGGAAGATGTACCTCATTTGTACATTAGAGCTTGTGAATTGAACGGTTTCAGGTCACAGGTTACTTTGCACTTTGGAATTTTGTATAAATTTGAGAAATGCAAATTACAAGTTGCAATTTTTTGCAATCCTCATAAAACCCTATTTCGAACGCGGTCATAATTTTTTTCTGGATTTACCACTGCCAAATATAGGTCAGATTGCTTAACCCCTAAAGGACCATGCTCATCCCTAAAATTTTATCACTTTCTTGTGATGCTTTCAAAAAGGCAATTGTATCTCTTGATTGGTATTCATGTAGAGAACTTCACCGTTGAAACTCAAAGAGGACTTAGTCATGAGATTGTACATCAATTTTTAGAAAAATCTACCGTATACATTACATGATTATAAGGTTTGATCATAAGTTGTTTTCTAAAAAATTTGAACAAAACCAACAGGTCATTCATTGCAAGCTCTCTCATAAATTTAAAAACCATGATTAGTGTTTGAAAGTTTAGGAGCACACAAAGATGTACTATATCTAGGTGCTCACAAAAAATGGTGTTCTAAAACTAAATACAACAACAATGATTGATTCTCAAAGATTTATGTTTGAATGAAGTGACTTGTTGGTGACTCGTTGAGCTGGTGTTTGTGATTGTTATTAACTTTTACATTGCAAAAGTGTTTTAGAGAATTCAAATATATATTTGGAATATTCCAAAATAATATAAAATATGTAGAAAAGATTCCAATTATTTTGAAAAGATTCCATTTAAAATATATTTAAACATTTTCCGTAATTATTTTATAGTGTTAATGATGTAGTATTGGAAAATATTTTACATATTCCGATTGGATAGGTGATTCAGGGTGAAGTAATCCAGTATATCTTTGTATTCCGATTGGATAGGTGCTACAACAAATAAGAGGCCAAAGCTTAGGCCATCATCAATTGGAATAGTGTTTGAGAAGTAGGTGCTAATCGGGATACATGATCAACATTGGCATGGGCTTCGCCAGGAATCACAAGAACTTGGAAAGGAAATTTTGGCAAAAGCATTACGGACTGGCAAACAATAGTAGTGAACTTCATTAACGATGAGTCCGCCAATACCCACAATTGGATCTACAGATTTCACGGAACTAATTCTGTACATCCAAATCACACAGTTCCAGCTTCCAATTTGCAATCCATACCACAAATAAAGCATATTTGAACACTCAACAAACTCATACATGGTTACTCAGAAGTCTCCGAGGTCATATTCCTGTTCAATTGGTAGGTCATCCTCATATGGCTGTTTTAATTCGTGGGGTCAAAGGAAAGAAGGGAGAAGCTACAATGGGAAGGAGTTCCATCTACACTCCCCGCAACTGAATTCCCAACCTCATAATGATGAAAGACCTACATGCCGCCTGAAAACTGTAACCACCAATTGGCTAAACATCCTTTTGCAAATACCCAACTACCTTACCCAATTAGCAAGTGCCATACATAACCTTGGGAGCTACTACGCTCTCAGTAACTGAGGATTTTCTAGAAATACCAATGTATTCCTATGTCCGCCATCCTTCGCGTTGGCGCCCCCTTTTGCCCACTCGGCCACTTCCATCACTTCGCTGAACTCTTTTCCATTCTTCGGCTATGCCCCATCGGCTCGCGTGGTCTAGCACAATGTTTCTGCGAGAGTCGTATAGAAACTGCAATTGGCACATTAGTTCCAGAACTCGCACGACTCTACTTGAACAATAGTTCAATTTCACATACAACATCATGTCTTGGTACTGTGTCCCACCCTTGTTAGCATCAATGACCAAATCAAATTTTGAACACCAATTGGCAAGGACTGCACAAAAAATAGACGCTCTAAAACACACGGGGTCCAAGTGGACCTTGTGGGTTTCATAGAAGGCATAATATGACGCAGAGCAAGCCCGGGAGCTCGAAAGATCAAGTGGAATCTTTGGCCAATTGTAGTAGACCGCATCAATGGACTTTGCATCTTTGAACCACATCGATCGCCGATCGCATAATCTGCAGAAATGGGGATGTTTGGAAACCTCCTCCGGCGGTTCTGATGACCATCGGTAAGAGTTCATGGCGTAGTACTCATGTAGAGAACGGTGCTCAGGAGGTGCAGGTGATTGCCCATAGTCTTTTGCGATCCACCACAGTGCTTCCCATTTTGGATATGGGAAATCCGCATCCCAATTGGAAAACAAGTTGCCGAAATGGCCAAGGTACAAATCGTCAGCCGCTGCCCACACAGCTTCCAGTGAAACAGATCCACCAGGAACAACACCACCTACATATATACAACACCAATTGGACACAGCAGTGAGGACCTCGTAGTATACACTAATTGAATACACTACTAACAATCTAGTAGGACATAGTGAGCAGACCACGAATCAAGAACCACGCCACTTGCACAAAACACCAATTGGACACTGGAGAGGATCAAGGAGGACACACCAATTGGACACACTATTGTAGTGACAACCTAGTAAGATAAAGCCAATCGACAACGAACCAGGAAGGTTACCACAGTATCGTCCTGGTGGGAATAATCCCTAAACCATCAGACATTTCTGAAAAAGAGCAATAAAGGAGACAGTAGTTGTAACAAAAGGAACACCTGCAATTGTTTTATCTGAAACGTGCAAGTCTATGGATCTGCAATTTGTGTGTGCCTCCAAATCATCCTTGAAGTCTGCTTCAGCCGTTGCCTCAATCTGTTTTGTGGAGTCTTTGAAGCTTCCCAATTGTTCAGTTCTCTGCTTTTCGGAATTCCGCAGGTCATTCCGTAGCTTCTCACATTTCTCCTTATATTTGTTCACTACTAGAAAATTTTAAATTTCTGTTGTTTTGGTCGCGTTGATCCGGTCAAAATCTGACAGAAATCTGTTGAAACCAACAGATTTCTGTCAGATTTTGACCGGATCAACGCGACCAAAACAACAGAAATACAAAATTTTCTAGTAGTGGTTGTGGCTACGGAACACGGCCTTCGAATAAGCCTTCTCTTCTCTCAGTTGTGTGGATAGCGCCGTCTGCTCCGAAATCCTATTGGCTGTGCACTGTGCCAACTCGGTTTCTGCCTTCACCAATCGGGCTGTCAGTTCAGCCGCGGCATCCTCGGCCTTAGACAAATCGGATTTGGACTGTGCCAACTCTGTCTCCGTCTTCAGCAATTGGTCTTTCAATTGCGCTTCGGTGGACTGAGCAGCAGTCGCAGCCAGGGTAGCATGAACTTGCAATTGAATGAGGTTCTCTTGAAGCTCTTCTAGTCGTTTGGATAGTGAGGAATTCTGCTTTTCAGCAGCCTCCAGTTTCTCGTCAACATCGACAATGCAGACGGTACTATCAGGCGGTGGCACCTTCGGCCCTATTTGGTAATCTATAAGCATGGACAGGTATTGAGCACTGCGGAGCCAATGGGAGGAGCGATATACCTCATCGCCACTCTGGAACCGTGAAATGTCTTCCTTCATCCATTGGGAAACATGTCGGGCCCAAGCGAACTGCTTGCCTCTCATAATGCCAAGGACTGCTTGCACAATCGAGGTATCCACAAATTTCGCATCCGCTGTATTAGCCCACAATCGCTGCTCGACGAAATCAACAATGTCCTTACATCGGTGGCGCAATTGGGACTTCCTCCACCCTTTGCCCAGGACCTCTGCCGATGACCCGCCCTCAAAACAAGACACCACATATAATTGGTACTCCTTCAAATTCTTACTACACACCTGATAGACATTTTGCTCTGGATCGCGCATGGTTTGGGATAGACGTGAATCAATCAACTTCAAGCTCGCGGCAACATACTCCTTTGTGATCCTTACTGTCGATCCATCCACCAATCCACGATAGCGAACTGGAGAAAAGCTGTTCACGAACTGGATGACTCTATCGACATTCACTGGGGGCAAAGTCATGTGACCGTCTACATAGTCCTGCAAACCTGCCATATCCAATTGGGCCCTCTGGTGTGGGTCGACCAAGAATAGCGCGGAAGAATTTATCTTCGGTAGACCACGGAAAGGATCCATACCTCGCGAACACGAACAACACTTGAGCTCCATAGCTTCTACAAAGTTGAACGCGCCAGACTTCCCAAATCGGCCAACACTCTCAAAGCATAAGGTAAAAGTTTATTCCAATTGTTTGTGATGCTTAATAGAGACCAGCCATGGCCAAGTGCCAATTGTGCATTGTGTGTGCGGCAATTGGGTACTCCATGCACTAAGGGATCATAGAGGGTGAATTAGTGAAACCCATACGCGTGTGACAATTGGCGGCGTTTTCAATGATGACGACTCTGACGACACGGAGTACGAAATGATGAATGTCACCAGAAATTTATTCTGAAAAATAGCGGTACCTAGGGCAATGAACACAGGTAGTGGCCCCTGCCATATCCAATTGGACAAGTGTAATGAGTGATAAGATTTATAAAATCTACCAAACATGTGTAATTTCTAAATAATTTCATTACAAACTTTGCCACCCTTCTAGCTTGAAACATTTTTATATTTTGCATTGAAATTTGTTCGGTGAATTTCTATCTATATCATAACATGTTCATGATTTTATCTCTATATTGGATGAATTTACAAATGTTTCCCAAAAATAGATCTTGTAATTAGCAATTTACAAGATATGTAGGTCACCCTATAACCACCAATTGGCTACAATATGTCTTTTGACATATGTAGGTAAAACATACATTTACCTACATGTATTATCATTCACAAGATATGTACATTTTGAATTTGAAGTCTTTGACATATGCAAGTTAAGATGTTTCAACTTTGGCTAACATATTAGAAACATATAGGTGATTTCATGATAAAAAATCTTCATTTTCATTTTGTAGAAAATGTAGGAGAACAACATGTTAACTCATATGTATGCATGTTGGTAGACTACAAATATTTCTAGTTTTTCTTAGAACTTTTGACTTCTAAATTCCCTATATATCTTATTACCTTTTGTACTTAATCTTTCTCAAAACCAAACTTACTATAATTTTTTGGAGAGAGTATGTAAACATTATAACCTTACATATAACTTCATACTATTAATTAAAATACAAAGATAGTTTTAAAGGGTTTCACTACCTTCATTGCAAAATCTATATGTTTAAAGTATAAAACTTCTTAATCCCATAAATATTAAAGCATATATCCTATTATAAAACTCACCAAAGTTAGAAAATACATACTGTATCGAAAAAATCTAATTTTTTTTTTGAATATTCATGATTTTGGCTCGCTAATACTAGAAAAATATCATTTTTAGAAAAAACTACCTCCAACTATGCTGAATTCCTTATTTGCACGGTTTTGGGTGTTTCCATTGTAGAGAGTAATTGGAGAAAAGACCAATCAAGGAAGCTACAAGACCATGCCCAATTGACTCAATAAGTGGTTCTAAACCAATTGGTTGTTGATATACAATAGGAATAAATGTTATAATCATAATTTTGCAATTGGCAATGTTCTTGGGAAATTTTTTATAATTCAGTTGGAATAGTTTACCTCGTACAGTTCGAATCCTTTAATAGGATTTATTTTTAAGGAAGAGATAAAAATCCTTCTATAGTTGGTAATAAGGTGGAGTATAACTATAGAAGACAATTAAGTAATACATTAATTTTGAATAAATACAAAACAATTGAAGCATGAACAAAAAATGTATGTATGAAGATTGTCACGAATTTATGATCAAGAGAGTCAAAGTAAAATATATTTGTGGAATAAGTGAGAGATATTCTTAAAACACTAAACAATCAAAAGATAGCCTTTCTTACAAATGGTTTTTTGATTAAAGAATGGAAGGTACTCCCTATAGCACTTCTATAGAGAAAAAAGGTTTTAAAATTTTATTTTAGCAATGAATCAAAGGCAGAAGGTAATTCATTTATTACTTAGTTACATAGCTTTCCGATGGCACCAAAATCATGACCAAAATATAAGTAGAAATAATTTCATCAATATTCACGTTCTTTCAGTAAATTTTGAAGCATACAAAGACTTTCAAACAATTACCTCGTTTGGATAGCTCGAAAGTCTTTGTATTAATTGAATTATGCTCAAATAAATCATGAAACTTTAAAAATTTCCTATATATTTTTATAAATGTTTTACTTTTGTGAGTCTTCAATTATTAAATTGCACATTAAAAAGGCTCTTGCAATATATGACATTGCATTTATTAAGTATTTAGAACTTTGGACACTGCTTACCCTAAACTCTAAATCCTAAACCCTAAACCCTACTCATTTGGGCTTAATTACAAAACACAAAAAACTAGCATGGTATTATATGAACCTCACCAAATACAATTTTCTTATAGCATAGATCTAGAACTCTCCCTAGGGTGATTTGGGACTTTCTTAACTAAACTTACAATGTGTGACATAATATAGGGAGGCATTTATTCAGAGTGTTAAATAATTATAAGAAACCTTGAGGTAATATATAGATTGCAAGTTAGTGGAAATCTAATGACAAGTAAGATACTTCATGTATAATACCTTGTATTTATAATTTTTTTTTAAAAACAGCCTCTAATGTATAAATTCTATGAAGTTATTATACATAGGGTCAATTTGTAGAATTATTGATTTGCCTGGTTGGATAAAAAATTGCGTAACAATCTAATAAAATGAATATTTTCTATCTTTGCGTAGCATTATACCCTAAATCCTTCTTGTACACCACTCTGGATACTTTGTATGCTGTGAATGTTGTTTCCCATTTCACTTTGGATGCTTCGTTTACATGCTTTGAATCTTATTCTTTGTTGTGTCACTAGCTCGATTTCTTACTTTGTAAAGAATGGTCTAAATGTGGTATCTTTGCATGTCATTACTTTGAAGGTTATGAGTTTACAATGAATTTGTCTAGTTGCATTTGCGTCTTTCCATTTAGGATAAATTGCAACTATTTTGGTTCAATCTCTTATTCTTAGGGCTTATGGTTTATTGTCAAGTGTGAGGTGTGCATTGAAGGATTTATTTTATTGGAATTTATAGAAACTTCAAGATAAATAGGATGTTGTTTGTTTTAGGTGAGGATTCAATGTTTGAATTTGGGACTAACATTGAGATAAATTGGCTTACATTAGGTTTACATTAGGGTTCATTTTGTGAACATTCAGCTAAAATGGCATTATAAGAAATCCATCTTTTATGTGATGTTTTCATCATTTCTTGTGACACATTTAATTGGACATCTACTAAAATGTATTACAGAAAATAATGAAAACATGACATAAAACATGGATTTTTTAGGGTGTTGACTTCAAATGAACCTATCTAGACTTTCAATTGTTTGGGCAATGGATAATTGGCTTTTATGGATTAGAACGTGCCACTTGGTCAATGGAACTTGAATTGAATTGATTTTTTTTGGTTTCATGCTATATAACCTAAGGACTTCTATATTGGGTGACCCTTCCATAAGAACTTTTTGATTAATGCAAGATTGTATGTAAATTATATAATGCTAGAGTGATAATAAAGTTAATTTAGATGTTAGATGGTGAAATTTTTGTTTAGGAATCTTTTGATTTTCTTGAAGTATTATTTGCTTTTTAGTATGGATATAAAGATAATACTACAATTGCTGCATGGGCCATTAAATAATCAAGTTCACATAGCACAAGTTCATCAAAGTTGATCTTGATATAAACCATGCATTACCTCTTCTACTATATAGTTTCTAGAATGGACATCTAGAGTCACTTTGCAACTAGAAACTATTACTTTACCTCAAAATTATCTTCCCCCAGGCGATGGCTCTTACGAAAAGCCTTTTTTAGGAAACTTTCGTAAGAGCCATCGCTTGGGGGGAGATAATTTTGAGGTAAAGTAATAGTTTCTAGTTGCAAAGTGACTCTAGATGTCCATTCTAGAAACTATATAGTAGAAGAGGTTGTAGGCTTTCAAGATGTAGGTAGTGCTCTTCAAACTTTGAAGAAGTTTTTGGAGCAAAGACCTAATGACACCATGTTATCTACTAGGAATATTAAAGCACTAGAAAAGGAAATAGAATCTTGGTATATAGCATAAACTCACCTAAATACTTTTGATTCATTCTTTCGACAGACTTAGATGAATAATGAATCAATATTTTGTAATTTCATCCATTTTTTCTATAAATGTTATATATTTACCTTTTTAATTATTTTAAGTGTTATTTCTTACACATGTTACAAATCATTGGCATCACCCTCTATAAGTGTTATGTGTTACTAGTGTCTAAGTGTTAACTAAAAGTATGCTCCCAACCCCTAACACTTATGGAGGTTTGACTGTACACGCCAGACGACAGGAAAGGACAAAAGACACGTCCGGGGGCCCCATTGGGATATGAGTGACACATAGTACACTTGGTGTCTGTTGCTTTCCGGATGACAAAGTGATCGTACTCACAGATCCCCTACTACGTTGCACGCGCTCATCAATAGGAGTTGACTTTCCCTACTAAAATATTGCCGATTGGAGTTAACGACACTTGCTTCCGATGGTTCGAAGCGACATGCGTGCACTTGTTTGAGGCTTCCGATTGTGTATTATTGTGTGACCTATTGGGACGGGGGTACCAAGGGTGGATGGCAGCCATTCACTTCATTCATAGCAATTGTGTATTGGTACACTAGTACCAATTCGAGACAGTTAGTGGCCGTCGCTGTCGGACATTCTCATGGTAGATTAATAGTACTTCCCAAGGCAAAACGGATAATCAATAGGATCATGTTTGATGCTATTTTGACCTTGTCTTTTGAATGGAATAGATGCTTCCTGATTGCTATCGTAAGAGAAGAACGTAAGTCCAGAAGTCCGTTTTCTCTACTAAAATATTGCCGATTGGAGTTAACAACACTTGCTTCCGATGGTTCGAAGCAGCATGCATGCACTTGTTTGAGACTTCCGATTGTGTGTTCAGTGAGAGTGGTCTAGCTATCGTGATCGATATCAGTCATGGAGTCTGTTTTGGATTTGAATTCGGATTCCCAATCGGATTTGGACATGAACGAAGGTGGTGATGTGAGTTTGAGCGCGAACAATTCAGTCTCTGGAGATGACGTCGACGTCGATGATGCTAGTGCTATAGAATCGGTCGTAGGCACAGTTTGCTCTGATGCAGAGTTGTTGGACTATGTGGAGGATTCCTTAAATCGTGGTGAGAAGTTCAATGCAATTGCGGAGTCACTGTGCATGAGTAGAAACTCTCTTTCGAGGCGCTTGAAGACAATGGGATGGAGAGGGGTGTATCATTCTATTGGGATTGAGGAAGTAGTGACTGCGATTACTTCTCACGTACCAATCGCCCGTGGAGGTTGCAATTGGGGTATCCGAACAGTCACCGCTAGTCTTTGCAGCTCTTTAGGACTTCGTGTTCCTCGGGAAACGGTGCGGAACGCCCTCGTGAGAATGCAACCAAAGCACATACAGAGGAGGCAAGTGAGAGCTCTTTTCCGGGGCCAGTACGACATAACGGAGCCCATGATTCTGTGGCACATGGATTGTGAGTGAGAATTCATTTTATTAGATCCCAGTTTCTTGCAATTCCAATAGGGTTTTCCCAAGTATGCTTTCTGTTTGCTTGCAATGTTCACCTCCCTCGGACTACACCCCGAACTGCTTTAAACTGATTGAACCATTCCGGTCCACTGTTTCCAGTGTATGACAAGTTGGCACAATGGAAAATCAAAATTCATGGGGCAATGGATGGAGGTACGCATTTTGTATTATGGGCTATGGTTGCTACTGATAAGAAGGCTAAAACAATTTTTTAAGCATACAAGTCGGCGGTTGATTTGTACGGTCATCCTGTCCGCATTCGATCGGACTATGCAGCTGAACACTGTTTTGTTCGAGACGACATTCAGCGAGCTAGACCGAATGTTAGAGCTCCTTTTTTAACTGGGTCTTCCATTCACAATCAGGTATCTCATCTAACTTCATGACATCCAATCGGTTGAAGCTCATTTGCATGTTACAGATTTAGCAATGTCTTAGAGGATATATGCATAAGTGGCTGCTGAACTGGTTTCTAATATGTACATCCCAATTGGAATTGTAGAGAATTGAGCATTGGTGGGGTCAAGTGTGGACGAAAGTTATATGGTACTACAAACACTTGTTCACCTATCTATGCATTGAAGGATTGGTGTCCTTATCCAATCGGTGGCACTTGAGCTCTCTGCAGTTAGTATTTGTGCCACGTATACAACGGGATCTAGACTGTTTTGTACAAGCTTGGAACAATCATCGTGTGAGGAGTATCAACGAAAATGGACGCTCAATTGTAGGGCATGTTCCTGAAGCTGCATTCCGATTGCATGAACGTCTCTATTGTGGGCTGCAGCCTCCACTAGTATCTGAGGAACAAAATGCACGGTTCCTTGTTCATGAGGACAATGGTTTGGAAAGCCATGGATTGGAGCAGCCTTTCCAAGAAGCTGTAGTGGTACCACCAATTGCGGCAATGGAGGTTGTGGGATTGCAGGCTCACGAGGATTTCACTGAACTACAGGATGTTCTGAGTGATGCGATAGTGGCTCTACGGGACAAAGCATAAAACTTGAATTGCGATCGTTTTGATGACACCAATAAATATTTATTGCATTTGAATTTGACAGTGGAATGCGTTGGGGCTTTAGCATGTCCACACTTGAGCTATTTGTAGTTCTTCCAAACTCGTTCATTAGATCATTCAATTGGACACCAAAGGGAGGTTTGCCAGCTTCTAGCCGATGCTGCATTGGATTGACACTGACAACGTTTACAGGGTGAAGTGGACGTTTTTCCCTCATTGGTAGAACAGTATTTAGGCTTATACGAAGTACTTGGCAATTTGGTATGAGGATCAAACGTTGGCGCTTTCTCCATCGTGAGTTCTCAATTAGTAGTCCGCATTTTCATGTGGCGTTTAGAGTGCTTATTAACCAATTGGTAGGTCATTCGTCTTCTGCAGTGTAGCCAGGAGGTCCTTCCAAGGAGAAGTAGTACAATCGTGCATCAAATGTCAACCTAGCAATATAATGAATGTTTTGCAATTGTGTATGAAATTGAATTGCATTTAGAGCTGAATTTCATTTCCGATCACTTCAGGCCTCATGATGTGATGTGGTGTCATGTGATGTGGAGTAGAGTTCATGGTCATAGAGAGACTATTGGTAGAAATCCATGTCGACACTAAATCAATTGTATGTGTGGATTCATTGAGGCGATGGGTGCTTCTTGAATTCTTTTGGAAACTGACAGAAGTTCATTTCTTGATACTGGATAAGGAGAGCTCCAATGATTTTTATGTCCTGAAAATGTTGTGCCCAACCAATTATATTGTGGAATCCAATTGTCCTCGGCATAGATGGTTCCCTTTAGAGAGGGAGTTGGGGAACGTGCAATTGTGTATGAGTTTGTATGCATGGTAACTACTACTACACTTAATTGATAGAGAGTCCTTGCACAATGGAAGCTTGGTCTTCTGCCAATTCCTTCATTGATAGCCTATTGGGACGGGGGTACCAAGGGTGGATGGCAGCCATTCACTTCATTCATTGCAATTGTGTATTGGTACACTGGTACCAATTCGGGACAGTTAGTGGCCGTCGCTATCGGACATTCTCATGGTAGATTAATAGTACTTCCCAAGGCAAAACGGATAACCAATAGGATCTTGGACAAAGGTCGGCAAGTGCTGCACAGTCCGCTTCCTCTCTTCACTATATTCGATAGGTTAGTGGCTGCACTTGAGGTTGGCTCTGAGCTGGACTTCCTGTGTTCTCCGAACTGGTTTGCGCAGCCCACTTCGAGTCTGGAGTTTTGCTGTGACCAATTGGTTCGCGGTTGAGCTTCAGGACAATCTGAGGCTTCGGTGAGAGGGCTGGGACGCATTGTATGAAGCATATATTCACTGATTTTCGGGACTTCCAATCGGTTCGTCACCGGTACGCACATGTACTTCTTCGTGTATATCCAACGATTGAATGGACTGCATGCGCTCATGTTTGATGCTGTTTTGACCTTGTCTTTTGAATGGAATAGATGCTTCCTGATTGCTATCGTAAGAGAAGAACGTAAGTCCAGAAGTCCGTTTTGGTCCACATTCTGTGCTTTCCAGGTACGTCCAAAATGGCAGGCTATTTCTGCCTTGACTGATGGGGCTATCATTTAAACCGGGGTCTCATGAGCCTTTGGCAAAACAAAATTTCTTGCAGAAGGGCATATTACTGGGCGCTCTGAGTTCGTGCTTCAGCATGGCAGAACACACGCACACCCAGTCCAATCCATCTTACCTCAGACCTCCAGTTGGTACACCACCAGCCACACCAATTGGTGGAAATGATCCATTAGGGGACTTCGTTGCGAATTCTGCTTTTGGTCCTTACCAGGCTGGACGCACCGGCAGGCGTTCGACAACCATTGGAAGTCGACAGAGGCCATGACACCAATCTGCTCCGCTAACCTCCCACGGACAAGCTGGGTGGCATTCGAAGACATTCTGTATTCCCGATGGGATGGAGATTGTAGCTGGAAGCACAGGAGTTGTCGAGGTACCAATTGAAGTCTTGTAGTGTGCTTTACTGATTGTTTCGTACTTGGCATCTTCATAGCTATGTGTTCTACCGATAGGGCAATCTTTAAGTATGTTTCTTACACGGAATTGGAATGTTTGACATTCCATCCAATTGCTGGTTGTTCATTTTGCGCAGACTCTAGTGACAAGTGTGAGGACAACAATGATATCATTACGAAGGCCTCCTAACCTTCCGTGGGGAGATCACTACAGTTTGGAACCCTTTAAAGAGGGAACTGGTCAGCGCGCAATTGCTGAGAAGGCGGCCGAAATATATGACCAACCCCAATTGGCTCAGAAAGGGGGATTTTTCTATCACCTTTACAATTCAAAGGATCGAGTAAGTACTGTGCCTTAACAAATATTTCGGCAAAGTCATAAATATATTCAACTCTTAGAATGTGTGAAGTCTATTTTGAATTCGTTGAACCCAATTGATCGGTCCATTATTGCTTGCTGTTTGCAGAGGACCTTGGGAAAGGGTTTTGTGAACATGTCCAGGCCTTTCATCCTATTGCGGAATTCTACGTGGAAGTGTATCCCAAAGCGAGGGCAGTACGACCCTGCCGTATACATTGCTGATCCAGTGAAACAGCTACAAGCATGGGAGGTATCTCGGTACATCGCAACTGCAGAGGGGGCTTTCACCATCAATTTACCTATTCCGACCCCTCTGCACTCGGAGGACACAACAATCGAGGAGAGTGACGAGGATCTGGGTGGGACACAACGGTCACTTGAGACCACTTTCGGATCACGAGCAACACCTGGCAATGATCGTGTCTTGGAGAGACAGCAACCATACGCTCCTCTTCCTGCCACATGGTCTTCACGAACTGCCGACGGTGGTCGTTTTGTGAGACCGAGGTTGCAATTGGCGTCGACTCCCTGTTGTTCAGAGCCTACACCGCAGCAGCACCCTAGCGTTGACTGCTTCACTCAATTGGATGAAATGGAGGACCTCATATCGTGCGAGCACAATATAGATGCAGGTGGTAGTAGTCCACCTCCACGCACTCGAAATCACAATGGTCCAACGGTTCCCAATCTTCACGATGCATCAGCCTCCAATCCTGTCAACTTGGACGATGACATGACTGGGGAATGTGGTCGGGCTGTGCCCAATAGTCGCAGTCTCTCCCAATTGGAAGAAGAAACAATTGTTGCACTGGACGAAGCATGGACGAAGGCTACCAAAGAATACAATAGCTTGTGCACAAACGAATTTCCAGATGCAGTCATAGCCGACATGACACGAGAACAAAGTCCTGAAGAAAACTCGAAAGACACATTCTGGAGTACTTTCAAAGCCATTGATCCGAACAGTTTTGTCGACAGTCATGTGCGGATGGCCTGGGAATCGCTGAATTCAAGACGATTGGTGCAAAGAGGATTGTTGAGCGAAGACATGGAGACCGCAGTGCCCACTCTATTGGATCACGTTGACTTCTCCATGTGGACAGTGTCGCAAGTGGAGAGCTTTTTCTACGATAAAGCGCACCCCGATTGGAGAACTTGGGATAGATTGGATCTCTTCCTCGGAGTGTCCTCCATTGACCTTGATAGCGAAGACATCAAGGGAAGACTTGTTGAAGCGAACCTTGATGTTACAGTACCATTGGAGTCGATTGGACCATTGCTTGAACGCTTTCACAATTGGCAGGTTGAAGAGAACCGCAAGAAGACAGATCTTGTCCAAGCCGAAATTGTGAAGGCCTATTGGCGAAAGGAAGAGTTGTGGCGTTCGTATCAAAATTGCAACTTCCGATTGAGGGTTCTCGCTGAGTACCGACACGCTCTTAGACAGTATCGCCCTCTATCGGTATTGGTAAGCCTCATCAGCCTCCAATTGAATTTGTCGTTGTTGCATGTGCTTCACTCCATTGAATGTTGTTTTTGTTTCTAATGGATTTCCTATTTTAGTCGGGGTAATACAAATATTTTTGTCATAGCCTTTCCTCCAATTGTTGAAGCTGTCCCAATATGCATGTATTTAATATGTAAGAGCCATGGGAGTTATTCTACAGGTCCGTCCCGGAGAAGAATTACGTGAGCTTCGGAATATCTATCGGAATGCGAAGGTTGCAAATAACCCATTCCCGCTACTGAAAGTGACGTACAAATACCAATTGGAAGGCAGTCGTCATTCAGATGAAGCCGATGACTTCCAAGAGAGAGGCACCATTGACTGTGGAGGTCCGATCTGGAGCTTCCTATGCTCATGCTAGAATTAGTTTTGGAATGATGCCTCTGTAAGTGAATTTCAATTTTTTCCAATCTGTCCAATTGGCATGTATTTTGTTATCAATTGGTGTGTATTTTATTACCAATTGGCAAGGACTGCACAGATTAGCATTTACTATAACAGCTAGGTAGACTAGATGTACCATGGGCCTCCCCTACGTAGCAAACTAGCAATTGGGGGCTCAGTTGGCCTCATAATGGAGGCATGTCCAATAGGCTCATCACTTGTTGTGAATTCGTATTTCTGAATATTCCAATTGGACTAATCAGTGTTGTTCTGTGTAGACCTATGGATCTATATTTGCAATGAGCGATGGAGGGCACATGCGGTACTTGAGGCCACTATCGCGAACCCAATTGTCCAACAATTTCAGAGCGGAGAATTTGGAGTTGTTTGGCCTCTTACTATTCTTGTTGCCAATGTATGGGCAGCAAGTGAATCGACCAATGACCGTATCGTCCTTGGCCTTAGCTACAGGATGTATTCCTGAAGAGTGGGATCGAGCAGCAATTGACAAGTACGAATCGGACTATCGTGCAATCAAACCATCCCATTGGATCTCTATCAAATCGTTGATCAATGCAAAGGACGCTGAGCAGCAAGCAGCTGCGAGGGAATCTGTCCTTGGTGACATTGAGCTATCGAACATTCTCATAATGGTGTCGAAGTTGAAAGTGGCTGGATTCGAGGAGGACATCAAATTCTTCTCGGAGAAGTCGTCCAGCCTATTGCGGTCACAGATCTTGGAGCACGTCTTCCGCTCCACTCAGTATGCTGCCCAGTTCTTGCATTTTGGATTTCGATTCCCGATGGCATCGTGCAAACCATCGAATGCGTTCATCTCCAAGCAAACTGGAAAGAGCATCAACATGACATTAGCTCAGATTGTACCAAAGAACATAGAGGGGGTTTTTGGAACAGAAACTAGAGTTGATGCGCAGACGTTCTGCAAAATGTGCCACTTTGAAGACATGGATGATAATGCAATTGCTCGTTTCAAGAGAGTCGTGTCGAACATGTCCTATTCGCAGAGGTATAAGCTGAACAAGTTCATCACCGATAGTGACTTCTTTGGTTATGAGCCTGTTACAATTGTTGGAGGGCCCCCCACATTGTCGGACGATTGGTTGCCTGAAGCTTCCACCTGCTTCCGGACGTTGACAGTGCCGAAGTACTCTAGCGATGAGGTGATGACTGCGAAGCTAAATTATGTTTGTGTCCACACGGAGTATGGGAATGCTTAAATTAGTATTAGTATCCAATTGCTGCAATTGTACTAGCTAGTAGATAGGACTATCGAACATCGTGGAGAGTATTATCGATGCTTATACATCGTGGTTACCAATTGGCTAAGGTGTCTAACTAGTGATGGACATTGTAAAGGGTGCTCAGTCGATTAGTACTTCCAGGATTCATGCGGCATGTAGGGTCGGGTTTTCCAAGAGCGAAGTTAGTTGTCCTCAGCGTAGTAGGAAGAACTTCGCAGCCGAAGGTAAACAATTATATGCTATGTTTTGATTTTGTATTGGCGCATAGGATGATGATGGGATCATTAGAATTCCCAGACTTCTATTGAATTGTGTAGCATCTTCCATGCATCTTGTTTAATTTTATGCTTGTCGAATTGGTTGTGAGATGGAAAGTGAGAATGAAGTAATGGGAGGAATGAACTCGTCGATCCAAGTGTATATCAGAATTGTTGCGTGAGATCCGATTTTGACATTATTGTGAGAATGTGAGGATTTGATTAATTCATAGGAGGCTGCATGAAAGTTTCCAGTACGCAGAAATGAGTACATCTTATTGTGATGTGATGGGACTAAGCCGATTTGTGAACTAGAAATATTTTCAAATTATACGGCGGCTATCATCTTACACCTTACCGCAGAGGTGGTGGCCTACATATGTGGCAATGGTGATGCTCCACATGCTGGACGGGTCTATTTTTGATGCAATGAAATATGTAAGTATTAAATCTCGTAGCCGCAATGGATGGGGAAGTGCGATTCTGTGATGGCCTATTGGGAGAGTCATACCTATGGTGAAATGCAGTACCCACTAAGTTAATTGATTGCCTATTGGGACAGGGGTGCTAGCAATACTACAATACTGGACAGGAGCATTCTCTTCATTGATTGCTTATTGGGACAACGGTACTAGTGCTGGACTTAGTGGCCGTCGTTGTCTCCTTGAAACCCAGAAAATGCCTCATGAGTGACTCGAAGAGGGATCCCGATGGGCTCATAAAGCAGAGCAACTGAATTGAAAGCAATTCACTTGCAGGAAGAGAACTTTGTATCGTGGACCTGAAGGAGGGGACGAGGCTGCACTTTTTTCGTGGAAGCTGGCGCTTCCCATTTCCCGTCGCGGCTTTCAATCGGTTCTTTTGCTATCCTAGAATATAGTTTAGGAGTCCATTCCATGTTTTGCGGTGGATGTAATAGGAGGCCTAATGTAGAAGATTGCTTGTCGTAGTTTCCAATTGTCTGACTTGCGGTGTTTAATGCAGTGGTTTTCGTGCATTCACAATGGCTGCTCTAATCGGTGAATTTTGATGGGAGACATGTTCCGACCTCCACCATACTCCAAGGTTTGGAGATATTCTGGTAACCGTGTCGGACAGTGGCGAGGTGAGCATAAAGTTCTGGCAGTAGTGCGACATCGCCCCACGTCCAACGACGCTAGCGTGCGAGCCTTGAGCGGCGAGCTTGTGAGCTGCGAGCGTAAGCCTTGCGAGCGTGGAGCCCCAAAAATTATAAAAACCCAACCCCCTCTCCAAAAAAAAAAGTTAAAAATTTTTGTTCTAAAAAAAGACTTGTACTTACTATTTTTAGTAAAATTTGGGACCTATGACCAAGCCACCTATGACCGTGAATTTTTTTTAAAAAAAATTCAATAATTATCATTTGAAATGTGAAAATTTTCTTCAACATTAGTATACAGTTAGGCATGTACTTCCAACTCTATAATGCAACTATGTATGCAATCACCAATCATTTATAGGAAAAGATATAATTAGTTTAGCAAAGAACACTATAAAAAATATTTGATGGACATTACCTAGCCTCCACTATAGCTGCTCTAGAAGAACTCTTAAGACTTAGCTCAATATGGGGATTGCGCCCAACGGCATAATTTGGGGCCTCACGGGATTCGAACCCGGGCCATCACATTTCAGTCTCATGGACCTCTCGCTAATATACTCCAACTTAATGGAGTGATTACTCAATTGAAAAAAATAAATATAAAGCATAGAAGACGTCTTCCTAGAAAATGGGTAAGCAACCATAAAAGATAAATGACATGAAAGACAAAAGGAAAACAAAAGAAAGAAATGGGAAGTAAAATGTGAAAAGGAGGGTACTAAATTATACAAAATAGAAAAATAAAATGAAATACAAGTAACAGTGGAGGAAAAAAAATAGTATGGACTTAGGATAGGAAAAAAATAAAAAAACATACAATTGCATGACGAAACAAATGAAAGTTAATATCAAGAAGAATGGAAATACTAATGGAAAGCCAAGGTAAAAAAAGGGGAAAGACATGTGAAATACAATTCAAGAAGAGAAAAAGAAAGAAGAAGGAAAAGAAAATGTCATTCATATTCATATTTTCATAACTACATTACCTCTTTCAATTGTAGTTTTCAAGCTTCCATTTTTCTTTATTTCTCATCAATTCAATGGTATTTTAAATATATTAAAAAAATACCATTCAAATACATATGAAGTTTAATACGTGCCTACTGTGGCATAGTGATTATTCCTGCTCGAAGTAAAAGAAGTTTCAACTCATTGAAACTATAACTCGGTGCATGAATGAATTTGTCGTCATGGATGTCCATCTTGCAGAAATATCGATACAAGTAATATAGGTGCTTGCAATTCACATACTGTTGACGTCCTCCAATAGCTGAAGTAGACATGTTCACAAAGTCTGGGCATGTGCAGGAAGGGAACATACCCACGGTTACTCGATACACATTTTTGTTCTGATCTATCCCAGTCTCCAGAGATATGATTGCTCCTAGTCCCGGGAAAGGAAGCAAGGTCACTCCCAAAATTTGACCTCTAACATTGCCTGCACTCTCCCACTTATTGCGTTGTTCTGCAGTTGGTGCATTTGCTATTCGCCGTATGGTTCGATTGTTCCTCACTGTAGGATACACATCTGCATTTGTTGGCGGGACTTCATCATACACAACACTTTCAAAAATCTTTGACAGGCTGAACAAACGACGTGGTGACAATGTAGGTTGTTCTTGCAACCAGAAGCCAGCATGTTGCAACAATAAAGTCTCGTCTCGACTGAGGTTTGTTCCTGTCAAAATAGGCCAAATTTCTGGCACATCCAGCCAATCTATTACCCACTTACGCTTCGTACCCTTCACACATCGTTCAATATCATCTGCACAGAACCAAAAGTCTGCAAATACCTCTCGTTTTGTTCCGTAATCTTCTTTTCTACCACGATAAGTTGGAGTTGTTGTTCCCTTTCGTCCTCTTGCAATTCGAGCAGTGCACTTCATATTTGACCCTCGCTGCTGAGCTTGACACTTAGCATTAGATTTGTGACTGATCCTTGCAATGTGCCACTTTGATGTGTCACAGTCACTTTCAAATGCAATTGTGACATGGTTATACCTATTTGACTCTGGTTCTTTTCCTTTGCCTTCCGAAGAGTTTATAGGAGGAATAGTGGACCTTGTTCGGACACGAGGTTGAGAGAAATTTACTTTGTCTGGTCGATGTGAGTCTCCTACATCGCCAATTGGAACGTCCAATTTCCTCTTCGTGCTCCCAAATATCTCTTCTCCTTCCAAATGTGGTATACGACTTCCAATTCCTTCAAACCCAGGTAGGGAATTCAATGCTTCTGCCATTTTCTTAGGGTCTCCACTTCGTCTTGCAGCTCTCAACTTCAACTCCCCCTTTGACGGACCGGATCCAGAGGCATGGCCTCTCAAATATGCACGGTAGTTTGTCATTTGCATCCACGCACGGATGCTATCATCACATGTGGCATCAAACAAATTGTTTCCTCGGTTGCCAGACATTTGAAGCCATTTATTATGAACTGTCTCTGATAGATTGCACGAAGGCATATCTGCCAACTCTTCCAGATTCAAATCCTAGACATGCATCCAATAACCAAAATTACTTCTCATAATTACTTTCATTCATTCCACCTATAGAAAATACTGAAGACCATTAATTATGTGCATGTATAGTTCAAATGGCATAAAAGGCATTCCTAAATAAATAATTTGAAAACACATACTATTTATGCTGAAACAAAATAATACATCATCAATATACAATTCACTTTTTACGTCGAATATGACTAAAACTTGCTTGTACGGTAACAAATTTACATATAGAAAAGTGAATATTCTCTTACCATTTGCATGAACCCCCCCCACTGTCGGTATCTGAAATGCCAAAATGCCAACCAATGCTCCAAGTGATGAAGTGCATCTTTCGTGGCAGCACCTGATGATAACCACCATGAACGAATTGCTAGGTAACGTGTCTCTGCCTCCTCCATAGTTTTAGCATCTTTATACTGTTTGCAGAGTGTATTGTGCTGTTGTTGAAATACTTCCTTAATATGTTTCTGAGTATGTTTTTGGAGAGAAGTACTCCAATGTAGTAAGCATGTCCTCTCCCTATTCTCCATTTTCTCATTGGCACATCCACTTCCGTAGACAATTCGAATTGCATTCCAATTGGCCATAGTACTATCTGCCATGAACCCTTTGAAGTTTGGGTGATCTAGTCCATGTCTTGACATGACAACATTCAATGACCTCCAGAATTGTACTTGAATTTCCGTATCTTCTGACTGCATATCGCATGTTGCAATGGTCATTACCTTTTTGTACTCGGAATCGTACACGTGGCAAGCCATTGTAGTCCAGTCCTTCACACGCTTCACGTGGTCAAACATCATCCATGCATTCTGCAGATTCCCCCCTGGCTGCATGCGCTTCACCAAGTCTACTCCACTACCAGGTCCTTTGGTCAGCATCTTGAAAAGGTATACCTTCTCCTTTCCTTGACCAGGAAAAACGCTATCATGAATGAACTCAAACTTTGAGTCTCTCTTCATGGTCATAATGTTGTCTATGACTCCTCCTCTATTGTTTGAGCGAAATGAAGAAATCACATTCCGAATGTTTGGACTGCTCAAATACTGGAAACGATCCATCACTTCCTCCAATTCCTCCCCTTGCAACATCTTCTTCTCTCCATTTCCGTTGTGGAATAGATAGTTTGTAAGGAAGTCTTTGCTTGCTGATAGAGCAATGGCGGAGTTCGTGGCCGTTGGTGTTTTGGCCACTTGCTCTGCAATCAATTCACTAATCTTCTCTGCAGAATCTCTGTACATGCTTTTGGCAGTAGGGTGAGCATGATGTCCAAAATGAATAGCGGCCCTAGTCATTTTTGGATTCTCACTATAGCAGTAGTACATCCTAGCATCACAGGTGCTTAGACACGTAGGAGTTTTTCTACAGAGTTTGCAAACCAGAGTACAGTCTTTAGGAGGAGTATCCCCTACTGTGAAAGCGAAGGTTGTCGCACCAGTCCACTCAGTTTCGTTGCGCTTTGAAGCCCTCTTCAGATAGTCACACTCTACATTTAGACAAACAAGATGACCAGCGCAGTATGACTTATGGAACTTCAACTTGTCGGAGTTGTGGATGTTTGTAGTCACCAACTTGCACCATGGGTGTCCATCATATCTCTTGTCCATTCCTTCCAAGTTCTTCGCCGCTGATGAAGAAGAAGATGAACGACATGGAGGCAACTCAAATATGACATTTCCATTGAACATGGGTGGAAGAAACTGTACGCAATGGTGCTTCATGCTGTTCAAGTCCGTCGTTGACAACTCATTTCGTGAACGATGCATTCTGCCTAATCCCCTCAAAGACTCCATTATATTGACTCGGTTCTCTATATTTGGTGGCAATGGAGGACGGGACAGTTTAGTTTGACCTCCACTATCTGATGGGTTGCTTGACACTGGCTTCACCGAAGCATTTCCCTGCCATGCAACTTCAATTTTGCATGCAGTTCTCCGGACTGTTAAGTCAAGGGACTCTCCTTCGGATTCACTAGACAACTCTATGATGGTATCTAACTTCTCAATTTTAACTGGGCGAAGACTTGAGTTATCAAAAAGGACTGGCAGAGCTTGACGACTAGGACTGCATGAAACCATATGAGCAACATATGGCATATCTACAGAAGAGTTATCTGACTGCCTACTTCGAATTTCGGTTGATGCATTTACCATAGACAATGGTAGCCCATAAGCTCTATAGTTTCCAATAGGAAGATACCAACACTGACTTCCTTCCTCTATAGACTTCAATATTGGAATTGACTGCTGTACTTCTCCTGATTCAGACATTCTCTCTTCTTCTACATAGATGGACGACTCCACAAATCTAAAACGGACGTGCAATAGATGGCTCAGAACTCTAGCGTGTCCACCCTCATCAACTGGAAACACTAGGGGAATGTCATGGCCATCTACACGAATGCAAGCCATGATACAATCTTCACTTGAAAACAATAGTGAAGATCAACTACAAATTTGTCTTTCGTATTTTGAGTATGAATACTCACTCTCTTATAGTGCATTTTCATGCATATTGATTTTACTATACAACTAGTGAAAACTGAATAGGATACTAGGAAGTAGTTAAACTTCAAATTTACCGGACATTAACAACTGTCTTGCAACTTCTACAACATTCTCATAATAGGGCCCCACAGTTAAACATTTATTGATGTTCGCGGCTATACTTGGCACACTTACACTACGTATAGAAGAAGTACTTGCGCACCAATTTCAAAAAATAGAATAATTGGCAACTAAGCCTAATACTCTAGTAGGCTCAGATTGTCTACAATAGAATTATTTGCGCAACAATTTCAAAAAATAGAATAATTGGCAACTAAGCCTAATACTCTAGTAGGCTCAGATTGTCTACAATAGAATTCTTTCTGCACCAATTATTTGAAAGTTGATAACATGACTACCACTGAGGTATACAGTACAAAAATATAATAGAATAACCTATTTTCCACATACAATAAAAAGGGATTGCATTGCAATTTTATGTACATAAATGAACACATCCATTTGTACTGTCTATGCTTCAGTAATTAGAACTGCTTTCAAAGCACTTCCTAAAGAAAGAAGATGGTTTATATATTCCCTCGGATTGCCTCATGGGGATTGCATATATATTCCTTCAAATTCAAGCATGGATGGCCCAAATGTCTACATTCATTACAATTGTGATGAATATGAAACTAACTTCTGATTGTGAGTTCTTGGCTAAACTTTATTTTTAATCCTACTTAACTTTCATAGTTTCTGGTAACTATAAATCATGCCCAATGTTATGGATATAGTACAATAAACAATGAAATAAGCCAATCAGCCTACCTCTTTAATTAGGTTCCTTCATCATGGCAAGTTCCTTTATCATTCATTGGCTTCGGCATATGGTGGCACACACCATTTTATAAGCCCAAGCCATTAACCTTACACAAATCCACATAACCCACATAGTTGCATCCTTGGACAGGAAATGAAAATATTTATCTAGTGTAGAATGTGAAGAGAATATAGTGGTATCGTAAAACTTAATTTTTCTATTCACTGTAGCGGAAATGTAATTATTCGTATAGACTAGAAATTGAAGATAATAGTCAGAAGAGAACTAATTTAGCATAGCATTTCTGAACATTTTGTGAAATTAAGAATTAATCTTTCTATTCCATATTCGACAATAGTCATAATGAGTACTCTTCCATTTTGTATTCAACAAAATGCACTTAAAGTTTTTGGTTTCATGAAGTTTGGACCTGCATTAGAAAATTGATTGATTTCTAAGTATGTTTTGAGTTGTGGCAACGGCACAGGGCACTCGAATATTCTCATGATATAAGGTAGGTGGCTCTTAAACCGACCCTTAAAGAGGTCATTGCATTTTTGGGAAAGCTAAACAGCTCGAAACAATTTTCAGTGAATTGGCGTAGAAAAAAAAATTGAAAATTGACATCTAATCCCAATCGTTTGATATTCTGTGGACCTTTGTGGAATTCGAATCCACTTGCAATTTCGACTCTAAATTTTTTGTTGACAGTCCTTGTAGCATTGTAAGCCCATGCACTGGAACGATTGCCCAGCGCCCGAGAAGAGAATTTCACATAAATCCTGAAGTTCATGCATGAGACAGCGCAGTGTGAAGTTCAATGAATTGTCCCAAAATTCTGTGCATCGCTTCAGTCTATAGTCTCGTGAAAATTTCTACGTGACCTCACGACACCACAAAAGCTATCGGAACGGTTGGAATCCCAACTCACCATCGAGAACGAAATTCTTGAAATTCGTGGGTCACCGTATTCATTGGTACTATGCTGTAGAGGAAGAGCCCGAGGGCCGTTCAGGGGTTAAATTATTACTGTCAGCCTGTTTATCGAGGTATTTAACCTTCTCTCTCAATACTCTTCTGCTGAGCAAGGTAGTTTCATGGAAATCAAGCAGGTTTTACGGTGCAGCCTTTTTGCGGTTGGTAGATTTTGACTGGGATTCTTCCGTAAACAGCCGAGCTCATCCAAATGCATGCACCGAATTCATAACCACAAACCAAATTTGATTGAGATTCTTCCGTGAACAGCCGAGCTTGCGCATGCAAATGAGCATTTACTTTAAATCAGCATATTCTGAATTCCGGAAGAGCTTTTAGCTTTGCGCACGGCGTTCCCCAGCTTTGTCCGGGCACTAACGTTCCCACACCAAAATGCCCTCCACTGCTTGCGCAAACAGAGCCTTTTAAGGCTTCGTTTTCCGAATCCATCGCGAGCAAGGCGTGCCATTAGCTGATAATTACATGATGAAAAATACAGAGCTGATTCGGCAAACCTGGACAAACGTCAAAAACTACAGCACCTGACAACGTCGCATGCATGACGTGCCATCTCATGATCTGAATTTGCTAAAACTGAAGGCCACCGAAAATCCTTTTCCGACTGAACTACCTGTACTCCATGTACATTATTATGAGTTTCGAATCTCCTGCCATACTGGAATGACGGACCGCATGTGGCCATACTGACATCGAGGGAAGGAATGTTTAGAATTTGAAAAGCGTCTCCCGAGGTTCTTCCTGGGAATCTTCCGTAAGAACTTCCTTCCTCTAGCTTCGAATGACTGCAGTATAGAATTGCAGGGTCTCTCAGACATCCTCAACTGCTTGCTTCGTGCTTGACGTTCTCAATTGCTTGCTTAGTACTTGACGTTCTCAACTGCTTGCTTAGTACTTGAAGTTCTCTTGTTCGAGTCTGTAGACGGTCCACGAGTTTCCCGTAGTATCCCTGAAGTCCCCTTCGGTAAGTGTCCTCTCTCCTCTTACTGTAGTTTTCAGTTAATATTTCCCGTTCGTTTAAGCTTCATTGACTTGCTCTTGTATTCTAGCTGAACTTCTGTCGTCATGCAGGTGGCTTCGAACTTCAGTGGTATGCTCCATCCTCCGAGAATGCGGAACACTAGGAGACAGAAGCGGCTGCAGTCGGAAGAGGTGGAGCCGGCACCGACTTTAAATGACCTGCACAACAACCAGGTTAGCATCGTCCTCCAATCGAGATGTCTGGCTCTCATTGCAAAAGATTTGAACTTTTTTCTACTCTGAAGATTCTAATATTTACAGCAGTTTTCCTGTTCATCTGGGTATACAGTTTGTCTGAGCAGTGACGATCAGTGAGCATCTATGCCAGGCATAGCTGCTTTTCCGTTTTTGATTGACCTTGAATTGAAGATCGCCCAGTCTCTGTTTGGTAGACAAATGCCTTCAATCGGTCATAACAAATTGATCATTAGAATGTAGTTGAATTTCATGAACCGCTAGTTCAGCAGTTGGGGCGTCTTCCACAACTGGATCAGCAATGTGAAATAGAGGTTCTGTCATAGACTCTGAAGTATTCTCCCGTCGCTGCGATCGTGAAAGAGGTACGTGCATGAGGAGGTTCGCGATGAGGAGGTTCGGAAGTTCCGGAACATGCTGGGACTGGGAAGGCCAAAGTGACCAGCAAGACACGAATTGGGGGTAGCTCACGCTACCCCCAATTCGTGTCTTGCTGGTCACTTTGGTGCCGTTGTGAGGATTCAACAGGGTCCTTCAACAGGGTCCTTCAACAGATTCAACAAAGCTACAGAGCTACTCCGCCATCGTGGTTTTCTTTTTCCATTCATCCAATCTTGTCCGTATGGTTCGATTGGGTACTGCAGTTAGGTACAGTACGCTTCGGTAGCAATACAGTAATGATGATAAATAGTGTTACGTATACTAATTGATTTAAAGAAGTCAACTATTGGACAAAATTATTTTACAAAATTACATTTAGTGTTACATATTATTTCATCAAATTACAATGAAAAAAATAAAAACCTAAAAATATGAATTAAGAAATGGTGAACAAAACACTAAATGCAAACCAATTGAAATTTTGAGTGGGTGTGGTAGAAATTCAAGTAAAACTATTAGTAACATAACACTAAATACCATCATTAGTGTAGTCGACGTGACTTTAAGTTCATTGAGAAATTCATGGTCAATGCAAACGCCGTGGACCAAAACGCACACGCCATGAAAAAGCAAGACCAAAACCAGGGGTACCGTGAACTACACCAAGGAACCCTATCGGACCCGATAGGGTTCCTTGGGGTACTTCACGGTACTCCTATTTCTCGTCTTGCTAACCTAGTCTCCATGGTGAGGGACGCTCAATATGCATGTCAGTAGTGGGTTTACTGTACGTTTCAGCAGCCATGTTTGGGTGCATTGACCGGGAATGACCTGAAGTGATGTTCACGTGATTTTGTTTTATGTTCAAGTGCATGAGTTCTATTTTTTTAATTGTTTCGATTCCTTGAGTTTCTTCCCTGTATGATTATAAGGAAGGGGTAGGCATATGTCATAAGAGGGCTTTCCTTGTTTTCGTGCAAATTACAGAATTTATAAATATTTGGTATTCTAGCTATGGGAATGCTGAAATGGAAGTGAAGTAAGTTTGAGATGTCAGCTTCTGTTTTTAATATTGATTTTTTCTTCTTACTTTTTATTGATGTACTCTTAGTATTATTTTTTTAAAATTTATTCGATTGTAACTAACATTGGCCTACCTTATTATTAAAATGGTTTTGCAGATGAATACACATGAGAGTCTGAACGACCATGCCCTTTTACCAATACCTTCCAATATGGCAATCCATATTGCAGATGTTGCGGGAACTTCGGAACCTAGGACTCCAGAAGATAGAAACATCAACATTGCTAGCCAGTCATTGCCTCATGAAGACACTGACTTGGTAAGCCTTGGAGACATTCTTGATGCTTGTGACCGAGCAGCTGATCAATTAGATGAACCTTGTTGCAGTAGGTTCAGTGATTCCAAAAAACGAAAACGAAAACAACCAATGTTCTCTCCTGAGAGTTCTGAGACTGAGTATAGTAGCTCTAATTGTCAAACATCAATCTCCATTTCTAGTCCACCAATTGAGGATATTAGAGATACTGCTAGCAGCTCCGGATTGGGCAGGCACGATATTGTCCTCATCCACTTGAGTTCTGATTCAGATGCTAGTGTAGAAATTGATTGAGTTTGAAAGGAATAGAGGCAGTTGCAGTGTTGCAGCATTTGTATTACTTAGTCATTGGTGTTATTATGATACGGGCGATTATGTATTACTTGTACAATCCTTTGTATTGAGAATTTTCTTACCATCATAGTAAAGATTTGTTTTGCAAGTTGAACTTGGAACTTCTGGAGGACTTCCGTGTATTTCGTAATTGCTCTAAAAAATGTATATGATCTTGCAAATGGAGGAGTCACCAATTAATCTGTCACAAGCAGAGGAAGTTCATTCAACTCCACCTACCAGTGAAAGAGGTCAACCAGAAATTGGCACTGAAGAAGAAGGAGATGTTGAGGTGAATGATGTTGATGAGGAGGAGGAGAAGGAGTTGCTGGAAGATGAACTCCGACGGTTGCAGAAGGTAGACTCTGTGGCCACCATCGAGAGTTTGAGGATGAAGCCTCAGAAACACTCCCGAATGCGCATACCTTTGTGCAGATTGGTACCCATGCTAATGGTTAGGCCCACCCTTTCTTGTGATCTTGTAAAGCTTGAATAAGAGTTTGTTCATGGATATCGGGATGGAGCCGCAGTTTTTTATGTTTCCACAACTAATGAGGCGGGGGAGTCTTCTGAATTCTCGAGAGATGAAATGGATGCTTGGGGTCCTTTGTGGAAATCAGAGAATGACATCTTCAATGAGTACTTAGATTCATTACCAGAGTTGAGGTACTTGAAGAACTCGAAGTTTTTTATCTGTGATGGAAATCACCGTCGCTTGGCGTGGATGAATCATATCTCGAGGCTGCATGTGGCGGATCGAGCTTGGCACATTTCAGTAGACAGCATCATTTTGGACACGAAAGGGAGAATAGAGCTTGTCATGCAGATTATGCATGACATCAATAAGTAAGCGTGTATCATATGATGTTGTTTGATTGAACTTAATCTTTGACTTTTATTATTTTGTTATTCAATTTATTCATATGTATAAAATGATTTTATAGCCTAATGTGAATTGTAGGTCAACGGAGGATTCCCATGTGAAGACCAATCTAGTTCATACTCTTTATCGTGTTCAAAAGTATGGGCTTCTTCCCATGAAGAAGTTCAATGAAATGTTGAGACCTTCTGAGAGGAAACGTTGTGGTACGCAATCAGTGAGAAAAACATGGTACTCAATGCCAATGGAGGTCTTCACGGCTTTTGTTTTTCGGGTAAGAGTGAGAATGTTCTAACTATTTTATATATCTTTCATTTTAGGTCATTACAATATAGGAAGGGCTGAAGAATGTGCAAATTTGTTATAATTGAAATTGTGTTGATGTTATTTTTTAGCAAGAGATAGCTCAAGGAGCGGATGCCGCAGTACGGAAGTACAATGAAGTGACAGCATCTGAAGATAAAAGTGATCAAGGGGTGGCTAATGCCATGAGGGTTGGAGCTAAGGAGAAGGCGGCAAAGTTGTACGTGAAAATGGGAAAATTGCTTGCGGTGGCAAATCCTACTCACGGTCCAGGATTTCTGGAAGAGGTGATGAAGATTTATGATGTAAAAAACGGTTGTCTTATTTTTTATTATTGTGATTTATTTAATGCTGAAATTTTTTTATTTTCTTGTGAAGGTTGAAAAGCATTGGACCACAAATGAGGTTCCTGAAATGACATTGGAAAAGCTACAAATGATAGCCACTTGCAGTACCTCTGCAGCACAGAAGACAAAGTTGTTGAAGTGGTGGAACTCGTCCATGCCTTCACGGGATGCCAGACGTTTCCCTCCAAAGCCAGTTTTTGA
This sequence comes from Climacium dendroides, assembly GCA_950106755.1. Lineage (NCBI taxonomy): Eukaryota > Viridiplantae > Streptophyta > Bryopsida > Hypnales > Climaciaceae > Climacium > Climacium dendroides. The sequence goes on from OX467086.1 coordinate 27,761,772, forward strand.
AGATAAATTGGGGCCTTTCCTCAATAAATGGGTTTGGTGGGCAGGGGTAAGTGTTTGTATTTATGTAAATGATTTTTCATGTATATAATGACAAAATCATGAAGTACTACATTTTGCAGTTTTGTTTTTTCATGTATACGAAACGATAATGGAGTTGTACTGATAAGAGTATAATGCAGATTGAGGATAGTGCGGTAGAGTACTTTGACAATGTAGTCAATAAAGATGGCCTAAAAATCAATATGGCATCCCCACTTCAACCGGAGTATCTTCCAGAGTATATAGAAGGATGGAGAAGGAAGATTTGGGATCAAGGTTTTGGCCCAGCTTTGAAGGGATCAAACCCTTTTAAGAAGTCGGAGACCTTCTCAAATTTTGATGGATCAAATGATGTTGTTCGTAGAGTTCTTTTCCGGTATGTTTATGTAAATATGAATTTTATGTTTCCTTACTTTCTTCGAAGGATGAGCATACGTAGTTATTTGTTCAGTGAATTTGTGTTATTTGTAACAAGGAATTCGGCTATGTGATTGTTACTAATTTTTTGAATGTTCTTATTGTAGGTATTTCAAGTATGAGCTTTTAGAGAAGAACGCCATACCTAGGGAGGATCTTCCTCCATTTCTAACCACATGGTTGGACCGGAGTTCTGAAGAGTGCATGTTCACGTCAAGCCAATTGAAGACATTCACGACGGCTCATCTGAGTGGTGGTACGTGGTATCTAGATTGTCCGTTGACATTTACTCATCCATCGGAAGTAGAACTTCGGAAATCACTAGATGGTCTTGGCGTCATTGACTTGGAGGTTCCCGAATTCAACAACTACACTGATCAACAGAAGAAGAAAGCAATTGCAAGGAGAATGGTTGCTGACAAGAAGAAAGAGAATAAAGAGCAAGAGATTCGTGAGAACAAGGAGAAGAAAGAAGCGGAGCGTCTTATGAAGTTAGCAGAGAAGGAGAAGGAGAAAGAAGAGGGCAAGGGGAAAGGCAAAGGCAAGAAAAAAGAAGAAGGCAATAAACAAGTACCGGCGTCTTCAACGGTTGATCAGAACTCGCACATGCAAAGTGGATCCCAAAGTGGGTTGAAGAGGAAGGCGATACTTCCAGATTTCACAGAGGACATCGTAACACAAGGTACTCAAGCCATAGTTCTTGGTGATGATGCAGACGTCACTTCAGAGGAATTGATCTTGAACGTCTCTATAGTGGACGTGATGGATAACATGGAATCCGAGGTGCCCAAGTGCTATACTGAAGTGACGACCTTTTTGAAGAAGGTAACCATGATGCTTTGTCTAGAACTATGAATCCTTTTTTTTGTGGACCTTTGAATAAAAGTTGTATAAATAATTGATTGTTTGCATAAATTTGTTTCTGCAGTTGGCACCAGGGAAGTCCCGTATGTATGGAGGTAAAGTGAGCCAAGCACCTTTAGTGGACCTCATCTTCTTTGACTGCCAAGAGAATTTACCTGTCCCAGATGTATCTTCTCCAGAGAAAGCAATACCTTCATGGAATTCAGATCCAGAATATGAAGTCATTCAATCGGCCTTCTTCTTTGCAGATATGCACTTACAAGACCATGGTTGCATGATAGTATTTCAGTCGTGGTGTGCCGATTCAAAGGGCATTATTGCAGGATTGTGCGAGTCTTATCCTTCACTGGTAATGAAGAAGGAATGGTTGGGTATCAATCGTATGCATTTAACTTCAGTTGTGGAGGACTCGGAAACGGTTAGTGTTTTTCAAATATTTTCATAATTTTAATGGAAACTGGCATTGACAGATGGTTGTATTCTTTTCTAATACATAATTTTTTTGTGACTGTAGACTTTGAAGTTTGGAATCACTCTCTTGGTGAAGGACCTCGGTGATAAAGAGAACTCAGGGTTCTCTTTGAAGCGATCACAAGCAATGCAGAAGGCAAAAGTAGACCTACGCAAGGATGATACACTAATTAACTACACAACTGAAGAGAGCATGTTGGTCAATCCACTAACCAAAATTCCATGGCGAGGGCCTCGCGAAAAGGATGCTAGGTTCTTCCAATTCCTTATAGAGGGGACAACTGAAGAAGGCGACTTGGTTTTCGACTGCACAGCATCCACTGGTTAGTTTTCATTTTAGTAACTGGATTTTCATATATGTGTTCATATAATGATTCATTGATATGAATTACATTTTGTAATTTGTAGGTGCATCAATTACAGCATGTCGCGGCACGGGACGACACATTGTGGCTTTAGAGGAAGACAACACTGTTTTTCACGGCATCCTTGAACCTATGAAAAGAAACACTGAAGAAGATGTGATAATAACTGAAACGCAACTGCCACTACCGGCTGCATCTTCACAAGATCCGGACGCAATGATAGTGGTTCCTCGGAAATTTCCTCGCCGAACTAAACCTAGTAAGTAAGTTTTTCATATTTTTCAAGTGCTATTTGACATCCTATTTCTTCTATTTCGTGACTTTAATATTCTATATGTTTTTTTTGTAGGCCTAAGAAACTGATGTCCACAGATGCATTGAGGAAGAGACGCAAACTAGTACTAAGTCCAGAGAAGCCTTTTGATCTCCCAGTTTATGCTGAGCAATTAGCATCAGCATTTGCAAACTTTGGTAGCTTAGAACCAAAACGTAGAAAAGATACCTATGCTCTTAATGTTCTGCAATTTATAGATGAATCGGCAGCAGATGGGAAAGAGACTTCAGAGTCTGAGAGTAGCTTGGCATCTGCAACTCAGTCCACTACAACCTAGATTTATGAGATTGATATATCTCATGAGTCAAATTATTATGTATTCATTTACAGTATGATTTGATTTGATTGTGTGTTTTATGGCTACATCTTTAGTATGATTCATTCCCCTTCAACATTTTGCATTTTATGTTTTCTGTCAAAATTAACTCTTGAACGTTGGATAGGGTCCCGTAGAAATCAATGATTCTGGAACCGTGTGACATCATTTACTTTAACAATACCAAAAATAATTATTGGGAGTCAAAGTATTGTAGAAAATCTCTCTTTTCCACCTTTAATTATGTCGATGAATAGTTGCAGTTACGTCCTACATATGAGATTATTTTGTCATTCATTAGACATTTGACGTCCTGTATGGCCTTTCTGGGTTGAACACAATTGGTTGTTGCAATTTTTTATTTCATTTAAGTTTGTAAGTAAGTAAAATTTCAGAAGAATGAGCTCAAATCTTCACAAAAAAAATACACTTACATCCACGGTCATAGGTCCTCCACATTTTTTTAATAAAAAATCTTTCCCGCTCATAGGCTCACAGGCTCATGGGCTCACGCTCACAAGCTCGCCTGCTAGCAACCCTGGGCCCACGTCTGTGCTCGTTTCGTGCAGCTTGGATTCTGTCGATTGGTGACATGCGGAGTGTGACTTTGGAGAATGTTCCAATAAGCCAGCTTCCTTCTTTCAGATTTATATGTGAGTACAAGTGGGATCGGGAAGGAGATGCTTGGATATTTTGTGGTGGGTGTCCGCAATTGGAGTCACTCCCTTACCAACCTGGACTCGGATGTGTTGGGCAGACTGAACCATCCCGTCACAACGTATGCCTATTGTTTTGGAGTGCCGATTCCCCGACACGGACTCCGAATTTGGATGTGACTTGGTGGAATGCAGCCACAGCAATTTGTCATTCTCTGATTCTGGGCGTGTGGGATGAAGCGGACTCTAATCAGGAGATGATTAAGAGGCGGCTTTCGATATGGATCGGAGACCAGGGTGTTCCGTGGACGAAAGAAGGTTCTACATTCGAGTGTCTCATGCAGAAGAGTGAATTTGACAATCGGCTAGAATTTGGCCCAGTATTGTAATGTTATATATAGGGTGTAGTGGACATTTTCCCTGATTATAAGGGCAGTATTCAGGCTTATATGAAGTAGTTGGTAATAGGGTATGGGGATGAGAGGTGGCGCTTTTTCTAATGTTAGTTCCCAATTGGTAGTCCCCATTTTCATGTGGCGTTTAGGCTGCTTATTGACCAATCAGGAGGTCAGTCGTCTTGTGCAGCGTAGCAGGATACTGTAAACTAGAAGAAGTAAAACGATTTTGAGCATAATCTTTTGTCTTCAACAATTAATGTACTGTATGTTTTGCCCATGTGTAAAATTGAATATGATTCATTGCTGAATTCCATTGCTCCATTGTTTTGTACTCCTGAATTTATTCGATTGGGAGAAATTTGGTGAGATTGACATGGTCATTTGAAGTACTACAAGCCTACAAGAGTTAATCAATATCTGCCAGCTTCTGGTTATACGTGAGTAAGTTTCACCAATTGGCAGTGAAGATGATAAAGATTAATATCGGTACAAGGCAATTGGGATCGATTTTGCTTGTTTACTTGGTGGATTGGTACAGAACGTGGACTTTATAACCGATTGGTAGTAAGTTCCTTCAATCTGATTTTCAAATTATTTTGATGCGGAAGGCTATGTAGGCTATGATGTTTCCCATTGGCAAAATGGATTCGCTGAGACAATTGTCAAACAATTTTGGTTTGGTAATGGATTGATCCTAATTGTAACTAAAGTTGTGATTTAATTATGGACTAGTAGTGAGTTCAATTTGGAAGTGGTACACCTATGTGTATGTTGAGTGCCATCAATCCGATGAAGGGAAGAACTCTAACCGATTGTGAGTGATCGTATGTCAGTGACAGTCGATGGGAGACCCTATGTACACGAGTCCACATTATTCAAACGGGCTTGATTGTATTCAAATGACCATGCAAATCTGCCCCCTTGTCCATCCCTCCGATTGGTAATCGTCCTCAATAAGTTAGGATGACATTTGTCCCAATTAGTCGGACTTTGTAACCCTAAACTGCTAATTCCCACTAAGCAAAAGTCTAGAACCGCACATGATCCGCACATTCCAATTCCAATTGGTGTTTGTCGGATTAAACCTTCTGCAGTTGGCAACAAATTCTCCATGTTCTAACTAACATACTGTTTTTGTCAACCCATCATGTGAGGAAGGTGAAGGCTTGGACAGCTGTAATTCCAATGTTGAACAATTCGTGTTTTTGGTGAATTGGTGGAACACCATCGGCGATACAAAAATCTGTTGCAACTGCTTCACTCGAGGACTCCTACATCACTGAAGAACACACCAATTGGAAACCAGGCAATGGAATGTCTTTGTTATTTATTAATGTGATTAAGAAGAAGCAAATGTGACACAACAGAGATTGGAAGTTTACTTCTTGCAGACCTGGGCCCCTACCAATGTTGAACAATTTGTAGTAGTTTTTGAGAATTGGCGAACACAATTGGTGATGCAGCTTTTATCAAGGGCTCATTGAAGAGCATACCAATCTAAAACCACGCAATTGGATGGAGGGATGTCATTTATAAATGCGATCAAGAGAGGGCAACTAGTCTAGGAACCAGGACTTGCTTTGACATTCAGGTTCGGGATCTGGTCAGGTTCGGGGCTCGTCGTCCTACCCAAAATTTCGGTCCGGGCTGCCCGGACATATGGGCAATTGCTAAAATTCCGAGGTTTTGGTGTACGTCCAAATGTTTTAGACAACATTGATTATGAATACGTTAACATCTCAGACCCAATTGGAGGCCCCTTCCAGTGCCCTGATTTTCTACACATGTCAAGCGATTCGGTCACCGTCCTATAGGTTTCAGTCGCTGTGCACTAGGAGGACGTGGAGGTAGAGCAGGTCGACGTCGACGTCCTATAGGTTTCAGTGGAGGTCACTAGGGTTTCAGTCTCGCTGGGGTAGGACGACATGGAGGTGGAGTACGTCGCGATCGTCGTCATTGGATGACAACGGCGCCCATTTAGTATTCCATAAGGATCAACAACTGAAGGTTGAACGGGACAACGGCTGCGACACGAGCGACACATGGAACGACGCCAAGCCCGCCACTACGACAAATGGGAAGTTCGAGCCCCCCTGGGTCCCCAAGTGGTGGCACCGGGGGCCGACACCTGGCACCCAACGACAACGGCCCTCCGTCCGTCGTGGCCTCTGTCTGTCGTCGGTGCCGGAAGGCAGCCGTTAGTTGTCGACCCTCTTCTGCTTTCACCGACGGAATCTTTTCTCCTAACTTACAGCAAATGCCCCTTCATGAACCCATCTCAGTAGTGCAGTATCTCACCTCTTCGCACTGCTCGACTAGAAGTTAGCTTTGGTGCTGTTCGCCAGGGATCCAGCATTTCTTTCCCCCAATTTATTCTTATTTGGGGGTCACCTACGGCGTACGGACGGTTTGCTTTCGGCGAAAAGTGTCAGTACGTTGCGTTGCAAGGACTGATGAGTTGATGAGTGTGTGCGCCTTGACCTTTGATTGAAGCAGGGTGTGGTGCTGATGAGATCGCAGTGTGAGGAGTGGCGATCGATGGGAGTGAGATTTTGTTGTGGGTTTTTTGTGGAGGTGCGGTCTCGTTTCGTTAAGGTGCGACGATTTTGAAGCTCCTCGTTGAAACCATATCCCAGGTCGTGTGCGGCGGTGCGGAGTTAGGGGTTTAATCATTCAGGAGATTCTCGAATTTCGGTGTGAGATTGAAATGAATTTCGGTTCAAATTTGGGGTGATCCGCAGTTTTCGGCCACAGCCTGGAGCAGAGCAGTGGGCGAATCGACCCCGAGAATATGCTGAGCCTGTTTGAAAATATTGGAATACGTGCGACGGGTTTGTGAGAGTTTGCATTGAGCGGAACAGGGAGACGCTGAAATTTTGGGGATTAGCACCATGAACGGGAGAGGCCAATCGTGGTCGGATCCGGTGCGATCGCCCTTGCTGCCCGAGTCGAAGAATGACTTCCACTCGGTGAGTTTTCCTGACGAGTTTCCCTCGGGGAAGCACGAAGTCGACGTTGACGATTCCGACCGTAGTCGAGGGTCGTTGCTGCGGACGCTCTCGCATCCGCAGGACGAGCTCTGCTACTTCCGCAACGGGCTGCGCTGCCTGGGTCTGGACCAATCGACGAAGCTCAAAGTGGCCCTGTCGTGGATTGTGTTCGTGTTGTTCACGTTTCTGGTGCCGGTCGTGAACCTGACGTCCGTGTCGTGCCCGGACTGCGACATTCAGCACCGGCACCCGTTCGAGGGTCTCGTGCAAATCGCCGAATCGTCGTTGGCGGCCGTCTCGTTTCTGTCGCTGTCGCATATTGTACGACGCCATGGCTTGCGACGGACGCTCCTGCTTGACCGGATCATGCGCGAGGCGGTGGAGGTGCGGACGGGGTATGAATCGGAGCTTCATGTGAGTGCTACTCCACTCTTCAAATCTCTCCCTCTCTCTCGAACTTTGAAGAATCTTGAATTGTCTCTGCACATCTTCTTCAACATCAATGGGTTTCAGAGTAGTTTAGGAGGCACAATCTTCACGTTTGAGTACTCCCAATGTTGGAATGAGATAAAATGATAAAACGGGGCAGAAGTGCTGGATACTTTAAAATCCCTCTGTTAATAGAGGAGCTCCTCAACTATCTCTACTGATCGAAGCGCGAAGGTGAGCTTCCAATTACAAAACATAAAGACGAGAGTTTTCAGCATGACGACGCACCTTCTTGAAGTAGGTGATAATTTTCAACGTTGGAATGCGAAGTCCACCACATGGCAAAGATGAAAACCTCCAATGATGACATCGGCTGCTATAAATTCCACTTACTAATATGAATCTGTGTTGGAGAGGTCCTTTTTTCCCTTGCTTCTTCCTTCTGACTGTTTAGGTATTGCTCCATATCCATTTGATATACAAGGACACTATCTCTTCTTTTTGGACACGAATGGGGGTGGTTTGCGTTTGCTTTGCGCCAAATCTTTTAGTAAAGATTGGAGTCCAGGCATCCTGGGGAAGTTTCTAGTCTTCAGGAACGGAGGAGAATGTTTTGTTCATGAAATTAAGCGTGCCTTTGATGCATGTGTGCAGAGCGCGTTTTCCTTGCTGGGGTCCATTTTGCTGCCCACGGCGCTGATCGAGATCGCGTTCCGTGTGTGGTGGTACTACTACGTGACGGTGTCCATCCCGTTCATCGAGAGCGACCGCCGTCTCAGCCTCCTTCTAAACGTGGCCTTCTTCACTTCGGGCTTGCTGTCGTGGCTGTACCGTACTTCCGTGTTCCTGTTCACGTGCATCCTGTTCCGACTCATGTGCTCCCTGCAGATCCTGCGCCTCAAGGGCTACATCGAGCTGCTGGGCACGACGCCCAACGTGTCCGTCATCCTGTCGGAGCACATGCGCATCCGCACCCAGCTGACCACCATCAGTCACCGCTTCCGCGCGTTCCTGGTGGCCTCGATCTTTTCCATTGGATGCAGCCAAGTGTGGTTTCTGTTCGTGCTCCTCAGCTCCCTGCAGAAGATCAATTTCTTCCGCGCCGGAGATCTCGTGGTAAGGGAATCCCCTCACGCTGCAATCCCCGTCTTTATACAGATACAGTTGATGGACGCAAGAGGTGGCAACCCAGGAATTCGTTGTCAAAAAGAATTTGCAAGAGCTGCGCGTATGAGCTCTCAAATTCTTCTGGCAATAGGGGCTTTGATTTCCATTACTGAACCTAATGCCAATGCTAATGACATTTTTATCCTTCCAAGTTTTATTTTTCGACAATTTGCAAGATCCCACTGGAGGATCTTGAAGATTGTACAGTTTGCCCCACACCCAAGTTTTTTTTCATGGATTCTAACTATGCTAGAAGATTGGAATAGTCAAAAACTTGAGACCATTCTTGGACATCATGCCAAGCTGTTCTACTATAGATCTGTACTTTTTGGTTGATCTAAGCGGAGCTTCGAATGAGAAGTAAGATTGTAGATTATAATCTTCTGATGACCTAGCCAAGGGGACATCCAGTGACTCACTAGCTAGGACTTGGACATTAGGCTTGACATTGTGATTCTTTTTCTGGGCGCGGCATTTTCCTGCAGGTGTGCTCGGTGGTGCAGTTGACAGGGCTCATGCTGTGCCTGAACGGAGCGGCCAAGATCACGCATAGGGCGCAGCGAATCGTTGGCATCGTGAGCCAGTGGCACGCCCTGGCAACGTGCAACCCGCTTGCCGTGACGGATTCCAAGAAAACAGGCGATGGCGACTCCGGTGACTCTTCGCAGTGGTCGTCCACCATGCGAGGGCCTGCGCACCCTCACTTGTACAACGACTCCTCGGAGGGATCCAGCAGCGACGACGAGTCGCCCCGCTTCTCCAGCACGGTGGATCAAACCATCCACGACATCGAGAGCTTCCAAAAGCGGCATGCGTTGCGTGCGTTCCAACCTCTCTTTGCATTTTGAATCTTGTGCATCGACTTTGGTTTGCATATCAATGTCAGACAGTGAATCTCCTAATGTTTTATCACATCACACGGTGCTGATCCTGCATTAACTGCTTCAGATTGACACATAAAAACTGAGTTGCGTAACTTGTCACCCAACTACAGAGGAGGGTCCAATTTACCATTTTGCAAAAGTGTATCCCCTCATTCACCAAGCTAATGCCTTATTATACTATCTAAGGTTCTTTTTTAAGACCAAAGATTATGGTGGAGTGACTTACTAAGCTTTGAGGTTGTCACGTTGGTACTATGAGAAGTATTAAGAAGTGAAATTGGTTCGAAAATGAGTCCAAACTCAATTCTCCTGACACTACAGCTTAGTGACATGTAGAGATCAACCTTTACTTGCGCACTTCACACAGCGGCTTTGCCTTTGGTGTTTTGGCTACTTTTGTCCTATTGGTGCTTCGGTTAGAGCGAGTGATTTAATTTAATTGTCATTGCCATCTAAGACTGATCAGTGGATCGGTGTGGTATTGATTGCAGTGTGCTACTTACAGCAAGCGAAAGCTGGCATTTCCTTGTATGGATGTGTTCTAGACCGGGGCTTCCTGTACGGGATATTTGGGTGCACAGTTTCGCTCACCCTCTTCATCCTCGGTAAAACTATCATCACTTGAGCCCGAAGATCGTGGTCCTCTTAGATTGTTACCAATGTATTTGTTATTGTAATTGTACGTGTAAATGTAGTCTAAATAGAAACAGGGCCAGGTTGTGACTTCTGAATCAAACATGTAGATGTAGACAGCTATCTTTTGAGAGGGCCTAAGTTACAAAAGATGCTGAATTGAGACACATTTTTAGGCAGATAGAAGTAGTTTGTGAAATTTAAAACATATATTATCAGTGTCTGAAGTGAGAGATTCCTTTAGGCATATACTGTACATGGGGAAAATGCAGTTGCAGTTGCGGTGCCAGCCGGGTGATTTTCCCTTTCGAGTAAACTTATACAAAGTATCATCTTTGTAAGGAGAATCACCAATCCAAGAGAAGAGCCGAGTTGGTGAACGTTAGATGACGGCATGTAGAGCACAATAGTTAAACATCTCAGCTGCATCTTGTAGCATAGCGAGCTGGGTTTAGGTAGTTATTTAGCACGCTGTAATCTGGGGTGATCACCCATAGTCATAATCGACAATGATAATGAAATGTATACTTTGCTCTTGTCGTGCAGACTATTGGATGAGAAAATTGTGGGATAGTTGGAAGGAAGATTAGGAGGAAAGGGAGAAAGCCGGGATTGGGCCCCATTCCTCTCCAGATTTTTGTGTAAGCACACATTTTTTTATCATTCCCCGGACGGCGAGTGATGTTTGGGACATCAATAATTTTCCCCAGAATAGATTCTGCGGTTATTGCAGGTGCGATTGATTAACCTGCAAATGGTAACAGCCATCTAAAAACTTCCACAGCTTCCAAATACCTCAATGTTTTGCGAATTTGAGATTTGTTTACCTGTTAAAGCATGTATTAACCTGATATTAAGCACTTCAGAATCTTCGTCAAAGCTGACCTCTATGCATTGGAGGCTTTCGACACAATTCCTCTCCCTATCTTATTACCCTTCACGACCAGAAACAGAGTATCAACCTGAACACATGTGGTTGCAGCAAAGGACAAAGATTTAGTAGAGATGTAAACTTATACAAATCGATGGCCATCCTCAGCAGATTCTTGGGACCAGCAATCGGTCAGAAGATCTGACCACCTCCAACACCTGCTGTCATGCGTTTCAAAAAAAGACCATGTTTCGAACACATACGTGACTAGGGCATTCATTACAGTAGTGAACTACGAGCTACAAAACTGGCCATTCTTAGACTGAGACACAATCTAGACGACATGAAAATCAGAAAGTGCTCAATAGAATGGAAACTCGATGACAGGCTCCTCTTTCAATTTGTCAAATTCTTTCTCCACGCAGATGCAAATGAGAGGTAGCCTTGGGTTGTGATTATGCAGCCAATGAGCGAGCCATCTCTGAGGCAGTATAGTCAAGGAATCCTTAAACCCTAATACCTTGTGTACCGAGAATCTCGAGGCAATGAGAAAGAGAAAACATCAATAGCCACAATTCTTTACGAGAAAGGATAGGATTTTACCTCACTGTGCAATAATCACCGAGAAACAATGCAAAAGAATGCAGCTAGTGATGCAAAGACTTTAAGTAGTAGAGAGTCTACCCTCTAACAAAGTTCCACAATTCATGTGTCCCTTGCACTGCCTTGTGGGCAACATTATTTAATGTAGGACTCTAAAAAGAATTGGCTCTTAAAATATATTGATTCTATAATTAAGGAATAAAAAAGAGGTATCTCTCTTTGTACATAATTAGATTCTCAAGAGGATACAACTGCACCAATGGTTTCTGAAGCAGGCTTTGCCTTGGCAAGAGCCGTCAAACCTTTTAGTAATAGGGATTGCACATGCTCCTTGAAGTAGGAGGCAGCATCTTGTGCACTAGGATAAGGTTCCAAAATAACTGCCAAATCATGAAGCTATATATTATTAAACAACAATTTTTTTTGCAATGGTCAATAGATAAAGTAATCACACCTAAAATCACCTAAATAAGATGGTTCCAATTGTTAAACCATGTTAATTTTTGTTGGGTCTTCTTAGTAATTGAAAGGGCATTTTTAATTTCTTAGGTTGAATTTTTTGAACATTGTATGAATAAACTTTGGACTTTCAAAGTAATGATTGTAGGTGAACTAAAATTGACTTTAGATTCTCATATTCAGAGGACATATATTTTGGGCAAGCTTTGAAGATGTGAAACTCTTTTAAAAATTTGAAGCAATGCATATAAGGACTCTTTATGAACAACTTACTTGTTGGAAAGAAGAATTTAATTTCCCATTCAACTTCTTTGATAGTGTCACTGCCATGAACAGCATTCATCCGGCCATCTGTACCATACAATGCTCGGATCCTACAAGGTTTCAATTGAAATGATCATAAAGAGCCAAGTTCAAAAATTGAACTGGTGCGTGCATCCTTTGAACAAATTATGGCAATTCCTTTCAATAAAATTTTAGAAGTTGCAAAAATTGGTTTCTCTAATCTTAAAAACTTATTTGTTGAATTTTTTTAACCATAAGACAAGTGACAAAGACATATGGTAATACTTAAACTCTTTCCTTTGACTCTTGGGAACAATCAAACTAATTGAAGAATGTTATTTATAGTTGCTTCTTAAAGAATAGAGGAATACGTTTGAGGAGCTTCTTTGCGTGCACGATTGGAGTCCTTGGGCCCAAGTAGTGCTCGAAATGCTCGACAACAATTGTCTCTCACCAATACCATGCAATGAATTGAGCGACTGCAAAAGATCATCAAAATATCCACGAGGTTGCTAAGTGTATTTAGGTGTATGCGGAAAATAATTTTTTAATGATTTTTTAATATTTTTATATATCTTTTACATTAAACTTATTGAAAATTGTATTTTTGATATTTTTTTTACTATATTTTGTACAATTTCTACCAATCTTTGACAATTATTTTAAATTTCTTTTCAAAATTTATTAAACAACTGTGCATCCTAAAAAAGAATAATTACATAAAATTATTTTCTTGACATGACTATTATATTAAAATGTGTTAAATTTGCATACAATCCATTTTTCCAAAATTCTAATAACAAACCCGTAACAAATGTGTTTGATATTATAAATACTTTGCAACACCACATAAAACTTTGATTTCAAATTCTTGTAATACAAGTTGAATGCAAATTCAATTAATAAAAAAATATAAATTGTATTTCAAACATTATTACTGCATCTTTTTAAATTGCATACAACATGTAAAACAAGTCTTTACTACAATACATATGTGACAATTGTAGAATAGCATTATCACATATTGCAAACAACACCCGTATGACTTTCAAAAAAATTCACAAGTAAATTGAAACATTGGTTTAAAAATTCACAAGTAAATTAAAACATTGATTTTATGAATTTGAAACTCACATTACACAATATTTTATTTGGAGGCAAATACTTCCTTTGTTCCATAATATAAGGCATGCATATCTAAAATTGAACTATTTTTTTAATCAAATCAATTATTTAGAATAATAGAATAAGAAATATAATGGTTGAAAGTTTAAAACATCTACAAAACTCAAATTTTGCATCTCTTGAAAATCAAATTTGACTTTACCTATTACTTTCAATCTTTACGTTTATTGTTGTGTAAAATGATTTGGCTGAAGATTCAATTTTGTGGGGGGTGTAGTTGGTCTTATTAATAGAATAGTCATTCCATTAACCCCCAAAGGTTTATGACTATGTTTCATCAAAAAAATCCCTTTCAAATTGTCATTTCTAGTGCAAAGAGTTACAATGAATAAAAAAAACTTTTTTTACATATCAAACTAAAGTAGGATTTGCATAAGACGTGTATGGCAATGTGTAGAAAAAATGCAGAAATTCTAAGTGAAATGCAAATTGAAGGATATTAGTATTCAAAGTAAAAAAAAGTTTTTTTTGAACCTAACAATTATAGGTTTTCAAACTTTGAATCCTCTAGACTTAAATTTTTTGCACTATAGAGTTTAGAGTTTTAAATCTTTATGGAGGATAATTGAATTGAGATTTTAAGAATAAATAAATAAAAGTCTGGTTTTCATTTTTAAAAAATTAAAATCATAAATAGTTCTAAAATGGAATTGAAATATGTCACTTACATTATTTTTTACTAAATATTTTAATTAATTAACATGTTTCTATGTCTTGTTTTTGGAAATCAAAAGATTTTCTATAAGATTATGAAGTTTAAAAACTCAAGTTCAATGATTATTTGTCTTAATGGAAAACGATACATTTACTTTGATTTTCTTGATGCATACAACACCTTACAAAAGAAATACTACAAATTAAAAGAAAAATTATTTTTGACATCATTTTCAATTGATATAGGACAATAGATGTTATATTGATGAATCAAAATATTATTATATATTTTCTTTCACGTTCTAATTGAAAATAATTATCAAAATTCAAAGTTGTTATTGTTATGCAAACTAGTATTTCAAATAAAGTTTATAAATACCAATATAGTCCCATTGAAGAGTTGTATTGAAAACAATAGATTCATTGAACTTATGAGAAACTTGACAATATTGTTTAACCAAAGCTAAGAGAATTGGCATCCACTAGGTGGAGTATGAATGGTTTCAAGAATTCAATGTTTAAGCTATGAAAACAATTGAAGAATAGACAAAAAAATACAATAATGTTGAAAAAGCAATTTTGCCTATTCTTTAACAAGACAATTGTTGTAGGCCCTTTGGTGCTTCATCAATATTGTGCAAGATTTCAAATCAATATATATATGGATAGGAAGAAAAAATTTGCAAAAATAAAGACCTAATGTCTAAATTCTTCTCATGCCATACTTTATTTGCCAAAAAGTTCAAAATCTACATCAGCCTTTCCTAAGGACTATTAGAGGTTAAGAATTGTTATGTTTTACAATAAATGAAAAAAATATATGCTAAATGATTATATATAGTAATTGACTAGTTGTCAATACTAAGGAAAAAGAACCAAAGCAAAAAGAAATAAAAAAGTGTAAGCGAATTGTCAAAACAATGTCAAAAGCCAAATTAAATTAACAATAGAAAAAATTCATGTTAAGTTTCAAACTTGTAATAGAGGTCAAGGATCTTTAAAATTCTATTGAAAACTTGCTAAATTCTATTTGAAAATTTCTAAGAATTTCAACCATTAGACAAATAGATATGAAAAATAATGTTATATACTACCTTTGTTTCTAAAAAAGATCAATGTTTCCTTTATAAAACACAAGGAAAACACCGGACCTTTTCATAAACAAAAAAAATAAAACAAACCAACTTGTTGTTGATTCTTTGAAAAAAGTTTGAAAATAATAATGGAAAATTATCGTTTTGTTGCAAAATCAATAATTTTTTTGTGAATAGGTGTCAAAACTTTGAATACTAGTTGTAGTGTACCTCAAATGTTCCAATAGTAGTACATGATTAAAGTACCTTTAATGCCTTCAATAACTTGATCTTTATTATTTTATAAGTAATGATCTTGAAGAGCACCTTATCATGAAGCGGATAAGAGTCTCAAAGTATGGCATCTTTACATGGGCTTGATAGAATTGCTCTGCTCGCACCCTTGTCAACTACAAATAATAATTACATTCACACAACGTGAATTGACCCAATATTTATGTTGGCAAACACAAAAAAACAAAAAACAATCAATATAAATTATTGAGATTGCAATATTAGAGACTAAAAAATAAATTGCAAATAAGTGAAAACTTTAAATATAAAAATTTACTTATTTACAATTATAATTGAAAGTAGGTTTCCTTCCAAAACATAAGTCTACCTACTAAAAATGAATTATGCTCTATCTATAGCTTATTAGTACAAAATTTTGACCTTTGGTGAAGATCCTCACTAAATTTATTTGGACTATTATATAATAACAAAATAATGCTCTCAAAATAATCATTGATCAATTGAAAGATTCAATTTTCATGAAAACATTTTAAAACATTTTTTTAATCTTTCAATGAAAGTTCTTTACAAAACTTCATTGAACATCTAGATCTTATTTTTAAACTTTGAATGGCATTATAAACCAAAAATTACAATATTTGATTTTTAATTTGAAGTCCTTGAATTTTCGGGACCATATATTTTAATTAAAGAATATGTTAGTCATGTACTATCTCCATGTAAATTAATGTATTGAGTTTTTAAGTGAATATTATTCTAAGTTAATATGTTGTAATTTGAAGTAGTTGAAGGTAGTTTCTAAATATTAGTAAGACACATGTAAATTTCTATTTTTTGAATAAAAATAGCAATAATACAAATGAAAATATAAAAAATTGCAATAGACTTTAAATTGCAATATGAATTTGAAATATAATACAATTTTTATTAGATTATCAATTTTCACATTGCCCAAAAGGAGATGTGCAAGCGTGTGTGCAAGTGATTTTTTTAACTATGATAGATTAAATTTTTTTTTTGTAATTATATAAAATTTTGCCAAAATGACAAAAAATATCAATTTAATAGAATTCACAATGTAAAAACTCTAAATTGTAAATAACAATGAATCACCTTGAAGGTGCCTTCGGCAATAACATTGAAACCAAACATGTGAATCATATGACAAATGTTCTGCTTGTAGCCTAAGCGCATGGCATCAGGCTTGATGATGCACAAAGTTGAATCCATCGGAAACAATGCACTTGTGACTCTCACCATCTTTGCTATCTTTTTTTTCTCTTTTTATAGACAAAGGAACAACGGATTTTTCGGACCTGCTTAAACATTGTTAATCAACTCCTAATTTTTTGAAATCCATGTGTTTGTTCAAATCTTCCTACATTAAATGCATGTATGGTCATAGTTTCAAAATATAATTTGTTGCTTATCATTTAAATAGAATCAACTAAACAATACAAACCCCTAGTGGACCAAAACTAAAAGCAATGAAATAGAGTTCTTGAAACCATAGAGAGAACCTTCATGCCTTCAATTACAATTATTTTAACAAAAATAAAATAAAATTTCACATCAAACTACATTCTAGAAAACCAAAGCTCAACCTCAAAAGGAAAAACCACAAGCACTACAAAAACACTAAGTAAACCTTTAGCCCCACGAATTTCTTAACAATCACAAAAAACACAACAAGTCTTATACATCAATGGTAAGAGATGCTAGGAGGCACCTTTAAATAAATGAAATGAATAGCTATAAACGGATTATAGCCTTGTAGCAAGTGAGGTTAAGCAAGATCGTTGGCAAGAATTCCACCATGCCTTCTACACCAAATGTCTTTTGCAATCAGCAAGAAGTTGGAGAGCATGAGCGACACAATAATGACATGATACGTTGCGTTAAAAGTGAGTGCATTTCTTTCATGTGAAACCGCAAGCAACTGTTGCCTCCTCAAATTCTACCCTTACTACTTGATTTTAGTACATTGCATGGGTTTAGATTCTTGTATTCAATCTCTAATGTCTATAAATATTGTAGAATTCAAAAAAGATCTTACCTTCAAGTTATTTTGTCATTGCATTCCTTTTTAGACTCTTTAGAGTTTTTTTGTTTTCTTAATTAGGTTGTCATTGGTCCTAATGTAGTGTTGTGTCCCTACAAATGGTGGTCTAAGTAGTGTGATAGTAATATAGTAATTGTCAAAATTGTTTTCAGGATGACCATGCACATTCAATAGCATATAAGCCAAATGACATTACCGAAGGTTTCATACATAAAACTACTTGATCTTGAATGTGTGCATGAGTGTCTTTGTAGAATAAATTATACCAACTCCAATTCCATGTGAATAAAAGGCTTTTTCTTTTTTCTCTTTTCTCCTCTTTTTTTTTCTTTTTTCAGTTTCGAGGGGGTCCAGGCACCCAAGCACCCAGCATTTTCTGGTCACGGTCATAGGCGGCTCCCGGTGCTAAAGCCTCGAGGTTGCGTGAATGCAGGCACTCCCGCCTGCCGACGAGAGAGAAGCCCATTATCTGAGAATTAGGGTTTCGAGTGCGAGCTGCGACTTGCTGAAGCTGGGAGCTCGGAGCGATGGACGGCGTCGCCATGCAGAGGGCGCGCGAATCGCTCGACATTGTGCACATGATGTCCAACCTTCTGGGCGCCGGCCTGGACCGCCAGACGCTTGCCATTTTGGTCGCCTTGTGCGAGCACGGAGTCAATCCTGAAGCCCTGGCGGCCGTGGTGAAGGAGCTGCGAAGGGAGGCCGCGGCCGTGTCGGAGAAGGCCACTCGCTGATGGCCATGACCGCAACATCCTGGACGTGTCTCCGAATTCATGTCGTAATGTCACTTGTACTTGGATCGGAATGTCTCTGGAATGCGTCTGTGTGATTCTCGCAGGGTTTCCCAAAAATCGGTTCGTACAATTTCTATTTCAGAATCTAGCGGAAGAGACGAAAGGTTTCGAGCACGACTTGGTCGCGACGCTGCTGCACCACTCTGTGCTCCTTCTCCGCAATTCCGAAAGGTTCATTCATGGTGACCTGGTTTCCAGTTTTCGCAACCTGTACAGTAGCCCGAGCGATGAGATTTCGAATTTGGTTTTGCTGATAGCAAGTCGTTGTTGATCGCCTTTTGGGGGGAGAGCATTCCGTACGGCAGCTTCATTTTTAAGTAGGCAGAAGTCCTCTTTAAAATATCCGAGTTGGAAGCGTGTTTCTCACTGGCTTGGAGAGAGATCAGATGGCACGTATGGTGCTCGGCATCAGATTGTTTGTAAAGGTACGATATCCATTTTGCAGTTTCTCTTTGGATTCTATATATCGCATAGTCCACTTCTGGTCAATTTGAAGTGATCCTTTGTGAGTTTTGTGCCAAATGTGTCCTAAGTTAGGTACAAATATTTCTGTTTTCACTTATTTGGAACATGTGATGGACTGGTAAAATGTTTGCACATTGAGGTTAATTTCCAATTTAAAGTTGTTCCTCAAACCACATTCCTCACGAAACTATACAATGGTATATCCCGATGCTCCATCACTTGTAAGAGATGGTCTGTGCCATTGAAAACCAATTTTCTGCATCCTTCACGCTGTGAATTGCATCGTTGATGAAATGTTATGGATTTGAACCAAGAGGATTTGATTTGAGAGTTACTATGGGGAGCAAAATTTGCAGATTTAGGCTGTAATGCAATGGTTATGGAACATGACGGAATGATTGGATTTTTGGTGGGGAGTTTATATAGTGTCATGCTTTGGGGGTAGGAGATTTGATATGTGCTCTTTACAAGTTTGGAGTTCATGCCAAATGATTGATTTGGGGTTGGAGTCCCGTAAGAATTACTATGCGATAAATTTGGGCCCCTCTTTTTCGATTATGCATTTCCTTTCACAGTTTTAAGTTGTCCTTGATTGTGAATTGGTTTATCTATCAGACATATGGCCTCACCTATGAATACTTGCAATTAATTCATTATCACTTCAAAATTTATGAAATGGTTTTGAGTTGAATTTCACTTATTCTCATAACATGTTGAGAAATGTGGACTTTGTGTCTCTCTGTTGTTAGTTGAGCATTAAGAGATTCATAGTCTAAACCTTGACAAACATTGTCGAGTGTGGATAAATGGAGTGAAATATGTGGATATTGGTGCAAAGCTTTGAATATTGAATTGAAGATGTTTTATAAAAACACTCCTTCCATTCCAAAACGATTTCCTTGGTCTCAATTTTTTGTCCTCATATGATCTTATTGTACTTTGTAATGTTGAAAATTGATCAAATTTGGCTTTTCAATTGCTATTTAGGACAAGCAATAGTTCTCCCTTCCATCTATGCACTCATCAATTGAAAGATAAATGAAATGATTGAAAGGTCAATCAATATTGTATTTTCTTATTTTTTTGCATCTTTCTTTAAGTATTGTTCAATTGAAGGAAATGAAGTTTTTGAAGGTGGTATGGTGGTTCACACATGGCTCTTTGTCCATACTAATTACCTACAAAATGGCACTTCACAATTATCAATTAAGTGTGTTTTTTAAAAATATTCAAAATTTTGTATTTTTTAATGTTCTAAAATTGCACTTTGGAAAGGGTTTCAAAACTAAAAGTTTCTAAGACATTAGGAGTGCATCAAACTCTACCTACAATGTAAAATGGGTTTAAAGAGTGTTGTTTTCAACCTTAATCTAAAACATTTTGTCCAATAGGAAGGTTATTTTTGGGATAAAAGGAATAATTCAAATTTTTTTTATAAGAATACTAAGGCAAAATTCAAAAATATTCTCTAGATATATAACTATAGATGTTAAATCAACTAGTGCATTCTACAATAATTGCACTCACTTGCATTAATTGGAAAAGTATACAATTTTGTGAGGCAAATTAATATGAAGTTTGCAAGATATTACATTAAAACCATATAGTGTGCATGAGATTGTGGATTATCTAGATTGTTGTACCATATTGGGTGGTGAAGGTTGGCAAAAATGTTGAGATGCCAAAATTTGTGATATAAATTTTTTTCCAAAACATATTGTATTAAAAAAGATGAATCTTTCATTTTTAGGCTTTTATTAAATTACATTTCCGACTTTAATTAATTATTGGATAAGAAATGTTGCCCCTAACCACCAAGGACCATTAAATACAATAACATTAGAATAATTAAATTCATTTGGCTTACCAAATTTTGACCTACATTCTCCAATATCTTGCACACTATTTTTAGTTAAAAAAATTGGTCACATTCACTTTATAGGCCTAAACCCCAACTTCTTCCATTACAAAAAATTTGAACCTTGTAAAAGGTTGTTAAGAAGATTTGTTGACCATCGTTAGTAGTTTTTAGAAGTACACTATTCCCCTGTACCTGCTCAATTTGATGGACAGGCAATGCATGATTGGGCTCAAGAATGGACCGTCTAGATGAGATCACAAATCCTACTAGCCCCACAAGTCCAGAATTCCTAAAACATACTAGCAACAATTGATCTACTTCTACATATAACATTCAATAGTAATAAGAACTACCTTCCCTTAGATAAAATGATGTAGAATATTCCACACCATTTCATTCCAAGATGATGTGGTTTGGAAAATTCTACACTCATTGAAACTAATACTATAGTTTTCTCATTGTGAGTTGAACACCTTTCATGATTTGTGAATTACAAGTGAGAAGACAAATCTTTATATACATATGGGGTGGTAGGAGGTAAAGCAAACAATGTGGGATAAATAAATTAAAGTTAGTAGGAGCTCAACCGCTCATAGTAAAGTCAAATTACAACAAGAATTCTATTTAAAGTAAAATTTCAGGCCTCATTTAGTCATAGTAAAATAAAAAATTTCAAAAAACTTTAAACTAAAAAAAATTGAGAAATCTATATAAATTTCATCTTCAAAAATCCGTTTCATATTTGGATGGGTTAAATGACATTGGGATTTTGATTCAAAAGATTCTTATGGTGTTTGACATATCATCTTAATGTATCTTTGAATATTTGGTTGGTTGGTCTAAGATTTAGAAGGAAAAAAATAAGTGTAAAGCATAAGTCTAGTGTCATAGTCTTGGCACGTGGGGAATTAAAGAAGCATAGTTTTTGAATTTTCGAAAGTTGTGTTGGCACTAGTAGTGCTAACTCGGACATTGGACGGGTAGTCAATGGGCTGGCACTTTAAATAATTTCACCTCCCCAAATTGGCAGCCATGGGGAGGACACTCTCACTACATTTGAGGTACCCATGTGTGGAGGAGTGATTTTTTGACCCCCTATTTACTTTTGAATAAACTATAATTTCATCCTAAAATTTTGAGCTTTGTTTAACAATGACTAAAGGTTTCTATTGACAAAAATTTCAATTCCAAATAACATAAGATATATTGTTTAAAAAAGGTTGAAAAATGAACTAAAACGACATGTTCTCCAACTAAAATATTTATAGAGCTCACATGAAGATGACTATTGCATCAATATTCAACCAAAATAAACTTTCAATAGAAAGCTATTCTATAGAATTTTTTTTTATCATTTTTCAAATTTTTTTTTCTTATATAATATAGAGGTGCGAAAGTTATTTTCAGCTTTATTGTGTATTTTTTTTCTTAAAAAATTTATAACTAATTACTATTAGCATAAAAAAATACCAATAATTCAAAATATAAACTTTCAAAGTAGTAAAATCTATCCATAATTTTTTTTTAAATTAAATTTTAAGATGTATTACATGTATTACTTTTTCCGCCGCATGTAGGTTGCTAAAATGTGGACAATGTCCTCCCCGGGTTGGCAGCCCTCCCATGGCTTCATTTTTTTCCTAATGATTCATATACCACTCGTTCAAATGTGGTATTCAAAAGTCACAATTTGTTTCAATCTAAATTAAATACCTTGATAAATTACTACACTACCACATCACTACTCTACACCAAATCATCTAGCACAACACTATTAATAAGACGTGAACAATTTTTCCATCATCATGGAACTTAAATTCCACTAATCCAAAAAGCATTCAAAATAGCCACATAATTTTTTGTAACACTAACTACCAACCTTTTTATTTGCATCCATGCAATCAACATCCAATTAGTATAAGCATTCGACCACAATACATACAAAATACATTCACATTCCAACTAATGCAACACTACCAAGGCCCCTTCATCCCTCCTCCTACAACTTGAACAACATCCAAATCTTAAATTACAAAACTACATCTACTATAGATAAATACCACATCATCAAACATAATGCACAATATTCACACAAAGTGGTTCAACACTTTACAATTTTTTTCTATATAAACTAATAATTACTAACCATAATCTATATCTCCTATTCCTAAACCACAAAAAATAAAAAATAAACATATTAATTAGATAATCCAAACGTTCTTCAATCAATCTCAAAACAAAGACATGTACATTTCTACAAAAGAATGCAATGCAAACATTATAATAATATGAGCCTTGCAAAGGGCCATCATTTTGATTCAATCTTGTCTTATGTTGTGTCATTTCTCAAGTTTGCTTTTTTACATATCAAGCTAAAGCCAAACCAACATACATCATAATAAAATATAGCAATGAGAAGTTGGATTGTGGGATAATGGCCAACTTGTATAATAAGATAAAATATTACCACTAGTGATGTATTCCATAATTCCAAAAATATATTGTAAACAAAAAGCGAATGAACCTACTTCATCTTCAAATCTTCTCTCTAGAAAATGTTTTTCTTGTTTTTGGATGCCCATATCACTATTGTTTTCTCCCAATTCACCTTGGACCCAGATGTATAGCACAATATTTCCAAAACTTCATAGGCCTTTATCAAGCTCGCCACAGTCTTAAAAAATATAACAAGATATCATCAGCAAATGAGACATTTGTCACCTTAGAACCATCTAGGAGAAAGAATTCATGGATGTTATATTTTAGATCCTCCAATATAGAACCAAGGGCATCGAGGATAACTATAAACAAATGGAGCTAGAGGGCATTCCTGATGTATTGATCGTGTGAGCTCAATTACGCCGTTAACAATGACCGAGGACATAGCATTCTTAAATAGTGCTATAACTCCCTTGATAGAATTTATGTGAAAACCTTTCTTTATCATGACTACCTCCATAAACCTCTAAGAAATCTTGTTATAGGCCATTTCAAAATCCAATAGGAGTAATAAAAGATCTTGACTGGACTCTTTTGCAAAATGCATGGATTTCTACCCTAAAAAAATGTTATCAATAATGCATCTTCCTTATACAAACCCTGTCTAATTTGTTCGGACTAGCTCCGAGAAAAAGATTTGCAACTTCTTTGCCAAAATTTTGGCTACTAGTTTATAAAATGAAGAAAGAAGTATAATGGGTTGAAAATTCTTAATAAAAGTGGCATCAACTCCTTTTGGAATTAATGCTATACTTCCCTTATTATAAGCTCGTGAGATTTCACATGTCGATAGTACTTCTTGAATCCCACGAACAATTCATTCTCCATCAAATTTAAATACGTTCTGTAAAATCTGTGGGGATGCCATCTTCCCTAGTGATGTTCTAATTGATAGATCCTTGATGGCTTCTTGTAACTTGGATAACAAGACCAGTTTGGAGAAATTAATGTATTGCGTCATTTTCACAACTACCGTTATATAATTCAAAACCTACACCTAAGTTGCCAAAATGTCTCGATTCTGAGGGTCTTTCATAAACAATTTACAGTAAAATTTTGTAACTGCCACAGCTTTCTTTCAGGGGGTGCACTTAGTTCTACTACAACAAACCACGTGCAAACAAGTGGTTTCTAATAAATTATAATTTTAAATTCAAATTTTGAGCATTGTTTACTAATGACTATAGGATTCTACTCCCAAAATTTCAAATTCAAATAAAATATGGAATGATTTCTAAAAGAGGTTAAAAATGCACTAAAATGGAATATTTTTTTAACTCAAATATTTTTAAAGAACACATTTAGATGACCATTGCATCAATATTCAACTCAAAATGAGCTTTTAATAGAGAGTTATTTTTAGGATTTTTTTTTCATTTTTAAAATAATTTTTTCTTATATAATATATGGATGTGAAAGTTATTTTTTAGGTCTCTAATGTATCTTTTTACTTCAAAAATTTGTAACTAATTATTAATAACAAATAAAAATATTAATAATTCAAAACATAGACTTTCAAAGTAGAAAAATTTATTCATATTTTTTTCATTTAATTTGATTTAAAATTCAAAAAATATATAGGGGGTCCAAAGTTTTGTTTGCATGTGGTTTTTAATAGACACTCTAAGTGATCCCCCCGAGAGCTTTCTCTCTACAAACTGTAAGCAATTTTCCATCCACCACAAGTTGTGGTATGTGAGATCTCTTGTGAACATTATGGTATACTTGGAAAAACTCTTTTATACAATGATCACCATTTTAAACCATTTAGCTGATATCCAATGATATTGAGCTTCAAGCTTGTCTAAGGTAATCTTATGTTATCTTATGTAACATAGATCTAGCTACCTCCAAGCATTCTATCGCATCCTCATCTCTAGGATGTTTACAAAAAAATTCTTCTACAATTTAATTTCTTTTAAAGAGCAATTTTCCAATTGATATTTGACCTTCTAACATTCCTTGTTGATCTTTGCTGCTTCTGCCAAAGCTCATTTTGGAGCATTGCTAACCCAATCTATCCAGGATCCATCATCCAATGGCTTGCCTTTTAAGTGCCAAACTCGGTTGAATCTGTCACAATTCTACTCATCCTAAAGAATGTTTATGTAGAATTGTTTTTTTTAGGCCACTAGTTTGAGCAATGGGAATAAATTGAATTGTACCGGTGCATGAAGATAGGTGGTTAAAACACCACTTTGGGCACATAAAGCACTAGATAGGTAAACTCGGTCAATCTTGGTACTTCATCTTGTAGCCCCACTTCGATTATTTTCCCATGTGTACCTTTTATCTTAGTTTTTCCTTATATTATCTAAATGCCATGAGTCCTCCAAACTATAATGATACAAAAACCTACCTTATATTGACTCAAAATACAAATTGACTTAAACTAACAACCATGTTTGTACTTAAGACCTAAGGTATCTAGTGGTGTCTAATGTTGATTAGACTTATAAGTCTCGTTGGTATCTATCGTCAATCCAAAGCCTCAAATACAAACACTTCCAAATAATTTTGATGACTACTTGGGTACCTACAACTATCTACAAGGTAAGGGCAACCTGCACCCGCATCACCACCAAACCTTACGATCTGTTGATCATCACTCCAGCCTCATCACAAGGAAAAACTAGCACCACCTACTTAGTGCACACTCAATGGTTTCACCGGCCATTAACTCAACCTCACCACAACGATACAACTAAAAATTGAAAGCATTTAGCCACAAATACAAAACGGGATAAAATCCGCCATGGGAGAAGGTACTAAGACAAAAACCGAAAAATCCACACTAGATCCTCTTCCCCAAATAACACTTAAGTAAGAAAATGAAAGGAAATAGAATGCACCAAATGCATCTACCTGCAAACCTCACCCAAATTTTTTAAATAGAAAGGCACTAAATCTCCCTTCATTCAAATTCTCATAACTTTCATTAAAATGCTCCAAATGCTTCAAGAAATGAATCTTTAGAAGATTACTCTACTGATTACAAATCTCAAGAAGAAAAGTAAAACTATAAATTACAGTGGTTGCTCGAATCTTTGTCCTTCTTCAATTAGGTGGTAGAAGACCTTCTTCCACTCACTCGTTATAACTTTTCATTCACAATGGTCTTTTTGAAAGCACAACAACTTTAAAAGCAAACTTTCAAAATTTTATTGCAAAACTCAAAATATATCAGAAGTTGTGACTTCTCAAAGTCACGGGTCTCTTATTTCCTTTTCCCACACATAAATCCGACTAGGCAAAGGAAAAATGGAATCTACCTACCAAATAAACCTTAATGTAGGGGAGGACAACCCATGTACAATTACCATGAGTCTTCAAACCCTCATTGGTCATAGGAAAGTCCTTTTAGAAGGTTTATCTCACCTCTAAAGGCCCAGACTACCATAAGTACCACCAAAATTAAATTTCAGTAGGTAAATCTTGTTTAAACCTCTATCCTTCAATTCTAAACATATGGATGAATTATAAAATATAAAATAATTACTATACTAAATTAAAGTCAAACAAAGATAAAAATTGAAGTTGAAGAATACTACTATTCCATTTACAAGAACTTTAGAATGCGCCAGACGGTAGTAGCTACATAGTCTATACGTTCAACTTTTGTTAAAGGATTCATTGGCCTTTCAAACTAACGTTGGTGGCCATGACTTCCTCTAATCAGCCTAACTATACAATAGTACTGCTCTTCATTAAGGCCTTCAATATTGCCTTCAAAAATCACATCTTGAGTACTTGATTCAATACAACTAACTTGAAGCAGAATCACTAAAGTACGGGCATTTCTTTGAAGATTGTTGTGCCAACGCTACTTTACATGAGGTTGTTTTTGTGGCCGAAAAGGTTCACCTTCCTCTCGTAGACGGATTTGCCGTGGTATCGTTAACATTGGTTAGACTAACTGATTTGGCAGTTGAGACAAAAAAAATTCTAACTCCGCTTCTGATTGAGACTCGGGATCTTGTGATTCTATAAAAACCCTTCAGTTCAACATTTGAAAATCAAACTTCACAATGAATTACAAATTCTATAGATTTAAAAAGACTAACTCAAATTGATGAAGCTAATTCAAGGTTGAACTCTTTATATTATTCTCTATTAGTTACAAATGTTACTTTGAAGCCACTAAAAGCATCATCAAGAAGTTTTTTCTTTTCAAATCATAAAACTTCATTATAATAATATATTGGTGTAAACTTATATTATGTATAAATTCACAATACGACACCATCCGAAAGTTTCGCTCATAAACTTCAAATCTAAAGTAACCAGCAAACATACCTCATCAATAAAAATAACAAATAAGTATGACCATGTGGGTGATCAGTCCCACTTTGTCGTGTTCACAATACAAAAAAGACTAAGCATTGGTTTCATCCACGCCATCCGTAACAACAAAGTTTTACAAAGAAAGACAAGCCACAAGCCACAACACACAAGTTCTCCTCCAACTTCAACTTCAAATCTTCACTTCAAAACTTCACTCCAACTCTAATTTCAAAATTAAACTATGAATGAAAGCCACTGTTGCTCCACAACTCCAAATGGAATGAGTGATATTTTTTGGAAAAGTTAACACAATTTTCTACTTCTCCTTCAAATTTTATTTCATTCTAATACTTTGTCCAACTACTATAGCCATCCAAAGTTTTGCCTTGAGAAAAGAAAGGCAACAGACTTCACCACTTACAACTCATTCATTAAAACTTCAAATCAAATGAATGATAGATTCATAAAAAGCTAACAATATTTTCTACACTTCCTCAAAATTTTATTGCAAATAAAAGATCTATTCGTCTTTTATAGTTGGTCGAAGTTTCAGTTTCTCTTCATAGGAGGCAATAGACCTCCCTCTACTCAAACAAGTATAGCTTTTGAATGTTAATTCCAAATCAAATAAGTAAGATCAATTTGAAAACAAGACACCATGATACAGAACCTTTTCAAATTTTAGTCCAAACCTCTTTGTATACAATACACAATGGCCCTCTAAATATTCGAATTTTTTCAAAACTACAATGAGAGAGAAAATGAATAGTGTTCAATTTTTTCTCTACCTTATTCACAACTCTTCACCACATAAGCAAGTAGAGATTAGCCTTTAGCTTGATCCTAAAGCTAACTTATAATTATTAGCCTTCATATTTGGTCCCACAACTATTTCTTTATCTTTAATATTTTTTTTAAAATCACTTCAAAATCCACTTAAAAGGCAAACTACTTCCATCCTTTCCTCTCACAACTATAACCATACAATTTTTTTTTAATAAAATACTTCAAATATAGATATAAGTACTAACATCAAATCAATGTCTATTAGAGGTAAATAACTAGAGTTTCAAGACAACTTTCATTCCATCTACAAAAACTTGACAATGCATTTAACAGTCGCAGTGATATATTCAGCACGATCCACCTTTGTTAAGGAATAGCCATCATTGGTGACTGTAACTCCCCTTAATTGATTTGATTATACAATAATATTGGTCATCGTTTAGACCCTCAAAACATCCTTTAAATGTCACTTCATGGCTATCAGATTCAACACATCTAATTTGCAACAAAATTAATAATGCACGAGCATCCCGCTGAAGGTTTTCATGCCATCGCTACTTTATACAAGTCTATTTTGGCAGTCAAGAAGGCCCAGCTTTGTCATACGCACAATATAGGCGTAAGCGTTCTTAGCCACAAAAACGTGCTAAGATGACACGGATTATTGTCCTAGGGAATTCCACATGTTCTCTCAAGCTACAAGATCCGGATTCTTTCCTTCTCCTCTTCTTTCTATTTTCCTCTTTTCCCTTCTGGAAAACTACTATTTGAATTCTAATCCGGATCTATCTCTCTAAATTACCGGTTTTCAATTCCTTTGTTTCACCCTCAAAGGGTCTTCTGTTGATCTTTTGAGGGGTAGGGACTCACCACTCTAGTTCACTACTTACTAAACTTCACCAAAACAAATACAAACATCCAAAAATACTATGTAATAGTAGAATACATCCAGACACACCCTCATAGCAATCCGTAAAGCAGATCACACAAAATTGTGCCCAGTTCTCCTTATTACAATGACAAATCAAAAGACACCCGAATATAAGTAGAGGATAGTTCTATAATTTCCGGATCGCTCCTATGGCTAACAAACCTTCCGGGTGAATGGGGATATTCTGCTGGCCGTGCTGGATTTTATACTCGCATCTACACTAGTCTCTAACTAAATCCGGATTATCGGTCCAATCACTTACAGCCACTGCGCGCAGGTCTTTAGTTACAAATCCAAACTCTAACGTAAACTCTCATTCATACTCAAAACTAGTAGCCTAAGATCCGGATTCCTCCTCACCCGTCCCTCTTATACCTCAGTACACAAATATACAAGCCAACCACAACTCTATGCACAAAGTTAGAGCCAGCAGGTACTCTAGCTTTCTTAAATTAAAGAAGAAAATGAAATAACATATAAAATGCACTAGGATGAAATGAGAGGGCAACTAACTTGCCCGCCCTGAAATATTAAAATAAAATCCAAAGTCAACACTCCCAAAGCCAAAAAAGCTCCTCGGAAATCCAAGGTGACCAATCAGTAAACACCTTGGGATATTCGGAAAATCCACCATCAGATCCTACAAATCCGGAACTAGGCCCACAAATGAAAACCCGTTCTGGAATCAAAATCCTAACTAAACCGGAAACATCCAGACTAACTATCTACCCTTCCGCGGCTTCTTCAAGCTACTCCTGCTTTCGAGCGTCACTGTTGGAAGTTTCACCTTCGCCCTCACCGGACTAAGCTTGGATCTGAATTTTGTGTGGAATTGGAGGTGGTGACGATGTCGTATTTGTCTTGTCTCCAGACTCCGTCTGATACTCCTCATTGTCAAAATCTTGAATCTCCTCAATGATTGGTTTCCTTATTGGTGAGGGTTGCTAATCCAACTCCACAATTTCCACTCCCTTTTTAGGTGTAGACTCTTGCATGTGGGTAAACGTTTCCGGATAAATACGGGTCGGATTCGTCATGACCCCAATCCGCTCAATCAAATCGCCACGGACCTTGAGGGAGGACAACTTGTATCTCCCTGATCCTCCTAACTGGATTGCCGGAATGTTAACCGAAATAGACTTAATTTGTATCGGAACGGAAACTATCGGTGGTTGCCTTTGGGCGGATTTCTTCCTGTTCTTCTAGTGAGGCGTGGACACCATGGCTTTGCTTTGGGTCACCGTTTGCGCAAGACTCGAAGAAGGACCCGCATGATGCTACAGATGGATCTTCAGACCTATTGACTGGGTTTTTATAATCGCTCCTGAAGATTGTTTACCCGGTGTAAACATTGTCATGTCGATTTCCGAAAACCTCGAGAAGTCTAGGGGCTGATTCAAGTGTTCCAACAGCCTCGTCATCTCCTTCAGGATCTCCTTCATCTGAGCCTCATATTCCTCCAGGATCGTCACTACATGCGTTCCGGTTATGTGGCCGTCCCTTTCCATTAGTTTGTTGAAGAAGCTAGTCCGGATCACCTAGTGTTCCAAAGTCTCAATTCGTTTTTTCATGTTGTAAACAAGGTTGAGGATATCCATCTCTTTCTTCCAAGTCGCCTCCAGTTCTCTTTCCGTCCAAGTGAGCTGGAATTTAACTTCGTCCCGTTTCTTCTTCAAATCCCATATCCGCTCTTCCATTTGGCGAACAACATCCGGATCCGGTTTTCGCTTGATCTCGTTCATGATCTGGTCTGTCTCCACCTCCAACTCGCTGGTAATGCATATGATGACATCCTCCATCTCATTGTGCATCTTATAGGCTTGATCCATCCACTGATGTCCGGCCGCAAAGAATTTGGGTGCATCTTTCGGTTCCAAAAGTGGGATGACTTCCGGAATGTCCTCCACCGACAACTTCCCCCATCTTGACGGATCGGTGGACTTCCTCTGTTTTTGTTCTAGAAGCTCCGTATACTTCTCCAGAAGGTCTTCCTCTTCTTCTGACTTTAACTGCTCCGTTTCCACCTCATCTTGGAGTCCGAACTTCAAGATGGACATTCCCGTGTTGTAGGCTACCACCTTTGAGTTGATCAAGATCTCCTTGTAATGATACAGGTGGAATAAGTAGGCATTGATGAGGTTGTGCTTGCTCTACACTACAACAAAAGCAGTGTTTTATGACTGCAAAATATGACTGCAGTGAATCGTAAAATCAAAAAATATGACTCACGCAGAAATCACTGTAGATGACTCGGAATATGACTGACTCTAGTCGTTTAGAAGCAGTCACTTCAGACATCAGTCATATTGGCAGTCATATGGGTTGAGGGATAGAAATACCCATTTTTAGCCATAGTATGCCAACTAGGCGTATACTTTGACTATTCTAGGGGGGGTTGACTTTTTCTTGGGTTGCCCGGGCAAATAAAAAAATCCTACGTGGAATACGACTGTGTCGAGTCATATTTTTTGATGACGTGGAATATGACTGTGATGAGTCATATTTTTTGATGACGTGGAATATGACTGTGGTGAGTCATATTTTTTGATGACATGGAGTATGACTGTAGTTAGTCATATTTTGCAGTAACATGGAATATGACTGCGGTGAGTCATATTTTGCAGTGATGTGGAATATGACTGCGGTGAGTCATATTTTGCAGTAACGTGGAATATGACTGTAGTGAGTCATATTTTGCAGTGATGTGAAATATGACTGCGGTGAGTCATATTTTGCAGTGATGTGAAATATGACTACGGTGAGTCATTTTTTGTAGTGATATGGAATATGACTGTGGTCAGTCATATTTTGTAGTAACATGGAATATGACTGCAATGAGTCATATTTTTTGGTTACATGAAATATAAGTAGGGTGAATCATATTTTGTAGTAATGTAGAATATGACTGCGGTGAGTCATATTCTTGTTAATGTGAAAAATGATTCTCATAAGTCATATTTTTTAATGATGTAGAATACGACTCTCGTCAGTCATATTACTAACTACAATCACATTTTTAATGCATTTTAAATGGACATGATATATAACTATCATACATCAAGATGATTTAACAATTGAATAAAAAGCCTCATGCAATTAAAAATGAATATATAATATATGATTTTAGAGATGTATGAGAGATAATCATATTAAAGAAGGAGAATGCAAGAACAAATACAACTATCTTCATTGACATTTATTAGTCACTAATACAAAATATATATATATCACAATGAATCATTCACACAATCCAATAAGGCCTGCAATCCTTACAATAATGTAAAGATGACTTCATTGGGTTGTAAGTAGCCTCCAATGTCTTTGTTTCAACTTTTGGTGCCTGCATATACAATTAAAAAAATGAGAGGTTAATTTTTAGTGATTGAACAACAAAGCTCAACCTTCAAAGGCTTATAACAACACAAAATATGTAACTCAAGTTTAGGATAGGAAGAATAAGATTGATGATGGAAGAAATAAGAAAAAAAAGATAAGTATTAAGAAATAACAAGAAGTAAAAGTTGAGATGCAACAAGAAATAAGAAGCAACAACTAAAACACAACAAGAAACAAGAAGCAACAACTAAGGCACAACAAGAAATACAAAACAAGAAACAACAACTACGACACAACATGAAGTAACAATTAAGACACAAGAGGAAATAAGAAGCAACAACTAAGACACAAGAAGAAACAAAAAGCACCAACTAAGACATAACAAGAAACAACAAGAAATGAGAGTGTAGATACAACAAGAAGAAATAAGAAGCAAGAACTACAAAACAAAAACTAAAAAGAAGAAAGGGTTCAAATGCAAGAGAAAAAAAGAATTTAAATGCAACAATAAGAAGCAAGAAACATGAAGTAAAGAGCAACAAGAAACAAGAGTTGAGATGTAACAAAAAGCAACAACAAATGAGAGCTAAGAGACAATAGAAGGTAAGGAAGAAGAATCACAAGAAGTGACGGCTAGGGTTTCAAAATCCTAAAAAGTGGCGGCTAGGGTTCTAAAACCCTAAAAAAATAATGGCTAGGATCTCAAAACACTAAAAAAATGGTGATTAGGATTCAAAATCCAAAAAAGTAGGTGACTAGGATTTCAAAATTTTAAATGATGGCTTATTTATATTTTTTTTAGAATTGCCCGTATTTTTCTTGAATTGCCCAAAAAAAAAATTCACTACTATGAAAATATAATTGATAATATGACTCAACATTCCCAAACATGTTCCCTACGTTCCCTATGAAGTACTTTGGTATTCCTAATGGTTGTACAGTATACACTTGTAAAGTACAAGGCGTAAAAATGACTAGTAGTCATATTTTGCAGTGATATTTCTCCCCAAAGTGTTGGCCTTCAAGAATATGACTGCAAGTAGTCGCCAGTCATCCTCAGTCATAATTCTGCAGTCATAAAACACTGCCATTGTTGTAGTGACAACCATCTGCAAACAAGAGAGGAGGAAGAATAAAATGGCAGTGAGCCCAAATACCCGTCACGCGGCCGACAGTTCCCGGCCAAGAGCGGATATAGAGCCGTTCCTCTAACGGTATCTTAAGTTCCTAGACTAGGATCCTAGGTTGTAGGTTTCCTGTATCCGGATCTGTTCCGGAATCCGGATCCGGATCGGATCCATTTCCGTAACGTTAACTAAGGTTTAATCCTTCCGGAAATGACTATTTTTAAAATAGTCTAAAGGTAATCAAAATCCCTATGGGTATCCAAAAAAATAAAAAATGTAAGAATAACTAGTCTTATTCTAAGCTAAATCTATCCGGATGGAGTTTCCATGCTCTCACAAGCTTCATCTCGTAGATGCCCAAATGGCCATGCAAGATCCTGTGGCAAAAGCGGCTCATTTGGCAGTTGCGACAATGAAAGTTCAAATTCAACCTCAGGTTGAGGCTTTTCATCTTGAGACTCAAAAAAACCCCTCAAGTTCGACATTCTAAATTTAAAGTGAAAAAACAAACAACAATATTTCAACTCAATGCAACTCTCATGTGGATCCTCTTTTTTATACAAATGATTTACACCTTCACGAGAAGGCGTCACCTTGAAGCTATACATATAACATATAATACGTATTTTTATAACATGTACGTATATACATCACAACACCGTTTTACTCGTTCAAGGCCTATAAATTTTTATCACCTACCCAATCCTTGAATCTATTTAGAACCACCAACAGAATAAGACAACATGAAGTAATTTGAAGTATTGAAGATTCGAATACTTGAAGATTTGAAGATTTGACTGAAGATCCCAACAAACCATTTCTTGTTGTAGCTAAAATCTTCATGATTTCTCGAAGTAAACCTCTCTCAATACAATAATGTTTAGGGATTAGTATCTTTACTTTGTACAAATTCTGGGTTTCTATCCTATTTACAAGAGGGATTTGGTTGTATTTAAAGAAAAATATCTTATTTAGGTCCAAATGCTATATTGGCATGTGACATACTTATTTTGGTTTTACATTTTGGAGGATTTTTTGTATATAAACTATACTCAAAAATTTTAAAAATTTTAAAAATTTTAAATCATGAATTTTGAGTGACGAAATGAGGACTCACAACTATCAACATCCCTCAAAAATTGAAATTTACATTTTTATGTGACCTCTAGGCGATAATAAAATCATGTAAAACAATGATCTATATGTAATCATTAATCATATAATTATAAAAGCATTGTTGTTTTGAAATTCTATTTTAAACATAATTTGTTTTTTATTTTATTTAATTATAAATGATTGATTACTTATTAATTCTAATTTACAGATCCCACATTGTTTGTTTTACCTCCTATCACCCCAAATGAATATAAATAATCCAATGTATAATTAAAGAATGGCTTTCACAACAAAATGAGATAATTTAGATGTTGAATTCATTGATTTTAGTGAATTGAGTGTTATATTATTGAAAGTACATATTTTTCTACTGACCATAGTTTGAAATTCAATCAAAGCACTTAAGCAGCTAGTAGAGTGTATTTCAATTTTGACAGTTTTTGACATGTGTATCTTTAGTTATTGATTGGAATGCACAATATATCACATCATTTCATTTAATGAATGAAGTGATGTGGTATATTCCACATCATTCCATTGAGGAGAAGATAGTCCCACTGATTGCTATTAAATGTTATAAAAAAATTTAATATTTTTTTAGTGATTAATTTTTTTTTTAATTATTTAATATTTTAAAAGATGAACAACTTGGTAAACAAGTCTAAAATGCCCCTCCTTTGGCTTCAAATTTCATCTAATGTTTTTGTTTTTTTAGGGGATAAATGTGAAATATTATCAATTAATGATTTATAAAAATGATTTTGAATTTTAAAATTTTATTTTGTTAAATAGATCCCCTTCATTCAAAAAAAATGAGTCAATTTGTTTATTTGTGTAATTTGGGATTCAATTTTATGCACTCACAAGACTCAACAAATAATTTTTCATTCATGCAAGAGTGACTTATAAATTCATATACATCAAAGCCAAGGACTTGATATATAAATTATTGTAGTAAATACTTATATTGCTTCATGATTTTAGGATGGTTGTAGTAAACATGGTCATTTAATTGGGTTATATCAAGTGTAGTACAAAATATAATAGAACGTTTTAGAATATAAATGCAATGTATTATATGGCCCTGAAAAATCAATTGGATGTATACTAAAAAATGTAATGGAATTAATTTTTCAAGTATCTACTAATCTTCCTAATCGTGTTCTAAAATGAAGAGAGAATCATGGCATTTTATACATAAAATTTAGAGTAATTATAGGTTAATTCTTTCAGGTTTTAATGCAAAAAATCTTTTTGAATTATGACTTTAGAAAATTATAATATTGTTATCATGTATAGAGAATCTATTTTTAAAAAAATTCCAAGTTCCTAACTGCAACTAGATGAAAAAAACGAAGGAAATACCATGAATCATGTAAAAATATTAGTATTATAAGTTTGGTATACAAATGTATAATACCTTATATAATATATGTATAAATCTATATATAATACATGTATAAATATATATATATGTTTCAAAATATAAAAATCTCTTATATATTAAAGTATATACATACATCTATAATATATGTATCTTATAGTGTATATATATATAGAGAGAGAGAGAGATAGATACATACATACCATATGTAAAGAAGGATTAAACCAAAATCCATTTCAAATAACTATATAAACTTTTGTAGAAGTAGTCTTTAGTCACATGGATGTTGTAGTCACATAAAATTTAATTCAAAAGTGTAAGAGCTTTTTGAAAAGCTAACACAAGATTCTATAAATCCTCCAAATTTCAAGTCATAATCATATATTGTCTAATTTTCTCAATTGATTAAAGTCTCTTTTTTCAAATTCAATAGCAACTCAACATATCTTTGTTTCAAAGGGCATAATGTATTTATTAAATTTTCAAATACTTTGAGTCATAACTTTTCAAAAAGTTAAAAATTTCATACATAACACTTTCAAATTTCAACTCCAAACTCAAAGTACTCTATCATTTATGGCGCTTTAAAGTTAAGACTAAAAATCTAATGACAACTCTATTCTACTACCCTTCCAAGTTTGTATCTTCCTCTTTCTTAACCAAATTAAGCATGCTATAACTCTTTAGAAAAATAAAAGCTTTATGTACAACCATGTTAATTTTTAAAATCATAAACACCCTAACCAAATCATAATAGACATTCAAAAAATTTAATTCAAAAACCTAAGGCAACTAAGTAAACCTTCTCTCACTTTGCAAAACATAACTTTCACACATAAAATTCAAATGGTGTAGGTAATAACATTTTAAATTCTCAACAACAAGAAAAACATCCTCTCAAAATTTTACAACCAAATTCTTTGTACATCAATTGCAATCTCTTTTTAAATTCACAACAAAAACTTTATATAAATCCACAACAAAAACTCTATAGTCCAAAAACAACAATGACAAAGAATAAATAAGACCCTAACTTCTTATTCAACTTTAAAGGGCCACATCAACCCATGTCTAAACCACATGGGCACCAAATTCCTATTGGCAAAATCATTTATCCTTCCACAACTCCAACTCAACTTTACACATGGAGCTACAAATCAATAAAATAAGATTAAAAATGATAAAATAGCCTCTACTTTTTTTCTACAATATAGCCAAACAAAACTAAATTTTAACCTTTCTTAACAAATATAAGATAGAAATTTTTTAAAGCACTAGTAGAAAATTTGTATCCAAATCAACAAAAAATGAACAAAAAAATGTTGATTTTCTTTGTCAATTTTTTGTTGCTTTGGATGTGTTGACTTGGACACTACAGAACAAAAAAAGTGTTGATTTAATTGTTGATTTGGACAAGTAGATAAAGGGATTTTAAAAATAAAAATACAAAGTTGGCCAATTAGAAGCCACCATGTGGTGGATGCCACATCATCATTTTGCTTTGAAAAATAAAAAATGCCATGTGATAGGCCACCTAGGTGATTTGCCACACGGCAAGCCGAATGGTGGTTCAACACATGGTAGCTTGCCAAGGAAGGTTGCCAACTAGGCCACTCCAAATAAGGGGTGCCAAGAGGATTCGAACCTTGCACCCCTTGCTTGACAGAGAAGGTCTTAAACCATTGCACCACACAAATACTCACATGCATATATGAGGTTAAAGTTTTTATTCATTTAGTTTTTGTTAGTTTTTCCATTCGGTTTATTAAGTCAACAAACTTCAGAGTCAGAGTCCATTTAAGTATAGTAAAACAACTTTGAACTAATTAAAGTTAGAAAATAACAATATTCAGAGAGGATGTATAAAAATGTTTAAAAAAAATATCAATTTGAAACCCTTTCTAAATTTTGTCTATAACTTTTGATTGGAGGGTCCAATTTGCAAACGGATTTTTGGAGGTTAAATTTAGCTTTATTTCCCAACTTTAATTAGTTCAAAGTTGTTTGAAATTTTTTTTTTACTATGATTTAATGGACTTTAAAGTCTGCTAGGTTTTTAAACCAAATGAAAAATAATAAACTTCTTTAAAATCAGCAGACTTTAGAGGCCGTTTTGGCATAGTAAAATAATTTGTTTCAACAAACTTTGAATTTATAAAAGACATAAAATGAAGCTAAATATAATTTACAAAAATCCTTTTTCAATTATGAGTCTTCAATAAAAAGTTATAGACAAAAAATCAGAGAGGATGTTTGAAAATGACAAAAGAAATGTTCATTCCAACCTTTTTTTGAACTTTGTCTATAACTTTTGATTAGAGAGTTGAAATTGCAAAAGGATTTTTGGAGATGAAAGGTGGCTTCATTTCCCAACTTTCTTTAGTTCAAAGTTGTTTAGAAAAAGTTATTCTACTATTCCAAAAAGGCCTCTAAAGTCTGCTGATTTTAAAGAACATAGAATTGTGAATGGTTAAATTTAGAAAAAAAATTCAATAATACATAGAATTTCAACTAAGGTCATTTAAACATTGTCCAATGTTGAAAACTTATTTGAAATTTCTTTAAATCAAAATGAAAAAAAATTGTTGATTTTTTTGTTAACTTAGATATTGTACTATTCAAATCAACAAAATTTGGTGACCATTTTATTAACTTATGCCAAATCAACTAAAAACTGTGAAAACAGTCGATACAATACCCAAATCCACAAAAAATTAGTGATTTTTTGTTGATTTGGACCTGAAGAAGTTCACTTAGAGTGTCCATTAAAAACCATGTGTGAACAAAACTTTGGACCCCCTATATACTATTTGAATTTTAAATGAATTCAAATGAAAAAAATATGAATAGATTTTTCTACTTTGAAAGTTTATGTTTTGAATTATTGATATTTTATTTGTTAATAATAATTAGTTACAAATTTTTGAAGTAAAAAGATACACTGTAGACCTAAAAAATAACTTTCACAACCCTATATTATATTTTAAAAATTGTCTAAAAAATGAACAAAAAATTTCTAAAAATAACCCTTTAATGAAAGCTCATTTTGAGTTGAATATTGATGCAATGGTCATCTAAATGTGTTCTCTAAAAATATTTGAGTTAAAAAAACATGCCATTTTAGTGCATTTTTAACCTCTTCTAGAAATCATTCCATATTTTATTTGAATTTGAAATTTTGAGAGTAGAATCCTATAGTCATTAGTAAGTAATGTTTAAAATTTGAAATTAAATTTATAGTTTATTAGAAACCACTTGTTCATATGTGGTTTGTTGTAGTAGAATCTAGTGCACCCCTGAGATTTGAATATAATTTTTCCAATAGTGAAGATAGGATCTTATAATTATAACTAAAGATATAAAATCTCCAACATCCCATAATTAATTGCAAAGTTGCAGACTTTGTTGGATATTAAAGTCCATTGAAGGTTGCTCTACCACTCTAGGTTCAATTCCCACTGAACCTGTTGATTATTATAAGCGGCTTGTGACTTGGTACTTGGTACTGAAAACAAGAGAAAAATAGTCAACCAATCACTTACCCCTCTTGAATTAGCAAAAAATTGCGATACATCCAAAATTTGTTAATAAGCCCCACAAATCACCTGCATTGAAATAAACTATAGTTTTCACCATGACCACTCATTTCTTCCTTTAATTTTTTCACATAAAAGGTTATTTATTCAAACCCAAACAAATGCTACATTAAACAAGATTTCTATATAATAAAAGCATTTTCATTACAACACCACTTTAAAATGTCACTTAAAGCCTTTTAGAATGTTTATTTAACCTCTAAGTGTTCAATTCCAACCAATTTTTATGCAAAAAGGAATTTTGCTTCCCTCAAGCATTGTTCAAGTTTGAAATAAAGAAGTCAAATAATTACAAATGTTCTTCAATTGTCTAAATTAAAGTGCAATATAGCTTTGCAATGATATCTTTTGAATCTTTAGTACTTTCAACTTTGTTGACTAAGTTGCTTATAACGATATATCTGCCTTCGTAAAGAATGATGTCATCATTTTTGTTGGCATTTTGATTTGATAGAAATATGGCATATGTTAACTAAGACAGACATTCTCCTGAAATAAAACATTCTAGTAAAAATGTACTTTTATTAACTCCATACATAGTATCGTTTTTTTCTTACTTAGACTTAGAGCCTATTAGTAACTTCATAGTGTGTTTGAAGTATTCCCATAAATACTTTGATGAGCAAAGTCTAAACTAATTCATTTTCTTGTCTTGTTGGAGACGTAGTTCCTAAACCCTAAACCACTTCCTCATGACTTTCATCAAAATTCCTCTTAGAACTTCATTCTTCTATTACCTCTAAAATTTTGAATCTTTTTAGAAATTTGAACTATAGTTGGACCCCTAGACTTCTTCTAAAAGGTTCTAATTCTAAATTTTTGCTTTAATTAACTTCCTGTTGAAGAAGGATAATGACCTATTGGGGAATTACCCTATTAGTATAATAAGTTCGTTCCAAGGGAGAGCGTCAAGTAGGATTTTTCTATGCTAATAAGTTAATCCAATTTAGAACTCTATCACCAAAAACATTATTACAACAATACCACAAACCCAATTTGGCTTTATAATTCTTTCTTCAAATTGATCTTGTTCTCGAGACAGCCTTGGCTCTTGAACTTCCAATTGAGACTTGACACTTCTTGTTTTAATCTTGTCTCCAACTTGGGTAGCATCTCATCTCCAATAACAACCAGTATTAATTCTTCCAAATTGGAAGTACTACCCTCACATCACTCCTTGATCACACAACTTGTAATAGTAATAATACTACAATGACATCCATTACCCAACTTGGTTGCAGCTCCTTACTGGTTGACTCATGACTCAACATCCTAATTGGTATCACATACACAAAACTAAAACACGCTTCAATTCCCAATTAGACTGCAACTAAACAATTAAAAAAGAATTCTCACATACTCTAATCTAGCTCACCAATTTGTTTCCCAACATCCACACACAAACATTCATCACACACAGGATACCAATTCCGCTAGGAAAATTTCTTTTTATAAATAAGTCCAAATTGGTAATGCAATCACCATTACACTTTTTATATGTTTTTTTCAAAAACTATTTGTATTAGACTT
The DNA here is from genome assembly GCA_950106755.1 of Climacium dendroides. Taxonomy (NCBI): domain Eukaryota; kingdom Viridiplantae; phylum Streptophyta; class Bryopsida; order Hypnales; family Climaciaceae; genus Climacium; species Climacium dendroides. The sequence continues at coordinate 27,802,891 of OX467086.1, forward strand.
CTACAACATCTCTCATCAACCATTCCACATTCACTGTATTTTCTCCAACTTTACTATACTCTCTTCACTTTATAGATCTTCTCACAAATATTTATTCTCCTTTCAATCCTCCAATTAGGACTTGCACAACTTCCTTCACACAGCTATTTTTTATTTTTATACATATTTTTTTTTTAAATTTTAAATTTATGTAATTGCTAGCAAATCTTTCCAGCTAGCTACTCATTCAAACAATACCCAATTTGGGTTTCAGCATCCTCTTCTAATCTCATCATTCTCCACCCGAATAGGACTTAATTCATATATTTAAATTCCTTTCAGTCTTCCATCTACTCATACATCTCTCCAACTTGGAATACTCCAAATTCCACAGTTAGGCCTTCATTCACATATCCATCACTTTTAAAACTCCAAAGACTCAATCATGAATTCACATTCAAACATAAACTCAAGCACCTGCTTAACACACACTCATAAACAAACAAACAAATACACAGCTTCACCAAGCTGGGACTCGCACTAGCTCTCTCCAAGTGGGTGAATAGAAATGACACAAAAACAAATCCAAATAGGAAATTCCAAAACGGTTAGCAAACCAAATCGGTAATGCAACAGCCCGCTTCTCCTAACTACTGCACCCCTGTTCGGAAACCGCAATTCCAACTTGGATTTTAATTCAATTCCAACTTGGATTTTAATACAATCCCAACTGGACTTCTACTTCACCTATTTGGAAATAACTGCCCAGACCAGGTTGTACACTCACACCTCACACACTCTCTTCCGAATAGGACGAAAATAACTACTTCCAACTTGGTTCCAGTAACTCCGACTTGGCCTTGCCTTGCCATCACACTCGACTAGACTCACAACCTAATTGGTAAATATCTTTAACTCATGCATAGATCCAACTTGGAAAATTAGACGGCCATCTCAATAACCCGACTTGGTAAATTATTCTCTCACTTTCCACCACATTCCAAAATTCATCCAATCATAGACACAAAATAACACACTCCCAATTGGAAAACATACACACAACATACAAGGAATACACACAAAATCAGCAAAAATGACTCAAAAAATTCACTCAAAGCATTTCAAAAATTTAAAACTTTACTGCCTAATTGTATATCTACACTTCCTAAGTCCTTAAACTAACTCTTCTTGCTTTTATGTATTAGTGCTACTTTTGACAATTTATTATTTTGGAACATTGATATTTGTTATTAATAGGTGCAAATTTTAACTTTCCAAATTGCTAAGGCACTTGCAAATTAAACTTTCTTATTAATAAGTTGCAAATTACTATTTTGGAGCATTGCAAATTAAATTTTTTTATTAATAGGTAAAATTTACTATTTTGAAACATTGAGGTACTGATTAGTAGTCAAATTTCATCAATGTAAATTAAACTTTCCTATTAATAAGTTCATCTATACAAGTTTGATTGCTAATTAGTACTTCAAACATCATCCGCTATTTTTCATTAATCTTCAAGTTGAAAATAACTTTGGAAAAAAAAATTTGACCTCTATGGATTATTTACTTCTAAATTTTTATTCTTGTTCCTTTGATGTGAATTTTGCTAAGTTTCATCCATTCTACCTTTTAAAGTTCATTCACCTATAATTTCCTTGTTTCAATTCCAATTTCTACTTATTTTATATTTTTTGGAAACCTCAAACCTTCTACTATAGGATTCTATGTTCAAACTTGACCTTAAACTTAGTTCTAATGATTTGACCTAACCTTAGGCCTCACCTCTAATTAACATTTGCTTATTAAAACAAATTTAAGTGAAAATAGAAGTTTTAGTAACATACCTCAAAATGAGCTTCATCATATCGGTATTGAAGTGCATTCTTGTAGTTCCTCCCTTGTGCCATCTTGTCTTGATTTGAATTTTTGTGCTCACCGCTAATGACATGAAGAGTTGGTCTTGTTTTTTGTATTGGTCTTATAAAGTCCAAAGTATTTGATATATGGTATTTTTTTATATGTAGTATTTCAATGTATTTTAGGTGAGATGGGTTGACAAGGGAATAGCAAAACAATTCACATGTATGAATGCGAGTTGTGCAAAATTACTCCATTCCAAGGTCATATTGAACAATACAACAAAGGCAAAAAACATCAATGTCTAGCTCAAGCTCATACTAGCAAAGGGATCTTTGAAAGTAAGTTTATTTACTTTGACAATGAGAGTGAGATGTTCATTTGTCAAATATGCAAGTTGATTATAGTTTATTGTATGGAGAAAATGCAAGCATATTATAGGAACAATCATGTGTTGAAAGATAGCCCATCTAGTGTATAGAGAATTTTGGAGGTAAACAAAATTTACCATTTAGTGGATTTTTAAAGAAGACGTATAAATTGGACAAAGATATGGAGAATTTCATCATGGTGGATAAATCTGAGGTTATGAAGGATAGTGAGTAGGATACTATCAGCTTTTTTAGAATAGACATGATTCCTGTTGAAGAAGTACTACATCTATATTGTATGGCATTGATCTTAGAAAAATTCGGAAAAGAAACGGGTCATGGACAACAAGTAGGTAGTACAAAGATGGTGATGTTTGGATTTTTTGAGCACGGCCAATTAGGATGGTAAGAGTCTTCACTACCCTTTTAATTAATATAGTAAAATGTTTATTTGTGTAAAGATTTTTATTATGATTTAATTGAATGAATTATTTTTTTGTTTTAAAGAATTTATGGTTGTCTTTGATAGTTATGTACCATATCCAAATCAAAGTTTGTACAATCTCTTTAGGAAATTTGCAAATGAAATGATACAGTATTTTTGACTTGCTTTTTCAAAAGCAATGGAGAGGTTTGACAAAATCTTTCGTAATGAAGGAATTCCTATTAAAGAAGGGAGATTCATTGATATGCCCTTCACTTATTTTTTCATTATATTGGCTTACAAATGCTGTCCTCATACTAATGCTATTGATTATGGATATAGAATTTTGGTTTGGTTATATCTAAGTCCAAATCTTGAATTTTTAGAGAATTTTTTTTTGAAATATGTTTAAAAATGTAATTCATATATATTTTTTAAGTGATGAATTTGTATATTGAACTTTATGGATTGATGTGCAAATGGAGGGTTGTAAGTCAAAGATTTTGCTATGGTATGGTTGCCACAGTATCACATTTGCTTATCTCTGTGTAATGAATCTACTTGTTGTTAATTACAACAACACATTTCATTGCACAACAAGGAAGAAAGCAGTTGGGGACTACTTGGGGCTTTGAAATGGCGTTTGTATTGAAACGCAACTTTATCACTCAATTGAGGAAAGCTTTGAATAAGCTCGAGGATGAACTTAATATTAACTATTTCAAAGCTAAAGTTAAGTATGAGGCAAGCAAGGTAAGTACATTGTTTCCTAAATTATTATTTGATCATTATTTGTCATGTACACATGACTGTCAAAATGTGTATATTATTTTATAATATTCTAACACAATTATATGATTGCAAGATTTTATCGAGCTACTCAAGTTGTGTCTCTTTTTTATTAATACATGTTTTAAGAAGAACATGGGAATTTTTTTGTGTCTACATAGTTAGAAAGATTGTATATTGTATTCATTTGCATTTTATATTATGTTTATTACATTTTCAAATGTTCATGTTATATTTAATTCATTTAGTGATCAAATATGTTTACATTTTTGTTTATAGTTTGCTTACATGTTCTTCATGAAATAAAAAAATTACATACATACCCGTGTATTTTTTTTAGTTTTTATTTGTATATAGAAGAATGTTGTTAAAATAATAATTTTTTGAATAGTTGGACACATTAGGTTAGACAAGTTTCTAGACTTGGGAAGGGCATGATGTTTAAATGTGGTTCATATTAATAAGTTCGAACTAACAATTTATTTATTTTGACATTGCTTATTGGTTGGATGAAAAATAATTTAGAAAGATTGTACATTATTGTTAGTGTATACAAAGAGCATTTGCATATTTTTTGATTATTCAAAATACTTTGCGGAATGTTTTACAAGAATAAAAAAAAATTTACATATTATTATGGTCATATTGATACATTCGACATGTAATAAGTTCACACATAGCATATAAATTTGAATGCAGATGTACGACAGTTTAACTTAATGACTGCAAGGTTGTACAACCACTGCATATATTAGTACAATTTTGAATTAAAAGAATGAAATGATGAATGCATTTAATAATACAATTATTGGTGACGGAAAGGAAATGACAATTGTATTAATTAACACAATTTTCAACCATCATAATGGTTATGGTTTGATTTAAGATATAAAAATAAATGCACATTTAGAATGAAAGAAGTATAGTGAAAAAACATGTATGGGCTATTTAAACTTTTTGGTATTGGTACATGTTGGACAAGTGCATTCTTTTTTGCAGAGATTTGTAATTCTTTTGAAGTTCACAATTAAATATTCATAAATACTTAGGAGTCGATGAGTCATTGAAATTGTGGCATATTTTTGTTGTTGCTTTGAAGATATTTTGAGTAGATAAAAAATTGTAGTAGTATTGTTGTGTTGTAAGAGAAGAAGCATGGATAGTTAGAGAGGAACAAACTTTGAAGATGTGGATATTGTGAAAGATACACAATTCTCTCAAAATGATTACAGTGGCCTTCAAGGTCAATCAAACAAAGAGGTAAGTGAATTCTAATTCTTTTCTTTGTAGAGATTTACAATGTTACAAAAGTTAGAATTCAATCATAAGCTTTATATGAATTTTTTATCAATGTCAATATAATAAAATAGTATATGTTGTATTTGTGAGTAACATTTCATATACACCATCACAATAAGCATTGTATAGTCATCCTTAGGTACATCCAATTTAACTCATATAAAAGAAGATCTTTGTTAGGATGAAATGTTTTTGCATATGATTATAGAAAATTTTGATTATAGCAAATGAGGGATGTAAAAAATAGGCCTCCAATATGACACTACATTTCTAATGTTGTTCAGAGCATTTCCTTTCAAAGCATGCCACCACCTCAAAGAGGTCACTTTCAACCTCAAAGAGGTCACTTTCAGGTTAGAATTACTATAGTCATATTGTGTTTCATTCAATATTGGTAATGAAATTTTTTTATATCCACAAACTATTGGATTTGACTCAATACTAAAAGAAACTATGAAAACAACTTTCTTTTAAGTGAATTTAAGTTGCATATCAAGATTTTTATTATACATCAAAATTTGAATATTTAATTATTATGGATAGAAGAATGTAAAGCGCTTTTAACTTCACTTCAAATTATTTGGAGATGTAATGTATATATCATTTGTGTTTTTAATTCATGGATTTTGTGATTTTAGTTGTTGCTAAAGAATGATGAACTACTTTAAAGTACAACATTGAATAGAAAATTTAATAAAAAAACTTTAAAGTCAATTTGTTACAAATTGAATGAGTATGTATGCATTTAAAACTTCAAATTTGGGTGATTGCAAGAAACACTTGTACTATTTTTTGTCACACGTTGCGGGCTGAGTTGTTTTTTGGCCATAACTTTTGTGTTTTAACTTCGAATGACTTAAGATTTACAAGGAAGGTACTCATGACTATCCTACAAATTCCTTGATTTTTTGATAATTTTCAAAAATAATTTACTATCCAAAAATAGGCCCGAAATAAATGTCACACTTGCCAATTTGGAGGTTTTTAGTACTTTTGAGTACCTTTTTCATATACCCTACATCAAGAGAATTATATGGAGTTCTTCCTTATATATAAATACAACTTTTCACCGAAGGGTTTTTAAAAATAATTAATTTTGTGTGGTGTGGAAGTCTATGAAGAGAGCTTCATTCTGATTGCATTTTGAAACATATAAAATATTATTTTTGTAAGTTTTTTGGTGAATGACCATCTTCATAAAGTTTTTAAAAATGGACACTTTTTATTTTTTGTATTTACTTGTTTTTACTATTTTTAACTAATTTTTACATCAAAAGTCCTATTTTCTTAAGATTTGGTACTTTTCAAGTTCTCCTAGTTAGAGAATTTTCCTACACATTTCCTTCCCTGCAAACCTTCATTTTATAAGTATATACATAATTCATATTTTTTTAATTTAAAAAAAATTAATTTTTTATTTTTAAAGTACTACAGAAGAAAAACCATGAGTACTGTGAAAACGCAACAAAATCGACAGGTGTTTCTTGCAATCACCCATTTATAGACATTTAATAAATTCATATACAATATTTCCTAGTAAATCCATCTAATTATATAAATAAAAGGGTTATACTCTTGAGTATAGGTGTGTAATGGATTTTTTGGTATTAGTACAGTAGTTGTAATAGGAATTTGAAGTCGATTCATTGTTTTAATTAATAAAACAACTTTACATTCACCAAATTTCTATTTTTAAAAAATAATTTTATTTCTCATGACTAATTGCCATAATTGGCTTATGTGAACCACCATAACAGTTCACCTTTAAGATAATTGAAAATGTAAAAACTATGTGTGAGATTTTAAGTTCAAGAATGTTAGTACATTAGAGTAAACTATAACCATTAGTTAAAAGGTTTTTAGTGCATAGGACAAGAAACTAGATCAAAATTGCCAACCAAAAATATTTAAAAGATAAAAAATACAAAAAAGAATTGGAAACAAAAATTAGAAGTTGAAAATGAATCAAAATATAAATTGAAAACCAACAAAAAAGAAGAAATATGAAAAGCACAAAAGAAGCTATCAAACTTAAAACTACTATGAGAACACTAACCTAGTAGTAGAAACACTACTTTAGGCAATAAGTAGTGATTTAATGGATTTTCAATAAATTAATGATGGATGAAGTGATTAGGAGTGTTATTTAGTTAGGATGTTGGGGTAAAAGTTGAATTAGGGTTAGGAGCTCCTTCTTCCTCCTTTTTTTCTTATGTTTTTGAGTGCTTGGGGTGTTTAGAGGAGGAATGGGAAAGAAAATGCAAGGAGTGCTACACTAAGAAATAGAATGAGTAGGGAGCAAAGATAGGACAATTTGTCAAGTAGATTTCATCATTTCATGAGAGGAAATGAGTGAAAAAGCTAACTTACCAAGGTCAGATGGGAAGTTGGCTTGAGGGAGGAAAGAAGAGTGAGGTTGGAAGACTTGGAAGGACAACCAACTTTGACGAGCTGCCACGGACAATCAACTTCAAATTAGGAGCTGAAATTTGAAGGGAATCAAGTTAAATTTTTAATCAAGACCAATGTCACCCAATTTGGAGCTCAAACATGGTGGTGGTGATAGATTTTGTGGCAAGAGGTCTATTGCCGTAGGGTTTTGGAGCTACAACTTTGGACAACGACTGCGGCAACTTGGTAAAGCACAAGGATCTGAATTTTAGAGGGAAGCAAGATGAGAAGGTTAGCTTTCCAAAAGAACCATTCTTGCGCCATTTGGAGCTCAGATGAATCCACGGCAAACATTTTTCCAATAGGAGGTCTGCTACTTTTGGAAGAAACCCAATTTGAGGTTTTTGATGGAACTTTGCCCAATTTTTATTGAATGCTTGCAATTTTCATTGCTTTGAATCATGGAAAGAATTTGTGAGTGCATGTGTTGCTAAATTAGATGTTGGAAGATGCATGGGAGTAAATTTTTAGGATTTAGGGCACATGTGGAAGAATTGCCCTAATTGAATCAAAATTAGGGTTTGAGGAATCAATTGATTGACATGAAAAGCACATTTTGAAGGTTAGAGAAGAAAATCTTCAACATTGCATGGAAAACACTAAATAAAAGGGATAAATGCAATGGGATGTGTGAGAAATGGAGTGTTGGTCTATTGAAGGTGTGCTGGAATTAGTTTGATGAATCCATTTTACGCCACTTGAGGCCTTCATTTGCACATTTGAGGTAGATTTTGCCGTAGGAGGAATCTCCTTTTAATCCATGGCTCAATTTGGTGATGGAAAATAGTTAAAAGGGTGTTTGGAAGGAAAAGACAAAGTTGCCCCTCCCAAAGTAGTGTCATTGAGGCACAATTTTGTCACATCACTTGTAGGAGTCCATTGCTTGGAGGTGAATTTAGTTTAAAAGTTCTATACACTCTTCTTCCAGCCCAAATTTGTAGACGGTTTTTGCCTCACGGTGAAAATCACTCACAAAATTGGTACGTCTGCCGGGAGGGAGTGTGGTTCTAATATGTAGTACAAGTTGTTTTGTTGCTTTTTGGAGAATTGTTGAAGTGCTTGGAGCTTGGAGCTTAGAGCTTGGAGCCTATATGTTTTTATTTTTATTTATTTTTCATTTTCATTTCTTTGTTTATTGCACTTGTGGAGGGTGTTGTGTGGGTGTTGTTGCCTTTGTGTGTAGTTCATGTATCGACATGTACATAAACGCCAAGAAGATTATCCCCCGTTGTTACGTGGGACCCTTTTGAGTGTTGTTTAGCTGCATTCTTTATTAAACATTTTTGTATCATGGTGAGGCGAGAGTTATGACCGGCGGGACCATGTATGTTGTTTGAAATCGGGTGTAGAGGGAGTGATGCCCCAAAACCCTGAGAGATTGTGTTTGTAGGTTGAACTATAGATTGCCTGTCTTCCCTTCATCAATCCCTTATTTCGTGGTCCAACCCTATGTTGAACATTTAAAAAAGAGTAAAAGGGACCTTGTTTTTTATCGTTGGTCGGAAGCCCAAGGGAAATTGGAAGTAAATGGGTGATGCCTCCCATCTAGGAACCGGCATGGGGTTTTCTAGGTGGAATTTCACTTCCAAGACATGCACCAAATGATAAGGGGTGGATGGCTATTGTGTTTACACGTAATAATCCATTAGTTTGTAATTTCCTAATCCACCAAAAAAGGAATTGTTTGGTGTGATATTGGTTGTTGTTTTTTCATTTTTTTTTCCTTCAAAAGTCCCTTAGGATCATCTAAATCCTCAAAATCATCCCCAAAAAAATTAGTTTCCTCTTCTTTAGTTAGGACTTCCTACCTTAGAATTTTAGCAACTTTGTAAGCTGATTTTTCATTCCTCACCCCATAATAGATTCTTAGAAGTACCCAAATCATCAAAATTATCCAAAAAATTAGTTTTCTCTTCTTAGGACTTCCTACCTGAGAATTTCAGCATTTTTGAGTGTTGTTTTTTCATTCCTAATCCCAAAATAGACTCTTAAAAGTATCCAAATCTTCAAGTAGAGGCCGGAGGAGAGGTTTATATATATCTTAACCTTCCATATGTTGAGGAGGGTCAATGCTTCCGATCAATGGTCCATTGGCAAATCCACCCTAGCATTTGGTCCATTGGATTAACCAAACCGAGATCACCATTAGATCCCACAATATTCCTACATATTTGCCGGATAGAACAAAACATAAAGTTGCAACAGACTCACGTTGAGAATGTGGGAGTGGTGCACCCTATGTTGACCCCAGAAAAAAAACCTATTGATTTAGGACCCATTTGAAACTTAAGCCCCAATCTTTATAGTTGGGAGGATGATGGAGAATTTGCCGCATGGCTTTGGGAACATCCCGAGGACCCTAAGACCCCAAAGGCCCAAGTGGTCAATTTCACTACCACCACAAGTGTGGTGGATGAGCCACCGGATCCCTATTCCGGTTCCGAGACATTCTTAGATGCCGTAGAATATGAGGTTATGTATAACCTTGAACTAGATGGTACACTACCCTACGGTTTGGAAGGACTAGTGGACAAAGAAAATATTCTTCCACTACCCTTCTATATCCAAAAAACCTCCACAAATTTGGAGGAGGGGATTGACCTTTTACATTATCTCAAGGTACCTCGTAGACAATATTGCAAGCCCAAAATACTAGCTATAGTTTCAATGGATGGTTGTCATGATGCCTATGAAGTATTAGACAATGATGAGCCTCAATCCTTTAGAATGGAGGCTAAATTGGCACTGGTAGAGGTAGCCAAATGCACGGGGTTAGTTAAAAAATTCCAACATACCTTTACATGGCCTTACCAGTACCACAAAGGCATTCCACCGGAAAGAATTCAACACCTCATACCACACTATGGGATGATGGAGGCTTATCCAAATGACCCGTCATAGTAGCAACAATAGATGGAACTTAGTCTCCTACACCTACAACCAGTTAGGGTAAGGTTTATCATGTGTAACCGTATAAGTCCAATGGTAAAGCATCTTGCCTATGAGCTTTGAGACTTTAGGTCCATTGCATTCTCACGAATGCCCCGTAGATGGTCAACATCTGTGAACTACCATAGTGCTTCACTATTTAGATTGTAGAAAATATAAAGAAATTGCATGAGTTTTCAAGTTTAGAAATGTTAATTCCCTAAATTAAACCACAACTATCAATTAAGGAGTTTTCAGCTGAATAACAATGGAAACCTTGAAAGGTTAAAAGGAAAAGTTAGAAAATGCAATTGAGAAGAGTTGAGGGGAAATGATAGGAAAAAATAAGGATTTAAAACCAAAAAGATGATAAATTAGATTTAGTAGAATAGCCATAGTAGTTTAATGGTGAAATGATGACAAATTCAAAACCAAAAATGCAAAAATAACAACAAACAAAAACAAAACACTACAAGTACAAAATGAAACTAGAATCAAATTGCAACCTAAGAAAGTATAAAACATAAAAATACAAAAGAAAATTAAAAAAAAAGACTAGAAGTAAAATATGAAACTAAATGGGAATGGAAAGCGACAAAAAAATAAGATATACAAAAATCACAAAAGAAGTTAATACAATCAAAACTACTACTACTACACTACTAGAACAAGGAAGAAAACACTAAAAAAATAAGAAAAACATTAAAATAGGATTTTTTGATAATTTAAAGGCTTCTACAGTAATTTCGGGAGTTTGCAGTAAATTGGTGTAGTTCTCACTAAATTACTACAATTGCAGTAATTTGGTGTTTTTGACTGAAAAATGGCATTTTACATTAATTAAGTGGTAGATGAATGTCATTAAGTTGGAGTTGGTTGGTTTTGTAGTTAGCAGTTTTAGGGTTTGGGCTCTCTCTTGTGTGTGTGCTCGCTTGTGCGTTAGATTTCAAACAAGACTAGTCTCACCTGATTTGAAGCGAATTTGAGGCGCTGATGACTATTTTAGTGAAGGGGTGTCTGCTGGCCCTACTATGGGGCCAAAATTGAGGTTTTAGTGAACTTTCTTCCATTTGTCATTGTAAAATTGCAGTTTTCATTGCACATGGTTATGGAGAAAAATTGGTAATGCAATGACGAGCAAATTGGATGTTTAAAAAGTGATTGAAATTGCATGCAAGTCTCATTTTTAAGGCTTAATGAAAATTGAGTGTTTGGGATAGCATGGTGTGCTGAAATTGTCAATTCAAGCTCAATTTGGGTCATTTTAGGCCTCTAAGGGCATATTTGAATGCAATTCTGACTTAGGAAGTTCTCCTAAAAGGTGCGGAGGGGTGATTTAGTGATTGAGGTAGATTAGGGCTTATTTTTTAGGGATTTAGGAGGGCTAACCTCTTTTGCTTAGGATAAATTAACTAAAAATCTACCAAAATATTAATAGAGTCCATTGCTCAGAGGTGAATTTAGTTTGCTCTTTTGGCCCAAACTTGTAGACAGTTTTTGCCTCACGGTGAAAATCACTCACATATGCCTTAATTATAGAAAGGGAATATTTCATATGGATATTGCAATTAAAGACATGAAAATTATACATTGAAGTCCACAACACATGTACTTAAATACTAAACACCATGTTACCATCTAAAGTTTGTACCAATCTAATGATTTATTAAAAAGAAAAATTGATGTTGATATCACTACTCTGGCACTCTCCAACCCATACATCCAAATGTCTTACCAAGTCCAAGGTAGCATGTAAATAACCAAAGTGTTTATCAAGTAAATTATGTAATTTTTAAAGTTTGAAGCAAATGAAGGTCCCAATCACAAACCTATATTAGAGCATCCAACATCAATTTCATTGAAATGGTTCAATTCCAATACTTTGGCATCTTTTTAAAAAATCATTTTGAAACATAAATCAATACATGTCCTAGATTTTAGAATTTTATGTTTATAATTTTTGGCCCCAAAATGGTGCCACTTTGACTAAATTGCGAGCTAAATTGATATTATAGAAAGTCACAATATTAATCTTTGCATGCTCATTTCACTATCTATCAATTCAATTTTATTTGACTAGGTTATATAACCTCATATAGCTTACTTTCTTGCATATAATTGCAAAAGAATTGCATATGTCCATAGACAAATTGCATAGCATAGTGTATAGCATTAGTGTTTTTCATTGCAATTATTCTCTAAATTAGGACCAAAACATTGAGTGTAAAAGACAGAGTTCTAATAGTTGGAATGTGAAAAAAAAAGAATGAAATGTTAGGATATTGTAGATAGAATGAGCATGCCAAATTCAACTATAACTATTGTTCTAAAGAAGTGGAAGGTCTCCAGTAGCTTAGTCACTGAAAAACCAAGCCATGGGCCTCAAAAGTTTTTAGATTGTGTAATGAGATATTTGTTTTGTTTCATCTCATTAATCAAGATCAAAATCAAACACTGTCATCACAACTTTTAATTTCAAAAAGCAATTTCCTTATTCATATAACAAACTGTACATAAAGGCGGCTAATTGTGGAATTAAAGGGCAAGCTAGTACAAATAGTTGCTTACTTTAGTGAAAGGACTATTGACAAATGTGTGAAGAGGCTAGTTGTGCTTTAAAAGGCCATGACTATTACGAAAGTGGTAGTTAATTGTTGTGCCTTTTAACAATTTGCCCTATAATAGATTTTTTTCTTTTTTTTATTCAAATTAGCTCTTTCAATGCAGTGTAAGGCTCACCCGTGAGTGGATTATTGAATGAGTAATTGTTTATCATGAGAATTTAATATCTAAATCCGATTACAAAATTGTAAATATGTGTTGGGATCATACGAATCAAATTGTGTGTGAGAATCTGAGTAAAAATTGGAATCAAATAAATCGGAAGAATTTGTACAAGAGGAGGAAAAAGAGATCAAGCAAATGAAAAGTTGAAATTAAATTGTCTAGATGTCAAATTAGTACCATTCAAATTTGCATAGTCTTAATTATGTACAGCTTTAGCCACAAATTGAAACCTTTTGAGTCTTCCATGAGCGGACTTCCTAGGAGTTGAAGAATTGAATTATGTAAAAAAAAACTATACTACAAACACTTAGAGTGATTCCAAGAAATTAATGTACAATATGAGCATGTATATGTAGGCTTGGCTTTGGGAACTGCATTTCTCTAAAAAAAATCTAATCTCAATACAAAAAAAAACCCAAAGAAATTAGCCAATTTGCTCTTCAACACTTGCATTGAAAAAAAAAGATTGGAGCAAAGTTATTTGGATTGATGAGTCATCTTTTGAGATTAAAAAGAACTCTTGACAAATTAAAGTATGGTGGAAAGTATATGAGAAATATATATACAATTGTCTGGTGTCATTTTTTAAATTTGGCCAAATGTCTATGATGGTTTAGAATGCCTTCACAAGTTTTGACAAGAGTCCTTTAGTCATTATTCCTCAAGGTGAAAGAGTATTGTCTATTTCATTCATAACATTTATTAGAGTTTAATATTTTATATGCAATTAATCTTATGGAATACAAGCTCATGGAAGATGGTACTCTAGTCCATCAAATTAAATTTTTAGAGAAGTAGAAGCAAGCTTAGAGTATGAAGAAATTAATTTGGCCTACTACTTCACCAAACCTAAATTCCACAAAGAACCTTTGGAAGATAATAATTTTTTTGTTAGAATAGGCTGAAGAACAAGCAAACAATAATACAAACAACCAAGCAGTATAAAATCAAGTATCTCAATGGTAATTATAAGGCTCATTTCCAATATGCCCAATCAAATACAAGTTGTAATTTCAACAAAGGGTGGCAACACTAGATGGTAGATAGTATATATATGAAATCCAACTTGTTATATGATTTTGAATTGTACATGTATATATTTGTTATGATATTCAAGTATACTTTACTACAATTCCAATACAATTTACACTTTGAAAACCTATGCATTTTTGAGCTTGGAAAAATAAAATTGTAAGATTATTGCACCCTATTGTACTAGTATCCTCTAAAAAGTCTTGTAACCCCACTATGAAGCCCTTCAAACTTTTCCTTGTTAACTCTACTTTAAGAGTATCCTATTAAAACTATTCTATTAAATCTATTATTTTATGGAATCTTAACCATCATATGATATTTCAATATTCAAAAATAGGAATTACATTTTTGGTGAATTATTTTATTTGTTTTTCAAGGTCTTACATAATAATAAATTGAAAAATATATATGATGATTTTTTAAGATCTAATTGCACATGTATTTCGGAAATATCATTTTTCACATCATTCATGTTACAAAGGTTCATGCTATGCAGGTAAAATTTTCCTCTATGTGACTTTTAATATATTTTGCAATTTTCTTTCAAACACATTCAAGGAAAAGGAAAGTAAGCTCACGTATTAAAAAAAATTGAACAAATGTTGTCAAATAGGGTATCATTAGAAAGCTATAATATTATAGAAGCCTACTATTACATGAAGCCTACTATTAAATTATATCTTACTCACTAGCAGCTACTTTGCAACAAAGTGGTACATCCACTACTATTGAGTATCTTGACTTGCTCTCATGGCTTCTACTTAGTTTGGTATTGTAAAAATTAACTCAATCTTTGACTTGCTTTTATCTTCTATAGGATTGAGTTCAAAAGAATTTGATGGCCATTCAATGAATTTTACAATATGTCATGGTGCAAAGTTAACTAACACTACTTAGAACTTTACAAAGTTTGTTTATAGAACTAATAGCAAGACAAACATCAATATTTTCTCACAAAACTTCTAGGCTTTATCTAGAGGCAACAATCACTAAAAGCATTTACAAAATAAGGTAGTCTATTCTTAAAGCAACCATTTAAGCCTACCTAACTCATCAATGACAATAATAGATATTTCAAGTAACATATCACCCATTCCTAAATAGGGGTCGCAATTAGAACATGATCACTTTTAGAACAGGCTACCTTAATGTTAATCTTCTCAACTCCAAAGCCAGTTGGAAATCTACTACCTATGATCTCCTACAATGAAATTTTAAAGTGTAGCATTATACTTTTAAACTAAGCTTAGTGTTTCCAAAATCAACCACCTCTCACAAAGAGAGATATTTCTAAACAATGGGATGAGTTACAACAAGGTACATGACTGACCTTGTCCAAGGAAGAAATCTCAATCAAATATCTAAATTTACTTGCTAGAATTATGTTCTTTAGACTTTAATCAAACTACTTGACTGAGAATTAGACATGGGGTTGCAAAACTTTTTCAGGGGATACTATACAATAAGGTTTGTTTCATTTACAAATTGCCTCTCTCAGTCATTCAAACTTTTTTTATGTATATGGAGTATAATTGGTATATTTTGATAAATATAATTATTATATCATCCTTACACAATCCCACTCAAGCCTAGCAAATTTTTGTTTTGGAAAAGCAAAATTCTATTTCTAGTGAATTTTTAAAGCCAATGTCCATGGTTTTATATGATATTTTATTACAAGTAATCCGTGGTGAATTTTTTAAGTTCAAATGTGGATATATGTAAGGAACATCCATATGTACATTTTTCCCTAGGCAAACATCTCCAAAAAAGTTTTATAATTTCTTTTATAGAGATTTCAATGTTAGGTGACAATGCCAAAATGTGGTAAAAATTGATATTTCTTTATTATAATTGGATTTTTCTATTTGCCCCTCATGTGATAACTAATTAGAGACATTTAAGCATGATGATACATTTATGTTGCCAAAATCTATTTAAAATATAGAGACATCTATTTCACAAAGTTTGATCATATAATGCCTCATATTGAACTCTTATTAGGAGCTTGTATTTTTGTTGATGGGGTGTTTTTTAATTTGAAAGATGTACATATGTTCCCTACATATCTATGCAATTGAAATTAAAAAATCCATCATGAAATTTATTTTTTTAATAAAATATTATGTAAAACCTTGAAAATTGACTTCAAAAATTCACTAAAAACAAAATTTTGATTTTTTAAAACTAAAATTAGGTATGCTTGATTGGGATTGTGTTAGAATTGGGTGTTAATAATGCAAGACGAAAAAAAAATTCCTTTACTTTGCAACAAAAATTGGAAGGGCACAAATGGGTAGTTCGTAAATGAAACAGACCTTACTGTACAGTACTGCACCCTCACTCCCATCTCTTCCAACCCTGTGAATATGAGCATGGACGTCAAAGAAACAAAAGGGTGCAACCTAAAAAGAGTGTTGGAACATGGTTCCATCTATTTTGTGCTTCTGATATTGATTCACTTGCACATACTGATAGACTAGCGTACTTATCATGAGCTCTTGCAAGCAGAAGAGTCTAAGTGAGGACTATCAAGCAACACTCGCTACAATTGGAGTGAACTACCATGAAGTCCACCCCTCTGGGAACATATTTACTACAATATCTTTACAAACGATTTTACATCGAGACAGATTATGAAGCAACTTATCTGAAGTGGCTCCACTCCAGAAAAGGGAAAAACAGAAAAATGGACAGCCAGCCACCCCAGTTCTGAAGAAATGGGAACAAAGCAACCAGTAAACGAACAAACAAAGGCTTCTCCTTTTTCCTGCTTCTCCGTCCTAGCTTTGATGATCGCCTTGTCCTACGGACAGGCATCCTCCCACGCCTGTCAGCTTCCAAGTCCTCCCAGCCTCCCATGCTCACACCCTGCCCAGCTTGTTGACTACCCTGTCTTGATACGGGTCTGTTAATATTTGAATCAACATCTGAATAAGGGAAAGGCTCTGCAGGACTGTTATAAGAAGCAGGCTTTTTGTATCTGTAAGGTTGTCCGTTGTCACGTTCGCCACCCCAGCTTGAATAAGCGTCTTCTCTTTCATCAGAGCTGGAGTCGTAGGCTTCCGCTTCGCGTCTTCGCTTCTGAGAAGGAGATCCAGCAACGTCCAAGAATGAACGCCAGAGCTCATTCACAGATGGACCAACGGCTCTCTGAACTGCAGGAAGTGCAGCAAGACCTAACAAAACAACCACAGGATTGCCGAGTAACCAAGGCAAGACTATAAGAGACAGTGGTATTCCCCAGCGCAGCGATGAGAACACCTGGCCCTGCAAAATCTTCTCCCATGTGAGCCAAGTTCGGGCATATGCACAAGTCACTCTTCTGATTGTTCCAAACAGTCCGAGATTTCAAATTTGAGAAGCCACGAAATTCAGTAAAACATTACTTGGTATCAATAGGAAGATTCTGATGCCACTGCTGGAACAAAGAGAACGACTGGTTGTGTTATTCCTAGTACATGAATAACTATTAAAGAGCTAAATCTAAAAACAATACTAGAGGATAAAGTGAACAAGATCTCAAATAATACTAGAGAATTGACTAGTTGGCATGGACAGTACTTCCTTAAGTTTTGTTTACCGAGCTAGAAATCGTAAGAATGCCCAACTGCATTGCATTGTCACTAATGCACCCAAACAGTTCAAACTCTGATTCTATAATTTGACCTAAATACGAATACTGACATTTCAAGCAACCAAAATAGTCAGTTGCAGACTACTTCTGGAGAAAGAAACATCAGAATAAGTTCCCAACTTACGGATTTCGTGTTACCATACTCCTCCTCGTCTTCGTCGTCTTCCTCCTCGTCCTCCGTTTCCCCATCATCATAGTCGTATTTAGGTTTCCACCACGGTAGCTCCTCTTCTGGTTTGGCCTTCTTCTCTTCCTTTCGGTTCTCTTTGGGGTTAAACGTCCATTCCTTCTTAGGCGTCAACCAGTCAGGAGTCGAGGCCGATTGAGAAGACGACTCTCTGCCATCTGAACGATTTCTGTTCTTCCTGCGAACGCTCTCCACATTTGAATCCCAAAGTGGATTCATCCCAGACCCATCGCCTTCGCTATCACGTTCAGGCCTCGAGCTCTGGTACCTCTCCCTTCCTGTCGTACTCCTTCCCCCTGAAGCCCTTGCGATTACATTGTACTTCTCCCTCGGTATGCATGTCCAATTAAAAGGCCTTGATCCTAGAGAATGTATGCTGTACAACCTACAAAAGCTCATGGAGACAAAAGAGGATGTCTTCAATCCTTCACTGATTCTGCATGATCTCAAACCAAACCCTAGCACCAGCAACTTAGCCGAAGAACGCTGTTCCACAAGTCTATATCAAACACCTATCAAACTATCTCCAACCGCGCGGGCGGACCCGTGCAAACCCTAGCCACGAACTTCAAA
Source organism: Climacium dendroides (assembly GCA_950106755.1). Taxonomy (NCBI): domain Eukaryota; kingdom Viridiplantae; phylum Streptophyta; class Bryopsida; order Hypnales; family Climaciaceae; genus Climacium; species Climacium dendroides. The sequence continues at coordinate 27,821,211 of OX467086.1, forward strand.
ACACCCTGCCGATGCAACCGCAGCCACGTCACAAACCCAATAAAATCCCTCCTGACTTCCCCCAAATGCGCCAAATTCAACTACCTCCCTGATGCACAAATACACAGTAAGGGTTTGGTAGTCAATTGCTTGATTCCCACATTGCTTTTCCAATCACGCAGACTAGAATTCAAATTCTAATTCAAATTCACAGTTTCCAGTCGCTTGGGATTAGGGCTAAAGCGTGAGTCCACAGCAATGAATTTCTCAGGAAAGAGGAGGGCATCTTCCACTTCCCCAACCACAAGCTCATCGACTTTCGTCACGGAATTCCAACTACCCCGGATTCAACTGAAAACTTCGCAGCTGACCAGGGGGAATCGGCGAAGCGCACAAAGCAAGCAGGCACTTCCAAGTGAAGAGCAAAGAGAAAATAAAACACGTGAAGAGCGTGAAAGACACTAGACCTCCGAAAGGATGGTGCGTTGCAATTTTAAGGAATCCAAGCTCACCGCAGCAGAGAGGACAGGGGCGGATTTGTGCCGGGGACCCCAATCGCACATGTAGGCCACAGAAATGGCGACCACTACCCTTCATGAGGGCCGCATTCGGCACATACAAATTAAGTAATTTTTGTCCAAAACCATTAAAATGGAAAAGTGGCTTAGGTAAAATTGCCTCTTTACATTCCCAAAGGAAATTTTACACGTTCAATTCAACAAACACAAATTATATCTAATGGAAAAAAAGAGGTAAAAATAAAAATCAACCGTTTCGTGAAGGATCCATCCATTAGGTTAGGCTATTTGTTTGTTTTGGTTGTTACAGTGAGATTTCATGGATTGTGTGTCCCTCAATCATGTTCTTGGAAAGCTCTCCACGAAGAGGGGTGTACAAGCTTTGCTTTGTGGCATTTGGACATACAATGTGAAAGTTATTGAATTAATTTTAATTTTAAAATAAATTCAATCCCTAAACATCAAGAATCTTTTCTAAAATTGACGATTTGGGAAAAATCATTATAAAGTAGTACTTGGAAGAATAGTATTTGGAATTGGTATACAAATGAAAAATTTATAAGTTTTGAATTTTAAATTCCATCTATACAGGCAAATTTACCAATGTTATCACCAATATTTTCTTATGAATTTTGAAAGGAAAATTTTAAAATTCCTTCAAATTTTCATTACTAACAAAATATTATCATTTTTGGAGTAAAACTTGTTGGAATGGATTTGGAAGAAGGTTCTTTTGGCATGGTGATTTTTTGGAATTTTTGTATTCTTTACATCTATGAACTCATTTTTGCAAATCTAGTTTTGAATGCAATTTTGGTTTGGTCAACTACTTGACATACTTCCGCATTTGTAATTTTAGAAAAATACTAGCAGTTGGTGCTTGCTATGCTACGCATTCACCATTAGAATTTCATTAAAAAAATTTATGTATTAGATAGAATGAAGAGCAAGAATTTCAAGCATGCCTTATTTTAGTAGGTATGCTTGAAATTTTAGTAGTATGAATGTATTCTAGAAACACAAAATCCAACTGATAGAAAGGATAGGAACTTGATAAAGTATCACTGCAAATTAGAATGACTTTCATCCAAGCATCAATGAAAAAGAAACAAGAATATAAATTTGTTCATTGTCCAAATTTGGGACATTGGAGTGCTCTAGGGTTAACTATAGCAATGGTCCAAGGCACACTAGTAACAATTAAAAAGACATGTCATCATTTTTTAGTATAAGTTAGTTGATTTTTGAGTCTATATTCTTCTCTTTTAGATTCAATTTTAATATTTAGCCTCAAATTTTACTATCACAATTTCTAAATTCAAAATGAAACATTCGCACAAATCCAAATATTTTTGCCTTGTGACATTCGCATAACATTTTTGAGGTACAAGATATTTCTACACTATGACAACGTAAGGAATAACTTTTAGTAACCTACAATTCATGGGTAAGCTAAAATTCAAGATTTTTAAGTTATTACTAGGGGTTGGCGCTTGCTATGCTACGCATTCATCATTAGAATTTCATTAGAATTTTTATGTATTAGATAGAGTGTAGAGCAAGAATTTCAAAAAATCTTCAGATAAAAATTACTAAGATCTTCATATAATTTTTTTAATAAATAGGCATATATTGAAATAAACAATATAAATTTAATAAATGATTAATGAAATATATGCAATGATGAATATGGTAAAAGATACACATACATTGGAATGCATTAGAAATTTAACTCAATTGTTACAAACAATGGCAACCCAAATAGAAAGCTTTAAAGGAAAAACCTGTAAATCTCAAAAGCTTCATGAACAATTTAATTCAAAGCTCACAAAAGTACGAAATCATAGAAATGCAAAAGAAGTATAAAGCCAAGAAAAGCAATGGAATTGCTACTTTTATAATATCACCGTATTGATCTTCTTTAATATCACCTCAATTGCAATAACTATATTATTTCTATAATATCACTCTTTGTAGAAAGTGATATTACAGAGGTGATTGTGAACTACTATTCTATTTCAGTAATATCACATTGTGTGAAAATATGATTTCTATATATACATGATTGGAAATATTTTTATAAAATAATTAAAATAATTATTTTAAAAACTTATCAAAGTCATTATCATGCATTCTATTCAAATATATCAAATTTTTACTAATATGTGATATAATGAATGTGTAGCATAGCAAACACGAGCCCCTAGTATTAATGGTAACATTTGTGATATTACAAAGGGACTTATGATTTTAGTAGTATGATAATATGACTAGTGGTTGGCGCTTGCTATGCTACGCATTCACCATTATAATTTCATTAGAGTTTTTATGTATTAGATAGAATGTAGAGCAAGAATTTCAATAAATCTTTAGATAAAAATTACTAAAAATCTTCATATAATTTTTTTTATAAATAAGCATATATTGAAATAAACAATATAAATTTAATGAATGATGAATGAAATACATGCAATGATGAATATGGTAAAAGATACACATACATTAAAATGCATTGGAATTTGACTCAATTGTTACAAACAATGGCAACCCAAATAAAAGAATTTAAAGGAAAAACTTGTAAATCTCAAAAGCTTCAAGAACAGTTTAATTGTTGTGAAATCCAAAATCAATTCAATCTAATAAATTTCTCAAATCATTTGGTAATAGCAATAGGAAATTGAAATTAGTAGCTCAAAGCTCACAAAAGCATAAAATCATAAAAATGCAAAAGAAGTTTTAAAAACTTATCGAAATCATTATCATGCATTCTATTCAAATATATCAAATTTTTACTAATATGTGATACAATGAATTTGTAGCATAGCAAGCACAAGCCCCTAGTATCAATGGTAGCATTTGTGATATTACAAAGGGACTTATGATTTTAGTAGTATGATTATGAAAAGAGCCTCAATTCATGAGAAAAGCATAAATTCAAGACTTTCAAGCTATTATAAAAAGAACCTAAATTCATAGCAAGGATCCTTTATTTTGAAGTTCAAGAATGTTATACAATACAAAATTTTAGTTATTTTATAAAGATGAGAACCCCTTGAGCTTCAAGCCTTGCTATCCATTCTAGCTTCAAGCCTTTCTATCCATATTATTATCACTCGGTTTGCTACTATTTTTTGCAACTAAATATGAAAGGAATTTTTTCAATTTATTTTTCACAAATAAAATCATATGTTTACTACAAATCATGAGATTTTCAAATTTGGGGGAGAAAATTTAAAATTATTGTGAATTTTTGTAAAAAAAAATGAAAAAAAAAATGAAATACACAATATAATTTTAAAAATCTGAAAATTTCACCATAGATGTATATCATAGTTTATAGCATCATGGTATGAATCAAAGTTACCATCAATCATTTCAAAATAAAAAAAATCAGCAATATAGTTCATATTGCTATAAAGTATTGAAATTTATAATTTTTTCAAATTCAAATAGAAACTTTCTTTAATAACCTTCATTCCATTAGTTGAACTCAATTTTTTTTTAAATCATTTTTATGGCTAACATTCACACCAAAAACAAATAACAAGAGATGGTCAATATACATGACAAGAGTGATTTGTGGATTAAGCATCTTCTTCTTTGAAATGGTCAATAATACCATAATGAGGAATTTGCAGTAGTATTCACTGAAATTCTACTATTCAAGCATCCCCTCCAAATGGATGAAAAACAATTTTTTCATCCGCTTGGCTCCAGTTGGCCCCCACGATCTCGTCGAGTTGTACGGCCCTGTTGCAACTGGGCATTCGGTGGAATCTCAAATCTGCAAAGATCCCGGTGGTGAGTTGGACCGTGGAAGCTTCCAAGAGATTCTAACTCGAGGTTCTGATTGGGGTTGTAGACTGGCAGGCATCGGAGCATGGACTATACAGTACTGGGAGTAGGTAGATCATTTGAAAATGTTTCCTTAGAGCATCAGCACCCGGGAGGCATTTTGCAGGCTGATTTGGCCTAAAAAAAATAGGCTCAGTCAGGCATGGAGGCTAGGTGGGAATGGCCGCCCCACCCTTTTAAGAGGCCATATGTCATTCCAACCAGAGTCAGAAAACAGAAATAGTTACAGTATTCTTGGACACCATTGATGGAGATCGGAAATGATATTTCACTGGAGGTGACAGAGGGAGCTTGATGGTGAAAAAACTCGGTGTGAACCACTTGTCAAAATCATGGTGAGCAATGCGACTTGTCTTTTCCTGTTTTGCAAGCCGAATTGAAGCCCCCAGAACCACCCTCATATGGAGTCCGAAGTTCATTTCCAAGAGGTGCTTCTTAAGAGGCCATCCGTTTTGGAGGACAGGTGGTGATGCTCTTACCTTGAAAACTCAAAAGTGCTCCACAATTCAAAGTTTCTAGAAAACTACTTTAGGTTAAACATGTTCTACAAAGTGATATCAATAAGGTGAAAATGCATGAATTTTACCCCAAAAAAACACACAGAAACTTTTTATTTGTCACACTTGATAAAATTTGCAAATTTTGAATTTATGTTTGCAATCAAAACACCCAAATTAGCTTGGAGTGGTTGAGAGTATAGTACCCTAAATACAAAATAGTATTTTTTTTAAATTTTTTACCTTTACTTTTATTCCAGATAATAGAAAAATTGACCCTTTTGGTCCCACTTCATGGGATGGGTTTAGCATCTTGGTTACTTTAGTGTGCCCTTATTTCCTTATTTTATAATTCATACAAAATTCAATAACTTTCACACCCTAGGTTCAAACATTACAAAAACAAAGCTTGTGCACCCTTCTTCATACAAAGCTTTTTGACTATACTAAGAATGCGAGTGGGGATGCACAATCCAAGAGATCTCAATGTAACAAACAAAACACCAAACTCAAGGTATGGATAGGAGTGTACCAAACTCTACATGCAACTCGAAATGGATTGAAATAACATTATTTTCAGCAAAAAATCCCAAACATTTCATCCAACCAAAAGATTATTTTGGGATAGAAGGAGTGTTATTCTCCTTGCATGGTCTATCTTTTGCCAATGTGGCACAATTCTAAGATCTAGTTGGTCGAGGTTAGATGGCCCATTTGTAGTTCACTTGGTTGTTGTTCAATCTTAGGCTAATTAGATTCACCATTTACTTGTTGCAATAAAATGGTAAATCAAAGAATTTTTCAAATGTATTTTGATCGAATCATTTTTGAGTTAAAAACAAAACCAAACATAATGAGTGGTCAAAGAAAAAACATAGTGGACAGCTACAATAAAGTATGAATGAGCCACATCCGATTATTAAATGTAGGGAGCTTTAGGGTTTTATTAATGCATGTTCAATTTCACAAGTATTGATAAATTCCAATGAGTGGTATTAAGGTAACTGCATCTAATTGTGATCCCTTTTTGAATTGACCCCCCATATATTCTTGCTTAACACTTAAAATTTTAAGCCATGTGTCAAGGTGTTTAGGATCTTGATTTTGTAAGTTACAAAGAGTTGAAGCTTAGAAAGATATGAGTCATTTTCAAACAAAATTAACCTTAGGATCTTATAGAAGACAAGTCGTTATCATCTCTATAAAGTTTGGTTTCAATCCAAGTCATAAATTGCAAGATTATAACATAAAAGTGAACAATACTTCAAAGATATCAATGTTTTAGCGTAGCTAAAATTAAGCTTTGATTGGATCTTTTTCTAGCTCTTTTGAACACATAACATTTTAGAAAGTTGGCATCCTATTCTTGTTCTCAAGGTAACCAAGTTCCACATGTATGGAAACAAGTCTTGCATTTTTAAGACCAATAATGAGTGAAAAAATGGTCTTGCTATAGTGATCATTTCATTGTTAAATTTGAGAAATTATGAGATAAATGGAATATTTGACACAAATCAAGCCAATCAAATATCAAATATAGTAGAATGAAAGAATACAGACACAAAATAGAAAAAAAATTAAAAACAACTCAAATCCGAGTGCAAGATGTATATTCCAATGGTTGTTTGTACCCACAAAGATTGAGTAGAGTTAACAAAAGGAGTAGGCAATGCCACTCCAAGTTTAATCTACTATTGGGTAGCTCATTGAAAAAGGCCATGAATAGTATAGGCAAGGAATCCATTAGAATTCCAAGCATCATCATTATTCAACCTCATTATTCTTCCACTTCAAATGACTTTCAATGTTTTTTTCTAGGATGTTTCTCATAGAGTATGTCATGCATTGCATCTAAAAGTGTGCCCAAAATCTCCAACCGCTTCTCTTTGAAACACAATGGGCAATATAGTTATGACTCTACCGCCCATGAACATATGCCTCCACCTCAATGGTCAAAATTCTTCCATCAGATGTTTTTTTTATTACAACCTCTAAATTGCCCATGCTTTAGATATTTTTTGTAAATTCAATAGTGAATATTCTTCTAAATCTGAATACACCACTTGATAACTAACTTGATTATCTTGAGAATGAATCCAAGTTTAAGTAACTCTACATACTCGTGAAAATCTTGCTCCATTAGTCCCCAAACTAGATGAACTTGTTTCTTCATTGGCATGAAAACATCAATTAGCTTGCGAAAAGGGATAGTCATTAGATGTTTTTTCACACCTCTATAAGATTGTTTTGGGGCTATTCCTATTGCTGTGAACCATGACAATATAGTTAGCACCTCTAAGCTTTAATCGTCAAGTACTATCTTTGAGCTTGAATTGTTAGAGGACATTATACGTAAACAAATTAATTTATACCATCTTCAATATAACTTACAAATTATCTTCCCTAATGTACCCAATTTCTCCAATTCCTTCACTTCATTCTTCAATCATATGTTTTTAATGAGAGGTTCTCATTAAGAATTGAAGATCATATGTATTCAATGGTCTTATTGTTGTAAATATGATTGATTAAGTGTAGCCAAGATTCAATTCAACAAAGACAACTACTCTTGAGTTGAAGTGTTTGCTAAGTCAAAGTTGTAGGAAGTTCCTAAAGACATGATTTAGCTTCTAGGCTTCAACCTATCAATCATATACTTTATCATTTTTAATATGAATATTTTTATAAATGTTGTTATAGAACAAATGAACTCAATCCTTGTTGGAAAAAAGTTATAGAAATTCTTCAAAAATTACAACAAAAAATTACCACAAATCACCTTGCTAGTGACCTCTAAAAAAACCATGAGTGGGGTTCTCTACTTTTCAACACTCCTTAAACCGAATGCCCCACTCCTTTATAAGCCAAATTTTGTTTTTCAAGACTAGTAGTAATGGCCTTAGAGCATTATGACCAAGCTACAAAATGGATGGCTTTCATGGCCTAACTTGCAAATTTAGCCCCACTAGACCCCAAAATACATGAATTTTTCGCTCCTCTAGCCCCCAAACCTCATGTGGCCTACAAAATGGTGTGTGTGTGTGTGTGTGTGTTTAAGCCAAAGCCTTTGGTTTGTAAACCATGTATGATTAAAAATCCCACAATTTCCCTTATAAATGGATTACAAATCAAGGTGAATATTTTTAGAATTATGGTGGCTACAAAGTGGCTTTGAAATGCAAAAAAATAGCAAAAAAAGTTGCAAAAAACACATATGAGGCTAAATCTCCTTCTACCAAAATGCTTCTTAGTCACTCATAACTTCTTGGATTGATTTGAAATTTTAGCCACACAAACTAAACTAATATGCACAACTTTATCAATTTTTAAAATTAGAAATGAATGTTGTATGAAAAAAAAACAAGTTGGAGAAGTTCATAGTAATCCAAAAATGTCAAGATTTTGAACTTTGAATTGCTCCCAAACATTTAAGACAACTTGGATTGACATGAAAGTTTTACCACGATAACTAAACTTTATGGGGAACATAACCCAACAGGCATTGGATAAAGGAGATACAAGTCCCCCAAAGTTGCAACCATGAAATGTAGTTTGGTGAACTCAAATTGAACCTCTAAACTTTGATTGGCTTACAAAAAAATCCATCCATCTTGGATTGATGTGAATATTTTACCACACACACTAGAAGAAAGAGGACAAATTTTCCAACACGTGTTATTGAATTCGGCTATGGAATACAAAAGTTACAATACTTTGAATTGGACTTGAAACTATGTAAAGACACTTTTGGTCCCTTGGACGGTGACGGGTGAAGAGGCCATGGGGATGGCCCACTTTTGTACAACCCCCCCCAGATGCCCCACCCCTTTTCTTCGGCTTGTTTTTCAAGCCCCGTGATGCTCAAGTAGTGTAGTGTAGTGGGAACAGGTCTTCCAGACGAGTCCAGCTCTCAGCAGTCACAACTGGCTCCGTCCAATGCAGACAACTTGACTTTGACATAACTTAAACTTAAGTTAAGTTATGTAGAGAATCATCGAGACTGAGTGCCACCAACAACTACTGTAACTTACAGTAGTAACCTACTGCACCTCCAAGTGGGTCCCCTCCATCGACACGCGTCATCACCTATATACCCCCCGGAAAAAAATCCAACGGCTGCAAACAATATAAAAGTCCGCACACGCCCAACCCCCGCCCCCCGGCCCCCCGGGCCCTGCAATTCAGACCGCTGAGCGCCCTAATGTAAGTCTCTCTCCGATCTCTCCTTCGCTTTCACTGTTCGCTTCCGTTCCTGCCATCGCTGGTGCCTTTCAGTCTTGCCGCATCTCTCGGGCACCATCCTTTTTCCCGTGCAGTGGAGTCCCTGGCATCATCAGCTTCAGTTGCTTGCATAAAGCTGAGCTTGGGGGTTTGGTGTCTGGACGCTTCGCCAGGACCGGGACACCTGCCCTGTGGTGGGGTTTCCTTGTGCGCTGGCCTTTCCGGGAGATTGAACCACTTCGGGTGTTCAGTGGCGGCTTGACGTGGGGGGTTTGGAGTAGCGTGGTGGCATAACAAGTATCTGAATGCACTTGTGGAGAAAGAGAGAGAGAGAGAGAAAGAGAGGAGCACGGGCAGGTGTTCGTTGCACGGAGTGTTGTTGTGTATGTAGGGTGTGGAGGTGTTTGTGGGGTGCCAGATCGTAAGTATTGGAAGCGGAGGTTGAGTCGCCTGGACGGTCAAGGCGTATGTTCGACTGCTGTGTGTGGGTGATGACGTGAGAGTGCGTTGGAAGGGGATTTCGAGCCTGGGTTGGAAGGTTTTGTAAACTGGGTCCTTCGGATTGTGGGGATTCAGCCCTCCCTGGGGTTGAATTTGATAAGTGGATGACCGACAAAGCGGCCCCCGTCGGAGGGCTCGCAGAGGGGGAGTCCAGTTCTTTAATGCTGGCGGTCGCTGACGAGAGAGGGTGCAGGCGCTCGGATCACAGCTTGCGCCTGAATATTTGCTTCGTCAAGGAGCCAGGCTGATTTGACTACGGGAGGAAGAAGCAAAGGTTTGGGAAGTTGTTAGCGACCTGCGGGCTCGACGCGGAATTCGCAAATTTCAATTCAATCGTGCAATTCTATTAGTCACGATTTGTTTGAATTTATTGACACATTTGTAGGTCTGACCGGTACTCCTTAAGTATCTATTGACTATTTTTTCATTTGAAAATTTAAAAAATTCGTGAAACGGAATACACGATGGACACACAACAGTCAGGTTATGACTTGGCTTCGGCCCTTGTGGGTGCGCCTCCGAAGTTAGAGGCAGAGAGGGCGTCATTGCAAGATGTCGTGCTCGGATCTACTCCCACCTATGTGAAGCAGCTGATTGCGGGAGGTGTCGCGGGGGGGTTATCAAAGACCGCTGTAGCCCCTTTGGAACGTGTAAAAATTCTGTATCAGGTTAGATGCTACTCCTCTTCCTGAATTAGGTCTTTCAGAACCGCAATTCTTGGGATGAACTAGAAAGACCGAAGTCTTGCATGAAGGTTCAGTTGCTGGTTGAAGTCAAAGCTCGAGTTAAGAAAATCCTCAGAAGTTTCTAACTGTGTCTTCCGCTTGGCAGATTAAGCATGGAAACTTCCAATCTATGGGATTATTTCGATCCCTTTCGTGCATTGCGAAATCAGAAGGTCTTCGTGGCCTGTACAAGTGAGACCCTGACCCATCTTTCTTCTGTGCTTATAATGATTGGAGCTAGGAGTATTATTGTTTCTTTGCTCATTTTTGGACCATAAGATGATGTTTTGGGTAACTACGTGATCCGTCATCTATGTTTTTGGTATAGAGAACCACCATGCTTGGTTCTTACATCGTTATTATTGTGTCCAGAGGAAATGGAGCTAGCGTATTGAGGATCGTCCCCTATGCGGCACTCCATTTTTCTGCGTATGAGCAGTACCGTTATTGGATTATCGATGGAGTCCCCGCTGCAGGAACTGGACCTATTATCGACCTGGTGGCTGGCTCTCTGGCTGGAGCGACTGCAGTTTTGTGCACATATCCACTGGATCTTGCCCGAACTCGCCTAGCATATCAAGTGAGTAAATCAATCATGGCTCTCTAATTCTGATTTTTTGCCGACTGTTTAGTGTGTTCGTGGAAAGAAATCACAAACTGTCTGTAATCTCAGTGTTCGTTTTTTTGTTAAGAATTTGAATATTGAAGTCCTTGCTTGGTATACTTTTTCTGATGCACACAAGCATGGATGTCAATGTGTACATCTTTCATCCCTCAGGTCGGCGGTTTAGGAAACCCATCTACTGGTGGATCTGTTCTTCCCACACCATACAAAGGCATTAGGGATGTCTGCACAAGGGTCTTCCAGGAGGGTGGCGTCCGAGGCCTGTATCGTGGAGTCTGTAAGTGTAGCTCGACATGTACTCGGACCTTTTGTTTTCTTTCTGGTTGATATGCACTGGCTTTGTATTCCAGTACATCTGTGCCCATTCTGCCTGATCGTCTCTTCCAAGTGATGTGGTGGTGAGGAATTTGTTTGCACTTTTATCGGCCAATGAAATTAAATTGCATATTCGGCTAATGTGCAGGTCCCACAATATGGGGTATACTACCGTACGCAGGATTGAAGTTCTTTGTTTACGAAACATTGAAAGGAAACTTGCCTGAAGATTCACGTTCTTCCTTATCTGGAAAGTTAGTTTGCGGAGCTGCGGCAGGCGTCGTGGGTCAGACTCTCACATATCCTCTGGACGTCGTCCGCCGTCAAATGCAGGTATATTTTCTCTATCGTGTTTTTCTTTGAGGCTAATTGATTGTGACATGTGGAAGAGATAGTTGCATTGAAAGTGCTTTTACTTGTCTAATCTCTTGCATTAGAAGCCGTGGATCTCTCATTTGTGGCGTAGTACCTGCAAATTTTGGAAACATGCTTGTGAACCGTGATCATATCAGTGAAATTTTGGGGTGCTGTATTAGCACTTGGCTGTGATGTCCCCTAATACTAATTGTTTTCAATTGTTCAGGTGCAATCTGAGAATGCTCTTGTAGGTGCGCAGTACAAAGGGACTCTCGATGGTCTCATCAGCATCGCTCGAGGGCAAGGGTGGAAGCAACTATTCGCTGGGCTTGGCATCAATTACATGAAGGTGGGCACATGTCTTCGAATCTGCGTCCTGAGGATTAAATGAGAAATAAAGCAACTTGTCTTTATTAAATGCTTCTTTTTTTTGGTAATCAACGGCTGGTTGCATCTTCTGATTGTATGTATTGAATTTTTGCACACTGAAAAGTTTCTGAATTTGATGCCGGTGTATCGTTGTTGTATTTCATAACTGAAGAGTCAATCTGTTTATTGCAGTTGGTTCCGTCTGCAGCAATTGGATTTGCGGCGTACGACAGCCTCAAAAATACTCTACAGGTCCCTCCTCGTGGATCCTGAATCACAGTTTTTACAAGTTATCTTAGCAAATTTGAGTTGGAACAAATTCCAGGTCTTCAAAATTCATCGCTCTATTCCGAAGTCGGAGAACTTGTTAATTCATGAGAGAGCTTAGCTTCGTAAGAGTGGGGCCTTCGTCAGGAGGCAATTCTATTGATGATGGCTTCTCCATACTTGAACGCTGCAATTATGTTCTTTTCATTGGATATTGAAGCAATTTGTGGATGAAAATTGAATGTGACTTTATCTTAAGATGCATTTTCGTACTCACTAGTATTTAGGTTTTTCCACGACAAGACATTTTCACAACTCTCTAAGATTGTGACCAAAATGTAGAGTCTCGGTTCATGGGAGACTAGGGCTGATTTGGGGTACGCCTGTTTTCAGTCCTTTACCAACTTTACACAATGGATAATGTTCTAATTCAACAACAGGAACCCTGGCCTACTTGTATGCACCACAATATCAAGTGGACAAGGCATTGGGACCAAATGTTGAATGGAATGGAGGGACTCTTGACTGTTGGAATTTGACTAAGTTGTCGCTTTTTTTTTATGAACTGTCTTAATTTTCCCTTACCTGTGTTTTTCATTCTGGTTCTAATCTCCCAGTGAATTTCTCTCTTTATGCAATTAAAATAATTAGGGTTCAAGGTTTAGAAGAATATTTTAGTTTAGGATTTAGAATACTCTTTGCAGAGCACAGTTTATATTGTGGAAATACATTTGCAATTTTAGAGTGTAATTCCTTCAGCTCTTTTTTTAATCCAAAATGGTTTCGAGTGTTTTGGGCATCTAGGGTGAAGTATCAGATTTTGTTTTCTTTCTCATTTTTTTGAGATTGGAAATTCAAAGCACCGTCTAGGGAATTTAACTCTTAAAGAAGATATGTTATTTTTTTGCTTTTTGACCTCCAACTTGTGCATGTGCAGTTGAACATAGTTTTACTTTGAAAATTTGTATACAATACTTCTTTCTAATTTAACCCCTAAAAGCCCAAGGCCTTTTGGGATTTGATTGCCTTACTAAGGTAGAAATCTCAATTTGATTGTTGCACCTTTCAAATGCAATTTGTTGAATTCAAATTGAATCTCTAAACTTTGATTGGCTTACAAAAAAATTAATACGTATTGGATTGATCTAAAATTTTATTAACTTAAACAAGAAGAGATTGATCTAAAATTTTTATTACTTAAACAAGAAGAGAGAGTGCAAATTTTTCAACAAGTTTTATTGAATTTGGACATTTTATAGAAAAGTTACAACACTTTGAATTGGACTTAAACTATATGAGAACATTTTTGGTCCCCCGGGGCGTTTAGGGGTTAAGATTCTGCAAATCCAAAGTCTTTTGATCTTTTTGCAATGTAGAATTTGAGGTATGGGGTTTGAATGTTCAACAAAGTTACACTACCAAACGCTCAAGTACTCAAGTAACTTGAAAAAAAGCATTATGTTGTTGTTTGTTCAATCACATCTTACACATACATTGTTTTTAGACCCTATGTTCTTTAGGTGAATATATCAATCAATAATAAGATTTTACAATTATAATTTTTAAGGAATGAATAAATATTGATTTATATCCTATTTTTATAAAGTAAACTTTTTTTAGCAATTTCAAAGAGTATCTTCTAATTTCTAATCTAAGGAACTTTGGAATTAAATTAAAATACAGACTTGTACAAAGATTGAAATGTTACTCCATGCATACACTCAATGATTCATATTTTTCTATGGAGGTGGATTTCTTTGGATTCTTTTTCAAATTTTCAAAAAGCTTGTTCAACTAAGGTCCGGCAATTTCCTACAAAGAGAAAATTAAATGGCTACTTTAGACTATGAACCAAGAATCAAACAATTCTATTGGTTGATAGTCAATCTTTAATTTATTCATAGCCTTGTTTAGGGTAGTTGGAATCTTTAATAAGTTCTAAAAAAGGGAAAATCTTGACCCAAAGTTCCAAGAAAAATATCTTATCCAAAAAGTGCAATTTTTTTCTTGTTTAATATTCACTTTTAAAAGTTGAGTTAGATCATTGGACTTTGAGTACTATTTTGACTCAACAATGTCGATGTGCAAGCATGAAAATGCAAGCATGTAAGCCTTGAGTATATGTATAAATATCTTACAACCATTGAAGGTGGTTATAATACAAATACCTATAATATAGTTATACTATAATTATATAGTAGAAGGTTTTTGTAATTCAAACTCCTATAATATAGGCACATAGTCTTCTAGGCTCATGAGCCCACGCTCTTGAGCTCACATAATAGTAACCCTCATTTTAACTCAAGTTTTGCTCTTGATTTAGCAACAATCAAAAATATCCTTTAGAATAGTTTAGGAGTAGAAATGTTCGATATATAGTATTTCTAAGTTTAGATTTTAAAATGAAATGCAAAACTTGAACATTTTGAAAATCCATAATTATCTAATTTTTTTTATTAGAAATTAGAAATAGATGAATCTTTATTGTTGTTAATATGAAGATGAGTCTCTAATCACAATGTGTGAATTTTTCAACATTAGAAATAGCTATCCACATCCTTCAAATAGAATTGAATGTCAAAATAAATTGTTCTATAATGCAAAGAATCTTTCTTTGGAGACTTTTTGACATTTCACTAGAAGATGAGATATACTTCTTTAGCATTCTTGGAATTTTAATTGAAGTGACCACAAACACTTTATTTATGGCCATATTCTAAAATGTATGCAATTTGAATATTGAAGATTCTAATTGGTTTTAGAAAAAATTTGTATTAGAATTTTGAAAATTTATATTTCATTCATATGATGTCAAAAAATAGATACTAAAGATGTGTTTCTCAAAAAATTTAAGGGAGTTTAAAAATACAACCATTCGTAGATGTTTTTAGATATACATACCTTATTGAGATAAGATATAATAGGCAAAGGTAATAGGGAGAGGTAGTCTTTTATGTAAAGAAATCATATCTATTGATGTCGACTTCAAAAGAATCATATGTATTATATGATTAATAAGTTTGGGATAGGAGCTCTAGTATGGAATAGTTGGGTAGTAATAGTATTCATCTCTTGAAATGTACACGATTTGAACATTTTACTTTTTCACTGCATCAACAATGTAAAAATAATTCATATTTCAAGAAGTGGACACTTTTAGTGACCATTAAATTTCAACTTCAAAAATTCATAGAGAGCATTTTTTCCAAACATTGAGCATGCTAAATTCTTGATCATATTGAAAATTCATTCCCCATAATACAAAAATTAGGCCAATATAGTATCTTTTGTCACTCACTCCAAGAAATTCCTTAATTCATATTATTAGATTGAAAATCACCTACATTATTAAACTTTGTTTTCAAACCATTCCATAGGATCTATTTAACTAATGTAACCGATGATCAAAGAAAACTAACTAAGTTTGCCTAAGTGTATTTCACAATTAAAATGTTGATTTGCTTATAACATGTCAATCAAATATCATCACTTTCAAGGTCCTTGAAGGAAAGGGGCATAAATCGGTAGCCATCTCCAACATAGAATTTGTTCTGAAACTCCACCCAATGCAATCTCAAAGCATGCAAGAAAGCACTAAGAGACTCCATTATCAGGAGTACAAGAATAGTGACCAATGCAAACATGACCAATCCAATGACCCTTACAAAAGGATTTGCATACCTGCCAAATGCAACAACTAATTTACATTATTAATGCCATCCTTAGTCATGAGACAAATTAATATGTCCATTGAGAACTTAAAAGGCCTAAGAAGATATTAAGATTTGCACATACAATGTATAAAAGAAAGAATGATTCAACTCTAGGAGAAAAGTTAAGGAACTTACGAGAATGAAAGTAAGAGGAATTTTTCAAAAAACACAGCAGAAAGTTGTGCATGAGCTAGACTGCATCCACCAACATAAAATTTAGATAATCATAGTGTATTGAAGTCTTGGGGAGGCCACTTACAAAACATTTAACATACTGTGCAAATCAATTGAAGGTATTATTAATTGTTTCATAGCTAACTTTTGTAAATATTTATAAGATAAATACACCCTAAATAATTGTCAATCTTGTGTTTTAAAATAAGAAGTGATATATAAACAAGTGACTCATAAAATATTGAACATAAGTAGAGAAAAACTTCCACTCATAATGCCACATGCTAATGTTTCACTAATTAATTGATCAACTTGAGGTCTTCTTTGTAATTTATAAATTTTCATTGATTGATTGGTCAAATAACAAGCATTTCACACAAAAGATAGACTCATACATGTACAAAGGGAAGTTTAATGTACAACAACAAGTATCAAAATACCTTAGCACATAGAGAAGTATGATATAATGTTGTTTCAAAGAAAAAATTATATGTGTACTTATTAATATTGAGTGGAACAAAAGACAAATTACAAGTTGAGAAGATTTCAAAAGGTTAGGCAAAGTATGGTACTAAGTGTAGGTGTGAGTCACTTCCTAACAAACATTTATGATTGAACTTTAATTTAGTGGCACTATGAATATTATGTAACTCGTAATCTTCATCTAATACTCAAGTTAATTCAATTTTTGCAAGTCACACTAATTGTTTTATATTGCATTATTCTATTAGAAAATATTTTATTTTTTTATTACTTCAATAAATATTTAGAAATGAAGTAAATATCTTCTTTGTCCAAAAATCATTAAAACTTTGAAAATAAAATTTGTTCTAGAAAAAAAATGCAATATAAAACTTTTGGTTAGCAAATTTGGATGCTAATTGATGCATCAATTTGCTATATAAACTTGTCTATATATCAAATGTTTGAAAAATATCCAATTGAGGGATCTAAAAAGAAAGGCTTGCAAATATCTTTGTTTGGTCCCTTGCTTATATTATATTTTCAAGGAGAGACATAAAAATTTGAAATCATACCTCAATGCCCAAAGTCGCAAGTAGGAGGCAGTATTAGAGACTGCTCCCAACACAAATTCAATTGTGTGGATCATTTGATGCACAAACACCTCGTTGAAGTTGAAATCATCTTCATCATGTTCCAAGTCAACAGATTCGGTATCTGAACCTCCTAAGACACCATATGCACGACCTTGCAACTTCTGTTCTTTTTCCAAACAAGTTGGTGCTTGTCAACTATTATGCAAGGTTGGAAAACATTCATTTTTTCCATCACCAAAAAGACAATGTCAAGATTATTTCATATTCAAGATATTATATCTTAATAATTCGATAAATTTCGACTTTAAAGGAGATCAAAATGAAAAGCATACTTGCTTGTGTTGTTTTCTCAACTTTAAAGGCTTTGGAAAAAGCATCCAAGGCACTGCCACCAATGCTATCATCACCAGCATTTGCTAGCACCAATAAAACATAGCATCATCACACTGTTCCTATACAATTGGAGGTTGAAAATTTGATGTAATGAGAGACATTTGAGATAATATAGCAAGAAACTTAGTAAAAAGATTAAAAAATAAGGAGAATCAATTTTGCTAAAGAAGGAAACAACTACTATGGTGTCACTTTATGTGTTTAGCTTTTCTTTTCTTTGTATGATGCAATTCTAGCAATGGCCTTGTGAGTTTCAAATTGTAGATTAAAAAACTTGTGGATGAACTTTGATGAGGTTAATGTGATACCTGAAAGTACGTTTGACCCCAAAAGAGTTCATTCTCCCCAAGCGGTTCACTGGGGCTTAAAAACATATAGATCATGACATGGTAGAGGTCCGGTTTGCTTCCTTGACACCATTTAATAAGGATGAGCATGGATAGGTAACCAAATAGGGAGTTAAGGAAAAACATTTGAGGAACAAATTGGTACCTATCACAAATGACTCCTTCAGAATATGAATCTTTTCACATGTAACATCCACAAAAGAAAGTGGTATTGCTTGTCATTGCCTTCACGCAATCAATTTACTAAACAACATCATGTTGAATGAAATTATTTGTGACTTTTCTAATTATTTAAGTCTAGACAATTGCTCCAAAATCTCTACTAAGAATTTAGAGCAATATTTGTAATTTAAGTCATTTAAGTGTTAATGGCTAATAATAGTATGAATTGACTATAGTATACATTAAAAAACAAGAAAGAATATCTAACCAAAGTCTTATTTTCTAAGAAAAAGATTTTGGGCTTAAAAAGAGGAGTGTACTGGACTCAATGTAAATTAATGTTGTGATACTAACCTTGAGGGAAATAACCTCACCAGAAATCAAGCTTGCTATGATTGAAATCCGCATTCCACCAACTAAGAAGTAGGCCCAAATTCATCTGAGAAACTCCCATTAAAATAGACATTTTCATTTTTAAGGAGTTGGTAAAGGGTAACTCTGTCCTTGTATTATGCCAAGCTGGATCAAGACCAACTGGATATGGTAGGTTTGACCACTTGATAAGCCCAGTTGTTGAAACATTGCTGCACTAGATTGGAATATCTATACTAATTAAATTCTTAATGTAAATTCTTTGGAGGTACTTCAAAGCACATGTCATGCATGGATGATGAAAGTATTTACATACTTTTTATTAATATACAATAAAATTATTTTAGCACAATATCAATTGATTAAATTACAATCACTTAAAAAATATTCTTTGCTTAATCTAAAATCCTTGTAGAATGGATGATCTATAATATTCAACATCAAAAAGTTAAGATCCCTCTCCAATCACCTCAACCTTTATGCTAAAATATACCTGCAATCGTCGTCACTACACGAGTATGCTGAATCCCAAAGTAGTATAGGAACTGAAAAGAACTCATTATATATGAAACCTGTATATATTGAAAAGATAGACATCAAGAGGATGACATATCGCCCTCCATACACCATAGTCATGATGTCTCCAAGTTTCTGGACACATTACACACAAAGCATTGTCAGAGAAGTTCACAATTCATATACGTCAACTTTAGAAGATGAAATTGTAGAAGAGGACATGGATTTGTATTAGACATACTTGAGACTCAAAATGCTTTTCTTTCAAGATTATATACAAAACTGCACCAAGGAGTGCAATGCCATGGCCCCAATCGCCAAACATGACAGCAAAGAGGAAAGGAAAAGTAACTATTGTGAAACATCCAGGGTTTGCTTCTTGGTACCTTGCCACCCTATATAAAAATGACAAATTGTCAGTACTAATCAAAACTTGTCACAAATTTTTGCACTTATAGATGATATTTAATAATTTAAGGTACCATTCCACATTACCCATATGCATCCACAATCTCTTGAAAGGCTGCTGTGAATTTATTGGTTTTATAAAAGGTTGGAGGTGATTCTTTAGTCTGCATAATTTGGAAGATAGTATTTAGCGGAGACTTGCTATCAATTGTTGCCCTTTGTAGAGCATCTTCAATCTGAGCCTCGTACATGATGTATACCAAAATGAAGGGTAGTTAGAGCAAATAGTAAGATCAAATAATATTGTAAAAGGATGTCAATGTCAAGCCTACATTCAAAACTAGTGAGGTAAGAATGAATTCTACAAGTGACAAAGGATTTTAGCAAAAACAACTTCATATAAAAAGGTCATAATATAGTAATATGACCCTCAATAACTTAACACAAAGAGCAAATTGGCCTTAGATAAATAAATCTAATATTATCATTAAAAAAAACTTGAAGAGAACCCAGCTAGCACATGAGAATAAGTTGTAACTCAATAATACTAACCTGGGGCTTAGTTTTCATTGGGCACCAACCCTCAGCTACAAGACATTTGCTTGTGACATCAATACTCAACATGTTTAGTGCACAATAAATTGTTTTCTCTTTCTTTACCTTGAATATGAAAATACCAACTATGTTAATTTAGTAAAGAACAAGTGACTTTTAAAATGTCTAAACATTGTTCTAAAGCAAATGTATAAGTTCAATAACTATAAAAATTGCAAATTATTTCCTATTGTTCATGTTGATTACAACCTAGAATAGCTCCAAATACCATATGAAGATTTTTAGGTCCTTCAAGTTGTGCAAGATCTTTTGAACCCCAATGCCACTAGGTGCCTCTAATAGAAAACTTATTATGTGTTCAAAGTACTTCAACATCTCTCTTCTATCATGTCTACTACACACTTAAGTATGAATTCTTAGATCACACTTCCAACTTAGCCAAGACCAACAATCTAGACAATGATGTAAGCAACTCCATCTTCAATGCAAAAACTACAACCAAATCCAAAGCCTTTATGTTCATAGATGGATTTCCTGAATGAACATTCTAACAACAATTTTTGTAAGTAGTAACAAAAATAATATTGTCAGTTTTCATTCATCTTTTATTTTATATAAAAATCTATTTTTCCAAATTGCTACTCATTTGAGTGCCATTTTTCATTTTTAGAGCATTACAAATTAGCTTATTTACTTATACTGACACCTCAAAAGAGTGAACTTATTTTACCATAGCAATATCCTCAACAAGTATTGAGTTCACCTCATTACTTCCAATAAATTTTCTAATGTATATGAGTTTGAAACAAGATATCAAAACAAGAACCATAAAAATGATTCCTCATTTTGTCTTCTACAAATCAGATTTGTTTTGAATATGTCTTCCTTAGATATGTCTTGGATACAAAACATTTGCTAGAGGAAAATAAAATTTACCATGGAAATCCAATAGTCAAGGTTGTAACCAATGTTGGTCAACACATTTTGTCGATGAACAATACCAGCATTTAGTATCGCTTGAAGCTCAGACAATCTTGATGATACCTGTTCCACCATTTTTTTGTAATTTTATGTTGTCAAATTTTCTTCAAGGGTTCCTTTTAGATAGTAATCAAACACAGGAAATCCGTCCTACTAGAACTATTACAGATTATGGTAGGAAAAACATTGAGTGACGATTAGTTGATTATGCCAGAATAAACGAAGGGAAGTTACCTCTATCTTCTTACACACAATGAAAATCTCTCATAATAGAATATAGGAAATCTAGCACACAATTTAGTTAGGTGCTCTTTTTGAATTTTCTTATAATAATTTGTTGACCTTTCCTAATATTATAAAATATAGGTCAACACACCTCCACTTTCATTTGGCGTTCTCGTGCAACATCCTCTGGAAACGGATAGCGGTTGACTCCAAAAGCCTCACATATTTTTGTAATCTTGGTACGTGCTCGTTCACTTGAAAAGAATAATATGAACACCACTTTTTCAATCTGTGCAGGCACTAGACAAAAAAAATGTGTTGCGTTGTTTACAATCAATTGTCTAAACAAAAAACATATTAGACTTAATAAGGACAAATGCTGAAAACATGTTATATTGTGGATACAAGTGAATCATGACATCTAGTCTGTACATATTTGAGAACAACCAAAACTCAACTAGATTTACATTGTCTATGCTAATATATCTAGACATATCCATAAATTATTAAATTACTCGATCTGAGTAACATGTGAAAGCACCACTGGAATAAAAAAAGAAATTATTATATAAAAGAAATTGAATAATAGAAATGGAGATGAACCAAAACATCACCTGATTGCCAGAGGTAGGGTCAACAACAAAATCAGCCCATGGTGATTGCTTGAGGTACATATTGCCACGAGTTGCACGAAAGAGGATGCGTTCAAAGGAAGCACATTTAGTTTTGACCACGACACCAGCAATAAAGCCTAATTGGGATTGATTGGACGAATTGGTTGAAGCTTCCTGCCTCCAAGACATTTGACTCATTCATTCCAAATAAATATAAAAATATTTTTCACATTGACAATTTCCTATGCAATAGGGAGACAACCAGCACGTCAAAGGACATTACCAAAGTAATGCAAGTAAATTTACTCCCAATACTATTTTAATAGGACTAATTCAATATATATGCACTCACTTGCATTTGCTCTAGCAAAAGGAGGTGGCTTATTTCTTCAGAATCTACAATCATGAAGTCTGCTTGATGTCGCTGTAAATCCGCAATACTTCTAGCAGTCATGAAAAAACCACTTGCCTAAAATGTTGACACCAGTTGATTCATGTCATAATTCAAACCACTAAAAACATTAATTACTTCACAAGAACTTTTAGGTTTAGGAGTCTACCTTGTGAAGTACTAAACCCAACTCCATCAATTCATTATAACTCCTTTTAAGTTTTTCGCTATTGTTGATGGATTCGAGAAGCTCTGTTTCTAGCTCCGTCAATTTCAACTGTTCTCAAACATGTGCTTCTTCAATTATTGATACATAATGATACACATATTGTAAAAAGAACACAATTATAATGATGATTATATGTAGTGAATTTCTGCATACTTTACCTCAAGCTCTTCCAATTCAAGGTCTCTACTTAATGTATGCTGACAAATTGGTGTTTGTTTGGCTTTGGATAATTGGTTTTGAAACCAACGCATTTTCCTTGCCATTTCCTCACATCTTTTTGCCTATAACAATATTATTTTGTAAATGCTTAGTAAAATCTTTCTGGAGTACAACATGAAATTATGAAAACAATATGAAGTTATTTGTGTTCAATTTGGTGTGACTAAATTGACGCTCTACACCTATGACCATGCCTACAATTGCTAGTTCTATCAAATTCCTAGTAGCTATCCAACACCCTAAATTTTAGTAATTATGTCGGATCATTATCATTCAACAATAAATTATATTCCTAAGAGACCAAAGAGGTAGTGCATTGATTTCTTTCCTAAAATTTCTTAGAGTTTCTTGCAAGCCGTGCTTGCTCATTGAAAAAAATCCAGAAGGTGAATGGAGTTGAAAAATATGGTAACCTCCTATTAGCTTGATATCAAATAGAATTAAAATTGATTACTTCACACTTCAATAGAAATTTTCTCATTTAGACCCAAAAAATGTTTTTTTGGTGAGCAACTATCAATAATTTTCCTAAGACTTTTAAGATTCCAAGAAACCTAAAAAAACCAATACAGTATAAACATTTCCTTTATTGAGTAAACCCTCACAAAAATTGATTTTCCTAGGTTCATCTCCATTGAGTGTTTTTTGAAAAGATTCAAACTTTCTTGCAATTAACCATTGAAAGATCAAGCATTTGAAGACCATTCTTCTAGTATTGCCCAAACTGTGGACATCCACAAGCAAAAGCCAATGTTTGAGGCCATTTGCTAATCAAAGAAAGATATAGCTTCTTTATTGATTCTTTCGGTCCCAATAGACCTAGGATTTGACATTATCACCTTTGTCTTCTCCTTAATAAATAATCAATAATCTATTTGCAAAAAAATATATTTTCAACACATCTAATGCCAAAATGTGCATACCTGTGATGCATAAGCTCGTTGAAATGGACTTTTTCCTTTATTGAGCTGCAAACACAACCATTATCATATTCAAGAACAAACTCCCCAATTGTTTATGCACACAAAATGCATCAAATTCACTTCATTTCACGTCATTATACACTATAATCACCTCAACTTGCAAATGAAATGAAATGCTCAAGAAGCGCAATTCTACATTTTTTTGAAAAAGAAAGAGTCTCACATCTTTGAATTGCACATGCCCGAGTTCGGCCAAATAGGTCATGGTATTGTGCGCAGAATCGATAGGAATAATGAATTGCACCTTGCTCATTTCCTCCGACCGAAACAAATCCATTCGCACCATTTTCTTTACTTGATTCTTCAATTACTACTTGATAGTGACGAGTGCATTGACACTAACTTTCAAAAGCAAAAAAGTCACCCTCTAACATGCCCAAGGCATAAATTGCATGCAAAGATGAGTACAAATACCCTAAATGATGTTGGATGAAATCCTAGGGTTCATGCCTAATTGTGCAATCATATATTGATCCCATCTCATATCCATCCATGAAAATGACCATAATTAATTCTCCACAAAACATTAAGTTAGTCTCCATCAATGTATCGCTATTAGCAATGACGGAAACAAAACAAAATGAATTGCACTAAACTAGCATTTGTTGTTACACACAACAAACTATGCCAATCCATTTGAGTTATGAAATTAACCTAGTGAGTCGACAATCTAATGAAATGTTGGGTCGACGACAATGAACAAACAACCCAATGATAAGTTATATTCCACTTAATGTTTTAGAGGGTCTTGTTGGGAGGCCTAAGTCCATCTCACAAAGTGGGACCAATAGGATGAAAATGCACATTCTTCTGGTTAAAATTTAAATCTTGTTCCCTATTTTGTGCCATATTTAGGGTATATTCTTGACCTCTTTGGGGTCTTTGATTGCAAATATGTTACGAACTAGGTCGTAACAACTGGGCTTCGCTAGTTACCCAAGGGTTAGAGGTGACGGTTATGACGGTTGTCAAGAAGTAGTTTGTGTTCTCTTCCCCTATTAAAGGCCAAGTGAGAGGGCTTGTCTCCCATGTGATATTTTGTCAATACAGACATGAGAATTTACTACTACCTTGGTGTTCTTGAGCTGTTGTTGTTTCCTTGATCTTCACTGGTTGTCATGTGTCCTGGATGCTTGGGTGATTAGCGGCTAAGATCGGTTGGATGAGTAGTAGGATCGATTCATGAGTGAGGGTCCAACCTGTGACATTACATGGTTGCATCATTGAGTCATCTGATGAGGGTTCGTCGGGATTGTGGGGTCCTATGTTCATGAAAGGAAAATAATCACTACAAGTTGTCAGGCTATAGCCAACCAATATGGGGAGGTCCAATTGAAGGTCCTAACATAATATCACGTCCATGAAGCATTTACGATCAGGGTCCCTCCAAACCAGTAGGGATTGTGGGGTCCTATGTTCACGAAAGGAAAATAATCACTACAAGTTGTCAGGCTATAGCCAGCCAATATGGGGAGGTCTAATTGAAGGTCCTAACATAATATCACGTCCATGAAGCGTTCACGATTAGGGTCCCTCCAAACCGGTAAATGATTGATCTGTCTTGGGTCAGGTCGAGCGTAAGAGGAGAAGTCATCGAGGCCGTCGAAGCAAGTTCAACCAATGGCCGAAGAGAGTAACTGCACTTTTTTTATTTCCCCTCCGCAGTTCCAAGGAGTGGTTGGCGATAAATCGGGAAGGTGCAGAACCAGGGGCACTGTCGGACGGGGTTGGACCGGAGTGGGCCATGTTTATGCAACAACAGGTATAGGCGGTGTTGCAAGCTTCGCTTCCCCACATCATCCAACAAGTTGCGGACGGAACTATGGCGGTACCACGGCAGGGACCCTTGGCTCGTTCAAGCCGTGACTTTGACCAAGCAGGTAAAGGAGCAGAGATGGGAAGCCGAGAGTTGAAGGTAGCGGAGCCAGACAAATTTTCGGGTAAGAAAGGTAATGAAGTATACCGTTGCCTGGCGCAACTTCGTTTGGTGTTCCGGGGAAAACCTAGGATGTACAGTTTCGATGCAGATAAGATAGCTTATGCGCTCTCATACATGAATGGCTCCGCACAAAATTGGGCTATGCTTCTACACTCGAGATTGTTCTCTCTCACACACTTGTTGTTTGTCAAAATCAAGAAACATGCTCGCAGAATGTAGATGCAAGTACGTATCTGTAAAGAAGAGTACTCCACCAAGTTGTACTCCCTAGTACCGTAGGAGGAGGCTGATGCAGTTTTTGGATCCAATCTCCCTCCTTCATGTACAACAAACTGATTCTTCTTCTCCTTGTCAACAACAGACATCCAACTTTCAACTTCGCTCTTGAGATCATTAAGTACAGAAAGGAAAAAAATCAGTGACCCTCGACCTGTCTTACATGTTCAAAATTTTGGAAGAATAGACATGACAAAGACTACAATGGAATAGTGCAGTCGCTTATTTCATACCGAATCTGCAAAACGAATACGGCAATTATCAACCCTAATCGATGAAGGAATGACATGCAAAGTATTACCTCCACGAAACCCTACTTTCAAGACAAAGAAGAATGGATTGTATTGTTCCAATTTCATAGGAGCTACCCTCAATGTGGAAAACCTAATCATCAAAGGGAATCGCACAACGTGGACTGTAAGGACGCCAGAATCGCAAAAAATAGGCGATTCCAATGACAAGAAGCGCCACAACAAGCACAATAGGGAGAGACAAAGAAACACAAACAACGATGGGTATTGGAAAGCATGTGCAATGACAAAAACTATAGACAATACCAAGATTCACAATGCGAGAGACATGATGCCTAAACTTCAAGTGACTTGCTGCCGAACTACTCACAAGAAGTGTGCGGGCCCTAGTACTAGTTCTAAAAGAACTGACACTCGGAACATAGATGAAAGGCAAGATGGAAAGCGCTGAACGAGACTGCAAGTACAACCGCCCAACTGTGGGATTCATTAACTTCCCCTGTTGCTGAAAGGAAGGCAACATAGGTCTAAACATTGGATACCTTGTGATGACTGAATTTTACCGAACTAATGCAATAAATGTATTTCCTTCAAAACCAAACCTTTTGGTCTTTTTGCAGAGGTATTATCTTCTAATAACCATAGTTACCAAAAATGAGGTGGAAATGGACCCTAAAAAGAATTTCCTAAGAGACAGAATACATGAAGGCATATGAAACAATCTTGTACAATCTTGTACTATATTATATTTTTTAGTAACCATTGTAACTTTCTTTCACAAAGTTCTTCACTGTCACCTTTTGGAAATTGTTGTTCACTTGTTCTCATAAGAGATTTGCTACTGAAGGTAATTGGGCTTTGCACCATCAACATGGTATTTTGTTGTAAACCTCCTACAACTTCAAAGCAATAAAAAAAATTTCCTCCCAGGCGTTGCGCAATGATCCATGTTGCATGCTCGCAATGCTTCCCACCACCTCTTTAGTGGGAATGATGTGAATTGAGTCATTGAACTCGTATGCTCCGTCGGCAAGGAGCTCCTCCACGAGCTTTTTGGTGACACCTACTATGCTCCAATCTACAACCGAGAGACCCCATACAAATGTCGACCACGTGTCGGTGTTGGACTTCATCCTCCCAACTACACTTTCTACTGCCGTCCTCGCAAGGGTGAGTGCTACCCTCTTCTTCACCTTGTTCAAGAGGTGGAACCCCTCTTTTGAAGGCTTGAAGTTGCTTGATGTGGTTGGTGCGCTCTTCATTCTTGGCTTTGAGAGACTCAATCTCACACTTCAACCCCTCTTCAATGATATTGTGGTGATGTTTCAAGTTAACAACCTCTTTGCAGACCTCTTCGTGAATGGTGTCCAACTTGGTGTGGAAGCGTTGCTCCATCTCCACCAACTATTGCATTAAAGCTTGGTTGGCCTCCACCATAGTCTGGATAGTGGCGTTTGTCGTAGCACATTGGCCTACAAGCCCCTCATTTATGTGCGCCTCCTCGAGCTCTACCACCACGAGGCCCTTACCAACAGCAACATCGAAAAAGGATCGAGTTGCTTTAGAGATCACGCACCCAGTGAGATGGACAGGCTCCACAACACTAAGGAGTTGGTCATGCCACACGCCATGAGAGTTCTGGACGCAACAACGGAGCCATTCTTGAGAAATAGGGGCACCAAAAGGCACCACCTCTAACCTCTTCAACGACGGCTCGTCATAAACAACTTGCATTTCATTCAGAGTTAAATTTAATTTTTTTTATATTTTTATATTTTTTGAAGAAGGAATCATGTTTCTTCTAATTCATGAAAATTTCAATATGATTTTGTAAAAATTTTGAAATTATTTTTTAATTTTTTTGAGGAATAAGTGAAGAAAAATTCAGATCAATTAGAAAATATGCTTAAAAAATCTGAAATTGTTTGTACAGGAGTAAGTTGTATACAAGGAGTATAAATTAAAGCTACTAGTTTATTATAAAGTTATAAATCAACGAACCATGATTATTATAAGCCCAAAGTTCAAATTACACATATTTAATCTTAAGAATCTTAACAATTTTCTGATTGGAGTAGAAACTAAATTTTGTAAATTTTATTTAGATAAAAAATTTAATACTATTATTTTTATAACTTAAGTTCACATCAAGAATATAGAACAAGAAGCATAGGTGATCAATGGATTAACCCTAAAGCACTTCTATTTTTTGGACAATGAACAAGTTGAAGTTCTTGTGTCTATTTTGTTCCTTCTTGGATGAAAGTCATCCTTATTTTTTGGTGATACTTTATCAAGTTTTTGCCTTATCTAATAGTGGAATTTAGTATTAATAGAGTATATTATTTTTTTTAAATTACAAATGTGGAAGTGTGTTAAGTGGTCAAATTGTATTGACATTAATTCAAAATTAGATTTGCAAAATGAGGTTATAGATAAAGACACAAGAACTTCAAAAAATCACAATGTCAAGAAAACCTCATTTCAAATCCACTCCAACAAGTTTTGTTCAAAAAATGATAATATTTTTCTTGTAATCAAATTTAGAAAGAATTTTGAATTTTTTCTCTTTCAAAATTTATACAAAATGATTGTTAAGAGCATTGGTGAATCTAACCATACAGATGGAATCTACAATTCAAAATCTACAACTTTTACTAATATATCAATTCCAAAATATTCTTTGAAATAACATTTTATAATGGTTTCTCCAAATCATCAATTCTAGAGAAGATTCTAGATGTTTAGGGATTAAACATTTTATTCTTTTGAAAAACAAATAATACAATCATAAGAAAATATTCGATACATGGGGGATTTCATTAAAATGGCGATATTCCATGTACCATTTTCACAGTGTGCCATTCCCATAGTTCAGATCGGGCGGTCTGAAATCTACTAGTGTCCTAAATTTGTGAACTCTATACCATTATTAGATGTATTAAATCTAAAAAAGATGTAGAATTCAGACCAATCGGTTTAAAAATCTATATATTTTTTAGATTTCAAATATATAATAATGGTATAGATTTCAAAAATCTAGGACACTAGTAGAGTTTAGACCGCCCGGTCTGAACTCTGAGAATGCCAAAGTCACAGAATAATCGCCATTTTAATGAAATTCCCCATATACTATTCCCTTTAACCCCTAAATGCCCAAGGCACCAAATTTTAGTGTTGACAATATTTTGAAGTTAAATAAAATCTAACCAAATTGCCATTTCGGATAGTTTATATTTTTTTAAATTCTTTTTGAAGTCTAGTCATAGCATCAAAATTTTGATTTTGAAAATGATTGATAATGATTTTTCTATTGAAGGTTTTGTAACTTTTGTACAAGGGATTCATTGCAATTTTGACTTTTTTATAGTGTTGAGAGGTCTTGGAAATGAGCATTGAATGCCCTCTAGCAAAATTTTGGAGAAAAATTCACATTAGAATTTTATTTTTAAAAATTATGGAAGAGATTTTGAGAAGTAATAAATTGATTGGAGTTATGCATACTATGTCTTTAACCTCATATTTTTTGGGTGATCAATTTTTTGAATTTGATGTGAGAAAAGTAGATTGAAAGATTCAAATAAATTTTATAGTTTTAACACCATGATGAATAACCATTATAATCTTTTAATCTCTAAGTGATATTTTTATGCTTTCTTTTCCTACGTGATTTTTAATATATCTAGTTACAATTCAAAAAATTAATACAACTTATCAAAATATTGACTTCTTTTTAATTCAAAGAAAATTCCTAAAAACTCAAAAAAGGTCTTCAGCATTTACAGGTTAAATGCACTCAAGCAACTCCCAAAACAAAAATGGATGAGAAACTATTATTCCCATCCTGCAAACCTTCATAAAATCATCAAAAAGGCCCAAACTATCCGAAACTTCTTTACATGGTAGTGTCCACCTAAAAAGACAAGCATACAATCACAAATTTCAACTTCAAAATCATTTCATTCTATATGGAGTATTCATTGTTTTACTTATGAAAAACTTTATATTCATTTTAATCACATAATTCTTGTCTCTTGTAAGTCAAGTGAACATTTTTTTTGGTGAAAATTTGAAATTACAGTGGATTTTTATAGAAAAACTTAAAGAAAATTCAAATTGTGGATTGCTTAATTCTATACATATTAAAAAAATCAATGCCATATTTAGGATTTAACTTTGATAATAAACACTAAATTGCATTGTCATATTAAAACAATACATAAAGGAGTGAAATCATCAAATAGTCAATTGAATTTTACTTATTAAAACAATGAATAGCACAAATAAAAATAAAAATTACAATTGTTTACTGAAATTTAAGTGAGTTGATAGTATTTATAGAGAACTTGATTTGATAACCAAGCTCATCATGTATATGAAAAATCTAAATTAAAAAATCTAATATCTCTTTGCAATGTTTAAGACATAATAGTCATTTAATGTTTAATAAATTGATAAAAATGGCAAAAAAAACTATTGAATTTTGAAAGAGACAAATTTAAAACTAGTGAAATTAAATGATATCATTAATTCAAAATCAACCAATAGAAATTACGGTGCTAAAAGAAAGAAGGACTTTTGAAATCGAGGGGTGCACTACAAAGGAAGTTCATGGGTGAGGAGCGACCAAACCCTAACTACCCATTTCTACTTTTCCTAATTACTTTCTAATAATCTATAATTTCAACCTACAACTTTGAGCTTTGTTTAACAATGTTTATAGGTTTCTATTGCCAAAAATTGACTATTTAGGATTGCAAAGTTGGAAAAGTTGGTGAGAAAAAAGAAGAACCAATGAAAATCTATACCTTAAGACAAGGTGTTTTGTTTTTTGTTTTTTTGTTTGTCATGTTAAAATCTCCCAGACCATGCTTCCCCTGGTCACGTACTTGGTACTATTGGAAAGCCCTCGGCAAAGAGGGGTGCACTAACTTGGTTTTGTGGCATTTGAACGTATGGTGTGAAAGTTATTGAATTTCAAAGTTAGAAAATTACTTTTACTTTTGTTTTTACTGCGGCAACGGCACAAGGTACATTAGATTGTTATGCATGAAGGTGTGACCCCCTTTTTTCTTGTGTGGAGTATAAAGGACAAAAACTTGAAAATGTCTTATTTGCAAAAGTAAATGCAAGGTTCACAGATCCAATCAACAACAACAAGATGAAGCGGAGGAATAGAAGATCAAAAATTCCTCGAGAAAATTTTCAAGTTGGTTTCTTTAGTAAGGGTAGTCACACCTTCTTCACTCCTAGTTCAATTAATGGAGAACTAAGACATGCCGCTTTCCTATTGGTTGTCTGTATACTGCAAAGCTCCCATTTCCCATTAATCGAACTAGACCATTTTTCTCCTTTAGAGGTGAAGAAAATGGCTTGAAGAAATTTATTGGAGAACTTCCAACCCTAGTTGTATTTGAGTTGTGCCGCCTATACCACTTGCGTTTTGCCACCTACATATTGTGCCGTCTATGTTTTCCAATTTTCATTATCCTTACAGCAAAGCTACGCAAGGGGTGTCACACTTTCTTCATATACAATGACTCCTCATTTGCTCCTCTTTTCCCTCACCAACTTCTCAGATATCATCCAAGTTTGCTTCTCAGAGGAGGTGTGACTAGTGCCTCTTGAAGAGAATAAATGTAAATGGCACTCTTAATTCTCAACAAAATAGAGCTCTACAAAGTTGATGGATCAAACAGAACAGTAGCATGTTACAATTCAATAGAGAATTGCAACGGAGGTGAAGAAGGTGTGACTACCCCTACTAAATGATTGAAAAAGGTCGTCCCATAATAAATTGGGATTTAGAGTGCTTGCCATGGCACGAGAGCCTTTTTTGAATTTATCCAATCCATGGGTTGTGGTGGGCCATGACATTGAGGCTGGGCAAGCTTTGTTTGCTCTCTACAATGGCTATAGCCATCCTCGGAGCCGCGGCAACGACTACTCCCAGATCAACAAACTCAAGACTTTGCAATACACAACCACACATGGGTTACCAGAATTTTCTATCCTCCCACTTCCTCTGCCGAAGAAACTCGAGGTGAAAGTCCCACACTTTGCTCACAATGGCGCCAATTCCTAAGAATTCCACCCAATTGATTGCATTCCTCAAAGGCGACGAGCTTCCAAGATCTTACAACAAATTCGAAACGATTCCTACACAGTTGAATTACCACCAATGTCCAAGGGGCCCTTGTTGGATGATGCGGAGAAGGCTCAATTGCAAGAAGTCTTCTACTAGAGCAACCATAATGTTGATTCTGATCCTGTGGCAAAATTAGTGCATCAGCGGGTGCCCAAGAAAGGATCCATCGAAGAACAAGAGCTTCTACTTAACAAAATTGCAGAAGAAATTGAAGACTACGAAGCATTCCTGAATGAAATGGAGGCCTATAGGAAAGGGGAGCAGTATCGTAGCCAAATTATGTTTGAGATTCAACGAGTGGGCCAAATGAAGCTCCTCTATAAAAACATCATCAAAATAGAAAAGAAAGAAAACGAGAATTGCCAATCTATAAAAACCAAGCCTCCTTCAATCTCTTCCTATACTGCTGCTCCTTTAAAGAATTTATATGCTCGAGGTCAAGGGCACAATGCAAATACCATTTCCTTGAGATGCAATCCTTCCATTGCATCAAATGCAAGAACTCCATGAAGCCCCCCAATTTTGGGAGAGATCATTCCATTTGACTTGGCCAAATGAAGCACCTCCTCAAACATCAGGGTACCAACAGGAAATCCTAAGAACTCCACCGACAACAAATCCATGGCGCATTGACACACCAGATTCTTTGACACCGAATGTGATTAGAATAGTGTCTTGTTGTGCCACCATGCCCAATGATGTTATTGCAACATTGAGAGCTAAACCGCAACCTCCAAGGAATTTTCCATCCAATTCTTCCTGCAATTCAAAGAAAATCTTGAAGGCCGGGCGTCATTCAATTGGTAAATCACCTGACTTTGTTGTTGCAAAATCTCCCTCAACTAGTAGCGGTAGCAATCCATACAGTTGATTTGCAAATATTGTGCATCCACAAATGCTCAGTAGAAATTCAGAATATACAATGAGCGCGACTTCAGCAAACTATCCATCAAAATCTACTCTAGGGAATGGCGAGTGCTCACTTATGAGAGATTGTTCACCACTTGAATCACTACATAATTTCAACAAGGATTCAAGATAAGGAGTATCAATTGCCTAGTTACTAGTGGATTTAATTTTTTTCTAGTTATGATGAGAGAGATTTAGAAATGCACAAGAATTTTTTTTAGGTTTAGATGCATCAGAATTGAATGAATTGGAAATTTTGAATGGATATTTGCTTTTGGTGGCTTTGCGGATCTCCTCTAATTGAGAATTGAAGAGAGAAATTCAAGAATGATCATGCTACTAAGGTTTTGGATGATTATAAACTGCATAGCCATGCATGAAAAGCTTTGCAATTGTCTTGGAGAATTGTTTTGAGATGAGGAGTTTACCATTGTGGAAAATGTTGGAAAGATGATCTAAATGGTCATCACAAACTTGCATTGTATTACATTCAAAGATAAATCTGTCTTGAAATTTGCATCTCTACCAAGGTACTATGATTTGTTCATGAACCATGCCAATAAACTTGTTATTCTTCTCAATAGTGGGCAACTATTTCTTCTTAAAAATCTACTATTTTCTCAATTTTTTTCCACAAAATAATGTCAATGTTGTTCTTACAAGTGTTTAATTGACTACTTAAATGTACATGCTATGCTACTAACTTTATATTATTATATTCAATAGAGGCAACTTTCACAAAATCCATACTACTATTGTTATACAATAGAATTATTTTAGTGCATGGTGTCAAGACTAGTGGTTAGGTATGCACATAGAGAAAATATGCATCTAAAGTGGTTTAGAATGTAGGATACATTGCTCCATCTAAGCAAGTTGGATAGGAAGATACCTATTCTAATTGAAAAAATGTGCTTGAAATTAGGTCCACCTTCTATTTGTATACTTGACAATTATGCAATAAAAGAGGATATACTAAAAAGAGTTCTATTGCATACAATGAAAAGATTGCAATCGTAGCATCCAACTCACACTTAGAGGCTGACAATGCAAATTTCTTGCATTGTTGGACTATACTTTTCTTACTCAAAAGTCTAAGCCCATTCATATGTAGTCTTGCATTCTGTCAAGAAATCTAATAAGTTAGTGTACAATCTATTACTAGTCGGCTTTATTTTTAGGGCAGATTTTCACACTATCTAAAAGATGAAAGTTTGTTAAATTTCGTCTCAGCCTCTATAATTGCATCAATGTTGTGAAAGCTTGTGTCAGGTATTGTTTCAAAGACATCAACTAGTTACCATCAAGGCTTTTTTTTTTAAAATTTACTAGTGGTTGGTGCTTACTATGCTATGCATTCACCATTAGAATTTCATTAGAATTTCTATGTATTAGATAGAATGAAGAGCAAGAATTTCAATAAATCTTCAAATAAAAATTACTAAAATCTTCATATAATTCTTTTTTATAAATAAGCATATATTGATATAAACAACAGAAATTTAATGAATGATGAATGATATACATGCAATGATGAATATGGTAAAAGATACACATACATTAGAATGCATTAGAAATTTCACTCAATTGTTACAAACAATGGCAACCTAAATAGAAGAATTTAAAGAAAAACCTTGTAAATCTCAAAAGCTTCGTGAACAATTTAATTGTTGTGAAATCCAAAATTGGTTCAATCTAATAAATTTCTCAAATCATTTGGTAGTAGCAATAGAAAATTGAAATTAGAAGCTCAAAGCTCACAAAAGTATAAAATCATAGAAATGCAAAAGAAGTATAAAGCCATAGGATGATATTATATTTCTTTGTGATATTACAAAGGGACTTATGATTTTAGTGGTATGATAAAGTGTCGGAATGGCGATATTATAAAATGTTTAAGTGGTGCTCTAAAATTGAGCATTCATCCATATATTTGAAAATAAATGATCACATTCACATATATCACATGTTTATAATTTTTTCATCCACAATCTAGTGATTTCATCCATTTTTATTTATTTTTTCATTCAAAGTTCATTGACAAAATAACTTTATAATTTTTTGGCATTTTCTAGCTTTCTACCACCAATTTTTTTTTCTGGTGCAATCTAGCACTAGAAAGCCAAAGGAAAAAAAAAGCCTTCGTTACCATACATATGACCTACAAAGGACCTTTTGGATGTTCTGCCACTCTTGGTATGGCTTCTCTGCAAAATTAAAACAGTGCAGAGCTATAAATTTGAAGTACCTGAAAACATACTGAATGCAAATGAAGCTAATACCGGTAGTTCACTGCAAAACTGACAATCCTTCAGTTACAAGTGGATTTGCATTCTAGCAATTGGACCCTTGATCGATCAAAGTCCTTCAGATTAAATAAAGCCCTTCCACGCCCCACCACATGTACATCGATCATCCTGAGCCCGTCAAAAAATTGAGGATATGAGTTCATCGTAGTCATGGATCTCCACGCCATTGAGCGGCTCTACACGGCGGTTGATGCAAAAATCACCCATGCAGTGTTCACCTGGTTCCGAGCTTCGTTCGGGGTAGAGCTCACGAGCACTCCCTTGACGAAAGGCTTGCTCGTGGGCAGCCCCACGCTCGCTGTGCTGGCGGCGTTGCTGTATGTTCTCATTGTCATTGGAGGGTTGCTTTGGATCCATGTAAGGGACTTGAAGTCACAGGTGAAGGAGCCGGTGGCGTTGCAGGTGTTGGCATTGGTGCATAACTTTGTTTGCACGGGGATCAGTCTGTACATGAGCGTCGGGATCGTGTACTAGGTAGTGAAGCATCGATAAGTGGGCATGGATGGGATCAGATATATAGATTATTTATTAGTGGTGGTAGTCGTTCATCTTGATCTGCAATCTGAATGCTTAGGCCTGTTAATTACCCTGAAAACAACATAAATGCTTGAATGCTTGAAAGTTTGAATGTTTGAATGCTTGAATGTTCGATCGTATGTCAATATGTGTTTATTCTTAGAAGCAATTAGTAGACAAATACAATCCAAAAGTGTAGATAATAGCTGTGAAATTAGCGTGAAATTTGAAATTCTAGGACAGTTAGAATTGGAGTATTTTAGCAAGTAACCCAAGTCTGCATCGGAAGCAGTCTCTATATGAGTGTCGGGATTGTGTTCCAAACAGTGAAGCATCGAGAAGGTAGCTGGTAGATAGCTGGAATACTCGCTCACCACTTCAATCTGATCAAATGCTTGAGTCATCACGAAAAGATGTACATAAATAACGTAATTTGAATGTTTGAAAGTTTGAATCCCGGTTAGAATATTTGGTTGTGTGGATTTGTACGTTTTCTTAGATATGGCAAAATTTAGGGAAAATGTAGGCAATGTTTGTGAAACCAGTGCATGTAAAATTTCAAATTGTGGCACATTCGGTGGTATTTCAGCAGCACGAGGTGTTTGTGAAACCTTTGAAACCTTCAATCTGCATATCTACTGTACCTATTTTCCTCCCTGCTAAAATATGACATAGTAGTTTGAATGTTTGTCTATTCGATTATTTGTCTACATGTGTTCTCAAATGTGGATAAACTTAGCCAAACAGTGTAGCCGATTCTTGTGAAACCAGTGTAAAATTTGAAATTTTAGCACGTTTATTAGTACTAATATTTTAGCAACTTGAAAGTATATATGAAACCACTGGCCCAGTGTGCATGGTTAATATGTTCATTAATGGCGTGCTTAGTGCGCCATAGCTCAGTTGGAGCTCTAAACTTTAGCTCATTAGGATTGGCATAGATTTGAGGTTCTGAACAACAAAACAAGCACTTGGGAAACTAAGTGCCAATTGTTAGAAATATTGTCTCCATTTAACAAAAAATTTAACGGAAATTTTAATGAAAAGTTTAACAAATAAGTATATAACATATAGTTAGTTAGTAAGATGGTGTATGAAATGAAGTCAATGATAGTGTGGCAAGTGTGCACGTGGGATATATCATTCAGAATAATCAACGTTGTAGAGATCTGGTAACTAAATTTTGTTTATGCTATCAATTGAATCTACATGCTTTGCTTGTATTTCCCATTCTCTCGACTAGCACTTCGGCAGAGTGCTTTTATGACCGCACCTTGCTGTAGTTCTTGAATTTCCATTGTTTTGGAGATTTTGCAAGCTCGGATTTTAATTGTTTGTTTTGGAGTTTGTAGATATTCATTCTGGAACAATGCCTACGATCCAAACTACAAAGAGGTAAAAAGAAGAAAAATCACAAAGGAGTTTGCCGATTTAATTAAGTTGGCCCCCGAGTTTGATATCCAATAAAAAGTGTCCGTAAAGTCAGACAATAAATAGTTTGTAAACATCATGCACGTCAGAATCACAATTCTGGAATTGTAGATAGAATGCGGTACTATTGCCTGCGTTCTGACCTCCCTGACCTCTAAACGTCTTAATTCTTTTTTTCTGAATTTTTTGAATTTTGCTTATATCTTTGTACATAAATATGTTTTAGTATAATTTCATGAATTTGGTCATTAAGGAAGGTTGTCTTTTCTAGATTCAAGTATTGCATTGGATGAATGAGAAGTTAGCTGGACTACTAGTACACAATGCCTCGAAGTGCTTTGTTCATCATCTAGAATATGGATGTTGGTGTGCTTCAAGGTTAATTTGGTTTCATTGAGTTTCCCCCACAGAAAAAACTTTGAAAATGTGGTTGTATGTCAATCCATATCAGATTATCAGGAAGGTATTTGTGTAGAGTGACTATATTAATTGTGCAAAACCAAAGTTCCTGAGGACTAAAATACAAGAAAGTTAGGAGCCAAATGACTGCAATTCCTTCCAATGTATCTCCGTCCGATCTTTGGTGTACCCTACATCATCAACTTTCCCAGCTTGTTCCTAATTCCGGGGTGCCAAACGTAACTAATAATTAATTAATTAATGCTGCTCGTTCGTGGGCGATGCAGATGGCGTTGCTGATATGCATGTTCTACATGTTGAAGTACTTGGAGTTTATGGACATTGTAAGCAACTCCATTCCCCATTTTGATGAAATGGAAAGTTTTCAAGAAATTGGCACTCGTCTGGAACCTCAGAACTATGCCATTTTCATGACCATAATTAGTGCTTTAATTAATTCAAGACTTGAGTGCCCAATGCAGTCTTTAATAATTATCAATCTAGAAAATATCATGTTTAACAGAACCTTTGAAAATTCATTGTAGTCCGGCATATCTCATTGCTTACATACTATATTGTACGTGCACTGTTTTTGCCTTAGAATGAATGCTCAAAGCAAAGTATTGTAGTGGTAATGAGCCACTTCTGAGATCTTCCTATAATAATAAGTTGCATACTTCTTTTGAAAATGAAGTTGCAGAATTTCACTGAACATTTTTTTTCTTCAAATTATCATGATCCAGAGACGTAGCACAAAGTAGATTACATTCCTTCACTTATACCATCATACTTCTGTTGCTCCCTTCTGGTGGGTTGTTGTTTATGGAAATCCTGGTGGCAAAGGTAATTCTTATTATTCACCCTTCAAGGACCAATTAAACAACAAATTTTTTTTGATTGATCATGATGTGGAAAGTATATATTATGATTATTATCCAATCGGAGATAAAGATTAAAGGGTAGACTCTTTAGTTGGTACAGTGAATCAATTAGTATGTTAGTTTGAAGGATTACATGAATAGTAATATTTAATTTATGATACTAAATAGCATATTTAGTGTAGTTGCCTAGTTGGCTCTAGAGCTGCAACAATAGCATGCGATGAATTAACCCTCTGTTCAATATCTGGTTTTTGATTTTTGAGTGTAGCATATTTATCTGCGGCTCTTAATTCAAGAGTTCATGTCGTCATGTATGCCTATTACTTCTTGGCTGGGGTGTTAAGGAACAATCCAAAGCTTCATGCTAAGTATCTCTTTTGTGCTAGGTATTATGTACACTAAGTAATTAAATGACTTAATTCTGGTCCAGTACTAACTTATCTGTTGTTTCAAGTCACCGAAATTAAAGTAACCTGCTCTAAAAGCGTCCATTTAAGGGCTATTTGTAGTTTTTAGAGTTTTCTGTGAACATAAATATTTTTGGCTCATTTTTCAAAGAAAGAAAAATAGATGATGGATGTAACACAAGTGCTTTCATTTTTTTTGAAGCATTTTTGAATTACCTATGAATTTTTAAAGTTTTCAGTTGTAGGCACCTATTTATGACCCTAGGTCTTCCAAAAACAGTCCACTTGCAACTTTTAAAGCAATTTGAGGAAATCGAAGTCAAGGATTGACTTTTGCAATAAAAAATATTTTTTTTCCTCAAATTTTTTAAAGATTGAAGAGACCCATTTTAGAACCTTGTCATCTCCATTCAATCCATTTTATAGGGTCGGTTTGTAATGGAGGTGTGCTTTTAGATCAGGTTACCTTAACGGTACTTTGAGGCGCAATGCCAAGATTGGATTATGAGAATACACATTAGTTATGGTAAGCAACAAAAATAATTAAAACGATCAAACCAATCACATCAAAGTTAATGCAATTTGGGCTTAATCACTGCGTATTATAAATCTTGGAGATGCAAGGTTGTGTTTCTTTCTGCAAATCAAACAAAGTTTGTTTTTGTTTTTTTCCAAAAGAACTCATTCCTAGAAATGAAGTTATGAAAATTCATTGAACAAATCAGCGTTTTTTAATTTTTTATGATGCAGGTACTTGACACAAACTCAGATGTTGCAGTTCCTAATCAACATGATTCAAGCTTACTATTACACAAAAATAAAGTCACCCTGCCCAATGTGGTTGTGTAAGGTGTGGGTTCAACTCTATACAGATCTCCACTCCTGGACTTAACTGATATTTTGTTAAAATGCCGAAGTATTTTTTGGGCACACCTTACTAACCAGTACCTCATTATCAACCAGTAGAATGGGAGAAATATGGCAGAGGTTAACACTCATTTCAGATTTGGGGGGAATGATTTAATAAAGCTTCTCAATTGGATGACATGACACATGGCATTCTCATTACCAATTTGTATGACACATGTGTCTTGTTTTTATGCCTAAGTTAACATGAAAAAGTCTCTCTGATTGAGTGATTTTGTGTGACTCTGTAGTTTGGACATGGATTCAGGCCCTTTGGCACCTTCTATAATTCCTAGTAATTTCATATCAAAGTGAAAAATTATCAAAATTTTGACAATCTTCCTCATTTCTATGTCTGCAATTATGAAAATTTTCTTCTTGCCTCACAACACCCTCGATCATGTCTGCAATACCTTAACTGGTCGACTATGGGTGGTTCTACCTTACAGTATGCATGATTGCCATTTGCATTTTATATTATAAGTTGCATATATGTGTGTGAGAAGTCCAATTAATTCAACCTGGCTTTGAATTCCAAACTGTAAGGGAATTGAATGCAAAATTGTGTTGACCTGGTGAGTCGGTAGCAGAAGCTAAGCTGGCAGGACTAGTATTCTGGCTATCCTATGGTTTCATTTCTGGGTCAAAGTCCAGAGCACCGTCAGGAAAGTTTCTGAATTGAAAATGGACAATTTCTAAGGCTGCCTTGGTTTTTTACATTTTTAGTCAGATGTCAACCTGAGAAGTGTTTTTTTTGTTAGAATCCTCCATTTTGAAATTTCATTCAATAAATTGTCAGATTTCTATATTTCCATTTGGTCATTTCCCTTAATGTGCAAAATGGAGCTGGGTTTTTTTTTTCGTTGGGGGGGTCTTTAGTTCTCCATTTTTTTTATCGTTGGAGGTTTTTCTTTCCCTCCCTATTTTTTTCTAGTATCTTTAGTAGGAGTTGAACCTGGCCAAGCCCCTACCAACCTAGGGTCAAGGATGTAGCCTTTGAAAAATACAAGGATCCAAAAGAGGATCCAAGTATTTTCCGGAGGCTGATTAGTACGGTTATTATTACAAGTCAAGAACCACTACCATCAGTCTCAAGTGCCCTAGATGAACAAGATGCATGACTTACACTATTTCCACTTACACCACTCAAATGCAAAAAATGGTTAGAATATAAAAATCGATACTTATTATCGTTCTTCCACAGTTGAATAGCATCACAAAGAACATCATCTATTTCATGAAAAAATAGGGTCAATTCAAGTATATATATATTCTGTACTTCCTAGCTAACATCTTACATTCTTTGGCTATACTTTCTAAAGTTTTCCAAAACAAGTTTGTTGATGTTACCACCTTTGGTAACATAATTCATAGTGAAATTGCTCAATTGTGCATGTTGTTCATTATTGAATCTTGTGACTTGAATGTTGCTACATTCAATGAGGATACTAGTTTTTATGTGTTGCCGGAATATGGCCCTCATGGGGATTACTTAAAGAGGTTGCAATCTGAAATTCGTAGCAAAATGTTCCATGATTTTGAAATGCAGAGGTGCAAGTTGGGAATAGACTTAGGAGAGGCGTTGGATTTTCAAAGGTCTTTTGTTGAAGCTGTTTGTGCAAGTTTAGATGCCCGATTCAAGGATAATGACCTCATTTTTTGTTTTAAAGTTTTAAATCCTACTAACATGCCTTCAAGGTAGGTGGACTTGCAGAATTGGTTTGTTGCAAAGTTGGAGACTTTGTTGACCGATTTTGGTGTGGATCACTTGCATGTATGTTTCACTCTCCCTGTCCTTGTTGATGTTGTAACGTGCAAGTGGGAGTTTCTCTCTTTTAAACTATAGTGCACTAGCAAATGGGGCGATAAAAATTTTAGGAACTTGTGGGATATAATCACATGGAACCATTCATTGCAAGTCTGCTATCCTAACCTTCTTGTTCTTGCTAAGTTGGCTATTGTGCAATGTGTTTTCACAACGACTTATGAGCGTATTTTCAGTATACAGAATTTAATCAAAACTAGAGTGAAGAACAGGTTGGGTAGTAAAAATTTGGATGCAATGCTACGAATTGCATTGGAAGGCCTGGATGCAACACGGCAACAACACCTTAGCTTAAACTAAAACTTTTTCATCCTCAATTTGCAAAATGAACAAAATCGATTCTAAATAATCACACAAAGTAGTAACAATTTGCCATCGGTTGAGACAACTGACAACGGATCTTATGATACCGTTTCATGGCCTTTTGGGCATCTGCAAATTCTTCCTGCAAAGATGTGAGTGCATGCTTTGCGCTTACTAGATTTGTTGAAAAAAGATGAAATTGAATTCAACAAATAATCAATTTCAATAGACAAGGTCTTGCAATCTAGGGCTTTAGCAGCATC
The DNA here is from genome assembly GCA_950106755.1 of Climacium dendroides. Taxonomy (NCBI): domain Eukaryota; kingdom Viridiplantae; phylum Streptophyta; class Bryopsida; order Hypnales; family Climaciaceae; genus Climacium; species Climacium dendroides. The sequence continues at coordinate 27,863,543 of OX467086.1, forward strand.
TAAAGTTGCTAGATTTGTGTGGTGAGCAACGGAATGACACGAGAAGAGGAACGGGTTAACTTGTAGTTTGATTTTTGTTGCCACACCACTTTAGCTGCCGACCATCATGCTTGCCCCATTGTTGTCAAAAGCCACAAATTTACACAAGTCCAACTTCCAAGCTCGGAGATGAGAAAGTAAAGTATCAAAAATAATTGTAGTGTCCTTCTTGTTGCCCTGTATCTACAATAAGCCTAGAAAGAACATGATGTACAATCCTTCCTCAACAATGGTTGTAAAAACAATAGGGTGATTGCAAGAAACACCTGTCGATTTTGTTGCGTTTTCACAGTACTCATGGTTTTTCTTCTGTAGTACTTTAAAAATAGAAAACTAATTTTTTTTTAAATTAAAAAAATATGAATTATGTATATACTTCTAAAATGAAGGGAAGGAAATGTGTAGGAAAATTCTCTAACTAGGAGAACTTGAAAAGTACCAAATCTCAAGAAAATAGGACTTTTGATGTGAAAATTAGTCAAAAATAGTAAAAATAAATAAATACAAAAAATAAAAAGTGTCCATTTTTTAAAACTTTATGAAGATGGTCATTCACCAAAAAACTTACAAAAATAATATTTTATATGTTTCAAAATGCAAGCAGAAGGAAACTCTCTTCATAAACTTCCACACCACACAAAATTAATTATTTTTAAAAACCCTTCGGTGAAAAGTTGTATTTATATGTAAGGAAGAACTCCATATAATTCTCTTGATGTAGGGTATATGAAAAAGGTACTCAAAAGTACTAAAAACCTCCAAAATGGCAAGTGTGACATTTATTTTGGGCCTATTTTTGGATAGTAAATTATTTTTGAAAATTACCAAAAAATCAAGGAAGTTGTAGGATAGTCATGAATACCTTCCTTGTAAATCTTAAGTCATTTGAAGTTAAAACACAAAAGTTATGGCCAAAAAACAACTCAGCCCGCAACGTGTGACAGAAAATAGTACAAGTGTTTCTTGCAATCACCATGGGATGACATTGAACAATGTGTGAAAGGAACCAAGTGGAAGTAGGTTATAGATTGGCCTGAGGTGACAAAAATCTGGCTAGTTTTGACTAGGACAAATCTCAATCGAGAAGAAACATTATTGCTACAACTTGCAGGTTTCCGTCTCCAAGAGCGCCCTACCTTGTTACCATGTCAACTTTTCAACATGTCAAAGATATTTAAAAGTGTTTTATATGATCAACCAACATCAAAGAATGCAGATGTGTATGCAACGATTAGAAACAACTAAACTATACAACGCATTATAGATGCACCACCTACAGAACAATGGAACAAGTAGGAGAGTGCTGGCAATATTAAAGGACAAATTAGAGGAGCAACATTGCTTCCTTTTTCGAGGCTAGGTGTTGTTGTGTCACTAGAAACCAGACCAGACCATGACAAAAATGTGTATTGAATTATACTAGGTATGTTCTCCACATGTACATGCCTGAACTTTGTAAATCTTGGGGGGTGCACTCCTCCTTTTTTGATGTTAGCGTGTGAATAAAATTTTGGACCCCCTATATACTTTTTGAATTTTAAATAAAATTAAATGAAAAAATATGAATAGATTTTTCTACTTTGAAAGTTTATGTTTTGAATTATTGATATTTTTATTTTTTGATAATAATTAGTTACAAATTTTTGAAGTAAAAAGATACACTGTAGAATTGAAAAATAACTTTACACCCCTATAATATATAAGAAAAAATTGTCTAAAAAATGAACAAAAAATTCCTAAAAATAACTCTATTGAAAGCTCATTTTGAGTTGAATATTGATGCAATGGTCATCTAAATGTGTTTTCTAAAAATATTTGAGTTAAAAAAACATGCTATTTAATTGCATTTTTAACCTCTTTTAGAAATCATTCCATATTTTATTTGAATTTGAAATTTTGGAAGTAGAATCCTATAGTCATTAGTAAACAATGCTCAAAATTTGAAGTTAAAATTATAGTTTATTAGAAACCACTTGTTCGCATGTGGTTTGTTGTAGTAAAACTAAGTGCACCCCTCGGGTTGTGAATATGGTTATTTTGCTATTGGTGGCCATCAACAACATGTTAATTGCAAGCACTTGTACTACCTATACTGATACTTCTACAAAATGGACATCCATGATGACATATTCATTCATGCACCTAGTTAATATAGCTTCAACAAGCTAAAGCTTCTTCTAGTTCGAGCAGGGATCATCACTGTTCTAGAATAGGCATAACCTCATTCTTCTATGTACTTCATTGGTATTGTATTAATTTACAGTTGTTACGATTGACATGATTTGAAGTGTATGAAAAGAAAAATGTTTATGCATTCATAAAGTATGGAGTACGAATCATTAATCATATGTTTAGATGTAAGAAGGTATGAATGGACAAGACTTGCATCATCGACCCTTAATCTAATAACAAACATATGAATACAATATAATCTTTTTGTATTTGGTCTTTCTTTATTTTCCTATTATTTCCTATGTTTTTTTTGGTACTTCTATTCCTTTCCATTCTAATCCTAGATTTTCACTAATTTCTTTTTTCTTTTTTTCTCCATTTTTTTCCTTTACTTTCCATGAATGCTTCTTTATTTTTTTCCACATTTGTTTTCATTTCAATTTATGTTTTTTGTGAAAGCATATTCCGCATTTTATACTTTTTTCCAAAGTAATGGTCACTCCTTTAGGTTGGAGTAAATCTGCAAGCAAGGTTCATGACACTTTGTAGTGAATGAAGAAAGTATTAAAGTACGTATTGACATTGAAAGGTCTTTTCCAATTGGCAATGTAAAATGGCAATTAAATTTTTTTCAAACAAAATCCACGATCATTAGGATAGTGGTCATAGGTCCTAAAACTTACTATAAATAATAAAATTTCCACTTTTTCGAAAAAAAATTTATAAGTAAATTTTTTTTCAAATTTCTACAAAAAAAAAGAAGCTTTGGGGGCTTTAGGCTCATAAGCTCGCACGCTAGTGTTGTTAATCTATCAATGATCTACCACTATTTGTCTCACAAAGTTTCAATTGTGTCTACTAGAATCAGAAGAATTGAGAATCATTTTATTTTATTTACTATCTAGAAAGCTACAATGAAAGAAAGTGTAATTAAATTATTGAGATTATAGTGTGCTGTTGATTTTCACTTTGATTTTTGTTTTTTGGTGTAGGGTGATTGCAAGAAACACCTGTCGATTTTGTTGCGTTTTCACAGTACTCATGGTTTTTCTTCTGTAGTACTTTAAAAATAGAAAACTAATTTTTTTTTAAATTAAAAAAATATGAATTATGTATATACTTCTAAAATGAAGGGAAGGAAATGTGTAGGAAAATTCTCTAACTAGGAGAACTTGAAAAGTACCAAATCTCAAGAAAATAGGACTTTTGATGTGAAAATTAGTCAAAAATAGTAAAAATAAATAAATACAAAAAATAAAAAGTGTCCATTTTTTAAAACTTTATGAAGATGGTCATTCACCAAAAAACTTACAAAAATAATATTTTATATGTTTCAAAATGCAAGCAGAAGGAAACTCTCTTCATAAACTTCCACACCACACAAAATTAATTATTTTTAAAAACCCTTCGGTGAAAAGTTGTATTTATATGTAAGGAAGAACTCCATATAATTCTCTTGATGTAGGTTATATGAAAAAGGTACTCAAAAGTACTAAAAACCTCCAAAATGGCAAGTGTGACATTTATTTTGGGCCTATTTTTGGATAGTAAATTATTTTTGAAAATTACCAAAAAATCAAGGAAGTTGTAGGATAGTCATGAATACCTTCCTTGTAAATCTTAAGTCATTTGAAGTTAAAACACAAAAGTTATGGCCAAAAAACAACTCAGCCCGCAACGTGTGACAGAAAATAGTACAAGTGTTTCTTGCAATCACCCTGTACAAGAAGCAATGAGCATTGTGAAGGCAGAAGGATTGTGAAATTGAAATAGAAGACCAAGTAATGCCAAAACCATTGTGTCCCTAAGTCATATATGAAGTGAATTGATTGTATGAATTAAAATGCATGAAGCAAATTTTTGTTGAGTGAGTTATAGTAAGAAGATCTATTATTTAAGTACTAGTGATTTTGAGAGGCTCAAAAAAGTCACAAGCTCTACGTTTGGCATTCCACCATAAGGTGGCGGGAAATTTGTGTGAAGGCGAGCAACCGCTTCCAATAATATCCATGTCAAATGTGTTTTATTATGGTGATTGTTTCCCCACCATCACACAACCGTTGAAACTACCACATTGCCCCATGTTGCAACCATTGATTAAAACAGTCAGTACATCTACTTCTCATTCTCCATACATGTTGTGTATATGTCTCCCACCCAATGTACCGCCTGATCACCTGAGCATTGAGGCTACAGTCCTCGTGATTTGGTATATAGAAATGTAGGTGGACTCATAATGCACAATTATTTTGGTAAGTTTAGAACATCATCTACATTCAATCCACTACTCGAATTGTCACAAAACCCCTCCTCATTTTCTTAAAATTCTATATGTATCTTCAATTAGTAAAACTACATTTTTGATTTAGAATATGTAATGCCACAGGATTGTATGTGCTGTGCTACTATGTTTGTACTTTGGGTGGATAGTGTCAAATGTACATTATAGGTGAATTCACATTGCAATGTGCATTGCAAGCAATTTTAATATTTAAAAGAAATTCTCAACACCCCCTCACCCAAACCCCAATCCTCATCCAAATCCAACCAAAACCCTAACCAATCAAAAGCCCAACCCTAACCGACCCCCATTTGTAGTTTTCAAATGTATTGTGTACAACAAACAATTATGGGTTAACTTTTGTATTTCTGTATTTCTAAAATTGGGGACAGAGAAGGCCAAACCAATGTGCCTGTAATCACAATGGTTTTTCAATCACAAAAATTTGAAAATGAATTTGATTCACATCTATGGTAAGGGGTGGGGGTGGGATTCTTTTTTGAACAAGATCAATGGCTCTTGTTGTGTCTTAAAGGCAGGAGGAGGCCAAACCAATGTGCCTATAATCACAATAGATAGTATGCTCCTCATTTGAACATCAAAGTATTTGTATTTGTTTAGTTGGTCATATTCTTCATCTAATTTTGTTTTATTTCTACGAATTGGAGCTACAAATTCTCCAATTCAACAATGTATAGTAGTCAGAATGCATATTGTAATTTTGCAAATTTTACCTCATGAAGCATTGAATTTGTTGTTCCAATGCTACATTTTAACCCTTCAACACTTTGACGTCCAATTTCTAGATGATGAACAAATTTGTATACTTGTTTCTTTCTCATTATTACTTGGATGAAAGTCATCCTAATTTGTGAATATACTTTATCACGTTCTTGTCCTATCCATTGGTTGGATTTTGCTTGTAATTGAATTTTCAAGGAGTTTTAAAATTTACTTTTCAAATTCATAAAAAAATATGGGTGATAGCATTGGTGAAATTAACCATATGGATGAAATCTTAAACCTAATTCCAAAATATTATCCCAAATAGAATTTTATAATGATTTTTTCCAAATTATTGATTTTGGAGAGATTCTAAACATTTAGAGGTTAACATTGATGGCCAAATCCAAAAATCACTATAGGAGGGGCCTCAAATTTTGACCCTCTTCTTCAAACCGACCCTATAGGTGGCTTCAAAATGAGCAATTAAGGGTCATGAAATGGATTGCTCATAATGTGAGAGCATAATGAGATTTGTTAGATATTGGTTCATATTTAGCCAATGGTTGGAATAAGAACCAAGATGGGTTCATTTCAAAGCCATAGTGTGACCACTTAATTTTTCTAAATAAAAAATTGGTTGCTCAATTGCCTTCTTATTCTTCTTTTTTATTTATTTATTATAAATGCTAAAGAATTTAGAGTTCTTTTAAATTTAGTAAGGATTGTGTTTGGAACCTTATGTATTACTTTTTGCATGCCGCAGTGTTTTGTTTTGGGTCAAGCCATGTCTTTTTTCAAACTTGGTGTGTGTGAGTTTTGAAAGGCCTATGATCAGAAATAGGTACCTATGACAAAATTCTTTGAAAATTCATAAGTAATTCATAAATGCTCTGAAAACACGAAACCACTTGTGTTAGATTCGGCATCAAATTTTCTTCAAGCCAAAAAGAAGGGGAAATACAGTATTTTCAAGCATCTGAAACCCATAAAAGACCGACCAGTCCTTAACCCCTAAAGGACCAAGGCCTTATTTCTGCCAGAAAACACTGAAAACTGCCATTTCTGTAGCAAAGAGTAAAAAAATTTGAATTTTTTTTTTCACATCCAACCGTAGGATCTTATACCTTACTAGTATGGAAATGTGTGGAAAAAATTTCAGAAATTTTGACCACATAGATTAAAAGATATTTGCGTTTAAAGTGAAAAAAACAATTTTTTCAGCACCTTGCGGGACTGGATTATTTGACTCTGAACTTTTTTAACTTATATTTTTTGCACTACAGAGTTTTGAGCTTTAAATACTTATTGTGGGAAATTGAGTTGAGAATCTAGAAAAATAAAAAAATTTAAGAAAAAGATTAATTTTCATGCTTAAAAAAATTGTTAAGTAGAAGTAGGTATGAGAATGAAGGAAAATCTAAATTACTAATATCTTTAAGATGGAATTAAAATGCACTAATCCCAATGGTGAAATTGTTCTAGCAAGCAAACAAAATCACTTAAATTTTTTTTTTAGAAAAATTGTAAAAATTGCATTCAGAAATGAATTCTATAAGTTATTTTTTCAGGAAGATGCTCTAACTGCCCGATAAACAAGATTGTCCATAACTTTCTCATAATAAGTCCAAATGGAATGAATCAAAGCTTCCCATGCAGACAAAAATATAATCTACAAGAAAAAAATTCAAAAAAAAAAATTCAAAATTTTGCAAATTTTTTTTTTGCTGCCCGGACTGCCCCCCGTCCCCTACTTTGAGCTTATTTGGTCATAACTTTTGTTTCCGGGCACCAAATGTGAAAAAAATTATATTCCCACAAAGCTCATCAATTTTTCTATCTTCAAAAAAAGTTTCAAAAAATCATGACAAAATTTCAGCCCGTAGGTACCTGCCCGAAATCCAATTTGTCCCCCGAAGGGACAATGGTCATTTAGGGGTTAAACGGTTGGTTTATGAATTATGAGCACACTGTCTACCTTATTAGCGAAACGGCCACAGCCACTCCATTTCTACCCCAATCTTTGCCACATTGTCTCCAAGAACCCTGCCGGCTTTGGCCGAAAAACAAAACAAAAAGGGCTGACAGGCATTCTCCAGCAGGAATAACTTACTTCCAAATAACTTACTGGAAGTTCCCTGTTCCACGATGGCACGATGGCACGATGGTCGACATGAACCTACCGACACTCTAAGTTATTCATTCCCCGCACTAAATTGAAGTTAGTTCGCACTTCGCAGTTGGACTTCTCGGCGTTCATTCGACGCCCCTCGGTCGGTCGGTCAGTGGGTCACTGGGTCCCCAATTCCCCATCCTCCGCACAGTGCTTTTCTTTTTTTTTCATTTTGGAGAAAGAGCCAGTTGTTTCTTCAATACTCAGGTGATACTGGGGGTGATACTGGGTAAAACATGAAAACGAGGTGATATCATCGAGGTAAAAGTTGGCTTGGCTACTGCCAACTGGTCTTAAGATATAGCAGTAACGTGCTGTTTTGACCCCCCAAATGAAAATTTTCTTTAAAGAAAATAGCCAGCATGTTTTTGGTTGTAGCCAATTGGCGGAAAATCGTGCATAACAAAAACACTGCCTTCGCCTGTCCAGCCGTGGATTTCCCTTTAGTTCTCCATCGCTTGCTGCTGCTTCTTGTTTTGGTTCTGGTTCTTGTCATAGTTCTGGTTCTGGTTCTTGGGATCCTTTTATGCTAGTTTCTTGAGTCTTTGCTTGTCCCTGTCGCTCTCCTCCCTGAATCTATCTTCTCAACTCGATGGTCCTTGAATCTTGTAGTACCGACGCCTTTGGGTCCGGATTCTCGAGGGACTCACCATCTGGTAATGGAATGAAATTGTGGAAGGAGGACTCGGAAGGGCAAAGTTTGTGGCCACGTGGAGTGCCAGAAGCAGTTTTGCCAAGTCCAATGAAAGGCACGGAGGACATCTTAAAGGGCATATCCGGATTTGTAAAGTACTGGGAGAATTTGTGCAATCAAGATCGCATTGGGGAGTACCGAAGACGTTATGAGCACGTAGTGCACTACTGGTGTGGCATCAAGATAGCATTGCTAGAACCACTACCTTCATCTTCTATTTTAAAGGATGGTTTCTGGCCAACTAGCCGTGTTCAAGCAACTCGGGTGGATGAATTAGATGAAGACAACGAGGATCGTGAAGAGTTCGGAGAAGATGATGCATACTTAGGCCCTTTGAGAGGTCGTCCACAGCCATCCTTCAGGGTGGGTCGAGATCTCTTTGAAGGATATTTTGTTGCAGTTCAACCCGTAGAAGGTGACAGTCATCCTGTTTGGATTGCAAGGGCATTGCCTGATCCAAATTGTAATCCGGAGAAACCTAATTGTATACTCATTCAGTACTTCCATCCAACATCGAGAGATGAAGATGTTCAAGACTTCTACAATGAATGGGACAGTGAAAGAGGTATACGTTGGAAAGTCGATGAAACCGAACCGCCACTTTGGGAGCATACAAATGCTCTTATGACATCGTGGAAGTCTAGCATCCGGAAAGATACTCGCCAATGCATCATACTCAAATTGACGTCATCAACCGAAGCCTTGCATCATATACTTGATATTTGTAGCTATGTATTGATGTATATTGCAAGTTTTATAAATATGTTGTTTCTATCGTCATGTTTTATAAAACGAATGGAATTCATATATTAGAGTAGATGGTGTAAGTTTGATTTGATTGTTTGTATTTCATTGCTTGGTATTGCATAAATGTATTGAAGTGTATGTTTTGTGTTTACAAAACAATGTTTTGTGTTCAATATTCTTTATTTTGTATTCTTCAACTTTGTTTTTTCAATTTTTTACTTCATTTTATTTTGTGTTTATTATTGAGTATATTTTATTTGAAATTACATTGCTATTGGGGGAAAAAATGTAGTGGAAATATCCACTATTTATTTGGTCAATATGTAAAGCACTTGTCACATTCTGGGTAGGGGGGCGGTTGGTTGTTACAATTTTCCTGCCTGCAAAATTCACTTAGCAGCACCAAGTCATGTTTTTTCTCTCATGCGTTCATACGTCCCTAACGGGAATTGAACTCGGACCGCTTCAATGAGATGAACAACCCCTTACAACCAACTGCGGAGCTCATGACTTGGTGTTTAGAAAATGACACAATCTTTATTTACATTAATCAGAACATTTATTCTAAACCAAATTACATGTGTTTGAACAGACAATCACTCAAAAGACTCTCATTTTAATGGAAATTGCAAATTACAACTAGAAAATTTAATCTAAACTGTGGAACATTATAATTCATTATTTAGAATCTAAATGGACTATATTATTTTGAGAGACTCCAAACCTCTCAAAATATTGAATATAGTGTTATATTTGAACATTTTAAAATGTTTTTTAGATTGTTATTCTTCATTGCAATATTTGCATATGTATAAAATAATTATTATAAAAATTTGAATCATGTTCATTTAAAGAATTTATACTACATCATACGTATAAAAATTATAAATTGATGATAAATAATTGTCTAAGAAAACAATACAATTTTCTAAGAAATTAAAATTAAACAATTTTCTAAAAAATTAAAATTAAACAATTTTCTAAAAAATTAAAATTAAACAATTTTCTAAAAAATTAAAATTAAACAATTTTCTAAAAAAATAATTTATTTACATAATTTTATACAATAATTTAAATAATATGATTTTATAATGTATATATAATATATTTTTCTTAAATTTTTCTTAATTTAATATTAATTTAAGATTTTTAATTTTTAATTTTAATTTTTTTTTAATATAATAATGGCTAGCCAACATGTACATGTTGGCTTAGAAGCCAACAATCTGGAGCCTTTTAGAATAAAAAAATGTTGCTTATATTTGCAAAAAATTTGGTTTAGCATCTAACATATGCATCTTCTACAATGAATTGCATAAAAATAATCTCAAATTGGTAGAAATATACCTAATTTTGTGACAAAAGCTTCTTCAACTTAAAATTTTCAATTGTGCAATTGAAGCACAAACTTGCAATTTTTGACTCCAAGCTCAACTTTTTAACTCCGAGATTACCAATTTTGCCTCTAAAGTTTGAATGCAAAAACTCCACCTCCAATCTTCCAATTTTTGCATTCCAATTTCATTCTTTTAAGTTGAAATCTCCAAATTTCAAACTCACAACTCAATAGCACTTGTGCTCTTCAAATTTGGATCTCACTTCTCAAATTTGGATCCCAAATGCAAAGCAAATCACATTGAACAAACTTTTGGTTCCAAAATTTAATTTCAATGTCAATTTTGTTGTTCTTGCCAATGGGTCTATTCTAACTTCTATAATGTCATTGCATTTCCTATAATATTATGCATTTTCTTTAATTGCACCACATTCGACTCTCTATTATCACCAAGTTTTTGTTCTTAGTAGTATGATGATAACAATTTAACTATAAAATTGTTTTTAGTAACTAGGGCTTTCCTATTTCCACACTACTATTGATGCGTAATGGAGGCTTTAGAGGCTTTATTTTGGAATTAGGAACTTTGGCATTGAAAGCTTTTATACATATATTGAAGCTTAGAAATCATAAGACTTTCTACATAAAAACATTTTGTCATTGAGTAGCAAAGTAGTAATTTAGAATACTAGATTGTAAAGAAGAAAACACTAATTTTTAACATCTACAATAATAAACAAAAAAGTATGCTTTAAGGTATTTAATCTTGTATTTTAAACCTAGAGTGCTTATCCAAAATTTTAAGCATCCAATGTATTTGATAAAAATTATTTTTTAATATTAAAGTTCAAATTTTCTTCAAAATAATGCAATTTTTTGCAACAAAGAGCAAAAGTGTGGCCCAATTACATTCTATAATGTACAAAGCCCCCTAATACATTGAAGGCATATGGTATGCTTAATTTGTACTAATTTTGCATAAATTTTTATAATTTACACTAAAAGCTATAATATTGAATTTATACTTTTTTTAACATAGAATTCATATATAGCTTTCAAAAACAAAATTTTATACAAGTCTATTTTTACAAGTTGTATAAATTCAAGATTAGAAAGAAAATGTTTTTTTAAACCTTCAATTTCAAAATCAATATTTTAACTATTGAAGTCTAAGATAAACATTCAAAAACATCCTAAAATTTCACAAATTTGAAAAACAAAATGCTTTTAATTTTCTTGAAAATATGTTAAAAATTTAGAACCATCACCATTGTTTTCAATTTTTGAGGTCCTTGAGCTTAACAAAGCATTGTGAGTTTGTTAAAAAGCATTTTGTAGGTGTAATAATCTAATTTTGAACATTTGAAAATTTTATAAATTTTTGAATAGTGGTCAACTATCCTTTATGGCACTTCTCCAAAAGCCATCTTTCACCTTAGGTACAATGTTTGTTTGCTTTGAACATTTATGAATTTTTCAAAACATTTCATTGTTGTTTATTGCAACAAAACATCTAGCGCCTAAGCTCTTTGTTATCACATTTCCAAAATATAAATACAAAGTTTATATTCTTTGGTACTTACAAAGTGAAGTTTTAGAAAAAAATAATAGGCTCAAGCTTTGGGAGGCTCAATCTAGTGTGACTCACAACTAGAATTGAATTCTATATTTGTGAATGTAAGAAAACTAAAAAAATTAGCAATGTAAAGTCAACCCTTCCAACTTCAATTTTTTCTTCAAATTCAACATCCAGTCCAATTCAAATTTTTATGACGTATGTTTAAATTGATCTAACTTTCAAAAGTTTCCATTGGCGTATTCAAATTCCTTTTGATTTCTTATAGTTGTAAAGATGATGACATCTCTACAGATGGTAATGAATGTTTATACATTTTTAGGACTTACAATCTTTTAGGTCTTTAGTTTAGAAACCAATTAAAGTCCAAACTTTCTATTGGGTCCTTAAAACAACATCGCCTTGCCACTTACGCAAATCGATAACATCTTTTAGAAAAATTGTGATATATTTACAACTATTAAAATATGAAAGACAAAGGAGCAAGAAAATAAATAAATAGAGCAAAATTTTATGGTAAAAAGGTTTAAAGTCAAAAAATTTAGTCTAGCATGGTTACCACCAAATTATTCTCCTCACTTTGAATGCAATCATCCTGCAATCTATGTGGCCAAATTTTTTGAAATGTATTTTGGAAAATTTTTATACAAGTCTTGTATAAGATCCTATAATTAGATATTAAAAAAAATGTGAACTTTTTTGCTCTTTGCAATAAGAATAGCAATTTCAAGTCTTTTTTGACAAACAAAAGACCTTGATCCTTAAAGAGCTTAAAAATCATTATTTGAGAACTATCCATTTGTAAAATATAGTATTAAAAAGCACTTTGAATTTTACATTCATTTTTCCAATTTTTTGAAAAAAAAGTAAAAAAAAAAATTTTGTGAAATAAAATTCTATCAATAAAATTGAGAATTGTGTTCTGTTATCATTCATTTCATGGATTGCATAATACGAAAAATATAATTATCACACAAAATTAGATGAAAAAGACCAAACATCTTCTCATTGAGCACATCTCTAAAATCCTCCAAATACCACAAAATAGAATTGGTAGCATCTTTAGATTTAGAATTGAAATAAGATTAATCTCAATCCTTGCCTTGCCTTGCATAGAATCATTGCACTCATTAACCAACATTGCTTGTGCAATTCACTAATTTTCATCACTTCTTGCAAAATAAACACTTGAAGTTCAACTCCATATTTAAATTTGATAATAAAGCCAAGGGTTATTAGAATCATGAGGAAATTCAATTTGTCTCTTACTAATACATAGAGAACCCAATCTTAATGTATTGAAATTAACAATTGAGTATTATTCTATTCAATAATTTGCCTAATTTTTGATTGAATATTATTCCATATTTCATAAAGGTGATTTAGATTTTTTTTTAAATAATTATTAGACACCAAAGAAACAGACTAAAATTCTAAAAGAAGCAAGAAAAAAATATTTGTAAATCCAATCCTACACTCTCATCAATGATAGAAGTATGTAGTAGAAAACAACTTCTCTTGACAATTTCAAAAAAAGGTCTTAACTAAAAGTACTTACATGAAGCACCCTATTTCCAACAATTATTCAATATTTTTTTTTTATCAATGTTCACTTGGCCTTCATTAGCCACCATTCAATAAAAGCATGATATCCATCTCTAAAATAGGGATCTAAAGGCTTCTACTTTCAACGATTTCTAGAAAAAATCATGATATATAAAATGGTAAATTTTTTTTATTTTCAAGAAATTTGTTAATTATAATATCCAAAATAATTGCTTCAAAAAACTCTATTTGCTACAAATAATGAAAAAAATCCTATATCTACTTCCAAACAATAGAAGTAATTTCAACATTACAAATAATCATATTTTAAACCTAGAATGTCTTGTAAAAAAATATGTAATTTGAAAAACTCTTATAAATTTTCAATAAGCTCTTACAAGTGCAATAATTTTTTACAGTGAAAACTAAAAATATAGTTGCAAATTTGTGTTATTGACATGACATACACAATTCAATATTAATCCAAAAAGTAATGATCAACCAAAATATTCAAAGCCTAAATTTTATAAGAAACTTCCTAGGCTATTTTTGAATAACAGTAGATGTAGTGCTTTAAAAGAAAATTGAAATGATTTTTTGGATTTAAAGCACTTTTATATGACTTGGATAATTTTTAGCACACAAATTAAAAAGTAAGATACAAAAAATCAAAATGCTAATTTATGTCACAAACTAATTTATAATGTAAAAAACAAAGACCAAATGATTGCATTTCTTCAAGATCCAAAATAAAGGTGAAAAATAGAAAAAAATAAGGATTATTAAAAACAATAAAGAATAAAATCCAAAACAAATATAAGTTATGAAGGGCCAAAAAAAAGAGCCAAGAAACCAAATTAAAAAGAAAAGGCAACTTAAGCATGTAAAAGAAAAAAAAATTAGGAGTACTTAAGAATAAAAAAAAAATAGAAGTAAGTAACAAATGAAGAAAAGGATTAAAAGCAAAAGGACATAGAACGAAACTAAGGTAGGTAATAAAATTGATTAGGATTTAGGATTTAGGATTACATGGAGATTCTATGGATATCGAGTTTTTAGAATTGGATTTTTATTTGACCTACCTCCTATTTTTGAGGTCTTAAATTGCAGTGGTGTAAATAAAAATCTAATGAAGTTCTACATTTGTGAGATATAGTAATTTTGACTTTAGGGTTCCAATATTTGACTTTGCTATTTTATCTTCAATTTCATTAATTTTGAAATGAAAGTTGACATTTTGAATTTGTCTCTATAAGAGCTTTCTAAAAATGGATTTGTTTTCTAAACATAGATATTTTAATTTTTGACTCTACATAAGGGTGGAGGGAATATTTTACTCTATTAAAGAACTTGTGAATTGATTATGGAATATATGGTGTTGTAGGGTTATAAAGTAGGATTCTAATTTCATGTGGTACATTGTCATTGGACACTGATGCATGAATTGTGAGTAGATGAAGTTTGGACTATACAAACTTCATCCGTTAATTATCACTTTTTTTAGGATTCGATCACAAAATGAAACACACATTTGAAAAGCACTTGAAATCATCTTGAAGGTGGTGGTGCAGTTACTTCAAGCTAAAAATAGAATTTTTTTGAGATCAAATCATGGGGTGGCTACAAAAATGCCCTTGCTAGGAGAAAGACAATTGAAATCTTAGGCCATAGCATCAAAGCATTTTTTAGTAGAATTCTAAAATAATATGGAACTTTGTCATTGGACATTCTATGCATGAATTATAAGCGGATGAAGTTTGGATAGGAGATACTTCATCCATCAATTGCTGCTATTTTAAAAACCCAATGACAAAATGAAACACACATTTGAAAAGCACTTGAAAGCATCTTGAAGGTGGTGTATTTATTTCAAGCTAAAAGTGATAATTTCTTGGGATCAAAACATGGAGGTGGCCACAAATACACCTTGGTTGGGAGAAAGGTGATTGAAATCCAAGGCCATAGCATTGTAGGGTCTTCAAATAGGATTCTAACATTCTAATTTTAAATTGTAAAGCCTCTAATTAAATTGCCAACATAATTTGTTTTTTTGGAAAATTTTGTATTGCCTTACATCTTTGGTATCCAATGATAAATGTTCAAATGTCCATTTGTTAATAAAGCATCAAATTTTTGATCCAAATGACCATCTAGAATTCATGTCTTATGCTCTAGATGGTTTTCAAGTGACTTGTAGTACAAAAAGTATTGAAAGGCTAAAAATTAGAAACACAACAAATCATACTAATGTTTCTTGCAATAATCTCTAAGCAAAGACAAAAAAGAAATATGCCTACAAAAACTGTTCATTTTATGTCTTCTAAGGAGGACTTGGTAAGGAAACTCTCTATAGAAACTAATTGGTATATTCACCAGTCCAATTGGTTTAGAGTTTCAACTAAATTGTGACTATATTATGCAAGGCTTGCACAATGGTTTTGGATATCTTTGTGAATGCATATGGGCGTGGTCTACAATAAAGAGAACACCATGATTTCAAAGTTGATTGTCTGATTGGGGATGCACCCATGATTAGTTGCCGCTACTTTTGCTAATATTTCAATGGTCTCCTTCCAAGAGAGTTGAGTTTGGCTTTCTAAGTTTGTGAGTTTGTGTGAAGACATTACAAGAGAACCATGTGGAACCATACAAGGGCTTTGTGTAGGAGCACCGACTTCAATGCCATCAGTAGGAGAATGGCCATGTGCCCTTTAGATGGTTGTGTCTAGCCAAGGATGAACATAAAAAACTCCCTTCCTACTTTGTGTGTTAATTTTGTATTTCTTCACTTCTCTAGCCTAATTTGAGGCCTTTGATTGCAAATATGAATTCAAAAATTGCAAATTTTGACATGCGTGGAAAATAATAAATTCTAGTGAACAAGTTGCAAGGCATTAAGGAGGTCACCTAGTCTTTCTTTTGACAATGGCAATATGAAGTTGCCACTAGTACAAATATCCCACCATGCAAGTTTGTCAAAGCACTATTTCCATTACGGAGCATGAAACTAGCATTTGGAGAAAGTGCATTGTTAATGGTCCAAAAATCATTAAAAGACAGCTAGCTCCATATCTTTTTAGTAAGCCTAAATAATGTGGACCTCATTTCTTGAAAATCTGAATTTCTAGCCCTTCCCGATTGGACAAAAGGAGGCACCATTCTCCAAAAACTAAACTAGATCGAGGCAAATTTTTTTACTACAAAGCTAAAATAGTGTTAGAATGTGTAATTAGTGTTCTAACACTAACCTTGCAAATCACAATTAATGTTAGTTCGGCTAATTAGTGTTGTCAACACTATTTACCAATTTTAGTGTACCAACAAGCCATGCTGAGAAGTCAACGTAAAACACATACAATTGAAGTATGGCGCTGCTGAGCTTACACAATAGACCCTAAGCTAACAGTCTGCATATCATGTTAAAAATTATATAAATACAAAAATGAAGTAAAAAAAATTTAGGCTCATAATGATCAATCTCTATCTACCTTACATATAATTGCACATGCAAACTTACAGATTGAGATTTTTCACCCTTATGACGCATTGGACCTTTGGCAGCATTTCCAAGCATGAGAAGATGAACAGCTTCCAAAGCTTGGATGCTATTACTTTCATGCCTCCACCACTTGAGGAGAGAGAAATCTCTACCATTTGCAACAAGAGCAAATCTATGACAAAGCATGAAATGAAGATTTAACCCCTAAAAGACCATTGTCCCTTCGGGGGACAAATTGGATTTCGGGCAGTTACCTACGGGCTGAAATTTTGTCATGATTTTTTGAAACTTTTTTTGAAGATAGAAAAATATTAGTTTAATTTTAATTTCTTCTTAAAGATATTAATAATTTAGATTTTTCTTCATTCTCATATCTATTTCTACTTAACAAATTTTTAAAATATGAAAATTAATTTTTTTTTAAAAATTTTCTTTTTTCCTAGACTTTCAACTCAATTTCCCACAATAAGGATTTAAAGCTCAAAACTTTGTAGTGCAAAAAATTTAAGTTAAAAAAGTTCAAAGTCAAATAATCCAGTCCCGCAAGGTGCTGAAAAAATTGTTTTTCTCACTTTAAACGCAAATATCTTTTAATCTATGTGGTCAAAATTTCTGAAATTTTTTCCACACATTTCCATACTAGTAAGGTATAAGATCCTACGGTTGGATGTGAAAAAAAAATTCAAATTTTTTTACTCTTTGCTACAGAAATGGCGATTTTGAGTGTTTTTTGGCAGAAATAAGGCCTTGGTCCTTTAGGGGTTAAATCATTCCCAATTGCTATTCCAAGGGTGGTATTTAACTATACTGCCATATGGCGGTGATTGTGCCTTTATTGCGTAATTGAGAAGCAAATCAATGAGTTTACCTTGCACTTAAATAGCAGCATTGAAGAATGTCATTGGTGAAGAATAATGTGTCCATGTACATGAGAACCACAGCTTCATTAAATTGATGAGTTCTGAGTAGGAAGAAAGTTCAATTCATGTAGACAACCATTTGACCATGCAGTAAGTGTAGCGATCCTAATAAAAACCACATCATCAACATGCCAAATAATCCCAGATGCATCAAAAGAACTACAAGGAAAGAGGTACCTAGCCAAAGGTTGGGATTGTCCTGTCTGAATGTTAGATTGAATATAAACCAATCAATTAGATCCCACGGAAGGCCTCCTGTACAAGTCATCTGGACCAATCCACTTTGGCAACTAGCAGATGTGCAAAATCCTCCGATGAACCCAAGAAACTTCTCTACTTTTACTTGACTAATTTCAAATGGGCCGGATTGTAAATGGTCAACTAAATCCAATTTAACATGGCAGAGCCAAAGATTGATTGAAACCTGCTGTACTATGGATTCTACTGGCAGTTTAAGACATACTAGGTAGTTTATCCTACCTCCAAGACTTTCATTCTGATTCCATGAGATAAGTAAGAGACCACGAAAAATATTCATAAAAATTTGAATAACTCTACTCTCCATCCCTCATTGTTAGTAGTAATGTAAGGCATGGCTAATCCCTATTTTTGAAATAAGAATACCAATTTATGAGTTGAGATATTATTATTTATAATCCAATTATAGAATTTATGAGATGGGATATATTTGTAATCATTCAAGTGTTAAATTTATGAAGTGATAAGATTTACAATGTTTTATTGTATAAATTTAAAAAGCCAATATAATTTTTTAACAATTATATAGATTCAAAATAAGGTTATATACAATCAAAACATCTATAAATATGTTCATCTTTATAAAATTTTATTATCATATATTGAAGTAAGTTTTATATCTAATTATTTTAATTTGCTAATATTTAAATTTTCAAATGCCACATGGCATATTGGTAATAGTTAAAAGTACTGTTTAGATTCCACCTTGTTTATATAAAATGAAATAATTTCAATAATAATAATCTATCACCTTGATGAATAAAATTGAATATGACAAACAACATAGTCAATAAGGAATTCGATTTTAATGCTTCAACATTTATCTTCTTAATTAGTGGTTAGCGCTTGCTATGCTATGCATTCACCACACTATTTAGTAGTAAAATTTGTATATTTTTAAATAGAATGTAGAATAATATTTTTTATAAGTCTTTAGTAAAAAGTTATTTAAGTGATTTTATAGAAATGTTTCCAAATATGCATATATTATTATGCGTGATGTAAATTTTAAATATAAATGAATGAAGTATATACATTATAAATGAATGAAGTATATGTAGTGATGAATGCATTAAAAAATATATATACATTGAACTATAAAAAAATCCGAATATAAATAGCAAAAATGTTTGAAGTCTAATATAATTGTATTAATGGGTTTATAGCTTATTAAATCAAAATTGTGGAAATAAAATGAAACATGAAGCCAACAAGAAGATCTAAACCAAACATCTATAATATCACTCTATTTGACCTTCATAACATCACATTTTATACAATGTGATATTACAAAGATTTAGTGGACATTGATGGACTTTGTAAGATCACACTATTTAAAAATTTGATATTAGAGAAGGCCTTGTGATTTTAATAGTATGATGATGATGAATGAATGTTGTTGAAAGCCAAGCTTGATAAAGAAAAGTTGTAATTCCACATTTTAAAATTTGAATACCAAAAGAAATTTAAATCCTATACATTCAAATTGATATAATGATAAAAATGGAATGTTTTACATACATTTATATAACTAGTTCCCATGTTTAATTGATAATTCAAAGAAAGTTCATAGAAAATATGCTATTATTGTACTTTTCATTTGAAATTTGTTTTTTGAATCAAAGAAAATTTTATATTATTTTACAATTTACAATAATTGATTATTTTTTGGCTGAAAATGTAACTTGTATAATACCTTGATATGTCTAACAAAAATGTACGTATCATTTTAGACAATCAACAACCCTACCACAATCTCAATGATTAATAAATGATGAGTTTCACTTTTCCAAAACTTCTTCATACAAACCATATTCTTCATTTCTTTGAAAAATTAGAAAGTTAAATGTTCATATGCATATGTTAAAAAGGGCATTTAATAATACTTGAAGAATATGATCTCTAATACATTTGAATTATGTATTAAGCCTTCAAAGTCCAAGGCCTTTGGGGGTTTTAAAATGTCATTGCTTTTGAATTGTTACAAGCCTAAATGTCACTAAGGTATAGAAATTTCAATTACCTTCATATTATGGTTGTGTTCTACAAGGTCATTTTCTTTTAACATAAATTCCCTTTTTAACATATGCATAGGGCATTTATGTTATTATAAATGCCCTAAAAACAAAATTTTCAAAAATGACCTCAAATTTTCATAAATGCCCTTTTCACAAGGGTAGTTTTATTATGTTTTCATATAGGGCATTTTCTTTTAACTTAAATGCCCTTCTTAAAAAAATATCCACATGGTAAAACTATCCTTGTAAAGAAAATGGCTTTGTAAAACAATGTCCATAAGGTGAAATTGCCCTTTCATCCAAAATATGCTTGTGATAAAAATCTTTTAACTTAAAAATGCCCTCTTATTAAAAAAAATGGTATGGTAATAATTGTTTATTCAAAGAAATGGACTTATAGCAAAAACACCCTTGTATGTGCCCTTATATCAAACATACCCTTTTTAGAAAAATGACTATTTAACAAAATTGCCCTTATAAAGAATGCAAATGCCATGATGGTAGAATTGTCCATGTGACAAAAAAAAATTTGATTGTAAAAATGCCCTTGTTGTGAAATTGCCTTTGCTATAAAAATACACTCATATTTAAAATGCCTCATGAATGAAAGTGTCTTTATAGAAAAATTGCCCATGTGACAAAATTAGCTATGTAGAAAAAATGCTCATGAGATGAAACCTTGTTGTTAAGATGCCCCCATGCCAAAATGTCCTATTAAGGATCCAACCCCTTATAGTAAAAGTGCCTATGTGACAATAATGGCTTTGTAGTAAAAAGGAATTATGTGTAAGTGCCTTCATACCAAAAATGCCCTCTTAGCAAAAATGCCCTTATAATGAATGCAAATGCTATGATGGTGAAATTAAGAATGTAACAAAAATATCCTATCTGTGAAAATGCCCTCATATAAGAATGGTTCATAAATCAAAATGTTGTCATGGTATAATTGTTCTTGTCACAGAAAGGGACATGTAGAAAAAATGCTCGTGTGGTCAAAAAGCGTTCATCCCCAAAACGCCCTTTTATTTAAAAAACCTTCATGATAAAATTGCTTAGGTAATAAAAATGGACTTGTAATAAAATTACCCTTGTTTGAAAATGTCCTTATATAAAAAAATGCCCTCGTATTGAGAATGCCCTTATTGTAAAAATGTCTTCTTATTAGAATTGCCTCCTGTAATGTGAGTTTTGTTTAATTGACAAAATTCAAGGTAAATAGTAAAGGGGGGTTAATTCCTAAGGGAAAGGCAAATAAGTCCGTTGCATTGTGACTAAGGTCACTTGTTTTTAGCAAATAGATACTTATTTATAGGTTTATAGGCTTAATGTGAAGATCCTGCAATTTGGGAAACACAGTCCCAAGAAGCTGCACCACAATTTGAGCATTGATGAATGGAACAATGCCCAACAACGCCACACCAAGCCGGCCAATACTTCCCGGACCACACTAAATCTCACCCCTTCTTTTAAAGCCTGCCACAGAAAGTACATAGGAAGTACACTGCTGTAGTACTGCTGCCCTCTTCCGGTAGGGGTAGTTGGGTTGAAATTCCTGGCAACGGGCTCCCTTTATTTACCCTATGTCAGGCCCTTGGGTAATTTTTTTGGATATTGTTTCACAGGTCCTAGGCAGTTTTCAGGGATAGTGTTTTCACAGTTTGTAGGCAGTGTTTTGGAATAGTGTTTCATAGGCAATCCGAGCCTAGTGTTCTTTGTCTTTAAAGTTTTTGGGTCTAGTGTTTAGCCTGGTATTGCACAGTGCGTTCAGTGTTTCTCTATGTCTCCATATTTGATATTGTGATTTACTTTTTGGTTGGGGCCCTTCTATATACAACAACAATTAAAAAAAATCAAAGTCCATAATATAAAATAAACTAAAACTATTAATACAAAGAGAAGAACATGAATTTTTTAAAAAAAAGGAGGAAGGAAAGAACATAATAAAGAATGAACTATAGGAGTTCATTAAGAAATGGAAAAATTCACATACAATAAAATAAAGAAAGGCACATAGACCCAATAAAAAAAAATAGAATTAGAAAAAAAAATATGGAATAAAAAAATCAAACACATAAAACCGCCAGAAATGGATAGATCTAGAAGGGGGGGAAATGGAATACCTAAAAAAAATGGAAGAAGAAGAACTCCTTCAATACACTAAAGCCGTCATGAAAAAAGGATATTATTTAATGAAACACCAATCAACGCTAGAAAAATAAAAAAAAGGTAACAAACAATGAACCCTATAAGTTCATTAGGAAAGAGAATAATTCACTTACAATAAAAGAAAGAAAGCCACATAGACCCTATCAATGGAAAAAAATGAATTATAAATAAAAAAAATTGGAAATTAAGAAAAGAAACACATTAAAAACCCAAGAAATGGATAGATCTAAAAGGGGGGGAAATGGAATACCTAAAAAAAATGGAAGAAGAACAAATCCTTCAATACACTAAAACCTTCATGAAAAAAGGAAAAAAATGAATTATAAATAAAAAAAATTGGAAATTAAAAAAAGAAACACATTAAGAACCCAAGAAATGGATAGATCTAAAAGGGGGGGAAATGGAATACCTAAAAAAAATGGAAGAAGAACAAATCCTTCAATACACTAAAACCTTCATGAAAAAAGGAAAAAAATGAATTATAAATTAAAAAATTGGAAATTAAAAAAAGAAACACAATCATTAAGAACCCAAGAAATGGATAGATCTAAAAGGGGGGGGGGGAATGGAATACTTAAAAAAAAATGGAAGAAAAACAACTCCTTCAATACACTAAAACCGTCATGAAAAAAGGATATTATTTAATGAAACACCAATCAATGCTAGAAAAATAAAAAAAAGGTAACAAACAATGAACCCTATAAGTTCATTAGGAAAGAGAATAATTCACTTACAATAAAAGAAAGAAAGCCACATAGGCCAGAACAATAAAAACCAAAGAAATTAGAAAAAGAAAATAGAATTAAAAACGAAACACATGAACACCCCCATAAAAGGATAGGTCCAAAAGGGAGAAAAATGGAATATTTAAAACAAACTACAACTGTAACTCCTTTAATTTACTAAAGCCTACAGTTATAAACAATTTAAATGAAACATCTATAAGCAAAAAAATAAGTAAAGGAAGAAAAGAAGCCAACAAAGACTGAACTCTATGAGTTCTTTAAGAAATGGAGAAAATCACATACAATAACAAAAAGAAAGTGGTATAGATCAGAAGAATGAAAAAGAATGGTATTAGAATTTTTTTTTTATAGAATTCAAAAAAGAAACACATCAACACCCCTAAAAGTAGATAGATCCAAAAGGGGAAAAAATAGCATATTAACAACAAAAGAAGAATAACAACTACTTGAATACACAAATTATGGCACATCAAATTTGTGAAATTAAGGCACATAGACCCAATTTAAAAAAAAAAATTAATTAGAAATTAGAAATAAAAAATGCAATAATGAAGAATATAGACAACAAAATGAAAAAGGCATCAACCAATGGGAAAAATGGAATATTAAAAAAAAATGAAGAAGAACAACTCCTTCAATAGCCTAAAACCAACATTACAAAGTTAGTCAATGAAACATCAAGCACTCAAAAAATGAAATGAAGATTCCAAGAACCTAATAAAGAATTCACTTAATGGGGGGATTAAGAAATATAAACAATTAAAATAATCTAGGGTTTAGGAAGTGACATGTAGGGAAAAACAATAATTACTCAACTTGTGTTTCACACGTAGGCCTGTCATGATGGCAACCAAGCCGGAATGTTTTAGGGCTTGTGTTTCACAACGAGCTACCTTTGTGGTAGGTACGGGTTTACGTTTGGAACCAACCCTCGCCAAGGAGCCAGACGTGAAGCAAACACGCGTTCCAGCCAACTCGAGTAGAGATCATTTTTGCGGTTTAAGTGCTTGCATGTACTGTCTGGCGTAGCGTTCCTAGTGTTTCAGGTGTTTGAGATTGTATCATTGCACGATTTCAGAGAAAACATAAGTTGTGAAGTAGTTTGTGAGCAGGGGCAGACTTCGACTTGCTGCGCACACGGAAGAAAGTTGCGGTTTAGGAAGGGTGACATTTTTTAATTTTGCTTGCCACCCGTGTGAGACGGCCGGGCGCAATGAACAGCCTACGAGGGCGCGATGTCTTGCCTTGCGGAAGCTTAGGATTTAGGCATGAGCGGTTTGCGGAGTACTCATTTCCTTTTCAACGGTTTAGGATGGTGCGGCGCATTCAAATGGCGGTGCGGCGTATGTGACAACGCTTCAAGGAAACAAGAGTTCTAACGTGCACACCATTGCACAACTGGTGAGTTCCTTTGTTGCGGTGCTGGTTGGTGATGTTAGGTTAGCTTTGCGTCTGTCGTGCAGGAATTTTTTGCAGCAGAACTCAGGTCACGGTAATTTGGTTGTCCTGCGCGATAGTGCAGAAGTTCGGGCAAACATAGTTAGTGTCGGGTGCAGGAGAGCGGATTAGGGGGGTGCGGAGAAACACAGGTGCAGTATAGCATTTGCTGAGAGAAATTTGTGAAGTTTCATCACTCAGTATAGGACAGAGTTAAGGGCCGGGTGCAAACTACCGACGAAGGCGCAAAATGAACGAGAATCATGGGTGAGGGTTTAGAATTTCATGCAATGCGGGTTCTTATAGGGTTTAGGGTTCATGACTTAGTAAGACTGTCCGGGTTGAGTTAGCTTGACTCCTAATTTGGGTTTGCCGACTCGACATTGTTGAGTTAGCGTGACTCCAAATTTGGGTGTGTCGGCTCGACAGGTGCACCGAAAAGGACGGCGGCAGAGTCTTTAGCGTGTGGCAAATGTCATTTTAGCCAAGCACGTTCAAACAGCCTATTGGAGTCTGTAATTTAGGCATTGCAAGTTAACTGATTTTATGTCCTGTTATTTATTCCATCCTGTCATGACTGGTATAGGACACCCTTTGAATACCCGGAGCGGTGCTGGTATTATCAGCCAGTGTTTCAGTGGGGCGAGCACATCGGTTGGAGGAACTAGTTTGGATTCGTTGAGTCGGGTTTCAAAGTCAAATATTGTTGTTTGATGGCGAAGACCAAGCACACGGTTGCGGCACCGGAAGTGCGTGGACAAGCTTCTGGTAATGCGGACCGAGAGGACTCCCATGATTCAGAGGTAAGTGTTTCTGCGAGCATGTTGCTTTCCTCATTTTCAAGGGTTTAGGGTTTAGTAAGGTAGAATTGAAAGGGGTTTGGGATGGCACTAATTTTGCTGGGTTCTGCTGTTTTATAGAAGGCACTTGAAACAGGACCATCCAAGCCCGCGACAATGGTGAGGGAGGCTGCCAACAAGCTGGTAGCAACGGTGAGGGAGGCTTCCAGCGCACAACCTCGGACAGAGTTTCGACGCCCATTGACAATCGACGGGAAGCGGTTGAATGTGAACTTCGGCTCGGAGGAGGAGTACAACCGACTCATTAACGAATACGTACTGCAAGCGTGCACGTCCATTCCAAAGCCGGGTGACCCAAAACGGAAGTTCAAGAAATGCATCCACTACGGGAGGGACAACTTCGCCAACAAAATGCGCTTGAATAAGCACAGGTGGGACGCGGAGTGTCCGGCTGTACAGGATGAAATGGGAAACCCAAAACGCTTACTTCCGTATCCGGATTAGGGCATCAGACAGGGAAAGAGTTCGGAGATGTTGCGGGCAGGTGCAACGGCGGAAGAGCAAGCCAAGAGTAAGGGCAAATCAAAGTCCAAGAAGGGTGGAACCAGCTTTGCATAGCCAAGTGAAGCAATGGCAGTCATGAAGGGCGCTGAAGAAGTTGTGCCAGAGGAAGAACAACCAGATGGAGGTGCAGCGGCAGAAGACCTACCGAAACACTCTGGTGGGGAACGTGACGAGGGCAAGCAATGTGCGAAACACTCCGGTGATGAGGTTCACGCAGGTGCATTCGCATTGGTTCAACGAGAGAGCGTGGAGGCAACACTGACTGAGGGACTTGAAGGACGGACAACGCAAACGAGTTTGGCGTCGACCAAGAAAAAGGCACCCACGAAGAAAGCTCGCGAAACACTGGACAGCAAGGCCTGCGTGAAGACGGTAGCGGCGACCGAAGTGCTCCCTCTATCCAGTGATGATGATGAGCCCTCGCAGCCCGCGCAGAAGCGTAAACATGTGGAGTCCGGGAAGACGACTGCCAAGAAGTAGAAGATACGGTTTTTGGAGCGTGGTAGTGATGCGGATGAGGGAGGGACAAAAGAGGAGATCCCATATGAAGGGGACGACAATATCGAGGCGGATGTGTCTCCAGCAGGTGAAGCGGCCGCGGTCTTGCAACGGCTAGTGAATTCAGGAGCACCTCCCGCTTCAGAAGTCTCAGTAGACTCCTAGAATTTGTACGAGGAAGAAACACGATTACCACCAAGTGAAGAACTGGAAGGAGTGTCAACTTGTTCGCCGATGCAGCAAGCAGATCCGGTTTGGGGCGAGCAACCTCATTCTGTCGTGGTCGGGGAGAAGCCGGTGAGGTTTTTGAAGACGAAGGCGGCCCTTGCAGGTGCCCCAAAGCGATGTCTAACAGCAGCAACAACGGCAAAGAAGCCCAAGAAGGATGGCGTTGAGGGAGTGAAGCCTCTTATTACCGACGACATTGCAAAAAACCCGGCAAAGACTTGAAGTACATGTGGGTCTCATGCTGCGAGGCGCCCTAGTAGCAGAGTCGTGTGTTCTGAAGACGAAAACTCTGAGGATGGCAGCCCTTCAGCCATGCACGAGTCAGGGCATGAGCCAACTGCAGAGGAGTTGCCATTCGACCCACGAGCTGCATGCCAGACGTTGGATGGAGTGACACAGATGCCATGTCCTGAAGACTACGGTCGTGAAGACCACGGAACACTGGATTCTGAGGATGACATGGCAGACTTCCACCGCGAGCTCTGTGGGGAACAATCAGCTCCACAGGATGCTGAGACTGCGTCTCCTAGCATGGTTGCTGGAGACTCGAAGTGCAACATGAAGGACAACGCCTACAATAGTTTAGCACTATCTTCCCCGACAAATTCACATTGCTGGAGGTGCCCAGGGCTGGATAACGCGGAGTTGAAGCATTATTGGTTGTGCGGAGAGTGTCCTCCGCCGCCACATGTATATCATCCGGAGTTGAAAAAAGAGACTGACTCACGGAATGACTGTCTCCAGGCTGATGAGCGTGAAGTGAAGCAGCGGGCGCGGGTTAAGTCAGATGCCTTGGCCGCATCTTGGCAGAAGATATCCAAACCTGTCCATGGTCCCCCTCTTGACCTGTTTCACCTTGTACAAATTAGACCAACACTTCTAGATTGGGACTACAAGGGCCAGACCGCAGTAGAGTTCAAGTCCCACTTTCAGAAGTCGTGGACTACAGGAACATTCCAAGCCGCCACGCGGGAATGCTCCATGTGGTGATTGTGTGAGGCCAAGGTACTCTCCTTCCCTAAAACCCGACGACCTCTATGTTGTGTCACTGTTGTAATTTAGTCCAGAACTTTGGTGGCTTCAAAGTGGTGGAGAGCATGGATAACGCTGTAGTGTTTTAGTAATCTCCTTGTACTGTTTCGGGACGTGTGACACTGTAGTGTTTCAACTTCATGATTTAGGCTGAAATCAGTTCCCTTCTCTCCTAATCCATTCTCATCCGTTGCACAGGAGGAGGATTATCCCAATGTGGCCGATGCGGCTGGCAGGGCTGTGAAATCCATATGCGCCTCTGTGAAGTATGAGCAAGTCCCCCCCGATGTCGACTTGCTATCGAATTTCCTTCAATTTCTGAGCGACTCAGCTACTTACGAGTCGAGGTGTTCACAGTCGGCAACGGAGCTACGCTTGCTTCAAGAGCGAGTTGTGCAGGAGATGGTAGATTCATTCCGACGAGACACTGCCTTCAGACGTGAGAGCTACCGTTGGGATTGGTGTCCAATCTGGTGGATTGTCTCAGCTCCTACAGTCGTCCACAAGCTTCCTCCGATGCTTTGGCGCCATGACGGTAAGTGCAAGCAGCGAGTTCCTCTTTGTTTCTTCGTAGGTTTAGGGACACAGATCACGAGCTCCCTAGACTCTGCACGGTCCACACTTTACTAAGTCATCTAGGGTGTGTTTCAGAGGACGAGGCAGATGAGGTGCGCCGCATGCTGCTATCCGAGCGGGTTCCACGGATGTCAGCAACTCCTTTGGTCAAGGTACTTCGCATCACCATGAACTCAGTGTATGGTCGGTGGAGGGTAATGACATGCCCGATATTTGGGGTTACACGGGCGCTGGTTCGCAGTCTCTGCAAGAAGCATGACAACATGGGACGAGCTGTCACGTTGTTCGCGTTCGAAGCACCTTTCCGTTTTGCGGGTCTGACGGGTTGCGAGCCCAAGGCTATACAAGATGAGGTGATGAAGGATGTCCAGCTGATCTCCGTTGGTAAGGATGACGGGGTGCTCGATAGGGTCCTCTTTTGGGCAGAGGTTGTACGTGTTCGTGCCTTGCAGGACTTGGCGCTCCATCATCCGGCAGTTTTTCGTACCTACTGGACAAGTACAAAACCCGACCAGTGGGCCGAACAATCTGTGATTTGGGTAAAGTGTCTGCGTCAACGTGAAGACTTCGACATCGGATGGGTGTCGGACGAGGATGCCCCTAAATAGGCAACACGAGTGGCGGAGACCCGTCGCCAAATCAAGGAATTGGTCCAGTCGTTGGACTCGGCCATTGAGGACGACGACAAGGTAGCTTGGCGGACCCAACTTGGCAGCAACAATAGTGCCGCGCCTGGTCCTGACGTGCAGGATTTGCAGGTCATACTTCCAATTGAAGGCGCGTCATTAGTGCAGTCCGTGCTTTTGAGGGACGTCCCTAAACCCTTAAGTGAAGATTCGCAGGTCGAGTTGATCACAGACGGCCGATCGAGTGTTCCAGACGTAGTGTTTCAAGACGGCGAACTACAGTCGGTACCGGCTTTTGGAGGTACATTGTGTATCGAAGGAGCAGTTATTATTGCAGACGTGGTAAAACTATCCGGTCCACATTCCTTTAGTCAAGATTCGCATGTACGTGAGGTAGTAGAAGGTCAATCGTCAAGTGCAGCGGAAGTGTTTCATGACGCAGTGTTTCCGAAGGACGGTA
The DNA here is from genome assembly GCA_950106755.1 of Climacium dendroides. Classification (NCBI taxonomy): domain Eukaryota; kingdom Viridiplantae; phylum Streptophyta; class Bryopsida; order Hypnales; family Climaciaceae; genus Climacium; species Climacium dendroides. Next base: position 27,892,657 of record OX467086.1, read on the forward strand.
TTCCGATTTCGCAGCAGACTCCATTACTACGCATTGACGATATCCAGACTCAAGATCTGGACATGTCCAATTTCCCTAGACAATGCACTCCGCCTCTTGGAGCGTCCATTATCAACAATTCTAACTCCCCAATGCGGCATCATGTGGAACTCGTGGACAGCACCCCTCGCAGCTTGGAAGACGTATTTGAGACCATCATCAATACACCGGACGACCCTTATGCTCTTCATGAGCTTGATAGCGCTGACGAAGTTCAGGCTGGTGACGAGGTGGTTCCCGCTGACTCAGCCAGACCTACGTCTTTGCAACATCGGAAGAGCGTAACTTACGAGCCCTTGCTGATTGTGGAGCGTCAATCGAAGGCATGGGGACGACTCAGCATTGCTCGGACATTCTCGACTTTACAAGTAGAAGACCTAATCTAGGCGCTGCCTAGGTAATTTGTCATTTTGCCCTAAACCAATGTCCTCCACCTTTTCCGCCTAGCAAGCCCGTCTAGGTACATATGTGCCCACTTGACAAGGTCTCTGATAGTGTTTTGGTTCCATGGTTTCCTTGCAGAAAAGGTTCGGGAGATGCGGATGGCGAGGACATTTGCTTCTACACAAGTAAGTGGGATTCCTTGCCTGTGCCAATCTGCCAAATTCGAGAGCTGCAGTCGACCAAAAGATTTCTCGGGCAGAATGTTTTGGAGCTCCTCACCCGTCGATTGTGGTGGAGCCTTTCCGAGTCAGCACGCAAGCATGTTTATGTGGCGTCGTCCTTTATGCAAGCAGCACTGCCGTCCGCATGGGACGCTGGGACGGAGGAGGCACTTCTGAAGTGGGGCCGTGAATACCTGGTCCCCACGTGTCTGTATCCAACTTGCTCGCCGGATATGACCGTTCTGGTTCCGTACGTTGCGGATTTCCATTGTTCTTTGTTCATTTTCAGCAGTGATGGCGTGAAGCACCTGGATAGTGCACAGACGCATAATTCCGCCTCGGACCTTGAGTATGTGAACCGCGTTTGTCATGTGTGGGAGATGCTGCACGAGCCACGACTGAGCTTGCCTCCAGCGGCGGAAGATGTCCCTTGTCATCGCCAAACCGGGAATCACAAATGCGATTTTTGTGTCCTTCGAAACATGGAGTGTTTCCTCCGTATTTTCCATGGTGAGGCCACATTGACATCCCAAAACACTGCAGAGGAGTTGTTTAGGTCGCAGATAGCATCCTCCGCAAAACCGCGTGACTTGCAGAAGAATGTCATAGCAGCTGTTGCAGATGAACTAGGAGCCACCGATGTTTCACAGCCATATGAGCCTCCTTTCCGAGTGACCTACTGCAAGGACACCTCAGATGACACTTTGTTGTTGGGGTTTATCCTTCCAAAGAAAAAGTGAGTGGAAGGACATGCGATGATGCTAGTATCTTGCTTTGTGTATGGAAGTGCACTCCTCTGGGTGTATAGTGTATAGGGACTCTGTAGATTTTGCTTTCTGTTTTTCCTTATGGGTCCTTCAGATTTTGTGTAGTTATATTAGGCTCTTACCTAGACCACCAAATGTATATAGATTAAGCTATTCTACAGACATTGGAAGCCTTGCTTAGAATAATGCAAACAGTGTTTCAGCGAGCATCTTGACTCTACCCTCGTCTGCAGCACTGTATTACAGTGATTGATTTTTGGCATCACTACCGGTTTAGGGGGGGTGCACTTATATCAACCTTTGAACCCAAATGTTAATTGCAGCTGAATTGTCCCTTTTCCATTTTGATGTTTGATTGCCAGAATTAGTAACTATGACTTGTGAAATCAACGGAGCTGAGTTGTTATAATGTTCTTGACAATCTAAGTATGCAGGGCTGTTTTATTTCTGAAGTACATCCTGTCTTGTCCTTTTGGTGCAACTCAAATGGGCTCCTACCCCAAACCACTTGTATACCTGCGCCTCTTGTTCGACTACATTGAAAGCCTTGTTTTGGAGTACAAATCGTAGTGTATCGAAGGAGTTGTTCTTCTTCTATTTTTTTTTTAAGTATTTCGTTTTCACCCCTTCTGGATCTATCCATTTCTTGGGTTTTTGATGCGTTTCTTTTTTTAATTCCATATTTTTTTTATTTGTAATTCCTTTTTTTTAATTGATTGGGTCTATGTGCCATTCTTTCTTTTATTGTATGTGATTTTTTCCATTTCCTAATGAACTTATAGCTTTGTTACCTTCTTTTCTTATTTCTTTGTTACTTAGATCAGGTGACTCTCCATTTGTAATTCTAAGTGGGTGATTCATCTCATTCCATAATTTCTTGGGCCCTTAGATCAAATCACTCCCCATTTTAATTTACAAGTCAGTGTTTCATCTCATTACATATTTTTTGGAACACTTAGATGAAGTGACTTCCCATTTGTATTTCCAAGTGGGTGATTCATCTCATTTCCAAAAATATAATTTCAACTTTAGATCAAATGACAAGGTAGAAGATATGGTCATTAGATCACACACAATGCATGACTGCGATGCTTTCAAAGTTATGCATCACACCTTCTTGGTATTCTCAAAGTTCACAAATTGCAAGGAAAAAAATTGTTGCACATTCTTTGGATTTAGAAGCAATAACTCTTGTGGCATTGGCCTAGTACACCAATCCTCAACTCAGTCTCTAAAGATATGATAGCCCTCCCTGGTAATCCTAAAGACTTAAAACTAAAACAATAGACTTTGATCACTGCGGCGACCTACGTTGCCTCTACTCCTCAGAAATATGAAACACTGAACCGTCTCCTCCCAAGGCGTTTCATCAGGTTTCCTTCCATCAAGCCGCAACCTCTCCACCTAAACGTAGTCTTCTGTAAACTCTAGGCCTTCTTCTTGTCTCAAGCATGTCCCTCAATCATCCCAAGCCCATTCCCAGTCCATCCTGCACACGCTGAAACACTGGTGTGGACCTCACTGGGTGGATAATCCCCGACTCAATATCGGCCTGCAATGTCTTCAGATTTCCTTGTAGCTTGTGCAAATCAGCGTGCAAATGTTCCATCAAGATGTCGTTTCCCTTACTGAAATCCAGAATTTCTTGTACTAAGGTACTTACCGTGGTGTATAGGTCCACAACCTTCTGTGCCGATTCATGCACTACCTCAACTCTGTACTGCATCGGAGTGACCTGGACTCCACCATGTACAAGTAGTTCACTTGTTCCCGCCACTCCTAATCCCTTTCGTGCTCCACAAAATCTAGCAACAATCCCCTCCGCGAGCTCAGGTTGTATAAGTCTTAGAACTTTCACCTTGTGCTTGCAAGTGTTTCCTCGCTGTATATGAATACAATTGCAAGAAGCCTATAACTCTCCTGGATTGTGCACAACATAGCGCAAATGGCGTTGTGCAGAAGACGTAACAAACGCTGGCCCGCCCTCAAATTCCGGTAGTGTTACGTCCATGTCAGGTATGTCTCGCGCTAAGATAAGAGCGGAAATAACCATGTCCCGTTCCTTCCGGTTGTCAACGAATCCGAATTGCTTGCGCACTCGTTGGTACCAGTAGTGTGTGAGCACGTCACCTGTAAGCACGTGGATGCACCAATCCACTCGACGCCCGGTCATTCGACTCCTTTCCGCCTTTAGCACAGATTTCATGTATCCGTGATAACTCTCCACTGCAGCATTCGTGTCTTGTCCCGCATATGGCAAATTGCGGTAGCCAACCACCCACATATGCACCTTCGGCAGCCATTGTTCCCTCACATAATCCCAGAATTCGTTCACTGCAGGGTGCATGAACTGAAGTTGCTGCAATCTCCAGGTAGCCCAATCAGAAGCGGCAACTCCACTGAAATCGCTCCGCTCATACATGATAGAAGAAAGACCCCTCAAAATGGCCGCTCGAGTGTCAATGTCTTGAATTTTTATGCATGCCTGCTTTTGCCATGCTCGATGGACATGCCAGAGGCATAGAAAAATCGCCGTATTTGGCCACACCACCCTAAGACAGGGACGCAGAAGTCAGTGTTTCATTGGTGTCACTGTTTCTTCTTAAATCCACAGTTCAGCACGTACTGTTTGAAAAAGTAGGTTTTTTTCGTGCATGTCCTTCAAGTGACTGGTCTGAACCTAGACAATCATTTCCACTCTACCTTACTCACCCTTTTCCCAAAGACATGAAGCTGGCCATTGTACTATGATATTAGATAGTGGGAAGACAACATACCTCAAACTATTTATTTCTCCTGGTGCACAATCCACAATGAATGCATTGGGCTTCCAATTCGGCATATCTCGTCTCAATGCAACATCCAACGCCCGCATCCAGGGAGTGAGATCCTCCTGTGCTGAACGCGATGTAATAATAAAAGCCACCGGGATTCCATTGTGCCATTCGTTGAACACCATGACCGTGTAGAGAGGAAACTGTGCATATGTCGCAGCACAGAGTAAGCAATTTCCCTATTATACTCACAAAAATCACCCTAGAGCATAACAAAATGACCCTAAAGATCGAACCTACGAGATCCTGTGAAGTAGCTAACTCTAACAAGGAGATAAACCCAATTAAACCCCTTAATTCTACTTTTCCAGTTCTACCTCTGACGACCGGAACATCCAAAACCAACCGGAAAACTACGACCGGATTGTATCCTACTTCCGGTTTCACTAGTTCCCCGGTTTTTGGACTGACTTCTAAATTCTGGACCCTGCAACTTCCGGTCCTATATACCCTCCTGGGCGGATCCGATCCGGTCCACCCTTCCGTACCCAGTTTTTGTTTTACCTCTGTTTTACCATCAGAGGGTTCGCCGCTTGCTTTTGAAAGTGGTAGGCCCACCACTCCTTCCGTGAATTATAGTGGCTGAAGACCCACTTTCCTATCCACTGATCTCCTAACTAACACGGATCCGGTTTGGTCCTTCACAGTAATCCAGATAGCAACCCGAATCACAGGTCACACAAAGACCCCCCGTATGATCCTCTCATACTACAACAACCTTGACACTGATCCGTTCCGTACGAAGTTAGGTGGCTACAAGTGCATCTGTCCGTTCCAACACCTACGAAAGTTCTTCTGTTCACCCACAACGGTGGCAAGACCTCACATGAGTCAGGATACTCGACCGGATTTCCCACCCAGGAGTTCTAACGCAGCTAAGGAATCCCTCCCTATCCGCCTAGCCTGCTCAACGGATCTCTTACCCGGAATGCTAAACTTCTGTAGCTGCTAAGGCACTGGAATCCACTCCTAACTCTTCAAAACCTACTCACCTATACCTAGAACCGGAAACATACATCAAGGGGAGAAACTCTACCAACACCTCCGTACTCACCTTCCTATTCTGACTCCGTACACTCTTGCCAACACTCGGAAAAATTACACAAAAGTTAGTTTAAAGGAAAGTACACAAGGAAATGCCAAAAAAAACTCCTCCCTCGTCTCCAGCTCAGAGACTGTTTTATATACAAAAAGCAAAAAGCAAAAAGTGAATACATGATTTCTGCCTCTGAAGGCGCTGACAATCCGGTCCTACCTTATCCTAACCGGATTCTATTTCGGTTCCTATCTATAAGTCCTATTTTTACAATCCTTCCTGTTCCGTCTCATACACTCGGGACCCAATGGTAGGGCTCTCATCAGGTCTCTCCAACTGCTCGAAGACCTCATTTAGATTCCGGTTTCGTTCCCCATTCGTAGGTAGAGCCGGGTGATCTTCCTCAGTTTCCGGGGAGTCTAAATCTATCGGCTGATGTTCGGTCGAGGGCGTCTCCTTCTTTGCCCTACTTGACTGGGGCGTCTTATCCTTTCCCGGTTCCTGAGCTACGTCTTCCGGAAACAAGTCCAGAAGAGAAATTTCAGAGAGCCGGACCGGAACTTCTGTCAACTTCTGGCTGCTCTCCACGATCCGGTCCGTTGACTCCCGGGCCTTGGATAGGAGCTTCTCCATCTGCTCCTCAAAATCGGTGAGAATGTGCACCACCCTGGTTCCGGATATCTTCTTGTCCTTGTGCACCTCCTCTTCAAACAGGCGTGCCTTGGTGACCGCGGCTCCGGGCCCTCCAAGCACGTCCTTCACTTCTGCGGCCAACTTCTTCATTTCCTCCGCCATCTCTTTTGTTGCGGTGGCGTTCTCGAGCAACGCGAAAAGTTCGGCCTTGAGGGTGTCCACCTCATCGTGCTACCGCTTGCTGTCCTCCTTCATCTTCCGGAGCTCATCCGGATTGATAACACTCTCAGCTACCTTCTGCGGCAACTGACTGTCCAATTCCGCTCCGATTAATTCCGCGATCTCCCCGAGCGTCCGTTTCTTAACTTCCCAATCCGCCCGGATCCCGCAGAGGATCCCAACCAACTCGTCGAACGGATCTGCGATTCCCGATCCGGATGCCACATCCGGTCCGGTTGGAGTCTCCCCTCTACGCGGATGCGGATGTCCCGGGGGCGTTCCTCGATTCCGAGTTGGCGTGGTCTTCTGCCTCTTGGCGGGGACATACGGTTCCTCCTCTTCCTCTTCTTCTTCTTCCTCCTCCTCGATTTCGTTTCCGGAATCCGCTTCTTGGTCGGACTCGGATTCACCGTACTTCATGGTCCGCTCCTGGGCCTTCCACACCTTCAGCTCCACTTCCGTCAGCAATTCCTGTTGCTGGTAGAGGTGGTACACATAAGGGCACAGTGGGGTAGCCCTACTTCTCCCCACCCTTGTAGTAAGCTGGGACACCAGATCAAAGAAGATCCGGCCCCAGTCTACTTTCCGGGTTCCGCTCAGCGCTCCGAAGATCGTGTTAGCCAAGGTGATAGTCACCCTGGTGGGCTTTTCCGGATGCAGAATCGGAACCAGGAACTGGAGCAGGCGACGCTCCCGGTCATCGAGGCAGTCTTCTACCACGTAGCCGTCCTTCGGGTTCACTACGCTTCCGAACTTGCCCTAGACGAAATCATCCTTCCAGCTGGTAAGCCCGAGTCCTCCTGGCTGGAATCCGTATATGTCCCGCCACAAAGCCGCGGTCCATTGAACCGGATTCCTTCTCGGGGTGTTATCGAACTGATTCGATACGCCACTCAGGATTTCTCTAATCATCCTCTCATCTTTGAAACCCCAAGGTTTCAAAGCTAACCCCTGACAACCCATCAACGATAAATCCTCTCTGAGTTCTCCCTATTCCACTTCCTTGGTCGGCATGACCGGAACCACTTTTCTAAGCTTTACTTCACTCGGGGGCGGGGCGCTAGAACCTCTCTTCCGGTTCAGCTGCGACATGAGGGTAGCTCTATCCGATTTTCACTCTAACAAGGTAGTGTTGACACTCAGATGTTCCGCTCCGCCTGTAAACTAACCTACTGGCGTGCTCACACTCTCAGTCCCTCACACTCATGTCCGGAGGAGATCTCTCCGTATCACACCCCTTACTCACTTCCGGACCCTCTTGTACTTTCTCTCCTTGCCGTGGTCAATGATAAAAACGTCAGGCGCTAAATCAGGACACGCCAACACGTGGAAAATCAGAGACCTGAAAATGGGCAGGGTCAGGCTTTATATAGTCCTGACACCCTGGACTGTCTTTATGACCGGTCAGCTATCCGGTCCGGTTCTCGACATCCGGTCTTCTCCAATCCGGTCAACGAGATTCCGGTTAGAAATCTAATCCGATCCGCTTCTACCTAAAACCGGATTAGTTCCGTAAGGTCCTTTTGTGACTATTTTTGGTTTTATCTTTCTCTTTAGATGAATCCGGATACCTATTTCTAATTTCCGGTTCGCTCAAAAAGGTAAACGAATAAAAATAAAAAATATGAGTTGTCACAGCATACGTACCAACAATGTTTCCAGCAATAAGAAGACTCATCCGTAAGCAAAGATACGCAACCCTAAACTTGCAGAATCAGACATACTCAGAAATTCCTAATATGCTGACCCTAAATCCTTTCTCAAATTTCAAGGTAAGGCAGAAATGGATAGAGCTAAACCGCCTAATTGTGACGGTAGTGTTTCAAGAATGCATACCTTATTCTCATTAGTGCCAAAGGTGGCATCAATTGAAACACCACTCTTGTGGCCAAACTTGACCAACATGTCTTTTTGCCAAGGTGTTTGAATTCCTATAGTGAAGGGCATTGTCGAGTGTGTCAGTGTACCTTGTGTGACCAGTCCCGTTTCTTGGTAAAAAAAAACACTCCCTCAATTTTGCTCCACCCACATCTGTACATTTTTTGCATCAAAAGTGTGCAACATATACGTCTCCCGTGCCATCTTCGTAGCCAAATTCCTGACATCCCGCTCATGTAGGAACATGTCCCTTGAAATGCCACAGCCTGCGCTAAGGGAGTCCTTCACAATCTGAATGTGTTTCGACATGATCTGTGGAACACTGTGTCCATCCCAGAGAAGTTTCAAGACGAATTCTTTAATTTCTTCTGACAAGTGTCATGTGAATGCACTTCGGTCTCTTACATTGCTCAATCCATGGCATTGAATACCGGCTTCATTCACATGGTCACTTTGGTAGAGTGTTATCTCCGTGACATGTGGAAGCAAATATAGTGTTTTTACACTAAATGACGCCAAGCACCCCCGCTTCAAACCACCTCCCCACTGTTTCAACGAATCTCTTGGCTTCACAAAGACAGCAGGTCTTTGTGGACTCTTCTTGGTTCCACTTGACTTTGTTGTCTGTAAGTCATTGTTTTCCAGCTCATTCAGGTTGATGAGCACAGGGACATTGTTACTTGTGTAAGACTCAATAGCCTGCCTAGAGGCGTCTCGTTCGGTCCTACTGGTTTCCACTGCAGTTGCACATTGTGCAAGAGGCAGCCGTGCTTCCCCAACATTGTTGGTCAATAATGCCACGTCCAAGTTGTCATAGTGGGGAGGGGGCAAGCCATTCAAGTCAAGTTCCAAGAAGGCAGCCGACAATGTTATAGGGGTCTTTTTCAGCGCCTTAGTACGCTTGCACACAACCTTTTTTGTTTTCTTTTGGAGCTTCGTGGCACTTGAAGTCTGCCATCGCAATACTTTGGATTCAACTTCGGTAAGTGGAAGCCGAGATGATTCAGCATTGTTAGCTAGTAAATTCAAGTCTATACTCAATCCTCGAGGTGTCTTGGGCTTGTCACTTAAAGGAAGCGCGGACGGATCCGTGGATAGTAATGCGGTTTCAGGGGCACCTGGAATTGCAGCATTCTGGCGCGGGCGTAACTCACTCCGGCGCTTAGCTGGCAGTGCAGTGTTTTCTCCTGCAGCAGATGCCCCAACCATGACAGTGTTTCTAGATGTCCTGCAGCCGTTTTCCATGCTGAGGCGACGAACAGTGTCTACAATTTCTCCCACGCCAAGTTCAATGTCACCCGACGGCATTGGAAGGTTCTTTGTTGGAAGCTTTTTTGTGGCACACTTCCGCTTGGGCTTGGAAGCACCCTCTGCCTCGTTCCCTTTTCTTGACGTCTTCTTAGCTCTTGTTTTATTCTATTTTGGTGGCTGCACTTCCCCTTCCGCAAGAGGAATCTTCTGTTTTGCTTTGCCTTTTCTCTTCACAGCTCCAACAACAATAGCCTTTGGTCTTTTCTTCCTAAGCAACATTGAGCTTATTGTCTTTACATTTGCAGAGTGGTCCTATGGACCGAATTGACAATGGTAGCTGCAAAACCCAAGGTACAGGTGTATAGTATTTCAAAACACTTGGTAAGTAGGAGAGCAAATGGAGTAAGAGGTGATTGCGGTCCCTAAATGATGTGAACAGAAGATATGCCAGAGTAGAGACTGAATGTCCATTGGAAAGTATGAATTTCAACTACAAAGGAGGTAAAAAAAGGAAGAGTTATGTACCGTGTAACCTCATTTGCAGTAGTTTTAGTTGCAAAGTATTTTTCTCCATCTTTCATTGGCTTTGTTCGTATTTTCACAAACTTGTTGGTTACATCACCTTTTGTATTTTCCATGCCCACGATGAAGTCCTGGACTCTACTAGTGGGGATGAAACATTGCTGTACAACCGCTACCTTCTTAGTGTCCTTCCCTTGTCTTTTGCGTACCTGTCGTGTTTCACGAAGGCACCACAGCAAGGAATGCACGAAGATGGGCCCATCAGGAGGAAACTGCACATTAGCCTGGACAAGTTCGAGTTGCACTGCCAATTGACCTGACCTTGTCGCGTACTGGATTCCTCTTGAAGTAGGAGCGGGCTTTGTATCTCCACCAAGACCATTCATTGCGAAGGGTGATTTTGTTTCAGCCATGGAAGGACTGAAACAAGGCACTACCGAGTAAAAGCAACCTCCCCAAACCCTAGAAGCAAACCACCTGGAAAAGGGCTATTTGCAGCGTAAGCGTAGACCCTCTCCCCCCGTAAACCCTAAACCATGTCAAAATCGTGGTAGTACAGCATAAACCTGAGCTCCCTTTCCAACTCGTGTAGGATTCAGAAGGATCCTCTTTAAATGCTCCTGATGTACGAGGACGTACTGCTGCGCATTACACCGTATGTGGAAAAATGCACTCTAAACTCTGATTCCATTGAAGATTGGCCCAACAGAAGATCGATGGATATGCACCTAAGAAGCACAACGGATTTGCAAAAAATAAGAAAATGCACCCTAATCCCTGAACTGCTATGACGCGTGCATCAATTCACAGAATGGGCCTTGCTGCAACGACTTCGCTACTAAACCTTGCAGTTCCCGCTGGAATTTCTAGCCTAAAGCCATTCAAAGCCTATCCGCAATCACGCCTAAACCTTCCTACGTGCTAAGCCCGTTAATTGCTGCCTCCTTCCGTCGCAAAACAAGAAGTGCAATCCACCGAAGCGGCAATCTGTCGCAAAAAATTCAATTTCAAGCAAAACCGTGGGCACGGTCGACCAAAGGCGCCGGCCAAGCACCCCAAACCCTAACCAAATGAAATCCTCGCCAACCAAATGAAATCCTCGCCCACCAAAACAGAGGTGGTCCACCCTAAACCGCTAAACCAAGCCGAAACACTGACTCGGGACATTGAACAAATATCAATGACCCTAAACCCTAGCCGCCTGAAACCCTCGGTCCAGAAACACAGCTGCTTCATCCGAAACCCTAAAACACCCAAAACATTGAAACATTGACTGGGGAGACTGAGTCATTTCCAAAACAAGTACTGTGCGGAAATGGACGCGAAACACATTCCTGCAAAGATTGTGATTTACTGCGGGAAGTGTCTGCCGGGTAAAAACCGCAAGGTAAAATGGACATCAATGCTGTCAGCTACTACGGTTCATGAATCGAGGCCCGCGAAGGGCTGGTATGGAGGAGAGGGCCAGAAGGTGGCAGAGTCATAAAAGAAGGGGTGAGAAATAGTGAAACGCATACTTCCCCTCCAGAATGTGTCCAAGGTTCCCAACAGGCTGTTCAAGTAGAGGCTTCCTTGGAAGGCTGAGTGATCCAATACGTCCCAATTCTGGACAACACCAACCACCCCAAGAGCAGCAGGAACTTCTCAAGCAGTTTTCCCTTGAAAAAATCGCCAAAATCCACACTCTTATCCTCCATAGCCGCTGCACACATCCAACCATAGCTCTTGTCGATTCAGCCTAAACCGAGCTATTATCTAACACTGAAAGCTTTAAGTAGAGGAAACTAAAACCTAGAGAAACCTGATACCATTTGCTACACAGAACCCTAGTACCATCTGCTACACAGAACCCTAGTACCATCTGCTGCACAGAACCCTAGTACCAACAACTCATATACTCGTAAACATAATGAGCCTCATTCGCAAGTGGTCAAAGTACGACTTTGATACAAGTCTGTGGTCACTATCTTCAAATGAAAATGAGATTTTCTACTATAACCTTCCATTCTCAAATTGCATTAGAAATTGAATATATTGATAAAAATTTCATCTCAACAAATTTAGCTTTTGCACGACAGTGATCTCTCCACAGCTAGATAGTGACCTCCCCCAAACCCTACTCCGGTATATGTTAAAATTCTCAAATAGTATCCTCTACCTTTAGTCTCTTTCAAGAATCCTTAAAATTCAGCATTGCAACTAAAATTCTATACTAATATCTTGCAACCTACATGGTGAAAAAATTTTGAAATTTTTTCCATGCTTTTTCAAACAAGTTTACTAAAGGATCCTATAATTATAAGTATCAAAAAATGTTATTTTTTTGAAGTTTGGTACTTAAACTAAAAATGACAATTTTGGAGTTGTTTTCTTTGGAAACATAGTCAAAAACCTTTAGAGGTTAAAGGGTTTTGGCAAAAGTCAAAAGTCAAAATTTTGTTGTGTGGAGGTGACTTCAAAAGAATTTATGATTGGCTAACTAAGTAAAATGAAAGGTTGGCCTTATGTAGGCAATCTTGGGAAAATTTGTAATTGGCTAACTTTGTAAAGTCAAAGCTTCACTATGTGGGGGCAATCCCAAGAAAATTCAAATATGAAGTGTTTTCAAAGTCTAATTTCTATAGAAGGCACATATGACCATGTTTAAACTATACGTTAGAAATTAATCAAAGTCTTCAAAGTAACACGATTTAATTCTTGAAGGAAGTACACATGATAGAGTTAAAATCCAACATTAAGAATTAATCCAACCAAATCCTAGTATACAACAAATTTTGGCAAAGTTTTAGTTTAAAGCCTAAACCCTATATTCTAAACTTTGCCTACATCCTAAACCCTAAACCCTAATCCAATAAACAATAAAATAACATATTTTGTGATTTTTTCTTTGATAACTTCTCATTCACTTGAAGGCAAGCACTAAACAAGATTACAAACCCAATTAAGTATTCTCCATAACCTCTATGAAAGGTAAAAAAACAAGGATGAAAAAATGCTTTTATTCTTTCATTCTCTATGTACTTCATTGCGCATTATAGTTTTTGTACACATTTTCAAATAGAAAGCCCAAATCAACCAAATTGGATCCTACCAAATTTTTTAAAAATTAAATATGCATAAAAAATTTTAAATTTTAAATTCCTATTATTAGAATATTGTTTGGAACATCTGCAAAAAATTTGAAATCATTTCTAATTTTTTTAATATTTTTAATTACACTAGATGATAATTACAAAAAATGAAAGATTAGAAATGTCCCAAAAAAAGTCTTTTTTTGTCCCTACTATTCCTTCCTTTGTAAAAAAGTTATGTTTGCTTCCTTTTTCTATTAGACTACATTTTCTAAATAAATTTTTAAATACTTCCCACATTGAAATTTTGAAAATCAGAAAATGCATCTTGTATGTAAATTTGTAACTCTAGAAGTCCCTAGTTTACAAAATATTGAGATTTGCTTCACTAAACCAAGAATTTGCCATTGAAAATTTGAAGAGGACACATTGTATCCTCTCAATCCTTGAGGGGTTAACCCCTAAAGTTCCATTGTCCCCTCAGGGAACAAAATGAATTTTGGGCAGACTCCTATGGTCTCAATTTTCATCAAGGTTTTTTGAAACTTTTTGTAAAGATAGAAAAACACATTAGCTTTCCAAAAATATAATTTTTATTTCAATCGGTGCCCGGGAGCAAAAGTTATGGGGGCAAAAGGTCCATTTTTTGGTGCGGCAGGCAGAAATCACCTTGCACAAAAAAAATATAATTAAAAAAATAATTTTCTCAGATATTGTAATTTTATCTGCATGGAAAATCTTCTTGAAAAAAATAACTTATAGGATACATTTCTGAATGCAATTTTCACAATTAAAAAAAAATTGTTTGAGAAGGTTAAGTTTTCTTGCTTAAACAATCTCAAAATTGGGATTAGAGTGTTTCAATCCCATCTTTGAGCTATTAACAATTTAGCTTATCTTTCAATCTTGAACCTATTTCTACTTAACAATTTTTTAAAGAATGAAAATCAAGTGTATTTTTTTTGGAATTTTTTTTTACAACTTTCAACTCATTTCTTCAACACAAGGTTTTTTAAATTCAAAGTCTATAGTGGAAATTTTTTCCACAAAGTGCATTCAAAGTCATCTGAAACTACAAGCCAGTGTTCAAAAAAATATTCTTTCCAACTTTGAATGCTAATATCTTCCAATCTGTATGGTCAAACTTCATGAAATTTTGACCACATGATCAAAGACAAGTAAAGTACAAGATCCTATGGTTAGATTCTAAAAAAAGTATTTTTTTTGTATTCTTGAATGAACGCAGCAGGAATGGCAGTTTTGCATGGTTTTTGACCAAAAAAATGGCTTTGGGACTTTGGGGGTTAATGTGTAAGGTTAGTTTTGATCACTAAAGAATATGCTCTAAATTGAACACGAAGCCAACATTTTCACCTCTACTAGTGTACCTTGTGCTACTGCCACAGAAAAAATAAAAATAAAAGAAATTTTCTAATTTTTTAATTTAGAAAAACTTTAAAATTCAATATCTTTCACATTCCAAGTTCCAACGCCATGAAACAAAGCCCTGGCACCCCTCCTCACAAAGAGCTTTTTGATTGTATTAAGAATGCAATCAGGGGACGGATAGTCACAGAGATCTCTATTGTGTCGTTGCCACAGTCAATATAAAAAAAAAGTAATTTTATCCTTTTTTTAATTCTTTAAAACTTTGAAATTCAATAACTTTCACATTGCAGTGTGAGAGGTTGGATTCTTGATACAATTACGAATCTTTATACACAAAGGGGTGCAAGGGCTTTGTTTTGTGGTGTTTGGACACACAATACAAAAGTTATGAATTTTCCAAACTAAAAGATAATTTAATTCATAAAAACTTTGAAATTCAATAACTTTCATACCGTAGGTCCAAACGCCACAAAACAAAGCCATTGGACGTCTAAACATATCAAACAAAACAAACAACAATCTAATTTAAGATATTGATTTTCAATTTTTTTTCATTTTAACCATACAAATTCAAGCTCTTGAGAGGTGCAATCTCTTGGCCATAATTTAAAAGAACAACTATAAAAGAAAAAAACAAACTCATGAAAAGTGCAATCTCTTGACCACAATCTGAAAGAACACCTAAAAAAATAAATAATAACTCAAGAGAAGATGAAGTTGATCAGTAAAACTTGTGGGCTTTGGATGTCCTGTGAATTCACTCCTGGCGGAACTGAACATGTGCGCATGCCACACGTTCAGTTCAATGCCTCTGGGACTGCCACCCGCCATCCGCCTGGACACGTGGCTGGGCGCGAGTGGCTGGGCAGGTACTCACAACTTACGGTTTCATCGTCGGAGGCTCCCCTCGGCCCGAAGTCCCAGAGGCATTTGCCAAAACGCCTGCCTGCCCTTGCCCGTAGAAAACACTGAAATTTTCTTATTCTGAAAAATTCTGAAAAATCTGAAAATCTGAAATTCTGAAAAATCGGTTCAATACAGGGCTCCTTTTATTTTTTGGGGCGGGCAGGCATGGCCTGCCCGGCGTTTCCTTGAAACCGTCTGGGACTTAGTGTCGAGGGGTGGCGGGGGGTGAACTTAAACTCCTGCCAGCAATAAAAATTAAGACACGGGGGTTTGTTCCACATTTTTTCAGTGTATGATCATTCGGTAAGTGTATTTTCAACATAATTACTGAATTGAGCTTGACTAACTGAATCAAGCTTGACTATGGGCAGGGTGATGCGGAGACACGAAAAAGTCTCGAGAGTGCAGTCAAGGGAACTGATGACGAATACTCTTTCTGTAGATAATGAGGAAATTGACCATGCATACCGTATTAACCGTGCGGGATTTCTGGCAATCGATGAATTCGGAAAGGAGCCTGGCGGTTATCAGGGTGAGCTCTTAAATGGAGATGCCGAGTTCTCATTGAGTTTTGGAAAGGAAATGCAATCTGAACTAGATGAACGAAAGAGATCAAGGGCGCTGGAGTCGAGTGGGACGAAGCGAAAACGTCGCTTTCACATCGATTCACATACGTGAGTGCTCATCTTATCAACTTTCCTTTTTTTAGTGGATGAACGAACTTAGTTATTTACATTCTGGACTGAGGACTGAGGATTGAGGATTCAGCCATTGGTAAGTATTGAGATCATACTTGTCTTTGCTTGGGCGATCTCTGTCTATCGAGCTTTCTTGAAGAATGTGAAGATTTCTTGGTATTTAAGAGTCCCAACCGGTAAACGGGTTTGTGACATGTTTTGGTCGTGGATGTTTATTGTGCAGGCAAAACAATCTCTTAATCCTGTCTCCTAAACCTAGGATGGTTCTAGAAGGGATAGCCTCAGAACCCTGGAAATCCAAGAAGTCCTCAGGGAAGGAGAAACACAACAAAATAGCACGTGCAGACCGTGGAAGTAGCCAGATTGTGTCTCTTGAGTTGAGTATACTTGAAGGTTTGCCAAGATCAGAGCACATTGACAGAGACGTTTCTGCAAAACCCGAGAAGAAAAAGAAGAAAAAAAACAGAGAATTGGTTGAACAGGCTGGGCCCGATGGAAATTGTGCGGGTACGAGTCCAGCAAATGAGACAAATGCGCAGGAAGCAACGCCTGGCGAACGCAGGTACCGCGTTTGAGTTATAAACTGAGTTTTTCTCTTTTTTAATCATAGCTTTTCTCTACTTGCAGGTCGAGTCTCTAGATGGTTTCCTTACTTTTGGGAGTCGATTACTAAGTTGAAAAGAACCTTCATTGCACTATTTTGTTCCTCTTGCAGAAGCTAGAACTCTGTCACCTGCTCTAGATACTAGTTTAATCCGCTCTACTTGGTGGTTAACTAGTGTTGCCCAAGGTAGGATTACTTAACATCTCCGCTATAGGGGCTCAGGTGAGGCTAATAACATGCAGGGCGTGACTTTAATGTGTCGACCGAGATTATGTGCAATATTCTAGACTCAGTCAACACTATGTAGTATGAACTCTCTAACACGTTGCTTGCTTCCTTTCTGCTCAGAAAAGTCATTCCTGCGAAGGAGACAGCAAACCCGGAAAAGCCTGCAGAAATTGATCCAGTACCACAGGAATTGAAACCAGAGTCAAGTCGGAAGCAGTGTTTTTCTTTGGGACCTGTGTCCCCCTTGTTGTCCTCATTACAGAGGCCAGTTTTTGGAGGGACGAAACCAGAGAGGTCAGATTTCTGACAATCTGGCGAAATTTCGCCAGGAAAAAAAACACTGGTCGGAAGGGAGAGAAATCCAAGAAGCGGCAGGACACAAACCATGTTAATCATGAAACGGAAGAGCTGAGTGAGAGGAGGTATGGCAATGGTCTCATGAATGGAAATGATGAAGTTGTTATGCCACAATTCTTAAATTCTTGGGGCAAAGGTAAGGTATGTGGGGCACACCTGGGATTAGTTATAGGCCCATAGGAAACCATGGGTGAGTTTCGAATTCTTAGCATGACCCTGACCATATGCATATTTTGCGACACTTCTGATAGGCCCGTTGTGCTTGTAATAATTTTCTCCGGGGATATTACGTTTACAAATACGTTTAGTTAATGTGCGATTGTCCAGAAGACTACTAATGTTGATCCTTAGATTCTGACGAGATCTCACAATGTTTTGCCGAGAATATCATCTTTTCATACTGTTTTTAAGTTTAATAGAATGATTCGTTGAGGGTATCCCAACCATGTTTGGTTGTTTACAATGTCATAGTTTTGTAGTCCCTGTAACAAACTGAATACTGTTGCTGTTTCATTTTTGACAGCAGTGAAGCGAAGGGAAACAATGGCAGTCCTCTCAACAATGAAACTGCTCCTGAGCAGGCCAATACGGCAGAGAAGGTTGCACTCTTGTTCTTCTCAGCATATATGGGATCGCTTTCTAAACTGAAATTTGAAAGTCTTATTAAGGAACGGATTAAAACTTGTGTCATGATTTTTCTAAATTCAGCAGCAACTTACCAGCTCCAGTTGAAATGTACCGAGGAGTTATATTGATTGGAGTGACGTATGATTTTGACCGATGGTCGATTGATGTCTTGGCAGGGGCCCAGCAGAAGTGCACGAACGAAGAAAGCTAAGGGGAGGTGTCTACGTGAACATGGACAGGTGAATCTTTTATCGCAGCATTCTCTTATGAGTCTACACGTGTGTGTGTGGTCGACACTCTCAGAAGCTCTACTGTTGGCTGTCTTCCTGCTGCTTCTTATACTTCTTGATGTTAACTGTCCATTTCTTCAGTTGGGTATAATTAATATGATTTAAGAATGATCAGGTCAAAATATCATTTTGACTTCTGAAGTAGTGCTCTATTTGTCTTTGTGTTCACAATGGTATGCTCTTATGGTTACAGAATGGCATTGTTCCGAAGAAAGATGATGCCAAGACACAGCAAACGGAGCCAAAGGATCCAACAGATACCAGTGGATCTGAAACTTCAGAGGCTGAGGCTGAGACCGAGGCAGAGGCAGAGGCAGAGGCCCAGACAGCGGTCGAGGCCGCAATTGAGGCCGAGGCAGAAGAGAAAATTCTGCCTAGAATGTGTGCCCCTGGTCACATCCTTTTTGAGCATGTTGTAGGTAATTACTACCTTCATTGATGATTCATATGTTTGTGAGCCGAGTCAATCGTATTCTCTGATTCATATTTTAGTTTTTATTTTCCAAATGCTATTCTGTTTTGTTATTTTTCATGCGCACTATTTCTTGATATTGGTGTAGTATCTAATTTGAAGAATTGATATCATCTCTTTTAAGAAATTATTTCTTATGACGACCATCATCTCAAGAGATTTTCTAATTGACGCAGATGCAAGAGCTGAAGGGCAATGTACAGCCGTAAGTCTTATCATCTCTGGAAATAAGGCGGGGATTGAGTGATACAGCCCATTTTAAAGTGCTGAAGAGGTGTTCTTCATATGGAGTAGTCCTTTGTGTCGAAAGTAGCTAAAAGCGCCTACTGCACATGCTAGTGTTGAGACTATGTTGCATATTCACATACTTCTTTAGTGGTGAACGGATTGACTTATGCTGAAAGCATTTGCTTCCAAGTAATTTTAATTAATTGTTGTTTCAAGAATTTTTTTTTTTCTAACGACTAATGATAGGGTTGTTATCATATGTGCAGCCTATTTTGCTGTCACACTGAAGTCCACTGCAAAAAACAGGGGCAAGTCTGGGGTCAAGGAAAATCCCGAGGCAGATATTCTGAAGATGGTCACAACAGGAATGGGAAGATGGAGAATAGACTCTCGGAGGGGATTGTGGAACAATCTCCCAGTTAGGGAGTTGTTGCGGACAAGATTGATTTTGAAAAGCTTCCTCTTCTTAGTCGTATTCCTGTGGTATGCTTCTCTTCCTACCTCCTGTGACAGCATCTTTATCTCAGAACGTGGACTGTAATCTGTGCATCGGTCAATGTTTCTTCTTTCTTTAAGATTGGGCTTACTTTAACAATGTTTTAGGAGAATTTGAATTGTTCATAATGGAATCAGAGCTTGCTACTGATACAACTTATTTAGAATGTATTCCTATATGTTCTATTTTTTTTGTCTAATGAGATCTGTTGATGTTGGATAAGGGTTGCCTCTCTGACCAGGTAGGAGATCTTCTGGCATATCAATTTGTGGAGCTGACGCCTTCTTGGACTCCAGAACTTTCCAGCTATAGGGTGAGTTTCATTATGTTTTCATTACCGATATCTTGGTTGTAAAGTTTCTACACCGGCATACCTATATTACAGTTGGGTATGTAACATAGGTATGCTTGGCGTTTATGTAGATACTCCTCCCAGACTTTGTTATTGTGCAATGAAGTGCATGTCACGCATTTTGATGTCGTGCTTCCCATTTACTATCCTGTCCATGGTTCGTTTTCTTTTCTTGTTTCAGGTCGGGAAAGTTTCCATCTATGATGATGTGAGTAAGATGATGACTTTGGAACCAGTACCCGAGTATCCTATTCATGTTCAACAGATTGAAGATGAGGACGGAAGTCTGAATGAGAATTTGTTTTTGCCACCTTATACCTCAGATGGCACTTTAGAGGTATGTGGACATGGCTCGTAGCTTTAATTTTGACTTCCATTTACGAATTGCAGTTCCAGTTGACTTTCACTTTTTGTGCCGGTGCATGCTCTTGCTGTCCATTGTGTTGTGGGCTTATTCTTTGTTTCAATTTTCGGACCTGAGTTCTTATCTTTTGCTTTTTCCAGGTAAAGCTTGCCACGCTTATGGAGCTTAGAGTTGTGGAAGCAGGGCCTTTCCAAGTCAGTTGTCAATCACAGGAGCCTCCTGATGTGAATGCAACGGTCCCTCAAGAGCCTGTACAGCCTACTGCAGCTGACCGGTTGAAGACAACCTCAACCGCAGACAACGCACCCAGTGATCAAGCAGAACTCAGAGCCGTTGGAGACAATGAAGGAGAGGAGGTAGGGCGCTCTTCGACTATGGAGCCAGAGCCAGTCTTGGAGCAATTAACCAATGTAGGTACGTTTTGGACTGGACTGTGGCGTATCCATGAACTTTCTGGGGTGACATTTCGTTTCATCTTCGATTTGTGGTGCAGATTGGCAAGAAATGCTTTCTCAAGTGATCATCAATAAGAAACCGGAGCTTTCTTTAAAAGCTAGCGAAGAGTTGGGAGGGAAGAATGGTGATGGTCCAGCACCTGCCGATGGTGTAAAAACACGGAGCAGCCAAGTAAGAGCAGTAAAAATTAGCAAGAGGAATCCTTGGGTGCCTGGTGCTCCCATCATTCGGCATCGTTACATGCGGACAGGTGCCTTGGGTCCTACTATGGCTCTGCTAAGAGCTAGCCAAAATTTGTGAGTGAGTAGGATCCCAAGTTGGATCCCAAGCTTGAAACAATTTTGCACAATGTGGTTGAATCCATGTTCACTAGCTGAATGCATCTCGAGTTGATGTCGCTGAAAGATTTAGAATTTTTGTGACGGATTTTTGGCCAGGCATGCATTTCGTGAGTCCTGACTGGTGAGAACATGTCTTGATGTCTTGAGAGAGACCACATTGATCAACAGGAGTCTGTCATTAGCTGTGGCTGCCCGGATCTGTCATTAGCTATGGGTTGAAAGAGTGGTGTTAGTGAGGCTTGGAGGAATGCATTTTGGCAGAGCCAGTTTGAACTAGATTTGATTTGGTTAGATCACTACTCTTAGAACATCAAGTGGTGTCACAATTACATTTAGGTACCTTCAAATATGTTCACACAATGTAAGGGGTGGTGTTTGTAAAGTGAAGGTACTTGAACATGACGCTCCAAAATCTTGTATATTGAGTACATATTGATTTTAAGAATGTGAAACACATCAACATTAGAATTTGTAGAATTTGTATTTGTTTTAAATCATCTACCAAAAAATCTTTGAACCCTTATAATTTTTTTACATGGTGTCCATTAATGCATTATTTTGTATTTTTAAACGGTCTTTGATTTGCTAACTAGAATAAGTGGAAATTTGACCATATATTAACCCCTAAAGGATTTGGTTGCAAAAAATAGTTTTGCAGAAGCCACCTAGTGGCCTTATGGTCCTTTAGGGGTTAAGTAACTAATAAGTTTATCTTTTATAGGCATCACCAATACATGGATCTATTGTTTATAAAGTCACATTTTATTACTTCTTTGAAATGATTGATATAGTATTGGCCAATTTTAGCAATTTCATTTCTATTTTTTGTTTATTTATTTATTTTTTGAATTGATTCCATTTCACCTAAACCATAATTTCTAGAATTATTCTAGTAAATGTGATATTTTGTCACATTACATTTGTAATGTTGGTCATAGCCAATCCCTATCAATAGCAATTGGTAGGGGTTAATTTTGAATTAAATGATTTTTTCCTATTGGTAATGGAATGAAAATGCCAACAAATGGTACTCCATTTTTTTTAAACTTTTGTTATATTTTTTTGGAAGATGACTCAATTTCACCTAAATTGTAATTTGTCCAATTATTTTAGTTAATGTGATCTTTTGTCACACTACATATATAATGCAGGTTATACATATATAATGCAGGTTATAGCAAATTTCTATCAATAGCAATAGGTAGGAAGAAATTTTGCATAAAATATATAAATTTTCTATTTCTAATAAAATGAAGATGTTGACAATTTTGTTTTCCATATTTTTTTGGAAATGAATCCATTTTCTCCCAAACGTAATACTTACAATTAATTTAATTGATGTGATCTTTTGTCACATTACATATGTAGTGTAGGTCATGATCAATCCCTATCAATAGCAATTGGTAGGGTTAGTTTTGAATGAAATGTTTATTTTTGTATTAGTAATGGAATAAAAAAGCCCACAAATTTGTTCTCCATTTATTTCAACTTTTGGTTAAATTTTTGTTTTTGAACTCCATTTCATCCAAACTGTAATTCCTACAATTACTCTAAATATGATGTTTTATCACATTACATATATAATGTAGGTCATTGCCAATCTCTATGAAAAGCAATTGGTAGGGTTCAATTTTGAATTAAATGATTTTTTCCTATTGGTAATGGAATGAAAAAGCCTATGAATTGGTTCCTCATTGGGTTTTTTTATAGCTATTTTACTATTTTACTATTTTACTATTTTTTTTTCTGAAAATGACTCAATTTCACCTAAACTGTAATTTGTCCAATTATTCTAGTTAATGTGATGTTTTGTCACATTACATATATAATGTAGGTCATGGCAAATTCCTATTTATAGCAATAGGTAGGGGGCAATTTTGCATAAAATATATAAATTTTCTATTTCTAATGAAATGAAGAAGCCTACAAATTCGTTTTCCATTTTATTTTGGAAATGAATTTATTTTACCTAAACCGTATTATTGAAAAAAAATGGAAAACTTGTAGGCTTCTTCATTTGATTAGAAATAGAAAATTTATGTATTTTATGCAAAATTGTCCCCTACCTTCTATTGTTGATAGAAATTTGCCATAACCTACATTGTATATGTAATGTGACAAAAGATCACATTAACTAAAATAATTGTAGGAAAAAAAAGTCCAGATCAACAAAAATTTAACACAAAATTGTTGATTTTAGGTGTTGATTAGGACATATTAACCTAGACAAGGTTCAATTAAAAAGTGTTGATTTGGACGGTCATGTCAACACTTTTGTGTTCTTCATGAACAAAAAAAATGTCCATTTTGTTGTCCACTTTGACATGTTAGTGTTGGTCATCAACAAAAAAAGTGTTAATAAAAGTGTTGATTTGGACACCTTTAAAGTACAAACAAATTTCCATTTGTTTCAAAGAAAGAAAGAAAAAGTACAAACAAATGGGGAGTGCAAATGATAATTGGGGACTACAAAGAAACTTTTTTCTTCCTTACTAACAAATGGGGACTGTAGTATGAAGGAACTAAATTATTTCTTCTACTAAAGAGTATCTGATCCTCTATAAACAACCAATATGTGTAGCTTCCATAAATATCATCTGCTACTAACATGCAAATATTAGGAAAAAAAAGTGTTGTGGCCTTATACAGCTACAGATACAAAATGAAGCAATGAACCCTCAGTACTTTTGAATCACAGATGGTCTAATAGAATTCTACTTTCCAAATCCTTTCATCAGATGAAGAAACTTTATTTAGTCAGAAAAAAATTGAAACAACAAATGTACTTCACTTTAATAGTTATCTCTTCATTTACAATTTGGAAAAAAGGGCTACCTTTATAAATCTATTCCATAGCTTGAATACCACTCACATTTCATTATAGGTCTAGTAAATTACTTAACATTTAGTTCTTCTGGAGCATGAACTAGACGCCATGTCTGGCTTAAAATGTTTGTCATGATTTTGTAAATCACCAAAAAGCCCCCAGAGATCACTTTCCGTGCTTATTGAGAAATGAGAGTCAATAATATTTATCAGTCCCTAATAACATTTTCTAGCAATATTTTCAAATTTTATTTAAGGCTAGACAAGCCATATCTATCACTTAAACCCTAAAATTCTTTGAATATGTTTCACAAAATACTTAATCACTGTCATACTGTCATTTGTAGTGAAAAGAAAAGAAAAAGGTCTAAAGCAACATAATTTTTGCTTTCTAAGTTTGATGAAAAAAATAATTATTTCCGAAAACGGATCTGTTTTTTTATACTTTTTATAAATCATATTATCAAATACACCTAATTGTAACAAAATGAGTTGCAAGTCATTGTATTTTCAAGCATGGACTTAAATATAATTAAAAAATAACTTTTATAAACTTTATGAACTTATCAAGCTTTTAATAGTTTTTTTATAATCAGAACAATTTTAAACCAAGAAAAGAACAAGATTCAGATCCACATCTAAACTTTGAAATTTATAAAAATTCATTATAAAATCCAATACAATTTTTTCTTTCATTTTATCACCAATGTTTTTGTTTAAAAGTTGAAATTTGAGGACACCACTAACTTTGATCCAATTGTTGTGGGTGTTTGAGATTTTTTAGTTGATTATTTGTACAAGTATGATTTTTTTAATGACACTTTTGATTTTGGACATTAAATTTCTGGATGAATCACTTCAACATGAAGAAATCATAGGAAAACTACAAATTATCATCTTCACTGTACAAAAGTTACATAGGTACAAAATCACTTTGCTATTAAGAAAAATAATACTTTTTCTACCTATAAAGAGTGTTTGATGGATGAGAAATTATAGGTTGGGTTCATTCACTGTCTGAAAAATGGACGATGGTAGTGTAAAGGATTCAACAAATATACTAAAAGTAGACTACTTTCCATTATTTATTCATCTACAAAGGTAATTGAACTTGAAACACATGCAAACAATCTTTTAAAGAATGGGATAGACATAGATTTGAAGTCTGCAATAAGTATAGATTGGTACAAGTTTTTTTAAGAATTTAATTCATAACAGTTAATTAAATTGAACACCAAATAAATGAAGCCAAAAAATAATCATTAGTTCCAAATAAACAACCATACATATGACTTTGAGGCTTTTGAAGTGGTTATCTTGCTAAATGAATAAAATAAAAAATGATCATAAATTAAAATGTTAGAGTCCTTGTGCATTGAAACCAAAAACAATATAAAATATCTAGTTTGAATAAGACCTTGTAAAGCCATATTTAAGTGCTCTTGTAAACAACATGCTGATTAAAAATTAAAACACAAGCACATTATTTTAAAATTAAATGCGTAGACATGAATCATTGCATCCTGAAAAAGTATGTATAATCACAATTGTTTAAGAAGTTGATGCATTTGAATTATATAAATTGAATATAAAAAATAGTGCAAAAAAAATCATTAATTCAAAATAGAATATACAAATGCGTGAACTTCAAAAACTTAGAATCAATAAAAGCAAAATATAATTTAAAACTAACATAAGTCCTATTTTTTCATAGGATTTTTAAATCAATTATAATAAATTTTAATATTAAATCGTCTTTTAACCACTAAACACTTGTTGTTCTTATGGGGGACAAAATGGATTTTGGGCAGGCTTCTATGAGCTCAATTTTTGGTGAAACTTTTTGAAACTTTTGCACAAGATAGAAAAACTTATTAGCTTTCCAAAAATGTAATTTTTACTTCAATCAGTGCCTCGGAGTAAAAGTTATGCCACAAGAACCCACAAACCCACAAAAAATTGAAAAAAAAATGTTACATTTTTTTCTTCATAGATTTATTTTTTGTCTAAATGGGAAGCTTTGTTTCATTCCATTTGGATTGATAATGTGAAAGTTATGAAGCTTCTTGTTTTGTGGGTGATTATAGCATTTCTATAAAAATAACTTTTTCTTCCACTTTGAATGCCAATATCTTTCAATCTGCATGGTCAAAAATCACAAAATTTTTAATACACAATCTTAGACAAGTTTAGAACAAGATCCTATTGTTAGATTCTAAAAAATATATTTCAAAAAATTCCTCAATTGAATGTAACAAAATAAACAGTTTTAATTGTGTTTTGATAGAGAAATAGCCTTGAGACTTTATGGATTAACAATTATGGTTAAAAGACTAACAAACATATAAATCATTATTTAAATCATATGGGAAGCTCTTAGTATGAACTGACCTTAGTTAGGTGTTGTTTGTAACTAAAGCAATGGGTTATTAGAGGAACAACCCTCCTAATGAACACGTATCCTATATAGTTAGTCATGGCACTTGGTAGTAGAGTAGTACAAGAGGGCAGCCCCTTGTATGGGCTTGACACCCCTTTTTTACACTTGTTTGTAATCCCTTTTCATTGGGATGCATTGGCTTGGTGTTCATTCTTTCAATACCAAGGACCTTAGAAATGTACATTGTGCAGACCCTAGATTCGTCGAAATTGTTGAACATTTTCCAGTTCTACAATTTGACGAATTACCTAGACCATACCCAACTAATGTGGAAGAACCAAGCCATAAGCTCCCGCAACGTCTAGATCAATTGCCTCCGACTGACTCTAAATACTGAAGAGCTAGTGAAGCAGAGAAATGCATCTGTTCTCAACAGAGGGCAGTGGAAGGTAAGTCGTCCTCCTAAACCATCACCCTCAACTCGAAGATAAAATTTTGAGTTCGTCGAAAGTCATTTCGCTGTTGTTTGGTTTGTTTTCTCATTCATCATTAATTAGCTTTCTTGTGAATTTGTATACCTGTTGCATTATTTTCGAGGCAAAGATAAATGCCCTACTACTCGGAGTTGATAAATTTAAGCCCATCCTATTGTAGAGTTTCACTAATGCGGTGGTAAAATGATTCCAAAATATCAATCTGAAGAAGGAATATCAAACATCTTAGAGGTCTAAAGAGTGAGATCAAGATCATCACGCTGCGTGATGATATCTGGAAGCTCTGAAAGGAAGCGGAAGCTCTGAAAGGAGTTCTTCACCAAGTACCCCAAGGGCTATCTTATTGAGTCAATCACCTGACAGCTCTTCTGGAACTTGGATAATTTTAGTCCAAAGTCATTTGTCTTGAAGAGAGAACTCTTCAAGCACTTGGATCACTTCATGGACTCCGATCTCAAGGTTTTTGCAAAGCACCTCTTCAATCCATCTGAAGACCATAGGTTGAAGCACCCGAAGGTATTCGTCGGCAAGACAAATTATCTCATGTCAGACAACCAAACAATGCAGGATTAGGTAGAGCACAGGAAGAAGAAAATCATCCATGAAGAGTTGATGACAATAAAGCCCAGTCTAAGACTACAAGATAACAACTACAATACCAACTTTAGTATCTAGAGGTCATGGAAGAAGAGACACAATTTCTTGTCGTCAATATGGGATTACCTTCTCTCCTATCCGAAGCTGTCATATTTTAGTAGACGATTGACGAACGATGCTAAGCTCAAGCGGGCCAAAGATCTTGGTAAGAAGTTTGCAAGTGAGGTAACAATATTCTAGAGGTTCATGAAGTCAAAATAGATGCCAAGTCCAAAGTGTTGGTCAAGACTGGAATGTATGAGTACATCAGTCGGCCTCTTCAATTTGCCATCCTAGACGTTTGGGGCATGGATAGGCCTGTTGTCCCTAATAATATGTTGATCCATTCCTGGAGTAACTGGCAACAAAGCTAGAGCCCTAAGCAACAGAGGTGAGCGTTTGGCTCTGGATTCTCAATGGAGACGAGGACTTTAACGTCGCATACAAATTTGCAGCAGTTGACATGTCGGACTTCCACCTCGTGAAGTCCATATATGTTGCTTTCCGCATGGAGCGATTGGACAACGTGTCCAATTGGTTCAAAACCGCTCTTAACGTGCATATGTTGTTCCTCTTCAAGAGAGGTGACAGGCATGCCAACGAAGTGCGGGACAAATTGAAGCTAGAATATCATCCTGCTAAAATTTTGTACTACTAAGAGAGCAAGTACAACAACAAGACAAAGTGGAGAATATATGCCTATGAACTCTAAGTGGAGTTTTACTTCGAGATGCTCCAATGTTTTGCGGTTCCTAAGGAAAATGTCCTAGGCATTTTTATAGGGGCGAAGAGCGTGTTGGTGGCCAAGATATGTTTATCCTCAACCCGAGGATAATGTCTGTTATCTTCCATCTCACTAGTCACATTATAATATTGTGTCATCTACAGTCAGTCCTCTATCTTTGACTCGAGGATATTACTCTCATGAATTGTGTTTGGTCATTTTCGTGTGCTATTGCATATCCACATGACCTGAAATTCTTTAGTTTCCCTTTAAGTTATATGCGCCATAGGCCATATTCCACTCCGGCGATGGCGAGAGCCAGGATAACAACACTTCGTGGTGTCTGAGGCTCCCGCCATGATCGTACAGAAAAAGGAGGTTCCATGAGGCGATTATTGTGACCAGGAGGCCGACCCTCGTCCGCACAGGGATGCTGGGACTGAACATGGCGATGTAAATTGCAGTCAGGAAGCACGCCATGGCCGAGAAGAAGCATGCTCCGATGCGGCCCAGTTGCCCAACAATTGTTTGCAGGTCGCCCCCTGCTAGTGACCCTGAGTACAGAGACACCCATAGAGATGTCAAGATTAGCACCGCAGCTACAGGATTGGCACTGCTAGAGACGAATTTGCGGCGCCACCATTCATAAGCAGCCATGAATCTACCCTCTGCCCTGTCTTCCCTGCATCCAGTGCCCATTGTCATAATTGAATGCTCTCATATTCGGTTCGTCGTCATCACTGGATCGATTCTTCCGCCGTATCTGGTATCTTTTAAATCTCTTGAACTTGGGAATTAGGGTACTTAGACGTCCCACTACCCATTTCGACACCCCCCAACTCTCCATGTCTCATTTGAGCTTCGAAAGTGCCGCACCGGCCTCAGTCATGCAGGAGGATCAACTTAGTATCAGGGTCAGAATCTTCACGAAGGAGGAGAATGGGGTTTCTATGCCGTTCCTTGTCAATTTGTTGGAAAAATTGTTGTCAATACATGTGGGCCCCAGAGAGTCTCCTACAAAATCATATTTTAAGAAAAGTTGGATTTTTTAAAAGGATTAATTTTTTTTAAAGTATTTATTGCCCACAATGGTGGTCACCCCGCATTGCCAGCATGACCAAAAACTTTTCAGTTAAAGTAAATTAACGATCATGACAATACATAAATAACAGTGTATCACAATTCATACTTTAAATCACAATTGAAGAGTTGTAAGGCTAAATACAAGTTGTATAGATAGACCCCAAGGGCCATTCAAGGGCTAACTAAGGTGGGCATCCCCCAAAACCAACACTTTTTGTTGTTGTGCCTAGTTACTATTATTAGATTGGTCAAATTTTCATATTTTCTCGTTGGCAAGTGAAAGAGGTTTCAACACACCAAAGAATGCAATATTTTGATAATGTGTGCAAAAGTTCCCTAAAGTATTAAAGTTCTAAAAGGATCAAAGTTTTTGGGTAGAGGTTCTAAAATCATTTCTTCTACATAGGTACATATTGATTTTGGAGAGTCGTAATGGCGGTTTGGGATCAATGGCATAGTTAGAGGTGCCCTCCTTAGAAATGGTACTTTGCCAAAATATTTTGGTGATGTCTCACTTCAAGCACTCAAGGCTTGTAGTTTCATTGGATGGTGCATGTCATTCAACAAGCAAAAATCATTAATTAAGGAAGTTGTCTCTTGTGTGTGCATAGTAGATAGGTGTGCCTAAGTGCACCTAGATGCGTAGAGGTTGTGATTGGCAATAGAACTTTCAAAGCCAACCCAAAATAGGGGCACCTTTTGCACTATACACTAATTTGTACCTACATGTTCCATAATTAAGGTAAATTCAAATAATTTTGACACTTTAAATGTTGAGCATATTTTCTCTTAGTATAATGGTTTAGACATCTAAGTATTCTTGTGAGCAAATGAAAGAAGATTCTAATGCACTATAGAATGTATTATTTGGATATTATGTGCAAAAAGTTAAAGGGATTCAAAGTATTAACTCCTAAAGTCCCATTGTCCCCTCAAGGACAAATGAAAGTTCAAGTAAGCCCCTGTGATCTCAATTTTTAGCACAATATTTTTAAATGTTTTACTAAGGGAAAAAAATATTATTTTTTTAACAATATAATTTTTATTTAAATTAGTGTCCTAAGCAAAAAGTTATGCCATCCTAAGCACAAATTTGAACTCACTAGATAGCAAATTAAATTCATAAAAATTTTAATTTAAATATTTGCTCTCCATAGATAATATTTATTTAATGTGAAAAACTTTGATTCATTCCATTTAGATTAGTGATTTCAAAGTTACAAAGATTCTTGTTTTATAGGCAATTATAGCATCCATTCTTGAAAAAATAATGTATTGGATTTTTCAAAGATTAGTTTTGAAAAAAATAATATATTAGATTTCTCAAAGATTCATTGATGGCATGATTGAGTTGCTTGACTTCTTTGTACTTACTATTAATTGACTATTTTGTCATTTTCACTTCTCAAATTGATAAACTTCATTGAGGTCAAGTTATTCTATAGGATTCTCTTTACTTCTAACACAATGCCAATTTTGTACAATTTATCATTGGATTGCTTTAAGTAATAATTGTTTCAAAGTAGTTGTTATCATTGAACAATATACATATTGTATTCCTTTTAGATAGTTGTCAAATCTTGTGTTATTGTTAGGGTTCTAAAAATTTTGGATTTTTTCTTAGTCTAAACAAGTTAAAGTTCAATTCTTGTTGTGTGCAACAATAATGAATAATATTTCTAATTATTGTCATTCTTGTTTTAGTAAACATTGTACCACATTGTCAAATAACTACTCTTAATCTCATGTATATTTCTACCCCTACAATAGACAAATTTCTAAATTTCCTAGTTTTATTCCCCAAAGTGATATGTAGCTTTTTAATATTCCTAGTCAAGCAATGATTATAACTAAGTAAAGTGTTACAATTTCAATTAAAATCTTCCATCAACTTGGCTTGGTTTACATTGGGCTACATTTTATCCATAAGAACTCTTGTTTGTCATTTTGCAATCTCAAGATTTGTGCTAATTAACATGGCTTAAGTTTGTATTCCCAATCTTGACTAGGTGTCTTCCATTTACAACACTCAATGAGACAATAAGAGGATGTGGAGTATTCTAACCTCTTAGACATAGAGGCAAGATATAAAAGGAAGTTAAGACTTCATTTTAATCTAGCATATTCTATCTCCATTTTTATCTTATATGTGAGCCACCATTCAATAATTATAGCATACTACTACAAAGGTAGAGGTTGGAAGATAAAGATTGGAAATTTGGAAGTGATAGCAATTCCAAAAAAATATATTGGGGTCTTTCCATTCATATGGCCTTTGCTAGCATTCTTGCTCTAATGATTGTTCATGTTGATGTTGATATTGAAGTTTTCGAATGGACAAAGGTATCTACTTATTCATAAACAACAATACCTATCTAGGCATTCTTTGTTGGTATTAAATATCAAAAGATAAATGTTTCATAATCTCATTCGCTTGGATTGTTCTGGTCCTATTCCCTAACAATGAGTTTTATAAGCATGTAAATTCATATTTAAAGAGATTTCAATGATTTCATTCATGGTTCTTATTACTTCCAACTCTGTTCTTTATTATTTATAGGTTACAATATCCATATACAACTTTATATTAGGAAAACTCTATATGAACCATTGCCATATTAAGCACATACAAGGGAATGAAGAACTTTCAAGTGATTGCAAGAAACACTTGTATTGTTTTGTATCACACATTGTGTGACAATTAGGTTTAGATACATCACTTCTCAAATTCTACTTGAATTGCTATAAATTTTTTACCAAAGCTATACAAAGAGAATGTGGTTCTACCATTTGGAGGGTATTTTCATAAATAGAATGATCCTCGAATAGTACTTTTAAAGGTTTGTCACACTTGACATTTGGATTTTTTTAAAGAATCTTGTAGGTTATGTATACTCAAAGGACAACTAATTTTCATAGCAATCTATACTTAAGCAATGTGACATTTGAAGTAGAAGTAGACAACATTCAACAGACAAATACAATTTTTATTTTAGGCAAGCAACCAATCAAATACTAGTGGTGAAAAAAGTCAAAGACAAGTACAACTTGCCTTTCTAAAGATATACACCAAAATTGAAAATGATGACTAGAGTGCATTGACAAAATGCAAATGTTTATCACATAGTGCTTACTCTAGTCTACAAGATATTTATAATAGTGTATGAAAAAAACTCTTGAGCACAATTGAGAGCACATTATTTCATAACAAATATCTCAAAAAATATGAAAGTGGTACTCATCATATTACACTGGGTTGTTTCTTCACCAATTGTAGAAAATTCTAGTGTTGTATGTGAATTGAAATGATCTCTTAAAAGGTGGAAAAATGAGGGCCCATGGAGGTAGCTTCAAATTTGAAGAATATGCTGAAATAACAAATATTATCTTATAAATTATTATAGTTTATTTTATATGGGCAATTATCATTGTTATGAATGATTAAGTTGGGCCTATTGTTTCTTTCAATGATCCATGCATCTAGTCCCATATTGACTTGATAAGATAATTGATTCAAAAGTGTGAAGCAATGAGTATCATTAATTAATGGTATTTTCAATCCTCTCCAACAATTGTTTTGTATATATTTATGATTGTTTGTCACTATTTCTAAACACATCTTTATTCACATGATCTTATTTGAATAGTAATATGGGTCATGGGTTTTAAAAATGTACACAAAATTTGAACAAGAAATTTGTGTCATAAGAGTTTGCATTAGTCTTATAATCCCATTGAAATGTGATGTGCATGCATTTCAAGTACCCATATATGACAATTATGGTATTGATGCAAGTATTGGAAGAAAATTACATATATACTATACTTGTATACAATAATGAAGTGGATTAGTATTGTAGTACAACTTTGTCTACTAAGAGGTAAGCTAATTAGTATCTAAACTTCTACATACTACATACATTCAATGTCATGCAAATTTTTTAATGACTAAATTTGTATACTAGCAATTGTTATTTTTTGAGGCTCTTTCAATAATTAGCTACCAATTTGTGCGATTGTTCTTGTAGTAAATTCATATGCATCTATACTCATTGATTTTCAATTTGACATTTATGAGGCATTGAAATTATGTATATAAAAATTGTGGTGCAATGGCACCAAATAGATATTGTCGCATTGAAGTAGGGGATGCCAAAATTGTACACATAAAGCTAAAATATTTTTTATCAACATGATGCCAAAATGACATGACATTGCCTAGAATCAATATAGAATTAGTGAATATCAAAAGGGTGCAAAACTATCATTCAAATAGTGCTAGCTAAATTGACATGAATGTGACATTGAAAATATGCATGTCAACAATGTGCTAAAATAACATCACAATGGGGCGCATATGATAAAGGAATGGTGCATATATAGAATGGCATTATAGAAGCATCAAACTCACATTGAAATAGTGCACTATAAATTGACATGAAAGTAACTTACATTCAAATACTACAGTCACTATGGCATGAAATTGGTAATAAAATTGCAATGAAATGGTGTCTACATGACATTGCAATATTGCATGTTTAGTTATTGCTACAACAATATTAGAATTGTACATGTGAATTTGGCATTAAAATAATATAAAAATAATGCATGTCTAAAATGGCATCATTCTAACCCTCAAACTAAAGTCACATTGATATTGAATTAGTATGCACCAAAATGATGCTAAAATGGCCTAAAAATGATGTAAAGATGACATTGCTCACTTTGCATTGAAGCACTATAAAGATAATTTGGTGTCAACTTAGTATCAAAGTGATTGGAAAAATGACACTAAAATGGTTTCTATGTTAAATTGTTGTCAAAAGGAATCAAAATAATTTAGCCAAATTTTTTTGATGGCATGTGGGATTTATAAAGACTAAGCTCACAATCATGGAGGGGCAAAAGACCAAGAAGTTCTCTACATTTGGTGACTCTTGAATACCACGATTTTTATAGCTTGTTGCATCTCTAACTCAAACCTAACTAAGAGACAATGCAATGATAGATTTTTCAAAATGGCTAGAAATTGTTTGGATGTATATTACTACCAAATTAATGTATTAAATGAAGAAGTGACAAAATATCTAAGACACACAAAACCTTTAGCCAATATGTACCTATTGTCAAAGAAGCAATTCATGCCTTGCTCGACATGGCCAAATGCTTATAACTCCTCCTAGAGTGAGATTTTTACACTACACATGGGTGTTTTTTTTACATTTGTTTCTTATATCATGTAAGTTATATACCTACCAAATTTTGAAGTAAAGAAGGAGTTTTGTAAAAGTTTTCCAAAGTTGCCCAAGTTGTTAGAAAAGTTTAGGGTAGCATAACTTTTGATCTAGGCACCTAATCGAGAAAAGAAAATAATATTCCCACTAAGGGAGTACATGAACATCTGATCAAAATTGACTTCATAGGAACCTACATGGATCTTTAATTGTCCATTCGATGGACAATTGTCCTTTAGAGGTTAAACAATTTTGGAGTAGATTGTGCGCAATATGAGGTGGTGGAAATTTTTCCCATGTAGGAAGATAGGAAATATGGAGATAGCAAAATTTTCAGAATCTTATTCCCAAAATTGAAATTACTCTAAATTTTGGGAGCTAAAAAGTGCACTTGTCTAATAGCCAATGTTTAAAGTCTTCCAATTCTGATAATTCAAGAACTACTTTGTCACTCACTACTTCCTACTTTCTTGCTTACTACTTGCCTTATTAGTCCCAAACTTTGAAAAGGACAAAAAATAAATAAAACATTCCAAGCTTGCTAAAGTTGGAAATAGCGCACCCTATAGGTTGGGTTTGGGGCATGGTTGACAATTGGTGTTTCTACCTTAATTTGAAATGTTCTCATCAAATGCTTAATCCTATGATGCAGTCCTTCTAACAACTAAAAGGTCATTACCAAATAAAAGATTGTTACCAAATATTCCAATTATTGGATCAATAGGTGTATTTTTTGTTTCTACAAATGGAGCCTAAAATAATGTTGACAACCCAAATTGTTTAATGGATTGTAACTTCACTATAGAAATAAAGAATACACCTATTGGTCCAATTATCAAAGCATTTTGATCTATAACAACCTTGGTCATGGAGGGATGTATCCTTCCATAGTTAATCCCTAAAAGATAGAGCATGTGAAGCTATGATTGCATAGTCACTTGAACTCTATCACTTTTCATCCTCTATTCTTTTGCTACTTACTTTTTTTTCCAACGTGTCTAATATTTCTCATCAAATAATCAATTTAAGAAAATCATAATACTATGAAATTTTGAAGGAAAAATGAAGAAAATTCATCAAATACAAATTATGTTAAAAAAATTTCATGAAGGAATTGTTAATGATTTAGTATTTTGAATCATTCTCTACTTCTTTCTACTTATTATTTTTTTCCTATATGTTGTACAATTCCAAATGATTTGAAAATTTTCAAGCATGTAGACAACTTGCCTTGAAGAATAAATCCAAAGAATCACAACTATTTTGAACATTTTTTCATAATGATTTGACCTTGTGAAGTGCAACTGCCCGTTTTTTTCAGGGCAAAAAAAAGATTTTTGCCACTTCAAACACTAATATCTTGCAATCTACACGGTGAATTTTTTTGAAATTTCATCCACATCTTCTCAAACCAGAGTACTACAAGATCCTACAGTTAAATGGGGTTTAAAATGTTTTTTTCCAAAAATTTGGTACTTGTACTAGAAATGGCAGTTAATGTTGAAAATTAGTACCGGTAGTCCAGTGAGCTTGAGTCTTCCAGAGCTGAAAGCTGGACTGAAGCAGAAGATCAAGGTCCCATGATTAAGAAAATCATACTTCATTTAAGTGGAGGCAACGCTGCATTTATTCTGAGGTTGTTCCCTCTGTGAGTGTAATATTTTATAGTGCTTTCCCATTTATTCACTAATAATAATCATAAAGTAAGAGATGCATTTCGAAATCATGGACCAAGCTATAAACATATTGTACAGTGTATTAACCAAAATATACAAAAATCCTCAAAGATAGTCTGTAGAGGTATTTAACCCCTAAATGCCCGAGGCATCAAAATATGGTGTTTGCAAAACTTTGAAGTTAAATAAAACCTAACCAATTTGTTATTTTTAGTAATTTATATTTTTAGAAAGTTTTTTACTAAGTCTAGTTTTAGCACCAAAAGTCTGATCTTGAAAATAAATGACAGTGATTTTTCTATAAGAGATCTTGTGCAAGGGTACCCTATGCAATCTTGACTCTCTGTAGTGTTAAAAGCTCTTGGAAATGAGCCTCAAATACACTAGATCTTGGAGAAAAAATCACATTCTAAATTCATTTTAAAAAGTTGTAGAGTGAATTTTGAGAAGCTGTAAATTGATTGGGGTTATACAAGTTAGGCTTGTTAACCTCATATTTTTTTGGTCACCATAGTTTTAGATTTGATTTGCGAAAAAGACTTCAATTCTTTTTTGCAATTTTAACACCCTCATAGTCAAACATTATAATCTTTCACTCCATAAATGATATTGTTGTGCTTTCTTTTCCTATGCAATCTCTAACATGTCTAGTTTGAATTTGTATGATTACAATTTTAAAAAATTTGATACATCTTGTTAAATTGTTGGCATTTTGTTCAATTTGGAGCAAATTTCAGGAAGCTGGAAACAGGCCTTGGGCATTTAGGGGTTAAGGTAAACCAGCCCATTGTGCAGAATGAGGAGTTTGACATCATCTTGTTGTTGAAATTTTTCAATTTTTTTCCCACATTAGTACAAGTGTGAGAAATAGCAAGTGCAATTGAAATTAATTTTTTTTTGACAAAGTATGAATTCACTAAAAAATTCTGAAGTGTTCAGCCCAAAAGAGTCTATAGACTACCTTAAAATTTACAAAATCTGTAATGCTCATCTCACTACCTAATGCAGTCAAAATATTTTCTATTACATAAGGCCAAAAAAGTCAATTTTTACAATGAACTTCACACTGAAAAATCAGAAGTTCTTAATGAGGTCAGTGTTCACTCCATTGCAGTCATGTAAGACATGCATTGTGGCCAGTGTTTTTCTTTGGGACCTGTGTCCCCCTTGTTGTCCTCATTACAGAGGCCAGTTTTTGGAGGGACGAAACCAGAGAGGTCAGATTTCTGACAATCTGGCGAAATTTCGCCAGGAAAAAAAACACTGATTGTGGTCCACATCTTACATACTCAAAAAAACACAACAATGGGTCATTTCCTAGGCGACCGCAATGGGCTGTTTTATCTTAACAAGTCGTGTAAGTTGTGCTTTGGTTTGTAATCCCTCTTAGCCCATATAGAATCCAATTTCTTTGTTTGGGTTGTTCTTTGACAACTCATAGTTCTATACAATCTAGTTGACTCCTCCTAATTAGAACATTGATTCCATTCTTGCAACTTGAGCCCAAAAGTGGACCAAAGATTTTTTTGGTACGTCAATTGTTGCTCTTGAGTGCTTTCTAAAATGTACTTGGTCCTTGATATTTGATCATTGGTTTTTTTTTGTTCAAAGTCAAACACATGGACAATGATTTCCATCTCCTTGAGTACGTGTCCAAAATTCAATTCAAAACTAAAAATACAACATCAAATAGACAATGACTTTTTTCAAATATCTAAAATACAAACTATGTTAATTAGACGAGCCCTTCCCAAATACAAGTTTGTACAAGCCCATTGTGGGCAAATTATTTCCTCTTATGATGTCCCATATATTTTCAAATTACACATCACATCAGTTTGGGAAAGCCCATTGTAGACAACGATGCTAAGATGGGTACCCCAAATGCACCTTTGATCCAAAACCACTATCATTACTTTGTGTACATCTCCAAAATCTATATGTACCAATCCGAAATGAACTAAAATTACCCTAGGTGATGGCCAAGTGATAGGAATTTTCAATTGAATCTTGTAGATTCAATTGATATCTACATTGCTTGGGGGGAGGGGCTCTTTGTGGTGGTGGTTGGCACATGAGGAAGGGATTTGCTCTTCCACTTGTTCCTGACACAGATCCCCAAGGTGTGTAATTTCCGGACTTGTTAAGCTAAGTTGCCTTGGTTACTGTATTGTGTCAATCCAGTTGTGGCCCCTAAAGACCATATGTTTAAAAAAAATCAATATGTACCTTAGTATATGTGAAAGAGCAGATTTCAAAACATCTACCAAATAAAACTTTGACCCTTTCATAACTTTTGCATACAATATCCAAATGAAGTGTTCTTTAGTGCGTTGGAACCTCCTTTCACTTGCCAACCCCCAAAAATATGATAGAAGTAGGAATCAGGCCCAGTGGCAAAAAGTGTCGGTTTGGACCCTGGACTGGAGTCACAGATTATTTCCCAATTAATTTGTCTGATCTTGAGAGTCTGTACGGTGGCAGTATGTGGATAGACACCAGCTCCGTGAAAAGCCCAATCACGACGTTGGCAACTGCAATATCCGCAAATTTCTTTTATCATAGGAAAGATCCTGAAAAACTCATATAGCAGCCTCGGGCTACAGCAGCCCTAAGCTTAAAGCGTAGTCACCATCCCTTCTACAAAACTTACTGTAGATTCTTGGTGGCTGCAGTGCTCGAGAAGGAACTCCAGGCCACTGACTTCCACGTAGAATTGTCGGGATAAGCATTTGCACATGGCCGGCTTCTTTTGATTAAACTATCTTCGGATCGATTCAGGTGGAGCCTTCGCTCTGGAGTTGTTGGAGTCAAACGGAGATTCATACATCCTGGCTGGTAGCATGCATGGTCGGGACACCGGAGGAGGAATAATAAACTATGAATTCTCCAAGTCAGTGTTGAAAATACTTTAGGTGGAAAAAAAATAGGTGTGTTCAGTTTCCACAACTATTAGCAGCTCATGGACAGAGGCGGGTTACATTTTAGGTGAGAATCTATAGTGGAACGTTTTAGAAACAAAGTTGCAATTACGTGTGGTTAGGACAAACTATCATTGATAAGATCTTTGGAATCTCTGAAAAAGTCTACTCTAGCAACCATGATGGTTTCATGATTGACAATCTTGTTCAACTTTGAATCCTTATTCCAACATTTATCCCTATTCCAACACTTTTCTCATAAATGATGGCCTTTCGACTTAATTTTAAATGCTTTAACAAGATTTTATTATAGGTTTATACTTCTTTAAAATTTCGTTATAATTACCTTGCCTATGTGTTTGGAGGGTTGAATGTTATCTTTGACCATATTCTTAGAAAGATGAATATTTATTTTTTGAATGATTTACAACTGTGAAACACCGTGAATGAAATTGACTAAATTTGGTTATAGAGTATTCCAAAGTTACTCTTAAAGGTCTTTGAAAATATACGGCCTCTTGTTATGTGAGATGTGGTTTCCAAGACACAAAGGTCTAAATATGGATTGGAGATTTTCGTGAGGTCATAAAGGATAAATTCTATTTGAAGAGCTTTGAATTTTGACATTGTTGTGAAGTTTTCAAAATTCTTTACCCACATGAAATGAGAAAACAAGGTGGATTATAGTTCCAATCACTTTCCTAGGGTGTCAAAAATGACAAAAGTATCAAAATCCTTAAAAAAAAAATCTTTCGTGCACATGCAAGTCACGGTTGTGGCCATGCTATGTTTATGTAATAAGAATGTATTAAGCAATTTACTACATCAATCATATGAGCTTAGGTGGCCTAGAACATCAAATATTTATTTCATACTGAAAGATTGAAGGGAAAGAGTTTGGTGAGTAAGTCTTGATTTTTGCCACAAGTGTCGGATGATTGCATGTGGAAACTGGAAACAACTTGTATTGTGTTTGTCGTCATCTTTATTCTGGCAACAACATTCATCTACAATGACATGATCTTAATTCCATCAACAACAACATTGTTTCTTTATAAAATATGTTTAGAATCAATAAATAAGAATATATTGACTATAGAAATTTGATATATAATAAGTTGCAAAATACAAAATATGTCTTTTAATTTTTTTTCCAAAGATTTGGAAATTTTACATTCCCATTTATGCAAACTCACATGTGTTATTAATCTTGTTATTGGATCAACCAAAACATTGGTAAATGACATCAACAAAAAAGAATTTAGCATTGTTTTGGAAATGGTAATTTTAAAATATTTTTGACCAAAATGCATCAAAGAACTTCATAACATTATTCATGTTTGTTGGAGTCCCTTTGTCTTCTCCAACATGTAAGGTGACCTTCATTTAAAGCAAATTAGTTTATATGGTCTTTGTTTTAAGCTAAAAAATTATTAGGTACCTTGAAAAAGTAGATAACTCCTTTGGACTCTATCTAATTATCTAATATATAATAATATTTTTAGGAATGATCAAACATCATAATTTCTTAAAATAATCAACCAATTATTGTATTGAAATACTTTAAGAAGAAAAGGACTTCTCCATAATTGCCAATCATTCTTTATGGTTAAATATAATTCAAATTTTTCATTTATGGGTTTACTTAACAATCCAATAGTTACTATCCTATAGAAAATTGAAGCATGAAATTATGAATATCTAGCTAAAATTCACTAAAATTTTATTGAAAGTTGACAAATTTGTATTGTACATACCAAATTTTTTTAAAATAAAAAATCTCTAAAATTAGTGACCTCAACCAAATTCTTAAAACCAACCCATCCCAATCATCAATAAAGAAAATGGAAAAATATGTTGATTTTAGTTCATGGGAACTTGCTCCCTTGTTGACTAAGTGCCCAGATGCTAACCACTAGAATTCACACAGTACATCCACTTTTTTTATAACCCTTTTGCCAAGTACTGCAGTCCATAGGAAAAATTACATGTCGTTAAGTTTGCCTGAAATAAAAATGGAATGAAATAAAAAAAAATGAAAAAAAGTGAAAAGAAAAAGCAAAAAGTGGAAGTGAAAAGTAAAAAGTTTTGTCATCATTTACTATCCCGAATTGCTTTTTACCCACGTTGTGGCCAGGGTGAAACGGACCGGCCAGGGAGGATTGACTCATGTATTGCCCCGTGGTTTTACCCTACAGAAAAATAATAGTGCATTCCACCTTGTCCTTGGCCAAATAATCCTCCCCAATCAACTCTATGGATGATTGGATTTGATGAATGTCATATTGTCATGCGAGGTGGCCCATCCCCCCTTTTGGGGGCACCATGGACCAAATTGCACCATTTCAAAATAAATTTCTACTTTTTGCCCCCCAAAAGTAATATTTTTTTTCCAGAAATTTTCCATTTCTATTAAAAATGTGGATGAAGTGGCCCAATTAGAATGAAAAAGTGCATGAATATAATTGAAAAGTGTTTTTTTTTCCCAAAGATGGATGAATGTAGAAATACAATGCTTGACCATCGTGGCACTTTCTCCACAAGTAAACAAAGAGGGCTGGGCCCATCCATTCCACACAATTAGTGCATTCCAACAAGGAGTAACTTGCATCAATCCCCTTGCATCAATTCTGTCCGTGTTGTCCAATCTCATCTGCTTCTGGGAAGGACGCCATGCATGCTCTCCGAACTGAAGTTCTGCATCGAGGGCGGGAGCCCAAGCTGCTGATCAAGGCCACGTTTGTTTCGCTGCTCCGCAAGTTAAGCAAGCAAGGACCGGAAGTTAAGTCCCCTGGCCATGCAGGCTTGCAAACCTCCACCGTACCACAGATGCGAAGAGGAATGCACTTTGAATGCCCTCCGGCATTCCTGCAATTGGTCCAAGTCAACAGCAGAATAAACCCTTGACGAAGGGAAAGGAATGACTGGAATTCATGTCTCCGTGCACGGCCCCACTCCATTGATGGAGTTGAAGAGCAACAAGCTGTAGACTACAGAAGAAGAATTGGAGCAGAAAGGCGCAACCACCTGGAAGCAGGGCACGTTGCCGTGGGTGACTGAAAAGCAAGCAAGCCCCCCTCAGGCACCCTAATAAATGCATAGAGAGGGACAGACAATAAATTTTAAACGCTTGTTGCACAGAATTCAACTACTGAACATGGAAATTCAGGGCAGAGATTCCGAAAACTCTGTAAATTCAACTGGGATCTCTTCCAACTTTGACTTCGTTCGGTGCCGTATCTTCAGATGCCGTTTGGGGACCTCGGGTGCAAAAGTATTCTACAACGGTGACAAAGAGTGCTTCTCATGTCTTGGGCAAGGGGAAATCGCGACCATCCGAAACGGAATCGATCGGACGGACCTCGGAAGGATTGGAGTGAGAGCCTTTTGATTTCAGTTGAGCTGCATGGCGTGTGTCTTGACCTTCTCCTCCGTGAGGCAAAGCTGGGAAGCTGCCATCCCAAACAACAATACTCGCACGGCTCGCTTGTTTTCCGAGCCTGGCGTTGCGTGCCACCTGCAGGGAAGCTAAGCTAGTGTCCGCGACAAGCAGAACAGGCGCCAATCGTCTCGATCGTACCGCGCTACCTAGCTAGAGGTAGCTGCGCAGCCAGTCAAATTTGGGTGTACATGCATCATGGGAATGGTGCCTCCCGAGGTTTTGCTGTTGGTTTGGAACTTTGAGTCACGCAATTAATAGGCTGTTATTCTGCTGTTTGTTGAAATCCTTGAACCAGAAATTTGGAGCACTGGAGTTTTAGGAGCATGGAGTAGATCGGGAGAGGGTTTGGGTCGGTCGAGGTTGGAGGCTCAAGATTGATTGCCATGGCGCTGGAGGGAGACGCTGCGGCGGGAGTAGTGCACGATCGAAGACGGTTATTATATCTCTTGCCAGGGAATGGGTGGCTCCACCATACCTGTTGATTTTTAATTTCGCAATTCGATGTTCGTGAGGAAATAATGTAAAGTTTCTCTCGACGTGACGTACAAGGGTATAATAAATGAGGCAATGACAGAGCCTGCAGCATTGATTAGTGTGTGTGCCCGACCCTAAACCCTCTTCTTGATCGAGCTGGCCCGTGAGGCATCTCTCATCCGGGTTTGCGATGATTTCAGCGAGTGGATCTCATTCTTGGAAATTCGCAGTTGATCGGGCACTTGGCTGCAGCTATGGAGCTCTTGAAGTATCAAATCACGTAGAAGAGAGTGTTGGTTTGGTTCCAATGGAGAGCACCGTTCCAGTAGAGAGAATAGTCGTCAGAAATTCCGAAAGGGAGGGGATGGTGCTGCAGCCCACAGTAAGTATGGATCCTGCAATTTGGAGCAACCTGCCCTTCCACTTACTGGAAGCTGTTCTGGCTTGGCTTCCCATTTCCAGCCTGCTCAAGTTCCGCTGCGTTTGCAAGAGGTTCAATAACATCCTCTACTCCCCAAGCCTGAGGGATGTCTGTCGTAATCGTTGTCATCGTGAGGCAGCGTGGTACTTGTTCCGCGGGGAGGGTCGGGAGTGCGCCGCCTTCAACCCTGAGGCGGACAGCTGGTGCAAATTGCCTCTCGGATTCCTGCCAAGCTCCAAGGGCAGAGTTGTAGCCACTGCGGGTGGCTTGTTGTGTGTGCGCCAGGGTGACAAGATGACTGTGTGCAACCCTCTGAGCAAAGCTTGGCTGGAGCTTCCTCCGATCAAAAACTCTTGGAAATTCCCCATCGTTGGTACGTCATCTTGCGGACCTAATTTCTCACACTTTACGCAATCTGTATGTTTTGCAAGTAATGGGAACAACATGATGCATAGTGTGGCTCTGCAAGATTAGCTTGGAGAGTGACCGGAGTTTCAAATAAAAACAGATTCAAAGCAAG
Organism: Climacium dendroides; assembly: GCA_950106755.1. NCBI lineage: Eukaryota > Viridiplantae > Streptophyta > Bryopsida > Hypnales > Climaciaceae > Climacium > Climacium dendroides. The sequence continues at coordinate 27,936,151 of OX467086.1, forward strand.
GTCTAGGATACTATTTGAGTCATCTCCAACATTTTGACAAATGCAGAAGTGTGATGTTTAGATGACTTTTAGAGCAGTGGAGAGATCTTTAGATATATGAGCCAGATTTGCTCAAATTAAATTTATACGAATTTGTATGAAATTGCTATGTGATTTCAGATTGGGGGTGTTAGACCACCTCAAGGGACAGTTAAAATAGACATTTAGCCAAGTCACGCTTATATCACTTCTGATTGACGTGTATAATACATGAGTTAGTATTGGGTCAGCATAGGTGCCTTATCGATTTTGGTATCCTCTTACTCTATATATGAGCATATCTTTTAATTTGGCCACGACAATTCAAGAAAAGTGCTCCTGAGAAACCAATTCAGACTCATTTGTTGCGACTTGAACTAAATCAATATTGATGCCATTTGGGGATGCGGAGCTGCACGCAGGAATGGTGATGGACACGGAGTTGCAAGAGTACAAGGTTGTCGTGGCAGGGAGGAGCTCTACATGTAGCAAAAATCTTGTAACCGAAGTTTACAGTTCACAAACTAAAACTTGGAAAGACGTTGAGGATCACCCCATCCAACACCATTATCAGACAAGTGCGGTGTATTGCAACGGCTTCCTCTATAGTGCAGGTACTTACAAGATTAAGATTTTTAGAACTTCTCAAGAGTATGCTTTCATCCACATGAATCTATAGTCACTCATTGACGCAGTCGATTTGGTACAATAATTTGCATATTGATTAGTATTTCGTCTACCCATAACATTAATCTAACTCCTTGATAAATTATTATAAATTGAATCACTCCTACCTGTAAATGTCACGCAGGATTTGACGGAATTCTAGCCTATGACCTAGTGCAGGAGCAATGGATGAACATGAAAGGGCCTGCAATGCAAGATACACAACTCATGTTGCCACAAATCTGTGAGTGCAATGGATGTTTACTCATGGTAGAGGTTGAGAGTGAGCATTTTTTAATGACGCGCATCTCCATTTGGGCCATGCGGCAGCTCGATAACCAATGGTCTAAGCTCACCTCCATGCCGCAGAAAATTCTTGAAGATGTCATTAGCATTTCAGGTAGGTAATTCCTCCACAGTTGGCACTCGCTGTGGAAATAGCCCTTCGGTTGGTTGCATTTGATTGAATAGTAAGGATTGCTGTGGATCTCGAGTTCTCATTGAACCCTCGCCTTGTGCCACACTACAGGAACAAGACTGTTTACATACTTTGGGCATGGTGACCTCATTTGTTTCACGATTGCCAGACGACGAGTCTTGGTGTACAGTATGAGCCGACGAATGTGGAGATGGCTGCCGCGCTGCCCCTTTGTACAAGGCTTTGCTCGCCGCTTAACCACATTAGCGTACGAACCTCGAGTGGAAGCCCTAGTCTAAAATTTATAATTAGATACCACATTAGCACACACAATGTGAATACAGGTTGCACTAGTTCTGTAGGCTTAGTTCTTCAGTCATATGCGGGAAATTTTCGAGGAAAATGTGAAAACAAGTAATATGTAAACGAGAACTACTGTTGGCATAGAATTAGACTCCAAAGACAAAGTCCCCTCCAAATTCAGACCTATTTGGTACCTAGGAGACATTACCAGCACAAAGAGCATGAACGCAGGACATTTAAATCGAGGCAGTTGAGAATTTTATCATGCAAGGCCTCTAATGGCACTGGGACGAATATCATTTGCATAGGAATTGTGCCCTCTTCAAAATGCCATTTACAGACGGCAACCACTAACAGTTTTTCTCGCTGTGAGGAACGAGTCCTTCTCTGCAGGTCTCGGGAAAACTGATCCGTTTAGAAAGTTAAAACTCCCCCTACAGTACTGTACTGTACATGGCCATGCCCTCACCAGGAGCTTCTGTGCATGGCGGGTTTTCAATACCTTCGAAGGGGGTACTCCAGATAATCAATTTCCCTTGACTTATAACACCAGGAGGGAGTTATAATTGAGGTTTCCGGAGCTAACAACATAACCCTCTGTAAGGCTTCTCGCTGGGTCTTGTCCTCTCGTGCTAGTCAATTTGGCTGCATCCACAAAATTACAACCAAAACGTTAACAGTCAAATTCAGATTGTCCACAATTCCCCTGACCTGACATTCGCCAAAAGGAATCATCTTCGGCAAGGTTATTGCCACCCTAATTAGCAACTTGTTCCACCTTCACCTTGAAGATGGTACCAAAAGTCCTAAATATTTTTGGGACACTGACAAATCTTACTTTGAGGCATGTGCGAATGTAGTCATATTTTTCTGGTAATGGATACGATTTGTAATATACATTGAAATTTAAAAGTGGCTGCCCTTTAAAACACAAATCGTTCATTCGTAGGGGCTATGGGTATATGCTATCGACACACCCCAAAATTCATTGTTAAACCAAAGACCTTGAAGCATTTCCCTCATGAGAATTTCAATCTAAACCAATAATCTCATGAAATATTCTATTATTTCCGTGGGCACCATTACATAGCTGATGCGTTTATCCATCTACTGAGGGTTAAGGAGTTTCTTTCATTGTATTTCCCTATTTACATTTCAAATATGCGCAAATGTCAAGTTGGAGTGGTTTCATATGTCATAGGGGTGGAAATTGCCTTCTCTTACTTGCATGAGAAGGAAAAACCAAGTAATTATCACAGATGAATTAACATCACAGACAGAATCTGATGCAAAATACCTTATTGAAACCGAAGTCCGCCGGGGACAGAGTGTAGTCTACATGGTACAACAAATTGGACTCTCTTGATTTCACTTTTCGGGTGCGACGCCGGAACGCACACCTTGACAACATCTTCCTGAGAGCTCTTCGAATAGGAACCTGAAAGCAAGGAAACCAAGAACACTTGGTGAAAAGTTTTTGCACAAATTTTAACCAAATGAGTAGAACATGCAACATTAAGATTCTGTTTCATGTGCCCAATTTCAACCAAATCACGAGGAGCAAGAGAAAACATACGAGGAATCGAGCTCGGACGCGCACGCGCACGCGCACTCGCATACGCCTGGTCTTCTTCCTGGTGATGCGACCTGAAGGCTTCTTGTGCACATTCGTTTGCTTGGAAGAGAATTCCTGCAGTGGCGACAACAATTCTAGGGTCGCGGCGTACGCTGGAGACCAATCTCCCAAGTCCTCATGCAGGACTGCGGACGGCGCAAAGCGGCAATCTGTTTGGACGTTACTGTGGTCGATCCTAGAAATCAACTGCGAGGGCTTGCCCTCCAGACGAGCAGCGAACTCTGAACTTCCCTGCTTCTCAAGTGAAGGCCGACCTGCGCTTTCAGAAGCAACGCCTTTGGAGCAGCAGATCCCAATCTCCGCATCTGGCTCTTCACGCCGTGGCTCCAAAACCTCCGGGCTCGAAATCGTCCCGAGCTTGGAATTATGTCCCTTCGATCTCATCCACCGCTTCCCGTTCTTGTAGAATTTCACCAATACATTTCCGCTCTGTAGAGCTCCCTCTTGGTGCTTATCATTGTAGGACATACTATTGCAACGACTGTTTGCACGGAGCGGTGATGTGAGACTTGATTCAGGGCTCATCGACTCAACGGAATCGAATGATGCATGGGAAGGAGAGCTGCAATGAGACAGAGACGATGCTATCGTCGCGGAAATGAGAGGCGCCTCATGCTCGGAGCATAGAGACGGGTTTGAAGATGGTCGGCTTCCATCGTCGGGACCGCATAAAATACTCGTCGGAGACGTTGGCCTTACTTTGCCGGAAACTTGCGCGGGAAGCGTAGCTTGAGGAGCATTGCCTGCGCACTGCCTTCGAGTGTCTCCAATTCCAGCATTACCTACTGATTGACGCGACAAATTGTGAAGAGCAGCCCTGACCTCTCCGATCGACCTCGACTTAACCTTGACAGGGATTCTCTCTGAATAATCTCGAGCGGTCCTTTCAGAATTTGATTGAGTTCGGGGAAGCTTTACCGAAGACGAAGGTTTGAAGTGTGGGAGGGCGTCGGTCTCAATCATCGTCACATTGATGTTCCGGTTTCGCGGATCTTGCTTTGGCTGTGATATTGCGAGACGAGGAGGAAGCTGAAGAGCGCTTTGAGACTGATTTGTTGCAGATTCAGAATGTTTCTTTGGCTTACCCGGCTCCTTCTCCCATTGAAAAGGGACTGCTCCTTGTGTCTTGATGGGAGCCAATACAGGGGAGACGCATCCATCAGAGCCTTCCAGAAACCTCGCAGCCGACGGTGCAACAAAGTCGATCGCATCCAAGAAATTTCCATCACTCGAGCTCCAACGGGAGCTTCTTTCCGCGGACGTTACCCTTTGGTAATACCTGTGGCTAGCCTTTCGCTCACTCGAAGCCAATGTCTCTGCTTTAGACTGCTGTCCACCTGCTTCGCTCGCATATTCATTGAGCAGAGCCTCGTCCATAGATTGTGCGGAACACCTCTCCATGGACTCAGACATTGCATTCAGACTAAGCTTAGCACATGGACGCGACAATGTTTTCTCACCCGCTTCTACAAAAAATCGGGGTGGCAAAGCTCCTTCACCGGCTGAGTCTAAACTGAGTTTTGTAGAATGTCGTGACAATGCTCTTGCAGCCGCCCTCGGTGGATTGGTTACGTCTCTCGAGTGCGATGCATTTGAGGGATTGTTCTTCGGCTCAATCGTGCTGTGCGCGGGCTTGCTCAAGTCTCGGTGGTTGAAGGAGCGCTTCGCTTGCACGCAAGGCAGTTCCACCTCCTTTCCATACATTGATATAACAGTTTCTTGGTTCGCATCCCTTAGGAGCGAACGCTCCTCTCTCTCGTCGTCCTTCCTCCGCGAATTAAAATCGACTGGATTCGAAGACCCAAATTGGAGCTCACATGTAACAGCCTGGCAGAACAGTTTAGGAGCTGTGATGGGACTCGGCGAGGACTCGAATTCACCTCGCCTGCAGGGAGACATGTATTTGTACCGCGCTTTCGGCGAATTGTGCAAGAGCGACTCAGAGTTATTCCTCACCGGCGAAGAGTTCGTCATGATCTTGAACTCTCGCCATGGCGATCGTCCGGCAGTGGCTTTCTTGTCCACTAAAAGACACGGACTGTCCACACCAGCAGCCTTGGGATGAATCGGTGAGCAACGTGGCCACGTAGTTCGCGCCTTCTCTTTGTTGTTGACCATGGCATGAGACAAGCTTTCAATCTTCTTCACAGCATTGCTTACAGATTCGCGCCATGGAGATCCTAATGCTACAGGCTTCTGCCGCCCTGCGTTCGACAAAGTCAACTTCCCCCGCCTTCCTCCAAGGCGGTCGAGACCGGCTTCCGACTTCTCTTCCCAAAGCGCAAGAATATCACTGTCCTCTGACCGGAAGCTTCCATCGAAATTAACTGCCTTATTCTCGTTTCGCCACTGCAAGCTGCCCCACCTTAGGTTCTCAAGGTCTCGCCGCTCATTACCAATGCAGGATGATGTGCTATGCCGAGCAGGATTCCAGCCTCTCGCCTCTTCAATGTCTGCCCTCTGCATGCGCAATAGCTGAGACTCAAAGTCTTCGAGTGTCACGCCTTCCATGGGCGCATCGAAGTATTGAGGTGAATTCTGCAAATCTGCACTGCTGCCCCTCGATTTCAAGCCCACTCCTGCCTCTACACGGCTCATTGTTGCAGAGGACGCACTACACTATACACGTAACATCTCTTTCACCCGCACTCAAACGAAAGAACAAGCCGAAAGAAAGTGAAACCTGCATCAGTGATTTTCCGTTAGCATCCCAGGATTACAAAGTTGCAAAACCACCTCTTCCAAGAATCCCAGACTTGGGTTTCTAGGACTGTGCACGGGCTCTGCACAATTCTCAATCCGGTCGCCTCCTTCGATGGCAGATTTCTAGACCAATGCTACTCTGAGCATCGAGGCTCCTAGAGATCGGTTACTGACTGTTCGCGCTCAGCAACCTTGAATTCTATCAAATGAAATCTTGACCCGCAACGAAAATAGCAATTAGCGCTTGCCTCAATCATCTGTACCCCTTGGACTTGCACCGTAAACCCTACAGTGCTCAATCGCCGAGCAACCTGAAATCAAACCTGCATCAACAATTGCACACCTCGCAGCTGTTACTCAACCGGGCTCTGAACAACAACGTACACATTACGATCCACCTACAGCAACATAGCTCTCACTCTCCCAACTGCCCCCAAGGTAAGTCTTCTGTCAAACAGCTAGTTGTGCTCAAATACCACAATTTCAAATCTGAACAGCCCCAACCAGCCTGGAAATTAATTAATGCATCCAGTCGAGATAAAAAAACGTCATACTCCCTTGACAAAACAGTCGACTCACCCAAGCAGCAACAGACGCCACGGACGCCGCAACACCCGGCATAGAGTGAGAGAGAGAGAGCTTCAATTTGACATTAATCCGCTGTGAAGTGATCAATGAACAGAACGAAAGCCTTCGTCTTGGCTTCACCAACCCCGTTAAGTTCAATTCCATAAGCTGTCAAGAACGCTTCATTTCCGCTGTTTAACCTCGACCCAAGGGAGGTACGAACGAGACTGGGAGAAGCTTCAGACAGGGGGTGAAGAGGAGCGCAAGCTCGACTGATTTGGTTGTGGACCTGCAAGTGAGGCAACCCAGCTTCGGCCGGAACAGGGAGGGTCGTCTGCAGGGCAAGGCGGTGATGTGAGCCCAAAAGGCCTGCAGGCGGAGAAGGGCGTGGTGGCTGCGGCGATCAATTAGTGCGGGGGAGAGAGAGCTGTTGACGGCCTTCATTATGTACTCCTGTACTCAACTACTAATTATAAATAATCAGGCTCGTTATAGCCGACTGGTCCAGTAGACCCCAGCGTTCAGTTCGCAGCTCCGCACCAGGGCAACTGAAGCCATTCACTGCAGTGCATCCCCACATTCTGCTTGCAAAGCTTGGAGGCCATCAATGGTTGGACCCACCCTCCAATGACCAAGGCTCGTTACGTTGCCCTGGAATTGGGGAGGAAGGACTGACGGAGCCTGCTGGCTAACTTCACTTAACTTTTTAATTTTCCTATCGACCTAGCTCTCTATTTTCTTCATCACCGTATACAATTAGGGAGTTCGTTGTCGTGGTAATAACTGACTGATGACTTGATTATACACTTCTGTACGCGATTTCGTAAATACGAACGAGATCTCCATGCACACCCGTCCGCGACGAATCCATGCAGCCTGTTTCAATTGCATTTGAAATTAAGGTAAGGTATGGTAAGTGGGCGTTCTGAATGAAAAATTAAAGTGCTGACAGACCGCTAAGTTCAGGTAGCGAACAGGCGGGGAAGATTTCTCTTTCAGGTAAACGTAACTGAGCTCACTCAGAGCAGGTTTTCTGAATTTTCTTTCTTTTCTTTTTGCTTTTGGAAACAAATGAAACGAAATTTCATTGGCAAAGGAGGGGTTTTCTGATTTCATTTACGGTACTCGGGGCAGCGATGAAGCTGCTGAACGTGGTATTTGCCATTTCTATTATTTATTTATTTGCCTTGCCTAGCCCTAGTATGAGGATAAAAAGTGAACAATGGATTACTTTCATGCCAAAATACATAGGCCAAAAAATGGCCAATAAATCACTTTTCGGGTCATTGTAGAAACAAAGAGTACACCTATTTATCCAAAAATTGGAAAATTTTGGGATGACTAGTTCAATGATAAGTCCTATCCTTTCAAGGCTAAAATTAAAATCTTGGTCCATGTAAAAATTGTTGTTTGCATGAAGCAAGCATGTCCATGAAATAAATTGTGCATTATTTACATCACTAATACAAAGCATGTCTCAGGCACCAAGCTACAATAGGAGAGCTTGATTCCACAAGCCTACATGGGCACAAAATATAGTGTCCTCTTCAACATGTTGAACCAAACTCTCTTTTTTAGTTTACTTATTGTTCCTTTACAAAGCCATTTAATGATATCTTTGCAATGACAATTTAATAAAAATAATCATTTGTAGGGAGATTGTGTGTCACTTTACTAACTTTTCACTGCCCTAATCTTATGTGTAATTTGGCAATGAGTGGCCACAGAATTATGTGGTGAAACATGTTTTATTTCTCAAGAAGGGGCAAGTCAAGTAGCTAAAAAAAATGTTTATTCACATGCCTTTGTAAATGAAGAGATAGTTCATCTTCCAAAATTTGTCAAATAAAATGTGTGTGTCCCACAACTTACATTTTGAAAAAAGAAAAGAGCTCAAAATTAAAAAGGATTTTTTACATAGGTGTCAGACCTATCACTATTTAGAAATGAATGATTAAATTAAACATAACTGTGTAAACACTGATCCAAATTCTATGAAATTTTAGCTTGCATTCAAGATACTTCTTGTAAGCATCTACATGAAAATTTCGAACCATATAGGATCAAAAAATTAGCATTGCAACAATTGCTTATCCAATATTGTTGAAAATCCAAAATAGGCTTCTTTGTCTTTTAAGGGGTAATTGTGTTTAATCCTTAAATGACGAACCAGTCGCCATAAAAATCATATGTTTGGATATTGTGTGAATCATTGGTTCAAAAAATGCAAAAGCACTCATTGGAAGACAAACTATTGAAGAAGACCTTTTCTTTTCACACAAAATTTGGAGGATGAATAGTTGCACTTTTGTCCTACATGGAGAGATTCTTTGTCATTCATTAGCTAAAAAACATCCTCCATGTCATTTATGGGTAAGTTGGTTTTCAGTTTTCGGTACCCATTTTGCCTCACAATAAATCCTTGGTTTCTTGTGCGGAGCTTTGGGAGTACCACGAATTTATTTTTGAGACAAAGGGACTGTTTTTTTTTTCAGATATTTTTGTGGTCCTCTATTTTGCTTCTAGTGGGATCACTCAAATTTGTCTAGAGTAATAAATCTCAAAGAGTCCAGATGCCCGAGTGGCTTTGGCTTGGTTCTACCTTATGCTCCAGACCCCCTCAAGTGCCTTTTACCTGCATTAATTCAACGATCCCAAATCCCAACTGAATGTGAACTGAAGTTATTCCTTTGAGAGGAATACTTGATACAATAAGATGTACACAAAGTAAATTACTATTTGCAGGACTATGATGTGGGTGCTTGGTTGTACCTTGGGAGCACATTATTCCAGCATCAAATGAAGCATACTTTACGTGTTTTTAATTCAAATGGTGAGGGTACAAAAAAAATTGATGGATTTCAAATGTCATAGATTTCAAATCTCATGGATTTTTACAATGAATGAATGGATGCCATGAGTTTCTTTAATAAATATGTGTTTATCTTGTAAGGATGGTGCAAGCCAAGAAATGATCCATGGATGACTTTTCAAATTAGTGTGGAGATGAGGAATGCACCCATTGGTTCAAGAATCATATCCTTTTTTAGAAGGTATCTTGGTGATAGGACTTGTTCTTGCAAGATTAATTTCTTAACCTTGAAAAGACGGACCTATCACCAAGGTACTTTGCCAAACATGATATGGAGTACGATTTTTGGATCAATAGTTAGCTATGATTTGTAAGAAAATTTCATTTCAAAATTTGCCATGTCCCAAAGTCAGTTTTGTGGGCCATGTATGATTCCTTTTAAGGTTTAGATATTTTGTGTACAAAGATTAGAGTTCATGACACACATGATTGATGGAACCAATCGAATCCAATCTTATCTTCCCCGGCTCATGAATGAAAATACTGTAAAGTAGCGTCATCATTTCGTGCCCACCGGCCCACTTCAAGCAAACGCAATCCAACACTCTGGGAGCGTAGGGACTGCTCGAGGATGTACGGTTCTCCATGTCTAGAAATACCTCCCACGGTACTGTACTCGTGCCTGGGTTGTCGCGATGTCAACCCTGAACAGGCAACTTGTGTCGAACTGGAAAGGGATGACAGAAGGGAAGGGAAGGGAGGGAGAACGAACGGAAGGGGAGGGACTGAAGGAAACGGAAGGGATTGATGGACACTCAGTCCCTTAATTGCTCCGCCTTCTTTTTCACTTTCCTGTCATTGCGATGAAATTGCATATCATGTTCTGCACTGCTTCAAGGGAAGGAATTTCTTCTCTTTAAATAAAACAAATTCAATATGTTCCGGAATAAGAAAAAAGAACAGAGAAAAAGCCGGATCAAGCTGGAACAGGGAGGTTGCCTGGGCCGGGAATGATGACTCGACGAGGCATTCACTTAAAGGTGGGAACGGTGGATCGGAGACGGTCCACAGTGCAGTCCCAAGTGGAGTGGGGGCAGCGCCCAAGGAGGTGCTGAATTGGGATTGCTATTCCGCGTGAGCTTGTTCTGTCTGTCGTCTGCGTTCGGGAGCCCCAATGTCCCATCTGTGTGGACGAAGAAGAGCATCCCAGGGACGGATTGCCGCGCTGGTCCCAAGTTACTTTCTCTCTCTTGACGAGGTACTTGGACTGGACAACTCAAGTGTGTGCAAGTGCCTCACCCTCAGTGACCACACTCGAAACGCGAGTGTGTTGCAAAAGCTGTGGGAAGGCGGCTGGATGCCGCTGGATGCCATTGTGAAGGAAGAAGCACCTAAATGTGACACTTTATTCAAGATTTGTAGATCTGGTGGAGGGTAGGGATAGCATAAAATGATGTGCACTTGTTAGGAAATGGTTTACGAAACCAACAAAATTTGCTTTGTATTTTTTTAAGCTTGTATGAGTATAATACAAATTTGTAAAAACAAGTGCGTAGGTGCACCTATTGTGGACAATAGACTACCATAAAAGTGAACATAGAAACACCCAAAAGCAACAAACTTTAAACTTGTATCACAGTCATATTATTGGCCAATGCAAAATTTGGACTCATCACTATGACATATTGATAGAAACTCACCTGTCAGCATTGAGTTCACTTGTGCTTTAGTTTAGGGCTTATTCTAAGTGTCCATAAACAACTCTTGTTACATTTTGGGGCATGTACCTTAAGGCTTCCATATGGAGTCAAGGCCAGTGAAGCACATTGATCAACAGTGAAATGGGGACTCAAAAAATGACTTCCATTCCATTGTTGATTAGTGGGCTTCACTAGTCCTAACTCCATATGGTAGTTGGCCTTGAAATGTCTTCAAAGGCGGACATTTGTCATAGTTTGTACCTTGTTCACTTGCAAAATCAACAAAATACTACAATAGTTGATAAAAGAGTCTTTTGGCACCAAACAAAGTGTACAATGGGAGTGCTTGCTTAATTCCACAAGCTCGTATGGCACCAATCTAGTGCCCTTATAGTCTTGTGGAACCAAGCTCTCTTCATGTAATTTGATGTTTTAAGACCTCCTTTTTATAGTGGGAGATCCCATTCCTAGAAATTAGGTGTGTAACTTGGAGGCATAGCAATGGGTATAAAAGAATTTTAAAAATTGTGTGGAGATGTGAATTTGAACCCTAAAACAAAGTTTCTAATGAATTAGGTTGCATGAGGTACTAAGGTAGTTTTAGATCTTAGGTCGACAACCATCCATGGTGAGGCAGAGTGGGGATGCTCTCAATGTTTTCTTCTGATTGTGTTCATCTAGTGGTGCACAACTTTGTAAATTAATTTCACCATGCCAAATAAATGTAAATTTGCCCTTGTTTTGTGATTGATTGATTTCTTAATGTTTAGACGTTTGGAGCAATTCAAACCTTTGGAGCCCAAACATGAATTCAAAATTTGATCATATGATGGTAAATAATAAGTGATAAATAATAAGTGATAAATAATAAGTGGTAAATAATAAGTTCCTGCATTTTGCACACACCCCAAGGTGAGAAAATTTGGAGAAGTGCACCCCTGGTCCACAGACACTACGTATGATTATCGAAATTTCTTTTTCGGCAATACAAGCCATCAACTAGGCCCAGCAATCGGCAGTGCCCAGCTAACCAAATACACTATCATTCATTGGCCCTTGCTGTAGCTAGGTTGTATCACCTGAAAAAGAGGGTAACTCAGGCATCCTGAGCACTACTAAAGAACTAAAAAAAAGAATCTGCGCAGAGGCTCTCGATGAAGCGCCGCGGCTGCCGGTTCCCCGACTTCCTCGATCGATCACTGCCTCCCGAGATTGGTCACGACTCTACTCTTCTTCCGCCAGCACCGCAGTGCCCATCCAGACCTGCGAAGCTCAATGCAATGAAGACTCCACTAGTCCACTTGAGTCATAATATAAAAAAAGAAAACGTACTGTACAGCAAGACTTTCGTTTCTGCTCTGCATGCACAAATTTGAACGTCTGATGTATTTTCATCGATCTTTGGCACCACACCCCGTCCCTGGCATGGCTTAACTTAGCTTGCATTTTGATTTATGAGGCCTTCGCAAAGTCAAGCTTACGCCTAATTCCCTGGACTTCTTTTTATCTTTTCTTCTTGTTCCGCGTTGCCTCCAGGACGATGAGGCATTACTGTAAGCATATTTTCACCTGACACTCCTGAAGCTTTCATAAATTTCGTTACTGCTACCCTGTCCTCCTTCGACTTACTTGTATCTCTCACATTACACAGGCCTCCATGCCCGCTTTCCCTCTGTGTATTAATATTAACCCATGTTCCAAAGTGCAAGCCTTTAATGAAAGCGGTAACGCAAGTCGGTCTTCCACGTGGTTTGGAAACGGTGGACCCTGAATTTCATATATATACTTAGCCTGTTCCCGGCTGGAAATATTCTCTTTTCCAAAGAGAAAACGACATCGAATGACCGTGTTAATAACTGTCAACGTAACACGGCGCATGCCCAGTCATTTTCTTTTCCCTCATATTAATCCCACGACTCCATTTTATAATCAAATAAATCAGACTATATATGTATATCAAACGAAATATGTCCAGGTCAATATAATTAATGGTCCTGGGAAGTGCAAGTAGCATATAAATATCTCGAATGATCCGTAAGTCTGGGCTCTGGAGGACTTTACTGAACTCCAGAGTTACCGCCTTACCGCCTTACCGGGCGTGGTGTGGTCCGTGTGGCGCGAGTGTGGAGCTGGAAGATCCTTGTGCAGGCGGATATATGGAAGGTTTCCATTGATTTCTCGCATGCCCCGAGCTGGCCTGCTGGGGCTCACGCTCTTGATTATGAACTTAGGTTAACGAACATCGTTGGAGATCAGAGTCCTTCGTCTTCCTCACGTGCAGCCTCCCACGTCTGAGACGCACCATGCAAGTGAGTGGCGCACTACCTTACCTTGGGGTGCACCTCGATCAGCTTACCTTCACTGCAATCCCCAGCTCAGAGATATTTCACAGAGTCTGCTCCCCATGCCACCCCCACGTCATAAGTAAGCTTAACTTACTTCAGGGCTCAGGCCAGGCCAGGCCGGACTGCAAGCAAAGCAAAGCAGGCCGTGTGATACGTGTAGTCAACTACGTAACTTTTTTTTCTTTTTGGGGCATAAATGAAACAGAATTTCACAACGTGAGGCAGGAGGTTCATAAATTGTCCATTTAAGAGCTGAAATTAGATTTTGAGGAGGTAGCTTCTTGAAATATTTTTCAGAAAACTTTCCTTTAAAGAGAAATGGAATTGGCATCTAACACAAGTCGTTTCATATTTTTTGGAGTTTTGTGGAATCAATCATTAAATTCTGAAGTTGAAATGGCATATAGCTCTAAAATTGCCCACCTCCTCAAATGTACACTATTTGAGAATTAATCAAGGCTAAAAAGCAACATGTACAAATAGTGTACATTTGAGGAGGTGGGCAATTTTAGAGCCTATGCACTTTTAGAACTTCCTACCTTAACATTCTTCATTTTGTTTAGTGTGGTCCACACTAAATAGATATCATTATGGAGAGAGAGAGCAAATGAAGCGGAATTTCATTGCAGGGGTAAAATACAAGATTGCTAGCCACAAGTGGCTTGGCTAGAAAACAAAGAACCAAGGACCACTACAATATTTGAGATAATTTCATTTAGTGTTGCTTTTATGATTTAAGGAACCCACACTATTCAATGCTTGAGTTTTTATTTTATTTTTTTCCCTTTGACTAGTGTCACAATTATTTATATAGTGTAGGCTTGGGAAATGCTTGGCAACCTTTGGACTTGACTCAAAGTGAATTGGCTATAGTAATTGATGATAAAAGTTGGGGTGAATTACAATCTATTTATAATTGACGATAACAATTAAGATGAAGTATAATCTATCAAAATTGATGATAAAAGTTCTATTTAGTGTGGCTCCATGTTTGGAAGAGTGACATTCTTTGAGAAATAACACTAAATAAAATGAAGCTAGAGTTTAGTCATCAATTCATTGATTCTCTTGTTATGAGATTAGAATTTTTTATGTTAAGTTGGATAGGATTATAGGCCAATTGTGGGGATAAAATGATAAATGGCTATAGAAAATATTTCCATCTTGCCCAAGGTACCCAAAATTTTAAGGTCTCCCCTTTTCAAGAGACTTTGCATTGACATAAACTAGACTATATGTGACTATATGATTATGTGATGAAGTTTAAATGGGACCTTACTTGAAATGCAAGATACTATGCACTACGATGATAGGGCCTCTTATAGAAGAGTTCCTTTTTTTCCTTACAAACATTCCATTTTCAAATACAATCTTATCAAATTCTTAATACAATTCTTACTCCATTTCATTTACATTCAATTTTATTTAAGAATACCAAATATCAATTTTAAAGATTAATAAGAATGTTAATTTTTGTGATGAATTTTCAAAATATGATTGTGGATACATGGAGGAAACATCTATATGTGCATCTTTCCTTCTTGAGAATTTAATCTCTAAAAAGTTTCAAAATTCACACTATATAGAGTTTAATGTCAATGTATTGCCTATACCCAAATTTTTCAAGATACGCATCCATGTATTATATTCAACTTAGATACAAAACTTGTCAAATTTGTGAAGGTCTTTAGTATAGAAGTTCTCAATATTCTAGATAAAATCATTATAGTGTAGTCTACACTATTAAAAAAATTCCATGTCAATGAAGTTTTTACAAGAAATCCACTATTATTTGTTTATGCTTATCACTCATTATTTTTTATTTTTTCTATAAATTTTAATTATAAATAAGTATTTTTTTATAAAACTAACATTTTAATTCATTTTTGAAAATCTTACAAAATTCTTTTAAAGTTTACTTACATTTGTTTGATCAAATTTGGTACAACAAAATATGAAAAACAATCGCATCTCTTTGCAATACTATCTTTTGATTGCGTCAAACAAATTAAAATGTTGTATTTTGACCAAGATTTTGACTATTATAACTATTTGGATCACTTTCAATTTTTTCCTCTTTGTTTCAAATCAAGGCAAGGCTACGTATTGGTAGGCCATTATAAAAAGATGCCTCTAGCATGCCCAAGACAACAACCTTTAGGGGATTTGAACAAGACCCCAAAAGAACTTTCATAGCTCAATAATAGGAATCATTTTCAAACCCTCGTTTGGACAATTTTTGGTGTTGTTACCTTTGAACTTCCTACTCTTGAATCAAGGAATGTCCAAAAGTGAAGTAAGCTTACTTCATCCATAAGAGGTCTCACATTAAATGTTGTATGTGGATCATAATGCCTTCCCATCCAACCAAGGAAAAATTAACACATCCACATTGACTAGTTATCTTGTATTGTAGTTACCATTTTTTTTAAATTAATTTTTCTTGAAACATAATGAAGGTAGAAGAATCAATTGTCAACCACACCCAATATCCAACTTGTAGGGTGCACTATTTCCAACCTTAGGCTAAAACTCAAGCTTAGAATTGATATTTTTTGACCTTTTCAAGGTTGGGGCTAATAAGGTCATGATACATGTCCCAAAGTAATGAATAAGGAAGTAGGAAGTAGTGAGTGAGAAAGTAGTTCTTGAATGATTGGAATTGAAAGACTCTAAACATTAGCTATTGGACAAGTACACTTTTAGGCTCCCAAAATTCACAGTAATTTAAATTTTAGGAAGAAAATTTTGAAAATTTTGCTATCCACATATTTCCTACCTTCCCGCATAGGAAAGATTTCCACCACTACATACTCCTCACCATTTACTCCAAAATCGCTTAAATGATTGACTACCACTGCTTCTACCTTACCACTTGCAAATTAGTTGCATGAAGGTTTCATGTTATTGCCCCCCCAAAGATGATATCTTAGAGCATCTACAATGAATCCAATATCCAAGGCAATATCGACATTGTGCCGGGTACGGACTTATTTTTAATTAAAATCATGCTCCAATGGAACCATTATTGGGAACTCTAATTCTACAACCTCGGTATGTGATGATCCAAGACCGGCTAATTTTGAAAATGTAAAGTGTTTGTGAGTTGGCATGTGTAGAAATAATCATCATTCTCAATGCTTTTTAAGCATTGGTAGGTGTGCTAATTAATTCAACCTTCCCTTGTTTTTATGAAAAATCTTATTTTAATATAGATTCTTTTTCTTTTCTTTCTTATAATAATACCAAAAAAATCCATTTGAATTTGCCGTTGCAGGGGTTGTATGCCGAGTACGCGTTGCAGATGCCCTTTTCTAAGATGCTTCTCTTTTGAATTTGCTGACACTTTCTTGGTTCAGTCCCACATGATTCCAATAATCTTATTGATTCATGTTGTTTTTTGAAACAAATGGAAGGGGGATTTCATTGCAAGGGCAAAGTACAGTACAAAGTCACCAGCCACTGGTGGCCAGGGGGACAGAAAATAATACAACCACAACACGAATCACGAAGACAGACCCGACCTTGCTGAATTTTCAATCTAAGAAAACTGTCATTTGTGTTTAAGAAAATTAAGAAAACTGCTGTTCAATTTGAACTCACTGGCCTCCATCATTCAGTACTAGTAAGGTGGGTACACCTAAAACCGCCACTAATTGCTACTGAGCCTATTTCCTAATATTGGATTGGTAAAAATTTCATACGTTCTTGTTGGCAAGTGAAAGGAGGTTCCAACGCACCAGAGAACGTGGCAACTGGATACTGTATGCAAAAGTTAGTAAGGAACAAAGTTTGGTTCTGAAAATGTTTCTTCCACATAGGTACAGAACTGATTTTGGAGATGTACATATGGTGTAGATGGCGGCTTAAGGTCAGTGGCACATTTGGGTGTACCTACCTTATACTTAGTGTTAATTAATGTGGTGGAAAATGACAATTTTCTTGCAAAAGAATTATCCTTGAACACTAAGGTAGAAGCACCAATTTTCAACCACACCCAGTACCCAACCTGTAGGGTGCGCTATTCCAACCTTAGACTGAAACTTAAGCTTAAAATGTGTTTTTTTTGTCCTTTTTAAAATTGGGATTAGAGAAAGTAATCCCTTTATGACCACCACCCCATTTTTAACGTGTAGGCTATTGTATTTCTGGTTGCATATCCATGTTTAACTACTAAGGTATGATGAATTGTGAACCGTTGATTTTTGATCGATTTTCTAACCAGCCTACAGTTGGAATTAGACACACCTACATAACAAGAATAGGGTTTTCAAAGAATCTTGACAAAAAAAAATTCATAGCAATTTTGTTCTTGGGCCAAAAAATACCCAAAAAAATTCAATTTTGTTTGAAGTCTATTTCCTTACCTAGGAAAAATATTTCCCCCGTCAAACCCAACAGGCAACTATGTTGAATACCTTAAGTGGTTGGAAATGGGCAATAAGCTTCTAATAAGGTCATGACACATGTTTCAAAGTAGTGAGCAAGGAAGTAGAAAGTAATGAGCAAGAAAATAGTTCTTGCATGATCCGAATTAGAATACTCTAAACATTGACTATCATGGGTCAATAGTACTTTTTGGCTCCTAAAATTCATACTAACTTCAATTTCAAGTATAAAATTTTGAAAAATTAGGCATCCCCATACTTCCTATGTTTCCTACATGGAAAAGCTTTTCACAATCTCATACTCCTCACCATCTATTCCAAAATTGCTTAAATGATCCACTATTAATGCTTCTACCTTATTTATATACTATACTATCAAGTAAGGCTTTTAATTGAATGCATTTAGCCATACCAAAGAATTGAAATTTATGATGAAAGAAATACTCTAATATAAGTTCAATAGAAGCATTGATATTATCTTCATCCTTCAAGTTTTTATTAGTAGCCACAATTTGATGTTGGCCACTGTGTATGGAGCCATTGGCATCATACTACTTATCATAGGAGCCAACATTAACATTGTTTGTGTGTAGCTTTTGGTTTCCTCTAAAGAATTCTCTTTTAGAACAAATCCTTCTTCCCACTCCCTAATAAGCCTTCACCAACCATTTGGGGGTATACTAATCAATTATTACTAATGTGTCTTGTTCTAACCTTGTGTGCACATCAATGATAGTGCAATGTACATTATTACCTTTGCCATTGATGGTTCAATGACTTCTTTTGCTCTTTGTTCATAGTGTCACAATTTGGTTTGCATGATACTATAGTGTACACATGTACAATTTCAATGTTTTATTTCTACAACATCCCATGATGAAAACTCAAGCAAAATGACAAAAAGTAACATCAAATGAGCAAATGAATTCCACAACACTAATTTTCACAACAAAAATCAATAAATTCCATGGTTGTCTTATGTACACTACCAAGTGTGTTTAGGTGTGTAGGGGTTGTAATTAGCCTTGGAATTTCTAGACCTATTAATTTTCAAAATAGGAGAAACTTTTATAATGCACACTTGCACCTACATATCCCCCTAAATTCCCAACATTAATATGTGACCACTAGTATTGAAGTAGAACAACCCATCGCCGTTAGTCACCCAATTCCAACATCTATAGGAACCTCTGATTTGTGTCAATCACCCATTCATTGTAGTAGAACTTCTTATAAGCCAAAGGCCGGACCGATCTAACATATTACATTAGAGATGCTATTACAGTTAAAGAAGGTCATTGCATTGATGAGTTGATAATGATCATTTATATTGTACTATGCATATCAAAAAACATTTGACAAAAATTGTACAAGCAAAAGACATTGGACATGTTGAACACATAGATGTCATCTTGAGTCATAGAACAATATCTTCTCTGTTCATGCACAAAGACACAGTGGTTGCATGGTTGTCATTTGTTAAATTTTGTATGTGGCCTAGGCTGAGACTGCTTATCAATATTACAATGGAGAGGTTTATTACTTCACAAAGTGAGGTTTACTTAGAAGTTATACCATTGATACCACAATTTTAACAACCCTTTAGCATCATGATTGTGCATTTAGGGAAGGGACGCATCAACACGTGGTTTAGTCCTTAAACGTTGACACGGACGTTTGGCATCCTATGGATGATAGGGAATCCTTCTAGGAATACAAAAGTACAACTATTCATCTTCGGAATTTTGTTGTGAAAAGGGGAAGTCCGTTACATTAGTTTGACTTCCAAATGAATGAGTGTTTTTGCTATTTCTTAAACCAATGATTCCCACAGTAATGAAAAGGGATGATTTCCAAGATCACATATTCATCCTATAAAAGTTGGCATGGGGCTACTCACACTTGGCCAATTTAGTCCCAATAAACTTTGAAAATTCATAGAAAATTCATTTCTTATCATAATGTCTTGATTCTACTTGCAAATGTCCTCTCTCATACTTCTCAATCTCTAAAAAATGCACAACTTTGCAAATACCTTCTCCAAGGTACCTAGATAGCAAATCTGCTTGGTAATAGGCATGTTTACTTTACAGGTCGAACCTTGATTCTGTTCATGCTAATGAATCCGAATCCTTCAAATTGATTCTGAGTTTGTTCATTCAAAATTTGAATATTGCAAACATGGCAACTGGAAAACCATGCACAGAATCCCAGAAATCTCAAATTGGGAGGCTGTGCCAAGTAGATGCTCTGTCTGTGATGCACAGAGCACACTATCTGTTCCTGTAGCCAGCTACATGATTGAGTAATTGCCCATTTTGAATCTGTTAAGTCAGAAGAATGAACAGTAATTACTAAGGATTTATGAGGCAGTCTGCAACGAATTAATTTTGGATGGATTGATTTTGTGTGTCTTAGCAATCATGTAAGTTAACTTCACTTCACTCAGTTGCAATGGAATTCTTCATTGGCATTCCCCAGAGCAAGTAAAAATTAGCAATGAGCACTTGAACATAGACTTCATTGATCACAAATAATTTAACTTACTTCCTTGCCGCTCTTTTAACTGGAACTCACAAAAGAATCAATGTTCATAACTTATGGAGAAAAAATAATGGCAAAGTACCTCCAAAATATCCTTACCGGCCATTCTCATGAGTCAATTGGATGGCTTCCATCCCCCTCGCTACCAAGTATCAAGTTACACATACTGCACTGTTTTTTTCTATGATTTGCCCCAAAATATAATTATATTCAAATCAGGTTCAATGTGGATGGTGTGATGCATAGGAATGATGCCCCACTCAGTAGCCAGGTGTGACATAAGCTGAAGTTACTCAAATGTGAGGTTGAGGCACCAGTAGCTGATCTATAGGAAATATGGGGATAACAAAATTTTCAGAATTTTATCCCCAAAATTGAAATTATTGTGAATTTTGGGAGCCAAAAAGTATACTTCACTAGTAGCCAATGTTTAGAGTGTTTCAATTCCGATCATTCAAAAATTGCTTTTCCACTCAATATTTTCTATTTTCTTGTTTATTACTTCAAGACACATGTCATAATCTTGTTAGTCCCAACTTTGTAAAAGATCATAATCAGTTGTTGACTTTTCAAAGCCAATGTGGCACTCTCCCATTGGCAACCTGTCACCATTACCATTACAAGTTGCAACTCATAACTGTCTTTCCTTTCAACTTGCTTTCTACACCATTGGATCATGAAGATCAAAAATTGTGATTGAAGAATGTACAACCAGTTATGTATTAG
Source organism: Climacium dendroides (assembly GCA_950106755.1). Lineage (NCBI taxonomy): Eukaryota > Viridiplantae > Streptophyta > Bryopsida > Hypnales > Climaciaceae > Climacium > Climacium dendroides. The sequence continues at coordinate 27,956,977 of OX467086.1, forward strand.
ATAACCTATTTGCCGCTAGCACCACGGCTCATTGGTTATCTGATACAAAAATACACATTCCAGCTTGGATTGGAAAATTGTTCCGGCTTTGGTTGGGGTTTGGGCGTGGTTGACAACTGGTGCCTCAACCTTAAGCTTTCGTTTCCATCAAAGTTCCGCAATGTCATAAGCTTTAAGGGATTTTGCAAGATCCAGATCAGGCTTGCCAACCATAGAAGATGCCCGCCACACAGCCACATCTCCACCACTTGGTGGTTATGGAACTCTGACAAAGGCTGTACTGTCCAGTAAGCTTAAGCTTTGTGAAGCTGAACAGCTTCTGCATGCACGACGGCTCGATTGGGCTTTGAGAAACGCTCTCACAGGCGGACCACACGCTAAGTTAGCATATGTAGAGCCTGGAAGTCAGACAGGGTTCTGTTTGAATTTCTGTCACATTTGCTGTAAAACACACACACACACACAGGTTTCGGTACACTAAGACATGGAGGTGACATGCTTCTCGATCTCGGAACCAGAGGACACTGGACTCACTGCCCTGCACAAACACGTCCAGCCTTGAGGTGAGACTTGTGCCACATGTGGAATAGGAATCAAAGAAGGTCCCAATTACCAGGGTTGGACTGGTATCAAGCAAAGCATGAGCCATTGGTCATGTGAACAGACATCCAACTATGGTTGCTTCATGTACCCAACGCACAGATTATGGAGATAGCAACCAAATAGTGGTATTTTTTTTGGTGTGTGTGCGGACACAAATGAAACATTATTTTCATTGCGAAGAAAGAGTACAAGGCCGACCAATGACAAGTGGCCTAGTGGCCTAGTACAAAGGGACAAACAACAAAGATCTAACACGATCCATGGAGATTGAATGAGTGTAGATCAAGTGTAGAGAGGGGCCATGAGGCCCTTCATAGCTTGCCAGGCAACCAAGTAGAGCCTTCAAAGAGATTGAAAAAAAAATTGAACACTTGGTCTTGACATCACCCCACCTAGGTTGTCCATCCACCATCTTAGCAAAGAATTCAAATTTGCATCTACAATCCAAAAAGGCCCCCGATCATGTGAACTACAAACTCAATGATGGAGTCCACTCCACTCTACTATAGTCAATCAACCCTCTCCAAATTAGATTCATCACCTACTCCGTAGTCCAGGCTTGGTTGTTGAATCCCATCTCATTTCTTTGGATTCAAAGGGTCCAAAGAACTATTGTACAGACCTCCAACCAAAGCCTCTTGACAAGGTTGAACTTGTGCTAAATGCCAGTTGAAAAGATCCTTTAGTTCCAAGTAAGAGGCTACCATGACCCTTGCGCCTCTCGCCTGACTAACAAAGCATTCATAATATGAATTGCCTCATTATGTGTTTTTTTAGGACTAAACTGGACCATGAATTTTTGAACTATGGAAAACTTGGAAATTGTGCCACATCAACAAACTAACATGGTTGGGAGATTGCTTCATCTAGTGATAATATTTAATTATATTTTAAATATTTAAATATATATCATTTTTATAATATTTTAAATTTTTTGTTTTTATAAATTTTAATTATTTAATATTTTGATAGTAGTGCATTGGTTCATAGCAAGAAAAACAACCTTGAAACAACCCTTCCATTGCCTGAAATCTTATCTAATGATTGCCACATGTGTTGGGTTGCTACGCAGTCCCAAAAGGCCAAAACTGATAAAGGAACCATTCCCTTTGATTGGTGGAGGCACACTAGGCACCGCATGTTGATCACCATATATGTTCCCCCTCTCCATCAATTAACCATGACCGTCATGTGCTTGATAAGCCACAAAAGACTTTCTTCCTTTTTGACTCGCTCGCGAGGCAAAACCATATTCCATTTTAGTTGAAAATCCTTTGGGAGCATACCTCCCTACTTCCTCAACACATAATTAAGCACCTAGTGGCTAAGTTTTGCAATATATCCCATAAGCGAGACTTTATTCTCTCTCATGCCATCCCATCAAGCTTGCCATAAAAAGTAATAGTATTTTTGAATGTATATCAACTTAGTCTTTGCTTTCTTTTAGCCCACTTATTTTGGATTAGAATGGTCATTGACTTAACTTTGTCATGATTTAGTGATATTAGATAGTAATATTGTGTAAGGTAGTCACTTTTTCTTTTGAATACATTTCATAAAAGTGTGAAACTTCAAGGAAAACACAAGGGAATTTCCAACTTAAGGGATACATGTGACATTATCCTATTCGTTGTTAAGCTTTTGGAAGGGTTACACAAGGTTTTTATATATTAAAAGTAAAACTTTCAAATTGAATTTTTTTGAAAGGAATGCACATGAAATTGTTTGCTCGGAATTTTTTTTCAAAACGTGCATTCCAAAAAATAAATGTTGAAAAGTACATCAGTTTGTGCCTCATTACAGTTTTGAAAGCTAAAATACAAAACTATCATGTAAGTCACAATCTTTGAAAACCACTAGAATGTATATGGGTCTAGTCATCATTCCAAGTCCTTTGTCTCTAGTGGTCTCAAGCAATTTAATTAGCATTAGTGTGGGTTGCATCCTAAGTGCCATCAATGACAATGATATCAATCTGTTTATATTGTGACTATTTTAGAACATCATTTGCAACAATATTATTACATAAATTATGCTCATAAAAACAAGTACCTATGTAATTTTTTCATTTGATTGTAAAACACATTCTTGATGGAAAAAATATCATCTTTAGGAAAAAAATTCACAAAAATAAAATTGTGGAATTTCCTTGATTCACAAAATCGTACTTAGCACTTTCTTGGGTCGCACTTGAGTTTGCTACAAGCTACTATCAGCCCAAATTAGAAAGGTAAGAACTTGGATTCATGCGCTCAAAAAATATTTAGGTTATATCATTGAGGTTGAATTTCCCAAAGATAGGATACAATTCCCAATTTTGCTTTACAAAGGTCTTTGTTGATAGTTTTTTTATTGTTTGTTGGTAGTTTTTGTTGTTTGATGTGCATTTGCAATTTTCATACTCTTGGTGCTTCATATTTGCTTGTTTGTTTGCTATAACTTAACAAAACTCTTTCTTGATAATTTCTTGGTTTTCAGCAGGGTTACATGATGGCACTACCTATATCTCAAGGAATGAAAGGAGTAACACACAAAGGAGGTTGAGCAAATAATGAAGAATCTAAATTCACTAGCATTGCAGCAAAGAAAAGTACTAATGCTGAAAATGTGGCAACCACATCTGCACATAAGGAAAAACCTATGAAGAAAATTGCCCTAAAACAAATTCCCGCATAGTCCAAAGAGATTGATGTTAGTGTTACCATTTCTATGGGAAGTACTAACATCTTTGAGAAGGTCAAAGAATTTATTGAGAAGGAATGCATCTCTAAACCTTATACCACACAGAGGAATCTACGAATTTCCAAAGTTCAAGTAGTGAATTCTTTTGGCATAGCAAGCAAAATCTTCTCTAATGTCTATGTGCGGTGGAGCGCCAAACCCTATCTCTGTGATAGGGAGATCAATAGTGCTATCAACGCCAGCTACATCAATAATTTCTCTTTCTAATTTTGAGGTGCACTACATCTATCGATGGCCCTCCTTCACCACCATTCATGGAATGAATATAAAATCAGATCGACGGGATTGTGGAGGGATTAATTTTACCAAAAATGATCTAATGGTCCCTTTTTGGGCACCAAGGATGGCACTAAGAGAGGTTACTTGCTACTTTTGGCCAAATTGTAAAATTGCTTGTTTGATATTAAAATATTCAAGGAAATTCATAGAGTAATCATGGATTTTTTAGAATATTTGAAGAATTTGCTCAATGTAATAGGACAATTTGATCAACTAGTCCCTCCATCCACTCATCCAAATCCAAGCAACATGGTCATTTGACCTTGAATCCCACAAAATCCTTATCTTTGGATCTTATTATAACACTAAAAGTTGAAGAGTTCTTTGAGGCAACCTATAGAAATTTTAAAAATTTATATTTCAAGAGTATCTATAAAAAGGAGTTTAGTGACATGTATAAGTATCCTATGATTTTAGTTTTAACCCCTAAAGTTCTATCCTAGTCAAAATAATTTAACTAATTTTGGTTATAGCATTTGAAATATTTTTGTGTTGTTTTTGGTATCTTCTTTGAGAGTAGGGGATAAAATGTTCTTCAAGGCCAACTAATTTTTTCTCACAATGTCAACTTTTGTGGCAATACTTTACGAGACTTTGAGATTCTACTCAAATATGAATTGTGGCTACGGGAAGTTCATTACCTTTGTACCTTGGAAGTTTGGTTTGTAGAATACTTTTTTTGGGTAATAGAAGCTGGGAAGATTGCCTAAAAGTAGAAGGAAAGCTACTCCCAAATTTGGAATGTCTTCTACAATGTTAACTAGTATGTTAGCCTAAGAGTTTAAATTATGGGTTCTTATGTTATAAGCACCTTTTTTAGTTGTAGGAGATTTATGTTATAGATATGCATGTTAGTTGTAGGCACCTTCGATGGTTGTAAAACACCTACTTACACCTAAGCTCAAGACTTATAGATTGGCACATTTCTAAACTCACTTATTAGTGTCATTATATACTTATATGTGAAAGAGGGGAATTGGTTGAAAATTTATCCATTGCAACCTTCCATCCGGGCCAAGTATAGATTTGGTAATTTGCCACATCTCGACAAATGTTCAATTGATAGCAACAAGGCCTAGTTTGGACATGACCAAAATGAAGTTCAATCTAGCTAATTTTTTGTCACATGTGATCCAATAGGTAGGCTACCTCATCTACAACTGAATTGCATTTACTTTACTTTGAATGTTGCCATATCCTAGGTACCATAATCATCATCATATTATTATTATTATTATTATTTCTCTTTAACTCCGAAAGTCCCAAGGCATTTTTTCTTTCAAAAAACATTCAAAATTGCCATTTCTATTACAGGGTGCAAAACACTTTAAAATTTTCATTTTTTTGGCATATCTAATTGTAGGTTTTGCATTGAACTAGTATAAAAATGTGCAGTAGAAATTTCAAAAACATTGACTACATAGATTTTTTAGATATTTGCATTTAAAGTGAAGAAAACAATTTCTTTTTGCACATTCTATGACTAGATTTTTTGACTTTGAATCTCCTTATTTTATATTTTTTGTACTATTGAGTTTGAGATTAAATTTTTTTGTGTTGAAAATTTAAGTTGCAAGTTGGAATTTAAAAAAACAAACAAACACACACACACACACACACACTTAATTTTCATTTATTAAAAAATTATATAGTAGAAATAGGTATGAGATTCAACAAAACATTAAACTATTAATAGCTCTATGATGGAATTGAATCACCATAATCCCAATGGTGAAAACTTAATCTTATCAAAAAAAAATTTTGAAAAATTGCAAAAATTGCATTAGAAATGAATCCCATAAGTTATTTTTTTCAAGAAAATGCTTAGATTGCTTGAAAAATAAGATTGTTCATAACTTTCACATCATTGATCCAAATAGAATGAATCAAAGTTTCAAATGTAGACAAAAATAAGATCTATAAGAAAAAAAATTATTTCAATTTTTGTGAATTTTTTTCCCAATGAAGTGAAAATTATGTTTAAGATGGCAAAACTTTTGTTCCCAACCACCAATTGAAAAAAGATTCATATTTCACAAAGCTAATGAGTTTTTTTTATCTTTTGAGAATTTTTAAGAAAAAATTACCAAACATTGAGGTCATGGGAAGTTGCGCAAATTCTCAAGTGTCCTTGGAGGGGATATTTGGGATTGTAGGGATTAAAACAAATGAAATGGGATTTCATTGCATAGGTAATAAAGTACTGGACGGTTCTAAAATTTTGATATATAACCTTCATACTACCGGTAGTCAATAATAAGATCTTATAATCAAAACTTGCAAAACTATGAAAAGATTGTAATTTATAGTCCATTTTTAGAATAATATCATTTTGAAGTATTGACTAAAATGTATCAAAGAAATTTAGAAGTTTGATAATTGTATAATAGTTCTCTAGTGTAAAAAATATATAAAACAACTTGAATAGGGTATTTATTGTAGTTGGTAATAATTGTAGCAAAATATTTGTTGGTTGGCCACTCAAATAATAGCACCAGATAGCTATAGAAAGTGACACCTTCATGTATTATTAGTTTAACCTTTAACTCCTAAATTTCCAAGGTCTTTTTTGAGCTTCTAGGAATTTGGTCTAAATTGAACAAAAAGCCAACATTTTCATAAGTTGTATCGATTTTTTTTGAATTGTAATTGTATAAATTCAAATTAGACATGTTAGAAATCGCATAGGAAAAAAAATGACAACAATATCACTTATGGGCTGAAAGATTATAATGTTTGATTATGAGGGTGTTAAAACTGCAAAAGTGATTTGAAGTCTTCAATCCTCTTTTCACATGTCAAATCTAAAAAATTGGTCACCAAAAAAATATGATGATAGAGGGTTTAACATGCATAACTCCAATCAATTTATGGCTTCTTGAAATTTACTCTACAATTTTTTTTAGATGAATTTCTAATGCGATTTTTTCTTCAAGATCTAACGTATTTGAGGTACATTCCCAAGAGCCCTCAATACTACAAAAAGTCAAGATTGCAATGAACACACTTGCACAAAATCTTGAATAGAAAAATCATAATCAATCACTTTTAAAATTGAATGTTTGATGCTAAAATTAGTCTTTAAAAAGAAAATTTTAAAATAGAAACTTCTAAAAATAGAAATTTGGTTGGATTTTATTTGACTTCAAAATATTGCCAACACCAAAATTTGATGCCTTGGGCATTTAGGGGTTAAAGGATGGATTGGTGACTGTGAAAATCATACATTTTGGTATTGTGTGAATCATTGGTTTAAAAGTATTCAAAAGTATTCATTAGAAGTCAAACTACAATAGAAGGTCTTCTCTTTTCACACAAAATTTGAAAGATGATGTCCTACATCAAAGGTTTCTTTGTCATTCATTAGCCCCAAAAATATTTGCAAAGACATTTATGGGTTAAACAATGCCTTAGTGCATCCAAATATGCATCGTATTAGGAGGGTTCCTATTATTACAATGATTTGGCTATTTGTTTTGTTTGTCACATTGAGATCTCGTAGATCGTGTGTCCCCTGCTTGTGTTCTTGGTACCGTCGGAAAGCTCTTGACAAGGAGGGGGTGTATGGGCTTTGTTTTGTGGTATTTGAACCTATGGTGAGAAAATTATTGAATTTTGAAGTTTTTATGAACTAAAAAGTTAGAAAATTACTTATACTTTTGTTTTGACTGTGCAGGGCACACTAGTTACAATGACAATGACTGTTCTTTCAGTTCTTGGGCCAGTCAAAGAGGATTCCACTCAAGTTAGCATATGATTTTGGGATTTAGTATGAATAAAATATGAATGCTTTAAATATAATATTATAGATGTATCAAAACTTCACCCATGTTTAGATAATTTACAATTTCAACAGGAATCTTCACAGGTTGCATTAGAATAAGGTTTACTTCCTCAACATGGGTTCAATTTGAAGTGGCAATGAGCCTGTAGGCCTGTAGGGTTTAGAGTGGCAATCCAATAACTTAACTTTTAAGTGGGTCATTGAATGGCAATGCTTACCGTAACACCTGGGATGAGTTGATACAAAAAAACATTAAAACCTGCAGAAGTATCAACAGACTGGAGTACAAATTTCAACATAAATTTGTACTCCAGTCTTCCAGAGCAGTTCATAGCTTTCATTTACACTTTGTTAACTTTTCAGAACAGTTAAGTCTTTACAGAAGCTAATAAAAAAAACACCTCAATTTGGACTCCAGTCAGAGTTAATTTCAAAATTTCAATGCTATTGATGAAGTACTACCGGTAACGTAATATTTGGGATTACCACAGCAATACACGCACTTACGCAGTAATCCACCCGTCAGGTCAGGTACACAACCCACACATACTGTCCTAACTTACTCTTAACTGATACAGCCGTTAGAACTTGTAATTGAGCTGTGAATGCTATGGATTTCATGTAATTAAGAATTTGCTAATCTCATCAGTAACAATCAGGCCGGTATTAGAGTGATTCCAGAGCTAGACAATGATTCAGGCAGTATTTCTGACCAAAGTTAGTGGGTGAATACCCGAACGAATCCATCTTTGAAGCCCGTGATGCATTTCAAGCAAACTCAATGTTAAATTGGCACCAGTTGATACTCATCGAAAAGAAATAAAATTTCATACTTACAATCGTTTCAATCGAGGATGCTTGATGCAAAATGGTCTTGATCCTTGTCTATTAGTGGCACTGTGGCAGTTTCCACGAGCACCTTTGCAGCATCGCTGTGAGAGTTTGTGACGCAATGCATCAAGTCTGCGCACATTGTAGGTAGCACTTTCGTCAGTCATCAGCTGCGAGGAGCTTCTAATTTATTCTTCACTGGAAGAGTCTGTGTTCGGACGTACTCTCTTCAAGGCTTGCAAGGATGAACTCAGACACAGAGCGGTCGTAATCATAAATGCCGCAATTTAATTTGGCATTGAAAGGCCTTGTGTCGTTCACAAGAAAAGCTGCTGGGTCACTTGGGTGAGACGAAGTTCGTTGCTAAGTTGCTTAGTATGCAGTTCGCGGCAGAGAGAAGGTCGGGTACATAATCGTCTGATGAGAGACAGAGAGAGTTAACTTAGAGCCTGCAGAAATAACGAGCTTCCTCTTAACTTAATGGCAACTGTTACGCAAAAAATTGGGCTCAGTACCAATCATGGTAGTCAGTACTCCATTTCAATTAAGAAACAAGGTTATGAGTGTTCAGTATCATGATTCACTGGAACCAGACGTGTGTGTAAAGTGGTGCTTCACCACTCTATTTATAGATAGTTGAATGATGATGATCCAGTGGACTTGAAGAACTTACAGGATGAAATGAAGGTGACAATGACGGTGCTACTCAAGTTGACCGCATTCCACGTGGAAAGCCATCTCAACGCAAACTCAACGGGGTTGCAGGGTTACAGGGTTTAGGGTTAGAGCATTCACCGCTGTAAGCTTCTAAGTGCCATTACCTTCAAGCATTCATGAAGCGATGAAGTCCAATGCCAGTGACTTCGGTACAATTCAAACCCTATGCCGACTCACACAACATACGACATTTCGGACGCTCATTTCCCCCAACCAATACCAACTGGAACCTGAAAAAACCCATCGAGAAATCAGGCAACCGTTTTTCAAAATAGGGGCACAATTCCTACATGTCACAAAATCATTGACGCAGGCAGTTCGACTCGCACCGCTCAAGCTTTTCCGAGCATCCCAAGCAAAACAGAAATTTCCCGAACAATCGCGAAAAGCGGCAGGGTTCAGTTTCTGGAACATTCAGTCCACTGAACTTGTCATTGGAATGTGGCAATCCTCCGACATTCTTTATTGTCGTTACTCTCTACAGTGATTTGAAGTGCAGGCCTTTGATAAAAAGGCAAACTGCAAAGCCAATAAGCTTAGAGACGAGACATGCAAGCTCACTTGGCCACTCCACTTGGCAACAGTGACAACTGGAGCAAACTCTACCAACGCTTCTCGTCAAATCTACGTTCAAGCCAGATAAGACACGTCAGATGTACTGGAACTGCAGATTGGTCAGCCGAACCTTCTCGAGCCTCGACCATAGCCGTGATTGCTCGCCTCTGCTCTGCGTCGCCGCTCCTGGATCCTCCTTATTCGATCTCGTGGCACATCCTTTGCTTTCCGTAAATTCGATCTGATCTGCGAGACCCTGCTCATTTCTCTCTCTTCTCGAAAATTTCTGCGCCAAAGGCGAAGTTCCTGCTGAAATTGAGCTTCGGTATGTCGATAGTTGTGTGCTAAATCTTGAGGAGTTTACGACTTGTGCTGTTCGATATTGTGTATTTCTCGATCTTGTTTTTGGTATCGGAGAGGTTGCTTTGGTACTGCCTAGAGTCTGCAATATCCGCAGCACAGACGATTCAGTATTGGTTTCTCTGTGCTTTCTTGTGGCAGCGGGTTTACAAACACAGATCCGAACCGTGACGACCAATTTTTTTGGTATGTTCCTGAATTTCAAATAGTTGTTCGTCTTTTCCTTTATTTTTGCGCTGGTGCGGCAGAAATCTATGTATAATTTCTTTGCTGGCTTGCTCTTTGAAGAATTTAATGGATTTCTTCATTTGTGTATTCTTTGATGTGAGAGAGATATATGCAGTTGCTGTCGTGAGCAAATTTCTATCTGTCTAATTTCTTGAGTGGTCACTGTGGAAAGAACGGTAGATTACACGGTATGAAGTAGTGGATACTGTCTATTTGATACTTCTTGTATCTGAAATAAACACGTGCTTGGAATTCGAATTCCTTCGACATCCGATGACTCTAGATAAGATATGTGATGGTTGGCAAAACATTATGACCCCATGATATTCTTCTGTATGCTTGTATTTGTATTTAGTATCACTAGCAGGACAGCAATCTCTGAAGGTGCGGCGGAAAAAGATGCTTACCAAGCTCAATTGAGCTATGTCAGTACTACTGAGCCTCGAGGAATGCTGTCGTCTTTTAGTGCAAATCAACTGAATCATAATCATCTTTGCTACGCAGGTGTATTCATTCGAAATGGCAGCCGTCATTGGGTCCGTGGCATTCTCACCTTCATCAATTGCTGGACAGCAAAGAAATTTCTCTAATGATCGCTTTTCAAAGCAACAAAAATGCTCACTGTTAGGGCAGAATCCATCCGAGAAGTTATTTTTCAGAGGAGATTTGCAAATATCTAGGAAGAGCAATATGAAGCAGAGGAGGAGTGCAGGGTCTCTACGTGTGACTGCCGAGAAAGTTGTTGGCATTGATCTTGGCACAACAAATTCTGCAATGGCCGCTATGGAAGCTGGACAGCCCACAATAATCACGAACTCTGAGGGTCAGAGGACAACCCCTTCGGTACGCACGTTTGTCTCTTACCTCATTTGCTCCATGTTCTTCAAGTGCCTTCTCCTCTTGACTTTATTCTGGAGTGAATCGGTTTGCGATAAAGCTCAGTTATTTTAGTAATAATTGTAGGCGGTCTACATCTTCATTTTCCTGCACTTGACGTAGTGAAACAGAATGGAACTGCATGTTGAACTAGATTACTTAGGGTAATCATCACAACGATAACTGTAAGAATGATGTACAATTGCACATCTTGTGCATGAAGGTATGAGGCTTTTCTAAAAGTAATTCGTGTCGAAGTTCATTGCTGACACACTTCTCTATTTTGGGTCAGGTTGTTGCGTATACGAAGAAGGGCGATCGGTTAGTTGGGCAGATTGCGAAGCGCCAGGTATGCATTCCTGTCTTGATTCATTGATTCTACTACAGTAACTTGATGTGTAATGGCAAAATTTGTATTAGATTCTGAATTTTGACTCCATTGTTGGACTGGTTCTTAACAAGTGAATTGCTGTGGAGCAGGCAGTGGTGAATCCAACAAATACGTTTTATTCGGTTAAGAGATTCATTGGGCGGAAAATGAACGAAGTGGAAGGGGAGTCTACGCAGGTTTCTTATAAAGTTGTTCGGGATTCCAATGGTAATGTGAAACTTGATTGTCCAGCAATCAACAAGCAGTTTGCTGCTGAAGAAATTTCTGCGCAGGTCAGTGTTTTTGGAATTCATTTTGTCCTGTCACATGCGTCTGCTTTTCTGGTTCATTACGGATTCAATAAGCTTTATTTTTGCGGGTTGTTAACGTAAATCAATCTTCAAAATCTTCAAAAGCGTTTGAAAGTACAGGTGGTATGATTTTTGCGTCTGGGAACATTTTGCTGCTCTGGCTCACCTCCTGGTAATTCTTGCAGGTTTTGAGGAAGCTGGTGGACGATGCTGGCAAGTTTCTTAGTGATAAAGTTGACAAGGCTGTGATAACAGTACCTGCTTACTTTAACGACAGTCAACGCCAGGCTACCAAAGATGCAGGCCGGATTGCTGGTATGTAAGAATCATTGGGACTTGAGACCTGAAGACACAATGTATGATGGTCTGCTTTTACCTGATTGAGCAGGCTTTAAAAACGAATTCTTTACTCGCAGTATTCATTTCTCGTAGAATTCATTAGTCGTAGCACTTCTATATTTAGTTCGGATTAACGTTCAGTTTAATCCTGGAGTGCATAAAGGTTTTTGCTCTTATTTTATTATTTGAGTTGTGTCAGTTGTCGTAAGGATTCCAATTCCTAACTCTTAGTGTAGCTAAATACTTGGGGGCTGGTGGTTCGAGCAACACAAAAGACGAGTACTCAAGAGGATCCTCACGGCTCGGACTTGTGTTTTATTATATCATTCATCTTATTTTTTTGTTACTTTGATCAGGGGTTGATGTGTTGAGGATTATCAATGAGCCTACTGCAGCATCATTGGCATACGGATTCGACAAGAAGAAGAACGAAACCATTTTAGTCTTTGACCTTGGCGGAGGCACCTTTGACGTTTCAAGTAAATTCCTCTTGTCCAAAGTATCAGTTGTAAACGGTCCTCGTGCGTGTGCACAGTATAATATTTTTATGTTTCACACTTCTCTTTTCCTCCTTATAATTAGCCATTCTTTTCAAGTATCTCACTTCCGAGTCTTCCAATTTCACTATGTGGATCTTAAGTCCCTGAATCGTGCCATCATTGATGTTTAATTGATAAGTTCATTACTCTAAAGCGTTGAACATATGATAAGTTCATTACTTTAAACCGTTGATTATATGATACGTTCAACTCTTGCTTTTGCTAAGAATCAGGATTAACTGGTGATCGCAGTTTTAGAAGTAGGAGACGGAGTTTTCGAAGTACTCTCTACAGCGGGTGACACCCATCTTGGTGGTGACGACTTTGACAAGGTATGCGTAAGAGTGACTTAGTATATCTTGTTTCGCTTCGAAAAATGAGTTTTGTACCTCAGTTCAGATACCACTGAAATTGGCTTCAATGAAGAAGTGCTTCGTGTTATTTCTAGGTTTCTGTCCGAGGTTGACGACTCAGAAGAATATAATCAATGTGCAGAGAATAGTGGACTGGCTGGCAAACGACTTCAAGGCTGCCGAGGGAGTCGATCTCCTAAAGGATGCACAAGCACTTCAAAGGCTGACTGAGAGCGCTGAGAAAGCTAAAATTGAGTTATCTAATCTTACTCAGACCTCTATCAGGTAATTTGCAATTCCATCAAGTGCACTGAATGTTATTTAATATTAATGTAGTAGGGCTTTCCTAAACAACCAGATGTTAGCAACATCTCGAATGCTTCCACTTACTGAGGTGTAGAGCTCTCGTACTTTCGCTCTCACTGGCCCCAAAGATCTCAAATTTGTTCTTGTGTTGTAGTTGTTTTGGATTAGTGTGAGCTTCATGGACAATGGGTCTTAACTCACCCCGAAATTTCCGGCAACTTTGTTCCTCATTAAGATAACCATCAGATTGGATACGCAGTGATTCATGGTTTTCTGTCAATTGGTGCAGCCTTCCTTTCATTACAGCGACAGCAGATGGACCTAAGCACATCGATACAACACTCACACGTGCCAAATTTGAGGAGTTGTGCTCGGATCTCTTTGACAGGTTTGGATTTCATTATTATTCCTGGTTCCATCTTTTTTTGAAGCCTCGTTTTCTAATGGTTTATGTTTCAAAATGTGAGTACATTAATTGTTGCATTTAGACAAAAGGATATGTTTCCAGGACAGTGCAGTTACACTGAATGATCACTGCTCTTGCCAGGTTAGTTCCGCACCACCTTTATGTTCGAGCCATGTCTTTTCATCCTATTGCATTTGCTAATTGTTTGATTTTGTCGCGACTCTAAACCTGTCAGATGTCGTGAGCCAGTGAAAAGAGCATTGGAAGATGCCAAGTTGAGTCTCAAAGACCTGCAGGAAGTTGTCTTGGTGGGGGGGTCTACTCGAATTCCAGGTGTCCAGCAACTAGTCAAGCAGATGACTGGAAAGGATCCGAACGTTACTGTAAATCCCGATGAGGTTGTTGCTCTTGGAGCTGCAGTTCAGGTGCTTTTCCTCCTTACCTCACAATGATCGGAAGAATTACGACTATTTTAAGAATTACGACTAGTTTTTTTCTGTAATATTAAAGAAAATTCATGGAGTTTGATTGAAATGGTGAAACTTTAAAAACTTATTTCATATTTTGATTGAGAATTTGTTGTTCCAATTTTCGTGATGACAGGCTGGAGTTCTCTCTGGCGAGGTGGGCAATATTGTGCTTTTAGATGTCTCGCCTCTCTCGCTAGGATTGGAGACTTTGGGGGGCGTCATGACCAAAATCATTCCTCGTAACACGACACTTCCAACATCTAAGAAAGAGGTGCTGGCTTTGAGTATTCTACCTCTTGATCTTCATTTTTGTAAAATAGGTTCTTACGTGTCGACGAAGCTCTTTGATGAATATTTAAACTTTCAGATCTATTAGGTTCCCTTTATTTGTTATTTAAATCATGTTTTACAATATTGAGAGTTTTTCTAGCGCAAGATTTGAAAATCGTCGGAAAGAAATGAGTAATCTTAAATTCAATTGTGTCATTTCTTGCAGGTCTTTTCCACTGCTGCTGATGGTCAAACAAGTGTCGAGATTAATGTGCTTCAGGGAGAGCGTGAGTTTGTAAGAGACAACAAATCGCTTGGAAGTTTCAGGTGAGTATAAACTTGTTAGTCCTCTTGCCCGCGCATGGCTATTTTAGTCATTATCTATCAGTTTCTCGATGGTCATATGTTTCACTTGTTCTTTCAATTGTCGTATGTGCTTGCGGTCATCGCTTTTCGATTTCTATTTATCAAATTTCTAGCTAGACAAGGGCGAATTTCACCATGAACGAATCTTGCATAGTGCTGGCATATCACATTGTATCTTTTACGTTTTTGCTTATAAATGCTGGCATTTAATCTCAAGAGTGCCGCATGTACTGCAGCTCTATTGTGCTTATTTTTTTCTGTGTATATAACCAGGTTGGATGGTATAGTACCTGCACCACGTGGAGTTCCTCAAATTGAGGTCTCCTTTGATATTGATGCCAACGGCATTTTGTCGGTTGAAGCGACAGATAAAGGATCTGGAAAGAAACAGGATATCAAGATTACCGGTGCTTCCACTCTCAACAAAGACGATGTGAGCTATTTTCTGATAGGCTTGAGATTTTGAACTTTAGCAGGGTTGTCGTTGTGAGCTTAGCTCTACCGTTGTCACCCTCTTTGTATGTTCTAGTGATGATTTATTTGGTGTTAGATAATATCGTTGTGATTGACATGGGTAGTTGCCATTTACTAGATTTATTATTGACCTCGGACTTGATTGCAGGTGGAGAGGATGGTGCAAGAGGCAGAAAGAAATGCAGAACAGGATAAAAAGAGCAGGGAGGTTATTGATCTAAAGAATCAGGTAATTTTATAGCCGTCCATGTTTGTCTACAGAATTATTACAATATCTACATGATTTTCATTTTCTACTCAGGTTGTGACTTCTGTATTATGACCAGGTGATTGATTTCTACTTCTAATGCACATGTAGCATCTCACTTCTTGCTATTGATTGTGTGTATGCAGAGCGATAGCATGATTTATCAGGCTGAGAAGCAGTTGAAGGAACTTAGTGACAAAGTGCCAGCAGATCTGAAAAGCCGTGTGGAGGCCAAGGTGGCTGACCTTAGAGAAGCGGCGAGTTCAGAGGATGTGAACAGAATGAAACAAGCTCAAGAGGCTCTACAACAAGAGATCATGCAAATTGGGCAGGCAATCTACGGAAGTGGTGGAGCAGGAGTAGATCCTTCACAACCTGCCTCCGGACCTGGTGGAGCATCTCCTGGAGCCGGGAAATCTGGTGGAGACGATGCGGAGGTGATCGATGCCGATTTTAGCGATTCATCATGAGCAAACGAATTGTACTAGTCGAAGATTGTAGAGAAATGACCTGTAGAAATTGATCATGCTTCGTCTAGTTCTTTCGACGACGGTAAGCCAACTTAACATGGTGGATAGACATTGGGGGCGGAACAATCATTTCTGCATTATCGGCTCCAACATGACGATATGTGTATATTATTACGTACATCATCAGTGCAGATCACCAAAGTGAATTATAGTGATCATAGTCTTGTAAAACCTCTACTGAAAGTTTAGGGGAGATGTGGAAAATGGAAGAGGCAACTGGGCTATGATGCTCTCAAAAGCACTGGATTACTGCGAATTGGTGATCTCAAGTTTTGGACTTGAACGTTATGTTGAGTTGTTTTGCTTCCATTTTCTGTGTTTCAATAAGGTGAGATGGAAGATGGTTTCTGAAATAGAGTAACCTATGGAGAACTCAGCAGTACGATCGTGAATTCGTGTGAAGTCATTGTTCAATCAAATACACCACACGATTGAACTCCAAATTTCACAATTCAATTGAAGTGAGAAATGAATCCTTTGACGTTTCAACCAATTATAGAAAAGTAAAAAAACATTTAAATGTGTGATTTCATTATCAAACTTTTGATATTTTTGAATATTCTTTCAAATTTTGTGTGGAAGAAATCATATGCTTCAATCCTTTGTTGCTTGAAATTTTCAGATTCTTTTGGTAAAAAATGCAATTAATATGATGTTTGGGTCAAGCAGCTACAAAAATCATTTTGCAATAATCATAATAAAACTCTAAGAAATGAACTTTTGGGGACGAGCTATCAATTGCAAAGAGGAATCTATCATGTGCATCTTCTAAGCCATAATGAGTTCCAAATTTGAAAATTCAATAGCTGAACATTCTAGTATAATCAATACTAGAGTGCCATGTGCCATTGCCACAATCAAAACAAAACAAAAGTAAAAGTAATTTTCTAATTTTTTTAGAACCAAAAACAACTCATAAATGCATAACTTTTTCACCGTGAGTTGGAATGCCATGAAACCAAGCTTGTGCACCCCTCCTCACCAAGAGCTTTCCGATGGTACCAAAATTGTGACCAAAAAATAAAAAAGAATAATTTTCTAATTTTTTAGAACCAAAAATAACTAAAAAATGCATAACTTTCACGCCATACTTCCAAATACCATGAAACCAAGCCAGTGTACCCCTCCTCGCCAAGGGCTTTCCGACGGTACCAAGTACATATGTCTTGTGTTGTTACCACAATCAAAACAAAAGTAAAATTAATTTTCTAATTTTTTTAGAACCAAAAACAATTCAAAAATCAATAACTTTCTCACTGTCAGTTGGAATGCCACAAAACCAAACCTGTGCACCCCTCCTCGCTGAGAGCTTTCCGACGGTACCAAAATTGTGACCAAAATATAAGAAAAAATAATTTTCTAATTTTTTAGAACAAAAAATAACTCAAAAATGTATAACTTTCACGTTGTACTTCCAAATGCCATAAAACCAAGCTAGTGCACCCCTCCTTGCCGAGGGCTTTCCGACAATACCAAGTATGTATATCCTGTGCCGTTGCCATAGTCAAAACAGAAGTAAAAATGTCATATTTAACTACTTTTGGACTTTGCAAAGTCCAAAACTGGTAAAGGGACATCTAAGACAACTGTAGATTTTGATTTCTATAGATTTTAGGAATTTAGATATGATATAGATTTTGGACTAGGTGGTTTGAAAAATGTACAACAAGTTTAGATTTTAGATATCTATGACAACCGGAGATATCCCATTGGACAAAGTCCAAAATTCCCTGAAAAGTCCAAAAGTAGTTAAATATGGCATAAAAGTAATTTTCTAATTATTTAGTTCATAAAAATACTTCAAAATTCAATAACTTTCTCACCATGAGTTGGAACGCCACAAAACCAAGCTGGTGCACCCCTCTTCGCCGAGGGCTTTCCGACGGTACTAAGATTGCGACCAAAATATCAGAAAAAGTAATTTTCTAATTTTCTAGAACCAAAAATAACTCGAAAATGCACAACTTTCACACCGTATGTCGGAAGGTCACGGAACCAAGCCGGTGCACCTCTCCTCACTAAGGGCTTTCCAACGGTACCAAGCACGCAACCGGGGGACGCACGGTCTGGGAGATTTCAACGTTGTCGTGTTGAGAGCGGTTTGCCTTGGGAAATCACGAAGATTCTGGCTGCAACTAGAAATGGCTAAGGAATAAAAATATGATAGGAGAATAAAGGCAAGTGGACTTGTCACTTGCAAACCCAGTCTTCTAACTAGAATGATGAAGGTGAGTGAACTTGTCACCCACAAATTCACCAGTCAAATACAAAATGATATTGTACAACAACAAAATTTGTTGTCTCTCGTGAATCTCTAATCTTGGTCTTCAAATCTCGTATACGGTCGTCGAATCATCAATCTTCAATCTTCAATCTTCAATCTTCAAACTCCTCCCCGTTGGCCTATCCTGTGGTGGCTCTATAAGGGTAAGGGTAAGGGTAAGGTGATAAGATCCCACGGCCTCGGACGGGTAAAACGGGACAGCCAACACGAGTGACCGTCCGGATGATGGGACCCTAAACTTTTAAACCCATGGTGACCAGAAAGCGCCTTTCACCAATGGGAACAACATAAAAGAGCAACCAAGTGGGTGATTAAATCCCAAATAGTCTCCACAAACACAAAATGGAGCGCTTACTGGATAACCACGGCTCGCAACAGTTTCACAATGCTGAAATTGAAAATTGCAACTAGCCTCCAAAACCGGCTGGGAATAACCATAGAAAGACAACGAGCCCCCAAATCCGGCTAGGAATAACAAGCCACAAGCCACAACACACGAGTCTTCAATTTTTGTGTCTTCAAATTTCAACTTCAAATCATCACTCAAAGCTCCACCTCAACTTCAACTTCAAATTTTCACTCAAACTCCAACTTCAAATCTCTACCCCAACTTCATCTTCAAAGCTAAACTTTGAATGATCACCACCGTTGCTTCACAACTTCAAATGGGTTGCATGATAACTCTCTGGAAAGCTAACACAATTCTCTCCATTTCCTCCAAATCTCAACTCATTCCAATACTCTGACCCAAAACTATGGTCATCCAAAGTTTCGGCCTCTACAAGTGAGGGCAACAGACCCTCCTTCACTCCTACACTCACAACTTACTCATAAATGCTCCAATTACTTCGAATGATAGCTTCTTAGAAAGCTAACAAAACTTTACACATCCTCTCCAAAACTCAAATCAAATTAACACTCTGTCCACCTTTCATGGCCACTCAAAGTTTCGGCCTCTAGAAATGATAGGCAGCAGACACTCCTTCACTTCTACACTCGTAACTCACTCATACAAGCTCCAAATAGAATGAGTGAGATCTTCCTAGAAAGCTAACTTAATTTCCTACACTTCCTCCAAATATCAATGCAAACCAAGAACCTGTCCGTCTTTTATGGTCGGTCGAAGTCTCTGCCTCTTAATTTCGAAGGCAACAAACCTCCCTCCACTCAAACTAGCACAACTTTTGATTCACAACTCCAAATCAAGCAAGTGAGATCAATTTAGAAAGAAGACACCATGATACATAACTCCACCAATTTTCATTTCAAAATTCCAAAAACACACAACACAATGGCCCTCCAAACATTCGGGTCTTTCCCTAAACTCACAATGGGAGAGAAGATCAATCCTATCCAACTTTTCCTCTGCCTTATCTACTCTCAACCACACAAACAAGTGGGGTCCGCCTCTAACTCACTCTTAAAACTCCTCTAACAATAATTGAGCACTTATTTGGCCCCACTACTATCTCCTTATCTTTATCTTTGAAGGAAATTTACTTCAAGTTCACCTAGAAGGCAAACCATTTGAATATTTCCTTACAACTACTTCACAAACACAAAATTATTATAGAAATTCACTCCAAATATGGAATGAAGAACTAAAACTCAACGTACACCTATTAGAGGTAAAAAACTAGAATTCCAATTTCATCTTGGGACTCAGAAAAAACCCTCCAATTCGACATACTGAATCTATAACAAATAATGAAGAAAACTACTTCAAGTTTGATGGAATTCTAAGATGGCAACCTAATCTTATATAGATGACTCAAGCCATCGTAAGAAGGCGTCACCTTGAAGCCACTAAAGATGATGTCATTATTTTCCTCATATTCGTGAAAACCAAATCAATAGAAATAAAACATTACCACACTTTTTTACACTATGTACGCATTTACAGTGCGACATTCACCCCCTCTAAACCTGCACATCCTCCGGTATGTGCCAAGTAGGCTCTTCTTGGTCATCTTCTGTGCTTTCATCTCTGTTTTCTTCTATCTCTTGGGTTTGTGCTGAAGGTAAAATATCATCCAAATCTTCATTGTAAATCTCTCCATCTCTCCGCCGAAATACTTTGACACGCTTGCCAGCAATAGGAATTCTCAGAGGAGTTCCATCTAACTCTCGCAGTGAGTATGTGGCATTATCATGAACTGTGACTACCACATATGGTCCAAACCAACGTCGAGCAAATTTCCTCACAGTACTGTGTTGATGCTCTAATGTGCTATCAAACACAAGTACCCAATCTCCTTCTTTGATTTTCTCAGTCCTCAATCGATGAGTTCTGTCAAATCTCTCCTTGTTGTTTAGTCTAGCAACTTTCAACTTCTCCAAAGCTATTTGATGATCTTCAGGCAACCTTTGAAGTTGTTGAATACGAAGTTCAAGTAGTCTCTCTATGCTGATACCATCTTCCCATGATAGATATATCCATGAAGGAATAGACTCCTCTCCAGGCAACATAGGCTTATGACCATGCATGAGCTCTATAGGCATATATCCAGTGACAGTACTATGTGTGGTTCTGTCAGCCCATAGAGCAAATGGAAGTAGTTTAGGCCAAATATTAGGCCTTCCTCTACAAGCTTTAACCAACGCTTGAATGATAGGAGGATGTCCTCTTTCAATTTTACCATTGGCCTCAGGATTATAAGCTGTAGTTAACTTCAATCGTACACCATATCTGTTGAAAAACTCCCTTGCTTCAGTTGCATTCAATTCACCTCTGTCTGCTCTCATCGCACCAATACTTCCATATCGGCTAAAAATATCTTCAAGAATAAAACGGCAGACATTCTCCGTTGTTTTGGTTCGAAGAGCCCTTCCTTCCACAAAGTTTGAAAGCTCTTCTCTTGCTAAAACAAGATACTTCATGCCCCATATGCCTGACGGCATGGCAACTAGATCAATCATCCATCGAAAATGAATGGAAGGAGGATATGTAGGATGAAGCTCATCTCTATGCCGAATTTTGGATTGTAATTGGCATACAACACATGAGGCTATAAATTCTTCAACTTCTTTGTATAATCCCTTCCACCAATAGCGTTCTTTGATCTTTGTATATGTCGCCCAAACTCCTCTATGACCAGCCCAAAGTGTATCATGAAATTCCTCAAGAACTTTAGTTTTGGTCTCGGAGTCACCAACTACTCTCAATGGCATCTCATCAGCTCTTTTTGCCCTCTTCCACAAGAATCCTTCTCGCAAAAGGTATCCATAAGACTGATGTCTGATGTCCTTAAAAGTTTTGTCCATCCATCCTTCTTGCCTCTTCAAAGTACTCAAATAGAGTCCAATCTCTTTCAACCTTCCTTCATATAACTCTTCTTTGAATGGCAAGATTCCATCTGTAGAACTCTCTCCTTCTGTAGCCAAAATATAGCCACCATCAAAGAGGTCTTCACTTCCTTCATGAGCCATCATCTCTTCTTCTTGATAGTATCTGGCTCTCGATAACATGTCCGCCATAGAATTCTCTTTCCCAGCAATGTGTATTAGTACTGGATTTAGAGACTTGATGTATGCTATCCATCGAAGCATGGCAATATCCGGTGAAGAACAATTGGCTATCATGCCAAGTAAGGGTAAGCAATCAGTTTCTAAAATAACATTGGCTCCAATTAAGTAATTTCTCTCCGCCTTTAGCGCTGTAAGCGCACCCCAAAGTTCTCTTTTCACTTGTGGATAAGCTCTTTGCCTCTCTGTGAGGATCCTTGCTCCAAAACGGATGGCAAATCTCCTCCCTTCTGCATCATCTTGTCCAACAGCCCATCCAATGGCTATCGGACTTGTGTCAACAGTCACAATGACCGGTCTTCCACTCTCATAATCAACTTGTTTTAGAACCGGTGGTGACTTCAAAACTTTCTTCAACTCTTCCATTACCAAATCTTGCTCAGCTTTCCATACAAACTTATTCTTCTTTCTCAACAGTTTGTAAAGAGGCTCTGATATGTGAGCAAAATGAGGTATCCAAATTTGGTAGAAGACGCAAGCTCCAAGAAACCTCCTTACTTCGGTAATATTGCTGCATGCTTTCATTTTTCCAATAGCATCAACCTTTTCGGGATTTGGTTTCCGTCCATACCATCCACACAAATGCCCAACCACCAAAATTTCATCAACCCCGAATTTTGACTTCTCTATAGAAAGAGTCAAATCAACCTCTTCAAGTCTCCCCAAGATTTTGTCTACATCATTGATATGATTACTGACAAATGTTCTGCAACCATTATCTTGAAGAGTCAAGTCTCTGACAATCTCCTCACAACCTTTAATTGGGATATCATCCACAAAAGGTATAGTCTTTTCAGGTACAAAATCTCGTAAGATTTGATTCATGGCATTTTGCATATGTGCCACAGAGTTTGTAGCACCTTGAGGCAATGTACACATTCTAACCAATCCAAGTGGAGTCTTCATGGTTGTCAAATCTTTGCTCTCAGCAGCTAATTGAAATTGATCATAACCAGAATATAGATCTCCAATGGAGTAAATGGCATGTCCCGCAAATGCTTCTGCCACTTCATCAACAATAGGCCCAGAACCTTTGTTCCTAATTGTCACCTTATTTGCCGGTTGCATATCTTGAATGAACCTCAATGCTCCGGATTTCTTTGGCACTGTGAACCAACGATTGGAATATGGAGCCATTGAAGGTTCAAGGATACCCATGCGCATCTTCTCTTTAAGAAGTTCAACCAGTTTGGGAAGCAATGCCCGTGGTACTGGTATTGGTTTCAAATCCCATGGCACATGTGGCACGGTAAAAATAACCATTGGCGCAATTACACTTGGATGCACACAACCAATCTCATCTGGTGAAGAAGCAAAGGCTTTTCCGTGTTTGGAGAGCATTTCTTGGAACCTCTTTCTCTCTGGTTCAGTCAAGAAGTCATCTCTTCCTATCTTCAGATTTGCCAATGTTTCCTCTGTAAATTTGTGTCCAATTTTTCTTGATTCTCTAAGACCCGGCTCCTTCTCTGCTTGTCTGATATGTTTGTCCGTATCAGAAGGTAGTTGAGTTGCTACTGGCTTAACCTTCTTGGCCACCGTTTTGTATTTGGTATTCACCATGGCTTCATGTTTCAACCCGTAACTCTGAAACCTATCAATCCTTGATATTATCTTCAATATCTCATCATGTAGTGATCGTGTGTGAATTTCAACCACAACATCACTATCATCAATTTCTACCTCCTCGATGTATAAAGCTCGCAAAACTTGTAATAAGTCATCTGCAAAGCCTTCCTCTTCAAATATCCCAGATATGTACTCATCATCCAAAATCACCTCCATCTTTTTTAATCTTTTCTCCATCTTTTTTGTAACCCTTTTACATATAGGGTTTAGGTCCTTCACATCCGTGAAGCTCACAGAACCACACTCCTTCATACTCAGAAATCCACTCCCAACACTATGTACATTGGGGAATTCAAAAGACTTTGATCCTTTTGCACTCGCAGATCCCCATTCTCCACGTGTGCACATCAAAAATCCGTAAAGTCTAGAGAAGTTGGTAGAGGTCCTTCTCTAAGTTGAGCTCGATGCCTTTCATTGTTAGGCCTTACAGTAAGAAACTGTACTGATCTCTTTCCATCACCACTTCGAATTCGAGCATAATGGGAGCCATCATCCAACACCTTTGTCTCCATTCTTGATGCTGTAATGTATGGCTGACCTAAAATTATGGGATAAGCTCCATAATTTTGTACAAAGAAGTTTTGTTCTACTTCCACATCTCCAATTCTTGTTGGCACAGCTGGGCATGCTCCATACAACTCTCCTCTTCCATTGTTGGCAGCTCTCATCACCCAACCGTGATTAACATCAATTGGCCATTTGCCCATCTCGTAAATCTTTCGAGACATGATGTTAATCTCTGAACCATGATCCACAAGAGCTAGAATGTAATCATCCAACTCTCCTAGCTTCACACGAGTTTCTGTAGTGGCTCTAGCCCAAAATGGATGAATGTAATCCAATCTCCTTTCGAGCTCTCCTTCCGCCATATGAATGATTGCACATTCATAAGATTTTGCCTCCATTTGAATCTCTTCTTTGTTTTCAGTCCTAGAGATTGCCTCATCCATCATTCTCCTCTCTTCTTCCAAAGTCTTCGAAGAACAAACTTCTTCCTCTAAGCTTTTCACCCCCACTGATCCTTTTCTTGTCACATCTTCACATTTCAAAAGATGATCAGCCTCAAACCCATTGTTTCTCTTGTCAATTGTACACATTTCAGTAAACATGTGCAAAATCTCTTCTTCTTCATCATCAGATAGATCACATAGACATGCATTTACTTCTACAATGCTCTTGTCTTTGTCTATCTCAACTATTTCAGTTGCAACCTTCTCCATTGTAGTTGGAGGATCACATATCAAGGCAAAAGCCACCCCAATCTCAGTCTCCTCATCTTTGGTGATGCGAGTGTCTAAAGCTTCCACCATGATTGTTTCAGCTGTCATTTGTCTTTTTCTCTTGATGACATCAACAATCAGCTCATGAAAGTCTTTCTTGGCAATGCCAAGAGCCTCTCTCAATGTAAATTCAATTTTGGCATCCAAGATTCTCTCCTCCAATATGCCTTTCATGTCTATAGAAGACTCAATGTCTGATTGAAGTTTATAGGCCGGCGGTTTGCCCTTGCCTTTGCTTGAATCTTCTTTGCCCTTTCCTTTTTTGCTATTGCTTGGATCTTCCCACTTCTCCTTAGGAAGCGGTTCATCTCCTGGATGAACAAAAATAGGTGACTTCGCAGACCTTTGTCGTGTATGAGCAGCAGGACCATCTCCCTTTTCACCTTCTTTGATCCCTTGTGGTTTTCTTTTGAGTGCTGGCTCCTCCACATCATCATCTTCAACAGTCCGCCCTCGTTTTTCTTCAACAAGAACATCATGGTCTTTATTATGGCCTTGTACTTCACCCAAAAACACTCTGATGCTACTTGCATCAACAGGATCTTCCCAACCAGTCACCTTGCGAATGGCTTGAGCTCCTCTACGTAATACTTCAACAGATGGAGCTTGGGAAGTCTCAACTACATGTTGAACAACCTCTACATGGAATGATGTAGCACCCTTTCCACCTAAAAAATTGGATCTTCCCATTTTGTCTTCTACGATCTTTTTCATCCCTCCTTTGCCAAAGTTGGTATTCAAAGGCAAATTTGTAGATGCATCATGTATTTTTCCATCTTTGAAGACAACTGTGCCATCTTTAAGAGCCTCATCGTATTGTTTACAACCTCGAAGGCTGTGGCTCTCCTCCTCATCACACCAAATACATCTTCTTGTAAATGTTCTTGTATTGTCAGATGATTGAGTACCTCGTGACTTCTTCAACTCGCTCATCTCCACCCTCAAATCTTGAATACCCTTGATAAGCTCATCAAGAGTATCTCCTTCAACCGTCTTGGCAGTCTTTGAAGTTGATGGTGCAGGTGTAGGGGCAAATGATTTCTTAGGAGCCCTTGTAGTAGGTGCAGGCTCTTCTCCCACTTGTGGAGCTTTGCTTCTCGATCTCAATTTCTGTTGTTTCGTGAGTAGGATAATTGCTTGTTCAATTGTCCTCCAATCATTGGTAAAACCTCCTTCAGTAGCTCGATCTCCAAGAAGCAAAAGAAGTTTGTCTCCTAAAGCATCATCAGTTGCTTGTAGAAACAACTCTGTCTTCCTACTATCAAGAAGACGTCTCTCTGCCAAAGGTAGCTGCTTGTACTTCTTCTCAAAATCTCGAAACAGCTCATTTGGGCCCATATTGTTCCCTGGACACTGCTCAATCCAGTCAAGAAATGCTCTCTTGGTCATACGGTCCGCATCTTCATCAAAATACTCATCCCGCAATCTCTCCTCAAACAACAACCATGGGATTGCGTTTGCATCACCTCGAATCTCTTCTACCCTTGGCCGGATCTCAGGTACAACAGCTAGACTGAAGGTTTGAATCATCTGGTTTTGAGAAACCTGATGTACCTCCATCTCACAAACATAGGCTCTCAAGAACTTCGTGATGTCCTTTCCGTCAAATCTTCCCATCTTGTCAACAACACCTTTTAGAGCTTTCGTAGCACCTTGACCGCCAAAATGAGATCTATGCTGTTCCATCAATATCGCCAAGGCACCAAGTATGGTGTCCATATTGGCTGGGGTTCTCTCAGAACCCCCACTAGTATCTTCCATCTTCCTAAACTCAAACTAGTTGCCCCAAAGCTCTCTCAGTGGAAGCACCAAATGTCGTGTTGAGAGCGGTTTGCCTTGGGAAATCACGAAGATTCTGGCTGCAACTAGAAATGGCTAAGGAATAAAAATATGATAGGAGAATAAAGGCAAGTGGACTTGTCACTTGCAAACCCAGTCTTCTAACTAGAATGATGAAGGTGAGTGAACTTGTCACCCACAAATTCACCAGTCAAATACAAAATGATATTGTACAACAACAAAATTTGTTGTCTCTCGTGAATCTCTAATCTTGGTCTTCAAATCTCGTATACGGTCGTCGAATCATCAATCTTCAATCTTCAATCTTCAATCTTCAAACTCCTCCCCGTTGGCCTATCCTGTGGTGGCTCTATAAGGGTAAGGGTAAGGGTAAGGTGATAAGATCCCACGGCCTCGGACGGGTAAAACGGGACAGCCAACACGAGTGACCGTCCGGATGATGGGACCCTAAACTTTTAAACCCATGGTGACCAGAAAGCGCCTTTCACCAATGGGAACAACATAAAAGAGCAACCAAGTGGGTGATTAAATCCCAAATAGTCTCCACAAACACAAAATGGAGCGCTTACTGGATAACCACGGCTCGCAACAGTTTCACAATGCTGAAATTGAAAATTGCAACTAGCCTCCAAAACCGGCTGGGAATAACCATAGAAAGACAACGAGCCCCCAAATCCGGCTAGGAATAACAAGCCACAAGCCACAACACACGAGTCTTCAATTTTTGTGTCTTCAAATTTCAACTTCAAATCATCACTCAAAGCTCCACCTCAACTTCAACTTCAAATTTTCACTCAAACTCCAACTTCAAATCTCTACCCCAACTTCATCTTCAAAGCTAAACTTTGAATGATCACCACCGTTGCTTCACAACTTCAAATGGGTTGCATGATAACTCTCTGGAAAGCTAACACAATTCTCTCCATTTCCTCCAAATCTCAACTCATTCCAATACTCTGACCCAAAACTATGGTCATCCAAAGTTTCGGCCTCTACAAGTGAGGGCAACAGACCCTCCTTCACTCCTACACTCACAACTTACTCATAAATGCTCCAATTACTTCGAATGATAGCTTCTTAGAAAGCTAACAAAACTTTACACATCCTCTCCAAAACTCAAATCAAATTAACACTCTGTCCACCTTTCATGGCCACTCAAAGTTTCGGCCTCTAGAAATGATAGGCAGCAGACACTCCTTCACTTCTACACTCGTAACTCACTCATACAAGCTCCAAATAGAATGAGTGAGATCTTCCTAGAAAGCTAACTTAATTTCCTACACTTCCTCCAAATATCAATGCAAACCAAGAACCTGTCCGTCTTTTATGGTCGGTCGAAGTCTCTGCCTCTTAATTTCGAAGGCAACAAACCTCCCTCCACTCAAACTAGCACAACTTTTGATTCACAACTCCAAATCAAGCAAGTGAGATCAATTTAGAAAGAAGACACCATGATACATAACTCCACCAATTTTCATTTCAAAATTCCAAAAACACACAACACAATGGCCCTCCAAACATTCGGGTCTTTCCCTAAACTCACAATGGGAGAGAAGATCAATCCTATCCAACTTTTCCTCTGCCTTATCTACTCTCAACCACACAAACAAGTGGGGTCCGCCTCTAACTCACTCTTAAAACTCCTCTAACAATAATTGAGCACTTATTTGGCCCCACTACTATCTCCTTATCTTTATCTTTGAAGGAAATTTACTTCAAGTTCACCTAGAAGGCAAACCATTTGAATATTTCCTTACAACTACTTCACAAACACAAAATTATTATAGAAATTCACTCCAAATATGGAATGAAGAACTAAAACTCAACGTACACCTATTAGAGGTAAAAAACTAGAATTCCAATTTCATCTTGGGACTCAGAAAAAACCCTCCAATTCGACATACTGAATCTATAACAAATAATGAAGAAAACTACTTCAAGTTTGATGGAATTCTAAGATGGCAACCTAATCTTATATAGATGACTCAAGCCATCGTAAGAAGGCGTCACCTTGAAGCCACTAAAGATGATGTCATTATTTTCCTCATATTCGTGAAAACCAAATCAATAGAAATAAAACATTACCACACTTTTTTACACTATGTACGCATTTACAGTGCGACAACGTGACAAACAAACAAACAAAACAAAACAAATGTGCTGTCTTAATAGAAGAGAGAAAGCTTGTAAATGCAATAAAATACTCTATATTTCAAATAGTGAGTAAACCCATTGTTCCATTTGTATCACCTCCTTCAATTCATTACTCAAGATTAATCCTTGAATTCCCAAAGTCTAGGACTCTTGGGATTTCGGATAGGTTCATATGATTTCAATTTTTGATATGATTTTTTGAATCTTTTTTTGAAGATAGGAAATCAAATTAGCTTTTGGGGAATATAATTTTTTTTATTGGTGCTTGAAAACAAAAGTTATGCCACCATGAATCTAAAAAGCAACTTGAGGTGTAACTCCAAAAGATCACAAAAAGTTGAATTTTTAATTTTTAATTTTTATGTTATTAAAAATTATACTTATAGTCGGAATCCATTTTTGAATGCAATTATTATAATTTAAAAAAAAAAATTTTGACAGGATTAAGTTTGTTTACTAGAACAATCTAGTGTAGTACAAGATCCTACTAGTGTGCCTTGTGCCGTTGCCACAGTCAAAACAAAAGTAAAAGTAATTTTCTAATTTTTTAGAACCTAAAATAATTAAAAAATGCATAACTTTCACACCGTACATCCAAACGCCATGAAACTAAGCCAATGCACCCCTCCTCACCGAGGGCTTTCAACGATACCAAGCACGTGATGGGGGGACACACGGTTCGGGAGATCTTAATGTGACAAACAAAACAAATAAAACAAATAAAACAAACAAAACCTTTCTGGAACATCCCTGGATCGAACACTGATCTGATTAAATCTTTGCTTTATGAGAGCCACTACTAGATCATAAATCAATCATCAATCAATACATATCCTGTACCCTTTTGGAAAAAAGCTTACAAGCTACTATATCATTTTACACTTGAACCCAAGCTTTGTTGTAACATCTGTAAATCAATCGTTTTCATACTAATATATGTACACAGGTGGAGTATCAAGCTCCAAAGTTTATAAACAAGCAATATATCTATGTCTCCTAAGTGTAGGACAAAACATCATTGCATAATTAGCACCAAGTAAAAGAGTGCAACATGAGATATTTGAAGTAGGAATTTTTCGCAGTTTGTCAAAAAACCTCCAAGAGTCTATGGACCTCACCTATGCCCATCCCACAACATGACAAAAAGGAATGTTAATGAGGTACACGAGGTGTCTACAGTCCATAGTGCGTGTTATTGCTGTCACAAGGAGTTAAGAAAACAAAACTAACAAAACTTTAAAATGAAATTACATCAATCAGCACATCTGTAAAACCTGGTTGTTAGAATGTGAAGAAGAAGCCATTTTCTGAGTACAGTTGTTCCCCCACAGTTTGCACTGTTAAGAAAATCAGCCCTCTCAAAGTGCCGAACTACTCCAGGGTCACTTCGGTGGAGCTCCACAGCATATCCAACCAAGCTCCCAAACTGATCTTACTCAATGATTACTCAACAATATTAGAGAGTATGCAACTATCTCAATATATCTTCATGACCAAAACTAAGTTTGGACTAAGTAAGATATACCGGGGAAAAAAGATGTATGCAATATAATCCATTCATCAATAAATTTTCTATCTAATAGTAAGCCTGTCTTGCAGATACTATTAAATTCGCTGCCATTTTTTTCAAACGTCTATTGCAGGATAAGTACTAGCAATGAAAGCTAATTTGTCTGTTGTGCAAGTTTAGCAGCCATTGCAGCTTCATTTAAGGGAACAAACTAAAGTAGCTAAATGGAAGCTATTTTGAACATTAAATCATGATTAAGCCATCACATCAGAAAAATCCTGTAAAATTCCATTAACTCCACATTGGGAAGGAGGGAGGGATTCTTTCTACATTTTTTTTCCTTTTTCTTTTTTTCTTTTTCTAGATTCCATATCCTAGTATTAGAATCTTCTCTAAGAAATTAACCAATTATCACTATTTATGCTTTCTAGAAAAGTTAATAGTGATGCTATTTATAGATGTTGATCTCATGATTTTTTAACCAAGTTATGATTATAAGTCATTTTTACACATATAAAATGGCCGTTTAACACTATTTGTTTCGCAAAAATAAATAGTCAAATGATTCCATAAAATCTGAAATGGATATAATAGGTACTTAAGATATGATCTTAAAAACCACGAACACATTACTATGCACACGTCCATTCATTAATATGAAAAACTCTTTCCCAAAAATGGTAGTAGAGCCGATTATGGATGTAAAGTTCCTACATTTAAGGCTCAAGGTATGTTGTTAATCCATTTACACATGCCTAATTAAAAGCATCTTACGCTAAATTAAACCTTATGCTTCACTAGAGTTGTCTTTACAATTTCTATGTGACCTTACAGAAAATTACGGCTTATATGTGTTATTAAAACACACTTAAATTGGCTTGTATGTGTTATTAAAACACACTTAAATTCAAGCATCTTGACGTAGCAAGCCTAAAAAGTAAACAACATGCCTGGATGATTCGATATCTACCAAGATACTACCAATAAATGTCCAAAATCCAATGCAACAAGATCGTTATTCAAACCAGTTATTGCACTGGAAACACACCAAGACTATACTCAAATCCTGCACGGAGATGGGCCCAGATCCCACGATGTAAGGTCCTACGATCACTCTTGTTTAAAAACTACAGTTGGGTTTGTTTAAGTCTCTGCTGTTTCGTCAGGAGGCCTGCTGGACGCTGGATGCTGGATGCTGCCTTATTCTCGGGAATTGGAGAAAGTGCTGTCTGGAGCATTAGAGTACCAGGTGGATACCTTTTGGCCCTGTTTCAAGGCTTGGAAGGGAGACTCTAGCCTTGACGTGCTCGAATTTTGGATGTGCTGGCGTGCTTGAAAATAAGTGATCTATCTGACTTGTTCGAAAATACTTGGTTGATCGGGCGTGTTCGTAAACAATCGGGACAAATCATGGCTTCTTCACAGCGCGACAATAGCAACCAGGTTCTTGAGATTTTGCACTGTGGATTAGTTACATTGTGGTATTTTGTTTTTTTCTCATTTAAATTGTCCCTTGTGAAAGCGATAACAAGCGTTGTGGCCTGAAGACACCCGTTGCACCTCTCTAACACGACATTTGTATGTTTTTTTGTTATTGGAATGGGCACAGGTGAGGGCCACATCCTCTTGGAGCAATTCAATGACTCTGCAAAACCACTACTTCCACATAGCTAGGATATATTATAGAACTCAGTTCTTTAGCATTTTTGTCAAACTTGTTTAAAAACTGATGCTTATGGATGCTATGCTTGTCCAAAAAAATATCTTGTTTAAGATCTATGATGGTAATCTCAATAGAGTGACATTTTAGAACCAAGCTCTAATGCTACAGTTATCTAAAATCAATGTAAATTTGCTCTTACTGCTTTAAAAGTGACCATAATAGGACTAGTACTGATGGAGCTTACAAATACTTAAGTAACTGCTAGTCTGCTACTAAGAAGCTTGGGACTTAGGACTGGATCAGTAGAATAAGATGCTTTGATGAATCAAAAAAATATATGACAAGTAAAAATAGTCCTTTTCTATATGTGCTGATTCCAGTAATTGACAAGAAACACTGAGACTAAGGATAAATAGAATAACGCCTTCAAGTAAGGATGTTCCAGAAACACGCTTCTTTTTATTCTTGGCTCTTCTTTTATTTGACAACCTTACATGATTTATTTACACATAATGTTCTCTCACTCATAATAGAGTGTAAGCTGAAGTAGACATCAAGTATTAATTTAAGAATCTAATCTAGACGTCGAAATCTAGAGAACAAAACAAAACAAAACAAATAAAACAAATAAAACAAATAAAACAAATAAAACAAACAAAACAAACAAACAAACAAACAAAACAAACAAACAAACAAAACAAACAAACAAATTTAAGGTATAGACTAGTGTGTCTTGTGCCATTGCCATAGTCAAAACAAAAGTAAAAGTAATTTTCTAATTTTTTAATTCATAAAAACTTCAAAATTTAATAACTTTCACACCGTTTGTCCAAATGCCACGAAACCAAGCCAGTGCACCCCTCCTCACCAAGGGCTTTCCGACGGTACCAAACACTTGACTAGGAGACGTACGGTTCAGGAAATCTCAACGTGACAAACAAACAAACAAACATTTTTTGGAACATCCCTGTATCAAGCACCAATCTAATCAATTCTAAACTTTTTGATTTTAACACTATAGTTTTAAATCAAGGCTTGTTTTAGCCCCAAGTACTACCTCAAATCTATGTCCATACTTAAAAAGACTTCCTACATCTTTACTACAAGAATTGATAATCTGGAAATGTATCTATTTCTTTATCCACACAGAGTGCCATATTAGTCTCATAGAAGAGACTAAATTTTTACAGAAGTTTGTCAATGCCTTGTACCATACTAGTTCTAGCACATTGAAAGTGGAAAGCTTACAACTAAACAGAATGCAATTTAATAACATGAAAATTTGGTTTAGGAGTTTTTTTAAGTTGGTTTGCACATAGCTCCGAGAGGATGTAGACCTCACCTATGCCCATTCCACAACATGACAACAAATTGGAATGTTAGTGAGGAATCAACACGTGTCTTTAGCCTACATTGTGTATTATAGCCTTCACTAGGAGAACAAAACATACAAACTACTCATATTTTTCATGAATCAAAAGCTCTTTTGTAAACTTGGCCAAAAGTTGGATATTGTGACGAAGAAGTTGCCATGTTTTTGATCCTAATATTCCTAATGTTTCCAATAACAATGTGCACTTGTAGCTCAGTGCTATGAAGCCACAGAGGATCCTCAAAAAATGCAATGTGTAGAAGTTCTTTCACCACTTTATAAAACATGCATTTCTACTTCGTTTTTCCAACTTGTCGAAGCAAGATTTGGATGGATGTAGCCTTGCCTTGAGTGAGAAATAATTTATTATTTCATAAATCTGCAAATCAAATTTGGAGTGATGCCATTAATTGCTCTTGGTGGAGCGTTTGTCCACCTGTACAAGTTGTAATTTTTCTTATTAATTGCTTTGTAGTATTGGCTATATCTGGCACAATATATTGAAGTTGATTTATCATTTTGGGATCCATAATCTAAGAGTTGTTTTAGTACAGATATTAGCAAAGTAAGCATTGAAGCTTTATTGGTTTGTTGCCACAATCTGTACAGATCTTCACAATCCCTTCATTATTTCTAAGGGTGGGAGGGTGGGATCTCTTGACTTTATTAAAAACAAAACTCTTTTTAACTGTAGCAACTTCTAATGATGCCTCATAGTCCATATATTATGTTTTTCTTTATTTCCTACCTTGATCAAGTAGGAGTTGGAATAAAATCAGGGTCTTAAACTTGAAGCAATGTTTTAGAAAAACAAAACAAAACAAAACAAAACAAATAGCCAAACTTAAGGTATAGATGGTTAGGTATGTAAAAAAAGATTTAATTAATTTTTGCTCTTTGCAATAGAAATAGCAATTTTGAGTGGATTTTGATGAATAGAAGGCCTTGAGACTTCAAAGGTTAAATCACAATATGCTTGCAAAGTGAAATAAATTCTTATATATATGGTCTACAAAGCAGGATGACTTAACAATGAGCATGTATCTCAAAGCATGCTATAAATGGCTTTAGACAATATTAAATTGGTGCTCAATGTACAGTGGGGTACAATTCATTTACGAATTTTTGCACGCAGGCAGTTTTCTTTGTCAAGTTTACAAACTTTGAGAGGTCATATCATGCTCAAAAATGAACCAAATCTGAAATCACAAGATGCGTTGGAATAGTGGAGAAAAATACTTTATAAGCATGATGAATATGTACATTTGAAATTCCTAATCATACAACATCTTCGATGAGTTTTCTAAACTATCTACCATCTAGTAGATCCACCCTTTGCCAAAATTACAGCTCGCATTCGATTGGGCATGTTGGAAATGAGCCTTTGTACTTGTTCTAGAGACACTTCATCCCATACCACTTGAATTTGTTGCATCATTTGTTGCATGTCGTGTGGCCGAGGTTGATTTCGCAAACGCTGTTTAACTATCTTCTACAGGTTTTCAATGGGGTTCAAGTCAGGCGAATTCGGAGGCCAATCTAGTTTGTTGATTCCATGAGCACGCCTCCACATTTCAGGGACTTTGCTACGATGTATAGGAGCACCATCTTCCATGAGTACAAGTTCATGCGGTACATCATGCATGAAATAAAAGCCGCTCAATGCAGCTTCATACACATTTTGAACAAAATGTAATGCAGTTCGTTCATTTGGCGGTAGAAATATCAAGGGACTCTTGTCAAATCCAGAGAAAGCTCCCCAAACCATTACAGATGATCGTCCAGATTTGAAACTAGGTGCAAGACAATTAGATGCATATTTTTCATGGACTCTTCTCCAAATTCGAATCTGCCCAGAGGTTTTCCCAAGCTCAAAAGAAGACTCATCTGTCCATATGACATGCTTCCAATCTTCATATGTCCAATGACGATGTTCCCTAGCAAATGACAACCTTTGAGCTTTATGTCGTGGATTGAGATAAGGTTTTTTAGGAGCAACACGATTTCCAAATCCCAACTTGTGAATGTATTTGCGGATGGTATTTCGATGTACCTCAAATTTCCTTGCAAGCGCTCCCAAGCGCATGTGTCGATCATCACGAAGAAGTCGAGACAGGTCTCTCATTGTCCGACCAGATAGCTTTCGAGGTCGAGGTTTAGGTTTTTGAGTCGTCATGCATCCAATTCTCTTCCATTTTGTCAACACTGTTGACACAGTAGATCGTGGCAATTTCAGTAATGCAGCAACATCTTTGCATTTCATGCCTCCTCGACGCATTCCAATGATCAGACTTCTTTCATGATCGCTCAATGTCCGTGTACGCATTGGAATCTAACAATGAAGAAAAAAAATCATGAAATTGGTAGTGTAGATAAGAAATTCCATGTGGAAAACTAGGAAACACTATCATATGCATGTAAGCAATCCAAACAATTTGTATGAAGGAAACAAAGTGCAAGAGTTGCAAAGATCGACAAACCTCGGATGCAGACTATGTACTTGATGTGGTTGATCAGTGGCAAAGGAAGTTGACCAAGTGCTGGAAAAGAAGGCAACAGTGGTGACGACAAAACCTAGTGGAAGCGAAGGAACTGGCTCCCTGTGGTGAATTCGACCAAGGAACCATCGCCTTGCTGAATTAAACCATAAGCTTTGGCATCGCTAATCGTGAGAGCTACAATGCCTTGAGGTATAAGCCCCCCCATCCCCCACCCCACCCCACAAAAAAAAAAATGGCAAGGCGATGAAAGAGGAGACCGCGCAAAGGAGTCCCTGTAAATCAGGCAAATGCGACTAAACTCAAGATTGCATAGTGTAAAGTCACAATCCCAAATGGAAGCAGATGCAAAGAGGAGTCCAGGGATGCTTGGCCGGCAGGCAAGCGAATCGAGGCTGAGGTGTAGAAGGCATTGCAAGGCAGGGAACAAGTCGCCATGTTTTGCAGTCATTTGAAAATGGCGGCCCAAAATTGTAATGCGGCGGTAGTTGCAAGTAATTAAGGAGCCCATGATGTAGTGCTAGGTATGTACAACCTACATACAAAATTTCAAATGGAAAGGGCTAGGTAGGGAGGTGCTTGGACAATGGGAAGTTGCGGGACTGGGACCATCGCAGAAGAAGGGAGCCCAAAAATTCGTAAATGAACTGTACCCCACTGTACAATACCCGGCAAGTCTGAATCGTGCATCCCCTGGTGTTGCTAAAATTCAACACTTTCTCTGTAATTTGGAAATGCAAATAGTTCACGAGTTTTACATGACTGTTTTTGATTACCTATATTGTAGGAGGTAAGATTCATATGATGATTTGTAAGTCAAGTTTGGATGAAGCTCATTGCTTGCCTTGGTTCAAAAAATAACTAATGTACGAGGTCCATAAAGCACCCATTTAAGAGCTGAAACTAAATTTGTGAAGGTGAAACTTCTTAAAATGATTTTTTAGCAAATTTTACTTGAAAGAGAAATGAATTGGCATTTAACCCAAGTAGTTTCATATTTTGGGGAAAGCTTTGCAAAATTAATTATTAATATTTGAAGTTGAAATGGCATAGGGTTCTAAAATTGCCCACCTCTTCAAATGTACATTGTTTGTACATTGCTCACATGTACAAATAGTGTACTTTTGAGGAGGTGGGAAATTTTAGAGCCTAAACACTGTAAGAACCTTAACCCTTTAACACCTAAGAATTAACCTATGGTTTTTGATACAAAATATTATATCTAGTAATAAAGAGTCAAATTGAAAGCTTGACATTACAACAAATTTCTATTGATTGCTATTTGTATCTACAATTTTGTGCTTTTGCCCACATCCCAAAAGTGCTAGCATGAATGAAAAAGATTTTGGGCCTCTACATGCTACAAGTGAATGAGTGAGACATCTATTCAAAATTGTCCTGGAATACAAACCATACTTCAGAAACAACAATAAACTCACTGTACAATTAATGAATGAAAAGTAGAAAAGCTTAAAAGTGGATCCTATTGAGGCTCATGCATATTGTATTGTATCAAAAATCATAGGCCATTTTTGCCCTTTTTAGGTGTTAAAGAATGAACATATAGGTAATGTCATCTAAGAGAAAATTTCATCAACATAAATGTCGCTCTGATCTTGATAGAAACCATCTTGAGTTCTCAAAATCTGGCTTGAAAAATGAGTCTCATCTTCATCACAACCCCTACTTTTCATCTTTGGCAAATTAATATCACACACACTAATAGGATAAATTAGTGTAGTACAATCCCAATGTTTTGAGTCATCACATCTTGTAAGTGATGAAATGGTACAATTGCCATTGATATAAGGGTGACTGATTAATCATAGAACAATTCTCATGTGACTCATTCAAGTGTAAATTTCTACCATTCAATGAATTCATGTCCTAGTTTATTTTGGATCTTGTTATTAGGTAAAAAGAGATTCTAGATTCTTTGAGCATGACCTTTGAAAAGAACACATACATTGTATGTAAGAACATGGAAGGCTTGATTTTCTACAAGTTACATTACTTTAGTATGCATTTCACATCTTATTCAAAGTTCCTTTATAGGACTTTATGTGACTATCTTGTTTACAACAAAATCTATTTTTTTTGCCCTTTAAAGATCTAGTTGTCCATTTGGGCAATTAAAATTCAAGATGTTTATACAAAGTAATGCCTCGATTGTCCAAATGTATAGGATTCATTTTTTAATTCAATTTGCACAATTTTTCAAAAAAATGGTTTATAGTTTGGAGGGTGCTTGTTAGAACATTCTCAACATTAGGATAAAAAAATTTCTATTCCATTTCAAAACTATTAATGATTTAGATACATAAAATTAACCAATCTCAAAATAGCTACTAAATTTTTACATTTATCCGCCACCAAAATTACACTGCCTTCAACAATGAGGGGCCTTACTGTTTTTATTTTGATTGCAATACAAATTAACTTTGATGGATACATTTGAAGAGTGATTCCTTCTAACTTAGCCCCTCAAGGAGACAAAGACCAAGTTCTATTTCTTGGTAACACACCAATTTTAGGCAGCTCACTATGAATGATGAATGGTTTTGTTTTGTTTTGTTTTGTTTTGAAATTTTTATACAACATGGGGACAAGTTTTTTCTTTAAGGCCCAAAGATTTTCATAACTTTTGAATACATGGTCAAAAAGTTATTATATGATTTGTAGTTTGCTTCTCAACTTAGGTAGTTAAAGCAAAATAATAAAAAAAATCACTTTTTTAGAATCAAAAATTTGAAAATGGTTTTCTAGATTTATATACATGTGGAAAGCTTGGGATCATTCCATTTTGATTAATGACTTGAAAGTTATGAGGAGTTTTAGTTTGTTGGCAGTTATGGATTTTCTATTCTAAGACAAACTTTGAAGTTCGTTATTTAACTAAATTTTCAATATTTTTTGAAAAAAAATAAAAACATAGGATGTAGATTGTTAATTGTAACATTACAACCATTAGGATTGACATTTTTCAATGCCATAAATAAATTGTTAACAATTTAGTATTTTGAATCAAGCGTGTAGCCAATTAGCCTTGAAGAATGAATCCAATGAAGCACCACCACTTTGGACATTTTTTTGTACCAATGTGACCTTGTGAAGTATGGCTGCTTGTTTTTTTGTAGGCCAAAAAAGTCAATTCAAACACCAATATCTTGCAATCCACATAGTGAAAATTTCTGAATTTTTTTCCATATTTTCTCAAAACAATGTACTACTACAAGATCCTAGAGTTACATATGTACCCAAATTCTTTTTTCCTAAAATTTGGTACTTATATTAGAAATGCCAATTTTAGAGCATTTTTAGTGAAAATATAGTCAAGAAACTTTAGGGGTCAGTTGATGAAGTCACTAAATTGCTTGAAAATGTTTGGATAGTATCACTATTTCTCAGATGAAAGTACAATAGATGAATAATTGAATTTTCATCCAAAATCTTAATGTTTCATTTATGGACTTGGATGTAAATGGCTTCGTCAATCTTAGGAAGATCATATGTTTTTTTGCATTGCTGACATAAATAAAATGAAAAATCCTGCCGAATCAGTTCTCCCTTGGCACCAGGCGCACTTAGAGTGGCAGAGGAGGAGCTGTGTGGGCACGGATAATTATTTTTACAATTAAAATTGTAGTAATAACTCATATTAAGGTGAAGGCACCCAGAACCATCAAAATAAGCAATCCAGCATTGTTGGAGGCACCTTTTTGAGGAAAAACTGAAAAACATTTTTGTAGTACTGGTAATTGAAAATTATGAATTTCAAGAAAAAAAATAGAATTTTTGGATAAGACATGTAATTAGTAGTATGAATTTTCAAAGTAGAACTCCCTAGGCCACCAAAATTGTCACACAGCTTGATTCTAATATTAGAATTTAGAAAATCAACAATCAACCAATCAGAAGTTAAGTATAGAAACAGTTTAATTTTACTTTTGGTGACATTTTCAATAAAATTCTACTTGTTAGGAATAGGTACAAGGACCGATTTGGGTGTTTTCACACAGTAGGCACCCGAAAATGCAACCGGGGTGAACCGACCCTTTGCTTGTTCCCTCTAAATCATTACAAGGTGGAGGTAAAATAAGAGTTGCCCTATTTTGTACTTGATTAATTTATCTTCTACACCTCTTCCAACTAGGGTAGGGCCTCTAATAGCAAATGTGAATTCAAAATTTGCAAATTTTTATCATGGGTGGTAAATAAAAAATTTCAAAGTTTTCCCTTACGGATTAGTGACTCGGTTCACCCTAGCCCAAAAATGAACCACTAACCCTAAACCGCCATCTTCACTCTATGTACATCTCCAAAGTCAATTATGTCACCTAATATGTGAAAGAAACACTTTTTAGAACCAAACTTTGTTCCATTGTAACTTTTGCATATAGTATCCAAATGTCACGTTCTTTGGTACATTGGAACCTCCTTTCACTTGGCAGTAAGGAAATATGAAAATTTGAAGAGTCTATTAATATCAATTAGGCACAGGGAGAGTAGCAATTAGTGGCTGTTTGGGGGCGTACCCACCTTAATTTGCCGTGGAATGGAAGTTCTGGAAGTTCTCAGTGTGGAATCGAGAATAACTAACTGAGGGGAAGTACCAGGGAGGAAGTTAATGGCTCACGAGTCAGGACCTCCACTCGCCGGGAGTGAGATCAGGTACAAAGATGTAAGAGAAAGAATTTAAGCATCATCGAAGCTCCCCTTGTGTCGTAGTGCGGCTTTCCTGCCTTAATTTCATCAAGGCCCTACTGAATTGTCGGTATATCTATCATCGAAGCTCATCTTCTGTCGTAGACTCGTAGTGCGGCTTTCCTTCGTTTCATCATGGGCGAGTGGGGCCACAGACGCCGTCTGCCAATGCAATGGTGTGCAACATTAATTGTCGGCAAATGAGCATCCTCAGTTCCGAGGCCTTGTAATTGGGACTGGACCGGTGTAGTCCGGGTTTCTTGAGCAGCGATCCAGGGTGTCGCTCCTCAACTAGCGGACAATGAACCCTTTCTCAGGTTGACAGGGGCTTGTGGGAGTTGCTCATCGATTTGTAGCACGAGATGGCTAATGCTTTTTTTAATGCACGATATTTCACCATTTGGCTACAGCCAAGAGACATTGGGTACTTTTTTTGAAATGAAATTTTCATTTTCTTCAGTCAAGAAAGCTAAATTACTGTTTTATTAATTTATTGATATCATCAAATATCACATGTGTATCACATGAGTGTTGAAGAAATAGTTGACTACTTCTCTAAAATGATAAAAAAAAAACATTGTAAAGAACAACAAAAATATAAATAAATAAATAAATAAAACATTGTTAGTTCCTCGTTTGAAAAGTTCTTCTTCACCCTTTTGTGCCCCGACTATCTTCTAGATGGCTTGGCCAGTTGTTGCCATGATGTTGTTTTGGTTGGATGTAGAGCTTTTTTACAGGTATAACAAGTGGTAAAGATTTTCTATTAAAGAAAGACTTTTCATGCAAAATAGGGAAGGCCTAATTTATTGCCATGTATGACACTGCTTACAATAGTATGACAAGTATGAAAATTGGTCTCTTTATATTTTGCCAACTTATTGAGTTTAAGGAGAATGATGATCCAATCATCCTACAACGAATAAAAGAGAGATCAATACCAATCACATTTGGGAGTGTTTTTTGGAGTTGTCCCTTTATACTATCTTAGGTTTGTTTACACCCAAAAACTTTGGGTTGGAGCCCACAGAAATGGAGTGTTTTAATTAGAAAATAACTATGGTACCTAGAATCCAAAGTTCCAATCAAAGAACTCCGTTTCTTTGTGCTCCAATCCAAAGCTTTTTGGTGTAAACAGGCTCTTAGAAGTTGGTTCTATTGCAAATGCTCTAAATGATGGAGTACTTGCTAATCAATTT
Source organism: Climacium dendroides (assembly GCA_950106755.1). Classification (NCBI taxonomy): domain Eukaryota; kingdom Viridiplantae; phylum Streptophyta; class Bryopsida; order Hypnales; family Climaciaceae; genus Climacium; species Climacium dendroides. The sequence goes on from OX467086.1 coordinate 27,998,548, forward strand.
TTAACTTACATGAGTCCTTACTAGCACAAATTTTTCTTATAATAATTTAACCTAAATCTATTCTCATCCTAGTTATGAAAGGAAAAAAACACTTCTCTTAAATATTCATACCCTTTAAACCTTGAAAATACAATTTTCAATACTTGTTTCAAAACATTGTTCTTTATGGAAATATAAAAGTGTATACATAGACTTCAATGTTCAGTAGAAGGTGAAGATGCACTTAGTGTTACATTGTTGTGGTATACCTAAAGTTTGGTGCGCATTCAAAGGTGCAGTTTGCAACAGATTTTGTGTATTGCAAGGCATATATCTGGATTGTTTGTGCATTTCCTCGTGACCTTTTCGATCAGTAGTAATGCTGTCCTGAGCCTCTCGCAGAAGTAAAGCTGTCCCACATTGCATCCAGACAACCACTGCGGAGTGCTCGTTAGTCCGGAGATTCTTCATTTCAGTGCACTCCGTCATACTCGGACTCCAACAACAAGCTAGGCATGAGCAAATCATGTGAAAACTAGTTGAAATCATATATATGATTCTTGAATACAAAATCCTCTCACTACGGCAGTAGTGATTTCTCACAAGTCTATACTTAGTTACAGTACTACCTGCAAATCAGTCTCTTGAACTTCACTGTAAAACCCAAAGGAGGGTGAGCGGGGGGGCCGAGGCCCCCCTTCAATCAAAATCAGTGGATGGAAATAAACGGGTCCGGGGTGGAAAAATTCCACCTCCCGTCCCCTTTGACACAAATCTTGAACTTCACATACATGAAACAAGGCTGCTGTGCATGCGGAAGAGCTGGCGATGGAACGTACTGGCTCTTCACATCTCGATCAGCTGCGTCGACGATCAGCAATCTCGGCAGCCAAGGCTCTCAGAAATGCTGCTTATGGCGATGTGGTGAGCACATAAACACCGGAAGTCCCAATCAGGGAAGGACACTTCTCTTCCACGGTCTTCATTTCTTTAATAAGTTCGCCCGAGGAAGCCTTCCACAGAGACATGCTCAAAACATCCCACGGCAATGGCTCATTCCCTGGCGTAAGCACCTTCACGTTCTCAGCCATGCTCAGCACCATGCGGCAAATCTTGTCTTTGCCCTTGAGATTTCTCATCAGAAGATTAGGCCCTTTAATTTTCTGCACAGAAACTCAAGGCACTGGGAGTGGGAAATATCAAAATTGACCAAGCACCGTACGTGGAAAGCAAGCTAGAAACATCTAACTACTACGTACCTTGTGCCAAAATCTTCATGGCAGCGTGGACAAAGCCCCACTCTCGCACGATCTGCTGATATCCTAGTACGATGTGGCTTTCTCGAGCACCGTCCACAAGTCGAGGACTTCCTGCATTCAACGTTTGGGGTAACAGAGTGGTTGGAGAGAGCTCCACCTCCACCTCGACCTCGGTTTCGTTGTCAGCAACGTTGAAGTGAACCCCCGGAAGCTGAGTTTCCAAAATTTCCATCAGGAACTGGTTCCTTCTTGACGAAGCGGCAGCCAACCTCAGTCCATCAATTTCCTGCCAGTACGACATTTTGACCTCCGAGTATCCGATCGTCACACAAGCAATACAGTATATATGAATGCGCAAGCTCTCTATCTCTGCTCGATCGATCACAACGCATGAATTCATAATCTGGGACTTTGATACTGAATAATTCCTAAACGAAGATCACAGTGGAGTGCGGGAATTCCAGTTAGTCCAGTATCTCGATCAGGCCACGGACATTAACGCTAGACCTACGTTGGATTAATTGGCGCTTCGTCTATGGCACTTAATACTCGGTCGACTCTCCCGGACTAGTAGTTCCTGCTGATTGAGCATCACTTGGTAGGGTGAACGGCATAACTTTTATCGTACGTGTATCCGACCTCTCCACCCCACGCAACTGATCATCTGATTTCAGCCAACCCATCCTTAATTTAGTCGAACCACGATTCTCCGCCACATCTAGTGATTCTAGTCAAACCAATTTTCTCCTCCCCAGTCCGTCAAACCTCGATTCTTCTCCCCAGCTAGTGATCCTAGTCAAACCAATTTTCTCCTCCCCAGCCCGTCAAACCTCGATTCTTCTCCCCAGCTAGTGCAACTAGCTAGTGGAGCTAGCTAGTGCAGCTAGCGGCGGCAAAGATTCGATTCTCATCCCCAGCTAGGCAGTTCACTCCAGGCTCGGTTTACCATCTCTAAGAGCAAGGCCACCCGTCCTGCATATTGCGACCTGCAAACATGGGGCTTGGGGCGGGTTTGGCAGCCAGGCCACCCAGCTTGCCACCCATGGCCTCTTAAGAGGCCATACCCCCAGCCTCATGGACATGAATTACTGCTGAGTCAGTTACTGTGAGTAAATAGGATGGGCTTGGGACGGGCTTGGGATGGGTTTGGCTTGGGATGGGTTGAGTTATCATTTTTAAAATTCATTTAAATTTAATTTTAAAATTTAAATTTTTTTTTTAAAATTTAAAATTTTAAAATTTTAAAAAAAATAAAATTATTCATTTATTCATTTATTCATTTTTCTAGGCTTGGATGGAATGCTTCCCTTATTCAGCGAGTTCCACTCAATGGAGTTCTAATTTATTTTCTTAATTTTTAATTTTTTTAATACATGATTGACTTTGCTAATTTTGAATTCATATTTTCTAATGAGGTTCCAAATTAATTATAAGGGTAAACTCGATAAATAAACCATGAAATTTGTTGTGTAGGACTCTTCTAAAGAATTTTAGATTTTTTGGTGGACAATTTTGTTTTTCATCATTAAAAAAAGGTCCACAAAATCACATCAAATGGAAAATTATTTTCCAAAATAAAAAAAGAGTAACAAGTAAATTCAATTTTAGTGGTGACTCTAGAATTAAAAAAAATAGAAATTGAAAACTCATCCACGGTTCTAAGTGTTATTAGTTGTCGAATATTGCAAATGTTTCCACAATTCCTATCAATTTAGAAACTACATTACATGACCTCATCTCTTTAGTTAATCTCAAATTTAGGAAATGCCATTTACAAAATAAATAGGGTCAATGTTAAAACAAAGAGCTACAACTTTCAAACATATACTAATTTCCTATGTTTTGTGATTCATTTTATAAATTAACTTCTCATTCACATGAATACAAACACAATCATTGAAAACCAAAATCAATAGGGTACACTTCATACCTCTTTATGAAAGGTCAACTACCAATAAATGCATGAAAAAATGCTTTCAATGTCTCTCCAAATCATTTTCTAGTCAACTAAAAACCTTACACTTCCTGGACTTAGCAATTCAAAAATAAAAAATCCTTGGAAATATAAAGAAATACATATATAAACCAACAATAATAGATGTTCAAATAGAAAATGCCAATGGTCAACACAATTCTAAGAAGGTTCAAACTCCTATAACTACTAATATAACCAATATATACCTTCAATTGTAAGCCCAATATGAAGCACTATTATAAATAAATATATTTTAAAGTCCTAAGATCCTCCTTTTAATGTCCATAAATGTTCCATGAGGTCATTCCTAAGCGTGTAATGTTTATCTGTATCATGATTTTTTTCAGATTCACTTGGAAAATCTTCAAATGTTAATCCGCATCTTAAAGGTGGCATCTCCACAGTTGCATTAATTGACTCCAAATCTTCATTTTGTTCATCTTCAATTATCATATTGTGCATGATGACACATGCCATTAAAATATCATTTATGATACCCACATCCCATTGTCGACTTGGATTTTGAATTATACCCCATCTTGCTTGTAGAACACCAAAACGACGCTCCACGTCTTTACAAGTAGCTTCCTGCATCTTTACATAGTGTTGTCATTTTTCACCTTGGGGATCATGAATGGTTTGGACAAAGATACTCCACTTAGGATAGATTCCATCTGTTAAGAGGTAGTACCTTGTATATTGATGACCATTGACTTCAAATGTCATACCTTGGGATTCACCCCTCAAAAAATTGGCTACTAGTGGACTTCGATGCAGAACATTTATGTCATTATGTGAACCGGGTAATCCAAAGTAGGCATGCCAAATCCATAGACTTTGATCAGCTATTGCTTCTAATATTATAGATTTTAAACCATCTTTGTCTTGATAAGAACCTTGCCACGCTATAGGACAGTTCTTCCACTCATAGTGCATACTATTCAATGATGCAAACATACCTGGCCAACCCCGTGCTTCATTAATTCGTACTTGCTTTTCAATGTCTTCTTTCGTTGTTTTCCTCAAGTACGTGCTTTCAAATACTTCTCTGATTGCTCTTACAAAATGTTTCAAGGCCTTCATAGATGTACTAGATGCCATACGAACATATTCATCAGGGGCATCTGCTGAGACACCATAAGCCAGCATCCTCATCACGGCTGTACATTTCTGGAGACTACTTAAGCCCAATGTACCTGTTGCATCTCTTTTTTGCACAAAGTAACTATTATGGTTTTCAACACTTTCTACCAATTTTAAAAACAATCGCCTTGACATACGAAACCTTTGACAAAATAGCCTTGCATCATAAATTGGGTCCTCTACAAAATAGTCCTGTAAAAGACGATTATGTGCCTCTGTTCTTCCTCTCACAATGTTTGCTCTTTTCCCACGAGTAGAACCACTACGTGGACGTGGCACAGGTGCACCAAGATCATGTACTTGTTCATAGAGATCATGAACTACTTGCGGGATTGTATTATATATATGATCATCTTCTTCACCTTGTGTTGTGTGTGCTCCTTCTTGTTCCCATGTATTCATCATCTTATTACTTTCTATGGAGTAATTTTCACTAGTGCACTAAACAAGAAGAGCAAATGATAATTTTAGTTAAAACTACAATTCATATATTCAGATTTAGGAACTTCAATTTATGAATGTCCAATTCATTATATATAGTTTGTCATTAAATAAATAAATAAAAGTAAAACCTCCAATTCAAAGTAAAAGGGTTAGTGAAACCTTCAATTTAAATGAAAAGTAAAAATTACAACCCCATTTTGAAATAAAAGTAAAGAATGAAACCTCCATTTCTCCAATGTAAAGATAGAAGTTGCAACTCAAGCCTATAAATGCGTTTAGAAGTAATGCTTTGTTCAATTTTTTTTTTAATTTTTAATTTTAAAATAAAACTTGTAGTTCAAGGTAAAAGTGGAACTTAACAGTAAGACTAGTATTTAAAAGTACTAGTTACTTCTATTTTGAAGTACTAACTACTTCTTTTTTGAAGTACTAGTTACTTCTATTTTGAAGTACTAACTACTTCTTTTTTGAAGTACTAGCTACTTCTATTTTGAAGTACTAGTTACTTCTATTTTATCAGTCAACTTATAGTCAAACCTTTGGTTTCAACTAGAAGTTGAAGTTACAAGTAAAACTTTCATTAGGAAGTACTAGTTATCACTTCTTCATTTTGTATAAAGGTTTTTCAATTTTCATTCATGACATTGTATTGTGTTCTTTGCACCGGCTTAGGAGGTATGCATCTAAGTTGTACAATTTTTTCTTGTTTTAATAAAAAAAGTTCAAAGCTTCTTTATGTTATGTATGTGACAAATACTCATTTTGCATTTTTTTATGGTTCCCAAATTCTAATTACGTTTGTATTTTCATAAGGTACTATATATACATGTGAAGTTCTGAATATGGCGGACGAGGGTACATCCAAGCGATCTGAAAACTTCATTATCAATGATGAAATCCAATTGTGCAGGAGTTGGATGCACATCAGCCAAGATCCCATTGTAGGGACAGGACAGAAGTCAGAAAAATTCTGGGACAGAATAAATCTACATACATGCACTTGGACAAGGTAAGTTTCACAAAAGCTGGTCTTTTAGTTCTATATATATTACACCAATCAATTTGAAAGTTGTTTTCTTGGTCCCTTCTAATTTATAAATGGTTAATTAATTAGGTGCCATCAAACGATCGGTCAAGTCACTGGAGACCAAGTTTGGTAATATGAAGGCCGAATGCATGAAATTCAATGCATGTGTATCAACTGTAAGGGCATTAGATGAATCTGGTACAAGTGAGTGATATTATAGACAAGGCTTTAGAACTCTATAAAAACAAGCATGGAAATAAGAAGAAAAAATTTTCGTTTATGCATTGCTATGCGGTTGTTGAAGCCAATCCAACTTTTTTTGAGCCCACAAAAGGAGAAGGAGGAAAAACCCTAGGGAAGCGGGCACATTCTCAACGAGATGTTCCATCAAATATAGTACCTTTCAACCCAGACTCTTTTCCAAGTCCTGGTGTTGGTCCAAGTGCCATAGGTCCTAATGCCCCAAGTCCTAGCATAGGTACGTTTCCTAGCAGACCAGTGGGTACGAAACAAGCCAAAAGGTTGAAAGCAGATGAGAATGTGAGGGTGTACACTCTTCGTCGAACAGTAGAAGCTACTTCGTCTCTATCCACAGATGTAGCGGAGAGGAACAAACTCTTAGCACAACAAATACAGTGTTCAGTGGATCAAAATGACTTGACCCTTTTTAAAGAAGCTATTAACTTAGACCCAACTTTAGCAGATAGGTATTTCCGACTACGTATGCAGGAAGCAGTCACACGTATGGAAGAACGAGTATCCCTTCAAAGTATCAATAAGCAGAGGCCCTCTGAACCACCAACAAATTTGCCAACATTGCGTTCTCGTATAATAGACCTTGAAACTCTTCCAGAAGAAGAAGAAGAAGAGGAAGAAGAAGGAGAAGAAGAAGATCCATATGAATATGCAGAGGAGAGTGTTTACCCTCAACGACATGAGTGAAGTAGAAAAGGCTTTAGTTTCTAGGAACGAATGTTGATTTGAAGATGTATTCCATGAGTAATCATGTTTTTGAAGTACTTGTAATTCTTCTTGGGCTATTGGTCCATTCAATATAAATGATATATTTTGTTAATTAGCACCACTTGAATTTTATGGTACATAAGTAATTTTTTCCTTTAAGATGGTATTACCTTTATTCCATACATACCGTTAAGATAGGTTGTTTGTTTTGTTTTGTTTAATACGCTAAGAAAACTGTGAGGCCTATTGTTGTCGTTTTTAATACCGCTTGGAAGATCTTTGCTCAAAGGGATGCACGGACTTTGTTTTGTGGCATTTTGACTTATATTATAAAAGTTATTTAATTTCGAAGTTTTTGTGAATCAAAAAATTAAATTAAATTATCCTTCATTTTGTAAAATTCATGACTATTGCATTGCATGTCCAAACATGAAACTGAGAAGGAAAATAAGGTACAACAAGGCAAAGCGTACAATTTGCGTTGAAGATCTTCTGAAGGTGCTAATTCAAATCCTTTGGGTGAAATAAGTACAGCTCCTACATTTAATGCCTTTTTTTTACCATTAGCAAGAACTTGTTTGATTTGTGCATTGTAAGGAATTCTAACAACAACCTCAAATACAGTATCTGGTAATGTAGATTGAGGAACTTCAATATGTACAAGTTTTTTAGGTAAATGGCAATTAGCACATACAACCGGTTGCTTCTCGAGGGTCTTCATATACTTGTTGTACAAAAATTAGATATGCTTCAGAAATAGATGGCCAAGCTATTATTTTCATGAAGATTATGATCAAAATCGATTGAATCACGCACTTTTTTATCCAGTGATTAATATTTTTGTTCTGCATAGTTCAATTATTTTCTTCCAAAAAATTTATTAGCATGATATTTAGCTAAACCAGTGATCCTTATTTATAATTTTGCCCATTATGATGATAATGAAGATCATAAATCAAAAATATTCTACTCTCCATTAGTAATCAAAAAAACTAACTAATAAATAACAAACTATTTTATAATTAAATATTTATGGTTTTATTCATTCATTGTATGATAAGTTGCTACGATAGAAGGAGATTAGTTGATGCCATTTAGTTGCATCAGCTTCACCACATCCGCTGGTAGAAGCGGGTTGAATGCTTGCATGCCCAAATTCACTCCCAATTCTTTCACTATGCAAATCTCATTCAAAATCACCAACAACATGAGAAGAATGACAAACAATCTTGGTGCAGTTGGTAACCTCGCCATTGCTAAACATTGCCAATTTTTAACTGGTGCAGCTACTAATCTCACCAATCCTGCCAATTTTAAACTTCAAATTCAAGCTTCACTCTGGAGGTCGGTGGTCTATGGAATGCGATTATGCTTTTCAAACTTCAATCAATTGCCTTGAACTGCAATTCGGGCTGCAAATTTGTATATGCGTGTAGCTAGTCACAGCACTGTTTCTCTTCCCGACGCTGAAACAAAATTTGTAGTCTGCCTCTCTTCCCGAAGCTAAAACAAAATTTGTAGTTTGCCTGTTTGCTCCGAACAACGTCCCAGCTTGCAGTGACGAAAAGCTTACTGATCTTCCCAAACTTCCGACGCAGTAAAAACCACAAAACCTAAGTGAAAAAATATGAGCCCGAACCTCCGGCAAACTTTCCGCATCTCGTCTCTTCGTGTTTTGCCAGCCACAGGGCGGCCTCGAAATTGAACCCGTTTTGCCAGCCCCACAGCATTTCCGGCTTGGTCCTCTTAAGAGGCCATCCGTTTTATAGGACGGGTGGGGTTGTTTTGGAGGCGCCTCTTAACAAGTCATCCAATTTATAGGACGAGTGGGGATGCTCTAAGAGCATAGCCAACAGTCTCAATACCAGGCCTCAGCAATGCCACTCCAGGGGAAAAAGAAAAAGAAAAAGCTCTGTGTCAACATCATGTCGCTTTAAAAGTTGTGACGTTCTTCTAGTCATTTGTACATTTGCTTGAAGGCAATAAGGTAGAAGCACCTAAATGTGATACTTATTCAAAATTTGCAGATCTTGAAGGAAGGGGCAAAATAAATTGATGTGCGCTTGTTAGGAAATGGTTTAGGAAATCAACAAAATTAGTTTCGTATTTTTTCAAGCTTGTATGAATATAATACAAAATTGTGAAAACAAGTGCATAGATGCACCTATTGTGAACATTAGACTATCACAAAAGTAGACTTGGAAACACCCAAAAGTGATAGACTCTAAGCTTGTATCTTGGTCATTTTAGTGGCCAACACAAAACTCGACCCCATCACTATGACACATTCATAGAAATTCACCCATCAACATTGGGTCCCCATGCACTTTAGTTTAGGGCTTATTCTAGGTGTCCATAAACGACTCCTGTTACATTTCGGTACACATACCTTATTACACTCATGTCAACTTGGCCAATTTTGGCTATGGCCTTAGTGGAGGATGTAGAGGCTAATAAGAGGTGTTAGAAGAAAGGGGAGAGTTTAGGCAAGGACTTTAAAGGGTTGGTGGTGCAAAGCATCAAGTCTTGAGTGCACCGCCAAATCTTGCAAAGCAACAAGTACTCGCCACTTCTTCATGCCATGGTCCAATTTTGTGGACCTGGTGACAATGCTCTAATCCTTGAAACTAAAGCCCTATACTATTCAACGTATTTAGCCTCATAACTTTTGAAATGTGATTCTATGTATGAATTATAATACATGTTATTTACATACTATCGTGATCATTAAGTTACTTTGCATCCAGTCCGGCTTTTACTCAACAACTCAATTGTATTTGAAACTTTGAATACAGAATTTAACCCCAAATTCGCACAACTGGAAGTTTTCCACAGGAACCGTAAGTTAGAAGAGGTAAGATACATAACATTGTTAACTGGGGGAATCCTTCCGTGCTGACAGGGAAGATAATTTTCCCATGGATGCCTGGAAGAGTATTAAGTTATAATATTACTTGGTTAGTTCCTTTTGCTGGGGGCTCCGCTTTGGGGGGGGAGCAAAAGGGACCCCCCAAGGAATGCTAATAATGTTATGTACCATGTTGTGGTCTATAAGAGTGCAACCAAACAAACCTCTTGTGGAGGTCCAGCCAAGGGTGAATGTAAAAAAAAAGACCCCCTATTTTGTGCCATATGAATTTCATTGTTAACACCTCTCCTAGCTAATTTGGGACCTTTGATTGCAAATATGAGCTCAAAATTTGAAAATAAATAAATAAATTGCATAGCAAGTAAAAGGTTTCTCTATTTTCTCCAAGGTTAAAATATGGGGGGCATAATTGCCTCCACAAGAAGCTTGTTGCACTACTATAGACTTGACCCCCTGTTGCTTTTCTTTAAGAATGTTATGTGTTACAAGTGACCTCGGAACATGGAATTTGGAGGAAGACTGGATATTCTTTGTATTGGGCAATGCCCAAGGAAGAGGGCATTGCGTAATGGAAAGGGCCAAGAAGGAGGATGGAATCTGACAAGGAGGCTCTTTCATTGCACAACGCCTATCAACTCCGAGAAGCTTTGCCCAACATAAACTATGGGAAGAAAATGTGGATGAAATATAGGATGAACACAAACAATTGGGATGAAAAATGTATTCAAAATCGTGCAATTAGGCATTACGCCTTGATTACGTAGGGTTGTCATAACAGGCGAACCGAACCGGACGGGCAAACCTGAACGGACGGACAGACGGTCTGAATGGCTTTAATTTTGAGAGTTTTGCACCTTGACGATTCTGTCCGCGCTCCGACTACAGCGTCTACGCCCTGTCGGGCGAATCGGATGGGCGAATTGGACGAACGGGCAAACCAGACGTCCACCCACTATGAAAAACCTGTGATTACAGCATTGAACCTATCCTAAAAATGAACAAGACATTTCCTTCCCATGGTTTATGACAAATGGAGTATTTAACTATGGATGGACATTGAAGCCAAAAGGAGATTACTTTCAAGATTAATATAGAAATGAAGAATGCATCCATATATTTGTCCAAAAATTGGATCATTTTTAGGCAAAGTTTTGAATACATGACTCTTGCTTTTATAAGACTTGGTTCTAATCACATATAATGCATTTTAATGCAATTAAAGGTGTTATATTTCATTTTTGTTTAACAAAACCTTATATCCCTTGAAGAGAAGAATCAATGAATATAGGGTTTTTTTAAATAGAGCACAAAATCACAAACATATGGTGAATTTTTTTTAAAAATATATATATATTAGGTCTTTTTGAATTTACATGTGATAGAGAAAACTACCTAGGTTTGGAGGGTATATATTGAATTTATAAAATATTTTTTTATAAATATATATTTTGTCTTTAAATTCAAATTTTAATTGATGGACACTTAGAAATGTTGGGGAGGTTACAACTAAGGTAGGGCATATCCTACAAGTTGTGGAGATAACTAAACTAGTAGTGTTCAAAGGTGGCCAACTACCCAATTTCAACCAAAAAAATTAAAGTTAACACTAATTTCTAAAAATAACCAATCGAAAATGATTTTTTTTGAGGCAACTAATGAAAATTGAATCATTTTGTATTTCGAGGATGTCCAATTAAACTTATTAAAGGGAGTTTAGTGTCACTAATATGTGTTTCTATAATCTTTAGTTTGAAAATTTGTGGTTTATTCACATGGTCTTTGAAAATTCTCAAACCAATTGTATTCACTTATTCACTTCCACTTACATTTGCTAGCATCTAAGTGCTAATTTTTTCCCCACCAGTGTTCAAAAATGTTGAACGTCAAAAAAATATTTATTTTAGGTGAAGATATCTTACATCTGTACCATATCACTTGGGGATCTAAGTTAATTATGAAACATAGAATGCCAAAGTGTATTTTCAACACCCTTTTTGGCATACATGACCTCTTTCAAAAATTCATAACTCAATAAAATCTCACAAAAACTAATTCTTGATGTTTTAGAACTTTCATTTTTCATTTGTGAAATCTAATTTAGTAGAAGTTGTGACTTTGTAAGCTTGAAGCTATAACTTCTTAAGATTCATGTTGTGGCCTTTAGTACCATGAGGTTCAATTTGGACTTTCATATCATTCCAACTTTCTTTTTAATAAATTTCACAAGGGTCTCATATACATTCCCTTATCTCACTTTTCCTTGTGTGAAAGTCACCCACACACATGAAAGTAAGACATGGAAATGCATGAGTCACTTGTATTTGGAACCCTTGTTTTTTTCTATTTAATTATATTATAATTCTAAATTATAATGTATAATCCAAATAATTCAACTTTTCAATTGTTTTAATGCTAACAGATATGCTTGCTATAAAATGAAAGCTATCAACAAGTGGAATTGGACAAAGCATCAACTTGGTGAAAGGTTTCATCTATTCAAGATTAATGGGTTTTTTATAGGTAAATAATGTTAGAATTATCATTGAGTGCTTGGGAAGAGTTAATTAGGGTACACTAGTGATGTACATACTAACCCCTTAAACTCTTTGACTATTTTTCACAAAAGTGTCCCAAGTTGTCACTTTCTAGTGCATTGAAGAATATAAATGTTTTTAAAGCTTTCAACCCTATAAATTTGTATTAGACTATAATAGAAAATTAGTGAAAAAAAATTTAGACTATTTAACTACATAGATTGCAAGATTATAATGTTTCAAGAGTTTTAAAAGAAAAGACACTTTTGGCTTTGTCCAAAAAAATTAACATAGTTTGACTCAACTTTGTGGAGAAGAAGGCACTATCCAACTTTGGAAACTTAGACCATTGGGAAGGTATTTATATTAATTACTTATGTACCTATTTTCAAAAATAATGGAAATGTCTAATATATCCTAAAACATCTTATACTAAGAAGATGTCCCTCCAAAAGCAACTACATGGGCAAGATTTCAATTTATTTTAGGGAACTTGTATTAGTTTAGAAGAATCAAAATTCAAACTCCATTAGCACAAAGATTGACTTCTTTTCATAAAGTACAAAGAATTAAAAAATTAAAATTAAAATTACTATTGATGAGAATTAAAATAAATCTCATGAATTTACACTAAAATTTGTGCTAATGGTTCTAAAATTGTTCTAAAATTTCTATTTTTAGCAAAAATTAGAAATAGTTATTTTTTTACTACTACATATTATTTTTCTATACTAATATGACAATGTAAAAAAAACTCAGCCTAAATGGCTTGATAGATTGTGAGATATAAGTGTTCAAAGCTAATTTGCCTAATTGCTTGAGCCCTCTCTATTAGCACACTACCCAAGCTACACGTAAACTTTTGAGCCCTATAACTTTTGAATTGGACACCCAATTGAAAAAAAAATTACATTTTAGGGAAGCTTACAAGAAATGTGCATCTTTAATAAGAGTTTTGGCTTTTCATCCACTCAAAATTGACTTCATAGTAACTTAGCCAAGTTTCCAATTATTCACTCGGTAGAAAATTGTCCTTTAGGGGTTGAGGTGTGTATACCCACAATCAACATTGCCAAAAATGAAACACCTACATTTGAACCAAAAACAATACAAAACACTAATAATTGAATACACAAGATGTCTTTAAACAAAAACATGAGAGTGAATGAGAGTCCAATATTGATTTTTGATACTTCTACAAACATTACTTTAATCCTTGTAGGATTTTAAAAACATTTGCCCTTGTAGTGTATACTATGTATTTTTAGATACAAAGAAGTATTTGACAATGCAAGAATGTTCCAATTGACTTGAACTCAAAAAATATCAATGAAAATGTTGCATATAATTATGATGGTATCCAATCGTTTCCCTTGTCAAAAATGAATATCCATACATTTTGAGGACTTTGTTGATTCTCCATTTTTATTAGGAGTTAAAGTTCAAAATTTGTTTATACAATTTCTAAATAATGTATACTAAAGTGTGTTGGAATCCTCTTTTAGTTGCCAACAAGATCTCATAAGAACAGATTACATTTCATAATAGGGTGATTCAAAGGAACACATGCTTATTTTGTTGGAAGAGCGACCTTTTAGCAATACTTCAAGCTTTTGGAAAGTCATATTTCAAAAATAAAAATAAGTATGGATTATTAGTATAAGACTAAAAATCACATATTACTAAATTTGAGCCAAACTAATGAAATGAAGTGTGTTTTCTATTCCAATTTGATGCTTTTGAAAATTCCAAGAATTGAAAAACTTATAGCTATTGAACATGGTCCAATTACTACAATCTATTGGTTTTTTATTTATAGAATGACACATAATTTTTTAACATGATAACATTTACCACTATACATTACACATTTGACAAAATTTTCAAATTTTTTGAGCTAATTGTGAAATAGATATGAATTTTCTTCACTTTTTCTTCAAAATATTATGGTAATTTGAAATCATCATCACTACATTTGAAAAGTTTATGACTTAAGTATAAAAGACATATGATTTTGTCTATGAGAATATAACAAAATAATTATCACTCAAATTTAGTTGCAATATAGAGCAACAAACTCCGCACAACTAGGGTGAAGCAACCCCCTCGCTCATCCCTAAAGAAAAACTCTAAAATTTATTATTTGCTTCTCATGATAAGATTTGCAAATTTTGAATTCATATATGCAATCAGAGGCCCCAAATTCAGGTAAGAGATATAGTTGATAAATAAATCAAGCACAAAATGGAAGTCTTTATTTTACATACACCCCTGAAATGACTTCCAGAAGACAAGCGAGGCCGCCCAAGTCAGCGAGCATAGGAATTCTCTCCAGGTCAGTTTACCCCTGTAAATTATTTATTACTTAATATTAGTTGGTTACTATTAATTTCGGAAAAGAAAGGGAAATTCTTTGAAAAATGGAGTATTTAACCTTGGAGTGCTCCGATGTCCATTTTTTGGACGATGAATAGATTGAAGTTCTTGTTTTTGTCTTGTTTCTGCTTGGATGAAAGTCATCCTAATTTTGGGTGATACCTTATCAAGTTCTTGTTTTATCTAATGGTTGGATTTGGTATTACTAGAATACAAATTTTTCTAAAATTACAAACGTGGAAGTGTGTCAAGTGGTCAAATTGCATTGACTCTAGTTCAAAACTAGGTTTGCAAAAATGAGGTCATAGATGTAAAGAACACAAAAATTTCAAAAAACCACCATGTCAAGAGAACCTCATTTTGAATCCATTCCAATAAGTTTTGTTCAAAAAATGATAATATTTTGCCTGTAATCAAATTTTGAAGGAATTTTGAAATTTTCCTTTCCAAATTTATAGAAAATATTGGTGATAACATTGGTGAATCTAACCGTATAGATGGAATCTAAAATTCAAAATCTACAACTTTCCTTTGTATATCACTTCTAAAATATTCTTCCAAATAGTGCTTTATAATGATTTTCTCCGAATCATCAATTTTAGAGAAGAGTCCAAACGCTCTAGGGTTAATGGTGTTTTCAAAAGGTGAGTAATATTAACTTCACCATTTCCTCTTCCAAATTTTTTTTTCATCTTGGGTATACTTATTTGTCCTAATACCGTAGTGTGTGTGATAGGCATTAGTGCAAGTTGAAATATAACTATATTATGTCAATATTCACAAATATAAAATTTTGCGGTGATTTTAATTCTTTAGATGATCCTAATTGTCCCCTGTCCTCACTAATAGGACAAAAGTAGTGCAATTATGTTTTGTTTATAAATTTTGGGAGGATGCACTTGAACAAACCAAGTAAAACATCTTATAGTTGAATTTGTTACATAATGAAAATTACAGATTTGAAGATTTTAGCCATGCTTTCGGTGATATTGAATATTTTAAAGCAATTCTAAACCTCAAAATACCACGAGACTTTTAGCCTTTAGGGGATACTATAGTTTTTGTATGCCTTCATAATCACTTGAGCTACTTCTTTGGGAGTCATGCAATGACAAAATTGGAGGATCATGACAATGTTAACCAACAGTGGAGGGGCCCTTTTTGCTTCCACAAAAAATGGGAGCCCCAACATGACAACTTCCCAACCATCCAATGATTCTCTTGCAATTGTTCATTTATTAATAGCTAATGAAATTTGTGGTGCACCTTCTTAACAAGTCAATGATTCTCTACAGATTATAATGAAGTTCACTCCCAAGCATATAGGGAGGCATTATCCCTCCTCCAAAGGGAACGGTTTAGTGATTGGTTTACAATGTTTTGATTGATACCTACATCTATTGCAAATTAGCCCAATTAAGCAAGTTATAAACATGAGTTGGGAATTGAATTGCACATAAGTTGCATACTCCAACCCAATTCTTAAACTCTAAATTTCTGCATTGGCAGATAAATTTAATGTTTTTTGAAGTCAGTCAAGTTTATACTTCTTGAACTCTATGATGAGTTTGGAGTCTTTGATTCCATAAATGAATGAATTTGGAGTATGAAATCACATTTTCCATGCCAAGTTTTATCCTTTATGATGCATGTAAGGTAATCTACTCTAAAAGCGCCCATGTTCTAAATGTGACCCCTATCTAGGAATGGGTGGCATATTGCTTGAAATATCTATTATAGTCAATAATGAGTTAGGTACACTTAAATGATTGCTTTAAGAGTAGGCCACCTTATAATGTGTTAATGGAGGACCTTTCATTGTTGGTGTCACAAGCCTAGGTGCGACCAGTTTCCAAAATCAAGCTAAAGGCTTCAATTAGCCAAATGGTCAACCATTTTTACAGTACTAGGGTAGGAGATTTTAAAAGTGCATAGGCTCTAAAATCACCCATCTTTTCAAATGTACACTATTTATACATGTTTCTTTTTTGTAGTCTTCAACAATGTACAAATGTTGGAGGTGGGCAAATTTAGAACCCTATGCCATTTCAACTTCAAAGTTTCATAACTAATTCCTCGTAGCTCTTCAAAATAACTTGAATTAGATGCCAAATCTACTTGTCTTTTTAAGGAAAATATATTGAAAAATATTTCAAGAAGCTTCACCTCTCCAAAATTGATTTTGAGCTCTTGGGTGGGCGATTTATGGACCTCCTACCTTAAGATAAACCTACCTATGACATGCAAAATGAGTGATTTGTTCTATTTCCATTAGCAAAAAAATTTAGATTTTTTTTATACACAGACAAATGTGAAAAATGAAGGAAGCAATTGAAATTTTATTTTTTGAACAAAGTATGAATTTGTTATGAATTTTTGAAGTGCCCTTCCTAATTGGTCCAAAAGAGTCTTTAGATTATCCCAAATCAGCAAAGAATGTTTTCATAATGGGCATCTTACCATCTAAAGCGGTCACAACATTTTCTAATATGGCTACAAGATTTCCTAACATGGTCATGATGTGAAGGAATAAAAAAAACTAAACTTTTAGTAATGACGAGTTTACATTAAAAAGGTGTAAGTCTATGATTGTCTTTTAAGGCATGGATTATGGCCACAAATCAACCTAATGTTGTCCGAAAAAGCCTATCATGGATTGATAAAAGACTCTAATGGATAGTTCCCTAGATGTATGTCAGGGGTGGTTTGCTTATCATAAGTAGATTTATCTTATCTCATAAAAAAGGGGTCGTAAAGAAAGGTTATTTTGTAAAGACTCAAGAATTGTTAAGTTCAATTGAGTGAATAGAAAGTCACATGAACAAAACAACATCATGTTTGAACATTCAAAATATAGATGTTGGAAGAAGAAGAGCAACTCTTGTCTAAAAGACTAACCATAAATGAAGTGTCATTGGAAATGGCTCATGGACATAAATGACAAATTCCACCCTTGATGTATCCATTAGATGTAGGATGTAGACCCTAAAAAGAAATTCTTGAATGTGACAATGAGGTCATTTGACTTCCACTATATAGTTGAAGTTATTACAACAACAAATGATGAGGTCAAAATGACTTGCCTAAATTGAGATAACAAATCACGGACAATGAGGGTAATTACTATTAGCCCAAATTGGTAGAATAATCTAATACACTCCATACAAACAAATTTCTACCAATTACAAGTTCTATACAAAGTTTTGGATCTCATACCCTAGTTTCCTCTTAATGCATAATTTGCATTACAGAAGGTAGGAACACCTCAAAAGGCCCAAAAGACCGAAACTATTGTTTTTCTAATGTGGAACATTTTTATTATCAGATTGACACAGTTTTTACATTTTCTTGTTGGCAAGTGGCAGGAGATTTCAATGCACCAAGGAAAGCATTGTTTGGATACAATATGCAAAACTTATGAAGAGTCAAAGTTTTTTTGTTTTTTCTAATAATAGGTTTGTATTGATTTAGAATATGTACATAGTTTGAGCATCTCATCAATGAGCACTTTGAGGCACTTAATGCATTTGAGTATCCCTATTTTAACCTTGCAAGGATAGATCTACAATTATTAATTTCAAGATTCATTGTTCCATCACTCTATTTTGCTTTTGTTTTGCAACTAGATATGAATGGAAAATTTTATATTTATTTTAAAGATGAAATCACATTATTGCTACAAATCATTAAAAATTCAATTTTTTTTGGAAAATTTTGAAATTATTATAAATTTTTTAAGAAAAAAATGAAAAAAATTCATATCAAATACATAAGATACTTAAAAAATCCAAAATTTTCACCATAGATGTATAATGTGAGATTATACTTTTACATCATGGTATAAAGCAAAGTTATCCCATCACTCTAAAATTAAAACATCAACAAAATACAATCATAGACCCATAGGCCACATTGCTATAAAATATTGGAATTTTTGAATTTTTGAAAATTTTCAATTGGAGTTGAAACTACACTTGATAAGCTTCATTTTATTACTTGAAATTGAATTCAAAAATATCAATTTTATGGATAAAATTTGTATAAGACAAAATAGCAAAAAATAGTCAAAATATACTAATCAGCGATTTAACAAATTATGGAGTTATTCAAGACTTATGGACCAAAAGAACATTTTGAAGACATTGCCAGAAGCCTTGATTGAAACTTGAAGACATCAACAGAAGTATCTGTGGGTAGCCAACATACAAGTACTATTATATAGTATACAGGGTTGAAAAGTATAGATTTGCAAGACGGTTATGCTGTAGTTGGTCAGTAGTGACCAACGAAAATTGATAACCACCTAAACCCTAAATTCCAGAATTCATATTTATGGAATCTAAAAATTCCAAAATTTGTTAAATTTCCCTTACTATAAAGATGATTCATAAATTAAGTGTCTTCTTCTTTAGAAAAATCAACATTACCATAATGAACAAATTTGCAATACTATTCATTGAAAATATACTCAAGCAATTATTTTTTGAATTGGATGAAATTTTTTTTTCCATCCTAAAGACTTAGGTAAAGCCATCCAAAAGTCCAAATCGATGTTTTAGGATTAATTCCTAAAGGACAAAGTGATGGTTCAATGTATGCAAGAGATTTTAGATAGCTAAGGACAAAGTCAATTTGGGTTGGATGTTCACTAAACTTTGATACAAGGTGGGAGCATGTATCTTCTCAATGAGACTATAATCTTTTTTCTGATCAAATGCCTAGATTAGAAGTTATGTTATCTTGAACTTGTGGAGTAGCTTTGGCAGCTTTAAGCATCATATGCAAATTCTTCCTATTATTATGAAATTTGGTAGGTATGTAGCTTATATGATTCAAGATGGAAAAATGTCAAAAAAACAACCACCATATTTTGTGTAAAAATCTCATTCCAGGAGGAGATAAAGTTTGTTGGCCATGCCAATCAAGGTTAGAAAAAAAACAAAAAAACTTTTTGTTTAACTTCAAACATTGTAACCTTTCAATACATAGGTTAAATTACATGAAAATTTTCCCACACATTTCCATATTAGACTAGTACAATTTTGTACCAATTGACTTTTGAAAAAAACAAACAACCCTCCTCCCCCCTTCATTTTCTTCTCTTTGCCCAAAAAAATGGCATTTTTTCCACAATTTCTGTCTGAAATGTGCCTTAATCCTGTAGGGGTTAATTGATGTTTCTAAAGATTGACTTTAGAGGGAAGTGCCTTTGCATAACAGGAAAGAATAGGTGATTGCAATCTCATGAAAATTGCAACACTAATAACTAAATCGAAAGAAGAGTGAAACTTGTGGTAAATAAATATGGTTCACTATTGATTTTCTCCTGGAATTTGGGCGAGGGAAACCGGGTCCAGGGCACTGAAAGTCGCTTCCCCTGGGCCGTACCGACTTCAGGTCGGTACAGCTTTGTCGCTACTCGCTACAGTGCTGCAGAGCGTGCCTCGTAGTTGGCTCCGATAGCATTGATGATTGATGAGCCAGAAGATGAGGCAGAATTTACAGATTTTACGTCATTTGGAACCCACCGCAAGAGAAATGAAATTGCAGTCAGCCAGTGGTGTTCCATTCGGCATCAATTGCTTGTCGGAGGAGGAGATTCCCCCGGATGTACAGTACAGTAGTTGCACCCAAGTTCCGAACTACTGTAAAGTTAAGTACCACACAGTTCTTCATGCATTCTGTGTATACTGTTCATGCATTCATGCTCTTTTAAAAATGAATCCCAGTTTGTAAAAGGTGTGTGAGAGGAAGATTTAAGTGTGTGTGAGGAAGGTTTAACTAAGAATAGTACAACGAAACACAACACCAAACTCCATCAGATCAAATTTGGGTGCTTCTTCAAGGAGTTTTTGTGTTGTATTTTCTCAAACTCTGACTCCTGGTCCCTCATTGCACACATTTTACAATTAACCACAATATTCGTCCTAAAGTGACAAAGAATTTCACTAAGCTTGGTATTTAACTCCTACATGCTCAATCTAGAGATAGAAATTTTACTTTTGAAAATTTGTCATAAATACTTAAACTCTAGTATATATCAATGATTCATGTAGAGCATTTTAATTTTTTTTCATTGATATGTTTCATGTATTTTTTTTCATAGCTTCCTCAATGCATATACATATGTATTAATTGAATGAAGGGGCACTTCTCGCAACACTCATCTTCTACCTGATGGATATTCTACCTGATGGAAAGTTGAGCACATGGCAGGGTTAAATGCGATAAAATGAATTGCTGCTTCTTAAAATTGCCCAGAGATATTTTGGGCTTCTTCGAACTCCAACATCGATTGAGGCCTGAGCAAATCAGTTCAAGCATACATATATACAGTATATATAAGTCAAACTATATATGGTAGAACTTGTTGCGAGAGTGAAGAGCAAGTTCTACCATGCGGCAAATCGTGTCTTTAATTTGCCGTTGAGATTTCTCATCAGAAGATTAGGCCCTTTAATTCTGCCTAAAAACTCAAGGCACTGGGAGCGGGAAATAGCACCGACAACACCAGCAGCAGCTTCAGTGAAAGATTCTTCAAATTCTCCGGATCTAGCTGTGGATGGTCTCCATTTGAACCTAATTAACGTCACAACCATTGCAGTTCAAAAAATATATAACGTCAGTATCTGTTGCGGGACAGTGGGAGCACAGAGCTTACATACAGACACGCGTTCTTTTTTCAAAACGGAGAATGAAAATCTATTTGACAATTAAAATTGATTGAGTGCCGTGGATAGTAATAACTGCTTTTATATATATATGCAGCCGAATTCAGTGCATTAAATTCGACATTTTGACCTCCAAGTTTTTGGTCTTCACACAAGCCATCTCTGCTCAGTGTGACCGACAACAGTCATAATATATAAATTCACAATCTGGGGCTTTCAGAGTAATTTCTAAGCGAAGATCACAGTGGAATTCCAGGTAGCTACCTAATTAACTCGATCATAACAAAGACGAAGACACTCAGCTAGTGCTCGCTCGAAGATCGGCACTTCGCAGACCTCTGGAATGTAAATGACTCTAGATCTACTTGGGATTGAATCCCCAGTAGAGATTGAACATGGCCAGATCGGTCCAGATCGGTCCAGCAGCTCGAGCGGTTGGGTAGTGTAACACGCATCTCTGCAAAAAAAAGGCAAGCAGGATATCAGAATGTCTCATATATTTATCCTTGGTACAGGTATGACAAGGCTGTTTTCACGACTTGCACAAGTTGGATAAATTTAAGACCAAGACTCTGCAAAAACCAAAACCATCTCTTCCAAGGAGGTAACATTATTAGCATATGCAGACATTAATCAGTTGCAAATCAGACGACTCGGATGACACATAAAGCATCTGCGCTTCCTTGAAGGGTACAATGTACACAAGAAAATGAATATTACCAAATGCTATCCAGTAAAGTTGTCCAGTCCTGCTCAGTGAATTGGTGACCACCAACTTCAGCAAGTCGTACCAAAGCACCCATAGAAATTGCTGCCAAAGTTTGACCTGGCCGGGTTGCACAGTCCAACAATAGACCCAACAATGCAGGCAACAAGAACGAAACCTCCTGTAACAAACAGATCAACAAAGCCCATAAGAACTACAGTAGCAAAGCCTTTGACTGTAATTTGCCTTTAGTTATTAGAATATTGAAAGTAAATAAAAGTCCAAGTACTGCACATTGAAATCCAGAAGAGGCACCTTGACATAAAAGTTGCAGGGAATGTATGCACGTTTCCTTGAGCCATTGATCCGCAGATGCCGGCTTCTCTCATCTTTACCAGCATGACGAACGTAGTCAAATATGGGGAACAAAACACGCTGGAAGACACTTTCCCAGAAACGTCCAGAAAAATTCTTTCCGCACTCCTTAAGCAGGTCAAATAAAACCTCCAAGGCACAGTTCCTAACTTCAGTTCATGGATCTGATGTAAGATCTGAGAGCCCAGCAAGCATTGGGAACCAATAGTACTCGGTGACCTCAAGATCTGATTGATCTGTATTGTCTCCTACTTTAAGCCCCCCCCCGTTATCTGACCCTGCAAAAACATTGAAAGAAAACAGACGATCTTCAGTTTGGGCGTTGCCAGCATAGCTACTGTAGTAACAATTGCAACCAAAATGGCACACACCTTCCGTAGAATCTGATGACCAAGTGATGAAGATGAATGCACAGCTTTCTAGTGAAAGTCCTACAATGTGATGAGAACAATAAGCATAATAAAAAAAGTTCAGCACTCCCTTAGTAAAACCTCCAACTGCCACTGGCCATGACTGTAGCAACTTGCAACTATTTTGCAAGGACCAATCTGGTACATCTACGGTCAATCAGATCAAATTGTTCAACCCTAAAATTTAGGCACACAACAAAGATTCAAACTGAAGTGAATCAAATTCCACCTGCAACTCAATACACCACGTTCCATTAGCCAGGAGAAGAAGCAAAGGAAAGTACGCCACAAATAAACATTGGTTCAGAGCCAACCTTTATTAATCTGAGTGTGCAAATAGCCAAAAGTTCCAGTACAATGATTTCCATATCTACAGGCACTGAAAAGGAAACTTCAAAAGAACCAAAGATTGAAGACAAAGATAAAGTGCTCTCCAGGATCAAGTAAGACTGAGAAACTCACCAAACCTCAAATCAAGTGCCAATTAGACAAAGTCATGACTCCACCCAGCAAAGCAAGCAAAGATCTTTGATACTTACATAGCAACAATAGGGAATTTTTCAAAATTGTTTTTTAATTTTTATTTATTTTTTACTATCAAGTCCAAGGTGGCAACAAAAATGCCACCTATTGAAACTGAAATCACTCAAACCTCATCTATGCTCGAACCACCTGCTGTATTTCTGTATCAATCTTTTGCAAAATTGCAGGTCCACTCTCCTCCATGCACAAGGCTAGGGTGGTTGGTCTCATGGAGGTCAAAGTGCCGAAGCTCCATATGCAAGTCCCTGAGCTCCAAATCAACAAAGTCAATAACACACAAAGAAATCTTGTAAATCACAATTAGAAACAATTGACCCTACTTTCATACAAAAAGTAATAATACTGGGCTCACCTAGGACTCTCCTAACAGGATCTGCTTGTGCTTTGCATACTCAACCTCCTCTCCAAAAACCTGATCTGACACATGCTTCTTAAAAGCAAGAAAAAAAATGTCCTCCCAAGCGCTGCGCAATGATCCATGTGGCAAGCTCACGATACTGCCTACAACCTCCTCCGCAGGAATGCTGTGAATGGAATCGTTAAATTCATATGCTCCGTCGGCAAGGAGGTCTTTAACAAGCTTTTTCGTAATGCCTACTGCGTTCCAATCTGCAATAGAGAGACCCCATACAAATGTCGACCATGTGTCGCTGCTAGGTTTCACCTTCCCAACTGCACTCTCCACCGCTGTCCTTGCAAGGGTGAGTGCTACCCGCTTCTTTACCTTGTTTGAGAGGTAGAACCCCTTCTTCATGAAGGCTTGCAACTCCTTGATGTGGTTGGTGAGCTCCTCATTCTTGCCTTTGAGAGACTCAATCTCATACTTCCAAGACTCAATCTCACACTTCAACCCCTCACGAATTAAGTCAACCTCTTCACGAACGGTGGCAGCAACCTTTTCACTAACGGTGGCTGCAACCTCTTCACGAATGGTGGTCCTAAACCGCTTCTCCATATCCACCAACTGTTCCTTAAGAGCCTGGTTGGCCTCCACCGTAATCTCGATGTTAGCATTTGTTGTAGCTTGCTGGTCCACAAGCCCCTCGTTTACGTGAGCTTCCTCGAGCTCTATAACAACGAGGCCCTTGCCACCAGCAACGTCGGAAAATGATTGTGCTGCTTCCGGGACCACACGTCCAGTGAGATGGGCAGGCTCCACCACACTTGGGAGTTGGTCACGCCAAATATTATGAGATTCTTGGACACATCGGTGGAGCCATTCTCGAGAAACAGGGGCGCCAAAAGGCACCACCTGTGACCTCTTCAGCGATGATTCCACGTAAACAACTTCCACCACGTCCTCCTCAGGATCCATGAGATCCAGGAAAGAAACATCCTCCAGGTTCCGCCCAAGAACCTGGAGGTCGTGGCTGATGGCCGATGGCTGATGGCTGATGGCAAAATCCAAAGCCGAACTAGACCCTGCATGTGATCCACCTCCACCCCTCTTCTTCAACTTGGTCTTCTTTGGCATGGTGGGCCACCTCCACCTTAGGACACCTAAACCCTAAACCCTAAAACCGCCGCCGAGGAAGTGCGCGAGCCTTCCGCCGAACAGGAAGCGTGCCGCCGAACAGGAAGCGTGCCGCCGAACAGGAAGCCGAAAGCGCGCGAGCCTTCCGCCGAACAGGAAGCGTGCCGCCGAACAGGAAGCCGAAAGCGCGCGAGCCTTGCCGCCGAACAGGAAGCCGAACAGGAACAACAAGTGTGATCCCACCCAAAGTAACCCTCGATTATAAAATCTCAAACACTGCAAGAGTGGGTGGAAAGCGTTCAAAATAAGCCACAGGGGAAATGTCGCAACCCCAAGAGGCTTGAGTGCACATCAAAAGCTTGCGATTCCCAGTGGTAAGATTGAAGAGGATCAAGGGTACACAAAACTGAAATAAGAAGCGCACAGCATTTGAATTTACATATTCAAGGAAACCACCTAAAACCTACGATAAGCGTGATCCTGCCCAAAGTAACCCTCGATTTTGAATCTCAGACAATGTAAGAGTGATTTTCCAAGGTTTCTCATTCAAATCAATAGAATTCAAAAATACAAAACCCTGCAAAACAGGAGCGAGCGTTTACCGCAACAGGGCAGGGAGAGGGGTTTAGGGCTCAAGATCAACAGCAGGTAAGGCCGTGCACACCACCTCCACAACCAGCTGCGGCGGCGTGCTGTGACAGAGCCGAACCCCACTTCTTCACTTTCCAACAAGCAGAATCTCTCGCTGACACTCTAACTCGCTCTCGGCGCTTCGGGCAACAGCTTCATGATCCCAGAACTACTTTATGGAATTTAGTGCAATATGCTAAGGCAAACTGTGGCTACCTTTGCAGTGAGTAGTATTAATAAAAATTTGAAAAAAAGATTTTGCAAGTTGTAAAGGATTATTGGGAGAACTTATAACACAAAACTGACTAAATAGATGTTGAGTCCAATGTAAAGGCAAATTGGCTATCAAATTCTATTGTTTGTTTTAGTCTTGGCTAAACTCTAATTTTTTCAAGGATTTTCTCCAATGTACATTACATTTAGCTTCTCAAATATTTTAAGTAGCATTGGAGTGAATTTTAGCAAGTTCTATGAATATTGGTTAGTAGTGTTGCAAGTAGCCCCCATAGTTGCTACAAATGGGATAGAGCTAGGACAAAGGGGACTACAAAAGAAGAAGCTAGCGGTTCGGCCAATCCACATTGGACTTCTTTTTTGGCTTTCTAGTGCCAAATTGCACCAAAAAAGTTAATTTGGCTTAAAAAAATGGCAATAAATATTAAAGTTTTTTGCTAGAAAACTTGGAATTATAAAAATCTTTGATGAAATCACCAAATTGTAGTTGAAAACAAAATTATGAACATGTGATACATACTAATGTGACATTATCTATCTAAAATATGGATGAATGTTGAATCTTGGAGCACCACTATAACATTTTATATTGGCACTTTGGCACATCATAAAAAATAAAAATAAAAATGGTTCAAATCTACCTCTACAGGGATCAGAAAAAACCTAAAAGCATTGCCAGCGTTTCTCACTAAATAGGGTTCACCAAATGGTTTGCCACAGGCTTTGAACATCACTTTTACCATTGGTCCGGCCTCACTCTCCACTCAACCTTGCCACACTCACTCATTAGAAAAGTTGTCATGCCAATAGAAACAGTAGGCTAGTTTGCAAATTATAGTCTATAGTACTAAAATTCCATTACTACTCCAACTAGCATTGAAATCCGACTATTGAATAGAATCACAACAAAAAAAGTATGTGAAGTCAACAACTAGCTAGACGAGTAGGCTAGTGTTTGGAGTGTCATATTTGGCAAGCCCTTGTACTTTTATTGCCTAATAGTGACTAAAGGAGAAGGGAATGCTCTTAGCCATACCAAAGCCCGGAGCGGTCATGCATAGCAAGAAATGTTGGGGATGCTCTTAAGTCTCGATAGACAATGGAGATCACTCACTATGTAGTGTATATAAATGGTGAAATTTTTCTTACTTTTTTTTAGATCGATGACATTGGGAGGGGTCAATTTCAAGACTGACAATGGAGATTCAATCATAACTATTTTTTGTGAAATAAGGATGACGGTATGGGAAAGTAGTGTCAAATTTCATAACCAAATCAATGATTCTAAATATTTAAAATTGAGGGGTAGGGCACATCTTTTTGGTACATTGTTACTTTGACTTCTATTAGTCATGAATAAGATCCTATAGTTATAAATTCTAAACAATGAATAAAATTGATTAATGAATAGACATTTTTTTTTAAATGTTGATTTGGGGCAATTATGTGAGGATTTATCAATTTTTAACATATTGATCTTTTGGTATTAATGTAGAGGAATAACTTCATGAGGTATTGAAAAATGCTACTATCAATTGTGGTGTCATCCATTGCTTGTCATCATAGGTCAATGATAGACTATAAACACCAAGAATTTAAAAGTGGTTATTCATTGTTGAACCTACATGGATAGTTTCCTTTAGCTTTCAAAAGATTTTAAAATTTTTATTTCTATTTTTCATTTATTCTTTATATTTATTTATCTTTTATTTAGGCTTTTTACATTTAAATTTTTACTTTATTTTTATTCTTTATTTATTTATGTTTCTAAAAGTACAATTTTTGCATGCATATGGAATAAATTTAAACTACATGACTACTTTTATCCTATTGGAGGGTGAAGTTTTAATCATGGAATTTGTTTAATAGAATCATAGGAGATTAATAGATTAAAAGAGGTAATTTTAACCTATGCATGATGAATTATTAAATGTTAAAAGGACTCTACAACATGTAGTGAGGAGAATTTTTTCTTATTCTGAAAAACTTTCAACTATGTGCACAACTATTTTTTGATTTGTGTACAGATGACCATTGAATTATTATAATATTTTTTTTGCATGAGAAATATTTTAAATACAAAACTAATATCTCTTGCCAGTCATTTCTAAGTACTAGTGTCTAGTGTGTTGAAATAGACATCTTTTTATGTTAACCTTCAAACAACTAAATTTCATTTTTTTGGCAATATAACAATTTTGGACAGCTCACTACAAATGGAATTTTTATTTTTTTTCTTCGAAGTTTTCACACAACATGTAGACAAGGTTTTTCTTTAAGGTCCAACAATTTTCATAACTTTTGACCACATGGTTAAAAAATTATAGTATAATATGTAATTTTTAGTATTCAACAAGTAGCTTGGGCAATCCAAAAAAAATCTAAAAAAATCCCTTTTATAAGAAATAAAAATTTGAATTTGATATTTTAGATTTTTATATACATGGAATGCTTTGAATCATTCCATTGTGATTAACCCCTAAAGTCCCAAGGCCTCTTTTCCACCAAAAAAACACTCAAAACTGCCATTTCTATAGCAATGAGCAAAAAAGTTTTTTAAAACGTTTTTTTTTCATACCTAAGTATAGGATCTTGTACTAGATTAATTTAAGAATATATGGCAAAAAATTTACAAACTTTGACTACGTAGATTGCAAGATATTTGTGCTTAAAGTGAAGAAAACAAATTTTTTTGCACCTTGCTCAACTACAATATTTGGTTTTAAACCTTCATAACTTATCATTTTTGCTCTATTGATTTTGAATTTATAATTGTACATGATAAAGAATTGAATTGAGATTCTAAGAATTTCTTTTTTTAAAAACACTTAATTTTCTTTCATTAAAAAATTGTTAAGTAGAAGTAGGTTCAAGATTGAAAGAAAATCTAAATTGTTAATAGTTCTAAGATAGAATTTAAATACACTAATTTCATTAGTGAGATTGTTCTATCAAGACATCTTAACCTTGTGAAACTTTATTTTTTGAAAAATTGTGAAAATTGAGGTCAAAAACGAATTCTACAAGGTTATTTTTTCAAGAAGATGCTCTAATTGTCTAAAAAACAAGATTGTTCATAACTTTCTCATAACAAATCTAGACGGAATGAATTAAAGCTTGACATGTACATAAAAATATAATCTATAAAAAAAAATTTAATATTTCACTTTAAGTTTTTTTGAAGGTTTTTTTCTGCCCACTGAGTGAAAAAGGGCTTTTTGTTCCATAACTTTTGCTTTCGGGCTCTGATTGAAATAAAAGTTATATTTTTGGAAAGCTAATGTGTTTTCCTATCTTCACAAAAAAACTCAAAAAATTACAACAAAGATTGAGACCATAGGAGCCTGCCCAAATTCCATTTCTTCCCCGAGGGGACAATGGGACTTTAGGGGTATATGAAATAAAAGTGATGAAGAGTTTTTAGTTTGTGGGCTTTATGGACTTTAACTCAATTTTTCATATTTCATGAAAAAAATGAAATCATAGGATGTATATTGTTTATTACAACATTACAACCATTGGAATTGGCCTTTTTCAATTCCATAACTAAATTCTTAACAATTTAGTATTTTAAATCATTCTCTACTTTTATATATTTACTATTTTTTCTTGTATGTATTACAATTCCAAATGATATGAAACTTTTCAAGCATATAGCCAACTTGCCTTGAAGAATGAATCCAAAGAAGCACCATTGTTTCACGCATTGTTTTGAACATTTTTTCATACAAATGTGACCTTGTGAGGTACATTTGCTTATTTTATTGCAGGGCCAAAAAAAATATTTTTGTCACTTCAAATGCTAATATTTTGCAATCTACACAATGGAAATTTCTAAATTTTTTCCACATCTTCTCAAAACACCAATGTACTACAAGATCCTATGGTTATGTGTGTCTAAAATCGTTTTTTTTCCCTAAAATTTGATACTATACTAAAGTAGTCTGCTCTATAAATACATGTACTCTAAAAGCAAACATGACATAGAGGTACATTTTTCTTTCTTCAATGTACCAATGGTGTACATTTCAAGAGGTGGTTACTTTCAGTGAATACTAGATTTCAACTTTGAAAAAATGTAGCTAATTCCACAAAGTGCCAAAAAATAACCACTTGGGCTAGATAATAATTCCATCTTTTTTCATAGTAAAATTTAGTAAAATTTATTTTAAAGAGTTGAGCTTCCTTGAAAAAGCAATTAGCTCTTAAATGGTTACTTTAAGAGCAAGATTACCTTCAAAATGGCAAATTTTGAAGCAAGCTTTGGTGAAAATATAGTAAAAAACTTTTAGGGATCTCAAAAGAATATGTATAGTATTTAGAGTTCTTATTAGTTGTTCTTGCTAGTTGTCAATTAATAATTAGTTGGTTAGTAGTTGGTGTTAAAGTTAGGGGGGTAGGATTAGGATTAACAAACAAATATCCAAAGGCAAGGTCTAGTTTTTGTCTCTTCCTTGGTTCTTAATGGTATAGGATGCACTTGGGTGCAAGGTTGTCCATTTGTCGATGATTTATTATTGAAGGAAGCATTCATGTGAGGAGTTTTTGGTTTTTATTTTGATAAAGTGTTGAGTCAAGGCAAGATTTTAGCTTTTGAATACTTGATCTACCATGATACCAATTTCACATCTAAATCTTTTATGAAAATGGAGATATGAGGCGTCAAAGTGAAGGTGTTTGGAATGTAAGGCAATAAAAAAAGAAAGTATTTGGGAGCTTCAATCTTATTGAGTTTTTGTAATATGGCTATGAAACTTAGAAGGGACTTTTTTTCAACTTATCTTCTATCTTAGCTACCTTGGAATTTGGGCAACTTTCTACCCAATAATAATTTAAAGAGAAAAAAATAGTTAGGCAATAAAAAATAAATTATGAAAATTAGGCAATTTTAAAGTATAATTAAAATAAGTTAGACATTCATTCGATTTGATTTTACAATTTTGGGATGGTTGTTTATACTTTCATCTAAAGAGGAAGCATTAACCTAAACCCTTGTTTTGACTTTCAAAATCCTAAAGTCTCTACCTTGTGTGTCAAGGTTTTGTTAAGTATCAAGAATTGTTGCATGTAAAAGATATGTTTTGTTTGTGAAAGATTGTGCTTTAGAGTAGTTAAAATGGTGAAGCAAAAAACTTTGTATTGTATGTTTACAATTATTGACAAAGAAGAAATGCAAGATTTTATGAAGCAAAATGAATTTCTACGAATTAGGCAATCTTTTAGCCCCTAATGGACAATTGTTTGCTAAACAACCAATTGAAAATCTAATAGGTTCCTATGAAGTCAATTTTGGTTGGATGTTTACAAAATTTTGATTAAGGTGAGAGCATGTCCTCTTTTAGTGTAAATAATTTTTTTCTCTCTAATCAAGTGCCCAAATCAAAAGTTATGTTGCCTTAAATTTTTTTGGTAGTCTAGGCAATTTAGGTATCTTTTGCAAAAATGGTCATCAACTTTTGAAATTTAGCATATGTGTTACTAATAAAATATGGCATACAATTTTTGGAAAAAAATTTAGTTTTCAAATCATATTCTACGAGAAGTTAAAGTTTTTGAAAATTTCTCCACATATTCCAAATGTATGTGTCTATCTTTTCACCATTTGGATTTCTAACAAAAAAAATTCCAAGAAATCATCAAAAATGACTGCACTAAAGATGATATTTAGTGTTTAGTGGTATTTAGTGTTTTTACCCCCCTACTAGCTACAACACTAAATCTAAACTTGTCCACAATTAGTGTTAGACTTGAATGCGCCGCCTTCTTCCTTGGCTTTCTTTGCTTTCTCGCCTTTGTTGCGCCATTTTCTCTTCCGAATTCTTTTGGCTCCTGCAGTTTAGCTCCGCTGCAGTTCTGCTCAGCTCAGTTCCGCTGCAGTTCAACTTTGCTTTGCTCCAGTTCGGGCTTTTTTTTGGGGGGGGGGTATAGTTCGTCGTTCCCGCCCACCCGACACATTTCAAATTTGCCGCCTCCACTTGCTGCAAGCCCGCTCGCTCCGTTTTCAAGTCCTCGCATCTTCTCACCAACAGGTCCATTTCAGGTATTAGCGACACCATTGCAATCGTCTTGTTGTCCTCTACATTATATAAAAAATTGTTTTTTTTTGTCGACATTTTTTGATTTTTTCCACGTTGTGGCTCAGACTCATGGTAGAAATCCCTCAACGTCTCCAGCAAGTTTCTACCATTGCCACACGAAAGCGGATCATCACATGGATGGTGCAAAACGAATCAATCCATGGTCTCCCCGGTCTCTACAACCGCACCATCTATGCTTTCCCCGACATTTTCGAGGTCAACGAAGCTCCAATTTGATGCGTGTATCACATTGGTGGGCACTCCATGATCGATATTGCAACAAAGGAGAAGAGCCCCAAGAGCTTCCACCAATTTCATGCACCCGCAGCCAATCTGAAGGATAAAAACAGCTCTGTACAAAGGCAGCACCCAGTCGTGGTCACAAACACTCCGAATGGGTACAGTGGCTCTACCCGCTCTTACTTGATGCATTCGAGCATTTCAAAAAAACTGGTGTGAAATTCTCTCCCCGTTTGCTAATTGAGTTAGCAAAAACGATCCTAGTGGACCCTACATCCCTTTATACAGCCCTATCCAGAGATCCTAAGGACAATGTTTTATTGCTTGAAAAACTGACCTACTATTGGATCCAACAATTCATGCATATCCAAAACATTGTCCTCTTATCTCAAAGAGGTCGTCTCACTTGCAGTCCTGAAAAATAACAGGAAATTAAGATGTAAGTTGCATACCATCTAGGAGTTTTAAATCAAGGATTTCAGGATGGCACCTTTGATGAAAATCTAATGGAGAATATAGACGAAACCCATTTTGTTCTAAACATGAACAACGGTAGAACATTAGGCTTCCGTGGTGACACAACAGTGAAATATGCCGAGGTAGTATTGGGTGGAGATTCAATGACAATGGTCATTAGAATCTCAGGGGGGCGACGATCCATGAGCGAAGCTCCTATGTTGATATTTACAAATCCGAACAGCAGTTATCCAATTCGAGGATTGAATGACAACATCCCAGGGGTATGTTATCGTACGGGTCCTAAAGGGTGGATGGATCAAACTCTATTTTCAGATTATTTTGTAGAACCACGAGCCTTCCAATCTGATGTCCATGGCCGCTCAAAATTTATTTGGGTAGATAATTGTACCGGTTATAACATGACCCCAAGACTTAGCACTGTTTTGGAAGCCAAAAATGCCATCTTGAAATACTTGCCACCTTGTTCGACTCACCTTTGCCAACCAACAGACACGTTCATTATTTCTAAGGTGAAAGATGTATGGACCAAAAGATGGGAGGCAAAGAAAACAGACTTAATAGCATCAACTGCTTGGCAGAATACACCTCGAGTGGACGGTGGCTGGTCAGGGAAACTCTCAAATCCGGGTAAGAGGTTTTTCTTATAGTTAGCTGCTGATTTTGTTGAAGATGTCAACCGGGAACTTGATTGTGACAATATCAGCTATGCTAGAAAAGCCATGATCAGATCTGGTATGTCTTTAGCTCTAGATGGCAGTTGGAGTGTGGAGCAACTTTTCCCACATTTGCAAGAGATAGTAGGAAAGTATGGGCAGATTTTTCTAGGGCAACATGTGCCTCCGAGAATCTAAAATTTGTACTTCCATGATTTTCAGAAATTACAATGTACATTCCATCTTCTTTATGTTATAAACCACTCTTTCATTGATAATGCTTATTGTATACTTGTAATTAATCACTTCTAACTTCCTACGCTTTGAATGTCATTGTTTTGCTTGTATTTCCTGAATTTTCTAAATTCACAAACACTAAATTCAAACATGTAACTTTTTGGCAAGTCTCTCAAATCACCGTAGTTCACATTTAGTATTTGAATTGACATTTAATGTTACTTACTTTCATAGGGTAATTGGCTTTTAGTGTATGCCTTCGTATTTAGTGTACAAGACACTAAATATCATCATTAGTGTAGTTTATTGCCAATTCACTTACCCTCCTTACATTGTAGGGTGATTTAAAGTAAGCTAGACTCCATACTTGCTTCAAAAAAATTTCATGAGTGAACCTCATTCCATATACTTATGAATGGTCAAAATTTGCATTTTTGTGTAGCATAAAAATTTTACTTCTAAGAGGGTTTGAAGTTTGTTGACCCTATTTTTCAAGAATGAAAAAAAATTTCATGTCGAATGTTATAATCTTTCAATCCACAAGGTCAAATGGGATTAAATTCTTTCCACACATTGCCTTAATGATTTAATATGATTTTATATGGATGGAATTTTTATATTTAATTAATTTTGGACAATGCATCAAAAATTGGCAATTTTGGACTTTTTATCTTCCAAAACATTCTTTGACCTTTGGAATTTTATTTATATACACATAAATTTGAGTTGGATTTACTTCATAAATAAATGGAATTTAGACCCTGAGGTTATTCAACAAGAATAGGCAAAGATGTACATTGGTTGAGTACTATAAATCAAGAATAGAAGATTCATCTTCATTTAACCTCTAAAAGATTGGACTACATTTTAGGCAATATTGCAATTTTGGGCAACTCACTACAAACGGAATTTTCATTTTTCTCTTTGAAATTTTCACACAACATGTGCTCAAAGATTAGCTTTTAGGCACAATAATTTTCATTACTTTCAACTTTATATTTAAAAAATTATTGTATGATATGTAGTTTTCATTGCTCCCTAGGTAGCTCAAAAACATGATCTTTTTAAGAAATAAAATTTGAACTTGGTTTCCTAGATTTTTATATATGTAGAAAGCTCTAAATCATTCCATTTTGATTGATAAGATGAAAGTTATGAGGAGTTTTAGTTTGCAGGCAATTATAGAATCTCTATTCTAAAATAAACTTAGAAGTCCTCAATTTAACTCAATATTCAATAATATTTTTAAAAATCATTGGATGTAGATTATTTATTACAACAATGCAACCATTGGTATTGATATTTTTTGATACCATAACTAAATTCTTAACAATTTAGTATTTTGAATCATACTCTACTTACTTCTTCTTTTTTCAAGCATGAATATGAAATAATTTTTGTTGAAATATTTTTATATGCATTTCTAATCTACTTCTTCAACATATTATGGAGAGCAACAAGTTTTAGGATCTACATATTTTTGTATACAAACTTCAAAAGATGAAATCTAACCATTTGGAAAAAGTTGAAAATACTTCTTCTCAAAACCCGAGTGTCACAATCTTGCAATTAGTAAGGTTTCTTATTTTAAAATTGTGGGTGTACTTTAACAAGTTAATTAAAGTATCCTAGGGTTGGATTTGTTAATTAATAAATATAGGTGGAGATTTTAGCCTTGCTTTAGGGTTTGCATACTTTGAGTAAATCAGGCCTAAAAATACCAAATTCCTTTCGAGGTTAGTGGAAGAACTTCATTGCTAGGAATTGAGTGACCACATTTTGAAAGCATTAGAGAGATTTTGGGGTTTACAGAGGGTTGTTTGACTTTCAATATTGTAGTAGGGTAAATATAGAAAAATAACAAATAAATATTTTTTCTTTAAAAATGTATTTAAAATATTAAAATATTGCTTTTCTATATCACCTAAAGTTGATGTGAAAAACTAATATTTTAATCTTATATATATTCCTACTTTTCTTGTATTTGCACTATTGCCAAAAAGTCAAATAACCCTCTCTACGTCCTTGATCTTCTCTAATGTTGGGATCCAAACAAAGAAATCAACAAGCGACTCTAATTTCTTTTGGTTCCAGTGATGAATGAATGAATTAATGCAGTAAACTACCCATCCGGAAAAGCCTCCCATTGCAACAATATTGTTGCAATATTGTTTCAATGCTTGAATCGCAGAATACTAAAAACATATTATTTTCAATACTGCAACAATACAATTTCAATGGAGGGTGTACTATCCATTGAAAATATACTATTATAGTATTGCAACAATATGTTTTTAGTACTCTACTGTTCAAGCATTGAAACAATACTGTGCGATCGGGGATACTTTCCTGAGCTCATTGTCATGACGGGGGTTTCCATCCCATTTTTTCACCTTATTATTTTCTGAATTCTTCAGAGCATTTTGACCTTGGAGCTGTCCACTTTTCCGCAACCTGGAAAGTGGATTCCCCCACCACAACTGACTGACGTTCTTTTGCAACCCAGTGGTGATGCAAGCCGTAGGACAAAATTGTGCGGTATGCATTCACTGGCAATGAATCGGCAAATACGTCATCTCTGGCAACAGTTGTCAATATGCAAGGACACAGACACAGACAGACACAGGTCTTTCTTTTCTTTCCTTTTTTTTTAAGAAATGGAACGGACCATTGCATTAAAAATGAACGAAGAACAACAACCGAGCCCGAGAGCTGGACAGTGACAATGACAACGAAGAGATAAGAGCAAGGCCACAGGTGTTGATTGCAGTGAATAAGTTATGGTACGTGAGCATATGGAGCACACCAGCTGCAGCAGGAATCAGACCTACAACTAGAGTGGGGCGGGTATAAAAGGAACTCAATACAACTCACTCATCTGTATAGTGCTTAGTATTTGGATAAAAAACATACTGTATTTTGGCTCCCACTGCAGTTAGTTTAGTTGCTTTTTAAATTGGTACCCGAATTAGTCTCATGACCTTATTAGTTGGAACAGATTTCTAAGATTTCTAGACTTGGTTGGAAATCGAACCTAGCTTTGGTGGGAAATAGAGCACCCTACAAATCTAGACTTGGTTGGAAATCGAACCTAGCTTTGGTGGGAAATAGAGCACCCTACAAATCTAGACTTGGTTGGAAATCGAACCTGGCTTTGGTGGAAAATAGAGCACCCTACAAGTTGCATGTGGATACCTCAATGGAAATGGATACTTCTACCTTAGATAATTGATGAGCCATGCTAGTGCCGAATAAGTCATCATACATAACTAGTTGTACATTTTTCAATCACAAACTTTGATCTTCATGACCCAAGGGTGTAGGAAGCAAGTTGAAAAGAAAGACATTAGATGATATTTGAGGCCATTAGAAGACTATGGTTTCCCATGCATTCCCAGACAACAGGGAACTTTGGGAACTTTGCCAAATCGGTAGTCTGATGTGGCCAAGACCTTGCCACATCAAATAATATTAATTAATTAATTTTAAAACATTTAAAAAAATAAAATTATAAAATTTAAAATTGTAAAATTATTTTTTTATTCTAACATGTTCTTAGTATTGGGAACAAGCCTCAAATGGCCCTCCCGAGGCCTCAAATCTCTTCTAATGAGGTTATGAAGTACAACTTATATTGGCAATGGTGACAAATTGCTAATGGGACAGTGCCACATTAGTGTTGAAAAGTCAATAATGAGTTATGGCATATATTAGTTGGATAGTTTATAATTTGAATAAAGTTATAAAAAATTAGTTGTTGAGTTTTGTACTCTGTAAATTTTCCCAAGTATCCAAATTATTGGTGAACAATTGTATAATATCTATGAGCTAGAAAATAAAGGGGTGAACATGAAACTCACATTTACACAAAAGATTAAGTTTTTATTAGTACACAAGCAATAATGTAAGCTAAACTACCCCCATCCCAAGCCAAATGAGAGCAAGTTCATTGTGGGCAAATTTATATTGGTAGTGTATATTTTGGAACTTGAATGAACAATGTCAAACCCCTAGATCCAAATATCATGCATGATATCCTCACCCAAATCCTCTGTACATTGATACCTTAGTATCTGACTAGGTAACAACATGGCCCTACTCATCACATTGAGTCTCTAGTTGTCCACTTAGCTACTGATGGATGTGAAATATTCTACACCATCTATTGTAAAGTTAAGGTAGTGATAGCACATGCTATTAAATGTCATGTTTCTTCCTAAAAAAAAACTTGACTAAGAATTATATCTCTTCTTTATTGTATTCTGTAAGCTAAGTTACTAACTTCATGAAATGCCAAATTTTTTCCAAAAATTAGTGTGGTGCATATTGTAGTCCTCTATCAAATTTTGTAGAAAATCATTGTTTTTTGAGAAATTTGAATTAATAGAAAATTATAATAGTAATTGAAAATTCAAAAAACTAAGTGAGTGAATTGATTACTAGAATCATTGGAAATTGGATGAAATATGCCATCACCACCATTTATGTTCTACCTTATAAGAAATGTTGTGACTGGTACATACAATGATAAAATTGTTGCAACAAATGAGAAAAACAAGAAAGAACAACAATGGGAGTGAATCCCAAATTACACTCCCATTTTCTTGGTTGAAGCAAGGGCTATCATTCACATTTACAACTCAACCTTTTGGTACTATAAGTGGAGTGGGAAAAAATAATAATTTTTTGTAACATTTCTTCGAAAAATGGTATAGTTGTTGAATGTGGAAGAATTTTACTATGGTGTAAGATGAAATTTTCAGTAAATATTTTTTTACCACCACAATCAAAATTTAGAATATTATTAACTATTCAACAACTATTACCAAATTTAATAAGCAACTATAGTATTTGGGGATGCAAATTTTTGCTATTTTACTAGATGTTGGTTTTACTAGATGTTGGTATTGCAATTTTTAGAGATGAAATCAAATATTTTCTATAAGTTATTAAATTTAAAATTTTAATAACTTATTCAATTTTAATAACTTATTTTAAATTTTTAATAACTTATTTTAAAAGTAAAAAATTGAAATTATGATCTATCTAATTCAAAATATAAATAAATAAATTAAAAAAGAATGGATTACCTTCCATGTCACCTTTGTTCCAAGATGGAGGGGCACGATGTTTTTGCTTATTGGTGAAGAAAAAGGGAATTATTTGTGTAAGTAAAAAAAGAAAGTAGGGTTGTATTTCTCTTAACCTCTAAGTTGAAAATAAGGTGGAGTGATCAAGTTTATGTCTACAATTGCATCTACAATCTTACATGGAAGATATGTTTTACAACTTCTAACTGTAGGATCTTTTTTGCACCTAACTCAAATGTTTATTTCTCAACCGAATTTTTGAGCCTAATTCTTTAGCATCTTTATTAAAATCACAATGTTCAAAGTAGTGTAATAAATATTTTCCAATCATTCCAATAGATGAATATTAAAAAAATTTCAAATTTTGAAGAAAATATGATTGTTTTTCATTACTTGAAGAATTCTATATTAAGTTAAAAATAGAAGTTGGAAATCTACAAGAAAAAATCAAGGCAAAAAACTTCATCTTTATCTTTTAAATAATTGTTACGTAGGAAGAAGTAAATGAAATATATAATTCTAATGTGGAACTAAAATAGGCTAATTCCAATTGTAAAAGTGTTGTAGAAAACTATCTAAATCCTACACCCTTTCTTATTTTGAAAATTTTGAAAAATGAGTTATTAAAAAAACCTTGTGTTGTATTTTTTGTGATTGATGTTAAAATGCAATTTCTCATATTTTTTACCTCACTCATTAGAATGGAATAAATAAAAGTTTTCTTTCTATGCATGGATCTATTCTACAAGATAGTATGTGTATGTATATGTATATCATGTCTTAAAATGTTGAGAAGGCATTCATTTTTTAACAATTTAAATTTGTTTGCTAAATTTAGCAACAATCAATAACATTGCTTAGAAATTGTTCACTTTGGACTTAATATCATTAAATTTCAATACATATTTTGTCTAGCTACAAACCTACTAGAATGTAAGGAAGAAAATGGGACGATTAGTAAAGATTTATAGATCTTTTTTGTAGTTTAGTTGCAAATCTCTAGAAGTTGTACTATATATAGTAGAACCACCCATTTCCAACTACAACCTGTAGGATGCAACCATTTCCAACTATGGTTGGAACAAATTTCTAACCAAAGCTTAGAATGTGTTTTTTACTCCTTTTCAAGGTTGGAACTAATAAGGTCATGACACATGTCTCAAAGTAGTGAACAAACAAGTAAGAAGTAGTGAGTGGGAAAGTAGTTCTTCAATGATTAGAATCAAAAGACTCTTTACATTGGGTATGGGTCCAAATCCACTTTGGGCTTCCAAAATTCATAGTAATTTCAATTCAAGGCATAAAATTATCAAAAAATTGCAATCCCCATGATTTCTATCCTTCTACATGGCAAAAAATTCACAGTGCCTTACACTGCTCCGGAACACGGGTGGAATTGCTTGAGTGATCGACTATGATCTACCATACTTGTATTGTACGTACCCAAATAACATTCTTATTTGCGAAAAGCTTGCCTGAATTGCTAGCTGAGCATCAGCCCAGCCACCCTAGCCCCAAATTAAAAGTCCGCTGCTAAGTGCTAGCCCCGAATTCTTGTGTAACTTCCATTAAATTTCCAGTTGAGATTGCCTGCAGCCGTAGCCTGTACGTCACGTCCTGTGCTTCCTGTGTTTCATTAGTGTGTTTTGATTGTACCAGACGGACTCCAGAGTTTGGTGCTGTCCTTAAACAGTTACAAACAGACAAACCTGACACTAAGTGATTGATTGATTGCTCATGAATTTACCAGAACTGACTCCAAGATACATTCTAAATTTCTAAGCTTACAAGCCAGCTAGAGCTAGCTAAGCTTAGATTAGCTCACACTTCAGGCTCACAGGCTCTCAGCTTCACCGTTCATTCAGTTCCAGGAATTGTGCCTCGCAATTGAGGCACAAAACTCCAACGTATCTTAGGCTGTTCTGGAGAACGTGAGAAGGAGATTTGTAGTTTTGTTAGGTACACGCGCCTAATTCTGTTTTCCATCCCATACGTCTGTCTTCGAGTTATGCTCATATTTGCGCTCTTCTTTTATCCCCCAACTTTCTTTCTAAATTAGTTCGCTAGTTTAATTCGAGAGCTAGATCAAAGGCCTTCCTTTGCGAAAGGCACATAACTTATGCATCACTCGTGTAACTTCTAGAGTTCCACGAGGGAACAAACTCTAAACCATATCCAAATGGTTGGAGACTTCGCGTTCCTCTCTCTCCACTCTACTTGAACTAGGAGTAGAAGGGACATGATCATGATTGCATTCATATTGTAAGAGTCAAATACAGTACCGCATGTTCAGTTCCGCACATACCTTTAAGTAGCCAATGCCCAAATGAGGTAAGATTCTGGCCAAGAAAAAATTGACTGCACTGCACTGTCCTTCGCTCCAGGGCCAATAAAACGAAACGTGAAAACTGTGCCCCTTGCAATGAAATACCGTTTCATTTGTTTAAAAAACAACAACAACGTGAAACCTGGCAGTCTGGCACTCCTATTATACGGTACTGCACATTACCAGACCCACTCCAACTGAAGAGTCCAAGTCTCAAGCTCTGGCACGTAAATTACATGATTACGTCAGAGTTCCATGAAAAATTGAATGGTACGGGTTCATTTAGCAGTAAGGTAAGGTGCCTGCAGGCAACCACTAATGGTGGGTCGGAGCACCTCGAACACGAGGAGCTGGTACAGCATTTATAACGTATCCCAAAGACACCGCAGACGCGCGGTAGCGGCGCTTTGCGAACTTGGTCAAAGTCCATCGTCGTCGTCGACTTGTCGTCCTCGCTTGCGCTGTGGTACTCAGGCTTTGCGCTTTGCTACTGTAGCTTTGGAGATGACGACGAGTCAGGGATGGGAAATTGGGATGGTGGGACTCACACTCTGCCAGCGTCACAGGCACTGCTCCTGCTGGCTGCAGCCGGCTCCGACTTGTCGTTGCTCTATTTGTGTGGTCGCCTCAATTATCAACCCTTTTGCACTGTCCCCGCTGCACCTCGTCTACGCTCTTTCCTCGCCTACCTATCACCATTTCGGTCCACCATCGCAGGCCGGCCGTTTTCAAACGCCGTGCAAGCGCTGTTCATCTCCACGGACAAGACCGTTTCTGTGAAGTGATGGGCGGATCGTTCCAAGCGTGAGCCGATCGAGTGCTGGGGGGCTCCTGGTTCGCTGGATTGATCTCGCTGGGAAGTGCGATTGGACTTGTGGGGTTTGAGCGATCTGCAATTCGGCTAATGGTCGGTAATTCGTGCGTGTCAATCGTCGCTGAAGTGATGCAGCACGAAGAATTCGGCTCTGGGCAGCAATAGTATTCAGTGTAATCCTTAATCCGCCTCTTATGTCATGTTCTTCCCCTTTGATGTTCGATAGAGGTGGTTCCCGAGCTGTTTATGCCGTTGTTTAGGATTGATGTATTTGT
This sequence comes from Climacium dendroides, assembly GCA_950106755.1. Classification (NCBI taxonomy): domain Eukaryota; kingdom Viridiplantae; phylum Streptophyta; class Bryopsida; order Hypnales; family Climaciaceae; genus Climacium; species Climacium dendroides. Next base: position 28,040,352 of record OX467086.1, read on the forward strand.
TAATCACCCGCAATTAGTGGAGAGGAATTAACGAGAATCGATTGGAAAGCTTTCTTAACTTAACAGATAGATCGTTGTGGAGGATCCTCAAAGGAATGACTAATAGTGCTATTCCGAATTAGTTTGAGATGCCATCTAAGTTTAGAGTGTCCTGATTTAGAACGGGGTGGGCCTGATTCCGCCTTTCGGATGTACAGGAGCAAGGCATTTTCGGAGGAGGACAAGTGGCTTCGTCGCGAATGGGCTGTGTCAGAAGAACAATTCGCATCTGGCTGTCAGTCGACTGCGCTTATTGTTTAGATTGCTGAACTCGCTCATTCCCGCCTCTCGCGCTGCCTGCTGAATTCTTTTCTTGCTGCGAAGAATCCATTGGTACTGTAAGCTCTCTCTGTCTGTGGGTGGTGTGCACTGTGCAGCATCAAGAGTGAAGACACGTAAGTTATCAATCTCCGTTTTGCACGCGCCTTCCACACTTTCACTTTCGCTTCCTTGCTGGATCGTAGCACAGCGTAGATACCTCGTGCTTAGATTAGGTTGTTAAGATTCACAAGAGCCCTGAAACTACGTCAGATCTACGGCACTAGGACTCCTAAGAGGGAATTTCATTAGGTTCTGGAAAATCGCAGGATTGCTCTTGTGTTTGTCTTGATATTGCAAACCCGGGATTCATACTTGTACGATTGCCAGCGTTGGAGGACGAAGAGACTGGAATGAATTAGGGTGGCTTTAATAATTGTGAGTAATATTGCCGGTATCTTGGATTTTTCGTACAACGGAAGATTCGCCCTCCCTCCCCCCCTCTGACACTACTGAAACGATGTTTACGTTGCAGAGTAGCTTAATCCTGTGTGATGGAGATGGTGCACAAGGTTATGTGTGGAACTAGAGTGGAGTCTGATTAGCTCCTGTTCCGCATTCCCCGTCTGATTTTCGACCACAAAATCCAGTGCACGCCGATACTTCGTCTTGTGGTGGGTACCTCCGCAAACTGGGTGGCTATTTCTACGCTTTCCTCTCTGTTGAGCACACATGTTTAAAGTCACGGCGACTCTGACCCAAGAAAGACGCTTTGTCTGAATTTCGTCCGAATTATCTCAAGCCTCTTTAATCTTACGACCTGGGATTTTTCGCTATGACATAGTTTGAATGTGTGCTACAGTCAATGAAAGGGTAACAAGTATTTTTAGAATGTCATTTTAGTGAAGGGTCGTAATAAAGAGGTTTGAGTGTAGACTGGATTCGAGGTGTGATCGAAACTGTGGCGAAAGAATCGAAACATTTAGGGAATGTTCTTGAAGGCTGTAGGGAAATTTAGGTCTCTCGTGATGTGCAAATACCACGTCACACACAATTCAAGACTAGAGCTGTGACTCAAGCTTATCCGTAGCTTCGTATGGGTTTTGGGTTATTTTTATTTTTAGTACTTTGACAAATGGAATAGAATTCATTGCGAAAAAACTGATCTTCGTATTGATTTTGCAGAATAAAGCAGAGAGTAATCATGAGGTGGTTGGAGAGATTACTTGGACCCGCGGACCATCGTCGATACGGCGATAATGAATACTATGAGTACCCACAAAACGGAGTCTACTTTCAGGAGTCTTTCAGCAGTTGGGAAGGCGGCCCAGACGAGCGTAACAGTTCTCGTTCTTGGCGAGGTCCCTCTATCTTCGAGGTACCGATACCTGCTCTCGGACGACTTTAACCCAAATTTGGCCTCATATACTTTTTTAGCGATTTCGAGCAGATAATATGGAGGCTTTCTTTTTCAATTTTACGTACCATCCATGCAATGTTCTGGTGATATTAAATTTGTCCTTTCTGAACTAAAATGTTCACCATATGATCAATCAAATTTGTCATTTTAAAACCATGATCTTTAGTGGTCAATCAACTTCTACAAGAGCAACTGAGCAAGAAGCCCGAATTGGGCCCTCATGTTTTTTAGATTGGTTTAGCGCTTCTTTGATAATTTTTTTTGTATCAATACATTCATTGATATTTTTTATGTAAAAAAATTACCCTTTCTGAAATATATTATCAAAATGAATCAGTCATTCCAAAATCATGAGTCTACGGTTCTTCTGGCGTAGGAATTATCTGATTTTCTGTAGAAACTCTAATAGAATGGTGAATGTGACCTATTCAACAGGATCCCTACGCCGATATGTATCAGTCCACGTATCCAAGCCGGAGAAGTTTCCAACATCGAGAGACTAGCCACTCTTACCAGGATGAGCCTCAGGGGTGGTCACATGACACCAGCAAGTATGTCAGCCAGTATGGTGGAACGACTGAGATTTACAATCCTTCTGGTGGGAGGTTCAGAGAATCTAGCTATGGCTTGGATTTGGAGCCCCCGGCCTATGGTGACAGTAAGATTCTTCCTCTTTGGGGCTTGGCAATTCTCTTCCTGTAGTACTCGAGCAGAATAGAGAAAACTGTCCTACATGCCATATGTTTGGACTATTTCTGCTTCGAGTTTGGGGCAATTGCACAGGCTGAGGGCAGCAATCTCGAAAGAAACAAGAAATCCTACACCTTGAATTGGTTCAAAATTCATTTTAGTTTGCTTTACATTGTTTTGTTCAATGTCGACTTTTCATTAGTCCAAGTAATAAGAATGAGCATAAGAGGTGGTGCTTACAAGTTCATGGCAAGGTTTCAAGCTACCTTTTTGAGTTGGATTGGACACTTATTGCCTCAAAGGTGTACTAAATGTATTGGATTTTTTAGCCAATTTTGCAAATGATATTGGTTTGACATTGTTCCTTCGACCTGTGAAATCTGCAATCCCTGAGAGCTCTAGTTTGATTTTGCACATTTCAAAGTCTGACGCTTGCATTAACACGGGTGATGTTTTAGGAAGGTACAAGACTGCTGAAGACTACGATATGAGAAGTGAGGACTTAGCAAGGACCATGCAAGACACTTTGAAACTTCGGTATCCAGATTCATATGGCACCCCCACCGTGGCTCCCCCCGCGAGTTCGTTGGTGACTCCGTCAAAAGGGTATGCGTTTCTTTTCTTGAATGGTGTGTCATGATCATCTGCCCATGGGCCACACTTTTACCTAAAATTTCAGTCTTACAAGGAGCAATTTGATTGAGCATATTGTTTATTATATGATTCATACAGTGTCAAATTGTATGTGTGAAGAACATTGCATGTGTGGTAAAAATAAATAAAAAATGAACAGAAGACACATTCAAAAATTACATAATCAGATGAGGTCCAATTTGGCCTCTTGGTCCTTCAGGGCTTGACAATGGACAAGGCTATCTATGCAACGAATGTTTGAGTACTATCGCCTAATGAACTTGTGATATTTGAAACCTTGTTATCCTGTAGATCTTAAGAACTGAGCTGGCAATTGCTGGTACGCAGGTCAGTAGGATTGTCGACATGTGCTGGTTGCCATCGCACGCTTGGGTTCGGAAGGTTTCTGTCATGTGTCAACCAAAATTGGCACCCCGATTGCTTCCGCTGCCGGTATTGCCAACAGTCGATCGTAGAGAAGGAGGTATTTGACATCATATCAAACTGTGTTTATCTGTTTTCTCTAATTTTTTAATTTTTCAACAGAACGCTCTTCCTTTTGAGACATGATTTGCATACATGGTATGACTTCAGAAGTACGCAGTACCCATGTAAAACTGGATTCTGATGTGTCAAATTTTGCTCTGCAGCTCTCTGTGCATGGAAGTGACCCCTATCACCGAGCCTGCTACAAGAAGCTTTTTCATCCCAAGTGCGAGATCTGCTACAATCATGTGAGGTCATCTACACCATTGTGACTTAGTGCGATCATGCTACCAACGCTGACCGTCAGCATTTAGTTTTTTTCATTAAATGAATTCATTTTTCGTGACCCAATTCAGCAGTCAATTCACGTCTGAAAAGAATGCTACTGCCATGATCTCATAGATGTCCTAATGGAATATGTGCCTGCAGATACCTTTAAATGCTCGAGGGCAGATAGAGTATCGTTCACACCCTTTTTGGAACCAGAGGTACTGTCCATCACATGAAAGAGATGGAAGTCGATGCTGCTGCAGTTGTGATCGCATTGAGGTATTTGGGGAATCATACTTCTTAGTTTCAGTCTGGGATCTCTGCGTTCAAAATCATAATATTGGGTTCCACACCCTTCTCCCTTGCAATCATTCAACTCAGTAAACATGCAGGGGCGTTGGATCGTCCTTGATGTTATATATAATACTAGACTGCTTGAAAACTTCAATGCAATGAACCACTCAGCAGCTTGATTGCTTTCGAGTAATCTTTCTAAATGGAGCATTGCATTGAGCCTGCAGCCTGTGGATCAACGGTACAAAAGCTTGGGAGATGGTAGAAAGGTGTGCTCCGACTGCATGGAGTCCGCTATCATGACAACGAAGAATTGCCAGCCACTCTACCGCGACATATTAAAATTCTACCGAGTCAATCTTGGCATGCCCATCGAACAAGAAGTTCCTATGCTTCTGGTGGAGCGGGAGGCCCTCAACAATGCTCGTGAAGTCGAAAAGGATGTGGGTCATTGACAGATTTGACGGATTTCTTTCATTTGCTCTTGTTTCTCAATTTCCATGCCTTACTTTTGTATCCCGATTACATTTCATCTTTGATGGTGTAGACCTAAAACTTTCGTCAGGATTTAACCGACTGTGCATCTCGATTTCTTTTTCCAAACACTGGTGAATCTGTACTTATCAAGTCATGTTATATGAATACAGGGTCACACTCACGCCCCTGAAACTCGAGGTCTATGTCTTTCTGAAGAGCAAATATTTCCTGTAAGTTGATTTTAAATTTGATTTCAGTTTATACTTCCTTTTTTATTGCGAAACCTCTGGTGTATATATTTCTTCTTTGATAATTCTTCGATGTTTGAAATAGGTCTTCGACCCAGAGGATCGTGGTGGCTACCATGAATCAGAAGTGAGAAATGTAACACGCCGCTGCGAGGTCACAGCCATTCTTGTTCTTTTCGGGTTACCTAGGTGTGCTTGATCCTCCCTTCGAAACCTGTGCTCAAATGCTTTGTTGTATGCTTCATAGGAAAGCTTCATCATGATAACAAAGAAACAACATTTTTTTTCGTTTCCTACGAAAACGTTCTTACAATCATAATACAATCGAATACAAAATCTAAGCAGGTGGGTCCTTGGTTGTGCAGATTGTTAATAGGATCTATTCTAGCACACGAACTGATGCATGCATGGATTCGTCTGGATGGTAAGAGTATTCTTGTGTTGCATACATCAACTACCGTTCCATTGTTCCTTTTAAATCTATCTAGTGTGGGGCACTTTATTTTGAGCAAGTTTTTACCGTACCAATGATCTTGCATCCACCTACTCAGAATCTAATGGCTTGATAACTACACTATTCACACAATTATGATTCAATGACAGGGAGGGCGCCCACCTTATTTTGGGAACATCTTAGATGCGCTGATTCTTCCTTGACTTGAAGTAGCAGACGTTAGCAAATTCTTTCAAGAATGTCAAATTGCTGGTAGGAGGTTTCTGAATCGTTATTTTTGGCACATGCAGGAAGATTTCCGAATCTGGAGAATGACATAGAGGAGGGTATTTGCCAAGTCATCGCTCACATGTGGTTGAAATCAGAGCTTGAAACCATGGGAAGCTACGGTGGATCATCCTCCGTCAGCAAACGCTTGGGGGAGTTTTTCTTGCACCAAATTGAAACTGATGCGTCCCCAATCTATGGTGACGGATTTAGAGCTGCTACCAAAGCCGTTTCTATGTATGGCCTCCCGAGAACTCTTCATCATATGAGGCAGACTGGCAAGATCCTTCGTTAGACGAACCTCGTGAGGTTGTTCTTCACCCATTGCCATGAATATCCCTCATATTCAGGTATAAATTGAGACCGCTCTTATTAATCGCGGTCTCACATAGATTAGGACTCTCCGCAGGGTGTAAAGTATTCTGGTATCAGGCAGGGCTCCTTCTGATTGCGATGCTCCAGCCAGGCAATCCTGTGCTGCAATTGTAGATCAAGTGAGGAGGCAAAGTCTAGATGAGTCCATGTAAGGAACTTCCTCCCTTCCATGTAATTTTGAACTCGCGTTACCCGTATCCTTTTCCACTTGAATGCCATTTAGCATGGTCTCTTCTAGTGCAGAGATTGTCTAGAAAAATGCTCAAAAAATGAGAGAGTAGGGAACATAATGACCAGTTGTTCTCCTCGGTCAGGAACTCCGGATCTGTGGTGAATGGTGGATCTGATTAGGCGTAAGCTAAGGAGAACAATTATGGGTTATAATCCCCTTCTGACTGGCCAATGAGACAGTGCCCGGTTGCTTCGAACACCAGACGTGAGTGATTTTCGTGATGCAAGGTGATTTAGTTCTCGTAATCTAACCATCGTAGCCCGCCCTTAAATCCTCAGGTGATAGTATAGCATGTGCAGACCATGGTGAATTTTGATCATTTCAAGGGCAGGGAGTAATAAAACATGTGGAGATTTGTATAGGGCAATCCCCTTCTCATCAGGATTTATTTCAAAAAATGGTTTAACAAGGAGGGCCATTTTTTGCAATAAATCTTGATGAGAAAGGGATTGTCTGACATAAACCACCTAAAGGAAATGCAGAAATGAATGACAATTGAGTTGATGTTGTGGAGATAATTTGTTACAGCATAAGAGAAACCCATAATATCTAATTACAACAATTTTTTAGCTAGTATGGCATGATGGAAAATAATCCCTAAGAAATGAGCAGTTCATTTCCTAATAGTAGTTTATAGAATGTATCATAGATTTTTTTCATGGATTTTTTTTTTTCACTTTTATCACCTTGCAAAATAGAAATTTGCTCCTAGTGTCGTTAAAGATTTCCACCAACATTGTGAAAAATAGCCTTTTCACAAAGATTGTTGTAACAAGGTGACTTTGGAATCATGGGTTCACTAGCAAATTAGCTACTTGAGTCAATACAATATATGTACTATCACTGCAATAGGTAGTGAATGATAGTATTTGTATCATATTGTATTTTTATATGTAAAAGCAATATTATCCTTTTCCTTAAAGAAGTATGAATGTAACAAGAAGTACATGTTAAATATGCCAAGTCAATATTTTGGTGAACCATGTCATCCCCTTAACCTCAAAAAGATGAAACCTATTGCAAAGGCACTTCACCAAAAATGATTCAATTTATGGACCAAAGGTGCATTCTTCGTTTCTACAATAATCTTGAAAGTCATCCATTGATCATTTTTTTGGTCTTGATGTTCTTCCAAAGTTAATATGTAAGGAACTACGGACACTTCCTTGATTGTGACTATTGCAAAATCAACAGCAGGGGGTGCTGAAGAAGGACATTGACTCCAAAGAACGATTCTGAAAGGCATGAAAAGAATGGGGCAAGCACACAAAGTAGGCACTGCAAGGCAAGGACTCGTGATGACACTACTCACCAGAACGTGCCAGGCCACTTGTGGTTGGCAGGTTCTGTATTTTACTTCTTGCAATGAAATTCCGTAAGTTTCATTTGTGTAGGAAAATATATTTAAAAAAAAGAGACTCTTGATGCATGCCAACTATTACGAGTTAAAAGTTTAGTAACTCTGACTCTCTCTGATGGCTGAATGCTGTTGGTAATTGGTATTGACGTTGAGTTCGACTGTCAGTTAAAGTGAAGTGAAAGCTCCTGGCCTTTTTGGCCGGCACGAGCATCCCTCCCTTGGGAATGCTGCACTTCACACGCGGCATGAGCGCAGGCGTCAGCGGCGTGGTCGGATCGGAGGGACAAGTGTCATCTCTTTGACTGCCCTTATGAACGGCGAAGAGCAGTCGGTCCTGCGTCGCTCGCCTCATCTTGTCGGTTAGTCCCCATTCCCCCTCTGCAGTTCCCAGGCAGTCTGCAGTAACTTAAGTTACTTAACATCGAGGAAAGTAGTCCCAACCGAGCTCCTGCAGCTCCTCCCGCCCCCTGGAGTTCACTCCCTCCTTCAAATTGAAATTGCATAACTTACTGGTGTGTATAGACATGTCCCTGGTGCGCGCTTGCTTGTCGTTGCGCCTCCCCCTGTATGCTCACTACTTCAGTCATGCCCATCGATCTCTCGCCCCCGATCGATCACGCGAGGGGCATGCCATTAATTCAATTTCCAATTCGATCGATCGCATGCCCCTTCCTTCGTCAGTCTCTCACTCAGATCTACCATCGCACAACGGACGTATACTGAACCGTTACCAACAGCAACTTGGCTAAATGTCTGGCGCTTAATCTTTAAATGAAAATTTACGATCACCCACTGCGAAATCACATAAGAAATTCATACATAGTGGCAAAAGTTGGATGTCAACAGATTGGATCTCATACCTAAAGTGATCGGTCCAAATCTCTACAGTGATCATCCAATGAAAGCACACT